>JAVTVJ010000190.1:0-2679284 GCA_034509425.1 Eopsaltria australis | reverse complement strand
GGGGATTATGAGAGGGCTCTGCTGAGGGCTGTAGGGAGTGATGGCAGAGCCTGCCTGCCCGCCTGTGACTGCACATCTTTTAGCTGGGAATTGTTTTGCTGCATACCATTGGCTTCCCAGTTTATAAATTCAAGAGAATTGGAGATACCCCAGGCGCAGCTGAAACAGGAAAGTAAAATACCTAGAGACAAAACATGGACATTTTGCAGATACTGTGCACAGTCCTATTTGAGTGGTATTTCTTGTGCTTCTTCACCCTCCATCCCTCAAACTTGATATATTTTCAAGGTGCTTCTTTTTCTGTATTCTTTTCCATGCCTTAATTAGTGATCAGCTGTGACAGCACAAACCAAAGGATTGAGATTGAAGTATCAGGTGAAATAAGCAACAACTGCCAGCACAATGGCACGAACTCCCTTGTCCTGAACAGGGGTTTGTCTTAGTTTTGTGTGGCACCAGCATCACTCCAAGGCCAGCAATATTAGTTCATCTGCAAGCCCTTAATAAGATCAGTCTGCCTTTTAGATCGTGTGAGCCATTCTGCTCTGGGGTTTGTTGATTTTATTTGGGTTTTTTGATAAAATTCAGCTCATGGTGCTGCCTCCCCAGCACAACCACCGTGAGTCTCCAGTGCTCCCCACATCCAGCAGTTAGAAATCAGGCCAGGGTGGAGTGTCAGGCATTATTGCATACACTGCCTTTCTTAGCAAGGCAGCTGAAAGGGAAAAATCTGAGCTGCTCCCATGATATTGCTACGGACAGTGACAGTTTCTGGAAATGCTGATGGAGAAGCTCTCCATACATGGCCATCAGCAGCTCTTCAAATGGGCTAAGATGAGGGTGTGAAAATCTTTTCCCTCTGTCACACAAAGGAGCTGTGAGAGAAGCATAGCTGAGTTCATTGGCAATTTGTTGGAATTGCACCATTAACCAATCCATTCTTCTCTGGATTGACACATATAATTTTTATGGATGGTACTTGTCTTTTGAATGCTTGATGAAGCATCCATCCCTCATGTTGTTAACTTATAGTGTGTGTCCCTTCTGCACTAAAAACCTCCTCTGGCCCTGTAATCCTATAAAATATTTTGCACTTAGCCATGACAACATCAGTAGAACCCAGTAAAAGTCATTAACGGGGAGAATCACGTTCTGGCACTCCATATGCAGAGTCGTGCTTTCATTTCCAATTCAATTACCAGCATTCTATCCCCTATCTTTTTAGTATTTTATTCTGAATTATCTGTAAAAACTTCAGGCAGAATTTTCCATTAACCTGCTGCAGTATTTTTGCACTTGGAAAGACCCAAACCCACAACGGTGTTTTTGTTCCATTTACAGGTGAGAGAAAAGTGGAAGTAATTCAAGAAAACGTTCAGAAAGCAATCAATGGGAAATATGCTCTTTTCTGCCTTGGCTTCGGGTTTGATGTCAGCTATAAATTCCTGGAGAAAATGGCCCTGAGCAATGGGGGAATAGCACGGCGCATCTATGAAAATGCTGATGCAGCCCTGCAGCTCCAGGTGAGGAGTAAGGAATGTGCCAGAAAAACCATCTATCAGCCACAGCTTATTTCTAGTCCCAGCAGCAAAACCACAGATTTTCTGATTTGAAATGCTGGGTTTGAGTTTACCTGTTACTCTAGGGGAGGGAGGAAAGCAATTTTGGGCTATCTCAGGGTTTGTATCCTCCCCATATCCATGACTCCCAGTCCTCAAATCAGCTGCATTCAGACCAGCTGGGAAAACCACACATTTCTGTACTGTAAAAAGAGAAATTGTTCGGGGCAAGTGGACAATTTCTAAGTTTGCAGTAGAATTGTACTACTAAACTAAAAGCTTCTTAAGGGGGTTTTAGACATTGAACATATTGCTTTGCACAATTTTGCTGTCATTCATCTGTGTTCTCTGTCTCACTGCTTCTCTTTAGGGCTTTTATCAAGAAGTTGCTACCCCAATATTGATGGAAATAGAAATGCAGTATCCAGAAAATTCCGTTGAAGGATTAACCAAGAACGTTTTCAAGCTCTTTTTTGAAGGATCTGAAATTATAGTGTCTGGAAAAATTAGCAATGAGCTGGATCTTTTGCCAGTAGAAATAAAAGCCCAGTCAGTAAGTGTTTAGTTTACTAACTGTGGAAAACATCTCTCCCTTCTGTCTTTTGTGGCACAATAAGAGGCTTCAAGAAGTGTTTTGTGTTCAGTAGATGTTTTTTACTTTTGGACATTCAGCTGTTTTTCTATTGTTTGAACTCTCAAATAATGTGCTAAATTCCCGTATCTTGAATTTGCTACAAAAGAAAAACCTTGAAGAATACCCACAAATAAGCAAACAGCAATTTTAAATCTATTTTGTTGATTCTTTAACAAAATCCATAACACTTTGACCTTTTAATCACTTCTATGTTTGTATTGTTACAGTGAAGTAGGAAATCTCAATTATTCATCTCAAACATATTGAAACAGAATTTAATTACCTCCTTTTTTCCATCATTGTTTCAAGTCCAGAAATATATATCTAAAATACATGCATTTTTTATACTTTAGAGTTGAATTTTCCAATGAGAAAAAACAAAATTGAAGGACAGTTGGTACCGAAAGATATTCTTTTAAGTCTAATAATGTGACTATAAATGAAGTCTGGAGCTGTTCTTTTGATGGTCAGTTTTCTCCCACTTCAGCACACGAGTGACTTGACTCTTAAGGAAGAAGCAAATGTCAAAGAGAAGGAGCAAGTATTCCAAAATCAAAGATACATCTTTGGGAATTTCATAGAGAGACTGTGGGCTTACTTAACCATTCACCAGCTTCTGGAAAAAGCGTAAGACATTTTAATGCTTCACGTAACAAACTTCTAATTTCTCAAAACAAAAATTCCTTACTCACAAAATATATGATCAGAAAACACAAAGAAACAGAAATATTTCTCTAGACAGTATCAAAAATATAAGATACTGGGAGAATGCTACATTGCTGTATGATGAACATGAAGTGCCTTTCAGTTTATGATAGCACTACAACATTCAATTTCATGTATATATGAAAACATAATGTAACACATTCTTCATGACATTACTAGGAAATAGATTTCAGTTGCATGGATTCTGTTGAGCTATTCTTGCACACCCAGAAATACTGTCTGTAGATAAGGAAATGGCAATAGCTAGTGAATAGAACAATATGGATGGCCATAAGATACTTCATAGATTGTGTATCTATTATTTTTATGTGTTTAAACCATGCACAGACTCCAGTGTTGCAAAGAATTAAGGATTTCCATCATTTCAGGCACATTGAAAGCTGAGTTATCCCCGTAAGACTACTGACCCTTCAATAATAAAAAATATCTATGAAGACACAGCTAATATGTAAAGGAATCTGAAGATGACTTGTTCATAGTCTCTACTAGTTTTTGCTTCATCATTAACACAGACTTTAGTATTTCAGCCCAAGAAGAGGACCAGAAGGCCCTGGAGACCCAAGCCTTGGATCTGTCCCTGCGGTACAGCTTTGTCACACCTCTCACTTCCATGGTGGTCACCAAACCCCAGCAGCAGGAGGAGCTGGCAAACAAACCCACCGAGGCTGGTAAAAACAGCCCCCAAAAACACTCAGCTCTTCTTGACTCGTTGTTGACTCCCACTTAGGTTCATTTGACAGTGATATAACAAGGCAAATCGGAGACAGGAGTTTAGGGATTGGCTTTCTTTCAAAATAAAACATGCAGGATTTTTTTTGAAATGTGAAGAGATGAAACAGGCACTACTATTGAAATGGAAAATAGTTTGTTTAAATATTAACTAAAGGCAGTCTAATAGTTGTTACTATTACATTCCTGACAATGCAAAAGGGTTCCACACTTTTCTCTGTAGCATTTAAGTGGAAAAATGAATGCAGGGGGGAAAGCATGGCCTCAATCAGAATTTTGCAAGAGCTCTATATACCTATCCATTAACACAAAAAACCTCATAATCTGAAGCCCTTGTCCAAGATTGCTGGTTCACATGGGTAAAGTAATTCAGTGCTGACTGTATGATACTCATCTGTCCCTCTTCCTCTTGACAGATAATGAGAAGCCCAGCAGTCGTCTAGTAGGAGGTAAAAGTTTTCTTATTTTCCAGTAGCATATTTTCATAGTCTCTGATTAAAAAAACAAGATAAAACAAGCAAAAGAGTTCATGGTGGTTGTTCTATAGGGAAAAGTGTCTGAGATTTGAAAAAATGTATGAAGTAAATTTTGAGCAGTGCCTGCCACAGTCTATGCAAGTTTTGGGTGGATAACAGGGTCAAAAGGAGAAAATCTTCCATACAGAAATTGTCAAAGGTCAAAATTATCTATGCTCTTGAGGAAGAGCAGTTCTTCAAGTCAGTGGTGTTAATGATGCTTTCTGCTTCTTCCCACCATGTGTGAAGGATCTTTCAAAAATTTCCGCTCAAGAATGCCTTCTGAGGATGATACAGGTATTTTTTTCCTCTCTGGAAAAGCATTTATTTGAATAATAATTTTATAGGTGAAGAACCTTGGTTTTGCTCTAGTTATTTCAGAGAAATGTATTGAGGGAATCACAGTGCTGCCCTCTCTTTGGAGGTTGCTGCTTTCAAAGTGGTGCTGGGGAGTTCAATAGCAGAAAACTCCTGGAGCAGAACCACTCCTGTAAGGTATGTGACACAATCATGAGTAAAACACAGACACTCTCTTTTCTTTCTCCAGCTACTCATAGAGGGATGAGTGGGTCATCTGTTGGTAAGCACTCCTCCTCTGTTTTTTATTCAGAACAATTCTATGAAGTTCATTTCATGTGTAGGGTCATATCAACCTTTTTTAAAAAAATGCATTTGGATTAGGGATGCTCACTTGATACACAATTTAGTTTTTATTATATGTATTTCAGGCCACAGATATTTTATAATGAACTATAAACTTTTGAAAACAATCTTGGTCCCTTTTCAGAAATAAAAAAATATATATATCTCCCGAAAATAATTGTGAAAGACCTGGAAAAATATTTATTAGTAAGCTGAAATAAATGGATGTAAAAACAAAATAATTCACCACTCCTGGGATATCCAGAAAATGCAGTGGGCAACTAGCAGGACAGATTCCCTGTTTCAAAGGGTGGGGAGGGAGGTGCAAGACATTAACCCAAAGCAACAAAACATTGGGCAAACCCTTTTGTTTCAGGTCGAATGCGCTCTTTGCACCACACTGGCCACAACAGGAAGATGTTTTCAACAGGTAACTTCTCCCAGTGGGGTGAGAGAAGCTGGGCTGGGTGTGCTGCATTCAGCACTGCCCAGTGACCCTTGAAAACACAGCTCCAAACCCTGCCACAGCTCCAGCTCAGCGTGGCCCCATGGCATGGTCTGTCCCGAGAGAAAGAGGCACTGCGTGTTGTGCTTTTTGCCCCCATTGAGACATCACAGGCAAAGCTCTCTGTAGTCATCAGTGTAAAGCTCTGCTAAAAAGGCTTCTGTCCAGCATTTGTCCTAGTTCATCAGCTGACTTAGAGAAAAACATTTCATTAAACTCTTCTTACTAATTTTAAGTATTTCAGTTTCCAGGCTCACAGACTCTGTCAGAGCACAACCAATTGGTAAGTGATACACATCCTAGCCCCATTTCAATTATTAATGGAACTGTAAAGTACACTTTTTCATGCAACAATGCCTTTTCTGACTGTATCAGCTATGTGAAAATCTTTTACCCCTTCTTGCAGACCTTGGCTAGTTCTTTCCATTTAAGTAAAAAATATCCCTGTGCTCCATGAGAAAACCTCTGTGGCTCAAGGATATAAGAAATGCAGTACAACAGATCTTCAGCCTCAGCTTTTTTAAGGACTCATTGTCCATAGTAAGCTCTATATTTAAAAATCTGTTGGTTTCATTCATATCAAGGTGCTGTGTCTGAGTGTGCTTTTCAATAATTATTATTGTGCTTTTAATAATTCTATCCTAAAAAAGCTATAACTGATGTTTTTAAGTATAGATCTATAAATTATTTTTGCTATGTCTATCCAGGGCACAGGCTAGATTTTTTTTGTTGCTGATATTTTTCTTCTGTCTATTCAGCCAGCGAACATCCACAACTTCTCATGCAATTACCCACAGAAAATGAAAGAATCTGCTTAAATATTGATACAACAGCACGAACCTCTGTCCACCTGCTGTCAGATCCAGAGCAAGGTGAGTGAGCCATGCTACCCCAATCTCAAGACAAGGAGAGTCACTGGGTCTGTGAGTGCAGTTGGTGTCTTTGGGGATAACCCCTCTCATGAAGAGCCATCTCACACCTGCTGCCTTGCACTGATCAGAGAGGCTGTGGTAAATTCTGCCTTTCTGTGAGGCAATATTAATGATGCAACAGCTGGGAGCATTTCTCACAGGTCTGGCTGAGGGTCACCTCCTCCTCCTGGTGTCACATCCTTGGTTCTTAAGGTTTTCTCCTACCCAGCCTTGGGGCTTTTGAGGATACGGAGACCTTAAACCTGATGGTCCCTGTGTGCCAACAGAAAGGTGCATGCTCTGGATGCACAGCAGATTTTCTGTAGCCCTGTAGTCGACAAGCCATGGCCCAGGCATCAGGCACCTGCTCTGATTATGGAACAGAGACACCTCTGTGCAGGAGGTGGAAGCTTGGGGTTAAATAGGTTCTAGTGACCTCCCCACAGTCTTGGGGCATGTGGAGCTGAAATCTAGGGTACTGTGCCCCACAGAACTAGATTTGAGACCCTGGAGTTGTTTCAGTAACAAAACTGGAGCAGGTTCACTAAGATCACCTGTACCTTAAGAGAAGAATCACCTGAAAAATTTGTATTCAAGGACTCACTGTGATGGGGAAACTTGGAGATGGAATAAATCACTTTGTGCAGTTTGATATTAACTATGAGAATCCCCCCGTGCAAATCCGTGTCTACACCCATGCCATCCTTGTAAGCCACAATAACAAGAACAATTGGCTGTCATGGACAAAGTCAGCCTCCTCCACCATCCAGGGGTAAGAAACATCTCTTTGTCCTTTCTTAGACCTGAAAATGTGTCACATCTTTGTTCATTCAGGGCTCCATTTTCCCATTTACCTGAAGTGCTTCTAAATGTCTTTATCCAGCGAGTATGTCAGTGTGAGTAGCAGCAGGGTATCTTCATAATCCCTCATTTCAAATATGGAGAACAAAATAAGTTCTGTGTAAAGAGAACCAGAACAACTGCACCACCAGCCTGCTGCTCATGTATTTATGTTCCAAAGAAAAGGAGCCACAACCATGCAGAGCAGCCTGGTGCCACCAGCAGCCACTTTGTGTTCCTCCAGGGCAGAGCGAGCGCTGCCAAGTGATGGCTTTGACATTTACTGTCCCTTTTATACAGCACTTGGCTCCACACAGGCTGGGGTTTTCTTTCTCCACAGTTTTAGCAATAACTCCCATCTGGGAAGCTGACATCTTTTATGAGCAGGCATAAAGTGTTGGAATAGCTGTCTGTAACTAAATGCCCACTGTAGGAGAAGGGATGCTTTACAAGCAGACTTTATTTGTTAGAGTAATTAGAGCAGGATCCTTCAGTACCACAAGGAAGAGCTGAGTGGAGCTGGTTCCCCCAGCCCTTTTATATTGCTGGAATAAGTCTCCACAGGGATCCCCTGCTGGCCTGGGGCAGACAGGACACACATCACTGCTCCCCCACACACAGTTCTAGACAATAACAAGTCCTGCAACAACTGCTTTCAATTATTGTTGTAATCCAAACAGAGCCAAGAACACGCTGGATTTATGTCCCAGTGTAGTTTGCCAAGCAGAATGATCCTCCTGCTTCAATCCAACACTGAGCCCTCACACCAGCACTTTGGGGGTGGCTTTGTCAATCCTGTCTGCAGGAGTAAAATGGCAGTGACATTTGTGTTCTGCAAGCCCACCTGGGATCACAATAACATTAATGGGTCAGAAGAAAGGCAAAGTCTAAAAAATTTGTGAAATATCCAAGAAAAAAATATTTGACTTGTTCATAAAACAGATTGAATTATTTTATTAGTGTACCTTTCTTCTCATTAAAATGGTGAGAAAATTATTTTTTTCCCTTCCAAGCATTTCTTGTCATTATGGATAATAAGGTGTGTTCATCAGCAAAAAATTCTCCCCTGGTATATTTGCAGGACCTGTTGTGCAGCACAGAGAAAAAAAGATATTCTATTCAATATTTTCTAGCTTAAAAATAACTACAAACAGATCAGGAAAAACGCAATTGCAAAGAGATAAAAGGCAAAAATGAAATTATTTTGATTAATTAATATCAGTTAGTTAAATACATATTCTTTCTTGACATTCTTCTTGGAAATAATTTCATATTTCACTTCCTAGGCTGAGAGTGTCGGTTGAAAAGGAAAGGAGTGTTACAGTATCCCTGCCTGATGCGGTCACAGTAAAAATTTCCTTGGTCAGGCTTCCAGAAGATTTCCTTGGGCTCTATTTCTTGAACACCGACCGTTTTTCGGACAAAGTCAGTGGCGTTCTGGGTGTGTATCATTATGGATGTGTGCAGCACAGAATGCTCTTGTAACTCAGCTCCTGAAATGAGAGTGTAATCTTTCTGGGCAGTTCTTGAGAAACTTTGCATTTAATTTGTTCTTTTTGGACATTTAACTTTTACTGCCCAGCAATCCCAAAGAGGGAAGGTCTCCCCCTGGAAACATAATACACATAACACAATGCTTTTCCACTCACCACTGACACAACCCTAAGTAGCCCATTATGGGTTTAGAAGATGTTAAAATAAGACACAAATAATAGTTGGGCTTAACCTCAACAGTGCTCTGGAATGACATGATTGATGCAGAAAATTCATTTGATGTCAAATAACAGACTATAAATAATGGACATTAAATTGTAAACAATCATGGTTAGAAAATGAAAGCCAGCTGCTCCTGAACATCTCGGCTCCAAAAATCCTGGTGGGACCTAAGTTGAAGTTGTTTTGGAAACTTTGCAAACTGAGAGGCTGCATATTCCAAAAACCACAGGAAAGAAATAATTGTGAAAAACCATCAGAGAAAGGCTGAACCTTCCCATGGAGAGTGTTAGGGATAACAGGAGATCACAGCTGAAACAGAGGAATTTTCTAAACTTACTAATGGAACATCCAAATATGGTCTTTGGTTTGTTCTCTGAGATGAAGAGCTGCTCTCCTGGAGTTAGAGCTGCCATTTGGCTTAAAAAACCAGCAACATTCAGCTGGTTTGTATTTTTAATAATTTCTGTGTCTGTTGCTTAGGTCAATTTTATTCAAAAGCACACTTTGGGAGTAACCCCAACAATGATCAGAGAGCTGTGGAAAGACTCCTGAGAGTGTCTGGATCCGAGCACAAAGTTTCCAGGTACCAGATATGGGGGATGTGTGTGCTTTGAAATGTATTTTATCAGCAAATACCAGAGATCAAAAGAAATGAAACAGAGGGAGTGCTTGTACAAATACACCTCTTTGGTGTAAATAACTTGCATTTTAATTTTTCCCTAACAGCCTGAATTTGTTGTTGAAGTGATGCTACAGGGCTCAAGGATCCTATTTCATTGAGGGAAATAATTATTGCCTGGGGGTACAGCTTGCATTGTTTTCCTGGACAAGGAGGGTGTTTCCTCAGTTGGATTTACCATTTTTTGTCCTTCAGTTGCTTTTAGCAAGTGTGTGTGTGGAGGGGAAGAAATGCTGTGAGTGTGCAGGTCCTGGGAATGCTGAGGTGCAGCTCTGCCCACTGAGGCCTCTGACTCCCGGTGCCATCTGCACATCAGGGCGATTCTGGGTCCTGCCCTTTGATTGTGTTATCGTAATTTCTCTTGATTTCATTTCAGGTTGTATAAGAAAGATTACAGGCTCGAGTCAGCCAGTGATCCTGTTTCCTGCTGGTCAATAGATCTAACTCCCTAGAAAAAAAAAATCTGAGAAGAAAATCCTGCAAATAAAGCTCTTCCAAGTATTTTTGATACTTTCATCAAGAAAACCACACAGTTAAAGCCTTACAGTTGCTCTATATATGTGTCACAAATATTTTACCTTGAAATAATTATACTTTCAAGATATGACTGTGCTTGCTTGTTTGCTATTTGAAAATGGTTTCTAATCTGCAATGTGGTGTTGTTGTTGAAGATTTATGTGAATGGACTAAATAAAATTGACATTATCAGCTCAGAGTTTGATATGGACACATGGACTTAGATTTCCAAATAACAATCAGTGTTGGCATTATCCAAGTCAACAAATGTGTCAAACAAACAGTAATAGATTTCTAAAACTTTATCCAGTGATAAATGGTGGTATCTCAAACCATGCATTTTGTGAGAACACCATGAAGTTTGAGGCAGTATTAGATAATCATGTCTCTTATTTTCTCTTTCGTTGCTGTATCAGGTTTCTCTTGGGGGTTGTTCTGCCAGGCCATTCAAAGCTCATGGAATCAGCAGTGGATGGGACTGTGTGTGGGATGCAAACCCACACCAGCTGTGATCTGGTTCATTGTTGCAAAAGTCTCTGAGGCTCCCTTTTGAAAACATCTGCAGAGCAGACATTGACTGGTTGCAAAACCTCTGCTTGCAAAAGACAGCATTTCAACCCCAAAAGTTAGCAGCTTTTTTTGGCACCATTTCATACATTTTGCAAACATTGGAAGATGTTTTACAATTAATGAACAGCTCAAACCCAACCTCCTGTGCACGGAGGTAACACTGCAGAGTAAACACACACACAGAAGCCTCTGCCCACGGAATCCAAGCTGTAGTTTCAGTCTTCTGCTTTTTGTAACCTTGAATTCCAAAATTATTTTGTTTTAGAATTTCAGTTCCTTTGTATCTTTGAACCCATAAATATGCCAGCATTGTGGGCAGTTTAACAGAAGTTGCTTTCTATCCTGGAAAAACCTTTTTATTTTAAAGCAATGTACTGAAAGAGAAACTATTTCTTGCCAAAGGCAATAAGCTAAAACAAACTGTGTAATTAGAAGCCTGTTTTTTAAAAGAACTGTGCAGACACAATGCCAAGATATGTTTCTGTGAATTGCTTGTACTTTCAAGGTGCTGATTTTCCTGGACAAATTACATGGCAAACAACGAGGAATTTGGAAACTGGAAGCACCACATTGCTCACTTCACTGCATCAAAAACTGGCTTCCCAATCTGTTTCCATTGTAGATGAACTTGGAATTTGAATCACAAGCTATTGATCCAGGGTTATATCAGCAGACTTGCTACAAATTAAATATTCCCTGCTTTCAGTTATGGGGTGTTGGTGTGTTGCCTCCTGCCCTGCTGCCAGCAGCAGGGATGGAAACAGCACTGAGCAGGGAGCAGGGGCTCATGGCTGGGGCAGCTTTCACCCGGGGCCCTCTGCTTTGAGGCTCAAGCAGGTGCAGGCTGAGCTCCAGAGCTGCCCTCAACCTGCTGAGCCTGAGCTTTCCCAGGCAGCTGCTGCCCTCCTCGTGCAGTTCTGCCTTGCTGCAAACAAGCTCTGGGCCAGGGAATTTATTAAGGTACGATCGAAACTCCTCACATTGTTCAAAGATTTTATATGACTTGGAATAGACAAGTTGCTGACAGAGATTTCTGTGCTCCCTGCAGCAGCCCAAAGTCGCTGGCATGCCTGGCAGCTGCAGCTCCCAAATCCATGTAGTGCTGCTTTCCCTCTGCACGTGTGCTTTCCATTCTGTGAGTGGGAGCCATTCCACTCTTCTTCACTTGACTTATGTCTTAATTTGCTGTTTAGTGACTCCCCTCCCAAGTTTAGTAACTCCCCTTTCCAAGCCCCAAAATGAGTTCTGGTGGGTTTCTGATTTCCTGTGTTCCCTTCGCGTGCTCAGAAGCTGAAGGCTGATGCAGTAATGAATATTTGGCATTCTGTAATTTCCAATTCCAATGACATACAGTGTCACTGTATATGTAACAGATCTCACAGGATATATCCCCACGCTTCTCTTTTAACCAGCACTGTAGCCATCAGCAGGAGTAGTAAATGTTTTGTCTACTGTGAGCATGTGTCTGCTGCTTCTCCTGCCCTCTGATACCTTTAGCTACATTTGCTGTTATCTCCTGCCTTGCAGGAGTCTCTGAGTGCTTACTGAACAGGAGCCATGCAAAAGCAGACCAGAGCCCCTCAGAGCAATGCATGGCTCCCGATTCAGTCACAGAGAGGACTCTTGCCAGCTCCAGAGATTTACCTCATCCCCACAAATCAAACAGGAAAGTTCTGGCTGGCCAGGATTGCCTCGTGCCCAAACTGCCAGCCAGGTAGGTCAAGGTCTGCTGTCCACTGCTCTGCTTTATTGTGTTAATGGAGTGAGTGAGGATGGGACCAGCCCCCATGGGCAGTCCCACAGCTCCTGCCTCAGGATCCAAAATGGAACATTGCTTTATTTCATTCTATTCCATCTAATTAATTCTCTTACAATAAAAATTTAGGACTGTGTAAACTGAACCTTACCAGTTCCAATGTTCTGGTCTTCTCTCACTCCTTCTTTGTTTTTCAGTCACTTATTACCTTCTGTAGAAATCACTGTTTTCTTTCACCATTTTTATCTGGATTTAGCAGCCAATGATCTGCAGCCACTGTGACACCCTCTCCCCTCACCTGTTTTTTTCTTCTAAAAAACTGCTGCTTTTGGTAAAGGATTTTGCTCCTCAAAAAGGCCTGTATCTCCCATAAATTTAACAGTAAGTATATCTTCCCTCAATTTTTTCCCTCTTTGATTTTCTGTTGCATTTTTGTTCACCTCTATCCTTGTGCTTTCAATTTAATCCCTAACATCTTCTATCATCTGTTTCTCCCACTACACTCCTCTTTTCTCTGTGTGTCTGCATTCTTGTTTTCCACACAATGACTTTCCTTGTCCTACTACTGTTGAGGAATTTTCTGCTTTGCCATGTGAGGTCACAACTGCCTTTTTGTGGCTGATTTGATTAAAAGAAATCTTGAAGTAAATAAGAAATATGGGGGGGAGAAATTGTGGTTTTGGCTGGTTGGGTTTTTTGCTTTAGAAGAGCTTGCAATTTCTTGCAGTAAAAAATGAATTTATAAATAAATGGGGCACTTGCCCTGAATGTGTTCATAGATTCTTTTATGGGAACAGAAGGAAGGGTCTTCCTCAAGAAAAATACAGTCCAAAAGCGGTATTGCTGAAATGTGAGCGCTGCTTGCAGCCTTGCTGTTTCATTAATTTATAAAGATTCGGACATTCAAAAGTTAGGCTTAAATTAAAATGCTAAAATACAGAAGTCCTGGATGCCAACAGTCACCTCCTGTGCTGGCAGCAGCCTCCAGCACTGCACAGTCAAGAGGTCAGATGGTTCCAAGTACCACAGGATTATCCCAAAATCTGGGTTGGGCTGTCAGATGTCCTCTTGTGCTCAATTTCAAAATGCATCTGGCACCCTGGGCTTTGTGAAACTGGAATGAGAACATTGAGCTGTTGGAATAACAGAACCAGGCACTAAGTACTGATGCTTTTATTTAACCACTCCTGATGCTCAATGTTGATTAAATATTGGGTAGAGGGTGTCCTATGTTTTACAAAGTAACATTTTAAGTCAGACTTTTAAACCTAATAAAGAGGACACTTCACAGGATGAAGGATCTTGCACTTCAGATTGGACAGTACACAGTAAAACTCTCTATGAGAATCCATCACCCATCAAGGACCACTATCCTTGCTAAACATGGTATGCTTAGATGCTTTGAATAGTTCTTATATGTTGAAAATACTGCTCTTTCAGAAAAATATTGTCTGCCTGTGAATCTGGAGGAAGTTGTAGTTGCTTAAAAGAGACTGGAAACAATATAATCTGTGTGATCACCATCTATCAGCCCAGCTCCATTGTCATGGACAAACCAGCAAGGAACATCAACCCCGTGTTTAGGATCTCTTCTGTAATCCTTCTGCCAGCCCCTGAAAGGCAAAACACAGCCATGGGAGTACTGAGGTGGGAACTGCACCTGGACAAGGCAACCTTGCCTAAGTCTTTGCTAAGGATTTCATTACTTTGTACCTTGTTACTGTCAGCTCATTGTTTTTAACAATCATTGTGGCATCTGGTTTCTTGGGATCAGAGCCAGGATGAATTTCAAGTATGGTGAAGTCAATGGGCCGGAAAAACTGTCCTAAAAAGATAAGCCAAAATTACGATTTCAGGCATTAAAACAGAAGCAAACCAAACAGAAATCCCAGAATTTCAACATTCCCGTGCTGGTTTCCATGTCCCTTCACAGTTTTGATTGGATAAGCAAACACCAAGTTTCAGGTAAGGCTGAATATGTGCCTATGGTATTAGTGGTATTATTTCTGTTTATAACCCAGAATTGTATCCACATCATCTGGATGTAAGTTCCAGTTTCTGATTGCACAGAGCAATTACAGCCTTTTCTAGATATCCTTGAAGATATCCTCACTTGGTGTCTTGTCTATTCTGTTGAATTTATTATACATTTTCCAAGTCTTCAGTTTTTTGAAAATCAAATAATGCATGTGTTGATCTCTGAAATTTCTGGGTCTGATTATTCTCAGCACAAGTACAATATTCTGCCTATAAATTATGTAGCCTCACAAGGAAAGACCAGCAGGGAAAGGCTAAACAAAGTCATACCTAATAACCCATGGGTCTGTTCAGAGAGTTTATCGCTTTTCAATGTATACAGTCCTAGGAAATCTTGGTGGAGAGGATGTTTCTTCCATACTTGGTGCAAAACAACAACAAATGAGACACCACTGCCCATTGAGAGCACCAGATTTTTCTTTCTGTTAATTATCAAAGTTAAACTGAGGAAAAAAGAAAAACATGACTTAGAGCATTGTGTTTACCAGAGTTAACAGCAACTGAAAGAAATGTGAGAAGAAACAAATGTGGCTTTACAAACTGCTCAGTGTTTTTTAAGAGAGAGGGTTTGCTGCCTGGTTTGGTTCATGGGAGTCTCTCTGTGTGTTCACAGACACTCACAGCATCATCTTAAATGACACTGGAAAAGGTTACCTGGCCTTTAAACTTTTCAGTAAGGTGTTTTTAGCAAAACCTGTGCTTTAATAGGGTACTTAATCAAAGATAGGTTGGTGATATGTACATACAGCACCTCGTGCTCAGTGATACAAATTCTATTAATAAGGCCATCACTTCTTTGCCTGGATGCTACATGACACTTTTTCCTTTAGTTTTTCTGAGAAGTCAACTCTGAAACTGCCTATTTTAGTGCTAGGATAAAGATTTGCTTCTGATTATGTCAGTGATATCATCCATGTGTTTATCACAAGAAAAAAAGCATGTGTATGAATGACAATTTGCTCTTTCTGCTGCACTGCCTGGCCTTGAGAAGGCAGGAATTTTAATCTACACAATGAAATGTAACGGAGGAGGAGGAGAAAATGTTGCCTGTTCCTTTTATAAACCTTTTGCACAGGTATAAATTATTCTGTAATAGATCCCATGAGAAATATACCTGCTGACAAGTGAAAGATACACCAATTCTGTAACTGCCACAAGTTCCATTTTTAAAATGGAGATTTGTTTTTGGAACATTATTTTGCCTTTGCAAGATTACACACTATGTCTGAAGTTACTCCTTAAGTATTTGCAAGATATTGCTACATTAAGCACAATACCAAATCTATTTTTACCTCAGTCAGAGCAATAGAAAATCAGGGGGAAATCTTCATTTACTTATTCCAAGCACATGAATTTGTGAATAATTCAGCAATTACACAACAAAAGAGAGCAGAGTCCAGCAGGGCTTGGATCAATCTCTTTTGTAGATTCACACAAGGAACCTTAGAAGTATATTATTGATCAACATTTTAAAATATTTTAAGAAGAGTAGAAAGTAATACAAGACCCTGATAACCCTTCTGTAAGTCTTACCCTGCTTGTTGCAAGGTGACTGAGTCCAGCCAGGTGAAACCTGTTTTTTCATCACCGTTCTCAATTGTGATTGTCTCAGGAGTTACTGTCAGCTTGAAATCCAGGTGCTTATTTGCAATGCCAAGTTTTCCAAAATATGAGTTTTGGATATTTGCATCACTGTTTGCTTTCTTATCACCAATAAGTTCTCCATTGACTGTGATGCCTAATACAGAAATGAAACAAGTATTGTTTTACTGACAGGACCTGATCAACCAATGTCAAGGAGTGTCTTGAAAATTTAACAACAACTTAAGAAATTGAATATGAGTTGAAAAATAGACCAGAATTACTTGTGCATGTTTGTACCAAAGTAAAATAAAGTTCTGGGGGTTGTTCTGTGAATTTCCACAAAGTAAACAGTCATTTTTTTGAGAGAAGGTAAATTTTTCCCAGAGCACAGAGAGTTTGTGACAGGCACACAGAGTCTGAGTGACATCATTCTCTCTTTACCAGATATTCCACAAACTGGCAACCTATGGATTATTTTATTGCTTCTACTACAACTCACTGAGACAAATTACTACTCTTAACCCTCACAGTGGTTTTCAAAGTAAGTTTAAAAGTTCATTTTGCTCCAAGAATGTAAACAGCCATGGTAGTGGTACCCTATCACAGCTACAGGACCTCCTGCTAACTTTGCTGGGAAAAAAACTTATGCATTATAAAGAGAAAAACAGCCTTTAAACACATCTTGTTGTAAGTGTCCTGTATTTAAAAAAAAAAAAAAAGTTAAAAACTCACCTGTAACTGGGTCATTTATTAAATTTAAGATCATGCCAGGGTTTTCATTGATATTGAAACAAATGGCATCTTTTTTTTGTGGCACTGATATAATGAAGTGTGGATCTCCATCAACTGCAAAGGCAAATCACTGGTGTCTGTATAGTGATACACAGGGTCAAAGCTCCACATGAGCACTTAATATTGCTTAATAATTAAATTTATTTACTAAATATAAAATATTTAATAGAAAACAGGCAGTTATCAACACAAAACCTACTGATGGGAAAGAGGACTGAGAAAATGACCACATATAATTTGAATTACTTGATCTTTAAAAGACATTGAGAGATGCTTAAAGTATTTCAAAATACTCACCCCTTAAAAATGAAAAGTGGCTGCTTTTATGGAAGGGAATTATTGAAAATATTCATAAGAATTGTGTAATTTAGCCTTAAATACCCTCTTCTGTTCCCCTAGACAGACACTATTCCAGCTACTCACCACTAGTATACCATGTGGGTGGTGATGAGTATGTGTGATACAGTGCTGAAGCTGCAGAAGGAAAGAAAGTTGTTAGAAAAACTCACACCAAAATGGGAAATTGCACGGTCCATGTAAGATGTCAGCGAGTTAATATGCTAAGTCAATCACTAATTGCATCCTAGGTTTTAAAGCATGTAGTCTATGGAATGACAGTTTGTGTGCTGCTTCTGAATAAAAAAAAGCTTCAGGATAGAGACAGATTTCACTTGTAGTGTAAATTGCTCTGAGGGTTTCCATACAGCCCAAGTAATCTATCTGTAGGACACCAATATTTCAGACTTGAGGATTAAGCTATCAGCAAGGAAATGCAATATCATCCATTGAAAACTTCTGACTTTTTGACATTTGGAGTTTTTTGCTGGGTTTTTTTTTCCAGAATGAATTGAAGTCTTTTCAGTGAAGACTTTAAAAAGCCAGACAGAGACAGAGAGAGAGACTGGCACTAATCTCCAGATCAAAAACATAAATCTAACTCTCGCATTTCCAGGATTGCCCAGCCAGCAATTTGGTGAATCAGTTGCTGTCTCCTGAATAAAACAGATGCTTTTAGCACAAGTGACTGAACATGTTAATTTAGCCAGAGATGCTGACAGCAGAGTCCCTTGCTTTATATAATTCCAAAGGAAATGCAAACTGAAGTTCATCCTCTGCTCCTGGGAAACAGCTTTCAGGAAAAAATGGTGGTTTGATGAACAGGCATTTACTCCTTATAAACTATTTAGGTGCAACTTCTTTGCCTTGTACTGTTCAACTTTTACGTGTGTTTTCAGCAGCGAGCAGAATTTGGTAGCGTTTGTTAAAGTGCATTTGTACTGCCAGAAAAGGCATCTCTGCCTCTGGTCATTTCAGTTGAGAGATCCTGCTCCATTCAGAAACTTAAATTAAATTACTTACGTATCAAAGGACCTGTGAACATCCCTGCTTAAATAAAACAAAATGTTATTTTAGAGGCTATAAAAAACAAAACCCAATCTCACCCACTTCATTCCTTCCTCCCTCCAAAACCAACCCAAAAATTTTGTAATTATGTATAAATTTCTAAGTATTACAAAGTAAAAATTTAGTCAAAACAGTTTATTTAATAGTGCTGCAAAGCAACCATGTCAAACTGGCTGAAAGCATACCCTGCTTTCCAGGAAAAATGTTACCTCCCCAAGAGCATGGAGTTTGCTCTCTCTGGGACTGGGACAACCTGCTGTTCTCTGATCCCTCTGTGCCACCTTGTTCTAAACTCTCCTTCTTGGAAGGAAGAATTGCCCACTCAGTTCCACATTTTTCTACTCTTCTGCTCTTTTTACACCTAAAATTCTGTCAGGGTGTCTCAAGACAGGGCTCTGTGCTTTAGCAGTGGCAATGAATGAAGACATCTCTGTATGACATTGCTGCACACAGGTACCTAGAAGTCCCCAATGCCAGCCCTGGAGAGCACCTGACTTGCACTGGGCCTCAATTCTGTGGTGGTGGGAAGCTGCAATCCTCAGAGACAGGAACTGAACTGGAAGCACTATTTACAAATTTATCCATCTGGAAGGTTATATATCTATTTATAACACAGTCTTGATTAATTCCCCAAGAACTTCATGAAAATATTGCATCCTAGATCAAATAAGTAATGTAGGAAATCCACCTCTATTAAAAATATTAAGTCAATTTAATAAGAAATGTACATACCTTCAGCTGTTACCACGGCCAGGTAAGAAGTAAAAGGAAGAAAAAGAGAAATTTACAGTTTCAGTTATACAATGAAACAGGAAAGATCCTGACCCCAATAAAACATTGTAAAAAAATTAAAACTGTTTGACAACTCAACCAGGTATCTTCAGTATTATGCAATGCCATTTCTTCCCAATGACACAACTCAGTATTTGTAGATCAAAGAGAAATGTACTGAAAGTAAAAAGCTGTTACGTGGGGCAGCAGAACTGCAATTTATTATGTATGGGACAAGAGCTCTACTTGGAATTGTTTTATTGTTGTGCCATACCTATATTGCAAAATGTTCCTTACTGGTTTTACTATTTTTTGGTTTTCAAGCCATTTGGATGATTCTATTAATACTGACTGGATGATTCAGTAAATTGATTTGTGAATTGAGACTTCAGGGTGAGTAAACCTGTTTTCTTTGCTTATACAGGAGCAGTGCTTTGAGTGTGTCCTCCTGTTACTGCTCTATACTATCTATATACAGAGAGGATTTCCTTGGACAGAGGTCAAAAAAGAGCCTTTGTACAACAAATACCTGAAAAGGGAAAGCAGAGAACTGCACGAGACTGAGTGGATGCCACTTCTGTCAGATGTTTGGGGGTTTCCATCTTATGAAGGCCAGCTGCAAACTCTGAAGTCATTACACTGTGTAGTGACTTGAATGTTAAATTAATCATGAAGGGGTTTTATATCAGTATTCCAAGAGTTATGAAAAATAATGCAAAAATTTATCAGCAGAATGCCTGAAGAATCTTTCAGAGTTGAAGGGTACTTAGCAGCTGAAAAAAACCTCACTAATCTCCAGTATCTCTATTATGCTAAAAGGCCTTAAATTCCCATGCCAAAATCAGATTAGAAAGTTTTTCATCCAGAAGGCAGCAAAGAGCCCACACAGAGCCTGCAAGGAACTTCTGGGGTTCAAAGCAGAAGTTTGGGTGAAAAATAAAGGATGCTGATAGAAGAGACTGTAAAGCCACTGTCAGACCTGTGGGATGAGGGCGGCTCAAACACTACATGGAGATGAAGTGAGGGTGGCTGGGGTACACTGAGCACAGAGCACTGCCCTGCTTGGCCAAAGAGCAAAGAGGAGCAGAGTATTTGTTACACAGGGGTTAAACAGAGAGGCTGAACTGTAGGAAAGAATAATGAACAATGTTCCACTGAGCAAGGAGTTCATAATTAGCTAAAGTATCAGAGGAATTGAAAACAAATTGTGTGCTTTCAATATCATTGCTTCTCTTTCTGCAATATATATGACTATTGTGTTTTACATATGTAATCTCAGTCTTTTTACAACCTGATACATCCTGCCTGAGGAAGAGCTCATGCAAATTTTCCCTGTTCATGTGGAAAGAGGTTACTACATCTATCCCTAGGCTGAAGTATGTAGAAAAATAAAGGAGAAAGTGATGGGAAGTTATCTGAATATGGCTGGATTATTAGATTAGAAATGCTTCTTGGTTTTCAGGGTCTGTTTCTGTAATAGTTTTTATATTTAGTTTAAAATACACTTATTTTAAATTTATAGTACTTTACCCATATGATTTAGTAATGAAAGATGGTTTCATGGAAATGAGCTTTACAATGAGAAGTAATTTTGCATAAAGCACACATGTGCCAGGCCTGGAAAGTAGATTTTTCAGATACATATTTAAAACTGTGCCCACATGAAAGCCTTTCTTTAGGGGAACATCAAAGGAACTCTTGGCTTCTCAAATATAGTACAATTGTGAAGATGTCTATACCTTCAGTGGGTTTATCAGCAATCCCCTCTTCATTGTCATTTTCTTCTGGTTTTGTTACCACCATGGATGTCAGTGGTGTTACAAACTTGTACATTAGAGAGAGAGCCAGGGCTTGAGCTGTAATATTTTCCTTTTCTTCTCCTGTAGCTGTAATGCTGAATACAGGAAGAGACTCCCAGCATCAATGATTGTTGAATTACTCACCAAACTTCAGATTAAATATTTTACTTTAAAGTGAAGTAATTTCTCTGCAGGTAGTTTATCAATAAGATGTATTTGTTACAGTCTAAGAGCACTTTTAACTCTACTGGCTATCCAAGAGAAAGGCAAAACTGTACTTTACACTTGCAATAATTTAAAATTGTTTCGTTTGCAACCTAAAACAGGAATATTGAGGCTAGGGAGGAGAATAGGTTGGTGGATTTCTCTCACTGGTTTTTCTGGTTTCCCACTGGCAGCTCAGTGGGATGTGAATGTCAGCTTCACATCCTGGAAGCTACAGGAGTCAGAGGGTGTAAGGGGTTCAGGGCTAAGGTATTATTCCAGGTATAATTACCGTTTTTCCAAGAGTTGTTCTATGGTAAGATAGGCCCAGAGCCTTTCAATGTACTCTCCAAAGATGTACTGCTGTTCTTGGAAAGCCTCAGCTGTTTGCTCAGCACCTTGCTGTGTAGTGTACGACAGGGCATCATCAGCCTGTGGGGTGTAAGAGCATTCTCTGCATTACAAGTACCCAGGGACTGACAGAACTTCCCCAAAATTAAGGTTTTCACACCTGATAATCATATGAAATTGAAAATAAGTCCAGTTCTACACCAGAAAGTCACCAGTGTTTTATGAGGAATTTTGTCCCATTGTTTCTGCGAAGTTTAGAGGCGTGCACTACAGAACATAACCCAGTTTTCCACATTTAAATGGCATTTTTGTTCATCACAATGGAAGTAAAGAAACATTCAGAGATTTTGTGTAGCTTACATGAGTCAAAGAAATCCATACTTACACCTTCACCTCTTACATCTACAGACAAATGGTTTTGGTTGCTGTCTAAGAAGCGCCCAGCCACCACAATCTCAGACCCATCATAGAAATGCTTAAAGCTGTTAGAAGTTAGGTCTGATATTTCATTTTCTGGGTAGTTTAACTCCACATCTATGAGCATGGGATTTGACACCTCATCATAAAACCCCTGTAGGATTAAAAAAAAAAAAAAAAAGAAAACATTTAACTATCACTGTCTCTAATTCATGGGTCGATCTGTAACCAGAAACATCCTGCTATTTCAGCAATGAAAACTGGGAGTGTACTTTACAAGAAATATTTAGATATTTGGTTAAATCTCAGAGTGCAAGGCCTAGAAATCTACAAATAATGGAAATGAGAAGGGACATACAAACTCTTCAGTCTTGCTAATAGAGAGGAAAAATATGGGAGAACAACCTGCTGTGGATGATAAGTTCCATCAATATAAATCAAGAGGGATCCAAAGCTTCTCGTTATTTGAAAATTTTCTACATCTCTTCTCTGCAGAGACTGACATGACAACATAATCAAAGGAGACCGGGTATTTGATTTTAGCAGAGCTTGCAATGAAATCCAATATCTAATTCTTTGGTGAGTTCTTTGAATGGCTGCTGTTGGAATGTGAGAAGTATAAAAAGTCAATCCTATATGGCCTATACCTGTTTCCATGTCTTATACAACTCTAAAATGCCTCAGGAGTGTGGTCAGATACACCTGCTAGCAGTAAGTTTCTAAAGACAGAATATCTAGAGCTTTATGATCTGTTACCCTTCTTGTCCCTTGACACAACATTAACCACATGATCTGTGAGGTGCAGAAGATGCAATGACTGCAGCAATACCACCAGAGGGTCCTTCAGAACTGTTACTAAGTGTCACCCTATGCCAAGTTTTGAACTCCCTGCCACAGCATCTCCCTTTCACTGTTCTTGCGCTTGCTGCTTATATAAGGGAAGGGGAAAATTAAATGTAACTAAAGGTCCCTTCCAACTCAAACTATTCTATGACTTTAATACTCTGATCACAGCAGACTCTGGAGTATCTCAGTATCAGATTCCACACTGGGATTTTGATTATTTGACAATAAGAACAGTTGTGTACAGTTGTCTGACCTAATGTATCTCTGATCTCATGTGAGTGGCAATTACTGCACCTGGAGCTGCAAAGCTGCATCAGAGTCAGGATAAATCCGACGGGCCAATCCTTTATTCTCCAGTGCCATCCTCTCCAAGAAGCCGTAGTCGACACCGCTGCCAAAACCAAGATTGTATAAGGGGTATCTGCCATCAATGGCCTTCTTCACTGCTTTCTCAATCTCATGAGTATTTGATACACCTGCACCAAACCAGGAAATGTTCCAGTTGTTTTCAAAAATAGATAAAATGATCACAGAATCAAATGTGACTTGGCATGTTCAGATTTCTTAGGAGACATTACCAAAAACTTGATTTAGTACTATGATGCTGGTATAGTAGCATTTAAATAATGAAAATATCCAGAAGTCAAAGATGAAGGCCAATTTTAACTAGCATTTTTTGTTAGTTAATGAACTCTCTTTATTATTCCATCCAACACAAACTTACCTACATTTGGTTGGCCATCTGTTAACATGATAATTATAGAAGCGCTTCTCTTGGGCACGAGGTTTTCTTCATGAGCAGCATTCAGAATATCAATTCCTCTCATCAAACCACCATGTAAATTTGTCACTATGAGGTAGACATAGAAATCTGGGTTCAGCAAAGGCTGTCAAAATAAAGGTCCATTTTTCACTGGGGTCTGAAGAGATTTCATTACAGTAAGAAAATGAAAGATTTGGATTTACAAGCAGGGGGATGTCTAGATAGAAAAGTTCCTGGACTTTGGAAATAGATGTCATGTTCTGAGTAAAACTGAACTTCAGGAATGCCTCCTCAGCAATCCGAAACCCCAACAAACTGTAGCATTGTGTTCACAGAATCAATCAATAAATTAACTTACACAATGATCTACTGGCAAGGCCACTCAAGTACTTACTGCCTTGAGCAGAAATCTGCCGAACAAACTTCCTCGCTTCATCCAAATTCTCAGGAGTGGCCTTGATTAATGTTTCTTTCCAGGTAGATATTTCACTCTCAAATAATACGAAATTGAAGAAGTCATCTTCTTTCATGTCATCTAGGATTTTTAGCATTGCTTCTTTTGTCTGTAAGACAAAGAGATTTAAATATATGATTGCACATTTAATAGAATAGGTGCTTACAGATTTTACATTATTAATCTATCAGCATTGGGCTATTTTTTACTCCTACACAGTATATTTTGCAAAAATTCTGAGCTTGTTATGTTCTTGCCAGTCCCTGTGTCCATTTCAGAGTAACTCTAGGGAAGTCAGTCAGCTGCAATAACATCTGGTATATCTTTGTAGCGGAGATGAAAATCAGGTCTCCTGTCATGGTTGGGTGCTTACACTGAGATAAGCTGGCATGGCAAATGGGTAGCTACAGGTTAGTGGAGAAGCTCACAAACAAGCATGCCTGGATATTTTGATGTAGCACCAAAACCTGAAAATTCTGAGCATTAGCTCAGTCATAACTCTGAAAAGAGCTGCTGCTTCCCAGACACAGAATGAACAGAGAAAATGCACAGAATCTGTATGCATGGCTTAATTCGGAATGGTCAAGTACACGTGACAGCACTCTCCAGAAATGCTGGTATTTAGAGTTTTGAACTAATGACATTTATAAGTAAATACAGGGTAAATGTATAGATTTTTGTTCTACAGTAACACAGCAAACTAGTACATATGGCTCTGGCATTAGAGAGGTCACACCATTGAGCCACCTTGTACAGTTTGAGCAGCATATTTGCACTGCAAGGCACCGTGTCCCTTCCAGCACCATCTCCCTCCCAGCTCTTTGTTCCAGCTCTTTCACAGGAACTCTGTACTAATGTAATAACTCACCTGTTCCATTTCTCTTCCATGCATGGAGCCACTAGTATCCAATACAAAAATAATATTCTTGGACAACTTTGGAAGATTTGTTGGTGCAAAGAAGTGTACAAAGTAGCCATTGACAATCTGAAAAAGAAAATGTTAAAACCCCAGCACCACCAAAAACTTTTGTATGTTATAAAGGTAAAACAGATAAAGGAGATATTACTCTCATTTAATGTCTAGCCTCTGAGTAGTCTAAAATGTTTTCATGGCCCTGACAGTCTCACCTCTGTCCATGGTCCCTGGAGTGTCAGTTAAGTGCAAGACTGGGCCTTTAGTCCCTGCCTGAGCTACAGTGTCAGAACATCTGTCTCCAGCTGTATCACAGCCATACTTGCTCCTCTCCATGAACTCCACTGTTTTGGATCCTACCCTGAAGACTGACTCCTGTTCACACTCAGTTCCCTGTCCCTCAGGAAACAGCTGGCCCTTGCTGCTCCCTGACTTTTCTTGTGCAAGTTAAACTGTTCAACAATTTTGAATTTCAACTTGTTAGATTTACCTGCAAATTATCTGGAGTTGTTCTCTTCACATCATATTTCACAGTAAAATCCCCATCCAAGACAGATTGGGAGCAATTTGCACAGGTTCTCTGCTGATCAAGGGTTGGCTTGAAAGAGATATGGCCCTGAAAAGAAAACCTTAATAGCTGCAAGTCTTCTACAGAACACATCTTCATTTTTTAAAAGCTGGTATATTTATATTCACAGACATAAGAACAACCTGCTGTATTGGGTTAGTTATTAGTTTGTATGTATCCATATGCATTTCTATATCCATTGTGGTAACTGACACATGAAGGCTGCTATCCAGGGCTTTCTCCATGCGCTTACTTCCCCATCTGCCTTGGGTCAGCTCTTCACTCTGAATGACACCTTTGATAAAGCTGTTGTATGTTTTAGGAATTCTACCACCCACATACAAGGGAAAACTTCTTGTTAGTGATTCAGTTTTTCTGTAAGAGATAACCTTCTTGGTATCCAGGTTTCCTCTCACTGCCATTGCTAGCACTGAAATTATAATTTCAGAATTATAGCCATAATAAGTAAATCATGTAATGCAGTAATCAATGTACCTTTTTTCCTGAGAAAGTTTTTTTAATGGTATTTTGCAGCTCATTGGTGATAAATGTTCCTTCTGCTTCCAGCTCAGTGATACCCTGGGGCTCAAAGATATCTACTTCAATCTGAAATATTAATTGAAAATTTATTGTCATTGATTAAACTACGAGACATCAACTCAGCCAATTACAGGAGGATCAGCAACTACAGATGTGAAGAGGGATTTTCATAAAAACAAAAGAAATTTACTTTTGCAATTCCTAATGGCAGTACAAATCTACACTTTGTGTTTAGACACATCTTCAGCAAAAGAGGCCTTTTCAAACATGGAAGTTTAAAAAAAGGCTAGAAATAAGTAAACTTTAATAGAAATATAACTTGTTGGAAAGCTAGATACTGGTATTCTATAAAGGTAGATAGGAGTGATCAAAGACCAGTTTTAGCACAGAAAAGCTGCAGTATTCCAGAATGTGACATATACATCACTGAGATTTAAAGATGAAGTTTTACGGTGGTGTGAGAAAGCTGGAGTTTATGCTATAAAGACATATACAATGACTCCAAGACATTGTAACAGCTTTTTCAGGTTTTCATACATGATTTCTTTTGGAATGCTCAGTAGATGAGCAAATTTTTCAGGTTTACAAGTAAAAACCTATATTAAGCATGCTGGTGAGGACTCCCCATAGGACTCATGAGAAATGTTATCATGGCCTTTAGCTCACCTGTGAACCAGTGGGAATGACCATGGTACTCCACTTTCAACAGATATATAGAATTTCATCATCTCTTAAATTACAGTCAGGTTTGATTAGTTTGCCATTTACCTCAAAATCTTTGACAAGCTGCTTGGGTTTTACTTTGATGAACATTTCATATTTTCCAAACTGTCGCTTCAGCAGTTCCTCATATGTGAGTTCAAAAGTGACTTTACTGGCTGCTTTAATGTTGACTGAGACAGTGAATTTTTCTGTTTTTCTTCCTGAAGCTCTGCATTTAAGTGAGTAGGAAAAAGATCTTTATCCTCTTTTACAATATGTATTGTTGGTGGCATATGATTTTCAAAATCAAGTAAAAAAAAGAAGGGAATTTTGATCTATTGCTAAAAATCATCAATCAATACTCAAAACCATACTCAACCTGTAGAATTTATTCAAGTTTTCCAGTAATAAGTCACACAAAGCCAGTGAAAGTTGCAGGAACAGCCTTTCCATAGTTGCAGACAGTGCCTGTGCAGTTAGAGGCTGTATTTCCTTTTTACAATTTGTGCTACAATAACTATAACTTAATGATTGTTCTTTGGTCCCATAATGTCAGCAATGTGCCAGAACACAGCATTTCCAATCTCACAGTCTGCTATGGAGTGATGGTGTGGAAGCCACACAAGACATCATCCTTACTTGACAAGACCAGCAGTCTGTCCTCTTGAAACAGCCTTCTCATATTGCTTTTTGGCAGCCTCTTTTTCCTTTATAGTTCCAGGATAGGTGACACCATCAATTGTCCTGCAGATGAAACAGTCCTAGTTTAGTTGAGCATTACTACAGGAGTTCTCCTTTTATTGATTTGTTGCCAATAACCACTTTCACAGACCTGCTATTGCCAAGATTTGAGCCCTTCCACTGAAGCCAGGCTCCTGAGAGAATTTAGCTGGAATGAAGAGCTCTGTGCTCTGTATCATAAAAGAGTCTAAACCAATTTTTACTTTGAATTAGATCAAACCTGGGCTACAGCAACACAACTTACACCTGCCATATTCCTACACTTCAGCAGCTTCACCATTTCATCTCATCTAATGGCAAACCAACTCTCTGGATGTGACTTACCTGCTCAGATATCATCTACAGGGGTACATTTCATCCTTGAACTCCTCAGAGGACTAAGCAGCCATTTCTGATCACCTCATTCTATCACAGAAGTTCTAATATGGATTATGAGTGGTTGTGTGGTTGTGCCCTAAAGCTACTACTCCTCTTCACTGGAAACAAAGCAGGCACAGTGTGATTAGCAGAGATGGATGTGCTTAACTGAACCAAACCTCATCATGGTGGAGAACTGCATGTGATTGCAACGAAAGGTACAAATGTAAAGGAGTAATTCTACTTTCTGCCTTTCATTCAAATGAGAATTTTAAATGAAGAGATAAATTAAGCTATAATGCCATCAGGGAAATTAAGTAATGAAACTTTCCTGGTATTATCAAACCAGGTAAGTAAGTAAGAAGTATTTCTGAAAAGGTGGATGAATCTGCAGGAAAGGTCCCCCATTCCCTAAGGTTCTCTTCTATTCATGATGATGAATAGAAATAATTGAAAATTAGTCATCTTTTCTGTAGATGTACCAATGTTTGCCTTTCTCCACATATCTTGAATGTTAAGTTAATAGTACCAGAAAATTACCCAGGAGACATTTAGTAATCTATTCAAATAGCAAAGTAAGAATGAACATTTGGGTTCAGTTTCTCCCAGTTGAATTTGCACGGGCTTTTTAGTCTTCTTTAACAATACTGTGAAGATTACACACATGCTGAAGTTGGTAATGAAGGCTGTCTTAGGGAGTTCAACATCAAAGAAGACTTCTTTGGACACATTTCCACGATTGACAGCTCGACTGGTGATGACATTGCGGGCAAATCGGGAAGTTACTTTACTATCAATTTTCATGCTATAGATTTCTATCCCATTGACAACCTGTAGATTGAGAAATTAAAAAAGACAAAAAGGTCATTAGCTGTTACACTCATGTGTGTGTTAATCAGTTGTGAGCATATTTTTCAAAAGAAACCACAGCAGGACATTGATCACTCCAAAGCAAAAAAAAAAAAAAAAAAAAAAAGAAAGACCTAATATAAGAACTGGATCACAGCTGTTTCCTTGGATATCCATTTCACTGACATGATGGTGCTATTCCACAAGTTATACTTATAGACTTTAACAAAATATTACCACCACAGCAAAAATACTGCCATTACAAGAACAGGTTTTTTCTCTACTGAGGGAGTGCCTTTTTATGGTTATTCAAAGAGCACAACTGTTTACTGCTGCCTCACTGCATTAGTGACTGTAGTTATCAGAGGAGAGGATGACTCCTAGAGCAGGGACATAAGTAATCCTCTTGTTTAAAAACAGACCAAATGCCTCCAAATTCCATTTTATGTTATTCTCAGCTTCCTCCCAGCTGGAGCTCAGTCTTTTTTAAACAAGGAAATGGGCAAGGCAATACTTATTTTCTTTGAATGCTCAGGTATGAGGTTGCTGGAGACTAAGTGAAAGCACAGGTAACAACAGATGCTCCCATTAGGAACTCCACAAGACCTGCTTCTTGCAGCAAAACCGCACTGGAAAGAACCTTGGAGCTTTTGTGGTGAGCCTGATCTTTGCTGATTGATTGAGAAGGTCCCCAAACAATCAAAGCATTTAAGCATTGCTGAAGGGCAATCCAGGTGCCAAGTGGAATCAGCCTCAGAGATAAGGCTTCTTGCCTTCCTTAGCAATAACTGCAACATAAAAGCAAAACCAAAACCAACAGAGAATGAATGACTGTCAGAGATGCAGAAGTGACTTCAAAACAACTTGGGTATTTATTCCAAAAATAATTTGTTCATTCTCTTTCCTTGTCCAGGAGCTTCCATCAGAGCTTGGAAAGGAGCTGTCTAGTTAGTCCTACTGCCTAAAACAAGCAGCTCTGGGCTGTTTCCCTTGTCACACACTCAGAAATATCCATTTGCTCAAACTGGACTCACAGATACATTTTGTGAACACAGTAAGAATATTCTTGTCACTATAAAATCTTGGTAGCCCAGACAAAACCCAGCCTTACTCACCAAGTCATTACCAGCATCTCGCTTCTGTAAAGAGAAAAAAAAAAGGAAAAAAATCATTAGGTAGGAAAGCTGCATTTAGAAAGAAATGTCTTAGCATCTGTGTAGTTGTCACAAGTCAAAAGAAGTTTTCCAGGAGAAGGAAGGCTTGAGAAAGATCTTCAATAATAAACTGAAGTAAATTCGAGGGAAGAGCAAGCAAGGCATCTGAGGCAGGTTGTAGTTATTTTGCTTATGGCATTCCCAGCTTTGGTGAATGTTTTGGTTTTGATTTGATGTCAGTGTAGCTGGGGTTTTGAAAGGTAAGTTAAACTTTGAACGTTGCTCATTTTGTATTTTGCTCAAGTGACACAAAACCTGTCTTCCTCCAGCTGAAAATAAACATGGACCCTTGAAATATGAGGGAGAATGAGAGGAAAAGGGGCTCAAATGCTCAGTGGCATTTATAATTAAATGTAATTTAGACTAAAGTACACACCAAAATCTGCTTAATATGTCTGACTTGAGTATAGATTGGCTGTATGGTGACCTCAAGTAAAACCCAAATATCTTGTCCTCACAGTGACATCTTTTTCTTGAGAATTCCTCAGTCTGGGTCCTGTATGTAGTACATATTTTCTTTTCAAACTTATTCTCCTAAGAAGAAATAAATGGGTTGTATCAAAGCACAAACCCCACTTTGCACCTTTTTTTTTCCAGTCACACACATTCAAACTATCAGGCAGAGGCACCCATACATTTTTTCAGCTCCTAAATTTTTCCTATTTCAGTCCACCAGCCTCTCGTCCTACCATGGCCAAATAGGAAGGTAATTCAGCAGGATTAGAGAGGAGAGGCTGTCATTACAAAAGGCTGCATGGAGGGGGGGGAAATATAAGCAGTTAAAACGTGAGGGGTTTTTTTCATATTTGCTCCCAGAGTAGGAGCAAATATCAGAAGCTGTACAATACTATCATGTACTCTGTTCTGGAAGAGAGGACAGGCATTAAACAAATATCCAGAGTGCTGTTAAAACAACAGCTTGTGTAACTCAATTCCCATCAGCTGGGCTGCAAACCCCTTATCTCCTCTGGCTCCAAGACCCTCGGGAGTTACATTTTGTGGAATTGTGTTTACCTGCTCCACCAAATGCAGGGGTGAGGATACAACAAATCAGATACACAGCTCAAGTACCCTTCAGGCTTTCAGTACCTTTCACACTTAGGAGTTGTACAAGTTGGAAACTGAGACACAGAGGGTTATTTTTTGTTTATTTTGGGGTTCTTTTCAAGACACTGTATTAAATCTATGGTAATGCTAAGTTTGAGGGAGGAGGCTTTTCCTCTGCTGTAAGAGTGGCAAAAAATGTCTGTGTGCATTTCTTTAGGTTCATCTTTCAAACTGTTATTGCCATCCAGATGATTTGTGTGTGTCCATCTCTCCTGTTCCACAAGCATATGTGGATTCCTTTAACGTTTCTGTAGAGTGTATAGAGTGTGCACCAACTCAAACCTTCCCAATACTGGAATTACCTTTTCTGTATCCACACTGTGACTACAGCTTGTAATTCCCCCTTACAAAACACAACTGAGGTGCACACCCTGGGAAATGAAAAGATGGAAGTCCATGAACTGTCAGTTTGTTTGTTACAAACTTTTCCTTTCAGTGGAATTACCAGGCAGTTTATACAAAATTTAAAAAAATTGTATAGCTACAAATTCTGCAATTCTGACTGTTGCTTCAAATTGAAAGATACTGTACCCGCATTTAAGTTTTACAGAATTGCTGTTGTCCACATTCTTTATCAGAATTATGGCTTCAACACTCGTTCTGAAGGAGCTCTACTTTGATTCTGTAAATATTTTGAGGGGTACTCTGAAGTTTCCATTGAAACTACAGAAAAATCTCTCTGTGAAAGGCACTGCTCACTTTGTACTTGGGCTGATCTTCAACAGAGATTCTCAACGCAGCTGGACATCACCCAGCTACCTGCTCTAGGTGACCCTGGTTTGCACAGGGGAGGGGATTACGTGACTGTAAGTCTGTGATTTTGTTCTGGGTTTTTTCATTTTTAATGATTCACTGGGGTGTAACTCGAGCCATCACTAACATCAAGGTCATTTTAAGCTATGTGGGCAGAAAGCAATAGTGTGCCAATCAAAATTATTATGCAATTCTAGACCAAAATGAGAATTAACATCCTCTACCCTGGGTAATCAGTACTTGACAAAATGTTTCTGTAAAATCACATATTTGCCAGGTACACCAATTATTAGAATTTTATTTTTTTTTTAGTTGTGTAATGACAACAAACTCTTCTTTTTTTTTGCTGTGGCAACAAAAAAGAACAGAGGTGCAAAAAATCTACAGAAATTGGAGAGGAAAAGTGAAATTTGAACTCCCAAGAAAACAGGGAGGGAAAAGAGGACTCCATTACAGCACTTGCTGAAATAAGCCCTGATTGTACAGCCTGGGAAACTAAACCACGGCACGACTAAAAGACTGAGCGAAGACTGTACTGTTAACTTGAAGTGACCTCTGGAAATCCACAACACTGAACAAGGTACCTACATCTATCCCTAAATGCAATAGGAAAAACAAGACATGGAAATGGTCTCTGAATCTACAGCAACCCTGAAGATTTCATCACCCCAGGTGATACTAATTGGGTGCCACAGAAAAGAGCCCACAATGCAGCTCATAGGAACACGGTGTGCCAGCACACACGGGGAAACTACACTGATGTGGATTTTTGTTCCATTTTCAGCAGAATTTGGTCTGCCAACTGTGTCTACCTGGCTGTGGCTCTAAAAGCAGCTTGAAGGTCATCAGCCAGCCAGAACTCCAGCCATGCTTCACCACTCCCCACTGGATGCTGCTTGCTCAAAGCGGCCAAGACACAGATGGGCACAGAGACCTTCACCCTACAGAGCAACCACCTCCATTTCAATCACATCATATTTGCATAAAGTACAGAACAAAACTGGGAGAATCAAATGATTTTCCATAGTGCTCTGCATGTATTGATAGAGTATTGCACAGAGCTTTGGCAGTTCTCCATTTAGAAAGGCTTTAGCATTGCAAGACACACAGAGAACAACAGGCACTATGGTAATCAGGAGGGGAAAGCTACATTATATCTGGGCTGCATAATTGTTAAATAATAAGAATCCCTGGCATTTCCAGTTCACAGCATTAAATCTCACATTGACTTTTCAAAGCTAGACATGTTACTGTCCTGATTTTCAAAGAAAAAGTCTTGGCAAGATCATAACCTAATCAACAGCAATCAACCGTAAATTGCTTTGTCCTGTTCTACCCAGTAACTCAGAATGAGATTTGCCCCCTGTAACTTTTCAGAGTAGATAGCCACTGAGAGAGAGGAAAGTAATTTTTGGAGGCAAGGAGTAATGGCCAGGAGCTTAACCAAAGAAAATTAGGCAAAACATCAGGCAGCACTGCCTTACTCAGAGATCCTGTCAAAACCAGAATGGCCCCTTTGAGAGATGTATCTCATGTTGTGCTAACATGCAAATATTTTCCAAAAAATCCTACCATGTCATTTGGATAGTGAACATTTATCTTGATGCCATGTGACATCTCTCTTTTCTGCTTCTTGGAGCCATCCTTTTACTTTCATTGCTTAACAGGTGCCAAAGTCAGTTCCCTGGCAACACTGATTGCTTTACACATTTAAATATTTTACAAAAACATGTCACCATTACGTGGTGATGACAGGGAAAACAGAGGAAAGGGATGTTTTAGAAAGAGAGAGAACTTCAGAGCTGATTGAAAACTTAACTGATTAGAGGTCAACCAGTCTGAGTTCCAGCTCTGATCCTGTGTCCAGGGGCACTACAGAACACAGAGCTCCTGCTGCCAGCATTGTATGAACTCTGATATATGCTGACAAACTGCAAGAAATAAATCTCTGAGGATTGTGAGCCCCACACATGGCTGATTACTTACCTTGATGTTTCTGATATGTGTTAGCAAAAAGTCTGAGGATGCAAAGGCGGGAATCAGTACCAAAATACAAAGCAATAGATTGTTTTCCATTTTGGAATAAAAGTGAGGTTCCAATTGGAATGATATGCATATATATCCAATGCTTTGTTTACCAAGTGTTAATAAATAACCCAGTGAGAAAACTGGGATTACGCATTAGGCATTTGGGAAAAATCAGATGCTGAATTTTGAATTAGTATAGCCTACAGAATACTGTTAGAAAATCTGTTAAAGAATTTATAGAATATTTCAGCAATGTCTCTTGTATATAATAGCTTCACACAGAAATTCACAGCCATTTCTATACCAGCAGCCGAGATTAATCTCCACTCCAGACCCACTTTTTTCCCAAATGAAAACTGTCATCTTTCTGATATTTCCTTAAAGGCTTTCCCGGGCTCAAATTTACTGCAGCCATAACAGAGCTTACAGTCTGTGAAAGCCATTTAAGCTTCATTTCAAAAGCACCCCTGTAATCCTCCATATCAGTCAGGTACCCGATTTAGGTATCGTTATTTGCCACATATCCTGTCTAGTCCAGAAACTTCCCATTACATGGGTTCCTATTCATCTTCATGGCTGGAACCAGGTGTGGCCTCCCAGGTGTTGCACCTCGCACACACAGTGTGCACTCAGCCTGCAGCTGCAGGGCCTTTTCCTGTTTGTTACCTTGACAGTGTTAATTCTCTCTTTAACTTTTTTAGCTGGTTCATTTCACCCGTTGATGAAACACAGACTTTGAGGACTGGGGGTTAAAATGCAGAGTAATAACAGAACATTCTATTTTCGGGTTTTCCTGCAGTCAGTGTTACGAGGTACTCAGCCACGGGTGAGCTCCAGGAGTTCCTTTTTAACCAGGCTGGCGTTTTTTTAACCATACCGCATCCAAAGGGGCGGCATGGCCCTGCGGAGCTGCCGTGCCCTGCCGGGGTTCATGGCAGGTGGGGTGCTGTGGCACAGCCGTGTCCCTGTCGCCGGCCTTCCCCTGGGCCCAGCACAGGGATGTAACGGGGCGGCACGCCTGGGACACGCCTCAGCGGGCCGGTGGGGGCACAGCGCTGTCCCGGGCTCGGTGAGGGCACAGCGCTGTCCCGGGCCCGGTGAAGGGATAGCGCTGTCCCGGGCTCGGTGAGGGCACAGCGCTGTCCCGGGCCCGGTGAAGGGATAGCGCTGTCCCGGGCTCGGTGACGGCACAGCGCAGCCCCGGGGCCGCAGCGAGCGCCAGCGCCGGGGCGGGGCCTCTCCCTCAGCCGCGCTGCCCACTCTCAACATGGCCGCCGCGCCCGCTTCCAAAATGGCCGCCGCGGCGCCGCGCCCGCGCCGTAACGCTGCGCGCCGGGCGCTCCATGGCCGCGGCCATCCCGGGCATCTCTATGGCAGCGGGCGCTGTCCGGGCCCGGTGGCGGGAGGATGCCCCTGGCTGCCTACTGCTTCCTGCGGGCCGTGGGCAAGGGCAGCTACGGGGAGGTGAGCCTGGCGCGGCACCGCCAGGACCGCAAGCAGGTAACGAGGGGCTGGGCCGCGGGGCACGGGCAGGGCTCGGCGTGAGGGCAATGGCCGGGGCTGGGCTGGGCTGGGCTGGGGGTGCCGCGGCGTCTGCTTGGGCTGTGACACGCACCCAGCTGTGGCCCGGCTTTGGCTGGTGGCCCTGACCCACCCTGGGCACGACCAGGGATGTGGCATCGTGTCAGGGCGCAGATGTCACTATGTCCAGGTGTCAGGGTGGGGCTGTGACCATCACCAGGTGTTGGGGTGTGGCTGCAGCCACCCAAGCTGCTGTTTCTGTTCTTGACCCTTGTCTATAAGAACTTCTATTAAAAGTGTGGAGAAGACTCTCCCTGGGAAGGTTTTGGTTGTGTCAGAGTAGAAGTACAAGCATTTTTGTTGAAAAACTGAAATAATCTGTCTTATCTGGCCAATGCTGAAGTGTTTGATAGGGAATATGAGAGAGCAAAGCAATGGGGATGGAGCACATTCGTAGAGCAGTGCCACAGGACTCCTGTGTGTGAGCCTCATGCCAGGGATCTTCCTGGAGGTGACGGGAAAAGATTTGCTCTGAGCAGGGATTCAGAGACGATGGGAAAAGGTTTGCTATGAGCAGGGATTCAGAGATGATGGGAGAAGGTTTGCTCTGAGCAGAGATTCAGAGGTGATGGGAGAAGGTTTGCTCTGAGCAGGGATTCAGAGATGATGGGAGAAGGTTTGCTCCCAGCAGGGATCAGAGGCTGTGTCCTTCCCGGCTGAGGGCAGTTCCCTGGTTGCAGTCCCGAGGTGAATCCCTGTGACCTGTGAGCAGCAGCGATGGCAGGATTTGCTCCCTCCCGGCCATCACCACGGTGCACAGTCCAATGCCGTCAAAGAGTTGCAAACCTCATCCTAAAAGTAAACAGTGCATTGAGGTCACTCTCACTCAGATCCAGGGCCTTGGATTTCATTGTGGTGCTGCTGGTCATTAACATTGGCAAGAGCCTTGCTTCCTATTCGTAGTTGCATTATAAATATTTGGTGTAGTTTGCTGTGTTTTATCTTTTGCCAACTTTTACAAACTTTCTTCTGTAGCACAATGATCAGGATTTTTTGTTGTGGCTTTAGCACAGTGCCACGTGTTCTGTGAAAGAAATTGTGTCCTATTTAAGCATATTTGCTGTTAACTAAATGCTGGATTTTTTGTGGAGAAGGTCAAGTAGCTTTAAGTGTTTAAAACGAAATGGAATTTATACACAATTTGGTCTCGAATAAGGTGGAAGAACATTGCAATAGACTTCAGTAGAAAATCTTGCCAGGAAAACATGCTTATTAAACTAAATATGATTGATGCCAAGTTTAAAGTAAGGCTAATATTTGTGCTTTTTGCATTTTGGTAGTGTATTTTCTAAAAGATGCTGATATAAGCTTAAAGAGTTTCCATGCCCAAGGAGTTTAGTTTATTTGTCACACAGAACACAGTAGTTGCAGCATTTCCATTTTATTTTGAAGTTGGGTGATGCTGTACACAATTAGCTTTGTGATACTCCTCGTGGAAGCTTTGCATCATCACAGGTTCTATCCAGCAGGCTTATCAAACACAAAATCGTGAGGTACTGGGGATTTCCTGGGTAATTGGTTCCCTGGGTATATAAGGATGTCTCCTCAGCACTAATTAAATGTGCTGGGCTAATTAACAAGCCCAGCCTGGAGGGCAGACACTGAACCATCTCTGAGGATGCTAAAATTCAGCAAGTAAAAATGTTTTAAAAGTCTTGATTTAAAACCTCTCCGATAAGAGCAGGTTTGAGTGTAACCATGACATGACTGTTCTGTGGAAAGCTGATGCCCTAATGTGATGTCTTACAAAATTTACATCAGGATATGGCCAGCTCAGACCTAAATATTGGTATTTTGGGTGATGAAAGTGTTCTATGGATTTTATTGTCTCATCTTCAGCTTCATGCACGTTTTTGCTGAAACCTGAAATTCCTTAGAATTACATTTAATGTAGTATGTATTAAGAAAGTAGATAACTTCTGTATGTAGCTTTGAAAAATTCTTGACCCATCTTAATAAAGAATAAAAGAAGTTTAGGAATGAGCATAAGACCTTTTGTCTCTTTCAGATGACTCCTGTCATTTGTTTGCATATGACTGCATACTTTATGTATATTTAAGGTTACAATTGATGTGGCCTTTTGAGAGTAACTGTGGTGTACAAACAGCTATTTCAGGTGTAAAAGATGAACGACAGACACACATTTAAAATGAGAGTGGGGACAAAAAGAAATGTGGACATTAGTCAGAAGAAAGCAAAACACCATGAAATCCTGAGCAGAGTTGTATTCAATAGTGGAGTGGATGAATAGAACACACCTGTTCCATTTTTATGGTGTAAAGGTAGAAAGGAAGAAATTGTGTGTAACTTTCAGTCAAACTGCAGCCTCGATGAAGAATAACGAGCGGAGATTTCAAATACTGCGTTTCCTTTAGGTCTGGGGAATTCCCTAGGGCTTCTGCAGAGTTACTTTCATCTCTTACCATACACCTTGCTTTGTCTTTTACAGTATGTCATCAAAAAGTTAAACCTTAGGAGTGCTTCCAGACGTGAGAGGAGAGCAGCAGAGCAGGAGGCACAGCTCCTGTCCCAGCTGAGGCACCCCAACATCGTCACCTACAGAGAGTCCTGGCAGGGAGATGATGGCCACCTCTACATTGTGATGGGCTTCTGTGAGGGAGGAGACCTCTACCACAAACTCAAGGAGCAGAAGGGCAAACTCTTGCCTGAGAATCAGGTGGTGGAATGGTTTGTCCAGATTGCCATGGCACTGCAGGTACAATGAAGTGTGAATTTGTTACCTTCAGATATAAACTTAATTTGGCTTTTTTTGCATTTAAAAATTCCAGCTAAGCTGCAGCCTTTGGATTCCTGTTTGGCTGAGTTAGCATCTAAGTACAGTGGTTATTAGTACATGAAAAATGGATCATTGCAGTCAAATCAACTATTTTAAGTATAGTTGATATTTTATGTCCATGCCTCTGTAGCACAGTAGGCAGTGGTTGCCTTTGGGGTGTTTGCAACTCTTGTCTGAAATGCTTCTCTGGTTTGAAAGTTTACATTAAATTTACAAAATGTAGTTTTTGGGGAAGAAAAGGAGAATATTTCAGAAGCATTTTGTGTTCTGTCTTTTTATTGCTGTTTTTAATGGTAGATTTAGACTACTAATTCATAATTTCTACTAAGGCTTATCCTGCTCTTTTAAATTTGTAATTGGACAGTATCAAACTTTAAAGGCAATTGTTACAGCAATAAAGACCAGATATAGATGTTAACAGTCAAGAATAAGAAATTGGACAGAAAATTCTATCTTGAAGTTGGCTGTCGTGGTCAAAAATACACTAATTATGGGTACTGCCTGTTATTGATTATGACTGATTTTCTTCTCTATTTACACAAAGCTCACATTGTCTTTTCCTCTGAAATTTTATACTTTAGACTAAGATTATCAAGAAATGAAAGCAGCAGAAAGTGAGTTACAGTCCTAACTTTACATTTTTATTTCATTTTTTCTGCTGATTTACAAGAGCCATGCAGAGAGATTTGGTTAAAGCAGTGCCAAGTTTTGGGCCCCTGCCTATATCAGTCACTTTTAATGGTATCTCACCAAAACTGTCTTAGCAGGGCACTCCTGACCTTGAGAGTGATTTATGTGTTTCTTCTGCTTTTGTGTTTTACCTCTTTCCCTTGTGTAATGAGATTTTACTTTTCAGTGTAAAAGAACCAATTAGGAGTTAATTAACCCTATTTATGTGTTTTCCCCCCCAGTATTTACATGAAAAGCACATTCTGCACAGAGATCTTAAAACTCAGAATATTTTCCTGACACGAACAAATATAATCAAAGTGGGAGACCTGGGAATAGCCAGAGTGTTGGAAAACCAGTATGACATGGCCAGCACTCTCATAGGCACCCCCTACTACATGAGCCCTGAACTCTTTTCTAACAAACCCTACAACTACAAGGTACAGTATGAAAATGTCATTGCTCTTTCCTTAGGAACCTTACTTTATTTGTCTGGGATCATGACAATCTTACTTGTGGTTTTTGGTTTCTTGTTGCTTCCAAGTCTTTTTAATCTTCCCAAAGATGGAACAAAAAAATAGGAGACAGATTAGTAGGGGAGTTTGTTTCTGGAGCTGTGTTTAAGAATTCAAAGCATGTGCTAAGTTAGCATAGCCAAGGTGTTCAGCAGGCTGCCTGTACTTCTCACAGCTGGAGAGATACAGAATGGGAACAGAAATATCAGTCTGTGTTAGAGAGATGCACTGCCAGACAGGAAGTTTTACACTCAAAAGTTGTATTAGAAATAACAGCAGCATTAAAAAACAAAATAAAGGAAAAGAAAGCTTTAAGGAGAGGAATAAACAGTGTTATTGTGAATTTAAAATACAACAGAATAAAGCAAACATGTTCAGCTCTTGCTGCCAGCCACACACACCATAAGTAAGAGTGTCTGCAATGAGCAAGAGCTGAGGGGAAACTTCCAATGAAAAATCTAGATTTTTAATTTACAGTTAGGACTGATACTGTACTAGAAAAGGAAACAAGCAAACCCCCCTCCCCCTCCAAAAAAAAAAAATAGGCAATTTCTACACTTCCTTTTGGAAAAAATTTGGGGATATTTGTAAGAAAATAGTTCACTTGATGAAAATTAAAAATAAAGAGTGAGACTGAAGCCAAAAGTCTGGAATGGAATTTGGGTTTAATTAGCTGAGTGTTATTATAGCCTCTTTGAAAGCAGTTGACTAAGTACAAAGATAAAACTTGGACAACTAATAAGAAGTTCCCAAACACTTTCTCTTGCCCTTTTTTCAGTCTGATGTTTGGGCCTTGGGCTGCTGTGTCTATGAGATGGCTACACTGAAACACGCCTTCAATGCCAAGGACATGAACTCCTTGGCTTATCGAATTATTGAAGGGAAGGTAAAAACTCCTAACATTTTTATGTGTGCTTGGATTTTCTATCTAGAAATTGAGATTATCTTTTCTAATCAGAAATATTGCATGGAGTTAAAAATACTTGCATGGAACATACATCATCATATGGAGGACTGTTGTTTTGTGGTGGTGCATGATGTGATACCAGACCAAGGGAGTTATTCCTTTGTAGATATGGCTAGAATTTCCCATTACTTCTTCATTTAATGAATATACTGATTAATTTTCAAAGTTTTGAGATTACTTTCTTAATTTACTTCTGGTTCTACATAAACATTGCATAAAAACTAAATGACTGTGTGATGCAACTTTTCTGTTATGCAAGATTAGCTTCTTTAAATGTCTTCTTGCTTTGGCCTATAATGAAGTGAATATGGATTTATTTTATATAAAATTTTAAGCCTATTTACAGAACTTTTACTGTTTGTAGTAATAAAATTAGGAGCAGTTCTTAGCCACACACTTGAAATTTCAGTATTTTGTTTAACATTAAGCAGTTGGACAACTTTTAGCATTTGGACAATGAGTCTGTTTTTTATACATATTTTTTATGTAGCTGACCATAATGGTCACACATAAATGTTCTAGAATTAGCCCCTGTTGATGAATGTATTAAATAATATCAGGCTTCCCTTTCCTTTCACAGCTGCCACCCATGCCAAAGGATTACAGCCCACAGCTGGTAGAAATAATACAAACTATGCTCAGTAAAAAACCTGAGGAAAGACCTAGTGTGAAAAGCATCCTGAGACAGCCATATATCAAACACCAGATTTCTTTGTTTTTGGAAGCCACAAAGGCGTAAGACATTTTCATTTGAGTGATTCTGTGCAAAATATTCATGTTATTGTTGTCTTTTTTGACACCTTTTCCTGGGTTTTGTAGCAGGATAAAGTAAGTTTTGTTATGTGCAGGTACAAAGCATATGAACATTGGTTTCTTTGAATTCTTTGAGAAATACGAGGGAATTAGAGTGGAAAATATTTTTTTCTGCAAATGCAGAATAAAACTGTGTAGTGCTTAGAAATACTGAATTGGTAGAAAACACACACCTTTCCATATAGTTCTTGAGGCCATTTGTCATCTGGGAGTTGAAAAACCAAATTCCTTTTGATATACACTAATTATTTTTCTTTGTCAGTTTTAGTCAGTTGTTTTACTGCTTCCAGGTAGAAGTGACCTTGGTGCTCTGCAGAATGAGTGTACATTGCAGGCAGAGTCTGAATTGTGTTTTTCAGCTCCTTTTCTAGAATTGAAAATGAGGGTGTTGTGCAGAGTCTGTTGAAAAAGCCCAGTATCTGATACTCTTTGTATCAAAGCTCTTTAGTGGAGTGGATTTTTTTAATTAGTATAATCTAAAGAAATATCTTAAGACCTTTTTGATGGTGATTAAATGAGCAACTTTCATTTTCTTTACAGGAAAGCTGATAGAAATCATAAGAAAACAGTGAATTCTGAACCTAAAGACCCTTGTTCTGTCGTCTCAGCAAAGAAGGAATTGCACAGCAGGAATGTTACACACCAAAACCACTCATCTGAGCAAGCCAGAAAATACCAAGTTGTAAGATATGGGGGTTTTTACCTTAAAAAAAAAAAAAAAAGCCAACAAAACCCAAATCCCTCTTGCTTTTTTTAGATAAAAAACTCAGTTTTATAAGAAGTGCCTTGAGCATTCTTGAGAACAGCAGATCTGAATCCCAGCAATGTGTAGAATTCATATTAGGAAAGGAATTGTTTTTAGATAAGAGTAAAAATAATGTGGATCAGTAAAGCTAATTGCAAAATCTGTAAGATTTTAACTAAACAACACCTGGTTTTGTGTGAGTTACTCTTGGACTATTTGGGGTCAAATAATTTTTCAAATATTTCGTGACCAGTGGTAATAGTTTTTCCAATCAAAAATAGATATTTAAAAACAAATTATCATCACAACCAAAATTGTTTATTGTTGAAATTCTTTCCAGTGGTTAGGACAAACCTTTTGTAATGATAAATCTTGTGCTTTTTTTTTTTTTGTTGTTGTTTTCTGTAATGAGTCTGCTGTTCTGGGTTTGAGCTTTCAATGTTGAAATACTGAATATATGTGGTGGAGCATATCCTAAAAGCTCTTGGTGCTTGTTCCTCCCTTAGGGAAGAGCCAAGTGAGTACAACTTTTCTTTCATGGTCCTGATGAAAACTAGGCGTGTACTCCATGAGTATAAACCAGTACTTGAAATAGGTCACTTGCAAATCTGTATCTTTGTAAAAATGTGGATTTTGACTTTTTTGAGGCTCCTAATCTGTTAGTGATTATAATTTCCTTTCAGTTGATGTGCTCTGCTATGTTCTTGATTTTCCTGAGGTGCTTAGAGAATTCTTTCATATGTGTATAAACTCCAAAAGATAATGATTTTTTTTGTTTTTCTTTTAATCCTAGGATGAGGAAAATTGCATCAGCAAATGTAAAGCCACCAAATTTTGTCCCGCAGAAAAACCAGCTGTTGAGTTGGAAAGAAAACCAAGCAAAAATGATCTGAACAGCTTGGGAGACTCCATAGCTACAGTCAGTGGAGTGAACATTGATGTCTCCCTGTCTGAAAGGTGAAGTGTGGCAGTGAGAGTATTCCAGAGAATAATAAAGCAAAGCGTTTACATGTTCCAGACCATTCTAAAATAACATCTAATAACCCACCAATTAAGGAAGATGAACAACAGCAGAGAGCAAAAGAGGCTTTTAAAGCTGAAAGTGTTGAGTCTAAGCCATCTTTGGTTGATTCTGTAGAAGATGATGATGAACTTTGAAACTTCTGCAGCCTGTATCAAAAGACCAAAACCAAACTGACCTGGTAATGCATTTATGCTTATTTGAAGTAGATTTAACCAGTGGCCAGCTCTTACAATTTAGAGAGCTGCTGCACGTGTTTTTCTGTCAAAGTAGGATGTTGCTGATGCAATTTCTGAGATTCTTAAGTAGTTAGGAGCCTTGGGTTCAGATTTGCAAAGGCAACATGGTGAACTAGTTTTGGGATTGCATCTATCTAGATGATTGGATTTCTGTTTTTATGGGGGAAAAATCTGCTTTTCCAGCTGAAAACAGAGAGGGTAAGAATAGCTTTGTAACTTTTGTTCTATATTGTAAATAGGCCTGAATAATCTTGATTTGGATAGGGGGCTAATTGGTGGTGATTGTCTTTTCACTGCATTTTCGTCTACCATGAGATTTTTAATGATAAATCATTATTTATTGTAGAGCTTGGATTCTACTGAAAAGCTGCTAGCACCCTTTGTTCCTGTTGTAATTCAAGTAAGTGTCCTTCTTTGAAGGTTTAGCAGCTAAAGATGCTGGCACAGAAGGTATTTTATCTATCAAGTAAGAATTTATTGTGGTTGTATCTGTGCTATGTTAAGGTGGTTGCAGTCCAAATAGTAAAGTGGCCTGTTCTGATTTTTTTTAAGTGTATTTGTGTAGATCTGCAAATGACATGTCTGCATTTTTAAAAAAAATGATTTTATTTATTAGGATGATGTCAGTCATGGAGTTTCAGGAGATGCTCAGGGAAAAACGGCCTTCCATGTGCAGCCTCACAGCTCTGTCAGTGAACCCTCCCTCTCACGGCAGCAGCAGCAGCAGCAGAGGGAGCTTGCTGAAGGCTGCTCAGAGAAGGTGCAGATACTTGAAAAATACCTCTCCTCTTTCCTTTAAGACTCCTGTGTTTTTCCTCTTTAAACGTGGGACCTATTTTCTGAAAAGGGTGGGTGTTTTAATGCTGTTCTTGTTTCATGTGTGTCTGTATAACTTCACTGGTGACAAATGCAGATCACTGAAGGTGACTGTTAGAAGCAGCCCGAGTGAATCTTTGAAAATCCCAGTAACCCTCGCAGGGATGAGGTGGGTGTGCCAGATGGGCCATGCCTTTGCTGGGCTGCAGTCTTTCCTAGGAATTTCCATCAGGTCTTCTTACAGTTTGTGATTACAAGTCAGTACCTTTGTGGATAAGGCTACTTGTGGTGGGTAGTGCTTAGTAGTGCTTTAGAACAGATGAGCAATGGCTGCCCTGAGCTTCTGAGTGCAAACTGTAGGAAGAAAATCCTGGCATGCAGACAGGATAGAGCTTCTGTCAGTTCTTCCACACTGAGCATGGAGGTTTCTTTGGGGAAAGGCACAGGGCTAGAGAGAAGGGTGATTGGGGATTGATAATCTGTTTTTCTCTTTGGGTTTTGCTGTTTGGGGGTGGGGACAGTTGTTGCAAAGGCATTGGAATAAAAATAGTCTGGGAGGAGGGGGATAAGATGTAGGGATGGAGAGAAGGGAAATGGAAGCAAGCAGAGATGTGGAGAGGGAAGGATCAAACTGGGAGATGTGAAGAAGTTACAGTAGGATTCAAAATCTCTGGCATCCAGCTTTACCAAGCAAGAATGTCTTCTATATTGCAGAGTACTTGAACTTTTAATTAAAAAAAAAAAAAGATATAAATTCTTGCTCACTTCTCTGTCAAGTTCAGAGCAGTTTCTCCTCGGCCTCTACCAGTTCCTTCTGATGTGACCCCAAAGCCAGCCCAGAGGGGTGCAGAGCACCCTGAGCCTGCAGATAGTGCCAAACCCAGTCAAGCAGCCATTCCAAAGGTTAGTGATGAAAACTCTGTCTGCTTGTTTTTGTCTCATTCCTTTTGAGCAGTTTGTTCCATGAGTGTGTGCAGTGAGTAAAGAAATATGCAGTAGCTTCCTGCCTCATGGAACCCCTGCCAAGCACCTGCTCAGTGTGGGATGAGTCTTGCTGAGCCTTGGAGGTCAGAAGCCCCTTTTCTAGAGTTCATATTGGTCTCATTGAAGACAGCTTTGTAATAAATAATTAAGCATTAAATAACAGCTCCCTTGCCCATATCAGTTGAAAAGGACTTTTTATTTAAGAGGTGATTAGAAAACAAAAGCCATAATGGAAATTGTAAATTAATATCTAATTAATTTCCTTTGAAGGAGCGGCCCTTGTCGGCAAGAGAACGAAGGAGGCTGAAACAATCTCGGGAGATGTTGCCCTCTGGTAATTTTTATGTTTACATGTTAACAGTTTATGTATAAGTAGGCAAATAATTTCTTTGTGAAGAAATGGTAACTTCTTGTCTGTTCTTCACTGCCATCTTCAGAAAGATGCACTAAGGGTCTAATTCTGTGTTAAATAAAAAGTTCTGTTAACATGTCTGTATTTTTCTGCTTTTTAGTTGTGTTCAATTATGTTCTCTGTTGACAATTTGTCTTTGAAATGTAGAATATTCACTTTCAGACAGAAGCTCCAATGTTTTCTCTTAGCAGAATACTTACCTCCCTACCTGTCTTCTGCTAGATTGTAGATTTTTTTCTTGCATGGGCATGCAACTAATTCAGAATACATGTGGTTTAATTGTAAATATTGTCAAAATGTCACCCTCCCAGTGGTTCCAGCAAGAGGATCATTAAATGGTGCAGTAGTTGAGGCAAAATCACTTGTGGAAAATTGTGTTAAAGTTCCTCAGTCCTCATCAGATCCCAGTATTTCTCAGGTAAACCTTGTCAAAAGTATTTCTTCCATGTAAGAACAGTAATTTAGGCCATATTGCTAAATTACTTTCAGCTATTAGAATTTTTGTTATTTATTTCCTCTTCCCTTAGAGAAAGAGAGAATCCCATTGCCTGTCTGATGATGAGTTAAGCTCTTCCACAAGCTCTACAGACAAGTCTGATGGTGATTCCAAGGAGAAGTAAGGATTTTGCTTAATACTGTGCAAGAGTTTTCACTGCTATACTGGACCATGACTTGGAGTGGGGAAAAAATGGCTTTATCTCTGCATAGTGAGTCATTGAAGAAGTATGTGATGCATAGAGGAAAATAGCCCCATTGAATTATTGTCTCTCTGTGACCGTACACTTTCCATGCTGAACTTTCTGGGCCATGGGATTGTGTCCTCCTGGTTTTTGTGAGCTGTAGCTTCCCAGGCAACCAATCTTGCAGTACCAAAGGACATCTACTGTCAGGATGCATTAAAAGCACAAGTTTAAAGGTGCCAATGTGCTTCCTTTCCACTGTAAATGAGGCTAAGTTTATTTCTGATTTTTATCAGTGTAAGCAGCATTCAAAAGATGCAATTTGTTTCATCACCAGAGTCAGAAGGAGCCAGTAGGATTGTGGGGTTTTGCAGTGACCGGGCTCCGAGCCTGTGTTAAGTGAAATAGTACTGATGTTGCTATTGATAAAACTGCACCACAACAAGGAATTTAATATGGAATAATTACTAGGACCTCCCTAAACTCACTGAAAGTCCTTGGAATGCAGGGTGGAATTGCATTGTGATGGTGACTGAATTACTTCTTCCTTCTCTCCTAGGAAAAGCAACGTGAATGAAATGAATGACTTGGTGCAGCTGATGACACAGACACTGAAAATGGACTCCAAGGAGAACTCTGAGTGCTCTGTAACCTCGACCCCAGCTCCAGAGTTTAAACTTCATAGAAAATATCGAGATACTTTGATTTTGCATGGAAAATCACCTGATGAATCGGAGGAATTAAAAATGGAAGAGATTCCTTCAGGTCTGTTGCTCTGGGATTCTGTGGTAATACCTATAGTCATCCCATATTCTTCTGCAGGGTATGAAAATTGTCTGTACTGAAAGCTATTACTGCTGCACTGATTTTTTTGATTCTTATTTTTAATAGATATGTCATCAGTCCCTTACAAGATTAGGAGAATGGTTGAAATCCTGAGATCTGATGTGGTGCAAGGATTGGGAGTGAAACTTCTCGAGAAGGTGTACAGAATCATGGAAGAAGATGATGAAGCAAAAAGAGAGGTGAATATCTTTCAAAATAAAATAGTTTAATTTCTTTATAAACCTAGATAAATGAGCAGGGTCTTTACCCTATTGAGATAGGGTAAACTTTGGTTCCAGGAAGTCTTTATGTAGTCATGGGCAGGCAGGAGCCTAAGTATATTGTAATTTTCACTCTTGTTTGATTCTAGATGTAAACTATGTTTAACTGCAACTTCTTCAGAAATCACCAGAACTTTAGAATTGTACCGTGGTCCATGAGCTTGGGGAAGGTGTGAGGGATGCAAATTTATTCTGTGCTGTTTTCTCCAGTAATAATTTCTTCTGTCTCAAATTTTTGCCTTCACATTACTTGCCTCATGCCCCTCGTGTCCAAAGTAAGAAATAGTTTAACATCAATCCCCAATGGAGGTGAACGGGCAATTCTTCCAGCTCCTTAGATTCAAAACTTACCCATGCAGTATTTGATTTGTAACGTACGAAGATCTTGTATTTTAAATTATTGGGTGGGATTTGGAAGTCTCTTGCTTTTAGACAACAACAACTTTCATTTTTCTTCTCTTCCATCTACATTACCAAGCTTCACATGCTTCTTTCAGCTGATCGCTTTGGTATTTTATTGTTAATATTTTGGTAGCTCCTGCTTTTTTTTCAATGCCAGTAAATCTTGTGGGTTTTATTTTGTGTGTGTTCTGAACAGCTGCAGCTGCGGGAGCACATGGGAGACAAGTATGGGAGTTACAGCGCGAAGGCTCGGCACCTGAAATTTCTTGAAGAAAATGTGAAGCTCTGACCAGAATCTCTTTCTTGGAGCAAAGAACTGTTTTCTAGCTCCTCTGATAGACTGGACCAGCTTTCAAAGCACATTAATCCATTTATCTCCTTTGTTGGAATAAGGAGGTGAACTTGCAGAAAACGTTAGAGTTTGTAGTAATATTTTTCATGTTAAAATGTGAACCAGGCTATCACTTTCTCAGAAGAGAAACTGTTTAGTTTAGTTTTTATTCTCTTAATGAAACTTTAAAAAGTTGCTTTTCATAGATGCAAATAGGGGTGGATATCAAGTTTTGTATACGAAGGAGTGTCAAAAAAGATTATGTTTTGGTTTGAATTTGTCATAGCAAAATGGTTTTGGTATGGTCTCATACTGAATACAGTAACAAAATCTCTGCCAAGGCTCTGATGTGATAAGCTATAATCTATTACATCAGATTGTTGTGAAAATTTAGCATGAAGAGACGATTACTAATTTTTGTAGAACTCAAGGTCCTCAGGTTGTGTAAATTGCCAAGTCCAGGTGCTGAAGGGGGCGGCTGTACTGCTTGAAAGAGAGGCTTTGCTCTTGTTGCTCTTGTGTTTTGTTGCTGAGGAGTCACCAAGGTGAGGGAAAGCGCTTGCACTGGGTAAAATAAGTCTGAAAATGTTTGAAAGGAATGCAGCCATGGTTACCATGGGTCCCAGCTGGAGAAATCCCTTTGCCTTACAAATACTAATTCCTTTTAGGAATGAAAGTGCCCAAGACCAGAATCACTTAGGGAAAAGATAAAACAACTTATTTCTCTTTGTTTGCATCCAGAGTGTCTCACTACAGCCCCCAGGCATTGTTGTGTACCATCCCTCCAGGAAGAGCACACATTTTTTTAAATAATAAGTCAAAGGGAATTGAATTTGTAAAATAAAATTACAAATGAACAACCCGTCTCTTTTCCTGCCTGCAGGTGAACTATTGTAACCTCCAGCAGCTGTGAGGGGCGTTACTGACATGACCGTAGTAAAATAAAATGCCATAGCTGTGGATGCTGCTGCCTGTCACACTCTACATGCTCAAGTTACAATGTTTCAAGAGCTATTGTTACTTGCTCTTCCCAGGGACATTTATTTTAAACAAAAACTGCCACTCTGCGGTCTCCTGTCCTAGTACAGCTATTTTCAGAACTCCGGGGTTTGTAGCACTTCACAGTATTTGTTACAACCTGGCACTACTCCCAGCTTGTTTTACACACAGTTAGAGATATTTCAGTAGAAGTCCAGCTGTTTATTATCTTTTAGGCTATGGCAACAGCTAAACTAGAATTCACTTGATTCACTGTGTTCATTCTTAGTGAAATACTTGACCTCCAGTAGCCTTCTGAAGTTCATCCCCCCATCCCTGTGCTCCCAGTGACTCCCCTGAAACTTCACACCCAATTCCAAGCCTTTATGCTCCCTGAAGAGCCTGGTTGTACTCATGGTAGTATACAAAGTACTAAGAAAAAACCAAAACACTAAGCCAAGGAGTATTTCTCAGTGGAAATTAATTTAACAAAGTTTAACAAAGTAACAGCCTGGAAACAGTAATTTTTAGCTTTTGGAATGTCTCTTTGGCTTCCTGTCTGCTGCTTTCTTCTCTTCCATGCCTGAGTCCTGGACAGGCAGCCACTTGAGGGGATTGCGGCGGTACATGGGCCACGGAGGGAGGGTCAGCTGAGGGCAAAGGAGCAGAGTCAGAACATGGACACTGAGATGCTGAAGAGCTGTTTTGTACAACTTCTCAAGAAAATCTTCATCCCTAACTGATTATCTATTAGTCCTAAGAAAACTCATACAATTTCATATACATTTACAGTTTATATTGCAAAGTCATGCTTAAGTATGTGACTAAAGCACCCCAGGTCATGGCAAGGTGGAGAAGAGCACCCACCCTGAAGAAAAAAGGAATCCTGAGGTGACACCAGCATTCCCAGCACCTCCCACATTGCACTGAGACCCTCCCCTTGCCTGGCATCACAGGTAAGTAATTGTAGTCACACTGACTCAGGGATGTTAAAGTAAGGAGCAGATGGATGATGATGCCAGAGAATTACAGAGGCTTTTCAAAACAGTGGAATGTGTGTGTATCTTGAGTAGTGATTGGTCAAACTGTGTTTATCTGAATGCCTGAAAGGTGTAAAACCAGGTGTAAAACTGGGTTGGGAGTGGCCCAATAGGAATGGGACACCTCTCATGCATGGATAAGGAATTACTACTGCAATTCCATGTTCTCCCTCCTCATCTCTCTCCTCAGGCAGCAGGGAACAGCTACAAAATTGTCACGACAACTTGCTACTGCACAAAAACCCTCCCTGTCCTTTCTGTTATCAATGCTGTCAGCTGGCCTTAACACTAACTTTTAATTGAAGTGAAAAATGAACTCAAAAGTGGTTTTAAATTGCAAAAATTCTGCTAGCATTTTAAAATAAGCACTTAATGGCCTGCAAAGCACTTTATGCAGATCAAAGGAAGCAAAAATATGTATTAATAAATCTGAATTGCACAGCATTAGTCTGTGCTGACAGACCCTCAATCTAACAATTATTCCAGATTAAATAGTGCAAGCATTTTTTGGTTTGGGGAAAAAACATTCTTACCAAACATGATATAGCAAATCCAGCCATAACTATGTAGACAGTCCATCCAAACTGTTCAGTGATGTATCCATAGATGAAACCAATTACCTGGAAAAAATATTTTTAAAAAATCAAACTTTAGGTGAAGAAAAGTATTTCCCATGGCATGATTAAGTTGCAGGGGGTGGATTTAGGTAGCAAAATACAGGTTTTTCAAAAGCAAAGTTCATACATCTTTCTATAACCTTTTCAAAACTGCAGGCCAACAAGGAAAGTAAAAGATGGAAAGAACAGTTTTAATCCATAACAGCCCCTCTGACTTTAACACTTTTAGTGACCCCAAGCACTAAGAAAAATATTTATAAGATCAGAAAACAAAATAGTCCTTTATGTTCTCACCCACAGGTCTACTATACTTACTGCAGAGACAAGAATGATTCCTTGAAAAATCTGTTCTGCTAATTTTTGGCCCTTGTAGTCCTGTGGAAAGAGACACTTTTTGGTCAGTTATTCAAAACACAAACCTGCCCTCTTAACTCTTTCAGGTTAGACCCTATAGTCTACCTGACCATGGGTTCTCAGTGTTTTTGTTCAACTTTCAAACCAGATTGGAATTATTATTCTTACAGTGGCTGAATACACCTCCTCTGCGCGCTTGACCACATCACCTAGAAACAGAAGCAAGCACTGTCTGATCAGGGTAAGTAATGCAAGTTCAAAGTATCATTGTAGTCACCCTAACATCACTAAATAAAAGCTGTATCACCACAGAAGAGGGTGTGCCCCAGAGGACACGGTGTGTGGGGCACCTGTGTTTTGGAGAAGACCGACATAAAAATATCTCCAGGGTGGGTGCCAGTAGGATGGTGCCACTCTCTTCAGTGGTCCCTAGCGACAGCAGGAGGAGCAATGGCCATAAACTAAAGCACACGAAGTTCTACCTCAACAGGAGGAAGAATTTTATGTTGAGGATGGCAGAGCACTGGGACAGGCTGCTAGAAAGGTCGTGGAGTCCCTCTCTCTGCAGACGTTCCAAATTCACCTGGATTCATTCCTGCTCCAGATGACCCTGCCTTGGCAGGGTTTGGCTGGATGATCTCTAGTGGTTCCTTCCAAACCCAACGAATCTATGTTCGCATGACGTTAGAAAAAGGGGTCACCGGCAGGACGCGTTGCCTTCCGTCCGTCTATAGCCCAGGCAGGAAAGCACAGAGGGGCTTCCCTTGCACAGATACATAACACCTTCCTCTTACAGCATGGAAGTCCCAACCCCCAGGTCAAAACCCGGAATTAGCTGGATTCATCCTGCATCCCCCCAGCTGTGCCTCGTACACGGGTGCCAAGATCGCGCAGGGGCCGCTGAGCCCGCGCCCGGCCGTGTCGCCGTGCGGGCAGGGGACACTAAAACGCGCCCGCCGTGTCACCCGCAGCGCCCCGGTGCCGAGGCCCGGGCGGGCCCTACCATCTGCGTGGGGATGGAGCGGAACACGCTCAGCATGGCGGCGGCGCTTCTCCGGCTCCTTCCCGCTCCTCTTCGCAGCCGTCTCCGCGCTCCCGGGCAAGGCCCTGCTGCTAGCGGGGAGCGACGCGACCTCTACACAGCCCCCGACGCTCGTCGCGGCGGAGCGGAAGGCGGCAGCTGAGCTGGCCGGAAACACGGCCCCTGCGCCCCGCCCAGCGCTCCGTCGGCCGGGGGTGCCGCCTCCAGCCTCGGCCATCGCCTCCGTCGCCGCTCCGGGGCTGCTCCGCTCCACTCCCCGCGCCCGCCGGGACGCGTCTCCTCGGCAACGGCGGCGTCGCCCCGCAGGACCCCGGCGAAGGCGCCTTCCCCGGCAGGTGCGAGACGCCGCGGGGCCGCCTGTCGGGAGCCCGCACTGACTCGGCAGCCCGCGGCCCCTCTCCCGCCCGAGCCTCGGGCTCGCCTCGCGGAGCCGCCGGGCGCCGCCGCGGCCCCGGTAGCGCGGCGGGGTGGGCGCGGCGCGGGTTCGGCACCTGGCGGCCATTAGGCACCTGGGCGGGCACCGGCGGGCCCCGTGCGCTGCTGCGGTGGCGGCGCGGGCGGGCGGTCCGTGAGGGGCCGGGGTGGTGCGGGCAGTGCGGGAGAGCCGGGCACGGGCCCGCCGGCCCCGGAGTGGGGCTGTGCCCGCCGAGCAGCCGGGGGAACGCGGTGTGCGCTGCAGGGAGCCGGCAGAGCGGCGCGGTGTGTGTTTTAGTATGGTCCGTGACTATCCCTGTGCAGGGGACGTTCTGTGACTGCCCCCAGCCTGGCGGCCGTGTCCGTGTGTGAGGCACGGGCCGTGTCCGTGTGTCCGGCACGGGCCGTGTCCGTGTGTGAGGGATCGGCCTTGTCCGTGTGTGAGGCACGGGCCGTGTCCGTGTGTGAGGGACCGGCCGTGTCCGTGTGTGAGGGACCGGCCGTGTCCGTGTCCGGCACCGGCCGTGTCCGTGCGCGGCTCAGCCCCGGCGCTGGGGGCGGTGCAGAGCGCTCCGTTGCACAGCGGGACGTGGCGCTGCGTTCCCCGGGCAGAGCTCCGTGTCCCGCCCCTGCCAGCGGTGCAGGGATGCTCGAGACAGCTCAGGGCAGGGATTTGTTGGGCTCCGCTGATGTGTCTGCCCTGGGGGAGAAATGCAGCGGCGGGAAGGAGTTGGTTCTCATCCATGTAACAGTCACAGCACAGTCTGTGGTGTTTTAATTTAGGGATTTCCCAAGTCTCTCACTGTTTCTGGAATTTTGCGTGTTAGAGAGCTCTCTCTGTATTGCTTGAGAGCTCCTTCACATGCCAGGATACATAGCTCTTGTTCTGGTTTCACCTCGACCCTCAAATAATGATCAAGAATGTTTAAATTTCTTACCAAAATTGCATAGGTGTTATGTTTTTGTCCCCTTCTATAACATGATGGTATTGCCTTCTTTCCCACTTTTGTGATCTCTTCCATGTGATGACTCTTCAGCTAAACTCTGAGATATAAATATTTTATATAGAGAATATAATGGTTTTTAAAGCATATAATTCTATTTGTTAAAATCTCATAAACACCAGAATCTTGCTGTTGGTTAAGTGTGGAAAGAAACATATAACATTTCATCTTATTGTTCAAGTGCTTCCAGTTCAGGTAGCTAAATAAATAGCTTCAACAGTAAAGAAACCATACATCATTTTCCTGATCTCAGATTACTTTTGACTGGCAGAAGGAGTTTGGCTTTTTTTTTTTTGTTTGTTTGTTTTCTATCAGTGAAGTAAATGGCAAGATCTGCATGTCTTTTTTTAAAATCTCTCAGATCTTTTTTAGATATGTCATTGTATGTGGGGGGTGGTGCCTAACATGAGAAGGACATGGACCTGTTATAGCCCTTTCCAGTGCCTAAAGGGGCTCCAAAAGAGCTGGAGAGGGACTTTGGACAAGGGCATGGATAACAGGACAAGGGGGAATGGCTTTAAACTGTCAGAGGGCAGGTTTAAATTAGATATTAGGAAGAAATTCTTCCCTGTGAGGGTGGCACTGAGAAGCTGGGGATGGTGTCTGTGGCCATGGCAGAGTTTGGAACCAGGTGATCTGGAAAGTGCCTTCTCACCGAACCCAGCCTGTGTTTCTGTGGTTGTAGTTAGGTACTTACTGACACCATACTCACTTGTTAAAATGTGACATACAGTTTTATCTCTTTGACAGAGGGAAACATTCACTGCATTTGACAGTGAAACTGTGACACTCCTGGTGGTAGTGTGCTGGGCCTCAGAGAAGAATGCACTAGCAGTGACTGCTGTATTTTTTTCTTGCAGATTTGCAGGAACCTTTAGCTAATAAATAAAACAAGAATAGGAAAATGACGTTAAGGAAAGGTATATGTGCTTTTCTGATTTTTTAAAATATCTTTTGTATCTGAGTTTCTCAGTTGTTCTCTGGTTATATTGATAAAGATTTTTCTTCTTAATTTTCAGTGAACATTTCCATCCTTATAGTAGCTGTCATCGTATTTTTGCTAGTTATTCACCAGAACTTCCTAAGCCTCAGTGACTTCTTGAGACGGGAATTGTCAGGTATGTTGGGTTTTATTTTAATTTTTAAAAAAAAATAAGATTTGGTGGGAAAGCACATGCTCTGGCCAGACAGAACCCATCACATGGTTTGGGTGAATGGGAGGGGGAAGAAGGTTATAGGTGTGGCAGAGGGGACCAAAGGTAAGTACAGACTACTGTAGCTCAGTCTTTTAATACCTTGGGCTGTGTGGGAATATATGTGGTTAAATGTGTGCAGGTTTCTGTAAATGTGATATTATTCTGTTTATTGGCATCTCAGATTCTCAAAAGCTGATGCTCTGAGTGTTTGATACTGGCTCACTGTAATCCACACCTCAGCTCAGGCATCCAAGTGTGTAGCAGAAATAACTGAAGGTGTTGGGAATTTTAGTGTGGTAATAATAATATAACAAGTATGTGATTTATACTCCACAGATCCAAGTCCCTTAGGACTTCAGCCTATAGATTTCATTCCTGCAGCTCCCCAGAGGCTGATAGATGAGAGGAGTGACAAGGAGATTTCTGTGGTCATTGCAGCATCGGATGAGAGGCTCGGGGGTGCAATTGCAGCCATGAACAGCATTTACCAACACACCAGATCCAGTGTGGTTTTCCACATAGTTACTTTGAATGATACTGTGGATCACTTGTGGTAATGATCTTTTCACTGGATTCCCACAACACTGAGAACTTCTGTATTTCTGAGAAGAGCACAAGCTGCTTTTCTCTGGAGCTGCACTCCCATGACTCCCAGCCCCATCTGCTGCTGCTTCTGGCAGTTTTTTGACAAGGCTGCTGTGGGAGTCCCACCATTCCTCCTGGTCAGGTTTCAGGGATGGAAAAGAGACTTCTTTTCCAGTGGGGTTATATCCAACCACAGAGGTTGCAGTTTGTTGGTGGGAGGGTTGTAAAAGGTACTTCTGCATTTCATCTAAGCAATTCAAATGCTGGCAATCATGTTTGTCCATTTTTGTAGATTGTTCATTGATTCTGTTATTCTTACCCCCTCCTGTCCACACTGATGGTTTTGGGAAGGGCCTGTGATAACAGAACTGTGTATTTGTGATAAAACAAGAAGAGATCTTTCATGTGTCCCAGGTGTGCAGTTGCTGACCCTGGGCTTCCCCTGTGGCCACACAGGACAGCCCCGATGCCAGCATCAGTTACATCCCAGATGTGTTTGTTGGGCAGGGAAGTGAGTGGCCAAGTCAAGATCTGTGTTGCTGTCAGTTGGATCTCTTGCTTTTCCCTTGATTTTGTCTCTCTGACAAGATTTGTGCCTTTCTCCTGCTTGCAGCATGTGGCTGAGGAGCCCTCCTCTGAAAAATATGAGATACCGAATTTTGGTGTTTGACCCTCGTGTCTTAGAAGGCAAAGTGCAAGTGGATCCCCAAAAGGCAGACACCTTCAAACCAGTGAGGATGATGTTGATTACTTTTTGCAATTAGTAATTAATAATAATATATTTTGATGTCGGCTTTTGAACACAGCTAGAGATCATAACCAAATCTGTTAGCATAGAAGCAATCTTTCACAATCAAATTCCTAAATTTCAATAAAATTAAATATCCAAATAGTGAGAGATGGATTTGAATCTGTACATATGCATGCCTAGGATCATTATTTGCTGCTAGCCACAGTGAAACACAGCATCTGGCATGGCAAGATGCTGCAGATCTCTGTGGAGAAATAAGAAATTCTTATATAGACCAATTTTAAAGTTAGTTTATCAATGCATACATTCATAGTAAACCAGGAATTGATGAAGTCTGTTTATTTTAAATCACTTGTAGGATATTGCTGCCTATTTTACTTGCTCAATAGAAGTTGTCTTGGGCATTAATGACATAGATAGGTGTCAGAAAAATCAGTCAATTTCACATTTATTTGGACAATTCTTTTCATTTAATTTTTCACTTCTCTTGCTTTGCTGTTCTCGCAGTTAACCTTTGCAAGATTCTACTTGCCCAGCTTGGTACCTCATGCAGAGAAGGCCATCTATGTGGATGATGATGTAATAGTGCAAGGTATGGGACCTTTGTTAGCTGCCACTGGCCTTATGCTAAGGTCAGTATCTCATCTCTCACAGAACCCAAACATTTCTGTACAAACTTTGTAAATATGAATGAATTGGGCTAAACAGAGTAGGTTTTTCTGCTGTAACAATGGACTGAACAAAGCTTAACTCAGCACTTAGTCAGGATTGCTTTTGATTTTCCTGTGCTTGCTTCCGTTTTCCAGATGATATTGTTGAACTTTACAACACCCCATTGAAACCTGGACATGCAGCTGCATTTTCAGATGACTGTGACTCAACCAGTAGCAAAGTTGCTGTCCGTGGAGCAGGCAATCAGGTTAGCTTTAGACTCATTCAATGATAACAATACTGTAGATCTCAGACATTTGGGGACGTTCCAAATGCTGTAAACCTGAACGTGTGACTGCCCAAACCAGTTTTACAAATGGGACCTGCAGTTTCTGTTTAGGTACAGTAAATTGCTTGGAATTTTTGCTGTGCTTACAATGAAAGCAGTTCTGATTGTGGAACAGCAGGAGGTCTGAGAACATCTGAGGGAGAATTTTTCATTTGTGAATGAATAAAAAGTACAACTGCTACCATATTAATGGTAAAAAACTAGTACCATATTAATAATATGGTATTATTAGGACTATGCAGCATTCCTTAAAATATGTAGTCTATATAATCGTATTTTTAAAATGTTTCACCTCTTAAGCTTTCTTTCTCTCATTTTAAAGGAAGGGATATTTACTCTAACAACTTCAACTTATGCCTGTCTGTTACGAGTTCTGCAGAACTTTTCTTTAAGAATTTCCCCATATCTGAGGCTAATTCCTACTCTCTTTTTTCCCCCTAGTATAATTACATTGGGTTTTTAGATTACAAAAAAGAAACCATCCGAAAGCTTGCCATGAAAGCCAACACCTGCTCTTTCAATCCTGGAGTTTTTGTTGCCAATTTGACTGAGTGGAAACTACAGAACATCACTGAACAACTGGAGAAGTGGATGGCACTTAATGTGGTGTAAGTACCCCAGGCTGGGGCTGCCAGCAGCTCAGGCCTTGGGTTCTGCTGGTGGCATTTCCCTCCTCAATGGAGAGGGCTGTGTGTGTCTCTGGATTCATGCTGTGCAAGTGAAAAATCAACTGATCAGCATCCTTTCAACTTCCAGAGAGGAGCTCTACAGTAAGACTCTGGCTGGCAGCATCACAACACCTCCACTGCTGATTGTATTTTACAAGCAACATTCCAGTATTGATCCCATGTGGAACGTCCGACATCTCGGTATGTATGAAGCATTTGTGATGCTGCACCCCCAGGGTGGTTTTCCAGCTCTGTAGCTGGACAACTCATTGATGGTGTAGGAAAGTGAGCTTTTATTCCCCTATGCTGTCCTTTATTCTTTAGGAAAAACAGCTTTGCAATACCATCTTGGGGCTTGTGGGCCTAAGCCCTTCTCGAACTGCTGGGGGTTAGTTCTTGAATTGACTTACTCACAAAATCCTTCTCGTTTTCCACAAATATGTTGTATCTGATGTGATCCAAGGTGTTTCTTCCAAAACTGTTGAGAAGAAGACATTCATGTCTCTTCTACTGGTGAAACCCCAGTGCTGGCAGAGCTTTTCCAGGTTACGTTTCTGATGAACAATACATAGGCTGCTGAATTCATCTGGTTGTTAAGTGGGTTTTAAAGAACTTGGAAGTTAAGGCACTGTATGAAAACAGACACAGAGAGATCAAAGTGACATTTAGTTGTACCTGATTGTGTTTCACTTTGCCCTTATTTCTGCCTTCTCTATTACCCCCTTTCTCCATAAGTGGTAAGATTTCCTTTATTAAAGCCTTTGTTTTGAAGTTAATGATTGCACATTGGTGTTTCAAACACTAATGCTTCCTTTTCAATTGAAGGGTCTAGTGCTGGGAAAAGGTACTCTCCTCAGTTTGTGAAAGCTGCCAAGCTGCTCCATTGGAATGGACATTTCAAACCCTGGGGAAGAACAGCTTCCTATGCAGAAGTCTGGGAGAAGTGGTACGTCCCTGACCCTACGGGCAAGTTCAACCTGATCCGCAGACACTCGGAAGCCTATGAAGCCAAGTAGAGTCCATTTGAATAAAGGATGACGTTTTCTCAGGAAACTTCTGGAGCCAAGCAGAACGTGGTTTTTTAGCCAGCTTGTATTACAGAGCCATCCTTGCCTGCTGGAGCACAAGGTCATGCACTTACTCAGGTGCAGTTCTGAAGTGCACAGGTCCAAAGGAGGCTCATGTCACCTGTGTGACACAAGATGCTACTCCAGCAGCACTACAGAAAACCTCCACAAACAAGCACTTTTGTTTATGTCATTTCAGTTGTGTTCTCCTGCTCTTTACTACAACTCTTCTAGCAGAGGATCATTTTGTCCATTACAGAAACAAAGTTTCTAAGAACAAATTTAGCTGGTTCTTGCACCAGCAAATCTTGCACAGCAATGTACTGTAATTAAGAGCTGCCTGGGTTTTGTTTTGTTGTTTTGTTATCCTGTGAAATAATTCCCTCAAAAACCCTTTCTTGCATGAAATCTCCTGCCAGTCATCTCTGTTTAAGTCTTCTGCAAAATTGAGTCCTTTTTGAAAGATGAATCCTTCAAGTATTATTTCACTATGCAAAATGGTTTTCACTAAACCGTTTTTTTTGTAAAGTGGTGGATGAAACTTTGTTGAAAAATAAAGCTAATTGTAACATGCTGACTTCAGCCTCAGGTAAATGGCAATCTAATTCCAGATCTAGGAAGTGTTTCCTTTGTACTTAGACACAGTAGCAAGTGAATAAAGTCAGAGAATTGATCTGGTCTTTGTGAAAGCAATCTAATTCCAAAACACTTATTTTGGGGGCCAGGCTGTATGAATTGCAGATTAATTTTGTTACTGTCAAATTCCTCATAATTCTCTCGAGTGAGCTTGGCTGTGCTATAGCTTTTCCTGCTGTGCCTTTCCCCATCTGGGAACTCATCAAGTGAGATGCCTGTGCCCTCTGCAGCCAGCTGCCCACCACCTGTGCTCCAGGTAAGTTGGTTTGGTTTTTTATGGTTGTATTGTTGAGTGGTAGTTATTATTAGCTGATGTATCCCAGCAGCCACTGTGCCAATTACTCCATTTAATAGAAGTTTGCACTCAGGTGAAGAGCCCTTGCTGGAGGATGTTCAGACAAAAGGCTTTGTGTTCATGCAATGACAGCTGAATCTGCCTGGCCTGAAATACATGGCAGCAGAGGTAAAGGACTCCTTCATGACTGTGAACATGGTTTTAGTTCTGCTTTAAAAGGATTTCAAACGGCTGCTCTCATTGCAGTCACTGCTGTCATTCTGTTTCTGCCGTGGATACACTGGTTTGTTACCTGTTGTTTCTTTTCCTGGGTTTTGATGAACCATCGGAACAAGAACCATTCTTGTCCTTGGAGCAGTTAGGAGTAATGAAGTAAATTCACTTACCAACTTTGAGATTTTACTTGGATTAGCTGACACCAATATAATTCAGCTGAGCAGGCTGTATTTTAGCAGACTTAAAGGAAGTGCCTGTGTCTGCACTTGTGTAGTGGCACCTTTTTAAGCTGCCTATGAGAATGTATGCCTCAACATCCACTGAGGGAAAACACACTTATTAATCTAAGAACACAGAAATCAGACTTTTCAGGTAATAGGAAGAAAACAGATGCAAAGGAGATATTTAGTGTCAGGCACTTGTAAACTTAATTCTTTGAGCAGCTACAAGGCCTCTTGACAATATCTTGCTCTCCCAGTTCTGCTACAGGCTGAGCACAGCAGTACCTTCTTATTGCACTGGGCAGTGTTTTGCTTTGTATTTACCAGTTATTGCCAGGTGTAACAGGTGCCATCAGGAAATAACACTCTTGTTCAAGAGCACTGTAAGATCAATCAGTTTTGCTCCCCAGTAGAGATGGATTACTAATATAATCTCAGTTACCATTCCCAGTGAAGGTTCAGAACATAAAACTGTTTGGATAAAGTACCCTGTATCTAGCTGAAATGAGCATTTTCTAGCCAACCTTTACATGTGACAGTTCTACAAGTTTTGCAAAAATGTACTGGAAAGTTACTGTCTAGAATCATCCTCTAGGGGTAAAATCTTTGTAATCCTCTAGGAAAACTAAGATTTTGTGCAGGAATGAAAATTTACAGTGAAGTTTAGTTGTTTGAATGTGGCTAGAATGAAACATTTATCATTTGCTTTTCAAAGTCAAAGGGTTTGTCCTCTTCAAAGGGCTTTTTCTGAGGCAAAATGAACCAAATAAGCGAGTCTATTAGGAATTTTTTAAATAGGTTTTAATATAGGAAATAAACTTTATGACTTAAAGCTGAATAACAATCAGTTTCCTACACCTGTATAAAATCTGGAACTGTCACAGGAGATGCACTATTATGTACATTATTTGACACAGCAACCTTTGAGCCTTTGCAGCAGCTCTGGTTATGCAGCACTCCTCCCACTTCTGCTGCAACCCAGGTCTTCCTGACTGTTCTGAAAACCAGCAGTAACTTTCCAAACAGAGCCTTCCCACCTGATTAGTTACACATAGTCTGTATTAAAATCATAGGCATCATCTTCATCTGCTGGTTTATCTAAGCTGAAGGACAGTGATCTGGAACGTTCATTTCCTGAGAAGAGAAAATCGTGTTAGTGAAATCAGTGCAGGTGCTGGAGTATCAGAGCCTGTCCTTCAGCCAGGGTTTTGAATACACACCTGTCATCTGTTCTTTGGCATTTGTAGGATTTGTTTGTTTTTCAGGCTTTGCTTTTCTGGTGACCTCAGCTTGGCTTTCCTACAAGTCAGAGGCCAGACATTATTTAAATATCACTAATGGAATCTCCCATGCAAATGAAACCTAACAGAGCCTGGGTGTAAGTGTGGATGTCCCCTCGTACAGTTGAGCCTCACTGCTGAGGCCGGGTGACTTGGAACAATATTGTTTCCTTAATTAAGGAAAAAAGCCCAACCCTAGTGAAACTCTCATTTACCTCTTTGACATCATCATCATCATCATCTTCTTCCATATCATCTTCATCATCATCACTTTCTGTGAATTCCTCTTCCTCCTCATCTTCCTTGTCTTCCTCCTCCTTGCTTGTTCTCACATTTCCCCACTCTGATCCCTCTTCTATAATTTTATTTTCCTCTATAGTCCCATTTGTCATCCCAGCTGACTGAAAAACAATGCTGCTTGCTGGACTGGGGTGTTTTACAGCTGCAGAAAACACAGAAGTGTATGTTCAGTCCCTGAACCAGCACAGATGTAAAGGCCAGCCCCCGAGAGGGGACACTGCAGTTCTGTCCCCTCCCTGCCAAAGACGTGGCTCCTAAACAGGGTTCTGCCACCAAGGCAAGCACAATTCTCTGAGAAAAGCTTTCCCTGAGGTATCTACAGAAAACTGCTAGGAGCTGGAAAACTTGGATTTGAGTATAAGTAAGTTTACCTAAGTAGGTTTAGGTTAGATAGCAGGAAAAAATTCTTTACTGTGAGGATGGTCAGGCCCTGGCCCAGGTTGCCCAAAGAAGCTGTGGCTGCCCCTGGATCCCTGGAAGTGTTCAAGGCCAGGCTGGATGGGGCTCTGAGCAATCTGGTCTGAGTGAAAGGTGGCCCTGCCCATGGGAGGAGGTTTGGAACAAGGTGGTCTTTATGGCCCCTTCCAACCCAGGCCAATCTGTGACTCTGTGATTAATGGTAGTCTGTTACAGGAACAGTCTTACCTTGAACAGTGTTGCTGTTTTCTTGTGGTAGGTTATTTAAATTAAAGCTTTCCTGCATTTCACCTATTTTTTCTTCTGTAAGATAGGGTGGTGGTTTCTGAAATTCTGGAGGTTGTGAGTAGTACTTTATTCTGGCTCTGAGAAAATAAAAATCAGCATTAAAAAACAAACTAAAGACAACACAGTTAAATCACTGTGTTTAAAAATAAAACCCAGAGCTCTCAAACTGCTCAACCAAACTGCTTGTGTATTATCATCTTTTTAACAGCAGTTCAGTAGCTATTTAAATTTTATTCTGAAGTTGTCAACATTATTTAATGCATAGCCCACTCCTGAGAGGAAAAACCAATGGCACACTTTGTCACCACAGGTCACCTGTAAAGCCATGAGCTGTAAAAAGCAGCTGAGCCACTTGAGCAAGGGAGATAGTCACAGTCAATCACTGAACCTGAGTTACATTTATTCCTACCTTCAAAATAAAGGAATCACCCTGAATTTCCACAGGAAGTTTGCCATATCCTTTTGTGTCCAGAAGAGGACTTGGTATTTGAGAGGAAAGCAGATTTCCAGTAAACTGTCTATGGAGCAACATGCAACAGGCTTTGACTCTTCTCATGTATCCTTCACTACTTCAGAAAATTATCTGTGGAGGGCATTCTCTAAATCTGTTGGATAATCCAGCTCTACCCAAGTAAAATGTGAGAAAGGAAGGGAGAAAAGCAGCCTCTCTTTTTACAGTACTTCGCTGGACTCGGTGCTTCTGCTGTGCCGGATTAAAAAGGTGAGCAGCACAGAGCAAAGTTCACAGCATACATACCCTGTCCAGTCACAAAGCACTAATTTAGCCATATTTTCTATGTCAGGAACACCTCCCTTTTTCAGCATGCCTCTCTTCTGAGCCAGTAAAGATAAAAACTCTTCAGGGTCCCTGAAATCTGCGATGTTATAGTGCATCATTACCTAGGGTAAAAGAAAATGGCACATTCAGAAAGAGATGCCCACCTCCCTCATAGCTTTAGCAACAAAAGAGCAAATCTAGTTGGATAACAGTGAGGACAGAATAAGTGAAAAGCTGTTTTTCTCTTGCATGTGGGAGTAAACATTACAAAGCAAAATGCCTACTTCAATAAATTCATCTGCCATTCACCCAGACTCGTGGGTGTACAGAGACAGAACACTGGTCTGTGAAAACAGTTCTCACAGAACTGAAAGGCAATTAGGCTTAGGTTAATTTGTTTGAAACTAGAGTGAAATCAGAGTTGGATCTGAAGTCTTCACTGTAACCATAGGATACAGAAAATATCATCATTTTTCACTCTCTGATTGTGTGATGAGGTCTTACAAGCAGTGTTTACTCTGGCTGTCAGGATCATGGCATGCTGTTCTGCCTTCTGTTTGTCAGGATGAAGGATCACACCTGGCATTGCCACTTTGCATGGTTAGTCCAAAAATTATCAATTAGCTAAAGCAAAATGAACTTTCATTATTTGGCCTAAGAAACCTACAGAGAAGTCTGATGCAGTGAGAGATGTAGAAAAAGATGGAGCTCACCTGCTGCTTACTGCAGTTATTTATGATGGCATTGACTCCTTCAAGCACATCTGCTGAGTCTGATCCTTCAGGATCTATGATACTTCTCAGGGCCAGAGCCAGGGCACTGTTGGAAGGATCTGCAATTATACTGGGACTGTCCAGTATCTTTGTCTGCTTGTCAAGGTGCACACTTTGCATGGATCTGTTCAGGGAGAAATGCACTGTGAGCAGGTAGTCAGTGAAGGACTGGTAATGGTGAGGGATGCAAGACACAAAGCTCAGTGTTGGATTGAATGTACTTCATACAGTCAGTTTCAGTGTTTTGTCATCATGTGCTTTGTGTAGGATAGAAATCTAAACATACAAAACATGAAATTTATACACAGTATCCCCTGGAGAGAGCTTGCATCACACACATCAGTACCTTCCATCTTGCAAATTTTAATGTGCATTTAAAAATTCACACTGGCGTGCTTTGCCCCTCATGGACTGAAACACAAACTCAAGGTAACTGGAACACAACAAACAAGGAAAGGAACAGCTTTTATCAGACTGAGCTTACTTGGTGACACCTCTTGCCAGGCCAACATTGCAAGCACGCTTTCCTTTAAGACTGTTGATTATGCTGCTCTTTCCCACGTTAGGGAAACCTAAGGAAAATCACATAAATCCTTGTAAGTTAAATAAGAAAACACAGCTTTTTAACACTGATCAAAACTGCTTCTTCCAAGTATCTTTGCTAAGGTACAGCATCAGTGTGAGATCAGAGTTGGATCTGAAGTCTTCACTAGAGAAGTAAGACAGAGATTGTATCCTCATTTCTCACACTTGTAGGATTTGTGGTGCTACATTCAGTGGGATTTTTGTCAGGCAGGAGGAAGGCAGTGCCAGTGGAGCACAGATCCTGCCTTCCTTGTGCTCCCACAGATCCCCATGCTACACATGGATCACTGTCAGCTGACGTGCTACAACACTGAGTGCTTTAGATCAAAGGACAATGATTAGAAAGCACATGTTAACAGTTTTACCCAGTCCATAATACAGGATCTCAAAGCTTCATGGGAGAAGGAAACTCCTCCTGTTTCCCCAAACACTTACCTACTACCCCAACCTGAATGGCTTTGTCTTGGGTCTTGCTATAGTCTTGAAGAAGCCTCAAAAGGCATTTGCTTCCGAAATATTGAGAGGTTTCTGAGAAATCAACACGTGCACGTTTTTTGGTGACCTGTTCCTGCTGCAGGATTCAAAGACAAAAAAACCCGTGATCAGGAGCTATTAAGGAATATAAAATATGGATACTTAGATTTATTCATCTACTGTAATTTCAATGGCAAGAATTCCCTCACTGCACTGCAAAGCTCAGCTGAAGTATAAAGGCACATCCTTTGGTCACAGAAGTGCAACCAAACAGGGGAAAAGGAATTTTAAAGATGTTTCAACTTCTATGACTGCAAACACACATGACTTCCTCATGGGACAGCCTGCAGTGCTCTTACCATAGTCTTGTCCTTCATCATTGTTGCTGACTTAAAAGCCACTGTGGGAAACTCCTTCTTCAAATAATTCAACCATTTCTCTACATTGTCCTTTGGTACCAAATCTGGAAAGAAGAGCAGTTCTTTCACTCCTTAAATGAATCTTATTATGACAAATAATGTTTGGCTGAGAACTCTAGTACAGTACTGGGTACATTCCCCAAAGGCACCCAGAGTCTTTTTTTCTGCCTTAGCAGAACACATCACAATCGCATTTCTGCCCTCTACATGAGGTTGTTAATGCTGGGGTCTTGCTAGAAGACTTTGTATGGTACAGAGTGATGCTCAGTGAAGGATTATCCCACAATCCCTGCAAAGGCTACTCTACTACAAAGTTCCCTTTGCTCTTGTTGTTGCTCTTGTTATTTTATTTTCTTTATTTAGCTGCTGGTAACTCAATTTCCAGCCTTTTTAGCGAGCTCAGAGTTGGATCTTATGTCTCCACTGGAATCTCAGACTCCTTTAAAATCTTCCTCACAGCTCACCTACTACAGAACCACAGTACCAGTAACACTTTGAGAAAACCTATGTTTCTTACCGATTTTGTTCAGAACCAACAGCAGCTTTTTGTTTCCTCCAGAGCAAGTGACAGCTTGCTCCAGCTGAGGACAGCGGCAGCCCATTGGATCTCTGGCATCCAAAACCTCCAGAACCACATCTGAGGCCTCAAGCACCTGGTCAGAAAAAAAGACAAGGTTCAAATAAGACATCACAGACCAGATGATAACTCTGGAATAGCTGTGGCTTGCAAGATTAGTTTTAAATACTTTGTGTTGTAAAATCCCTCGTTTCCGTGTTCTAGTTTATCACAAACTTTGTGTTCTAAACAGTAACACCAAAAAAAGGGAAAATAACAAGTGGTCTCATTGCTGACTCTCATCTAATGATACAAAAATAGTTAAAGCACTTCACCTTTGTGAGCTCCCTGCAGAATGATTTCTTTGAATTTTTATTCAGCGGCTTTTTAGTCTTTCCTTTAGATTTGCCAGAGGATTCCTGAAGCAAATAAAAATAAGAGGAAATTATTTCAATGAGAATTAGTATTTAATACTTGTGTGCATATTCAGCATGAAAATAGAACATGTAACAGGATGCTGAAGAAGGTGCAGTTTCAGGATGACTTCTATAGGTTCAAAGAATCAAAATCATACAGGACACCCACCTTTCCCTCTGCTTTCTCCTTGATTTGGGCTGCATTCTTTTTAGCTTCCAGCTTCCTCTTCTTTTCATGTTCTTTCTGTCTGTTGAGCTTCTGCTTTTGTTTCAGTTCTTCAAGCTGATTGCAAACAAAAACCCAGACCAGATGAAACACCTTTGAAGGTGGTAAAGAAGAATGTTCTTTCTCCCCATTCCTGACCCAAGCTCCTGAGACAGCTCAGTCAGAAGCTCTGGCTGCCCAAGTGACTCTGGGAACTCATTTTTGGCATCCTACCCAGAGGCAGCCACCCATTAGCTTGATCCCAAAAGAGCAGCTCCACAGCACCCACTACAGCTGACAAAGGTGCTGCTGTGTAATCACATCATGCCATGAGTTAACTCCCAGCACTGTGATGGGACATCTCTGCATCCCAGCACCACAGGCCATTCTGACTGCATTAGAAATGACCCTTCCAGCACGTTTACATGCACAGTGAGGAAACCAAGGTTAAAAGTAAAACAGCAACACACTGCACACTGTACCACGCTGGAAATAAATGTATTATTTTTCCAAAGCATGAGTCTACCGGGACCATCTACAATCTGCCATGACTGCAGCTCTGAGTGCACACTGAAGCACACAAAGCTTCCCTGAAGGCAGGGATGGTCTCAGTTCTTGTCCTCCTTCCCCCAAAGCGTATTTTACCCTCTGCTTCCTTTGCTCCGCTTCCCGCAGCAGCTCCTCCTTAAACGGCGCAGCACCGGGAATTCCGGGATCTTTCTTGGGCTTTTTGTGTCCGCGTTTCTTGGCCTCCTTCCTGACTTTCCGGTGGTGTTCTCTGATCTGAAGGCGAGAACAAGAAACCTCCCTCAGTCTAAGGCCAAAACCTTCAAAGTAGCGGCCCCAAGAGCGCCAAACGCGGGGCTGGGGCCGGGCCTCACCTTCTTCTGGATCTTGTAGCGCTTGTGGCAGCTCAGCCGCTTGCTCGCCTTCCTCAGCTCTGCAACGCAGCGCGCCCGTCAGCGCGGGGTGCCCGTACATAAACACACACACACACACATCTACCCACCGCTGTGTGCCCATACACACACACACGCACATCTACCCACCGCTGTGTGCCCATACACATAAACACACACACATCTACCCACCGCTGTGTGCCCATACACACACACACACACACACATCTACCCACCGCTGTGTGCCCATACACACACACACACACACGCACATCTACCCACCGCTGTGTGCCCATACACACACACACCGCTGTGTGCCCACACACACACACACATCTACCCACCGCTGTGTGCCCACACACACACACACACACACACACACACACACACACAGCGCCGGGTGCCCATACACACACACATATCCATTCACCGCCACCGAGCTCCGGGCAGCGCCGTGTGCCGGCACACACAGCCCCACCACCACCACCGAGTCCCGATTCCCCCGCCCTCGATCGCTGCCGCTCGCTGGGCCACGGGCGGCCGCCCCCTGCCCGCCCCGGTGCGGGTCCCGGGCCGCTCTGCCGCCCCCTGCCCGCCCCGGTGCGGGTGCGGGTCCGGGTCCGGGTCCCGGGCCGCCTGCCGCCGCCGCCTGCCGCCCCCTGCCCGCCCCGGTGCCCGCGCCGCTCCCGGCTCTCACTCGGCCGCTTCATGGCGCCGCCACGTGCTCCCGCCGGCGGGCGCTGCCGTAAAGCGCGCCGGCGCTGCCCCGCCGGGGTGTCGCGCGGGCTCGGCGCGTTGGGCGGCCGGGCGCGCTTTGCGGCAGCGGCGGCGGCGGCACCGGCGGTGTCGGACGGGCGGTACCGGCGGGACGGGACGGGCCGGGCCGGGCGGACCCCGCGCACCCACCCCGGGTCGGCCGCGGCTGCGGGAGGCGGAGCGGAGCCGGCGGGGTGAGCGGCGCGGGCGGGGCGCGGGCCGGAGCTTGGAGGCCGCTGCCTCCCTTTGTGTGGCGGCGCCGCCCGAGCGCGCAGCGGCCCCGCCGCGCCGGGCCCGGGGCGCCGAGCGCCGCCTGCCCCTGTCACCTGCCCCGGGCCGGGCCCGTGTCGCTGTCCCGGTCCCCGGCCCTCGGCCCGGGTGCGCCTCAGCCCTTCCCGCCCGTTCCCGCGGCGTTGCCCGTGCCGGCGCCGGGCCGGGCCCGCGGGTGAGCGCGGCCGGAGGCTCCCGGGGCGGGCCCGGGGACAGCGGCGGGTCCTGCCCGCTGTGGCGGCAGCGCGGGAAGAGCCCGGGACACCGACCTGTCCCCCGGTGCCGGGAACGGCGCTTTCTTTATCTCTTTCCGGGGATAACACCTCACCCCCCGGGCAGGGGCTGGGCGCCTCGGGGAAGTTACACATTTGGCATCTTTGTTTCTTGTCCCGGTGTTGATGAAGCGGTGGATGTGTTGTCCCGCTCGGTTTTTCGCCACCTTTGCCCCTTTACAGCGCCTGCTTGCTGCCAGCCCCCTCTTCCCACCCCGTAGCAGGTTTCAGTGGGATCGGTAACCGGGGGAGATTCTGGCTGCGTTTCCCTGCCTTGTTCCCTCTGCTAAATTTACCGTGTTTCGTGTTTCTGGCGAAACGTGCGAGATCCTGATAGCAATAAGTATTACCCGTGGTATCTACTGGCTCTCAGCTCTCCTCTACCTGGAGGCAGAAAATGAGCCGTGTGCTAGAATGCATTGTTTTCTTTTAAGTGTGTTATATCCTACGTGTGTAAAACCTGTTCGTGTAGTGAGGTTGGAGTAGGTGACACTTGCGGTCCTTCTGTACGGATTTTGGGAGAGACAGCCGTGCCCCCATTGTGTATGTCAGTATCCATGTGAATCAGGAGCGGCCAGAGCATTTGGTGCTGTGGTTTTGGTTTTGTGACATTTTTATGGCTGGTGGGGGCAATTACCAAGGGGATGCTCAAGCTCCTGTCGCATTGGAGGTGGCTCATCTGTAGCGGTGGAGATTCTTGGTGTGGCTGTTGAGAGACTTGTGAGTTTGCAGTGAGATTGCAGAAGAAACTCCGAGGGAGAGGTTCTTCAGTAAAACAGAGTGCTCTGTGCTTGGGGATGTGGAGATCTAGGGAGAAGTTTGTGTTTTGGAGCCTCACCTTCAGTGAGAGTGTTACACCAGCAGGTCTCTCACTGAGTGTTTGTGATGTTGTCCAGACTGACACATGTTTTGCATGGTTATTAGAGGAGAAAAACGTGTTTTGGAGGCTGTGTATGAGTGGTGAGGGTGTCTTGATCACAGCAGTGTCAGAGTATGGCTGAGAGCCCCAGCGTTGTACCTCGGACAGTGGGCATGGAGCAGTTGCTGGTTGAGATATTTATTTCAGGATGGGACTGGACTGAGTGTACTCTTGGGTTCCTGGTTGAGGCAGAATATTGATTCTGAAAGTCCCTCCTGCTTTTCTTCCACAACCAAGGGCTTGTGTTTCCCAGCACGTGCCTGGTGGAGCCACTGCAGGCTGTAGCCCTCAGATGAAAGTTGGAGGCAGTGCCAGAGCGTGAGGCTGCTCTCAGTTCCCAGGATGAATTCCCTGCTGATAAACCACAGAGCTTCTCTGCATGTCCGTGTTATGAAAATGTCCAGAGGGCTGAACAGGAAAAGAATCTCTCTGGGGTTTGATTGAAGGCAGGAGTTGGATGAACTACAGAGAAGCAAACATTTTGCATAAAATGGTTCTGTATGTTTCACATGAAATTTCTGGGGAAAAAATCAGACTTGGAGAGTGCTTGGAAATTGAAACGGTATTTTTAGTGTATGGCTGCATACTTATTGCTTACTTCTGAGTATAAAAATCCACTCTGAAGAGTGATGGAGGTGCATCATCTTAGAGTTTATTAAGTGTTCGTTGGCTTTAAGATTACGTTGTTATAAGCCCTGTACTGCTTTGCATTCTGTAACTTTTACAGCTTTCTGGTTTGTACTCTCAGGTCAGATACCACTTCTGTTTACTCTCTGCTCTGCTTGATGAATCACTCTCTAGCAAGTGGCTGTGAAATCTGTAATGCATATTCAGGAGCGTTAGAGAAATGTATTTTTATTATGACAATGACAGAAGTGTCTAGCATTCTGTGTACAAAATTACTTCGTAGAGTTTCTGCTGGGCTAAAAAAAGTTGCCTTCTGTTTCTTGCTTTTTTCTCTGTCACTGTAATTAGCTGTTTTATTCTTTATCTACCTACTCTGAATTTTCTTGCCTCTCTCTTTCCTTTTTCTTGTCTTCCAGTTGTGGCTGTACTAACACCATTACTGGTTTGGCACTCTTAGAGTGTCCCCTTCTCGCAGTATCTGTGCTTGCCCATCAGACACTATGAGGAGACTGGCTTTTCGAGGTGCTGGTTCTACTCTGGTAAATCTGGTAAATTATTGACTGTATCTCCATCCCTCTGCCTTGGCCTTTTGCTTTTCTTTTTCCTAACTTAATTATTCCTACCTTGTTCATCTCACATGTGTGCCTGAAGTTATCTCTGTCCCTAACAAAAATGCTTTAACATGGTTGTGCTGCCATACCTTGTCAGTCATCTGAGTGCCTTCTCAAAGAAATTCCTGGATTTGGCTGGAAAATGGGGATAGGCTGGGATAGATGCATCTGTTCTGTCCTCAGCCTTTGAGATAGCCACAAAGATATTTTTCTGGTGCTGTCACTGAATGTTGGGAAAGAGCCAACAACTTGCTCCATAAATTACCATAGTTGTTGGATGGTGGTTATTCATTTGTCACTGCTTGTGTTGGTAAATGCAAAACTATGGCCAAAAGAGGGGGCTTTTTCTGCTTCCCCATGGTTGAGCCATTTGTCCCACACATAAAGTGGGAGTGGGAGGTCCCACGGTGGTCCATACTTTTTTTTCACTTGACTGTAACACAAGGTATTCTGTGGCCCTTTTCATTTGTAATTTGTTTTGTTAATTTGTTTGGGTTTTTTCTTTGTTGGTCTGTTTTTTGTGTTTTTTTAGTTTGACATGGAATGAAGTGCTATTACACCAGAACTGAGCATGTGTTTCTGTACAGCTTTTTTGTTGAAAAGCTTGCTTAGTTGTCATGCATGGGATGGGCTATCAAAATGTAGAGAATTTAAGAGTATATTCTGCTAAGAGCTGCTAAATTCACCTCCATCACTGTGAGCTGGGGGGTTTCTGGCCTTGCTGTCATTGGTGACTATAAAACTGTGGGAGCATTTTGCTGTCCCTTTACTCTCACGAATTTTCACAAAGTTGATGTTTACAGAAATGGTTTCACTGACCTATAGCACTTAGCACATGTGTCATCAGAAGCTTTGCTAGCTCTCTAGGTGGCTCTCAGCAGAGGGTTTGCATGCAATGCCAGGGCTTTAAGAATGTTTCTGTTCATTATAGAAGAAGTTGGATTCCATGGGTTCCAAGAGGCGAAGAGCTACCTCTCCCTCCAGCAGCGTCAGCGGCGGAGACTTCGATGATGCCCATCACTCCACCAACATTCCAGGCCCAAGCAGGAAGAGGAGGAGACTTTCCAATCTCCCAACTGTAGATCCTGTTAGTACCTTCTTACTACTTGTACCTTATTTCCTTTTTTTCTTGGGGATATTTTATCCCTCAATGGGATATGCTGGACTGTAAATTTAATGACCATATGTAGCACATGTGCTCTGGTCCTGAATCTGTTCCTAGCTGAGCTTTGTTTAGGATCTCATTCAGCTTTGGTTTGGTCCTGGCTCCCCACTTTCATCATATTCTTTTCTGTTTTGCTTTTGCTGCTTTTCTCTTTTTGCTGATTATTTTAGCAGATGGAAGGATGTTGGAGAGTGTGCTGAAATCATAATGTGCAGAAGTTGAGAGCTGTGTGTGCATAGCAAATGCAGAGGGATGGGTGGGGAATGGCACAGGCAGTGATTGCTGAAGTGTACAATGCCTCTGCTATGCCTTTGCATGAGCAGTCTTATGTTAATTAATTGCAGGGCAGAAGAACCCCTATTGTTATTGTGGATGCCTGTAACTTGGAGAGAATTGCACTGAATTAATTTACATTTTGGGCGTTTTACTAAGAATTAGCATTGAAATAAAGCTCCCTGCGTTCAAAAAATAAATGGAAATCCTGCAGTACCTGGCACACTTGTCAGGTATCCTGCTAAAGTGTGAGGTGCTCCAATTGCTTCTCACTTCTGCTTTAGGACATGCTGTGGATTAGCAGCTTGTGCTTCCCTTTGTGAGCAGACTTTTGTTTGTTACCTCCTTAAAATTCTCTGCTTTTTCCTTACTTCATTGTTCTTGCATTTCAGATTGCTGTCTGCCATGAGCTGTACAACACCATCAGAGACTACAAAGATGAGCAGGGCAGGCTCCTCTGTGAGCTCTTCATCAGGGCACCCAAGAGAAGGTAAGGCCACAGGTCTGGCTAAACTCTGAACCTGAGATTTAATCAGGGAGAAGTGGAAATTGATAAATACTTCAGCATTAATTTGTGAAAAATCTAAGCTACATTTGTCATAGTTTCACATCAGCGTTTGATCCAAATGTTTGTTGTAATTATTCAGTGGGATGTGCTTACATTGGTGCTCTTTTTCAGGAGAAAAAAAACAATACACTGAATGAATTTAAAATGTTTCTTGTGACACCTGCCTAAAACATCTATGCCTTTGATTTTAAAATATTCAGTATTTGTGGTGGGATGTAATACTAAGGACATAGCTTGGGAAGGTTAATAGAAGTGACCCTTGAAAATGCAGTAGTTAAGAGGCTGAATTTCCTCAAACTCAGAAAACTGAAGATAGTAACAGAAAATACATAAAGTGAGCTGCCTGTTAGACCACTGTCCAGATCTTGTAGGTGTAACAAAAACGTGTTGGAACTTTCTTTGGTTTATTTAGTCATAAACATGGACAAGCTTTAGTGCTGTGGTTTTGGTTTTACTGCTTGGAATATGATGCCTGTTTTGTCATTGCAACAGAAATCAGCCAGATTATTATGAAGTGGTTTCTCAGCCAATTGATTTAATGAAAATTCAACAGAAGCTGAAGATGGAGGAATATGATGATGTGAATGTGCTGACTGCTGATTTCCAGCTTCTTTTTAACAATGCAAAGGCTTACTATAAGGTGAGCAAGCTACATGTACAGGCTCAAATTCATTGTAAAAGGGGTAGAGATGTTCAAATTCTGCCGTGGTTTGGCCAAAACCTCTTCAGTTTAGCCTGAAGTAGTATTGGTAAGAGAACAGCACACACTGCAGTTATTTGCATGTATTTCCATAATGTTGACTATATCTTTCTAAGAGGTCCTGCTATAGCAGTTTTTCTGTGGAAAATTGTAAAATAATGTGGGGAGGATCTTCATGTAGTTTTCCAAAAGAGATCAAAAGCAAAAACAGAGATATAAACTGAGAAAAATACTCGCTGTCAAAGCCTTCTCATTTTACAACACACTCGGTGTAACCCTTTGAAATGAAGAAAGATTTATTTTTTTCCCCCAGAAGGAAATGTTTATGCTAACAGCAAGCTTGTAGTAGGAGTGTTGAATCTTTCTTTTCTATTTGCCACTTAATAAAATGAAAAAAAGGCACATTGACTGTCATAGTCAGTGATGATAGATTTGAGTGTAATGTCAAGACAACCCCCATGGCAATTCCTCCAAACTGGGTGTGTGTTTTATTATGGATATTAATGAGTTTTATTGCAGTTTTAGTAAGGAAGTGTGGAAAAAATTGGATTAATCTTGTTTAATGAAAGGCTATGTTAAATCCATAAACCAGTGAAATTGTATGTGGTGAATGGGATGATGCACCAAATCTAAACCTGCTAATATTGCCTTTCACATACCTTTGACTTTGGAGATGATCCAAATGAGTGCTTTCTGAATAACCCAGCTGGGGTAACCAGGTGACATTCAGAAAGGCAGTGTTTGTTTTACTTGTGTGTGTGTGTGTGTGTGTGTGTAGTAGCTTCTTGAAAAACAATCAGATTTATGGATTAATGCATTTGCACATTCTGCTTCCAGCAGAAAAAGTATAAAGATTTCCGAATCCATTGTGTACTCCTGGAGCTTTGCAAGGCACTCAGCATGAAAAACCCAACATTAATGGGTTTTTACATGAGGGAAAAGGACTTGATGGCAGGAGAGAATGATCAGAGTTTTACAGAATGTGTGCTGCCTTTGCCTATAGAATTGTGGGCTCAACATTTTATTGTGTCATAGGGATCTTGCATTAGACTAAAAATAGGTATCCATTATTCCAGGATGAAGGAATGCTGGCATTTTCAGAGGATTATGGAGCTGTGGGCTGGAGGTGTGGCACACAAACTTAACTACTTCTTCTTTTCACCTTTTACCTTTCCCAGGCAGCTCCACGGCACAGACAAAGCAGGGACAGTGATTCATTGTCAAGGTCTTTATTCCAGCAGGTGTTTTACTGGCAGTGCTGCACCAGAATAGCAGCCTTTGGGTTTTTTGTATTTCTGATCAAATCTCTCACTCCTGAGCATCTTGCATTGATACAGAAGGAAGCAGACTTGTGGAGCAGAATACCCTTAAAAAATCTGCCCTTCATAAGCAATACCTGGTCTGATGTGCTGAGAATATTTAAGCCTAATAAGGCAAGATTAAGTACAGCTCTCATGTTGGTTTCTCATTTGTGTTACAAGCTGTCAGAGGTTGAGAGAGTGAAGTAAGAAGAGTGCAATCAGCAGTAATAAGGTGACATTATCAGCAGGAATACCTGAAATAGAGCTTAAATGACAGAGGAAAGGGAAGGAAAAATACATGGGTGGAAAAGCTGTCTTTGTTCTTGGTAATGTTAATAGGCACGTGCTTGTCTGCTGCTACCAGCTCTGCGTTTTTAAAAGTTAATTTTCTAACTAATGCTTCTACCTCTCCTAAAAGATGTATCTAGAGGTGTACCCAGGTGGTAGCATGTTGTCAGGTTCTTTGGAATTTCCCAGTTAATGCTGAGTGTAAATCATTGCAGTGCTTTCAAAGATATTTATTGGCATTCTTTTATAGAAGTTAATTTTTAAGTGCCATGTAATGACAGCAGTATTGGCTTAAATCAAATTTCTGGCATACTGATATTTAGTCTGTTTTAAATGCTGGTGTTGTGCTTCAACAAAACCCAGTGATTTCTCCAGATTTATCTAATTGGCTTGTCCAAGTCTCACCCCAACTAATTTCATTGCTAAGTTTTCTGAAAGACTTGGATGCTTTCGAATGATACAGGTTCTGTTTTCTAATGCTTATTGTGATTCCTGACTCCTCTGTTGAAGAACAAATGAAGCAGGAATTTCCCAAGTTTTCTATTACTCATTTAATGCATTTAATACCTTTCAGCTAATAACTTACAAATTTCCCTCAGATGAGAATGCCCTGAATTTTGACTGGAATGTTTGATTTGTTTTTGCAGCCAGATTCTCCTGAATATAAAGCTGCCTGCAAACTATGGGAGCTGTATTTGCGCACAAAAAATGAATTTGTTCAGAAAGGTGATGCTGAGGAGGATGACGATGATGAGGAAGGACATGACAATCAAGCAAATTCTGAATTAGTAAGTGTGGGCATGACAGCAGCAGAAGGGGGAGGCTGTACCTGTGGGTGTCAGGTGACTCAGAGTCTGAAAAATCATCGGGTAATATTTTCATTGTTAAATTGTGCCCCAAAGGGTATTTCTTATGCAAGTTTATTGGTTAATCACACCATTGTGTGTGTGTTTCACTTTTGCCTAGCAAAAAGTAAAAAGAGCTTTGAGGGTTTCTGATATGGGCAAAGCATGGTTCTGGTTTAGTTGGAATAATATGAAGTGTGTTTGGATTCATGCCAACACTGAGGTTTGTATCAGCAAGTGTCCCATTCAGTCAGTGCAGCTGTTCCTGGAGTGTTTTGAGGGGAAGTTTGGTCTTGCCTGAATTTTGTGATGTTTTGTGATGTAGCACATTTTCAGTAACTGTGATGTGTCTGACAGTCTGCAGTATAAACCTTGAAATTAGGATTTTCTACTGCACCTTTACCTGCATAAATGATATAGTCTTCAAAAGTTGCATCCACATTTTGTAGCTGATTTTTTTTCTGCCTTTGAAGTGTAAATTCCTGTATTTCAGTGCAGTCCACTATGGCTGCAATTAAAACTTGCTGTGATTTTTGTTTCCTACGTTAGTCATCTCCAGGTTACCTGAAGGAAATTCTGGAACAGCTTCTTGAAGCTGTAGCTGTTGCCACAAACCCCTCAGGACGCCTCATAAGTGAACTGTTTCAGAAACTTCCTTCTAAAGTGGTGAGTATTTTAATAATATTGGTTGTGTTCTAAGTTGGAAGCCTGGGTGTTTCTAGAACTGATGTTAGAGGCTGTGATGGCCACGCTCAGGGTGCAGTTCTCTGTTTCTGTCTCATCAGTGGCAAACCCCGCCTGTTTGCACTCTCTATTTCAGAACAGTGGTGTTCTGGTTTTGTGCTGAAAATTTTAACCAGCAGAATAAGTATTCTGAAAACCATTTCCATGGATTTGAATTTCAGTCAGAACTAGTACTTTAATCAGTTTATTGATGAATTCCTTGTTATCTGCCTTATGACCTGGCTTGTCCATGTTGAAGCCTAGTGCCATATTTTGAGGCTTACACTGTTCTTATCTGCATTTCATCTGGTAGCTCATTCTGTGAGCTGTTAGAACAAAAGCTTTGTGACTGTTTATAGTACTACATAAATAATACATCAATTATTTCTGTTTTCCAGCAATATCCAGATTATTATGCAATAATAAAGGAACCCATAGATCTTAAAACTATTGCCCAAAGGATACAGGTATGAACATATTGACATGTCAGGGTACAGACTTGTTTAACAGTAAGCATTCCAGAATTGCTAGAAGTCAGAATTTATGGTGGCAGGAATAGCAATGTGTTTTCCCCCTGCTATTAAAAATCCTGCACACTGTGGTGATTCAATGTTCTGTGCTGGGTTAGTGCTGCAGAAGTAGCTGTGTGGAAGATCAAGCATTGTAAGCTGTGGAGTGCTGGCTTTGAGCCAGAATATCTCAGGTTCCTTGATGTTTAATGGCTTAAAGCAGTTCCTTGGCAAGTGCTGCTCATGTAAAACATTGAAGTGCTGAGGCTTGGTCGTGCATTATCATCACCTACTTCTGTTCTCGTGCTATAAATAGATGTTTTGTACTGATGCATTTTTCATCTTACTTCTCCAGTAATTTGAAATATTGTTCTGTAATTCTAGCGTTTTGTAGAGTAGTGAGGGATGGGACATAGACTAATTGAACTAGAGAATAGAGTTGAAACAGCATTTTGTCAGAACTCTTCAAAATGAAGGTAGTATGATCTATGAAGTATGTTTCTCAGTCTTAGCATTCATGAGCTTTATAATCACTTAGCATATATGTATGTTACTGTCTTTCTTGATTACTTTTCGCAGATACTTATCTGTTTTTATAAATCAGTTGTTTTTCTGTAAACATTCCCTTTACTGAATATGAATTCCTTTGCTTTTCACTACTGACTTAGTTCTCATGCTGTCTGAAGGTTGCCACTTTAACCAGTTCTGCTTTTTGTTGTGTAGAATGGAACTTATAAAAGCATTCATGCCATGGCCAAGGACATAGATCTTCTGGCAAAGAATGCCAAAACCTACAATGAGCCTGGATCCCAAGTATTCAAGGTTAGTTTCAGTTGTTCATAGGGTGATTTGGGTTCATATTTTCTTGACTACTTTCCGTGATGATTGGTGCTTAAATAAATCTTGAGCATAAAGCTCTCAAGACCCTGTTTGCATTTTTTTAAAATAGATTTTAGTGACTTTTTCTTTTTTATATTGCTTTTAGTAGAATTGAGGTACAAAAATGACCAAAAATGATCTTGAAGCTACTCAGATCTTCCATTCAGTTTTTTCAGACCACTGTAAAAAAGCTGAGTGGGATGTATTTCAGACAGACTTTGTTCTATGCTTCATTTCTCATGCAAAGTTGTTTTATATCTAAATGTAAAAACACCTTCATTTTTGTTTTAGATAGCTGGATGTATCTGATTATAATATTGTTCACTTCCAACATTAAACAAAAAATGTCCTTTTAATTGACAGGATGCAAATGCGATTAAAAAGATTTTTAATATGAAAAAAGCTGAGATTGAGCACAGTGAGTTGGCCAAGTCAAGCCTCCGAATCAGGTACTGCAAATAGAGTTCTTTCTATAATCTCATATAAAAACCTCTATTGACATTCCCTTAATTGTGCTGTGGAGAGTATAATGGGAAATAATGGGTTGATAACTTAGTTTTGTGCTGTTTTAAAAGTTTTACGTTGGTTAAAATAGTTTCTGGAAGAAAGTTGTTTTTTTTAAATTTAAATACTTCTGTGGTGAAATATTTTGGTGATATACTTGATTATGAAAAATAGTGTCAATGCATGTTTAATAAGTTATGGCCAACTTCCACCATCTGTTTATAAGTCAATAACAGAAAATGAATAGTAAGGAACAAGGTGCTTTGTTTTATGAAAAGTGTTGGGTATTCTTGAACCTTGTTAGGAGCTAAAACCAAAGGGTTCACAGGTAGAGGCAGAAACATAGGAACAGAACCTTGGGCAAAAGATATTTAGAGGGAAGTGCACTCTTGTCTGAAAAACAATTTTTAGCTGTGAAAAGAGGCACAGAAAATGGAAGATCTGGTTTTATTAATCAGTGAAGCACAGATTTGACCCTGAATATGCAGGTATAAAACACCTGCTGAGAGTTGATAGCTCTATTTGTTTTGTGGAAACTTTCTACTTTGGAAACAGCATTTTCTTCCTGTGAAAATCCATAGTGTACAGAGAAGTGATGCAGTCACTGTAAATGTTTCTTAACTGAAATGCAATTAAATTTCTTCTCATATAAACTTCTTACTTACGAGTAACACTCAAAAGTAAGTTTAGATATTATTTGCCGATATGAGCTGTGACATTTATCCCAAAAAAATAAACCAATGTTCTGCAAGTCGTTCAGGGAGTTGGGAAACTCTTGCAAGGTGGAATCTCTTCATATATTTGATCTATTTACTGGTATTTGGTGCTGGGAAATCACTGTTGTCATTTCCTGCAAAGGTTCGTATGGTACAACTGGAAACACTGTCACTGCCTTACTTAACTGAAAGGTGGTTTAATTTTTTCTGTATAGATGGTGTCAGTATTAAAAGTGTTGCTTAGGATTATAGTGTGAAAGAAGTGGAAGTTGCCTGGTAGATTTTTACTGCTTGGTGTTTTGAGCTGTGGTTTTCTTGGTTGGTTTGTTCAGCATCAGCACCTTCCCATGGTCAGGTGAATCATTGTTGGAGCATATAAAAATAAAAAGCAGAAATACTCTTGAAGGAGTAATTCCTGACACATAGTTGAATAATTTTCCTTCTTAAAAGTGTGTGTAGTGCCAGAAGACTGATTCTACAGACACTGAACATACAGAAGAGCTTGCTTTGCAGTAACTGGAAGTACACATAGGCACAGAGGTTTTCTGTTGAAATTGTGATTGTATTTTATTTTTCTCACTGTGTTGATGAAGCTCAGGAGGTCAGGGTGTGTGTCATATTTATTTCTGAGGCTCAGCATTTTTTCTTTAAAATAAAGCTGATTGTGTAAGAAGGGATGACAGATAAATCACACTGATATTTGTTAGCTGAATTCCTCTCTTGCACTGCCAACCCATTTCCACGTCTCAGCTACTTTATTCTAGATGTTCTCTTCTGTATTGTGTTCTCAATAGACCTTCAAATCCTAAAGTAATCTGTCAGAATCATTGACAGCTCCCTTCTTTGTTTCTCTTACATGGGGGAAAAAATAATGCCTGAAGCAGGCTACAATAATATTGGGCTGAATGCAGAAAAAATTGGGATAAGAGAAAAAATGTCATGGAAACCAAACCTTTCACCTGCTATTCTGTATTTCACTGGTTGCTTTTTTTATTGTATCATTATTCTTTTTTTTTTTTTTTTTTTTTTTCTTTCTCAAGAATCTGCTTCATAGAATCATTATTTTTATTTAAATTCCTAAATCTTTAATTGTCTTAAAGGGGAGTTCTCCTTTACCTATTGCTGATTTGGGTAAAATTCCTTCATAAGTTCACTTCAAGTGCTTTTTCTGTATTTTTCTTCTGAATTTACATCTGTTGGTCTTTGTCGTTGATGGCTCAAACCCAAATCATCATAATGCTACTAACCTAAGCTTTATGTGTTGCCCCTGTGTTAAAAATAATGCTTTTTATTGCAGAGCTCATTGTCTGCCTTCCTAAACTGCTCTTTGTGGGTGCATTTAACTGTCCTCCCTTAAAGTGACAAAATTAAATTGCTTGATAATATGCACTGTCAACCAACTTGACAGTACCTTGAAGTGTTGATGAAACATGACTGGACCTGTGTGATTGGCTTTATCTGGATGCTAAGGAACATTTTGTTGGCTGCTTTCACTGCTGTTTGGGCTGAGCTGTGTGTACAGCTCTCAATGCTTGAGCTAAATGTTACTTTCCTCTGACTTTATAAGCAAAATCCACATAAATGCTGGAGCACTGAAAGGATCCCAGTATTACTTATCTTTTAGCTTCCAAACATCTGTCTCTGAACCTTTTGGCTAATCTATCAAAGTGATTCTGTAAAAAGCTTTTTTTCTTGCTGCGTCTTTTCATGGGTTTAAGGTGGGCCTGTTTTTTTTCCTCCCCCTTTCCTTGGCTTGCCTCTCCTGCCTTAAGGACTGCATCAAATTTGGCTGCTTCCAAGCTGACAGGTCCTTCCTCACAGGGTAAAGGCAGTGTTGGGGATGAGAGAAATTCTTCTAACAAATATTACCGGTAAGTAAATTGTGCCCTTGAAGGAAAAGCTGGGTTGTCATCGTTTGGAAATGCTAAATTTTGTTTGATTTTTCTTCCTCATACCTGCTGTGATGCTGTGCTTTGGATTAGGATGAGATTAATGCTGGTAACACACTGATATTGTAGTTATTGCTGAGTGAGAAGAGTGTGCAGTCCTTCATGCTGACCATGGACAGTGGCAGTGCTCTGTGGGGGTGGCAGGGATGAAGCCACTTGGGCTGCTCTGCTGTGGCAGGATGGTGCTGCTCAGGTAGAGATCCTGATGGTGAGAGTGCATCATGTAGGTGCTCATGGAGCCAAGAGCTGGGCCACTGAAGAACAGCAGAGCAGCCAGGGGTGGGTCAGGATGCTGGGGCTGGAGTGGCTCAGCTGGATCTGCACTGGCAGTGGGAAGGTGAATTTCAGCTCCAGGGACCCATGGCACCTCAGGCCATCAGGAAAGAGGTGCTACATAAAGATGTGCTCATGATCCAGGTGGGGACTTGCACACCCTGTCAGTGGACTTGCAATAAGAATGACCCAGGTGAATGAAGAGGTTTTTTGATTAAATGAGGGAAAGCACAGCAAGGACGGAAGCAGAAGTGGCTTCATCAGGCAACAGCCCAGCACCACACACCAGCACTGCTGCCCTGGAGGGCTGCAGGGACAGATGGAGCCCAAAGTCATGGACTAAAGAAACTCGGTGGATGTTTTAGAGGGATGACCCACAGACCAATGGAATGATATCTGTGTGTTTACATCAAAAGGAAGTAAAGGATGTATAGGAAAGTGTAGGGCACAGGCATGCATTCAACCCATCTGCTTTTTCCCAGTCTTCACTTGGCTCCTGCAGGACAAGGCTGAGCCCATTTTTGGAGGTGCCTGAGAGCTGGTCTTATAAAAAGGCAGAGAATGTCAGCCACAGCTTACAGTGTAGATATGAAATACTGTGCCTCAGGTTAGGGACAAAAGAGAGGAAGTCTTGGTGAGACCACAGCCATGTGGATGCCAGTTTACTCCACCTATGAAGCACAGGAGACTGCCTCATGTGCAGGCAGTGTGTGTGCTGAAGATGCCAAAGGTGGAGATGGGGAAATGGGAGAAGATAGAATATCCAGCTTTCAGTGTGCTGAATCCCTTCCTGTAGACAAATCCCAATAAAACAGGATCAAATAACAAAGTTATTAATTGGAAGAGACTTCTTGTCATTCCCCTTCTCCTGCAATTAGTCCAATACTCAAGTATACAAAATAGGACAGAAGAGAGTAAGCTGGAGCTCAGCTTTCTGACTGTGTTGGATGGATCAGCTCATAAAATAGAGGCAGACTCATGGCTTGGTGAGAATTTGTCCTGTCAAAGGCTCCAGCCTTCTTTAGTCATGGCTGTGTTCCTGGTCATGGAGTCATGAGCTTCACTTGTTTGCTTACACTGTCTGGGTGATTGTTAATGGTTAATATGATAACCCTTTTATTTAATTTTAATTTTCTCTTTTATTTTTAAAATTTCTGTACCTTTTCTCTTTCATAGTAACAAAAGATCAGCCCAAGGGGATCGTTTATCAGCAATAACCATGGCATTGCAATATGGATCAGAAAGCGACGAGGATGCAGCTTTGGCCGGTAGGAACTGAAGTGCAGTTTCTCGAATTCCTTTCATTACAATGTTCACAGTGAGCAAATCTGTAGAGCTCCTGATACACTCAGATATATTTATTTCAAAAATATTTTGCACTCGGTGTGTAATTCCTTTGGATCTTACAGCTAGTAGGATAGGGTAGGCCAAACTTGCTGGCATGCTTTGGATTTTCTGTCTGTTTCCAAGTATGCTTACCCAAGCTTTAGGGAGCTGTTGCTTGTTTTTATCCTTCTAAAATGGAACAGAAGAGGAAATACTGGAGAAGACATTGGGTGCTCTGTGCAGCAAAAGAGATTGGTGATGCTGGAATGGTTTCTTTGTTTAATTCTTTACGTTATTTCTTCATTGATGTTAAAAGATGTGTCTGTTCAATATATATAATTGGAGCTTTTATTTCTTACCTGGTAATTGAACTGTATTCCCCACAGTTTTCTAGTGGATGGGTATGTAGAATTTTTTGGATTTTAGCGCTTGCTGTAAGCAAAAGCATTTTGATTCCTGGTTTTCCCAGAGTTTGGTTATTGCTTCAGAGCAGCTGCTTTCTGGGAGGTGTGGGGAGTATTTATTAGCTGGATTTTGCTTGTTTGTTAGCTGCTATTTTTTCCAAATTGCAGTGCTGTAGAAATACGTAGCTTTTTATGTTTCAGTGATTTAAATTCTTGCACTGATTTAACCACTTCCAGGTGCCACCTATGGACATTATTGTAATTTTCACAGGACCTCTTTCTGAATGTGAGACTTTTGCCTTGCTGCTGTAGAAGCTCTCCTATATTTATTGCATTCACCTGAGAGGCAATGGTTTTTTTTGGCAGACCTGTCACCCCCTAGGATTTTCTTTCCTTCCAGTGTACTGCTTGGACAAGCCTATGCTTTCAGTCTCTGTGTGACAAGGATTTTTCTTTAAACCAAGTGGTATTTTTATTAATTGCACTTCTGTCTCATTTCTTTTCCTTCCTCTAACTCTTGTTGAAATAAATGAGAACAGGGCTGCAGGACTGAACATGAATAGAACTCTCTCCTTGAAACAGAGAACTGGATCTTTATGAGCTTCTTTGGTTGTAGCTGTTGCCTAAGCAATGAACAACATTAGTTTCCAACTGAGAGTTTATCCTGGCAGCTGCAGATGGTGCTTTGATGTGATGGAGCTTGTAGAACATTTCCAGCTTCAGTTGTACAAGGGTGTGAGCAGCTTCAGGAGCTCCTTTGCCTCTCATTATAAGCCTATAAAGTCAGCCATAGGTGGTCATTATGTATTATTTACATGTATTTAATTTTGTAAGCAAAGGTGTTCTGTTTTTACTGTATCATTAAGAGATGATTTAAGACTGGATTCTGTTTTGGTTTTACTGGCAGCTGTCTTCAGTTGGTCAGTGAGCATTCATTGTTGTTTGGGTGCTTTGGAACCACAGAGGAGACAGTGGGGTTTTGTGTGGTATCTGCAAACTGTAGTGTGGTAGCAGCAGCATGAAAGGGCAGTAACTGCCTGTGCCTCTCCTCTGCTGGGGATATGGGACCTGGTGATGCTGCACATGAAAGAATGTACAGTCTTGCATCAGATTGTTTGCTCTACAGCAAAAATAAGAATTTTTCTATCTTCTAGTCTGAATAATGCATTCTTCTTTGGCTCGTAATAGAGCAAGTTTCGTATTAGGAGATCACTATAATTTTCTAGATATGTAAGAATAAATTATATTTACACATCATTTTTAAAGAACATGCTCATCACAAGGAAGCTGTTTATAGCTGTATATTATGTAAGTGTAAAAATGCAGTAAAACTATACTACATAAACGCTTTCATTTTAGTACATTTTAAAATTACTAATTAATATCTAATTTACTTAGATTTCTGTTTAGGGAATGACTTGTGTTCTACTTTCAACACAAAGAAAGTATATTTCTTATTTAGAGTGTTGAACTGTTGCTGGTTTACTTAGCAGAGAACAGCAAGTACTTGACTAGTCCCTTAATTTTTCTCACTCATAAAAACAAGTTATTTTACTTTTTCTCTTTGTTTCTTACTTTTTGGTGGTGCATTCAGAACTGAGCAATTTGAGTAAACAGGCCAAACATTTTGAGTAAACTAAACTATAATCTATTTTTGAAACTTTACCTGATTGCAGTCTCTGAGCTGTTGGCCTGTATCTCCATGATTAGGGTACAGGAAAACACAGGGATGCTTCCAGTGATTTGATTCTACCCAAGTTATTCTGTCCAGCTCCTGCTTTGCTAGCTGTGGTGTAGAAGGTGCTGGGCCATTAAGTGATGCTGATTGGCATCATTGGGATAATTTTGAGTGTCTTCCCAAATCAGTAATGAACATCTTCATTGCATATTTGCACATCTGCTGATGTCTAGTTGTGTTTTAGCTTTGCCTCTGACCCTGATAGGTCCCACACACTGACACAGATGTGGTGTGTCAGGCTGCAGAGCAGCAATGACAGCCCTGTGTTACTACAGTTCCAGTGTCCCCTGGCTTTGTCACCATTTCTGTATGACTTTACTGAACGTGGATAGAGAGCTTGAAACTGTGCCAGCCTTCTCTGAGCAATAATGGAAATGCCAGCTGTAGACCTGGTGTTGGAGAAATGTGTTTTGTGTAGCTGGATTGTCCTGTGTGTCATCTGCCAGGCTGTCCTTCAGACTCACACAGGGGAAAAGGGGTGAATAATTTAACTCTCGCATGTGCAAAGCCACGTAGATTTTATGTTATGTCTGTCTGCAAGGTACAAATTGCACTGTTTGTGTGACTTAGAAGTGTGGAAGGATTGGCCATTTATTGCTTCCCATCCTGTGTTTCCAGTACCAGTATTTCTCATTCCTGTTGTGTGTCTGTTGTTCATGTAATGTTTCTTCTAATTTTGTCTGCAGTCAGTGTTAGCTCTTCACAGCATTTTTTTTCATTCATCCTAATCCTGAAACAAGAAAATCAGAAAAGTTTGCTATGAAATTTTTTGATACTTTACTATGATTTTTTGAGCTAATTACATAGTCATTGTAAAACATTTATTTCTTCTTCATTTGCTGCATATATTAGAGTTGTATCATCAGGCTTTAGTGTCAATTTTTTCTGCTAAGCTTCACAATTTTGTATTGAGCTGTGATTAATACTGTCTAAAGGATGGCAATAAAATGCCTTTTTTTGTCAGCTTGAGGCTCATTAGATATGTGTTGTGACATTTTCTGAGGTGTGAATCTGACAGCCAGAGAGGGGTTTCCTTTTCTTCTGCTTTAGACTTTTATCCACCCAAAAACCCACTCTGAGCTGTCCTGCTGAGTTTGCTGGTTTTCCTTTCTCTCTGTGCAGCTGCTGCTCGTTACGAAGAGGGAGAGTCTGAAGCTGAGAGCATTACCTCCTTCATGGACACTTCTAATCCTCTTTACCAGCTTTATGACACAGTCAGAAGCTGTCGAAATAACCAGGGCCAGCTCATCTCTGAGCCCTTTTTCCACTTACCCTCCAAGAAGAAGTATCCTGATTATTATCAGCAAATTAAAACACCCATTTCTTTGCAACAGATCAGGTAAGAAAACAGAATTCAAACTACATCTGGTGTGAAACTATTAAAGGGTTTCTTTTATCCCCAGAATCTCCTCTTAGGGTGAAGTTGTGGTTACCTAATGCAGTGTTTGCACCATCTCTCCTCTATATCTGTTTGCTGCTCATTTCAACTCAGTCTGCATCAGTCTTTAGATCATCTTTGATACATGGCTGCTGTTTGGTTTATTTTCCATTGAGTTTCATTTGTGATGTGCCTTAAAATTGCCGCATGAATAATTCTGAAGGCCAGGTGTGCAGCAGAGATTAAAGTTTTTCCAGAACTCCCCATTTTTCTCTTTCCTTGACCATGATGGCTTGATTACCTCTTACTGCCATGTTATTAAAGTTAATAGTCTTCAGTGTGAATTGTAGGAAGATGGTTGCAATTACAATCCTCCTGTCCAGGTCACAGTGTAACTGTGGAGAATAATTATTTTCATGATGGTGTAGCTGGTCTGGACTTAGGCCAGCAGTTCACCATTTATGAATCTGTGAGCCATGAAAGGTCCATGAGCTGCCAGAGTGCAGCTGTCAGATGAAAGACCTGAGTGAAGTGAGCAATGTCTTTCTTGAGTGGCTCAAGATAAGGCAGTGTGGTGGGTGTGAGCAGGGTCCTGGGAGCATTAGTAGGCTTTAATGGTGCTGCCCAGCCTCGGGGGGCCCAGGCCTCCTGCCCAGTGGCCACTGGGGCTCCAGGCCCTGCCCAAGCCACACCCCAGGCATGCCAGTCCTTCTGCTTCAGTGAGGGAGCACTGGGCCCTCCCCAGTGCTCCCTTTGTAATCCACTCTGATGCACAGGTCTGTACATTTTAGTTATACTACAATGTGATCTGTCAGACTTGGTGTAATTGTTGAATGAGCAGTGTCTTTGCTAAATTAGAAGCTAACAAAGCTACTTTTTGGATGTTTGTCTTGTCATAGGGTGTTTTGTGTGTGCTGGGGAATAAAAACTGCTGCACTGGTTATCTCCCCATCAGTGGCTTTAAAGCATTTTTTTCTTATGTCTTAGTATAGCTGTAATAGTGGCAAAGAAAGTGTCTTGCCTTGAACAAAGCACAAAATGTACTTGATGAAAAAAACAGTGAAATTGAGAAGAATCATTGACAGTTTGTGCCTAAATGTACCTAAAAGTACTGGCTCAAATTATGTATAAACAGATTTGTTTGGAAGAGATTTTTCCATTAAAAATACCCTTGATATCACTTATAGTACAAATAACTTCCCAGAGAGAGGCAGCTGCATTTCTGCTTTCCTTACAGCGTAGGCAGGTTGCATCTGGCTGTGTGAGCAGCACAGAAATTCCACACAAGTGTATGAAGAACTGTAGAAAAAAGTAACTTGACTTACTGCCTGGGGGCTTAAAAAATAAAAAAGGAACAGCCAGGCTTTTTAAAAATAGTGTTTGAGGCTCACAAATTAAAGTACAATCTTTGTAGAGGTCTAACTTCCTGCAAATTCTGAAATTCAGCCAACTTTTAAATTACCTTGTAATCTTAGCTTCTTACTGTACCTGAAAAGCCTTGAAGTCATGCATATGTGCTTTTAATTGATGTGCTTTAGGGAAAACTGGAGCATCATGGCTTTACTGATGCTGCTAATATGTTTTTAGGTATTAAAAGCTGCCACTCATTAGAGGTGGAGGTTGTTTGTGGGGTTTGGGGTGTTTGGTTTTCTGTGGGGTTTTTTCCTTCTTTTTTTTGTGGTGGTGATGGTTTTTTTGGTGTTTGGTGGTTTGGGGATTTTTTTGAGATGTACATAAATAGTGCATATCTTCTGTTCCCAGATGGGGACAGAAAAGTTAAGTGTCCTAGTGGAAAGCTGGAGGAGGTGGAGTGAAGCCAGCCATTCCTGTTTCATATCTGTTAGGCTCTGGCATCTGGCTGCCTCAGCTGTCCTGCCAGAGTGAACTGTGAAATGTGTGGCTGCTGCAAATTTTACAGCCAGTCATACATTTCAGGGGAGCTTGTGTATGCTAAATGCAGGAAAATTCTTTAAAATAATATGTGATTTCCAGAGGGAGTGTCTGAGTGTGTTTTGGTTTAATGAGATTTTACCTATCCCAGGCTCTCAGTCGCTTTGAGTGTTACGAACCTCAGAGATTTGAGCTGAGTGCTGATCTTGAGCTCTTCCTGGATGTGGGAGATTATCATGCCGGTGGCTTTTAGTTTTCTCCTGATTTCCTCCTGGCTTGCTGTTCACAGAATCACAGAACAGCTGAGGCTGGAAGGGAGACCATCCTGGCCAAGCCCTGGCTGTGGCAGGGTCACCCAGAGCCTTGTGTCCAGCACTGTGTCAAATCAGGTTTTGATATCTCCACAGATGGAGACTCCACATCCTCCCAGGGCAACCAGTGCCAGTGTCTGACCACCCTCACAGTAAAAAACCATTTGTGTTCAGCTGAAATTTCATGTGTTTCCCTTTGTTCCCCTCAACTCATGTCCAGTGGACACTGCTGAGATGACCCTGGCTGCTTCTTCATTCTCTCCCACCAGATGTTCAGCACACTGATGAGAATTCCCTGCCTCAAATGAGGCAAAGCTCAGAGCTGGAGAGCAAGGAAATCCTATTTTAAAAGAAAGATTTTGTGCTGTCAAGGTTAAGACTTTGACATGTGGTAAAAGTGCCTGATGCACACTTGACATTGCTGGGGAAAAGTCATTCTGTAATTACAAATAACCCCAGGAAGAGTCAGGAAATGATGCAGGAGAATGTGTTCAGTTACCAAGTGGATAAGTGCTAGATCCTGGCAGGCTTTCAGGAATGCTGTTCCTTATTAAATTTTACAGTGCTAAGAAGTGTGATCCCCAAGGCAAGTGGGTCAGGCTCTTTTATGCCAGGGGAGGAAGGCGTGCCAGGGAATTCTCTGGCAGCAGCTCCTCTGAAACACACGTGGGAGTACAGGCACTGAAATTGGTATCTTCATGACACACCCGGGCGTCTTGTGCTCCTGGAGTTGTAGCTGAGGTTTAAAAACGTGCAGGGATCTGGTGTAAAACACACTTGGGTTTGTGTGATAGCTACTTTTTGGGGCATTCAAATGAATTTTTCTTGTGAGAGTGACTCTTTGGACAATGGTCTGTGGCACAGGAATCTAAATGTTGTATTTATGTGATGTGTTGAGGTTCTCATGAGTTTTGTGGTGGCTCTTGTTGGTTTTGGATTAGTTATAAATTATTTGAGTGGAGCTTACAATAAATGTCATCACCTGGTCAAGCATATTTTGCCATATAACTTAGGCAGTTTAAGCAATATGGCAAATCAAGGAGTGGAACAAATTTTGAAGTAGTGGAGAATGGTGCCTGGGCTAAGGTTTGAAGGGTTTATGGAGAACTTCTGTGTTTCTGTTTGCTTGATTTATGAGTGAGCCAATTGGGAAGAGAAAATGACACCTCTAATATTTTGAATACAGTGTGAATTTTCACTTTATCTGAGATGTAGGAGTTCTTTCATTCCTTTTGTCACTTAATATAATTTTTTATTTGGTGAATATTGTAGAGTTTTGAAATCTTCTGTTTGTGTAACCTTAGCAAGTACTTTCAGTGCTTATGTTAAAAGTAAGGCTTTTATAAAATCACAGGTTCAAATAAACAAGGTTTCCAATGTATTTTATAAGACTGTCATTCTCAATAGGACATTTGTCAAATGCATCTCTTGACCCCACTTGTTTTTTGTCACTGAGTTGTTTTTTCCTGAAGAGGCAGGACTAGCACTTCACAATTTCTGAATAAAAAAAAATAAGTTGCATAACTGGTCTTATCCTGGCATTTGAATTTTTTCAGTAGGAAGTTTTTAGGCTAAGTGTGTGTCCAATAAATTGGTCTTTTGATTTTATGGAGAGAGTATCTGTCACCTTCAGTCCTTTCAGGTATTCCACCAACAAGGACTGATGAGTTTCCAGTAGACATTATAGGGAATTGAGTGCCAACTTACAGTATTCTTTTAATTAATATCCTGATTTCAACGAAATTAGATGTCATGCCAGTGTTGTTCTGGGCTTAGTGGTCTTATGAAACCATAACCTTACTTTTAAATTTTTTTTTTGTTTATTTTGCAAAGGCCATTATGTTTAAAAGGAAATTCTTTCTGGTTTTACTCATGCTTTGAGGTGCAGTTATATCCCTGTCAATCATTTTCACAGAAATTTCTCTTCCTTTCCAGTATATAATTTGTGTTATGTTGGCAGTGGCTTTCTGTAGAGCCATGGGTTTTTGGTGAGTTTCAACCTCACTTTGTGAAATAAACTGATGTTTATAAAATCCTTTCTTCCCAAGGTTGGTGAGATGGCTTGTTAAAAATTTATTGTGAAGCTGCACTTCATCCTCTAAATCCAGAGAAGTCATGATGCTTGAGTTCTGCTGAGTTTGAGTGTAATTAAATCTGTTCAAAGTACTTATGTGAATAACCTACCTAATTAATCATCCTATTGTTTGCTGACGGCACATACAGAGAATGGTAGGAGAGGAGGTTCTTTGCAGGCTAGAACAGGATCACTTTTGTGCCTGTACATTTTTCATTCCTCACATCCCTGGTTGGAAGTCGTCACTTTCTAAACCATTCAGTCGAAGTCTGGATTTTTACTTTTGCTGTCAGGCCTTTGATGAACACAGCTGTGAATGTAAACTGTTTGCTTAAAATCAGGTGGCTTGCACCTTGGGTTGTGGGGAAACAAATGGTGGTAGGAGCAAACTTGGGACTGAAAGGGTTTATACTAAATTTATATTGTGGTAGTGATAATGCTCCATCAAGCAGGGCTATGTTCAGCCAGGTGCTGCTGAAACCAGGCTGGGTTTAAAAGTGGTGTGTGCCTGGTGAATGTGCCAGGCAGGAGGGTGAGGAAGGTATGGAAAAGGATGATTGTGTTGCAGTTGTGACAGGCTTTGGGGCTTGTGTTGCTGAAGATTAATTTTCTGCTATGTGTAATATTCTGTAAATTCTTTTATTTTCTGCTGTGTGTAATGAAGTATTGGAAGGTTTAAAAAAGTTGGCTAGAACTTTAAGCATTGTGTAAGAAAACACATTAAGTTAAGCATTAACTCAGGTTGATTCATGTGTTTAGCATATGAAAAATTACTTTTTTGTTGTTTTTAGTCCTCTTGTAACTGTTTTTACTTGAAGTGCACTTTGCACGTAGCACCAGGCAATAGCCAGGTGTTTTTTTTAAGAGAAGGCACAGATTGGAGGGTTTAACATGAGAGGTGCTGGGTGCTCTTGGCTCTCACTGAAGATGAGTGGAATTGGTGGAGGGAAGGCAGTGTTTGGGGCTGTGCAGAGCTGGTCTGAGGCCAGGATTCAGGGGCACTGCAGCAGTCTCAGCAGGCTGGGCTGCTGCCTTCACCTGTGACATCTCACCTGAGTATGAAAACAGGACTCCAGTCTCCGCAACTTCCAAAGTTCCTGAAACCATTCTTTGAGGAGATGTGTTTCCCTATTATAGCTACAAGTGAAAGATGTTACTAGAGAATGAAAAAAAAAAATCCCGTTTCTGTTGTTAGAGCTCTTTGACTATTGGTTTATCATGAAAATGAGGATATTAAGGAACTGTTCTGTGTAACTAATGAAATAGCTGGATGGTATTTCTGTTTTGCAGAACCAAGCTGAAGAACCATGAATACGAAACTTTAGATCAGTTGGAGGCTGATCTGAATTTGATGTTTGAAAATGCCAAGCGCTACAATGTACCCAATTCTGCCATCTATAAGAGAGTGTTGAAAATGCAGCAGGTTATGCAGGTAAGTGAAGAAGAAAAGCAAGAGGGTATAACTTCACGTGTAAATTTATTTACCTAATGGATATTTTTCCAAAATAATATTTAACTAGACCTGTGCTTGCAGAAGTATTTTCTTGCTTAGGGGGAAGTATGGGAATGGAGAGCATCGTAAAGTGGTTTTTCCTCAGCTCACCTGCTGCCTTCTGTGATTTCTTTTGATGACTTTTATTCCTTACTATGACTCCTAACCTGATTAAATTGTGAGAAAATTGATGATGTAGGGTTTTTTAGAGTTTGCATGGAATTGGATAATACTAAACCCTTCAGATTTCATTAAGTGTTCCAGCGAAGTGCTGCAGTCTGAAATGGCATTGTTTTCTCATTGGTTCCTCTAAAGTTATTCTGTCAGTTAGAAAGAACTATAGTGTTGTTTAATTCTGTTGTGGAAGTGTCCAGCAGTGAATTTGGCTTCAGGGATTGGTTCTTTTTTCAGGCAAAGAAGAAGGAGCTCGCTAGGAGAGATGACATCGAGGATGGGGACAGCATGATTTCCTCTGCTACATCTGATACTGGAAGCTCAAAAAGGAAAAGGTATCTGCTTCTGTAGTTCCTGCAGACCGTGACATTGCTGTATCTCTTTTTGCTAAAGAGAGTATTAAACCATGGATTTTAGCATTTGTGTAAGGATTTGTAATTCTGAAACATCATTAAGTGTTGATTCTAATTAATTCAAAACTATTTACTGACTATTATTTCCCTATTTTGGTCTATTGACAGTTGTCAGCATCAGTTCAGTAAGTGAAATGGGCACTGTAATTGCACTGAATTAGGTGATTTTGTCAGTGAATTTCAGGATTTGGGGTGGGGGGAGTTGTTTTATTTTAATCTGACAAATAGATAAACTGATTATAAGACATTGATTGCTTTGGGTCTGATTACATAAACCAAATTCCCAGTGATTTGAAATAGACTCTTCACAGTGTCTATACAGTAGCTGTTATGTGATTAATATCAGTGATGCATTTCACCCCAACAACGGGCAGTTTCTCAAGTCTGCCTTACGGTGTCATTTGAAATAAATTCCAGCTCTGATAATATGATTGCAGTGGTAGCAACAGCCAGTGTAAAATTGTAATTCAGCATCTTTCTGTGGTGTTGCTTATGATCTTCAGCTTCCTGCATGTTTATTTCTTGTTTTGTCAAAGTAACAGCAGTTGTGGGGGGAGGAAGGGAATGGAGTAGAGCATCAGCAAAGGGTCACGGAAGTACAATTGAATATGTGCTACAATGTGCACTCATTAAAAATCGGCAGAGAGAAAATATGAACATGGATTTAGGATGTGGTGCTGTCTAGGGATGCTGGGAAGAAGAAATGTAGTGGAAAGGAAAGGCAGACCACAGAACCAGGTAATGAAGAAGGAACAAATTGCAAAAATTGCTAGTTTTGTGATCTTCAGATTCAAAAAGAAGCACTAACATAATCAAGCAAGTCGAATTGTCATCAGTGTCCTTTTAACCCCAGGTTGCTTTTGATCACCTTGTGCCAGACAATACTAAAGTGCTTAAAAGGAAAAAATCAGGCCCTGTCATCTAAGAACAATAAAAGAGGAAAGGGAACAAGGGATTTCCTGTGTCATAGGCAAGGGAAATCAGAGTGATGCCTGAAGAGAACCTGAAAATGCTTTTGATGTTGTCAGTTTGATACTTGTTATCCATTTCACTTGCTGAATGATAGCAAGGAAAAGAAAATCATAAATGCTGCTGATCACAGAAGTGAAGCAATGAGAGGAATTCGAAAATGTTGCTGGAAAAGGAAATTGATAACCCATGCAAAATTCATCCCATTGAGAAAATAACAGTTACCTGGAAGAAAGTTGTTTGAGTGTCCCCTTTTATGTATCAAATGCATGACCTGAATCTTGAGTATTGGCAGCCCTTTTGCTATTTCTGCTTTGGTTTTCCGTTGCCTACATCTGTTGAAATGAGTGAGAAAAACCTGGAAATGCTAAAATGGGGAATTTGGCAGCATGTCTGTATTCTGATATTGCTCACCTGCTAGTGTGAACAACATTTGCCAACAGTGGTAATGTTTAGCCTTCAGAACATATATTTTGAGTTTTCTTTGTTGTTAGTTTTCTTTAGTTATTTCACTGATCTCACCAAGGAGTAAGAGGTATCTGAGGCATGAGAGTGTGCTGAATTGGGTTTATTTTAAATGTGTGATGAAAATATCCAGATGATGGAAAATTTGTGTTGCAGTTTGGTTTCTTACAAGTTGTATAGGGATGTTCTGCACATTCTGCAATTTGTAGGTAGCTTTTGTGGTGGCTGTTGTGTTTGCAGATAATATAATAGCCTAAGTTATAACTACCTCAATAAGCCTTAAGGAGGTTGCAGTTTGGAAGCCTGTTTATAAGTGCTTTGCAGTGAGTGTATTGCTGAGTGCCACAGTATCTGAGCTTATTTGGTCCTGAAGAATATACAGAATTACTCTGAGATGAATAGCTCATGTCTTTGATACTCTGTGTTCAGCAAAAGTAGTCATGAAGGTAGTGGCTGCAGATTTTTACCCAGTTCACTCTGGATCTCAAGCTCTTGGAATCAGATGCCTGATCCTGACTGGTCTGTTTTGTGTGCAGCTGGAAAGTGCTCAGAGGTCCTTTTGCCCTTTGCACTTTGAAAAATGAGTTACCTAGTTTATTTTGTAGAACACTTAAGGTCAATGAGACAACAATCATCTCCAAGAGCCGTTTCCTATTTCTGTATCAGGCTGGTTGTTGTGATGCTGTCATCATTTGCAGATTTTTGTGCACTGCATTAATGTTGAACTTCTTGTGTGAGTTTAGGTGGTTCTGGTTGTTTCTTCATGGTAGAGGGTAATGTCGTTTTGATATTAGTGTTGGAAGTGGGGAAAAGAGCTCCTGACATTTATTCTTTTCCTCTGTTTTCCTCTTAACCTGACAGTAAAAAGAACATACGGAAACAGCGGATGAAGATTTTGTACAACGCGGTTCTGGAAGCTCGGGAGCCTGGCACAGGCAGGCGGCTCTGTGACCTGTTCATGGTGAAACCATCCAAAAAGGACTATCCAGACTACTACAAAATCATCCTGGAGCCAATGGACTTGAAGATGATAGAGCACAACATCCGCAATGACAAGTATGCAGCAGAGGAGGCCATGATCGAGGACATGAAGCTCATGTTCCGGAACGCCAGGCATTACAACGAGGAGGGCTCCCAGGTACTCACTGGGCTCAGCAGCCTCACTTCTCTCTGCTGCTTTGCAGACATAAAGTGCTGTTAGGATGGTTTCACTTTGACTATTACTCATATTATTTATTGCAATTGTTTATTGAACTAAAGTAGAAATTCTCAGAACCTCTGGGAATATCTTAGAAGGAAGCCAGCTTTGTTTTCATGGAAGTGGAGAGTGTGGGAGATCAGCCTAGAAGACCCAAATTGTTTAGCTTAGCAAAATGAGTCTGAAAGGAGTATGGTTTTCATTTACAAGTATTTTGTTGGGCGTGTCTGTATTGTGATGTTTCTCAGGCAGCAAGAACAAGGTGAAACAGGGTGGTGGTAAGAAACCTCCAGCTGTTCTTAATAAGGAACTTGATCAGCTACTGCACAGGAATTGATCACCAGGATTAGATTTGAAGGCCCAGGACTGTTCTAGTCCCTTGTATCTTGGAATCACAGTGGTTCAAGAGATCTTTCATTGCTAGCAGAAGGGTTTGATGAGGAAGTTGATAACACAGCTGCCCCTTGCCATTTTGTAGTCTTTGGAATAGAAATGCAGCTTAATTGGATAATTTATTCAACTTTTGTAGCTCCCTGATTTAGATGGTGTCATCAGTTCTGCTTACCTGTGTAAGTCAGTTAAAAAGAAAGGCTTATTTCTCAAATGTACACCTTAAATAAAATACTCAGTTTTGCTTTCAGCTTTTCCAAACTAACATTTAAGTGTTTCTTAGGAGCTAGTTCTAAACTAGTCTAACCACAGTAAACCTTGTTTTGGTTGGATTTTGATTACTTTACTGATTAATAGGTGTACAATGATGCCCATATGCTGGAAAAGATCCTTAAAGAAAAAAGGAAAGAGCTGGGACCCTTGGCTGAAGATGATGATGTTGCATCCCCTAAACTAAAGCTAAGTAAGACAACCTTGTGCATTGCTTTGTCTCATTTCAGCACTTACAACACAGGTGAACAGATCTTCCTTTTAGAATAGACATGTTCTGCACAGTTGTTAACACTGACAAGGAAAGTATAATTATATTTTCAAAATCTTTATAGCAATGGCATGTCTGTATTATACAATAGAATTAAGTTGTTGCCTATAGTGTTTTCTAAGAAAAGTAACTTAGAGTGAAGAAAGAAGACTTGGGAATGGGTGGAATGAGTGAGATTTAGTCATGTAGTGTTATCCAAATGTTAGATTATGTGCTCAGTAAAGTAAGATGTTTCTCAAACTGAGAAAATCTCCTGATTTCACTGTTTAAATGTCTGGGATTTCCACAGAATGATAAAAAATGTTAAATTGGTTTGGTAGATTATTGAAGGCCCTGAAAACATGGAAGTTTGCCATGGGTGTTCCTCAAGCTATTGCCTTTACAAACTTGCTGCTACTCAGATCTTATGTTCTCTTAATATGTGTTCAGAACTGAGCAAACTGAGAAGGATAAAATTGCACAAAAACCTTAAAGAAAATAACTGCACTCTGTCCTCTTGCAAATTAAATGTGTAGCTCCTAGGTGAAGTACAGGTGTAGAGAGCTCTCAGGCAGAGTCTGTGCAGTGCAATAACAGAGATCCTGAGTTGATCAAAAAGCCAACCTGATAATCCCATGGGAGGCCTTAATTTACATTTTACCTGTCATAATCCTTTCTAATTTGGCATAAGCATGTCATAAAGGAATCTGATAGTATTTTGAATACTTAGTTTTAGTGATAATGAAACCCCTGTGATGACTGGATTCTTAACAGTTGCAGAAAGAATTTCATGGAGAGCTGGTAAGACCAGAACGAGTTTAGAGGAGTTTGTTAATGATGGTAGAGGAAATGATGGTAGGAAATGATGTTTTCCATGCTGAAGCCTGAGGAGGCCTTTGCCAGGTAGAGCATGGAGCAACATATTTTGTGTTTGCCAAAAAGAACATTTGAAACAAAATTCATTCAGTTATGAAAAATAAAGGAAGCTGCAGCCTGGAATGGGCTCCATGTTATGAGGCTTTTGCTCACACCATGACATGATTCTTCCATGGGCAATTCCCCAGTTTCCACTGGAGATGGACAAAGAAATGTGCAAGTTCTTGGCTTTGTCATTTTAACTTCTCTTTTCTTTTTGTCATCTTAGGTAGGAAAAGTGGCATTTCTCCCAAGAAGTCCAAGTACATGACCCCAATGCAGCAGAAGCTGAACGAGGTGTACGAGGCCGTGAAGAACTACACGGACAAGCGCGGGCGGCGGCTGAGTGCGATCTTCCTGCGGCTGCCGTCCCGCTCCGAGCTCCCTGACTACTATGTCACCATCAAGAAGCCCGTGGACATGGAGAAGATCAGGAGCCACATGATGGCAAATAAATACCAGGACATCGACTCCATGGTGGAGGACTTTGTCATGATGTTCAACAACGCTTGCACGTACAACGAGCCGGAGTCTCTGATTTATAAAGATGCCCTGGTCCTCCACAAAGTTTTGCTTGAAACTCGGAGAGAAATAGAAGGAGATGAGGATTCTCACGTGCCCAATGTCACTTTGCTGATTCAGGAACTTATCCATAACCTCTTTGTGTCTGTTATGAGCCACCAGGATGATGAGGGCAGATGCTACAGCGACTCCTTAGCTGAGATTCCTGCTGTTGATCCCAGCTTCCCAAATAAACCTCCCCTGACTTTTGATATTATCCGAAAAAATGTAGAAAATAACCGCTATAGAAGGTTGGACTTGTTCCAGGAGAATATGTTTGAGGTACTGGAGAGGGCACGGAGAATGAACAGGTGGGCAAACCCTTATTTTTCAGGTATCTTTATCACGAGTTTTGCATTTAATGTTAAACAAAGGCTAAAGTTTGTTAAGGTGTTTGCTTTCCTTGATATGGGTGTTCGGAAAACTGAATCTCAAAAGCTCCATCAGGTCTTCAGTGGAATGTTTGCTTTCATTTGAAAACAAGGAAGAAGTTAGTTTTCTGCCAAGAGATATTTTGACAATAATCTTCCAAAGGAGCACCTTACGACAAACAGGTTCCTGCTGACTTTCAAATTGAAAAAATGAAGAGAGCTGTTCATTAACTGCTCAAATAGAGAATTACTTTTTTGGAGCTGCAACTTCTTGTAGTGTTTTGCTTGAATTCAGTAGCTTTTTTGGGAGTGGCCAGCTGAGAGCTTGACTGTGAAGGAGAGGAGGTGAAAAATTATCTTAAAGCATCTACTAATAGGAGTATGGATAATTGAAATAAATCAGTTTTGTTAATAATACTGTTATTACTCAAGTTTTCAGTAGTTAACAGATTGTAGAGGTCCAGTGACAAGTAGCCTTGATCACACCTTTGATTTTCTTGGCATTTCAGGACTGATGTATGCAAAAATACTGTTTTGGGTAAACTGTAATGCAGATTGACAGTGGACTAACAGCTCAAGCATCACTTAATGCTTCATGGCTTCAAGTCAGTCTCTGCTGCTGCTCAGGAGTGAGCACAGAAATCTATTGGCAGAGTGAAGCCTTCAGTTGGTCACAAAGAGTGGTGATTGATGGGTGTGTTTAGGCTCCTGTTTGACCCTGCACAAACTGTGTTTTTACCCTGTTGCCTGTGTTTTTGTACAGGACTGATTCAGAGATCTATGAGGATGCAGTGGAACTTCAGCAGTTCTTCATTAAAATTCGAGATGAACTGTGTAAAAACGGAGAGATTCTGCTGTCACCTGCTCTCAGCTACACCACCAAGCATCTTCACAACGATGTAGAAAAGGAGAAGAAGGAAAAGCTGCCCAAAGAAATAGAGGAGGATAAGCTCAAAAGGGAGGAGGAGAAGAGAGGTAGCTCCTTTCTTTTCATTAATTTTGAATGTACTAAATGATAAATGTACTCACACGTGTGATGTTGCTGCAGCTTTACATGCTGAAAGGATCTCAATAGTCCACTTGTCCCCCAGTCTTTTATTTTCCAGTGTTGAGAGATTTATTTTATTTTGATCCTTATCAGCTAGGCTAGAGAACTTTTAAGAAAGATATGTAGGTAGATATTAACCCTATGTGAATTCTTTAATCAGAATACATTGGGGTGCCAATATTATTTCAAGAGTATTAAAAAAGAAAACAATAGTTTTTTACTTTAGCTTTCTGCTGATAATAAACTTAACAATGAATATTCCCATATTATTTTTAGTCATTTTCTTTTTGACAAATAGTGGTGGTGTTGTCTATGATCATACTTTTAATACTGCTAAAGAACTGAGGTTTGGTAAGCCGTTTGTGATATTACTGGGCTGCTGTGAGTGTGAAGAGGAGTGGGCTTGCACTATTTTGTAGGGCATGAAGCCTACCCTGAAGATCCTTTATTTCACAGTTCCTGGCTGTTTCTGTCCATGCTCCATTGTGCACCATGTTTAAAGGAATGAATAAGCTCTCCAATTGCACCTTTCCACAGATAGGAGCAGAGCTGCTGGCAGTTTTGTCCTTGAATCATCTTTCTAATGTGGGTCATCAGCTGTAAGGCCTGGTTACTCCAGGCTCAGAGTGAGGCACTGACATCAGGAATCTTGGCTAATATGGAAACGTGACGTTACTAACATTGGCTTTCCCTTCTTGAAATAAGAAGCTGAAAAGAGTGAAGATTCCTCTGGATCAGCTGGGCTGTCAAATTTGCATCGGACCTACAGCCAGGACTGCAGCTTCAAGAACAGCATGTACCACGTGGGGGATTATGTGTATGTGGAGCCTGCAGAGGCCAACCTGCAGCCTCACATCGTCTGCATTGAGAGGCTGTGGGAGGATTCAGCTGGTAAGGATGGCCTTACTGCAGGAAAGCAGCAGGGTGAAACATTATTATTATTATTTTAAGTTTCCAATTTAATTTTTTTCCTGTGTGGATGTTACTTGTTTGTGGTAGTTGGAAGCAAATCAGTGAGAGACTCCAAGTCAGAGCTAAAATTTAATAGAAAAATTAAAATAAATGCAATAGTACAAAAACACTGACAGAGTCAGAATACAACCTGACACCCTGTCGGTCAGGGTGTTGGTGGCAGTCCAATTAGATGGTGGCTGCAGTCCTCTGAGAGTGATTGATGTGGTTCTGTTGAAGCAGTGATCCTGTGGAAGGGTGTAGTTTGCCTCTGAAAGTCCGGTGGTGGTGTAGAAGGGTCTGGTTTTCCTCTGGGAAAAGGTTGACTTGTGGTGTGTCAAATCCCAGATTATATCCAGATAGGGATGCTTGGTTCCATGCCCTGGGCAGAGCATCTCGCAATGGGAGTAGTGTAATTTTATCAGTGGGACTCAATGGCCCATTAACAGAAGATATCCCTGGAGTTATCAGGGAGGAGTAAAGAAGAGTGCCCCACCTGGCTCCAACAGCTGGCATCCTCTGGATGTTGTCAGGGATGAGTAAAGAACACTGCCCCACCTGGTTTTAACAGCTTTTGAAGATGGTGATAGAATACATACTATTGTAACCTAAGACATTGTTTTATTTGCAGAACTGTTTGGACCAGTGAATATTTTTTTGTTTTGTTTCGTTTCTGAGTAGCTTTTTCCTAAAGGATATTACAAATAGAAAATTTTTGGGACAGCCTGTGCTTTTTTTGGTGTTCATATCTGCCTGCCTTCAAATTGTAAGCCTTGCAGGGATGGGATTCTGAGTGGGATTGACTCCTTGTACTTTAGGTGCAGAAGAACACTGTTTTTCTGTGCTGAGAAATCTGAACCAAAGCTGGGCACAGGTTTCCTTTGGTTTAGAAAAATAGTGTGTATTTGTAACTTCTTTATAAATCATTGTTACCAATTTGAGTTTGTCACCACGTAATTTGTCACAGCATTAAATGAAAGAAATAGTTCTTAAAAAACTTGAAAACAGTTACCTGAGAATCTTTAAATAATCAGGTGATTGTTGTGTGGACTTTGAAGCCATTTCAAGGCCTGAAAGTCAAGATCTGTAAATAAGAATGAATTTTTCCTTTATTTTGCTGAGTCAGGTTTTACTGGAGGAATAACAATTCTCATGCTTTTAAAAAAGCCTTGTTTTCCTTTCCTGAAAAGTTGAATATTGCCCTGTTTAAAAGCATATTGCTCTTAGTATAAATGACTACATGGCTATTTGATTAATCAGTCAATCTCTAATTGCTCTTACTGGGCTCATGCACTAGAGAATGTAATTTTACACTTTTTTCTTTCTGTCTCCCTTCTCATTTTTGTTGTTTTCTATTTTAAAGGAGAGAAATGGCTCTACGGCTGCTGGTTTTATCGACCAAATGAAACTTTTCACCTTGCAACACGAAAATTCCTGGAGAAAGAAGTTTTTAAAAGTGATTATTACAATAAAGTTCCTGTTAGCAAAATTTTAGGCAAATGTGTGGTCATGTTTGTCAAGGTGAGAGACTTTTCAGGGAAATTTATAAAACAAGTAATGCTTTTTGCCATTTCCTATAGAGCTGTAGTCACTCTGACATTGAGAGATTCCACTAATACCTGAATAAAATAGGACTTGCTTCTGTGGGCTGTTTGTATCTTCCTTTGCTTCCTGAGATATGTGGGTCACCCAGGGGATGGAGTTTCCCTGTGCTGGTTGATTTGTGTTTATGGTTGTCCCTGGCTTGTTGAATGTGTCCTTTTTCCAAATCAAACTCAGAAATCTTGTGAAGGTGATTTCAGGCTGCGGATCTTGTACTTGTTAATTCACTGGTTTGGTAAATGAATGAAACCTAACTCTTCTCACACATCACCTTTTGGAGTGAATAGGTCCTTTTCCAGGGGTGGGATTTCTTGTTTGCTGTTATTCTTAGTAAAACTTGGACGTCAAACTGGAAGAAGAGAACTCACCAAAAAGGCTTCTGACAGAAGCGTAGAAAAAAACTGAAGCCATGAGAGGGAGTTCACTGTGTGTCTGTGGGGTGTGGGTGTTGCTGAAATATTTCATATTTTTCCTTCAATCTGCAGGAATATTTTAAATTGTGCCCTGAAAACTTCAGAGATGAGGATGTCTACGTGTGTGAGTCGCGCTATTCTGCGAAGACGAAGTCTTTTAAAAAGATTAAACTGTGGACTATGCCTGTGAGCTCTGTCAGATTTGTCCCACGAGATGTGCCCCTGCCTGTGGTCAGAGTCGCTTCTGTGTTTGCCAATACAGACAAAGTAGATGAGGAGAAACACAGTGAAACACTGGAGGACAGTAAGGTGGGAGAAAGTATCCTTCATCTTGAAAAGGTATGCAAGGGGAGCGCTGATTGTCTTTGGCAGACAGAGAATGACAAAATATTAGCCCTTGTGGCTTGGGTTTCACCACATCCAGACACAATGAAATATAAATTAATGTAATATTTCTGTTAGAAATTATATTACAGACATTTGTAAATAAACACAACAAAATACAAATAGGCATAACAGATAATAATAAACTTTGTAAATATTTGTTACAAGCCTCTTTCTTGTGATGGGGTTGGTTACCCCACTCTAGAAAATTGCACTTTTGCTGTAAAGCCTGCCCTAAGCCTAAAGAACCAGTAGAACTAAAAAATCTAATTTTAGTTCATGGCAGTGCTGAAATGCTTTATTCTGTAGCATTTCAATAAAACTGTCAGTAGCTAGGCAGCAGTGAGTAATACATGATATTCTGGTTTTGTTGCCTGTTTGTGATTGATAACTAAGTAGTTTATTGTCAAAAATACTTAAGAATATTTCTGTCCAACACAGTGGATAAAATGGTTCATTTATAGTAGCTAGAGTAAGAAAATAAATAAATTTAGGTAAATGTATCAAAATCACTAGTTAGTTTTGTCTGAAATAAATTTAGAGCCATAAAAAATAAGAGAATCATAAAATACCATAAATCACTAAAAAACCCATGAAAAATCCATTTTGCATTTTCTAACAGAACCTGAGAACACAGCACCCAGCACATCCATTGTCAGCTTTTGTCAGACACGTGGTGTGTATTAGGATATTTATTCACATCATGGCGAAAGATGGAATTAATTCTACTGAAAGTAAAAAACTCATAGGATCTTTCCCTTCCATGCCTTGGTGAGGCAGCCTGTGTTTCCTTGGCTTTCTGGAATCCCAGGCTGAAAGATGAAATGAGGCATGATTTGAGTTTTTAGTAAAAAGTAAGAAATTAAATAGGGCAAATGGTCTGAATTTGCAGGCAATACATGGAGTGTTGATGATGTTGTATAAGAGAGTTGAATCATTATATTTTTATGTCTGTTAGCTTGGCCATTTATTCAGTTCTTGCTTCCTAAGCACACTACTGTGCTTTAAACCATCAAAGCTGACAAGGCTTGGCTTGGCCAGTTAACTTGGAAGCAGCTGAACAAAAAAGGACCTTTAAATTACTATTCTGGCAAAATTAGAGCTTTGTGAAATAGGAAAGCTTGTGACAGACGTGGAGGGTATCTTTGGCTTTGCAGTTTCAGTTTAGGAAACTTCTGCACACACATCTCTGCTTAGTGCTTACCTGCTATTGTTAACATAAAGAGAGAGCAAAGCCTTTTCTGGGTACCTGGCACCTTTTTATTTCTGTGCTTGGTTTTCCTCCTTCCTCAAGCTTCTAAATGCTGCTTCTTCTGCAGGACAAAGAAGATGTTCCAGTCGAGATGTCCAATGGAGAACCTGGTTGCCATTACTTTGAACAGCTCTGCTACAATGACATGTGGTTGAAAGTTGGGGACTGTGTCTTCATAAAATCCCACGGGCTGGTGCGGCCTCGAGTAGGAAGGTAGGGGCAACTTCTTTGTTTGTAGCTTACAGCTGTAGAAATAACTTGGGCTGATTGCAAAAAACTACACAAGAGGATGGGAAAAAATGTTAGTGAAGTCTTACAAGGTCTTGATAGATTGGGGTGGAATTTTAGCTGCCTTGTAAAAACCTAGTCCAGTTGTACACTTGGAATTGGCTGTTCTGTACTCATTTCCCACTGATGGTCTTCCTGAACATCCTGCTGCCTCATTTGGGAGGAATGGCCTTTCATTTCTGCTGCTGGTTTTGTTTCATTCCAGAATTGAGAAGATGTGGGTGCGAGATGGAGCTGCGTATTTCTTTGGTCCAATCTTCATACATCCTGAAGAAACTGAGCATGAACCAACTAAAATGTTCTACAAGAAGGAGGTGTTTTTGAGTAACCTGGAGGAGACCTGTCCCATGACTTGCATTTTGGGTAGGTATTAACAACTTTAAATGTGATGGACATTTTCTTTTCCTGCACAAGCTGAAGTGATTGGAGGCTGTGTGTAGGCTTGATTCCAAGTATGTCTTTTTCATTGAGGGAGGGAGGAGAGATTATTCAGTGAGTTTCTGATTTGTATTCCTGTCTGTGGGACCTGTGGTGAGAACTTTCACTATAAGGAAGCTTTTTTCTAATAATGGAATTACACGTATGATATGAAAGTGCACATTGTTCACAGCCAGAGAACAGAAAACTCCATTATTCTTGCTTATTAATGTAATTACTCCAGTACATATTACGTGGAGAGTTGAAAAGAAGAGTAAGAGTTTGAAATTTGATTTGTTGTGGAAGATGATGACTGTGTACTTTGTTTTGGAGTTACAATGCTGTGATAAATACAGTAACTGACAGTGATCATGGGGGTTTGTTATTTTGTGGGTTCTCTAGTTCTTAAAAAAAAGCCAAAAGCTGCATTAAGTTGCTGTAGGTTTCTTATGAGTGACATTATTTGATTGGAATATCAATTGATGTATTTTCCATAATTGCGCCAAATGCCAGGAATCTTCCAGACTTACGAGACAGGCAAAAAAAAGGACTTTCCACACTTTTAACAAAAAAGTCTGCAAGTGTGGCTGCCTTCTTACCCAGCTCTTTCATTTCTGCAGGAAAGTGTGTCGTTCTGTCATTCAAAGACTTCCTCTCCTGCAGACCAACAGAAATCCCCGAAAACGATGTTTTTCTTTGCGAGAGCCGCTACAACGAAAGCGACAAACAAATGAAGAAATTCAAAGGGTTGAAGAGGTTTTCACTGTCTGCGAAAGTTGTAGATGATGAAATATACTATTTTAGGTAAAAATGTGAGGGGAATGAGGGGGTCACCTGAGCACTCCTCTGGATTGTGGTAGACTGGCAGCTAAGCCCCCACCCATCCTCTTGGTCACTGCCCCACACTGGAATAGGGGAGAGAATCTGAAGAGCAGAAGGAAGAAAAACTTCTGGCTCAAATTAAAGACAGTTGGAAAAGTGAAGCAAAGCTACGTGCACAAACAGAGCAAGATAAGGGATTAATTCCCTACTTTCCATCAGCAGGCAGATGTTTGGCTGTTTCCTGGAAAGCAGGGCCTTGGCACGTGGAATGGTTACTGGGAAAGACAAATGCCATAGTGCTGAATGTGCCTCTGTCCTCTCCCTCCCCCCAGTTTTTATTGCTGAGCACAGAGTATGGAATACCCCCTTGGCTGGTTTGGCTTAGCTGTCCTGGTTGTCTCCCCACCCAGATCACTGCCCAGCCTCAGCCTGCTGGGACACAGAGTGGGGAAAAGGAAAGGCCTTGATGATGAGCAGTTCAGCACTAATTACAACAGGATGTGTTATATTCTCACAGATCCAAAACACGGCACCACTTGGCTGCTGTGCAGGGGATTAACCCCATCCCAGCCTGACCAGGACGTCCACAGAAGTCAGGGGTGTAATCTCAGATAACCACACTCTTTGGAAGAAGTCCAGATAGCATCAGTCTTTTTATGGTCTTGATACCAATTGATGTTTTGCTTCCCCTGACTTTAAGAGAAGTCATTACTTTATCAGATTGGTACATTCTCTTGGATATTGTGAAAATATTTAAGTCCTCATTGTGAGTAATGGAAATCTTTTGGTGAACAGTCATATTAACAAAATAAAAATATTGAGTTCTAACATAAGTAAAATGTGAAATCTCAGGAAGATGTGGTGTTAACTGCCTTCTATTGTAGAAATTAAGTACTTGTATTGAAATCCCCTTCTAATGCATAAAAAAATCCTTCTAACGAGTGACTGAAATGAAGCACTGGCCGTAGACACAAAATTAGTTCTGCTCAGGGTTCTGAAAGGAAGCACAGGCACATCTCAGGCCACTGTTGTTTCTATATTGTTCTGTCATAAATGAAGAAAAGTTGATTTTCTCTTCAGAAACAAGTTCTTCCTCCTCTAAGGGGTGAGTCTGTTCTCAGCTGCTTTTTGTCTTCCTCCTCCACCTTCCAGAAAACCCATAGTTCCTCAGAAGGAACCATCTCCTCTACTGGAAAAGAAGATTCAGCAGCTGGAAGCAAAATTTGCTGAATTGGAAGGAGGTGATGAGGACATGGAAGAGATGGGAGAAGAGGAAGGTGATATGACTGAAACACCTTCTATGCCTCAGCTTCAGGCCCCCTTAGCCAGTGATTTGGATATAATGCCTTATACTCCACCACAGGTAAGGATTTTCCTTCAGGAACCCTTAAACCTGTATATTTCACATTCTTTTTCCAATCCAGATGAAGAAAGGAGCAGTAACATTTTATCATGCACACACAAAGGATTTGTACTTCATTTTGAGTATATGGAATAAATTACACTGAACAGTTTTGGCATATCCAATATGATATCCAGGTGATAGTGTTTAATTCCATTAAAATATTTTTAAAGGAAATCATTCAGCTGAGGAAAACCCAGGGTACATTTTTATATATTAGTGTTGTTTCTAATAATAAGGTTTTTTGTGACCCTTTTTGGGAAGTATCAGATCTTTATATAAAGTTCAAATATAAACTTTCTGGCACAAGCCCTGGAATTTGTGTAACTGAGTGTGGAAGCAGAGTGAGGAACTGCTTTAGCTGGAAACTCAACCAAAAAATCTAGGTTTGCAACTGGATTAAAGCCTTTATCTGTGTCAGCACACTCCCACATCCAAACTAATGCCATTCTTAAAGAGGCAATGGGAACGATCTGCTGGGAACATTGGAACAGGAGGGAGTTTCAGACACTTTGGTGACCAGCAATGTGGATTTCTGCTGCATTACATTGAAAGGATGTGACCTCAGGGTAGAAATGTCTTTGGGTGTCATGAAAGAGTTACTGAAGTTGAAAGCTTGTGCCTGGTTTGAGTGTGATGTTTGGCCACGTGGGCAGCCACCAAATACATTTTCCTTTGCAAGGTTGATCACTGCTCTTGTTTAACATGCTGAATTTTATAAGCAACATGAAAACTCTCAGAGAGTATTTCAAATAGAAATGGAATTTTATCTAACAACTATTAAACCCCAGAACTTTCAAACTTCTTTTTTTTCTTCTGCCAACAAAGAAGCTCTTATAACACCTAAAGATAAGAGGAGACAAGACAACTGAATATGTGATATTGTGGGGCTTGACAGATAGGTGGGTGATGCTTTCCTGCTGCAGTTTGCTGTGAATGGAGTCAAAGTACCTAAAAAACAGATGTGCAGCTTTATTCTTTGCTTCAGCAATATGGCTGAGACAAGGCATGAAAAGGGGTCCTGATGGATTTCTTCTTTCAACAAGTCTGAAACTAAACATGCAGTTATCTGACTCCAGTGGAAAAGACTGCTCACTTAAAAATGTGTGTACGGGAGGTGGAAAAGAACAGAGAATGCAAGAACCAAATTCTGAATTCTTATGGTTTCTCCAAGTCCTGTTTGCCCTTCCAAACTGGTGGGGAGGTTTTTAGATTACTGTCAACCAAAGTGTTGCAAGAACACTAAGGGCTAAAACAGCTGGTAAACTTACAGCTCTCTATTTGCAAATGTATCAGAGGCCAAATATATAATTAGATTTCCCTTTTTGATTTGAGAACTCTCTGTATGCCAGTGTGGGCTTACCCCGGAAGCCAGGATGAAATTGTGTTTGCCCTGTGTAACATCCCAGACTCTGTGTGGAGTTTTCTTCACTTCCTCCAGACAAGTTGTCTTTAGGTTCATAATGAAAACTTTGCAAAGTTGGTACAGTGAAGTTTAGAATCACATTTAAGTGGGCCTCAGTTCATCTGGCTTGAATTGATGAACCTCTTGGTATCCCTAAAACTTAGTTTTTAGCTGAGAGAGGTTGGGTCAAAGCAGCAAGCAGAGGGAGTCAGTAACATGGTCAGAATTTCAGGAGAGGAAGGAAGCAATTGAATATATTTTTGTTTCCTTTTTTGCCTCCACCAGGTATTTGGAAACAATGGCACTTTTCAAGATGTGACAGATTTGTGATGTTTGGGGTATGAGAAAGGTCTTTAGAAAGGGTTTTGAAGTGATGATGTATCTATGGGTCTTGTTGGTCAGAGTATGGATGAATTATGGTCTCCTGTGACAAATACAAGTGGAAGGGCCTTCAAAAAAGGGGTTCCAGCTGTGATATCTCAGTATAGAGATGTCAGAATAGATTAATTTTTTGGTGGCTGAAACATCAAGGAGCTCTCACCAGGAGCATATGTAGTAGGAAAAGCAAAGGAGCAGAATTTTTGTTACTCACCAGCACAAGAGCATGATGTGAACGTGTGGTGCAGGTAAACAGTGATAACGAAACTGGGCTTTGGTTTTTCAGGGACAAATGGCTACTTATGTAATGAGAAGTGAACACTGGAGAGAAAGGAAGGTTTGGCAGGGAAAACAGCATTTAGAAGGTGGAATGAGGGAGAGTGAGGATTACAAAGGCCAAGGAGGAACTGGGGAAGCATTTTCCTAAAATGTTCGATGGCAAATAAAATATTTTACTCAACCTGTGTTGGCAACGTCTCTGAACAGCTCAATGGATGAAATCTGTGACATGACACAATTCCTTTTGTTCTCTTCTGGCCTTCTCTTTTGTACACTTGTGGTCATAACTGCTTTTTCTCACAGTCCACTCCCAAGTCTGTTAAGGGCAGCACCAAGAAGGAGGGATCAAAAAGGAAGATCAACATGAGTGGGTACATCTTGTTTAGCAGCGAGATGAGAGCTGTGATTAAAGCTCAGCACCCAGACTACTCCTTTGGAGAGCTCAGCAGACTTGTAGGAACTGAATGGAGAAACTTGGAAGCAACAAAGAAAGCAGAATATGAAGGTAAGTACAAACTGAGATGCTGAACTCTTTTCTGCCTTTTTTTCTTTCTCAACACTTTCTGTTGTTCAGATGACAGGTTTAATAAAAGAAAATATTTATGTTTGTGTTCTGGACGTACCTTAATGAGAAGTTCATATTGAGAGATGACTGAAGAGGAGCAAAGAGCATATTTCAGTTATGTAGAGCACAACTGATAATTTAAATGTCTTTGCCACAAATAACCAAATTAACCATGACCAAGAAAATGGGGACAAATTAGAAGTAAAGGGGCATGGAGCTCCTGGGCTAGAAGTCAGCTGGAAAAATATTTTGTCAATGTTTCCTTAAAGAAGGACTGAGGGGAATTTTGGACAAGAAGCTCTTGAGAGCTGTAGCAGCAGGTAAGAAAGGTTTATAGGGGAGTGGGGAAGAGTTCATTATTAACAGTACTTAGAATCCTCAGAGGCTTTGCACTGTACTGTAAATATGACCTATTGTTCAGTACAGTATTAATCAACTGTTGTAACTGATTTTGTCAAGGGATTTTATATGCTGAAGTAAGCCTAGGAATATTTCATAATCATGAGATACTTCAGACCTATCTTTCGTCCCTTTCCTTCCTTCTTTTCCTCAATTCCTTCCCTCCTTTCCTTTCTTTACCTCCCTACTTTTCTTCCCTCCCTCCTTTCCTTCCAGTCTTTCCCTCCTTTCTGATAAATAGTCATTGTGTTTTAACTTTTATTTTATTAAAATAAAATATAGTTGATCTTTAACAGCCAGCTCTTACCCAAGCCAAATACATGGGCTTGACATCCAAAGTTATTTCTCTAGTTAATAGCATGTCAACATTATTAACTACTGTATTGATGCAATTTTATTGAAATTTCAATTTTATTGAAAGAAAATGCTCCTCTGGATGGCCCAATTAAGTTATAACTTTGAAAATGAGATTTGATAGGTTTTCTGCACACTCATAACTTAAAGGCAGCTTTGATCTTGAGGCTGGAAGCTTGCATGCTGTCACTGTCCACTCTCAGCCACCTCAGTCCTTTCTGAATTTCCAGTAGCACTTCTTTACAGCTCTGGAGGGTAACACAGCACCCTTTGCTCTGTGCAAGTTTGCTTTGCAAATGCTGCAAAGGGAAATGGTAACACTCTTTCTTTGTGCGAGTACTGGGGCCTTACTTGGTTCTGTAGTTGTTTCCTTTTATGCCCTTCTAGGTGCATGTGTGATCTTTTTATTGGCAGATCCCTCCTTACAGCCTCATCCTTCAGCAGGAGGATGGCTGGCATGTCACTGCTTCCTTGCTTAGAGCAGCTTAAAGTCCTGCATTTCTGCAAGAAGGCTCTGTTTGTCCACTGTGTTAATGATTGTCTGTATGCTTCCATTTTAATCTTCCTTCTCAATTAAAATTTTCCAAAGCTTTTGGGGTTTGAGCTGCAGTTTCCCTGGCTTGGTGTCTGTCCCAAACTACACCTATTTTAACTTGGTTTTGAGGGGTTGGGATGGGTAACAAAGCGTCCAAACTGTGTTTGTTTACCATGTGTGAAAGGAGAAAAACACCACTCGTTCCACTGTGAGGAGTTAGAATTCATGTGTTCCCTGGTGTGGATGTGAACCAGGGAGCAGGGAGTGGGCATGGTTTGGCACCTCAGTGAAAAAGGGCCTTCCATTTTCTGGTGAAAAGTAGTTTACATTTTAGATTTAGAAGATTTAGTTTGGTTTATGTGCAGGGTATTAGTTGTTTTTTTAGCAGTAGTTGAGTAGAGAAGAGGCTGTGTTGGAAGTGCCTGCATGGCTAAATAAAGTAAAATAGAAGAATGCATGGGATTGTGGGAAAGACCTGTTTTAAGGAAAAACTATGTTCAAAGCAGAAGTTCTCTTTATCCTCTCTTGAGATGTGGTGGAAATGTTTGAATGATCTCAAGTCCTGGCCTATGTGATTTGGGTTTAGTATTGAGTATTAGGGTGAGTGCTTTAGGCTGAACTTTCAGATACCTCCTCTAGTTCCCTTTGGCAGTATTATTCCATTTGTTAGTTCCATGGCAGTCAGGGCATGGACAGGGGTTAGGTAAAACTTGAGTACTGTCCTACATCAGGTCCTTCTTCAAACCTCAGCACTCTGAAGTCTGATGAAGCTGAACACTTTAACAGTAATTTCTCATTCATCAGAGTGTCTCTTCTGCTTTTGTCTGACCTTTTTTTTTTTAGCTGGCCAAAAGTAGACGAGAGTCAGAACAACTCCATCTTTTCCCGAAGTGCTTGCTGTGCTCTGGAGAGGATTGTATCATTTTTCTACTTCAGGATCTACCTCTAAATATCTTGTGTATTTTGTGCTCAACTGCATCTTGAGTTGCCTGTATTAAATGTAGGAGTTTCTCTGCGTCGTCATCACTGCCTGCAATTGCAGAAGTGGGAAGAAGGAAGGAAATGCCTTTGGAAATGAAACTGGTCTTTGAGTGTATGGAAGTAGTGCTAGAAGCTGTACAAACAGATTCTAGAGGAGTCAAAAGTGTGATAGATGTTCAAAGTCGTGTCCTAGAGAAAGCGAGTCACACTGGCAGGATGCGTAACTTAATCTCCTTGATGAACTTCTTCTTAGCCTTCGTTTGACAGAGGACCTTGATTGCTGGTTTAGTGGCAGTTTCCATCTTTCACCAACTGCAAGAGAACTCATAGCCCTGCATTCACTGCTGTTAAAAATTGCTGGAGATGTATCCTGCGTCCATTTATTCTTCCTTGTTCCTCATTGTGCCAGTCAGACACAATGTTCAGAGTAAACAAAGCAGGAGCTTGCATGCCCCCAAGGCACCTGCAGTGGGCATTGAGTATATCTCCTTTTTTGTTTGCTTGGGTTTTGTTTTCTTTCTTTCTTCTTCCCATGACCCTTTGCCCTTCCCTTAATATAAAATTGTCCTCTGGTCAGATTACCCTGCAGTAGATCTTTTGTTCTTGCAGTCACAGTGAGAGACTTGATTGAGATAATGACCAGATTCATCGTACAAAGGACACACATGACCTCCAGTGAGCAGCACAATGTGAGTTAGACATCTTCAGAAAAAAAAAATAACTCATAGGGGACCAAACGGGGAAATGACAGAAAGAGGCAGAGAAAAATATTTTTGGTTTATCAAACTGCTGCTTATTATGTTCCAAAAGCTAAGGACCAATCTGCACTAGGGAACGTTTACAAATGCTCCCCGATTTTGCCACCACTTTTCAGCTGCATCAGTAGTAAAGGATACGGGGAGCCCACAAATGACCGTGCCACCAGCTGGCACTGCTGCCTGCTCTTTGCAGCGTTCTTTAGGGCACCCTGGCAGATGTGGGGCTTCAGTTCCCACAGCAGCTGGTACAGGATCCACCCAAGAGCTGCTGGCCTTGGCTGCAGCTGGTTTGGCTGAGCCAGTGGTGTCAAAACAGGGAATGTTTTGCCATATCCTAGTGCGGACCAAGCCTAGTGCTGGCCTGCTGCTTCGTGTTGGTAACACTGGTGTTATTATCATCAAATTTGTTCCTTAACTTTTTTTAAAATTTTTATTTTATTATTTATTTTAATTATTTATTTTTTTAGAAGGAGGTAAAACTTTGTGGAATATTTTTCATGAAAGGTTCTCTAAAAGTCTTAGCTGCAGCCACATGAAATCAAATCATATGCTGTATAAAAAAGATTCATCTGTTCTACTTTATATTTGACTAAACTATGCCAGTGTCTGACTAGTCCTTTTTAATGAACAGATAATATTTTGAAATTCTGGGTTACAAAACAGAACTGAAAATCTAAAATACTTTTACAGAGCGGGCAGCTAAAGTTGCTGAGCAGCAGGAGAGAGAGCGAGCAGCACAGCAGCAGAATTCCTCCCCCCGGGCAGGCACTCCTGTCGGGGCTCTTATGGGGGTGGTGCCGCCACCAACACCAATGGGAATGCTCAATCAGCAGTTGACACCCGTTGCAGGTAAAACGTAGGAGCTATGACCATTTTTTCCTCATCCACTTTATCAACCCCCTTCATAACTCTGAACACTCTCTTGGGTCACGTTGGAAGCGAAAGCTCAAAGTCTTCAGTCCTTCTTCATGATGAACGTGCCTAGTGCAGTAGTGGCCTGGTGTCCAGCAGTGTCTGGTGTCCAGCGTGACTTGCTCCAGTGGAGAGTAGCCTGTGGAGAATATAGGGAAGCAGGGTCCTCCTTGTGCAGTGCTCCTGTTCTGGCAGTGTGCAGTCATGTTTATTCACTCTGCCCCACAGAGTTCACCTTTAGCCCTGCTGTGGCAGGAGGGCAGCAGCTAAATAGTCTTCTAGTGCATGCAGCATCTGTGGCAGTGGTAAAGCAGGAGGGAGATTGTTGGGGGTTTTATTGTCAGGGAGGTGAGAGGCCAACAGAGGTTAACCCAGATTTTAAATCCAAGCAAAAGCTTTGTAGAATTGCCTCTTAGGCACTGGTAAGCAGAGCAGACCAGGATCTAGAGCCGTTGCAGAAACAAAGACAAAATGACGACATTGCTGGTTTTATCAGGTTATTTTTCAGAATAGAACTGAGCTTGGAGAACTCTTCCACGAGGTCCCTGTTGCTGGGTGTTGAGCTCGTTACCAGTTGTAATCCGGCTTGATTTCATAGGGAGTATGCTCAGAGTAAGTATTTTCAGGATCAGATCTGAAGACAATGTAGTCGACTGAAGATTCTTGTATGGAAATCAGCCATACATGGGTGAGAAAACTAACTAGGTGTGACCTGATAGGCTGTTTTCCTTCCCCAGTTTCTAATTAAAATAAGAATTAAATTGCTTCAGTCAAGGTCAAAATAGTGCCGAATAGATAAAAATGAGTATTTGGAGGGTTTTTGGTTTGAGTTTCGGGGTCTTTTTAACTTTCCCTTAAGACATTCCAATTATTCCATTTATTCTTTTGTCATCTTTCTTTTTCTTTCTCATCTCACCAGGCTGTGGCCTTATTTCGAGCTGACAGCCTGAAGCGTTTTTCATCACAGTCTCTAAATCCCCTTTCAGTAAATAGGCTGCATGGATATTTAACTGAAGGCACATTCCTTAGTTGGTTCATGATCTCCAGGTTACAAAGCATTTGTTTACACTGAGTTACATTTTTCTTTTGGCTTTTTTTCACTCTGTTTGTGGTAATTTCCCTCTGAACTGTTTGCAGTTGGTGTATGTTTGTGTGTGTGTACACTTATCTGTGCATATATTAAGAAAAAGGAGGGGAAAAAAAAAGAGTTCCCCAGTGCTGATCTCTTTTGTGAATAATGTACCTCAATCTACAATATATAGAAATATCATCCTCTTGTGGTTATGTTTTCTTGGTTTGTTTCTTGGGTTTTTTGGCACTAAGTCACTTTTCCAGTTTTTGGAGGCAGGTGTTGATGAGCAGTAATACTTGCTGTTAACATTTCCTTAAAACTTCCCCCAAAATGTGCATTCTGCAAGCTACACATGCTACCTTATTTCCTGTGACAGCAAACCTCTGTTTCAGACCATTGTCTTATTCAAGCAGTTCAACACTCAAGGCTCTTCACTTTGGCTTTGGGAAATGCTTCCTTAAAGTAGATGATGCAGCGGATCTTTTTAAACTCTTACTACTTTTGTGGCCCGTTTGAAAAACACAGTCCTTCATCTTTTGGTTTTCACAAGTCCTGCTTGGAAGTATCTTGTTCTGTTTGGACCTCTTTCACATCTTCCCCCATCCTTGGATTGCTTTTCTCTAGTTCAGAGAGCTTCTCCATCCCAGAACTTCTTTATGGCCCACAGGTCCAGGAAATCTGGAAGCCTTCTGAGATGTGTTTCTCTTACTGCACAGCACTTTAGTGTCTTCTACATTTAGGTATTGCAAAAGTTTACTTAATCTTACATTGTTGTAATAAAAAACAGGAGAACAAGTAATTTCTGACATCCTAAATCACAGTTATGGAGCTGGGAATAGTTTGGCCATGTTTGCTAGTTTAAAATAGAAGTTTGCACTTCATACATGGGGTAAGAAAGTGGCTGCTCTTACTTGGAATGAGCTACAAGAACTCATTCTCATGGAGATTTTATGGCACCTTTATTAGTGAGGTGTTGAGTATTTTAATTGGAAATGTAGAACTAAGCTTCTATGATTGATAAACATGGGTTTGATTTCTTGGAGGGGTTTTTGTTTGTTTGTTTTAAAGCTTCAGAAGTGCATGTAGCTGCACTGAAGGTGTCTCAGCAGCTCGGGGTGCTGGAAGTACCAGGCAGCAGCTACAGTGAAAAAGCCCTTTATACCAAGGAGGCTTTTGTTGTTGTTCTTCTTTTACTTTTTCCATTGGAAGTATGGATTTCACTGTAATAAAAAGGTACAGATAAAGTTCCAGATATTTGAAATAGGTACCTAAGGCATATTTAATGTGTCAGTCTAGGTGTCCTGTGGAAAATGAAGGCTTGAGGGAGATTAGTTCTTTATTTTCTTGGTGTTTTCTCCATTTAAAGCTTTTGGGATTAGAGGTTTCTCACTTTTGTAACTTCCTGAGGAAGTGACAGGTTTAGCTTTTATTTTGGAGCTGCTCCTCCTGTTTAGACCCTGAGCTTGTGACAGCTTTGTTCTCAGTCAAAACTGGTGAGTTTTTGGCCAGTCTCATTCCAGAAATCTCTGTTTTGAAAGTTCCTTTTATGAATTACAGGGAGTGTGGCAAAGACTTGGTGGTTTCTTGGAGCAGACTATAGAAACCCCAGCAAATCTACATTTCTGACTTACCTCATCTCTCTAGACCTGCTTCTGTCCTCTGTCATCTTTTCATTGTCTTTCCAACCCCTTTCCTTGCTTACCTGGCAATGCATCCATTTAAATTAAACATTCCAGGGCCTAACAAGCATAGTGCAGTTATATTGTGTAGGTTCAGTTCATGGATAGCAGCAAATCTGAGCTGAAGCCAGAAAAAGCTCTCAATTTTCTTCCCTCACATGCAGAAAACTAAATTTTTGAGCAGCAGCACAATAGCGTTTGCAGTGTCACTGATTTTCCTGTAAAGACACCTTGCAGACATGGACAGTGAAATTCTGTGAGGGACTGCAGGTGCTCCTTTAAGTCCTTTCACTTCAGTCTAATGCCATGAGTGTAAGTTAAAGTGCAGCCCAGCACTTTAAACCCAAGTTTAAAATCTATGTTACTGCCTTAGTTCATACTGGAGATGGCTTAATAAAAATCACCCATCACTGCCGTTAAGTTCAAGTATGTGAATGTTGTAGGGCTCTTGTGCATCAGTTTTGCATGTGTACTGCAGGAAAATGTCTGGGGTTTTATTTTTGTGACCTCTGAGCTAGCCCACAGAGCAGGGCTGTCCGTGGGGCTGGCCAGTTAAATGTTGTGTTTGTAATCTGTATGCAGATGGCAAAGCTTTAAGCTGTATTAAAACTGCTTGCATTAGTAACATTTAATTGTGGCTGAATTTATTCCTTGTTAACATATCTGAGTATTCAACATTTATTGCCCCATGAGAAACATACAAATACACTAAATACTAATTCATCAAAAGCATAGTGTTTCATATTTACAGCTTTTATTTTTAGTTCTTGTTTCTTTTCTTTTTTTTGCAAGATACTAATTGTAGTATTGTCTTGCTGTACTAAAGGTGCTTTTTTGTGTGTGTGTGTGGATAGTGCATGTCTGTGCATACTGTGTAGACCATATTGCATGTTATTGATGCATGTTTGAAATTTGTTGTGTCCTTCAAGGCATGATAAGTGGCTATCCACCGGTGCTGCCACCTTTGCAGGGCCCAGTTGATGGCATTGTTAGCATGGGCAGCATGCAGCCACTTCACCCAGGGGTGCCCCCACCCCACCAACTCCCGCCAGGTATGCCAGGCATCCCAGGCATCCCACCACCGGGTAAGAACCTCATCCTCATTCCCTCTTTATTTCATTGTCATGTACTTGGTTTAACCCCTTGTTACAGGAGTTCTCTGCAGCTCAGTCGTGGCTTTGGTTTGTGAGCAGCAGCACTGCTGAATATGAGGGGTGTGCAAAACACTGGCACAACAGCATGTCCAGTAAACCCTTGGGGAAAGGGTGCTGGAGAAATGTGGTGCTGCTCCAGCAGGAGTTTGGTTCCAGCCAAAAAAACTGTGATGATTGTGTGCTTGAATTTATCAGAAGTGTGAAAAGCTGAAATCAGTTCATATCCTTATGTCATTTGAACAGCATCCCTACACTCATCCTTTTCTTATTTGAAGTGGGCTTATAAATGAAATTGTTCCCATCCTTACCAAAGTCTTTTTCAGTGTTTTAATGTCAGAGTGCACTGAAATGAGCCTGGTCATGGGAAACTCCTTGGCCATCGGTGCACTGATGTGTTACTGTAAAACAGATTAAAGCTTGCTGATAGAACAGTGACTGGTAGGGACAAGGTGAATTCAGTATTCTCTGTGGCCAAATTTTGAATTGATTTTTGAGAGCATTTCTACTACATTTGCTGTATTTTTGCCACACTTTTGATGAAAAGTGAGGCTAAACCAAACAAATGTTTTGCCAGTGTTAATGCCATTAATGTGTCCCACTTAAGGGGAAAAGCATTCATCTGCCCTCTGATCCTGTCTCCTGCTGATTCATTTTTTACCTCTAATAACTCACGTGCCTGTGAAAAAGATGCATCCCTATGTTCAGCAGTTAAACAAGCTGTGGACAAAATGGTCTCATTTGCCTCCCCCTACACCCTTGTCAACTGTGTTATTAGAAGCTCTGTTAAGGATTTTATCAGTATGTAAATTATTTGAGTTGGGGAGTTTTTGTTTGCTTGCCTGGTGTTTATGAAATCCATCAGTGCAGCTTGGCTGGAGTGCACGATTCCCTGTGATGGCACCTAGAGGGAGCAGGACAACAGCTGTGCAGTGACTCTTGGCACAAGTCAGCCAAACGTGTGGGAGGTGAAACCAGGACAGTGCATCCCTCTGAAGGGCTTTTCCCGCTGCAGTGGGCTGGATGTTTGTGTTTAAAACTGACAGGATGTGGATTAGCAAAGAAACAATGCCTGGGAGTGGAGGACCACCCATGAAGTGGTGCTGAACTGGGCACAGCAGGCTAAGGGTGAAGCTGTGCTCTGATGCTGGGAAGGGGAGGGTACCCTCCTCCAGACCCCTTCCCTTTGGACCAAAAATAATTCCACATTCCAAAAACATTCCAATGTTTTTCTCAACTTCTGACATGCTGTTGGTACAGATGCATTTAAAATGGGAGCTATGATCAAATGGAAAGTGCATTTGAAAAATGCTTTAGTGTGTGAAACCCAGTGGCACACGCTTTAATCACGGATACAGAAATCATGTATTTAATGCATGTAAATAAAACCCTCAGGAATAGCACAGTTAGTCTGCAGCTTTTCCAATGAATGAACACGAGAAGTGGCACAAACAGAAAGAGAAAAGTAGCAGCACACATAGCTTCCATTTTTTTCAGACCAGAGCATCTCTATGTAAAGTATCAGGAACTGCATGGCCCTCATTTAGATCTGTACATTTTTGTATGTAAGACTGACACAGTTATGCTGCACTCTGTGCAGTAGGGAGAAGTCCCAATATGCTTGAAAAAAACAGCTTTTATTTTTTTGACATGGATTTCAAATATTCATTGTTCTGTATTTAAGGCCATTGAAACTTAACCTGCAAGTTGCATTTTATATTAGTGAGATCTAACAGAACTTGTGCAGAGGCTTGAATTTCATCCTGCTGTGAGCATGTTTCACAAAACTGAACACAAGGAAATGTTAAGTGTTGCTAAAGCAGATCAGCATTTCCTTTCTTAAAGGAAGATCCTGTCAAGCCAAAGGTGTATATTATAAATGAAAAGATGCAGTCAGACAATCACAAAGTAACATGAAAAAAACCTGAAAAGCAAAAACTATTCACTTTGCATTTCTTTAATTAAAATAATTCAACAGGCCACATATCAGTGTTTGGTAGTTGTCATGTTGGCTTTTTTTTTTTTTATTATTTAGAAACTTCTGGAGTTTTTTTCCTGGAGGCAAGGGGGATACTTGAATGTTGTACATCTGCTTAAAATAACTGTGAGCAGTGATATCAAAGTATAAATTCTTACTATAGAAGACCAAAGAAGTGTTTTTCACTGCTCTGAAGTAAGACTAATTATTTTATATTTTGGAATATAGGTGTTATAGGCCAAAATGTGTCCCCCATGGTAGGCACTCCAGCACCAGGAGCAAGTCCTTTTGGACAGCAGGTGAGTAATTTTTGCATTATTTATGAGGCTCTAAGGCTCAGAATCAGCATTTGAGCAACATCCCAGTTCAGACATGTAGGGATGCACATAGGCTTTCCTAGGGAGAGCTTTAATGAAATGTTCTGATGTGTTTAGAACCAGTTAATATCTCACACTTGGAGGGTGTGTCTGTGTTTGATGGTTGAATTGTTGTTGCACTCAGGAGGTTTGTCCAGTGAGGTAACTTTAGTATAAACAAGGCAGTGTTTTGTCTTCGTTTTCTACTAAACTGAGGCATTTCAGCACACTGTGGAACTGCTGATAATTTAGGTGTTGCATGCTTTGGTGGCACAGAGAGGATGCTGCCCATTTTATCAGCTGTTGATGAGTGGGTAAAAATTATGTGTTTGTTCATATTTCACAGACTGATGAAGCCAATGTTGATTGGCAGTTCAGAATTTGTGAGTTTGGGTAACAGTGATGATCTGATATTCCTTCTCAGTGATTAATGCAGATGAACTGTTCAGAACATTTCCAATTTTATTGACTAAAATTTTGCATCATGAGCAGAAATGTGATTTTTGGCTTGAGGGTGTAAAGAAAGGGAGGAAGAGTGGCTATGCACAGACAGATAGTGATAGGATGAGGGGGAATGGTTTTAAACTAAAAGAGGAGAGGTATAGGGGGTTAGATGCTGGGAAAAGGTTATTTATTCAGAGGCACTGACACAGGGTGCCCAGAGAAGCTGTGACTGCTTCATCCCTGGAAGTGTCTAAGGCCAGGATGGATGGGGCTTGGAGCAACCTGGGGTAGTGGAAGGTGTCCCTGTACATGGCAGGGGTTTGGAATGAGATGATCTTTGAGTTCTCTTCCAACCCAAAGCATTCTGTGATTCTGTGAGAACCAGAAGTTAAGTGGTAAAGTGTTGATGTCATGACATTGAGTTATTCCAGACCACAGGACGTCTGTGCTAGGAGTTGTCAGTACTGCTGGTTAATCACAGTGGTAGGAATTCTTCTGGGAATTTTCCTGCCTGAGATTTTTGCCTGACAGTGATTCTGTGGATAGTACCCAGTTGTCCAAGAATCTCTGTCAGTTTGGGTTGGATGTTTTAGGCTTAAATTTTGCAATTCACAGACCATAGCATTTCAGATCAAATTGGAGAAAACATGAAATAAAAAGGAGATAAAAGGTGTGATTAAGGTTAGTATGAGAGGAGAGATACGGGGATGATAACCTGAGTATGTTTACACAGATCAGAAATACAAACAATACCTGTTGAGTATGAATGGTTGGTTCACACTTCCTCTCAGTGTCCATTTCCTGGCCAAAGTGTGCATCTCCAGGGAAATTTTCTCCGGCCTTTGCGCATGACTTCACTTGAAGCTCCGTTGCAGGAGGATGGCCCGAGGCTCGGGCGTTGCTGCAGTGCCCGGTGTGTGTGTGTGACCTGTGGCTGGCTTTGTTTGCAGATCGGGATCCTGGGCCCGCCGGGCCAGCAGGCGCCCCCGCCGTACCCCGGGCAGAGCCCCGCCAGCCAGCCCGTCATGCAGCAGCCCAGCACCCCCATGTTCGTCTCCCCCCCACCAAAGACACAGAGGCTCCTCCATTCTGAAGCCTACCTGAAATACATCGAGGGGCTCAGTGCTGAGTCAAACAGTATCAGCAAGTGGGACCAGACCCTTGCAGGTAAGGTTTGAGTTCCTCGTAACCCATTCTTTTCACTTACTGAAAACATGAAATAAATCTGCTCTTTGCTTATTAAAACATATACATGCAATTAATTCCTAAAGACAAATCAGCAGACTGAGAATATATATGTTATCCACAGGCAAATTCCATCAATGTTGTATAAACCTAAGAATCAATGGTATTGATGCTTTTTCCTTGGTTCTAAAATTAAGAGCCAGACATGGTTAAGGGATAAAGGGTTTTTATCTTGCTATTTATTAAGGATCCTTATAGTGCAATACTTCACTAAGATGGAACACGCCAAAATATACATTCCTGTTAGATACACAATTTGATAGACCTTGCAAATTAGCATATCTAACAAAGATAGAGGCTTGAATGAATAGTGTGGTATTTTCCCATCCCAAAGTATTTTTCTGTGGATGGGCTTAATTTTAGTTTACAGGATGTATTCTAGAGGGACCTTGGTTTCTCAAGATGGTGTAAGGCTTTCTGGTCTCTAATTGCAAGGCCTTCAGGGTATTTGGTTTTCTGTCTTAACAGAATATTGGGACCATGCTGAATTTTCAGACTTAAGGAATTATAACTATGGGAGTTATTAGAACAATTACAACATGTTGGGAGTACTGAAAATACATAAGAGATACATAAAAGAGAAGGCAAAAAATCACCATGGCATAAGTATGGGCTAAAATACTAAGAGCAAAAGTAGAGTAGAGTATCTTATATTGTAGAGTTATATTTTCCTTTATCTAGAATAAACCATCTGGATGTTGAGACGCTTGAGCACGTCCCAAGGAGGGCAGCAAGGCTGGTGAGGGGCTTGGAACACAAGTCCTGTGAGGAACAACTGAGGGAGCTGGGGTTGTTTAGCCTGGAGAAAAGGATTCTCAAGAGGTGTCCTTGTCACTCTCTACAACTTCCTGAAGGGTGGTTGTAGTCAGGTGGGGGTTGGTCTCTTTCTCCAGGCAGCGACTGACAGAACAAGAGTACACAGTCTCAAGCTGTGCCAGGAGAAATATAGGTTGGATATTAGGAAAAAGTTTCTTATGGAAAGAGTGGTAAAATACTGGAATTGTCTGCCCAGGGAGATGGTGGAGTCACCATCCCTGGATGTGTTTAAAAAAAGATTGGATGTGGCACTCAGTGCCCTGGTTTAGTGGAGGTGTTAGGGCATGGGTTGGACTCAATGATCGTGAAGATCTCTTCCAACACAGTGATTCTGTGATTGTTTAATGGGACCATTTCTCTGTTTTGCAGCGCGGAGACGAGACGTGCACCTGTCCAAGGAGCAGGAGAGCCGCCTGCCCTCGCACTGGCTGAAGAGCAAGGGGGCTCACACCACCATGGCCGACGCGCTGTGGCGCCTGCGGGACCTGATGCTGCGGGACACCCTCAACATCCGCCAGGCCTACAACCTGGAGAATGTGTAGGCTCAGCAGAGCTCCTGCTCCAGGAGGTCATGGGACAATAGCTGGTTTAGTTACTGGGTGGGCAGAGATAACCAACAATAATTTGTATTGCATTTTACTGTACATTGCAAGACCATTTTTATATAAGGACACTTTTAATAAGCATATTTCACTTTTTGTTATATTAAGTTGACTTTATCAAATACACAGATTTTTTGCATATGTTTCCTTTGTTTGAAAGGCGATTTCATAATTGGTTGAGTGTAGTCAAGGATTCATCTTTCTTATACTTTATTGCTGAGAATCTGATGCCATTGTTTTTATATAAAAAAAAAAAAAAAGGAAAACAAAGTATTTACAGATTGATACAGTGGAATGTGAATTAGTCATAGTTTACATCCTATAAGAATGTGTGTACCTGTGCTTGTGTGTGCTGGCCACTTCGGGCAGAACTCTGGCTCAGGTGTGAACAGGGAGGATCTCTTAGAAGAAGCTAAAGGTAAGATGTGCTTTGGCACTAAGGAAAATTGGCATTCCAAGTCAACACTGAGGTGGCTGAGTGGGCCACAGCAGCCCTGGAAGTGCTGGTGTGGACGGGACAAGGGTTGTCTTGACTGCTCATGTTGTCCAGTCCTGTCCAGTTATTTAACTGTGTAGCCAAGGCCATTGTGATCCTAAATCAGTAACACAGTCCCTGTGCTGGCAGGCCCTTAGAAGGGAAGTGTTTCATCTGCCATGGCCTGTGCTGGGGGGTCTGCGATGTCCCCAACACCCAGCAGTGGGACAGGGAAGCTCCTTCCCTTAGAGGTTGTGTCTGTGCTGGGAGAGGCTCGCAGAACTCAGAACCAGCCCAGGTCCTGGAAGGTAAGTTAGGGGAGAAAAGTGGAGTTGTTTTGTTAGTGAAGTAATGTGATGTTTTTTTAAATTCACACATACTCTGTTGATGATTGGGCATTGTAAGACATTTCTGTATGCTTTCTTTAAGTGTATTCATTTACCTTAGTGAGAGTTTTGCAATGCAAATTGGAGTGAAATTTGATGCTTAAATTAACTTGAAAGTAAAATACTACTGCATGGTATGGTATGTGTAAGGTCAGCATACCCAGTACATTGGAGAAATAGAGTACTTGCATTGCAGCCTTCAAAGGGTTTGGGATTTTTTTTTTCTTTTTTGTTTTTTTCTTTTTTGTTTTTTTTTTTTTTAACTAAGTAAAGTAGGTATCAACTCTTCTTGCCAAATTTCAAGGTTGTGGCTGCCTTCTGCTAAAGACTTACCTGTCCTCATAACTAACCAACCTTTTGGACTACAAAGTTGTTTGTTTAAAGGTAAATTCTTTCATTTATTTAATTTTGGAAAAGGAATTAATTTCTTTGGATTGCTTTAAGTAACTGGCAAAGCTCTATGAATTTGGAAAAAGTCAGCAGGAATGTGGGCACTGCAACTCAGCCCAAATGAACTGATTTACTGAAACACTTCATTTATGCTAGAGATGTTCATCATGTGGAAATGAGTTCTAAAATCTGTTAGTACAGAACATTTTCATTTCAGTATATTTGGCAGAAGGTTAAATTAAATATTTTTCTTCAAATACTGGATATCTTGGGGTTTGTTTTGCTGATGTAATTAATACTCATGAGGGAAGTGACACTTGCAAGTATAAACTGTGATTTAATTTTACTGGCCAATTCCTCTCCCTCTGCTATTGCAGTCCTCCAGTCATTGCACAAAATACCCCAGGTAATTACAAATAGGCACTTAAAGACAGTTTAGGTCAGATGTGCAATGGATGTGAAGGAAATGAAGCAAAACAACATAGAGGGAAATGACAGTTTTGATCTCTACAAGTAGCACGCCCATGGTACAGAAATTCTTTACTGGCCTTTGTAAATGACCAATTTCACTTAATAAAGTAGAAATTGAATAGTCTTAGACCACCCCTATAAAATGTGTTTGAGTTACCATAGGTTTTGCAGTTTTTAGTCACAAAGATGGAATGTTGAAGTGAATCAGGCAGCAAAATCCTAGTTTTTGAGCATTTGGAACTATCATGGATTGTACTAATACACCACCAGATTCTCCTACTTCTCAGCATTAACAAAAATTACACCAAAGAACCCGGGATGAATTTTAATTAAATTATTGTTTTATTTATTTTCTTTTGAGGACTGGATGGGACTCCCTTTGGAGCCTGTATAACTCAGATGTTTAATTTATCTGAAGGTCAGTGATGAGCAGATGTGCAGCACTGGCTCTCTCCTGCTGAGCAGCTGAATCCCTCCTTTCACTGCTCTTTCTGGCCCAGGAGCAAGAGATTGGAAGTGCAAACAAAACCTGGCTCCTCCCTCAAGGCAGTGCAGAGCACTACCACTAAGCCACTGGGCTGGCCCTGATCAATTATTTTAAGCCTTATTTATTTCAAAATTGTTTCTGTCTATACTGGGGAGGCATTTCAGTCGATTGCAGTGAAATTTAGGATATAATGGCTACAGTCTAGAATTCAAAACCAGCAAAAGAAACTTTTCTCACTCTGGTTTAAAAAAAAAAAGACATGTCTGTCTGTCTCTTTTTCTCTCTTTGTGGGTGTTTGAGCCCCTCATCTGTTTTTCACTGCCGTTCATTGTACTGGCATAAACAAAACTTTCATATTAAAATAGAAGGATGTGTGGGCAATGGTTGGCTTCTGTGAGAGTGGAAAATAGATAAAACTAGGACAGGTATTTTCATAAACCAGTTGGAGACAACTAATAATTATTTGTTCTCTTCCTCAGTCCTTCCCTGCCATGAGAAAATTTACTGTTTGTGTAAAAATTCAAAACGTTGATGTTGGTGACTTTTTTTCAGCATATGTTTTTGTACCTGGTTTATCCATGCTTGGCTTTTCATTAGATCTTGTACTCCTGAAGGCTGAGCTGCTAACCAGGTTTATGACATGTATGTACCATCACTTTGTTTACCTGAGTATTTTTAATTTGAATAAAAATAGTTTGCAAAGTGTTTTGGATTAACCAGGTTTGAGTGTTCCATTAAGACTTCTGTGAGAATTTTATTTCAGGTAATTCTGGTTGTTGCTGATCCAGATTGTTCTCAAGTCCTTGGTACACATGTGCTTGTGTGTGGATAAAATATCCTTTTTCTATTGTCCTGTGTGTTTTGAGATGTGCCTGTAGGTGATAAGAACAGTGATGTTGAAAATTGAGCCATAATGACCATGAACAGTGAACCTTGAAAAACATGTGAAGCATTAGGAACCAGCTGAGTGGGGGTGATAAGATTCAGTGAGTCCCAGATGCCCCCATATTAATTGGTTTGAAAATAAATAGCAAGCCTTAATTTCATATGGAAGCTAATGTGGTTCAGGCCTGTCTTCCATGTAGCTGTTTAACAGAGGAAATTAGGTGAGTGACATGGAAAAAGCATCTTTTACACAATTAAATTAGTACTAATTTACTTTACACAAGTGAATTAGTAAAGGATAGAAATTTTCTGTACAAACAGCAAGAAAAATTAAGTGATAGGAACCTCTCTAGGTGCCTGGCATAAAATTACAGAGAGCTATTTAAACAATCAGAGCAGAGCATTATATTTAATTAACACACATCCATGTTTTCAGCCCAGGGGATAAATGCTGCCTTTCACACAAGCTGCCAGCTTCACAAGACTTCTACCCTTCTGTTGTAGTTGCCCAGAAGAAACTAATTCTAATCATCCTCCACATCTTGTTTGCTCAGTCTGAGATACTAAAGATCACCCATAAATATATGTAGCTCCCTCTTGGCTGCAAGTGCACAAAATTGGAGTTTCAGAATGTCTGGGCACTGAACATTGTGTAAGGAATGGGCTCAGGTTCAGTGACACACGTGAAATTTTGATTAATAAAATAAAACAAAACCTTGTATTCGTTTTGCCAGCTGCATTTTCCAGCAAGTCTAATTTGACCCTCATCTTTGGTGTGAAGCACCAGCATCCAGTACTGATTCCAGGAATTTCCTCAGGAACAGCATTCATCTCTCCAGTTCCTGGAAGAATTTTTCCCCTTTCTCTGAAGGAGCTGGGGATGGCCATGACCACGGTGCAGGTACAGTTTGGATCTGTGTATTAACTCCAAAGTGAAAGCATGAATCATGACAGGAAGATTCTTGCTCCAAGGAAAAAATCCCCAATACATCAAGATGGCTCTTACTTCCTTTTGCTGCTTTTGACAAGCTTGGACAAAGCTGCTGCAGCCCTGTGCCAGGGAGGAGCGCAGGCTGGGTACAAACACTTTTCCTTGACTGTAACTTCTTTCAGCTCTTCCCTGGCTCACCACAGGTTTTTCAGCAGCCAGCTGCATGCTTGTGTGCACAGCTGCAGGGAAATGATCAACAGATCCATTTTTTCCACAGAATCATTCTGGCTTGGTGGTGGAGTTGTCCCCTCTCTAAGGCTGGAGTGGTGAGCAGCATTGCTTGTGTGTAGGTACCACTGTTTGTTCCCAGATGACTTTTTACTGCTGCTGCCTTACTGAGTTGAAATTTTCCATGCTTGCTATCCATCTTGCCCTGACTTCCACAGTTTGGAAAGCCTGCAGCAGGAATGCTTTGCTGAGTTTCACTCTGAAACTGTTGCTGTGGCCATTGCAGAACACATGAAAATGCTGTTGGTTGGTGCAGAGCAGCGCTCCAGGCAGACACTGGCTGAATTCCCTGCTGAATTCAGGAGGAAGGGAATGTGCTCAGCCCTGGAGCTGGCAGGGGCTTGGAAGGGCTAAACGTGAAAGCTGTGACCCTGGCTTGCTCCTGCAGCCTGGAACAGCCACAAGGTGTTCCCTGAGTGCTGAGCCAGGGAGAGCTCTTGCTTCCTCCCTGTTCCCTTTGCCACAGCAGATGGATGGGGGAAGCTGGAGGATGGGAAGGAGACAGGGATATGAGAGTCAGAGAGCCAGGAAGGCAAAGAGCACAGAACTAGGAGTCAGCAGGAATAAAACAACAAAACCAAATGAAGACTCTGGTCGTTGAAGGTGGGGTGTAGATTAAAACTGATACTAAATCCCTGAGTGTGCTCAGCTCTAGAATGGGCTGAAATTTTGGAATGGGGAGTTGTAGCTATTCTAATTTCCAGCATTAGTGAGAGACTGGCAAAATCCAAGCATGCCAAAGGGTCAGCACTAGCAAACACACTGAGGATTGGAGACTGCAGCTCAGATTTCTAAATGTCAAGCTTCATATTCTGTCAAAACAGATCTGTGTTGCCTGAAATGGTACGATGCCAACTTGGAGGATTTTATTCCTGCAGTGGTCACCAAGACCACTGACACGGAGCTCCCTGACACCAGACTTCTTGTGAGTGACTGTAGCCTCTCTCCCTTTCTGTTTACCTGGCTGGAGACACCCCAGGGATCTTCCAGACCCCAGAGATTTTCCAGACGTGCCTGATGCTCTCAGCTGCCAAATGGGAAACAGTCACTGCAAAACAAGCAGTGAGAACGGGGTTTGGCACACTGTTGTCTGTGGAACACTCTGCTACTATTACAGGAGTGCTTAAGGAAAGCCACAGGAAGATTTCACATCAGGCTCCTGAGAAATAACTGAGGCAAACAGCTTTGGCTTGAAAAAAACCCCATATATTGAAAAACATATTTGTTTTATGAAAACAGCACACAAAAGAGTTTAAAAAGGCTCAAGAAATAAAGGCAGATGGAGCTAAAACTCAGCAATTTTCAAAATCTGGCTTTTTTATTATTGCTTTATTCTTTAATGTGTTGCTATAGTCAGGGTTGACTTCAGTGCAATGATCTGTGACTGCAAAAAGCAGCTTGTTCACGAGTTTTGGGCTCTATCTTGGAATCAAAGTCAAAGGTTCTTATTCTGAAATAGAGAAAGCTTTCCTCAAGTGATTCACTTGCTGCTCAGTCAAAATATGCAGTGACACAGTCACATCTTTAATTGTCAGTTTTTAATCCCTTGAAAGCATGAGTAGCACTAATCCTCCAGATCAAGTCCTTAGAAGGCACAACAGGGCGATTCCCCTTTGCAAGTGGAGAACCTGCACCTTGACCTCTACAGAGCTGCCCCTGTCTCTGCAGTTGATGAAGACTTAAAAAGGCTGTCAGGAGGCAACACAGGAACACCTGAAAGGGCATGAACTCCCTCGGGCTGTTTTTAGGCTGATCTTCAGACTTGGCTTCTTTGTTGCATCTTCAGCCTACACCGCTACCTCAGAAACAAAGCAATTGTATCAATGTAGGATCCTGGAGAATTTCACTGCACCAGTCACCAACCCCTCCCACTGTCACTGCAGGGAGCAAACACTGCAGGGACACAGCAGCCAGCCCTGTTCTCCTGCCTTGGGGACACGATTCCCACCCTAGGACTCGGGGTTGCCAGCACTGACACTGCACATTGCTCTGGTCCCTGTCAGACGTGGGCAGCACAGCCCACACTCATGGGTCACTTTCCAAGCACTGTGGGCTGAGCAAACACTGAGCAGTGAATCTCTGCTCTCTTTATCCAGTTCAAATTGTACCACACTGCAAAGAAAACAAATCAGCTGCCAGAGCAGTTCCTGGCAGTACAAGAGAAACTAACTCAAAATTGCTATTTCCATCATGCTGAGATGGAAGTACCGTGTAATGTTTCTTTCCCACTGGTCTTGTCACAAGGTGGGTATTTCACCAAGCAAACAAAAGCAACAGCCAGACTGTTTACTCAGTTTCGTTTATTTAGAAGTACTGAGCAAACATTAAATTAGTGGCAGAGGCCCAAACACAACGAAATTTTCACTTGATTTAAATACAGATATTACAGATATGGAAGAACAAAACTGCCCAAACCACCTGAATGTATTACAGGGACGTGTGGATAACAGTTCATCTTGCAGAGCCAAACATTTTCCCCCACCATCAACGTGGCAGTGCTGCTGCTTTGGCACTCGCACACTTAAAGCACTCAGGAGCTCCCCCTTGAAGAGTTTCAGCTAAAATTCCTCTTTCTCCATCCTTGCCTCGTACTGTCTCTCTGACTGTTTCCTACGGTAAACATCATCTGCAGAAAAAGATATTTTCTATTAGAGCTTCCCCAGTGCAAGATGGTGTTAAAATACATGAATCTTATCATCTCTTTCTAAACTTTTCAATCCAAACCTGTCTTGCTGACTGACAGGCATCTGGAAATTCAAGCCAACAGAAATCCTTATTACCACTTAAAATAGCTCATGTTCTCTCTCCCATACAGGCTAAAGTTCTTCCCATCGGTCCCAATGAAATGTTTTTCTAGGGAAACTAAGTTTCCAGTGCGATACAGTCATTCCTTGTCTACTTTCCCACAGGGGTAATTAAAATTATAAATGCCTTAACTAGCTGAAGGGAAATTAAATTATAGGCATGAAGTCAATGCCTGAGGGCTTCCAGTCTGACTTCACTGTTTTAGTCTTTTTTATATAAAAAAAGCCCAGGAATATTCCCACCTCCATGGTCTTCCCAGTCATTCTTCCTGCCTCCCCACTCCCTGATACCACATAGAGTTGAGCTGATCCTTTCAGTGAAGTACACTGAAAATTTCTAGCAGGGTTTATTAAAGGGAGGAATGCCACATTAGAAATAAATGCTTTAACTTACAAAAACTAAATGCCATTAGCCAAGTTCTCATGGGCTATTTTCATACTTATTTTTTAGTCGTAAAAGTCATGTTTCAGATGATTCCACACCTACGCCTAAATGCTGGCAAACCTCATGAGTATTTTTCAAAGTAAAAAATCATCATAGAAATGTTCGGGTTGAAAGGGAACTTAGAGATCACCCAGTTCCATCCCCCTGCCATGGACAAGCACTTTCTGCTAGACCAGTTTTCTCCAAACCCCATCCAGCCTGACCCTGAATGCTCCTAAGGATGGGGCAGCCACTGCTCCTCTGAGCAACATGGGCCAGGACCTCGCCATCCTCATAGGAAAGAATTTTTTTCTTAATATCCAACCTAAATGTACCCTCTTTCAGCGAAAATTTTATTCAGTATTCTAAACCCAGGATTTTTGTTTGTTTCTGCCCAATGTTTCTGCTGGGGAGGCAGAGCCTGAAGTGCCCCACGGTGCCCGCACAGCAGCAGAGTCCGGCCGCGGGTCGGAGCCCTCCAGGTGCGGGCCGGGCCCCGCTGAGGTTACGGGGATCCCCGGAGGGATCGGGCCGAGAGGGGCGGCGGGCACCCCGCACTCACAGAAGGTCTCTTTGCCGAAGCGGACGTTGATCATGAACCACTCCATGGCTCCGCCGAGCACGAAGAAGAAGGGCAGGAACCTGTAAAAGCCAAAGCGCCGCTGCCCGGGCACCAACGTCAGTAGGCGCTTCAGCCTCTGGCTGACCAGCATGGCTGGGCGGTACCGGCGCCTTCGCCCTTCCCGGCTGGAGGAGAGAACAGAGGGGGGCGTATGAAAGGCGGAACGGGACGTGCCGCAGGCACACCGTGGCCGCAGGCACACCGTGGCCGCAGGCACACCGTGGCCGCAGGCACACCGTGGCCGCAGGCACACCGTGGCCGCAGGCACACCGTGGCCGCAGGCACACCGTGGCCGCAGGCACACCGTGGCCGCAGGCACACCGGGCTGGGTCAGGCCCCGGCCGAGCCCCGCGGCCATGGCGGCCCCTCAGCTCCTCGGCCCCCTCCCCTGAGGCGGGAACGCGCAGCCAATCAGGGCCGCGCCCGCCGCGCGCGCCCCGCGCCGCTCACCTCCCGCGCGAGGGCTCCGCGCGCGGCCGGACGGAAGGACGCGCCGAGAGCCCACGTGACCGCCCCTCGCAGCGCCTCCCCTGATTGGCCGGGGCGGGGCGGGGGCGGGGCCGGGCTGAGGGACCCGTGAGGGGCCCGGCCCCGCCCCCCGAGCGCCGCCCGGCCCGGCTCGGCTCGGCCCGGCCCCTCTGGGCGGGGTGCGGCCCGGCCCGGCCCCTCGCACCGGGGATTGGCCGCCCGGCGGTGCCGCCGCGGGCCGGGCAGCGCAGCGGAGCAGCGCCGGCCGTGCGCGGTGCCCCGAGGCAGCGGAGTCCGGCGGGGCCATGGCGGCGCTGGGCTCGGCGGCGCTGCGGAGGGGCGGCGGCGCGGCCCCCCGGCTCCTCGCCGTGGCCGTGTCCTGCCAGAGCTGCCGGCACAAAGCCACCGGGGATGGAGGGCACGGGCAGCCCCGGGAGCAGCACCCGGCGGCCCCCGGCAGAGTGGGCAGTCAGCCCGTCCCGGCCGAGGGCGCCGACACCAAGAGCTACCTGTGGGCCAGGTACCACGAGATGAAGAAGCTGGTCTACGGTAAGGGGGCTGCCACGTCCTGCCGGGGCCGGCCTTTCCATTCCTTTTTTTTCCTCTTCTTTTTCCTCTTTGCATCTCGGTGCCTTTCCCCGCCCTGCAGCCCTGGGGATGTGCCCGTGCTGTGCAGCTGCCGGGTTAGGAGCCTTTCTCCCCGCCGATGCCATCCACGCCTTCCATCGCGGCTCCCTGGGATCGTTTTGTTTCACTGAAATCTGGTCTTGATCTCCCTCTCCCCATCCTGGGCTTCCTTCTGTGCAGATTTCCCGGCTGGGCTCAGCGTTTCAGGACATGCAGGGTGTATGGGACTCTTCACAACTGGCCTCCTTACCGTGGGCATTGTCGTGGCAAAATTGTCTGAATGAGGGGCTCGGTGCCTTTTTCTCCACTTTGCCGTTGGCTGGCAGACGGAATCGCGGTTGGACTAGGACAAATAAATGGGGATGTTGAGTGAAGGGGTGACGAGTCCAAGTCGCCGCTGGCACGAGGGTTAGCCTGGAGAAGACTGATGCTGCAGCTCCTGGGGTGGGTCCTGGTCCTGAGCTCAGTTTGTGTTCTGTATGTGACACCTTTTGCTCATGAGTGAGTGTGTGTTTTTGCTTCTCTGACCAAGAAGTTACCTGGCTCTGTCGGATACTTTGAAATCGTGCCAAGTAAGGAGAAAACTCAGGCTGCTCACCAAATCTGTCTGTGTGTGAAACAGGATTGTGGTCTTTTTGGCAGCAGCAGACCTTCACTGTATTAAACTCTCCTAAAAATAGCTTTAGTGGCATGAGGGCAGGGAACTTTTTCCTGTTGGTTTCTTGATGCTTGGAATGGTGAAGGTAAGCACTGTAGAGAGCTAGGAAGTGTGGTTTGTGCCTGCTCTTACAGAACTCTCTGCTAGCTTTTGTTTACCTAAGGGCTTGGATAAAGACGGCAGCCAGCCATAGGCATCTGGAATAGCCTTCTCCCTCTTCTGAGGTTGGAAAGGTCCATCCCCCTTCCTTCATCCCCCACCTTCTAGTACACTGGATTTGACATAAAATCTCGAGTACTTCATGATGCACAAACATAAAGGAATTGCCTGCTGATGCATTTGGTGCTCAGCCTGCTGCATTCCAGGATGAGAGCTCCTTTCCCAGCACTGTTGAAGGCAGTGCTGACAGAGGACTGGAGCTTTGGTAATACCCTCCAAGATCAAGTTGTGGTTTCAGCCCCACTTGAAAGAATTTCCAACTTGCAATGCTCATATTGCTGTTTGGACCTTGCTATCCTCAAAGGCTTTTTTTTTCTTTTCCATAATGGGATTGAACGCAGATGTGCATTAATAGGCCGTGTCTCTTGGCGAAATGCTCCGTTTGCTACACGAGATTGTGAACTTTGTGTTCATATAACTATTGGGATGCAAGAGATACAGTTATTAACTGAGGTGGAGAAGTAATCAGCAGGAGTAACTGCAAAATGAAGGTGGGTGAAGTAGCCTAAGTGTTAGAGAGCAGACTCTTCACAAACCTTCAGGTAGCCATCAGATGTCTTGAATAAGGCCCTCGTTTGTTTAAAGAATAGGTCTCCAAACTAAAATTTCAAGACTGTGCTGTTATTCAAGTCTTGTCAGGAAGACACAGAGTTGGTCCAAGTTGATTTTAGTTGTTGCTTTGGTGACTAAATAGTTGTGCAGCATGTGGCATCAGTCTGTTCCTTCGTGTTTGATTTCTTACTCTGCTGTGAAGGTGAATGTTTGTGCTTGGCTTCTCAGTACTGCCCAGCACTGAGTTTGGGCAGATGCCTGTGGTGCCACCTGCGCCTTCTTCACCCTCGGAAAGCCACCTTTGTGCAGTCCCTTGTCCTGCACTGTCAGTTACTGCCATCGCTCTGGAGAGAGGTCTCTGCCAGGAGAATTCATTGTGTGCTTTCAGACAGCCCTTGCTTAGGACCGGATCCAGGGAGCACTGGTGCATTTTTACATGATAAATGCTGACTGAGTTGGACAGGGCAGGATGTGCAGGATGAGTTTCTGTGCAGTAAAACTCCATGGTGGTGCAGGTTTGGTGGCCAGAGCAGAGGCACAAGAAGTTCTCAGCTCTGTATAAACACATCTGTGCTCTGCCAGGCTGGAATGGGGGGATACAAGTGACAGCATAGCATAGCTACACAGAGTGCCTCTGAGGTAAAACCTCCTCTCAGTGTTGACTCAAGAGGAGCCATTCTCTTCATTATCCCCCATTGCAACACTGACTCTTACGACCAAATTTCATTACCTGAAAAAATCTGAGGCACTTACTGTGTTTTTATATTTTTCTCTGGCAAAAGGAAAAGTACATTCACTTTAGTCAGAGGGATAGAGTTGAGCAAGACTTTTTTTCTCATCTGATAAGTGTCGAGGAAGGCTGATAAGCTCTCTCAGTAAGCTTTGAAGTCTTGCCCTCTAGGAAACATTCAGTCCTGAAACAAGAGGACTGCCAAGCCACTGACACTTCAGCTGTAAGCTGAAGTGGTTTTTCCTAGGTGTTCCAAACCTATAAACGTGGCTACACTAACTCAGTTTTCCTAAGGAACCTTTACAATATCTGCAGACTTCTTGCCTCTGCATGACAAGCTTAAGTGTGGTTAAATGTGAGAACAGCCAGAACTGGAAGAGTGACCAGTTATGTAAACTTCCCAATTCTGTTTTCTTGGATATAAGCCATTTTTTCTTGCGAAGAACTCTTGCAGCATTTCTCCAGTGCCAATGTATATTTTAAAAATGTAATTTTGGAATGAAATTAAATTTTCTAATATTGCTTTAAGTTAATGTAGATTTTGTTGGCAGGAAATCCCAAAATATTTAGGCATAATGGCATAAATTCAAGATCTCTGAAATTAAATGCTCTTTATATAATATTTTTCCCTTCCTACCCTGTTGGTGGAAGGATCTGCTTTGGCTGGTGGGAGTGCTTTGCAGGAAATGGCACAAAACAACACTTCAAAAGGATAAGGGGGTACTTGGGAGAGAGGAAAACTGGCAGTTTGTCTTTGGAAAGCAACTCAGTGTGAAAGGAAACTTTTTGATTTCTGAAGAACATGGAGGATGGTGGCCATCTGCTTCTCTGTATCCTGCTTGTCTTACAAAGAAATCAGTACAGATGTCTGCTGTGTTGGACTTCTGGGCGTACAAAGGGAGTGAGAGGTGGGGGTGAGTTGCCTTGTTTGGGTATTAGTCACTAACGCGCTGGATCTGAAGTTGAGAACAGGAGCGTTTCCTGCAGGATGCTCTTGGCACCCCGGGAGCTCAGAAAAGCAGGAGACGTGCTTGGCACCTCCTGCCCAGAGCATTTTTCACATCAGAAGGGGCCAGATGGTGTCTCCAGTGGCTGCTCACAGTTAATTACCTGCTTTTGTTTCCGTCTCTGCTCTCCTGTTGGGGATTGAGGGTTATTGCTTTCTAACAATGCGGGTTATTGCCTGGGAAGAGACACCGGTGCTCTCGTGGAGACACTCTGATTTAAGCAGCTGTCCAGGTTCTCACAGTGGGAAAATTAAGGAGATGTGTGTTTACTTTGCATTTACACCAGGTGTAAGAGATGCACGAGATCAAACACACTTTCTTGTGGTCTGCCTTTGCTGCTGAATTTCATCATGTTCCGTGGACATGCAGGCACTTCCCTAAAAACCGTCGGAGTTGCAAACCGGGGCAAATTGTGCAAGCAGGCAAATTCCTGGGGCTGCATCCAGTGCAAGAGCGGCTTTTTCCACATCGTCCTCAGATGTGCTCATGCTGCTTCTCCCTCAGATCAGACTTCCTGGGTGCAGTGCTGAGTAGGCAGTGACTAACTGTGATATTGTCTGCCTTTCTAGTTAGGACACTGATGGAAAGAGTAGTTGGGATTATTATTCTTTTTTAACAACCAAAACTGGTCTGCATTTTCTTTTGTGTGGTTATTTTCTTTAATTTATCATATCTGCTACAGTGTCTTGGCTGAGGAACAGCAAAAGCTATCGTTCTTGAAAAATGGCATCTTCATGAGCTTCTGGTGGGTGTCTGTTTGTTTTGATTTGACAATTGCCAGGAAATCTGAGACAAAGATCCCTGGCAGATTACGTGCAGAACTCAGCAGAGCAGCTGCGCCCAAGCCTGCAGCCCAGGACTTGATTAAGCATTTAGGATTGGTAACCACCCAGGAGGTTATCTTTGAAAAACAAACAAACAAACCACCTCAAAAAAGCAAACCAAACCTAAAACCAAACCAAATTAAACCAAGCTTCGTGAAACCTGGCTCAGTAACCCTGAGGCATGTTTGGGCTCTTGTATTGAAACTGATTTTACCTGTGCTCCCGGGTTGTGCCTTTTCCCTGCTGTAGCTGGAACCTTCATGGAGACTGCATGAGTTTAAGGAGGAGATGGAGACCTGCAGCTCTGTTGAGGAGGGTGCTACAAAAGGACATTGACACTGAGACAAACGTGCATTGTGAATCTCCTGACTGAACCTCAGAGATTTCCTCCTTTGCAGAAGAGCAGTTACTTTGAAGTTGCTGTAAATTCAAGGTGTAGGATGATGGGGTGGACAGAGCAAGCTGCGAGTGATGTGGAATAGGAAGCACAGCAAGGAGATGTGTGGTGTGTGGGGAAGTGAACATAGGGAATACGTTATGTGTGAGGCAGGGGTTGTTAATCACCTTGGATGGTGTGTACATCCTTTTTCAGCCCTTATGAGGTGAGAGAGAACGTGCTGTGTAAGTGAGTGACAAAATGTGGGTGGAGAAAAGTGACCCAGGCAAGAGGGTGTCAGACGACAGCAGAGAGGCTCTGTACATTTGAGACTGGCAGGGAGGAGCATTGCTTCACTCACTGCATCTAAATGTACTTTATAAATCATGCAGTGGCACAGTAACTGCTTTTGCTTCTGATTACAGATAGGACTTGCTTGGTGAAGTTCAGATTGCCTTCTTCTTGTTACAAAATCCTATCACTCCCTTAGTTTTTCCTGATGGCATTTTTGCAAAAGTTGCAGCTGGCATGTGTGGTTGCATCTAGAAGGTTCTCTTGTGTTTTGTGAAGAGAGAGGTGGGGTTCAGGCAATGGTATTTTGTGATGCTCTCAGGCTATCAAAATGTGTTGTCCTGAATCTGTTATCAAAAGGGGGATGTTGGGAGAGTTTGACCTCTCTGTAAGGGACACTGTAGAAGCAAGTTGGGTGCATTTGTCATAAGAAGAAAAAAAGTGCTTTAATAGAAGAGGGAAGCCCTGCATATTTCCCCTGAGATGTGATTAAGGTTGGGTCATAATTTTCCTTGTGAGGAAGAAAAGTAACACCTAGCAAATCCCAGTGTAAGCTTAGAAAAAGGCCTTTCCACAAGTTCACTGAAGGTGAGGACAGGAAGTGGAGCTCTGTTTGTTTATGGTGCAAAGAGCATTTATGATGAAAGGATGAAAGTTGTGATCATCTGAATCCTATTTACATTTCCCATCTTTTAAAATCTCAGTGGAAAGTGCTTGGATTGCATCCACTCTCCTAAACCTCTTCCAGGAACTTTGCCACCAGCAGAGCACTGACAGAGGGCTTTTGTTCCTGGTGTGTAGCCAGTAAGTCAGCCCTCCTGCCTCAGTATACTGCTTTATTTTCTAGTGATTCCTCTCCACATGATCTGGGGACTTGCATTTGAAGGCCAAATGGAAGGCAGTTAGGAGAGAAGGATGGGTATGTTTTGTAACATAGTGATTCTTTCCTCTGAAAAAGAAACATTTTGAAATATTTGAATCTATTTCTTTGGTTAGCTCCCTGAATTAGTGCTCATGAAAGTACTTCAGACTTTTGCCTAAATTATAATCCAGACAAAGTCTTTATTAGGAAGGGTTTGTATCTCTTTCTAATAATATATTTTTTGTCCTAGACACAGATGGAACTTGGTTTTATAGGAAGGAAGCACTAAAGAACCAGCACAGGGGTTCTTGCTAAAAGCCAAAAGTTAAGGTAGGAAAAGAAAAAATCGTATCCACTGATGCTGTGTAGGATCTGGACAATGCCTGTGCTTTCTCTATCATTCAAAGAGAAAATTACCCATCTTTGAGGAGGGAGGAAATGTCTCCTTCCCCTCTGTCCCCCAGTGTGGTTGTGACCAGGCAACTTACTACAAGGAACTATTTTTATTGCTCTTTCTTGCAAGGGACAGTTCTCATGGAGCGGAAAGCCTGTGGAAAATCTGTTCCTGCCTCTCCCATTGCAGTGGAATAAAAGCTCTCTCTGGCCTAGCTCTGGGAAGGGATAGACAGTTGATATACAGGTAGATATATTCAGATAGTTTAGCTTCTTGGTCACTTAACCCCATTTTCTCAGTGGTGTGGGGAGCAATGTGTTATTCCCAAGCATCTTGAAGAGTAACCCTGCTTTGCAGTGACAAACCACATGCAAGGACTGAGCTGGTTCCACAGCTGTTTATCAGGGGAAAGCAGATAACTTGGTGTTATCAGCATTGCATGCTCCAGGAGTATAACTTAGTGTGGGGTATTTTTTACATGCTGGTGTTTGTACAAAACCTTGTTTTATCCTGCCCACTAATACAAAACTTAAAAAAGTTCTAATGGTACTTGCAGGATTTCTCTGTGAAGTCTGATTGCCTCTGTGAGAAACAAAAACAAAAAAGCCAAAAGACCAACCTCAAAAATTCTGATTTGGAGTAATGTAGATTTTCCAAGAGAAGAGTCAGCCTGTTTCTTGTGCAAGTTCTAAGTGAGGGATGCGTGTTTTTCTGGTGATTTATCCCAGCTACCTTTCACACTGAAGCCTGCAGAAACTGCAGCTGCTCTGGGATAGAAATTTGACACTTCAAAACCTCGGGTCTGCTTTGTTTCATGTAGGCCAGAGACCAGGGGACATTGTTTTGCAGCTTCCTGACACAAAAGGTCAGTGTGGCTGTGCAGATGGATAGAGACCATTATCTCCAGGTGCCGCCAGAGGTTTACCAGAGGTTTCGCTGTGTTTTTTCACGGGGAGATGAGTGAGTTAATGGCAGCAACCTTCCACAGTACCTCTGTGCTCCTTTGCTGCTGCTGCTGTGTGGCATTTCCAGCTGCTGTCAGGTCCAGAACAAAAAGTGTAAACTTGTGATCCTCTCAGTTTTCTCTAACCTCTCCCCTTCTCTTAGATCTCCTTCCACCTGGAGTCTGCAATCTTCTCAACCCCGCTGCCATCTACGCTAACAATGAGATCAGCCTGGGAGATGTGGAGATCTATGGCTTTGACTACGATTACACATTAGCACAATATTCTAATTTACTACACTCCATGATTTTCAACACTGCCAGAGACATCCTAATAGAACAATTCAAGGTAATGAGGTGCTAAGAATTTCCACTCAATTAAGCTTGCTGCTGTCTTTGCAACGCCCCAGACATGTTTGTGCAGGCATTGTGCACACATGTCAATTACTTGATTTATTGAGATAAATTAATTGTTTCACAATCTTTGATTGCAGAATTAATTTCCTTTGAGATAATTTAACATGATGTGCATTCCTGAAGTTTTATAAATGTGGAGTTGGGATCCTTAGTGTAAAACAGCCCTGGTCAGTTGTACTGAACTATGGAGATAATGCCTGCAGAATTGCTGGTTGGAGATACACATGGTGGATAAACATAAACCATGGGCCAACACTGAAGCTGTGCAGGACTTGGCATGTGCTGGTCCATGGGATGATGCCTAGAACATGTCCCAGAACAGATACTCTTTGCAATGGGTGACTGCTCTATGCATTTTTTCTCATCACATCTTTCTGTTTAGAAGGGCTCTGCAGTGCCAGTCTTTGCCAAATACATGCATTGCGTGGAGCTTACTGGAAGTGTCCTCACTGCCTTGGTGACTCTGATGTTTGTTCACTAGTGTCCCTCACATGAGAAAAACTAGTTTTGGGTATCCTGATCCTTTGTCTTACTCCATTCATCCACTTTCTTTGCCCCTTGCAAAATTAGGCAGCACTAAATGAGCTCAACAGGTGAAACGATTTTGTTGATTTTGTTGATTATCCAGTGCTTGTGCTCTAATGATGTTGTTGATTGTCTTCCCAGTATCCAGAAGGGCTTGGGAAGTATGACTACATTCCAGGGTTTGCCATACGTGGACTTCATTATGATGTGCAAAAGGTAAGCTGTACAAAGTTCACTCTCCTGGGTTTTGTCTTCCACTGTTATGTTTTTAGTGGAAATACTTTGTGTCATTGCTTGCAATAACATCTGTCACCAAATGACCAGTGGGTCTCTGTGGCTGTGCTTTTCACTGGTTCTTCCCCAAGAAAAGTTGTCCATTGTGCCAGCCTGGCCTCCAGCAGAACAGGACATTCTAGCAAAGACCTGTGGGAAACAGCCTTGCCAATTTAAAAGTCAGTTCATTCCACAGGCTAATTAATAGAAAACTGAGCTTGTTTGTGTGATCATTTCTGTCTTTCAGGAAATTTAAACAACAAAACTCAATCCTGCATCTACAAGTACTTGCCAGGAGCAGAGGCATAATGTCTTACTCTAATAATAGAAATGACTTGTCAGGAGAATGCTTTAGGAAGCCTTCCCCACCCCCCACCCCGAATAATAGGACTGCCTGGAATAAGATCCAAGCTACTTGAGATGCATGCTTCTTGGGAACACAGGCAAGCAGAGGGCAGGCATTAGCTTTAACCCTTTTCAGGGCTTTGGCCCGGTTCCCTGAAAGCCCGATGCCCAGTGATGTCATGCTGGCTGCTGCAGCCAGGCACTCAGGTGGGAGCACAGCAGAGAAAGTTGCTTCACCATAGTAGCTTTCTCTTATGTTGAGTTTGAGCAAATTCAGGGAAGAAGGCAGTGCAGGCTGGAATGTGTGTGCTTTTTTCCAGCAGGAGGGGAAAAAAGAGATTGAAGGAAAAAACTATAGAGATTTTCTGTCTTTTGTCCTAACTGTGGTGACAGCATGGCAGCAGACCACTCATGCCACTGGCCTTACAAAGCAAGAAGTAGATCTGTGGGAAACTGAAGGTTCTTTCTCTGTTTAAATCCTTGGCTGGTATATCTGAGAAACACAGATGAGTGGCCTGGCTGAGCAAAGCACCCTTTGAGTGAGTAGAAAGTAGAGAACTCTTCTTTCTCAGGATAGAAGTTTGCGAAATGCACAGAAATCTGGGCTGTGCCTGTCTAAGTAAAACTTTCAGCATATTTGCCTGCACTCCTGGCATATTACTGGGAGGTCTGCCCACAGTGTAACAAGATGCACTGATATGGTATCCTGATGAAAGAAGTTTGATGCTGTTTTTCTTGTGCAAGCTGTGGAGTGATGTGGGTTTAGTGTGAGGCTGCTTTCCATGCCAAAAGACTTGTGTTACAGCTTCAGAATGATGGATGGAGAAGGAGTCTGATAGTAAAAATGCAAAGAAAGCTCTAATGTTACCAGCCTGGTGTGCTCCTGAATGTCTTTCCTTCAATGTATATAGAGGAGGGGAGAGCTCTTGTGTGAGGAAAATGACTGGGTGCAGCTGTGCCCTAAACTAAAACTTGCCCACTTAGTTCTGCTTAAGATAAATGTGGTGAGAAATTGATCTCTTGCGCACACAAAACTCATTTGGAATGCGTGTATTATTGGAAGGGAGATAAGAACACGTTGTCAAGTCACAGAAATATTGTTGTCCCTGTTTTTCAACTGCATCCCTGTCTACAAACTGGGGTATAACAGACTTTGTCTCACAGAAAGATGGTCTTTTGCCAGAGAGGCAAAAAAAAAGTCACAGTATGAACAAGGGTGTCTAAAAGTAGCTGCAAAATAAGTGCTGCCTAAAGTACATAGATGTGTGATGTTCATACTGAACTTTATTTTCTAAATGTTATTTGTGTGGAACTTTAACAAGGTTTCAGTGTAAATTTTAACGATAACCCAATTCTAACAGTAAATATCTATCCCTTGTCACAGAGTCTTCTCATGAAAATCGATGCTTTCCACTATGTCCAGCTGGGGACAGCGTACAGGTCTGTCAGTTCTGAAAATCATTTTCTAAATGCTTATATATGCAGGTGGATTTCTACATCTGAGTGTATGTTCATGGCATGTATTGTTCTGCTTCTTTCCTGAGCAGTGCACAGTCTTGTCTGGCTCATCCTGTTTGCCCTTGCTTCAAATGCTTACCTGGCATATAATTGCAGGGAGTTATTTTTTCTCAAGCATTTCAAGCCAAGTGTGGGTGGGAGGATCTGGAGCTTATTGTAATGGTTAATAGCACATCTGGTCACGTACAGTGCGTGGTGTCTGAGCTACAGCTGCAGCATGGCTGGGTTAACACCTGAGAGCAAACAGAGCCACTAGGAAAGGACTCCTCTGTATGTGGTTCACACATGGGCCTGTCTTCTCCAGGCAGGAATGTATCCCAGCAGTGCTCTGCTGTGCCTTGGAGAGTGGTCTGGGTGTGCAAATTACATCTTAAAGCAACACAGACATGCCAATAAAGTAATAATGCATCAGAGTCTGGGCTCACTTTAAGTCCTAGATTGTCCTATTTTTCCTGTAGTTCTCCAAGAAGAGCTGGGTGTGCTTTGGAATAAGTGGCTGAAACAGTGCAGAGCAAGTTTTTCTCCAAAGAGTTGTGAGACTGGAAACTAAGAAAGCACCTTGTCCCAAAGTGGAGTGGGGTTGGTGTGTAAGAAGTAGTAATTTATAAATATCAATAGCAAATCTCCTGTAAATCCTATATTATATTTCTTGAGCATGGAAGCCAATGTGGTTTTTTTCCTTGATCTCTGCCCTTTTGCTGTTAAGCTTCAGTTACAGTAAACACTCTAAGAATATTAAAAAGGGAGTTTCATAACTAGAGAGAATTGGCTTCTTTGAGTGCCAGCTTGGGGAGTGAGGGGAACTGGGGATTTGTATTGCCCCATATTTTACTTCAGCTTCATGAAGAGATTTTTAGTGAAAACACATGATATTTTTTCCCCCAGTGTCTTTTTGTAACTGTCTTTTTTGAAGTGTCCTTCTAAACTGTTCTTTGCTTTTGAGCACAACTGAAGCAACATTTAACTTCTTAGATGCTGTGTCATAACTAAATAGAAAAGGAGAAAGGGAAAGTTGCTGACTGCTTGAGCAAACAGCAACCAAAATTGTGCAAGAGGCAAAACCTGCAGCAGTCAGATAACCTGATGTTATGAACTGCACAGTTCAGCCATACCTCTGTTTTTGGTGTTTCTGGGAAAAACAGCCTTCTCTGTGAAGATTTTGTTCTGTTTACCAAAACTGAATAAGAAGGAAACCCCATTTTCAGCAAGCCCTTGTACATCACCTTTTCATTAAAGGTGATGTGGAAGCAACATCTCCAAACCAAGTGAGTTACCCAGTGCTGCCCAAGTCAGGTCGTGGGGCTGATTTGGTGAGGCAGTCCTGTCAGCAAATTGGCAGCAGACAGAGAGAAGCCTGTGGCTGGACTCTGTTGGAATGTGGATAAAGCCCCTCAATTAACTTGTAGGAGTAAATGAGGTATCTGAAGAATGTCTTGGGGAAGTTTTTATGTGAATCTTTACAGCTGTGTGGTGCTCTGCCTGTTTCTTTTGGGCAAGAGGAATTAGTGAGATTTTAAAAAGAGCCCGTTTTCCCCGTCCTGGTTTTCTCTGCACTGTGCAGACTGGTGATTATTGACAAACTGTTGTTTTGTGTCTAGAGGGCTCAAACCGGTGCCTGATGAAGAGGTCATCGAGCTCTATGGTGGTACACAGCACATCCCCCTGTACCAGATGAGTGACTTCTATGGCAAGGTATTGTATCCCTTGGCTGCTGGGATGCTGCGGCAGCTCTCTGAACAGCCTGGAAAACAGAGGGAATTGTCTGTGCATGTAAATGACTGCAGCCTCCCTTGGAAAGGCTTGGTCCCCAGTGAGCTGCAGTGTGTGTTTTTGTTCTAGTGGGAATATGCCCCAGAGGTTATTTAGCAGTTTAGCATCTGAAAGACATCTGCAAAGCATTTCTAAATACCAGGGCTATTGGCCTAGAGCTGAATGGCTTTGAAGGCTGATAGGGAGATGTTCTCTGCTTGTTCCTTGGCCAAATCTGGCTCCCAAGCTACGGGGCAGCCTGCAGGAGCTGCCTGCAGTGCTTGTGTTTGCAGTGAGCTGTTCGGGAGAGGGTCTCTGTGTGTAACAGTAGGGTGCTTGCAATGCCTTTCTCTCTCTGGTTTTGGGTAGGGTTTTTTTCCCTTCATGTAAAGGATCCCCCTCCACACCCCTTCAGAACTGCTCAGGGGATATTATCCATAGGATTGTTGTCCATGAGCGTAGGGGTTAGTAAAGTACAGGCATTCTGTCTGTAGGAGCTGTAAAAATCCTTTGGTTGCCTGAACTAGAGGAAGTTAGGAGAGATTTTTCTTCCTTGAGTGTCTCTTGTGGTACAGTGGCCAAATGGGACCGTTCACATCCCTTCTGCCAGAACTGCTTTGTTTCTTCCTTAGTTCCAGTGCCTTAGGGAAGCTGGAAGGAGAAGGGCACACTTCCTCTGCTAATACCCCTGTGAGTCTGCTCTGTGAAGTCTTCAGCAAGGTCACTTCTTGATTTTTCTCTTGGGAACAATTAATCTGAGTGGTTGCTTTCTGGATAAGTATATACTCTGTTTATAGCTCAATGATGTTTCCAGCTTTGAAATAGGACATTTTTGTTTAGAATTTGATATCTATCTGTAAACTACCCTCGATTGGCCTCCTCCTGTGCAACTCTCCTCACTCCTGCCAATCTTGAGATGACTTCACCTTTCTTTTTAAGTAATTTTAAACATGAAACCTGTTTCAAGTTGTGGCCTTCTGTAGGACCGGGTGCTCATGCTGAGGTGCCTTTCTGTGCTGCTTTGTACATACTAGGTGCTTTCTTCTTTCCTGTAGTCAGTATTGAAAAATTTGAAATAACATCAGGCCACAGAAGTAGAGATATCAGCTTAGTCTTTGAGAAGAGGTGAATCTCCTCTCCTAGTAATGTAATAGACTCCATGGACTAATAGGTGGATCCCAAAGAGAACAAAAGTATTTACAAATAATGGCATTTGCATTCAGCAATGTCTGCTCAACCTGTGCCACTGAGTGGGGCATATTTTCCCACATTAGTGAGAAAGATGAAAGATGGGTTAAGATGACTGCTGGTGTGAAGAGGTGCAGTGAACTGGTGAGGAGTGAGCCTTTAGCAGGGGTCTTGGATTTGTTCTCCTCAGTCTGCCATGCTGGTGTTGCTGTATGGACAACAGGAAGGTTGCTAACAGACAACAGGAGAAGTGGACTGATACGACTGAAGTGTGTAAATACACTCCCTGAAGGGTTTTCCTGATTCTCTGTTAGGAGTGTGTGGACAGCTGCCAGCATCCCAACCTGCAGTAGGTAGGCACAGATTTTGCCCAGGGTTAGACACTGCAGTTGGTGTGGCTTTACATGTGATGGTCTGTAATGTAGGAGGAGAACTCATGGATGTTGTAGAAAAAGCACATGTAACATTCAGAAAGCACAATCCCATTTTCATCGTGACTCCTGTCACTATGTCTGCCTAAGGAAGCCAAGGCCACTAAAGGGGATTGGGAGAAGCTGGACTTGCCTTGTAGGAAAATAACACAAGGCACAAAAATGAAACCACTGTTAACAGCAAAGATTTACCTTGTCAACTCTGAACATTTACCTGTCACCTCTGTACTTAAGGTATTGAGATGTAGGACAGGTCATTGCTCTGCTGCACTCTGCTAAATCCCATACCTGCTTATTTCAGTAGGAACTGCCTGTCTTTGTCCCTCTTGCTTCTTTCCCAGAATCTCTGAACAGGAAAAAAAGGTGAAGGCTGTTTTCAGAAACTTTTGGTTTTGCTATGGGAGAAATACTCCCTTAGCAACCAGACATCAAAATGGACAGAAGTGTTGGAGGATTCAGTGAGTATCCTAAGCAGCCCCACCATGTGTGGTGTGTGGCCCTTTGTGTTGTTTTCTGCTGTAGGTAGATGGAAACTGTTCAACGCTCAGCACACCAACAGCTTTTGATTGCAGCATTTTTTGGTAATACACCTCAGGGAAAATGCTGTTTGTTGTTCCTTTGCCCTTTTGACCCCAATTTGTACTGGCCCAGGTATTGCCTTTAGACAGGGCTGCAGAGGGCTGGTCTCTGACACCCTTACCCAGACAGACTAAATGGGAGATGTTCTCCTGTTACATCCTGGTGTGACAGGGCCACACATTCTTCATTAGGCAGCAGGGGCCCTGTCAGCTTCCACCATCTGCACCTTCTGTGGTTTTCTGGATGCTGCTTTCGTGTCTATCTTTCACATAGCTCTAATAAATGCTTTCTGAAGTGGGCCAGTGTTATCCTACAGCATTGCAACTTTGCAGCTGTCAGTGCTGGATTGCTCAAAGCTCATGCACAGGCATGATGGAACTGCAATGCCAGGGCACTGCTGGTGACCAGGTTCATGGGGAGGTCTGTGTGCTTCCCAAATTGCTTTCCATGTACAAGACCTTAGTAACCGTCTCCATTCTGGTCTCAAACTTTATTGATGGAAGATGAAAAAATTGATCCCAGATTCATCTTGCAGGGGAGACTCACTGAAGTCCTCTGCATGGGTGGTACCTACAGAATAAACAAAGTTTATTTTACTGGAAAGCCTCTCTGGGGCCAAAGTTGTCTCTTGGCCCGTTGATAGATTGGTGATTGATAGGCAATAACAATAGCAAATGTGTGTGAGCTGCAACTCTGCCTAATGCAAGGGGAGTTATTCCTTGGTCAGGATTTAATTGTCCATTTCTACTTGACTGCTGGTGGGCTGGAGTTCTTTTTCCTCTGGGTTTTCTGTAGTCACAGACAAGCATTGACAAATGACTTGGAGTGATTCTTACACGGCCTTGTGAAACCACATGGAATGTGGTTTGAGCAGCTTTGGTGCCCTGTGCCCAGTGTCACAGCCTGGTTTAGATGAGCAATGTGGCATCTTCAGCAAGGCCCTTGTCTACTGCTGTTGGCACCTGTATTAATGCCAAGAGTCCAGGCGGGAAGCAAGGGTTGAAATAAAAATATCTGGGACTGACTCCCTGCTTCCTCCATCTTCACCCTGTGATATTAATTATGCTGGGTTTGTTTAATGATTTGTGTGAAGGAAATACCTCTCTGTCTTCAAGGTCAGTATTTTGGTTGAGAAGAGAGGGCTACTTGCTGAGTGGCTGGGACTTCCCACACCAGTGTTTTTCTTTTTGTTAGCCTGGAATATATTCCAGATGATGCTGGGTGATACGAGTTTGTTTGTTGGCTTTACTATTTTTTTCCCAGTATTTTTGGTTTAATGTCTCCCTTTGGTTTTTTGCTTTCCAGGGTCCATCACTTAAGCAGTTTATGGACATTTTTTCTCTTCCTGAAATGACACTGCTCTCTTCAGTCATCGATTACTTCATCACTCACGGCATTGAGTTTGACCAGGTGCATCTCTACAAGGACATATCTGTAAGTGAAATGTCAACTGCCTCACAGCTCACACCACATCAGAGCTGTGAGCTCTGCAGCACCCAAACCTAAGGGGCTGGCAGTGACCAGCCTGATACAACAGCTCTGTTGTCCCTTTAGATCAAAGCATTACCAGGGAATATTCAAAGCTGTGTTTTCAGAACATGTTTGGGTTCTGTCTGTACTACAGAGCTGGTGTTTCTGGTGTATCTCATGCAGGAGTGCCTAGGCTGCTTAGGCTGAAGGTCCTTCCATGGGAAATACGTCCCAAAGCTTGTGTAAATGTTTTCTGGTTCTCCAGGCTTTTAAACTATGTTTCCCTTAGTATCTTATTTTTCAATGAGTCTTGGTCTGACCATGTACCAAATAGTTCACTTTGTACAGTGATTGTTGTAAAACACCTGTCCTTTCCTGTTCTGAGACCCCTCTACCCCTTGCAGCTGCAGAGTAGTCTGATCCTTTGGGGATGTTTTCCAGTGGGTGACTGCAGCTTTCATGTGTCATTTACTCCAAGGTGTTAAGTGGCACTTGAAAAGGCTGTGTGGGATTATCAGCATTGTTGGGGCTGTTTGACTTCTCAGTTAATGCTGTAGGCAAGATGTAAGTGCTTGAGATTGCTGCTCTGGGTGACTTATGCTGACAGACAACACATTTTCTGTATTGCACTCGTTTTTCCATAGAGAAGGGATTTTGGTTTGTACCTTGTGGGAATCTTAGACTCACCCACTGGCTGTTCAGTTCTGGGACAGAAATGGGGCTCCATGGGGAAATGGAGCTCCATGTCTGTGCTGCTGCTTTGTGATAAGGATCCACCTGTCAGCTGTGTCCTGACCTTCTGTTGGTGCTTGATAGGAACGTGCCAGCCCATTTCCCACAAGACCTTAACATGTTTTGAGAGTGTGGGGTGTTGGTTTTGCTCTTGGGTGGGGAAAATGGGAAGAGGGGACACAGCTGACTCCCAAGGACTTTTGTGAAGAGTATCTTCTGAACCTTCTTTTGAGATCAAAATGGATTTGTTCCTAATTGAAATCTTGAGAGCAGGGGGATGGTTGCCACAGCTGATACATGTCCAATGCAGGGCAACTGGTATGGTCCAGCTCTCAGACTCCTGAGTGCTAATCCTGGTTTTGTCCTTTGGGTGGACAATGTGGTCATCTCTGAGGAGTGACTGAAGTAGGCAAAGAAGAGAGCTATGACAGAAAATCTGTGGCAATGCCTGAAATCTTTATTGAAACTAGGGACCATCATGTACTCTCACCAGAGGAGTTCTTGCTTTTTTTCCTGTACAATGAGAACAAACAAACATTTTTGCAAAACTTATCCCTTTACAGTACTCAAGTTTGAATGCAAAGAAAAGCTTTGTGAACATGAGCACAGAGATCCTTCTGTGCCTGCAGACAGGTGTTCCAGAGGGCTTGCACAGCCCAGCTGTTAGGACAGCACAGGCTTAAACTGACACCCTGCTGTAGTTCTTGGTGGTGATGCTGATGCAGCCTGGGTGTTTGGGAGCAGGTCAAGTGCTGCAGGCACTGCACTGAGTCAAAAGGGCAGACTCTGGGGTATGGTAATGGCTGAAGCTGAAATGTAATTAAAGTAGTCCTGTCACACCAGTTTGGTCACTTCATGTTTGAGAGTAAGAATGTACAGTTTACCCTGCTTCCCTCTGGAGGCCTTTTTTTGAGCCCTGTTTGACACCTACCAAGGCTCCAAGATTTTACCTGCAGAAACATTATAGTTTTACCTGTTTCTTTTTTCTCCTTCTTCTTCTTCTGTTTTTTTGGAGGGCAGGGGTTTAGGGAAAAGAGCACACTGAAATCTTTCTTCTCTGCAAAGGTAGTTTTGACACAAATCCAAAGTTTTGCTTGCTTTTAGTGACAGTGCTGGTTAAGAGAAAGTTGTTTTCTTGTTAGAGCTCCTACTCTCTGTTAAGATTCTTTCCAGTAAGGCAATGAGATGCGACGTCTGCCTTTTTGCCCTTCAAATCCACATGGTGGAAAGAAGCTCCTAAAATTCCATTTTGAACTGGTAATGCCTCCACCTTCATAATCCCCATTTAAGTTGTAAACTGTGGTTCTCTCCAGCTCTGAAGAAAATTATTTTTGGGGTCATGAGGAGGTTTCCCCAGCACTGCCATGGGACCAGTTGACTGTGTGGCAAGTGTCACTGTAGTGATGTCAGTGGTGAGTGTGGGACTCAGGCTGAAAGGGCAGCTCCTGAAGGGGCACACAGTGTGACAGGGATTGAAGGGTCCTGGGGAAAGGCAGCATTTGTTTACTGTGTAAATTATCAGGGATGAAAATGGTGCTGTTCAAACAAGCATGTGCAAAGACTGCAAACTGTGTTGCTGCTCTGGAAATGGTTTTGTGGGTCTGGCATATCTCGCTGGATGGAGACTTGGGCAGAATCTCAGCTGGGTGTGTCCAAAAATGTGTTGTATCTTGGCTTCTAGCCTGGAAAACAGGATATTTGGATGCCCTTGAGAACATCTGTTTTAGCTTGCTTCCCTCCCTTGCAATGGGAGCTTCTGCCCTGCCTGGGCACACTGGTCACCCAGGGCTAGGAGCTGTGGCCCTCCTTGGCTTGTGGACTGTGATTCCTTCTTGGAATGACAGATGTTCTCCTCTGCTGCTGCTCACCCTCGCCATGCTCCTGTCCTTTGGGTCACCCTTGGCAGAGTTTCCACAGGCACAGGGAGGAAGAAAAGCCCCCTGGTGTCTGAGGCAGTATAGTTTTGGGACAGTAAATGGTTTTGGAGTGGCACAGTCTTTATTGCCTTGGAACCAGTGGGGTAACATGTGCTCATTTCCAAGAGTAGGAAGGAACTTGTGCTTTCACAGGTAAGTTTTGAGGTTTTCCCCCTTACACTGCATCAGCTGAGCCAACCACCCTGTTCTTCTTTTGGCATCTTGATGAGCCTTGCTGGGCAAGCTTTGCTGCTTTGCAGTGGTGGAGCTTTTGTTCATTCAGCAAGGAGGGGATGTAGCATTACTGCTCTGGTCCTCAGTGGTGGCAGTAAGTTTACATGCTGGGAAACAGGAATGCCCATGTGTAAAACTGAAACTTTTTCCTCCCTGCTCTTTTCTTTAGGATGCAATTAGAGATGTTCATGTGAAAGGAGTGATGTACAAATGGATTGAAAAAGATATGGGTGAGTTAAATAGAGCTCTGGTGCCAAATTCACTGTCACTTCCTCAGTCTTTCTCTTTAGATAGGACTGATGGGGATGAGGAAGGCCACTTTGTCACCATGGTGGTTCATTGCCTGCCTGCTTGAGGTGGATCTAACTCAGACTTTTCGCATCCTTAGTGGTCTAGGGGCTAGGTTTTGTTCGGTGTTGTGATGGATGCTGTGTGTTTCATTCTGACACAGAAAAGTATATTCTGCACGGGGATGAAATCTATGCTGTGCTAAACCGCCTGGTGAACCACAAGAAGAAACTGTTCCTCATCACAAACAGCCCCTTCAGCTTTGTGTGAGTACCATTATTGCTCATCAATGGGTCACCATGGCACAGCAAGAGCTGTGCAGGGCAGTCTCTCTTCTGAGCACCTGGAATTTGTGTGGGACAGGGTTTTGTGGCGGTAGCCACAGAGCTCTCTGGGAACTGCTTGTGATGAATGTTGCACCCACAGTATTGATCTCACTTTTTGAAGAAATTACAAGACTATGGCTGGCCACAACATTATAGAGCTGACACTTTCTATTGCCTCTAGCAATGTTTGCTGCATCACAGACTTTCCTGGGCTTCCAGTGGTGCAGAAGAAAGTGTGTGACAGCTTGAAACAAAGCACAACATCAGTACTTCACACAATGAGACAGTCTTGGGAGGTTCAGAAATCTGCTTTCTTCTCTGTTACTGAAATGAGAGTGAATTTGGAGCATATTGTTGTAAAGATGCAGCGTTGGGTGAAAAAGGAGTACTGGATCTGTTAATTTTTCTGTTCCTTTGCCTTTAGGGACAAAGGAATGAAGCACATGGTTGGCAAGAACTGGCGGGACTTATTCGACATGGTCATTGTGCAGGCGGACAAGCCCAACTTCTTCACTGACCGGCGGAAGTACGTGTCCAGGGTGCTCCTGCCTGGGGCTTGGGGCCCTCCCTGCAGGGAACTGCTCCTTTGGCCTGCCAAAAGCAGTGGTTTGCTAAGCATAGTCTAGCTCCAGGAGGTATTCAGCCTTCCACTGTCCTCTCAGATAGTCTCTGAGGAATTGACCTGTCTGGGAATAGAATGTGTAGAGCCAAGCAGAAAATGTGTTTCTAAAATTGGCATGAAAGGTGGTCATTTCTTGTCTTGAGAATGTGACAAAATCTTTCATTTTCTTCTTCCCCACAGCAAGTATCTGTGTAGGTTTTTTTTGAGGTTTTTTTGGGTCTTGTTTGTACTGGATACATGCTGTTTGGGAACTGGCAGCTCTGGAAGCCTTTGTATGTGGCAGCTGGGTTTTGTGGTCAGTTAGGAGCTGCCAAAGGGCTAGCTGATAGGCTGCTGTCCTTACTTTGCTCTTTGGCTTCTTTGCTTTGGGAACTTGTGTCTGCTTAGTTGGGGGATTGGTCTATTCTTTCCTTTGTATGTGTTTTCCTCCCCCACTTCCCAGACCCTTGGCATATGCTGGAGTAAACCCATGGAATGGATTTATAATATATGATGGCCTAGTAAAGGCTTTTTCATGAACCAAAGGTAAAGTGCTTTACAAGCACAGCCTGGAGCTGTGATGATCTGGACCTCCTGGAAATAAGACCTATGGCTGCCTGGTGCCCAAGATCCACTCATGGAGTGGGGAATGTCATGGCAAGCCTTCAGGAAAAACAGGAGACAACTCGGTTCACCTGCTGAACTCAGCATGGGGATTGCTTTCCATTCTCTCTGCAGACTTGCTTTATCCTCTAGGACATTCCATTGTCTCTGCTGGGCTGGGGCAAAGCCAGGTTGGAACAGCACACAAAGTGTTTCATGGCAAAGCCTTCCTGGCCTTGGCATTTCAGAGGGAGTCATCATGGTTATTTTCCTCCTCTCTGTATGTGAAAGCAAGAAAAGTTGTTAGGGATTTTGGCATGAAGTGGTTAAAGTCAATGGAAGCATTTTGAAAAGATATTTCCCTTTCACACTTTCTCTTCCCCTGAGAAAATAGTGCAGAGGGCCCAGAAGGTCACTTAGAGCTCATGTAGAGCTTTTATTTAAAGTTGTTACATAGGTAAACAAGTTTTGTGATTCAAATGTTCTTGTTGCTGGGTAACAATCACCAAAAATCAAAAGAAGCTGACATCTCCCCCTGCTTTTTCTCAGACCTTTTCGAAAACTGGATGATAAAGGCTCACTGCAGTGGGACAAAATAAACCAGCTGGAGAAGGGAAAGATCTACAAAGAGGTAAAGTGAATGGGTGCATAAGGGGTGTGAAGCAGGAGTCTGAAATGGGGACTTGTAACATGCCTGCAGTTTTGGAAATCACTGGAAAAACAGGACAATCTGCTTGGTCAGGGCGAGGGGGAATGATGAGTTCTACTGTAGGGCATCTGTTCATGTTTGGTGTTTGAAAAGTGAAATAGAAATCCTTGAAAAGAGCACCTGTGTAGGTAGAGGGAGTTTGTAAGAAGACACGCTTTGGGCTGGCTGTGGGCAGTGGAAGATGTCCCCTGTCCCCAGGAGCTCTCACTGGCCTGGTAGAACACTGTCCCCAGAATGCCTTAAGCATGGGCTTGGCACTGGGGATGGGGGGACAGGGACAAGTGGGAAAAGGCAGAGCAGTGCCAGGTGACTTAGGGTGTGGGGTACTTGCTTTTCTACCCAAGGGAACCTGACAACTCTGCCAGGCTGGGTTTTCCCTGCTGCTGCCCTGTTTGTGTGAGATGGGATGGTAGGGAATCATCCTCTGTATGTGTGGGAGGGACCAGTGAATGTCCCCTGCCCCCATGGACAGTGAAACCTTCGCCCTGGGAGCTCTGCTCTGGCATTGTCCAGCAGCGCCAATTGTGTGCTTTTCCCTCAGCTCTTCTGATGTCCTTGTCCTAAAACTCTTGTCCTGGAGGGGCTCCCAAGAGTGTGATAGCTGAGGCTAAGAAGGCACAGCTCTCTGAAACCTGTTGTGCATGTAAAGATCTTCCACACCTCACTCCAAATTGTTCTCCATAAGGTTGGAAGAAGTGGACTTGTGGAGAAGGGAATAAAGAAACAAGGGTGATCAAATAGGGTACAAAGCATCAAAGAGGGTACAAAGCCTGGCTCCTGACTCTCCCCTTCTGGAAAGACCAGCAAGGCCGAAGATGAGCTGTAGCTCTGGTGAACTTGCTGCCCTGGGTGTTGTCCTTGCAGCTGCTCTGTCCCCTGAGACAAGTTGCCTCTGGCTTTAGGACAGTTTGTTCTTGGTTATTTGAGCTGTCCAATCCCACGGGAAGAAACTGTTAGTGAGATTGCAGTCAAGTAGCTGGGACCTGACCTGTGGTAGCAAAGTAGGTCATGTCCTTGAGTAGTGTTGTTGGGAAGCCTCTGTCTGGTGGGTCTGCAAAAGGGCTGGGCTGGTGTCCCATCCTCTGCCAAGAGCTGGGAACATGCAAGTAGAGCTCATTCACAGTGGGTTAGCAGCTCCCTCAGGAGAAAGGCACACCTCACCCAGGGAGTTTATTGCTGAATTGAATCCTGCTCTTGAGCCACCTACATCTTGTGGCCACAGGTTGCTCACCCAAGTGAATGATGCACTAAGGGAAGAAAAATATGAGGGAGGAAGGTGGGCTGGGTGGGATCTTGGGCTCCTCTCCAGTTCTTCTCCACTGTCATGTTTATCTGACTGCATTAAGGTTGTTCCCTAACTGTGGTTCTTAGGATGTGACAGAGATGTATCATGCTTGTGGCCCATCCTGCCTTCAGGATTTTTGGTTTCTTGGAGTGCCACAATATGCTTCTTTCTGGCAAGTGTCAGTGGCCATGGACCTGTGCTGATGTTGTTGCCAGAGGCCTCTGAGCTATTTCTGTCCCCTGAAGCAGGGCTGGATGGCAGTTTTTTGCTGTGGGTATCCCATGAATGGGACCTCAGGGATTGGTGTTGTGCCCTAGGGACTGGGAAGTAGAAATGATGCCCTCTACTAATCCCTCTATTCCAACAAATGTGGTGTTTTCTGTGTGTGCCAAGTTTGTATGTCTGTCCCTCTCCCGGTCTGTGATCTTGGGGGAAAGGAGGGCAGGACCTGGAGGTCTCAGAACAGGTTTGTGGCTCCATGGAGCTCCAAGCGCAAGGTTCCTGGCTATCAGGTCCACTGCTGTTTGAGGTGACTGGAGCACAGCAGAGGACTCTCCCCCTTCCAAGGCTGTGCTCCATTTCCTTGCTCTGCCAGTGGCTTCCTAAGCAGCAGCATTGCGTCCAAGAAGTTCAGAGGCTGCCTGGTCCTGTGTTTCTGTGCTGTTAAGGGAAGTCTGCTCAATTCCAGGGATGCTGCAGGAACCGAAGGCTGAGCACCCTGGTCCTGGGCAGCCTTAGCTGTACATACAGCAAGCTGCCAGTGGCTGCTGGGGGGGTTGCCTTGTGATTGGGGGCTTTCTGGCCAGGCTGGTGCTGGTGGTTGGGGGTGCTGGTTCCCTCCTGCCACTGGAGACTGGCCAGAGAGATTGCTGCTGAGTGGCTCATAGGTTTGCACTGACTGCTTCTGCTGGTCTGCTGGCATTGATGGGGCCTTTTCCTTTCCTAGTGGGTTTTATTTTCATGACTCATGTGGAAAACTTGTGTGGAGATGGAAGGCTTGTCCCTGAAGTGCCTTCTGTGCATGTATGGATGTTCAGAAAGCCTTAAAGGCTGCTTGGTGCTGTGCTTTAGCTGGTGCTTTGGGGTTCGGTTTGTTTTACTCAGCTGTGAATCTGTGCAAGCTGCCTGGCTCTTTGGCTTGGTTAAACAATTCCTGTGGACATGTGGGTGTTGTTAATCTTTGGGGTTGGGATGATGGTCAGCGATGTAGAAGAGCTCCTGACTCCAAAAGCCTTGCCTGGCAGTTCTCACCTTCCCCCTGGTGCATCCTGTGAGGTGAAATCATTATCACCTGAGACCAACAACTTCTAAACCCAGAACACCTGGGGTTCTTTCTGCCCATCCTCAGGCATTTCTAATTTAGGTATCTCTTGGCCTTTAAACTGCCTCCTTTTGTTGCCTTTTTAGACCATATTGCCTTCTTGACTTGCCGTGCCCTAGACCACAGAATTTCCCCTGAATTCCCTGTTTGCAAAAACTCTTTGGAAGAGTTTTTGCCTTTTTCTTTAGCCTTAAAAAAGCTGAGGTATGTACAGGGAGTTGTCACATGGGAAGAAAGTGAAGTGAGGTGGGGAAGGACAGAAACCTCTGGGTGGAGATGGTGGGGCAGAGATGTCTGTTGAAGAGACATCCTGTGAGGGTGCTCACACCTGCACGTGGTGAGGTGGCCTTGTACCCGCATTTCACTCTGTGCTGCTGTCACTTGCAGGGCAACCTCTTTGATTTCCTGAGGCTGACGGGCTGGCGTGGATCCAAGGTGCTCTACTTTGGTGACCATCTGTACAGTGACCTGGCGGTGAGTGCAATGTCTCTGCTCTCCAGCGAGGTGGGAGCAATCCCACATGGCTGCTGTGGCTGCAGCTGGGCTGGGGATAAGGCAGGGCCTGCTCTGAGTGCTCAGGGCTGTGCTGTGCTGGGTGCCCCCCCACAGGACACACAGGCTTCCCCACTGCTGTCAGACAGAGGCAAGCACAGGAGAAAAGGCTCCTGAAGTACTTTCTGTGGGTAAAGTCTGTGAATTGGAGAGCAGTTTGTATTGATCCAGCCTTTTTAGGTGCTTTATGCAACTGATCCTGGTGACCAGGAGATGGCTGTTACTGGCATGGGCCCTGGATGGCCGTCCCCTGAGAATCCAAAATGGGAACAAACCCACTCTTCTAGGAACCAGGGTTGTGTTTGGCTTTCAGTCTTTATGTTGAATTCTTGGTTGTTTTTTCACCCTGACCTCCAGGACCTCATGCTGCGTCATGGCTGGAGGACTGGAGCCATCGTTCCTGAACTGGAGACGGAGATCCGGATCATAAACACGGAGCAGTACATGCACTCCCTGACCTGGCAGCAGGCTCTGACAGGGCTGCTGGAGAGAATGCAGGTAAACAGCTCTTGGCTGAGCAGGACAGGTTATATGCTGCCTTCTGACTCTGAATTTTGGGTTTAGCATGGGGATGAGGACATGTACCATCTTTCCTGGTTCTCAAAAATATCTCATCCTCCTCCTGGTGCAGTGGGCCCTGGGTTTGTGAGTTACAGTGGAAATTGCAGGGAGCTGAGGGGTGGCCTGCAGGGACTGATGGATGTGGTACTTTCTACTGCTGCCTTTGCAGATGTATCAGGATGCAGAGTCAAAGCAAGTATTGCTGGAGTGGATGAAGGAACGGCAGGAGATCAGGTGAGCATTTTGCCCCCTCATTCATGAGGTCTCTTAGGGGCTCCAAGGCCCTGTTTTGTATTTTGCTTTGGGGACAATGGTGCTGCAGCTGCTGGACTCTGTTCCTGCCTGGTGTCACTTGCCTCTGTGTGGGGGCCATGCAGCAGTGCAGTCCTGCAGCCTGGGAGGTTGCACTGGTTTGAAGGCAGGATGGGAAAGGGGAGTGCTGGGAGGGGTTGGTGGGCTGTCTGCTACTGCAGTTCCTGCAGCTCCAGACACTGCTTGTAACAGGTGGAGCACTGCACAGGGACTGGTCTGCATCACAGCCTCAGGAGGGGATACTTGGGGTGATGCCCTAATGCTCTGGGAGTGGGCTGGCCCAGGGCTAAGGGAGTGGGAAGAATCTGTGACTTCAGTTTTATCTACAGAGCACCATCTCTTTCTTCTCAGGTCTCTGACTAAGAACCTGTTCAACCCCCAGTTTGGAAGCATCTTCCGCACCTTCCACAACCCCACGTACTTCTCCCGCCGGCTGGTGCGGTTCTCTGACATCTACATGGCTTCCATCAGCTGCCTGCTGAACTACGACGTGAACTTCACCTTCTACCCACGGCGCACCCCTCTGCAGCACGAGGCTCCACTCTGGATGGACCAGCTGTGCACGGGCTGCATGAAAACCCCCTTCCTGGAGGAGATGGTGCACATCCGGTGAAGGGCAGGTACTGCAGGCAGCAGCAGCACAGCCGGGGCTGGAGTGGGGCCGGGCTGCTCGGCCGGCAGCACCTCTGTCTACCACTAAAGGGCGTTTGACACTTGCGTATGTGTGTAGATGGTGTGTTTATTTTCTCCCTCACTGGCTCCATCCCTTTCCCTGAAGTGCACTGCAGGCTGGACAGAGGATGGGTGCTTGTGCAGGGAGTCCTCTCTAGGAGTAGGAGAGATGGAGGGGCCAATGCTGGTGGTGGGACACTGCCCATCTCTGCTCTGTGCCCAGACAAGTGGCTCAGGCATGGAGCTCTGTTTCTCCAGTGCTTGGTGAAAACACCCACGGGAGGTGAGACAAGGTGTGTCAGGTCTAGAGCTGCCCCCATAGCCCAGGACTGCAGCATGAGTGACTCTGCAGAGGACAGGTTCAGGGCTGCCAGCTGGGCAACCAGTCAAGCCCATCAGTGAGTGCATCATATGACAAAGCATCAGCAGCAGTACCTGTCCAGCCCCATCCTGCTCCCCACCAGACTGGTCTGTCCAGTTGGGGACTCTGGTAGGTCACTGGGCAGGATGTACAGACCCTGGGTGTGGGAGTAGGTCACAGGGCCCCAAAGTTACTGTTTGGGGACATGGCTGGTTTTTGAGAGAGCTTAAAGCTGTGCACTTGGTATTTTTGGGTTTGGTGCCATGTGACATCAGTATTTTGGCAATTGATTGTGATCTATAGTGAGTTGCAGAGGGATGTGTTCAGCCCTTCAGGGAAAGTGCAGAGTTGGCAGCAGAGGTGGGGACCTTCCACCTGTGATCACTGAGCTGTGGCCTAAGGTGGCTGGAGAGGCAAGTGAGGATGTTTGGGGAGGGGGTGAATGTGAAGTGCTGCTGGGGAGTGTGGTCACGCAAAGTCCTGTGGTGCCTCCCCAGCAGGATGAAGAGCAAAGAGATGCTAATAGTGATGCCAGAGTCTATAGGATGGGACAAAGGTGACAGTCAGGAGGCCCAGGAAGGTTAGAGCTGATTTAGGATGTGAGGTGGAGAAAGTGGGCCCTGCACCTGGCTCAGGGCCTTGCTGGTCCTGTCCAGGCTTCACACTGCCCCAGGGCCATGCAAGGTGTTGGGGAGGGGTAGAAGCACGTGAGGGGGTGTTGAGAGTTTGTGCCACTCTGATACTGGCTGGCCCTAAAGATCATGCCCTCAGAAAGCTGATTGGTGTATGAGAAGTGATGGCTGTAGAATGAAGGGGTGGAAATTGATTGCCTTGGTCCTCCTCCTCCCCTCACTGCTGCACCATTTGCAGATGGCAACAAGGGTGACAGTGCCAGGTTGCTCAGGGGCAGTCGGTGTTGAGGTGACAGGGAGGAGAGAGGGAACAGAGAAAGGAGGGCCTGGCAGTGAGCAGGCACAGACAGAGGTGAATGAGTGTGTCAGGGCAGTGGGTAAGGGCTGTGGGTTTGGAGGGAGTTGGGGATGAGCATGGGGGCAGGCACCAGGGGCTTTGTGAGCACTGGGCTGTGGTGAGGGCTGTAGTAGCTGGGGGTGTCAGTGTGGGGCAGCTGAGGGAGAGGAACCAGAGCGCTCTGGAGGACCCTGTGCCAGGACCTGTGACTCAGAGAAAGGTGCTGCGTGTGTCAGCAACCCTCAGTGAGACACACACACACAAAATCTTCCCCTGCATGTTCCTCTCCAGGGCCATGCCAGGCTGGCCTGTCTGTCACTTGTGTGTCACTGCCTTGTCTTTGTGCCATGTGCCAGCCTGTCACACACTTTCAAGATGCCTTGTGCTGGACTCAGTGGCTTGGACAATCTGTTAATGTGGCCGCTCTAATCAAACACCTGTAGTAGGTGCATGTGGCACTTGTCTTTGTGCTGTGTGTAGTGTGTAGCTCAATAAACGACTGCAGCATGAGTAACTAACTGACTAACCCGCTCCCTGTGCTCACCGGGGCTCCTCTGCCGGCTCTGGGCCACGACCAAAGGCAGCCTGGGCTAAAGGCAGGGTGGGCATCGGACAGACCGAGGCTGAGGCGTTCAGCACGGAGCAGTCGCTGCCCTTACAGCGGCAGTGCAGGCAGGGGGCACTCGGAAAGGGTGTTTGGGGTGGTGGCTGATGTGACTCGTACCTGACCACGGGGCAGTGTGAGGGCACAGGAGCAAGGCCCAGCAGGCCCCGGGGGATGTTGCACGCGAACACTGAGGGTCGTACGTCCCTGGGAGCGGCTGAACTGGGCCCTGGGTGCAGAAGGCTTGGGCAGGCATCACCTCGTGCGGGGCCAGGACGGGCGCTGGGCGGGGGCGAGAAGGGGCTGGAGCTCCCACCTGCTGGGGGCGGCCGGTACCGGCGGGGCGGGCGGTGGGAGGCCGGGGCGGCGAGGCAGGCGCGGGCACAGCCGGTGGCGCTGAGCTGTTTATTTCCCGGCGGTGCGGCGCGGGGTTACTGCGGGAACCCGCAGGGGTCGGTCCCGGTGTCGGCCAGGGGCGGGTCCTGTGGGGAGAGAGCGCGGGGTGAGCTCGGGGCGGAGGGAGCGCGGGGTGAGCTCGGGGCGGAGGGAGCGCGGGGCGGGGCCGGGCGGGGCGGAGCGTGGCTCACGTGTAGCGGTTCGTAGTCGGGGCCGTGGCTGCCGTACAGCGGGTTGGGGATGGCCACGAGCGGCCGCTGCGGGCGGGGCCTGGCGGCGCGCGGGCCCGAGCGCTCCGGCCGCGGCTCCGCCTGCTCCTCCTCCTCCTGCTCCTCGTCCTCGCGGAGATCGGCCTGCAACGGGAGCGGCGGGTGGGCCGGGCTAAGGCACCGGGGCGGGGCTGGGACACCGGGGCGCGCCCCGCCCACCCCCTGCCCGTTAGTCGCCCGCGGGCGCCCCCTGGCGCACTCCCGGCCGATCCTCCCGGGCCCCCGGCTCCATCCGCCGCCCTCGGCCCCGTCCTGCTGCCCAGCTCACCCATACCTGATAGTACCCGAACTGCCCCTGCTGCCGCCGCCTCCTCACGCAGTAGTAGGCGGTGCCGGCACCCGCAGCCAGCGCCAGCACGAAGCACAGCGCTGACAACGTCCCCGTGGCCACGGAGCCCGACCCCTGCGCCGCACCGTTCACCTGTGCCGAAAACAGAGGCCCCGTCACGGCGCTGCCCCGGCACAGCGATGGATCAGCCCCTGCTGCTGCTCCCCAGTGGACCGTGGGCAGCCCACCCAAAATGAGTCACGCCAGAGAGCAGAGGATGAGGCCAGTTCTTGGGATGACTCTGTCACATCATCCCCAGTGCCAGTCCTGATGCCAGCCCTGTTTGTGCCCCAGACTCACCTGGCCAAGGTGAACAAGAGGCGGTGGGATCCTCAGTGGCTCTGCTATCACGTGAATGATGCCATTGAAAGCTATGATGTCCCACTCCACAATCATCGTGTCATTGATCCCCTTGGCGTCCTACAGCACAGGACACAGATGATGGCACCTATCCAGAAAGGCTTCCCATCATTCCCTGTCTCAAAAGAGATGTGGTGAAGCTTGTGGGCTTTTTTTGCCCTGTGCCAAGGCTAAACCTACTGAGTGCTCTGTACTGTTGCTCGCTGGGAGGTCTGATACACAGAGGTCGTGTCCTGACTGGGACGGGATGATGGTGCCCGTGGTGAGGTTGAAGCTGAAGAGGACGACATTGCTGGATGACACATGGAGCTTCAGTTCTTCTCCTGTCAGTGTCTGAAAAAGCACCAGTGCACAGAGATGAGAAATGGATGAGCTGGTCTCTCCCCTTCCCTGCCAAGCCCAGACTCTCCATGGCCACAGACAGCTCCGTTCCTGGATAACACAGCACAGAATGACTGTGCAGAGCAGAGGGGATTTGAGACCCTTGGGATTGTCAAAGCTCAGCTAGAGAAGGCTCTGAGCATCCTGACCTAAGTGGCTCTTCTAGGGAATGGCTGGACTGGAGACCTCCAATCCACTGGTCCCCTCTGACCCACATTCCTCCTCCTTCCCCAGACTATTTCACACCATCATGCCAGCTTTGGTGACACCTGCTGTCCTCTGGGGCTCTGACAGTTCATCCCTGCTTGCTTACCTCATTGTCTGCAAAGCCAGAATTCAGAGGGACAAAGAGAGTTTTAGGAGCAGAGACATCAGACAAATACATGAAAAAATCCAGTCCTTCTTCTGTCTCATTGGCAAAACTGAGCAATATCTGGAAGAGACAGGAGATCTTCCCCATCAGCACATTGCTGGCAGCACAATGCCATCACCTTCCCCAGCCCAGGTACCCCCCAGCCCTGAAAAGAAACCCCCTCTGTGTCTCTTGTAGGGTAGCCTCTACCCTGCACACAGACCAAACCCCAACTGCTCCCTGTTCCAGCTGATCCCTCCCTCTGCCTTGCTGCTCCTGCAGAACCAGGAGAGCATCACTTACGGAATAGAAGGTGGAGAAGCGGTCCTGGTCTGCGAGCACATCGGGCAGTTTCCCACTGCACCAGTACCCATCTCCCACAAACCCATCACGGCAGGTGCAGGTCACATCTGCAAAGGAACACCAGGCTGAGACTGGACCCCCCAGTGCCCGCTGCACCAACCACCTTTTGATTTCTGGATACCCTCATCACATCCCCTCTGGACACAGCCATGGGGAGAGGGGGTGCTCGCCTGCCGTCATGCTCCAGGGCAATTCCCTGCCTGGTGCCCTGACTCAGCTCTTGTGCCCAACAGGACTGTCCCCAGCTAAAGTGCTGGCACCACTCACCCTTCTCCCGGTAGCAGAATGCATCCCAGGTCTCGCTCAGGTTGCTTCGGGAGCCATAGTCCACAATGCCCACATGGCTGGACCCACAGCTGGGGTTGGGGTAGGCTGTGGGGTATCCAGCTGTGCCATTGTCCAGCCAACCCACCAAGCACAGATGGAATCCCATCTAGAAGAGGAAAATCAATGATTACATTAAAAATAGCTCTGTCCCAAGTTTTCTGCCTCAATGAACATTCCCACTGTGCCTCATCCAACATCCCCACACCACCTAAAGTGCTGGGCACTGTCACAAATCCCATCCCAGTGTGACAGGCAAGACCCATCAGCCCTCCTGTTTCATGGATGCAGGTGGAGCAAACAGGGCCTGGCTGAGGGGATGACAGGTCACTCATCCACACATCACCCAGGAGATGCATGGCCTGTCCCAGCCCCATGAGGGGACAGAGCCACCCCTGCCCTGACCTGCTGCGCTGCTGCCAGCTGCTGGAATGTGGCCAGGGAAGCACCTTCTGCAGCACAGGCTGCCTGAGCCTGCTCGTAAGTGAAGTCATACTTTCTTCGGGGTGACTGCAGGTGGAACACGCCCATGGTCTTATCTGCAAAATACCAAAGCTCAGGAGCATCAGTACAGAACACACTGAGCCACCTCTCTGGGCAGCTACGTGGGTCTCTGTGTGACCATGGGCAGCACTGCCTAGGAGGGTGGGATGTGAACAAGGCACAAGTGAGGGAGAGGCTTCCTCTGAGTTTCTCGCCTTCTCTAAGGGAGCCGGTGCCAGCAGAGGCCATCTCATGTCACATGGGAGCAGACAAGGATGGCTCCCCATATGACATGTAGGGAAAAGGGAAATGTGAGCTCCTGAGGGGAGCTCTAGGCCAAAGGTGAAGGATGAGGGAATGTGGCCTCTCCATGGAACACCATCCCTGGCCCTGCAGGGCTGAGCCCACTCACCATGGAAGTGCAGGTCAGTGCAGGTGGCCTCTCGATGGCACTGCCCGTTGTCCTCCAGGCACCGGTCTGTGGGGGGCACGACCTGCTCCAGGCACTGGATCCCGTCACCGACGTAGCCCGGCTTGCACTCGCAGCGCCGCTCGTTCTGCAGCACAGGGAAGGGTGGCAGTTGTGTGAGTGCCGACACACAGATGCCAGCTGGGAATCCTTGCACCCCTGTGGAGATGGGGATGGGCCTTCAGAATGCCTCTACAGCCTGCTGGGACTGTGGCAGAGCAGTGAAAGGCCACATGGCCTGTCCTCCCCCCACACCCAGGCAGTGTCACATTGAGTCCTTGGCACGTGCTGTTTGTTTGAGCTGAGCTTTGGGGCACATGGCTTTGACTCCTGCACTACATCACGCTCCCAGTCCCATCTTCTGGCCTGTAGTGATCAGCTTTGGTTCCTCTGCAAAAATGGCCAGCATTGTCCTTGAAGGAGCCCTCAAAACTGCCCAGGAATGACACAACTGACACAGCTTTTGCTCCTTAGACAGAGAAGTGGGGAAAAATGGCCTCAGCATAACATCCCCAGAAGCATTACAGCAGCACAGTCCCTGCCTGGTGGTAAGGACCCATAGGAAGAGAGCAGCAGCTGAGGGCTCTGGAGAGAAGGGGCAGGGGACTGCAGTAGGGGAGACACTGTCACACGGCTGTCCCAGGGCAGCCAGCTGGGCTGTTCTCTCAAGCCCGCAGATCCCCCGGCCCCACGGGCCGCACTCACCGGGCCGGTGCTGATGCAGTGGGCGTGCTCGCTGCAGTCCCCGTTCCTGCCGTCGGCACAGCGGTCGATGGGCTCGCAGATGTAGCCGTCACCTCTGTAGCCAGGGGCGCAGGCACAGGACACGTTCACGCCCGTCTGTGAGCACTGTGCGTGCCTGGCACAGCCCCCGTTGTCCTGGCTGCACATGTCGATCACTGCGGGGGGAAGTCCTGGCTTAACTAAACCATCTCATGAGATGTCCTGGGGTCAGTCTGGCTGTCCTGCCAGTTGTCACCCCAACATGGCCACCGGCAGATGGTCACCCGCTCTTTGCCCTGTTGTCCGCTTCCCCCCGCTCGCCCCTCCAGCCCGGCCCCGCGGCTGCCCCGTACCTGAGCAGGTTCTCCCGTCCCCCTCGTAGTGCAGGTCGCACTCGCAGAGGTTGCCGGCGCGGCAGGCGGCCTGGGCGTGGCACGGGGGAGAGCAGGTGGGTGTCACCACTGAAACCAGAACACACCCGGCTCACAGTGACCGCAGGGCTGTGACACGGGCATGGCTGCCACCACCAGCCTCTGCCCCAGGCGACCTACCCCACGCTCCCACCTCTCTCCTCCCCCAGTTCTCTTCTGCAGGTGCCTTGCCCAAACACAGAGGTTTATTACTCCATCACGTGCACCTCAGACCTTTACCTCAGCCTCTTGGAGGACCTCTGAGCCCAGGGACTTGTTCATGATCCAGTACTGCTTTTCTCCTTCACCCCCTCCTCACCACCCCAACCCTTGTGAAATTCAACAGCAGAGCCTCACAACTGAGAGTTCCTTTTTGAAGATATTTCTGAACAGCTGCTTGAACTACCCAGCTCCTGGGAAAGCAGCCACGTGGCAGCAGGTCCCAGGGAGTAGCAGGTGGGTCCCAGGGAACAGCTGAGCATCCCTCACCCAGTCTGGTTTCACAACGCTCCCCAGTCCAGCCCTCGGCACAGAAGCAGAAGCCGTCGCCATGCAGGCCTCCATTGCACACACCATTCTCAGTACAGGTGCACTCTGTGAGGAATGGACAAACACACCATTCACGCCTTGGTGGAAGGGCCCTGGGACAGCCACGGGGTAGAAATGTGGCATTGTGGGCAGGTGTGAAGGTGGGCACAGCAGCCCAACACATCCCTTCCTGCCAGCCCTGGCCCCCTGTCACACACGCCCTTCACAGAGGAACAGAAGCCTCTGCATCCACAAACCCCTACCACTTCTCTCCCCTGGGCATTTCTGGAATGTGTTTCTCACTCTGAAACACTCCTTGAGACCCTGTGAGGCCCAGTTTGGGATGGGAGGATGGAGGACTCTTTTTTCCTTCCCTTTGCTTTTGTCTCACGTGGGCACAGGTCCCTGCCGAGCATGTCCCAGGAGGTGCTCTGTCTGTGCAGGGCTCATCACAACTTCTGTGTCCCCCAGCTCACAGTACAGTGAAATACTTTCTCCCAAACTGGGGCTCTCAGCTGTGCTCGACAAACGAGGAGGGGTCTTTGACTCTGTGGCCTTATCAGCCGTGGGCTGCAGGAGGGTGAACCCCGCACCAGCCCCGTCTCCTGCACCGCCAGTACCCCAGCCCGGGCACTGCCCCTCGGTGCTGCTGCCCCGCCCAGCCGCGGTACCTCGGCATTCCGGGCCGTATCTGTCGGGCGCGCACAGCTCGCAGCCCGTCCCGATGAACTCCTGGCTGCAGTTGCAGATCCCCGAGCCGCCGATTTTGTCATCGCAGGTCCCACGGTTGTTGCACGGCGCCTCCAGCCCTCCTGGGCATGCTGCAAATGGGGCACCTTAGTGAGGCTCTGGTGACAAAGGGACCCTGCGCTGGAGGGGAGCCACCCGCTGCCCCCCACAGACCCCGCACACCAGGAGCCCCCGAGCTGCTGCTCACGGGGTGCTCGGGCCACAGACAGCTCAACAGTCTGGGGGGTGAGTGCTGGGGACAGCCCATGACAGGAAAACTTAGGGATGGGGGCAAGAGGGACAAATCTGGGACAGCTTCCAGCTCCCTGCTGTGATGTGCTGGGTCAGCACTGACCCATCCCACACTAACAGCAGATTCACTCAAGGACGTGAAAGCTGCCCATGGCACAGAGGGCAGAGGGCAGACGCCAGGGAATGGTTGAGCACTGGCAACATCTAGAGGTGAGTGACATGTCTGACAGCCACCCCCAGCAGCCCTGTGCCCAGGGCTCCCCACAGAGACAAGATATTCTCCAAGGAAAGGGAGCTCCCTGTTATAATCCCAGGGTATTGCTCCCTGCACCCTCTATAGGCTGGGGCTCCCTGCCCGGGGTTTTGCCCACCCTTCTCCAGGGAAGCACATTCCTGGATGTCGGATGTGCTGAACCAGTAATGCCACCTTCCCGCAGGGGACAGGGCCGGGGCAGTTCGGGGGCGTGGCTCTTACCCCGACAGTCGCGGCCATAGTGGTTGGCACAGCACTGCGGGACCCACTGGGTGGACACGCAGCTCCTCCTGCAGCCTCGTCTCAGAGGCCCCCTGGAAGAGAAGCGTCTCCTGAAGGGGTCCCACGGGGAGTGTGGGAACACCGGCACCGAGAGCAGGGAGTTGCGGTGGAGCAGGAAGGTGTTCCTCAGCAGGTGGTTTCCGTAATAGTAACAGCGCCTCGTTTCCCCCTGTGAGGAAACAGGCAAAACACAGAGCTTGCCACGCTGGTCACTGGCAACTCACCTTGACTTTTCTTGTGCCACTCATTCAGATTTATGACAAGTAAATCCTAGCATGTGCTGGGGCTGGTGCCAGAGGAGCCCTGGAGGAGCCTCAGGGACACACCAGAAGCCTGCAGTGAGAATGGGATACAGCCACTGCCTCCCAAGGCTGCTCACCATGGGATCCCTGATCCACTCCCAGGCTGAGCTCTTTGCTCACCCAGCCAGAGCCACCCTCAGTGCTGCTGATCCCTGTGCCACTGTCACCCACACAGGACTGACCAAGCAAAGATCACTGGACCCCATATTTTTCAGCACAGCTCCTGCATGACTTAGGGACAATGTGACTGAGCCAAGGGCTTGCCACATGCAGACTGGCCTTAATTTTTCTCCTAAAACATGAGGGGCACATGGGTGTTGTCATCATGGGTGCCTAACAGGCCTCCCTGGTGACAAAGCTGTGAGCTTTACCCGTTGAACAGAGCCAGCAGGGCAGGGTGGCTCGAAGCCGCAGAGTCCGCAGCTCTCTGTAGATCCCTGTGGAGGGAAGAAAGAAACCTCACAACACCTCAATACGTGCTGCTGCCTCTCTTGGCTGCTCAGAGCTTTGCCAAGGAAGAGCAGCAAGCCCTCCCAACATCCCTCTTCCCAGGCATGGGGCTGCACGGGTGCCTCCTCATTCAGCTCATCCCAAGTGCTTACCTGCAGCTCAACAAAGGTGAACTCATCACACCGAGATCCCAGATCCGGTGGCTCCAAGAGTCTATCAATGCCATGAGCAATGCCCCCATTGAACTCCATGTGCCTCTGGATGATGGTGGCATCGCCGTCCCCCACCAGAATCTCCCCCTAACAGAGGAAGAAAGCAACATGTGATTCTGGCACATCCTACCCAAAGTTGCCTGGTTTTGGCTGCCATGGCTTCTTAATCACCCCAGGAACTCCGAAATCTCCCTGCACATGTCCTTCACCACCCTTCCCACTTAACCCTTTTCACAGCCACCTCTCCTAAGGATGGCCTCTGTCTGTGCAGGATGTGCTCTGTAAAGGTTGAGGCACCACAGTGTTGGCTTTGCAGCCAGGTCATTGTGACATTCAGGTACCACACACCTCTGCATCTCCCTGCCAGCTGGCCCCACTTTGTGCCTCTACAGCCCAGCTCTAGGCAGGGCATGGGGTCCCAGCCTGCAAGCAACCCCAAGCTCTGTGTTCACTCCCTGCCAGAAGCTGCCCCGTGGCCATGCCCAGGGACACCTGCTCCACAGGAAGCCAAGCCTGGAATCACCACCACTCACCACGTGGGCTTTGCTGCAGCTGAACGAGATCGTGGAGCCGTGCATGGTCCGTATGGTTTCGACTTGGGGCACGTTACCAGCAACAATCTAAGAGGGAAAAGGGTTAAGACTTTGAAGGAGAGACTGGCAAAACTGGCAGTTCATGTTAACAGATGGTGAGGACAGGGGTCAGTGGGCAGCCTCAGAGGGGTGTGATGTGGCAGTCCCTGAAGCTGGTGTGGGTGGCACAGCAGAGCTGTGCTGAGTTAGTCCCAGATCCCTGCACAGTGAGAGGTCAGTGTGAAAAAGCAGGCCCTGGCTTTGCTCGGCTGGACTCTCCCCTTGTTCACATTCCTGTACACAAGGGCGTGTTTTGTGAGCCTTGCAGCTCCCCAAGAAGCTGCTGACAGAAGGTTTCAGCTCAGCCATCAGAGGTTCACAATGATACTGTAGGTGCCTCAAATGCTTAAACAGCTTTGGGTCTTAAGACAACTGAAATGCTGCGTGTTCTATGGCAGCAGAGTATTTGGCGAGGTCACCCTGACACAGCCATGGGCAGGCAGTGGCACCACGTGTGGCCTCGGGAGCTCCAAGCCTTCGTGCTGTCCCATTTACCTTTGTGTCCCTGATCATGTGTGCCTTGAGGAGGGAGGCCAGCACTTCGCGGTGCTCCCTGCGGTACAGGAACTCCTGCCGCTCCTTCGGGAGGGCGCTGAAGGCGGCGTCCGAGGGCCAGAGCAGCGTGAAGGGTCTGTGCACGGGGTCACCGAGCAGCGGCAGCAGCTCCGCGTCCTGCCCGGGAGCACAGGGACACACAGGGAAAGCCCCGAGGCCACGGTGACCGTGCAAGGCACACAGCACCTCCCCCAGCACAGCAGGGGCAGCGGCTCACCTGCAGCAGCTTGCTGTAAATGCTGTACCCAAAGGCCTCGGCCACGTCCGTGATGTTCTGCTGCAGAGGGAGGAGAGCAAACAACTCTCACAAGGGTTCCCCATCCAGGAGCAGCCGTGCAGGGGAGAAACCAGACAGGCAACAACCACAGTAGCTAAACACAAGTTTGTCTCTGTCACCATCAAGCTGATGATTTGGCCTGGAAAGGGCTGGCATTCAGCAGCCACCACTTTTCTGATTCATCCTGCATGGACACTGCTATGCTAGGAGCTGGGATGAATTCCAGCACTCTGTTGTGCTGCACAGAAAATGTGTTATATTCTGTAAAATGCAGGATCTATAAGCCCCTAGTGCTTGCTTAAGGAGTCACAGAGAGGCATTGGCAAACTCATGCTGCAACCTGCTCTGTGCTGGAAAAGGAGTCTGATGGTTGGCATGGGACATGATTCTCTGCCTACATCCAGAACTGTTCCCTAGTGATGGATAAGGCTCCTTAAGTTCCAAATATGGCTATGCCACAAATGCTGGCACCTTCACAAGCCAAATCCCTGGCCTCAGGCAGCCCCCAGGCACACAGGGATGGGGAGGAAGAGCAGCCCAGGCAGCCTTGAGCTGAGGCAGCACTGCTGGGACAGAGATCCTGACCCTGAGCTCACCACAGCCCTGCCACCAGGGCATGGCTCCAGCCTTACCTGTGAGAGCTTTGAGGAAATGTTCTGGCCCAGCAGGTCACTGGGAATGAGGAGCTTGTTGATGAAGTGAATGACCCCGTTCACTCCCACGATGTCACCTGTGACCACTTTGGCTTCCTCGTTGAGAGTGATGCTATTCTGAGAGAGAGGGGACCTGCTGAGGCCTGCACAGCCACAGCACCACCCTGAGAGTGTCTGTGGGACCCCAGAAATCACTTACCACAACCACAGTGCCTTCACATGACAGAAAAGGGGACATCCTGACAAGTGGGACAGCAAAGGGAATTACCTCATTCACTGTGATCTTTATTTTGTGGCCAGATAAAGATGTAAGGGACTCCTGGCCTTCCAGGTCACTGGAGAGCAACTTCTGGCAGCCCACCATGTGGTAGCGAAGCAGCTCCCGGAGGAGACCTCTGCTCTTCCACTCCTCAAACTACAGACAGAAAACAGGAGTGAGGTCACTTTGCAATGCACACAGGGTCCCCAACTCCCCAATGAGGGAGACCTGGATCGCCCGAGTTCTCTCTGACTCATCCCTGCAGGGAATGAGTCCCCCCAAAACACACTGAAGGCACAAAACCATTTGAGAGCTTTGAGAGATTTAAACCAGCTTGACCAGTCAGTGATGGGGTTAGGATATTCCAGTACACAGACACCAAAAAGCTGCCATTCTCTTATTCCTGAGAGCCAGTAGAGGTCCTTACTGGAAGCCTTGCTGTTACCAGCCCCATGGGCACCAAAGCCACCACACACCACTGATCTGGCACAGTGCCTCTGAGGCCCACAAGAGATCATCTGCAACAAAAGTCTCATTGTAAGAGGAGCCATGTCCAGCCCTGTCCAAGTTGTCTCCTCAGTGAGATGCCTCCAAACTTCTGCTTTTACACTGATGGAGAACAAGGGATGCTTTTAACTCTTCATGGTGCTTTGATTCACTGGGCAGAGCAGTCCCAGAGGGGACATTGCCACAACTGGAGCTGTCAAACAAACCTGGCAGGGCTTGGCATGGGAGGGCACTTACCACTGTGGTGTTTCCTATGAAATCTGTCTGTGGGACGAAGAGAGTGAAAGGCCCTGCCCCACTGAGTTCTTTGATGCTTTCTGCCTGTGTTAGAAGAGCATTTGTGGGAAGGGAAGCAGAAAACATTGCTTCAGTTAGCAAGACCTTTTGCAGAAAGTCCTAGGTGGGATTTATTACATAGAGACAAGGACAAAGCTGCCACCAACCTGTATCATCCTAAAGAACATGGATGCATCTGGAATCCTTCCGAGCTCCTTGAACAAAAGGAATCAGCTGGTGTTAGCAGGGTCCCTTCCCCTTGCTCCTCACCAACCAGCACAGAGTCCTGCTCCTGCCACTCCAGGTCACTCTCCCACCCCAAAGAGACACCAATTCTGACACACCACAATGACCTTCCCTCCCTCCCTCCCTCCCTCCCTCCCTCAGCAGCTCTGCAGGCCCAGAGGACATGGATGTTGCAGTGAGCTCTGCCTGCACCATTCACAAGTGCTGCAGGATGGAGAGGACAGAAGATGAAAGCTGGCTGGTCCTGCAGCACCTGTCTCATGGGTAACTGCCCTGTGCTCATGGGACACCTCAAGTGCTTCACAAACTCTCTGCTTTACCCTCACTGTGCTGCCACTGCCAGTTCTGGGATGCTGTCCAGGGGGCAGACATGCCCTGGCAAGGCAAACGTCCTCTCACCACACTGACTCTCAGTAAGAGCAGAGGCACACACAGTCCATCTCTTGCCTTGTGGCTCTGCTGTGGGCACGAGCTTTTATTTGCCACTGCCTGAAGAGGTCACCAGCTTGCCCAAGGACAGCCATTGTATGGCAAGAGACCTGGACATAGACTGCCACCCTCCAGTCCTGGCATGGCCACAGGAGACACCTGCCCTCATCCCACTGGGCAGAAGTGAGTTGCCTTGGGAAGAAACAAGATCACCTCCATTTGTTTATGACATGAAGCAAGCAGTCCCCTGGAGGTATGGCCAACATTGCTGCCAGCAGTAGAGTGTTCCCAGCATGGCTCCCTTTGGAGCAGAGTCACTTTGCTGTGATTCTCTCCCACAGCTGGCACACCAAACACACCTGTGATCTATGGGGAGTTTGCTCAAAGCACCTGTCTCCTCTCCTACACCACACACGTGTTGATGTGACACCAAGACCTGCTCACCCTCTGGAGAGGAGGGAGTGTTTTGCTGCAGGGCAGGGCACACAGAAGGTGCAGCCTCTCACCTGATGCACTTTGCCACGGCAGGTGAAGCCATCTCCAATGCTGTGCCAGGAGCAGGAACAGTTCCGAGTGCCAGGGCCCGTGTACTTGCAGAGCCCAAAGGGGCTGCAGCCACCGTTGTTCTGGCAAGGAAAGCAAAGGCTGCTTGGAGGGGCTTCTCCAACCACCTGAACTGCTGCTTGCATGTGGGAGCTGCAAACTACATCCAGCCCAGTGAAAGGAAACCATCCCTCCCCTCTTGTTTAGTGCCTTAGAATAAACCTCACTCAGACTCTCAAGGGCTTCCTAGCACCAAACCCTCCTGTGAAATAAGACTTCTACACCTCACTTTGGAACACAGAGTGATGACAAAGCCCATGATTCAGAGGGACAGCTTGACATGGCAGCACTGCCGTGAGCACAGAACACTCTGAAGCTTTTGAGCACATCCCACATGAAATGGACACAAAGGAAAAAGCCCACATGCCCCCAACCCTAAGTCCCTCTTTCCCTGAAGGAATGCTGGGTCACTGACATAATTGCAGGTGACTGCAGGAGGCAATGGAGACCAAACACACAAGAAAATCCTTCAGGATGTGGAAAGACAAGACTGCAGCTCCAACCAACCAGGCTAATGCTGTTTCTGCTGTTAACTCTTGGAAGAAGGGAACACTTCCAGGCTGTGGCGTTCACCTCTGGAAGCAGCCAAATGCAGACATACCTGTTCACACAAGTTGATGGGGTTGCACTGGCTCACACCATCCCCACGGTAACCAGGCAGGCAGTTGCAGGCAACCTGGAGGGAGAACAGACTCTTGGGCTCAAACTTGGACCCAATAAAGGAAACACACAAGGGCTGCCCTGGACAGAAGGCATGTGGTGTAGCACGCATTGCTGCCTCCATGAATAACCAAGCTTGTGTCCACAACAAATATAACCCGAGACTGCCTTCAGCCTCTGGCCAGCAAAGCCATCTGCTCTCATGGAAACAGCAATGTTTTCCCAGGAAACTTCTCTACATGAAAGGAAGTAAGCACAAAGCAGGGCACTGCAATGGCCAGGACTGTCTCTGGGAAAATTACACAGCTGTGACAACCTCCATAGTGACATTGCCCTGACAGCCACTCACCTTCTTTGGGCCTGTTTTGATGCATTCTGCGTTGGTGTGGCAGCCTCCATTGCCTTCTAGACAGAGATCAATTTCTGCAGCAAAACAATAAAGCCAAGTTATTGCTGAGGGCTGCTCAAGGCAGCTGGGAACTGATGATCCAAAGAGGTATTGGGACAGCAACAGAGAGAATTTTTCCAGCTTGGGGAACACTTTCCTGGGAAAGCATCTTGTGATAGCAAAGGAATAGAGTGCAACTGCAAGTTTACTCCTAACACATGTGGGTCTCTGAGCTGTGATAAATCTGCCCACAGAAAATTCCAAGCCTGTCTGGGTGTACTTTAAAGAATATGAGAGGACTGGACTCTCCCTAGCTCCATCTTCATCCAGAGCACCACTGTGGGAAACTGCCCCCACCCTCTGTCTCTGGGCCTCTCCATGACATGCATCAGACCAAGAAACCTTGCAGGGATCTTTGGGTTTGAGACCAAACCACCGGTGGTTTAGTGTGAAACTCCCCTTAGTATTGATGCTGCCTCTCTGCTACCCCCAAAACACAGCCTGAGCACTCACCCATGCAGAGGGTCCCGTCCCCAGCGTAGCCTTCCTTGCAAGCACAGGTTCTCTCTCCTGGGGACACTTTGGTGCACACAGCGTGCACAGAGCAGCCACCGTGGTCAATAGTGCAGGGATCTATTTCTGTGACCAAAAACAGGAGGAGCAGAATCAGCTCAGAGCACCTAGGAATGATCAACTGTGCCAGAATGATCATCTATCTTAGCAAAATCACAATATCTTGTTAAAATTCCTTTGTTTCCCGATGAAACTGTTGGTTCTTTAAGGACATGGGGCCTCATCCAGACCTGAGAGAGACCAGTCCAAGTAAATAGGCTGAAGCTTAAGTAACCTCCAAATTGGAAATCTTTCCCTCACAGCATTTGCTCACTGAGGACTAATGGTTAGATGAGAAAAAATATATTTACCTGAACAACATACATGTTTGGGGGTGTTTAAATTTTTTTCCCCTTACTCACTTTCCAACAGGGGCAAAACTGAAAAGCAATTGGAATGTCTACCAGTGTTTTGACTGTTACAATTTTATCACTTGTTTTTTCCTGGTCTGTTTGCTTTTGACATAGGCAAGGTTTGTAATGTAGCTCTGGTGAAGGATCCTGAAATTCCACCTCATTTTGGCTCTACTGCTGCACTATTACCTGATTTTGGCATGGCCAGGAAAAAGAAGAATCACAAAGTTCTAGGGAATTAAAACACTCATATTCCATGCATTCATAGCCAAAATTGTTATTTTGCTACCAATACTGTGATATTTGAACGAGTACAACCCATCCATGCGCATCAGGCAGTAAGAACTGCCCTCCTACACTTGCCTGCCTTTTTATCCCTCTCTTGCAGGCTTTAGCAACATCAAGAGCATCCTGTGTAAAGATCTAGACTGGAAAACATTGCTGCCAAAGTATGGCAGAGTTCATGGTGGATGGCTGAGAGGAAAAGGATTTGAGTGATCTTTCCTCTGGCAACTTTCTGCCATTTATTTCACCTTGTCTTTGCTGGACATACCTGTGCAATGGGTCCCATTCCCTGTGTATCCAGCAGAGCAGATGCAGGTGGGGAGGGAATCTGTGGAACTGTTGAGGCAACTGAAACAACACAGGGATAAACAATCACTGACACCTCCTGATTTGCTCAGTGGGTGGGAAGCACGGAACAAATCTGGCATATGCAAGAGACCTCAATGACCAGAGGAGGCACACTCCAGGTATTCCTTTACAGTTCCAAACACTCCAGCCATGCTGGCCAGGATCTGGTGTCCAGCCCAGGCCTCCCACAGTGCACCCTCACCACACCCCTGAGCTTCTGCAAGGTGCAAGGGGAATGGCAGGGTCCCTGCCTAAGACAGGAGTCCGGATAATGGATGGAGAAGGGAGCACAAGGGAGTCATTCCAGCCCAGGGAGTCATTTCATTCCTTGGCAGGGCGACAAAGCTGATTGATTTGTTCCATGAATAAGGCCAGCCTTGGAGTACCTTGGAGTCTCTGCTTTCTCCCATCCACACAGGCTGAAGGAACTTGGAATGGATTTATGCTCAGACAGACAAAATCCCTGGGGAGACTACAAATGGCTCAGCTCCAAAGAGAGTTCCCATAAAGGAACTGACAATTATGCATCTTTAATGAGTAGGCACTTTCTCCCAGCCCTCTGCCAAACCCTAAGCCAGAATCACCACTGTGTAAAGCACACATGAACACACATGGATGACTCAGCCCCTTGTGTGCACTTACTTGGCCATTTGATGGCAAGTGTTATTGCATAAGTCAATCTTGATTCCTGCAAGAGAAAACACAAATATAACTTTGGATTTTCAACTGGGGCCATTTCTGCCATCTAGAGAAAAGGAGCCTGCAAAGCAGGAATGATGCTAACTCTCTGGTCCTATGTGGCAGCAGGAAAAACTCATGGGATTTATTTTGGTACTTTGCAAGGGAATGAATTTGATGTTCTCTGTCCAAACTAATGGTTCAATTTGATTTTATCTGTGTGGCCTCTGCACTGGTAAGAATGAAACAAGGACTGAAATCTTGTTAATCCAGAATACAGTGCCATTTGGGTTTGGCCCTTTTGAAGCAAAAGATTAACTGCTTTCATACTTGACATTTACATTAGATAGGACAGCTAGGCTTGATTTCTATTTCTAAACTCACAATAAAATCAACCTTTGTGCGCAAACCTTTAAAATCCCAAGGTATTTAGAAGCTCAGGTTTCTCCTCACTCAAATGCTAATCAAAATTCCAAATCCATCTTCAACATGTTACTTTGACACACAATGACAGATTTATTGAAAACTGCAGGCCACGGCCTGGGCTCACCTGAGAAACTGAATCTGTGAGCAGAAAAAGCAGCTCAGCAAACATTGGGGCCTTTTGAAAATTCACATCAAGCCCTGCCACCTTCTTAGGCAAGCAACAGGAGTCATGACCAACCCAATGTGGCTGGAAGCTCCCATGTCTCTCCCAGAGCAAGGGGCTGTTTCTGAGGTGCCTCTAATCTCATTGGAGGTAGAAGCAGTGATAGGCTGTTTACCAAAATAACTCAAGGGCTTGTGTACTGTCGGAGAAGTCACAGCAAATGCAGCTTGTGTGCAGGAATGAGAAATCAGAGTCCGAAAAGGTTTTGGGGGAATGCAGAGTACGTGTGACTCTGTGGTCAGAGCAGACAGAGCTGCTCTGGCAACTCAAGAGGATTCCTCAGATTTCTCTGGCACCATTACACCAGAGACCCCTCCACACTCACTTTCTTGGCAGGTGGGGCCCGTCCAGCCTGGGAAGCACTCGCAGCTCCCGTCCCCTCGCAGTCCATCGTTACAAATGCCATTGTCACAGGCACATTCTGCAGGGGAAACACAAACACCACTGTCAAACCAACCAGGGCTCACCAGCAGGGTCTTGCTGCCATTTCACTGGCTGCTTTGTTCCTAATCCAACACATCAAACTGCCATCAAGAAAATGTCACAGGACTATCAGCTCTTGGTCCCTCACTGCCAGGCCAAAAAGTCCAGGATGAGACCACCTGCCTCTGCTTGCTGCAGTTTGGGTGGCAGCAGCATGAGCAGCACAGCACAGCACATGCTTGGCTTGAGGATGCACAAGGGGGCCATTCTCTGGCTGGCCACAAGTGCTCACTCCTGTTGTCTCTCTCTCAGAGACCTGGCAGCCCTTTGCCTGTCTCAGAGTCCTGGGACATTTCTGCCCTCCCACCACCCCTCCCCAGAGCTGAAATGTGGCCACTTTTCTGCCCTTGCAAGCAGTTTGGTAGAGACAAGCTGCCACAGCCACGGGTGTCACCTGATTTGCAGTCGGCTCCGTATCGTCCCACTTCACACATCTCGCAGGCAGTGCCGTGGAAGCCCTCGAGGCAGCGGCACTCCCCACTGCCCTGGATGCCATCCTGGCACTCCCCGTTCCCAGAGCACCACTGGCCTGGCTGCCCGGGGCACATCTCACACATGTGGCCGTAGTAGCCGGGGCAGCACACGGACCTCTGGAAAACCAACGAGAACACATGATGAGAAACACCATCCAATAAAGTGATGCAAAAGTGCCAAATGAGGTACAAGTGCCGACTGAAACTCTCTATGTGAGTACAGTAGGTCTAACTCCCTCTCTCCCTTTTCAATTTCCCATTCCCGTGAAACTTTCCAAGTGATGCTGCAACACCTATAAGAACTCAAATTCATACAAGTCTTTCTTTTACCACTTTCTCCTCAAGTGTTTTCTTCCAGCAACCCATTTTCACAGAACTGGTAGGGGCCATTACACACACAACATGAGGTGTGAGACCTTCTGCTCCTCCCTTTGGTTCGGCTCCAATGAGTCATCAGTTATTCGGGAAGGCACAAGCAGAATACCATCATTCATGCCTCATTTCCTTAGGAAACCTGACTGCAAACATTCAACTCCTTCTCTTCCTCTGCAGGACAAAACCCAGAGCAACAATACTGAAGGAGCAGATCCCAGTCCATCACTGTGCAGACATTTCTGCAGATCTTTTGTTGTTCCAGTACCCTCCACCTCCAGCGATTTCCAGACAAACCCAGTCTTAGCTACGCGAAGGCACAAACGCAGCCAGGACTTCAGCACAGCCTGCATTTCCATGGCTGTGCTTCTGACACCCATCTTGCTTTTGCCAAAATGAATCTCAGGCAAATGTTTTTCTCACCAGAGAAACTTTAGCACAGGTGAAATGGCAGCCAGCTATTCTTGTACCCGCAGAGCGCAATTCGCAGTGAGCCAGATTCCTGCTTCCAGGCGGCTCCTGAGGATATAATTCACATAGACACAGGAGAAAATACATTATTTAGACAAACAATGCACATTTTGGTGCATATGGCAGTGTTCTTGCTTTGTATCTGACAAGAATAGCCCTAAAAATTTGAACCATCCAGAGCTGAGACCAATGAGGCATCTCTGGATGTGAGGTCACCACACAGTCCATTTGTTACCTGCCAAACCCATGGTACACATTAGTCTGAATACTGAGAAAAAAAGAATTGGGAAATTTTGGGCATGGGGTAAAGCAGCAAGGCCTAAGAAGCCAGATGTAGCTGCTAGGCAATTCACAGCCAGCATGGAAATGAAATGCTTAGTTATTTTCCTCTCTAGAAATGTTTGTCACTCTCTCACGAAAAAGCTGCAGGCACAACCAGCCCAGCTGCATGAACAAATCAATGGTCCAGGCAGGGAAATTGCTACAGGCACCCCTAAATTGGCTTGCCTTGATGAAAATGTTAGAAGTCAAATATAAATTTAAAAAAATAAATCTCTTCTTCCTTGTTAAGTGGGAAAACTAAAGGGCTCCTGAAATTCAGGCAAAACCTGGTGCCAGCTCCGGATGGAGCTTCATGATTCACGTCCATGTTTTTCCTGTGTAACCCTCCCTTGGTTTCTGATTTTTCTGGCAAACCTTGGCAATGGATGAGCCACAAAGGGCTCAAGGGCACATTTTTTCAGGTATCAAGATGATACCTATAGAGCAATAAAAGGACTTCAAAGCATTATCTGCAAGCAGTCTGTGAGCTGTCACATGAATCCTAGACTCACCACAAGCACTGATCCAGAAGGACACTTGATCCCCTTCTCACACTTGCTGCATCTTGCCTGGGGCACAGAGAACAGGACAAGTCACAAGTGTGCCCTCCACCCACATCACACCAAGACACTCATCTTGAATTACAAATGCTGCTCTACAGGCTGCTGGCTGGGACAAAGATGTTTTTATCTCTGTGGCTCAAAACACCAAAGGAAGAGATCAAATGCTACACCTTTTCTGAGTCTCAGGTATTTTTGTAGGCCTGGGGTTCCTTCACATAAGGCTGCAATACTTTTTTTCTGATCTGTAGCAGGCAGACTTACCTCAGTCTGACCCTGCAATCTTCAGGTTTAGTGGTTCAATTGCCATGCAAGGCAAGGTACATGCAAGTTGGACTTTTGCCCATGACTCCCAGGGAGACCAGACAGCATTTTCTAGGGGAGCTTGTAGTCATGGAATACAGGAATTGGCTTGGATTTTCCTTCCACAGCTGAGTATCTGGGAGTCCCTGCACTAGCCAGCCCCATGGCTGGCACTGTGAGGGAGGCTCAGCAAGGGAACTGAACATGATCTGCACAAGAGCTGCATTAGGTGTACAGAACCTCCAGGTAGGAGGTGCCAAATCTCCACGATGCCCCATTTCATGAGGTTCATCTGGGGTTACACCACAAGCTACTGTCTCATCCATGAGGAGAGCCAAGGTAGGTTGTCTGTTACCCATCAGTTTGGTTCAGCAGGTGGAGGAATGCTGTGAAATGGTGTCATCTTCTTGGTCATCACCATTACCTTCACTATGGTGGTTGTATTGGCAGTGCAGCGATTCTTCTGCACCTGCAGCACCTGGGACACCCCGATCAGGATGCCATTCCTCGTCTCAAAGGATTGTCCATCCAAAGGAATATTATTGACAAACTTCTGCAAAGCAGAAGAAAACAGCTGAGATGATCACCTTCAACTCCTTTTGCATGGATTGCTTGGCAGATGCCAGACAGTCCCAGCAGTGAACTTGTGAGGGTGTGCAAAAGAGAAATGGGAGTACAGAGTCACCAGCCTTAGGAAGTGATAGGCCAAGCCAGAGAGTCAGACGGCAGAACAGTCTGCCTCCCTTACCTGGGTGCTGTTTTGGTAAAACATCAGCCAGTAGGAGAGCCCTAACATGCTGTTCTTATGAATTCCACTTCTCAAGTCTGCGGGCAAGAGCTTCTCTCCCAGTACAATGTGGTACTGCACTGTTTCATTGTCCTAAATCCACAAAAATACAAATGTTAGGAGTCTTTCGACTTCTTAGACTACAATTCAGTCAGAGGTATGGCATAAGAAATGTTCCTAAGCACCTGTTATGGCTAATTAAGCTCACAGAGTTTAGTAACTCTCTATCACAGATGACTGATCACACTTGATAACTCCGATACTTGATGCAGCCATTAACGTTTTTTGGAACCTTTCAGAAGTCTGAAAGTTGCCACAGCCAGCCAGGAAGTGGAACATGTTGTGCCATCTAACCACATACTAATTTACTCTGCACTTGGGGTCCAAATACTCTTTTCAGGTCCCACTGCAACACCCCAGGAAACCCTCTCATTTCTCTGCCACATTTCTCCCAGCTTTCAGCATCAGATATTCACTCCTCTCCAAGCTGAAATCCCCTGAGCTTGTTTACTATTTGGCAGCATCCATGCCCCTGTACCCACCACAATACATATTCAAACTGTAAGCAAGCAGTGAGCTTACCAGCTGGGTCACATTGGCAGCCTGGCAGTACTCCTCAATGGAATTATTTCCAGGAACAAAAATTGTGTATTGTTCAGAGGACTCAACTTTCCCAATGAGCTGGTACTCCTAAAAAATGTCCAAACAGTAACATCAGCAATTACTCTTGCACTCACTAAAACCCAAACCACACATGAGGTCAGTTACAAAGGCACAAGGAAATGCCTGAAAGTGGGATATACAACTTCTGCTCAGCCACACACATCTGCTTGCTTGCCTCTCGTCCTGGCTGACATAAGAGCAGCTTCCCAGCTATGAAAAAGCCTTCCCTTTCCTCTGGGTTTCTCTGCCTTGTATAGGGGTGAGAGCACCTGCAGTAGGCAGGTCATCTTCCACTATAATACATGCCAGTGATCTAGAGATCTAACTGTAATTATGGAACTCTTTGGCTGCTCAAAAGAGCTTTCCTAGAAGATCTCTCATGTAGGGCACACATGATCTCCCTTTCTTACCAGGCACTCCAAATTGAGGTCCTGCAGTACAGGGTAAGGTGGACATTTGCTCACAAGGCAGTTCTGACACTGACAGCTGAGCTCACCTCAACTGCTTACCTCCAGCAACTCCCTGAATGTGCTGAATGAGGCCACTGTGCTGAGCTGTTCCTGCAGACCAGGAGGGCTTGGTGGGATTTCTCCTGGGGGTGGCAACAAAACCTGTGGGAAAAGCGGGTTCAGAGCAAGGCTGAGCAAGAGCCTGAGGGTAGTCACAGTGAACTGCCCTGCTTGCAAGAAAGGCAATTTAAAGGCCTCATTTTACACAGTCCTGCAATAGCCTGAACTCTTCTATCAGCCAAGAGAAGGGGAACTCTCCTCCCACTTGTCCTGAAGATAAATGTTTTAAACATTGAACACTGCTGCACAGGAAACATCTGTCAGGACCTTTTGATAACCTCATATATTTTGCCTTTATATCCCTTCCTAACCATCCAAACATGTGTTCCTCCTTGGCCCCATCACAGAGGCTGCCACACAACCCTGCTGCTACAACTGCAGCATTTCCCAGTGCCACATGTACTGACATACCTTACTGAGGATATGGATGATGCCATTGCTGGCAGGGATGTCACTGACAACTACACTTGCATTCTGGATGGTCAATACCTGCACAAGAACCAGAGGGAGAAGCAAAAGGATTAGGAAATGCCAAGCAAGTTCCAAACAAATACACTGTTCATTCAAGGCTGCACGTGGTTAATCTGGGTACAGTTTTTGAAAGCTGCTTGCATTTGAGAGCACCAGTGTCCCATCCAGGCTCCCCACTGGATACAGCAGCCTCTCAGCAGTTACATTTGAGATTGGTACATGAGCCTTATGTAAGAAACCCTTACGCTACTCGTGGTGTTTATCTGCCATCTGGTCTGTGGGTTGAGAGTGGGTAATTCTAGCCCGTCGTAGTTTTTGAGCTTTTCGGCAGTGAAGACACCTTCAAGGAAGTGGGCTCTGAGGGGAGCAAAATCAGATAAAGAAAAGATTAGGGAACTGTTGGTAATGACAGGGAGATAAGACCATACCACCCAACATTCACATCTCTCACAGGAAGTAGTTTAGTATGTGGAGAGAACAACAGAGAGAATTGTTCTGATGCCATCTGACTGGGAAAACCTCTCCGCAAATACATGAAAAATAAACCCATTTCCCATGGTCTGTGGTCTGTTATGTTTTCAATGCTGATTCAATTTTTGCCTGCTAGATATTTAAATTTGCTTCTATATTTATCTCAAGGTATCTCCTTATTAGTTATGCACAAGAAAAAATCCACTCCATTGTTGTGGCCCTGTTACTGGCCTGGTAAAGCAAAGGCAGGAGGCTCCTCGTACCTGACTAAAAACGGCAGCGTGTAAGGAGTCAACCAGAAATCTTTGTCAGCATTGCTCAAGTTCTTGATAGCTGCCTCTGATGGCACCAGGACAGTGACATTGGCTCCTGCTGGGATGCTGAAGAGAGATTTCTGTTGTCCAAAGCACAAAAATGAACAAATAAGACACACCACTGCCACATCTATAGTCCAAAATACACCCAACAGCCATCCCGCCCTCGCAGTCACGTGAAAGGGATGTGCAGGAACACAGCACATGCTCAGCAGCACAGCAGGATCTCCTGGGCTCTCCTGGGCATGGCAATCAATGAATGCCACAAGTGGTTCAGTCAAAACAGCTGACACCTGATTGCCAAGGGAAAACCTGCTGCTTTAAGCTCTACTTTCCCAATTTTGAAGTTTTCCTTCAAACACATTCAATCATACCCATAAATCCTTTTTGAGCTCCCAACATCAGGCCAGGGGAAGGGACCAAGATAATTGCTGGCAAAAGCAATTTTGTATGCAGCAGGTCTGGTGAGCTAAAGCTCAGATAGAGGCTGTCCATCATAGTGGACTTGCTGCAGTCTATGGAGGGTCTCTCTTATTCCCACACTAGAAACAGGGAAGCAGCAATGAGAAAAGGAACAAACATGCAGTCTAATGTCCCAAAGGATGTTTTTCTGAAAAACAGTGTTATAATGCTACCCCTTCTTTCCCTTCTGTGCTGTTTTTCGACAGCCAGGATTTACAGATGGTACAACCATGAAAATTAGAACACAGCCCCAACTTCCTCCTGTGAGAGAGACAAAGCCCCCAAAACACACTCATGACCCTCATTTTACCACAAACTCCACAGCTTTTCTACATTCCTGCTCTGTAACCACTTCTCCTTTGCTTTGTTTTGTTTTCTCTAAAGAAAAAGATAAATGGAGTTGCTTGTCCTCTAACACTCATTCACAGACTTGACTTCTACAGATCTCACCCGTGTGGGTGAGTCACAGTTTTTCTTACCTTAACCCAGTCATAGAAGCCTGCAAAGTGGGAATTCCTGGCCAGCTCCTTTCAAATAGAAACAACAGAAGAGTTACTTCTCTGAGCACAGGGTACAGGGCTGGGGGACTCAGGGTGGGGAAAAGGAACCCTTTGCAATATCAAATCTGGCAACAATGACTTAAACATTCTTCTCACTTCACAACCATTACAGACACCATGCATTGTGGGGAGTGATGGGCACTTCTAAAACCGAATTTCAGCCATTAAAAAATACATTCCCAAATAAACAAACTCTTTTCAGCTCATCTGCAATGAGTTCATGTGAATCAGGGACAAAAGACTGAATCCACAATGGCCTTTGATATTTCTAATGACAAAAAATGGGCCTGACAGCTCTGACCCAAAAAACAATGAAGGAAAATGACTTATTGCACAGGACAGGTGCTCCCTGCACAGGGGTGAAGCAGCTTAGAAATTATAGTTTCACTGGCAGTAATTAATCTTGGCATTGCTTCTCTCCCTGTAGCCTTGGAATACACTTGGGCTTCAGGCTGATGCTGAGAGAAGGAGTCAACTCAGGTAACAGGGAAAAGCAAAGAGAGAGCAGAGCCAGTTCTCTCCAGTCTCAAAAAAGTCTCAGACATTTGTTCCTCACTAACTTTTAGAATGTCCCCATAGCATGTCATGCCATCCCCAAGGTAGCCTTCAGAGCAAATACAGGATCTCTCTCCTCCACCAAGGGGCACACAGGTAGCCTGCAAATACAAGGGAAGAAAGGAGAAATTAGAGAGCAAACACAGATTATGTAGTGTTACACCTATCTCAGAACTGAATTCCAGCCTTCTGAGGGCTGGGCTAAAGTAGCACACACAAACACCTTCCACCAGGTACCTTTATGGTGGCACGGAGTGTTCCCCTCACACAGCTAAGCCTGGCTGATTGCTTTGGTTGTGTGAACCCACAGAAATCAGAGGATCCATCTTTGGAGCACATCAGTGCAGGCCAGTAAGATGACATAACATAAACCTTTGCACTTCTCTCAATGCCTTGGCTGCTGCAAGACCTGTCAGTGAGCAGGTGAGCCTCCCCTGCCATGCCAGCCTGAGGACAGCTCTTTGGCTACTCACCAGGTCATGGCAGCCACCGTTGTCCATGAGGCACGGGTTGATGGCATCACAGCTGTGGCCATCACCAGCATAACCCCTCTTGCAGACACATTTGCTCTGCAAGAAAGAGATATTTCAGTTTTATAGACTTACCAGAGCATCCTCATTTACTATCCAAAAAAAGGTCTACGGCAGCAGAACTTATCCTTAATTTATTTTCCCAAATTTTCTTTTGGTCCCTCAAGACTTGGAAATGTGGAGTTGTTTTCTTAGCAGAGCATCATCCACTATCACAGCACACAAGCTGCCTGGTTACTCAAGCACATTGATCCCTTGCATTGTTTGGCTGTGGGAGTCACTTGAAGATAATGGTTTCCTCCTTTATTTCCAGGTTTTTAGGGAATAACACAGACTGTGCAAATGGCAGAAAGAGAAGAGGAGTTAATTTCAAAGCTTCCTGCTTTCAAGATATCTTGGAGAGCACTTGCACATCTCACCTCACTGAAATCTGCTACAGCTTTTGTACCTTTATTCAGCACATTGTGCAATGCTCCCCATAGTCAGTGGGGAGAAGCAGCACCCTGAGCAGTCCCCTCTCATGTGTGCCTTCCTCCTCTCAGAATGCCTTGCTCTGGGCCCAGCTCCCCCCACAGACTGTCAGAACAGCTGCACATGCTCTTCAATGCTGTGATCTGGGGACAGGGGGATGCAGCCACTGGTGCCTTAGATCAAGCTGTGTTACAGAGTGTAGTCTTGTCCCTTTGCTGCACAAGTCCCAGAGTCGAGTAGCAGTCCTGAACACACCACTGCATCTCGCATGCAAGTGCACTGTGATGCTGCAGCTGCAGCTGGTGTTTCTGGCAGTGGACAAGCAAGCTTGGCTGCTGCCCAGCCCAGTTTTTCCTCTGGCAATCCAAGGCCATCTCAGAGCATCTGAGGAAGTGTTGATGCTACCCCCAGGCTGCTTAGCTTTGCTCATACCTGTCCAGGCCCGACGTAAACGCAGTCAGCGTTGAGGTGGCAGTTCCCTCTGCTCTCCAGCATGCAGTTGTCTATGGGCACACAGGCCTTGCCATCCCCAGTCCAGCCCACATTGCACTGGCAGGTGGCAGTGCCAGGGCCTGTACTGGTGCACAGGGCCTTCAGGAGAAGGGAGAGAGAGGGAATTGCGTTCAGGAGAAGGGAGAGAGTGCAATGAAAATGCAGCAACAAATCTCCTTCCTCACACTGTGGGGAATTTCTGACTGACCAGCTCTGATTCCAGCACTGGGGATGGGAAGTGGAAGCATCTTCTCCAGAAAAGTAATAGAAAACTTTATCATAAAGTGATTCTGGAGGCATTTTGTGTTTTAAGAGAGGTAGACACTTGTGTCTAAGGTGGCTTAGAACTCACAGCTTTGTGTAAAGCTCTTCCATTACACAATAAGTATTCCCTGAAGAGGAAGACCACAATCTCCTGCCTGGATGTCTGGGAATGGAATCAAGGACAGATGGCAGATCTCTCTCAGGAAAAGACCTCCTTTGTACCCAATGCCATCCTATTCTCTTCTATATGGCCCAATGTCTTCCTCTGACTGAAGGGTCTAATTTATGATGAGGTCTGACCATTTGGCAGTAATTTCCAACATAAAGAACTTTAACCATGGATAATAATGTAGTGTTGATGGTTACTGGCAATATGAGTTGGATCTCAGTCAAGCTACAGCCTGAACATAACAACAGAGAAAGTAACACATGTTAGAAGAGCTTGAGGGGAATATCATTGCAAACCAAAAATTATCTGTACAGCTAATCTCTGTGGCTGATAAAATATCTTGTGTGACCCAGCCAAACTATCCTTGGAGTGTCACATTTTGGCACCAACTCAAATGATCAACATCTTTACAATGACTGTGTCAGGCCACCTGTTATTCCACCCATCTGACAGACAGGAAAAATTAGCACACAAAAAATCTGTAACAGTCCCAGAAGTCCTGGATCCCTGCTCTGATTGAGAGGAGTTGCCTCTCCACGCTTCACAGTCTGACCCCACTTACATTCTGTGAGCAACCTCCCCGTTCTGGCTGGCTGCACAGGTCGATGGGCTGGCAGGAAAACCCATCCCCTTCATATCCATCCATGCAGATGCACCTTAAAAGTATAAACACGAAAGGGACACAGGTAGAGCAGTCCCTCAAGCAAGCAAGATTGATTCCTAGCAGGTTGGCTGAGTTACTCAAACAATCCTGTGCACCAAGTACACAGACACACACAGAGCCACAGGGGTGGCAGCCACGTGCCTGTACAGTGGCAGTGTGCCCCTCAACATGCCCCAGAGACTGACCTTGCTGTGTCATTGAGGCTGCAGACAGCATGCTGGTGGCAGTACTGGGACAGCCCACTTGGGCCACAGTTCTTGGATGTCTTGTCACAGAATTTCCCAGTGTAGCCTTCCTTGCAGGACCAGGACTGACACACCCCTCCACTGCCAGGCCTGTTGTCACAGACACCATGGACACAGCCACAATCTGTCAAGTGCATGCAGTAAGACCAGTAAGTACAAAATGTCCAGAATCCACCACAGTCGTAGATTCCCAACTTTCCTTCACAATCTCCTGGGACACCAAATGATCATTCCATCATTTTTCTTTGACAGAGGGGTATCTGCTGAGAGACATCCATCAAAAATCAAGCTGGGCCAGGGAACAGATCCTGTGACTGCCTGGGTCCATGTTTTCTATAGCCTGTAAGAACAGGCTCAAATTTAGGCTGTCAAGCTCAAGGTCATTGTCAATTGTCTTTTGTTTCCCAATAGGAGATATCTAACTTAGACTGATGATTCTAAAACCCCCATCACCACTGTCATATCAAACATGTTTTCTCCACTGTTGTTTGAAGGGACACACATGTTGACATTTTTGTCACTTCTTTCATGATGCTGGTGTTGCCAGAAGGGAATCCAACATACATGAATTTGCACCATTATCCTTGTTCTACATTTTCCTTTAGTCTCTCCATCAGAGTTACCAACCTTCATCACAGTTCTCGCCGTGCTTGTTTGGGTCTGTACAGATGTGGCAGGCTGTGCCTTTGAAACCTTCAAAGCACTGACAGTTGCCATTCCCCTGTATGCCATCACTGCACTATAAGAAAACCAGAAGGAAACCAAAGTGATTGAAACTCAGAGAAATGCCAAGACATTGATATCCATCAAAGGCACTTTGATACTTGCAGTAACAAACAGGACTTTGAACAGTGGTGGTAGCACAAGATTGCACACAGCCAGAGCTGTCCCCAACAGCCTTGACCTAATTCACACTAAATATGTGCCATTCTCCCTGGATCTTCTGCTACCACCTCTGTGGGCTTATCCCTGGAGCACAAGCTCTGAATTGTACTTATCTCAAACTACACTCTCAAACCACACTGATGCCCCTGCTCTTTGCAATGCAGAAGGATCCTCCACACTTACATTTCCCCGGCCATAGCATGGAGTGGAAAATCCCCCTGGGCATGGCATGCAGTCTGGACCAAAGAATCCTTTGCAGCATCCAGGTTTCTGAAAAAAAAAGCAAAATTGGTAAGGTATGACATAACAAGAATTTCCTAGAGTAATCCTGTGCTCATAATTCTGAAATTCTGATCCTTGTCTCTGCCATGGAGGGAAATAGAACGTTGTATTTGGCATCTGTGTTTCTTAGGAGCTCCTGCACATAAATGATTTTTCAACAATGCCCCTCTTCCTGCTCACAGCCTGTTCTTCTCAGAACAAACCATTATTTTCTGCTTGTTCTGCAACTTCAACACACAGGGTCCATGTTTTTTATGAACTTTTAATTCTTTAATAGCACTGGTCCACTCACTCTTACTTTACCCTTGCCCAGGACTGTGTTCCTGTGGAGGGATGTAACAGTCCTGGATTGCAGGCTTTATCATGACTGACCAAAGGAAGAACAATCATAATACAAACAATCAGCAGCATTAAATTAAACAAACACAAATCATTCTATAGAGTTGGCACTGTGAGAGCTCAGGAGCTGCAGACAAACACGAGGTCCATAAATTCACTGAGAGAGACTTTCCCGAACCATCTGACAGTGGTTCATAAACAGGATGCAATCACTTCACAGCTTACAGCACTTTCCCTGTGCTCAGCTTCCTTTGGGAGGAATGCTAAAGCTGGGACACTCCAGTTAACACTGCACCATCATGGCTTCCTACAGCTTGGCTGGTGACAACAGGGATGCCTTATTTCATTTATTTATTGCACTCAGGCTTAACTGAGCTGCTTTCCAACATTTGCAGTAGGTTGGAACCCTGTGTTCTCACAGACAAAGGAAAAGCAGGTAGCTCGTTTATGTGATGGTCCTGGGGACACCTTTCCTTTTGCTCCCATCCAACTCTCTCTACTCTGGGTCAGAGCTGTTCTTAGTGAATGAGGAAGGGCAGAGCTGAGCTCCTTGCAGAAGGAACGTGTTCCTCCATCACACTCACCGTGATGGTTTGATTGCAGTACCTGGCGCACCCCTTCTTCAGGACATTCAGACCTAGTGGATCATGGATGTAAACACATTCCTTTGGGGAGAGAGTTGGTTCCTGTACAAACAAAACAAGCCATCAGCACTGTAACCTTCCCCTTTGCTGTTTTTGCTGCAGAGAGCAGATGTGCCTGTCTCTGAGCTGGGGAAGTTCACTGAGGAGCCAAGGTGAACAGCCCACAGTTGTGGCAGGCCTAGGATGAACCAAGGCACACAGTGACCTCCCCTTGCCCCAAGAGTCCTCAGGTCTGAGCCAAGGTGCTGCCCTATAGTTCTAAAAATAGTATCTGTGATAAAGGAGAGAGGAAGCACAGGGGGAGGAAGGGAGGGAGAGGAAACAAGGGTGAGATAAGGGCAGCAGGGGGGAGAAATAGAGACTGAGAAAGAGGAGAGGAAAGAGATAGGAGAGGGACAGAGCGGGGCATAGCAGGGAGTAAGGAGAGAATGAGAGAGGGAAGGAATGAAAGAAAAAGATGAAGATGAGATGAAAAGAGGAAGACATAAGAGAAAGGATTGCAAATAACTTTGGAACAATGCTCAGTGACCTGTCCTGGAGTTGGGCACAGGTAGAACTGGGCCCCAGGTGACTCTGGCTTTGCCAGCCTCAGTCAGAGAGGAAAATGAGCAACCAGTGATTCTGCAGAGCTCTATTGCAGACATCCATGCTGAGACTGCATTAGCAAGTTCTCCTGAAAGTCAGATCACTCAGAGGACACTCAAGAGTTTAAGGGTGGTGAGCACCTCTGGCTTTCACAAACAACTTCTTGGGTCTGGCCTTGACATTGGGATTTCCTGGAACTTGCTGTTCTGCTAACCTCAGCATGGGATAACTCAAACAGCAGCACTCCTCCTTGCTCCACCTTCAGCTAGCTCAGCTCATCTCTGAATCAACAGGGAGCACAGGCCAGGAACAAACTGTTTCTCACCCTCTGCAGTGCAGAAAGGTTGCTGTGATTCTCTGGCTGTGATACAGGCAGAGGCAGTACTGGAAGGCACTAGTGGAATCAGGTTTGCTTCTGAGACTCTGGAGGAGCTGGCAAACCCTGCATGTGAGCAGGAAAGCTCTGCCTGAGGCAGAGAAGAAGTGCTAAAAGCTGCAAGTCTACAATTCCATTTAGACTAGAATTTCTGACTGTACTCCACATTGATTCAGCGAGCAGACTTCAGAATAAGAGAGTGCACAGAGCAGTTAGAGGGCAACAGTCTGGGATCACAAAGGATGCATACACACCCTCTAACAAGCTTCTCCACTGGCTGCCTGTCCTGCTCCCCATTTATTTTAAAGTGGCTTGAGTTAGAAACTGTCAGTGTATCTTCATTATGCAAAGAAGAAATTACAGAAATAACTACAGATATTTACCATTTCCTCGCTGCCAGGTGGGCAAATGCTGTTGTTGAGGGCCTCACAATCCACACAAGAGCCCTGTTAAGAAGAGGCAAAAATGTAATCTTCTCAAAGGAACCCCTTCCCCATGCCAAGAGTCCTAGAGAGCTACTGTTTCCAGTACATGTGTCCAAAACCTCACAGCATGTATCTGAAATATTTAACTACTATTAGTTTCCACATTCTGATACGTACCAAGTTTATCACTTAAATGAAATTTTTCATGTGTCTCAAGGAGCTGCTTGCACCTGCCTGAAGCTGGGTTCTGTCTGCACCCTCTGAGTCTCTCTGCCACTAGATCTGCTGCTAGGCTGGAAAGCACTTTGACATCCAAGCAGCAAGACTCACTGAATCAGCAAGTTAGGTGGACACTGTCTCCTTGGGATTCACTGTGTCTCTCCAAACCTGTTGCTATTCACAGCCTCATCTTCTTTCTTCAATAACTTACCAATGATCAAACTGGGGAGCAAGCACCTCAAATATTGTATATGAAACAGTTCATGTGAGAATACTGCACAGCGTTTGTAGCTCTGGCTACTGAATGGCTGCTTCCTGTCCAGGCTCCAGGACACCAGTGCTGACAGAGGTGGGAATAAAGCACTGCCAGCCGAGTTAGCAACTCCAGTGGGAAGAAGATCATATAAGGGAAAAGGCAAATGTCCTTTGGAATCAAAGGTAGGATGAGTGCATGGAAAGAACAACAACCTACAAGGACCATCTGCTGATTAGCAGGAAAGCAGAGCCAAGTGCAAGCAGAAGAAAACACTGACAGTGCTGCCAAAGTTCCCACCAGGGGAACGCTCAGACAGACCACATTTCCCAAGTGCAGTTTACACAGTTTGCTTTTGTCCCTCCAGGTGAGTGTGGGGTGCACAGCAAGCACCAGCTGTGCTTGAGCATGAGAATGGGAGAAGCTGACTCACCATCACAATCTTATGTTGCACTTCGTTGCATCTGTGAGGCAAAATTGGAACGATTGAAGGAGGGATGAAGATGCCATCCAAGGTATGAATGATACCATTTGATGCCACAATGTCTCGTATGTTTAAAGGGATCCCTGATTCGTCCATCAAAATTCTTCCCTGATGCAGAAACACAATTTTAGCCCATTAGACAGAATCAACAACTTAAAGCCAGTGCAGGAAACAGATGGTTCACAACATCAAGGGCAACCACACAAATGGCCAAGGCTCTTAGTGGAGGCACAGATTGGATAAGAAGCAAACTAATTCAATGATCTCATTTAAGTCATTTTTCAAGCAAGGGAGGAAGCAGAGATTGGCTGAAACCACATTGTTCAGACCACATCCAGACTTTCTCCTAGCACAACAGGGTTTGCTCCAAAGGGTTTTGATTCACACTTACATCTGCACTGATGTTGATGGTAAGTATCTGGTTAGCCATTGTAACAATGTGTGGCATCATCATCAGTTCCTCTACAGTCACCTGAAACAAAAACAAAGGGGTGTTACCATGAAAAAACAGGGTCATTTCGGTGCAGCTTATAGAATGCTTCCGTGATTCCTGTCACTTGAAAAACTTCTCAAGGGGACTTAACATTTACATTTCATGAAATACATTAAAAACAAACAATGGGTCAGAGGGTAATCCAGGACTTTGTGTGAACTATTTGCAGAACCACAAGCACAGCACTGCTAGTGGCAGCTGCCTTGGTTTTCATTCCTTGTTTAGGTAACTGTCCAGCACAGCTGAAATAAGTCTTACTAACAGTGTGTCTTACTAATACAGCTGCAAGTAGGGTCAGACTAATAATGTTTTTTTTCTAGGATATATTCAATAAACAATGGAAGTTCAGCCAGAAGCATAATAAAGAGCATATTTTGACTGAAAAAATAAGCTTAAAGGCAGAAAAAAATGTAAACTGCAGCTTCTGTACTGGGAAACTCAATGATTTGAGTAGAGAGAAGTTGTGAGAACCAGGACAATTGTTATTTTTGTGTCCCGCAGCAAACTCTGCTGGACAGTATTTTATTGTTCAGGGCTCCCAAATAGGGAGCACCAACATTCCAGAAAACTCAGAGTTTCTTGATGGAGAACACAGCTGTCTCTTTTGGCAACCCCTTTCATGGTAAACATTTTGCCTCATCAGATCCTGAGTCACATCTCTGCTCCTCCAGGGGAAGTCCAAGAAGCAGCAACTGAAGTCAACAACACCACGACCTCAATGGCTGAAAAAAAGAGTTGATAAGGTGTTGGTCTGAAGGAGGTCTGGGGTTAGAGCTGCCTGCCTTACCGCTGCTGAAGTGTAGATGTGATGTTTCACCAGTTCCTGAAGCTTATTTATTCCCTAAGAAAAGAAGAGAACATCAGAATTAGATACCCCTTCAGTGCTCAGGAGGAAGAGGAGGCAACTACATTTTCTTCTAATCAATGATTGACAAATGTCAATGCCTATAGCAGGGAATTCACTTGGTGATTAAGTTCCTCCATTTTCCCCTGCCCAAAGCTGGGGTGAGGAATGAGAGACAAACACCAGATTTAAGCAATCTGGCTGACCATATTTCTCACTGCAGGTTCCATCAGCACCTACTTCTCTCCCAGAGCCTTACAGAAAAAAAGACATGGTTTAGCCACCCCAAGAAGAACAACTTTCAGCAACAACCAGATACATTGCACAGAGTCATTCCAGCACAGCCCAGTGCATCTCAGCCAGCTCAGGATGTCTAGCAGTACTATGGGTTCTCACCTCTGTGAAGAGATAAATGAGCCTTCCATCTCTCAGCTTATCCACACCATCATTGCTGGGTACAAACACAGTGAAGGGGCCTGGTCTATCCAGTATTGCAGGCAGGCCACAGTTCTGCAAATACAACAGCAGATTTCATCATGGATCATGGTTACTGAGGGGGATCCAGCAGGAAGCAAGAGGAAACATTAAACAACACACTAAAGGCAAAATGTGCAAGAGGCAACTGGACACCAAGGCCAGGTGTGTGATATAACAGAAGTGTGCCACAAAAACACAGCTGGGACAAGGAAGCCACTGGTGGGAATGCAGCAAATATGAACAAGGGAGTCCTGGGCTAATGCTCCCTGCATGCTTTAAACACACAAGCACACACACACACAGACTAAACTCTGTCTAAACTAAACATGCTTTGGAGAGCAACTCTCCAGGGACAAGGGGAAGGGGATAGGTGGAGGAAGATGGGAAAGAGGCTTATACCCTTGCTGCTTGTGCCAGATCCCCTATAGATGTGAAAACTCCAATCTTTTCCATTACATTTGCTTAGGTAAAATAAGAAAATAAAAATGACACAGAATAAAACATCCAGAAAGAAAGCTAAACCACTGAGAGGTATTTAAATGCTATTCAAAATTCCCCCCAAGTCAGCAGCAGGCTTTGTACAGCAGCTTCCCTGAGCAGACGCAAACTTGCTCACCTCCAGGATAGTCTCAAATCTACTGAAGATCTCCATTGAAGCAAGGATCTCACCAATAGTTTTCTGCAGGAAGATACAAAGAAGAAAAACATGGCTGGAGCAAGGTCTGAGCACATACTGGAATGCCCAGCTTGTGGTTTGCATGCAAAAATCTACAGGAGAGCATCATCCTCAAAGAGATAGGCACAATCTAAAGAACACGTGATCTCATTTAAAATATTTTTAACACAAAGACAACTTTTTGATTATAATTTCAAAATGCAGTACAGACCAATTAGAGAAAATCTTCATTTGACCTTTATGTGAAAAATGTGTTTCAATACTTGTCCTGTAAGATACATATTCTGTAGGATTCAACTGAAGAAGAGCTCATTTGCTATGATTTTATTCATGAAAGCAGAATTCTCTACTCATCCAAGCACTGTAAAAGCATCATTGCAAGATTTTTATTTGGTTTATGTAATACTATTAGCTACTCTTAATGGTATTTTAATAGTACCTAACAGGCCTTATCAGACCTGCAAACAAAATAAATAGCCTTTTCCCCTTAAAAAAAAGCCTCACTGATTTGGAAGATTAATGATGAAAATTGCTTTTTTTTTAAAGTGTTTATTCTGCTGTCCCATAAAAGAGAAGAAATAGGAATGCTTTTGTACCTGTGGGTTTCTGAGGTTGTCAGTGCTGACTTTTTTCCTGAGGCTGTTGACAATATGTATGATGCCATTGGCTGCTGGGAGATTTGATTGCAAGACGTTGTACACTTCCCCTGGCAGGTCTTGGTACCGGAAAGATTTGATGTATGTCTAGGTAATAATAATAATAATAGTAACAACAACAATAATAAGAACAACAACAACAACAATAATAATAAGTTATTTTCTTGTGGTACATCTGTATTCCCATGATACAGCTATAAATCAGTGCCTCTGGGTCAGCAAGGGGAAGGCACAGCCAGAGTTATTCTCGAAAAAGTAAATTTAAGGGATGGCCTGGGTGTAAGACAAGCACTCCACTCTACTTGAGTTTGGGTGATATTTTGATCCTGAGTGGTACTTTTAAGTCTAATTACAGAAAAAAAACCCCAAAAAAACACCTCCTCACCTGGGACACCCTGTTCCAGAATTGAGTGTGAGCAATGCTTGATCACAGCTCTGAATCACAAAAGGATGCCCTGACCACCACATAGATGATTTGGAGGCAATCCTGGAATTACAGCTTTGACTGCAGCTTTTATTGACTCATTATGCCTACAAGGAGTCTTCCTAACAAAGCCAAAGCAGTCAGGCTTACTGAATTACAAGGCAATGTCTGGTCCTTCCACTTAGTATGAATCCATGCCCTGAAGCCTGGTGTGTGAGGGTGTCCCAAGGTTAACCTACAAACTAAGCATCCAAGTCTTGGTGCTGCAGCCATGGTCCAAGTTCAGGCAAGCACAGCTTTTCTGTGCTTTTCATTTTACCATGTGCATTTTGAATTGCTCCTCCCTGTCCTAAACTTCAGTTCACATCACTGAGGACTCTGTCTGAAACAAAGGAAGGGGACAGCAGACTTCCCATATCAAAAGGCTCCTGAGTAAACAAACAGGAAGGAATTTCAAAAGGAGCATTGACACACTAAGTTCGGATTCCCCTGCTCCCAATAGTGCTTTGTCCTTTTTGATGTATTATGACCTAGACCTCAAGGCCAAGGCTGGATCCTCAGAGAGGAAACACAGGGCTCTCCCCCTTGGCCACCTGTGAGCATGCAGGCAGGAAAGGTGCAGGATGGAGAGAGAGAGCAGTGGATACCGGAAAATGTGAGTCAATTGGAAAAGGAAAAAAAGAGCCTTCCATATCAGAACACAGCAATGAAAATTTCTTTGCTAGGAGGACTATGGAAAATAAAATAGAGGGGAAAAGAGAAACGAGAAGAGGAAATATTCAGCATGTGGCTGTGTCCAAAGGAGCATTCAGTCTGAAGAGAGACTTTGTTGCCTCTTCCACGTCAGCCACACGGATATTGTAGCTGCTGATGGTGTAGGGAAAAGGTCTCTTCTCCAGAACACAACAAAGAACATGGAAAGACCATTCAATCACATGTCAGATTCTTGGTTGTCTGTGAGACAGGAGATGTGGTTGCTTGGACTGCCTGATCTTAAATCACCTTTCTTTAGACTGCACAAAGGAGCTTGTTGTTTTGATCACGGAAAAAGGTTTTCTGGTGAAGAAAGCCCATCAAGGAAACCATGCTGAAGCTCCACTCTGTCCTGTGTGAAAACAGTGGCCCAGACCTTCAGGAGATTCCTTACCTGGCTAGTGAATGTCAGCTGATGTCCTGACAAGGTCCACATAGTCTTGGCTTTTATCATGTCTTCTATCAGGTGCAGGCCAGGAACAATGTGCATTCTGCACAACTGCTCAGCAGTGGTGCTCTTAGGGGAGGAAAGTCCACATAAAAAGATGTTCTTTCAAAAAGTTCATTTACCACAACACCACCCTTCTCACAAGCTAACACACACAGAGAAATCCTTAGTATACAAGACTGAGCTTTCCTCTTAATTTTGATTCCCTGGAGTAGCACTGTGGCAAAACTCTTGCTTCTGTTTGTGTACACATTCAAAGAGCGAGACTGATTAACCTGCAAGTGACTTTAGAGGAATCCCCTGGACAAAAAGCTATTGGACTTGGGCAATTTAAAAATTATCTTTGCATGCTCCAGATTAAAAAATTTCCTTAAGCTCCCCAAATGCAATCTTTTCCTATGCTGGACCATGTAGGTGGTGAAATCTAATCTGCTGAAATTACATTTAGTTTCTTCCTTTCTTCTCTGGGTATTTTTTAGAACAATTTCTGTCAATCCTGATTTAGGTGGAACTGATCCTTGGGGAACAGGTAGACTAGGTAATTTGGGGGCCTGTCTTGATACATTTTCTAGGGGTCCAGAAGTTACTATTTTTGACCATTGGCTGAAATTCCAATACTTTGGTGTAATACTTGGCCACTTTTGAAAATCACACCCTCAGGTAGTAAAAAGCCACTTAAAGTTTTAAGAATAGTCATACATAAGAGGTTTGAGCTTTAAAAGAAGAATGGCCAGAAAGTCTTACACTTCCTGATGTTAAAAACAAACAAACAAACAAACTCCGTCAGTAATGAAGAAAGAAATAGAAATTTTTAAAATAATGTGAGGGATGTAACATCCTCTACAAGACTGCAGCTTAACCAGACAATGAAAAGTATTCCCAAGAGGTGATTCGTATAAATAGTGCATCCCAAAGTTCCTCTCTTGTGCCAATCAGTTCTTACAGGCCACAGAGCTCAAGCAGGAAAGAACCTTAAGACAAAAAATTGCTAAAACCAAGAAAACTTACGTTGAATTCCACTCTATCAAAAATGGGAAGAAGGGATGGTACAAAGACTGTGAAGGGCCCATATTTAGTCAGCAATGTTGAGCATCCAGAAGCTGTAAAAAGAGGGGCAGTGTGAAATAGCTACACAGCTACAGTTTAATCACAGCAATAAATATTCCTCCTGTTAACAATACACTTCCATCTACACATTATCAGTCTGGTGCAAGCAACAAATATTCATTTACAAGGAAGCAGAGGGAGTTTGGCACTGCTACCCTGTCCCCGGTTTGCTCCATCCTCCATGCAAAACAAAAAAGCATTTACCAAACATTTTCTTGGCGACGTTCAGTTTCCTAGTAAACCTTCCTCGCAAATTAAGTTGATTTATCTCTCCCAAGAGATCTTTATAGCAGCTTCTGCCATCTCCAATCTCCCCTTCCTTACACACACAGCTATGAGACAAGGATGAAACATAAACCACTATAAACCAGTTTGCAACATATTAAACAAACACCAAGTAGAACAACATGTCAGTATCTACACTTGGAAGACCAATCCCAGCTCTTAGATCTTAGAATCATAGAATGGTTTGGGTTGGAAGGGACCTTAAAGATCATTTCTCAAACTCCTCATGCCATGGACAGGGACAACTTCCACTAGGCCAGGTTGCTCAGGGCCCCACCCAACCTGGTCTTAAACACTTCCAGGGATGCATGTAAGGACTGAGTCACTTCTGCCTAAACTGAGTGACAGGAAAAAAGATGCACATTTCTGCCAGGCAAGCCAATTTGTATCTACCCAAAGAGAACAGAGATGCTTTCTCAGATACAAACAGCATAAGGATTGTCTGCTCTAGAGCTCAGGGTACAGATTGCCACAATATAATTATTGACACTTTTCTAATTAGATATTCAGTCAGTTCTAGTCATGACAGCATCTGAATATCTGAGGTAATGCATAAAACCCACAGGCTAAGTGTCAATCGATCAAATAGCTCCTGTGTGACCCCTTGGCTTCAGTGAGAAGCCAGCTCAAGCACATCAGGTAGCTACAGCTCATTTGGGACTCACTGAGGGGCCCAGACAAGTTAATGACTTTTCCAGAAAAGCTTATCTACATGTGAAAATCTCTGTCCTGGTTCACACGGATTTGTAGCCATCACTCAGAGACTACCAAAGATGTTTTTTCCCGTTTGGGCTTTGTCCAAGTATCAGCTCTGCTCTTTCTGCCTCAGCCATGCAAAGACATGCGACACAGGGGAGGAATTTGACATCACTCCAGCCTCAGAGGGCTCAGTGCCAGCTGCTGGGGAACAGATCTGTAAGGCAGGGACTGCACTGAACACTGTGTCCTGCACTGTGCTAGCAGAGCTTCAAAAAGGGAAGCCACTGTGCTTCAGTCCTGCCCTGGAGCACACAATGAGCAAGCGGATGCTAATAGTTTTAGCAGCACTGGAGAAGGAAGGATCAAGGAGATGGGATTACTCTTTCCCTTTTCAGTGTCTCACAGAAGCTTTACCTTTTCTTGAAAACACATAAAATTCTTGGTGAAGCTTCCTCTAGTGTTTGAGAGGCCATTATGAAAAAATGATCCCCTGTCCAGTCATATTTCTCATCTAAGGGGTACCAATTTGTAGGTGTTTTGCTCCAAAGGACTATGTGAGGTCTTCCCTGTCAACTTCCCTCTTCCCTGTCACTCTGCAACTCTAATTTATTTATTGTTTACAGGCCTGACTGGGAGAAGAGACAAAGTCTTATAACTCAGAAGCAAATGTGTGTACAAATGTGAGTAAACAAGTCACACATCTCCCTTTTAATGTTTGATTATTAACTGATAATAACCTTCTACCACCACTAGCCTGGGGAGCTACATCTCCAGTTCACATCAGAAGACTCTACTACCCCAGATTTAAAGTGTTTTGCGACCCATGTGCAATAATTTACAATAACTGATGTAAAAGCTCTACTTTCAATGGGTTTGTTACAAACAGGCTCTTCTCAAAGGGTGACTTTGGCCCATACTCCTAAGATCACCCTCACTTTCTTAAAAATTCAGCTCATCCAAATCCAGATTCCATTCCAGCTGCAGAACAAGCTTCTTTGTTTGCAGTTTTCAAACTGGCTTACCTAGGAGTCCCCTGGGAGTTAATTTCACACGTGGCAGTCAGGTCGCAAAGATACTGCCGGCAATCGCTGGGAAATGCCAAACACTCGGATGAAGGAGTTCTCCTACTCGTCCCAGGCTTGCAAACACAAGTTGCCTAAGGGAAGGTGACACAGTGATCATAGAGCTGCATTCACCATCTTTTATCTTGCTAGTTATCCTACAAAAGAGCTGTCTGGTTTCCCTTTGCAAAATATGAGGTGAGGAGAGCAGATTTGACCCACACGTTCATCATTTGAAGAACTTCTTCCCTGGCCATTTTTCAGACTTTGGCTGTTATTGCCCTTACCTCTCCTGGACGTTTGTAAACACAAATTGTAGAGTTTTCTGGGCAGCCTCCATTGCTGTCAACACAAGGGTTGATGGGCTGGCAAATCTTTCCATCCCCTTGAAATCCGTCTTTGCAGGTACATTGATATGTTCGTGATCCAAGAGCTTTACATACAGCAAAGGGGGAACATGGAGAAGGAGTGCAAGGATCCTGAGCTGCAATTAAAGAGATAAGAGGTGAGCAGAGCTAAACTTCTGTTCTCAAAACAGCACTTAATGCAGCACAGCACACTGCAAGGCATGGAAAGAATGGAGCATAAGGAATTTGTACTATTAAACTTCTAAAATTTCACAGGACAGTGAAAGCATTACAGAGAGCAGAGATTTGGGGGTTTTTTATTCTGAGGAATATGGATGACACATTTTCCATGTTACTTCAGTAACAGAAGTGTGAGTGAGAGGATGCTTGGATTAATTCTGAATTTGCACAGTATCTGAGGATACCTGAAACTGCAGTTTGGTCAGCAAAACCTGTAAAGAGCCAGTGGAAACAGCTACCCGTAGCTAGCTGATCACATGCATCTTATCAACTTTCTTTTAAGGGAACCAATTCACAAACTTAAGTTTGAAATCAGTGAATAACTCCTCTGATTCCACACATTATTTAAACTGTTTCAAACTCACCAACATTCTGCTGTCACTATTTAGTACATAATTATAAGTGAGTGCTGGATGGAACCTGCAACTCTAGTTCACTTCTTGCTTTCATGACCAAGTGAGAGGAGAGCCAAAATTTAGTCCTTAATCTTAAGGGGATTCCTGAAAAAATGGGTTCTTAAGCCTCTGCATTGCGTTCACAGTAATCAAACTCCTCTGCAGATACCAGTGCAATAGGATTGTTTTCAAACAGGAGCATTTAGGGTCACAGAGAAGTTTCTCACCTTGGCAAGTGCTGCCCTGTTTTCTGTAGCCCAGCTTGCAGTCACACACGGCTGCCCCGTCCCTCACCACACACTTGCTGTTGGCCTCGCACGTCACACCTTTGCAAAGGGGGAGCTCTGCAATCACACAGCAAAGAGAGTTTCCCTTTGAGCATGTAGGGCACTGGTAGAAGATATAATTCACCTTGAAGAATACCTGGAAATAAAAATGTAGTTTCCAAGGACCCCAAGCTGGCAAAAAAGCCAGAGGATATGAGCAGTGCAGGCAGCTCTAAGCTCCTGGCAGCCTGGGTAGTCAGGTCCCGCAAGGCTGAGAGAAGGGATCTAGCTGGCATCCAGAGAAAGAATAGAGGCATACAGAGATGGCACATCTTGACCTCTGTCACACTCCTGTGGGGAGTAGACCCCAGCTTGTCCTTCTTTCTCGATCTCCAATGCTCCAATCATCTTTCCTCTACACTCCCAACCCATTCAGTGCCCCCCTGCCCCTTTAGGGACACCCAAACCCATATCATAGGTCTGCTCTCCAGCCCCTCTGCAGCTCCCTGTGTGTTTACCTTGGTCACACCTGGGGCCTGTGTAGCCTCCATAGCAGGTGCAGCTCCCATTCCCAGCAACGCCGCTGCTGCATTCCCCGTGCACACAGTCACACTCTGCAAGGGAATCCAGACAAACCTTCAGCCCTTCAGCTGCCAGGCAAGGCACAGGGCTCCAGGAACCCACTGGCCAGCTGCCCTGGGACTTGGCATTCTGATTTCCCACCAACAATCCACTAGCTCCTTTTAAAGGTTGGCCATGCCAGTCAGAGTTTAGAGAGGGTAAATTGCATGTCCTGGGCTCAAGATAAGGTAAGAGCAGCCCTGAATGCAAGACCTAGACCAGCTTTTCAGGCATGTGTTTTAATACATGAGCACAACCACCCAGATCACACCTATCTCACCTGTGTGGACACAAGGAAGCAGGATCTAGACAAAAAGGGCTCCTGTAACAGCCAGGCTGCACTGCTGTAGTTCACTTCCCAAAATGCCATACATGAGAGGCAGAATGGTGTGTAATCATTTTTTTATAGAGGGCAGCAAGGAAGAAGCTGGGAGACAAGAGGAGCTGTTAGAGTCTGAAAAACAGTTGGGAAGTGAGTGTGGGCTGGTTTCAGGAATGTGGGTAATGACCTGGCTGAAAAGAGACAGGAAAGTGAGATTGCCCTGGCAAGGGGGGGGGAGAGAGAGATTTACAACAGGAAAAACGGACTGTTTGAGTGAAAGCCTGAGAATCATTTGTTTAATGGGACAGTGCAGAAGGGCACAAAGACAAAATGCCCAGACACTTGCTATTGAACACTGCCAGCTCTCTGCCACTCTCCCCCTCTCCAGCACCTTCCTCACTCAACCTCTTCCTCCTCTTTCCTTGTTTTCAGTTATTTATGTCAATGTTTCACTTGAATGACTTGTTCTTACCTGACTGACAGTCTGGGCCATAACGATTTTCATCTCGGCAGTTCTGGCAGCCATACCCACTGTATTGCTCCTAGAGGGGCCCCAAAATGTGCCAGAATTATTTTTCTGTATCACTCTATTGTTTCACACATCACTACAGTTTAAAGTCTCTCCCCATTTTTGATTTTTTGTGACATCTGAAGCAACGCAGTGAAGAAAATTGATCTGCTCAGTGCTCCAGTACTAACCAGCCCCCACAGCAAAGGAGATCCCAGTGAAAGCTGACACACAGAGGGCACGTAAATGCCAGGAAAATCTGGTGGGCACTGAGGAAATAATGTCCTCAGGAATGTTCCAGCTGGCTCCTGATATCTCTCTGAAAAAGGGATCTGGAATTCACTAATACCAGTGGGATTTTTAACATTGATTTTACAGGGCTCAGGGATCTTCAGCAGACATTTTAGCTGACATAAGGTGTCTTTGAGTCAAATCCAAAATTAACTTTTCTTAAAGATGAGTCCAAGAGGTAGGATTTTAGCTGCTAATTAAGGATGCTGTAAAAACATACAGTTCATCAGGGAAAGTTTCAGGTCTGACACTGATTCATTACCCTATACATTTTAGAAACACCGCTCTGCCCAATTTCGAATGTGCAGGAATTGTTTATGCTTTGGTTGTACTAAGTCTGGAGAGGTAAAAGAAGAAAAAAATATCTGCCCTAAATTTTCTTTCTGATCTCTCCTGCTTTTCCTGAGAGAGGGAGCCTCTGCCTACCTGGGTGCAGCTCATTAATAGCCAAGTGTCTCAGGGCTTCTTGCAGCCACAGATACTAATTAATTCAATTGATCAGAGGTTAAATTCATACAATTCTTTCCTTATTTCACCCTTGAGATTCTTCCCAACTCCACACCATCACCAACAGTGTTCTAGTGCTACTGCAGACCACACCAGTGCTGCAGAAAAACCACAGACATTTATGCTGGAATGAAAAGAGCTGCAAATGGTCTTCCAGGCAGAAGGACAGCCTTCACCCAGGGCACCTGCACAGACACGACACAAACAACTCCCTCTGACAAAGCACATCACCCTCGGAGTAAATCGAGCACTGACCTTGCAGACACAGGTCCCATTTTGCTGTATACCATCCAAGCATGTCCCATGGCCATTGCAGGGACTTTCAGAGCCACCTGGACACTCTGGCAGGTAAGAGACGGGACAGATGAGATTAAATTGAACAACCAGCACCTTTCCATCTCCTCCTCCCCCAGGTATTCCAGCTGTACAAAACAAAGGCCTCTTCACCAGCAAATTATCCAGCACACCTAGCAGAGGTGAAAGGTCTCAGGAAAAGTCCCAACAAGCCATAACTAACTACATTTCAACAAAGGCACCAAAACATATTATGGGTCACTTCTGCCAGCAGCACTGAGAGGTGAAGGCAGTTCTGGAACTCAGAACAGACAGGAGCCTGCTTTGCAAAGATGCTGAGCATTTTCAGCTCTCCCCAACTCCATGAAGAGCTGGAAGTGTGCCCAGAAAAACACAGTCCACACATCTTTAGAGTGGGGTACCTCCACATTCTGGGGACTATTTCTGATAATTTTAGGCATGTGATTCCTCTGATGAAACCAGTTGCTTATTCAAAGCCTGTGTGAGAACAGGCTTAAGCACTCAAACAGTCTCCCATGTTCTGCAGAACTGGAGGGGGTCTTAAACGTGAGAAATGTTCAGCTTAGTAGGCTTTGCTTTTGGATTTTTGGGATGACAAGAATTCTCATTACTTGGTATAAATCTGAGTGGGAGTTTTGGGATGGTTATTTTCACCTTGGGTTGGAATTGCTAAGTATTTTCTGTGGCTGACTAACTCCAGACTATAGAGCAGCACACGTGGCTCACGCGCTGCAGACTAGAGGGATATCAGAAAGATCTTCCTCTTCCTTTGGAAACTTTCGTAAAGAGGAACAAAAACATCCCTTTCCAAAAGTTTATTTTTATAGAAGAGACAAAAGGAAGTTCCACCACAGGAGGTTATGTTATGTGTTAAATGTAAGGGGATTCAACTCATCTGAAGCAGAGAGATTATGTGCTGAATAGACAGATATGCTCCCAGACAGATAATGGAGACCATTGAGAGTTCAAAGAATAATGAAAATTAATCACCTCAATATATATTTAATGCCTCCTATTAAAACTGGTTTGACCTGTTCAACAGCTGGAGGTTGTTGTAAAAAACCCCAACACTTACCATAGCACTCTGTACCCCAGAATCCTGGACAGCACTTTCTCTCCTCAATTTCCTTCTTACACATGTGATGGCACCCTGGCAGGGAAAGGGTATTTTCTCCTAACTTGACAGAGTATCTTAAAAAGAACAATCCAAGATTATGATTATATCACAAACCTAGCACAGGCCTGTTGGAGGGTTTTGAGGCAATCACACTGCAGCGCCCTGAGCTCTGAAGGGAAGGAAGGGCTCTCATCCCCTGTTCCATGTGCACACACAAGAGGTTTGACTCCAGTTATGTCTTCTCTAAAGAGGTCCATTGATTTAAACCAGAGATTGGTTACAAGAAACCTGTCAGGGACTGGGCATGAGACAGGATCTTGCATTAGGATGGAAACCTTGGGTGCAGAAAGGTTCAACAGCACAGAAACAAAGTTAAGATTTCCAGGGTGACTCAGCATTCAACTTCACATCTTAAATAAGCTTCAAAGAACAAAATGTCCTTTCGGGACTTGTCCCTTTCTGTCTTTTATTAAAGATTCCAGATCGGAATGCTGTCAATTTTGATTTAATAGCTGTGTTATTCACAGATTCTCTATTAAATCTTGGACAAATGCCTTAAATCCCTCAAAGAAGCATCTTCTTTTCAACCCATCATTCCTCCCCTCACAGGGTGAGTCTTCAGTGGCAGTGCCTCCTGTTCTGCACGTACACAGTACAAAACTATTCTTGGGTCTCTCCAACAACCACCACAAGAGTAGATAACACTCAGAAAAGCTGCATAGACTCACATTATTCTTACACTTCATTTTATTTTTGGCACCACATCCTTCCCAAAAGGAACTTGGAAATTGTCTCAATAGCATTGCTGCTTTGGCTCCCATCTGACTCCTGTGTGTGTGCAAAAACTGCTATGAACTGCAAAACTACCACCTCTATTTTTAAAGTATTTTGAGGGAATCAGAGAAAGAGCAAACAATGGAGCTATATATTAACAGTTAACATTCACTGCTGAATACAGACACAAACAATAATCTATAGTGTTTCATTTTACAAAAGCCTCCTAGTAAATTCAGTTTTCCTTCATCCTTTTCCTACCAGCCAAGCTCAACAGAGTAGGAGCAAGGAACACATGAACAAGCAATTGTCATAAAGTGAACTAGGAAGGTAAAAAGTTCAGAGGATTATTGCTGGAAGCTGGGAGGATATACAAGGGGAACTATAATTTTATTATTTTCCTAATAAGCCACTGAGGAATTCTGGGTCTGAAACAGGTTTCTGTGCTAGACAGACTTCTGTTAAATTGCTACAGCAGGATTAGCAAACTCAGGTTTTTTAGGGCAAGTTAAGAGGTTATTGTCATTTAATTTGTTCTGTGTATATAGAACCTGCCCAGCAAAAATTCTGTGGGATTAGCAAGCAGACAAAAGCAACAATAATAGGGGCCATAAACCCATTTTTCTGCATCTGAAGACAAAACTCCTTGGACCTTTACAGCTCAAAACCTCGTGTGTGTTCTCCTGTAGACACACACTACTCCCTGCATGGCGGGGCTGCACCAAAAGTATAACACAGATAGGAAACAGGCCTTACCTGCAGTCCCTCACCCCTGATCTTTGGGTGGTCTTTAACCAGCCTCTTGGACACAACATTTTAGGCACTGCAGCACAAGAAGTACATGCTGTATTCATGGTGAACATTGTCTTGACATTGCATCGCATGGATTTTAACTTAAAAAGAAAAACCAGAGTGGGAATAGCCCCAAATTAAATTGTTATCCTGGGCACTTATCTTTCCAACTTATAATATCTTTATCAAGTTGTTCCATTTGTTAAGTATCACTGGGGAGGGCAGTGGCCAGTGCAGCTGCTGGGAGGTACCACACACTCCCATGGGCTGAAACCCCCTGCCATGGTGCTGCTTGCTTGGAACCATCTGGATCTCAGCTAGAAGCAACAGGGCAGATCACAGCTATCTTATCCTGCCCCTACCACCCACAGCAAAAATTCAAACCATGTCTAAAATAATCACAACTCTGCACTGCTAAATTCAGCTGATCTTTTACAAACATGTGGTAGTCGTGTGTGAGGACAAGCCCTGAATTAATAACCCTTGCCAGAAGACACTGAATTAAAAGGCAGCACAGCATTTATCTTTTCCATGCCACTGATAAAATCCAGTTCACTGGGTGTTTCATTGCTGTTCCACGAGTCTGCGGAGCTGACTGTCTTAGTTCAGTTCCCAGAGCCAGGAGCTGCTCACAGAAATGTTTCTCATGGCATTTGTCTTTGAGGAGGCACAGGGGGGTGGATGAAAAGGAAAGGTGCTCTGCACCTCTCTGAACACCTTGATGCTTTGACCCCAGGTGAGGACTCCAAAAACATCGGCATGAAGATCAGGTGGGACACTTGCATATATCACAAGGCTGATGATTTTATCAGCTAAGTCCTTCCACCCAACCAGAAAGACTTCAGGGATTTGGTTTTCCTCACAGGGCTTTCCTGCACCCCTGCACAACCTTGCTTCTCCACATGGAACACAGCCAGAGCAGATGACAAAGTACAGCCTCAGAGTGAATGACCATCATCACATGCCAACCTGTCATTAGAACTCATGACTTTGCTCCAAAAGCATTCCCTTGAATTTCTAAACTTCTGGAAACAAGAAACTGCATGGAAATCTCGTTGGTAATTTTTTAAAAAGACAGTATTTGCCACTGCTGATGACAGAGAAAAGCTGGGAGGCATGAGCTGTGTATGCCCCAAAAGGTCATTGACTGGAAAAAACCCACAGAGCTCAGCTCAACTGTGCCTCTACAGGCATTGTATTTTCTAAAAATAAAAACATTAGATCAAATTTGGGGAGGAGGCCTTGGTCTGGAATTTTTAAGCCAATCCTTAACAATGCTGTTAATGCAGCAGTCCTCTTGTCCCCAGAACTCCTTGTTTTGAATTCCCATCAGCAATCTCAGCTTTGCTTCCTCTGAACTTAAGCCCAAATATATACACTTGTCTCAAGGCAAGGGAGGAAGCCCATGGCTTCCCATCAGTTATCAAGAGCTCAGGAAGGCCCTCCCAAGATGATAGGCAGCAGACCCTGTCAGGAACACCTCCTGAGATAACCCTCAAGTCTCAAGACCACAGGGACACGTCCCTGGAATGTTTCCCGACTCCTTCCCTCTGACTGGAGTAGTTGAGCTTTTTCTCATGTTTATGGATCCACCTTCTGCAGCCATCCATGCAAGGATGCTGCCCAGTGAAGGAAATTATTTCTCTTTCTGTGATTGCCCTTCCCATGGATATTAACTTCCATTTGTGCTTCTGAGGCTTTCCTACCACACAGCAACCTCCAGTTCCCCAGGCAGCAGAATCCCCAAGGAACCCGTTGTGTCAAGGACTCCCTTGTATTACAAAGAGCTCAAAATCAATCTGAGATCCACTAAATTCACCTCTCCTGTGAGCACCAGCCTTACTAATGTTATCCAGCAGAACAGAGATCAACTTTGCTGTTCCTTACGCTTCCACCCACACAGAGCAGTCAGAGGAGATTTCTCATTTTTCATTGAGCAAAACAGAGAAGACAAAAAATATGGATGAATAAACAAGGTGCTGCCTTCAGAGTACTCTGCCTCTAAAGATCAGCAAAGCCATTGACAGGGTAGGGAAGAAGTCCATCCAGCCACCTGATTGGAGCTTAAATTATGACTCCAGATTAAAGTTGAGTGTTTGAAAGGAGACAGTTGAAACCAGGCACAGCGATCTCACAGAACAGTACAGCTCCTGTCTTTCTAGTTCCACCAAATCCCAGCGTTAGCCTTCCCTGAGACAATGACTCAGAAAAAGGAACAGGAAGATGCCTGAGCAAGAAATACAGATGTGGACTCTTCCCTGTGTGTTAGAATTATGCCACCAATCTTTACCAGGTATCTGAGATACCCTATCTGTATGAAAAAGATCACATAAACAGTAGAGCACAAAACACTAAATCAAAATTAACCAATTACTTTCTGTTAATTAGGTAATGTACTTTCAGGCATCAGACACAGTTGGGCCATTAAATGTGTTCTCTGTCACAGTGGTGGAAGAAGACACCATTATTCATACTTTATTCTATTTCCCTTCTCTTTCCTTCATCAATGTGGCTCTGTTTCTCAGTGGAAATGAAGAGTGGGAGAGGTGGATGTCTGCCATTCCTCCCTGTTGGCATGGTTAATTATTTGCAGACCTCTAAGACAAGACATTTATTGTGGAATCCCCCCTACCCTACTGGGACACTTCATAAGCTTTAGGCAGCTTTCCAGCAAGACCTTCCCCTTTTTATAAGGAAATATGCTTGTGTCAGCAGCAACAGGCAGGAGGAAAGAGGAAGAAAACAGCTGAGTGGAAAAGTATTAAAAAAATATTTCCTTTCTTATTTGAGTGACAGAATTGATGAAGCAGTCATTTTCAGGGGAGTTTTGCTTCTTATGAAAGCAGAAGGGGGAATCAAGGGGCATAAATGCAACAGTCTGGATACTCAGATTCTGGAGAGGATGAAAGACAGACAGACGTTTGAGTCAGAAGTGGCTCCTGGGGCACCGCCTCATGGAAAACAATGATGCACTGCTCCCTTGGGCTCATCTTTGACTGCTATTTCTAAGTGTGAAGGAGCAAGAGGGAATCTCTGTCCCTGTTATGCAGCAGTGCTGCCTGGTGACAGCCACTGTTCTGACCAGGTGATGTTGTGAGTCTGGACTGGGACACAGTTTGCGTTCAAAGGAACAGGAAAGGAGGACTGATGCTCTCAAATATCTCCAAAATGAAAAGAAGCTTTTAAAGCAGAGGACGTCCAGCTGTAGCCAAAAGAAATTAAGAGCTAGGATGCCTCTATCTTCCAGGCTGTGCTGTGCTCTCTCCCTGCGCTCAAATGCTTGTGCAAGAGCAACCAGTGCTCTGTGCACTCAGCTGAGACACATCGAAGCTTCTGGATGCTGCAGTGCTTCCTTCCCTCCTCTCTGAACAGATGTCCCTCACTTCTCATGTGCTCATTTTTTGTATTCCACCTCAAAAGAATAAGCTGGGAAGTATTTTGTAAAGGCTAGTTTAATTCCCCTCATTTATACCCTTTATCTTTTCCTCCCAAACACAAATCTTTCTGCATGGCAAAAACCTCAAGGAAGAAAGAAAAACATATTTGCACGTCAGTGTTTGGCACCAACAATCCTGGGAGCCAGTTCTGGAAATAGCCATTACCTAATGAATCACTAAGTTTCCAGTGCATTTGTCCTTTACAAAACAGAGCTGTAGACACATGCTTGAGTCATTATAGTCCTGTACCTCCCCAATAAGTTCCCAGTAACACTTGAACTGAACAGACCAGCAGCTCCCAGACACACAAACCCTTCACATCTGTTCAAGGAAGACACTTTGTAGCATGAGGATGAACAATCAAGCTCAGAGATCACATAACCTAAGATCTTCTGTTGCCCTGGGTGTTTCCCAGCATCTCAGCTGCACTGCACTGGAAACATGGGGATGCTGAAACCACTCTTGTCATTTCCCACCTGCCTCCATTCCTCCTCCAGCACAGCCTGGGATTGGCCTCCTCCCAGCAGAAAAACTTTCATGGTTCGCACATCAGCTGCATCTTCCCCAGCAAGAGGTATAAAAAAATCAAATCAGACTAACAAATTTGCTGTCATGTTTGAACCATTAAAACTGAGCCCTGTGGTAGCACAAAATCTCTCTTCTCTCTTGATGGCCTCTGTGAAACAACAAAAGCCTCCTGTGGAATCACAGCACTTCTATTCCAATCAGATCCAATGGGTATCCTAAACTGCCAGAGAAGGCTTCATTAGATCCTTATTTTTCCTTATCTCCCATAATAACCTTTCAAATATTTCTTCTTTTTCTCCATAAAGTGAGCTTTTTGAGGAAAAAGCTCTAAAAGGGATTTATACCTGGATTAAATAAACTGCTCCCGAGGTGATTCAAAACATTTAGCTTCTCTGTAAGTGGATACTCACTACCTGATAATGTAACTGTTTCATGCCAAGCCAGACTCCCCAGTGATTACAGAGATAGCAGAGCGTCTCCAAGTAGAGATAACTATATTTACACTTGCACCAGCTGAAGACACGAGCCCATGACTCTGAACACAATCTGGAACCCATCTGCCTGGAACCCATGTCTCCAGACAAATGAGACCCATGTCTCCATCCCTAGAGACACTTCATGTTCATGCTCAAGTCACCATAATGATCCTACAAGCCTTCCTAGTAGTCATTTATGGCTCTTTCATGAAAGTCTATATAAAGGCTTCCACCCAAAGGTCTGACACTGAAGCATCTTTCCAGTCCTCTGGCTTTTTCTAAATCAAGTCCTTAAGACTCACAGGTCTGTGCACTCCCCACAAGGCCCTGCTGTGTCATTCAAGACAAGACAACCCTCCATAGGGAGTTTCCCTTCCCCAGGGGATTTCCAAATACCCCCCACAACTCCTGGCTTAGCAGCCCAGTTCATTCCTCCAACAGCAGGATACAAGGAGGGAGACGGCAGAAGTCAATATATTGTGAATTAGTGTGAGTTCCAGCCCACAGGAACTGGGCTGCCTCACCATGGAGTCTAGAGACCAGATCTACAAAGGCATCACACATTCTCCTAGATGCTGCTGCTAAACACAAGAACGGAGATGAAGGAATCAAAAGAAAATCAACAAAATTGAAATAAAATAGAAAGTATTCAACAATCCTTACTGAGGAGTTCTTGGGAAATATACTTGAAACAAACTGTTGTAAAGGAACATATTGATGAGATTGTACATTTTTTTTTTAAAGTAAAATTCTCCTGGGAGACTTACGGACCTGTCCAGATTTCCATCCCACATAGTGAAACTAGTGGAAGACAAAGATGCTGAGTATTCCCCTCTGATACTGCTTCTTTCAAGTTCAATGCCGAACATAGACTCAAATTTAATCTGATTTAAAACTCAAGCAGCTCCATTCCACTTATATTTAGTTCCTCAGTTTGGGCTACAGAGAAGATACCTTACAACTCTACAGTTTTTCTGGATGTTATTCTGAACCTAACGAAATGTAAATGAAAAAACAAGTTGTGCAGAGGACTATTTCCTAACACGCTACTGTCCAAATATGCAGAACTGTTCAATGAACATTTAAACAAAGACCCGCAGACTTACCTTCTGACTCTGGCAGTCAGCTGTGGGAGTGAAGCATGCTGCTAAGAAGAAAAACAGCAATCCAGGAGGATGCATTTTCATGCTTTTACAGGCAGGACCCTTCACACAAAAGGGGTGGCGAGAGCGGCTGCAATTTCTGTAAGATAACACCGCCTACTAAGAATCAGATCCAAGACAAACCAGAGGTTAAAAGTAAACAGGGAGAGAGCATTTTTGCACTGTGCTTTTTGGCCTCAAAGCCTTCAGAAATGGATCTGCTACTTCTAGCGTTATTTCTGAATCAACATAACCTTTTTCTTTCCATTCTTTTTTTAAATGCACAAGCAGAACTCCTTAGTAAAAGGTTTACTCAAAACAGGAACATCTACGGATTTCCTCTTACATATCAGTTCAAAACAGAAGGAAGGAAATCCTTAGTTTTCAACTAATTGGAATGAAAAGAGGTTAACTGTATGCTTAACAGAAGGCAAATCCAATGGGCAAACTTAAATACCATAAATTCATGAAGGGTAAGTTAATTTCCTTTTGCCAATGATGTGAATATGTCCATAACACCACAAAGTGAAGCTAGAACTGACCACTGCCTATCCCAAAGTATGCAAGAACAAAGCAATACAAGTGATGGGCTGTGCTTCAGAGCAGGAATGAAACACATTGCACCAATCAATCAAGCACTTCGGGCAGGCTTTGATTTTTTTTAAATAGTTGACTTTCTCAGCAAGAAAAGTATCACATTTTTCAGATGCTATGGCAGTAATGGCAAAATTCATAATTTTCCAAACGCTCTGCTGACAGCTTGATGAATCCAAGGAGCATTTCCATAGCACTCAGGAACAGGAAAGTCCCAAAACAGGATTTAAAAAAATACAGTAACCTGAGGTACAGTCTGCAATTTAAATTCTCCTTTTGACCATCACAAAGAATTGATCATTGACAGATTTTCCACGGCCTTTGTCTCCCTACATCTCCAAGAGAGCCCACTATACTGAGCAGTCTAAGGACCGCTTCTGTTAGCAACAAATCTCACCAAGCAATGACAGACCTTTATATTTTCCAGCCATTAAAAGTACATGAAGGTGTCTAAATGAAACCAGGACAGGGAGCTATTCTTGTGTTCACATAAATAATGAGAGCATTAATACTTTTTTTGCCCCTGCATCCCCACAAAGACAAACATGCAGTAACATATGAGGCATATAGGAACTGCTGTACTTACTGGTGCCGTTAGCTGTGCCTTACTTCTGCCTTCATCCTACAGGGAAAGGCAGCATGATGAACAGCCAGCCCTGCTATATATCCTGCACTAACAGGAAGCAGATAAGGCACACAACCATCCACTGCAACCCATGTGAGAAGCACCAGCCCACAGCTCAACTCGACAGCTCAGCCCACTTGTCCTGCCACAGGGCAACTGCAGCCCTGGTGCTGTCGCTGCCCAGCTGGTGCCACTCTGACAGGGTCACAGGGCTCCCACTGCTCTGGAAACCATTTGGTACCCTGAAGTCCTCAAAATGAGGCAGAGGCATCATAGCTCAAGCCAGCTCTGGTGGGATGGGAAAGTCACAAACGGACAGTGGGGACACTCTTGGAGAGAGTGGAAGCTGTACAGTGCTTTCTTTGCCTGCAGTCATGGCCGTGGGCTGGCCATGGAAACACAAGAATGAGGCTGCTCCTCTGCTCCAGGCTGCCCAAGAAGGGTGTTGAAGATTGTTGATGGGTTTTCCAAGAGCTGGCTGTATGACACAAGGATTAAGTTGTCAGCATCCACACATGGCTGATAAGATTTTAAGGTGAAAATAGCTCAGCCTGGGGCACTCGAAGACGCATTGGCTTCTTTAATGGCCTTTAGACAGTTTTCTAAATAACTCAGCACTAAAAATGGTACAAGGCAAGAAAAGACACACAAAGACTGATTCCAGGGCCTTCCACCACTGTTTATCATCACTGTATCTGACCTACTACAGGAAAACCAGGAAGGGAGAGAAATTCTTGGTGAAATTCTTGTCTGAATTAAATAAATCAGACTCACAGCAACATCAAAAGGTTCACAGCCAGCTTCCTTATCTGACCTCACCTCAATTAAAGGCTAGCAATACAACAGCAATACACAGGCTAAAAATGCAAACCGTGAGTAGTGCCATTGTACAGCAGCAGAGCATAAACTGAAAAATCAAAAGGTCATCTGTCATTAGATGCTGCTTTCCTGACAAAGCAGCATAAGCAGCGTGTGTTCCAGCCACTGCTTATGAGCTGCTCTGAGAGAATGGAAACTTTGCTGATCACCACTGCTGGATCTGGAACACCAAAATCTGCAACAACTTTGGATCTTTATGATTCTGGAAATCAGTAAGAAGGTGAAACACCAACCACCTCTTAATTAATGGGTGGCCAAGAGGCATTAATGCTTAGTGCACAGAAGCCAAGGTGCTCTCAGTAGCAGTTGAGTCGGCAGTGTCATCAAAGACAGCGACACCAGCATAGAAACAGCACAGGAAGCAAAAATGAGCCAAACAAACATGAACTACTGCTCCACTCACACTGTTTCTGTTCTCTTCTGATAGATTCCTCCTAGGCAGATAAATGTATTTTGTCACAGATGCTGTCTATAAAAACTTCATGCCTTGGAGGCAAAATGCATTCAATCAATTTTTTGATTCCACTGTTTTATCCAACACTCTTCAAAACTGTCAACAAATGGAAACCCCAGTTCCCTCACTCATTTCAATAATAGGGATTATTATAATAACAGCTCATGCAGAGTCATCTCTACAAACCCTCAAAATCTCATAAAGCAAGATCCTGAGATCTGCCAGAGAGCCTTCATCAAAAGGGAAAATTTAGGTAAGACTTGTAAAGATCTGATGACAGAACACACAAACAGCCCTGTGCGGGCAGGCTAGGAGGGTTTTGTTCACTCCCTAGTCAATGTTTGATTGAAATAGAATTGTGCAAATCCAATTTTAAAATATACAGTAGGAGTTGTCAACTGTCTGCCAGTGTGTTTATCTGTGAGGTTTCACACATGGGCTTCTATTTGTTTTGGAAAGCATGGAGATTGACTTATCTGTCAAGCGTCTCTTGCCCACATAACAGAAGGTGGCTGGTTTAGCAGAAGTCTCAGAAACATCTTCAAATTCTGGCCCTGACTTCTTCTAGATGACTTCTACAAAACACTAAAACTTCACCTAGTGGGCTCAGTCTCCCCAGTTACCAGCAGATTATTGGCAGCAGGAATGCTCAGGATTTTTCCCTGTCAGGGAAAAATTCCCTCTCTTTACGCATCAATGACAAGTTGGGCCCTCTAAAGCAACTTACCTAAGGCCTGGCATTTTTATTGAGTACACATTAACATTTAAAGTTGAAAAGCTGCTGGCAAAAATTACTCATCCTGTTTCACAGGAAAAGAAACCAAATCCTCATCTGGATAAAGGCAAAGGATAAAGCTACAAACCTCCCAGACTCCCTGCCTGTGTCACACACTGTTTTAAAATCCTGGGTCACCAGCTCTGCTCTGTGAAGTGTGTGCAGCTCTGACTAGATTGGGCAATTTCCTGCTATTGAAATCTTTTGTTTAGAAACCATAGAGCCAAGGCAAGTGATTTACCATCCAGTCCACCTTGCCACACAGCTTCTCTGGGAACTGACCATTTGGTTACATCCACAGACATAAAGGGACTCTTGTTCTGCTCTTTTGGGAAAGCTGGGAAAGGACATTAAGTCCCTTTGCTCTGAATAGCAAGACTGTAAGAAGGCTGTGAGTCTGAAAAGGATGAAACAGGCCAAGCCAATAGTGCTTGTGTGTAGGAAGGGGGCCAGCTGAACCATATTTACCCAACATACCCTCTGGGTCCTGGTGAAGAGGCAAGGACACAATCCTATTTTTTTCCTTTCCTCCTGGCAAGTTGGAAGGAACAGGAGTTTTAAAGTTTGCTCATAAAAGCAAAGAAACTTCAAGGATTGTATAGAGAGATCTTTCTCACACAGACACAACAGTCTAAGTGAAGCAGACAGGTAGGGCTGCCTGGGCACAATGTTGTCACACAATTGAGGAATAAATTGTCGTGGTTGCTCACATCCTGTTACTCCCAAACCTCTATGGTCAGCAGTACCAACATCAGTAAATAAATGCTCTAAGCCTGGCCTGCCACTTTCTCTTGACTCTGAGTTCCTTTACATGTTCTCCTGCAGTGAAAACCAGCAACATTTTCCCTTCTCTTGGTTTTAGTTTTGTACCATTCTCATTTATTAAGCAGCACTCTGGGATTGTACTGGAGAATCAGATACTAAATTCCCCACAGATATCCAATATTAATTAGAATTCTGAGTAAAACTGAACAGGCTGAGCTATTGAAACTCAGCACTTGCTGACAGGAGCATGATGGCAGAGACAGTGAGCTTTTCCATGAAGTGCTGCTGATTCTTCAGGTCCTGCTGTCCATAAGGGATAGAAAGGGCCTAAAATGTGCTTGACTCAAGCTGTAGCCAACAGTTTGCCAAGGACGGCACTGAACGTCTGACTGAGAACAGATGGAGATGGGAGTCAGGATCCTGCTAGCTCTGCATTTTCAACAACTTTAGAGATGCTGGGAGTTCTTGTCATCCCCTCTCAGAGACCCTGAAGACTGCAGCACAAAGGCTTGCTGCCTCCCTTACCAACTCTGGCTATTGCTCTTCATGTACCTATTCAGGTAGATTTTTCCAGTGTTGGCCAGTCTTTTTTTAGTGCTTTCTGGGTCTAACAAATTTCACATTCTCTCTTTTTCCACATCAATTTTTAGCTTTCCAAGTTACTAAAAGCCCTAAATTATGAGGTGGGCATCAAGAAACAGAAGCTTGTAGTCTGCTCTGAGCCACAACTTCACACTATTTCTCATGTTGCTGCTTTTCTGCCTAAGATTTGGTATGTTTGAAGATTAGTACTGCAGAAGCAAACTTTCTGATCAGAGTGCAAGTAAGATGCAGCAGCACTTTGTGTTTCTTCATTTAAAAAAAGCCCACCTCCTTATCAAAGCTGGTAAGAACAAGAGGGCAAGCTGGGGGGCTGATGGAAATACATCACTGTGCAGTACATCCACAGCCAGGCAGATCAGAGTTCTGTAAAGCAGCATGGGAATGGACACAGGTCACAATGTCATTTTCTTCTTGCAGAGAAAACACTGGGGCCCAGGTCAGCAACTCATTTACTTTCCTTCCTAAGGAGGTTCATTTACAATTTTTAAATTGTAATAAAAGAGAAGTTTTAAAACCTTTGGCCAGATTCTTGGCAGATGACAGTGAACAAAAATAATTGTCTGGGTCTTCCTGGGGTGGCAAATATCTACATCAGCTGCAAAGCCAGAACGCAGAAGTTTGAGAGTTCAGGAGATATTTTCCTGACAAAGGTCTCCCCACCTGCCTCTGTGTGTTTCTGGTCATTACTTCAGCTACTCGGATATTGTCTTAATGTTGAACAAGGGTTAGAAGCTGGAAAGGATTTGAGGACAAAGGGTTACTAAAGAGAAACATGCATGGCAGGGCTTTGTAGTGCTCTTGCAAAAATAAAGGAAGAAATCAGGACTGTTCTATGTGACCTCAGCTGTTGACACTGACTTCATTCTGCAGAGCTTTCTGCAGAAACTAAAAGTGCAAAGTTCTAGGAAATCTTTATGAACTGAAGAAATCAGTTTAGTTTTAAGAAGAATGATTGTACATTTCCAAGAAAACCTTACTTAAATCCCTCTATTTAGAAACAAAAGACTACATTAAAATTAGACAATAAAGACAACTGGTTGCTACTGAAGAGTGACAATTTATAAAATTTTCCAGATTAATATTACACTTAAATGAACAGAAATGCACACCCACAAAGCATTGACTTCAGCAAGTTCTAACACAGAACATCTCTCCTCTGGAGACCAGCTGGGAGTGTTTGAGCTGTTCAGGCTGAAAAAAAGCAGGTCCAGGGAGACCTCACTGCAGGCACATCAGTATTTAAAGGTTTTCTTTTAATGAGGGACTTTTTACCTCAACAAGGGGGAATGTTTTTTAATTAAAAAGAAGATATTTAGATTAGATGTTAGGAAGAAATTCTTTACTCAGAGGCCCTGGCACAGGTGACCCAGAGAAGCTGTGGATGCCCCATCCCTGGAAGGGTTCAAGGCCAGGCTGGATAGGGCCCTTGGAAAATTGATCTAATGGGTGGCATCCCTGCCCAAGGAAGAGGGATTGGAATGAGATGATCTTGAAAGTCCACTGCAACACAAACCATTCTATGGTCCTACAAAAACAAGGGATTGGATATCTGGTAGCAGAAAAGAGGGGGATTTCTTGTTTAGGGTTTGGTTGGGCTGTCATTTCTAATTTTTTTTCCAGGTAAAAATGGAGAAAGAGGTGAAATGTCAGGGAAAAAGCTTTATATAGCCCATATTTTACTTAGCAGAGAATAAAAGATGATTTATTGAAAAAAAATGCCCTGAAAATAAACAGTTCTGATAGCACCACAGGTAAGATAGTTAATGGAAGAATCAAAACTTATTGCAGTATGTACTGAATATTTCATTCATCTTAAAATATGATCAACGCTTACCAAGGGAGAATTGCAGCTATTTCCTGGATTAATAATCTCATCCAAAGGGACAGATTCTATGTTTTAAACAGCTATGCACTTAAAAGAATTTCAAGTTTAACCAGAGATGTGTTCTTTCTGCAATAAAGTATGAAAAAGAGGCCTTACCTGCTCAAAGTATACAAGCAGGGGGTTATCCCTGCTTGTCATAATATAAGATTGTCTGATATCCACTAGTGTATCAAAATACCTTTAAACAGTTGGGTTTTACAGAAGATGCTTAGAAACAGAACTCACGTCTGTCTCAAGCACAAGGCACCCCCAGGACAGCCCTCGTGAGATGGAAGCTGGGTTGATTTATCCAGAAGCAATGCCAAGTACAACCCCTCACATGAGAGACAAATCTATCCATGTTGGCTCAAATACCAGGCAGTTTCAGGGGACTCCTTTCAGATTCCCTTTGTATTAACTCAAAAATTCACTTGTAAATTATCTGTTCATCTGGTAAGTTCTCAAATGCTTTTGAATATAAAACTGTTTCAGTTGCCACAGGCTCAAGTGTTACCTTGGACAATTATTAATAAGCTACTTCAGAAAGAACTAGTGAAGACCTAAGATTTCTTTTAATTTCTTTATTCCTAGGATGTTTAATTTAGAAATTAGCTTTTTCTACCCAATGATCGTTAAGCTTAAATGAACATAAGCAACCTTGAGATTTCAGAGAATAGAAGAGCTCCAAAGTACAGGAAAATCTAGCTTTCCCCAAGAGCCTGCAGTACCTACCTTAACTGTTCACTCTAAGTTTAGGAGGTTTCCTCTGCCAAACTGGGAGCAGAGCTGCACTCCAGTTGTGCTCCTCATCTCTGCTTGCTTAGGAACTCCACTGCATCCTGCAATACAATTTGACTTTGGCTGCCTCTTTGTCATCCTTGCACTGACTGCAACATTCCTGGCTTCTGAAATCCAAAAAGCACATCCAAGTTTTGCAACAGCATGGAGAAATAATCAGTGAAACAACCAAATTCCCAGCACCACTGTAGACTTGCCATTCTTGGTCCTCACAACTTGTTTGGACCAGGCCCTGAGGAATCTGTTTGAAGATTGCCCCGTTATAAGCTCGACTGCTGGACCTCCAGAGGTCTCTTCCAACCCAGATTTCTCTGTGTGTGTTAAGGGGCATCAGTTTTAAGCAGCATCAGCTGCCATGTAAGTCTCAAAACTGTTCTTCCTTCCTGAATCCCACTGGATATAGAACATTCTTTTTCAAAGTCTCAATATCTGTCTTCATAATAGTGAGTAAGGATTTTATTGTCATGGGAGAGGCTAAAATTTGTTCAGCACAGTAACAGTCAAGTTAAATAAGACACCTTAGAAGGAAAATCCCTAATATCTAATGGAAAAGTAAAAGCACTTGAAATAAATCCTCAAATTGTGTTTAGAGGCTGCAGATCCTCAGTTTCCATGACTCAGCTGAATTTCTGGACTAACAATCTTGTTATAGTAGAATAAACTATTTTCTTCTTTCATCTTGCAGCACATTTCATACTTTACAATGCACTCTAGGAACAGAATGTGTGCTGCTGAACTGCCATATGGTATCCTGGAAACATAAGATATAAACTTGAATAAAGACAAGGCCAAAAGAAAACTGTCAAATTACACTTTATTTGTATTGACAAGATAGGCAAAAGAAAGACTTTGTGTTCAGAGATACAAATCCATTATTTGCTGACAAAATGCTGATATACCCACATTGGGTATTTCCACTCTCAAGACAATGCTGAGGGGATCTTTACCAAGAAATTCTTTTATCCTTGGATAAGGAAAATGAATACCTGTGAAAACAGTTTCATTTGAAAATCTGTTACCTGCTTGTGGCTCAAATTTTACTGTTAAGTTTGTGATTGGCAGCAAATAATTACACTTGGCCTCAAAGAAAAACATATGTAAAATGTAAGATCATTAAATAATAAGCATTAGCAGCATACCCAAAATACTTCTTGTACAAAGAACATTGCACTTGAACATACACAAGCATTTACCCTTATTTACACATTAGAATTTGTATAGAACAGCAAGACTGATATATACAGAAAAATAGTGGAAACCTTAACAGCCCCAGACGACAGAATATTTAGTGTTGACTCCTTAAATTTTCCATACAGTTTCCCAGGATGTCTCATGGGTTTTTTTCACTATATACTATTGCATAAAAAATAGACTGTACAAGAAGTTCAGTCCCCAGTTAACACTTCAGAATATTTCTAGGTACTATTACATGTTCACTGTACCAGGGAGCAAGGGAGTTCAGGTCAGCTCCTCATGAAAACAAAGAGAACTTGACAGGTGCTATCTACTTAAACACTGTGCTTTACCTTATAATACACACTGAAATCACTTGGCTGTGCAGTAACTACCCAGTGAGCTCCAAAGGCAATTCCCTGCCACACAGGATCTCCCACTGTCTTGCAAGCAATGAAATTAATTTCTCCCTGCTTTCTGCACTTGGGATAAAAATGTACCACTGGATCTCTCTGCTCCTGCTGCCCTCTTGTTTGCAATTTCCCTTTGGGACACTATCAGTTTCTCCAAAGTGATCCAGTGTTAAATTCTGCATCAGATCCTGATTCTGAACATCATCAAACACAAATGTAAGGGCCTGTGGATATGTCTGATACCCCATGAGTACTCTATCTAAATCCCGGATTCGTCTTCCATCTGCAAGCTGATACTTATCTCTCTTTGGTGGCTCCTTAGCAAATTCAGGTAGTGGGTAACTGATATAATCTTCATCAAAGAGGAACAAATCAGAGCTGGTCAATATCAGTGTTTTAGGTTGAAGTGAACTAGCATTCTGAGCTGATCCTTCAACATGATTTACTTGAAATGCCAACACGTACAGAAGGATGTTGAGGGATGGAAGATTGGTCAAACCATCCATCTTCTCTGCCACTAGAAAAGCAAGGTCCCCAATTTCCTCTTCATTTGGATAAATAAATTTTACTCTGCTAGAGTGAATCAGTTCATAATTCTCCATTTTTCCTGCAAGAAACATACATTATTATATCTCTATTTAGTGCTATACAATACTTTCTTACTGTACTAGGACAAGCAACAACCTTTGACAGCTGGTTGCAGCTGGAAGAATTCAAGTTTTGTATCTGTTCACACATGCTTTTGCTTAGAAACAATGTTGGAATAATTTCATTTGGATTGCAGGTTTCTGCTGAAGCCCTTTTTGCCTTACCAACAAACTTTTTTGCAAATTTCTAACCATTAAGTCCATGGTGAACGCAAGAAGCCCTCACTAACTGCACGTGTGCAAGACTGTTACATTTTAACAATTCTGGTCACAAAAGGCACATCTAACATAATTAAAGGCAGGGAGTTTTGTTAAAGTATCAAATAGGAAATGAGTGGTGCATAATTGCCCCTCAAAAGAGTTTTTAATCAGTACAGTTCAGGTGAAGCCTTAACTATTGATGCCTAAATAACTCCTGACATGTAGAAAAGACCACTCACCTGTGTTTTTACTCCCAAATTCTGAGTAGAAGTCCTTATCTACTGGTTCAGGGGAAGGAGTGCGTGCAAGCAGTGACAGGACTGCCATAAGCTGCTGTATGAAGGTGTGAGTGTTGTAACTGTCTCTTGTCAGGCAGGTGACAATGTGATCTGCAGAATGTCCTGAGGAGAACACAGAACATAATTCACTCACTGATTTGTATGTAGCATTACCACATCTTGAACTGACATGCAACTGTCATCAGAAAAGACTTTTTTCAAGGATTATTTCTCCTGAAACATGCATCATTATTCAGAAACCTTTCAAATCCTTGAAAACAACAACAGAATCCTTACAGATCCCTCAAAAAATACATAATTCCTCTTCATTTAAAATACAATGTGTACTTATGATCCAAATATTGTTCTAGGGATTCAAGAAAAAGTGACAAGAAAATACTCTCACATTTCACTAACAAAGACAGGCATCCATTTAAAAAAAAACTGAAACAAAATAGAACTGGAAAACTTAAAGTACAAGATGTACTCACCAGTAATTCGGAAGTATTGGTCGAACAAGCCAACATTTACTGACTGCAGGTCATTAAGTTTTAGCACAAAGCAGCAAGAGAGGTGGAAAGAACTATTTTCACAGTCTGAGTTTTCTTTATTCCAAAAATCTGTTCAAGAAGTATATATGATAAAAAAGTCGAAAGAAAAAGATTGTCCTATCCATAAGCATAATTTTAATAGTATTATCTAATACTTATCTCACACCTGAAGAAAGAAAATAATAAAAATACAGTGGCTAATAATTTCCCAAGCAAAATCCAAGCAAATCTTATTATCAGCACTACTTGTCAAATACCAGATTTAAATCAGTACATGCATTAATATAATAACACACTTTAACTGAATACCCACCACGAGGTTCATTACCCTTCAGTTCCCGTTTTAGTTATGAAAGGGACTATGAAGTGACATCAGAGAAAAACATGGAATCAATGGCAGCTAAAAGGGTCTGTCTGAGAAGCAGACATGACTCAAGACCCTGGTTTTTTTAATATAAAAGCCTTATGCAAGTACTGTCCCCTTCAAATAGGAGGTTTAATTAAGAATATTGACCAAAATTCGTACTTAAATTGAGGACAAACACACAGAGAGGGATTAAGCTGGTAACCTGATTAAAGGGTCAAAATAACTATTTTACCTGACTGGTGCTCATCTGCATGAATGAAAGAATCATCCAACAGAAAGTAAATAGCTTTTGTTGAGAGAAGCACACAAGCCATCACTTCCACACTGGGAGTCTTGTAAAACAGAACTGAAGACCACATGAGGTGTCTCAACTCTTCATTTTCCACCTAAGATGTAAATTTTATTTCATAAACTTTGATATTTCAGATACTTTCCCCACCTTAGAGGCAACTTTAGACCATGACAGAAACAACTTCAAAATCTTAAGCATCTGAACATGCTCTGATCAAAGAGAAGTAGTTCACCTCACAGCTGCTAAATGAGCCACAATGGCAGCCACTGAAAATATGTTGTGTTTATATAAGAAAATTATTTTTCAGTTATAAGCAAATTATTCCTTGTTTTCTGACCAAAACTAGCAAAAAACCAGAAAAACATCTCATTTGTAAGAAAGATTTTTTTAGAACAGACACTGCAGACAAAACTTTAATCAACAGCTGAGCAGTGGCCTCCCAAGCCTGAAGTCTGCTGAGCCTTTAGGTGTCCCTGAAGGTTGGATTCAAAGACCCTGGAGAGAGGACAGAAGCAGAGCTTGCCACTGCAGCTGCTGTTCCATCTCAGCATCTTCCCAGCTTCTAATTTGATGAGTTTACTGTGAAGCCTTAAATGAGTCACCTGCTTTTTTAATCAGCTTCTCCTGATATAAAAAGAGAAGCACAGCTTGTAACTGTGCTCGCTTAAAATATTTGGAAGGGAGGTTAAGGGAATTAAAAACAACTATCTCTAAAACTTTTCAATTGACTCAGATCACAATGATTTATCACTCAAAAAGCCACATCATAGATTTTGGGTACTATTTGTACTTTTCAATTTGACATTCCCCAGACAGACTCCAATGTTTTACAGAAATCAGGTTTATGTGCTCATGTTTCTGGAGTACCTGCAGCCACGCACGAGCTGTAGTCATGCATAGCATTACAAAAATGAGCCAGAATATTCATGTATTGATTTAGCTAAGAACCATCACAAAATAATTTCACTCCTGTTATTTTCTTTCCTTTTGCCACTTTAAAGAAAAGAGGAATATTCTTGGAGCAATTATATCTTCAAGACACACACTGATGTACTCTCCTGTTCAGCACCGCAGATCCTGAAGGCAAAATGTGCCTTGCAGGATCCCAACTGCTGTAGCAAGGAACCAAAAATGGAATAACACACAGATTTTTTATCAAAATGCTTCCAGGTTTCCCAGAGCCTAACTCTTGTGGCTAAGTTTGATCAGCAAAGTTTTATAGACATTGTGTAATACAGAAAGATCACAAAGCATGCTTCTGTACACCTGGGATAGACACGATACCTCTGCAATGTTGCTATGGAAAAATTCAACCAGGGCTCTTCCCTTCAGCCCAGCCACATACTGCAGAGACACAGAAACATGAAGGTGAACAGGAATCTGGTTGTCTTCTGTTATCTTCTGCATAAGAAACTCAGATGGGTATAAGGATGACAGTGTCAGATGAGGCTTGCAAAAACTAGAAAAGATCCAGAACACAAATAATCAAAAATGTAAAGATCTACACAGCTTTTCCTCTACAGTAATATTTATATTTCATTCAAAAATTAAAACCAGGTAGCTTCTATTTTTAATAGCTTAAATTAATTATATCTTGAGCATAGCTGTCAACCTGCCATGACCTCAGCCTGCAGGCATGTGAAATAGGAAGTTTCCTTCCATTAGAAATTACATCTTACACTGCAGCAACAAAACAGGAAAAAATAGGTAGACTGCTAGAGTCCAGGATAAACATTCACACTTACTCCAGACTAGCACAATGCAGAGGTATTTCATCAATACTACAAGTCCAAACCCAATCACAATGACAGCAGCAAACACAGGGGTTGGGCCACATCAAGCACTGTCCAAGAGACCTTTCACAGGAATCATTACCTGGCTGCCTGACCGTGTCTGTTTGCCTCCACAACATGATTTCTTGCAGCATCTAATTTGCTTGAAGCTTTGAAAATAATAATAGTCTTAACATCCTGCAGGAGTGTCCTTAAAAGGCTGTAGATTCTTAGGAAGTGGAATTTCTCATGAGGTAGAACAAACACTGCTGTAACAAATCTGTATCCAACAAGCAACTCCAGCACGTGTCCATCCAAAAATGAACCCTTCTGCTGGGTGGCACCATGAGTTGGGTGCAACACGAGTGATGCCAATGGAATTCTATTCAGTTCAAATAAACTTCCCAACTCTTCTGTACCTACCCATTTACCTGGCAGTAAACTGAAATCCACCTTTACTATGTACAAATGTTGGGGTGTTAGAAATATCCAACATGGATGGACCACACAGGGACTCTGGTCAGAAGATTTATATACTGAGGAATAAAGTGCAGAACACAAAACATTCTTTGACCATTCCTTGTTATTGCCAGCTGACTCTGGTTGATGCAAGACTTTCTGAACATTGGTTTTATTCCCATAAACAAGATATGTTGGAAAACAACCTTTTATTTCAACATCTTCTGCTGAAATGCAATTCAATTCCATAAGCTGACAGAGAAATTCTTGGAGATTTGCTTTTCTACAGTAGCATGTGGAGCTTGGTAACACTGATGTGTAGTGTTGAGAGCAACACGTTTGTAAACAGGAATAAAAGTCTTGAAGATTCTGGGAGTCTGAAACAATGAACAAGCAGTGGTCACTGTTTTTCAGCTTCAGAGTTAAACAGATTTCTGGCAGGAGAAAGCCAAATTCTATTAGATCAGTGTAGGGAAAACACAGCGTTAATTTCAAGGCAGAAGGGATGTGCTGGCAATTTCCTCTCAATTCCTGATGAGGAATCTCAAACACAGCTAGCATCTCATCAGTCAAAACCAAACAGGAAGCAAACTGTCTGAGTCCTTTATGAATGTGAATAGAAAAACTCCAGAGAATTTTGACTATGTCAACACTCTCCACTGCTATGCTGTTGGATGATTGAGTATCCGAAGCAGTGCTGAACTCAAAAGTCTGATCTCCTTCGTGAAGTCCCATTTCAAAATATCCATCTTCTTTGTCTGTGGTTGTGGAATTACCTGCAGGGCTGCCTTTATTCTCTGTGAGGGAGGGGGCAGATTTCTGCACAGCCTGCACTATTGAGGCAGAAAGGTGTTGGATAAAGTCTTGGTTGGTGGCAGTGTAGGACATACAATTAAAAGGCAAGATGATGGTGTTACAGGGGTCAGGCATTGCACAGTGTTCTTCCTCTGAACTCTCCAAACTTCAAAAGAGAGAAGAAGCCACAGTAAGTACAAACCCGAGTTTAAAAACAGTCATGGCTACCAACAATTCATGGTGCTGCTTCTCAGAACTTTGATATTTGCTCTTGTTAATAAAATAAATCAGTGTAATTTTGTAAAGCATCTTTGTACTGCACAACCATTGATTTTGAAGGCTGGTAGTGTGTCATTTTATAGAAAGTAAAACCTAAAATGTTTAACTCCTCTTTCCTTTCCCATCCCCAGTGAGCACACCCCTATGAGCTAAAGGACTAGACAATACAGCTATTGCTGGTTTTGAAACCACCAATTGCATTCCAGAGTTCAAAGGTTAAAAACACTACACATCATATTTTGGTTCAAAAAACCACAGGCTCAATACAATGAAAGAGACTGTTTTGCCTTAAAGGCTGGGTTTAAGAAAACAGTACCCAACTGTTATTACCCAAAAGCTAACAAGGATGTAAACCAGAATGTATTTATGTAGCTTACCACACATGATGGCCACCACCATACTCTTTGCATGAAGGCAATATAGAGGCAGGTGCCTAAGGAGAAGAAAATAACATCAGGAAACTAAACTACTCAACAGTTCAGCATACATGAGAAGCAAAGTTAATGCTGGCTCATGCTTTTTAAAGCTGGCCAAGTCCTGCTGTACTCATGGGCAGCTTTGCAACCATGCTTTGAGGACCCACAAACACTATTTTCTTCAGGATGGGCATTCAATTAAGGCAGAAGAAGAATGAACTCTGCTGCTGGACTCGAGAACAGATCCAACCTGTGACCCAGGCATTTCAGCACTCTACAGACTTTTACTGAATTAGTGTAACATGAAGCAAAAAGGTAAAGGCACCTGACAAAGACCAACTACACTGGTACCAAAGGAAGAGATACCCCCAAGTCTTGCTGTTTTATTCCTTGAAGCCATGTACATGAAGAGCGCTTCCAATACCACAAATGAAATCACAAACCAGAAGTTATCAGGAGGAGACTGAAGAAGACAAATTAAGGTCATTGCTGTTCACAGGGAAAAGGTTCTTCCACTCTACCAGCAAGAGAATGGCTTTTCAAAAATGATACTGCAATATGTTAAAGCATGATTCTTACCCTCAGCATTAATGGCTATTAAATGATGCTATACTAGTACTGGGTAAAATCTCAAATCCATAGTGGCAACAATTCTCTGCCACTCCAGTAAACTTTGATTCTGCATTTAATTTATAAGCTGGACCAAAACCCCTTGAATCAAATTTGGGGCTGCCTCCTTTTCCATTAAAATAGCTCTGAGAATCAAAAAAATCCCTTTGCTATGGATTAATGTGATAATCTAAGTTTAACATCAGAAATAAGTTTGCAAAAGCTTTTTAAAATACCACAATATAAACAGAAGTGTGGAAATTACCTGAATTTTACATCTAGAGTCTGGTATTTCAAAGCATCTCTGGGGAACTGTATGGTCTGTAGGAGTCGAACCACTGGATGGCAAAAAACTGCTGGCTAGGACTGTTTCTTCACAAATTATTTCTAGAACAAATATAAACAGCTCTTTAAATCACTGAAGTAAAAAAAAAAAAAAAAAAGTCTAATTGTATCTGCCAATCAAGTGGAATTAAAACTGTATAATCAAGATCTAATCATAAATGATTGAAGTTAAAGGATATCTTCACACAATAGCCAGGACAAAAAAGCAAGCAGATTTTTAGTTTAATTAAAGTAGCAACTGAAAGTTGCATTAAAGACTGCTACAGCTTTTTTCTCAAACTAACAATCAATTTGAATCTCAACATTTGGTGTAAGAAATCTTCACACAATTCAATTTTAACAGAACTAGTCAGCTCCTAAGGTGGCAGAGCATTCTTCATGAACTTTGTAGCACACTCCCAAATTTCTGCAAGCCTCAAGCAAACAATATCTATAGTATCTGTGTACAACTTTCAACCAGACTGAGCAGCTCTGTTCTCTCAAATGCCACTTAAGATATTATCTCACCTTATTTGGAACCTTTACCAAGGGTTCAAAGCTGAATCATCATAAGAAACTTATCATCAGTGAATACAAGCCAACATTCTCAGGGACATTTGACTTTTTGCCAGTTTGATATCCAGAGCATCAAGCTTACACAACAGAGCAAATCAATTTTCAGTATTGCCACTGAGCCAGCCAGCTCAAATATTTAAATACGCAAATAATCAACAAAATTACAGTGTGGATATGTTTCTGGCTTGAGTATAAAAACTCCTGCATGTATCTTTCTGGATTGATGGTAAAGTTCAGCAGATTGCACCAAGACATCTCATGGTCAGAGGAAATACAAGAGGTATTTATTACTTGAACAAAATACTGTGTTAGCAAGAAGGAAACTCAAATTGACAGGAAAACCAGAACATGACAGCATTATTTTTGATTCTCTGTTTCCTATATAAATATTTAATCCTTTTCCATAAGCCATTTCCCAATGACATTTAGTATGAATAATACGTTATGGAAACAGATGGTGTCTGGAAAATGCAGAGAAAACAACTCATAGAAATAGCATATCAGGAAATTAATTCCATTATTCATGACTTAAGGTCTAACAGTGACACTAATTGCTTAGCATATTTCCATTTTTAAAAAACAGGTTTCTCAAAACTGGTATTTTGAAAATAACCCTTAATAGTTAAGATATGTAGCAAACAATCAATTTTTATTCTTGAAGCTGAGAAATAGCCTGCACAGTCCTCATTTCCCCATTATTTATAAAAGCCTTCCCCCAAATTCTACTGAAGGAATCTTATGGAAAAGGATTACAGTAAATAAACCTTGAATCTTATACCACTCTATAGAACTTCTAAGTCCTTCATAAAGATCTGTATTTTCTTTTCTCCCAAGACTCATTCACTCTTAAACATTTACTGTAGTAGAAAAAAAATCTATTGATAAATAATTTAAACAGTCCCAGGGGTTGCTGACATGCATTTTTACAGCAAGTCCTCTATAAAACTGCAGGTTGTTATACAGTAACAGCACTGAGAGAGTTTGTCGAGTGCTTAATACTTTAAAGCAAGCATTCACTTGATTTTGGAAAAACTGGCTTTTTTTCTCCAAATGAAAAATGATCTAGAAGGGCTACAAAGGCAAAGTACACAAAGAGCAACTAAATCTGTATCAAGGTGTCTGCCCCTTAATCAAATGCTGTCAGAACAGTTTCATTTTTCTAGAGTGAACTAAGAAACCTCTGCTGATTCTGCAGAAGTCACAGCAATGGACATTTTTCAAACACCAAGCTCCTCAGGGATGTTTCTCTCCCTTATCCACCAATCCACTGATTAATGGTAAGAGGAAGCTGTGCCACCCAAGTAACTGGGAACATAATCCCTGCTCTTTCTAATGGGTACAAAGTCTTCTCTCACTGTGCATATTCTACTGCACTTTTCAATCAGACAAAAGCCAAAACCAGAAACTATTTTGATCTCTTTTTCTCAGTCACAAGTGAATATTCACATAAGCGAGTCCTACGGGCAAAAGAGGAAAGTTAAGCCATTCTTCTAAGCTCCTAATGCAACAGGCACATTCATTTGAAACATACAGCAAAAAAACTTGAGGTGAGGTCAGCAGGTACTGTAGAGCACAACAGATGTGCTGAAATCACAAGCTCAGGCAGAGCACTAATCCCACAAATGTCTTCAACTCATCTCCTTTCTCTACCTTCCCCCTGGCATGACAGAAATGCAGCTCTTGCAAAAAGCACTAATGGAACATATGCTGCTTGAGCTCACATTTTGCAGACCAAGAATGGGTAGAGAAGCAATTTTAAAACATGTCTCTGTATGCCACAGATTTCCATTAAGGCATGACTCTAATCCTGGAATGGTATCTAGACCTCTGCAGGATGGTTCAGTAAAAACTCCTGTACCCAAACTCTCACTTCAGATATTTGCCACTGCTGGGAACCACAGGACAGTTTCGCTGAGTCACATTCTATACAACTTTCAAAGCCAATTCTACTTTTGTGCTTGTCTTTAAAGCCCTAAATCCATGCACATAATATTCATGTATATCAATGCAGCTTAGAAAAGCAGAACCAAGAGGCTCAGCCCAGCAGCACGATACATACATGATTACCTTGGCTGGAGCTGACAGGACGAGGCAGAGAGGGAGAGGAAGGACGAACAGTAAGAGAAGAACAGTTTGATTTGGAGCTGGCAGCAGTGAGCCTGGAGTCCTCACTGATCTAATAAAGAAAGTATGCAGCAATTAAAGAAAAAACCTAAATACACAGGACACATGAGATCCTGAACTAAAGTCTACACAAGCTTTCTCAATTTCAGTAAAAGGAAAGTTAGTGCCAGCTTTTCTTTTTTTCTTTTTCTTTTTTTTTTTGGTGGGGTGTGGTGGTCACCTCCTCTAAGTTTCAATCCTCACACTAGGTGAAATTCCACTAAGAATTCTTTTAGAGAAGACAGTCTGGTCACTGACTAATCACTGCACTGACAAAATTGGCAGCTTCACAAGTCAAAAGAATGAAAACAGGATTTCTGCATTGTAGGGATAGAACCTCTTCTGTCCCAAAATTTATTTTCAAACCACGACTAACCAACTACACAGCACACAGCCAGGTATGAGGGAAGGCAAGGAGAATTCAGATTTCTGATTCTCTCCCACTGCTGAATACCCACAGGAAGAAAGTTGGGGAAGTAATTTCAGTACTCTGCAACGCAAGCAGTAAAATCACAGCTCTGCAATACTTGTACAAGATACAAAATATGGCTGTTAAGGTCGACTGTAAATTCATTGTGTACACCATTAAGTCATTTTATCTTTTCCTCCCACTTCCTCTCTTCCCAAGCCAGCCCAAAAAGAAGGTCAGATAACTACCAAAACTGCATTGAAAACTAAGTAAGAAAAAGAGGCACCATTAAAAGTTCACACCACATTAAAACACAAAGAAAGCATAAAAATTTTAATGCTAAGAAAAAATTAGTGCATTCTGCTTACATCTAACTTGTAGAAGTAATTTTGTAAGCTTTTGTATGCAGCGCATTCTACTTCTGTCACAGCACCAGACCCACCTTTTTATCAGAGCTGCTGAGTTTGTATTTCACCTCCTTTGCTTTTTGAATAGCTTTCAGCACTTCCACCGTGTCTAGCTCCTTTTCTGTGGTAACAATGTTATCCAAACAAACCTAAAAAAAAAGTTAAAGCATCTAAAAGGACTGCAAACAAGGCATTTCTGCAATTTTTATTAATGGAATCATCAAAAATTACCGTAGCTCCATGCAAACCATGTGCATTTTTGTAACCTTTACACAAAAACAATTACCACATTAGATCTTGAGCTAAGACCAATTTTATGCAAACTCAGGAATGCTTGGCAAGTTTAACACCCTTCCAGCACAACAGTGTTTCAATATTAACACACTGTTAGCCAATCAGGGTAGAGTAAAACGTCATTTAGATCCAGGAACACAGCTGAGTAACATTAATAAGGTTTCATTCTCAAAACACCTTCTCCCACACACACTAAAACTCATCAGGCTTTCAGAACATTTGAAGCACTTTCCTCACCAGGCTAAAAAGAGGATTAGAAGAGCAGCACTGGAGCTCACCTCTGAGGCCCTGTCTCCAAACTGAGCGAGCACTTTTGTCCGGTAATCAGGGATGATGCTCAGTGGGTTGCTGGATAACACCACCTTTTCCAAGCACGGGAGGTTGCCAATGTTTTTTACTTCATCAATCTGAAAGTATTTTAATAAAAGCATGAATATAGACGGTAAAATGAAAATGAGCACACAGAGTGAGCATTTCTTGCATGGATTACATACATATAACAACACGGAAAAAGCACTACAGCCACTTTTATTTATTTGCAGTTTGATCCACTAATAGAAATGGCTTGTGATTTAACACACAATTTGACACCAGAAGTCAACAGTTACCTGTTCTATTTTGTTGTTGCTCAGATCCAAGTTGACTAATGAGTACAGTTTGTTAAGACCACACAGCCTTTCCAGCTGATTTCCTGCTAAATTCAGAGTTTTGATGTTTCCCAGTTTCGTGTGAACACCTTCTAGTGATGTAAGTTTGTTGTAGGATAAGTCCAGGTGAACAAGGTTGTATAGATGCTACAACAGCACAGAAAACTCACGTCACATACCAATTAAAAAGGAACAATATCAAAGATGCTATCTTATGGCTGGCTCATTTTATTGTGCAACAGTGTTTTCATGCTGGACACTATGTAGCATGACAGACATCACTGAAACTGTTCATTACAAAGGTTAAAGCTTGTAGAAATGGAATTTCCTCCACTGCATTTTTACCAACCCATACATACAGCTGGCAGGGAATGCATTTAGTTAAGAACTAAATGCTGTACATCAATATTGGCAAAGCAACAAAAATATCCAGGAGCAGTTAAGAAATGCACCATTAAAAGAGTACTTGATGTTACAAAGAAGCTTACATTATTCTCCATGAAGATGAGCAACAAAATTCTGCATTCTAAGGTCTCAGGCAGTTGGGTAAAAAAATCACCTTCAAATGCATCACCCACCTGTAAATTTTCTACCAGAGACACCCCATTGTGACTCAAATCCAGGAATTCAATCTTTGGAGTTAATCTCTAGAAGGGAAAAAAAAAAATACATGTGTTAAATGCACTTAAGTTTTAAGTCAGGCTACACTTCCTTCAATATCTACTGACCAACAAAAGCAATGGAAAGGTCTTATCCAATGCAGTCTCTCTTCCCAGCTTGTGGCATTAAGAAAATATTGTGTGTCATTTGGTGCAAAAAAGAGCTGAGTCCTGCTCTTAAGAAAACCAAGTTACTCTGAGGAGCACTGTTAAATTTTAACCTGGAACCTGGTTCCTTACTGAAGACAAATAATTTATCCTAGTTTATCCCCACTAACTATAGACCAAACTTACTAATGGTGCTTTGGTCTTACCAAACAGACAAACCAGGAGACTTATGTCACACAGAAAACTGGATAAAGACAGTGGTACTAAAACCCAAAGTAAGTTGAGCGATTTGTTTCCATATTCTGATTACACCAGCCAAAAACTACAAGGTCATAGAAACCTGTAGAAAACTCACTTTAACTCAGAAAGCCTTTATCTTTTGGAGGTCTCAAACCTTGAACTTGATGCTGAATTCTGACATCAGTGTTTTGCATCTGCTTTATTTTGCCTGTAATCTCAGCACTGATTTGCCTTATAGTTAAGACCTGGACACAAACCTGAAGCATCTTAAATCTACATCACAAAAAATCATGAACAATATAATTATGCTGCAAGTCTATGATGTCTGGTTGAGCTACACATGTAACTATTTCCTGCTTCACAAGAGTAGCTCAAGTAAAAAGCTGTGTTCATATTTTACCATGTTCTTGTGATGAATGCTAACTTTTTTCTTAACACCTGATTTAAAAAACAAAATTCTAAAGTACTGGCAAAATACTCCAAATTTTGTGTTCATGCTTTCCATATTGTTTTGATGTCAAGAGAGCTGCCAGCAAGCCATAGGTTTTTAAATATGCAGGAAGTTCCAGCCTTGATAACAACTCCAAAGTTGAGCCATGAGGTGTTTTTTCTTTAAAAAAAAAAAGTGGCCTAAATCCAAGGCAAACAGTAAAAGCATGTTTCAAAAAGTAAGTATTCATGGAAATGCTGCCTACAGAACACAAAATGACAAAACTACTCTCCTTTAGCAAAGGAAATAAAGTTCTTACAGAACAAACCTCCTCAGCATTAACCTGGGTAGCTAACCAACATAAAGTGCAACTGAAAATTCTTCAGGAAAAGCAATAGAGCAAATACAACATCCCTACTGTGTATAATGTGCTACAGATAAGTCATACTTTTACCACAAATTAAGAGTATTTCTTACCACTGAATCATCAATTTCAGAGATGCTATTGTGACTCATATCCAGAGTTGTTAAAGTTCTCCAGGTTGGGATAATTGCTGTCACTGGACAACTTGCATTGTCCAGTGCATCCTCTGGCTCCCACTGATCAAACTCAGAGGCCTCAGGTACCAGGATTTCCTGTTTAAGAGAAGGACACCAATATTAGGCCAAAATCTTCAGGGAAAGCTAATGGTTTTGGAAACTATCCCAACAATCTCATGTAAGCAAGCATCAAAAGTGTCCCTGTAAAGGGACACATCCAAACACTTCCTTCACTTAAACTTGAGATTCTGGAAGGTTACTAAACCCTTATAGTTCCATGGTTTTAAAAAGAGAGCCCACAACAGGCAGTACAGAAAACTCCACAGACTCCAAATGGATACTTCCCCATTGTGCACTGGTGGTTTTGCATGTGCTCTAAACACTCACCAGAAGTAGGAACTTGCTCTTACCTTCATTGATGTTGCTGAATACCGAACACTCAGTGTGGCCAGAGCATGTTTTGATGAAGTCAGCCCTTTGATAAGCTTTCCCCCACAATGACTGATCTATTTTAAAAAATCACATTACAAAGTTAGAAGTGTTAGGACAGACAAATGAGACATTAAAGAGGCAGCTAAAAGCTTCAACAGCAGATTCTACAGCAATTTGCAAAGTAGTTACAGCACTCCCTTAAAATCTCCTGAGATTATCAGGTCAGAAATACTGACACTTGGCAAAGCTAAAGCAAGAAATTAGAGACATAACTACAGAAGAGTGAAATTCAAACATGTATTTAAACAAAGCTTCTCCATGGACTTTCCACCTATTCCACAGCTGAAACCACCCATGTGATTTAGCAGGTCACAGCATTTTTACTGTTACTAAAACTAGAGGTATCTCAAGCTATGACTCTACCTGCAGACACATTCATTTGGGTATCAGATGTCCTTTTCATCATAAGGAAAAAGAAATGTCTGGAAAGTGAGGATACCAATCTTACAATTAAACCCTGTAGTCAGCTAATTACACAGACTAAGTTTAAGATTACAAAGTCTCCTTTTCTGTAGCTCAAGTTGAAACAACATTACTGAAATTCTGCTACAGCATCTGTTCATGCCCTTCTCTGTAGACAGTCACAAACATTGTGCAACCATGAGAGCGGGCATACTTGCTGGTGAATCAGGGAAACCACACTGAACTGAGAGCTCCTGCCATTCTTGAAAAAATTCTTCCCAGATTACCACTGGGAATTTTTGGACAGTGCTTACTTCGGGATGAAAGTGTTCATCTAGTGCCAGTCAATCCAAAACTTTTCATGAACAATTTCAAAAGTCTGCAAGATCTAAAATCTTCTTTCCCCCCATTCATGCTCACATGAAAAGGGAAAATTGATACAATTCCACAATATCCTCTCGGCTGTGTTAGACTCTCTCACTCTGTAGCCCATTGTAGCTCCTTTCCCACATGAGAATCAATTACTGACTTCAGAAATACACATCAGTTTTTAATTAACAACTGTCTCATATCAATGAGACAACCACATTCATGTACTAGAAAAGGTGCAGCACCCACCAGAAGTGAAAAGAGTACAGACTGCATGACAAAACTGGACAATCTCTCTCTGGAAAGACTTGAAGAGGTCAAGAAGGTATTTGAAAAAATACTCATTGATAACTGCTAGAAACCCTGGTGTTTACATTGCAAGTAGAGCAAAGAAAAAAATCTGCAAATTATCAAGCAAGCAGCACTACACCCAAAAGTGCACTTTTACAAACAAATTTAATGTCAGGACATTTACACAAACACTTGACATACCTTTTTTTTCCAAATAAAAAGCACTTTGTAATAAGGAATCCTACTATAACCACTTGTTAGTTCTTCAAGGCAGTGGAAAGGCACTCAGGTCTAGGTTTTGTGTGAATACTAGAAATCGGTTTTTTGGAAACACACACAGTGCAAACTCTTCTTATAATTTAAATGTTGTGTCCTTATTCCCAAAACTTGTGAAAAAACATAGTTTCACAAATGAAACAGTCCTCCTAAACTCTGCATTCCCCAATTCTAGCAGCAAACCAAAGAACCACCAATTCTGAGATATATGCAGCAGGCCTGGCATTTGCAGAGCAGCTATGAATTTTTGAGCAGTATCTCAGTCCTACCTCTATTTGATGAAGCGATTTGAAAATAGACAGATCAAAAGGCAAGAGATGCTCCTGAATGTTACTGGTTCCAAAAGGTCCCCCGGTTCCAGTGACCTGGCATTTAAGACATTAAAGAACTGAGTTAGTGCACACAATCCAACTTGTTCACATTCCAGTCTTACACAGGCAATGGCCCAAGGGCAGTGGCTTCAAAAGACAGCCAAAGTTCCAACCAATTTTTCAAATACGGAATGATTCACGACAATTGCAGATTAACTCTTCAGGAAAACAAATACTTGTTGCTCCAGCTAAGTGCACTGAACTTGAAGTGCCACCTTGTGCTTGCATTCTGCAGCACATGGGGCATGCAAAGAGCAATACCATAAAAGCAAGGCTGACCAAGGCTCCATTCTCAGCTGAAAAGGCAGAGTTACAGTCACTGAAAACAACTCCCTTGAAACTTCTTCAAGTCAGCCCTGTCTTTAATTCCACTGCAAGGAATGAAGCTCAAGCCACTGACAAGATGGGTTTGAAGAAAACAAACATTACACTGATACACACCAATAAAAGTGCATCTGGAATTTCCATAAGGTCATAGGATTCTGGCCTCAGAGCACATCAGCAGCATAAAAAACAGGTGGTTTCATTTATGTTTGCTGTGAATATAATTTTGGGAGAAATCGCTAAGATTTTTCTCTGGTTTTATGTATCTTACAAGCTCTGAATGTGCCCACTCACAAGCATTCAAAAGGGTTAGAAATTCTGCAGATGGCAATTTTTCTAAACAATAAGCTCTTCTCCAGCCAGAAAATCCTCCCTTCAGTAGATTCTATACAGACACAAGATGACAAAGGCAACTGAAGAGCCACAGGAACACCAGCACAGCTGTGGCTTTGCTTCCCCTGATCCACCATTTGATTTCAGCTTTGAACACATGACACAGTTAAAAGGCAGCTCCTCATGCAATAAAGGGGCTAAAATGAATTTTTGAGTCATAGCAAGCAGTGTTAAAAAAATTCCTCAGGGAAAGTCTAATTCACTTATTTGGTAGGAAAAGAAAAAAAAAGTCAAATTGGCTCCTGACAAAAATTATCTGTTCTGGGGCCACTTTACATTTAATCTGAAATGGCATTTTAGAAATTCAGGGCCATCTATGAAACTGAGGTGCTTTTTGGAGTTTTATTTTTAACTTTGAGATGCAGTCAGACAGTGAGAAAGAGGGTAAGATTTATATAGATGCACATATATACATATACACTGGCCTACCCATGGTATCTGCAAAGAAAGCAAGCTTGAAGAGGTCACTATTTCTTTCTTTACCCATCCCTACCGGCACCCAGCAAGATTTTCTGGCATCATCTATACAGAGGGCACTGCTTAAAGACCACACCACCCAGCTAACCCCTAGAGAACAATGTGGGTTGAAGGTTGGCAGCATAAACACCTATTTAACATTGGCCTCACCTTTAAATACTTGAGTCTACAAGTGAAATCCAAAATATGCCCCAGATCTGTTTTGGCATCTCCATTAGCACAGGTAGGTTTGCCCTGCAGCAGCTGCTGAGTGACAGCGTACAACTGCAAGGGTCTGATGGTGAAGACTTCTCCAGCCATTAAGAGCTGCTCTCCTGAAAAACAGAGCAGCTTGGGATCAAACACAATGCTGCAAGGGTTACACAGGGATAAATGGTACATGGAAAATGCAATGATACATGTTTGTCATTTATACTCTAAGCTGAAAATTGAGGTAGCAAAATAATTTTTTTAACTCCAAAATAATTCAGGTATTCAAGTAGGCGCTCATCAAACAGGCCCAAAATTCCTAATGCAACTTATGGCAAATTTCCCTCAGTCTTAACAGGATTGAAATCAAAGCTCATTTATATAAACTAAGAGTTATGAAACTTTTTCTGAGATCTCTAAGTTTATGGCAGCCAGGATTTTTTCAGAAAAGACAGCACCTGCCATCCAAAATACAGACCTTGCATCTTTAGCTCTGCTGCCGAAATGCAGAATTGTAGTAAATGGTTTTTTTGCAGAGTATGGGGATTTTCTGCATGCTAATATCAAAGCAAACACCTAGACCAGAAAATGCCTTATCTAGTAACAATTTTACAATCCAGTTTAATTCTAGAAAAAGTAGGAAGCAGCATACAAAAGGTTCTCTGAAGGCACCACAAGCTCCACGTGGGCTCCAGCAGCTGGAATACACATACGGAATGAATATCTCTCCTTTCTTCCTTTTAGGGACACCAGTTTGACTGCATGGACAAGAAAGCATCAGCTTTCATGATAAGCAGAGTTCTCAGAAATGCTCTGAGGAGTAAAATTCCCTTCAGCTTCAGTAGGAGCAAGTCCAAGAGTCCAGCTGCACACACATTACTGGAAGGTTAGACTAATACAGAGCAATCATCAACAATTCTCGTATCAGTGAGACCGTAGGCACTACAAAGCCAGCAAAGATTTCTGCACAAGCTTCCTTAAGATATTCCAAAATTTGCTGAATGGACTCTCTGAGGTGGCTTCACCTAAAGGTAACTTTCTGCCAGAACAATCTGAAATGGCACTCTAAAGCATGCTTCATCTATCGTGCCTACCATGCCTCAGCCAACTGGAATTATAAAGTAGCATCTTGCATGTCCTTCAAAACAAAAATAGCAGGGATTAATCCTTTCACATGCCTCCTGCTGTTAATGGAGCAGCTGGAGCTGTTGTAGTTACAGTAAGAGCATTTCATTTTCATCTGCCAACTTCAGAAAAGCAGACCCTTAAATTAACTGACCAGAAGGTCTCCTGTTTCCTGAATTCTGGAAGAATAATATTTAGATATGTGAAGTGATCTCTTGCATTTAATACACAGACTATCAGGACTCACTGATACAGACCAAGCTTCCTTACAAGTTACATTAAAACACACTGAGACAAAGAGCTTAGTAAAACTCCTGACCACCACTGCCACATCCTGTCCCTTAAGGACACAGACTAGGAGGCACTTTTCAAAACATAAATTCACCAGTTTCTTGTTTCCAAAACTGGCTGCAAGACTGTTACAGCTCCTTACAACATGCAGCCTGAATTCAAGTGAAAACAGCAAAAAAAAGACAAAAGAAAGAAGGGGGAGAAAAAGTACCAGAGTCTGATATGGAAGATCAGATCTCTCATTGTCTGGAGGTGAAATATGAAAGGTATGTGAATGCATGAACATAGAGGAAAACATTCCTGGTTAAATACTGCAAGTTCCTTACCTTTGTGAAAGAGCTCTTCAGCCAGTGCAGCAGTGATCCCATTGATCTCCTACAAACAATAAACCATTGAATCAAGTGTAATTTACATACTTATGAGTCCAATTTTTTAATTTGTACCTTTAGTGAAATATCCTTTTTTTTCTATGGTAGAGGATTGATTTTTTTAACTGAAATCAGGGGTGACTGTTTTACAGATTTCTTTGTAACTTGAAAATGCTTCATAAAAATTACCTGGAATTATTTCATCTAATATGATTTTCACTTCCAAAATGAAAGACAGTGAACTACATTTAAATAATCCCATCCTGCATACATTAGAAAAGGATAGCAGTAACAACAGCAAGTTATTACCAGCCATCATTAGCCCAACTTGGAAGACAGCTCTGTTTTGAAGAAAATATTACAAGTGTAGTGTTCTTAAAATTTTAACATTAAGACTATTCTAATGCCTCAAGTACTCAACATTTCCTCAGAATATCACTAACACACAGAAAGCTTTAGATAAATAGGTCTACAGAAAAAAAAATATAAAAGTAAGTAGTATTCTGGACCTGAACTCTACTACAGTTGCTGCAAAGTAACACAAACCCCCCTTCTTCTCATCATTCTTCTTCCCCCTCCTGGACCCACCCAGGTCCTCAATCTCCATTCCTGGCACTGACAGCCCCAGGATAAAAGGCTAAGAACTCTCAGTGCAGGGATTTGTACTTTCTAAATCCGCAGGTGCACAGAGATAAGTACAAGTATTTCCCACCTGGGCACACCTCTCTCCACAAAAAGCAAATGCTCTCTGCAAGTTCAGAAATAGTTCTGAGCATTTCCAACAGCTCCCTTTCAAAGGCCCACAAAAAGAACAAAATAAAACTGCTTGTGAGGGTGAAGCTTCCCCTAGACAAACATCTCATTTTAAGGTAGCTGCAAAGTATAAACAGATATTATGGATCATCACCACATGAATATTTCAGGAGTTTACTTTGCTGACAAATACCTCATGATTCATAACAAGGGAATACATCCACAGGACATCTGCAGCAGACAGCTCAGCTCAATTAATGAGGCAAGGATTTTAGAACAGCACGTTCCTAGTGTAACTGAAACCCCACTCACTGAGGACGAACAAAGCCTCCACGCCGTAGTTTTGAGAACAAGCTCAAAGCTGTATTCCAAACAAAATTAAACAATTCTGATTCTCATTTGAATAAGCCAATTACACTCATCTGGCAAGCACAGACTTAATTGAAAACTCTACTCTGTATCTCTTTTGTCATCCGGGACACAGAGCCAAAATTTTTTTCTACATTTGTAATTGGAACAAGATTATGACTTAGGCTGTTCAGTGACTAGCAGGCAAAAAAGGAACTCTATTCCTCTGTCAGATCTACAAGAGACTTCTGTCTTAGCTCTAACTACTTAAATGCATCACACCCACAGAAGTCCATTGTTAGCAGGTGTCTCTGAACAGCAGTTTGTGGATACTCAGTGCTTTTCCTGCAAAACCTTCTATCTGTAAGTTAACAAACCCAATCTTCTAAGATGACAAAGACCGTGCAACAAAACAAGCATCCCCATATCACTGCAGAGATCCTTTTCAATGTCAAAGTTACCATACAGTTCTACAATGCTGTCACATGCAACTGTTTCTCTTTGCTAGGCTGTACCCGAGAACAACTAAAGGCTTCAGAGTGAGTTTAATGCATCTGTGGCTGGTATTCCCACTCCATTTAGTTCTATTAACCTAGGAAATAAAATTAAATAATCCTTACAGGAAATACTACGAAAAAAAAGGGACAAAAAATATTGTAGCCTTCCTACATAAATTAATGAGGCAATATCAGGGATTACAATGACTACAGTACGTACATGGGTTGTCTGGTAATGAAGATATTTTAGAAGATCAAAGTCCTGCAGAAAGTTCATTTTTTCCAGTAGAATTGCTGTGGCAAATATTTAACTTTTCTCTTGAATAATTAACACTTTTCTGTAAATATTTTAAAATATTCTAAAGTTCCAAGCAAAAAACAACTGAGTTTACAACTAAGTCAGATCCCCCTAAAGCAAAGAAATGCAGATTATGCAACATCTTCATATCCAAGATGTTCAGAAACAGGGAAGCATTCATATCCAAATACTGCTTGCTCTTTGGAAAAGCAAAAAAAGATTACATTACAACAAGAGGAAAATATAGTCTTTCTGAAAAACAAGTCAGGGGCTAGGAAGAACTTCTGCCTGCATAAAAACTATGTGGAAGTTACAACACTGAAACTTTAATGAAACAGACGTCATTTACAAAACAGAGAAGCTACAGAACAGAGCAATTATGCAATTTGCTGATGATTGCTGGAATTTTGCTCTATTTGAATAGAATTCTCCCTACACTGCCAGAAATTTTTAATAAATTTAAAACCTCAAATCTATTTCAGAGGGCTTGATAGTGACAAACCTGTGCTTCTCTCTCTCTGCAGGGCAATAGCAACACTGTGGAATAAATCTTCTACCCTTTTTATCTAAGTCAAACTCTGAAGTCTCACCAAGATAATTATGTTCATGTAACATAACTAAACCAGGTTTTCCTTTGTTGCTAAAACTTAATTAACACCTAATGGATCACCTGTGACTAATTTCTGAAGCGTTTCTATGAAACCATGAAGGGCCTTCTCAAAACATCCCACCCCAAAGCACTTACTGCTCCTGTCCATTCAGTTCTCCAGTGCTTTTCCCTCTTTATGCAGTTCATTCTCCCCCTTACAATACAATGTCATATTACAATTAAAAAAAAAAAAAAAAAAGAAAGCTTAATTATAGATGAACATGAAATCAGGTAATTGCTTCGTGCTTCGAGTATCCTTTACCGTAACATTCTGTCTGCTGGAGCTATTTCTCCAAAGGCCACTCCATCATTGTGCTTCCACAGAGAAGCATCATTTTTCTTCATTTGGGCTACTGGAAACTGCTTCAGTGTGAACCACAGCTCCAACCATTAGCCACTAAGTAGGGGGGTGTGGATCCATTATGCAATGTTCATTTGAGAGCCAGCACTTTTGACTTCAGCCTAACCAATTCAGCCTCACATTTATTCACAGCTTCCAACTCTCCTGCCAGCATTTATTTTCTCTTCTTAGAGTCCCTGCCCACACTACTTCCCAGCACAGTGTCTAGTGCAATAAAAAGCGGTGTCAAAAATCTTAAAAATATGCTTTGTTATATTGTGCAAAATGTTGAAAAAGAACCATTTCAGCGAATTCATGAAGATTCCACAGAATTCTCTCCAAGTCAGGGAACTAGGAAAAGACATTCAGGCCTCTATTCAGACACTAAAAACATAACTTACATATAAATGAAAGTGTAGGAAGTGTGACAAAACTTTTGGTGCAGTAACAGGGAACTTGAGCAGCAGAGTTTGCAGGTAGATCTCCAGTTCCTTTTGTCTTTTCTCCACCAGGCTTTTGGAATTTTTTCCAATGATCTTCTTTGGAGGTAACAGATTTTTATCTATTTTCTTTTCAGAAACAAGCTGAAAGACAAAGACCAGAGTTAATACCTGCCACCCCATCGGAACTTGAACAAAAGATGCAATGGGAACACATTAAGCACATGTTGCCTGATCCTGGGAAGATCCAAAAATAAAATTACTTCAGTAAATTTAGCTACTGCCTTCAAAGTATTAGGTATTTTCAGAAAGAACATTTTGTCATGGAATGATATGAAGTTTAGTAACAGTGTCTGCTCAAAGAATTACTCACAGTACCAGGGCAGAATGTAATGAATGTGATAAAACAACAAAATAACCAGTGCATTTCTGAGAAAGCTGAACACTCTTGAATATAGACTCTTCCTCATTTTCTCTTGTTTTTTATCAGCACTGGTTGGTAACTATCTCATGCTACTTTAAGGACATTTTTATCATCCACCCTGATGAGACTTTGGTCACCAGATCAGCTGATGATAAACATCCTTCTTAGCAAAAAGTGCAGTGACTCCAGCCTGAACTCTCCTCTCTGACACAGTTTCCACCCAAGGCTAAAGTTGTCCAGGTCAACCTTCCCCAGTTCAAGAGTGGAGTGTAACAGGGACAAGTAATAATGTTCTCACAAAAAGGACTTAGTCTGCAGTTCAGATGGTATCTGATAGATATTCTCTCTCTTTACTGAAGAAATAAATTATGTAAATCATTCTGTAAACAGAACTACAAGAACTGTACAAACCTTTGTAAGAGACCAAGGGCACAGTTTTAACATTCTTACCTTTTCATGCAGGTCATGGAAATCACTGTAACGATGTTTGACTGTCCACTGATGATTGCCAACACTGACCTGAATAATGTACACCTGAAAGAAAGAAACTCAAGTAAGGACACTGTAAAACATTTGCCCTGAAGAGAAGCTGACTGTGAGACCTGCTGGTTGATGGAGCACTCTAAGGTGGTTCTACATTCTGCAAGAATCAGAGCTAAGGAAATGCTAACCCCAGCTCTGAGGTGGCTTTGCTGATGTGGGATGCTGGATCTCATTCACGAGGCTGCTCCACAACAAGAACATGCAGATGCCTCAGTGTAAAGCAATGGCTTTCATTTTTGCAACCCAAAGGTTAATAACCAAGGACTCTAAGCTACTTCTTTTTCTGAAAGTTTCTGCTAACTGAAGTTGGTATTCATAGCTACCCACAAGCCTGAGACAGCAGCATCCCTTCTTCCATCTACCAAGTTCCACAATGGGCAGGGGAACTTGGCAAGCACCCTGCTGTCACTTCAGTTAAGCAGAAATGTGGAGCTTAACCTTGAGAAACGCAGGCAAATCCTTTGGTTGGGTGGTGTTATTTTATTCCTTTTAGAGCAAAGCACACAAGACATCTTCCTGAAGAGTTACCGTGCCCAAAGAATCACTACAATTATCTAAAGCAACCCAACATTTCCTAACACAAGACTAAGTATTTTCAATCATTCATGTACCAAAGAAAGATTTTCATTCCCGGTAATTTTCTGGATTGAACAGTGCTGGTTTTGCAGGAAACCCAGTCTCCCTTTAGATATGCCAGAAACGAGCCATCCCAAAGAAATTTCAAAGGTACAAGATAAAACACAAGCAGAAAACAAACAAGGCTCTGCAAAACCAGTTCCACAGCTACTTGAATACGACAAATTAAATAAACTATATCATCCAATCCAACTATACTCCTTGGGGAAAACACCAACATGTAATCAAATCTTGAAAGGATTTAATACAGTTGAGAACATGCTTACTACCACAGATCACCCAGAGCTGACTCATAGCGGCTTTGAGGATGATACACATCTAGTTGCTAAACCCACTTGAGAAAACAAAAAGCAACAGTTTCGATCTGTTACATAAAAGACCAGTTTTCACTTACTGTGAGTACAGAGCAGCACAATGCCAAACATTAAATAGAATACCACCTGCATTTTAGAAGATGAACTATAGCTCATGGGTGTTTTATTTCTGTGAGCATCTGACACCAGCTCAGTGAACAAAACCCAAGCCCTTCAGAGAACTAAACCAAGATGTCTGACTGGTGCACACAGTGGGTGACACGTCAGTGCTGGGATGAGCACTGAGAACACAGCAGAATGCCCACACAGAATTATGGACTCAATTAAGGCCTGCGCCTGCTTTCCTGTCATGTTGTGTTGGGAAACAGCAGATGAGGATTAATCACTGTGCTGGTGACAAACCAGAACAGGAATAACACCAGCATTCAAAAGCACCTCATATCCCTGAGGAAAGCAAAGAGAGACTCAAAGAAACTGAACTTAGAAGTAAAGAAGTACTACACCTATAAGCCATAATAAAAACACCAGCCCCTTTGAAAAGCTGACTGTGCTAAACCATGGCAGAGCAAGCACAGCTAAATGCAATGCACATTGAGTACACAAGGCATGAAACCTCAGATCAACCACTGGAAACTCAGCAACCTCACAGCTCCCAACTGACAGCCCTCCAGGTGAGAAAGGAAACCCCTCCTCTCTGTATCAAACACAGAGTAAATTTGTAATACAAGTTTCGTATCCTTTTGCTGAAATGGCAAGCACTGACCACTTCTAGAAACACAGCACTTAGAGAAAGGGACAGTCTGGTTGGGAAAGCATCTGATAAAGTGAGTGCACAAGTACAATTCCTCAGGTTAAGTCTTTAAAAAGCCACAGCATTCCCCACACCTAGAAGGCAGCCAGAGCAGGCAGTACATGGTCACCCCCCAAAAAGCCTCAGTATGCAGAGACAGCAACTGATTTCACATCAATCCACAAGCTACCATTATCCTGAATAAATAAATAAATGCAATATGCTGATGTGCTTATTAAGGTGTGTCTTAATATAGAAACAAATCATTTTAAAGCAAAAAATCCCCTTAGATATCTTACTGTTCTATGAGCTTAAGTTCACCATGAACAGATTTTGAGTGCACAATAAAACAGGGCTGACAGCCTAAGTTCAGGTTCTCCAAAGGTTGCCTGTCTCACCAAGTGCTAAAGGAATACACAGATAAATGATGACATTCTCACACCGCACTTGTAGACATAAATAAATACACCATGTGAAATCCCCACCCATCCTTACATCACAAACCGCACTTCTACCGAGCTAAAACACAAAACCCTTCACGTTCACATGATTTCCTCCTCCATCTGCCTCTACCAAACTCTTTTGTATAAAAAGTTTTGCCCATCTTTCTATAAATCAGTTCTTTTGGTTACATTCTTCTTTGTAAAGTGTTTGGCATATTTGCAGTGCTGTGTATTTTCTTTATTTTCTAGCAAGTCACTACAAGTTCTTTGAAGTCAAGAGCCCATGCCACCAAACAGCATCCCTTCATCTTCCCAAATACTGAGGGGTGAAAGACCTACTAAATACTTTTAAGCCAGCTATTAAATGAACAACAGCAATTCCAGAGTGCTTTTTGTTCACTTCCTGTACACAGTACAAAAACCTGCCTACCTCACTTTACATGGAAACTTTGCATTTCTACAGCGTGTCTCATCCAACTGCACACGCTTCAGTACTGTAAAAAACCAAACAACCCAACACTTAAAATGACACAGCTTTCCACAGGAAGCCTGGGACACAGGTGTGACTACAGCCAGTAGGTCTCAACTTCCAGAGCAGTGATGCAGGCACATCCCCTCCCCACCTCATCAAGTAGTCAGACAGTTTACACCCATTCAAGGAATCAACAGTATTTTCCTTAAATATCAAAGTTAGTATTTATGTTTAAAACAGCTGCAAAAGACAGGAAAAGCAGGAAGTCAATTTTAGGCCAAACAAATGCATAGCAGGAAACAAAGCACTGACAGCCTTGAGGCCTTCTACTCAAAACCAGTCTTCAGTCAGCATCAGCTGGACCAGCACACCCAGGAGAAACACCCTGCAGAAGTGCTCATACCTCATTAACCCAACAGAAAACACATCAACCACTGCAGGATTTTTTCCTGCTGAATTTACCTATACCTTACCTCTCATGCTAAAAACCCCAACAAGAATCATGTTTTTGAAAGTATCTTCAACATTACACAGAATTATGGGCCTCCCTGATATATTCTACAGGACCAGATAATACAACTGTCAAATGGATTTCATCACAGTCCCCTTCTATTGAGACTGAGCTCTGAAATACAGAGTACAACAAGAAGCTCATATGCCACAAGAAAAACAACTCTTTCAAAAACAAGCATGTAAACAGGATCACTGCCACCTGACCACATGGTAAAGGATGAAGAGGCAGGTTGCTACAGCTATATTTTCTTTCTTACCTTTACCAAATTTGATTGACTTTTACATCATTTTACAATCTCTGTCCTGGTGCAGGTCTTTGTCACGTCCTTAAGCACCACTCAACTAATTCTGGACAGTAAACACATGCTGTATTTTTTCAAATACCTTTCACCCTGTGATGAATTCTGTAAAACTCCTGCTTTCATTTAAAGATCTACTCCCATATTTCTAATGGCTTAGGCCCGTCTCATAAAAGCTGACTGCAGCATTGGAGTTGTGCTAACAGCTTCAGGAGGTTTACACACAGGCAAGCTTAGTGCCACCATGCCTTGAAAAATGCAGCAAGAGAATCAAAGCAGGACCAAACAGTCTGGTAAATCTTGTCTTTCATACACTGTACTTTTAAAGCTCCCCAAAAAATGGCATTAAAGTAGCGTGGCATGTCCATAACCACTAAAGAAAGAAACCTGGCCTTGGAAAAAAACCAACTTCTTAGGCTTAGCTGCAGCAGCTTAAAATGTTATCCTCAACTATCAGCTGATCAGATGAACACTACCTGCAGAGCTACACACCTGAACTGCAGCTCAGTCTAGACCATTAATGGTATTACCAAAGGGTGACCCTAACACAGCATTTGTTTGCAGGCTGAAGCAGCAAAGGAGCTCCTGTTTCACCTCCTGCACCATAAGTTCCAGTGGGATAAGGGGGCAGATAACACTGACATTTTGTCAACTGAATGCACTTGATTTTCTCATTCATTGGTATTGCATAATACTGATGGAAATTCTCAACACCAGCACCAACACTGCCGAGTCCTGGTTCACACCTGAAATGGAAGTTTCCAGTCCCCAGGCCACAGGGCTCTCTGTGCCTCTCGGCTGACTGAGGGATGAACCACATCCTAACACACCCCCAGTAACACCTCAACAGCAGTGGCACCATTTCTGAGAATACACATCATGCAACTAAGAGAATGAGCTCAGGCACTTCTCAGAAATTCATTTCAAGCTTCTAGCCAATGCCTTCACTGAGTGCTCAGTATGTTTTTGCCTGTAAATACGGCAACTCACCACCTGAAAATCATTCCCACAATCGTGTGTCAAGGGTCATCACCCGGGAAGGACTTAGCTCTTTATGTGGCACAGCTGTGCAAAGCTCTGTCCTATTAACAACTCAGAAATCGCTCCTGTTGCTCTGTTTTCCCTGGATACCTTTAGAGGCAGGAGCATGAAGTATTACTTGTATCCATCACACAACTTTCCAAATACTGTCTTTCTAAACCATTGCTCCCTTTTCTCCCACAGCAGGAAGAAGCCTGATGTCATCTACGTGCATTCTACCGAAAAAAGGTCTTTCATATTGTACTAAAATAAGGCAGAAGGAGAAAACATTTTTAGTTATATAACTCCAGGGTGGTGTGCTCGAGACATTTTCTGTCTGCAATTATATGGAGGTTTGTTTTAGGATGAGCTTCTTCCTGAAAAACAGACCAATTAACTCTTGGTAGAATGCGACTAGATATAAAACAAGTTACACATCAAAAGCTTCATTCCTTCCCCAAACGAAAACACTGCTGGCATTTTTTTTTTAGTAGGGTAACAGAAAAACTATCTATCCTAAATCATCTGATTTCCTCTAGAAAGAAGATCAGAGAGGTGTTTTTTACGATACTTCCACGCGAAGGAAAGATTTCCTGCTTTATTTAGTCCAACTTTGAAAGCTATGTTTACTCGATAGCAATCTTGCATAAACATACGCACATACACACAGATATATACGGGCAAGAACACGACATTTGCTCATGGAGCCTCCGCCTTTCCCAAAGGACCAAGGCTCCGCGGAGCTCGGGGCCGCTGATCCCGGCTGAGCCGCGCTCTCCCGCGGCTCCTTCCCCGGAGCCCCTCGGGAACTTGTGCCAAACGTCTCTGTCCGTCCTCAGTGTGGGCACAGCTCCGCCCGGGCACTGCTGCCGGAGGCAGCCCGGCCCCGAGCCCGGCCTAACCCGCTCCCCGGCCCCGCTGAGGAGGCGGGCCCGCTGCCCCGCGCCAGCCCCGCTCGCTGCCCGCACGTCCCGCACGGCCTCCCCGCTCCGCACCGTGTATGTCTCCACCAGCTCCGAGCCCAGGACCCAGGCCTCCCGCGGGGGCTCCTCGCCGTCCTCGCCTCCCGCCGCCGCCTCCATGTCGCCGGGAGAAGCGCGGGGCGCAGCCGCTCAGGCCGTCACGGCTCCCCCGCGGCCGCCGCCGCCGCCCGCACCCGCCGCCCGCCCGGCCCGCACTGCCGCCGCCGCCATCTTGGCTCGCCCCCCTGAGGGCGCGGCGCGCCCCGCCCGCGCCGCTTTATGGGCACCGGGGCGGCCCGGGGGCGGGGCAAGGGGCCGGGGGCGGGGCCCAGCCGGAGGGGCGGGGCTTGTGACGGCCGGGGGCGGGGCTTGTGCCGGGTGGGGGCGGGGCTAGGCCGCACGGGGCGGGGTTTCGCGGGGCTGGCTGCGCGTGCGCACTCGCTGTGCCCGAGGGGCGTCGCGCAGTGTGGTGCAATGGGATCCAATGGAATCCAATGGGATAGAGTCCAATCCAATAGGATCCAATGGGATAGAATTCAATTCAATGGAATCCAATGGAATAGAATCCAATACAATGGAATAGAAACCAATCCAATGCAACCCAATGGAATCCAATGGGATAGAATCCAATCCAATGGAATCCAATGGGATAGAATCCAATCCAATGCAATCCAATGGAATCCAATGGATTAGAATCCAATACAATGGAATCCAGTGGAATAGAATCCATTACAATGGAATAGAAACCAATCCAATGCAACCCAATGGAATAAAATCCAATGCAATCCAATGGAATCCAATGGGATAGAACCCAATCCAATGGAATCCAATGGAATCCAATGGAAGAGAATCCAGTCCAATGCAATCCAATAGAACACAGTGCAAACCAATTCAATTCAATCCAATCCAATGGAATCCAATTAATCCAGCCCAGCTCAATGCAGTGCAATCCAGTGGGGTGCAATCCCTGCAGTGCAGAGCTGCCCAGGGCTGAGCTCTCTCCCAGCCCCATGGCTGTGACGTTGTCCCAGCTGCTGGCAGTCCATGGTGCAGCTCTGTGGCCACCAAGGGCTGCTGGAGGCTTGGACACTGTCACACCAGGCCCAGGTGCCACTGCAGCGGTTCTGTGACTGAGCTGCCTGGAGCCACCCCAAAAACAGAGCTGAGGAGCTTGGCTGATGGGCCAGAACTCAGGAGTGAGCCCAGAGTGAACTCGGGGTGTTGTTTGGGGTGATTTACTGACAGCATGGACTTTACTTTCACTGTCCCACTGAGCTTGGGGAAGTGTTTCAAGCCTGTGCACACTAAAGGATCTTGCCAGGAATTTGTAACAGAAGTGGAGAATCTCAAGGATGGCAAGCAAACTCTCCTCAGCCTTTTCCCCTGAGCTGAACCTCAGTTGCCCCGAGGAAGAGTCATACCATGGCAACCTTTCTGACAGGCTCAGTGTGCACCCCAGGAAGAGAAAATTGCAGGAGAGAGGATATAATGAGTTCTTTAGGAGCATCTGAGTGTATTAAAATTGAGAGGTTATCTAGAAAGATTATGTTTCGGCAGAAGGATGCATCAAGCATCCATCAAGGCTTTGAAAGATACTCTGCACTATATTAAACACAGAGGGATTATGTTCTGGACCATCAAGTCACAGGAGATTTTGTTTAAAAAGCACCATCCAGCAAAATGAAAGCAACATCTGTCTGCCCTTCCTTATGCTACCTAAGAGAGGATGCAATTAGCTCATTCTGGTGTTGTTAATAACAACAGAAGTGCCAAGGCCTTGGCTGGATGTGTGGAGCTGCAGGCGCAGATGCCACCAGGACTGTGGTGGCAGATGAGCAAATACACCTCTGCAAATGTGGCTGGACAAACTCATTCTGGGGTTTTTTTTCACTGAAAAATCTCTTCCCTTGGTCAGGATGTAGCCGAAGGATGATGTGTGCAAGGACAAAACACAAAGAGCACAGACAGCCCAAGAGAGATTTTCTAATGCTGTCCCATCATCAGGAACTGCTGGTGAGCTCAGCCTCTTCATGAGATAATAAGTGGGTTTAGGGAGCAACTTTAATTAAGCTTCCTCTGAATGTCCCATCTCCTTAATTAAATAACAGTTTGCAGCACTGGCGTGGCTGTCGGGTTTGATCAGTGCCCGTCTCCTCCTCCCAAAGCAGCTCCTGCCTGCAGGCACAGCAGTGCCTCTTGGTGTGACAGCCCTGTCCTGGCTCACAGAGAAGAGAAAATGACAGGAGCAATGTGGCTGGGGAAGGGGGAAAATGGGAGCTTCTTCAGCTAAAATATTCCAAGTAGGGTTTAGGAAGCAGTAAATTAAAGAATTTGGGTGTTGCTGGTCTGGACTCCCTCAGGTCCAGGTGCCCAAGGCAGGGAAGAGGGATGCTGGAGCATTTTGCTGCAGTTTGGAGCCACGACACAGCCCAAAGAGCCCTGCAAACATCCCTGATCTCAAATAAAACAGCAACTTAGTTGGGCTTCTGCCTTTTATTTCCTTATATTTCACCTGAAGAATGCCTGTGCTAGTTTTGCAGTGGGTTACAGCTGCTTGGAAATGAAAACCTGGAAAGAAATTCTGGAGGAAAAAAGCCCAGTAAAGCTTCCCTGTTGTCTTGGTAGCTTGGACTGACCGACAAGGGGGACAGCATGTCAGGATGCAGCTGGAGCTAACAGGCTGTGCCTAACCCCAGTGACAGCTGGTGTGCCACCGAGCCAGCCAGGCCCGGATTAAGGGCACTTGTGCTGGTGTTATGATCTAATTATTAAAGTTCTTTAGAAATACTTTTGCCCGAATTAAGGTACAAACGAGACCATATGCCAATCAATAGTATGAGTTTTATTTGATAGTAAATATGAGAGAGAGAGAGAGAAGAAAAGAGAGAAAAGGGGGAGTAGAGAGAAAGATGGGGGGACAGAGAGGGACAGGGACAAAGAAGTATCACCACTCTGTGGGCCCCACTGGTGTCCTGATGTCCTCTTCAGCTGGTCTTGGTGGTGGAAGTCCCCCCAAAAGCACAGAATGCCATGGGTTAATATGCACTCAGGCCAGGTGGAAATGTCCAGGCATGTCCCTCTGGGGGAGGGGGCAGCCTCCAGCAGCAGACTCTGCTTGCATCACGTGCACTCCTGTGGTGCAAGGCGTCTGGGGAGCACCTTGGGGGGTCTGTGATGGTTTGTGACTCCCCCTCAGCTGCCTCTCATGTGAGAGTCCCGTGGATGTGGCTTGTGGGCTTGGGGGTTCCACAGCTGTGCCAGTTTGTGTAATGGAGGATGAGTGTGTATTGCCTCTGATCAGAGGTTACGCCATCCTCCTCCCCCCTTCAGCTGGGGGGTGAGACTGTGCAAACTTGGCTTCTGTGAGCTGTGCTTTGCCTCCACCCCAAACTCAGCCAGAAATGATTCTCAGTACAGCTGGTGGCTTCAGACTCTGTGGACGGATTCCTCTCCCTCAGACTGAGATGATTGAACAATAGGCTTTTCCCTTTATCTAATCTCAGCAGTTTGGCTCAGTTCAAGGTCCCAGTCAGGTATCTTCAGGGAGGCTTCTCTGATCAAAACTTTATATCATGAACTATTTTCAGTCTCTGACAGCTGGCTGTCCTCCTCAGGCTATAGATAGCCACAGTCCCTCTGTGCCATGGGGCTCATGCAAGGAGGCAAAGGAAGCAGCAGGAGAGGATGGCTTTCCCCATATCTGCAGTAGCCCCTCCCTGTGCTTTGCACAGCAGAGGTTTCCCTACAAAACCCCAATTCCCAATTCTTTGGTAAGGAAACGGCTTAGGAGAGCCAGGGGATGCTGGAAGCTTTGTCTCCAGGCAGCCGGTGGGGAAGCAGGGGCTGGCACGACGCCACTCCCCTGCACCTCCTTCCCCGGGAGGAACATCACCTCCCGCTGCCAGATGGGATTTCATCCCCTCCTCTGGGCTCAGCTCTGTTTTCTGAGTCTCTGCTTGCCTCAGATGTTCGCAGAAGTGCAGCTTTCCCATGCCAGTGTGTAGGGTGGCAGTGGCCCAGATTTTCCATCTCTAAGCACCCAGAGACCCTTATTTCACATCCCAGCCTGAATTTCATCCCAGCTCTCTCCAGCAGACCTTTTAAAGACAACGTTAGAGCCCCCATTCCTGCTCCGCATTGACCCTAAATATATTCTGACACATCCCAGGGGCTGTTTTCAGGGGGGTGACTCAGGGCCATCCCTTCCCAGGATGGAGGGACAGGGCCAGGCCTGATTCCTCAGCCCCTGCCCTGGTGCCTGGCAGTGCCCAGAGCTGGCACCTGCCGCCCCACTGTCTGCAGTGTTACCAAGGGGGGAGAAGCAGCCAGGGGCTGGGGCTTCCCTTGGGACAGCACTTCCTTGGGAAGGTCCCTGTGGGGTTGCCCAGGAGGTTTTGGGTGATGGTTTGGTTCTGGGGCCTCTCATCCCAGCCTATGCCCTCACCTAAGAACAGGCTCCAATACCCTTTAACAAAATAGCTACTTTCCTCTGCAGCTTTTTCTGCCTTTTGTGTGTTCAAGGCAACCAAAATATTAAATACATTCGAATTAGAAAGACTAACCACTTCAAAAATCAATTCCTTCAATACAATTTTCCTTTTTATTCCATCTGCCACTCCCATGCTGAGCAGAGGCAGGGCTGGGCTGAAGCCTGGGCTAATCGAGGCCAGCAGGTGCCCGCAGGACCACAGTTCCTGTCAGGCTCTGCAGAGAGTTAATCTTTCAGGACTCAAAACCTGGGAGGATTTGATGTGGGGATGGCTCTGTGCTCACCTGCATCCCCTCTTTGTGCTGATACCACCTAGCTCCCTGGTTAATGCTTTGGCTTGGGCATTCCATAGGGTCTGCAGGTTTTTCCATGCAGCATGATTCCTCTTCAAGGAGGATTTTTAGAACAGATGAAAACGAACATTTGCATAATTGCATTTTCAGTTTTGCAAACTAATTCTGATATGAAGCAGCTGGAGGTGAGACTTCGCCAGTCTGAGGTGTCAGAGCCATCTCTAGCCCTCTGGACACAAGAGGGAGTCCTGAATCATTAAAAAGAGAGGTTTATCTTCGGTTGCTGTGGATCGAAACACTTTTCACTGCACTGAGAAAACTGCTCATCGCTTGGAGACCTTTGGTGTGCTTTGCTCTCCACCGTGAAGGGGCAAATCCGTGGAAAATCCACCGTAAATCCAGGAGGGTGGATTTCAGCCATTTGCAGTGGGGACAGGTCAGTTTGCTGGCTGGGTGAACTGACTCATGATTTCCTAAAGGACTGGGAATTATCCCTGGAATCAGAGTTGATACCCCATTTTGACAGCTGATCCCCACATTCTCAGCCCCAGCTGAAAACAGAAAATTGGGGCAAAGCTCCATCGGCCTCCACACTTCTCTCCATGGCACTGGGATCGCACATTGCCCCATCCTCGGCGCCTGCCGCACCTGGCATCGGCTCCCCCGAGGGCATCGGTCCCAGCTGCCAGCCCCCATGGATTTGGGGACGTCCAGCAGAGGGGACGGGGGGCCCTGACACCCCCTGTTCCCCCTGGTCCGGGGGACATTTGCTGCATGACACGGATATTTTGGGACATGTGCCTTTCCAGTAATGCCCGGTTCTGTTTGGCACAGTATAATCTTTCTAACGCAGCTCCCGGGGGAACACTCTGGAGGTGGAGGTGACATGATGGCACGGGTCCAGCCAGGACAGACAAGAACCGCAATATATCAGCAATTTCGGCAGGTCCTGCTGCAAAGCTCGATCCCACAACAAAGTCACGAGGAAACCTCCAGCTGCCGCGGAGCGGGGCTGGGGCTGGCCCCGGACGTGCCAGCGGCGGGCTCGGCGGTGTCCCCATCCCAAGGCACGCAGGCGAGGCATTCCTGGGGGGCCGGGCATGCGGGGCTGCCGTGGGCTGGTCCCAGCCCCCGGGCCGGCACCCCCTATATCAGCCGTGCCGCGGGGCAGCGCCGGCAGAGTGACCGCGACAGCCCCCGGCCCCTCGCCCGCCCGCTGCAGCCATGGATGACATCTACAAGGCAGCCGTGAGTGTCTCCCTTTGGGGCTGACTTGGGGAGGGGGGTCTGAAATGGCTCTGGGGATTTTTGTTGGGGATTTCCCAAAGCTGCAATGGCAATAATTCAGTGAAGAAACGGAAATGAGAAATAATTATAGGGCAGCAACTTTTAGTTAATATCCACATCCAGGACACAGACCCTTCCCTCTCATGGCTCTGGAAGTTTCCCACTCCTCTCACAAGTGTGAAACTCTCAACCTGCTGCTATGACCCCCTGGTTCCCCACTGCAAAGCAGAGAGATGGCTCCTAGGTGAAGCTGTAAATCTCAAAAAAACCCACGTGGCATAAGAGATGACTCCTGGTTTTAGCCCAGAGAAAGCAGAGGAGGATTGCCCAGGAAATGAACATTATTTGTATGGATTAACACTCACCCTCTTCTTTCGGGTGCTTTACAACTCTGCTATTGCTATATTCTCCCCTCCTCAGCTGAATATTTTCCTGGAGGATTTTTAAAAACCCCAGAAGTCTTGTTTTTTTCTCAATTAGTTCCAAACCTCCTCTTCCTCCTCTGCTTTGGTGCTCCTGCTCTGTGCTGTGCAGAATCCAGAATGTGAGCTACGCCCTGGGGAACGTGGAGCATCCTTAGGCTATTTTAACTTCCACAGCTGCATGCTGCGCTCACTGTGTAAACCCAAACTATTTGGTCTGTAATAAGAACACTGCATTATTCTGTAACGTAGACAGTCAGAGATGTGCGAGTGGAATAAGGATGAAAATAGATACTGGATTGTGTGGATTGCTATTGCATCCATAACTGGATTTACAGTAAGAGCTTTTTGGTGCTTCCCCCCCCCCTTAAATGTATAGCTAATCAAGTTTGATTTTAACCAAGAGCACAAAAAATACATCCTATGAGTCTTATTATAATTTCAAGGATATTAGGAGGAAGGAATATAATGCTCGGTAGGTAATTGAAGAAAAATCCCCCAATGCTCACACATCCTGTCCTTCAGTCAGCTGTGAATCTCGGGAAATGTAACCCCTGTAGTGATCCTGATAGTGTGAAAAGGCTCAGGAAAGGCTGAGTCCCCCAACCAACATCTCCAAAAGGGAGAAAAATGGAATGGGTAAAACCAAAGAAAATCCAGGCTTTCTAATTAAGGTTTTTAATTAAATATGTTCTCTGTGACTCAAGACACAGGCCCTTTCCTTGCTGTATAGGGACTACATGCCCATTAATTAGGTAAATGTAGGGTTTGAGTCCTGGGCATTAACTGCCATCACCTTTACAGAGGCAAAACAAGTCCAAGCCAGGCACAGCTGAGACAAACAGCTCTTTTGTGGATCTATTTCCTACAATTTAGACAGGAAGAAAACATTTACCTGGGGAAAAAAATTGAAGAATTTTCTTTTCCCCTGTCTGACTTCAAACGGAAGCATGGGATGAAGAGGAGGGCTGATAAAAGCAAAATACAGTAGATTTGGCATTACCACGGCTGCTGCAGTGCTATGAGCTAAGAGCCTGCCTTCCCACACTGAAGCCAGACAAACCTGTTCCTGGAATGCTGTGGAGGGAAAAGAGGAATGAAGCTGCAAACAGCACCCATGTCCAGAGAGAACTATGAACAGCTCGGGAGACATCTGTGTGACAAAAATATAGCAACAATGCATTTAATTTACATACACCACATCTATCACTTCCACACTCAAGGAGGCTTCAAAAGTGAATAGTTTATTTTCTGCATGCTGATGGCATATATTAATATCACATTTATGCCAAATTCCCTACATGCAGCCAGAGAACCCAATGGATTTCCATCTTACCCACTCATGCCTAGATAAGGCTGTGCAAACACAAAGCTATTTTGGGAATATTTTTAGGCTCTGTTAAGCGGTGCTTAGAACAGTGCCAGGGACAAGTGTCCAGATAAAGGGCTGCAAGGATAAATACCAAAGCCTGGGAACAATCGGGGAGCTCATCTTTATCTCCAGCACCTCTCTCACCCAGGCTTATAAATAGCGACTGAGCCAAGAGCGTCATGTTACCGAGCAGGACGTGGCTGTGGCCATCGTGGTGGTGGCTGCCCTTGCTCAGCTCAAACAATGTCCACAGAGGGCCAGCAGCTGCCTGCCTGCCTTCAGCAGCACCAAAAACACACTGGACTTGGGTTTCCTCCGGCAGTGGAGGAAAATCCTGCTTCTGTCCTCAGTGCTTTCTGACAAGTCCTCACATCCAGGAGCATGGGGTGATGCCTGAAGGATTTTTCTGGTTTTCTTCTGAATATTTCTTACACTGTTCCCTACATTCACAAGTATCAGCATGCATACTTGTGATGCTTTAGGTGATAGTTTAGCCTGGTTTCATGGTGTTTAGTAGGCCAGTAGACTAAACGCCCCTGAAACCACGTAGAGTTAGAAGAGCAAACACTCTGTTTTCATGGGCCCTCAAGGTCTCCTAGTAGGACACATTTTGTAAACTAGAAGTTAGCCCACCCAGGCCCCTTATTGGGCCCTCCTGGTAGACATGCTAATGTGTAGAGTCTTTAATTGTATACTCAACTGGGGGGACGAGGCTTTTGCGACGCGTTCTACCTGGACGGCAGAAGCCATGGAATGGGATCTTATTAAAATACCAACGTAAACAACCCCCAACCCTCTAACCGTGTCTGAGCCTTTATTTCCTAAGACCAGAAAAAGGCATCAGGGAGTGGGATAAAGGGCTCTGCCTGCTTCCCACAGGCTCTGCCCCATGAAGGAGAAGTCCTTTCCCTGCTTCTTACTGCAAGCAGGAAGGGTTTCCAGCTGGCTTTTGCAAAACCACTGCTCTTTGGGGCAAAAGAATCAGCTTTCACTCAAAGACAGTGCCACAGCCCTGGGTTATGGGGTTCCGCCCCAAACAAAACATGGCAGGGATGGGTGCTGGGAGTGGCAGCAAGGAGAATTTAGTGGGGTCAGACAGGGCAGGCATGGGGTCCCACCTGGCTGGATCTAGAGAGGCTGTTGACCAGCATGGGAAGGAAAAGTCGATGTTTTCATGGATGCCACCAACGGGCAGTTGGATATGGTATGGTGAGGGCAGCAATTTCAGATAAGCAGTACCTGGAATGAAGCCAAAGAGAGAAATGCACTTAAACAGGTACGGCACAGAGCTGATTGATTCCTCTTTGCTCTCCTCATTGATTATTTTCATCAATTCCTGCTATCTAATAAGCTCCCACTGATGGCCTGTGGGGATTGAATTAGGGCAGCATTTGGGAACAGTCTGCCAGTTTGTGTCAGCCAATGCCTGATGGCTTCACAGGCCATTTCTTCAGGGAGATTCCCAAAACAGGCTAAAGGGAACAACAGCTCCCTTCAGAACCAGACACCTTTGTAATAACACTGACTCAGATTGAAGGTAAAGCAGTTAATGCTCTGGACAGGGCATCGGTTTCTTGAATCTAGGGCCAAAAAACAACTACCAGGGATAGTCTGGTCCACCTCTCCCTCCCCAGGGACCTCTCAAGCACGTCCCATCTCTGATCTGGCACTGGCCCACATGTGAGCAGCCCTCAGCAGTGCAGCCATCCTGCAGTGAAACCTGCCAGCAACAAGAAATTATCCCCAAATGGTTGAGAAAGGCATGTTCTTTTCCCGGTGGGCTTCCCCTGCTGGTACAGAGACTGTTTCTGCCATGTATTAGCATCTACTACTCTAGAGAAGTGATGTTTTCTTCAGAGGAGATGTGAATAATTTTTTTAAGGGGAAGAATCTCCTAGACTACAAAAACTTGTAGTGTCAAAACCCCCCTGGTTGTACATGCCCTGGTCCACGAGGTTGCCTCTTGAGAGATTTGGTTGACCCCAGCAAAGGCTGTTGAACAAATAATGAGTCCTTTTAGCAATTAGTGATGCTGAGAAAATGAAAATTACTTGTGTTTTCCTTACAGGTTGAGCAGCTGACAGAAGAGCAGAAAAATGGTAGGTGCATATTCAACCTGACACCACAGCCTAAAGCAGAGCTCTGCAGCCAGCAGCCCAGCCTGCCTCAGCAATAACACTGGAAAATGCTTTGGTCAGACTGGCCAAGGCAGGGCATGACCCAGGGATTTTGATCCACCAGCATTTCTAGCAAGGCAGTCTCTGTGGTGTGCCACCACGCCCTGCCTGGGCACTGCTGGGCTGCACAGTCAGGGGAGGCTGTGCCTGGGATGAGCCCCCTGCCTGCAGGGTTGAGGTGCAGGGCAGGACCCCTCACATTTCCTCTCCCCTCTCTCTCCAGAGTTCAAGGCTGCCTTTGACATCTTCGTGCTGGGAGCAGAGGATGGATGCATCAGCACCAAGGAGCTGGGGAAGGTGATGAGGATGCTGGGGCAGAACCCCACCCCTGAGGAGCTGCAGGAGATGATAGATGAGGTGGATGAGGACGGTGAGAAGTTTGGGTTTCTTCCACTCTCCCAAGCACCATCCCCACATCTGGAGGTGTGGGGGCCATCTGTGCATTGCTGGCAGGATCTGTGCTGGGGACAGTCACAGGTGTGGGGAGCAACCTGCAGTGAATTCAAAGGACACTAAACACCCACCAAACCTCAGCACGGTTCCTTTAGGGAATTTCCAGACAAAGAGAAACTGTAAGAATTTTTATTCTTACAATGATCAGACTGCTTGAATTGATTTTGGGGGTACTCTGAAATTGTACAGATCCTTTTAAAAAACAAAATGTAGGCTGAATGTAGGAACTGCCATTTCAGAAATGCCACTTAGAGGATTCTATCATCAGGAAAGTCTCTCACTGCTCAAGTGTACACACCCCCACATAACTGTCAATATCGATTAAATCAGTGCACTGATGATCACACATAACAAAATCCACTGCGGGCATTTGGGCAGAAATACCATACTAAGTAACTGGAAAATAAAAAAGCAGTTAAAAATCAGACAAAAAATGAAAACATCTGAGTCATTGAAAACAACACTACTGCACTGCGGGTGCAAAACCACACTGCATGAATGCCTGCCTTCTGGAGCTTCCATTATTAATACCTAAATGAGATGGACAGGTACCTCCATAGCAGGAATCTCCATGCTTTGGTGCTTCCAGAGGACTTTTGCTAAGGCAAAATGACTGTGAAAGGTAAAAATTCTGACGAAGTCAGAGAAGGGCCTCAGTCACTTACTCCAGCATCCTGAGAGCTGACTCTTGCTGCAGGGCTGCTCTCCTGAGTTTTGGCCCCTGGTTGCTGAAGGGAAGTGTGATCCCTCATTGGCATTGCCCGTCCATCCCCTGTAGCAGCAGCTGATGGTTTCCATTCTGCCCACAGGCAGCGGCACCGTGGACTTCGATGAGTTCCTGGTTATGATGGTCCGGTGTATGAAAGATGACAGCAAAGGAAAAACCGAAGAGGAACTCTCAGACCTCTTCAGGATGTTTGATAAGTAAGAGCCATGAGCACAGGGTGGTGGGGTGGTGGGAGGGGTGCAGCCAGCCTGGCTCCCCCGCTGTGGCAGCTCTGTCTGGTGCTGAGCTCTTCTGTCCTGGCACAGAAACGCCGATGGCTACATCGACCTTGAGGAGCTGAAGGTCATGCTGCAGGCAACAGGAGAGACCATCACCGAGGATGACATAGAAGAGCTGATGAAAGATGGGGATAAAAACAACGATGGCAGGATTGACTATGATGGTAGGACTCTTTTTTGCATCTGGTTTGGTCATGAGCCCCTGAACATCCCCCTGAGCAGCTCCCATGGTCTTGGTTGCCTTCTCAGATGAGCATGAGCTCATGCAGGCAGTGCTGAGCAATGCATCTGATAGGAGCATGTGGGCACAGGCATGGGGGGGTTCTTATGATTGTGAAATGGTAGCAGGGACCTGGGGCTGCTTTAACTGTCCCCTTGCTGTGAAAGCCAGTCTGCACTGAAGCATTGCCACTTTTCACCACTCCCCTCCTGCCCTCTAAACACAAGTACCAGTTCTGAGGGGCTGACAAATGAATGTGATGCTGACAAAATTACCCCCAGACCATTTCTAAGCTGAGTCAGCATCTGTGTCCCCTCCTGGCACTCACCTCCAGTGTTTTGGTGGCAGCTGAGAGTGACGCTGGGCACCAGTGACATTTCCAGCAGGAGTCACAAGGAGCCCTCACCACAGTCAGAGGAGCAGTAGCCATCCCCCCCTTGGCCTCTCGCATATCCTGGGGGTGGAAATGGAGACAGGGCTGGGGAAAGCTGCCAAGAGCACACTTGGCAGCTGTGAGGGCACTTCAGTCTCACCTCACACCTCTTGTCTCCAATGTCTTCCCGTTGGCAGAGTTCCTGGAGTTTATGAAGGGGGTTGAATAAATCTGAGGCCAGATGGACAGCTTGAATATCCTAAACTCTCCAGCTCTGCATCTCATCTCCTTGACTAAGTCCCCTGGCTACCGGAATGAAGACTGAGTGCTGAGAAGGGTGACCAGGGGGAAATAAAATCTGTTAATACCCAGTGCCTCAGCTGGTCATTCCTTGGAGGTTCAGTGACAGCTTCACCCCTGCTGGGTACTCATGATTAATGGAGCCACTGCAGGGGGCCACTTCTGGCAAGGTGACATCACAGCTGGAGCTTTAAGCCTCCAAGCAGGGATTTTACTGCCAGCCCAATGGCAAAGTCCATCCAACAGGGCCATGGGTGCTCGTGGGGAGCTGCCATGTTCCATCTCCTCACCCCGCCATGGTGAGCAGGCTCAGGAGCTGGCACTGGTGCCTGCTGGTTTAACTGGAGCATTGGCAGCATTTCAGCAATGAAATACGAATTAAAACCCACTTCAGCCATCACTGAAACCCATGTGCCAGGGACAGTCCCTCTCATCCCTACTCTCACCCTGGCTATCCTCCTCCCCACCAGCCTGACTTGCACCCTGTGGCACATGCAGAAAGACCTCAGTTTGCTCTGGAAAATAATTTAAAAGCCATTCCTAAGCTGGACTGGATGCTCCTTCCTCACTCTACCAGCCTGGTGGGAGGCATGTGCTGGCCCCTCACAGTCCTCCTGCAGCCCTGGTGGGAGCCTCACTACAACAAATGAGACACCCAGTTTTCCCTGAGAAATCACATCGATTTGGGCCACTGAGAAACGCACAACCCCACTCTGGCTCTCAGCTCCCAAGAACAGGGTGACAGCAGGGCCAAGGAGCTGCACTGCCCCCAGGGGCCCCGAGCACCGTCTCCTCTCATCCCAAGGAAGCGCAGCATTCCTGTGGCATTAGCAGCTCTCCCTGCACATAGCTGCCTCCTCCCATCGAATTACAGCCCCAGCACAACTCACACATTGCAGTCGTGTTGCTAAAGTCAATCGTTTACCCAAGCAAAATAAACATTGGCAGGGCAAAGCACAGGACTGTGCTGGTGCAAGCCCCGGCGATGCTGCCCTCACCCCACACTGCTGGGCCAGTGCCCCAGGTCTGCTGGATTGTCCCTCTGCTTTTCCTCCTCAAACCAGGTTTTTTTTCCCCCCCTTCTGTGGAAATAACACCCTAAAGCAGCTGTGACACAATCTCATTTATAGCAATAATGAAATACTGCAGTTCAGGGCAAACAGGCCTGAGGTGAAAACAGAGATGAGAGGTGTGGTCGACTGTTTGGAAGGACATGGTTGTGTCTTTCCTCCGGACAAGCAGCACTAAATGTGTTACAAACCAGGGCTTGTAACAACAGAAAAACTAAGAAAATGAAGCTGTCAGCTAGAACAACCCTGAAAATGACCCTATCAGGGTATTTTGGAAATAGCTCTAACACAAACATCTTTTTGACCCACTCAAAGGGGTCTCCCCAAGGGTTCCAAGCCTTCAATGCCATAGCTACTGCAGATTCAGCAGGACTACAGGTGCACCAGAAGCCAATGGAAACATGCTGGGTCTAAGAACCCTGTGACAGGAAATGCTCCCAGGTTTTAACTGATGCTATTTCTAACGAATCTGTAGCCTAGAGATGAAAAAGAAACATTTTCCACCTCCACAGTGTAGCAGCAGCAGCAGTTGTTTCCCACTGAAACCTGTGAGGACACAACATGTCCTCGTGTTTTACCCCAGGCCTGGGAACCTCCAAGGAGTTGAAAATACCTGGGTTTCAGCCAGGAGCTGAGGTGATGCCAGCTGTCCCCACACCCATGGCCACCCCACCCCTGCACTCACACCACATCAGGCATCACTGACAGCCCCTTATGCTCCTCTGTCCTGACCAAATCCCAGCATCCAAAATGGACTTCTCCAATATATTCTCCACTGCTTACTGATACGCTTTGGCTCCCTGGAGGGTGAACAAGAAAAAAAAATAAGGTTAACCCCTTCCCTTCAGTCAGCTTGGTGGCTTGGACTGTGCTATGACCCAGAAAAAAGGATGGCTGGGAAGAGCCACCTGGCCCTGGGTCTTGGCTCTTCCCCCTTGGCTCAATGGCACTGGCAGCAGAAAGCCACAGCCTCCCTGGCTGCCCACCCTTTTCCAAGAGTAAACCAGGGAAGGTGGAGCCTGGAGAGAGAAGACAAAGGTATTGTAGCAGCCAAAAATTGTCACTAGAAGAGCAGATACACTGGGACTATTTAGGCTTTTTCCATCCTGTTCCTTAGAACAGGAGGTTGGGAAGCCAGGAAAACTGCTGCCAGGCTGGACTGCCTTCACACACTGCCTGTCCTCCCAGTCAGACAGCAAATGCTGCAGGGTGAGGAGCTGTGGGTGGATTTCAGTGTTGGCTAAAACAGGGGAACAACTGCACGAGGAATGTAACATGACATGACAGGCCAGCGAGTGGGTGAGCGGGCTGAAAAAACAGTCACCCCTGGAGGATCAGCCTGGCTGAGCCCCCACACACAGGGGATGTGCTAACAATGAATGAAAACCACCCTGAGGAATCCATGCATCTGTGCAATTCCAAACCAAATCAGTTTTCACTGCATGTGTAGTGAACCTCTGGTGCCCAAAAGCCTTTAAGGAATGTGACACAAGTCCTCATTGTCTGAGAGAAAAACAGCAATTGACATAACTTTTTTTAAAATCAGGTAAAAAGTAATTTACCAGTCTCTAAACCAGACCCTAGATCTGTGTGCTTTTACCTCCCCAGCAGAGACAGGAGCTGTGCAGGCAGGTGACAGCAGCCCATGCCACCAGACACTGCCACAGTTCTCAGGCTTGCCTTTGCTGTAGATTTATTTAATTCCTGCCCTGGTTTGCAGTTTTACCAGTGTATTTGAGGCCTCTCTTCAGCCCTCTGTAAAACTTTGCTGTGGGAACCAAGGGACTGCAGGAAGCTCTGATGAAATTTTGTACACACTGCCCCAGTAAAACCTCCACATAAATCTGCCAGCAAGGCAGTGGCAGTGTAATGTGAGCTAAGGTGCATCACATAAACACTTCACCAAGCCAAAGCCCCTGTGCTGTACAAACACCTGCAACAGCCTTGAAACCCAGGCAAGGCAGAACTCATGTTCTGCTGCTGCTTTTGCTTGGCTACACGATTGAAACACAGTAAAGGGGGACAGAGCAACATGTGTCCAGCCCTACTTTTTATCATCACTGTGAGCATCAATCTCCACAGTGAATACTTTGCCACATCAGAGCATTCTGCTTTGATTACCCCTCCCTGGTTCTGTGCTCTTGGCTTTCAAAGCAATGGCTCACCTTTGCCAAACAAGATGATTTGGTATTTGGTTACATGCCCTTTGCTCTTTCTCTTTTTTAAATCAGAGAAAGGCGCCAAACTGGAACTTGATACCGAGTCCTCTTAATTGCTAAGGGGAGAAAAAATCTACAGCAGGTATGACGTACAGCAGCAGCAAGCACAAGATGAATAAGCTGATGTACAGCAGTTGTCAAGCACTGGGATGCTTTAGAGCTCTTGTCTTCCTGCAGGATACCAAACACCTCATCATGAGAGTTCTGAAGTTTTTAAATATCAAAGATGACAGAGCTTTGCGTAACAAGAATAGTTTCAAGTGGGCCACAGCTGCCAGTTCCCCCTCCTGGGCTCCATATACGTAATGCCCCCGAAAAGGATCTCCAAACTCACTTCACCAACAGATCTTAAATGATTTCACAAGGTAGGAGAAAGAGGATGGAGACCTACCAGGACGCAGAGTCAGCACAAACTCCACAGCTTTCCCTTCTGGGCTGGGACAACTGTTACGATAAAGAGGGAAGCTGTGAACAGAGGCGTCACTGGGTTAGAAAATCCAGTAGGTGGTCACTGCTGTCCAGGCAGTGCCCTGTGGAACCACATGTGCAGGGAGCACACAACAACAAACCTGACACCGACCTGCTGTGGAAGCTCACAAAGTTCCTGTCTCTTGCTACACAATGATGCCTGGATTAAGGTTACGTTCCTCCATGCTGCATTTTGTCACGCAGCCGCTATTTTGGTCAGAAAGTCAGCAAGCCCTTATTTGGGAAGCTGTCCCACTGAAGGGCACCATGAAGGGCAGCGAGATGAAAAGGCTGCTTCTGAGTGCAGGCCTGGGGGAGCTGCCTGGAGACACAGAAGCCCAAATCTTGCCCTCTGCTTCTCATTAACATTCCAACATCCTTTTCTCAGCCTGACCCTTGACTCTCTCCCCTCAGACTGCATCTTGTGGGTGAGCTACTCCCACAACACAAGCACTCGGAGAGGACATCAAGGGGTTTGAGATGAAATCTCCCTTCTTATATGGAAAAGTTTTGGTGCTAGACATTTAAAATGCAGAACTTAAACGGTGTAGGAAATCTGCAGACACACAGGTAAAGGTGTAGACTGACAAACACCAAGTACTCTGTACAGAGGTTTTTTTCTTTCTCTCTTGTAACAACACACATCTACACCAGACTGACCACACTGACACTTGCTGGACCAGCCACTGCCATCTCCTTTAATACCAGCAACAACTCCACTGTGTGCCTTAACCATCTAAGCAAGCTGTGGAGTGAACCTTGACAACAATCTATGTTGTGATGTCACTTTATATTCTGGCTTTTACTGATACCTTAGCTGGTTTTCTTTAAGTTCCCCAAACACGTGTTTGTAACAGGCTGACAAACACTGACATCCACAACAGCCCAAGAGATGCACACAGCAGTAATCAGACAGCTGAAAGCTACAGACATCCCTGACTTTACAACTCCCTTGACTTGTGAGTTTCAAATTAGTAAATCTCATTATATTGCTTAGTTTAGGGGTGGGTGGGTTTTCTTCATCAGTTAAAAACAAGTGGGAACTGGGAAAAGATTTTTGAATTTAAGCCAGAAAATTCAAACACACAAAATTTTGGTAATTGGCTGAAATATTCAAAAAATAAACTACATGAATTGGATGTTCCAGTTAAAATTATGTTTTTCACCCGGCACATGTTTTGCTGCTCTACTGCAGCTAGAAGGTACGTGAGAACTTCCAGCTCTTGTGTGGCTCCATGGATTTACCCCATCGGGTGGACAAGCGCTGGAACTGCAATTCCAGAGGAGTTGCTCACGTTGCAACAAGTGGCCCCTGCCAGCAGTGGAAAGCGCCGCCTGAGTCAGCTTTGAGGAGCCTCTGGAAAGTGAAACCCTCTCCTGATTTACCCAACGGCACGTTGCTCCCCTCACCGCACTAAGCCAGCACATTTCATCAGTACTTCTGTTACTGCAGTGAAAGACATTCCCTAAAACCACTCACTATGAAAAAAATGTGCATTTTATATATTTCTAAAACCTTACACATTCCCATAGGTAGCTCCATTAATGCTTTAATACCTACAAGTATTTCAGGACACACCAACTTTAACACAAACTCCTGTGGTCTCTGACATCACAGCCAGCACTCCTTACCCTGCTATTTCCTGGGATTTCCACAGCTGTGGGGAACCATAAAAGCAGCAGACGTGGAACTGCCCTTGCAAATCTCACCTTGCTGTAACAACACCAGGAACTATCACTAAAGTCACGGTATCTGAAAATGTCAGCCCAGTTTTCAGGAAGGCAAGGAGGATCCAGGGAACTACCAGCCAGCCAGGCTCCTCTGGATCACTACTCACAGGCTTGATGCACAGCTGGCAGCTAAAATACAACTCAAACAACTTCTGGAGGGCTCTCCTCAAATTCAGGAGGTGAAGACTTTGTTACATACAATTTTATTTTTAAAAAATGCTGTAACACACATGCCAGTAAGAAAACTGGTTCTTCTTATTAAATCAGATCAGTCCTTTTTCTGCAGAGCAGCCTGCTGAGCTGCCTGCTTGGCATTGTTAGCCTGCATCTTCTTCAGGCCCTTTTTGTTGTGTTTCTTTGCAAATCTCATGTTCCTCAGAAACTTGGGATCAACCTATAAAAACAAGGGATAAATAAGCCACATAGCAGAAGAGACATACAGAAGAACATTTATAGCTCCATAATGTTCCAGTTATTCCCAAATGCAGGCTGTGACTAGTTCAGACTTTTTTTCTGATTTTTCAACAGAATTATTTTAGTCATCTGCAAGCAGGCTTTAATAGCTACTTTCCTTAACTGCCATAAACAAACAGAAGATCCCAAACCCCAGCAATAAACACACAGAAAGAACAGGATGGGCAAAGCTGCAGGAGGGGCAGGACTGAACCCTCACTAAGCTTTGCAGAGACAAATTTTTACGTCACTTCCAAAACGCTTTGTAGATCCTGACATCTACAAAGCAAATAAAATCACAACCCCCCCCAAACACAAAATGTACTGTTTTAAGTGTGGAAAAAAAACCTGTTTTATCATTTGGATAATCTCAGAAAAAGCAATATACTGCCACTTTTTGCCCAGAAATGCCAATTCCTCTTATTTTGTAGGTGGAATTATCTGGATTGGTACAGACAGTAAACAATAGGGGAGGGGAAGAGTTCTGACCACCTGAACACAGGCCTCTGCTTGCAAAAAGTGTCAGTCAAAATATTATGAATTCTGGATTTTTTTCACAGTTAAGCCTCAGTGTCTCAACAGCCTGGGAACATCTGTAGAAGTACTCACCCCTTTGAGAGATTCGTATCTATGGGTTTTGGGCTTCTTGATGCCATTTCTGTGCCACTTACGGGCTATGTGGAAAATGAGACAATTATTTAAATTACAGTTTCTGCTCTTATTTAGCAGCTGCATCAGTTTCTTCCTAAGTGTACTTGACTATCAAAACGATGTGGAACAGACAATTTTCAGACCCTTCCTATCCAAACTCCATTTGAATTAAAAACACACCTCTATACTCATCCCTCTGCACGGGCTGCCAACCCAAAGATTTCAGGCAGCTCATTAACTAATGCCACACCACTGACAGCAAGCACCACCAGCACAGTACAAAGCCTCAGTCATGAACAAATTCAAGCACTTGTGGTCAGTGTCAGAGGGCACCGTCACTCACTGTGCAAGACCAAGCAGAACCTATTAGTGACTTCTGCAAACTCACAGCACTGATGAGAAGACCCCAAATATGAACTATTTCATCACCATGGCCACCTCTGGATGGCACAGGACAACAGGGATGAAGCCTTTCAGGAACATCACAGAATGACAGGATGGTTTGGGTTGGAAATAACCTTAAAGACCATCCTGTTCCACCCCCTGCCAAGGGTAGGGACATCTCTCACCAGATCAGGCTGCTCCAAGACCTGTCCAACCTGGCCCTAAACACTTCCAGGAAAGGGGCAACCACAGCTTCTCTGGGTAACCTGTGCCAGGGCCTCTCCACCCTCACAGGGAAGCACTTCTACCCAAGTCTACTCCCTGTCAGTGTGAAGCCATTCCCCTGGGTGCTGTCACTGCCTGCTCTGTCGGTGATGACCACCACGGAATCAACCCTGTCATCACTAAGTCCAACCCATGGCCCAACACCCCCCTGTCAACCAGACCATGGCACCGAGTGCCAGCCGTTCCTCAAACACCTCCAGGGACAAGGACTCCACATCTGCCTGGGCAGCCCATTCCAATGTCTAAGCACCCTTCCTGTGAGGAAATTCTTCCTGATGTCCAACATGAACCTCCCATGGTGCAGCTTAAGATTGTGTCTTGTTGTTGGTTACCTGGGACAAGAGACCGATCCCCAAATTTCTAACGTGAAACTTCTAATTTTTCTGCTTACATATTAATTCTATGTTGAGCCCAAACAAGTCCCGACTCTCATCACGCTCCTTTAAACCCCCCGCTTCGATCTCTCCGCAGCACCACCTTATCTCGCTGCACACCCCCGGGCAGACCGTGCTGCCATCACCGCAGCGGCCCCAGCCCGGTTAAACCGTCCCGGATCCCCGCCCCGCTCACACTGGTTGTGCGTGGTGTGGTTCTTGGACTTGGCCATGGTCGCACCTGCGGGAGAAACACACACGGCTCAGCCGGGCCGGGCTGCCGAGAGGCGCCGGCTCCCGCACAGAGCCCGCCCGGCCCCGAGCCCGGCTACCGCCCCGCTCCGACAGCCCCGGCCCAGCCCCTCCGCCCGACCCGGCCCGGTCCGGCCCGCGGATGGGCCCGGATGGACGCGGATGGTGCCGGATGGTGCCGGATGCCGGGGCCGCCCTCACCGGAGCCGCGCTCGCCGCCGCTGTCGGACCGGAAGAGAGAGAGCACCGCGGGGGCTGCCGGGAATCGGGGCCGGGCCGGAACCCCATGTCCCGTAGTTCCGCCGGCAGCCTCTCTGTTGCTTTCCCGCACCGCCGCTCTTTGCCCGCAGCGCCCCGGCTCCCGCGGCCGCCGCTCCCGCCCCGGGAAGGACCTGAGGCCGCCGCCGCTCCCGCCCCGGCAGGGCCCCGCTGCGGCAGGGCCCACAACACCCGGCGAAGTGGAGGACCTGGTCCCTCGGCGACGCGGTTCCCCCAGCAACACGGTTCCCACCAACACGGTCCCCCCACTGACATGCCCCCGACCATGGCCTCTGCTGGCCCGTGCGAGGGAGCCGAGAGCCGAGGGAGGCCTACGCGGGGCCCTGCCCGGCTGCCGGGGGAGTCTGAGGCCCTCGGCCCCATGGGAACGCGGGCGCGGCTTGCCTGAGCTCGGGCAATCCAACCAGGCGCAGGCAGTGCTCCGCACGGCGGGTTCATTCAGTGCCGTTCATCTGTGTCCGTGTGGAGCGCCAGAGGCTCCAACAGCTCTGTTTGCTTTCAGACGCTGACAATTGGCAGCTTTGGCTGTGCCATCTCGGTGACCCCCGAAAGCCCCCGTGCCCAGCAAAGACGTGGCTCAGAGCAGGGGTTTGTGCCGTGTCTGCACATGCTGCCCGTGCTGCGAGGTTAAAGTTTCACTCCTGCGAAAGATACGGCCTGAGACTTGGGTGTTTTAGTATGAGAAAGACACTGACATGATGACTACGACGGGAAAGTTTCCTCATGGAAAGGACAGACATTGCAATGGTCTGCCCAGCGAGGTGGTGGAGCCACTGCCCCTGGAGCAGTCCAAGGAAAGATGGGATTTGTGGCCATGGATTGAGGCATCTCCCGTGGTGAAGAGTCACAGGAATCAGGGGGAACCAAAGGCCAAGCTTGCCCGAGCCCCTTGGGTTGTATCTGCTGAACAACTGCAGCGTTTCTGGCCAAGGCTGCTGTGGTTTCAAATGGGAACCTCTGAAAAATGAGCAGGGAAGGCCCAGGCTCTTCTGCATTGTGGGAACACGCTGCCATCTTTTTATGGCATTGCCTTTATTTTGCAGTGAGAGGCACAAGTGGATTGCTTAAAGTAATTCAGATTGTAAAACATAGCCCAGAGACCAAAAGCTCCATGACCAGCACAGAGAGTGAACTGGACACGTTTTTCAGTGGCTGATTTCTTGCAGAGCAATTGCTACTCTTCCTCAAGTTTGATATCTATAAACAAACTCTTCCTATTACAGAACCAGGGAAAAATAGATTATTCTTGGTAGTTGGGCAACACTGATGAAAGTGAAATGAAAATAGGCAGGAAAAACAAAGCTAATGCAATTTATTTTCAGTATTTCTCTTATTTTGAACAAGACCTAAGATGCAAAGTGTATTTGGCTTCATTTCCCAGCCCCACCCCCATTCTGGGCAGCTGAAAATAGCAATATTCTTTTCCTGGCATTTTGCAGCTGGAATATGAAGGTCTGCTCAAAATCCTCCTTGATATGCAAACCTCTGACTTTTTAAACTGTTGTTTTTTAAAATTCCTTCCACTGTAGTGAGCTGCAGTCCTAAAATACTTGTACATCACTGTGGCCAGCTAATTGCAGCCAACCAATAGAGAGAAATCATGACCTTCCTAATAAAACAAAGAGCCAAGCTCAGTGGAAGACAGAACTGAATCCCAGATTTGCCCCCATTGCATTGCAAAAGGCAGAAAGGCTGCCAGGCCCCCTTAGCTTGGCCATTAGATTATGAAAACTCCTGGTTTTTTAACTAATTTCTGAGCCTTCTTCCATAGGAAGAAACAGAAGGGTTTATTTTAGCATCCTATCTACCTTTTCCAAGTTTTTTCAGGGTCTTGCTGCAATTATTGCTGTTGGAGCTGCTGCTGGGGCCGCTCAGATGAGCAATCAGACAGGTGGGGATTAGAGAAGCTGTGCTTAATGCCCAGGTGACTACAAGATCCATAAGCCAAATTATTAAAACAAAACTGTGGAAGATCATTCAGTTCATGGGGCTGAGTGTAACATATTCAGGGTAGTTTATAAACCAAACCAATGCAGAGTACCAGGTAAAAAGGATGATCCAAAGCAAGATCAGGGCCTTTGGGTGGTCAAACCCCCTTGAACTTACACCACTGGGTGATTAAGCCCCCTTGAATTTCTCCTGTGCCCTGATGAGCTGCTGTGCCTCTAATTATGGTGCTACTGAGATCAATTGGCCAGTTCAAAATCTTTAGTCATACTTCTAGTGATTACAGACTTAATTAGTGCATGTTAGCCCAAGTGTCCTCTGTAAAAGGAGCTGTGCCCATTAAATAGGATGGTAATTACTCCAGCTGCAAAACAATTATGAAAAAAATCATAACACAGACATCTCAGGTGCCTTTGACAGCTGTATCTCAGTCACTGTCCTTGCATCACACACACTTCTGCTGACTGATCTCTGTCAGGTTTGTCATGGTTTTCATGCTGACACCACATTTCAGCAGCCTCCCTGAACTTGCCTCCTATCCCTCCCTGTGAGCTGGCTTTGGCTTGGGGTAAAGAATTACTGTGGCTGCTCCCATTCAGCAATGCCAGGGACTGTCCATTGTCCAGCTTGGTGCTGGTGCCAGAGCTGCCTTTTACAAGGGCTTGAACAGAGGTTGGGTCGGGTCATTTCCCAAAACATGAAGAAATTTCCTCCCCATTTCCACAGGAAGAAGACAAGGAAAGGCCATGTTCATGTAGGACACATTGTGACAGCACAGCTCCCCAGTGCCCACAAAACCAGTGACAAGCACTTTCAGGTGTTGATTAGGAGTCCAGTTGACTGCTTGGCACAGTCTGTGGGGCACCCCTACAAACTGCTCCCTCGTAGGGAGCTATCAGGCACTGGGGAGAGTGCAGGGATGCTCTTGTCTATTCCTGCTGCCTCACATGGAAGATTCCCACTCCCACCCTGGGCTGCACCCAGGGCAGCTCAGGCACTTCACCTGTCCCCACCCATCCCCACCTCGCTCTGCAGACACCACCAAAGCGCAGCTGCAGCGTGCAGGGCTGTGCCTTGTCCGGAAGAGCACCCTGTGGGATATGGCCTCCTTCATCACCCTCCTTCACCCCTGCAAGCAGAGCCAGCACTAGGCTGTCTGGCAGGTCCCCAGGAGGTCGCTGCCCTGGCAGGTGCCGGTGGCTTTGGGGCGATTTTAGGGCTGTTTCCAGCTGGCTGAGCTGTAAAGCCGAGCGATGCTGGAGGCGAGTGAGGGCGATGGGCAGCCCCCGGGGACAAATGGCCAATGCGCCTCCAGAGAAGCCAGGAACAACGGGGCGTGGAGGCACTAGAGGGAGCCTGAGCATAACAGATCCTCTCTGGCTCGAAGTGGGAGAATTGATCTCACTCAGGGAGAAGGGGCATCACCAGGGAGTAACAGCACGTTCCACACAGCAGTTTCCCCCTTGACCTGGCATCCTACCTGGCTGTGCCTTTCTTTTCTCTGACAGCTGTTGTAATTTCCTTGAAGGCATAGACAAATAGTTTCACTGATGGAAAGTGCCAGTCTGCCAGTGCAGAGACAGCTGGCCCTGTGCTTTTGGGATAGGAGGTGAGATAAACCACTGGCAACTGGTGGCAATTGTCAGATGGGAAGGGTTCAAGAGAAAAGGAATTCTTGCAAGGTGATGGAGAGCAGAAGTGCTGATCCACAGCTGCAGATAGCCCTGTGGGAAGGGGAGCTGTCACAGCACAGCCCTGCAAGTGCTCCTGGACTGATGGCAGGGACATGGGAACAGTAGCTGAGGCTTGTGTCCTCCACTGGTGCACTCCAGCTAGCACCAGTTAGGAGAGCTGAGGCACCAGGAGAGGCTGGAGACCTGCAGTCTTTTATTTGTCCCATCAGTATTTTCATTGCATTGGCTTTGGACGAGGAACAGGATCACTGGCTCATGGTCTATGCCTGAATCTGCCCCTGCCACTGTCACCAGGGATCAGCACAGGGTGCTAGCAAGAGCCTCTGGCTCAGCTGCAGATGGGCATCAGTGCCACGATGGGGCAGGAACTGGGAACAAACACTCTGCACTGGTGTTTAGCCACTGTGGGGAGATGGATGTGTCTGCTCCCAGCACATCTGAAAAGAGCATCTTCTTTTACAATGTTTGCAAGGAGCCAAAATTTGCTTTTAACAGGGTACTCAGGTTCAACTCAGTAGACATCAGAGGAGATAGGCGAGCAGGGACCAGAAAACAAATCTTCCATTACCACTGGCTGCTGTTGGAGGCTTTCCTTTCCCCCTCAGATCAGCCCAGACCCTCAGATCAGCCCAGACCCTCCACACGTATTGTACAAACGTGTTCCTGTAAGCAGCTTCCTCCCATGAAGGCAGGAGGAAAAATCAGGCAGCAGCCTGCAATGCAGCCCTGACCTTTCTCTCCAGGACTGCCACCTCCTCCCACTCTCCGTGGAGCTGGCACTACTAACAACTGGTTTCCTCTTGTTATTTTTCCACCTCCACTCCTTCCTCCAGAGGGGAGGCCGTGCTGGTGGCCCACGTACTGGTGACTCACAGGCTGGGACCTGTGAGGAGCCAGCTAAGCCTGGCCAAACTTAGCAACATCTCATTTTCCATTGCCTACACCCTGGATGCTGCTTCTGGCTGGGTTCATCACTGGAGACCTTCTCCAGCTACCTGTGGGGTTTGGGAGGGCTGGCAGGAGTTGAGCTGACATGGAGCAGCCCTTGATGCAGATAAATTCCATCTTGGTCAGTGTTTATCCAGCTTGCTTATACCTGAAACCCATGAGATGTTCTGGACATCAAAGAGAGCTTTTCATGCTTGGGAAACATGTAAATAAAGACATATACATAGCTCTGCACAGTCGTTCCATTTTCCCGGAAGCATTTGAATGATTTGAGGGGAGCTTAGGGGTTTAAAAGCTGATTCCCCGTCTGTGTCAATCAGCCTGGTCCATCTGGCTGGATGTCCCCAAATCAACAGATGACAACTGCAACCACATAACCGAGCCTGGGGCACCTGCAAGGTGGGGAACGATGCTCTGCAAAGGTGGACGTGCTGCCGTGGTTGGAAGCTGGGGATGGGAAGTAGCCGGGTGATGAGCAGGCTGGCAGCAGAGCAGGCAGAGAGGGAGACGCAGCTCCCGGGCAGCTGCAGGGCGTGGAGCAGGACCCTGCAGCGCCGTGCGGGGGACAGCGCCGGGAAGGGAGCAGCCATGTGCGCGCAGCCCACGCTTAGAGCTTTAATGGGATTTTCCAGAACACTTTTTGCCCCAGTAACGGAAAAGGAAGCTCGCCTGCCGCTTCCGAAGGCTGGGGTGAACGTGTGCAGGCGACGTGACACCTGCTCAACCCGCACTTCCCGAGAGCCCGGCTGTTCCCGAGGAGGGAGCGGATCCGCAGGCACAGCGTGCACCGAGCAGCTGATCGCTGCGGGGAGGAGGCACACGGAGGCGGCTGGGAGAAACGGAGAGGGCTGACCTAAATAGATGCTCAGCTAATTTATTCATTTCTCTGCTTTATTATTTAACGCAACTTCGAAACAGCTCAGGACTTCTGGTTCCTCTCAGCTCTGCTGCTGACGTGGGGATGGGGTTATTTTTTACCTGATTTTGCTGGCTTGCTCAGCACCCCTCTCTCCCGGCAGGCAGGCCAGGCACACTATGGGAAAGCTCCAAAACAACCACTTTCTAGCCCGGAGCACAGAAAGGACTTACTTTAAGTTATTTTGAGCTTTTGCTTCACCTCCTGCCTAAGAAGCTGTTCGAATTTTGGCCTGCTTTATGCATTGCTAATAGGGAGATTTATCTCCAACTTAGCTGGCTGAGGAGGGGATTGGTGGGTTCATACAGCACGAGGCATCCTTCAGCCTCCACCAACGTCTTCCTCCGGGCAGGCTGCCAAAGGCAGCCCCAGGCTCTGCAGCACAGGGGCTTTCAAGGATAAACCTGGAGCCTGTCTCGCTTCCAGCCAGCCTCCTCTCTCCTCAAATCCTAGCAATCCCCTGAAACACTGTCCAGGAGGAATTTATTACTAGAAGGACATGGAGCCCCAGCTGCTGGGAGAGCTGTTCAGGCTGTGGTTCACTCCACGGGCTGCACGTGTCCTCTCCCAGCCCACGTCACGTTTTAGCACTGCTGAGCTTGAACAGCCACAAGCTGGGGGAAAAAAAAACCTGCTGCCTGTGCAGGTTGTCTGAACCCCTGCACCATTTCTGCGCAGGCACGAGGGACACGCGCAGAGCTGCTCCATGTGAGGCGACTTCAAACCATACAGCACCCAACTTGTGCCAAGAAGGGCCCTTTAATTTTTCATTACATTTTGTCACTTGATGTATGAATTTAGGCCAGTGTTGTATACAGTTACCCAGCCCCTCTGTTATGGTTTTTAAACTGGATTATTCATCGACCTGCTTGATTCTTTACAGATTTCTAAGCAGTACAATGAGCCCTGATGCTGTTTAGCTCAGCAGCAAGGGCATCTCAGCTCACCCGCCTTCACACTGCTGGAGAGTTTGGTGATGTTGCTGGGAGTGGGATAGTGCAAATTAGCAGAAATGAAGCAGTTAAGGAGGCTGCAAGTTGAAGTCTTCCAAACCAGCAGGCACCAGAGGGAAACTGTCAGGCGTGGGGCTGTTAAAGTAGGTGCTGCTTCCCTGGCACAGTCAGCTCCTTCTCCTGCCTTCACTGGTTAAACTGGGGCAGTGTGAATCCTGGGCAGGGTCCTGTGCTGGCAACCCACAGGGTGTGCAGCCTGGCCATGCCAGGCGTTGATCTGAAGGGCTTTGTGGTAGTTGCTTTTAATATAAAGTGATACTTTGGTCTGAGAGCCTTGTGAAGCCAAAAAGAATGAATATGGAAAGGACAGAGGCAGCCCAAGTGATCTGAAGTTTATCTTTCCCTCCCTATACCCTGGGCTGGATTTTGGTGGATGATGCCCCAGATTGAGGGCAGAAAGGCCCTACATCCCACACCCTCTGGGGCCTGGGGTTTTGTTGCCTTGCACCTTAATTGCACAGGGCTGATTAGGATGGAGTTAAGGGTAACTGAGTGTCACCCTGGGATTTAGGATCCTTCATGTGGGCACAGCTTCTGCCCTGCAAGAGAGGGGAAAGTCCCTTAATGAACCAGAGTGGGCAGCAGGCTTGAGGTGAGGGCTCTGCTGTGGCTGCCAGCTCGCCTTTATCTGCACGGAGAGGATTATTGAGAAGCCATGTTGACAAACGCTGTGGCTAAAAAGGAAAATGAACTTCCTCACAAAGATGGTTTGTTTGTGCAAAGCGGAGAGAAAATAAAGAAGCTGCCAAAAAAGCTGACATTAAACCTGCTGCTTACCTGCAGCTCATCTGATACCATGACTGAGACCTCTCATTTGCAGCAACATAATCCAAGATGTTCTTTCTGCAAAGGAGAAAAAATAGGTTATTGCTCAAGCAGAGCTGGGGGGGGATAAAGAGACAGGGGGCAAGGCCTGATCCTGCCAGGTTCTGTGTGTTCTGCCCTCTGAGCAGGGTTAAAACCCTGGCTAGCAGCCTGATTTGGGGGTTTTGGAAAGAACTTTCACACAATCCCTTTCCAAACCTTTAGGAAAGGGCTTCCCGTGCTGTGGAGGCAGGGCAGGAGGCAGAGCATGGGCCTCCCAGCCCTGCCTTCAGCTCCTACCCCCCTAACCCGGGGACCTGGGGGCAAGAGACACAAACCCATAATCTCAGCACTAGTGTAGCACATCTCAAAGTGCTTCGTTGGGAGAGAGTTAATGATCCTCCACAAAATTAGGGCTGTCCTTCTCCCCCCCGCCCCCCGCTCTCTTTTGGATGCGTTACCTGCTCCAGCCACTGGGTCATCCCACCTTTCCCGGGATGGAGAAATGCTGCACACAGGCTTTGCTCAGCAGCAGTGAAATCCTCCCCTCTGCAGCACCGAGCAGATCTTGTGCTCTTTCCTTGCCTTTAGATGTGCAGAAATCCACTTGGCTGTGTCTGCTGATTGATTTTAGCCGTGGTTCTGTACCAGGATCTCTTCAGAAGGTCTTGCTGATTAAGAAATCCTGTCCTGATCAAAACCACTAATGCAAACACCTGTTGGTGGGCTCCCTGCACCTTTTTGGGACCCACTGCAGCCACCCTGTCTCTCTTGGAAGGCTGCTTCTTATCCTGGGTGGCAGCAGCAGAAGGTTCCACTAACGCTGTCCTTGGATATTAAAGACATAAATTACTGAGCTGCCCTTCCACAAAATCAGTGCTGAGAAATGACTGGCACTGTCCTTTTTACATAATTCAGATGAAAACCTAATTGCACCACAGCTGCAGGGGAAGGGACTGGGATTGTCAAACAGGTTTGGTGCAGAGTTCCCAGTTCCCACCAAGGAACTGGTGCAGGCCACCACAGGGGCAGTGCCTGGGACACCTGACTGCTTTAAACAGTGCCCAGCCTGTTCTGGAAATGTTGCTCAGGGGCACTGATTTCAGCCTGATACCAGCTGCTTCCCTATGGCAAAATGGGCTTTATTAGGAAAATAATATGGGCTGGGGCAATACTTGCATTAGCCCTGCTGCCATCCCACCCCTGGCAGCTGAGCACCAGAATAACTGAGCTGGTCCACAAGGAGTGATGCACTGGGACACAGGAGGGCCAGCGAGGCAGAAGCACAGCCCTCCCCTCTCATATCAGCCCCATCTCACTTGTGTTAGGCATGGCCTGATTTATAATTTGGCTCACATTAAAACACATTTCCTTCCACAGTAATTTTACCCAGGCTTTTCAAACACTTCATGAACCCAAATAAATCCTTGAGAAGTCTCTGGCAGGTGCACATCTTCAAATATCTTTGGCACTCAGCAAACCTGATACTTCCAGAGGGGATGGGGAGGGCAGAGTGCCTGGCTAAGATCTGAAGACAAGTGAATTTCAAGCATTTTTCACAAAAGCTCCAAAACTGTAGCCTCATTCAAGTGTTTTAGCATAAGACATCAAACCACACTAACATGTAGTCAGGAAGAGGATGCAGGACAGACCTCAGGAGTCCTTACTCTCTCCAGACACGTAGAACATCTCTCTTCCCCCCCCCCCCCCCAGTCTGCGTCATCATGCTGCCACCCCTTCAATAGCTGCAGAATCCTGAAAAATTAACAGCTAAAGGTTTTTCTTGCCTGCTCTGGCCACCTGAAACAACCTTCTGTTCGGATGGAAGCACTGAAGTGTTTCTTAAAACAGCTCTTCCTCCTGTCATTAAATATTTAAGAGAGCAGCACCGGGGGAAACCACAAGCTTTTATGGAGGCAGGATGGCACAGTGCTGGGAACCACGCGGAGCCCGATTTAAATAGTAATGAGATGGCAGCACAGCTCGGTTTTGTCCTCCCGTTGCTCCCCCTCGCTGCGGCGCTCCCCGCAGCATCCCCGGCATCGCATCCCCAGCATCGCATCCCCGGCATCGCATCCCCGTCCCGCCGCATGCGGGTGCGTGGGGTGGGCTGGCTGGGATGAGTTCGTGCTCTGCCAGCCCGTCCCGGCTTGCAGATCTGCTGAACGGAATCTTAATGACCTGGAAACCAAGTGCTTGTCAGCACTGATGGGAACACAGCGGTGCCCGAGCACCGGCCGTGGAGGGGTGGGAGCAGAGCGTGGAGCCGCCGTGGCTGCCGAGGGACGTCTCTACAGTTCCTTTGCCTCCCCACCATCATTTTCCTTGCTCTGCCTTATTTTGGGGGAGTGGAGGGTGGCAGAGGGAGGGTGTCTCCGTGCTCTGCAGTTGCTGTAGCAACTGCGGTGTCCCTGGCGGCAGAGCACACGTTTTCTGCAGCCAGCCCGAGTGTGAGCTGCTGAACTTAAAGCAGATTGATTTTTTTCTCATGCTAGAAAAAAGCCCCCCTCTGCCCTCCCCGCCCCCAGCAGCCAGAGCCCAGGAGGGCTGAAGACAGCACCTGGGCACCAAGCCGGTGCCGACCCGCAGGGATGCTGCCGCGGCTGGCTGCTCCCGGGAAATCTTCTGCACAACAGTCAAAGCTTCAGCACCTTCTTGAAACCCTTCTGTGATTCCCCTCGGCTCCTTGGCAAGGACAACCTGCCTTTCCCTAATCCAGGCTCCAAGGCAGGGTGGGTTGCTGCAGCCATCCAGGCTCATCCCTGGGGCAACTCAGACCTGAATTCATTTCCACATGAAACAGAGCATCTGCTTTGGTGGGGAGGGACCAGTCATGATCAAAACATTCTCAGAAGAGGAGGATCAGCATAAGCTTAGCTAAGTTACTTCCCTGGGTAATGATTTTTAAATAATAGAGCCCTTGTCACAGGCTGGATTCATTTGGTGCCCATTTCCCGCCAGCTGATAAGACTTTGCCTCCTAAATCCCGTTACTCCCCCATTTCCATCAACTTTGTATATGACAAGCCCTGACCTGCTCTCCCTTCATTTTCTCTCTGAGAAACCAGAGAAACAGAGCTCCTTGAGCCAGCCTTTGGAGCTGAGCCTCAGCCCCTTGGCCATTGCACTGGTGTTTGGTCCTGAGGCACGTTGCTCTGGTGTCCCACCCCTGTGTCAGGACCATCCTTCAGCCTTGTGCCGCTGCAGGAATCCATTCAGACCCCATCAGCCTGGTTTGGGCTCCATCCTGTATATGGGACATCTGTTTTTTCCTCACCACTGACTTTGTTTTGGGCTCAAATAAAGCATATCCTGCTGGCCAAGACATCCAGCAGTCCCCATCAGCAGGCTCATACACAGGAGGACAAAGCAAACAAACCTTAGTGCTAAGGCTTCAGCGATGCTCATCACCCATGGCCCTGGCTTGCATCTCTTTTGGTTTCATTTACAGAGTTGAGACATGCCCTGATTTTCCAGAATGCCATGAGCTCTGATCCAGCTTTTTCACCACCTGTCTTTGGGATGGCTGCCAGGGAGGGCAGGAATTGCAAGAAGGGCTGTTCTTGAGAGGGGAAGCAAAAAGGGAGCGAGTGAAGTTTCCCACCTTCAGAGTCCACCCTTGAAGCATTTCCCGGTGGGAACCAAATCTTCCTTCTGCAGGTGATCACCTGCACCACAAGATAAGAGATGAGCAATGCTCAGGCAGGGGCTGTGGTAACCCAAAATAGTTTTTTTTCACTGTAATCATTACTTAAGGTGCCATTTCTTAGCCAGTGTTTTTGAAGCTGCAGCTGGAGCTTTGTGTTCCCTGGGAAGTTTTCTTGAAGAACAGGTTGGCCAGTTGGGGAATGTTTCACTGCTATTTTCAGCCTGGGACGTTTTCCTTTCTTTTTTTCAAAGTACAACAAAAAACCTGTCAACAAGTCACAAAAGAGTGATCTCAGTCTAAAATACGAGCCCTGGCACGGGAGGGCATTTGACTCAGAAGCCACTTCCCATCTTTGGAGACTTGAAGTATGTTCCACTTCGTCATCCCAAAGGTCTTTAGGCGCTTATAAAAACAGAGTTTATTTATCCACAGTCAGAACAGCCTATCTATTATCTTGAAGGCTGAATTCAGAAAGGTTCTTCAGAAATTTATTGGTTTCATTCCTACCAGTCTGAACAGAAGTTTTCCACAAAGTCTGTCAAAATACAAATGTCTCAATTCCAATTTCCCTCGGTCTTTAGCAAGACATCACATTAATTGTGTTAAAAAGCACTTTTATTAGTTACTGAGAAAGCAGGAGTCTGGCAGCTCTTCTTGACCACGAGCTATTCACTTTTGTGAAGTCTCCTTTAACAGTGCTTTGATCCAAAGCAGTGGTTTTCTCCACCAGCAAATTCAGCAGTGCCTGGAGCCAAAGGGACCAGCTCCAGGCAACGATTATTGGCTGCAGGTTTGAAGGGCTCCTACTGCTGCCTGGGCAAAGCCTTTCAGTTCCTCTCGAGGCTTCTCACATCCCCATTGTCAGAACAAACAGAGTGGGGGAGGCACATGGTCAGCCCAAGGCCAGGGAGATGCAGGAGCACAGGCAGAAATGCAGACAGAATGGGGGAGTTTCATCCCCACCTGTGACACTTTTGGGGGGGCTCAGTGAACCATCAAACAGCTCATGGGGGTTTTGCTTTAGGCTAATTTTGCATAAGGCTGTTCCAGCCAAAACAGCCCAGCCTGGTGGCTTCTACTTCTCAAAGGAAAGGTGGTAGTGGAAAAAAAACAGCAATTCCCAGTCCTCCAAGGGGTAAGGAAATTATATTCCCCATCTGATCTCCATGGGATGCTCTGGGATTGCTCCTGCCAATGTTCAGTCATTCTGGGGCTGTGTGAGCAGCCAGAAACCCAAACTTCCCACCTGCTGCCTCACATCAGCCCTCCTGATTTCCTCAAGCCAGCGCCAGAGCATGAGAAGCAGGATGGGCGCTCAGCACAGGAGCCAGCTGCAGGATCCATGCAATTCCCTGGATATAAACACCACAGTGAGATCCAGCTGGGTCATCAGCATTAAAGGAAAGGAAAATCTCAGCTCTGCTACACATTTCCTATTGACTGTCCCATTCTAAACAAGGTGACAGACATTAAGTGGCATCAAATGACATGATTTGAGGCTGGTCTTCACATCATGCCACTTTTTTGAACACCTCCAAGGCCACTCCAAACCGAGTCCCTGCTTACTCTTCAGCTCTTACAATACTTCAAGGAGTTCCAACACGTTCAACTCTCATGTGGGGGAAGGCAGTGCTCTGATAATTGAGACATTAATGCTGAAAGACTGAGCAGGATTCCCTTGGCTGTCACAGCTTGGCTGCTGGGAGCTTGTGAAAAGAAAATAAATAAACTGGGACTTAGTTGAAATAGCCAACAGATTGAAACCTGGAGGTTTCTGGAAGCAGCTGTGCTGGAAAGGAGCATGTGTAAAGGGTTGGAGGATCCCTCCTATGGTTGTGTAAATAGCTCAGCACTGACCTTGCAAGTTGCAAATGTTGGCAGGGCTGGCAGAATTGCACCCATCTGACTGCTCCATAAACACACTCACACTGTCGTCTTCCAGCCTGGCATGTGCAGATGCCCCCTGCAGAAGGATAGCCAGGACAAGCACAGGTGAGAGCCCAAAATACACTGAGAGCAGAGATGTCCCTGCAGAAATAGTTTTTTGGATGCTCAGGTATCTGTGGAGGGATCTGTTGGTCAGCAGAAACCCAGAGAGGACAGATATCAGACTGGAGGAAAACCTGTGCCACCCAAAAAGTGCAGCCCAATTCTTGTCACAACCCTCGGTGATCCACCATTGGTTTAACACAAATTCTCTGGGGAAAATAAATGCTCTTAGGCTTGAGAATGGGTATCTGATACGCAAATCTTACAGCTCCTGCCCTCATAGAGCAGCTGAAGATGTTCTGATCAGAAAAATGCCTTCTCAGCCTCCCTTGCTGTCCCTGGAAGGTCTGATGGCCTCTGATACCTATAAGAGTACAAAGGATCCAACATCAGGAAGGGCCTTCATTCAGCACAGACCCTTAATCTTTTTCTTTTATTTTAGTACTCCACTCAAAATTTTAAACCACAGATGTGGCAATTAAGGGCTGAGCAAGGTCTGGTCACAGCTTCTGCCTGGGACATGGCTCCTGCACCAGAGACCAAGCAAACATGTGCTGGAGGGACCTCATTGCCTATAATTTAGCCTGGTTTTACTTTTAAGCACTGGCCCAGTCGTGTTTTCTGGAGGCCAGATGGTGGAATTCACTGTGTGAGACCTGATGCTCTCACACGTGCTGGTTTTACACCTGTATGATCCAACAGACTCATCAGAGCCAGCCCTGACTTCTCCTGGCTTGGTGGAGAGGAGAATCTGGCATTTCCATTATTTAGCCCGTGGACACAGCCCCATGCAGCCTGACAAACAGCCCTGTCACATGCCCTGTGCATGGCAGGGAGAGCCTCAATTACACGGCGGTGGCCACGCATGGGCCACCAGCTCCGCTGTTTACAGGAAGCACCAGCACAGAGCATGGAATTAGAAAGACCACAAGGAAGTGAGGGATTATTTACTGGAGATTAAAGGACGTGGAAAAACCACAGGACAAATCAGTGAGGCCTAAGCAGTGGTAGCTGCTATTTCAGTCTTCCAGCTGCCAGCATTCATACTGGTCATGCTGCGATGGGGGAACTGGGGAGGAATTCAGGACAGGAGGCTGCTCTGCTTTTGGACCAGTAAAGCACACCAAAGAATAGGCCCCAAAGCTACTGAATGGATGGGAGGGATGTCTCTTTCCTTTCTCAACCATTCCCATGTGTCTTCCTCCTCCCCAGGTGTGACTCCTGGTTCTGGACTGCCCCTCCAGGCCAAACAGCTCTGGCCAGACCTGCCTGTCAGCAAAGAACCTGGGATGTGCCCATGGGTTAAGCCCAGATAAGTCAAGATAAAGCATCTCTCAAACCTGGAAGGTCCAACTGCCCATGAGTTCACCTAACTTTTGGTGAGGTCTGTTTTTCAGCTATGTCTGACCACCAGGATTTCAGTGTTGCTAATGAGCTCTGACATTTGGACTGTAACTGGACCCAGTCTCGTGTTAGTGTGTGCCCACCTCTTCCTGCAGCTTTAGATCCCCAACTGCTGTCCCTGGGGCTCTCCAGGATGGCCACATACTCAACCACATCTTCCCCTGAAAATCCTGCAAGATTTTCCCAATGCTTGGCTGTATTTCCTAAAGCATTTTGCTCCTGGCAGGTAAAGCTGCTTGCAGTGCTGCTGTCCTTGTCCCACAGCCATGCTGGCAATATTGCCATTGCCAGTCTCCTGTCACTGGCAGGACGTTTTGGGATAGCATCCAAACTCCTCCACCAAGCCCCTTCTCAGGGAGCCAGGTGAATCTTTGGCTGCCTCTCTTTCCAAAGACACAGATGTCACTTTATCATCTCCCCCCGCAGCCTCTGCTGCATCTCAGTGCCACACATCAACAGGCCACCACTACATGCCAAGTGACAGCATCCCCATCCATCCCCACACTGACACAGACTGAGCTTCCACCACCTCCAAAGCAGCATCTCCAGCAGCCCCGGGACCCTTGTGCTCAGTGTGGGACAGTGATTCAGCTCTGACTCAGTGGGAAGGTAGCCACTGCTCCCTGCATGGTCCATGGTGGAAATTACAGAGCTCCAGCAAAGGCGGGAGGGAGGGAGGCTCCCCTTGGTGAGGAGGACCCCACAAAAGGCTCCCACTGACATTTCCCTCTCTCTGTGTCCATGTGGCTGAGGGAACACAAATGGCATCACCCTCATGTTGGACCAGAGCAGTGCTTGGCTGCTGGTGCTGTACCACGGGCTCCACCTCAAAAGCAAACAGAAGCTCAGTAGATTTTTCTTACAACAAATAGAGAGAAAGGAAAACATGAATGAGCTTATTTTACAACCTCAGAGGAATACCCAACCATTGTTAGCTTGAGACAGGCTGCAAAAAGTGATGGCTAAGAAAATAAAACCTTATTCTTTCCTGTATTTGTTGGCTGAAAAATAAAACCCTCCCAAGGGCCAGCAGCAGCATTTCCATCAGCTACGTGGCTGATCCACAACTCAGTGACTTCCAGCAGGACCTGACCTGCTGTATATAACAAAAGGAAATTGAAGAATGGGGTTTACATGATTTTTGGAGTCTTGAGGCCTGTGCACCCAGCCTGCCCTCCCACATGCAGGTGCCCTCAGCACCGTGTCCCATCCTGGGCTCGCAGCAGGTGTAGGGAAGGCAGCGCCATCCCTCTGTGAGCACTAGCACAGAAACTCCCCAAAATATTTCCTTCTCCCTGTTGTCTGCATCTAGAAAACCCTGACACAAGGTCAAACAGTGCCCAGCCCCAGGTGAGGCTCAGGCACCTGCAATGAGTATCTCAGAGCTGCCGGGACACCGAGGGCGACGCCTCTGCCTCCAAGAGCCAGCACTGCCAATAAATTGGTTCAATGACACTTTCTCCCCTCAGAGATGAGGACTAAGAGCCAGGGCATGCAGAGAAAATAGCCATGCCACAGATGCTCAATTAATTAACTCAATTAATTTTTACCAGGGCCTCTTGGGTCATTCATTGTAGCCGTCTGTGCCGGGAGAGCCGGGTGCTGTCGCCTGCTGCAGCCTCGTCTGGAGCAGTAGTGTGGCTCTGGAGATGTATTCCTCCCCACTCACCATATAACTTGCTTCTGCCACCAATCCACATAATTTTCTCTTATTATTGAAATGGTAAAATCAACCTCAGGAGCTCAGAGTCCGGGAATAGGGATTCACAGTTTGGAGTCTGCGGCCGTCTTGCGCAGTTCGGTGACAAAAGAAGGGAAAGCAAAAAAAATTCCCATTAATAATTTCAGTTCCCTCCTCAATAATTTCACCCAAACAAACTTCCCACCCAAACCAGTGCTTTTTAAAAGACTGGTTTAGAAGGCAGGAAGTGCTAGTAAATACACTCCTTCCCTGTCACAGCTGCAATTCCACTTTCAAACACATCTGACTTCAGAGACTGGCTTGGATTTCTATGGCTCACGCTATTTTTCCTCCTTTATTCAGCTCAAAATGGCTGCAAAAAGGAGTCAAACCAGAGCCCAGTGATGCCGAGGCATTGCTTTCCTCTGCCCTTCTGCCCTGTGTTCCAGGAATCCCAGGAGCAGCCATGGGCAGGGCAGAGGTGGCTGGGATTGTGTCTGGGACTGTTTCCTCCACATCCTTGTGTGCATCGGTGGGTGCGCCAGGTTTGGGAACAAATGGTGACTTTCTTTTGAGGTCTATAAAATCGGGAGACCTATAAACTCAGGAGACCTATAAACTCAGGAGACCAGCTCCCTCACTGACACCAGCAAAGAGCAAAACAGGTCCCAGGCAGTTTTATCAGCTGTGGCTCCAACCCATGGGCTGTTGGAGAAGTGATGCCCCATGGAGAGGATGGGATCTCATCCTTTGCAGCCTCACACACCTGCTCAAGGCTGGGCAGTGCCTTCCCAGAAAAACCACCAGCCAGCCTCTTCTGGGGGTCAGTGACCCAACAAATTACAGGCAGGGACAAAAATGGGATTTCTCTTTAACTTGGGAACATTTTTTTTAAATTTTCTTTTTCTTGTAGACCTATGAAATAGCGAGGTGTGTTCCACAGCCAGGGAAGAGCCTCTTCCCGTGCTGGACCATCCTTCCTCACCCGGCTGCCTGGGGAGGGTGTGAGAGGAGAGGGCTGGGGCAGGGGATGTATCCCGATCCGGGATTTCATGGATTCCCCGGCAGCGAGCAGGGAGCAGCGGCTGCCGCGGGAGCCTCATTATGTGGAGGCACAGGCAGGGGACTGGCTTGGTGACAGCGAGTCTGCTCAGCCACAGCTCAAATGGCTTAATAGAAACTGGATCCAACTGGTCCAGCCTTGTGGGTTTTGATTTAAACTGCAGTTATAAGGTGTTATTAGAGGCGGGGGATGCTGTGCCAAGAGCTAAGATGTGAAGCAAAAAACATACCTTAAGAAAAAAAGTCCTTCATCCTTCCCCATAGCCTATATGTGTTTTTCCATCATTAACCCTTTGCCTGCCACTTCAGATACCCAAGGAAATCCTGGGCTGTCCGAGGACACCTTTGGCTCTGCTGCTTGAATCTGTAGAGGTCTGTTATCACTGCAGAGGAGTTTGATCACTGGAGTTCTGACATTTATGGGTTTGCTGTTAATAATAACTGCAGCAGAGCTTCATAGGGACCAACTGAGTCTTTCCTGACACTGTGCCTGAGAGGCAAGGAAGTTTGTGCCCTCCCTGCACCCCTCACACTGCCCAGCCAGGGCTGGAGCAGGGGCTGGGTTCGGCTGCCTTCTGTTTGGGTTACTCCTGTACAGTGTAGAAGGGGGGCAGTGATTTTCTAGGTAGTCTTTTAACTGTCTGGAAATAGTTAAATCAGGTCTTTTTTTTCCCTGTCTCCAACTAGTTGCCCAAAATCTCAATAGTTAATTTGGCAAATGGAGACCTTTGGAGACGTTAACACAGTTCAAACCTTCAGCCCATATGGATAAAATCATAATTCAATAAAATTGCTGGTTCTTTATCTTCGTGTGGCATCATCACACAGTTAATTTCAAGCTTTCCAGTAAGCTGTAATGTATCTTTTAACCTAAGAGCTCTTTTGCCTGACACTGAAATAGGTCCCAGTCTATATACATCTGCTGCCAATACAAATGTATGGTTCAGCAACAGTAAAGAGGATATAAAAGACTCCCACGTTACAAATGTAGGAGGCAGAGGATATTTTAGCATGGCAGTGGTTACACTTTTGGCAGCTTTGCCATAAGAAACTTTGTTTTCAGAGCCTTAAAATATTCCCTGAGCAGTGCAGACTGACATATTTGCTTTCAGCAGAGCTGTCTCAGGGGCCAGGGCTGGTGAACGGAGCTCGAGGATGTGGGGGAACGCAAAGAAGATGGAATTAATATCAACCTATGTTTAAACAGGGTATTTCCTCACAAAATGCAAATATTTACAAATGCCATCAGATCCTGATAGGATTCTTTCCATGAATACAGATGGGCACTCAGGAGGTACCTGCAGGCAGCGTGCCCAGCCCTGGGGCTGCTTCAGGAGCTGGGGGCAAGGCAAAGAAGCTGAGTGGGCAGGCCAGGAGCCAAAAATATGAGGGCAAAGAGATGTAAGACAGCAACCTTATGTAGGAAAAGTCTCTGGAGACCTCCACATCTTCTGTCTGCTGGAGCTCTCAAGTTCCCTGCCAAGATGCCACTGCTGGGTGCTGGATTTGAGACGTTACTGCCTTGAAGCAGAGGGAGCCCATCCACAGCTAGCAGGTGGATGTTGGCTTCCACGTGTCTCCCAAGTCATCCTGGAATCTCATGATCCACTGAGGGACTGTGTTACCTGTGGAGAAAATCAGTCCTACCTTAGTGCTCTCTGGAACGGTCAGAGCAGCTGTGCAACCTTAATGCAGGCAGCTTTTTGAGCAGAACAGGGGAGCCTGTCTCACATGGCTGATGGGAAAAGGAGGCAGCAGGGACAGCAGCAGAGCCACAGTCCTGCCTGCTCTCTGCCCCCTCACGAGGCAAGGCAGAGCTGTCCTCCAGGCCCCTGAATGCTGAAGGCCATACACCACATCCCCTGGCTCTGGGAACTCAGACCAATAAGGGAGAACACCTAAGGGAGATTGTTTTGAAACTTCAGGACAGATTTCCAGACCCTCAGAGATTCTACTGAACAAGAGGCAGAGCAGAGGAGCAGGAGGGAGGTGGCTTTCTGGTGTGTCCTGACTCCCAAATGACATTTCTGAGGTCCAAGCTGTGGCAGGAAAGGAGTGAAGTTTTTGTGTCCATTCTGTTCTTGCAAAAGGGATATCTGAGAACTCACATGGGCCAGGACTGAATAGCACAGCAAGTGTGAAGCCATGCTCTGCTGAAGAAAATACTGGGAAATGGGCAAATGTTGATCTGGCCCAGGGTGTGAGTTGAGCATCAAACCCAAGAGAGCTCTGGTAAGAGGGTCCAGCAGGACTGCTCTGTGTCAGGTGCAGGCCAGACACCAAGAAATTTCTAAGGTCCAAGTTTAAAAGTGGGGTGAATAACTGAACAATGTAATTTCAAAATGTTCTCTGCACACCTACAACTCCAGAAATTCAACCCTGTTTGTTAGAGTTTCTAAGCCAGCAAGAAAAAGCACTTCTTATCATCAAGCCTCCTTAGAAAAGCTCATTGCTGCTTGTGCTGAACCTGAATGGGGTCTTGGCACAGAGGATTTGGAGACCATGTGATGGCATTATAGTTTCATGCTAATCTGTCCTCATGGTGTGCTATTAAAAATAAATAAAAACCATGCCTTCCTAATCCACAGGTTACTAACTGTGGGAAAAACGCGTTTGTCACTGCCTTGGCAAGGGCTTAAACGTGTCACACTTTTGTGTTTATTTATTACAAAGTGAATGTATAAACACATTGTTACTAACCTGAGTATCTGCATTGCAAAACCCACACAGCTGCTCCTGCAGGACCAAACCCTCACATGTTCAGCAGGAGCCCTGTGCCAAGCCCTGCTGCAGCTGGGGGGCTGCACGAGGGGTGACTCGACCCCTGTGTGCATGGACAGCTCGGGGGGTTTCACAGTAATAAATGTTCTTGCCCGTGGCAAATTTGTGGGGATTCCTAGGAAGTAAAAGAGAGAGAAATAAGTTATTTTGATAGTAGATCAAGTATCAAAGGAATGAAAATAACCAGGTACTTTTGCAAGCTGCAGGCTGAGCCCTCTGCCGTGAATCCAGGTGTTCCTGCCTGGGGTGAAACTCCCCCCAGTTCAAAGAGGCAGCACGACAGCACTGGGGCTCTGATCTCCACAGATGCACGAGGCCCAGGACAAGGTCTTGATTGCAGACTTCAGAGAAGCATTTTCATTTCATTTTGCCTCTCAACCAGCCAGGTGAGGCAGTTCCTGAGGGGGAATCCTGCCCAGACCAAGGAACACTTTGCTCCCCTTGTCTTTGCAGTACAGAACAAAGAAATGAATGACCTCCTATATGAGCAGTGAGCCAGACAGAGAGTGCCTTCCACCAGGCTGCAAATCCTCCTGCAGGGACCCTCCTGTGCTCTACACACACAGAGCAATGGGGTCCCACACCCTTGGAGGGAGGATGCATTGGCCAACATTTTGTCAGCCAGTAAATTAAGATGAATTAGTCCGAGGAAAAGACCTAACCTGGTGTCTGCTCCACTGAACAAACTTTCCTTTGAATACTGAGAAGATGCCTGGGTTCAGCCTCTGCTGCTCCTTCTGTCCCAGCCTACAGTGAGGCACCAGCCACCCACTCCTAATTAACTTGATGGGTAACTCAGCAGCACAGATCACCTCAAGTTACCTTGGCCACGGAGCACAGCGGATCCTTCCACAATGAAACAGCATGGCAGGAATTATCCCAATCCATAATTGCTCCGAGCAGACAATAAACCAGCTTGTGCTGGTGGAAGTAGCCACTCGGAGGTAATAACCCAGTGAGTAACAATAATGGCAGCAGATACTTGATAAAAAGCAGGGAACAAAAGAGAAAGCTTTCTCTATTATACAGAGAACGGATGTTTTCTGTTTGCTTCCTTCATTTCAGAAATGCACTTGGCTGTTTGGAGAGCGATGGAGCACAGCTCACCCGCACTCACAGCAAGAGGGGGTTGGGGCTGGGGGAGGAAGGGGTCGTTCCTCACTGCTGAGATCATGAATAGGAAAATTGGTTTTCTTCTTTTAATCTTTCTTGAATTTCTACCCAGCTGGTATCCCGGCATTTTCTTTTCTTCAAGAGAAATATTTGCATATCTGTGGGGGAAAAATGCAAACCTGTTCTGGGGTGGTTAAAAAAGGGCATGGAGGTACAGATGTGCTTGTTCCCCCCATCTACACCATGTGAGTGCCCAAGACTGAGCAATGGGAGGGTTGAGCCATGCTTATCTGAAGAAAATTCCTAAAACCAGGAGCTTGCCTGTGCCTGGTGCAGGTGCCTCCTGTTCCTGCTTCTGCTCCTGCTCGTGACTGTGACCTCTTGTTGCCCAAGCTGCTCACACCGGGGGTCTGGCTGCTTGCCCTGTGTCTGCTGGCCCACAGCTCTGCTGCTCTGGCCCAAGCCCAGAGCTCACCAGGGGCTGTCACCCACCTGCCTCTGGTGAATTGGTCTCTGAGAGCAGGACGTGGGGCAGAGAATAGAAGAAGTCACCCCGTGCTCCTCAAGTGCCACAAAGGCAGTGGCGTGGCCGGAGCAGGTGGGCAGTGACTCAGCCCTGAGGATGTTTGTGCTTGTGGCTCTGGCCCAGCACCAAGTGCCTGGCACCAGCTCTCCAGTGATGCCCATTCCATGCTTGCCTCCCTCCTGCTTCCCCAGCCATGCCACCTGCCCCCAAGCCACCCCCTGTCCCCAGGAGGGCTGCCACAGGCACGGGTGTCATTGCCAGAACGGCTCCCATGGAGAGGACAGGAGCTGGGTGAGATGGAAATCACAACAAAGAGAAACCACAAAGATGTGAAAGATGGAACAGCAAAACCCAGGGGGTATTGTGGGGCTTTAGGGATCCAAGTGCCAGCTGGGCATGACACAGCCCTGCTCCAGCCACCCCGAGCTGTGCCCTGCAGCATCACTAAGCCTGCAGCCAGCCATCTGCAGCACAGAGCACCGGGGGAAGGCTCTGCAGGCTGCAGGGGCTAAGCACTGCTCATTAAAGTGCCGGGGAAATGTGAATGAAGCAGATGAATGGAAGAAGAAATGAATGAAGGAGGGAAGAGGAAGTGAATGAATATTGCATTGACTTGGTGCCTCTCATCCCAGGATGGCAGAGCTGTGCAGCACAGCTGATGGGCAGGCACTGGTGCTCCCTGGAGAAATCCCCGGTCAAAACAAATCAGATTATTTCCTGTTGACAGGGCCCTTCAGGGAACGGCAAACAGGGAGATGTGGCATATGGATTCATATTACTTGAAGCACGAGGTTTTCCCCAAACAAAATCCCTCCAACTCCCCCTTAATCGATGTGACAGATCATTACTTTTTGAGTTGCTCTTGCTCTTGCTATTTCAGACACCGGGTGATTTCCATGGCAACAGCATCCCAGCCACCCCAGGCCTTGTCCTAACCTCTGTCATCTGCTGTCGAGTCACACCAGTGCACAACCTGCAGAGAGGAGCAGCAGGGCCACAAAGGTGCCTTTTACCCTGGGGTGGGGGGGTTAAAGACCCCTCTTTCCACCCTCTGCAGCCCAACTCTGTGAACCCCAGGGAACATCTTGCAGCCAAGCACAGCACAGGGCTTGCAGGCAGCTGTGGGGGAGCATGTGGAAATGAAAAAAATATTTTCTGGAGGTTTTATTGGGCTGTTTTGGGACACAATCAGCTGAACCCACTGGCAAGCCTGACTGAAATGGGGATCGAGGATGGTTTGAGTGAGGATGATGGGAAGGAGCTGCAAGATGCTGTTGCTCCCTTGGTAAAGCAGGGTAGGGACCAAACCTGGGTGCTTTGGGGAGGAAAGAGAATCCAGCTTTACTTCTGGTTTGGAGGAAAAAATGTGGTCTCTTCTTTACCACTTTCTGAAGGAGCAGCAGTCTGGGATGTGATCCTGCAGCAATCTGGTGCTACCACCACGAGCAGCACACCGTGCTCAGAGGAGATTCCAGCCCCACTGGAACGTGGTGCCACTGATCCCCCCTGAAGAACAGTGTGATCCCACTTGGCTGCATGGAACTGGGGTGTTGTTACCCCCCAACATCAGGTGGGTGCTCCTCCTGCAGTTCGCAGCTGCTCACAGCTGTGACATTTCCAAGTGTGACCACACGAGCTGTTTTGCAAGTGTTTACTGAGTATTTGAGGCTGGATGCAAAGCTCAGGGATCATCTGTGTGCTTTGAGCAGTTTTTTGAGTGGACCTGAAGAGCACAAAGCCTGCTGTGCGTGGGGCTCTGGGTACACAGACACTGCAGTGCTGAATGAACGGGTGCTGTGAGCCCTGCTCACACTGGAACTGCCTCTGCTGCCAAAGGAGCTGGACCAGCTTGTTTGTTTTTGCCTCTTTCACTTACCCTGCTCCCTCCAGTAAGCAGCTTCCCCTCTGAAAGGCCAGGGAGGATTGAGGGTGGCTGAGTGCTGCTGCAGGGACTGGGACTGGGCTATGGCAGAGCATGCAGAGGGCAGTCAGGCACCTGAAGCAGCAGATAAAGCTTTGTCTGTTCTCTCTTAAGTCACATCACCTTTGTGATTCAAGGTTTGCCCCAACACAACAGGGTGTTTTCCTGCCAAAGGTTTGCTGCCCTCCCTCTGCATCAGCCCACATTTCACGTAAGCTGTGTTGAATTTCATGGTAACAAACACAATTGCTGCACTAGACTCAGCTCACCACTTAGCTCGTCCAAGTATTAACCAAGCACCAAATGCAGAGCTGTGGGCCTGCTTCCCCATCTTCCCACAAGGAATGTGGCCACTGGCCTTGGCAGTTGCAGAACTGGACCCAGACAAGAGGATCAGTTTGCAGACTGGGCTAGCAGCTTCCTTGAGGAAGGCTGACTGCTCAAAAACTCACTGCTGGAGTTTTTATAGTTGCTTTCAGTCAACCCTTTGTTTACCTTCTCTTCACAGATGGACAAAAGAGATGTTCTGTCCTGAGCTAAGTTGCTTTACCTGACTGTTAATGGCCTAGACTCAGAGGCCAAAGGCTCTTGGTTGAATTCTGGACCAGTTCCTTGGCCTTGCATGGTCAATCACCTGGTTGGGTTTGGAGCATTCATGCTCACAGCACAGTAATTTCCCCAAGTACTTCAGCACAAACTGCTCCGTGGAGGAGCCCAGCCAGAGCTGGGAGATCTTCGGTGATTGTGGGTCTGAGAAGGGACACAGCTTTAGGAAGGGAAGGGAGCATATTTCTGAATCACCTACCCTTCAGGAACTGCTTATGCTCATGCAGGGTTTAGCACTGAACCTAAATATATTCAGATAACTTAATAAAAGCCAGGGGTCTCAAACACATATCATGGCAAAGCCTGGATTAAACAAGCTATCAATATCCTCTTTATAATGAAAATAGGGGAAGGATCTGTAACCCCTGGGCTTTATGGGCAGTATGTTTGTATGGCCCTTGCTGGAGCAATGGATATAACAAAACCCAGGCCAGGGGTTCACTGCTTTTCCAGCTCTGCAAAAGGATGGGTGACCCTGGTGCCAGCCAGCCGGGAGAGCTTTCCAGAACAGGGCCAGCTGCAGGAAGCCCTGGATGATGTTGTGGGGCTGTGTGGGCAGCGCTGCTCCTTTTCAGCTTAACCTCCCCAGAGCACTCAGGCAGAGCCAGCCCAGGCTGCGTGGAGCTGGAGCACTGCTCCCTCCACCCACACAGACACCGTTTGGGAGAGAGGAAGAGGGAAAAAAAAAATCAGAAGACAAATTGAGACTTACCTCCGTGTTTTCTTTGCCTGCCACCCCCATCACTCCCCTTCAGCCTAATCATTCTCTTCCTCTTCAATCAAGGCCAATTTGCAAGAGGAGCAGCTCCTAGTGCCTGAGTGCAAAAGCCTTTAATTACTGTCATCTGGGAAGCTGTGCCAGGCTCCCCTCCAGGGCCTTTTCATACTTTTTGGAAGACACTGCTTCAGGACTTGACGCCCCCAAGATGCCATTTGTCAGGCTTTATTTAAAACGAGCACTCCCTGCCTGTTGGGAGGCTGGGGAGAAAGTTCCTGACAATCCATGTGTGCTGCTGCTGCCTGGACATGGCAATCACATCTGGGCAGAGGCTGTTCTGGCTGCCCCATGGGGTACCAGGCTGGCAGAAGCCCTTGCATGTGGCAGTCACCACATTCAAGCCCTGAGAACTGCACTGCTCTGTCCCTTTGCTGCCTCTCCTCCTGTTTCTTGACTGGGGATGTAAATGGGGTCAGATAGGGACAAGGAAAATTTGGGGAGACCTGGCAGTTGTTAAGTGAAGTGGCCCCAAAGCATCCTCTCCCAGGAGGACCCAAACCTGCATCTCTGGGAGCACGCTCCCGGCTGGAATGCATGTTCCCTCCTGCACAGCGTGGGTTTTGGTATCAGCCAGGGGGTTGTGTTTTATCCTGCACAGGAATACAGGAATGCAGAACCTCTGTAAACCAATCTGGCAGACCCAGCAAGCAGGGAGGGGACCCCCTTTGCTGCCACCTGCCCCACCAAGCTGCAGGCAGGACTCGGGGCTGGATGGCCCTTTGGGGTGAGACAGGATGAGTGGCCTTAAACATAAACACAGCCTGAGCTGAGAGCTGGGACTCTGCCCACACAGTGACCTTGCAGCTTGGGCTCAGCATACACTGAGATACATGGGAAAGGATGCCAGAAGATTTCCAGATGTCCAGGACCAGCACTCATGGGACACACTCTGTGAATTACTCCCACCAGAGCTACCCTTCTAATATTTCATCTTTGGAGCATCACCTGTGGCAGAGAAAAGCTGCAGAGGAGGATTTCTGGAGAGCCTCTGCCAGTGGGTGGCACTGCAAAACCAGCAGTATGGAAGGAGCAGCAATGCAAGGGCCTGGGGGTGGAACAGCAGCTCAGACACTGCACTCAGAGTGCTGCACACCTCCCGTGGATGGGATATGGGCATCGTGGGGATGCTGCAGCCCGGCTGGTGGGAGCAGGGAAGCTGCTGGGGGGGAGAGGGGCAGGCACAGGGGCAGGCAAGGAGGCATCACCAAGGGGTTTGAGGTGCTGCAGTGGTGCAGGGTCAGCCCAGCAAGCAGGAGTGAGAATCCATCCATGTCCACATGGGACAGAGCCAATTCATGTCCACATGGGTAACTTCCTCAGAGGTAGGAGCAGCTCCTCAGCTTCCCCTGGCGTCCTACTGTAATGTTCTGTCTGCAGCTAAAAGCCATGTAACAGGTCACCTTGAACTGTAAGGTGTCACCCAGAAATGTCAGCTCTCACCCCTGGGGAGTGGACAGGCTCCTGCCCCCACCCTGTAGCCCCAGTGAAGAACATGGTGTGGGAGGTGTGAGAGCTTTTGGGGCATGTTGCCTGTAGGCACAGGACCCCTGGGAGCAAGCACCACAGCCACCAAAGATATGCATGACTCAGGGGACTGGGAGCCCTGAGGGAAAGTCTGCTGCATCACCTGCATCACGTCCTGGCCAAGGGGCAGCTAAGGAACCTGAGGCAGCTGGGTAAACCTTGAGAGTGCTAAAACAGCCTCTACACCAGAGAGTGGCCTGGTCTGAGGGTCCATGTTCAAGATCTAGAGTTCTACTCCGGTTCCAAAGTAGTCGTGCTCCTCACACCCCTCCTGACACAGATTTTACCCCCATTGCACCCTATCTACACCTGATGTCCCATCTCCAGTGTTTAAGTGTTGCCTTGGCCAGTTAATTGCCAGGAGGTCTCCAGTCAGATTTCATATCCCCATCCAGCTAAAAATGCTGTGACCTGTCCAAGGCAGTAAATGCTCTGTTCTTTTCACTAACAGACCACAAACAAAGGAGCATCTTCTTCCTCTCCCCCATGATGTCTGAGCAGTAGCTGGGAACCACAAAGCTTTAGAGGAGTGGGCTTATGTAGCCCCAGTCTGACTCCAGGACCACGAGGCCTCGTGCTGGGAGTGGGACACCTTTGAAGAGGAGTGAGAAGGAGGGGCAGGGAGCCATGACAGAAAAACCACCTCTGCTGGGCTGTGCAGAGGGGATTTGGCTCTGAAGGGCTGTACTCTCTGCCTGGCAGGGGCAGCCATCTCTGCTAATGGGTATTTCCTCTGGCAGGAGCAAAGGCTTCATCCAGCAGATTGGGGACTGGCGGGAGACACGAGTGCCACCTCAAGAGGAGGAGGCTCCCATTATCAGAGTGTTCAAAGATGTGGCACCAGGGCTTCCTCCAGCCTCTTCCTCCTGCAGGGAACACGCTGACAGGCATGGCGGGGGTGGCTGCAGAATCCCATCTCCTGCCTGCCCACATGCATGCATACAGAAATGCCTGGGAACAGCCCACTGCAGACTGGGGAAGAGCTTCAATCTGGCCCTTCTGCTGCAAACGGATCTGATTTGCTCCTAGTGCTGAGCACTCTGTAATTACAGTACATCCCACTTAATCGGGATGTGCTTAATTGGGAAATCCACTTACCGGGATGTCACCTAGGGAACCGATTTCAGCTTGATAACACTTAAGAGCAATGCCTGCTGCTTTATAGGGAAGGTAATTCTCCTACAGGGAGATGCCTTCAGGTGGCTGAATCATACTCCTCCTTCCAGCAGCATCCAATGCTCCTGGCTGCTTGTTCCTGCAACAGATTTCAGCTTTCCCCTTAAGTAGGTTACAGGCAGGAAATACACCAACTGCTGCTGCCAGCTCACTGCTGTCCTCTGCTCCAGCTGAACAGGCTGCCACTGCCACGTGGGCCAGCCCTCAGCTGTCACCCTGCCTGGACCCACACACCTGGCACGCCCGACCCCCTTCCTCATTTGAAGACAGCTTTCCTTCCATGGATGGAACAGTTTTTGAAGTTGATAACATGATTTGGCCTGGGCAAGCTGCTCTTTGCAGCAGAAGAGGGAGCAAGATGACCTGGTCATCACCTGGATCAGGGCAGAGCAAGACATTTGGAGACAACCAGCATCCCTTACTATTAACCCCAACACTTGTCCTCCCCCCACTTCCCTCCAGCTATCAAACACAGCGAATGTCCAAGTGACAATAAAAAAGGGGACCTGGGAACAGTCCTTAGAGTGAAACTTGAGTCAAGCACTTGGAAAGGTCAGTTTTCTGTCCGGTTTTCCATGGGATGAGGGTTTATGTGATCACTCTGAGTATCTGTGCATGCACGTACAGATCTTACAGATACTGCCAGTAACTGCTAAACCTCTTGATCTATGTAGGCAGAGAGAGGCAGCCTTTCCAAAAATAATAAAGTCCCACAGATTTTGTAGTAGCAAGAAGCAGAGAAGAGAAAACTCACAAATATCCAACCCCTCACCACCTCTCAGAGATGGGACAGCACTTTGCAACCCCAAACCCCCATGAGCCACCATGTGAGAGGGATGCCAGCTGCTCCAGGATCATCAATCCTCCAAACTTTTGGTGTCACCAAACTTTTGGCTTATTTCTGCCCTTTTCAGCCAGACTACCTTTCCTTTCCCAACTGCACAAAAACACACTGCCCCTCTTTGAAAGGTGAGCCCTTGGATGGAGGCTGCCTTTGTTACCAAAACATCTGTCCCATGTGGCACTTTTCAAGAAGCTGTGCTGATCTTGTTCTCACCAACCAGGAGGAGCTGGGGTGAGTCAAGGCAAACACTTTGGATGCATAATTGTGATTGCCTTTCAGACACTTGAAAATGCAATAGCTTGACATCAAATGAGGGATTTTTATGGCTGCACATGTTTTGTGTTTCTCTGAACAAGCCAACTTCCAGATTAGCTACATTGGCTTTTTAAAGGGCTGTAAAATATGCAAAGGCACTTGTAATGTATAGTGATTTCTGCAAAAACAAGAGGTAAGTGCTGAAATGTCTCCTGATTTATCGTTTTGCTTCTCCTAACCCACGCTGGGAGAAGGGGTAAATGCAATCCTCTACTCTCTTTTTGGCTTCTTCCAGCCCAGAGACAGATGGAAGATAAAACACCACATACTACAGAACTTGTGCCTTTCAGCCACTCTGGTAATTGGAGAAGAGAAAGCCTTCTCAGTTCCCAAGTATCACAACCAACAGCAAACACAGCAAATGCCTTTCCAAGGTGTAACACAGCGTGAATGGTGAAGCTCCACCATCACAGCAGCACCTGGCAGCACGATGGGCTGGGCAGCACCTCCCCACAAAGATGCTGGAGGGTCCAAACGAGCAAATCACCCTGATGAGCCACTTTAGCAGAGTCAGGCCTCTGCTCTCCTGACAGCAGGGTCACCTCCTTGTCTCCTTCTCTTGTTCCTGCCCCTCTTTTCTTTCACACTGCTGTAACCCAGGCAGAAACCTACAAGGCTGTGCAATGGGATTGCTCTCCCTGTCACTTGTATTGGCTTAAATACACATGCTGAACCATTACCAAGGACTACATCCTCGACACAGATGTGTCAGGAGCTGGGCTTACTTTTTCTAAAACTGAGCTGTGCAGAGGCTTGGCAAAGGAAAACATCCCAGCAACCAAGGCTCCCATTTTCTGAGCCTTGGTGGGAGAAAAAAAGTACCAGCTCAAGCTCCATTTTAACTTGAGGAGAGCAGCATCATTTATCAGAGCCAAAGAGGTTCTTCCCCTCCCCTGCTACTGAGCCAAGCTGTCCCCTTGCCGTGCTGGGGCCAATTCCCCAGTGCCAAGGCAGGGCTGCCACTGGCCAGGGCTCTATGGCCACTGCCACAGCCACTGCTGGCAGCCAGTGCCACAGTCCCTACCAGGCACCACGAGGGTGAGTGTGCCAGCCTTATCTGGCACAGCTCACTGCAGTCAGGTTCAGACAGAGCCCCTGGAACAGGGATGAGTCCCTGTGAGCTGGAGGTTTTGAGGCGCGTGCCTTTGTGCCAGGCATGTTCAAACCCATCCGTCCCCACCGAGCAACTGCAGCTCTGCTGCCAGCACCAGCATGTAAACCCACCTGGGCAGCCTCTCACATCCGTTTTCACACAGAACAGTGGTTGTACAACAATCTGGAGGGTCAGCAGACCTGCAGTCTTTAAATTAACCTCGTGCATTTTGATAGAAAAGCAAGGCTTACCCTTAGCAGGGTTTTTGTGACATGGATTTTGTGTGCTTTGTTACTGCAAATTAAACACAATTATTTAACAACTGCTCTTTGCATCACTGCATCTTTTGCATCTTAAAAGCTGTTTAACACGACCATGGTTAAAATGCAGATTATGTTTAAGTTTTTCAGTGCATTTGCTGTCAGATAAGAAGGGGAAAGTCCAGCACGTGCAAGTGTGAGCTGGCTGGATGGGAACCTTCAGTGTGGCACCTCAGTTACGTGGCTGTCATCATGGGAGTAAGAGAAATGTGAGGGGAGGGAAGAGATGTGGAAAGGAGAGAGCATCCTCAAATGGAAAAAAACCACACAGCAAAGACAAGATCAAGTCTCAAATGTGAAGGGATCCTTCATTTATATTAGCAGCCCCTGCTAAGTGGTCTCTGCTCAGTCCTCGGGGTGCCAGAAGCCTCTCCTCCTCTCATTTCTCTTCAGGGGTGACACTGAGCCAGCACACAGCAGAGATGCTGGATGAGCAGCACTGGCTCTCCTACTGAAGTCCTGGGACCTGAACATCCACCCTTTTGTTTTTGAAAAGATTGGGGATACAAACCAGTGTTTTCCAGCTAATTGCAGAGAGCTGGAAAGGCGAAACACAGCAATATTTGCTAACTGCAAATATTTGGAGACCTCAGTCCAAACTGTATTGATTCACAGAGTGTAAACATGGGCAGAGAGAGAGCTTCAGGCACTTCAGCATCTCACGGCTAATTAAAGCTGGGAGAAATTTGTCTCAGCAAGTTGTGAGCCTTGTACTTCTCCAGTGTGACTAAGCCCCCGTGCGATATCTAATTTACCAGGAGGGGTGATGAGCTGCCAGCACCACATTCCTGCAGGCAAGGGGGGTAATTGAATACAGTTTGATGCTTCAGGGCAATCCCACTTGCTAGCTTACCTGCACCATCCCCATCCCAGCTGGCCTTGCAAACAGCAAGACAGCTCAGTGGGAATTTTAATTGTGAAGGAATATTCAAAAAATCCTGACAAAATCAGAGTGCCTGACCAGAACGACGGGTTCTTGTGGTTTCTGCAGGGCTGTTTTTCCAGTGAGGCAAATTGGGTTCTTCTCCTGCAACCCAGCAATGCTGAAACATGCTCCTAACACTCACAGGACCTCGAGGCTCTCAACCTCCTCTGGGTGCTGTCCTTTACCATGGTAGCAAAGTCATGGCACCCTCTTGCCTTGTATTAGTGATGCAAATCAAGATCAATTTTTCCGTAAATAGCTCATTACCAAAGATTCTGGCCTTTGTCTCCAGCTGAAAGGAAGGAAATCACTCCAGCAGAAACTGCACATCTAACAGCAAAAAGACATTTCTCAGAGGGTACAACTGAGTTGTAACAGATGCTGGATTTTGGGAACTGCTGAGCTGTCCTTGGGGAAAGGTAGAGGTACTCAGAGGTCCTGATTTCCCTTTCATTTCCCCCTTGTTTCCCTGGGCTGCTAATGCTTCTTTCCTTACCTTTCCAGCCCAACCTGACTCACAGGCCAGGCTTATCCCAGTTGTCAGCTGAGCTCATTTTGCAGCCATGCCAGTTTTGGCTGATTTGCCCAAGAATCAGTGTAGCACAAGGAGCTCTGTCCTGGGCAAGGGTAAGACCCCAGCCACCCTTCGTGATTTTTGGGGGTCCCCATACACTAGCAAGCCTCCAAAGATCCCCTTCCAAGCACCTGGGAATCCCCACCTGTCCCTGTTTTCCTGGGATAACCTGTCTGGGGGAGGTGACCTTGGTGGCTGCACTGATGCTGTCACCACTCTGTGTTGTGGGCTTGGTGGCTCCCCTCCTCAGCCAGCATTAAAGCCAGCCAGCCACTGACTCCACAGCAGAGGCTCCCAGAGGACAGGCTGGAACTGTTCATCTGGAGACAGAGGTCATTTTTAAAGGGAAATCCTGCTCACTTCCCAAAATGAGGTAGGTTTTTACCAGCACACAGCCCCAGTCAAACGCACTTGTGGCACCAAATGCATCACTAAAAGAAAAGGACTTGCTCTGTGGAACAGAGCTGTGGTTTTCAAAGCTAACAGGGAGAAAGGGCACTGTAAATACCTGGAGGAAGCGTGGGCACATCTTATTAATAGACACTTGCTGTGAGACTTTAGGCTGTATGACAAGGCTTTCACTGTCCTCCTGATGTCCTCAGATGCCCTGTTCCTGTGCTGAGCTGGGCTCTGTAAACATGCAGCACATCCCTCAGACCTGCTCACTTAGAGCAGGCACAAAAGATGGGTTAGTGCACCTCATACCAGCGCTTTCATTACTTGAGAATTCACCACCTGTGTTCAGCTGCTGGGGAGAAGCTCCTGTCCCCAGCTCCTGTAAAGGACCCAGGCAAAGATTTTGATGGGCACGGATGAGGGCCTGAGGAAGGCAGGCAAGAATGCCAAGTAGGATCATTCCCCAAACACCTGAATTGCAGGGGTTTAACTGAACTGCCAGAAGGAACTAATTTTGTTATCTTTACACTCTGTCTCATCCATTCATTCCCCAAAAGGCTGCACAAAGTATTTGCTCTCTGGTTTCTCTCCTGTGCTGCTCTTGAGACAGCTTCTGGGTTTTGAATCAAAAGCCACTCCTGATATTTAAGGCTACTATAAACTGGGTTTATGCATTCCTGCTCAGCAAAGCCTTGTCTAACACAGGGTGCCCACATCCTTTCCAATGAAAGCCATAACAGAAAATTGACAGACCCTGTGAGTGATGGAGCAGTGACCAGTCCCTGCACTGCCACACTACAGCAATCTCAGCAGGGTCACACAGGTTTTCTTTCTTGTTTCCAGATACAGACTTTTCTATCAAGCAGAGTAACAGACAGATGGACTGTTTTTGGAGAGAACTGGCTATTTGCATAGAGAGGAAGGAAAAACAGGCCTCAAACAGCCCTCCTGCCCCAGGTGATGCTGGGGAGAGCAGGTCCATGGGCAGTTAGGGGCTTTTTACCCTCACACTCCTGGGCTATTTCAGCATTTCTCCTCCCTGCTTGTTGATTGCTCAGGGCTCAAAGATGCACAGACTCATGTTATTAAATGGCTCTTTCTGTTGACATTTTTATTTTTAGGAAATATCACTGAAACTTTCACCACTGCTGCTTAGAGGTAATGGAAAAAGAAGTGAGTTCCAGATTTTGGGTGATGGGGACCTCGAGGCAGGCAGCCAAGCTGGGCTGGGATGTGGCCTGGTTTCCCTGCTGTGTTTACAGTCCATGCCCTGAGCAGGGACGTGATTGAATCATGGCAGTGTCCTCAGCAGCTTCTGGCCACGCCGACCCCTCCCCAAAAGGTTAAAAGCATCTGTGAGCTGAAGACAGGCTGGGATCAGTGGCAGCCAACTCAAACAGAACCTCACTCACAGAGGCTGCTGAGCACCCAGGGATGCTGCCTTGCCCAGGATGCTGACCTGAAGGGACATCCATGGACAGCCTCTCCCCTTTGGATTGCTGGGCTGGGGGACAGGAGGCAATCCTCAAGATTGCTTTAGTGGCTTCACAGTGAATCCCTCCCCACTTTATGCCAGGCAGGTTGAAGTGAAGAATATCCTGAGAGAGAACAGGAGTTACTCCAAACTGAGCAAACACTTTGCAAAATACGTTCCTCTGACACCTGCTCAGCAGTGGGGAAGAGCTGGTGGGATGTGAGTTGGGTTGTCACCCTTGTCCCTTTCTGTCCTTCCTTCCCTGGCGTGGGGCTGGGCTGGCTCTGTCACACCTTGACACATTCTGCTGCTGCTGGAAGGACTGGTGCATGTGTTCCTTGCCTGATTTCAGTGACAGGGCCTGGTAACCCATGAGAGCTACAACCACCTGCCCTGGGAAAGCCACAGCAGCCCCTGGCAGATGCCATGAAGGACCTGGCAGTGAATGAAACCCTCCTGAGCAGCAGCATCAGGGCACAGAGGCTCAGATAACTTCATCCTGCCTTCTGTCTGTCCCAGATTGTGAGGAAAACATCGGAAGCAGTGCAGGCATGTCACCCACTGGGTGGTGACTGCAGTTCTGTCACTCTTGGGCTTTGCCCTCACCCTGGGGCCTCCCCTGGGCTCTCCGCTCTGCCCACTGTGCCTGCCACAGGCTGCAAGGGGGTGCCCACCATCCAAGGAGCCACTGTTCAGGAGAAACCACCAGGTGACAGAAGATTAGAAAGGGAAAGCATGTGTTTTGGAGAGGATTTTGCATTTGGGAAGCTTTGATAAGTTTTAAGTAACTCCAGTTTTGTCCATTGAAGTAATCAGTGGAATATTTCAGAAGCATCTGTCAGAAAACCAAGTGTGCCACCAAAACACAAGTGTGGGGGGTAAAAAACCCCTAGAAAATGTCAGGTCAAAGTGCTCATATTCTCTCACTGATTTTCATGTGGATGGCATCACAAGCCCAGACCCCATCACGTGCCTGCAGCTGAACACATTTGGGCACACACACTAATTGATAACTAATGTGTCCTTTTCCCAGGACTTTGCCAACATCAAAACACTCGTATTCCTCTGCAAAATCATTTTCCAGAGCGCTGGCTTTGGGCTGTGAGGGGCTGCTGAGCAGAGAGTGCAGGCCGGGTGTGATTCTGAGCCACAATCGCCCCGTTGTGCCAAACGTGGAGCGCCGGGTGCTGCAGGAACACTTGACCACAAAGACCTGAGCTGTGCTTAATAGAGCTCTTGTAGTGCTCGCCTGCTAAGAGCCTTAACTTCTTACTGCATTTTGCCAGGGTTTAGGCAAAGCAGGACCCCCAGCAGGGCACTGGATTGATTTCCTTTCCCATGAAAATGGACTTATGACTTCGTATTTGTTCCTTGTCCCCAAATCCCATTTTTTTCCAGGTACAGGAGAGAGGAATTTGATGGATTATAATTAAGGAGGTGTTGTTCTGAACAAGGAAGGAGCAGGAAGGTTAATGCAGGATGTGGTTGAATTGCCTGAGGAAGAGATGTTTTAATGGGAAAAGCTTTGTGAGAGGAGAGGTTTAGGGCTCTCCTTCCCTGTGTAGCAGGTGGGTATTTACAGGCACACTCTGGTTGAGTTTATTTTGGCTGTAGGTGAATGTTGGACTTTCAAGGCCCCCCTTTCACTCTGCAGTGATGCTCAGCAGCAGTAACTGTGAGGAGGGGGGATTTGTGCTGCTTGTGTTAGGAAGCCCCATTGCAGGGCCATCAGGAAGGAGCTGCTGACAAGACCACAGAGCTCACATATAAAATAAAATATAAGTAACTGCTAATATAGAATATAACCCTTCCCAGGCCTCCAGCACCATTCACCCTAGAGCACTGTACAAATAGTAATTAAAACTTCCCAGCCCCCAGCTTTGCCAACGGTGCTGAATTCATTTTCCAGTGTGGGAAAATAAGCCTTTTATGATTAAGAGAGACAACGCAATTTTAGCAGCAGGAGAGGTTACTGCTGACACATAAGCTGGGGTGTGAGCCTTGGTCCTTCCCTGGCAACAGGAGGCTTTTCAAGGCAAGAACACAGAGCTGGTCTCTTCTCCATCATGGACATTATGCATATCTGTCACTGCAGTGAGCATCACAAGACTACCAGCTCCATGCATCCAGTCCCAGGGGCTACAATCCAACTTGCTTTGCAGAGGTAGAGGCTGAAGGGAAGCGAAGAGCACAGGAGGAATATGGCTAGAGACGTCTGTGACAAGCCCCTTGTCCAGTTACTCCTCCTGGAGCACCAATCTTCCTCCTCAAGCACTATAAGGTTCAATGTGCCACCTTCCTGATCATGTGTCTGATTTCCATGAGAAATGTGATACCAGAAACATCCTACAAGATGCCTGACCATGCAAGAGCTTGGCTTAGTTCAGAGCTTACACTGCAGACCAGAAACACTGACCCTTTGCTCTTGGCTTAACGTAGTAACAAGTCCAGCATCAAAGAGCCTGTCCCTCTCCTGGTTCCTGCCTGCTCCGTGCTCTGCAGGAGCCCTTGGAGAAAAATCTTGCACTGTTGGATGTGGACACAGCTCCTGGGTTCAGTATGAGCCCGTAGGAGCTACTCAACAACATGTGCTGCCCTTGGGGTTCCCTGGAGCCCTCGGCCAGCATTCCCTTCCCGTGTGCTGGTCTTCAGTGCCCGCCCAGGCAGCGCCTGCTTCCTTCCCCTCCATCCCACCCCTGCCCTGCAGGCTGGCCAGCCAGATCTCCCTCTGCTCCTAACAGCTTTGTGAATCCTTAAGGACCATTTGGGAGGAAAAAGCAATTTTATCTCAGGAAACAGATTATCTCCCTGCTCTGCCAACACTGCCTTCAAATCACTGAGCCCAGAGCCTCTGCCCCACCTGGGGAAGACATTGGGCTGTCTGGAAACCACAGGGCTTGGTGAGAGGTCCCATAGCAGAAGGGAAAGGCCTAAAAAACCAGAAATTTCAGCCTCCTCTCACTGTAGGGCTGTTTGCAGACACATGCCAGCACCACCTGTGTCTGCTTGCTCCAGGGAGTGCTGCTGCAGTCTCCCAGCAGCTGGAGAAGTGCTTATGGAGCCAGCAGTGCTGCACTGAGGGTTATTTAGTTCTTTGTAATGGATTCTCCGTACCTGTCACTATTTCCAGCTCTGAGTCAAGAGAAAGGGAATGGGCTGGCTTGAAGGGCTTTGGTGAATCCTGTGCTTTTGCAGTCGAGCTCTGGAGAAGGTGGCACTCACTCTGTTTCTCTCGTCATCCCTGCAGGTTGATCCCCATGGAGAATGGGGATCCGGTTTGGACTCGCTGTGCTTCGTGTGTGAAAGGGACAGTCTTCTGGAAAGGAAAAACAGAGACCTGGAAATCTGCTGCTTTCATTAGGCTTTCTTTGGGGCTAGCTTAGTTGTTAGAAATCAGTGTAGCCATGAAGAAGGGAGCCCATGGGACTCTGCTCAGAGTGCCTAATTCCTATTAAATAAATAGGAAGAGCTGGAAGAGAAGCAGCAGCACTGCAACAGGGAATGTTCCCTGTGGACAGTGTGATTTCAAATTCATTTCTCCATGGAGGGGTTCTCCCACTTGCCCAGCAGGCCCTGTGGAGGCCAGGAAGGCTCAGGGAGGAGAGTACCCTGCATCAGCAGTTTCACAGTCCCCACTCCATCACCTTTCTAGTACACCAAATTTACACTTTTCTCTCTGAGCCAAAATGATGCCAAGCTACAACTATAAGAATCCTTCAGACCATGCTGTTTCTCTATCCCTGCTCTGGCCTGAAAGGTGATTTTTCTGCTCAAGGTAAACCATCAGAGCAATTACTGTGCTCACAACAAGCCCCACTTCCTGGCACAGCTGTGCCTGCACAGACCCACCACCCACTGTGGCTCATTTACTGCAGCAGAGCTGGTGACAGAGACTGGGCTGAGTTGGAGCTGGCAGGGCACGGGGTTGTGCTTTGATGGCACCCTCTGTTTCTGACCTGGACAGGCTCTAGAATTGTAACAAAGCCACAGGTAAACAGGAATGTCGTTTCAATAAAGCTGGATTAATCAGAAATTATTTCCCAGATGGCAGCAGCAGATGGAGGAGAGCCCACCCTCACCAAGGGTCACTTCTGCCAGGAGAGAAGGTAGCACAGGGCAGAACAAGAGCATTTGTCTGAACTAATGGGCCACAGACACGTTTGAAGGGAAGTTTCCTCTGGAGCAAAAGGGGCAGGTCTCTGCTTTCACTCACCATCCACCCATGGCAGCTCTTTCCTCCTCTTGGCACACGGTTCTCATCCCTCAGCTGACATCCCATGGCAGCAAACACTAATCACATCCTCCTCCTAAGATGAGATAACAGGGAAAGAGGCTTGGCAAGACAAGGGACCTCCCAGCAGCCCCTGCAAAGCCAATCTCGTGGCCTGGGGTCCCCCCAGTGCAAATCCCTGTGGTTCTTGTTTGCTGAGCTGGGACAGAGTGGGCACTGGGGCTTTAGCCGACGTTGGTTAGAAAATAACCGTGAGAAAGGAATAAACCAATTAATTGCTGACCCACTGACAGCCAACACCTCTCCCCCACCTCCCCCTGCACAATAAAACCTGTCTCCACAGCTCAAGCAGATTTAGGGTTGCTGCAAAGAGCCTAGAGGAGGAAAAAAAAACCCTTTCCCACTCCAGCTAATAATATTTCCAGATAATCTGTTTGAGGCAGCACCCTCTGCAAACCAGGAAAGCCTTTAAGAGCCGTTAACACCTTTATTCAGACTTCCTCATCCTCCCCCAGACAAGCTGTGATTAATTATCCAATCCACCCCGATCCCCCTGGGAAACAGCTCTCAGCCCGGCGTTCATCCGAGGATTTGCAGGGTCCCTCTGTGAGAGCAGCCCCTGCTCTCGCCACGGCTCCCGATGAGCAGGAAAGGGCTGGTGGGGAATAAACTGCTGCCAGCCCTGCTCAAGCACCAGCAAGGGCAGTGGATGAGGGAGGGCAGGTTAATGTGGGCTCTTGACAGCTCTCATGGCTTTTTCTTTGGCTGGTGTCCACAGACATCAGCAGCTGGACTGTGCCTGGAAGCCCTTCCCTGGGGAGTTGCCCTTGCAATCACAGCCCCTTGGGTTCCCACCTGGAATTCACAGCCCTCCTTCCACCTTCACAGCTCTCTGGCCCAGCTTCCTCGGAGGGTACTTTCCTACCATTTTCCAGTCCTGCCAAAGGTGTTTGGGATGGAGAAGGCAGGGAGGAGAGGGGAATTACTGCCTCTCAGGTTGCTGCAGGGATGCTGTGCCCTAGAGGAGCCCCTGTGAAGGCTGTTGCAGACCAATGCAGCTCATAACACTCATCTTGTACATGCACTGTCCCACCTGTGCTACCTTTACCCACCAAATCCCGGCCCTTTTTGTGTCCCAGGGTAATTCTCTCATCCCTGTGGCTGCACAGCCTCTCCTGGCCATTCAAAGGGAGGATCAGACCTGCTCCAGGATAACAGTATCACCAAGCAATTTACTGAACCCAAGAGGGGCAAATTCCCCTTGTACCAAATCTCCATCACACATGGCTCCTCTGGGGGTCTGTGGTAGTGTCATGCACATGTTTTATCACTTTTCTCTCTGTACAAAGGCCCTGCAAATCCCCCATTTTCAGGGGAGACTCCCCATCACACCCCCAAGACCTGCCCTCACACTGGCTGGGAGGGAGTGAGTGAGGGGGCACTGTGGGGCTGGCATGTCCACACTGTGCAGCCATGGAAATCCTGGAATTTAGGAGATACAGCAGCCTTCCTTACTGGTTCTAAGCTGAGGTTCCATGGTTTCATGACACTTAAAGGAGCCCCTTTTCCACTGGACCCTGTCCAAGAACTCATCCCTGTGCACTGCATGTTGTCTGCTGGTCTATTTATTTCTGCTAGGGGCAAAGCCTCAGGAATATCCTGGTCCACCATCACAAAGCAGTATCTACAATCCCTGTTTTCTACCATCCACCTCAGCTGGGAAATAAAACCAGAGAGCACAGCAGTAGCTCAGGGGTCCCAGATGGTTTTGCAAATGAAAAGTGTTGTCCTCTCCTTGTTCACTTCTCCTCATAACCAGAACAACATGTTTAGGTCATTTTCAAACAAGAGTACTTAAGGTTCAGCATCTCATGTGCTCTTTGACAAGGAGCCAAAGAAAGAGTGAGGAGAAAGAGAGAACATTTCTGCCAGATGGGTGCCAGCTCCCCCAGGATGCTGCACAGCCCCAGGTGTTGGTTTGCATCACACCTACACACTCTGCTTTCTGGGCAGGGCTTGGTTTCAACACTCCCTTTATTTTTAGCTACACTTTCAAGAAAGGGGGAAAGAAAAATCTCAAAATCTCTGCAGCTTCCTGAAGCCCTTGAGAAAGAGAAAGCTGAGGAGTGAGCAGGCAGCTGGGAGGGTCATAGTTCTCCTCCCCACTGAAGGCTCCCATCAGCCTAAGAGATGTCTCTGCCTGTCTTCCAGGCCATGTCTGGGAGCAATGGTCATCCATTAGGAATGCCCAAGTGCTGGAGAAGTGTATTCCAGTATGGAACAGGGCCATGCTCTGGTTCTGCCCACGGTGGGGGCACAGGTGTTACTGCTTCTGTGTGTTATTCTTCCTGCATCCATCCCAACGTGTGCTGCAGATCCAGCACTGTTCACATGGCTCTGGCCACTATTGGGACAGGAGATGTGAGTTAAAAACAGGTGCTGCAGGAAGTGGTTTGGGTGATTTAGTAGGTGGCACCTTCCCTGAGTTAGCAGCATGATGAAACTGCTCAGCTGGGAGGTCTGGGCTCTGTGCTGCTGCAGGAGCTGCATTTTAATGACATCCCAAGCTCACCACTTGTGGTCACCCAAGATCCCACTTCTTGCAAGGGTGGAGGTGTTAGTTCCAGTGTCCTGAGCAGGCTCCAGTCTCCAATTATGCTCTACTGAGTCAAGAGTTGCAGGAATTTCCACTGGACACACTGTTCCTCACTCTTTTTGCCTGCTATAACTACTGAACAGTTTTCCCAGGTGCCAGAAAACAGTATTTACCAAGGCATTTCAAATTCAAATGCTTCCCATTGTCTTGAGAGAGCTTTTCCTGTTTTGAACCATGCTTTCTCTCTAGGACCCCCCAACCCCAGTGTCTGCTTCACTTGGCTGGTGTAATTCTCTGCTCAGCTGTTGGCTTTGCTCTCCTTCAACTCACCCTGGGCTGTGAAGGTCACGGACACCCCCAGCTTTGGCTGAGCTGGTGCATCACAGCAGCCTCCATCTGCCCTGTTCTCCATCACCACCCAGGAAGGTATCAACTGTGCCTTGGTCCTTGACAGGAGATGCCAGCTGCTACCAGAAAAGGAATAATCGATTATGAGACTGCCATTAACGAAAGATGAGATTAAGACTTGGGACAGACTAAAGTCATAGAAAGCATTTTAAATAATTCACCATCCTGAAAGTAAAGCATATTAGTAGGAAAGACATTCAGGTCCTTTCCCAGTGGCATTAACTTCTATGTAACCAGAGCTGATACTGTGAGATGAGAGCAAAATGAAACTGCTGCTGGGTAGGGAATCTTGGCATTTCAAAAGGTATTTGAAAATCATGGTTTTCCCTCCACCCCTCCCACCAAAATTATTTACAAACATTAAAATATTTTGTTTTGGTAGTATTGCCTACAAGACAACTAAATCCAAAATAAAATAAAAACACAAAATGCTGAAACAAATTGCAAGTCCCTGAGATGTGTGCTGGCAAAACACTCATCCAAATCACTGCCTTCTGCAAAAATGCTTCTATTTTGGCAAACCCACAGTTTTCCGGGGGTAGACTGATCCACCAGAGACTTCTGAACCCACAGCAAGTGGCAACGGAGGCTGAAGAGAGACACTGAGTGGGAGGCAACGTTTAAAATGTCCCATTTTGCTTTTCACTTGAAACCACTCCAAAGGCCGTGGGGAAGCGTTTGAGAGCAGGAGTTGTGCTTTGGCTGTCTGCAAAAGTTGCTGCCAGTGCCTGGGCAGAGCGTGGGGTTACCCAGAGAAGCCCTGCTCATCCACAAACACCCTTGGAAGGATGAATGTTACCCGGGCAATTCTTTTAAATTTATCTCAGCAATTAAATGCAATTGTGCTCACACAGCAGCTGTATCTGTGCTAAGCTTAGCCCAACAGGCTGTTGAGAATGCTGTGCAGGTGGTACCCACCTCAGCTGCTGTGCTCCTGGGGGGCAGCAGGAAGGGACTGCCACAGCCAGGGACATTTCATTAGCTTCATTTTTCATATTTTCTTGACAGAGGCAGCTCTTCACAGGGGAAAGTGTTTCCCTTGGGTTGGAGGCTAGGAGAGAATGAAGGATGCACAAATGGCAGGGGTTTGGCAGCTCTGACCCCACACAGCTCACCTGCACCCACACTCTGGGGCTGGGTTGCAGTCATGGGTCAGGCCCAGTGATGTCTCCTCTGGGATGGCAGAACCTTTCCAGGCGTCTTGGGGGACCACGCTGGCTTCTGGGTGTCTGTGGACACCTTGCAACAACAGCCTCAAGCAAAACTCAGACCCAGTTTCCTTCCTGGATGTTGAAATCACTGTAGAAATCTCAGTGGGAAATTCCTGTGAGGTGTGACAGCACCTGAGGGACAACACTCCCTCCTGCTCCTGCCAGGTCAGGACGTCCTGCTGCTCACAGGGATGCTCTAAACAAGCCAGGTGAGGAAAGACCTGTGAGAGAAACACCTTTTTGTGGTTTCACCTTAAAAGGTCAGTTCTGTTACTTGTCATGCAAGGTGCTCAGAACCTACCACAGGTGATTAAACGTCCGGGAGTTGTTAGATCACACATGGATAATCCTCCCTGTGCTTGGCAACGTGATTTGCTATGATTCATAAACTCCAGTGGTGTTATGGTTCCCAAACAGATGCAGTGTGCTGAAAGCTCTCCTCTACAGCTTTAGCAACAGAAAACCATGAGGGCTGACACAGGCAGCACAGGAGACACCCCCCAGGGCTGATACCCATGTACTCATTAAGGGACCTCCTTAATTGTAAGGACAAAACAGAGTTCCTTGCACCTTTTCCCCCAGGATGCTGTGAGATGCATGAGCCACCTGGGAGGTAGCAAGGGACAGAGCAGTGACATGTGGGGGGTGATGAGGGGAGGCAGCCTAGAAGGGAGCACATAGGAAGGAGATGTTATTGGGTGGTTAGGAAGGGAGAAAGGGCAAAGAGAACTGAGTTTTGTCTCCTCCTTCTTCACAGCAGTTGGCTCTGGGCTAGGGGTGAGGCACAACAAGGGAGTTTGATTAGAGAGAGCTTGATTTGTGAAGTGGATGCAATGAAAACCTTGGATCCTCAGGGTTGGTTTTAGTAGCTACATTAAACTGAATCAACTCCTTCCTCACTGTGGGCCATGGAGGAGCTGTTTCTGCTCCTCCACTTTCTTTGAATTGCTCTTGCTGCAGCTCTTCAGGTCAAGGCAAAATCCAGCTGAGCTGCAGAGGATGAGCAGGAGCAGCATCTGTCTCCCTGAGCATCAAAATGTGAGCACAGAACAGGCCTGAGAATAGGTGAGCTAATCCAGGATGAAAAATCCTTCAAAGACTATTAAATACAAGGGCAAAATTGATGCCTGAAGATCCCGAGTGCAAATTCCTGTGTGGACAGCATGTATGCAGGAGAGCTGAAGGAGCTCCTGTGTCATCTTTTTACAGAGACATCTGCTCTGGCTACTTTGCAAGAGAAGAAAAGGGGCTGGTCGGACGCTGGATCTGATTCCAAGTGGTTCTGAGCTGAGATGAGATGAATAACTGCCTGTGGATGTGGCTGGGGCTCTGGACAGTGTTGCAGTCACCCTGCGTGCTCTGACAAGTGAGAAACATCAGCTCTGCCCCAGGCAGCAGTTTTGGGTCCTCAGTAGGAAGAATTGGAAGTTCTGGGGTCAGGAGCAGCCCCTGCTTCCCAAAGCTCACCTGCCACTGACACACAGCCCTCAGGCTGGATCCAGGACTGACCCCAAAAGAGATGAAAGCCTCATGCCCATCCATCCTGTTGTCATGAAAATTTTTCCTCTGAGATGCACTGGTGTCACCAAGTTCACAGGTATAAAACCCCATTAAATATTTCATTCTCATCAATTGCTTGCTCTAAGTGCCTTCTGAGGAATTCATGGGAACATTTTCTATTTGACACAGAGATACTTTCAATTATGAAAGATAGCTAAAAATAAAAGGAAATTATACTGTTCAGACATCTCTGGAGGTGGAGACAGGAGAGGAAACCGTCAAGGAGAGCCAGGGAGGAGATTTTTGTTAGAAGTAGAGAAAGGCTACTTATTTTTACAGACAGAAAATGTCAGGAGGCAGCCTGACTTGAGAATCTGGAATCTGTCACTCACCTTCTCTATTAATAATTTGACCTCAACTATATAGGTTCTGAGCCAGAGAACTGGAGTTAAGAGTCATGTCAGTCTCTTTCTCTGGGGGGGTTTGGTCACTCTCTGAAAATTCTCAGCTGTAGACTGAGACAAAAATGTGTTTTCCTTTTTTTATTTTTTTTTCATAAGTGCAGGACCCCAACCTGTGACACTGAGAAGACTCTTTTTGGGCTTTCCCTTTAATGTGAGAAGCTTGGGCTGATAACCTAGGGCTTCTTATAGGCCCAGTAAGTCCATGGGATGTTCTGATGCTGATAAAACTTTTTCATTTTGTAGCAAAAACGACCTCTCTGAGAGCAGGGCTTGAATCATCAATCCTTTATGGATCAGCCCTTTGAGATAAGAGATTTATTCCTCTGACACCCATAACAAGTTGCTTAGCTTTTCCTACAGACCATTGTCAGAGGGACATGGCTGAGCTGCAGTCACCATCTCTCTGTAAATTTTTAGATTTAAGTTACTAACTGAACATATATAAAACATACTGAGAGCTTTTAGTCTGCTCTGGCATTGAGTAAAATGTGTCTTGCACTCCATACATGTGACCAGGGAAAAGGGGGGCAGTTGGAAAATACAACACTGAAGCTGTAGACAATTTGGTGTTTTGTTATCTCTTGTTTCTTCTCCATAGCAAATCAAAGGCACTAGAAAAATATTAAAATTACCACAAAAGGGCTCAATTTTGTTCTCTAGATGGGAACTGGAAAGTCTCTAGACCTTTCTTCCACTCCGTAGCACCTGTTTTTAGAGAAGCCTTTAGCAGAGTACTGTGCTCTCGTTGATTTGGGCTGTGATCTCTGAGGCACATGCTCTAATTTTAAGTGATCAGGGGCTTAATTACCTACACTCTTCCTTGTATTTGAGCAGCCATTTTAAGTTAAAAATACCATGTGTGTTCAGTGGTTTAGGAGAGCATTCCTGTGCTAATCCAAATGGAGAAGCATCTTCAATACAGTGCATTTTCTGCAAAATCACCACTGAAGAGTGAAGTGGTCCAGTCAGTCCCTGGTACAACCTCTTCTAAAGGCAGATGTGTTGAGCCCTGGGAGTTCAAGATGTTCTTGCACACACTTAGGCCCATAGAGCTGGTGGGAAATGTGGATAATCAGTGCTTTATTTCTAAACAGCTGCACTCAATCATTTTTTTTAGGGGTAAAAAGCTGTTTTCTGTTTGCCAGCAGGACTGACCTGTCTGCTGCCCCACTTACAATGGATCACAGGGGAAGACTGCAGAGGGATTTTGAGGTAGGCATCCTCCCATTGCTCACAAATATCTTTCTACCAGGACTCTCCCCTGCCCAAGAGGTTTGCTTGTGGGGCTCCCTTCCCTTGTGAGCAGCCCAGGGCAGTACAATTGTCCTGGGAGGCAGGAGATAACAGGAGCCATAATGAAGCTGGGTACCAAGGGAGAGATGTTCTGCTGGAGCTGCTGGGCTCGGGATCAACACTGAACTTCAGTAAAGGAGAGGGAAGAATTCAGACCTCCTCTGAAGAGATTATTTCCCATCACTCTTTCTGGTTTTTTATCTCCCCCCAAATTTGTCGTATTTCTGCCAGGTGTAAGGAATAACTTTTCAAATGAAAATGCTTCATCCATAGTTGTGCCCAGCAAGTCACAAAATGACAGGCACAAAGTACAATTAGAAAGTAACCATGGAAAAAACCTCTGCCACAGGAAATGACCCAGCATGGCACACAATCTCTCGGGGAGCTCTGCACATTCCCATCCTCCCTTTGCTTTCCCCTCTCTCTTTCCATTCATCTTATTTCCAATGAGACAAGGCAACTGTGACATCACCAAAGGCACTTTTACTACCTCTGCAAAGCTCCTAAGCACCTACAAAGAGTCAGAGCTGTCTCTGGGTGCACTTTGGGATGGAGAGGATGGTGGAGCAGGCCCTCCATCAGGAGTCCTGCCAGCATCAGGACACACGTGGCAAAGGAATGGTGCAAAAATTGCCTGGTGCAAGCAAGTCCCTGGCAGGGCTTGTGCTCATATTAGCAGGAGAAGATTTGCTGAAACTGCTGGAGAGGCAGCCCAGTGGTGATGCAGCTCTTGCAGAGCTGTCCCTGTGTCCTGGGGCAGACACAGGAGCTCACCTCCAACAAAGGACCCACCACACTGAGAACAAGGGCTGATGCTGACTGGTGAGCAAAGGCTGCACTTAAAACCTTGGCCTGAGAGGGAAAACAGGTCTTTGTTCCATGCACAGTCCCCAGAGAGTGTCCCTTAGAAGAATGCAGCCAGCTAGATGAAATTGCCATTCATGCTTTTTAGAGATGTTCAATGTATTACGAATTCAATTAAGAAAATGTTCCACTGCAGGAAGCTCAAAAATTAAGATTATCATTATTGTAGAGGAAGGAAATATTTTTAATGCATTAAATTTTTAAAATGACATCCCTACAGACAATGAACTTTTCCTTGCAGCACCCAGGCCAGTAAAGGAGAGCAGTTTTCTTTAGCAATGGGAGCAGCACCAAGAAGGCTACAGAGAAGCAGATGATACAAAATAGGTTTCCTGTGGGCACTGGAGAATGCCAGGCTGGGTAATGGGCCCAGAGCTGTTGTCTAGAGGAGATGACAGCACTGGATCCTTGATTTGACCTCTAACTTGCTCTACATCTTTCCACTTCAGAAGCCTGACCTAGATGGAGGCATTGTATGTGGCCACCATTGACTCAAAAAGGGCAGTGAACCCAACAGAAAAGGTGTTTCTGTGGACTTCCCTGATATCCCCAGACCAGGAATTTACTGCCCACATGTCTTTTTGTTATATTTGCACAGTGCCAATACCTCTGATCCTGGGAACAGGTGGGTGGGTCCCTGCTGCTGCCTTCAAACCTAGGAAACAAAGCAACGATTCCGTTCAAAGCAAAAGGTGTTCCCAAGCACCTCCTCAAAATAAGTCTGGATGGGGGAGGTGGGTTGGTTTTTTTATTTGCAGGACAAGATATCACATGGAAATCCAAGAATAGAATAAGTTGCAGGGGAGGGAGAGGAGGAGGAGGAGGAAATCACTGCTTTTGCATTTCTTGTTCCCTTTCCAAACCTTGTGCATGCCACAGTTTTAATTAATAACTCTGTCACCCATTCTAGAGTTCAAACAAAGGAGTACAAGGAGGATGTATTCCAGGCACGCAGGTACCTGGGGAAAATGAATTGATGGCTTTATATTTCGAGGCCTCACTGTGGGGCTCCAGCTTTTACTCAAAAGTTGTTCTCTGCCAGGAATTATCTGACCCCTTACCTCACGAGGTCACTTTGAAGCTGGGCTCAAATACTATTTAAAATGAAAAAAAAAAGTCAAATACATTGTTTGGAGGCTAACTAAAATAAACAGACACACAAACCACCAGTAATAACATTTCTCTGCAAGGCTCCTTTGTCCCTTTTGTCTCCCACCTGACACGTGCCCATGTCCAACCACTGCCACCCTTTGACTTTGCTTAGGAGCAAGCAGCACTTCAGCTGTGTCCTGCCCTCTCCAGGAGTGGCAGCTCTGCTCAGTCTCTGCCCCATTGGTTTGGGCTCACTGCAGAGCACTGGGCCTGTTCACCTTTCTCTCTGCCACACTTGTGCTGCACATCTCAACACACTTCCCACCTCCAGCAGGTGAGAACATCCTTCTTTCCACAGATTGGGAAAGCAGGACTTCCCAAGACTACACAGAAATAAGAGGCAATCGCTGCAGGCCCCACTGACCTCTTTAATTTTTGAGCAACTCTTTCCCCTTTGGGCAAGTCAAAGAGTAGCTAAAACTATCTGCAAATAACTCCTGTGGAGGTAGCGAGTGCTTCGTAGGAAGTTGCTGATATGACACATTCAGGCTGTCACTGATCATCACTTTCCTGCACAGACACTTGGATGATTCTGCTTTCCTTAATTGCACCAAAAATTTGAGTCAGGAGATCAACAGTGCCATGAAGAATTTGTGGGGAAATGAGTCGATATCCACCCACCTAGGAAGGTTGCTCCAGAGACAGACCCTGCAACCAGAGCTCAGCTGGTTGGTAAATGAAATGATGGAGAGAAAAAAGTCTCTGAAGCTGCTGTTTCCATTTCTATAGGGTTTTAACAGCAGGAAAGATTTGGTAACCCTGCATATCCAGTGGCAGGGGCTGTGGATATTGTTGATTTCCTTCTGGCCATTCACTGAGTGCCAGCTCAGCCTCCAGAGTACCTGGTGAGGACCCAGCTTGTGATGGAGGGACATCCCCACCCATAGCCCCACGAGCTCCTTCTCCTCCACTGTGTGAAAAATGCACATGAAATATTGTTTTGGTTGACCTCACAAAAAGGAGCTTTTTCAAAGTGCTGAAGGAAAGAGGAGATATCACCATAGCCAGAACAGCAGCAGCAGGGAATAGTGCCTGACCAGGAGACTCAGCCTTTGCCCAGACACTCTCCCAGCTGAACCTCCCTTCCAGCAGGTGAAGGTAAAGGCCTCTTTGGTTCAGCAGATCCAGGACTTTTCCTCAGCATCCAGACAATACACAAACTCATGTCCCAGTCTCCACTATCTCCTTTCCAGAAGCTTCAGAGGGGCTTGGATGAAGGCACCAGCACAGTTCATGCCTGGGTGAGTTCCCGATTCCAGCCTACAGTGTGCTTTTGAGGGGGGGCAGTTTAAAAGGATCAGAGGGATGAGTCAGGGGAAGGATTTCAGGACACCCCAGCACATTTGGTGGCTGAGGAGAAGCGTGCTGGTGTAGGAGAGCAGGTCATCCATAGGGAGCTGCTAACAAACAAATCTCTAAATGGATCCAAACATTACAGTGCAGAAAACCAAGGCCACAGTCCTACAAAATCAGTGTATAAGGAGGTGCCAAGGACTTCATGGGAAGGACTTGGAGAAACCAAGCTAAAAGCCAGTGGCATGGAAAAAAACCATGCACCAGAAGCAACCTCCAGGACAGGCCCAGATGGGTCCAGGAGGGCCTCTGGTAGCACAGAGCAGAGAAAGAGCAGGTAATGAGAGCACCATGGGCAGGACATGACCCATCAGGCTGCCCCAGAATACTGCAGAGTGGGTCACCAGCATCTCCCTGAGAACAGATGAAATCAGCTTCAAACCAGGCACAGCTGCTGCCCTAATAGAGCTCTAGAAACCCCCTGGGGAGTGTGAGAGCATGAATGCTTCTGAATCAAAACCAAAAAGACCCAGGAAAATGTAAAAGGCAAAACTTGGCTGAGGGAGCAGAGGGTGCCTGAGAAGGTCTGTTTTGTGAGTCACCATACACTGCTTCAATTGCCTTCCCCTGAAAACCACAGTTCTCACTGCAGTTATGTGGACAAAGCCAGTCTACAAGGACCAGAATTTAAAATCCTAATGAAAGCCCCCGTTTGCTTCCAAGGAGCAGAGAAACCAGAAAAAGCACAGTGCAGTCAAATGCAAAAGCATTTGCTCTTTCAACACCTACGAGCACATTTTTCTTTTTATGATCCATTTGGAAAACAGTGTCTTCTACAAAGAACAAAAATAATCCTCCCATCAGGCACCCCGAGGCATGGCAGTGGTCCCAGAAGCAAATCAGCAGCTCCAGATCTGTGTGACGTTGGGGAGCTTAATGAGGGTGACATGTTCCGCCACGCACAGGACGCACCTTTGGAGAGCGCGGTGAGGCACCAGCCCCGCTCAGAGCTGGGAGCTGCAGCTTCATTCTGGCTGATCCCACTTGTTTCAGCCGTCACAACGCACCCAGCCCACCACCCCACGCCCACTGTGCTGGGGAATGCTTGAGACACCCTCCTAAAACGCAGTGTTTCCTTTTTTTGGCACTGCCAGATGAGTCTCCAGTACACCCCGATCTCTGCCTTGAGGCTGTTGTTCTGAACAGCCTCCAGTATTTCCTCCAGTGCCTGAAAACTGGGAGAAACTGAGGGTGTGTTTTGGGGTGCCCTTGAAGGGTTTCAAAATCTAGAGATCATGTAAACATGAAATAAGTGTGATTCATTTGGGGTTGGGGGGGCACTGCTGCCAAGGCAGCCAGGCAGAAGCGTGGCTTCTCATACGAATTGGGATCCCATTTGCATTAGATTAAAGCAAGAAAAAATTGCCAGCAAAGTGGGATTAAGAATATTTATGGATCCTATTGGCTTGATGTATGTGTCTCCCAAGTGATGGAAACTGAGTACAAAATTGAGAAACTTCAGCAATCTGTGGGGGAAAGGAGACAGACAGCAATGACTTTTTAATGCCTTATACATTTTTTTCCATGAATTTGGTGTTTGCAGAGAGCAATTATAATAAAAGGTCTGAAAAAGAAGGTGAATATAGCAATGTTTTGTCTTTCTAGAAAGATGAATCCATCTTAAGATCTCAAATCACTTTTCAAACTCAAGGAGATCTTAACTGCATTAGGGCAAGAGCCATAAGTAAACTTCTGTCAATACCTAACCCTTTGCAGATGCAACAACACTGGTGATTTATACCTGCCCTTCAGGTGCTCTGGGCATTGAGAACACTGCTTCTCATCTCACAGTGCAGACAACTGAATATGTACAGAGCTTGAGTTTCTTACCCCCAGTGCTTCCCAAGCCGCCTCGAGCAGAGAGCACACGGTGGTACAGGGCTGCAAGGAGTGATCATGGAGAAGGATTTGAGCATAAGCTTTAGGGGGTAGGGGGATAAATGATTTTTACACTAAATGTCCACAGAAAAAGCCCAAACCACTAAAGAACAGGTATCTAAAATTACTTCACAGGCACGGAGGAAATAATAGAAAGTCTGAAATGCAAAAGGAAACCTAAAAGAAAACTGGATAGGTAAAGTTTCAACCTGGGTGTTCTAGACCTAGTTAATTACCTACTTGATAAGTTTGTATTGCTCCCTTTCTTTGAGAGTGGTTTACTGTGGTTCAACATCAACCTTTTCTTGATCAACTGTAAATAAGTCAAGATGAGCCTGATTTAAAATTTACTGGATGTCTGTACACCATTCTTGTAACTGGTGTAACTTCTCTTTTCTACTGGTGCATCTACATGTGTTGGCAGCCCTATAAAAACTGAATTAATGTTCCAGCATGAAGCACTTTCAAAGGAGACCTGCACACCTTTCTATTTCCAGGAGTGCTCAAAACTGTATCAGATTTGGCTTTTAAACCTCAGTGCTGCTGGTCGGGTTCCTGCATACCAGGGCACATGAGTATTGCTAATTGACTTAGGTAAGCTCCCTCCACAAGCCTCAAAGTGCCCGATGGAGTCACACACCCTTTTCATTCACAGCCTGTTTCCCAATGCTTTTGGTGTAGCTTCTACTCTCCTTAAATGGGGTTCCAGGGGCCAGCATTCCCCCATCACACGCCCCAAGGATCAGGAGCAGCCACCTTTCCCTGCATTTCTGCAGCTCAGATGTAGCTCCACCAAACTCTTGTTCCTCCAGACTTTTATCTGGCCACCAGACTCCTCTGTAAGCTAAAGCTGGTTCCCAAGGGACAGGTGACCCTTACAAACCACAACCATAACATCCTTTTATGCATATTCGATCCAAACCCACACTTCTAAGTGGGACATCTGCTCTTTCCTGGCTTTGTTTTGTTTTCATGTTGCACAGACAGTTCCCTGGGCTGCTCCAGCCTTGGGTACAGTGGCAGCTCTTTGCAAACATCTCCAGCACAAGCAGGGGCTGCAGCTGGAGCTGGATCTGCTTGGCCTGAGACCAGATCACAGGAAACAGCAGCTTGCCCTGCAGAGATCATTTCCACCTTTGTTAGCTTTTGGCTCCAGCATTTATTTTGATAGATGCCGAGGTCTGAAGCTGTTAGTAAGGATATGGAAAAGGGGAATGGCCAGGCTTTAACTCTTGCTTGGCAGCAGCAGTAGCCCATGGTGTAGTTTCCATGCACTGATGTTGATACATTTAACTAAGAGAAAAGAAGAAAAAAGGGAAAAAAAAGAAAGAAAAAAGAACAGGAACCACTTGCTTAGAAGAAGCCATCACTGAGCCATGTTCCAGGGCTGATCCATGAACATGGAGGGAGGAGATTCACCAAGGCTGGTTTCTCACAGTGCAACTCATTTTTGTGGATTGGGATAGTCCTGTATCAGCACCCCATCCCAGGAACCTTGGCTAACATAAATAAGTGCTGAATTTTCAGCCTGGAAACACCTCAATAATGGCAGCAGGAGTGCCTTTTGCTCCTCTGCAACCCCCACCAAAGGAAAACACAGCCCAAAGCACCAGCAAAAACAGAGCAGGGAGAGAACAGCAACAGTACCACATGCTGCACCCCATCAGCTCTGCCAGCTCCCTTCACACCACCCTGGCCCTGCAAAAACACCCTCAGAGCTCTGTGTCCATTGTCAGGCAAAGACACACACATCCTGAATTCCCCTCACATCTGCCAGGGAAGTGCAAGGAAGTTTTACAGTCCACAGAACACAATCCTGAGGTATGAAATTATGACAAGAGGAGCCCAAGGGTTAAAGCTGGGCTTTACTTTTCTGCTGGCATTCCATCAAAAAGCATTCCACCCACAGCATTTCAAATTACTACAGATAAAGCAGCAACAAAGATGCAAAACTGGTTTAGAAAGTACCTGATAATTTCCTTTTAAACTTCCACTTCAGAGCGAAAACCTTCTTGCTTTGAAATAAATGGCTCTGGACAGGCGGAGGTGGGGGACATACAATGTGTCCTTCTCCTAAATTCATGTTTGAACTGAAAAAAAGGAAACAAACTTCTGAGGATTTGCAGCCTCAGTAGCTGGGCATATTCCTCCCTCAAGGATCTTTATCTGCTCCTCCTTCATCACAGCTCTATTGCACAAAAAAACTAAACAAAAAACAAACTTCCTGATTCAGATAATCATATGGGTGGATTGACATGATTACACTTTATTTTGCTATAAAATTAATCCAGAAAACACTAAAACAAGGGAATGAAACCTAGGACCACAAAGTTAAAGAGGAAAATCAGGAAAACATGAGTGTCTAGTGAGGTACATGCAGCAAATTTAATCTAAATTAACTACAGGTGGGATGGATGTGAGGACTTTCAGCATCAGGACTGAGCCACTGAACTGCCCCTAGCTCCTCTGCAGTCTGTGGGAACTGGGAACCCTTGATGCTTCAGCTTAAAGGTGCCAGAACATAGAGGAAAAGTACAGAAAATGCGTAGAAAACCTCATAGAGGTTGCTCATCTTTGTTCCTCACTGGTTGCTGAGCACAAATGCTGAAAAAATAATGGGAAACCATGGCTTGGCAATAACAAAGGCAGGAAAACACCTGTTTAGCATCCAGCTTCTGCCCAAACTAACATGGATGAGAGAGCTACTGCCTCCTGGAGCAGGTGACCGCACAAAACTGATGGCCCTGGCACAAGAGTTGTAGCAGGGTCTTGACCCCTGTCCCCTGGCCAGCACTTGCTCCATACGTGTTGAGCACAAGGAGGACACTCTTGCTGCTTGTGGCCTTTGTGGAGATCCAGCAGTGGGGATGAACACTGGCCACTGTTTCAGGACATGGAGAAGAGCAATTGTCACCCCCAGGAAATGGAGAAGAGCATCTGTCACCCCCAGGAACCTCTGCATCGCTGTCGCCTCCTCAGCTTTGCCCTTTCCATCTGCCTCCTAAGCTGGAGCAACACATTCAGGAGATGAGAGGTTGGCTGAGCCAAGGCTGGCTGCTCCTGGGGTATCAGAGACCACCAGTGGTTTGTGCAAAAAGCCTCTTGTGGGCTTTGTGGTGAGCAGAACCCCAGAGAGAAGTCATCTGCTTGAAATAGCACGTGTCACGTCACCTGTCAGCTGGCGTGGGGCACGGCAGCTCCACAGCAGCTCCACTCAAATAACAGCAATGAAACAATGCAAACAAGAACAGGGCTTAGTCACTTGCTCGAGTCTCATCCCCTTTTGTTTTTACAGATGTGCAGTTCACGGAAATGAGATGATTAGCTCATCAAAGCATCTGTCATCTGAGAGACAAACCAGCTTTTCACAAATGCATCCAAGTGACAAGACCTGTCGGATATGGGCTGCAGGGAATCTCTCTGAGTCTTATTTTTGGATCTATTATAATCAGTCTTACCAGCTTATTAGTTATCTCCAACACATCAATGGGGAAGGAAAAGATAAATACATAAAAACTTGTCATGGCAATCTGAAAATAGTGGGAGTTTTTCCCTGAAGAAAAAAAAAATCTTGCACTTTTACAGCTCTTTCTTTTACCACAAGCTGTACAGCTTGGCCTTTACTCCTGGAAGATTTAAATGACTTGCCAAATTATTTAAATGGAATGAGTTTTATTTTTATCTTCTTAGAATGGGGACACCCTTAAAATGAATGCATCTGGTGGTCACAGGCTTTGCCAATCAGCAGCAAAACTACCGGTGTGTTTAACACTGGACAAGTCTTTGCTGCTTTTCCAGATCAGGTGAGAGAGAGTGGTCAGGTATTTAAAAGCTCTTGACTGGGGCTCAGGGGATTTGAACTGAGCATCAATCTCCCCCTTGGGCTTCCTGTGTGTGATGGCACCTCAGGACATCGCTGCTGTCTGATGCACAATGCCTGTGAGCACAGGGGGGATTTTAGATTCAGCTGGAGCCACACTGATGATAGGGCTATATTGTACCCTAGAATGGTCTGGGTTGGAAGGGACCTTAAAGATTATCTAGTTCAGCAAAGAGACATTTATTGGCCTTCAGGATGTAGCAATGGAACACAAAGGGATTTTTTTTTTTTTTTTTTTTTTTTAATTATGAAAGACAAAATTGCTGGGGCTGAAAGGGAGATTACTCATTTGTTCTCAGACCTGTGCTGTTAATCACACCATACCCACTATGGGAGCAGTGGCAAGCTGTTGGCTTCGCCTCCTGCTTGGCCCGGTGCCACCCAAGCCAGGCTGTGCCATCCCTTCCCTGTGGCTGCCCGGGGAAGCGAGCTCGGGATCACAGCCCTGCGAGCCTGCACAGCTCCGGGCACAGCCGAAACCTCACGTGTGCTGGGCAGGCGGGGAGGAAGAGAGCCCAGCCAAAGAGAGATGTAAGAAGTGGAAACAAACGGAAATGACACAGCCTGGGCATGAAGAGACGTGTACAGTCGGCGTGGGGGGAAAAAATGGGTTCTAATGTAAAATCAAGCATTATCTGTCAGTTCTAACTAGCTCATGACAGCTCCTTGCAGGCACAGAGACACCGTTCGGCCTCAAACAGCCCCAAGCACAAGACAGCAGAGTGAGGAGAGGGCTGGGAACTTCAAAGGACTAATCTTTAGCCTCGCTGCCTAGCCTGCTAATGACACCACAGTATAATATTTTTTGGGAAGTGCAGACTGGCCTTCCCTTCACTCACTCACTCACATCATAGGGGACATGGCCACTTCAGGCCACCACAGTTTCATTTTGGCTCATCCTTTGACCAGATGCAACATTATCTGCCTCCTGGTGATGGCCATGGCCCTCTAAAATGCCCATGGTGTGTACCCTGCCCAGATCCTTGGTTTCTGGCACACGCCCAGCCCCTCTGCTCCCCACAATGCCCCCCACAGCACAGCCTGAGGCTCCGTGCTGCTCTCCCAACACTGTGCACTATCTTCTTTAGCAGAAAATACTTGTGTTGGGCACTGCTCATCAGTGTTTAACAAAGCTTTCCAACCTCTGCTTTCTGCACGGTGTACCTTTCATCAGTTTTCTGGTGAAGCCTCTTGTGTGACAGGGATGATGTCAGGGAAGAGAGTTCAGTATAGGCAGCTTTATAGCCCACCAGGCCAAAATGACTTTCCTCCTTCCATCCCTCTTCTCATTCTTTTCTCCTGTTTCCTATTCATTCTTTTCCTTTCCTAAGCCTATGAGCATGTCTGAGTGTCCTGTTTGCCCCCAGGCAGAGCAGGATCAGCAGCGTGGTGGCAAGGAGAAAGCCTCCCTTGTTTGGTGGCTCTCCCCAGCCGCCGTGTTCCGGGGACCTCCTGAGTCACCGACACTTTCTGCCAGGACCTGCCTGGGGGATGACTCAGCCCAGGCTCACAGCTATGGAACAGATGCAAGAGCTGTGTGCAGGCCTTGGCAGGTCCCTCCTGGTGCCTCCACCAGGCAGGATGTGGAGCAGGGCACTGCAGGTAGAGGGGCAATGCTACAGTCACTTTGAGTAGCAGAAACCCTTTGTTTGGATCCTCTCATCCTCTGCCAGCTACAACCAGTGCCAGCCCTGGGCACAAATGGACAACTGAGCCTTCCCTGCAGGTCAGAGGTGCTTAGAGCTTGTCCAAAGCAGCACAGCCTGTCTGTTCAAAACCAATGGAAGGAAGAGGAAAATATTCATCAGCTCTTATCCAGTTCAACCCCACCACGGGTTGAGCTATTTGTAAGAACTGATTACTTGCCTCTTTCCCTTTAAGTCTCAGCTTGGCTGCTCCCTCATGCTTCAACATCTCCTCCCGAGTATATCCTCAGCTTGTTGCAGACAAGATATCAACAAATGTCCTCTCCAGGTGGGGACAATGCCCCGGGAGTTAACAGCTCAACAGATACATGACACAGCTGTGCTGGTAAGCAGAGGAAGAAGGAGAGGCCCACAGGTGCTGGTGATGCCCTGGAGATTGTGCTAATCACGATGAAGTAATTGGCAGACAGGAGAAATCCCATTTTCCTCTCTTTAAACCCCCATAAGTGATACTAGGGGTCACTTAATAAAGTGACTGAAAAATCTACAGTGTTCCACAACTTACTGGACTTCAAGGACAAGCAAGTCAGTAAGAGACTTTACATTTTCAGCATTTTCATTCTAATTTTCCTCTTTGTTCTACCCATAAAAAAAGAATGAAAATACAATGGCAATTGTTGGACATCATGATCCTTTTGTAGAAAACACAACACTGGGCCTGCAGGGACACAAAAACAGAGAATCAGATTATATAATTTTTCATAAAATTGGGAGAGGTGGTCTCTAAGGGCAAATACCAAGTCACTTAGCAGCTATCCTGCCATAATAGCTTTCAGCTTTCCAATGGAATTTTTCCTGGGTTTCCTCCAAAAACTAATAAGACTAAAGCTTCCTGGAACGAGCTCACTCTGTAGAATTTCCCCCACTCACCACTGGACAGCAGATGTGTGTCTGCAGGGCCAAATGCACAGGAGGATTTATTCCTTAGCTTAGGTGGTCTGGCCAGAAGTTCCTCCTGGCGCTTCCCTTCCTGGGCCTGCCTGCAGTGGGGCTCTTTCCTCAGGCAGCAGTGGAACCCCAGGTGTGTTTGACCATTCCATTGATCATCAGTGCCCCCTGGCCACCCCTCCAGGTCACATAACTTGCAATCACCCCTCCCTAAGGCTGGAGTAAAAGTGCAGCCAGCAGTACCAGAGGTAACAGCTTGGATTCCAGAAATCCTCAGGAAATATGGCACTGCCTGCTACCAAAGGTGGTGTGATATGGGCACCTCATTCCCCTAAGTCTGGGCAGGAATTGCAACCCAGGTACTCCCATCCTAATGCAGCCAGTCCTGTAGATAACTGCTCAACTCATCACTGTCATCTGGGGATTAGAAACCAACCATCCACACACAGAATTTGTGCCTGTTGCCTAGAAGACAAGCCATACATCAGGGGGTCAAATCCCAAAAGGAAATGCCTTTTGCTCTTCATGTTTCAGTCTCAGTGGCTGCTCAAAGAATTATTGTATCATTAATATCTGCATGGAGCTTATTCTGAGTGGTTTACTGGAAAATTATGACTTGTCAGCAATTAGCATAAAATGAGTAGGAGCCGAAGGCAGAACAGCCCATTATAAAGGACTTTTTAGACAGAGCTCTGACGCTGGTGCTCAAAAGAATATTTAAAGAATGATTCCTAAACAGCTACAGGTCAAGCCGATATTTTATATAATGGATGCAGGAAAGTCTGATTTACAATTGGAGCCCAAAGAGTTCCTTGCTTTTGAAAACACAGCTTTCCTCCTTGTCTTATGATTTCTATTTGGAAAAACAAATCCCCCTGTAATGCACATCTGGCTTTTCATTAGACTTCTCCAGAAGGTTCTAGGGAGAGACCATCGAACACAGCTCAGTGTCTGAATACTTCAGGCCTCTCCTGTGTACCTCCTTCTTTAGGAGCCAACTGAAAAAAGAGGGATAATTTTACTTTACACTTCAGAGGTCTGCATAAGTCTTCAGAAAAGGTGGTATTTCTTGAAAGTGTGAATGTGGATATAATCCTTCAGTCACATTCTCCCTGCTCTGCTTTGGGCATCTGGGGGGTTTGTTTGTTTGTCACATTGGACAAACCAAGAGCAGATGTCAGAGCTCTCTGGCAGTTCCCTTTGGGCCATCAGGTGATTCTCCTCCATGGCTGACAGTGGAGCTGGGATCCCATCCTTTCCCATGGTAGGGCTTTACATGCCCTGTGATCAGGAGAAGAGGTGGTTTAGCAGCATGAGAACTTGCTCTCTTCCATGTGAAAGCACTGGATAATTAATCTTGCTACCATTATTTGGGTAAGGATATGAAAACAGACACAACAGCCAAGAGACCACAGGTGTCCTTCACCCCATTTGCCATTGCTGAAATCTACTGGCTCAACCTGCTCCTGTTCCACTTCAAAATCATGCCAAATCTCCAGTGCCAAGAAATCACTGCCTACTTCTGGGATTATGATGCATTCCTTCCTCAGACTTACAAAACCATTTCCTTCTCAGTGGCAGAGGATTAAATTTCTTTCAGAATCAGCGGAAACACTTTGTGCTCTTACATATAACGTATTAGTATTAGAGCAAATTCATCTCTGATCTCATTCATCATTTGCTTCAGTCCTCTTGGCAGATAATATATCAGTCTTTTAACAGCACAGTTTTCTCAGAGAAAAAGCTTTGGCATCTGGTTCAGCCACTGAACTCCAGCATGACCTGAGTCCTGAATGGACAACAGCACAGGTCCTGCAAAATTGCTCAGTTCCTCTTAGTGGCCTTCATCAGAAACCTGAGGCTTCCTCACTGAAGGTTCATCTGTACCAACCTGCTTATGCCAGGGTTCACATGCTCTCCTGAATGACTTTCCTTCCCACATTTCTCATTGTCTGTGAAGTGGTGCAGAAGTGGATTAAATAAGCTATCATGTCAGTTACTGATAATGAGAAAATTGAAACAAGCTGTTCCATAAATGTGATCATTATCTAGTAAATTAAATGAGATATTAAAAGTGTCCACCCAGCAGTGGCCAAGGAACTTCTCTTACTCTGCATTTCTTTTATCAGGGAGAAAGAGGAAATTATCACAACCTTCTGCAAACCAGAGACTTCAATGGACACCCTGTCATTAAAATCATCTGGCTTTCCACACTTGCTGCACTGGACACTGCACAGTAGCTGCTGGCTGCTCAAAGACCAAGACATTCAACTCTGGATGTTGATGGTGCTAATGGCCCATTAACAGGGACCAGATTCCTGAGGTTTGTCTCTTGGAGAGTGGGGCTGGGGACACCATAGGACACCAGGGAGAGAACTGCTGTCATGCACAGACTGCCTAGAACCACTGCAGGTAGCCCAGGGCTGCAGGGGTAGCTGGGGTTTGGGAATCTACTGAAGATGCTAGGGAAGAGAAACCAAACAAATTCAAAGGGCAAATTAGAAAAAGAGGTTTTTTGGCAGCTGGACTAAGGGAAGAAGCAGCAGTGCTTCATACCTGGTTGTTTACTGCGATGTCACTGAAGATGGTGGGCAAGAGGCAGAAATCAGCCTGTCTACTGCTGTCTGTCTTCTGCCTAAATGCCTGAAAGTCTGAAGCTCAGGAAATGCAATTAAAAAAAAAAAAAAAAAAACAATGCATCTAATCTCTTGATTTCCCATTCAAAACCTTGACTAAAAGCAAAATAGTTTCCTGTTTTCATCCCATTTTTCTCTGTGGCTCTGTTGATCCCATCCGTGCCAGGCCAGCCTGCTCTCTGCAGCCCAGGTGCAGCACATCCTGAGGTAAGAGATGTGTGAGGGATCCGGCCCCAGAGAGGAGGAATGATCTCACGATGGAATCCATGAACCACAGAATCATAAAGGTTGGAAAAGATCTCTGACATCTTCAAGTCCAACCCTTAACCCAACACTGCCAAACACCCTAAACCATGTCGCGAAGGGCCACGTCTGCTGCTTTTTTGAACACCTTCAGGGAGGTGACTCCACCACTGCCCTGGGTGGACAAATCCAATGCTTAACCGCCCTCTCAGTGAAAAAATTCCCCCTGATGCCCCCTGAACCTCCCCTGGCACAACTTGAGGCCATTTCCCCTTGTCCTGTGAATGCAGATGTATCCAGAGAGCTCGTACCCAGCAGTGCTCCAGCCTGCAATCACTTGTCAGGTGCTCCCACTGGAACACAGCAGATCTGGGTACTTTGTAGCTCACACAAGAGCCTCAACAAACCACAAACAAGTGACCAAAACATGAAATGCAGAACAGGCCCATGGTATCCCCAAGTAGCCAAAACGGCCTGCAAGGAAGCAGGTGCTGCTGGAGAGGGCCGTGCTGGGCACTCTCCATGAGAGCACTTTGCTCCAGCAAATCCCCTGCTCTCCCTTTCAGGCAAATTATCCTGGGGTTGAAGTAAAGACACAGGCAAGGAGCACAATGCTAATCCAGAGTCTGAATCCATCTGAGGCAAAGGAAACCTCTGTGGCAGCGCTGGAGAGCAGAAGCTGCAAGCTCCAACTGGCCATGGGAGGGCAAACTGCTCCCAGCATTGCTGTACAGTTCAACACCAGCACTGCTAACTTTGCTTGCAGTCAGCCTCCCTTCTTGAAAGGCAATCCAGGCCTGCCTTCCAAGGAGTTTTAATTTAATTGCTCAGAAATTTTGGAAGGGCTCTTATTTCAACCAGACAGAAGCTTTGGAAAAGGCAATGAGCAAAGCAGGACACTCTGGGAATGTCCTGCAAGCTCCCGGGCCAGCACAGGAATTCCTCTTTTCCCCAATGGCACTAACATTAAGGCAGGCCTTCAGCATAACTCAGTCAAAGCAGGCTGCTAGGAAACTGCTGGAGACAGTTAAAAATAGGGATTGTGCTGATCCAGTGTTAACTCTTAATGGAGAAGGCAGCAATTCCTTGCTGGTGGCACATCACTGTCACTGCTTTTATTTAGCAGTCTCTCCCCTGTGCTGCCTTTGATTGTCCCAGCTCTCTTTTTTTTTTTCCTTTATAGACTGTTTTCCTCCTAACACAGCAGGAATCAACTCAGAAGAGCCGTTTTTGTGGCTGGCCTGTTCTCAGTGTGTTTTCTGTCCTGCAGTCCTGATGGCAATAAGCGTCAATCAGCAAGGATTTGGTGCTGCAGCCCATCACCATGAGAGGGGCAGGGTGTCAGCACAGGACCTAGAGATCACTCTGCCCAGCAGCATCCTCATGTGTCTGCACACACATCTCCACTCCTTATTTCATAACCTTTTAGCACGGAAAAGCAACAAGGCTTTGCTCCTTGCAATTATCTTTACCTCCTTTTATTTATTGTTGAATTTCAAGATGAAGATCAGTTGAGTTTTGTGTGCATGGGCCAATTCCCAAATGCTTTATTTCCTTTTAGCAATTTTTATAGCCCACAATATACAGCACTATCCTAGTGGGGAAGTGGTGAGGATCATTAACATCAAGAAAAGCCAAACTTAAGAGCAGAGTGCCAGGTCAGCCAGCGAGCCACTCACTACCCATCTGCAGACAGTGCCTCTGGCAAGCACTTCTCATGGCTGCATAAAGCTAGGATGGAGAAAAGCCTCTCTCTCATCTTGAAAAATGAGAAATGTCCCCAGTACACATCCATCTGCTAGGGAGGAGACAGGTCATGATCAATGAACAATGAAATATTTGGAGTTTAGTTAAAAAATTAGGAAGCAAGTAGACTTGTATCTACTCTCTCAAGCCAGCTGTCACTGCCATCTGAAAACCCTTGGAGGAAACAAAGGGAGTTGCTCTATTTCTCTGTTCCTTGAAGTATCACGGGGAAACTGATGGGCAAAGCACCATTGCCCAAATGGATCAGCATGGAAATGCGGAGGGCTGAAGGCAAAAGGCACAAGCCAGGTTTGGACAAAAAGTTTTCCAGGACCAGAGATGAGCAAAGCCAACCTGTGTCTGCCTGACCTGATACCCGAACAAAACCTGAGCCATGAGAGCTTTGAAAACTGCCAAAAATGAGCTCCTTATCTACCACCCCCTCTGCCTGGCTGGTGACAACCTACCCTGTCCAGGCACTAGGAAGGATCAAATAGTCTGGGCTGCAGTTTCTCAGAGACCATGTGGATGTGGACGTGCAAACCTGGTGCCATTTCTCGCAGACCTGGCAGCCTTCCCAGTGCCATAAAGTTTTGCTCGAGTAAGCAAGCACCCAGGAGGGTCCAGCAAGCTCCAGTAAGCACCAGCCCTGCTTGGTGAGTGGAGACCTTGCCAGAGTTGGGAAGAGAGGCACTCATGCAGAGAGGCAGCCTGGTGAGAAGTGAAACTCACTGGCATTCAGGGCAGGACGGCCAGGAGAAACCAAGCACCGACTGCAAGGGCAGCTGCCCTGTGCTTGAGCTGCTCAGCTCAAATCCATCCTTAAATCCTGACAGTGAGGAGCTCAGGGCCCTGCTAATCCTGTGCTCTCACATCTGCACAGCTCCCTTAGGAGGAGGCAGCTGCTGGCACTGCTGTCTCTTCAGTGCTGACACCTTCAAGTGGCTTTTGGTCCTTTTTTGGTCTGTCCAGTGCTTGGCTGTGCCTGAGGGCTAAAGCCACTCAGCAGCAATAGTCCTGTGTGGTGATGGAGCCTTGGAGGCCACATAAAGCATCATCCCCAGCCCAGGTGATGAGGGAAAGCTTTCTGGGACTGAGCTCTCAGCTTACACACCAAATCACCAAATCACCACCTGGCTGTGGGCACAGCAGGCCCTGGGCATGGCACACAACCAGATCTCTGCTGTGCTGTGGTTTCCAAACCCTGGCACTTGGCTGCTGCCAGAGCTGGGCAGGTAAGAAAGAGCATCGTCCTCACTGTGACCAGCACAGGGGAGGGTTGGCAGCAAAACCCAGGGGAGCTGTTCCCCTTCACAAGCAATGCTCTGCCATGGTTCCTGCCATGGGGTGGACCAAGCCAGGCAGGATCTTTCCATTCTACTGCTGCTCAAGCAGGAACAGAAGCCTGGGTTGACAGCGCCTGATCCCAGAGTACAGTTGAGGAGAATGCTTCCAGATCATTGCACAAATAATAATAGTATTAATGGAATTACAGGAAATCCTTGCTTTCCTAACTCCAGTTCCAGGTTGAAAAGCAGTGTTACTAGCAGGCACACATGAGCTCAGCTGCTTTGATTAAAGAGCAACTCTCTAATCTCTGCCTGGACTCTGCCCTGGGTTTTAATGCCTGATTAACTCCCCCCTGCCAGGATTATTTTGCATCTTTGCATATTTTGGAGCTCTTCATTTTAGTTTATTGCTACAGACAAGGGGTTGTTTGAAACAACATTCATTTGCACTGTGTGTGAGTTTGTGGCTGAGTGGTGGCTGGAGCACAATTCAAGGGATTTTTAGGGCAATGTGCTTCTTCTCAGGGAGCAAACCCAGGACAGCACACTCTCAACAGGAAGGAAGGAAGGTGTATCACTGTGTGTCTTAGCCCTCTGGGAGACACCAAATGTCACCCCCAGAAAATCAGCAAGTTACCACCAGTTTCAGAAGCAGCTGGAAGATTGACTCCCTGTCCTGAGAATATTGAGGCCTTTCGTAAAAAATAATAAAGTAGATTTTAGGCTTTTTGTTATCCAGCACAACTCAAAAGTGCTGAGGAAAACACACAACTTATCAGAGCAGTTATTTATGCATCAAATTCTAAAATTCCTTCTGAGAAAAAAAATCAAAACTGGTTAGAAAGGGTTTGGGGCCAAGAGGGTTTGCTGTGTGCAGTACTTAATGCCTCAGATGGCCACTGCTTCCACAGCCATCTCCAGTTCTCCTGTCTTCTGTGTACTGCCAAATACCACCCTCGAGGATGTATTTTTTGATGCAGCCAAGGCATTTCAACACAGAACAACAGCATTTACAGATGGGCAGAGGGAAGGAGAATGGGGTTCAGTCACTGCCTCAAGACCAAAGAAGCAGAGAGAATATTTTCACAACAGTGCCCTTAAAGGAGAAAAGAAGTCCCTGTTAAATGAGGTAACTGGGTCACAGCACCAAGCTGATGGAACGCAAAGTCCTGAAGGATAACCATGCTTTGGGGTGGCAGGGTGGAAAGCTTCCTGCAACAGCTCAATGAGTAACAGCACAATGGAACAAAGAGCATATCAGGTGATTCATGCACAGCTCTGCAGGTGCCCACCACGCTGCAGCCACCAGAAAAGGCTCACTTGTGTGTTAAGGCAATTCTGCCCACAGACTGTCCCAAGCCTTCAGCATTTTTTCCTTCCTTCCTTTGTTTTTGCACGCATCTAATTATTGAGGATGTTCATAGAGAAACGGGATTTCTGGTCTCTGGAAGCCCATCTGCTCCCACTGTTTATTTCCTGAAGTTGTCACAGTCATCCCGTAATGAATTCCAGTGTCACGACCACACTGATGGCTCTTCCCATGGGGAACACACAGGGAAACCACCCTGATGGAGAAAACAGGCCTGCAGTACCCAAAGGACCCCGATGACATGGGAAAGAGCAGAAGGTAGCCCCATGTTTCATGAGGCTCCCACCAATGAAGAAAAATCTGGGAAACTTGATTTGCTACAGGAACACATCCCAACAGGCTGGAAACCTGGGGACCTGCTCTGCAAAGTGCTGCTGGGACACTGCACGCTTCCAGTCCACCAGAGCTGCCCTCCCACTGGGCTTACTGGCTTGGTGCTGGTGTAACCAGTCCTGACTGGCCAAAGAAGGCCACAGAAGCTGGCTGAAGGGATAAATCTGACCATGGGTGTTCAGAAGCTCAAGATCTTTGAGGTGGATCTGCCTCCCTTGCTGTGAGCACAGCACCAGAAGCCCCCGTGACTGCCTCCTGCTCCTGAGCAATGAACTGCTGGAATAAAGAACTACAGTAAAAGGGTTAAAAATACCCCCAAAGAAAGGAATAAAACAAACTCTCCTCCCACTTGTGACTGGAAGACAAGTCCTTCCTTTTAGGCTTGGTTTTACTGAGCCTTCTACACTGCTGGGAGCTCTAAACAGCCTTTTCCAGGTGCCTTTCTTCCCATCAGCTCTGTGACCTGGCTCTGCACCCATGTTCTGCTCCTCTGAGAAGCCTCCAGCTGGTTTCACAGGCACTTGGGTTCCTTGTCAGGCTGTCCCTGCCCCCCCTTCCTCATTAGGCTCAGTGCCCAGTAGCCAACTCAGAGGTTTGTCCTGAAGAGCAGGCTCTGGGAGGGCAGATCTTTCTGCCTTTCAGGGCCAGACCTAGAGAAGGAGCACATCCCACCAGGACAGAATCACAAACGGACACAGAGCAGACTACACACACTGTCCAATGGCTGGAGAAGCCAAATTTCCCAGGGGAATTAACTGTACCACTGGTGCAGATGCTGTAGAGTGGTTTGAGGGGCAGACCCAAAAGAGAGACAAAGCACAAACCTTCGAATGAGCCAGCTCACATCTGGCTTCCACCCATCCTGCACTCCCCTTTCCTGTCTGCTGCATGCCTTGAATGTCTGTGCAGATCTTGCAAGGTCACCAGCAAGTAAAACAGGGCTTTGCTCTCCAGCTCAACACTTGGCTACACCAGCTCCAGGGAGGAGCAGGGGTTTGTCCTCAGCTCGAGTGGATCTGCCTACTCTATCCCACCTTGCAGCAGTAACACCTTTGTGACAGGTGAGATCTCTCTTTTCTAATGCTCCCAGAGGGATTGTAGCCAGCCAGCACAGGCAGACTGGGGGCATCCAAACCACCATGGAAAGCACACAGGCTATGCCATCTTGTCCCGAGGATTCACACAGCAGGGATGACACTTTATATTTCAGTTTTGCTTTCTGCAAGCATGGTGAATCAATAGGACTTACTGAAATAAGCCAGGAAGAGATACAGTGAAGGTTTCCCTGCAGGATGCAAGTGTTGCTCAACTGAGCTGTCTCTGGAGGGGCCCACATGATGGAAGAAGCACTGTCCTAAGTGAAGTGCAGATTTGGGGATGATTTGCTGTCCAAAATACCAGCTGAAGACAAGATGCTACGCAGGAGAAAGAACATGATCAGGGCTCCTCGTGATCCCGACTGGCAGGATGAGCATGTGCAGCGTGGGAGAGCGAACAGACAGTGGGAGAGTGGAGAAAATAAGGCAAATGTATGAGAGGCAGATGAGTATCATCAGTTTAACCAGCAAAACACCATCAGCTCTGGTGGGCTTTGGGTCATTTCAGAGGTGGTAAAACAAAACAACAAATGAGTTTGTTTTCTTTCTTTGCTCTCTTTCTAGGCAGCATTGGTAAATTCAACCCAGCTCGTGCCGGAATACACATGGCTTCCCTTTCCCTTGTGAGCTTCCTTAGTTCAAGATTATACATCTCATTTCTCCACTTTTCCAGAACAAAGACAGCACTGTTTTGTTACTGTACAGCTACTTAGTCACTGCTGAGCCAAGCCAGAAAACCTGGTATGTCAGAAAAAGCATGAATAAAGGATTTGATTAGGGCAAAGGGAAGAGGGAAAGGGGAATAGATATGAGATTTGTGTTGCTGCTGCACTCAGTTATTAGAAGCAGTGGGGACACTGGTATTGCATTTGAAAAGTTTACAATAAAGCCTTTAATAAACACATTCTTGGCTGATATACTTTATACAAATTTAGGGACTTTGGTGGCAGCAAGGAGTTTTACACTTGATAAGTGCAGCTCCTGAGATGGACTGTTTCCTAATATTGCTACCTAATTTCTAATAAAATGCAATTCACAAAGCTAATATCCACCACAGAAATGGTCCTGTTCAGCTGCTGAGAACTCACTGCCTGTGAATCTCAGCAGGGCTCCGAGGCAGAAAACACAGGATTTTTGGCCTTTTATTCCTACAGGCTGTATCACTACTCACTTCAAGTAGAGAGCTTTCCAAATAGGAGCTGACCCATTTCTGCTCGTGGCATTGAGGACACCTCTTCCACTAATCTCGTGTGTCAGTATGGTGTGGTTGGTAATACTCGTCTCTGGGACAGCAGGTTAGGCATTTACTGAGTCCCACACATCATGTCCTTTAATTCAGTGTCAACCAAGGATAAGCCAAGGACCTAGAGCAAGGCATGATCCATTACAATTTCATGCTGGGTGGGTGCTGTATTGTTAGAAACACAGCTCCAGCTTCCAGATGAGAAGCCAAGCCTGAACTGCCACCTGGCTGTACGTGCTCCAGATTTGGGGACAACAGTGCATTCACATTTCTCCTTCCTGTCGCTCCACATGACAACGTGGCTGAAACTAATGGTGATTAAAAAATTAATAAAATAAATATGTGGCTATAAAATCAGAAACAGCACAGTTGCAGAAGGGAAAGCAGACAGAAAGAAATGCATTTTCCTTGATAAAGCTGAGAAGTTTCCTTCACGGGCCCGTGGAGGGCAGAGAAGGAGGCGATGGGCAGTGACATTTACACTGCGGAGACCGCTCCCGTCCTCTGCCCCTGGCGCTGCCTCCCTCCCTGCTCAGGGGACACCTCCACCACTGACATCTTTCTGGTTCACTCCTGCTGCAAATGGCAGCGTTGGGGCTGACCTTTCGTCAGGGTGGCAACTGCTGGGCACATGTGTGGCACTGCCTGTCCCTCCCGACAGCAGCACCTGGCCCAGCGTCACCCGCACGCTTTCGGCGAGAGCAGCCCTTGGCCGCACTTTGGACCTGGATCCCTTCACATCCTGCAGGCTCTGGGTGCAGAAAGGGAAGTGGGAGCAGACCTGCCAACATTTTAAAGAACCCCAGTGCCATTTCTACAGCAGCAACACCCTCCAGCTTCTGTGAAAGTGGCCTGGAAAGGTATCTGGTGTTAATAAACCCACATCTTTTCACAGTAAAACACAGCAGGCCTCTGGGGCTCATGTTAGGACTACAAAGCTTGTTTGTATACTGGAAGGCCACAAAGAATTATCCCATCTGACTTCCTGTACATCCCAGCCTATTCATTTTCACTCAGTTGCCCTGTATTAAGCTTAATTACCCCTACATTAAGATTAATGGCTTCTGTTGATTACGCCTATCTCAAAAGAGGGACTATTAGAATGTTTGAGACAAAGCAGCCTCTGCTGTGGGTGATTTGTCCCCAAGGCTCGCTATCCCTGCTGCCAAAAACACAAGCCCTGTTGAACTTTCTTTGCTTTGCTTCTTTTCACCAGCCAGGGATGCTTGCCCTGATTTACCTCCCAAGAATAAGGAGCCCTTCCATATCTAGTGCTTTCTCTCTGTGAAAGTACTTGGGCACAAAAGTCAAATTGCTTCTCACTTCTCTCTGCCTCGCTAAACAGGTCTCTCACCCTTGATGTCTATTTTCTGTAGCTCTCCTCTCTTTTTGTGGCTCTTGCTGCACTGTCCCTGTTTTTTCAGACAAGCTGTTAAAACCCCAGGGGCAGGGCTGCATCCGTGGCTCACTGAACCTTGGGATGCTGCAGCCCTTAGCATCAGCACAGGGGACTTGCTGCACCAACAGCAGAGCATTTGCCAAATAAATCCACCCCCCACCAAGGTAGGTTAAAATAAAATTGAGGCTGATGAAAAGGAAAAAATCTGAACGAAATCAACTGGATTTTCCTTTGCTCTTGTTATCCAGGAGCTTGAGAAGCCTTTCTATAAATCAACATAAATGTTTTGCTTCAGCTGTAGCCACTTTGGCCTTGTATTAGCCAGGAAAGATCTTAACAGATCTGCTTCCAACATCACTGCTGAACCAGAATCACCACTTTGCAGCTTAGCAGGTAAGTGCAGGTGCTGAATTCCTGTGTTTTTTTGGGAAATTATTTCTTAAATTATTTTAATCCACTTACTTTTAATTTTGATCATTACTGGGTACAATTTGTTGTAACCTTTACTGTGGCAGCCAGGCAGCCCTGGGATGGACCGTGGAGTGTCACATTGTCACATACTCCACTGCTGCAGTGGAAATCACTCCCTCTCTTCCTTGCTTCTGGAAACAGAAGAGGATCTAAGTCTCCGTGGGGTTTTTTTGGCCTTCAGTCCAAAAACAACTAAATCCTCAGTGAGTAAAAAAGGCCTCACCTAGGAGATGTGATCTTCCTCACTAGAGACTGCCAGCACAGACAATTTGTCCTGGGGAGCTATCAGAGAGGAGCTAACTGAACATAGGTCAAAGAGAAAGATGCATTTTGAGCCTTGCTTTGTCCCCTCTCTTCCCTGCTGCCTTGTGCCAAGACTAAAAAGTCAGTTTAGATGGGATGAAAAGAAAAACATCACTGGTCCCTTTTTTCTGCCACAATCCTTCCCTTCCCCTGAGCTCACCCCGGTGCCAAGCGGTCACACAGGTCACAGTGCAGTTGGAGAGATTCCCTGCGTGTCAGGTGTGTTTGAACTGAACATATTTAGGAAATGCAAATGTCTATATGAGGACAGACATGCCCCAAAAGCAGCTCTGAATTTTGAGCATTTGTGTGTGCTCCTAAGCATAGATCATGTGTCTTCCCACCTGTAGCAAACCCTGTAATATTTCTTTGCTCAGATCTCTCCCTTTTCTGTTAATATTGTTGTTCAGCAGGACTTTATTTCCTGAAAGACTGAGACAAGGAAACTTCTCTTACTCTAATTTTCAGGTGCTGCCATCTGCTTCCCTTTTCAGACCAAGCTGGGCACCAAGTCAGTCAAGGCCACTGCAATGGCAAAAGAAACACATTTCAATGTGGTGAGCTTGCAAACACCTTGAAAGCACATAGAAAGGTAGACAGGGTGTCTTCCTCCAGACTTTACTACAGTTGTGGTACTTCAGCCTGCCCAGCAAAGCCTCCTCAAATTCACTCCAGCCATGAGCTAATTTGGACCAGGTTTAATACAATCCGGAATAGAAGGGCTATGAAAACAAACTTGCCTCAAACCTCATTAAAGTCCTTGTTTAACCATTAAGTTTGGTTAACTCTACCTGAAGGATGAGATTGCCTGGACCAGAAAATCTCCTTCCCTTATCACTTAATACTGTTGCATTTTAATGTCAAAATAATATGACAGTGGTACTATGTCCTCTTCAAGACATAGTTCACAGCACATAAACAGGCCAGTGCTTACTGGTGGCTATCACCACCACTCTTCTGGGCTATTTATACAAAAGTTGCTGGAAAAAAATGTCAACAAAAGGAAGCAGCCTCCCTGATTTTGTTTCTATCCAACCAAAATGGTGCTGTGCATATAAGGATCAGGGAGCAAAAACAGCATCCCTGGATGTTTGTACAAGTGCAGGCTGCTCAGAGCTGTGGCCCTAAAGGTCCATGACCTGGGGGCAGACAGGCTGTGATCTGGTTCTTGCTCTCCTGCATATCCTGACTTTTTTTCCACTCAGTCTGGCAAGAGCATCTGTAAGGCTCCACAAATTAACATTTGTGAAATGTTTTGAGATCTCGAGACAGGTGTGGCTATAAAATCCCCCAGAACTGTTGATATATTTTATTATTTATTAGCACTGCTGCTGTCCACTTAGCCTGGAGCCTTCGAGTATTTTGAACAACAAAGAAAACCACCATGCCTGAGGCAGGGGCTTGAGGTCTGCAGCAAAGTGACCCCCGTGGACTTCAGAAGGCCATTTTCACAAGCAGTTTTGAGTGGGACAAAGCCAGCAGGGGAAAGCAAAGCAGAGAGAAAAATGCCTCCTGAGATGCCAAGTCAGGCACTGGCTGCCCAGGCCTCCTGGAGCAACGTGGGGGCTTTTGGAAGCGACTGGTGGATGAGGCAGGGTGTCACTCAGAGGTGACAGGCACTGCTCTGTGGCTGTGTCACAAAGTGCAGCCTTCATACGGCAAACCTTGCCCGTGCAGCCCCTCATCCAGGCTCGGATCAGCAGGGAGAGGCTTGTCCCAGCTGGGAGAGGTCGGTGGGTCAGGAGGGCAGAGCAGCACCCACGACCCCTCTGGCCACAGGCTGGACCTTCCCCAGCGGGGGACCCTGCATCCAACTGGGGCCGGTTTTCTCTGCATTGTGTCTGTAATCGAAGCACAAAAGCCGCTCGTTTAAGTGGGTTTAAATGGTTAAAGGCACTTGTTGCTCTGAAAAGAGAATGAAATTGCTATTGACACCTCTATAAAAGAGAGGCTTTTCAGGCTCACTAGGAAAGCAGCAGACGAAGAGTCTTCCTCACTTTGTTGCCTGCAATTAGATCTGCAGCCTCCTCCTTTGCTCTTGTAATAGGAATAGGTACCGGTATCTTCAAAGGATGGGAAACTTAATGGCCTCATTGGCGGTTTGATGAATAATTCATGATTCTGCATTAATCGGGAAGTTAACTAAGGTCTGGAGAGAGAATCTTTAATGCAGAAAAGCATCTTTGGGCAGTCACACTAGGTGCTGGGTCAGGGAGACACACAGGATGATCTACACACACACTGCATCCGTCAGAAAGCACAGATGGATGGACACTGCAACACTGCCTTTGCTCAGTGCCATACACTAGGGGCTTTTAAAATGAAGGTAGAGACCTCCAGGTACGTCAGGCTTCCTTCACTCACCCAACTGCAAGCTCAGGATGGGAACCCCCGTGTGTGTGACCCCCAGGGCACCCCGGCAGAGCTCCGAGCAGCGGCTGGGCTGTGGCTCCACTGTGGGTGGTCACTGACCAGCACCAGGTTGTCCTTCAGCTCAGAGAACCTCAGGGCCCTCTTTGGCATGGCCAACAAGGCCATCGTGCTCCACAGAGGGTCACATCAGCACCATGGCACATGCCATGGGAGAGCAGCCACCTCCATCCTGCTGCGTGGATGGGGGTTGGTGATTTTAGCCAGCACTTTGGGTGTTTTGCTGGGCTCCTCTTTGAAAGCAAAGCCGTTCCCTCGCTGGGCTTTCTGCAGTGCCTCCCACAAGAGCCCGTCACTGGTGTGCTGGAATACAAATAAATAATATTGCACATGACTCAGTGGTTGTGCTTGTGAAACATGAGGAAAGAAAGTTACAGCTGAACCTGTTTAAACACATTGGCCTGACTGACATTTTTAAGAAAACAACGGCAGCACTGTGCCCATTGGAGCCTTCTCAGAGAAATGCTAAACGTGCCATTGAAAATATCATCTGTTCAGATTCGGTTCAGATTTAATCATCCTCCATTCACCCTTCCCAAAAATAAAATAAAATAAAAAAAAAAAAAAAAAAAGGAAAAAAGAAATCTTTCTGGCTGAAACATTTGGTTCTTGCTCAAGAATCTGGTCTGAATTTTATAAAGGTTTCCTGGAAGTAGAGATCAAGGGGCTAGTTTGGGGCTCAGAAAAAGCACTCTGGCAGGATGAAGAAGAGAAAACTGCCAGAGACTGAGACTGATACTTTGTCATTAACTTATTGGGAACACTGCACAGGACTGTTTCTGCTAATTAAAACCAGTGGTCACCAAAGCTCATTTGCAGAGATTGGGCTTTGGCCAAGCGTTTGTGTGTGGATGAGGAAATGAGATCATAAAAGTCACGACTGGCCTCCAAGGTCAGGGTGTGTAATTGCCTCTCACACCTTGCTTCCCGGCCCCTCCATATACCCCCTTTTCTAATAAAAGTGGTAGTGGAGCTACTCACGTCTATTTTGAGCTATTGGACCACAGAAAGAGACCAAGAAAATCCCTGCACTGGGGCTGTCCCCGATATGAGTGGATTAAAACTGCTCTGAGGTTGGCCCCCCTCCAGCTGAATGTGGCTTCTCTACTTATGACTTTTACATGCAGGATTTCTCCTCAGGTCAAAATCTGTGCCACCGTGAGATCAGGCAGAAGCATACTGAGATCCATAGGAATTGCCAGAGCTGGGACTTGGTTTACAGTTCAGAGAAGAGCAGCCCTTCCCTGCTGAGCCACGGATGCATGGGGATGGCTGAAATCCTCGTGTCTGACACCCACGTCAGAGAGGGGCTCCCCATGACCACCTCCAGCCCAATGGGTGAACAACGGGCAGAGGCCCCGACAGCGTTTCCCCCAAAAGCTGAACTTGTCACACTCTTCTATCCATGAGGTAGTTAGGGTTGGTGGGCTGATGTGAGCAACGCTGCAGAACTGCTGCCTACTTAAATATATATATACACAGGGGAGGAAAATACGCACTGCCTTCAGCAGATACTGTGATCTAACTCACAATACACCCACTGGCACGTCCACCTCCGTAAATGTTCCGTCACAAGTGTCCCCTCACAACGACACCACTGGGTTAGAGCAGTAAAATCACGTAGCATTTCTCCTACCCCACAGTAAGCAATGCATCCACATGCTGGAGCTGCTCCAAATACCAGGGTTTTGTTACACCAGTGTAGTTTTGCTGGGAAGTTTCAGAGCCATGACCAATCATGCCATGACTTTTCCTCCAGGACTAATGCAGTGCCTGTCTGGCATCCTCAGCCAGACACAAATCTCTGCTGATAAAAGATGTCCAACAGAAAGAACAGGAATGTCAAACCAATGATTAAGACAACTCATCTCCTCTAATGGCATGTCTTCTCATTTGTTTTCTTCTGAGAGGGCAGAATCAAAGCCTGAATTAACTAATTCCTTCCAGTCATATACCAACTAATTGTACTGGCTGTGTATCCCCAGCTCATTCCATCCATCTGACAGCCATTACTCCTAATGTGCCTTAAAAGATGGTTTGTACATGGGGAGTGGTCCTGTCTCATTTCCCGAGGAAACTTTGGAAAGAAACTTTCTTTGCCATCACAGCCTGATCTCATGGCTCTTTCTCCCAGAAAACACAACGTTAAAGCAGAAAATCATGTGGCAAATATCCTGTCTGAATGCTTGGGATTGCACAAGGTCACATTGTTTTCAAAGATCCAACATGTCCCCAGAATGGCATCAGCAACAAGCATCACACAGCAGAGCAGTGGGGAGATGAGGAAAGTTTTGGAATTCCTGATTATTTTGTGTTGTTGAGATGTTTGGTGTGTTGCTGGTGACTTTATGAAGGGCCATGGGAGCACTGACCCATCTCTACTGCAAAGGCTGAACTCAGGCAGGAAGGATCCTTCTGGATACCCATGAAAGCATACCTGAGCCCCATCCCTCTTCAGGGCTCTCAGAGGGGGACAGAGGGGACAGTTCTGTGTCCCTTGTCTTCTGTGCATCCTCAATGGCATCCCTTCCAGGGCTGCACATCCTGCACCCAGTGGGACAAACACCCACTGGCTTCCACAGCAGGTTGGGGATTTACCTGTCTGCTGCCCTGTCTGGGGGAAGTGACAGAGAGGGGTTGTGTGAAAATTATCCTGCATCTGGGTTTTCACCTAGAACTGGCCACTTCCACCAAAACAACTGCCCTGCAAATGCTGCTCCAGAGGACTCTGCAGGGCAGGTCCTGCTGTTGGATCCAGTGAGAAATCAAACTTCAGGGCATAAGCTGGGGGAGCACTGTGACAGAGGCCAAGGACATTGGGAAAACCATGGAGCCGAGCAGGGAAGTGAATGAATCCCACTGTGAAAGTGATGTGTAGGGGAACGGGGCTGAAAATAAAGGTGCTGAGATCTCCAACAGTAAGGAAGGAAGGGCAAGGTTGAAGGGAGGGATGGGAGAGGACAGGCAAAGATTCTGACATTGACCCACCAAAAATGTTTCCTGGACCTGCTCTGTCCTGAGGCGTCACCTTCGGTGTTGGGGCTGTCCGCCCAAAGGAAAAGGGAGAAAGGTTTTCATGACAGCTCTTCTAGGCTGGCACCTGCCTTGCCCTACTTGCACCAGAGCCAGGGAGCAGTTCCAGCTCCTCCCCCTCCTAAACACAGGGATGGAGAGAAAGGACCTGGGGCAAGAAACATTGGGAGACACAATAAGGAAAAAGTGTGAAGGCACAGACAAAACAGTCCTTGTTCTGTATCTCCCAACTTCAGACTGCCCTGCCAGGAGAAACAGTTATCTCCTCCTCCTCTTCCACTGCTGCTCACAGTTCCTGCGATAAAGGGGAAAAGTCTCCTGCACTTCTGAAGCCCCCACGTGGGCACTGCTCCCCAGAAGCCTTGTAAAACCTCCTCTGGCACTCCACATAGCTCTGTCACAGTCCTGGGTCCCACACATCCCCTCCATGTGCCCCATGCTTGCTGGTGTCTAGCCCATGCTTTACTGGTTTATTTTTATCTGCCCACTTCTTGGGCTGACTGGGGACTGTTTCATTTTGTTGTTGTTCCTGGATTTTATTAAATACAGACAAACCCTCCCCAAGTGTTTCTTGCAAACTCAGACAGGATTGAGACTGTCAGACCCCTCATTCCTGGTAATGAGAAATGCAACGAGCAGGAGTGGGCAGTGCTCCTCCAGCTTCACCCCTTCTCCCTCTGCATGGGCTCCCTGCTTGCCTTGATCAGGCACATCACAGAGGTGAGGAAGGCTTCTTGCTTACACCCAGGGACTTCAGTGTACTCAGGTCTACAGCTGAAACACAAAAGTTTCTTTCATCCTTACATTAAAATGGGTCTCCCTCACCTTGTCACAGCCTGAGCTGGAGACAACCCCTGAGATGAAGTGGGGCTGCAGGAAGCACCACTGCTTTGCAGGGGGGTGTGAAAACTACTCAGCTTCCAACACCTCTGAAAAGCTGAGAGTGTTTTACAGAGCTTTTGTTTTAACTACAGATTAGATGAACTTCAGTTGTTTTGTCTTAGTGCCTCTGTGCACCAGTACCTGGGAATGAGCAGTGGCAGGACAAGGGAAACAAACCACTTGTATAGATTGTTCCTATGTTTAGTGCCCACAAAGGAGACAAGAGTGTGAAATTCTGCTTCTGCTGACTTGCTAAACAAGCACAGGCCATATTGTGAAAGCAGACGTTTCATGAAATGAAGACAACTTTTCCATGTGTTTTATGAGATGACGGACCCTGGGGACCTTCTACATCCTCTGTTTCATCTGCACCTCCTGTAATACACTTAAAAGTTTCAGGTACTTCTTCAAACAACTGCCTTTTACTGCCATGGTCACTGTGTGCATCCTGGCCTGGCAGGCACTGTACCAGCTGACTATGGCAGAAAATGAAGTTGGCTATGGGGAAGGCCCTGGACATCCATTTGCTCACAACATTCAGCAGCTGATGAGGAAAACTGCTGTGGAAAGCCCATGCCATCATCTGAGGCTCTCAAACAAGCATGGTGGAGAACTTGAGGCTTCCATAGAACCCTGTGCAAGCTTCACAACATTTTTTTTAAAGATTTTGGCTTTCTTAGTACCACTCAAAGCCCACTGGCAGGCAGTGAGGTGGGACAGCCCTGGTGACACAGCAAGCAGCTGTTCTTCGCATACCAGCGTCCATCCCCTGTGCTAATCTCAGGATACCAGGCACCAGTGTAGGTCCAAGGTATGAAATTTGATAGTTCTCCCTGAGAACAGCAGGGCGGGTAACCTAAGTCACTGCAGAGTCAAGCCAAGGATTAAGAAATTCCCATTATTGCAATTTCCAGTCACATTTTTCAGAGTGTGACTCATTCAGGGTCACACGGTAAATACAGGAAAGACCCAAAATAGGTCGAGGTGCCCTGACCCTCAGGGCCAGGTGCTAACGACTCAACCATGCCTGTCAGATTGGGCAAGGAAAGTGCAGAGCTCTGGAGTTATGACAAGGTTTCACAACCTTCCAGCTCAGAGCTTGCAGAAAGAAAATGACATTAAAAATTATTTAAAAGAAAAGAAGGAAAAGAACCCTTCCCAGCACTAGTGACAAGATAACCTGCTGACAAAAAGAAAAGTGCTGAGAAATAGTCTATACAGGTGGCTCTAAAAATTATGAGACAGAAAAAAAAAGAAGAAATGTAATTTAAAGAATAGCCTCTCTCACACTAATGCCATTTTTGACATTCGAACAAGTAAAGATGACTAAAATAATATTTACATACTTACAAAATCACTGGATTTTGAAGACAACTCTGTTAGGTCATCTCCAGGGAGAAGAAGAATGATGGGCTAATTAGCTGTGTTTGCCAAAAAATGCTTTGCTTCTTTTTTGTTATTATTTGCTACACACTTCTCGCCTGGATTGGGACCTCTCTGTGCGAGATACTGCACACACAGACCGAGCAACAGCTCTGGCCTCCAGATGTTTACTCCTGGCGAGTGTTTGCACTGTGGTGGTTCTCTGAGGCCACTTCCAAGCACAATAAAATCCCACAGAGAAGGTGAGCTCACCCTCAGCAGCTGCCAGCTCTGCTCTGCTCCAGAGCTCTCTGTTCACTGGTGTTACCCAGCAAACACAGGTTGTGCTTTACCCAAAACCTCTTTGCTCAGTTGATTAGAAAAAAACCAGAGCTGACCCAAAACTGCAAATCAGGCCTTGGTTCCAAACTTTGACATTTTGTGCCATTATTCCGTCTTTTCACACATTGGCTGGTTTCCTGCTTCTGCTCAGAAATGAAAATTAACATGCATGAAGGGCAGTTTAGTGGGATGGGGTTTGTGGTGACATGGACAGGTCTGAACACAGCTGGGGGAAAGACAGCAAGGGGCTGGTGAGACCCATGCCTGCCCACTCCAAACTCCCTGCACCCAACAGTGCCCATGACCCAAGAAAGCAGGAATTCTGCCTCAAAACAAGCCCTTGGATTATGTCACTGATTTCACGACCACCGCTGCCTTTATGTCAGCACCAGTTTTTTCCCCTCTCATCCTTCTGATTCTGTCTCCCATCCCACCAGAGGGGATCAAGCAAAGAGCTTGTGCGGGGCTTAGTTGCTGGCTGTGGTTAAACCATGACAGAAGGGAAAGGGGAAAGTGAGGGAAGCGAGCAAATGAGGGAAGTGTTGCATCAGGAAACGACCAATAAAGATCTCCTGTATGCTAGGGGAGTCTCACAATTCTCCAGATAAATGGAGGACATTCCCATTGTTTCTGAGTGATCATTTAACCTTCATCATCAAACCTCATTTCAGGATCAAATCTTCCCAAAGCCAGATGCCTGTAACACTGCAACACTCACCATATGATTTATTCCAGGTAATCTGCCTTTGCAATATGCTAAGTGCCTCCTTTGGCACTATGGAAATCCATAAATGACATGGATAAAGGAGCAGTAAGCTTTGTGCTTGCTCAAAGACAGTATAGGAGAAATTACCAAGTATAACCTTATTTTTACACAGCCTAATTCTCAAATCCACTGGGGAGCTGCTGCCAGATATTTTTCTGGTAAAGAAATATCACTAGTCTGAAGCCAAGCATTGATTTAAAGCTGTATCTGTGTGGAGAGGTTGTAAAATTAAAGACGGGATTCCAAGGGAGAAAAGGAATGGGTGATTTAGAACAAAAGACTGTGTTTGAAGTACTTATTACAAGTGAACCAATCCTTGCACTAATGACAGTAGAAAAACTTGCAAGATACACAAAGAGCATCACTAAAGTGATAGGGTAGCTTCTGTCTCTTCACAGCCTGAGATGATAATTAATAAATATTCAGGTACTTGTGAAAATATTTCACAAGACCTCCTTTATTTTGACCAAACACTTAGTTCTCCAAAGATCTTTCCTAGAAGCCTGTTACTTATTAATTTCTTTTTCTTGGACCTTCAACTTTAAGCTTTAAGACTTTGATTCATGGAGCAGAAACAACAGCATGTGATCTCATCAGCCACCCACCCTCCCAACTGCAGAGACCAAACCTTTGGTGCAAATCCTCTCAACTGCTGAGAAAATGTTAACCAGGAACACACTTGCAAAAACCAGAACCAGTTCATGAACAAATGAACATCTCTCACTGTAAGAGCTTTGGGGGGAAAAAGAGATCTTATAGCATGGAATAGAAAGCAAACATTTTTAATGGCTGTGAGACCTTTTATGAGGTATGAGCTGCAGATTATTGGGGTACACCCAGCTCATGAAAATCAGTGTGGCTGCTTCAAGTTCCATGGATCTAGATGGATTTAGACCAACTGGATACTGAGCACAGGCATCTCAAATGAATCTTGCTGGACCTTGCTGTTCCTAAACATGCCCAATTTTAGTGATGCTTGTCACAACGGGAAGAACATTCTAGTGAGTGTTAAACTGAACCAATGCTCTCACATAATGTGTGCACAGCAGAGGCTCCAAAGAAGTACCTCATGTACATTGGCTTAGCTGCAGTCGCTGATAAAGGTAAAACTGGACTCCAAACACAAATGAGAAACTTGAAGACTGGGGGTGACCCAACATACTCTTAAAGTGTGTTACCATCATCAAGGCCTAATTTCTTCTTGGTCACTCGGTGGATGCACTTTCTACTGGAAGAGGACAGGCTAGGGGGGAGTTGAGTGCCAAGAGCTGATCTGAATACTCAGGATAATAAGGGATTAAGGGTTTCCCTAAACCAGGAAATTCTGAGTAGAATTTTCCTAAAATCTCATGAGCATAACAAAGCTCAGTTTCCAGTGGGGTGGTCTGGCACCTCTGTCTCCAGGTTCTGTTGGCTCCCTGAAAAGCCCTGGTCTTTACCAGAGGATGCATTTTTGAACTTTAATCCACAAAGCCTCCCCAGGTCCAGCCACACTCAGGAATGGGTTCACTCAGGCCAAGAGGAAGGCTCTGTCTCTCATACACATCCCAGACACTTCCCACCTTTCCGCCGTCCACACCACTCTGCGGAAAGCTTTCCCAGGGAATTGTGTGCCCAAGGAAAGGAAACCTAAGCAAACAAAAGACCCTTTGATCGTTTTATTAGAGTACAACCTACAGTACTTCCCTATGCCAAAACTGGGACAGGAAATACAGACGTGACTTCTGGGAGTCCTCTGCCTTCGTTATCACTGGAAAGGATGGGAGCTCTGTGTCATATTCAGCCAGAGATGCAAGCGGCTTGCGACGCTCTCTTCTGCAAGATGTAAACAAACTGGCAGCCAAGAAGATCCTCTCTCTGGGTTGTTTATATGCCTTTCCTCTGACCTGGTCACTTCTTTCCTGCACAACTGCTTTCTGTGGGAATGTATTCCCAAGTGCTCATGTCCCAGCCTTTTTTACGCTTGACTCTCCTGCCTGACAAACCTGGCTCTGCTCTAATGCTGCTGTGAGAGAGCACACTGAGGCTCTGCCTCTCCCCAGGCCCTGGTTTGGGCAAACCCCACCAAAGCCACTGGAAGTCAGTTTAGCTTTGATGAAAGTTTCAGGTTTGGGCTCTAATTGCCTGTGTAGAGAGGGACATGGCCATATGGATAAAATCTCCTGGGCAATGCAAGGACAGCCTTGGTGACAAACAGAAAGTGGCACTTGTGTCTGCGATGCCAGACCAAATGCAGTATGGAGAGTGTTTGTGGCTCTGCTGCCCAGGGTGCTTCCCCTCCTGCCTGTCTTTCTCCCAGCCTCTGGACCCACAGTGCCATGACAAAGAACAGGTCTCCCTGGGGTATGTCCCTTTTGCACCTCAAGATCTGAGAAATGGGAGCCTGTGCTGCAGTCAGTTCTCTCCTCCAGCTCCAGTCTGGGCAACTCTTGCAGATCCAGACCCTGGGTTTCAAATCCCCTGATAGTCAGGCGAGCCAGTACCAATGGGAAACTTCCCATTCTGAGAGGCTGTTTGATCCCACCATCGCTGTGGAGAAGGGTCCAACCTCCCCATGGGCCCAGGCTGCCCTGTGGGCTCCCTTGAACACACATGCAAAGACAAAGTCTATGGACTTTTTTATTTCACAAGTAATTCACTGGGCAGAGTCCCCTGAGCCTCTTCAGTTGCTTCCTGGGCACATCTCTGAAATTAACCTCAGAGCTAATGAAGCCAATTATCAACAGCAGACATGGTCTCCCTCTAATTATTTTCCCTGGAAAGGTCACCCAGAGTGGCACATTGTGAAACCCAGCTAATTGCATTGTCTGCTCACAGCACGGAGCCGGCTCCTGTAGGGCTCCGCCGGCCTCGGGGGAGCCTCATGTGCCATCGCCCAACAATTGGAGCCTCCAGCAGGGGAAAGAGGTGGCTGTGAGAGAGGAACCCACTGCCAAGGCCTCCCTGCCACCAACGTCGCTCATGGGTCCAGGCTCTGACTGCTGGCTGATCCCCCTCCTTTCAGATGTGGCCAGCCAGCCCAGCAGTCAAGGCAGAAGATGAGATGAACATGCCAAGCTATCTGGGTATCAGAAGGAAGCGTCTGGATGTTTCTCTTTGGAAATTGTTTTGTTTTCATTTGGCTCTTAAAAATTTGTTATTTATTTTCTTCTTTAGAAAAGAAAGGGAGGGAGAATTTTAGTTGGAAAAATCCAAGCCCACGGCCTAGCTCTGGGACTTGGAGAGGGATGTGGTTGGTAACATCAGCTGTAGAAGAGCTCAGTGAGGGTGCTGCCCCATTTCTAAATTAACAAGGGTGGGGAGGAGGAAATCCTGGTATTTTTGAAAATTATCTAGATGAAATATGGTCAGACCAACCCAAAGAAATGGCACAGAGCAGGACAAGAGCAGAACGTCTTGCACTGTTTTCTTTGGGCAAAACATTTCTGATAGAGCAACCAGTGACATTTCTGAGGAGTCCATGAAGCTACAGATTCTCCACTGTGAGTTTTATACCAGCCCTGCCCTCTTTTATCTTCACGATTACCAAAGCATTCCCAAGAGGGCACCAAACCTTGCTCTCACCAGCCCACAGAGCAGCTCAGGGAAGGGGAAAGGGCATCTTTCCTCATGCTTTTCTCATATTTTCATACAATAAAAGTAGAATGCAACATACTGTGCCCTGTCTTCAACACCTGCATCCAGCAGCAAATACAGCTCCACTGCAAGACCCCAGTGTCTGATCCTATGGATCAGAGCTCACCACACCCCACCTTTCCCTACAAGTTTTAGGAAGAAAAGCTAAAATTTAGAAGCACTTCTGAAATCCTGTCTTTGACATTTGGGATTAAAGAGGACAAAGTATATATGCCTACAAATGGATGCTATTTGGGAATTTGAGTGGGAAGTAATGCTGTGACTGCTTGTTACGTAACCAAGCTGAACCTGCAGGTTTTCTACCCCAATTCCCAAAGTACAGCAGGATCTCTCCTATTCCTGATGGGCTTCCCTGAGCCCACCAGCACCACCATAATCGGGTTGCTGTGAGGCTCCAGTTTGTTTTCAAACACACAAACAAAACTTATCTGGGGAGCAATGCAATATCCACCCCTCCAGCAGGACAGTCCAGGATGGACAATCCAGCTGCTACCCTGGACCCTGCAGCTCGCTTTTATCAGAGGTTGCTTTGGAAGGAGAACATGCTAAATCAAAAGTGGTTAACAAAAGATACGTGATCCATCAAAAGCAAGCTCCAGATGCTGCATTTCTGGCATCAGCAGCAAGAGGATCCAAGCAGCTGGATGTAAGACCAGCTGTGTGGACTCTTTCCCTCTTCCCCTCCTCTCTCCCCTCTGTGGCTTGGGGCACAGTGTGCCTGTGCCCCGATGTGACACAGCCCCTAATCACATTCACATGTCAGGTCACACCAGGCGGGAGATGATGTGTGTGACCACAATAAAGAAGGGAATTTTTCCCTTTGAGATTTCTTTGTTGACTTTAATAAAGGCTCCCTCTGGGCTTTCATGCTTCAAAGGAAAAGAGGAGAGGGACCATCTTCACACATCCTAATTAACAACATGTAATAATTGTTCTTGCATGCTGCTTTGGTCCTGCACAGCTCAAAGGAAGGAGGACATTTCTGAAAGGGCTTAGAGAACATCAGTGTCCTCCAGCCTCAATAAACCTCAGAAAACCATGGCATCAAGATGGATATGCCAAAAGATTTGCATGTAATTCTGTACAGAATGGCACTGGCAGAGGCACACAAGGGGACAGGGGTGACCAGATGCATCTTCTGCAGGGTTTCTTTCTTAGGTTGGAGGATGAAAGTACTTTGGTGGCCTCTCCTCTGCCCTGTGAGAGGACACAGTGAAGCTGCTGCTCTGACATTTCGGTTTGGAAGGGAGCACAGAGTCAGCATGCCAGTAACACATCCCCATCACCTCTGAGGTGCCTGGCACTGTAAAAACAGAGTCTCAGCATCTCCATGAAATCGGATCCTGGATCCCACAGTGAAGTCCAGGAGGGACCAGGGAATACCAGGATCTTTTGGGAAGCCAATAGAAAGTAGGTCAGTTGTACTCTTCATATTTTCAAGCAACACTGAGTTTTCAGTAAGAAACAGAATTTCTCCCAACTGCGTGGCCACTGAAAAGAAGTCCCATGTGTATTGGTAAAGAAAGTGCAACTCTCTGGCACTGAAGCCCTGTTTTTGGGGCTCCTGATGAAACCCTGCCATCAGTACAGCCCTCCTGTACACACCAGCACTCCTGCCAGCTCACACCACTTCTCACTGAGGGGCAAGATACAGCCTTAGTGCCCTGAGGGAGCGCAGCAGTGATTGTAACATCAATATCTCTGACCCAGACAGCTCTCGAGTCTGGCACCTGAGACAGACACCACAATCTTCCCCTAAATTACCCATTCAAACTCTAGATTATTCTTAGAGCTCTGTTCAGAGAAAGGACTTTAGGAAATCCACCACGGATTTTTAAAGTTATTTCCCAGACTTTAGGAATCTCCACTTCCTTGCTGGACTATGGTGTTCACATAGGCCCACATCCTCACACCAATTCCTTCAATCTCATAGCAACACATCCTTCATCCTTGTAGTGTGATCCTTTCAAGAGGCTGAATGGTCAGGCACTCTCACATTCATTTTGTGTAAGGGAAAACCCAAGTACACGTGATTCTCCTGCCACAGGAGTGGGATTACCTGGGCAGTGTGCCAGTGTCTGTAAGCCACGTCCCAATACCTGAGCCACAAAAAGATGCCCCTTATGGAAAGCTCCTGGGCTATATACAGAGATCTCACCCCTTCCAACATGCTCAGCTGGAAGATCAAGGGGTTTGTAGTGCATCAAGAGTCACAACTGGTTTTCCTGGCCTTCCCTGCAATGATCCAATTGAGTAGTTCCCATCACCACTCAGAGGTGGGAAGGTTCCCACCTGGCATTTCATTTAACAAGTCAGCCCATGTAGGGCAGCTCAGAGCCCATCCTGAGTGGACCTCTTTGAAATCCTGCTACAAGCCCCAAGTTTTTGTTTGCCTGGAAACACAACAATGAGTATTTGAGCTACAGCCCTGAACACAAGAGGTCCCAATGCCATTCACAAAATATTTAGGCAGAGGAGGATCACAGTACATTTAAATTTTTAAGGGCAACTTAGGCACTAATTCTGTCTGGCCTATGAAGAAGGTAAATAAGAGAGTCCTCAAGCTGATAACATGAGTTAAAACAGGAGGACTGGCAGGGCTCCAGGCCTGAGCACTGATGGATTGGGGAAGATACAGAGAACCTGCCAGGAATACACCAGGTTTAGGCTCGGGCCTGTTATGGCCTTGGGTAAACAAATGCTACGTTTGTTAACCAACATGAAATGCAGGAGTCTATAGAAACCACATGTTTTCCATCCATTCCATGTGCTCCATCAGCCTGATGGAGTTAGATGATGCAGACAGACAGTCTGAGATCTGGGTTAAATAAGTTGAACTGTTTTATTTTTCTCTTGGCATTGCAGTGGGCGCAAGAAATTCTCACAGGGTGGAACATCTGGAACACATTACTCACTAAGAGTGAAAGATGCTGTTGTGTTTGTGGAGGAACCAAGCACGCTTCTTGCAAGCATCTGACACAAACCAGAGTGACAATTAACGGCATGGCAGCTTTCTTGAAAGGGTATTAGTTCTGCCTCATGTTAAATAATACCTTTGTCAGCTCAGCTGACGGTACAGGTTTCCAAGCAGGCATTTCCCTAGCCCAGGAAGAGACATGAAAGAAGTGGCAGCCTGGCATTTGCACGGGCAGCAGGGGGAATTCTTACATACAGTAGCAAGATGGAACTCCTGTCAGATTTAGAGCACAGTAGGAAGTGATGCTATGATTTCTATCGACACATAGATGATATTTTTCACCCAACAGTTTCCTCATAAAGCTAATACAGAAATACAGTGTAAGTCAGCCAGAAATCTGTGGATTTCAGTCAAAAGCAGATGAGCCAAAGCAGCAAACAAAAGGATTTTCTATTCTTTAGTGGCTGGTGGCTCAGGCTCTTGCACAGAATGTGGGAGCCTTGGATTGGGTCCCATCTTTCCTTGAAGGACCTTTAGTTCAGATCTTAGTCCAGTTTTCCAGCTACTTTTTTCCCTAGCTAAGACACCACATCCTCCAACACCCAGTGGTCTGTGTCCTGCGTGTGAGGTGTTTCTCTCCTGCAAAAGCTCGCCAAGGAAAACTAGGTGAAAAAAGGTGGACACAGAACTGGAGAGAGAATCGAGATTGCTTCCTTGGAGGACAGATGCCAACAATGTGAGTCAGGAGAGGCTGCATCCCATGGGTGCTGCAAGGGGATGGAGGGTGATCCAAGGGAAGCATAAAAGAGATGAGACTGAGGATGTCATCACACAATTAAGCAAGTCAGGTCAATTGGAAGAAGAGAAGAAAGACAGAGCACTTGAACTACAAGGTCAGTGAAGGAAAAGGACATAGAAAGACAGAGAAAAGATCCTTCTTGTGCCCTTGGCTGATGATACCAGCGTGTCTTCCACTGCCCAGACAGAAATCCTGAACAACAACCTTTCTGAACAACGGGTTTTTGTTAAAGTAAATATGTACATTTGTACCTCAGGATGCACTTGCCAAAACCACTCTGTCAGCAATACATTTTAACTCTTCAGGAAACTACCTTTGTTTTCCTTTTCTGAGTATGAACAATTCAAGTAATTTGCTCTTACCCACTCTTCCAGAAATTAGAAAAGAGCTTCTAATAAGACCCAGAACAATCTTACATAAAAATGCCTACTCATTTTACCATGCTAACAGAAGAGCTACTTCAGGTTCAGACAGAATGAACAAATAAATATGTTTTCAGACCATAATGGCAGAAAAGTGCTTCCACTCTATGTGTACATCAATTATTTCCTTCTATTTAAACCCATGACTAATTACCCTTGGAAGCAAATAGCTAACATCCAGTCGAGTACAGGCATCCCTTTTAATTTAATCAAGAACTCATCTAGCTTGAAAATCATGGCAATTATCAATGAAGTGGAGGGTTGTACGGACCTAAGCCCTGTAGCAGAAAGTGCAGAGCATCATAGGAGGGTGACTTCCAGAAAGGATGAAGGGAAATGTCCAGATTATGGATAAAAATGCACAATTTGTGAGGTAACTTCAGAGAGGCACTCATGACTACTCAGGAAGATCCAGAGATTAGTGTTTGTCCCAGCCTCAAAAGACCTAGGCCCAATTTTCAAAAAAAACATAAAAATTTGCTGTGAAGATGGAGGTTTTGTGGAAACCCCCAGAATTTTCTTCCAGAAGGTGAACTAGGTAAAAAACTCCAAGCCACCATCATTAAAAATCCTTTGGGATTACTTTTGCCTGCACTGACGTGTTCTGAACCAATTCCTCCTGCAGCTCAACACACCCTGGGTCATCACAGGTTTTAAGCTGAGCCTGGAGTTCAAACTGATTTTTTGTAGACCCATACACATGAGAAAGGCAGATTGAGAAGACCACACACACGGTAGCAGCTTTCTCAAGGGTTTCCCCATCTACAGCCATTACAGGTGTCACATCACCTCACAACACATCTGTGCCTGCTCTTGAAATCAGCTGGCATGCCATGTGCCCAGCAAAGCAGCCAGGGTAATGCTGTGGGCAATGTTTTGAGATTTTTTTGGCCATGGTTTCTAATATGCAAACATAGTTACAGTTTTTGCCCTGTTACCATCACACAGTCTTATTCCAATTTTGGCCTCCCTCGTTTCACTGGTTAGGAACAGGCTGGCTTTCAGAGAGAGGAGTTTGAGCAAAAGAAGAGGGCCAGACCAACACCTTCTCCCCCTCCAGAGACCAACTACTGAAAAAAACCCACAAGAATCATAATCACAGAATCACAGATTGGTTTGAGTTGGAAGGAGCCTTCAAGATCATCTTGTTCCAACCTCTGCTACGGGCAGAGAACCTTCCACTAGACCTGGCTTCTGAAAGCCATTCCCCTTGTCCTGTCACTACGTGCCCTTGTAAAAGTCATAATGATGTTCATGAGGCAGCACTGGGAATAATTTCTTGTTTTTTAACATCCATATGCTGGGAATACACCACATATGTTTAACAGGAAACATACAGCTAAAGCAAAAATGATATGTGAAAAATAAGGTCCTTTACCTCATCAAGTCCCTGCAAGAGCTGAAGAGCATTAGTGGTTTCTTCCACTGACATTTTGCATTAGTCCTTTTGGAGGAGGTCCAATGTAATGTGAATTAGATATGTTGCTAAAAAAAAAACCCCAAAACCAACAAGAGATGTCCATGGGTGTTTTTAATGCTTCTGTATACCACGCATCTCAACGCAAGGCTTCTGAGACAGAAAAAGACATTAAGCAGCATATGTATTCGGGTGTTTATATATATATATATGCATAAAAATATATATTCTCATCTAGAAAGATCAAGTCAGATCACTGGGAGATTCTTATATTTAACAAGCAACTTCACGAAGCCAAAAACCAAGAGGCATTTGATTAAAACAACCAATTAAGGTTTGGCATGGGTACTATGAAAACCTTAGAAGCTGTTGGCTATCAAAACTTTCCTCCTGAAAGAGAAATCTTCATTGCCTGCCAGACACAGTAGCAACTCTGCAAGCTCACATGCTGCTCTGCTCTGTGTTTTCTCATCCTTGAGCAGCCACTGGCCAAAACTGATGTGAGACACAGAGAGGAATCATTTGCTGGTACAGTATTTGCTTTTTGACAGTGTGGCAAGTCACGAGGTTCCAGATTCTAAAAAATTCCCATTTTTTAGATAAATATTTCAGCTTACAATCAGAACTAATTTTCCAAAAGTCTACAGAAGCCATGACTCATCCATATTTGAAGGAGAATTGTAAGGTTGCTTTCTGACCAAATACCCCATTAATTGCGTATTCCCTTGTTTTGCAAATCTTCCTACAAACTGAACATGCACAGAGCAAAAGCTTTGATCCCTGAATATCTACGAAAAATCCAAGTTTAATCCAAAGTTCAGTACTGTAAGTACAGAGCCATATCACACCTCAACTTCTAATTTTCCAAGGTCAAAAGTTATTTAGCAGGACACAGAAGAACTTCTGCTCTTTATAAATAAAATAACAAAGAGACATGAATTTCTAAAGTTCGGGTTCTGAGTTTGCACTCAAGCCCTTACAAAAGTGAGGGATAATTCTAAGACATAGGAAACCTTTGGTCTTCTCAGTAAGATGGAGTATGTTTTCCTTGCCAGTCTGTACATGTTTCAACAGCCTTCTACCACAGTTTTGCCCTTCTGGAACTTCAGGTTTAAACAAATTCAGGATGCCACAGGGAAAACTAAAGTTGATGTAGAAGCAGCAAAGCCTGTTCTTCTCCAAAAATCACTCCTGAGATGGTCTGTGAGCAGATGCTGAGATATCTTTGGAAACACTAAGTGGGGAGGTGAGGATGCAGGAAAATGGCAGAGAAGATGGTTTTATGTTCATTCCTTCATGCACACACGTGGGATTCCTCTGAGCAAGTCCCAGCCATGTAGATACAGACCTCAAGCAGAAATGGATGTTCCCAATCCCTCCTGAGTTTGGTGGCAGGACATTTTGCAGGTGTATTGCAGTCCAACAGAGTAGCTCTCTGAAATAAAGGGCAGCTCGACAGATCATCAACTCCAGCTCTATGCACTCCAAGAAGGCAGGACTGGATGCCAAAATTCCCCCTGAAGCCACAGCAGGCCCTGGGCTCAGCAGCTTTGCTCTCTGGTGTTGCTGTGCCCAGCATCCATCCCCACTCCCCAAAGGGACTCTGGTGCTCTGTGGGAAATCCCAGGGTATCCAGCACTGCTTGGGAAATTCAAGATGAGCTTGAATTTTGTTTTCTGAATAGGCCTTTGAGGTTTTTTTGCTGTGCTCTAATCACAGAAGTTTGTTTTTGTCCCATGGCTCGCTTCCCTCCTGCAGACAAGGGAATGCCCCTGGGAGGTTCCAAGGGAACCAAGGCAAGGCTGCTCCTGCCACAAGCCTGGGTGAACACAGGTGGTGAACAAATGTACAGGAGAGAAAAAAGAAGCACAGAGTTAAGGAGAGACCAAAGGGAAGAGAAGAAAAGGAGCAGAAATCAGCAGCAAGGCAGACTGTGGGGTGGGGGGGGGAAGCCCATGGACTGAGGAAGAAAGGAAAGGAGCAGGATAAATACGGGGTTGTGGCAGCTGTGTGATGACAGGCACTGGGATGATGGGACAGATACAAGACCCAGCAACAGTTGTGAACTAAAAGTTTACAAAGGCTGATTTCTTTCCCGGACTCCCACTTTACAGGACTTGAACTCAGGAAGAGAGAAAACCACAGACTCGGTGTCTGCTCAGCCTGCCCGGGACATCCTTTAAGACCCAGCCAAAACCCAAAAACGCTGTGATGTGTGCCTGGAGGCCATGAAGAGCTCATGCAAGAGAGCAAATCCCAGGGGAGCCACCCATTTCCCAGCGGTGGCTGGCTCAGAGAAAGGCTCCTTGGCCTTAGGGTCTTGGCTGTGGGCACTGAAGGGCTTGTGGAGAATTAGCCCCTTTTACTCCATCAACTAGACAAGTTCTCTCTTAGGGCTGGAGACCCAAGTGGCATTTATTATACCCCATTCAGGGTTGTAGGAGAGCCTCCCTGAAGCAAATTAAATACTTTCTTCTCCTCTTCTTCTTTTTCTCTTTACTTTTTTTTTTTTTAAGAAAAAAATAAAATGCCAAAGCATGCTCTGCTGTTACAAGCAAAAGCCAAAGCAAGGGCACGAGCATTGCCTCAGGATCCAGGAGTGAATTTTAAGCCACTTCACTGCAGCAGATATACTGATAAAAGTGGCTCACAGCCAGTGGGATTTATACCTGCACAAGCAACACCCAGTGGATTTCCAGTCCATCACCATAATTGCTGCAAGCAGTATATGCTATTCATAGGGAATAGGAAACACAGACCTGAAATGCTGGATTTGCTTTTCTTCTTCATTAGTGCTTATTTTAACTTTCTCCTGCAAGTAAATGGGCAAGTTCCACTACTGGCAGCTGAAGACACTGTTCATTGCCAAGATGAAAAACTAATGTTCCCTTGCTATAGGCTTTATATTTAAAGCAGAAGGAAGAATATGGTTCAAGACTGCTAATGCAGCTGGCTGTTATTAGAGAAAAAAACGTCTCCCCTAAGCTGGCTTTGACGCCAAACAAAAGAAACAGCTAAAAGTTTTCCCCCAAATAAAGTATCCTTTCATGAAACAGAGTCCTCAATGGGAAAATATGTAGGTAAAAATCTTGGTGTGGGCAACTTTCTGAATAGCTGTCTTTAGGTTTTCTTTTAGTATAAACTACAAATCTATCTCCATCATGCTGTCCCAGGGTGGGGCACAGAAGCCCTAAAGGTGCAGTTCCCACAGGTGGGACTCCCTTCCTAAGGTGTGCATCGTGGCACAGAGAGGGGGATGGAAAGCAGACACGTTTAGATCATAGAATATCCTGAGCTGGAAAGGAGCCACAAGGATCCTTGAGTCCAACCCCTGGCCCTGCACAGGGCATCCCACCATGTCCCTGAGAGCATTCTCCAAACATTTCTTGAGCTCTGTGAGGCTCGGTGCTGTGGCCATTCCCTGGGGAGTCTGTTCCAGTGCCCAACTACCCTCTGGGTGAAGAACCTTTTCCTGATATCCAACCTAAAGCTCCCCTGTCTCAGCTCCATGCCATTCCCTCAGGTCCTGTCACTGGTCACCAGAGAGCTTGCTCCAAGCCCTTCTTTGTGCCCAGGTTTGCCTGGATGAAGGGAGGTGGTTGCCCTTTTCCAAGGAGCTCTGCTCCCCTCCCATGCTACCAGGCAGCCACTCCTCTCAGCAACAGGGAATATCGACTTCAAAATTGATTTCCCTGCTCCTAAGCCAACACACAGTCTTGTACTTTTACATTTAATGGGTTTAAAACATTCAAGTTTTCTTCTGGTCCCAAATGCATATGCATTTCTTCATGTATTCAAGCCTAAACTAACCCAGCTCCAATTCCTGAAAATATTTAAGGATGCACTTAATTTAAAACATGTGAGCAGTCTCAGTGAGGTCAGTGGGATTGTGCTTGAATATTGCTGCTTTCTAACAGACCCCAGCCATGCCTCTCCCTGCTACACCCCAAGATGAGGGTCAGGAAAACTCCGTAACAGCCAATTTTGCCACAGAAGAACTTTGCCCAGGAGGGAAAAAAAGGTAAACAGGAAATGGCAAAGTGAAGCCATTTGCCCCAACGTCAGAAAGCAAGTCACTAAAACAGCCAAGTACCAAGGATCCAGGGAACAACAGCTCCAGTGTTCAGAGGGAACCACACATGGGGCTTTCACATCACAGCATGCACAGGGGCTTCAGCCACAGCAGAGTTTTAACTGCCCATCTTCCTAAAACAGTCTTAAGGGGAATTAAAGGCAAGTCAGGGCTGATGAGATTATTGTACCAGTCTCCTCCAAATAAATACAAGCTAAAAATAGCAGCAGAGGACAGATCTTGCATCTCACCAAGAGGCGGATAAGCCGCCCTCGCTGTAGGCACACAAAAGCAGGCCAGACAGATGTTTACGCTGGGTGATTTAGCACATCTGAATTGTCAAGTTGTTTGATAACTTCATACTCAAAAACGTTTCTTCCCTCATTACAGAAACATCCTGGTTTCCAGCAAAAAGTGCTGCTGGCACCAGAATTCCCCACATGCTGTTTTCTGCAGAGCAGAAATCAGAGGAGTTTATCGCTCGGGAAGAAAAGCTGTAGATGGGTGGCAGTTTTCAGTCAGCTTCTGGTGGGTCTTCCCTTCCCTCTTTCCACCTCTTAAAATGTGGTGGCTGTGCCCGTGCAATAGGGACAGGCTGGATCCTTTCTTTCCCCAGGCTCCTGGCTGCAAGGCAAACATGCAGTGCCAGTGCAGAGCTATTCTTGCATTGCTGTGCTCTGCAGGGAGACGGGATCCGATTTACCCCAGAAGCTCTGCCGCTGTGCTCCAGCTCGACAGGGACACTCCTTAATCTGCACGAGGAAACCAAAGGACTTGAAACAATAAGAGAAAAGGAAATCATTGTTTTAAGACACGTACTGAAATATCATTGTGTGGATGTACTTAACAGATGGGGAATGCAATGGCCAAATTCAGGCTCCCCTGGGTGCGTTTTCTCAGAACCAGGCTGCCCCATCCTTTCTGTGGGTAGAAAAACAGGAGGGAGATGATGTGTGAAAGCTTCCTCAACCACATGGGAAGTGATGGTGGCATTGAAGACCCCACCTGTGCCAGGGTGATGCAGTCAGGCATTTTGCTGGGCTTGAACAGCGAAGGGCATTTTGTGCACGGCCATATTTCTACACTATTCAGTTCAGAAACCCCTGGGAAAAACATTCACCTTAAAAAAGGTAGTAAGAGACTAAAAATGCTGTATCCATTTATACATTGGCCAACAGAGGCTCTTGACTTGCCAAGGGACAGCATGCAGGGAGAAAAATGTGCCTGTTGGACACTCAAATTTGGTAAGAGCTGCATGCCTGGAGCTCTCTGGCTGCTGCTGGCAGACTCAGCCCAGTGGCTGTCTTTTTGTACAGGAAGGAGGTCTGCACATCCCATTAGCTCTTCTGGACCTGCCACCCAGCACACACACTGGCAAGAACAAGGTGTCAGAGCATCCCTGCCACCCTCAGCACTGCTGCTGGCAGAGAGTCTGTGGAAATATCCTCAGAAGTACATGATTCAGATAAGTGTGGCTTGGATGGAGAAGTCCTGAACTTCTCCACTTCCTGCACTTTGCCTCCCACCACTCAGAGGGCTCCAGCTGTGAAAACAGAATTCCTTACAGGTACAAAAAATAAGAATGTCCTATCAGCTAACGGGTCAAGGATCTGACCAGAAATAGTCAAAGCAAGCCCCAAAACATGTACAATGTGGACATCAGGTCCTTAGCATAAATACCTCATTCTGCAGATCCATGTCGTGCAGATGCCACTTAAGCTGCAAGGAGGTTGCTCTGTGCACCCTGTGCCCTATCCTGGGGCGCCACATCCACCTGAGCCCACTGTACAAAACAATCTGCCATCAGTGACTGCCACAGCACAGGGTGCTGAGTGAGGACAGCTGTGGGACTGCAGGCCTGTTTATAAGGGCACTCTGTGTCATGTTTCAAGGGCACACACAGGCTCAATCCATCTGAATTACTGCAATTGCAGTGTCCTTCAGTACCAGAGCCCATCTCACTGTGTCCCGACACCCCCAGGGCCAATATATCCCCCCTGACACACACAGGGGATCAGTTGGGGTGCCCAGCCAGCAGGACCCACAGCCAGCTACAGATATTTGGATTCCCCTCTGAGAGATGCTGCACAGCCAGGACTGGCAGAGAGATTTTGGGTAAGAGCTCCCATCAGTCCCACTGGGAGATGAGGACCTAAAATTCTGCCGTGGGGAGCTCTGGAAACATCAGCCCAGGTTCGTATCAGGAGTGGGGCTGGGATTCCCTCCTCCTCCCTCTCTCCTTCTCTTCAGCAACACAATGCCGCCCTTTCTCCGTTTCCGAAAGGGGTCTTGCAGGGCTCTGCATCAGAGATCAGGGGCCGTTTTGAAAGGAGGAACCCGCAGTTTGACCCCTGCTCTATTGAGAGACCTTTTGTGCCTCTGCAAAGCTCTGCGCTCTGCATTGGCCTCGCGGCCAGCGGAGGGAAACGCTGCAGGAAGCAGGGATTTATTCTGCTGCTGACAATCGGGAGCAGCAGTGTCCTCTGGTGCCTTCATTGTCCAAAGGTGTTTGAGTGTAAAGCTCACACATAATAGCGACTTTCCAGTGATGCCTGTTGAAAAAGCCCTTTGGAGCTCGCCAGCTCTGCCGGGAATGCAAGACCTCAGGTGTCCGGGCTTATCTTCCAACCAAACTCATTTATTTAACAGCCAACTCCGATTACTCCTTGTAGTTAAAAGAAAGCCCCAAAACAAAGGCTCAGCAGCCGTGTGCTCCTCAGCCATTCAGCACTGCCGGTGCGGGAAGCAGGTGTTCCGAGGTCTGCATTCCCACTCCAGCCTGAAGAGGCTGGAATAAGACACCACCTTTTGAAATGTCCGCTCAAAAAGAAAGAAAGAGGCAGCACAGCCTCACTTTGCAGGCTGGGAGCAGGCGAAGGGCTCAGCTAATTCATAGCATGAGCTGGCCGAATGCTTCAAAAGGCATTTCCAAGGAAATTTCTGCAAATATGGAAATGAATCAAACTAAGTGGTTTTTACACCTCTTTCTTTTTTTTTTCTAATGGTGTTTTCTAAGTGCTTGGGGAGTGCGCGTTTTTCACTTCGAACATCTACATACCTCCTTTGCTGACAAACAGGCATTTGCAATGGAAACAGGTTGGATATTAGGAGGAATTTCTTCACAGAAAGGATTGTTAACATTGGAATGAACTGCCCGGGAGGTGGTGCAGACACCATCCCTGGAGGAGTTAAAAGTGGCACTCAGTGCCATGGTCTGGTTGACAAGGTGGTATTTGGTCAAAGGTTGGATCCATGAATCTCAAAGGTCTTTTCCAAGCTCCTTGATTCTGTGATTCTGATTCTATAAAACAACCCTCTCCTTCACTCTGCAGTGACAATCCAAGCACCCAAGCAGCCATCCCATCAGCATCCCACTCTGTCACAAAGGCACAAAGACTGGGAGTGCTTGGCTGGAAAAGCCCTCATCATTTGGCTCTGAAAATCTTCACCTGAATTTAGAAAAGCATTCTTCAAAATGCAAACTTAGTTGGGGCGGGGAGGGGGGAAACCTTGCAAAAGGAAGTTTTTAGTAGGAGCAAAAGATAATGTTTGTCACATAAGTCACAAACTGTAGCTTGAAATTATCCAAGTACAGGTCAGGGTCCCAGTGTCATCTCTCTTTTGCCCTCATAAATAACAGAAATTGGTATTTGTTGTGCAGAGGTATTAAGAGAAAGGATGACAAGGAGGTGCTTGTGCTGACACAGGCCCAAAGGCTCTGCTTTCCCAGGGCTTGGTGTGCTCTGGGGCGCTGCTCCAGGAGGAGCAGGGGCAGCTGGTCTGAAATTGTGCTTGAACATGATGCTGGGCTGCTTCCTCTGTGATGGCTCCTTGAGAACATACGCTGGCCCAGCAGCAAACAGGAGTGGGATTTCTTGGACCTTTGTGTTTGTCTTTCTAAAATCTATTTCACTGAAAAAAATTGCCATTTCCTCTCCCTTTTCTCATCAGCCAAGCAGCAAAAGTGGGGCTAAAGCGCTGGTCCATCTCAACTGGTTTCTGTGCTGTAGCATCCTCCAGGACTTGGACAAAGGCTCCGTGTCCTGCTCTTACTCCACACAGTATGACCAGGCAGTGCCCATGTCAGCACTGGATGAGCCCAGCCCCATAACCCAGATCAGAGAACAGCAGCACCCACAGCTCAGACCAGCACAGCCAAATCTCAGCATCTCTGGCCTTGGCTGTACCTCCAGCTCTCAAGCCCATGAGCCTCGTAGTGCACTGGGGCCCTTCTGAAATGCACACTCTCTCCTAACCCAGCTATGTTAAGATAATAGCATCCCCCCACCTCCCTTTTTAATAAAGCTGCCAGTTTTAAAGATGCATCACAGTAATTTCTTAAAAGCTACAGGCCATCAGTGCTGCCTAAGTGCTCTTTACTGGGAGTACGGCACTGGGGGACTGCAGAGAACTCACTCACAAGCTAAAAATATTCCCACCTCATTATATACTCTAGTGGATTACTCAACAATTACACTTATTAGATCCAAAGGTAATTACCATTTTGCTAATCAGGTGTCCCTTTTGTTAATACACAAAATCAGCCATGCCACCTTTATTCTTGGTCATGCCTCACACCTGCAGCAGCAGGGCCTCTGCACTCACCCCACCCTGCAATGAGGGTGCTCATCCCCCAGTCATCAACTCTTTCTCCTCTTCCTGTAGGAGTAAGGCTTCTGTCTCCAAGTCATGGTCAAGCTCAGACATAACCAATGTGACTGTCAGGAGACAGAGGCTCTGCCCAAGCCTTCTGGCTCCAGAGCAGGGACATTTGCCAGAGATTCACTCTGCTTGCACTGAGCTCTTCACACCATGGGTGATACCTTCAATGTGCCACAGACACAGCACTGTGGCACCTCTGTGTGCGTGTGACAACCACTGTCCATGCTGGAGTGAAAAGGAGACTCTGCACACCCATCCTCATATTGAGGTGCCACTGGAAACATGTCACCAAAACCTCTCCAGGAGCCTGAGCACCTTCAGGAGCTACATGCAGCAGCAAGCTGGTTACCTGCAGTTGGATTTAAGCTGTGCATAAGTGTTTCTTTCACAAACTGGGTCCAGGCAAAGCCATTCTAACTTCCTCTGCGCTCAGCATCATTGCCATGCCAGAGCTGCCCCAGCAGCACTGGCCAAAGCAGCCCATGCATGGAAGGAAACAGCCATGCCAGGGTTGTGACAACCCCTCTTCCTGGAGAGCTGTAGAAATCACTCCCAGTGAGTGGCAGCAATGTTTCCAGTTGGCCCAGCCAGATCAGGAGCCTTAAGAGGCCTTAGACCATTTTCACCCCTGGGAGTACCAGCTCAGAGTTTCAACCACCCTCCCATGCAGAGCCATCAGTCCAGTGAGTGCTTTTCCTTTGGTCCTCCTGTTGCTGTTTCATGGGATGGGTTTCTAAGAGCAGAGAGAGGGAAAAAACTGCCATGCTGCCAATAGAAAATATGCAGGAATGAGAGGTCAGCAGTACAGTCGCCTCAAAATCCCAAAGACATGTTAAAGGCTTTATTGTTTGGCATCTAATACTAGGGCCTGCTTTGTCTCTTCACTCTGTGTTTAAAGCTACACTCACTTTTGGGTTTTTGTCCAAGTCTGATCAGTTACCAAAAGGCATTTCTATTCTCTCCACAATCATTTCTGGGAAGAGTAATTAATTGATATTAATTTGGAGAGAAAAGGCATAGCAATGAACTTTTCCAGTCCAGAAGTAAATGGTAATATATTAAAAACCTACTGGTGATAAAAAGAGAAGACACATAAGTTATGATCTTTCTACCATAAAGTGCTGCTTATTGAAAGAAGCAAAGTATTTTGAGTAGTTTCAACCCTTTCAAATGGTTTAATTTAAAACAATAGTCTATTTTTTAAATCTAAGCTAAAAAGCATTAGGCTTGTTCCTCCCAAACCAGACCATCTTCTGTTCACTGTTACTGGTGATCCAGAAGCAAGAAATTCCCTTAACCACTCCAGATTGGCTGTGCTAAGTATGGGAGATATTGAAGGACTGAGCTGGATGCAGATGAGAAGGAAGGAAAGAAATTCAATAGGTTTTTACTTTCCACTGAGTATTTTACATTCCTGTTCTCTGTGTGAGATGTTTTTTGTGATTTTCTTTCAAAACAAAAATCTGTTTTCAGCAAACGAACCAGAGCACATGAAACAGAATACAAAGTTGGTGAAACACAGGTAAAAACCCCAAACATCTAGGGAGTCATAATTCTGCCACTCTGAGCCTGGACCAGAAGCTGGCTACAGTCTTGCCCTTAGTTCAAAACCACCCTAGGAGATGCTAATTGGACACATCTGACGGTGTTGCAGCCCCAAATTTCAAAAAGGCACAAAGGAAGGACAAGTGCTGAAACACCAAAGCAAAATGACTTTGTGCAGTGATCAGGTGGATAGAGACTGGAGGAGAGCATGGTCAGAGCTGCAGCTGATTTCCTGCAGGGAGAGTGAGACAAGAACAGCACTGGGAAGAAAAATATTGCACAGCAGGTAAAACTCAATTTTACAACTGCCCTACCTCTCCTTCCCTGGTAACACCAAGACATCCACCAGCTACATGAAATCTCACTTTCTAGAGTAAAAGCTAAATTACTGACAGCATGCAGGGAAATGGAGACAGAACAAGCTGAAGAGCTACTGAACCAGCTGCATTGGGAAGGAATGGCACTGGTTGTCCCCCAAATACATCCCACTCCAGGGATGGAGCAAAGCCCTCATTAATCACCAGGTGCTGATGCCACCTCTGCGGCACTTTGTGCTAATTTGCAGCATTTAAGGATGATTATAGGCTTGAGCCACACAGGTAACTCAATCCATCAGAAAGCACATCCCAGACCCAGGCTTCATTTTCCCCAAACCAGGTGCCTCCAGGATTGAACTTACACACACTTCAGCCCAGAACCGGATGACAAATCTGAAGCTGACAGACTGTTTACAGAAGGAGAAAAGCTTTGAAGTAATTGTTGGCAAATTATCATGAGGAACATTATCAAGCAACAAGTCAAATCCCCTTCCAGAGGGGTAGATGTGCTCCTTGCACTGGTGTCTCCTTGGGAAAATGGCTGAAACCCCACTGCTGGCTGCATTGAGAGCAAGGGCTCAGGGCTGGAATTTCAAGGCTCCCTTCACACAGTGTTATTTGTCAGGAGGGAACAGCTAATAGCCTTTTCTCAGTGCTTTCTGTGCCCTCTCTCCAAAATCAAATTACTTTGTGCAACTGGAAAATTACCTGAGAAATCAGGCAGGTGTTTAAGAAGGGATTGGGATCCTCAGAGGAGGAGTTAGGTGTACAGAGCCAACATTCCCCCAGTGGAAACCCCAGCAAAGCATGGCCATATTGAGATCAGGTTCATAAATGCTCTCTGATGTCTGTGTGATCCTTCTAGACTTGTCAGCCTCAGCAATCCTGGAAGCAGATCCCCAGCAAATCAGCAGCTTTGCCATCAGCAGGAATCGCTCACATCCTTCCCATCCTGTACCTAAAAACCAAGTACAGCTCTTTCTGTCCCCTCTCCCAGCTGGATTTCTTCTGCTTCCCCACCTACCTCTTTCCATAACCTTTGGAGATGCTCGACACCTTCCCCAGCTCTTCACCCTGGCACACATCATGGACACTCCTCAAGACACTCAGAGCTCTTAGCAATCACCCCACCAAGCAAGTTTGCCTCCTCCAACCAAAACAAACCATCACAAGAAGCCAGCTGGGACTGGGCAGCCAACATGGACCCTCAGAGTCAGCTCATCCTCTCTATCCATCCATCCCACAGTTTCTACCAAATTTTAGCAGAGGGTTTTCAAGGTGTCCTGAAGGATCCTGAGGGCTGTCAGCATCTTTGTCACTGTTACTTCGCTGCCCGTTCCCACTTCATTTTCCACAGGGTTACAAGGACCTGTTACATTTGAGGGCTGCTTGCAAGTGAGGCAAAGAGCTTATTTATAATTTTATTTGGTTATTTATATTTATTCAAGATATTATATTATTGAATATAATAAATATATTAATACATGAAATGTTTATTGATTTAGGCTTATTCTGGTGCAACTGAGGGACAAACCCACAGTACCAAGATTTCAGGTATTTTGCCAGAACCAAGGCAGTGAGACAGCAGCACCACAGGGCTTGGAAATCAGGCTCCCAGAGTTTCATGTTCAATCCACCAGACCACAGGGCTTCTGCACACTCTGCTGCCGCTGGCAATGGACAAGGGAACAGGAATTACTCCTCCCAATGACTCTGGGTTTTGCAGCCTGGCTCCCTTGGTGGAGAAGCTGCAGAGTAATTTAGGTGAAGGACTCATCAATGATTTACGGTTTCACTTACTGGGGAAAAGGAAAAGCTGCAGACAAGCAGCAGGTTCTCCATGTAGGGAGGCAAGTGGCAGGGCCGGCACTCAGAGCACTTTGCAGCACCAGGCAGGTGCCAGGGAGTTCTGATCAGTGCAGAACCAGAACACACAATGTGGCACGCTGACCACAGCCAAGTTTCAGACCTCTCTGAGTGCCCAGCCCAACCTGTTCCTTAATGCTTTAAGCTTTACAAGCAAAGAAAGCATCACTACCAACAGGCACAGGACAGAATGCCCTGTACCACAACAGCCAAATTACTCACCTGAAAACATGCAACACAAATGTTCCTTAATGCTGCAACAATGGCTGCAGAGCCCAAGCAGGCAGATGTAGGGTTCCCTACAAGGCCAACCAAAGCTTCTGTTTGCTTCTGGGAGCCTTCTGAGGTTCAAAGATCTTAAATAAACAAGGCAGCAATTGAAAGCCTATCACCGGCTTTGCTGGCAGCCGGTCTGCGGGAAGCAGAAGCTTGTAAAGAAGGTACTGAGCTCCAGCTGGCAGACACCAGCCAAACTCAAGTACATTTGTAGGGAAAGTTTAGGGCAACATGGCTGGCTTCTCTGCTTGGGAAGAAGAGTGGCTTTCCCTTTCCCTTGGATACACCAGCAGTGGGATTTAATGTCTCAAACACGTGGCCTGAAAACGAATGGGGTTCTCCTGCCCCCAGAGACCCAGGACCAGTGTGAAGGCAGGATGCCCATGGGGAGGGATATTTATCTGGGTTCCCTTAGGAGTATTGCAGTGGCAATAATGATGACCCAGCAATTTAAATTAGGACATACAAAGGCTTTTCTTAGAATAAAAGTTTTTAGAGCATGTAGGACAGCCACTGCAAACAGCAAAATTTCTCCACAACCATAAAACCTCCCAAAACCCCCAAAACCACAGGCAGGAAATTAAAGAGAATTCAGAGGAAAAACAACACTGAATGATTACATCTCTGTAGGGATTACAGTGGGAAAAGCTAAAAAAGAACAAAGACCTTGATCTTTCAAACACAGGGCCCGTGCTCAGCTTTGCCGGCAGGAGCTGCGAAGGCAGAGATGGGGCACCAGGGACCACGACTGACCACGGGAGGGGACACAACAGAGCCCAGGAGACCCCCTTCATCTCTGGCTTGCTCTTTATTAATTCCAAAACTGGAATAGAGTCCAGACTAGCTAAAGCCACAGGCTTATTACACTTCTTGCATTTTCCCCCCTTAACTTTCTTTTTCTTTTTCTCCACTGCAGCTCTGTAGTACGGTTTTTATTTTAGCTAATGAATCCCTGCCCACACATGCGAGAGACTCCAAAACACCCACAGACCAGAGGCAGGGGAAGGAAATGCCGGAATTGTTTGCTGAAATCTGGCAGAGGCTATTTTTTCGCGAGGGGCCAGAGGAACACAGTGTTCTCCAGAGATCCTGAGAAGGGTGAGGTCAGAGACTGGCTTCTGCCACAAGGCCTCAGCATTGGGAGGCTTTTTTGTCTTTTGCAATTACATAATGTCTTTTCCATGCCTTAAGTTGGTTGCTTCCAGATTGCTGGAGAGAGCTCTGAAATGACACACTCCACAGCTTTAAAAAAAAAAAGAAATACCAGAAAACCACACAACACACTTCTGCTCATATAAAACTGTAAAACCTCGTTTCCTGCCACAGTCCCGTATTGTAACAGAGGGAGGAAAGGGAGGGGGGGAAGGGCTTTTTTTTCCTCTTTCATTTTCCATATTATCCATGTGTTGGCAACACACTGCTGTCACAGAGTGGTGGAAAGTTCATTTACGGGAAACCTTCCGAAACTGGAGCAGCTCATAAAACTTTTAGTGCAGACCTGGTTAAAAAATAATGACATGAGACCTGAACATTTTTCAGTGCAGTTGGGGAATGCATTTTTGGTCTATTTCTACACCTTGAGCAAATCATGATATTAAGAACTATTTTAACCATAGGAAGAGAGAAAAACTCACCTAAAAGGGCAGAAGACGGATGAAGTGAGAGTTCAAGGAGTGAAACTTCTTGGATCTTGTGATCCAGGCAGGTGATGAGGCACCTAAAGTATGCTGCATAAACCCTTTGCCCACCCTTACCTGTGGGGGAACTTCTTAGCAAGGCCTTCAGCCAACACTGACCAAAAATAAAGCAGCAATGAGGCAGCCTGGAAGCTTTCGGGAATGAAAACATCCCTTTCTAATTTTTGACTGCAGGCAGAAGATGAAGATGGTTTGGATGCTGGGGCAGAACCACAGGCACCCACGGACTGAGGAGCCCTGCACTAAATTGCAAGCTTTGCCTCCACTTGGTCACAGCCTGGGGAAAACCACTCATATCCGGATCCACAAAATTACTTTGGCACCAGACCACTACTGCTTTGAAGGCTTCAAGCAACTTTTGCAGCTCTCAGAAAAATGACTGTGTTCCCTAAAATAAAGTGGTGGCCCCATCCCACAGGAGAGGTGTGAGGACCTGTGGATCTGAAGGGTCTAACAGCATGAGGAAACATTTGCCAGAGACACTCTTCTCTCTGAACATCCCTGATCTACCAGGGCTTTCCTTCGCCCATCCTGTAGCCTCTGTTCTGCTTTTTGTCCAATCACCACAGAATGGGGTCAGTAAATGGGGTTACCAATGAGAGTGTATTTGCCTGATTTGAATATCTGGATATGTGGAGCAATGTGGAGACTCTTGGACAAAGCCACAGAAGTTTTGTAACAGCCACAATGTGAGTTACATGCTTCAGCTGCTCTGAATCCACATGGTCCATGATTTGGTTGAATCTCCTGGCTCAACCCTTCAGGTGAGGACCAAAGTGAAACAACACCCTGAAAAGGGCAGAAGGAAAAAGAATAGGAAAAAAACCCAGAGAAAGCTGGTCACAAACAGCCCATTCTGTGCTCTGGTGATGGAGCAAAGGCATTTTCTACATAACTTGGCCTGTATGAACAGGAAATCTGTGTACTGGTGTATTCCCACACCACGCACACGGGGGGTCTGGGTGCCGCTGGAGCGCCTGCAATGAATCATTCATTGTCCTTCCTCAGCCTTTCCAGTAGGAAGAAGCTACACATTTGACCTTATAAAAAGCAATAATTTTGCCTGGTAAGATGGGGCCAGCAGTAATCCAGGCCTTGCTGGCAGCCTCAAACACATGGGAGGAGATATGGGTTGCTGCTGCTACGCCGCCAAATGCTGCCTCAGCATTTCCATGTGAAGCCACTATTTTCAAGACTGCTACAAGTGAGCCAAGAAAAGAAACAAAAGGAATCTGCCCCCAAAATACCTTTCCTTTAAATATATATAAATTATCCTGCAGGTTTTCATCTCCAATAGAAAAATTTCGAAGTGGACATTTTTGTTTTACAATATCTTATTTCCCCATGAAAAGGACTGCTGTTTTTGTGATTTTTAAGGGAAGCTTGCTCACACACTTTCTCAAAAGAGGAAATTAAACAGGCAGTTTTTTGTTGGAAAATTGGTAATATGATTGATCCAAGGCTCATGGAGGTCAGTAGGACCAAATGGGGAGGAGAGAATGAAGATGTCTGTCAATATATCTTATAACTTGTCTCTCCTAAAATACTGCTCTGCCAGTCGCTGCTGTTGTATCTATGAGTTCTTAACAAAAGCAGTAATTATAATTGTCAGAAGGAATTAGTCATCCTGGGTAAGTTGATTTTCCTTGTCTGCCAGCAGAAGGAGTAAGAAAGATGGGTCAGTGGTTGAGACCACCTGTCTGACAACTCTGCTCCTTCCCAGATTTCCTGTGGAACCCTGAGGACCCTTGGAGGATGTTTTTGGCAAGTTAGCACAGAACCTGGTAACAGAGCCAAAGTCCTGTACTCTGTACCACTGGATACTGCCAGAGACTGTGCTGTGACTGGCCTCATATTCCTCCTGGTGACAGGAAAGTCTCCCATCCAGCACAGCAGAGACATCACTTGGGAATCCTACACCACCAGAGGCAATGCAAGAGCATCAGACAAGCAGAAACTGGACAATGCGCCAAAAACTTGCCCTCTCTCTGATGACCCCATGGTAGACCTGAGGCAAGAAGAGGTATGTGCCTGCAGACCTCACCCATCCTTGCTGAAAGCTGCCGGGAATTCCACTCTCCAAACCTGAACATCTTGTGTTTCATGTAATCTCATTGAAAATATTTTGATTTATGATCTCAATTACCCATTAACTGAAATCCCACATCTCAGATATCATGAAATAAGGCAATAATGAATAAGAAGCTGTGCTGTTGAGGCACTTTACAGAGTGATTCATATTAAATAAGAGACTTCATAGCCAATATAATAGTTTGCCAGATTAACACATACCTCGCTAAATAGTAAATACTTTTATTTGTGGCTGCTTTGGAAAGATCATTGCATTCAGTAATTAGCAAAGAGTAAAACTAATAAAATATATAAAAAAGAGTCAGAAGAAAAGAAAAACTTTGGGTGGAAGTGGAGCTTGTGCTTTATCCAAGCCTGAAGGAGAATTTAAAGATTTAATTACAGCTAATGAGCACAAATTTCAAAAGCAAAAGCTGCAAAGCTCTTTTTGCAGCTTAATAATGCATAGAAGGAAACAGTGAACTGTGATGCACCCATGGGGAGCAAAGTGTGTTTCTCTGGGAACACATTTAAAGCCCAAAGGGAGCGTAGAGTGATCCAAAGGCCAAAGAGGAAATGCAAACCCTGCTCTGAGATGGTCACTTCTCTTCCAGCTTTTGCACATTAAAATTCCTCCCAAGCTCTTTGGAGAATTACTACATTAGGCAAAGCTTATGGTAAGGAAAGAACCTGAAAAATTGTCCACCAAGGAGCTGCCAGGACTTGCAGAACCATCTCTGCCAACCCTATTTGCTTATGGAATATTAATGTGGTGCTGATGACATTGTTTGTCTTTGGCAAACATGGGATACACAAACACGTTTCCTTCTGAAGGTGCACATGAAGAAACCTGGAGGACATGGATAAAGTTGGGAGAGAAACCATTAGGTGAGGATATCTGAGCATACCTTGACCTTGAGACACCACTGATGATACCAGGCAGATCAGGTGCCTTCTATGATCACGCATTTTCTTTGTAAACCTGAACCCAACCACTGACGTGCACTTCCCAGGTGGAAAGGAAAACATAATCCATAATCAGTATTTGTAAGGTTCCTAGAGGTCCTTGTTAAAAAGTCACACAGACCTATTTATCTCAAAGTGGTCTAAAATTATGTTCTATATACACTTCTGGGGGACTAAAATTGGTATGAAATATTCCTGTACAAAGGAGTGAGACACCACAATAACTAAAACATGAATGACTTTCTACCAGGAAACAACTAGATGAGTTGTGTTCTCCTGCTGAGCGCTCAAATGTATCTCACCAAATCTTTAAATGAATTTGTTCCTTGAAATGTCGCTGCCTTGCACAAGCCTATTTCAGGGAATGCCTTGCACACAGTGAATTTCAGATAGCTCATGGTCAAATTTAGAAATTTGTTCCATATTGAACAATTTTAAGAGCCCCAATACTGCTCGAGTTCCCTGCTTTTGTGGCTCTCAGCTTGCGAGGCTTCACAGGGAACACACGACACGGAGCTGATGTTCAGAGAAAATTTGCACAAACACATTTCATTTGCTGTGAGAAAATCATGCAGCAGAAACATCGCTCCTGGAATGATCACAGAAAGATGAAAATAGGCTACATAAAAGGTAAAAAAAACCCCAAAACACCAAGAACCCAGCCCAAAAAAATTCAAACAGAACATTCTTACAAAAAGCAAAAATAGCCCCAAGCTGGTTTGCCACTTGGTTTCCAGCCCCAGTTTACTGAGTGATGGGTGTTGAGTGAACTGAGGAAATTAGTTACATTTCTGAGGGTTTCAAACAGCTTAAAGAATAATTTTCATGACATCAACAAATAGTATGATTTAGAATCTGAGCACATAATTCAACTCACTAGCAAGTCTTTACTGGGGGGAAAAATATCTTGTAGGGGCACAGAACTTAAAAACCAAACCAAACCCTTCCCACTCTTAAGTACGAAGAGTAAAGGTTATTTAAATCTTCTAACTTTTATTCAATAAATCCAGCCCTTGAAGCACACCATGGATTCCTCTATGCACAGTTGGTCATTGCACATGCCCAGGTGTCCTACAGATGCCAGGTGTATGACTAAAAAGGGTGGAAAAAGATAAAATAATGCTTTAAGCTCCATCCACCAAACCAACCATCTAGGGAGCCTGCTTCTCTGTAAAGTTTTATATTACTTTTCGGTGTAATACCTACTCGTCCTCCGATCCCAGGCACGGTGCCTCTGCTCGGTGGTTGCCTTCCTCACCACTGTGCTACCTCAACCCCCTGTCCGTTAGGATGAGAGCCGAGGGAACCCCGAGGATTCCACACAGGGAGGAAGGCGTGGAGGGTCGTCTTGGGTTTGGTTCAGGAGGAATCACAAAGGCAGGAGCGACTCTAAGCTTCAGGCAACAGAGAGGTTTATTCCCTGGAACCCCAAAGTCAAAGGAGCCCCGACTAGCTCTCGACAGCAACTTATGTAGTACAATAAACAACCAATCAGGGTAAAGGCTTGGGGTGGGATTAAGGCGGGAGCTTTCAACAGCAGCAAATAATATAGAAACAGGGGAGTGGTTTGGGGATAACAACAAATCATAAACAGGGGTACAGAGAACTTTCCAGAACAACCTGTCAATCACCTTTGTGATAGACAAATAACATATTCAATAGGAACAAGGGGTGTCAACTTTGGGTGTTAACTGGGGTGTGACTACAACCAGGCTAAACCATGGATGTTTTTATAGCAGGGGGGCGACTCCCCGATGGACCAATCCACCAGGAAGTCCTCAAGCCCCTAGGTCTCGTTTCTATATTGACAACTGCCACATCTCCCCCTTTTCTTTTATTTAAAAAAGCCCGTTGTACTAACGATACTAGAATATTTTTTAAGCAACCAAACATACTTAACACGACAACGATGACGATTAGGATCCATAAAATAGATTTCAACAAGTCCATGCCCCATTTTGAAATGCCCCAGTCACTCATTAGATGGTCCAACCAGTCTTTACTTTCAGTCCTTAGTTGAGTGAATTGTCCTTGCAGTTCTTGTAGCGTTGCATGGATGCTTTTTGAATGGGATGATAAGTTCATACAACACATCCCTTCAAAGTCCTCGCACCCGTGCCCGTGTGCGAGAAGGAGAAAGTCAATCGCCGCCCTGTTCTGCAGGGTGGCGTGCCTAGTAGTGTCCTTATCTTCCAGCAGCTGGGTCAATGCCCAGGACGTGAGGTTGGCTTGTCTGCCAAGCCAACACTCTAAATGGCCTAATTCCCCCAAGGCCTTAGCTGCCGCCACCCAGGGCACGAATATGGAGGCAGCCACCCTCTTTGAAAAACTCCAATGTTCAACAGCCGAATTGCAACTTTCGTCCCAAATTCTGAGTGATCTTTTTTGACGGGTCAGATTATAGAATTTTCTCCATTCAAGAATTTGGGTCTTGTTGGGGGTCATGAGGGTGAGTTGGCCCAACGTGCATGGCCCACCTGAAAGACGGGACGGTATCCCAGCCCAGACTCTATCTCCACAGATTAAGAATACGCCGGAGGGGAGAGTCTTCGGGACGGGCGTGGACTTGGACCGTTTGAGGACAGATCTCGTGGTATAGTTACACCAATTTTCAAGACTGTACACTGATCTTTTTAGGGGATGCACATCCTGGTATGGAATTTTATCATATCCTCCAAATATTTTAGCATCTTCCCACTTAGGGAAGTAGTCAAAATTGATACAAAAGTCAGCTTTGGAGGACCCCAACAGTGCCAATTCTTGGGGCTCCTCTGGTGCATGGGGAAGGGTCCTCATCCACGCATCCCAGTTGTCAACAGGTTCGGGCCTTTTACCTGCGAAGGAGGTGTCATTCATTCGCAGGGGGATACCTACTAGGCAGGTCGACATGGGATCTGAAGTTGCACCCATACTCAAACACATGCTGTCTTGGTTTAGGGCTTTGGCTAACGTGATCCAGATATTCTCTTGTGGCTGTTGTACAAGCCATCCTTCGATTCGGGGCAGGACGTTCAGCATCACCCACATCAGGGCCATGATGACTCCCGTGGTTTTCATTGTCATGGATCCTTTAAATCTAATATCAAAACAAACATGAATAACTTTTGAATCAAACCAAAACAATTTTTCAATTTTCTGATTCTTTTCAACTCCTCTCCGCCTCCCCCTTTTCTTTTACTTAAATTAGGATACAAGGTGGGATAGGGTTATTACGGGACTGTTAGGTTGGGATATAAACAAGGAGAATAAGGTAAGTGAAGGGATATGGGGTTGGAACACAGGGTAGTCTTAGAGGGAGTGTCGTAGAGGGGTTAATCATAAACTATGGCTTCTCTGTCTGGTATTCGCTGGTCGCTGATCGGTACACGTCATATCAGGTAAGTCCTTTCCCTTTCCATTTCTCCTTTTTCTTCTTTTCCATGCGACTGATGGATTGTTGTCGCTCTTATCCTTGTCTTTCCCACGATCCTCCACATACGGCTTCACATTTTTTGCCGGAATCCACCGCGGACCGCCTGGGGTGGAGACACATGCATACCCCCTCCCCCAGACGATTAACGGTGCGGGACCTAAAATTTGATGACTCTGCGGATCCTTAAACAGCACCGGCGGTCTTTCTGTCAATTTGGAATTTGTCGAATTCATGAAATGCCGGAAGACGGGGGGAGTTGGCTCACTATCAGAGCAATTTAAAAATTTAACGTAAACAGAGCCTTGCAGAGGCGCTCAATGGGCGACTTCTCTCCTGCCTCTCCCCGCTGCTGTGTAAGGATGCGTTTAATATCTTGATGTTTCCTCTCAACTAACGCTTGTCCCGACGGAGAATGTGGAATTCCGGTCGTATGTTCTACTCCCCAGTTTTGAAAAAACTGACGCAAGGAGGCAGATACATACGCCGGTCCGTTGTCTGTTTTAATCTGTTTTGGAATTCCCAAAACTGCAAATGCCATAGTAAAATGTTTTTTGGCATCTCTCGCCTTCTCTCCGGCATGAGCCGAGGCGAAGAGAGCGCCTGAAAATGTGTCTACTGACACGTGTATATATTTCAACTTCCCGAAAGGTGTAAAATGGGTGACATCTGATTGCCAAATCTCATTGGAGTTCAACCCCCTAGGGTTGACTCCTGCGTTGAATGTAGGTATTTGATAGGATTGACATGATGGACATGTGGCCACTATTGCCTTAGCTTGCTCCAAGGATAGGTGAAACATCCTACGGAGTGCTGGCGCATTCTGGTGAAAGAATTGATGGCTAAGGCGAGCCTGTGCGAATGTGTCAGGTACGGTACACTTCATCACAGGCATCGCCAGAGCATCGGCTCTCGCATTGCCTTCAGATATAAAACCTGGCAAGCCAGAATGTGATCTTATGTGCATCACAAAATATTGATGCTGGCGGTGGGACAATAACATTACGAGCCGCGCAAGCAAACCAAATAATTTTTTATTTGGGACCTCTCTCAGTAAGGAATGCTCTGCTCTAGAAACTACTCCTGCCACATATGCCGAATCAGTTACGAGGTTGAGTGGCAGTTCCTCAAACCTCTCAAACACTCTAACTACAGCAGCTAGTTCAGCTATTTGAGGGGAACCCTCAACTATCTGAACTTCTTCGTCCCACTGGAGGGTCTCTGGATCTCTCCAAGTCAACACCGACTTATGAGAAGAGCCAGAGCCATCTGTAAAAACTGTTAGAGCATTCTTAATTGGTGTTTTACTTTGAGCCACATCAGGAGCCAATTTAAACTCAGTATTGAACAATTGGTGTTTTAGCTTTTGGTTGCCAATTTGGCCTGAGTAATTTTCGAGGGCAAGCTGGAGGTCCTCACTTTCTTGGAGCACTTCTTCAAAACTATTCTGCTTCCAAGGAACTTGGATGTACGCAAAATCACATCCTGCTAGTACACGGAGCCGGTGCCGAGCCTTAATGATCAGCTCGGCCACCAATTCCTGTGGCCTTGTTATTGTCTTGGACGATGTGTGAGGCAAGAAAATCCACTCCACGATTAGGAGCGACTCCTTGACCCCCTCGTCCCACTGAAAAATGAGACCATAATACCTTGGTGTCTTTCCCAGTACCATAAATCGGTACGGGAGAATCGGGTTAATTCTGTGTGCGTGTTTTGTGGAGATCGTAAACATTACCTTCTTGATGACCTGTTCGGCCTCTGGTGTCACGGCTATTGGGGCGTCTAGGGCTTGTCCTCCTCGTAGCAGCTCAAATAAAGGTGACAACTCTGAAGTTTTCAGTCCGAGGAGCGGCCTGATCCAGTTTATCGATCCACACAGTTGATGAAGTTCGCGCAAAGTTGACGGATGCTGCTCTAACTTCAGCAACTGCGGTGTTACTGTTGTCTCCTGGATCTTCATTCCCAAGTACTTCCAAGGTGGCATCCTCTGTATCTTTTCGGGATGTACTTGCATTCCCACGTCCTCGATGGCCTTGACAACCTCCTTTAAGGCAGAGTCTAGAGTCTCTCGGTTAGGTGAGCACACTAATACATCGTCCATATAATGATAAATCTTTGACTGTGGAAAGGTTTTCCTAACCGGGGAGAGCACCTCCGAGACATACCATTGGCAAATTGCTGGGGAATTTTTCATTCCTTGAGGCAATACGAGCCAATGATAATGTCTCATCGGTGCCTCCCGGTTTATGGAAGGCACTGAAAATGCAAATTTCGGCGCGTCGTCAGGGTGCAAAGGAATACTAAAAAAGCAGTCCTTAATGTCTATTATAGCTAGAGGCCAATTCTGCGGTAACATTGCAGGTGATGGGAGACCTGGTTGGAGGGGGCCCATTTCCTCCATCACTTTGTTCACTGCTCTTAGATCTTGTAGCAGCCGCCACTCGTTCTTTTTTGGTTTTTTGATAACAAAAACTGGAGTGTTCCAGGGGCTGGACGATGGCACAATGTGACCCTTAGCCAGTTGTTCGGCAACAAGGTCTTCTAGGGCGCGCAACTTCTCTCCTCTGAGGGGCCACTGCTCCACCCTCACCGGTGTGTCAGTGAGCCACTTGATAGGTGGGGTGGAGCGCGCCGCAGTGGCCCCGACTAGAAATTCTGGGGTGTAAAAGGAATTTCTAGTCTCGCACCCCATTGTGCCATCGCGTCCCTTCCCCATAACGTAAAACCTGAGGGGACAATATAGGGTTTTACGCAAGCTACCCGTCCTTCCGGACCCTCAATGGAGATGTTTGTGAGGCTCCTTTTGGGGGTAATTTGGCCACCCACTCCAACTAAGTTTCCTGGGGAAGGTTTTGTTCCCCATTCCGCTGGCCATTCTGTCTCTGCTATAACAGTGACGTCGGCGCCTGTATCTAGCATTCCCACTCGATCTATTTCGGAATGCCCATTTCGCAGTCTACATTGAAAAACAGGCTTGTCTTTTCCCACAACACTTGTCCACCACACACACGGTGTGCGAGCATTTCTAGGTATATTCTCGGGCAGCACAATCGCTTGTGCCAGCCAGGTACCTTTTGGAAGAAACCATGGTATGTGGTTGGGTTGTATGGTCACTGCAATGTTCTTCCCCGGTGCGTAAGTCTTAACTTCAGGAATCACAAAGATCCCCGGTGGACTCTTATTGGAGTCACCAATAATTAATACAGTCACGGGTGTCATGGGTGGATTTTTAATTGTCGCAGGAACACGTTGGGTGTCATCACGCGTTATATGTTCAACAAAAGCACTCACCAATTGGAGTCTCTCAAATGGTGTAGGTGATAAGTCTCCTGGATAAAGCTGTTGGTGTTGGATGTTTCTAGGCTCTAATGGTGTAGTGTCGTCAGAGGTAGCAGTCCTTAATTTGTTGAAGGAGCGCGAGGCTGCTTCGCGCTCCCATCCTGGTTTCCCGACCAGTAGGGTGATGGTGTTTGAGGGATCCACCATGGCATCGTTGGTGGGTACCATCCCCACGGCGGAGGATTTGGTGGCGCTTGCGGTTGTGGTGCTGGTGGGAAAGACTTGGCAGAATTGTTAGCTTGAGTCTTATTCTTATTTAGTTTTGGTTTTTTACAGTCCTTTGCAAAATGTCCAGTTCCATTACAATTGAAACACTTTTGTTCTTGTTGACCTGCATTTGTCTTTGATGTCTCCTTAGTATATTGAGTTTCTACTGGATATGTCACTTTACATTTATGTCCACACATTTTTGATTCATTCCCTGGTACACGTGGTTTAATTTGTGCACACTTTTCTGTAATTTGCTCAATCGTTGGTGGGGGGTCAATGGGAAACATCTCAATAACTCGTTTACACTGTTCATTCGCATTTTCTTTAGCTAATTCAGTTAGCATTTCTCTCAGCATCACTGGATTGCTGATAGCTTTACTCATCGCCTCCCTGAGGCGATCCACAAAGGCTGTGAAATTCTCATCCGGGCCTTGCCGGATCGTTGTGTAACTAACTGGAGGCCCCATGTCAATAGACATGGTGAACAAAACGTTTTTTGCTGCTAACTGTACATCCCTTAGTATTTCCTCTGGAATGTTATTTGCTTGGTCACGAGGTTTGGATTGATTCCCCTCCCCCACAAGATGGTCTATAGTAATATTGGCTTTATTTGGGTCACCTTTATATGATTCAAGCAACTTTGTTAATTCTCTTCTCCATCTTTTGTCCCATATCCAGTAGTGACTCTCAACTAAAAGACTTGACATCAGCGTTTTGATGTCATCAGGTACTAAGACAGATGATTTAAAGGTTGCATTTATAAGTCCTTTAAAATATGCTGAATCTCTTCCAAATTCTTTTGAGGCTTTACAGATTTCTTTTATCGTTTGTTGTGGGAGAGGCTCCCATCTGGGATTGGCACCTGTCCTATTGTATGTCACTGGTGCTACAATGGGTGTGGGCAAGGCTGCTGCCAAGGCTTGTTGGCTATAGGCTTCAGGCACACCCCCTTCCGGTGTAGACCCGTGGGAACCGAAAGCCTGGGCGTGGGAAAGTGGAAGGGGGGCGGGGTTCCCAGGGGAGGAGACAGGGAGGTGGGCGGGGTGCGCGACGGCAGGGGTGGAGGGTGTTGGGGGGTGGAGCTGGGAAGGAGGGAGGGGACCCGTAGGATTGACATCGCCGGCCGCAGAGGGTGGGACCGACGCGTGACCAATCGATGCCAAGGGGGTAGGGCTAGGGAAGGGGGTTAGGGGGTTCCCGCCGCGATCTCCCGCGCATGCGCCCTGAATTCCGCATTGCGGCAAAACTAATTCAATGGTATACCGTGGCGCAGTGAAAATTCCCCTGCCGCCATCTCCCGATGGCGCAGTAAGAATTCCCCCGCCGCCATTTCCCGATGGCGCAGTAAGAATTCCCCCGCCGCCATTTCCCGATGGCGCAGTAAGAATTCCCCCGCCGCCATCTCCCGATGGCGCAGTAAGAATTCCCCCGCCGCCATCTCCCGATGGCGCAGTAAGAATTCCCCCGCCGCCATCTCCCGATGGCGCAGTAAGAATTCCCCCACCGCCGTTCCCCGATGGCGCGGGTTTAAATTCTATTAAACTATTATAACGTGGGGAGGGACACACAACCGGTGCAACTGGGGACGGAGGGAAAGGAATAAGGGCTGGGGTGGGATCTGTCTTGGGTGGATCCGTCCCAGGACAGAAGGGGTCGGTGGGATCACGAACAGAATCGGAGCTTCTGTGGCTCCGGATTTCTCCCTCACGCTGCTCGCTAATGAGGGGTATCCTGCCGTTTTCCACACCGGAGGGAAGAGGGATCGGGTTAGTGGCATTAGGTTCACTTTTCGGAGAAGGGGGAACAGCTTTATCTAAACCAGAACTCTTCTCCCCGTTGTTAGATAAAACTCGATAAATCGCGATTTGTAACCCGAAAAATTTCTGAACTGCAAATCGCCCCTCGCTGTCACATTCGTTTAGTTTAAATCCTACACGATCCCAAAATTCTAAAGTAAAAACCTCTTTTGGTGCTTCAAAAGAAACATTTTCGATTACCCACTTTACAAATTTCCGTAATAACTTTTTGTCAAATTTTTCCCCTGAAGTAACTAACTGAACTTTTAAACCGTAATAAATAAATGAAAGCTCCTTTTCCCTCTTAGCAAGGTGGTTGCCCATCCTTACTATAGAAGAAAACTCCCCCACCTTAAACTTAAAAAAAAAAAAAAAACGCGGCGGAACAAAGTCCAAGCACTCACTTGCTCTGCGAATTCTTCTCCAAATTCTTTTTCGCCGGCTTCTTCAAATTCCCCTCTCTTCTCGAGGGTCCCCTCTCTTGTCGAGGGCAAACCACCAAAAGAAATCCAAAGAAATGGGGGGGCCTTTGTGGAGTGAGCTGCTTTCCCGCTCCCAGAGCCGGGGGTCGCAGCTCGACCTGCAGAAGCTGCTTTCTTAAACGAAAGGCGGTTTCGCAGGGAGTGGCCCGCAACGGCGTCTTCGCTGCTGGTAGCGAGCTGTCTTTCGTGATTCCTCCAGGAACCACTCACGTTGGGCGCCAACTGTAAAGTTTTATAATATTTTTCGGTGTAATACCTACTCGTCCTCCGATCCCAGGCACGGTGCCTCTGCTCGGTGGTTGCCTTCCTCACCACTGTGCTACCTCAACCCCCTGTCCGTTAGGATGAGAGCCGAGGGAACCCCGAGGATTCCACACAGGGAGGAAGGCGTGGAGGGTCGTCTTGGGTTTGGTTCAGGAGGAATCACAAAGGCAGGAGCGACTCTAAGCTTCAGGCAACAGAGAGGTTTATTCCCTGGAACCCCAAAGTCAAAGGAGCCCCGACTAGCTCTCGACAGCAACTTATGTAGTACAATAAACAACCAATCAGGGTAAAGGCTTGGGGTGGGATTAAGGCGGGAGCTTTCAACAGCAGCAAATAATATAGAAACAGGGGAGTGGTTTGGGGATAACAACAAATCATAAACAGGGGTACAGAGAACTTTCCAGAACAACCTGTCAATCACCTTTGTGATAGACAAATAACATATTCAATAGGAACAAGGGGTGTCAACTTTGGGTGTTAACTGGGGTGTGACTACAACCAGGCTAAACCATGGATGTTTTTATAGCAGGGGGGCGACTCCCCGATGGACCAATCCACCAGGAAGTCCTCAAGCCCCTAGGTCTCGTTTCTATATTGACAACTGCCACACTTCTCCAGACACAAGAAGCTTAAGAATTGCAGATTACAGATTTCCATGGACAGAATCCTGCTGCTGACACAGATACCCACTTCAGCTGTGAGAATTTTGCCTTGGAAGTGGAGTCTACACCACTGGGGCCAGCCTGGTTCCCAGGTTGGTGCTGGAGTGTGGGCAGGAGCTCGGAGCAGAAGTGCATCCATCCATCCATCCATGTGGGCACACAGGACACCAGGCAGCCCCTGGCACTGCAGGGAGGAATTCAACCCCTGGTGAAGGTCACCTCTGCCCTGCTGCTGTTTTTTCCAGCAGTGCTGTGAGAACACTCTGGGGCTGTGACCACATCAACCAAGAAAAGTGTCAGTGAACAGCTCTGGAGCACAAGCAGTGCAAACCCCGGGTTTAGGACTGGGAAACTCGTGCTGCCAACCAATTCTGGGCAGCTCTTTATTCCAGCCCTTAAAGCAGAGGAGATTTCAAAGTGATGATGACCCTGCTACTGTGCCTGAGAAGCTGCACAGCAAAGTCATGCCCAAGCATGCCCTGGGCTAGGGGGCAGCTTGTTCTTGGCTATATATGGATCCATTAAGTGATTATTTTGGAAAATTCCACCTCTGGGGAGCCTCAAGAGACACCTCTGGCTGTGTAGGAACCCTCAGAGGATGAAAACCCTACAACAACCCATAGCATTACAATAGCCTGTACTGGAGACAGGGATTCAGTGCAGCCAGGACCCAATATCCAGCTCTTGGGCCACCCTGTCAAGACATGGCTCCAGAAACTGGAGTCAAGTCAGTGTAAAAACCCCAAGTTCACCAAAACCCAAGAGCTTTGCTTAAGAAACTCATGCCTTGAGTCCTCTTAAAACCACACATGATGACTGGCTGGATTTTTGTTCACTTGCTTGGTTCTTCTCAGGACAAATATATTTAAAAACAGTTTTCTCTTGCCCACATGTTGCTATTAAGATCCATGGGCAAAGCCTGGCAATTTTTGTAGTCTAACAGTATTTGCAAAAGCATCGTAAAAAAGCCAAAATTCAATTACAAACAAATTAAATTGCCTCCCCAAAAGTACCCTGTGCATCCTGCAGCCAGCACAATCCCAGTGGCACTGGCAATCCCTGGGCAGTGCAGTTCAGCCAAACCCAGCAATGGCCCATGTGCACTGAGGACTCACAGAGGCCATTGACAGAGCACAGGTGGCCATCCATGAGCCATCCTTGCTGCTGGGATGTTTGGAAAAGCCAGTGCCACCTGCCCCAAAAAGGGCAGTGAGACACATGGTATATGGAGCCTCCATGCTCTGGCTCAGCAGAGCTGTGGGCTGGAGAGTCGGGTGTTTAAATACTGAGGAGCTCAGCAAAAAATGCTCAGTACACAGAGCAGGTAAATAATTTAACAACTTCTCTATGTTTATTAGCCAAATCAAATATTCACAGTGTGAGGTGCTAACAGCAAAAATTGTATTTTTCTCTTTAGGCCAGGTGAGGTTTCCTCTGCTTAACTGCAGCCTTAGCTTTATTTTCTTTACCAATTGAGGAGAAAACAAAAATTATACTTCACAAAAACGGTGCCCAAAATCTGTCTGTCCCTGAAGGTAGAAGCTATCCCAAGTGAAGAACACACTTTGATTTGCTTATGTTTCCCTGTTTCCTTCTGGTTTTCATTTCAAGTAGGTGTCAGTCTCTGGGAAGCTCAGAAATACTCTTTACCTCTTGGAGCTCAGTTTCTCTCAGTAACACACTGGAACACTCCCTGCACCAGGAGCTTGTTAGGTTGAGCAGGACTTGTCCCTGTCAGTCTGCTGCTCAAGTGTGAGAATAATTATTCCTTTGGCACTTTATTCAGTTCTGTTCTACTCCTTATAAAAAGGATTGGAGCTCATTAGTACAAAATATGGTGTCTGAGAACTATTAACACAAAGTAAAATATCCATGTAAAACATGGTGAGAGTTTGAAATCTACATGTAAAGTTCCATTTCCCAAGGTTTCAGTGGACACTAAAGCCACATAGATCTAGAAACTCTGGAAAAGATCCTTCTGGTTTGGGTATCCATAAAAGTCCACCCAAGGAATATAGGGGAGTCCACCAATCTTTCACTTCCATGAGAGTGGCAAAACTAGGCCAGGTCACAAGATAAAATATGGAACCATGTCTCATAATCACACCTTGAAAATGTTTTCTATCAAGTGCAGAGCATTTTATTCTGTCCATCAGCCTATGGGACAGCACAGCAGGTGGGCTCAGCACTCACTCTGCCCCACCAAGCCTCCAGTGCGTGGTGCAAGGTGCAAACACAAACCCTGCTGGCTCCTTGGCACTGGGAGCTGCCCCTTCCTTGCTGGGCTGTCCTGCTGCTGCTAATCAGTCACCCAGCAAAGAGAAACAGAGCTGGCCTACGTGCTCGGAGCCTGGTGCACACGTAATGAGCTTGGCCACGGGACGTGAAGGTTAAACACCAGAGCGGATGTGAACTTTGGACCATCATCAAAGATACTCTTGGTGACAGAGGGAATGTTTAGAGAGGAGATAAACAGGACTGTGAGGAAGGTCAGAGAGGGGTGTCCTGAGTGACTGGTCACAGAGAGCCACCCCACCTGAAGGAGAGGGGCAGCACCACAGGGGCTTCAGTGCTGCCCTTCACTGGCTTTGCCTCTGGACCCTCACACTCTGTGCTCCAGAGCTGCTTTTCCCACTGAAGCTAGCCCAAGAGCAGGCACCATTTACACTGCAAGATTTGCATGACTGCCATATTCCTGCACATTCTTTACTGCTGTTGAATACACCTTTCTCTTGTCCCCTTGTTATCACTTTCCTCTTGCTTCTGCTGGGACATGTGGTGAGTCTGGTCTCAAATTAACGAGAGCTGAGTGGTGTGCAGTGTCACAATTGCTGTTAATGACAAACAAGGGCAGCAGCCCTCAGCCTCTGTAGGCAGGGCAACACCCTGGAGAGCTGGTCCACGTTTAGAGGTGCTGGACAAGAGTCAAAATGTCAAAAATTAGAATAAAAAAATAGGGGTGTGTGTGTGAAATCTGTGCTTTCTATCTCAGTTCAAATTTATTTCCTTTTTTTTTTTTTTTAAGTAAAACTAACAAAACAGAATTAACAAAAAAATGAAGTTAAACTTAGGAAAAAAAAGATAATTAGAAAAAACTTGGCATCTTTACTTGTCATTGCATTGAAACGAATATTGCCTTGCACTCAGAAATTCTCAGGCACAGTAATGGGACTGCAGAAGGCTCTTAACTTTCAATCTTCTCTCTCTAGGCACAAACAGGAAAATGGTGTGAGTAACACGTGCATGAACTCTCCCCAGTAATTCCAGTAACAGGGCTCAAACAAAGTGAGGCTGTCCTGAATTGCTGTGGAATAGGAAAGAGGACAAGTGTTTCAATCTGATATATTTCAATGACTTTACCAGCCTGAAAGCTCTTCCTCTAACAGAGGTCTGGCACAATGTCTTTATCTGCTCCTTTATCTGAGCAGAGGAAAGAGTGCCAGGCCCATTGCTTCCTATGAGGATACGTGGCCCTGGTTAATCTACAACATCCCTCGTTGTGTCTGCACACACAGTGAGGGGTATACGTGATGCTCTACGTGTCCTTCTCCTCTAACATCAACTCTGAAGGCTTCCACCAGCACCAGCCACACCCTGGACTGATGCCACCGCCAGGGCTTTGTGAGAAATGGGAGCCTTGGCTTGTGGCAGCTCCCACTTCAGTCACAATCTAAATAGTGGCTAAAATAAACAGGTTATGGCTCCTATCGTCACTGCACCGTCCTGTCCTGACTCAGTTCTCAGCCTGGGAAACTCACACTGGATCACAGAGACTTTGCCTGGAGCAAAGGATTCGTGCTAGGAGGAAAGGTTTCACCACCAACACCACTTGGGGGTATGAAAGAGGGGGAAACTCCAGGAAGAGATGAAAGGTTTGTTTTAACTTGTGTGGATTTTTGAAGGAGCTCGGCCCTACAGGGAAGGGACAGAATCTAGGGACCTTAGAGAGAACCAATTAAAGCAGTCACAACAGAGCAAGCTGGCCAGCCTTACCCAGAACTGAAACGGATCAGTAGGGAAATAATGTCAGCTTGTGTGGTCCTTGGTCTCCTGGTTACCTCTCCTGGGTGAGGATGTGTTGAAAGATGAGAGCCCCCAGCCAGAAAATCCTCTGGCAGCTCCCTGCCTAAGCATACAGAGTTTTATCTTCCTCTCCAGAGGCCCCATTTCAGCTTTGCAGAACAAAATCAGCTCAGGCCTGTTCAGATAAAAGCTCTCCCAGCCAGCTAACCATGCCATCTCCCAACACAAGGGCCTTTACTTGCCCTGGAGGAACTGAATACACACTTTTCCCTTCTCCCCTTATGGATTGAACCATGCACCTTGGGTTTCCAGCAAGAATTACCTGTAAAATACCACAACATGAAAGTACAGGAAAAATAAGTGTGCTCCCATTTCACTGCTAGCTAAGCTGCCTGAACAGAAAAGTAGATTTTGGCTTGTGCTGGAAAAACAGAGCTCTGATAGGGAAAACCATCCCAAGCAGCGCTTTCAAGCCCTGGAGGGTATTGATTTCTTTATTACTGACTGTTCTTGTTCACTCTGTACAGAATTTCCACTGCAGGATGCTTTTCTGAAGGCCCAAGGGACTGCTGAGCTGCAGTGCTTGTGCCACTGGTGGCCAGCAGTGAACAGCAACTCACACTTGTGAGTCTCAGAGGGGTTCAACAGGATTTTAACTGAAGGATGTTACAAGCTCACATCTCAATTACACCAAGTGGAAAAGCAGATCTGAATTTCAGCTCTGATGACACTCTCTATAGAGATCTCCCTACCACTGCTATGTTAAAAGTGCTCAGCTGGCTGCTACCCTGACATCCTCTAGGAAAAGGATTTGGAATTGAAAATAAAAAACCAAACTACAATAATATTTACCTTTCCAGGCCATGGCTGAAGTCCTTGATGGCAGGCACACCAGCAGTGTCACAAGATGTTGTTACCTATTTTATTTGCAGGGTTTTTCACGTGGAGATACAATAATGAATCTGAACCAAAGGGATACAGTCACCATGATGAACAGAGCAGTTTAACCTGGGCACCTCATGCCCTGCTGCATAAGGTATTCCCTTACTTTAGCTGCTTGTCAATCACGTTTTGTACTTGCCTAAATACTCCTGATTAGTATTTTCAGCCCTCTGCCATCCTATGGAATCCAGGCTTTAAATGCCTTTGTCAACAGGAGTGGTTTGGAAGCACATCTCTGTTAGCTGAGAAGTCCTGTTCACTCACACCAGAAAGTTGTGCAGGAAAATTCCCTCCCTGCCCTCAGCTTCCCAAATTCTCTCCTCTCCACTTGGCCTTTCAGTTTGGGATCCTGCACACTGGTGGATCATCAGCAGCTCTCAGGTTATGGAATGGTTGGCTGGCCTTTACAGCCAAAGAGGAACCGTGGATTTCCAAGGCTGTGCCCAGATGACATGCTGCGTTTTGTGCAGTGCAGCTGTTCCATTGTGTAGTTTAGACAAAAAGTTCCCATGAATCTAAAAAATATGAAAACATTTTGCTGGGCCACCTACAGCAGCTTCAGTTGTGTGCCAGTAATGGCAATGGCAGCAACACGTTAATCTAACAATCCTGATGAGTTTAATACGCGGGGTGAGATCTGCATCGCAATTCTTGTGTTCCTGTAACTGGTGAATGACCCACTTATAGGTTGATGATGATGATTTTTTTTTCACTGCAGTAATTAATTCTGTGAATTTTAAAGTCTACTGCATTGTTTTAAAGATGATGAAGTGTCCCAGTTCTCTACTTGATCCTTTAAATATCAGGCCAGAGTAGTTAAAACCAAACAATGGTATTCCCCTTGAATGTGTTGCTTGGCACCTTGAAGACATCCCTTTTATAATGTGGAAAAGGCAGGCTGTCATTTTCAGATCTTAAAAATGCTCAAATGATCAAATTATCAGTAGAGTTGCACCAGGACTGTTCTCTTAAAAAAAAAAAAAAATCCCTTTTAGCCATTATACTTTGCTCAAGCCACTCTAAACAGTGAGAAATAAAGATCAAGTACATTTTGAACTGTAATGCTGCCTCAAATTAAAAGTACTCAATGCTTTCTTTTGCAAGACCTGATACACAGAGGAAAGAAAAAGGGATGACAGGTGAAAGTGACCTTTTCAAGGAGAAGTTGCCGGCAAACCCATCATCCCCAGCTCCTGTTACCTCCTGCAGCCTGGAGTGAATGTCCCTGGATTAGTGTCAGATGCTGATCTCCTTAATTACAGTGAGGGCTGCTCCCCCCTGTAGCTGCTTTGTCTGATTCTAGCAGGACTAACTATGACAAAATACAGGATTCAGGAGGAACTGGCATTATCCAGACCCTCAGCCTACAGGATTATGGAATCATGGTATGGTTTGTGTTGGAAGGGACCTTAAGGACCATCTCATCCCAAGCCTCCTACAGGGGCAGGGATGCCACCCACCTGATCAGGTTGCTCAGGGCCCCATCCAGCCTGGCCTTGAACATTCCCGGGGATGGGACACCCACAACCTCTCTGGATAGGGTAGGTTTTGCCTAGAATATTTTCACCTAGGACTCTGAACAAGGCCAACCACTTTATTGTCCCAGCCCTGCTTGCTGCTTTACATGGGACATGGAGAAGGTGCTTTTGCATCATGAGACCTTCACCTTTGTCCTTTCTCCATCACCACTATCCTTTGCCTGGCTTCACTGTTAGAGATTCTCAGCTCTGCAAAGCAGGATGGATCTCCCATCATGGCAGCAGCACTGTTGAGCCCCAGTCATGGCCTTTTCTAAAATGTCACCATAGTGTCATTAATCACCACAGTCAAACATGAACAAACATTTCTCTGCATTGGTAAGTCTTGGTGCCTTCCCCAGGGATGTTCAAACAGACACTGATATAGCACAGGGTCCAACTTTGAGAGCATGACAAATTTGGGAGAAGCAAGGGCAGACCAAAGCTGCAACTGACCTCGTTCTTCTCCTGTCCCACAAGAGACAACACAGAAATTTATTCATTCCCTAGGATTTACACTCAGTAGCCTCTTCATCATAGAATGGTGCTCTATTTCGTAGAGATAATGGTGAATGCAAGTGCAGGCAGTGAGCAAACAGCCATTTGGAGATAAGTCAGGCAGCTAAATGGGCCCTTGTGAGGCCAGTGCCACTGAACCAGGACTCAGATGCCCAATTAGCTCCATCACAGGCCAGGGAGTTGGCCCAGAGCCCACGAAGGAGGGACACAGATATTTCCTTAGTGCACAGAGGCAGCTCTGATCTCTTCTCGATGCATCTGACACCCTCATACAGATCCTTTGGGCTGACAAAGTGGTGATTTCAGCAGCAAAACTAACCAAGCCTGATTTACCACTCTTATTTGCAGACCACGTTTCTACTCTGTCAACACCACTGCTTGAGTTCCTCCTTTCTTGCCATGATCATCTTTCAATTCTCTCTCCCACAGGAACACACATGGGGAAAACTATGTCCTGTCACAAAGCCCTGGATAACATCAGCTTTCTACGCATCCCCAACCCTCTCCCTGAGCAGGTGGTGCCATGTGCCAGGGCTGGTGCAGAGCCACTGCCCTGCTGCCAGGGGAGCTGCTGTGGCCACAGAACATGATGCTAACTGATGTTACTTCCAGTGGGTACATGCTGAAAGCAAGTAGGAGAGGAGAAAAGAAGGGACAGATAGCACAGAAAATATAAGGTAGGACCAACAAAGCATTACCTTCAATCTCCTTTTCGCTGACTAGCAATAAGCTAAAGTTTTCTGCTGGTCTCAGAAACAACCCCATGGCACAAGGGCCACCTGGGTCTGGATGCAGCAGCAGCGGCAGAGACATGTGGAGCATCTCCATCCCCACCATGAGATCCCACCCAACTGTCCAGGGCAGTGATGTCTCCTATAGCACAAACAGCCCCTTCCACAGAGAAGTCATAGCTTGACTCATAGGCTTTTGTGAAGGCTGATGCAACTGGGGCTCATTCATGACTTTTCTCAGGCACAGGAACTAACACTTCACTCCTTCCAGAGTCCTATGGCCATGGGGGTTCATGGCTGCTCCCTGGGAGCACAAAACAGACTCCCTGGATCAGTCTCATGCCTTGGGCTGAGCAGGGTTGCCCCAAGAGAGAGCAGAGACTCAAGTCACCTTCTTCAAGCCACCAGGGCCTGGGAAGAGTCTCACATGTGGGAGTGGGCACACACAGGATGTGGCTACCAGACCCCTCCAGTGGCCCCACAGCAGCCTGCAAACCCAAACAACCGTGGACCCTAAACTTGTCACACTGCTTGCTTTTTCTCTCCTCTCATCCTGATGTCAATTCCTGGTGCAATCCCAGAAATAACATGGGCAAATTCTTGGCTTGCTATTTTTGGCAGCTCCTCCCACCAAGGAAAGAGGGAGATTACACTGTGGGCTATTCAGGCAAGCTGGCACGCCAGCCACAAACACGCTTTCTAGCCCGTACGGCTCTAATGATAAATCCTGGCCGTGCTGAGCGCTCGGTTTTGGCTTCACAGCACGTTTGGAAGGGCCAGTGCTGTGCTGGACAAGCCGCCTACACGTTTAGAAGGTGCTATTTATTTATTAAGTCTATTTAATGAGTAGAAATAGAGCTGTGTGGTGGGCACGGTGACCCGGGGTGACTGGTGTGGGATGAGAGGCTCCCGGCTCCCTGGCATGTCAAACACACCCCGCCTGGCACCACCCCCTGGGCTGCAAAGATAAGTAGCTGGGTGATCACCTTTTAATCTGTGCCTAATTAGCAAGAGGCAGATGTCAACTGGCAGCCAGGCCAAAGCAAACGAGGCCATTTACGGACACCAAGCCACAAAGACACCTCCTGTATCAAACCCAGCATGTCCCAAAGACGTGGGGTTGGGAATAACAAGGTTCCAGGAGCCTGCCACAGAAACTGCACACTGTGTATGTACATGACTGCCTTCACACCTGAAAGTGCAGGTTTGTGTTATGGTAGGTGGTGGATGAAAGAACATTTTGTTACTCTGGGTTTACATTGCATTTACTATGCCATGGCACCGCTTCTAGGAATTTGTCTTCAGCGATAACAATAATATCCCTGGATTTTTCTTTTTTTTTTTTCTAAACACAGTGCCCACACACAACTCAAAGCAGTACAAAATTGAGGAACACACCAAACAAGGCTGGTTTAAAGAAAATCAGCAGATTGTTTTTAAATTTACAAATGCTTCAATGGCCAAAAGCCTGAAACAGTCCCAAGTGGAAGAAGATTTTTATGGAAAGTACACAGGATTTTTCATGCTCATGCATAATAGATGGGTTGCACCCAAACGAATCCTGCCAGACCTAAAGATGAAATGTTGAATCATCCCTTTCAGGGCCTTGAACCTACAATTCAGTCCCAGAAGGTCTACCTCTTTTCCATCTGAGGCTTTGTTTAAACACAAAGGTAAGTTGCAACCGGGCCAGTTTAGATTCTGCTCTAGTTCTACATTTTTACAAATTCCTGCACTCTTCAGACCTAGGAATTTATTTTGCCTAATCACAAAATTTCAAGCAAGACACAATATTTGGAACTAGTAACAGGCAAGGATGTCCCCAAAGAGGAAGCTAGCCAACTTGTGGCTTTGATTCAGAGCCACATCTCATTGTAGTTGGCATTAGAGCCAGGATTAACTGCTCAGCACCTCAAATCCTTGTGCATGAAAATGAATCCATAACTCTGAATCCACAAGCCCTAAGAGCACTAAAGAATGTAATTTGAGAAGCTTGAGATCTCCAGAGTCAAACAAACAAGGGACATGCAGGAGCATCATATCTGTGAGATGCTGGGTTCTGCTGTGGAGCCAGGTTGTCACCCTGGCCCTGGCATTATGGATTACAGTCAAAAACCCTTCCTGTTACATGAAGACCAAGCGGATGTTGCATGTCCTAGTCCAAAACCTGCTTCCTAGTCCTGTCTTACAGATGTCATACTTTCAGCCACGAAGCCAATGGCGGCTCCAACTTTTTGCCGGAGACCAGCAAAATCCACAGATGTGCACAGCTGGAAACCCAGGTATGTCTTTATTCTTCATAAAACAACTGGGGGGCTTCAGAGGCCAGAGCAGGAGGGGAGGAGAATCTGCAGGAGATGGCAGCATCTGGCTCATGGGATATTGAAGTGGAGAAACTGCACTTTCTGATGAAAATCAAATTCTAGCTTGATGACTTGATCAGCTGCCACACTAGGTCACCAAAACCTAAGGCCATGCCTCGACTAGAGCAAAGGTATAGGAACAACTATCTATGGCTAGACATATTTTAAGAGTAGTCTTCTTGAAATAGATTTAAATTGAGCCTACCAGTCTCTTGACAACCTAGACCCAGCCTAGATTACCCCAGTTTTCTTCAGGGGGACAGCCAGTAAATAAACCCCATGATGTCAGGGAATGGTGGAAGATTCTGCCAGGCCAGATAGAGTTCTCCAAAAGGCTTCTGACTTGACAATGTTAGCACAAAGAAGGCCCAGATGTTTGTGACTGTTCATGGGCCAGAAACTCACAGCACAGCCCTCCCAGATAGATCTTCAAATATATAAATGCTCAGCCTTCACAGTACTTTTGAAGATGCTGGATCACAACAACTGGCTGGACTGCCAGCAAGTAATTCCCATCACTTTATAAAGCACATTAGGCTGCCCAAACAGGAGTACTGCTCTGTGCTACAGCAGCTTTAATCCTATTGAATATCACACATGACTCTTGTTAAGACAGGCTGCAAGGACTTCCATTTTCCTCCTCCCCTGCAAATGCCCATAATGTTCTTGAATTTTCTGAGCTGCAACTTTTCACACTGCTTTCTCTGCCAGCATTGGCTTTCATTATTTCTTTTAAATATAAACTTGGAGCAAAACCTCTTCAGATGTTTCAAGTTACAAATGGGTGGAAAAAATATAATTTTCTACATTAAAAAGAAAGTTTTGTGTGCAATGCGAGGGAGACACACAGAAGGAAAGAAGCAGGGAATAGCTCAAAAATGGCAATACTTTGAAACCTGAAACTTGGCATGGAGACAGTTCCTGACAAAGTGTATGCTCTGCTAAGTTTAGAAAAAATTGTGGTTGTAAAATAAAGTGACGAGCACTTGAGTACACCCTGGTGCACAGACAGCAGAGGACGCTGTTTGGATTTGGCCATTAACGCTGAGGACCATTCTCTGCATCACAAAAAAGGACCCTTCAGATGTAAAACAAGAACTTCTCAGAGTTTTGGGCTTAAAAAAAAAAAAGAAAGTAATATAAAATAACATGCTAATGGCCCACCCTTCCAGTGCATACTAAGATTTGAGCAATTTGGAGTGAACTAAACCAGACAGCAAAACCTTGAGTTTGGGCCACTGAGCCACTGATTGCTAATTAATGGCTCCTGAACAAAGAAACTAATGCCTCTTTCTCTTAAAAGATGAAAACTGAATCCAGTCCCACCACTGTGACCCACCACTCCACAGCCATATTCCTCCTGCATTCAATGTTTCCTATTTCACTCAGTCATGAGGGGAGGCAAGGGGAGAGGCAGTGTCAAGGTAGGCAGAGCAAAATCTCAAATCTGACCTAGGAGACTTCACTGGAGGAGTGAGCCCGTCTGGAAAGAGCCTCCCAGCCCCTGTCATGCTTACTGACATTTCCAGCAAAAGGTTCAATTTGTGTAATTTGGGAGAAGAGCTCTCTATTTGCCCACCTTTAAAAGCTGGACTAGAGCAATCAAAGCCATTTCACTCGGGAAATTGTGTCTGGACACACAGACACACAGAGGCAAACAGAGGAGCTGGAGCCCAGCGTGCCCCTGTAAACACCACATTTCCTTCCTCACACACACATGCAAAAAGGTGGGATCGTTTTGAACACCCTCTGTTCAGAGAGACCTTTCATTTTAGCTATCCTGGGTGAAAGCAAACAACATCACATGGTACCTCAAGGTGGTTTCTTTGGCTTTTTTGTACCTGGAAAACACTGAGCACATTTTTACTGATCCAAGTATTGTCTAAACAGGCATTGGCATCAGTTCATATTAGTTCCATCATCCCCTGTGCTGTAACCATGGAAAATAAAAAACCTCAGGCACTGGGGAACGACCTGAACTTTGATCTGATGCAAACCTCTGCAGAAGGTTGGGAAAAAAATCACATATGCAAATTATTTTAGCATTTGTCGTTTATCAGCATATTTTTCCTCTTTTTTTTTTTTTTTCCTGTTCTGAGGAAAGGCAAGAATAGAAAATCAAAAAAACCCAAGAGAGTTACTATAAAGTGTTTTGAAGGCAGCTTATTTGGAAGGGAAGTCAGGGACAGAACATAAAAGCCTGCTCTAATGAGATTTCCAGTCCAATTTTGCCAAATTTAGGACATTTGCATATTGGGAATTTTGCAGGCATTCAAATTGTAGTTAATTGAATCTAAAACTTGTGCAACGAAACCTGAGATACAACTTGAATAAACTCACCTTACACAGCATTTGACCAGACCTTAAGTGCAAGAATAGGAGGTTTTGGTAATGTTTTGGCACATCAAAGAAACCGAATAAAATGACTTTACAGAGTGTGCATTGTCCAACCACAAGAACAGCTGCAGAAAAACTCCACTGGCATCAGGATGCTGGCAGGATCAAAGAAAAGGTTTATAAATTGTTGTGGATAATGAGGAGACACACTAGGGAACAAATGGCTTCAGAATCCTGGTTCTCAGGGGTTGAACCTGGGAGATGCCAGCAGGAAAATGTCTCCTTTGAGGACAGCATGGACAGCACCTGCCAGCCCATGCACTGTAAAGCAATGGCCCTTTCAGAGGTAGGAGGAGAAAGAGGACAAGATGAACTTCACTGTGGTGAAGAGAGTTGGAAAACAGAACCATTTTGCTGATAGTTTCAATTCTACAGCAATGATCCACGGAGCGTCGCTCCAGACTCTGAGCTGCCCGGGGCAGGAGTGGGCCTTATCCTACACCTGGTGTAGGATTATCTCAGCAGGACCATACATACATTAAAAGGATATATGTTAAATTAGTATGTCCCTAAAACAAGCTTGAGCACAGGTGCCTTTTCAACTGGAAACTGTGTCACTGGGTGATTTTGCAGGTGATTTCTTTCATTCTTCTAAATTCAAGAAAGGCAGGTGGCCACCAGCAAGACTGAAATGGCCAATGCAGCCTTGAAGCAAGGATGAATTTCAGGACTGACCCAGAGAGCTGGGACCACACAACATCTCTCTTCTCCCAAGGAGGACCAAACATGCATGGCTGTGCTCCAGCTTTAAGCAGAATCGTGTAACTGAGACAATACCAGAGAGACAAGAGCAGCCTGGATTCACACCATTGCAGCCAATGTGGATTTTTGTCAGGGGACCATTATCTCAAACTCACACCCCATTTATTAGTCTCTGCTCTCCCACGGGAGCTATTCTGTGGGTGAAGGAGAGGAATTCACACCAGGTCTCTCACTCTCCCTGTTTCCCATCAGCAGAGTCCTTTCAAAGAGAAAAATCAGGCAACAACTGGTGACATACAGAAGAGCATTTCTGCCAGCAGAGCTCTGTGAGGCAGGGACATGGAGAGGTGTGATCCTTCCCTGATGGAGCTGTGCTGGAAACAATCCCATGTGTGGATACGGCCACACCCGTTCAATACCACCCCCCCTTCCATTTTTTAACAAAGATGACTTCTGTTGTGCAGACACAGACATAAAGCACAAAGGTATAATTTTTTCTTTATATTCTGGCAGTACAAAGCACATCCATGTCCAGATGAGGCAGCATTTGGTGGGTGTAACAGCCTTTGGTGTCCTATTTTGGGCAGGTGTTCGTAGTATAGCCAAGACCTCACATTTTCTGATGAACAGATGAACGCAACTCAGGACTATCCCTTGACACATCTCAAAACAGCTTAGTGGGAAGACATGAGGAAGGGGTGTGAAAACAGTGAAGACTTTCAGAGGTCTGCTCACATGCATGAAATGAAAAGCAACTGCATTTTCAGACCGTGTTAGTCTGAAGAAAAAGCGAGTAATAGGTCTTAGTGGGGGGTTGGTGGATGGATGGAGACAGTGCAGATGAAGAGAGAAATAAACACAGCTGAAATAAATTCTGATTTCTGATCAAGGGAATATATTCATGGAATATGGCATGTGGCATTAGCCCAGCTGAACACACAGCAGCAGCAGGCACTGCGACCCACAACCGCAAAGTGAGCAAAAGCTGTTGGCAGCAGCAGTCCATAAAAAGGACATAAATAATTAGAGTTCTTCTAAACAAGGTCAAGTTTTAGCTGCTGATATTTTTCCTCTACTGAACAGTCAAGGGAGGTGGCTCAAAATGATTCAGGGTGAGTTTTGTCCTGGTAAATCTCAGAACAAAGTAGAAGATTTGAAAAGATTCAGAGCCTACACTGTTTACCACAAACTTTGCTGTTCATTAAATGTGAGCTGAGCCATGAACTCAGCAAGTCCTGGAAGATGAGTCTGCTGCATCCTCAAAATAGCGTTCCTGATGGGAACTTGGTTACTGACACCTTGAATTAAGATGCTGCTGTAATTTTCACATTCTGTCCCACAACAAGACAGTTCCCCATGATCACTGAACCACAGCATCTCTCTAACAGTGCTGCCCCTCCCACTTCTCACAAAAAGGGAAAAATATACAGCATTATCTGCAGGTAGGGATTGAAAAGTGGTTTATTTCTTAATGATTCAAGGCAATTTAAATATCCCTCCATCTCCTGCTGCTACACAAGTAGCTGATTTGAGGTGTAGGGTGGGGTGGCTGGAGCATAATCACCAGTTCTTCAATACAAAGGACACACTTGGATATTAGACTCTGCATCATCTTTCTACCACAGACAGCCTTGCCTTCTACAACTCAATAGAAATACAACATTGCAAGGAAGGCAGAAAACACCACGTAAAGAAAGCAGCCAAGACTATTATTACAGGATTTCTAGTTTGTATTCTAATGCAAAAACCCCTGGAAGCATCTGACTGATCACAGACTCTCCCACAGGAAAAGATTCTTGCTCTCATAATTCTACTTCAGGTACAGAAACATACAGGAAAAATAAATGCAGTTCTCAGCAGCTGCATCTTCATCATCCACCTTCAAGCCTCCATGCTCCTCTAGAAGACAGCATAGACAGGGTTACTGTTCCCACTGGTGGCCATTTCATACCGAAATCCCCACAATTCCCCTCCAGCACGAAGACATCCATCAAAAGGAAAGTTCCTTCAGCTCTGGCAGGCAGTCACGGGCAGAGGAGGATTGTTACATAAAGCATCAGTGGGAGTAAACAGGAATATTACTTATAGGCACAGTAATGCTTCCATCTCGGGGGACCCTCACTGGAGCACACAGGCTCTGGGCCTCCTCCGGGTGATTAAATACATAGATCAGTTTTCTGGCAGCTATTCAAGGCTTCATATCACATACCTGCCTTTTCTCCTGTGTTTTCTCTTTGTGTGCACTAATGCAGGCGCTGTTTCCTTCCATGGCATTTGTACTTTGCAAACGAGGTCTCTTCTGTCAGTAGCCAAAGGATGGAGCAGCAGACACATCTTGGCCTCTAAGGAGCCCTTACAATGTCTGGAAGAAGATTTCTCCACTTGAGCACGTTGTCTTACTGCAGTGTCACACAGCCATCCCTACTGTGTACTGCTCTGGAAGCACTTTGTGCCCATTTGGCATTTTTCTAACAAAACTGTACAAGGATTAATGTCCATTAGCACCTGATTCTGAGAGTGTCTGAGGTGAGAGACACCCCCAGCAGTCAGCACTAACTCACAGACTGATGGTTGTGACACAGAGTAGACACAGAAGAAACTTTCTGCCTTTTGGCCAAGTAAAGTTTCAAGCTCCCTCACCACTCAGAGTATGACCTCTCCTAACAGCACCATGTGAAGGAACCACAGCCCCACATTGCCTTGCTGTCCACTGCTGCCCTGCATCCATCATCCAGACAAACTCAAGCTAGAAAGGGACAGCACATGGTCACGAACAGCCTCTTAAATTGACATTCCCCCAGTCAACCCTCCCAGATGGAAACTGGGCTCCATAGGAAATATCCTGGTGGCAGTTCCCTAAATAGCACCAGGTCACCTTCCCTTACAAAGGGCTGTTCTCTGTCTGGGCATTGGAGCAGTGCAAAGAGAGCTGAATGCTCCTGCCATGGCCCAGACAGGCTCCATCCTCTTGGGAAATAATGTGTTGCTTTTCTATCTCCTGTTTTGTGCCACATAACAAGGGTGACTACCACCAAACCAAATCACTGCTGGAACTGCCCAAACTGGTTTTTTGTCCAGGACTGCAGCTAATGGTGGCTTCCTACAGCCCTTTTGGGAAGCATTGTGCAGCCTCTTGATTCTGCTCCCAGCTCCTGATGACAACAAAAGGCATGAGCCCGACAAAGCCCTCTCTCTTTCAAACCCCAGTGCACAAGGGATGGCTGGGATGGAGTTAATTTTCATCCCAGCAGTCTGTGTGGTGCTGTGTTTTAGATCTGTGACTTCATCAGCGTTGATAACACGCCAGAGTTCTGGCTTCTGCAGAGCATGAAGACCTTCCCTGCTTCTCACTCCACCACTCAGGGAGTGGAGGGGAGATGTGAAGGGACGCAGGTGGGACTGAAAGGGAGGGTGAATCTTTCCAAGGTAGCTGTTGCTCAGAGAATGGCTGGGCATCAATCAGAGATGGTGGTGGATGACCATCTCTGCAGCACTTACTCCCCTCCTGCCTTTGTGCTCCTTCAGTTATTCAAGTGTCTTTATCTTGACCCAGGAGGTATTACAACTTTTGTTCTTTCAATCCTCCTCCAGCTCTCCCTAGGGGAAAGACTGAGCAAGTGGCCAGGTCAGCTGCTGGATGGGGTCAACTCAACATACCCTAAACCCCTCAAAAGTACATTTTCTGGCTAATCTTTACTGAACTGAACTTTTCTTTCCCCCTTTGTTTTCAATCACAGCTAAAACCATCCTGTATCAATCAAAACCTCCCTTCAGCTGTCTCAAAATGTCCTGCATTCTGATTTTTTTCAGATGTTACATTCACTTCAGACTTTAGGTCTTGTTAATTCAAATAAGCACTAATTAAAGCCATGGAGGGACCTGGGACACACTGTAGGCATCACAATATTTCTCAGAAGCTTTCTGGACCTCAACCCTTGAGCTCTAGAAGGTAAAGCCATGAATCTGGGGCAGTGGCATTTGGGCAGGATTTGAATTCCCTTCCCTTGTAGAAGTCAAGTCTCCCTGAGAGACTGAGGAAGCAGAGAGAGAGGAAAAGCAATCTTGGTTTGTCAGTTTTGTGTGTTGCTCTCAGCCGTGCCCATCTCTGGATTTTGTTCTCAAGTGCTGAAACGTTTCAGGCTTCTCAGACAGGGAGAGCTGCACTTTTGGAGGCTGTCCAAACCATCCATTAGGCTTCTCTTAGTGAGTAAATTGTTCTGCTTGATTCATGGGCATCACTGTTGTCTCTGAAGGGAGTTAACCAGAATATAACCAGGACTAGAGCACAGTGCTGCGCAAACAACTGGGACCAATTTGATCAATACTGAAACAAACAGCAAGAATTTTATCCCATCTGACATAGAAGCTAATTGAGTCCTGAAAAGAAGCTTTGTAGAGGCAGGGAGAACATTTCCACAGGTATGTGACCATCCCCAAATTCCTCATTTCATATACTGCCTTCCCTATCATTCTTTATACCATTTCTTATCCTGATTTTCTCCATCAGCTTGTCAGAGTCACCGAGTGATTGTTGCTCACACTTTTTCCACCTTTCTCTGCACCCATCAGTGGCTGGCAAAATCTCAATGCTTGGACCAACCACTAGAGTTTCTGCACTTTCTACAGCATCTTTCCATTGCAACTGTGCTGCTGCTCTCCTCTGAGCCAGCTCTGGGACAGCAGCACTCCACAGAGCTACAGCCCAGCTCTGTGGCTCTGAGCTAAAAGGTGAAACCCACTTAGGTCCCTCCAGGAGCTGCTGTCTGGCCAGCTGGATGCAAAGAGATCATCACCAACAGCTCCAATGACAGGAATTCTAACTTTCACAGTCAGTCTCCATCACTGGAGGTACTGAACTGCACCAAGGTCCTGAGCAAGGTCCCCACTGGGCTCTCCTCCTCTTTCTCCTTTCTTGGCCTTGCACAAGACTCCTTCCTGCCTTGTGGAACACCATTCAAGGCTGTTGACACTTCACCTTGTCTGAAGAGTCTGTGACTCAGGATAACAGTGCTCCATTAGCAGTTTTCTCAAAGGTTACAGTGGCAACCAACATGACCACAGCAGCTGCAGAACTGGCATCACGTCTGTCTTTGCTTCTCCCCGGGCCCCAACAGCCCAAGGTGCACCTACGAGCCCTCATAGGGGGAGCTATGCATGGAAGTGGAGCAAGAGAGATTTAATTCCAGTGCAAGAACCAGCCAGCCTTGCCAAAGTATTTATGAGCAGCTACTGAGCCCTCACATGGCAGCCTCAAAAGTCAACCTCACTTCACTCAGGCAGAGGCAAATTTTGAGGGCTTCTATTAAGGTTATTCAAGGTACACCCTTTTCCCTCCAGAGTAACCAAATGCATCTCTGGCCTATCATCTGCAGCACAAACACGACCCAAACGCTTCCAGTGCTGACAAATATATTCTTCCATCATTGCTCAATTGCTGTTTGCCCAGTTTAGCTCTGTGTATATTATAATAGCATTTAAAGCCCGAGCCAGCCTTCAAAAGCAGATGAATCTGAAATTAACAACAGAGGCATTTTCGCTCTGAGGTCTGGATGAGAGCATAAAATAACTGAACTTTGTTCCTGTGGCTTATTACATCATCCAGCCCCTCTTTGACTGAAAATATTTCTATTCCTCATTCCAGCCCATCTGTTCTTCAGAAAACTCCTTCTCTCTATTTACTTGAAAAACAACTAACTGGAGGCAAAGGCACTCCCCCACCCCCAGAGGAAAGCATGTTTGTAATTAGGCAAAGAGCACTCCATGTTTATTCCTGCTGGTGCATGTGCATGCAGGCACATGTGTGTGTACATGCCTATTTTTAGTCACACTGTCAAAATCAGCCTAATATTTCACAGCAAAGGAGGTCTTCTTGACCCGAAAAACACATCATTACTTCTAATTAGGAAAAAAAGAAACAGAATTGTCAAAAATATCTCTCTGCGGGGAAGACGTGCTGCGAGATGACGGGACTTTTCCCTGCTGTTGTGTTTTCTTTAGCTTTAATTTGCTTTGGTGTAAAAACTGAGCCCAGTGAAATCCATCAGCCAGAAGGGAAAGGAAGAAGGAGTTTGGGACACCTTTTTGTGTGGGTTAGGAAAGACATTTTGTGTCTTCCTTTCAGATGAAAAAATGCACTTGTCTGATAGAGGTTCACCTCATTCAGCACAGCCTCCCCTGCCTGAGCTGTGTTCAGGCTGTCTCTGTTGCTGCACCTCTCTTGCCCTGGAAGGAGACCAAACTGAAGTGGTACAAACACTGATGCAACCCACCCCATCAGTATAAGAATTATTTCCACTAAGACAGCTGAGCACATCTGTAACAAGAGAGGCATTCTCCTCCTTTTGCCGTCTATAATGGGAAAATGACACATTACCCTTTGTCTTATTCCTTCCTTATTATAATCACTTCTGGGAAAAAAACCACTAATTTACCACTTGCTGGGATGGTGCCTGCAATGAGGTGGGTCTCCAGTGAGTTTGTGGCCTCAGGACACAACTTTATACATACAAGAGCAGGAGCATGGAAAGACATTCATTGCACCATACCCGGGAACAACACCCGCATGCCTGCCAGGTCACTGGGACACAAACACTGTGAAGAAATCCTACATGAGTCAGGGCTGAGCTCGTTTCAAACAATGACTGCAAAACCACACGAAAGGGGTGAAATCCCCTCTAACAGCCTCGCCAGTGAATTCTCAGAAATGGTCGGTGAGGGGAAATGCATTTGTGGTGCTTGACAGACGGAAATCCCTCGGACAAGGCAGCAATTCCCTCCTCTGGCAGAGCAGGGAGGCCGAGCAGACTCCAGGCTGTGCCTCCAAGGTGGTAGAGCCCACAGGGTGCCCAGGCTCAGGCTCAGCCATCCCTTTGGGATTTATTTGTCCCGGGACAGAGGATAGGCTGCATAAATTTGAACAGTGATTCTTGGTCAGGTTTATCCTTTCAGCCACGTCCCCAGGCCAGATAAGAAATTCCAGCTTACGGGACGTGACACACACACACACTGCACAACAGCCCAAAATAGCAGGATTTCTAGGTAGGGTTGGAAAAGATCAGTCATATTTCATTCTCACTGTGCCCTTGATATTTCTGTTTAAACCCTAAACTTCTACCTAATTTTGCTTCTGATCCACTTAGATCTGTACCTGGACCACTAATCGTTGTATTACAAGGAACTCCACTGACAAAAGTCTACTTTGCTGCTCACAGTGTATCAAAAAATGTGTTTTTCTAGATACAGGGTCTATTCATGTGCTTCTGGATTGCAATTCACACTGGGTTACTTGAAAGAGAGATTTCAGAGCAACTACTGTTAAGACCATGGTATACAAGACTACAAACTATAAAAACCTGAGCAGCAAACTACTGAAGACAGGGTTTTTTTACCAAAAAACCCAAGAAAAACAAACAAACAAAAATCAACCAACCAAAAGCCACAACAAAGACAAAAAACAAACAAACAAAAAACCCACACCCCTAAAAACCACAAAAAACCCCCAACCAACCCCACACCAGGAAACCTGCTTTAAGTCTGCATTCCTGTTGAGAACAAAATGGGTTCATCATGTCCTGCTTTATCCACAGGGGTACAGAATGCAAGTGGTTTGCCTTTCTTCTCTTACCTCCTTCTGACATTGTCAGAAGACTCAGTTATGCCTGAGGAGTACATCAGGCAGACAGCAACACTCAGTCCATTTAGCTCCATAAAGCAAAGCAGCCATGCCTGCAACAAATTGTATTTCAATACAGAATGAAACAGATCCTGCAAAGTGTATTATGTCAGAGATCAGAGTTTAAAGAAAGTATTTGCCTGCAATCTGTGAGCATTGTGGGTAAAGACAACGGCCTTGTTTTTCTTTCACAGCAATTCACTGGTGTAAAAGACAGAAGAACCAGGCCTTTAAATTTTTTAATCACCTGATATATCCAGTTTCGAGATCATGAAAATTTTTGCATCTAGAAATTATTGTCCTTTCCTACTAGAGTCCATAGGAATATAATCCTTAGCTTTACCAGAAGCAATGTGGTAGTCAGGGAAGATATTTTTCTACAGATCCAACTTAGACATATACAATGCACTTCTGAGTCCTTATCCTGAAGTCTCTAGCCCCTTCCTCACTGGTGGCACTGCAGTACCACAGTGATTTGTCCAATTTGCTTTCCTGACTCACTGCACCCTGCTGGAGATGCAGCTTCACACAATAACCCCTGCACGCTCCTGCACAGCACCTCTGTGGGTCAATCATAGCCCACACCAGAGTGGGAGGGGGTATTTTCTTCCTGCTTGTCTGTAGCTTCTTGTTTCTACTTGCCTTTGGATAGCATCACTAAACACTGACTTCCTCCCCAAGCTTAGCCAGAACAGGTACAACCGATTTCCTGATGTCTTGGCACCCATCCAAACCATCCATTAGCCACGAGTTCACAAACTGATACATCTTCCAAAAGGCTCGTGGGCAATGCTATTGTTTCTAAAAAGAAATTAACTTCAGGTAAATGAAAATAAGATTTACTGCTCAGGGCAGGTTGCATGCAGTAAATAACTCAGGATTTATGAATTGTCATCTGTAAGACTCCATTCACTCACAGCAACAAGGGGCCCTTGTCTGGGCACTCCCCATTAAATCTCTGCTGTTTGTGTGCATCACTCAAGCAGCTCTGGATGTGGATCACATCTCCACAGGGCTAAGAACTACCCAAGCACCATGGCAGGCCATCACCAGTGTTATCCTGGTAGTGCTGGTTGATACAGCCCTGTGTAGGACCTTCCACCACCACCTCCTCCCTCTGCCCTGCCCTCTGCTACATCAGCAGCATTTGTGAGCCAGGCAGGCAGCTGGGTCTGGGGAAGGGGCTGCTGAGAGACCCTCAGTTCCTTGTCACAAGGCTGAGTCCTTGGCATGCTGGTCACCGAGGAGCACCAAGGCCACGGAGGAGCCTCAGGAATGTCCTGCCAGGCAAGGCTTTCCCTGCCACTGGCTGCTGTGGGCCCTTCCTCTCCAGGCTTGTTGATAGCCAATAGAAAACACGACACCCAAATTTAGAAACCTGCTCTTCCTCCCTCTGGCCTTGCTTCCAGACTCCACAGTCCCAGTAGCATCAGTTCCGAGCAGTGAGAGGCCCCTACCATCGGCACAAACATGGATCTGCAGAGGCTCCTTCCTACCTTTGATTTCTGTCTTTCCATGATTACTGGATTCAATCCAACCACACAAACTTTGTCATATTGCACCACCAACTATGGAGCAGATTTCTCACCCCTAGATAGCTCGTCAGACCCTCACAATTCATCAGTGTTGCATGTCCCAAATACACCTTCTGCAAGGGCTGGTAGCAGCACACCTCAGGCTTGATGTTAAACCAGAGCCCCAGGGTTTTGCTGCTTCAGATCCCTCAGTTTGTCCAACACCTACGATCTTTTAGCAGTTTCACACACAACTTCCAGAAATATATTCTTAATAACACTGTTGCAAAACCACCTCAAGGGACCCAGTGTCATAAGCGACAGGGCCACCATCACTCCCCAAGTGTGCAGCCCATGAAGATGAGCCATCTGCTTCTCAGCACTCTGAGCACAGCTGACCCCTCACAAGCTCCACCCTAAGACCTGCTGGTAGCAGAGGGTGGAGGGGAAAATGTAACTTTGTGCTTGTGGGATTTAACATCATGGTAAAAAAACCCAAACCTGAGTCCCCGTCTCTTTTTCAGTATAAACATTGATTTTCTGTGATAAAGGGGGGTTTTGATATAGGACAGAGTTATCCCTATGAAACAAGAGCTGTTAATGATTATCCAATATTTTGCTATATTGAAGATTGTTACCACCAATGGCACAAATAGATCAGGGTTGGTTGTGGTTGGCTTTGTGTCACTTTTCCCTCCTCTTCCTGGGGGCTTCAAACCCAACTTAAACCCTGGGTGAACAACCACTCAAACAACATTAAAGTCACCACAAACAAAAGTCCTCTGAGCTAGCAGTGGGAAAAAAGCTTTAACCAAACCACCTCAAAATGGAGAATGCAGGAGAGAAGCAGTGCCATGTGAAAATGGTGACCTTGGAGGCACAGGTGGAGTGAAATCTTCCCCTCAGTTACCAATGCTACAGCACTGAGGACAGCCATGGGGAAACTTCATCAAGGCTCAATTCAGACAAAATTAAAACCCATCAAAATTAAACTATTGATTTGAATTCACATTCTTTTCCTGAGGTCAAAAAGTTTAACTAACAGATTGATTCTGTCACCAGCTTTGCACACAGAGCCATGGAAAATGCCAGAATTTCACTCCTGTTTCTGGCTGTTATTTGCAGTAGTTGGTAATTCTTAATAACCCCTCAGAGCCATCCATTGTCTAATTGTAAAAATTAGAAAATAGGTGATTTTAAATAATCTTTTAAAACTGAAATTCAGTCTCACACGAAAAAGTCCAGAGTTATCCAGAAGGAAAAATGCCTTGTTGAGACAGGTTTCCATGCAATTGCAGCCATGGCAGCAGCCCTGGACTCTTCACAAACCTTGAGGAAAAGGAAGGATGACAGTGAGCAAAGGGTCCATTTCCTTCCAAAACTTTTTATTTTTAGAATTCATTACCATAGCAAAGTGTCAGGCCATCTCTCCAGGTTAAGTTTTTTTATCCTTTCTCCTGGGAAACCATTCCTTGGATCAATAATGCTCAAGGCCATGTCTCCATCTGGCAAGAATTCCTACAGCTTTCAGTGGAGCTACAACAATTGCCAGCAGCAGATCCCCTAAGCCCACCCTAAAACTGCTCTTAACCTCCTCTGCTGACTCTTACCTAAAGCCCCTTTGGGCTAGAACTTCTCTTCCTTCAAACTGGCTCATCCCTTCAAAGTGCACTCAATTTTTCAGCGTTTCAGCAAGGAAAATTTAGCTGCTGTAGCTGCTCTTTCAATCCACCCCACTCTCACACTCAGTCTGGTATGGAGCCTCCTCCTACACATTTTTGGACACTTATGTGAGGCAAGCAGAAACCCCAAGCCTGCTGAGGTGGGAGCGGGTCTGGCACAGGATGTAGTCAAAGAAACCAGAGGATTAACAGCCATTAGGGAACCTCAGCCAGGCTTCAAACATAAAACCCAATACTTCCTGCGTGGCTGAGGAGCACATGCCTGAGGGACAGTGCCCCTTTATGCGCTCCCAGACACGCTGTGAGCGCCGCGTCTCCAGAGGCCAATGAGCTTCATTCAGCAGGGGCAAAAAATAGACAAAGATGAAATCAAATATCATGACATTTTCTCAATGTTTCTAGTCAAACAGAAAATTAAACAGGCTCAGTTTTATTGCCAGAATGTTAATTTATGCACGGCTTTGGGGAAGGCAGACTCAGGCACACACAGAAGGTCAGGTTTAATGCTGTTATTAGCTGTCCCTTCCTTACTCCTAGAAATGATCACAGAGCTACTTCCCAATCAAAGGGGAATTTTTAACATAGGGAAGATGTGGGTGAAGGGCTGGAGTTTTATACAAAGGAGGAAAGCAAGGACAGTTCAAGTCACTTGCTGGCAGACAGGCTGGGTGGGCACTATTTACCCCAAAATGATCTCTCCTTCTGCCCATAGCAGACTTCTGCTGTAACAGGGTTGTGGTTGCACTGTAGTGGGGAGAGGGTGGGTTGGTTTGATTATAATGCAATAACACTAAAATCTATTCTGTGACCATGAAATATGGAGTGGGAGAGTTTACCCTCTTCAAATACCAAAGGCTGAATTAATAAATAAAACACTGATACTTAATCAGAGTTCTGATAAAACAAGTTAGAGGAGTACATATATTCCTGTATCAAGCTCATTAAAGCACTGTAAGGGAGGGTAGGAAAGGTGGCTTAAAAATAACAAAGCATTCCTAAGTACAAGTGTTGTCCCAGGCTTCTCAAAATCAGGATTTGTGCTATGTCTGTGCATGGATGTGTCTGTGGCTATCCCATACACCCTCTGGGCTGCAGATTGAACCCCCTGTTTCCATGCAATGCAGAACACAGCTGGCAATGTAGAACTAGCACTGGATGCTCTGGCAAAGATATCATATCCTCATGCATAGAGGAGAGCTGGGCTGGGCACAGAAAGGAGGGGAATTTGGAAAAAGTGCCAAATCATCCATCTCCACAGGGGCCAAACACCAGCTGCAGCTGCGAAAATGGATCCCCAAACCCACCAGCATCGTTAGAGGAAGAGGGGACCTCATTCCTTGAAATCACCCTGCACAGAGCCCGTGATCACTGTGTCACCAGCTCACTGTGGACAGCAGCTGGTGTGCAGGTTTCCACGGAGCTGTGATATTTCTGAACTGATTCTGGATCATCTTTCCAAGATCTCTGGCAACTGAAGGAGCTGGATAGGAAAAAGGGGCTGACTGCAGAGGAAATGTGAACTTGAAGCGCTTGCTGGAATGAGCGCTCATTACATTCAAAGGCTCACAAGAGAATTGAATGCTGTAATGATTTTTTACAAGTTTCAGTGAACAGATGCATTGTGAACCCCTCACAAAATCCCTCTCCTGAATTCATATTTACCAGCCCTTGGAAGTGCCTTTTTCTTGGAAGATCAAACACCCTGACTCCTTCCAACTAATTAAATGGATTTCCCTGGGAATAAATTGCGGTTGCCACCTAATCAGATGATGCATTTTAATATGATGTTGACTTTCTAGTGCTGAAGTATCTGAATTCCACAGTGTTTTGGTTAGACTATGCACCCTGCTTACAACTCAAGTCTAGTTTGTTAATAAAGAAGTCAACAGCTCACTGGAATAATATGTGCCACCAACTCAAGCCCCCATTTCAGGTTTCTTTGCTTCTTCCTTCATATTCTTACTAGGGTCTTGCTGTTTTCCTTTTTTTTTTTGAAAGCACCGAGAACTTAGTACATCACCAACATTCCTCGTGTCTTCTTGGATACTATCAACTGTATGTGGCCATACCAAGAAGCTCAGTGATCCCCAGCTCTGGCTCGAGCCCTCTCCAAAATTAGATGTAAATCCTGAATACAAGTTTCATCAACATGCCTAACAGCTCACGTTCACAGAACAGCTGTGCCAGAAGAAAAAAAGGCCAAATACAGCAAGCAAAGACACAACAGTGATTTCTGAAGTCATTCACTGGGAAGGACTTAAGTTGTCCTGATGTGTCCCAAAGCCATCAGCAGCGTCAGCACTTTGTCACTACTGCAGGTGATGGAAAATGCAACTCAAGCCAAACCAGGTGGAGAAACTGATGCACTTAGTGAAAGACTGTTCATTTATTTTTTAAAACCAGGAATGGTCTGATCCAGCAATTCAGTTTTCAGTGATTTTAGTAGCAACAGGACCAAGTGCAGAAGACGATCCTGGGAGAGATAACAATGTGGACTGAAACAAACTGAGCCTTTTGGATGCTGATCTTCTCAGGAACAATATCCATATTCTTCCCTGGTGATATAACCATGAAGCAACTCCATCTGGTAACTCCTATCCCTTACAGCAGTGAAATACTTATGCCCCAATATCCTGTAGGACCAAGCCCTGAGATGCCCTGGTCACATTGCATTTGCTCCCCAGAGAAACTCAGAGGGATGCAGTTCTTGCCAGGAGCTTCTCAGGGTATCACAAACCATGGGCCAGCTTCTTACTCATAGTCAGTGTCACAATATGAAAACATTACCAAAGTCTTGCAGTGCAAGCCATTAGCACACTGAAGTCACTGAAGGTGACACTTACACTCCTGCTTGAGGTACCAGCTCTGCAGAGCATTACTGCCAGGGTAAGCAGGAAGACATTTGAGTAGGTGCCAGGCTTTCCAGGGCCTTTGTGAAGAAGCTTCCTCATGCATGTAAAAATACAGGCCACTTATATGAGCTTAGAAGTGAACATTAAGCAAAGGAGTTTGAGGGCACACCAAGGGATAGGACACCCCACTAGATGAACTCTGCTGAAGCTGCCAAGGCCATGGAACAGGCCATGAAAGACACTAAACTGTTTGCATGACCAAAAGGTCAATCACACAAAGTGTATGCCTTCAGTAAACTTTTTAGAAGTGGACTTCTTGAAAAAGGAAGCAAATTGTCTCTCTTCTTAGATGTCTTTTCCTCCAAACCAGTATGAACACAGCATGGCCAAACTTTCTAGCTCTCTGACAAGGAGCCATGGTGGGTCAGTAGGGACATAAGCAGAACACTTAAGTCCCTCTGCTGCAGAAAAGCAGGCTAGTAAGTTGTTCTCAAACAGAACAAACTTGGTGTGGTTTGTTTGGGGTTTTTTTAGGTTAATTGGGGTTAATGTTTGGATGAGGAGCACATTCCAGTGTGATTTCACCACTGAAATGCAGCCATCCCTGGGGTGGAGTCCTGCAGCTGCTGGTGGCGCACATGTATTTTGCTCAATACATCCAAAGAACAACTGAGGATACATCACTCTTTGGGTAGGATGCTGACTTGAGCATTCTTGGTCTTGCTACGTGTGCCAAGGAAGGATAAGGACTTTTGCTTTCCCTGAGAACTGCTGTATTTTCAGCTGTATTGATTGCAAGGGGGAAAGAGAAGACATCTCCCTCATCAGAAAGGCAGAAGGCTGATGGTGCCAGCACAGAGGGACAGCTATGCAGCAACAACCTGTCCTCCCACTCCTGGCCTTCACATCTACACCTCTTCCCCAAGGACCACACATCCCCACCTTGCTGTCTGCCAGCCTGAGAGACCCTGAGTGCAGATCAGGAAGCCCTGAGGAACACCAGCATGTGCTGATATTCACTGGGCAGTCAAGACTGGTACCTCATCCCTTCACATCCCCCAGGCAAGGACTGAGCAGCCGAGAGCTGTGCAGGGCTATTGAACACACAGAGCAAGATGCCACCTAGTAATTGCTCACACTTTTCCCCCAACCTCCCCTCTCCTAATTCCTTGCCAGCTCACTTCATCCTCAGAGCACTTCATATCCTGCTGGCTTTATTCCAGCTGTCTTGACACAACACAGTTTCTCTAATTCCTAATCATGCATTTCCTGGCATGATCCCCATTGGTAAACCAAAGTTCTGATAACATTTGATGACTTTTCCTTTATTATTTCCCACAGCACTCTTCAGTCCCCAATAGGTTCTAAAACTGGGATTTGCCTTCCTGGAAAGCCAGACACTGGGGGTAAATGACTCAAGACCTTGGCATGTGGCTTCAGCAGCCCAGGACACAAAAAACAGTACCTCCCCCCTCACACAGTGGATCCAACAGTAGGAAGTATTATTTTGCAGGGCGGTGCTCCGTGATTTCCTAGAAAAGCAACAAAAATGCCACATGTGTTTGTGTTTCCATGTGGATTCAGCACAAGGAAATCCACACAGGCCACATGTGGTTTAGAAATTGTAGGTGTTGTGAGCCTCGTGTCTGCATAATGTCTTGCCCTTGGTATGCAATAAACATTCCACATCTTTAGGGGAAACTCCCACATAGGCAGGGGAAGGAGGGGCTTTAAAACCCCAGATCCGAACTTCAGCACAAAGGCACGAGCGGACAATAAATTTTCCATCTGCAAAGGAAGCGTCCAATTTCACCCGCTGATTTTGATACGCTGCTTTAACGAGGAGATTGTGCAAGAGCAATCACAGAGGGACCAAAAAAACCCTGCTCAGCCACATTTAAACTCTGAAGAGAGAAGGATGCCTGAGAGTTAAGGGCCTGCCAACCACCAGGTCACACTGCAGAAGGCGGTGGGGCCAGATTTCTACCCAGCTTTGCAGCTCACAATCAGAGCCTTGTTCAGAAAGAAAATCAGCTCTTATCTCACTACCAAAAAAGTCAATATAGCAGAGCACTCAGCTTGGAGCAAGATTCTGAGCAGTTGCTAAATCACATCCTCCATGTCAGAAGAAACCTGACTCTGGAAAAATGCAGACTACTGACTCTGGGATAAATTTCTGTCACATGGGACCATAAGTGTGTCTTTGTCCCTCTGACAGCCTGCTCTGACATAAGCATGTATGTACTAACATTGTTTTATATTTCCCTACTTTATATTTTAAAAAAACATAAATAGTAATAATGATGATAATAAAGTCTGGTTCTAAATGTAGAATAATTCAATGTGAAAGACAAAGAACATGAAAAGTATTTGAACTGAAGCAAGACTGTGTCTACTGAATCAAGCCAAATGTTCCCTTAGATTTTCTGCTGAAGAAAAACTCAGATTTTGATTCAAGAATGAATCAAGACTGAAAATCTAACATTCATAGAATCATTAAGGTAGGAAAAGACCTCCAAGATCATTGAGCCACCATTGAACACATCCATGAAGGAGGAGTCGTGTGGGGAAACATTGTTTGAGGAATGACTTTAAAAAAACCAAAAACCATGAGGTCATTTATATTGATTCCAGGTTGAACTTTGTAGATTAATTATGGAGGAAAAAATAGGTACTGACAGCTCAATGTTGACTTTTAAGCTGGTTATAAGAACAAAGCAGGCCGAGCGTGATCTTTAGAGGAAATAGCTTCTGATAGGGTGCTAGTGCTATGTTTCTTAGGTAACTGGACTCTGGCCAAACCATCTGGCTCTTCTGCATTTCATTCTAACAAAGAGGACTTCACAAAGCCTGCAAGAAAATCCTGTGCACAAGAAATGTAAGAATCATGCTCAGAAATGTGCCATTCAAGGAGATATTTGATACGTTTCAGAAGGATTTAGAGGAAAGAAGGTACAAAAATTAAAAACAAAAACTGAAAAAAAGAGCTTGTACCTGAGGAAAAAGCAGCACAGTACCTGCATTGTGAGGTTTTGCATTATTTGATCCTGTGTAGGAAACAAGCATCTTACTAATGAAAGAGAAAGCCTCTTTGTCCTGGGGCAGAAGAGAACAGCAGTCTCAGGGTCACTGTTCCCTAAACAGACCTCGGATCAGGAAGCTCCAGAACTTAGCTTGCCTGCCTTCTTTCCACCAAAACTCAGTGAGAGCCACCTAAACCTGAAGGCAATGATGGTTTCCTCTGATGTAGAATCCCAAGCAAAACAGCCCCAACCCAAATCACAGCCTACTTATCTCCAGCCTGTTCAGCAGCAGGGAGAAACACAGGCCTTCCTCAAAGTGCCCTTGATCCACTGCCTTTCATCTTGGTAGCTAAAGCAGATTTGGATTCACAGGGTTGTCCATTGTGGAGAACAAGAATATGATTGTGTCCTCATCTCTCATTTGGAGCAGCAGCAGCATATCCAGACTCTAAGTCTTATATGACAAACCTGTGTTGAGCTGACAACCACAGGAAATTTGGCAGGGGAAAAGGGATAATTAGGACCTCAGCAGATGCTTCTAATCTGCTCTCCAAGGCAGATGGGGGCTTATTGACAAGTTCCTTGAGTTCATTTGGATGTCAGAGGTGTTTCTCCCAGTTTCAGGCCAGCCAAGAGTTCCGTCATGTCCTGCACAGTGAAGTTACACTGTGTTCCTCCTCTTCATCAGGCATAGAATCAAACAACAACAGGACACAGCAGAGAGAGACTGACTGTTGCCAGCTCTGGGACATCCTATGACATCTCATTTCTCTGTCAAGGCCCATCTGTTTTAATTCAGGTTCCTACCTGCACTGCATTTGTGGCAGATGTCCCCATGCAGACAACAATCCTGGCTCATTGAAGTGACCTGTCACAGTCCTTGTGCAAGGTGAGTGGGTCTGCTCCACACAGGACAGGAAATAGCTGGCAGGACAAGGTCTGATTGCTCCAAGGGACCTTGTTCCAAGGTCTGATTGTTCCAGGTTTGTCCTGCAGGTGAAGGAGTAAAGCCTCTCTAGGCCACAATCCAGGAGGGTTAGAGATCTCCCAGCTCTGAGCTGTGTACGTGTGTATGCAAATTTAAACAATTATAACAATTTAAACAATGATTAACTATGCAAAAGCACCTTTTGTGCCTGATAGGTATTGTTGAAGCTTTTGGTTTTCATTGTCCCAGGAACCTTTTATTGATCTGTGGACTTGGAGTGTCAAGCCAATGGTTCAAGGTAAGCAAACAGCTCTGATTCCACCATCAAGCTTCCCTTTGCTTTTTCTGCTCTTCCAGGCTCCCAGCAACACCAGGGATCACCCTCTGCTCCCAGCTCCTCAGGCAGTTTGACAGATGGCCCTGCCAGCATCCAGCACCCTCTGCACGAGCAGGGATGGCGAAGTGCTGAAACCAAAGGAAGGTGAGATGGACAGAGCTCATCATCAGAGTCAAAGCCAAGGAGCACTTATTCATGAGGCTGTGCTCCTCCAGAGCCCCAGGCAGCTCCCTGGCAGCACTGCCCAGGCAGGGCCACACAAACACACCCCACCTCTCCTCTTTCCCACATCCCAGCTCCTCCATGGTTGATTTTGATCTCAGCAGAACTACACCTTTGCTACTCACTTTCATCATTAACTCTGCAAGGATCTGCAAGGAACTGAATTTCTTCCACCTCACCTGGACTGAGGGTCAAAATCCAAAGGCAAAACTTTCTGCCTTATCCAGAAGCTTTTTCTCTGCATGAGTGGTCTCAAAGGTGCTGGCAGTAAATGCATTGACTTTTCATTTTACACTTTTTCTGCTTTGTCTGCCCTAAAACTACTTTTCCCCCTCAAGTGAAAAGGTGCATAAACATCAAAAATCTTTGGTCTTAGTATAAATGACAGATGTACAGAGTGAACCATTCTAAAGGGTGCCAAAAGGAGCTGGTCCCCTCTCTCATGTTCCCCCATTTATCCTCTTTGCCACAGCTCTGGTGCTCAGCAGAGCCTGCACTGAACCACCTCCCTGAATGCAGCAAACCTGCTGCTGGCAGGCTACCAAGGGGCATTTCATACCAAGGTGCACCTTCCCAGCACAGTGTCTGCCAAGCCCCAGGACCTGTGCCAGGGAGGAGACAGGAGGACACAGCTGGGAGCAGGGAGAGGATGTAACAGTTCAGTGCTGCCAGGAAGAAGAAATCAGCTGTGGCCTCTAAAATTCACCTTCATGACTCTGGCTACCAAGGTGGGACTGAAACAGAGCAGAAAGTGAACAGAGCTGGAGCCCATGCACCTCCTGACTACAGCAATTCCACTCCCCCTTGAAGCCTCACTTTGCTCCCCGTCACCAAATTTTTCTGAGAAACAGGGTGAGAACTTAATTTCATATTTTCTATCCTATCTTCCCTCCTTCTGATTTGATTGCAGAAATTTCAAAAGCACCCAAGAAATTAATTTGCCTGATTTCTAATAGGAAAAAAAGTACCAAAAGCCCCTTTGGCTGCATCACCATAACAGCCCATGTAAGCAGCCTGCAATAAAGAAATAACAGCTATTTACTGAGTGACACAGAGATTAGTTTAATGCTATAAATACTTCCAAACATTGTTGAAACATTAACGAATCCACTCTCACAGCAGCTCCTTGTGGCAAATAAAGACCTTTCCTTCTGTGTGGAAGGGGGTTTAGAGCAGAGATTTCTCCATATGTGCAGCAGCATCTCCTGAAATTGGCTCTGAAACTGGCAGTGCTGTCAGTGACCCCCTTCAGGGATGGGCCAGGTTCTGGTGTGAGGGTTGACAGAAACACAAACCTCAGCTGGATACTGTGAGAGGAGAATGGGGACCTTCCCACACAGATGTAGTTACCTTCCACCGAGAGAAAACAGCAACTTAATCACAGTCAATTATTCTGAAATAAGCATAATTTCGCTCTTTTTCAGTGGATGGCTCTGATTAGAAGATGAGAGGGACTAACAACAGAAAACAGGCTCCTGAACTCAGCCAAAATACAGGCTACAGTAGTTGTTGGTAAAAAAATGCTTCCCACAGACATTTCAGACCCTCACAATTATTTTGGTCTATGATGGTTCAACCACCCTGAAACCACCGTGGTGAAAGGGGTAGGTATAAATACCAGTGTAAAGCATCTTCATTCATATGTATCCTCTGATTTTAGAAAACAACTACCTATAGAAACAGCCCACTCTGTATCTGAAAGATAGAAAAAAATGTTATATAATTGTTCTACCCAACCAAATATTTTATACATATGAAAACATACATGAAGTCACACATAAAGCTCAAAGGGCAAAGCATCCTACCACTAAATCAACTGGGCTCAGTTTCTCCCTTTCCAGCTGGCTATCACACATGATCCTGAATTAGCTCAGTTGGTCAGAGCATGGTGCTAACAACCCACCAAGGTGGGTTTGATCCTTGAATGGGCCTTTCACATCAAGTTGGACTTGACAGTTCTTGTGGGTGCCTTCCAACTCAGAATGTTCTGTGAAATCTGAGCTCCACGAAATCTCCTGACCATCCAAGGGCAGCTGACTCTTTGCTCTGAAGCAAGAGCTGCCACAGATACATCAGCAAACTGCCCTGCTCACCTCCTGGGGCTCCCCAAAGCCTCTGCTGGGGAAGGCTTGCTCAAGGCAAGAAAGGGAAAAGTGATGGGAAAGGGGATGAGGAAGCAGTGAAGGAAGATGTCTGTTAGCAATTGCTCCTGTGGCTGTAGGCAGGCACAGCACCACTCGCTTTGGGTCTTCTGTTTGACCTCAGGAATGGGAGCCCACAGACCTGGGAAGCCCTCTCCAGACCTTCTGAGACACCCCAGTGACTCACCACGTTCTCTGCACAGGAATCCTGGTGTGTGGTGAGGGGTCTGCCCCCATGCCAGGGGAAGCTGATTTTCACCACAGCTGGGGCTGTCAGGCCCCAAAGCCCTCGTGTGAGAGGCTGCAAACTGAGCAAGTGCCCAGCAAATGGAGCCAGGCTGGAAGAGGCTCAAGGCTGATGGATACCTGTGGACACCTGGCCTGCAGGGGTGTCTGTTCCTGCCAGCCTTGAGAAGGAAGCACAAGAGAAAACACCAGGAGAAACTGCATGAGAAGTAAAATCAGCACTGGGGACAGTCCCCTGTAGGGTTTGCCCTTGCATGACTGAATAAGACAACTTCATTTTCAAGCATAATGATAGAGGTGAATGCTTCTGGGGCACTGTGTCCCTCCTGGGCCTGCTCCCCACACTCCTGCCAGGACACAGCCACCAGGTCCTGGCAGTGGGACACAGCACAGTTTCACTTTGGTTCCCTACTTCTAAAACAGAAAGGGACCCAGTTTCTGTCCCTGGCAGAGATTTGGATAAATCACATTGAGTTTGTGTTGGGCATCTCAGAATTAAAGGTGGCAAACATGGCTATGCTGCACAGCCCAGGATGAATGTCTGGCCACATGTCACCCCTCTAATATTTCTCATTTTAGATCCAAATATACTTGCGTGTCTCCTAAGCTGCCACTATCTCCATTTCCTTGTGAAAATTACAGACTGGAGGTACAACCAACACAGAGCTGAGGTTGTACTGAATGTTGCTCCCACACAGGGTAGAGGAGATTCCCACTGCTGGGAACATCTGTCATTTTGGAGCAGTTACAGGAATGTCTCTGATCCTTTCTGCACTGGTCACGTCACAAGGCAGAGGCAGGGGTTATGCAGAGAGCAAGGCTGGGTGGGAAGCACCTTGCCAGCCCAGCTAGGAGGACACTGGTACTTTTTGCTCTTCTCTCTCTGAGATGGGAATTTGATGCTAATCCCAGCTGAGTGGCAGCAAAGTCCTGGAGGAAGCCACCAGCCACACTCCAGCAGGAGCGAGTGACATCCCTGGGACAGGCCCAGCTGTGGCACAGAGACAGGAGGAGGCCAGTGCAACTCTGGATCTTCTCTCAGCTCACTCAGTTGTTCCAGTGAGTACAGAGCAGTGGAGAGACCATCTCTGAGTGGTCACTGGCCTGCCTTTGTCCAGGACAGGGTCACCCTGGGAGCCTCCTCACTGAACTGTCCCCACAGCCTGCTGGGGATGTGCCAGCAAGGACAGATATGCAAAGAAATCTCCTATTTTAAACAAACCCATAATTCAACAAACGCACTGAAATATTTTTGTTAAACACTGAATGGAGAAAAAGAAAGTTTTGCAATTCCTATTTTGACTTTGTTTTAAAGTAACAAGTCACGAGGAATACTCTGGGGTATTTATGAGAATCTTCATTTATATACAGGTTATAAATAGAGTTAAGGTTTTTATTTGAAGAGAGGATGGAGGTTCCTTGAAGTTCTACTTTTGCTGTATGCAGTTTTGAGGTGGGAAATTTTGAGTTTGTACCCAGGTTCAGGAAAAAGAAAGAGGAAAAAAAGACACTAAGTCTTATATTTTTTCTACAGACCAAAGCCACTATCCCTGGGTATCTCTACTCACCACCTCCAGTGCTTACATTTCCCCATCAAAACCATCACGTCTCAAGCAAGGTTACATCCACAGACAGCTAATTAAGGTTACAGAGGCCTGGGCTTAAGGAGAGAAAGAAAATAACCACAGTAAAGGTTGCAAGCAATGAAACCCCAGGGAGAACAGAGTCTGGAAAATTCAACCTCGCCCTGGCCAAGAGCTTTCCCCCTGCGAAATATTTCTGGAGCAGCCAAGGCAGTAAACAGCACATGGAGCTGATGTGCTCCATATGACAGAAACCTGCGAGGAGAAAAGCCTCCCAGCCCCTGCACGGACACAGGAGCTGGCAAGAGGGGCAGGTTTTGGTCCTGCCACTGGCTGTAGCCAGGCCAGCTTCTGGTCCTGAGAGGAGATGCTGGTTTCCTGCATCACAGAGGGCCAGGAAAGCCAGACTGGGGGCCCATGGCATCACATGGGGACGATGGCCACAAGCCACCAGGGATGGCAGGGTCACCACAGCACACCCAGGGAGGCTCACCAGCCTTCTGTCTGCCACCAGCTTTGTTTCCATGCAAAATACCCTCCCCACAGAGCCCACCACAACTTGCCTGGTGGATTTTGGATCACATTGGTCTAAAAGGAACGTTATGGTGGAAACAGAGGCAAGAAATAAGGTATCTGTTTAGGGGATGGGGTAACAGCTAACACAGGACTCCAGGCAGGCACATCTGCTCCAAACACAACCAGAGCCCCCAGACTCACACCAGGGTGTTCTGCAATCAAAGCCCATCTGTCTGCAGAAGGTACTGTGTTATCTGTAAGGAGCTGAACTCCAGAGCTCAGTGATGCTCCTGAGGGATGCAGCTTTGGCACTTATCTTGTCACTTCCATGTGGCAATTATAAATCCAGTTGGCTGGGTTTACATGTGCCAGCTGGCTCTCTGGAGGTGAAGGGGTGGGATCTTGTCAGGATTATCAGCTGGGAACACAGATTTAGGTCCAGACGAGCAAGTGAGCATTGAGCTGTGTTCCCTCCAGCCATGGAGCAGTTTCAGGCAGGCCCCCAAAAGCAGTAGGAAGTGTCAAAGTCCAGCCCAGTGGAGAACACAAACATTTGAGTGAAGCAATCCCAGGAATTGAGGCAATAGGACGGCACGGCTGGTATTAGAGCAGGGCAGGAAACAATGTTATCATCCAAGGAGAATGTGGTATTTTGCAATGTTTTCTTGTCCAAGATCAGTGCAAAAAGTCTTAGTAAGAGTTTTTGGCAAACCAAGTTTAAAAAAAATAAAAACCCTCAAGATGTTATTTTAAGCATTCAATCTCTATAGGCCTCCCTCCCTAGTTTGCTCTTAAATTTATAAGACGGAAGAGCCATTTTAACTCATAATTTATCCATTTTCTCAGTGTTAAACAATACAAACCAAAAAGCCAAACCAATCTGGACTCCCACAGGCATCTCCCTGCCCAGTGCCCAGGGTATCACCTGCATCCTTTTGGATCTTGCTCTTCCTGGCCATGATCACACTTCTGCACCCACCTAAGGGCAGAGTCCTCCTTCCCTCCACCCTGCTCAGCCAAGGGAATAACCAATTAGAAAACAAGCAGGAATCATGGGTTTTCTGCTCAAACTAAGCCAGGCAAGCAGGATCTGTAGCACAGCTGGAAATTAGTCCATGGTTGTACATCTGCAGATTTACTGTTGCACCCTAATCCAGAGGCCCCCAGCTATTGTGATTTAAGTGCCCATGGGAGCAGCCAAGGAATGTAATAAATGCATGGACAAAAAAAGCAACATACAGTATCTGGAACAGAAAGGCCTCATAATAAAAGCTGAAACAATGGTGTTGAGTTTTTCCCTCTACATACTGCAGAGCCCTCACCTCCCCACCTCTGTTCCAGGAATTAAAACGTGGAGCTACACCAACACCTTCACACACAAGGGGCAGTGATGCCCTCAGCACCAATTCAAACTTTTCTCAGGCACAGACTCCAGGGTCTGGTGATGCAAGACCCTCACTGTTGTTAACTCCACCATTTCAGGGGCAGAGCACCTCTTTCCATAGGCTGGAACTTGCAAAACAATGGGGAGTGAACAACAGGGAAGTCATGGATTCACCATGGAAGGGGGTTTATACCTCGGCTGGCAGGAGGGGCCAAGGCAGGGGCTGGTGCTGCCAAGCCTGGGAGATCCTTCAGGGCTAAGGTGTGGATTGGCCCCCTGTGCAGCTCTGAGTGATGACTGTGACAGAACTGCCATGCCCAGGTGGGGCAGGGACAGCTGCTCACAGGAGGCAAGTGAGGGTGACAGGACCAAGGCAGGGGCTCAGGAAAGAAGTAATTCTGAACAGTCAGGCCAGACAACTTAAGGAAAGCATTTTCAAGAGAGGCACTCACAAACACCCTTTGTTAAGGGGAGAGGAAAAAAATTACCACAGTTCAGCCTTGTGCTGCAATAAAGCCCTCAGTGACTTGCTAACCCATGTGTGCAGACAGACAGACTGACACAACAGCAGAGACAGCCTGGAATCAAGGAGGGGTCTCACTGTCCAGGGAACCAACTGCACGCAGCCAATACTTGTGCTCTCCAATCAAGCCCCAGGGCTTGGGCTCTTACCACAGTGACTTCTCTAGAAAGAAAACAAATTTCTCTGCTTCACAGCCACAGAGTCAGAACTCAAACCTATTCACCCCAAAGATTAGTCACAGTAAGAAAATTAGATTAAAAGCTGTTGGCTGCTGAGGGCCCCAGCTCAGAGCTGCTGGGTCCCTGTGAATTGCAGCAGTTGGAACAGAAATAGGAAAGCACACTGACCCTAAAATGCATTTACTCTTTCTTGCACATAGACCAGAACCTGCAAAATGAGCACAAAGCTGAAAAATGGCTGTTCTTATCCCACTCCTGCTCCAGCAGACCTGCAAGCAGGTGGAAAGACACACTGGGAATAGAATGGGAAGGGATACAGGTGCTTCACAGGCGATGAAAACCTGCTGCAGCAAAAATCTAGCCTGCACCAAAGCACGGTGCTGGAGCGGGCTGCTGACATTCCCTCCACAAGCCATGCTGCCAGGGTAGCCTTTTCCAAATGAGATTTCCACCCTATTCATTTAGATAACACAGCCTGTACCCTTGGGAAGAAGGGGGGAAATGAAAAAACGCAGGGAGATCAAAGCTCTGCAAGTCCATAATATTTTATTAGTTCCTTCCATCTGTCACGCACCAATGACTCCTCGGGAAATAAGCCCCCTCTTGAGAACTGCTACCTTCTCCTTGCCGGCTCCGGCTCGGGAGCAGCCGCTATTGTGCTCCTTTATTGGTATTTGTTCCGTCTGAACGAGCTCCGGCTCCTCATTCACAAACCAGCCTCTGCTCCTTGAATCGGAGGGCGAGGGAGGGGGAGGGATGGAGGAGGATCTTGCTGCGGCTCTGTTATCTCTTTCACGCTCCGCTCGGTGCCTTCTGCATCAATGGAGACCTCGGGAATCCTCGGGCTTTGTTCTCTCCTGCGCGCGGGGGCTCTTCCTGCTAAAATAGCAGGTACAGCAATAACCCTGAGCACACACAATCATACAAATCCATCTGCCAGGGCGAGGGAAAGATGCAACACGCTGCTTTTGGAGAAAGAAAAGCGCTTTGGGGGAGCAGGGAAGAGGAGGGGAAAGAGCCAGATTTCCTGAACACCTCTGAATAAGGCGGAGCAGAGGGAGAGTTTTACAATGGAGAAAACCACCTTGGTCTGCTATTATCAGGATGCAAACGGAGGAATTTGAAAAGCTGATTGCAGTGGATAAACTCCATGAGATGCTGTGCTATGGAAATGGAAAAGCTCCCACCCATCCATGTCCCTTCCCACTCCAAGGGCACTGCAAGCAAGCATTGTCCTGCTTTCTCCAGAGCTGTGAGGCTCTTTCACAAATGTATGATGAGGACAGACTTCAGCTGCCCTGACTTACACCATCAATTAATGATATCCGTAGTGGAAGAATTTTAAAATGTTCAAGCTCCCAGATCCCACTCAATGGAATCAACTCAAGCATTCAAAATTGCCCTCAACTCCTGGTTTTAGGAGGGTTTGACCTTGTTTCACTGAAATCAAGTTCGTTGTCTGAACACAGGCTCAAGCAAATCGAGAAGCTATTGTGTGGAAGCCCTCAGGATGGCAGACCCAAGCAGGGCAGTGTGCCCTGGGCACACATCCTGCAGTTACACGGGTGGGTGGGTGCAGACATGTGCTCCCATCTGTGTTCTTCATCCGTGGCTCTTTTGGCAGAGCTGCAGCTCCTGGGTGAATGATAACCCTGCTCTGTTCTTCATTAGGGCCTTTGTTAATGCACAGCTGGCGATGTTCGCACGGACAGTGCCCACTGTGCTCAGCAGCACACTGGATAACGCCTGGCTCTGAGGAGGAAATTGCTCCTGCTCCTTCGCCCTGGAGAAAGCTGCCTGCACGCATCAGCTGCTGCTTCCTCTGACCCCTGCCTCCCTCTTACCCTGCTCCATCTGTCTCTGTAATTCAGGGCTTGCACTGCATCCAGCCTGGCATTGCCTTTGCCAGCCGCTGCAGATGTTCGGACGTGGATATTTGGCTGGTGTGAGTTTCTCAATAGCAGAGCAGGTGGCGTGGCTGCCCCTGCCATTCCCAGACCTCCGTTCCTAGGGCCCCAGAAGCATCTTCTCTTGGTCCCATGGTGAGCCAAGAGCACATGGAGTTCACAAAAGACCTCAAGGTCATATCACCTGATTCAGAAATTCTTGCTCACAGTGCTCTGGGCCCAGGTTGCACACAGCAGAACAGAACCACTTTCTGTTCAAGGGTTCATGCACAGAACCACAGTAGCTGGGTAACCTCTTTGTTCTGCCTGAGAGACACAATGTGAGACACAACATGCTGGAATTGCTGCATATGATCTCCACCTCCAAAACAAAAGGGAGGACCTAGTAATGGATTATGGGAAAGACAAATATTTTCTATTTTGATCCCAAGGGTCTATTTCCTCTTATTTAATAGGACACTAAACTGAAAGCATATCCCTGAATGTGTTTCCTTTCTTGGGGGTTATTTCACTCAGACTAGTATCAACTGGGCATTCCTAAGGGGATGTGGTTAGGATTAGGGGCCCTGACACTCTCATCTCCTGACATCTTAACATCCGTATATAGAAAAAAGCCATTCCACTTTCTCACACCAAGGGCCATGGAAGCCAAGCAATTAAAGCAAAGGAGGGTTTTGAAAGCAGCACTTCACTGAAGTCTCTCCTCCCTAAAGCTTTGCCACTCTCACTCAGTGATCTCAGGAATCAGCATATCTGGTATTTTGAGTTGCACCCCTTCCTCCAGCAGAAGACAAGCAGGCAAGCTCCAACAAGCGTCCTGTGTGTCCTGCAGATCTCAGAGCAACATTTTGAGCCATAGAGCAATTCTTAAAAAGACTTTCAAGCCTTCCCTGGCCTACAGTGCCCCAACCGCAGTCTGGCCTCGGAAGAATAGCTGGCTGGCCTAAACATCAGAGTGGATTCTTGTCCTGAGGGGAGATGAGGCTGCTGCGCGTCATTAAACAAACAGATGGAGAGACAGCCCCAGAGGCTCCGGCAGAGCCTGATGCTTTCTGGCTCTGAGTGTGCTTGTTCCAGGGGCAGGAGTGGCTCCAGAGCACTCTGTGAAAGGAAGAGACCTGGCCATGGGCTGCAGCCTCAGACACTCGAGCTCACTGATGATGGAGAGCTGAGGAGAGAAGGGGACAGAGGCGTTTTCCTTCATCAGCAGCAAGCATGTCACAGGGCTCTGCTGGAGTTCAGAGGGAATCCAAACTGCCCAGAGAATGTGCTCACAGGTGCTTTGCTGAAAGGACCACAAGGAACACCCACAGGTACTCAGACTCAGCCACTATTTCTGTTACTGGGAGCTGCAGCTCTCAGGGGATGCATTTCTTGGCATTTTGCTTTGTAAGTCTCCAACATTTTAAAGACAGAGTTTTCGAAGAGAGAAGAGTAAACTACAGATGTATTTGTAGGCACATCCTCATTTCTCATTAGAGTTCACCTCTATTTTCATAAATATGTAGGCAAATAGTGCAGTTCTTCCCAAACAGGGTACTGCTTTCACTTGGCAGCAACCTGCTGCAGCTCCATCATCATCAGGACATGGAATGACTTGGTGCAGCATGGCTGGACATCCAGGCCCTTCCCAAGCCAGCACATTCCTGAGCTGCCACAACACAGCGCTGTGCCTCCTATCCCTTATCCCCATCCCTCCTCCCACCATACACTTGTTGGACAGCAAGGGCTCCAGTCACAGAATGCACAGAAACCAACTTCCCAGCCCTGTTAGCAGCAGCCCTCCAGCACAGCCCCAGCACAGGCAGCAAGATGAAGCAGGACCACCTCCTCTGCACCAGGGCCTTCCCTTTCCTGAGGGAAATGAAGGAAGAAAGACGCTAAAAACCAAGCTATTTCTCTTCCATCCTGAAAAGAGCAATCATTACAGCAAAGGAGGATGAAGTGTGTTCCTTCCAAATGTTTTGATGCAGCTACCTTGTTGTTTCTATGCTTTTATGCTACCGAAAGGTAAAAATCAAATAAGAAAGAATAAGGCAGCTTCCTCTGAACACTCACATCTATCAATATTATCAATCAGGCAGTCGGCCCTGCTGTGAGCAGGGGGTTGGACTAAAGACCTCCAGAAGTCACTTTCCACCTCAGTAATTTTCTATTTCTATGAGATTCCAGAACTAAAGCCAAGACAAAAACATAAAAACAGTCCCCACATAATTTTTGTTTTACTTCTGACTACAGTCACTAGTTAGGACCTTTCCATGAGTTCTCCTGGACTTCCTGTTTTGACCTTCAGTGTTCAATCCCAGAGGATTAAAATGAAGTCTGGCATGGTCTTCCAGCCAAACTAGGCTCTTGAAAGAGGATGAATAACTTGATTTACCACAAATCCTGTTGCATCTGCACAGAAGTGGAAGCCACCATCCTTCACTGAAGCATCTCATGGCCAGATCTTGTTTCTGACATATCTGGAAGCCTGTTCAGGTCAGGACATTGGGAGGATCCTGCAGGTGTAAAAGCAGCCACCTGACAGCCCAGTGAAATGGAACTGAGCAAAGATTTCTTCCAATCTTTTATTCAGCATGAGTAAGTGCGTGACCCCCAGTCCCAGAGAAATCTCATGACTGCACTCTGGAAAAGTCCCTGCTTCAATAGAAGCTGCAATTTTAGAAACAGAGGAACAGTACAGTGCACTGGAGGTCTCCAGATGCAGATGATGCAGCCCATAACCTGCCAGAGAGATGTTTTTAAATGGATGCATCCTGTTTACCTGGGGGGAATTATTTCATCCACCCACCCACTTCTTAGCAGCTTTTGTCATGCTTAGAAACCAAGAGGTATCTCTGGGATGGCAGGAACTTCTCACAGAGTTGTTCTGGCTGAATTTGTGCTAAGCTGGTATTAATATCAGTTCCTTTATCTCCATTTCTGAAAAAGGCTCCAAGCATTAACAGCTTCAGCAATGATTCATGGGTTTAAATTCCTAAACCTTTTGAGAACAGGAAATTAAAGCCAAGATGAACAATACACACAGATTAAATATATTTAGCTGCTGTGTTTCTTGTTGAGAAACTCAGAGAACTGTTTAGTGGTGCTTTTCATGTGGCTGCTCCATGTGGAAACGATGGCAGCTTGCGTCTGAAGTCAAAATGGCAAACTAAAGGGCGGCTGCAGGAAGACATTTTATTGTTTTCCTTGTGCTTTCTGCTCTCCAGTAGAGCCCCTCTGGGCAGGGGCTTTCCTCCAGCCTCTTCATCACCAGATAAAAACAACTAAAGGAATGGCCCAGATTGCATGGTAGGGCACAAGGCATGAGGGAGGGAATCCACCCTTCTATGGGCAAGTCCATCCAGAAGGAAGACTCTGGGAATGCTTGCAGAAGGGGTCACCTTCTCTCCAGGTGGGCAGTGGCAGACAATAGCTGGTCTCCAGCAGCAGCTGCTCCCTGGGAGAGAACCAGCAAGAGTACACAGTTCCCAGCATCTCCCTCCTCTTTTTGGGCTGAGGCATCCTTTTGTGCATTTCATCCATGGCTGTGTTGAGTCAGGACTCAAAACCATCCCTCAGAACTCCAGTTCAGTGCCCTGGCTGCTCAGTCCCTGCTCCTCTGCTCTCTCGGGGCTGCTTGTTGACAGCTCTTTCACAGAGCCAAGGATCCTAGCCCTTTGTTTTTCCCTACCTCATTAGCTAAACAAACAATGACACCATATAAAATACCACCCGGCTCGGCTGTCTGGGAGATGCAAATCCATGGAAAACTATCTTGGAGACAATTTTAGAAACAGGCTGTGCTTCTGCCAAGTGCTTGGATCAGCGTGGCAGTGGAGAGCTCCGCTCCAGTTCTTGGAGAGCCAGGAGCACACAGAGCCGAGCTGAGCTGAGCTGAGCTGAGCTGAGCCCACTGTGGGAGCAGAGAGCATGGTCAGGGAGATACCAGGGAGCTGAGCTACCACACTGCTAAGGCTTTCAATTAAAAAGGCTGTTGATGACCAAAATATCAGCACCAAGTAATTCTTCGGGAATAAATCTGAGTTACAGATACTACCTCAGGCTGAAATCTTAACGGAAAATATTATAAGGACATTTAAATACCACAAAGCTGACTGCCTGGATGGGAAACACATTTCCATGTGACTTTCAGCACCAGATGTTTAAACCTAAACTGTCACAGAAGACCAAGACTGCAGAAAACACAGGAAGAAAGGAGCTGATGGTGGTAAGGCAGCCCTCAGTGTCCTCACAGACGAAGCAGAAGGACATGTCTGACATGAGTTAGAGCAAACTGTTCAGCTCATTCAACTCAGCACTTGTCTCAGACAACAAGCTCGAATCCTTCCAATAAAAATCACCCAGGAGCACAAAGTTCAAGAGAAGGTGAGGTGACCCCACAGGCAGCCACGGCCTTGGCAAGCAATGAAATGGTTTCAAGTGAGGTCAGTCCAGCAGTACCCGTCCTGCTGGAGAGGAGGCAGAGTGTTCTTCAAACCCTTGAGCGGGAAATGTGAGGATCACAGGGAAAAAGGGCCCTTCTCAGTGAATTTCAGGAGAAAAAATAAGTGAACTCCAGACAGATGAGGACAGTGAGGCTGAGCTTCCCTCTGCAGCTGCACTGCCCCTGCTCCCCAGCCCACGCAGTCCCAAAATCATGCTGTTCCCCTCCCCAAAACAAGGTAGCCAGGATTATGTTAAGCAAAGTGCTTTTGTGGGGAAATCTGTTCTGATTTTTCACTCTTGAGCACTTTGTCTTTCAGCTTTGGCTCAGCTGCCAAGAAGCAGCACCCACACTCTGACCAGGGCTTGGCTCTGGTGCAGCTCTGTGGGACCCAGGAGAGGAGACCTCACTGGCAAGAGTCTGGTGGTACCCAGGAGCAGCTGGACCTGCCCCACTGGTGGGTGAATGGCATGGCTCTGTTCTTCCATCCTAGCTTGAAGAGGCATCAGGTCCTATGAATTTGGTCATTAAAATCCAAATATGCTCAATTTTCAACTATTTTTAAATGTGTTCTAATAACCTCTCCTCCTCAATAAGTCTTTGCTTGCACAGTGTGGCATTCAACAGGCTTACAGAGGAAAAAAAAGGCAGCTTAAACCCCTCCAGATCTGACTTCCCTCCATCCCTACAGAGCATCTCAGGAACTGATCCTTCCCATGTTGTGAACAGTGTGCAGACAAGCAGGATTCCTGTGCAGTCAGGATACCAATATCCAGCCTCACCTTTCCAACAAGCTCCTGCCAGCCCAAGGGATGTCACCCTGCATTATTAGCACAGTGCTGGTGACACTGCTGAGCATCCCTGCCCCGAGCAGCAGATTCCAACTGCATCCATGCACACAAGCATTTCCTACTGCCCTTCACTTCCCAGAGTTTTGCACCACAAAGCTCAAACACCCCAGCAGAGCTAAGGAGATGCAGTGAAACCCAGCCACAGAGAACACCAGTCCACTTTCTGCTCTTTGTGACTTGCTGTAGGAATAGGGAGAATATTTGGGGGGCAGAACAAGTCTAAACAACTAAACCTATGGATGCAGGAGGCTGCATTTCTTCTCTAAAGCTTCCAGCCCCTTCTACAACCCAATGACATTGGCTTCTTCTGCAGTTCAGCTACCCAAGGCACCTTCTGCTGTCCAAAAGGCAAAGTGGGTTCCATAAAGCCACAAATTTAAGAAAACCAACAGCAGAAGCAAAACAATCACTTTGAAAACAAGAACCAAGAAACCAGCTTCTTCTGGCTGATATTTCCACCAACCACCGATACCACTTCTTGACTAAACCTGTTCCCAAATTTGAGTTTGAACACTTTGGTCCTTAAGAACAAACTCTCAAAAAAACTCCCAAAAAACTAAAATCAAATCCCACAAAACTATTTACAGCATTAGGAAAAAACACTACAAGACAGAAAGATGTCCCATTTATCACTTAGCTCCAGATTCTTGGCCAGACATGAAGATTGACATTTCGAGGTTTAGAAAGAATTCCTTCATTCTCCATGAGAAACCAGCACGAAGTGGATAAACCCACTAAAAAGCTGTAGTATTTTCCTTCCAGTGACATGCAAGGCCAATTGTGAGGGATGAGTATTTACAGCTATAAAGGTCTTCAGTGTTTCAGAAAGATTCACTCAGGAGAAGAGAGGAGAGTCAAAGTAATCTGCCTTTTCAGCTGGCAACTCAGTGCTTTGTCACTGTCTCAAAACTTCCAGGTTGGTCCATACACCTAAGAGTTTTGTTCTTTAGGTGTGTTTATTAATTTGGTTGGGGTTTTTTTGTTTGTTTTGTTGTTAGTTTTGGGATTGGGGTGGGGGGTTTGCACTAGAGGTGCTGCATTGTCTCCTCTATACTTCCAGAGGACAGAGAGTACAAATACAGCACTAGAGACAGTAAAGATGACTTAATATTCCACATTTTCTTTTCAGATCAGCCATATGGGATTCTCTTGTGTTCACACTGGAGTTCTTTTCCTCATGCCAAATATAGAAATAACTACTTATGTGCAGAAATACAAATTTCACAACGAATTCTCAGATTCAGGTCCTGTAGCCTGAAATTACACAGGGGTTGGCTTTGCACGTGTGTACATGAGTCCTCCAATTCAGCCCACCTGCACACTTCCTCACTTGTCTGAAGTTTCAACATCCCTCTGATCCCTCACAGGCAGGAAAGCCAAGAAACAGTTTGGTAAAATTTCAGGTTTGCTCCCATCAAATTCTAGATCATCCCTGCACTCCTTTTTCTGAGCCTCCAGGAGATGGCCATAGGAAGCTGGCTACTGATGGCCACTCCTGCCAGCACACAGCTCCCTGCCCTGCTCTCCAGCACCTCCCAGCCCCAGGCAGGCTCTGCTGCTGGGGGCTGCCCAGCCTGGGTAAGGTCCTTCAGGGACTCAGAGTAATGCACCAGAACAAAACACCCCAGCAGCCTCTGCTCCAGTGAGCAGCCACAGGCCACTAAAGCAATGAAACATGTCACACCGAGACACTGCTTGAGCCAAAATGCATGTCAGCGAGTTAAAGGCTTGTTCCTCACACTCAGCATCATCCCCTGCAGCTCCTAAGCTCTCCTAAGAGGAGAGTCAGCTCCAGTGCAGAGCACCTGCACTGAAGAGCCCTCATTAGCACAGTACTCCTCCCTCTGTCTGGTGTGCTGAGGACCAGCTTGTGCCTTCAGTGCCAATGCTGAGACAGAGCATCTGAAACACCCTGAGATACAAATACCCACTCAGGGCCAGGCCCTCTGCTCCTCAGGGACTGTGCTCTTGGCCTGAGCATGAGGTAGGAGGAATCAGGGAATCTCAGGGAGTTCTGACAGACCAAAGTCACTTGCACACCATTTTCAGGGGCTGAGTATAGTCAAGGAAGCAGCTCTCCTCCAGCCACAGCTCTGTACCCGTGGCCAAAGTTACAGCAAAGGCATCATTCCCCTGGCTGATGGACAATTTGGCCCCATGCAGTTCTGCATGTTTCCTTATGAGCCCACAAACTCGCAGGGATGAGCACAGAGCAACTCCATCAACTTCTACCTCCTCCTTCATCCCCTTCCAAAAAGCTGATGCCATGAGCTAGTCACAACCATTTCTTCCTCCAGATACTTGCAGTGCCCTTTGACTGCTGATGTAATGTGACCCCGAGGGAAAATCAAGGGTCACTCTGGCTAAAAAAATGGGGGAAAGCCCCAACATTTTGTTTCTGATGGAGCAGTTGAGACAGAGATTTGACAGCTGCTTATCTCAAACGCTTATCTTCAGTTGGTGGGGCCAGCCTTGACTTCATTCCACTCTTAACCCCCACAAACACTTCATGGTCTCCTCCTCCAGCAGTAACTCATTCCTTGATCTCCTCCAGTAATAACTCACTCCTTGAGTGAGGACAAGGGCCCTTCTCATGGCCTGTGGTTACTCTAGGAGGTGCCTGGCATTCGCTGAGCTCCTTTGTATCCACCCCATGGATATGCTGTGTGTATTGGACACAGCTCTGCAGTATTGCCTCTTCCTGAGCAATGTTTGAAGTACTTGGACTCGTGTGCAGGTTTATCAGAGGGCAGGCTAAGGAAGCCATGAGTTGATTCAGCAAAGAGATGGTCCCATCCCTCAAGCTTCACTTTGGCCCCAAGTCTTGGCACCACTTCACATTTCCCTTCAGGTCCTCAGAGGATTAACTCCATGCAAGGCTGATGAAATCGTTGGGCCAGGTTTCCCCATGGTCCATCTAATGCCCTCTACAACCTCGCATCAGCTCCTGCAGAAGCAGGGTAACACTTCGAGGAAGAGACAATTGTTGCAATTCCACCTTTTGCAAGTATTATTCAGGGACCATACATAAAACACTGAGGCAAACAGAAGCATAAAAACATGGTACATGGTGTCAGCTGGAAGGGAGGGATTTTTGTGCACTGATTTACTCCCATCCAAGGGAACAGCCTTTTCTGAAACCAGGATTGCCCTGCACAGACATTTCAAAGCACAAGACAGAGCAGACAGAGCTTTCCCCAGCCATGCTTGGTGGCAGAAGAGGTTGTCTGTCTTGCAACCAGCTCCTTGCACCTCCCCTGCCAGGCAGGGCTGCTGTGACCTGCAAGGCCATTCAGCACTGGGAGGCAGAGTCTGGGCACACTGCAGAGCATCTCCAACACCCTCATGTGTAAGATGGGACCCCAGCACACAAAAGGATCAGCCAGAGACAACCGGTGCTTGGGGAGAAAAAAAGTCTAAAATTCTACCCAAATTTAGGAACTTCAGATGCGTCCTTGGCTTTGAAGAGTGATGATAATCCAGCAGGATTTGCGTAGAGCCACCGTGAGAGGTGAGAACAGGTTCTAAATACAATCCTGCATGACTGAATTTTAAGCACTCCAGTTGGATCTTTTTGGCATTACAGTGACAATCTTGGCATCATCACTCCCACAGTTGTCTGCAATTAACAGTTGCCACATTCAAGCCTCCTGGTGTTCATTAACGTCCAGGTCCTGCCTGATGCCCCACCAAGGTGGCAAACAAGGCAGCAGAGCAGGCTAGGAGGTGTTCTGCTGAAGGAACCTCAGTCACTCCTGTACCATCACCTCTGACCATCACAATTTTCTTTCTAGACTGAATAATGCCTTTTCCACTTGCTCTGGTTTTCTCTGACAGCACTGTTAGTGCCATCAGAAATAACAGCAGTAGGTCAGACAGCAAGGTTGTTCTGGCACCTTTTTTCACCCTGATCGACATGGCTGTGAGGGTAGCAGTGTTTCCCTGTACATTCAGATGGAAATTAAAAGTCTAAATCTACAAAGCAAACCCCAACAGGGTGAGAGGTTGCCATTCTGATTCACTGTGTACATCAATAAAGAGAACCAGCAGAACCTGACCCAATACCATGTGCAAAGTACAGGAGTAGCTTCAACGACACAAGAGAACAGTCCAGGGAAATTGGTGCAGAAGTGCATTCCAGATGCAAGATGTTTCAAGGGAGGTTTCCATTCTTGTCCATTACCTAAGGCACCACTTTAGTCCAACCAGCCCAGAGACCTTGGCAGAAATGGAAGAGGGATGGTCCAGCTGACAGACTGGTGGTCTGACTCAGTTAATCCTTCCCAGCTCAGTGGAAGCTTCGTGTTAAACACAGAATCATTTCAGCTCTTCACTAGATCCTCTTGACTCATTGGCAGCTGAATAATTCATTTGGTGGTAACAACCAGGAGCGATGTGGACAGAAGGGTGCTCTGTAGATCATCCAGCACAAATGTCCTGCTCAGAGCAGGGTCACAGAGGGCAGGTGGCTCAGGATCATATCCAGTTGGGTTGTGACTATCTCCAAGGGTAGAAACACTACTGCTGCTCTGGACAGCCTGTTCCCATGTCTGATCACCCTCTCAGTGAGGTTTTTGTTATATTTAAATATAATTTCTTGCATTTCAGTTTGCGTCCTTTGACGGGATCTCCCTCTGAGCCTTCCCTTTTCCAGGCCAAACAACCTCAGCCCCCTCAGCCTCTCCTCAGACATTAAATATCCCAACTCCTTAATCTTGACCCTGCCTTTAACTCATTCCTCTATGTCCACATCTCTTGTACACTGGGAGGCCAGCACTGGACACAGCACCTCAGATGTATCTCACCAGTGTTGAGTGGAGGGGAAGGATCACCCCCTCCCCTGCAGGCACTGCTCTGCCTAAAGCAGCCCAGGCTGTCAGGTGCCTTCTTTGCCATGGGGGCACACGGCTGGCTCTTGGACAGCCTGGTGTCCATCAGGGCCCCCAAGTCCTTCCTGTGCACAGCTGCTGCAGCTGAGAAGCACTCAGCCTGTACCAGTGCCTGGGGATGTTCCTCCCCAAGGACAGGACTTTGTACTTCCCCTTGAGGAACTGTATCAGGCTCCTGTTGGCCCATTTCTCCAGCCTGTCCAGGTCCCTCTGTATGACAGCAGAACCCTCTGATGGATCAGCCACTCCTCCCTTCTTGTATTGCCTTCAGCAGAAGGATACTGACTGACGTTAGAGTACTTACGTAAAAAGAGAGAATAGTAATTATGTTTTCCACAGTTTTCACCAAATATATGATCCCACAAAGCTGTACCTGAAATCTGCAGATGTGTTTGAACAAACTTCACATGTGCATAGCTTAAAGACCTCCGATCCAACAGCCAATCTCATGCATCCATGCTGGAAAAGGGAGAGTCCTACAGAGAGACAATGATAAGCATCCTTATCCAGTCATTCCTTCCTTCTTTTATTTTATTGGTAAATTAAAATTATATAATTAAAAACTAGCAGCTGCAGCTCAGAGAGGCCAATATCCTCTATGGATGACTCACCCTCTTGTGGGTTTTTTTTTGGGATGTATTTCTGTGGAAATGAAAACACACTGGTGTCTTTCCCTCTGCTTCCTTAGAGAACACATTGTCCTCCTGCTGAGATGCTGGTGTGCATCTCTGTGGATCCTCTCTGTGTCAGGCTACGGGGGCTGCCTGATTTTTGGGATCATGTGCACAGTCCAAAGGAAGGAAAGGGGTGTCATATCACACCTGCCTCTGTCACTGGCACAGCAGAACTGAGAAGGATGAAAATGCCCATCAGACAGGCAGAGACTGAAACCAGTGAGGCAGAGAAATGAAAGAAAGCACTGCCCTGGACAAAAAGAGGCCACATGGTGCTATGGTCAAGGCATGACAGCCAAGTGACAGAAGTGTTTTAGTGGAGGACCACTGGGCACACCCAACCCTGTATTACATGGCTTTGCGAGACCATGAGAAACTGGAATAAGGAAGTCAAGGTGTCCCAATTACTTCCCTTTTTCTCTACAGGATGCTGGGATTTCAGAGCTTCTCCCTGCTGGAAGGAGTTGTCTGCCCTGGAGGTTCTCCTGCACTCTGGCAGAGCTTTTGATGTGCATCAAGCTGAGTCCTGGTGTCTCGGAGCTGACTGAGGCTTGGCCCGCTGAGCTTTGTGTGCCAGCCACGAAAGGAGCTGATCCCCCACTGCTGGCAGATGCTGAGCTTTTCTGATGTTCCATATTTTTAAGTGCTTTTGGGACTTCTGCTCTAAAATGCTTCCCTTTAATTTCCATTTAATTTCCTTAAAATTGTCACTGGAGCTGTTGATATCTCTGACGTGTGTCAAATGCATCCTTTTCTCTGCTGTCTCTTTCTCCCCCACTATGCAGTACATATAAAGATTTAAAAAAAGATTTTCAGCTCAGCACTTCACTACCTCCTCCACACTTTCTTGAGCATTCAGCCTCTTTTTTTTTTTTTTTTTTTAATTTAAAATCCCTAACATAGTGCACCCAATTGAACACATAATTGTTTCAAGTAGAGTTTCTCCAGAGAATTATATAATCTCAACCTGTCTCCTTTAGGCAACATATAATCATGCAATCTACTGGCTCTTTGTTTCTCTTCTTTCTTCTTCCCTTCTTTTTTTTTTTTTTTACCACCCCAATACTTGTAATAAGCTTTCCACCTTGTCTAGACATTCCTGACATACGCTGCATTTACCTCATCTTCAGCTGCTGCAGCCAGGAGATGCAGCAGTTCTCCTCCTTCCAAAACTACATCCTGGATCTCAACACCCCCACCTGACAAGTCCTTATTCCAGCTGCTTCTCTGCCAGTGCTATTTCTACCCCTTGCAGAAAGCTGTGCATTTCCAGCTGTGTATTTCATCCCGTGGAGGGACCTTTTTTTAATGTTGCAACTGTTACCCAACTGAAGGTTCCCTTTCAATGGGAAAATACTTGCAGTGACTGAAAGTGGCCATGTTTGATGAAGGATACTCCTACTCATAGTCTGAAATACTGCTACAGCTCTCAGTGGGAGTTCTGGGGGAACCTCTGGTCAGCTGCAGTTCTCATGGTGCTGCACTGCTGCACACCTTCAAACTACCATCACAAGTCCTGGGCAGCACGCTAGCACTGGAAAAGCTCCATTTTCCATAGGCAAAAGGCCCTGCTTCCCAACTCCAGTTTGAATAAGTCCAGACCTTCAGCTCATGCTAAGACAGAAATGAAGTTTTCTTTGAGTTTGGCATGAAACGCCTTCCCAGTGCACAGCTTCCATGGGGTCACAGAGAGCAAAATTATTTGTACTCGTGTCTTTGAAATGTGTAAACAAAACTACCTTGGAGGGAGTTCACATCCCTTCAGATCTTGCTTTCACCAGCAATCTAGCAAATATGTTCCCTGGCAGGAATGTTTGCTGAGACAATGGATCACATTTTTCAGTCCTTTGTTCAAAGTAACACTGAAATATGTAGTGGTGAGTATTTACCTCTCCAACCTGATCATCAGAACTACCCACATCCACTTGGAGATTAGGAACATACCACATCCATGATGTGTCCAAACATCGAAACTTTGAATCCAAGCAACAGGTTTGAAGATTGTGTTTGCACTCCCTGAAAAGTCCCAAGTGCTGGCACCAACAACCACCTTACAGAGCAACTACAAAGCCCCAGGGCACTCCAGGGCGGTGAAGAAAGGAGGAAATAGCTTGAAACTGATAGGGTTCCATCCAGGTTCCCTCATAGGTAACAGGTCCCACATTTACACAGGCACTTGTGTTTTTTAGCTTTCTCAGGCCAGCTGCCCTAAGAGTTCCTGTATTTCCCTCATAACCTGCTCCTTTCTGACTTCCCAGGCTCTTGTTCCACCAGAGGCAAATCATCGCCAGGCACATTTAAAGCATCACATCCAGTTCCTTCCCAACTTTCTCACATTACTCCAGTCTGACTGGTGGTGATGCTACACTCTTCAAGCTTTGGGAAGGGATTGTCTGTATTTTGAGGACTCTCATATCCCCAAACACGTAAGATTCATGGGCAACCTACAGCTTAACTTCATTCTGGTCCCTGAATGGAAATGGGCCTGTATTTGAGCACCTAGTCTGGAGTGCTGACCAGGCTGCCCTTGCTGCCAAAAACAAAAAGTTCCAATCCCAAGCACTTTCCTGTACTCAGCACCATGGCCCTGGGTGACAAAGGTGAACCCAATCACACACACACACACACAGATCCTCAGCTCCACCTCACAGCTCTGCCTGATCCCATGCAAAGCAGGGGAGTTCTCTTTTCTTGTCCAATCTAAGGGATAGGGCCACCATATCCCAAAGCCATTGGGTGAGACAGATCTTCTACTGTGTGAAGTTCTGGGCCCCAAAATTTAAGAATTCAGGTCCTTGAACATGTCCAGAGGAGGGCAAAAAAGCTGATGAAAGGGCTGAAGGAATGTCCTGTGAGGAACAGCTCAGGACTCTGGGTTTGTCCAATTTGGAGAAAAGGAGGATGAGGGGTGACCTCACTGGTCCCTGCAGCTTCCAGAGGAAAGAAGAGGAAAAGTGCTGATCTCCCTGGTATTCAGTGTTAGGACATGTGGGAATGGTTCAATGCTGCATCAGGGGAGGTTTAGAGTGAACATCAGGCAGCATTTTTTTACTGAAAAGGTAGGAAAACACTGAAACAGAATTCCCAGTGGACAATTAATTCCCCAAGGCTGTCAGTGTTTAAGAGGCATTTGGACAAAACATGTGAAAACACACTTTAACTTTTGGTCAGCCCTGCATCAGTCAGGCTGTTGGACTACACAGTCATTGTAGATCCCTTCCAAATCAAATAGTCTGTTCTATTCTACCCTGTGTTTCCTAATTTAGCCAGCCACTGACACTTTCAACCCATTCCCAAATTTGCATGGCAGCCTCTGCAATATTACTAACAATCCCAAATATTCTAAATGCATATGCAAGAAATCTAAAAACAATGGTTAGTTTATTTTTCAAACGTATGTTTTTGTGTCTGTATTTCCCTTTGAATTTCAGAACTTTCAAGGACTGCATTTACCAGGTTGTTTCAGGAACTGCCATGTGCTGCTGCAGAGAGACATTTCCTTGATCCAGGACCTTGGTTTTCAATGAAACTCAGTGTAATGTTGCAACAGACTGCTGTAACCTTGATACATATCTCATTTGCAGCACTTGTACAGAAATGAATCACTCCTAGATAATGATTTGTGGGATTCTGAAGTAGCTATGAGAGAACAGTGGGCTGCACTTCTGTGTCTGTCACACCACTTCCAGGTGACACCAGCAATGTGCTCTGCTGCCCAAAGTGCACAGCTGAGTACATCAGACAGCCCCAGGAGCCAGGAGAGCGGCCCTCCTGACTTTCCCATTGTATCATTCACCAATTCCCAGGAAATCACCGGAAATTATTCATTTTGTCCCTCAAGAATGGGCTGTGAGGGTTGCTCCTAGAGGGGAGCAGCAGCTCTCTGTGACCTGTGGTAGGTACTCACAACAAACTCCATCCCATTATTCCTTGTTTGCTGTGTTGTTCTCATGGCAGGACCACACCACTGACAACAGCCAAGCAAATTCTGCAATTCCATACAAGTATGGTAAAGGGAAACTAACTAAAGCCCTTCTCCCCATTTAGATGCCGTAGAGAGATCACAGAGCAGCAAAACTATGAATTCTTGGTGCTGATCTTTCCTTTGGTAAACATCATCTCCTTACTTTGGTAAAATACCTGTGGGGGAGCTTTCACCGGATCCCTCCCCTCTCATCCCAGGTGGAAAGCCACAGGGTTGTATCCTGGTTAATAGGAAAGCTGGGCTGGTACCTCAGTTATTCCCATGTTACAGCTGCATCCTTCTGTGGAGCTAAGCAGGGGCTGTTCCATGATGGGAGAGGGTGAACTCAGCCACAGCAGGACCCAGAAACTCTCGAGTCTGAAAGCAAGATGTGGGTGAGAGAATCAAGGGAGGCACCAGTCTGGATGAGGAGAGGATCAAACCCCAGATGGTTTAACATGACCATGGTGCTATCCATGACCATCATTTGCTGTACCAGTGCACCTGCAATGGCCAGGGCCTGGCCACGATGTCTGGCAGCAATGCCCTGGGCCACTACTGTGCCTTAGAAAAAGGTTTCATTTCCTGACGTTCTGTGTGAGTGTTCCTTCTCCTTTGGCAGCACTAACCCACCAGAACTTTAATGAGAAACTAACGAAGAGAGCCAGGCTAATGCAAAACAGTAATGAAGATTAATCTCTCCCCAGAGTGGAGGCTGACAGAGACCTAGTGCACAGCAATGACATTTGGAGGGTCAAAAGTGGGTCAATGAAAGCTAATTAATAGCAATTCTATCTCTTATTCTTAATTACGGAGTGGAGTGTAGGGATTTCAAATAAGCTGCTCGTTCCATTCTAGACGCTGAATTCCCAAACTGGGAACCACAAACCATGCAGGAATTTGATGGCAGATCTGGGCATAGGTCTCTCAAGTGGGAAACAAGCAGAGCCAGGAGACTGGGCAGCCTGGGCTTCATCCCCTGAGAGCAATCAGAAGTCTTCCTTTTGGAAGATGCGTTGAATGACTTTGTGTGACACAGTACAGGGCCTCAGTAGGGTCCTGCCTACTTCCTAGGGCAACAAGTGATTTCTGAGCAGGAATTTCAGGTCAGACTATGGTTTCTCCTCAACAATAAGTTTCTGGCACCCTCCAGCAGCCTTTGGAGCCAGTAATCCTTCAGTAAAATTCCCTGATGCACAGTCTATCACCAAGGCAGGTTAGATTTGTACATGCCTTCAAGGCATGGCCTTAACAAGTCTGTCAGAGGGTCCCATCAAGGGCTGTCTCCTACAGTCACATTATTATTGGACTGCAAAGCTCCTGAACACAGAAGCAGCACAGGAAGACCCTGCAACTCTGGGGAGCCTTGCCATTTGGGAATTTGACTGAGTCCCCAAGCCTGTTTCTCACTTCTCCTGTGACCTTACCTCACTCCAACCCCCTCACCTTGACTCCTGGCCCACCAGAACTGTATGAAGACACTTTGGTGACCTGCAGACAGTGCAGCATCCCAGGTAATGTTCCTGCCTCTGCTGTTTGTGTGTCTGCCCTCCCTTGTGCAACAGCCTTTGCCAGGCCTTTAAGACAGGACCATCTTACCCACGTGAGGAAGATGCTTCCATTCCTCCTTTGCCTGCCATGGGTAAACCCACACAGGAGGGAAAAATAGCCAACAATTCCCCAGGGCCATCCTGTGCTGAGAGGTTGAACCGGAGAAGAAAGCACCAAGCTTGGCTGCTCTAGATGAGCCATAAAGCAGCACTTAGGATTCCTGTCTTGCCTGGCTGGAGCCCAAGTGGAAGCAAATCCTCTGCAGGCAGGGCTGTCCTGCCAGCTCCATGATCTCACGGAGGGAAAACACGCTGGGGCTATAGAAAAATCAATGACTTTGCACATGTCTTTGCAAGGCTGCATTCAGAGAGGTGACTGGCACTGAAATTGCCCTACTTCCCACAAAAAGCAGTGACAGTGCCACCACCACAGCAGGGGATAGACTGAGTCCAGGCCTTGTTTCAGCCCTTGTGTTCTAATTGGAGCAGGCTGTGCTGCCAGCAAGAAAACAGGATCCTTTACAAGATCAGAGCCACATCTCCCACTATGCTTTCGAAGGTAAGACAGCTGCATTTAACTCTTGTCTGGCTGACACCCACAGCACCAGCCCATGCACACTGCCCATGGGAGCTCAGAAGTGAGGGGGGGAGGAGATCAATAGACTGCAAAGATTCCCAGTGGTTCTGCAGTCAGGGACACCGCAGCACCTCTGCTGGAACATCAGGGTGTGGGTGAACATTTCACCTTTGAGAAACCTGCAGCTTTACTGCTGGGTAAACAGGAGTTACTCCACACATCAGCACAGCAAACAGAAACCATCCTGAGCCTGTCTCAACTCTCACACGGTGAGCATCTTAAGTCCTTCTGCTCCAGCATGAGCAGAGACTGAAGTGGGCATAATCAGGGGCTGGTTCAGGCTGTAGGTCTGTGTCTAGAGGCAATCTGTGCCTCTTGCTAGGAATGTGCTGCCCAGGCACTCAGGGGAAATGCTGCACTCATTTAAATATTTAATTAAAGTTACTTAGGTATTCTGTGGAGTATTTAAAGGAAGTACATACCCACCTACCACTGATAGCAGAAGGACTTAGGCACCTAATTCTGATGGGGTCCTTTGAAAACCCTGGATTTCAATGCTCAGAGGTCTGCTCTGAATAGCCAGATCATTGCCCATATCATGTATGTGCTCTTAAATGATTGGCAGTGGAGCTACCTTACACTGATTCACCTTCTTCTGACTCACAGTCATTTATTTGTACTATTTCCAGCACCAGGAATTGAAACAATGATACATGTTTTCCATACATTCACAAGAGAATTCATAAACACCACAAATGCACAACTTCATGTCCAGCCATGCCAGACTCCCCTAGTTCTCAGCCAAATAAAACCAACCAGGTCTGTTCTGAACTGTAGGCATGCTGAACCAAGTCTAAGGAAACATCATTCCAGAGAAAAACTCTCCCCATTTTAAGGCAAATTCCAGCAATGTGAAGGCTGTCAGGCTCGAAGACAAAGCATTTCCTCTTTACTACAGAACTAGTCCCTTCGGGCTGGTCTTGGTTTGTGCCTCTGCACTGTGAAGGAGGGAATGCTAAGAGGGCTGAGAAAGCCCTCCTGGCTCTATGGTGCTTTTTGAGTTTTGGGTTTACAACTGCCCAGCAGCTGGTGCCAGCCATGACACAGCTGTGCCCAGCACAGGATCAAACAGCTCCCAGTGAGGTCCACACGAGCCATGCCCAGCTGTGACACGAGGCTCTGAACCTTCCAGCTCCTTCCTGTGCTGTCCAAACTTCAGCCTGGTGACCTAAACCCCCAGAGCCCAGGAGGAGCCACTTTCCTCTAACACTTGGGTGCTTCTGCAGGGATGTCTGGCCAGATAAAAGCCAATAGAGGATTGGTTTCACCCTCTAAATCCAACTGTCAGCTTAGGACTATTTCTAGACTTGTGTTAGGCAGAGGAGGGACCCCAAGGCCACTGATTTGCAGGATAGTGTCACATAGCAGTCAAGGTACTGGGACAGTACCAGTTTTGATCTAAACCACTTATCTCAGGATACATCACACCACGTCTGACCAGTGATGAACCAATGGAGATAAAACTGCTAATTTGAGTCTCAATTCAGAGCAATGCCCTTGGATTTAGCTGAGTGCAGAGTTACGGAAACTTCTCCCAGAGCCTGACTCTGATTCACCCTTCAAACTCTGAATCACTTGGTTTTAGCTCAGCCACCAACTCCAGCTAAGAGGAAAACGGCCATGTGTAGTTCCCCCAGGGAAATACTCACCGGCTGCCTCCCCACAAGAGAGGAACTGAGATTGCTCCAGCTGTGCTGGCTCTGTGGGAACCAGTGGGTGGCAGGCACAAAGAATAGCCAACCTTAGGACAGAATGGCTTTTGGGGTTTTAATTTGCTTTTTACAGGCTGAAAGGACACCCTCAGACTCAGTGAAATTCAAGGGGATGTGAGCTGTTCATTGGGCCTCCTAGGCATGTTAGCCCTTACAGCAGCCAGTTTAACTGGGAAAGGAGGGAGGGTTTGGTGCTAAGCAGATCACTCTTCCTTGAGGAATGGCAGTGGAAAGCTGGGCAGGAGTAGGTCCCATACGAGTCAAATACAGGATCAGATCAGGACCATAAAGTGGTTCAGCTGAAGACAAGCTCTGTCAAAGCTATTCCAGAACTGCTCTGTCTCCAGCTCCCACTGTCACATTTTCTGCAGTCCTTACAAGCAGTTGGATGGTCACAGCTGGGAGCGGAAGAGAAGCTGCTTAAAATCTCCAAGCCCCAGGTTTGGGGGCACTGAAGACAAGCCATATCTGGGTGGAATGATGAAGCCATAAATGTCTTTTCAGGAGCACCTGCAGGCAGTGTGGTCTGCTTGCTGCTGTCGTGTTGTAGGAGTATGGGAGCATCTTACAGCTTCTTCCTGGCTGGCTTCCAGCCAGAACCCTATAATCTGTTCTAACATCACAGATTCACTTTGGAGATTTTCACTAGCTGAGCTCTGCTAGAGGAATGCAATGTGGCCACCAACCTGACATGAAGATCAGGTCAACCCTGTTCATTGACAGTTTGTCTGGACCACCTTCATTAAGGATCTTGTAGATCTCACTTGTGGAGCTGAAACATGTCTGCTTTGCCTTCAAAAATGGGGCAGTGCTGAACAGACTACTTTTGTGATCCACTTGCATGCCAGAGACTCAGCTCCTCTAAAAATTAGGACCAATAGAAAAGACTCTGCAAATAGCCTTTTGTCACATTAAAAACTGAGCACTAAGCCAGGCTCAAAGAAAATAAAGCAAAATCAAGCCATGCCTGTCCCAGCTCTGCAGTCAGGTAACCAGGGAGACTGCACTGCTGAGCAGGGATGGTGATGGTGTGAGGCTGGGATGGAAAACAGTGCCTTTAGCAGCTCTCAGCAATGTGGTCAGCACTGCAGCATGGAGATGCTCACCAGAGAGGCCAAGGCTTGAAGCTCTGTGGCAGAGTTCGTGCTGACCTCTCCATGGACTCCTCTCAGGTGTCAGTCCCTCATCAAAGCAGGTCACAGCAAGGAAGGGAGGGCAGGGGCAGGTCCATGATTTGTGACCAAGCTCTGACTTTATTGCCAGGGCCCAAAAACCATCTGGTTGTGCTCACAGGACTGCGCCACCCCCGTGCTGGGGCTGAACCCCAGCTCTCTGCTCGGCTAAGGCTGAGTTCATCACTCTCCAGCCACCAACCCTCAAAGCTTTTCTGCCAAAAAAATCAGTGACCTGAGAAAGTTTGTGTCCCTGCAACACCTCACATGGCACAGCCCATGGCCAGACGTGGCTGACTGTGTGTGGGGGTGACCTTGAGTCCTTGTAGTTCTCCACCTGGTGCTGCAATAATAAACACACCTCAAACCACTGATGCCTACTCTGATGGGGGCATAAATCAAATCACTTCTGAGCTCTGGCTTGGGCTAAGGTGAGCCATAGCTCTGTTGCAGTTTAGAGGTTTGGGAAACTGGGCAGAAATACCAATTTGTGTAGTAGTTTTAATTTGCTTATTTGAGTTTCTGGCTAAACGCCAGCACACTTACCAAAATTACTTGATTTTTGTTGTGAGATAAGGATTAATAGTAGGCAAAGTAGGTTTACACTTTAAGGAATATAAAGGGAATTTATTAACAGACTTAAAAAAGGAGCAATAACAATTAGGAATCAGAACAAAACCTTTAGACACCCTTCTTTCCCGCCCCCCCCCATCTCCATTTCTTTTTCACCAACCATAGAAAAAGACAACACTTTGACTTTTAGTTAGTTATCACCTCTGAAACAATCCTTTTCTCAGTTCATGTAGGGAAAGAAGTTTTGTCTTGCTTTATCATGTTGATTCCGATATTAAATACAGTCCTTATGGTTTTCAGCCTCAATACAAGCAGCCGCCTGGAGGAAAAGTTCTGCTTGTTCTGGAAAATCCCTCCCACTTTAGTAGCTTTCCCAGGACCACTAAAGTGGGCATACGATGGTCGCTGAGGAGCTGTTTTGAGGATGAACATTTCTATTACAGCGGCAATGAAATCCACTTTTCTCATTATTGGCAACACAAGTCTTCTTCTATTATTCCCGGGGTAAGGAATCTTCACAAAGGAGTCTTAGTCCACTGGCTGTAGGTAGAACATTACATCCCCTCCTTTTCACTCCTTTAGACCGTTGCTCATCTATTATAGGGTATATTATAACTGAGTTTATCAACATGTCTTTACAAGAGAATTTTCAGCCTCAAAGTTTAAGGCACCCCTCATCTTCTTCTCTGGATATAGGCCTTGCTTCATTCATTGACTTGGAGTCTTTATGTTGTACCTTTTGTAGCTATCTTCATTCTTCCTTTTCGGTGTAAGGGAAAACGGATGTTTTCAAGTTCCATCCTGACACTGGAAAGGTTAATGTGTCTCTCAGTCAGGCAATGGTCACATGGCCTCTGCCCGCTCTGTTTGAGTGTAGCATTCTCAGCATTTGAGCTGAGGGAGAGGAGTTCATCTGTGCCGTTCTCCATCCGAGCCACGCCTGAACTGCAGGGGGCTGGTGGAGCCGCGTCCGAGCTGCAGGGGCCGGCCCGAGCTCTCTCCCACTGCACAGAGCCGGCCTGGCCCGGGCCAGGCGGGGCAGAGTTGGCAAGGCTGAGTCACCTTGGCCTGGGGCAGCAGAACGAAGCCCCTTTCAGCTCGTCCGGAGCCGAGCGGAGCCGATTCTGGCTCCCTCTCACATGGAGCCAGCCCAGGCTCCCCTTCCCCTCCCTCTCTGCGCCATCTCAGCTTGGCAGCCCAGGACACATGGCCTGGCCGGACCTCACCAGACGGCTCGGAGGGGAGAGAGCGACATCTTTTCTCAGCAAACCATAACTCTAAAAGAGACAGTCTTAGCTTCTCTCTTGGTTTGATGAGTTCTGGAGGTGGAAACTGCAATACCTCCTTTTGGGTACGTCATTTCCAGGTCAACCTCCTTCCTTCTGTACTGGAAATTCTGACTAACGTTACCCCAGAGCAAGCTCACAGGATGCTACTCTCAAGGTGGTTTGAGACTGTGCCTTCATTTCTTCAGCCTTCTGGGGGTCATTACAGGTGATCTGTGAGGGGAAACGAATGCTTGTAAGATGCATAACTGAATGGAATAAATAAAAATTAGTGAAACATGAGGATAAGTATTAAACTGGTTAAAAGCTATCCAAGCTGAAGAGAATTAGAAATAAATGAAACCCAGCTACAAGCCTAATGAACAATTGCTTCACAACTGTTCCTAAATCATCTTCAAAATAATAAAAAAAAGAAACACTTTTAAAATCACAGGGTTTTTTTTTTTTAAATAACATGTTAAGAAATCAAATAGGGCCTTGTAAGGATTCATTTAAACTTTATATGGAAAATAACTCTGGGCTCCTACTTCTCTCCAGCATGGATTGTATGAAATTCCCAATCACTTTTTTGCCCATTTAAGCAGGTTCTCTCTCCCTGTGCCTCCTGGACACTGTGTGTTCTTCCAGCATTAAGGACAGCCAAATGCAATTTAGCCAAATTCACACCTTTCACTCCATAATCTGTGATCTCTGTGTCAGCCTTCTGCATGGGGATGGAGGGCCACAAAAGGTCAAATGCACCATTTGGTAACAGACTCTCCCTTTTCTGGGCTTCTTTCAGCTTTTTCTTCTCCTCACAGTGGCAGCTCCCAGCCCTGAGACCTCATTTACGCTGTGATTACACGGCACCTCATGGTCAGGACATGGCTGGAGCTCTTTGTAGGCACAAAAGCCTCAGTTTAGCACAAATCCAATTTTAAATGCAAAAGCGGGTTCTTAAAATAAGAAAAAAACCATCAAGCCATCAAGGTAGCAGACTGTGTGATGGATATTAGCCATGCACTTAAGTGTCCTGCTGAATCAGGGCCATGGCCTATCGATTACGGCGCTACATTAATGACGTCATTTTCTCAGAAATGATGGTGGAATCTGGATCTCGGCCAAGGTTATCCAACATGCACAGCAACAACAGTCCAAACAACAGCCTGTGGATCTGCCCCTATGGCCCCTGTTCTGATAACACAACTTTACATACCCTGTGGGTCCAGCCCAGTGAGTCCCTAGGGTTGGCAGCACCTTGTCTTGCCAGGGGCAGATCTGAGCGGGGGGAATTTGTGCTGATTGCAGGTGGACTGTGGACAGGTTGAGAGCTGGGCCTGTTGTGGTTTCACCCAGTAGGCAGCTAAGCACCATACAGCCGCTCACTCACTCCCCCCACAGCTGGATGGGGGAGAGAATGAGGGGAAAAAAGCAATTCCCCCTTGTTCTGTCATTACATGCTCTTGTAAAAATTGCCTCTCCATCTTTCTTACTATCAACATTATGCTCCTCCTAATTCCAAACCACAACACCATACAAACCACGAGGAAGAAAATGAGCTCTACCCCAGCTAAAACCTGGACACAAGTCACTAAATGTGACCTAATTAATAAAAATTAATTAGCTAGCATTAATCAAGTAAATTCTATTAGCAATCACTCTAAGAGCTGTACAGAAAGGTTGCAAAGAAAAGTCTATTCAAGATCCAAAGTACAGCTCCAGTACCCACTGTCTATATTTAATACCATCGATGCCTTAACGTTCCAGGCCAGTTCCCCACATGGAGTGAAACTCCAGACTGTTGTTTGGTGCCTGCCAAGCACCAGGCATGGCTCTGCCCTCACTGCTCCAGCAGAGCTGGTGACAGAAGGAGCAGCCATCATGCAGAAGATGCTGTTTTTCTCTGCCGTTCTCAGCTGCAAAGGGCTGATCCAAACCAGAGGCACTGCCAGCTTGCTATGTGGTCCCTATCCTTGCATCCCTTTGGCCAACCCCAGGAATGCACAGAGCCAGGACCTGCAAATCTCATCTCATTCATCCTGAGCACCATCATACACTGCTAGCAGGGTTTGTGGCCTCTCTGTGTTCCTGCAGCAGTGCTGCGAGGTGCAAGCCTGCAGTTACAGCACCTCATCCTGACCTGGGAGCTGCACTCCGTGTGTTGGTGTACCTGGCCTGAAGCACCTGAGTCATACACTGCTGCATCTGCTCAAAGTACAGGAGATTTCCCCTCTCCTCCTTCTTGTATCTTTACCCCAAATTGTAGAGCCACACAGCTTTCTGTCACTCACTCAACCACGCACACGAGCCTATTGCCTGGGTGGGGTTTCATTTGCAGCATACAGGGGACAGCAGTCCCGGCCACTTTTCCTAGGAGCAACACGGATTTCCCCAGGAATTAACGCCAGAGAGCCAGGCGCATGGACAGACACAGCAGGGTGCCCTTGTCGGAAGCCACCAGCTTCCCCATTCACATCTGCTGCTCTGAATTAAAGCTGGCTCACGCCCAGCTGCATTCGCAGGGCAGCTCTCGAGTTAATGATGCAGGAGAGCAGTCGGGTGTGACTCCGAAGGAAGGGGAGAATGTGCTTCCACCTTTTCCATAACAGTTAATCATTAACACCTTTCATGGTCACAGAAGGTGCTGGCCTCCTTACAAGCTCCCCTTATCAGCCGTAATTATTTCCTGATCGGCTCTTGCCTGACTACCTGGCAGACTTGGGCACAACACCCCTGAATCACCTGACTGCATTTATTGCCCTATATTCCAAGCCAAATGGGTCTCTGCTGTGTCAGCTGCAATATTTGCAGCATTACAGTTATTTCTTCCTGCCCATGCCCAAATATAAAACTGTTCTGCCCCCCCACCTCGCCCTTTATACCATCCCTCTTTCTGGGACAAAGCAAAATGGAGCAGTCATCTAAATAAATACCTCAGCACTCCTTTTTCCTCTTCTTCCCCAAAAGCAACAGTTCCTCTTGCATACAGCCCAGGGGAATACTGCTGCTGTATCCCTAAATCCACTTTAAGTTTTCAGCCACTTTAATTCTATTGATATTGCCTCAACATCTAAATGAATACATTTCTATTTACACTTTTTTTTTTCTGACAAAGTAACTCACTTCCATAGAGGAGAGAGATGTAAATCCAAGGGATAGATGTAAATGTGTCACCCACATGGTGTGTTACCTGCCTCGAGAGGAGAGTTCAGTCACCAGCTTAACTCTGTTATTGAATAAAAATGGACAGAGTACCCTGACCAGCAAGGTTGGTCTGAACAAATGAAGCCCTATATGAGTGGAATAGCTGAAATTACCAAGAGTGGGAAGATGGCTTGTATTTAGGTAAATAAAAGAAATTTACTCAAATAAAAGTAAAAACTGGAAATGCAGCTCTTACTGCAACTCTGATGAACAAACCTGTTCTGAGTGAAGAAGCAGCTGTGTAGTCTGTACGTAGCACGTGGCCATGTAACACAAGTGCTGTCCAAGAGTTTTATATCAAAGCACATGCAAAAGGGAACAGAGGTCTCCAGGCAGAGAGGGGAAGAGTGGAGCAATGGGAACATGATAATTCATGATAAAATTCATTTTTTCAGTGAGGCAATAGCATCCACAAAAATTAATAAAAATGCAACAAAGGGGGATTTCATCTTCACTACTGGTTAAGGAAAAACATTTTTAGGGAAATTCAAAACCACAAAAGGAGCAGGGGATGTACACAGAATAATCCCAGGACCAGATTATATTGCTGTTACCAGCACCAGTGCCTGACACATGGCTGACTCCACATCCAGGAGGTTACAAGGCCACTGAAACACTTGCAATCTAACAGCTCAAACCAATGCTTCCTCTTTCTTCCTTTCACAGCATCCACATAACCCAGCCAGGAACTCGGGGAGTTCTCAAATATGACCAAGAATTTGGAAATGCTTTGGTCTGCTTGTCTTGATTGCTGGAGTCAGGCCACTTTCAAGGCCAACCAAACATGTGCCCTATGTTCCAAGAGCATAAATAATACACTGGCAAAGTATAAAACCAGAAATTGTTCAGAGCTTACCTGCACATGCAGTTCTCCACTCTGTGAGCACACAGTGCTTCCTTCTGCTCTCAGTCACCCATTATTTTGCTTGGGGTTGCTGCAGGTAGTGCTTTAAAAATTCCAGCTGGGGGTCAGAATTGGTCACAAACACATGTAGGATCTCAAAAGACCACTGAAAAGCCAAAGCAAAGGAAGGTAAAGCCTTGCTTTTTTTGAAGCCACCAGGAGAAAATGATTCTGTGGTGCACCTAAGTCATGTTGGGGGGTGGGAATGTCTCACACCCTGTCTCTCAGCAAGGATAGACAAAGCATGGAGAAGAATGGACTGGCCAGTGATTTTGGAGCTCCTTGCTCCATGTCAGAGGATGCCTCAGCTCAGACAAGAGGTGGCACAGGGAGGAGACCAAGGTCTGTAGAGATAGAAAGGGCAGAAAGGTGATTAAAGCAAAAGTGTTCAGTATTTCTCACCTTCCCACCCCCCCTTCCCACCCCCCCACCCCCCAAAAAAAAACCAAAACCCAGATCTAAAGCCACTGCAATTACAGGATGCACCAAAAAACATCAGGATGCTGATGCCAGCAGATGTGACCATGGGCCTGAGGTTATGCCAGAGGATGGATCATACTACAAACAGTTTCTCTCTTGCACTCCTCCTAAACATGTTACTGGTTCCAACCAGGGAGAAGATAAGGGTTAAAGTGAGCCTCTGGCCACAGCCAGTACAGATGTTCCAGTGATCATGGTCTCACTGCTGGGTCACAAGCTGGGAGCTGATCTTGGAAAACAGGCTACATGTCACCCCAAGCAGCACTCAGACATGCAACTCCTGGAAACCGCTCATTTGATTTCTTGCAACCTTTTATTTCAGGGTTTCTTCCTGTTGCTTTCTTTTGGCTTATTTTTTTCAGCATTAAAAATACACCTGACTTTATCTTACTGTGAAATACACTGCAATAAGCAGCTCTGCAAGTTGATGTCAGCTGTCTGTCCACAAACAATCCCAAAGTCCCCCTTTACTGCTGCCTGTCCCTGTGCCCTGACCCTGAACTAAAGAGGTCTCTTCTAGAGCAAGCCCAGAGCTCATTCCCCGTGGTGCATTCAGTCTCGGCCTCTCTGCCAAGACGGCCAACACCAGTAGCTATTATGGAAGTCACTCACTGTGACAGGATGGCCCATCCGTGGGGCACACAAGTCAAACCACTCCTGCAAGACCCACTGGAGTGAGGGAGTCACCAGGGAGCAGCACGGGGCTCACTTTTCCCTGCACAGTACATCTGGCTCTTTCATACACAGACACCACAGCTTGACCTGACCACTGAACTATCTAATGCAACAAGCCCTCTGCAATCAGCAGCTGTGGAAATTAATAGCACCATCCTTCACATTTTCAATTGAGAGACTTTAATCAAAACTGGTGAGGGACAATGTAGCCAGCAATGGATTTATGCAGGAAGCACGTTACCTGCGCTGCAGCTGTGCCTTGTGCCACTATTCCTACAAATCTGCTACCAGAGAAGCTTAAACAACTTCTAATGGTATCTTCCCACTACCAGACCATGCAGGGCAAGTTATGGCTGTGCGTTCTGAGATGCTCCGTTCTTTTACTGCAGTTCACCTCCCTGCTTAATTGGCATAGATGGTGTTGGACCTTCTCCTGTAAAAGGTCTAAAATGGATGCTACTTCCTCATTTTTTAGTGGATTTCTGTGCAAAGTTCCACCTCAAGGCAGAGTTAGGACCCTGACTTTTAGCAAATACTTGTATCTTCTTGTTCAGGGCTTACTGAGCTGTTTGGGACACATTCCCAGTGCTGCAGTTCCTGGTTCACTGCAGGCGTAGGTGGGAGCTTGTTGGCTTTTCCCAGCCTGGAGCCTGTGCCCGCCAGCCCCAGGGCATGCAGGGCCCTTCACCCCCATCAAGCTTCATCTTGCCCATCCACTGCTCAGCCTTGTTTAACCACACTGAGGGAGGCAGGGAGTTGTTTCCTGCCTTCTGAGAAACATTTCATGGAACTGGAAAAGGTTTATCACTCTATTTTTCTGAAGGAGGTTTTGGTTCTCAGGTAAGTTTTCTTTCCTAAAGTCTAAGTCACATATACATCCCCCATAAGAAATCCCATGGGTAGGAGTGTAGGAAAAACTGGGTTTTGGTTAGCAAAACCTGTTCTCACACACACTGTTACCACCAAAAGTCCTGAAAGGTCCTGATGGAAATAGCTGGGTTTGGAACACACCAATCAGAAAGCCACAGCTTCCAATGACAAAGGGAAAAAAAAAAAAAAAAAGGCTTCTGAGTTTTTTTATGTTCAAACTAAGCCACGAGAAAGAGACAGGGCTGGTGACTGCATCACAGCAGAGTGCAGCTCACAGACCAGTGGAATCACTGCCCTCTGCTCACGCAAGTGTCCCAAATGCTTCCAGGCATTCCCCTCCTCCCGTCTGCCGGAGCTGTGGCTCCCGAGCTGCATCCTGTGCTGAGCTGCCAGGGCCACTCGCTCCCCGCAGGAGATCCCCGCCACCGGCAGGGACAGATGCCATCAGTCACATCCATTCCTCGTGGCACAGCCAGGCTGTCAGCCCTGGTGACAGCTCTGCTGTGACAGCTCTCGCAGCCAGTGCCCGGAGCGCAGCCAGTGCTGCTGAGTGCAGACACAGGGCTGGGCCTGCCTTTGCACCTCTGCAGTCACAGTGGTCACTTTCTTACGAGTAAAGGGCTTTCACTCCATCTTCCAGGCCTCTTTTTTCCATACCCCTGTGTCTGGCTTTTTCTTTTCACATAAAAACCAACCAGTCTTTACTACTAACTACATATGAGTTCGTGTGCAAAGCCCTGGGACTAGAGCTCCCAGAGGAGAGCACTGGAAGGCAAAAATGGGGAAACAAGCTGTATTAATATGATTTCTGTTTTGCACAGGGGCTCCACCCTCTTTCAAGACCATGCATTCAGTTAATGAGAAACAGAGTATTCCCACCCCTCGTGCACAATCCCCTTTTTATTTCATACACAGTGAGGAATTGAGACATGGGACTTTCTCAACCACTTCCCACAAGAGCTGTCTCTGGCTTTGACTTTGATGATCCAGCTTGACTGATCTTTCCCTGGCAGTGGCACTGGTGTCAGTAGCCAAAGTGATGGATGGGCTTTATGGCTCAAACAGCCTTCGGGATAGCTGGTTGAAGAGAAGTGCCTAAAACCAGCAATTTATGCTTTCTCATGTTCCTAAGCCACAGGATGCTCATGGAGACCTTTTTTCTTTACTGGTGGCTTTAAAACAGGAGCAAAACAAAAAGGGTGAGACTCTCAAATAGCTGTGCTGCACCCATTGCTAGAGGAGAGTGAATTATATGACTGGGAAGCGGCTGCCCAAATTTTACATCATCCCAAATTCCCAATGACATTGGCTCATACACTGCTTCCTAGTTTCTCTCCTTTATCTGAATTTTAACTCCAGGTCTCCTGGGCCAGGTGTGACAGGAGTGAATGCTGTTGTCTGCAGGCAGAAAATGAAGGTAGGAGACATGAGAAGACAAATAGCTCAGCTGCCACAAAAGACAGAGTAGCATTAGTGCAGCCTCTGTGCAGCCTGGAAAGATGAACACGAGTAATTTTAGGCAGTTAGAGACATCGAAGCTGTCAGGTCACAGTTTCAGATAAACTCATATTCTGCTAAATCTTTCCCAAGTTATCTCTGCCATCAGAGGATCTGTGATCACTTGGGTAATGTAACAATGGCTGAAACTTTAAATGCAGTCAGATTGATAGGCCCCATTAAGATGCTCATCACAAGCTACTAAAACCTACTGATTTATGGCTACCAGCAGGAAAGTTTCCTTACAGGCAGTTATATTTTTCTTCTTCAGCTTTCAGAGCTGCTTTTGTAGAGGTTTCACTGTTTAAGCACTTAGGGCTTAATGAATACTCAGACAATTGTCTGATGTTAAGCTCCCTGAATGCCAGCAATGACTGAGGTTGAAGATAACTTAGAAAAGAGCCCAATAGCAAGCGGTGAGCATCAAGGCTCCTACTGATAAGCACAATTGCTTGGAGCCCTTCAGAGCTTAAATTCGTGACCAAGTTACCACAAAATGAATGCAAATGCACTTCAGATGACCTCAGCAACTTGCTGTGTATGCAGTCTTAACCCTTAGAAAAGACAGAGGGATCCAAGTGACAGGGACATGCATGGGCATAGAGAGCAGCAAATGCGGGGCAGAGCCAAGCTGAACACAGCCCAAAACATTCTTCGAAGTCAGAAACAGGAAAAAAATTGTTCATTTGCTTCCCCCACACTGACACAGTGTCCAGGGCAGGAACTGAGAGGGTAGTCCAAGATGTTTCTGTGTGCCGTAAATGTAATATGTATTTAAAATCTTGGAGGTATAAACCTGTGTTGGCACTCCTGGAGGTTAACAACCAGGAGATTCTGAGCACAAGCAGACAGCAAAACTGAACTGTCTCAACACCTGAGAATTGTTGGGAGTGATACACAGCTGTGTTTCATCAAGGAATGTGACATCCAACCTAGTTTCTCATTATAAAAGCATCAGGACCACGTTTTTAGGAAGATGACAGTTTCAACATTCTTTGTACTTGAGGACTTTCCCAGCTACCACACAACCTTAGAGTAAACAGATGCACCAGGGTGAATTCGGGTAAAGAGTGACTCAGGATTTCTGAGGCATCATCAAGTGCAAACAAGACCTTTGAGATCAATTACTGGCTGCTTAAAGTAAAACAGAACTGAAAGATGCACTCAGTGTTGCAGGGCAGTCACCTTTTTCTCTTTAGAGGTGATTTTTCCTGGAGACCAGACCTATGACAGTGGCAACGGCACAGAAGTGATCTGCAGCCTTTTCCTCACAATACATAAGGAAGGCAACTCCTCTACATGGTCTCTTTGTGTGCCCTGTTACCTCTGGGAATTGTCCTATTTCAACCAGGAGAGAAGCCACCAACATACTGAGTTCCAACAGACTTTGAGAAAACTGGGAGAGAAACAGAGCAAGAAGTCTCTGCTGGTGCCCTGCTAAGGGAAGGACTGATAAAATGAGCTCTCCCTTGACACCAAAGAACTCCCACAAGGACGTTAGAAAGCAGATCTGACTCCTGACGCTGCTTGTGACACTGCTGGTTTCTCCTTCCATTACTCTGTGATTCTCCCTGATGCTCTTCAAGCAGCTGAGATCCTGTCTTGTAGGACAGTGCCTTCTCCTGACCACTTGTGCCAGCCTTGCTGGGTTTGGCCTTTAAAGGTACTCTGCCTTTACCCAGAGCTTGGGGGCAGCTCTGGATTCATAGCTCAGAATGTGTGGTTTTCCTCTCAGAAGAAGCAGCAGTTCCTGAAAACCTCTACTGGCTTTCAAAGGGGACTTTTCCTCCTCAGTGCTTGCAGTATCTGAAACCCTCTCAAGCCAATTTGTTCCTGTAAATGTTCAGGGACTCCTCCAGCTTCCTAGAGTGCTCTGGGCTCGCATCTGCAGGATCCCTTTGGAGCAGGTCTGGAGGATACCCAGCTAACCAGCCCCTTCCCTGCCACGCTGGGGGATTTGATTCAAAGCCTGACTGGGCAGGAAGCTGAGTCCTGATTTCAGCAGGCCTGCAGAACAGCTCATCCCTTCACTATGTGTGAGAGAAATTCTTAAACCTCTGCTCACAGTGAGTGGCAGCTGACATTCTTCACATCACAGAGAAGAAAGGAGGGATGGAAAAAAGTCTGCCTCCCAGCTCTTACTGAGGGTTTAGAAAGAGAACTTTCCTCAGAGGGGCTGGTTCTTCTCCAACTTTCTACACTGTTCCTTTGAAGCATCCTGCTCTTAGATCCCTTTTTGAAACAAGGTAGAGGTAGTTTTAGTGGGTAAGTTGTAGCCTTCCCCAGGCAACTAAGAAAACTGCAGACAATCCATGTGAGAATCCTTCCCATATCTATTATGAAATGACCCTGAGAGGCTGGAAACACTGAAGCAGCCTAACAGTAGGATAGTGTACCAGCACAGTATCAAAGCCTCCAAAACAGAAGTTCCCCAGATTTTCCAGTACTCCCTTGTTGTTCAAAGACTTCTACTCCATCAAAGCTCAAACTGTTGCAGGACCAACAGATCACGTGGGAGGCATCAGAGGATTATTAATTCGAAATAAATGGGTGGAAAGTGTGTCAAGCACACCCTATCTTTGAACTGGGTACTTTAGAAGATCATTGAAAAATAAAACACAACTGCACATTCATTTCTCTTTAGGAAGAACATATTGCACAAAGCCACAAAAGCTACATGACCTTCATGTGAAGGAGAACAGAAAGACCAATCTTCACTCATCGAAAATTGACTTGGAAAGGCAACAAAGCAATGCCAGTTTCCACCAGCTGACGATACTACCAAATGTCTGCAGTGCTCAGAAGATGAAACTGTAAAGCCTATTCATTGCAAACCCTTCTGGGCATATGTTAATCAGGGAGAAATTTCTTTCCAGAGACCATTTTGGTGCAAATAGAAGTCCGTGATTTTGGCCTGTTATGAAGGTTGTGCCTTCCTCTGGAGCATGCAGAGGAGGGTGGCATCTATTAACTGCATCTGGCTGCAGAAAATCCTACAGTCTGTGCTTCTGTCTGGTAGCTTGGGTTTATCTGCAACATCACCTTTACTGTTTTCTCTCCAAATGCCTGTGCAGAAGACAGGCCAAGAGCAGAACAAATGTTTTTCCCATTGATTCTGTCTGGTCCAGCAGCACTGACAAGAGGGATCCATGCCTTGTCCCCATTTTGGCATCTCCTGAGAGAGATACAACTCAGTGCCTCTGAACTGAAGGTTGCTGTTAATGTGCCCTTAAAGGATAATGGCACTGGCCATCTGCCCAGAGCCCACAGCACAGGCAGGGCTTTGTTTAGGATCATTTCCTTCCAAAAGTGAAAGAGGATGCTCTGTATTTTCTACAGTGACACAGAGACCTGAAAGGGGAACTTTATCTTTGTAGAAAAGCCCCATTGCTCCTGTTTGTAGCAGATGGCAAAGGAACAAATAGTGAGCATCCCTACCATCCCAGGCTGTATCACTGACACCTCTCAAACACCACAAAACTTGGTGGCATCAGCACTGAAGTCATATACAGCATTTTCCACTCTAAGACACTTACAGGGCTTTATATTGGTGACACTAATGCTGGTCTAACATTCATGAAAAGAGAAATGAAGTTACCAAAAAAACCCCGTATCTACGACCTGTATTCAACTAGCCAGCAGCCAACAAACACCAAAATCCAAACAAAAAGTCCCCTTAAAAAAAAACCCAAACCACCCAGAAAAAAGAAAAAAACAAAACAAAAAAAACCTAACAGAAACCAAACAAGAAAAAAGAACCCACAAAAAATCCATCTACATGAATGCTTCCTAGATCTCTTATTTACTCTGGAAAAACAGTTGGCAAGAAAATAGCACTGGCCTGGTCCCATAAAATTGCACATGAGAGAATTGTGATAGCCTCTAGTTTTGATAAGGAAATCACAAGCAAAGAGATATTTTGTAACCAGAATTCCCTGCACACAAACATTCAGCATGGGATAGTCATAACAGCAGTAGGAAACAGATTTGTAAAGTTTTCTTTTCTATTAATAAAAGTAGCCAGTACATTTCCTCAGACTTACAGCAGCACTGGGGCCAGTGGCACAGAGATCATCCTGTCCCCAGTTTTTAGGTGAGCTGAATGCTGGCTGAGGCAGGACATTCCAATATTGGACTGAAAAGTCAACTTTGTTGCCTCTAGCTTTGAGCCTGCCCATGTCCATCAACTCCACAAGAGTCGTGCCCAATTTAGTCCTTTTTGTTTCATTTACAACTTAATTAACAGCAGACTGAAAGAAGAAAAGGCCATTACTTGTAGATACAGAGATACCGAAATTCTCAAACTCCTGCAGGGAGAGGGCAGCAAATTTGTAGCTACCCTTGACTCTAACACCTGCACAAGAGTACTGGGTGCTCTACGCAAGGTTGACACAACCTGTGCTGCCCAAAGGATCCCAACAGCCACATCCCAGCTGCTGTGCACACTCCTCAGGGGTCAGAGCACCCCAGGGAGGCTTTTTTGGAGTTCCCAGAGCAAGAACAGCAGGGAAGCAGACATTAAACCTCCAGCTGCACCTCCAGAGGTACGAGCTGTAGCACACAGTGCATCCATGGTCTAGAATGCTGTTGTAAGGCAGAAACAGTAAATTAGAGGTGTCAGGGTGAGAAAAGTGTGAAGCTGAGAAGGCTCAGCAAAACACAATAGTGGAGAATGGATTGCTGAAGAGCTGTGAAGTGCAGATCTGGCTACCAGCAACACTAGCTAGCACACACCTAGACTGTACATCAAGGGCCCTCGAATGCTCAAGGAGGAATGTCAAAACCAGGCACAGAGTTCATAGCAGCTGAACCCTTCCACCTCTGAGTCCATGGGCTCTGCCCCAGGGGGCTGAACTCAGCTACCTCTGGAATGGAAGACAGAAGGAGGATTGGCTGGGTGGATACCACACAGACAGCCCAACCCCTGGCACGGGACAGCAAGAGCTGCAGCCAGCAGCACCCTGCAAAATAAGCCTTTTACAGTGACCTCTCAGCTTCCCTGGCCTTCAGCAAGGCTGTGAGCCCAGGACACACCAGCCTGAGTCACATTCATATCTGGCCTCTGCTCACCAGCACTGACCTTGGGTTTTAAGTCATCACACCTTGAAAGTGACCTCTTCACCAAGGCAACCCGTCTGACTTGCAAAAGATGACACAAAAGGAAGATGGATCAGAAAAAGGTGGCAGGCATGAAAGAAAGGGAAAAAAAGATGAACAAAGAGAAGAAAGGAAAATATGGAACAGAGCAATCTCCTACTCTTCATTCATGTCATGTTCTGGCACACTTCATGGCTTTGCTCTCTGCAGCCCCCACATCGATGCAGACAGCACAGAAATCAGGTGCCTGGGCACAAGCACTGGAGTGAAGTCTGACACTGAGTGCCCTGCAGCCGTCCCCATCCTGTCTGCCCTCCTCTTCTACACAACCTGGGCAGGGGGCAGGGGCTCTGATGCCCACTGCAATTAAGCCCTGCTCTTATTTTCTCCCTAGGAACTGTCATAATTAACTCAATGAATAATGGATGTGTTATTTAACTGAGACTATGAAGCAGCTTGTAAAGAATTCACTGAAAGTCTCAGTCTTGCATTACAAAAAGGAATGTGACATTCAAGAGCAGTATCATTAGCAGCATGGCAGGGTCATGCCTGCACTCCTGAGTTCTCCAAGCCTACAGATTTCTTTGAGCATCAGAAGAAATGACAGGATCAGACCCTAGGGCATTAGTGTCTTCCTTCCTCATTAGGTCATTGAAAACTCTCTGTTCCCAGAAGTCTCACTATTCATGACATTGCTCCAAGCAAATGCTTTGGATGGGTGGGAGCTCCACACACATGCTAAAAAAACAAGGATGTTCATGGCTGTGGGGAGGTTCTCTGAAGACCATGCCCAGTGCTAGGACAGCAGACTGGCACAAAGACAGGCCTGTATTTTCTCAGGGCATCTGCACAGGAGGATGATATGGAGAGATAACAAATCACATCTCCCAAGTAATACTTAAAAATGCTATTTCCCATACAGTCATCACTGTAAAGTGAGAGGGAAATGGAGTCTTCAAATTAAACAGTTCCCGGACAGAATCTATCTAAGGCAGAGAAACACATTTACTTTTAGATTTATTTTTTTAATTAATAACATTCAATAACCAAATAGAGTCAGAGATTAATCATCACACAGATCCTGTTTAGATAAGATGATTATTAAAGGATAAACCACAAAGCTACCTTCATTTGGACATGGCTCTTCTTCTCATCTACTTTCAGATTAATATTGAGCTACAACTTTTTGCATATGAGAGAGCACTGTATCTTTCTCTCTCTCTAAATATCACTGATCTATCTAGAAAAAAGAATGGAGTATAACTGACTTTCATGTTTGAAGTCCCAGGTTACATTTTCAATTCTTTCCCTGTTTCTGAAGTCAGCTGTGCCAGTAAAACTCTTGCTGGGCTAGACTGTGTCCTTTGGAGTCCCACAGCAGGACAACAGTCCATCCAAAGTGAGCAAAGGTGGTGTGGTGGATCCCATCCTCTTCCTCCCATTTTCTCCAGACAATCTCCAGAAGGCGTTCTGTTGCTAACAAACAGATTGTGACTCACTGAGACATTCAGAATTATGTTCCTGTAATTTCCATCTTTACTTCACTCATTCAAATCCAGCCTGTTGTGGCTTGCCCAGGTTCTGTTTGGCAAATCCTCACTGGCTGTCCTCATATGCCAGGAGAGTATGTTTGAACACCAGCTCAAAATAAGATCTTGCCAGGACAGTGTTAGAACAGACCAGTTTCTTTAGCTGGTGAAAAGCAAAATGAAGCAAGAACCTGAAATATCAGTGTGTCCTCAATATCAGTAACACAGTGTCAAATAAATGAAAAGCAAAAGCTCCAACCCAGGAAAACAAGGACAAAGAAGAGCCCCAAGTCACCACATCAGTGCATTACCAAAAGCACCCTACAGAGATACTTGCTGTGAAGTCCCCACAGTGTGGGATGCAGTCCCTGCTCTGCCCAGCTGGGAATGGGGAGGACCCACCCAAGAGGCTGCCTGAGCTGGGCAGTGGCTCTGGGACTGAATGTGCAATGAGTGAAACAACATCCCAGTTTTTATTCTGCATATTGTGATATTTAGACCCCAAGAACATCAGTTGATCACTCAGGAGGGTGCCACAGGGCCTGGATCATCTTTCCTAAAACACAGACAACAGAAGGGGAGGACAGGCATTGCTAGGGCTGGTTGGGAGCTGAGACACTGCTACAATATGGCAATATTTTGGTGTCTACTCTGCTATTCATACAGTTATTGATCACATTATTTGAATATTGGGCTTTTTAAGAAGAGACCTCTTTGGTTTTAAGGACTATAGCATTCATAGAACATATTTAGGAAGTTTTATGAATTCTTTCTTCCCAGCTGATTACAGGGCTCTGCCCAAAGCACATGCTCATGCTTTACTACCATGCCTAACATGGAAGCTTTGCCAGCTTCACACAGTGGCTTTCAGTGGACAGTGCAGTCAGAGAAAAACCATGTATTTCACTTTCCTTGTAGTAACACCAATCCTAATTACCATTTTAGAGCTGATGGGACTGACATAAGCCAGGCAGCCATTGCTGATTCCTGGCTCTGGCTCCAAGCAGTCCTGCAGAAACGTCATTACCTCACTGTCCAACTTTGCTCTCCATGTGGATGTCCCAGGAGAGCCTTGCTTAGAGGATCATAGTCCTGAAACTCCTTGCAGATGCTCCTCTCAATTAACCTGCTCTGAAGGATTACTGAATCTACAGGCAGAAGAGAGAGCAGAAACCAAAATGGTGTTAAAATACCTGGTCTCAAAGAAATAAGTACCCCAGAAGTTATTTGGGGAACAAAGATTTCTGTTCATGCTGAAAATACTAAAGAAATTATTTTACCAAAATAACTGCCTTTTAAAGGAATATTTGTGAAACTGAAACAGCCCAGATAACAACATGCTCAGCTTGATTTGATTTTCCTAGGACTCTGATGAGTTATATTCCTAGGTAAAGGCAGCCTGTGGATCTGCTTGGTTTCCTTTGTCCTGTAGGTTCCCAGAAGAACACTGCCTAAATGTCTGGGGGCCTTGGCATTTAGAATTGTAGAAACATAGAATATTCTGTGTTATAAGGGACCCAAAAGGATCATTGAGTCCAACTCCTGGGTGTGTACAGGACACCCCAGCAATCCCACCATGTCCCTGAGAGCACTGTCCAAACATTCCTTGAGGTCTCTCAGGCTTGGTGCTGTGACCACTCCCCTGGGGAGCCTGTTCCAGTGCCCCGCCACCCTCTGGGAGAAGAACATTTTTCCTAATATCCAACTTAAACCTCCCCTGACACAGCTTCATACCATTCCCTTGGGTAATTTCAGCACTTTCAACAGCACTGCTTATCTGCCTGGTTTCCTAATCTAAATGGCATTCATGAAGCAGGTTCTCTAACATCCGTTCGCAATTTCTCGAGAGTAAACACACCAGAAGCTGCTAAATGTTCCCTCTCTCCCTATCACACACGCTCAGCTCTCGTTCACGTTACAGAAAATGCTATGTTTACATAACATATTCTTTGGGTTACAGATTGCATTACCATGCTCCTGGTACAGCCTGCCCAGGACCTTTCAGCATCCAGCTCTGTTCCCTTTTGCACATAACTTGGCTAAGTTTTAGCTCCTTGTGTTGCAATTTTCCGTAACAGGCAACTACCTCAAGCTGGATTCTTAAGCTATTTCTAATCTTACATCCAAGAAAATAGATGTTTTTCACAGCCTAAACCTTCTCCCATGCCACCTAAACCAGACAACCATTTCAGGGAGAAACACTCTTGTCCATATGTTTGAGTTTGGGAACAAGATTTGTGATTTGGGAGCACTCTGAGGTTTGCCCGAGGCACACAGCTATAACAGGTTGCCATTTTCCTTGCTTTCCTTATTCCTCTTGTTGCATATTTTAAGTTTTTGCTTCTCTACATGAGATAGAAGAGAAGAAATATAATCCATTCCAATGATCACTGGGCAAAGTTTGGGAATTTTGCAAAGGACTTAATCAGTTCTGAAGAACCTTGAAAAGCTCCATATATTGGCATCACCTCCTTCTCATGGAGAGGAGTCATAGAATGGTTTGGGTTGGAAGGGACCTTTAAAACTCATCCACTCTAACCCTCCTGCCATAGGCAGGATTATCTTTCACTAGATCAGGTTACTCAATGCCTCAGATGAGCAAATAAATCTAATAAATCAATTGATAAACTGGACCTTTTATATATAGTTATACACTGCTCTGCAGATACACCTCAAGTCTCCATCCTGTTTTTGACAGTGCCAGCTCTGCCAACTACACAGAATTTCATTTAAAAAGGAGAAAAGAAAGACACCCCTGTACACTCTAGGAGCTGGTAATACTAATTTTAAGCTGTGACCTGAGATCTGCACTTAGATATCCAGAGGATATTCACCTTTTAAGCTACAGTTTCTAGTTCCCTGCTTACAACTCATTCTTTAATGCAAATACAATTTGACGGGATCTGGTGCATAAATCAATGATGTGGCTAAAGTCTCAGACAACTCTTCTCAGAATAAATGTTGCCATTTAAAATGTGGCAATCAAGCTTGTAAAGGGAAGAAGAGAAATGTCACTTGCAACCCAAGTGGTTCTGTTAACAAGCTGGGTTCCTGCTTCAGGTTTTTGTCTGATAAAACCACTTATCTGACGGTATGAAAGGTCATAAGTAGTTGCTGGAACAGTGGAAAGTCCACAGAAGGTTCTTTTGCCATCCTGCAACTTTTGTTTAAACTTTTAGTTGAATCATTATTTCAGTTCCTGAAGCTGAGTCATTTCATCTGCCTGGCACACGAACACGCGCAGAGCAGCTCTGCACCGCAGAGCAGGCACAGAGCGAGCCTTACACGAGAATTTCCCTGCCTGTGGAAATACAATGAGCTGCTCCACTCATCTCAAGGTGTTTTTGTGAGGATACAGAACTCTCTGGGTGAGAGAATTACATTCCTCATCAAAGCTCATCCAGCAGATACCAGGGCAAAACCTCAAGCCTTCTCCTCAGTCCCGCTGCGCAGACGGAGCCTCAGAGAGTGACCTTGCATAAGATGTGTTGCTACAAGAAGAAGAGTTTAGATATGACCCACAACTGTCAAAGGTATGGAGACTTGGTACCAACCTTCTGTACTAAAAGCATCTGCCTCTGGCACATCTGTGAACATTGTGTTATAGAGGCCGAGTAATTAATTCATTAAAAGAGGTATCAACTCTGAATTTGCTTCTACAACTGCCTCAGTATGGTGTGCACATGCCATTTGTTGAAATATCATAAGACCTTGTAAACCACAAGCATTACTAAAATATTTTTTCCCACTCACACTCCCTCCCCCTTCTTTATATCAAGTCTATGTAAAACCTTTTACTGAAGATCCAGATTCTCCCACTGAAACCAAGTGCTACTTGTCTGGAAATAAACTTTCTCTGTGCCTCAAAAAGCACCAGGAGCAGATGGCCAGGGCCACGACACTCCAGTATCAAAATCTCACACTGTCTCTCCCCTTACACCTCAGAGGAATGGTCAGAGGGAAACATTAACTATTACAGCCTTCTTTACTGAAGAGACCAACATCTGGCTGAAGCCAAGTACAGAACAATTTATGTCAGTATTGGGGATGTCAAATGGAATCTGAGCTCAAATTTCCCAAATGCTCAACTTCAGTGCCAGGCCAGGGCAAAAGAGAGTGATGGCAGAAAACACTGCTCTGGAGAGCTATCCAGAAATCCACACTAACAGGAAAACCTACACATCTTCTCTAAAGAACTGAGAAAGGTCCTTTCAAAAGTCTGGGGGCTGCAGCCCTCATTTCAGTGGATACAGGACTGCTTGCATCAAGCTTTATTTTTACAGAGCGTGAATCATTTCTCACTCAGTGAGAATCACTAGGATCATTCTGCTGTCGGTATCTCTGACACCAGCAGTGCTAAAAATACAAAAACTCCAAAGTCAACCATGTGCTGTCAGTTCTGAACCTGATTGCTGCACTGCTTGCATCTACTGACAAAGAGCAGGAGCAGGTGCTGGCACATTTCAGATCAGTCTGTATAGGAGTGCAGGACTGGGCCCACTCTCAGAAAACCCGCCTCCTTCTCCTTTTGTCCCCAACAGTAAATATTTGACTTCTCCTCCTGGTCTGACGAACAATGGCAGCCTATAATTATAGCTAATACCATACAGGCTGCTGTGCTGTCACTCACTTTTGCTCTCAGCCATGCTTGAGAACTGAAGGATCATACAGTTCCCTTCGTGGCACTGAACTACCTGCACAGCTCACACCCAGCTCAAGGAGTCACACTGTCGTGACTCCCTCTGAAAAGGATGATGTGAACCAGAAAGCAGCAGAAGAACCTTCTCAAAAAACCCCTTTGCCATTTTATATTTTAAACTACGATGATGACTCAAAAATGTATGTTATCCAATTTTGTCTACCGTATCAGAGCTAGAGAGCAAGCCAGTAGTGAGCCCTTCATTTTAATTGATTATTTACATAATCTTTAACATCCACCCCCTCCAGAAGAGAAATTATCTTGCAACATAAGAAGATAGCTGTGCTAATTATGATTTCAGTTGCCATGAAACAGTCTGCAAATGTGGTCCCTCCCATCGAGTTATAAACAAGGTCTTGGGGTGTGGTTTGCTTAACAAGGAGCAGTATCTGCAGCTTAACTGTATGTTTTCATGTATGGTAGGATTGGGCAACCACATGCCAAGGGCTGTTACAGAGGCCAGAACTGGATTTTGCACCAGCTTAGACAAATTCACAGAGAAAAAGTCCATTGGATATAGCATCTGGTTGTTGAAATTATTAAATGGCTGTCTGATGGGAAAAGTGTGTTCAGGGCAGAATTGCTCTGAACCAGCCTCTTCCTGGATCGGATTGCACAGCTGGAATTTGGGAGATAGGCTTTGGTCTCACCTCCTTTGGCCACTGTAATATACCAGCTGGAAGCTGGGTTTCCTGCCAGGTTTGATCTAGCAGCAGCCTGATGGGATGGCCTGTTCTTTCTCATCCTCTCTTCCATGATAAGTGCTTTGTCTAGGGGAAATGGAAAAAAAAGGAAAAGCTCTTTGTAGTGCTGCCGGATTTTCTTTGAAAGAACTGTAGTTGGGTTGAATATGGAGGTTCTGAACCCACATTTTTTCCTGGTTCACACAAGATAATATTTCATTCAGTGGCATGGGAATCTCATTTCCCTTGGCAGAGTTGCTTTTTTGTGTCTTATCTCTAACTAGGTGATAAGTTGATGTCACAGAATCATAAAATAGCTTGAGTTGGAAGCAACCTTTTAAAGGTCATCTAGTCCAACCCCCCTGCTGTGGGCAGGGACACCTTCCACCAGACCAGATTCTGTCCAACCTGGCCTTGGACACTCCCAGGCATGGGGCAGCCACAGCTTCTCTGGGCAACCTGTGCCAGTGCCTCATTATCCTCATTGTAAAAACCCTCTTGACATACATTCTTCAAATATTTGAACATATAGGGGCACTCTCTGCGTATTAACTGTTTTGATACCCAGCAAATTTCAGCTTGGTGTCGTCTATTGGAAGAATTTGTCTGGCATCAAGAAATGCAGGCAGAGGAGAACATGTGTCCCTCAGAAGACAAAGTAAATGACCCTGCCAATATTTTCACTTGCCCAACAAAGCAATGGAAAGAAAGAAATGGCCTGAAATCCATTAATGCTATACCACACTTCCTCCAAAAGGAAAAGGGGGCTTCTCTTTCCCATGCACCAAAAGCCTGGCTTCCAGAAGAGAATGGAGCAAGGAGCTGCTAGCCAGTAATGGCTGTTTAATTAAACTATTTCGTTCAACTCCAATCTAAAATTTTTTTCATTCTTTTCACAGAACAGATTTGGAGGGTTAACACTCAAGCTGACCCAAAACAGTGCCATGGTTCATTAGCAAATTAGAGTCTTAAACCCAGCTATTCCTACAGCAGTAACAGCAGGGTGGGATATGCTTTTATGAGAAGTTTAAAAGAAAATGCTGCCCGGACCACTGAGATTGCTGGCCCAACCTAGAGGGCTCTTGTACCCCTGTTGTCATTTGTGCTGAAGCACGCAGGTTTTGTGGCCGAATTTTATTCAGTGGAGGTAAACCAGGTGCTCTCTATGCCCAGCATTCAGGCTCCTGAGTGCACTGCCCTTCTTTTTGTCCCGTGTCTTTGCAAAGATTTGTATAATAAATTTTGTTGGATCACTTCCACTCTGCAATAATTGTGAAATCCCTGTGTGGTTGGCAAGACACAACAGAGAGACCACTGCAAAGGGCCTGCCATATATTTTGCCCAATGCCCCATATACCACAAACAGAGTTTATGCCAGTGTAACTCTGCCAAGCCCAAGGGAGTTTCATTTTGGAGGAACTTTTCCAACAAGTCTCAGCTCAGTAAGAAAAAGAAAAAAAAAAATAAAGAAAAATATCCTTCCTTGATACCTAGAGAAAAAACAAACCAAAACATGTGGCTTTAGGCTAATGCAGGGCTCTCCCAACCTTCAAGCAAAAGACTAAAATATTTTTAAAACAAACAACTATTTAGTTTCTATATTTCTCCATCATCTTCCAGACAGATAATAAAGCAATAAAATGGAAGAGCTGCAGATACAAATGCTACAGGCTTCTCCTTACCTGCATCCTTCATAGCCATTTGCTTCCTCCTCCTCACACACCCTTTCAAAGACTAAATCCTACCTTCAAAGCTACCTCACCAAACCATCACCAACAGCCTTATTGATTTTGTTTCTTTCTAGACAAATTCTCAGGTTTCAATGCACTGAGGTCTCTGATCCAAGCTGGGTTAGGTACCCTGAAGGAAATCTAAGACTTCCAGTGCCTCTTTTCCCCTTGTCCTGAGCTGGTGCATGAGCACAGGCTGTCAGGGTGCTGGGGTCAGTGATGCTGTAATTTCCTTTGAGCTTGATCCTAAGATCACTCCTCAAACACAATCAGGATAATTATAGAACCACAGAATGGCTTGGGTTAAAAGGGATACTGAAGGTGATTCGGTTCCAGATCCCTGCCATGGGCAGGGGCACCTTCCACTAGAGCAGGTTAATAACTGAACAGCCAGAGCTGTGCCAGACACCTTTGGCAGATGTCACATGAGATGAACTCACATCCCAAACACCTGCCTGCCATCCGTTTTGGTTATAAGAAAAAGTTCCCCAACCCCACTTTCTTGCCAAGAATGGGCTGTTCCTGCTCCAGCAGCAGCCTTGGCTAAGCCATGAATCCCCAGAGCCATCAGTGGTGAAGCACAGGGATCACAGGGAGCTGGGAATTGCATGATGCTGTTCCTATAGGATTTAGGAACAGTGCACTTATAGCAGTCAGCTCTGAATTTATAGGCAAGATGGAAATATAGTCCCACATTAGCAGCAGCATCTACCAGAACAGGTTTTTAATAAAAACTATACTACTAGATCCTGAATTCATTGAAATCAGCACAATCCATTGACACAAGCAGAGGTTCAGTTCACACCAACTGGGGATGGACCAATTTCCATTAAACTTGCAACACTCTGGGACTGCATTTGAATGGGGCTGATTGTGCCCAAACTGCTAAGTGCTTCTTGAAGGCTGCTGGACTGATGTTATTGATTGGGATTATGTGGTTGCCAACAGAGAGGCTGCACAGAGCATTTCAAAGCTCAGTTTTGTTGCAATACTAAGCTGTGTTGTCCTGTTAAAGCCTCTGCAAAATGTTCTGATCAGAGCTTTGTTAAAGTTGGAATCAGTGTTCCCCTAGAAATGCTGCCAGGAATGACACCATGTGGCTTTCTCAGGTGGGTCTCACTGCTTTTGTCTTCACTTGCCATTGCATGAGACTGGCTTTTCTCCTCCAAATTTTATCAGATTATTTATAACCCTCTAATCCCTCTTGCAGTCTCCTTAACCCCCTCTACCACCTCCTCATGGAAAGGACAGACCTGTGTCATGGACCACAAACACTTAAGCCCAGCTTGCCCCCCATCAGCACTGCTGGTGTCTGGGGACTCTGGCACAGACTATAGGCCACGTACGAATTATCTCCTTGCAGTTGCCTTAATTAAAAGTAGAAAAAGCTTATTTAATGCTTTCCTGAGCTTTTCTAGGGGGCTGATTCTTTGCCCTTGTCCTTAAAGAACAGAAGTGCAGTTGGGGTTTCCTTGAGGCTGACACCAGAAGGAATGTAACAATACAGACCTACATTATGTTCCGTCTTATGGAATCCCCCCAGCCCTTTACAAACTGCACAAGCCTTACAAAACAAGACAATAAAGCATGAAAACATGCTAATTGAAATATTTACCACTAACATTTCAGTGCCTAGGTACTTCCTACTAATAGTCTGCAGTATAAACCGGTGAGATCAGGCCAGTGCTACAAAAGCAAACAGTACTTTTAACCTTGCAGTCAAATGAGGAGGAAATGGGAGGAGAGTGAGCCAAGCCTCCCCTGGTGTAATCAGGTGCAAAGCCATTCAGGCAGTGGCTTCACACCTGTCTACAAAGTCCAGCTCTGACCCAGCTCCTCAGCATGCATCAAACCAGCCTCAGCTTGTGGAAAAGTGGAACAATGATCCAGTCCCTAAGGCTCGGCAAATTTTGACCCTCCCTAATTCTGTGGGAAGCAGCATCCCAGCTGGGACCACCAGCTGCCAGCTTCCTACACAGTCTTGGGCACTGCCAGCTGGTGCAGTGCCTTAACTAAGCTGGATGGAGATGTCTCAAAGATACTGCATATCACGTGAATGCACCAAATCTAATCCTCTATTAAGGAATCATTAGCTGTAATGCAAACAGGTCCTTGGTCCCAACAGGGAGCAGTTACACCCAAGCAGGAACAACAAAAGAAAGGATGTGGATAATCATTGTGGAAAATGCATAATCCAAAAGGTACTGCCTGCTGGAGCATGAGGCCACTGCTCCCACTGGCATTCCCCTGGGCACCTTGATGAATCCTCTCTCTTGCTCAGGCATAGAAAAAGCTGCTGTGAAAATAACATTCTAGAACACACTAGTTCAGTTGGCACTAAAAATGTTTGTATTCAATTGTTCTTCAGTTCTTTTAGCCTTTTGGCCATCTTCCTAAATTTGACAGCAACGTCTGTCATGTAAAATCAATTCTGGATTATTATTTTTTTAATGCCTTTATATGAGCACTTTGCCTTTTAAAAGGTAGAAGGCTGATGAGAGCAGGGAAACAAGGGACTAATGGATCCCAGTAGAGTTACAGAGAAAGATGCTAGCAAATGCCTCTGCTGCTGTTGTAGCCACATGCTCAAGGATGGTTAACCATTTAACACCTCCCTAAACTTTATCAGCTTCTATTTCAGACCTGAAAAAGATATGCAGGGCCACTTCTTGTCAGCTTTATCCCCAGATGTTGCAGCTGATTTATTCTCAGGTATTCTTCCCAGAAACCTTGTCTTGTTGGCAGTGTTAGAGACAGGCCTCTGTTTCCCTATTTTCAACATCTTGCATTTTATGGACAAGTGTTAGCAGACATAAACCCCCAGACAACCTCTCACAAACAGTTACACAGTTGGAACAGGAGACAGCAAGGGCAAGGAACTTCCAGCTGGAGTGTAACTGCACAGGTCCCACACCTGAGCCTGCCTCCACCAGGGCAAGGACAGCACCTCCAACAGGAACAAGGTGTTTGCCAGTGCTGGCTCCTCTGCTCCTGCATCCAAACATCTGAAATTTCATTATAAGGACTGGGAATGGAGATCACATCATTAAGAGAGAATCCCAGTTTCCATTCATGTGGCTAGAAGGAAAAAAGGAAAAACCCCTCATAACCAGATTTTTGACTGCTAGAAGCTTTCAGCTCTGCAGGTCTCAATTAACAGCTGTCCAAAAGAAACACCAGTTTGCTCTGGTCTCTGACTGAGCTGTGCATACAAAGCTGTCAAAGCTTTGCTCAAAGCTGCTCGTGGGAAGGGGAGGGCAGACACAGCCAATGGGAAAAATGTAAATGCCTGCCCTGCTCCAGCCCAGCTCAGAAGCCATCCAGAAGGACTTCAGAGTAGTCCTTTAGGCAGGGATGAATTTTAGATATCATTCTTTGATACCACAGAGACATACACCACCAGTTTCTATCACTGTCAGTAGAAGGTAATGTCAGGCCTCTGCAGGCAGCCCTGTGACCTTCTCTTTAAAGATCTGTCAGCTTTACACCGTAACACTGATATCAGCCAGCTTTTAAAAACAGCCTCCAAGTGCACAGGCGTGAGCCTGCTCACAGCTACCCTGATTAAGCCAAGAACAGAATTCATTCCTTATTACTAATAGGGGAAACAGAACAAAAATGAAGCTGCCATAAATAAACCCAAGTAAAGGCCAACTTCTGCCCTCAGCTGTAGGCGAGCTGGAAGGGGTCATTCAGGGAAGACAAGATGATTGAGTCTGGGGAACGATGCCAGGATGGGGATGCATACCTGCCTCTGCTTCCCCCAGAACCACCAGCAAGGCAGATTCTGCTTATTTCTTATGCAAGCAGAAGGACTCTGGACTAGACAGCAGTCAAACAGGGACAGCCTCAGCCAGTCCAGACACATCTGTGCCAGTGGCACAGGAGCTTGGCTGGATACCCATAAGCAGGGTGGCTGCAGTGGCTCAGGATAGTGTGGAAAAGGTAATTTTGCATGAGTTTTTCAATAAGGGGGTATAATCTGTGCCAGATGCTCTGCTGACATAGGTAGGCAGAGCTCCCCAGGTGTCAGTGCCTATGAAAACCAGTGACTGGCAGATAATGGTTTGGATCTGAATGACTTTAACCACATCAGATGTGCTGCATTTCAGGCTGGGGCAAGATGGCTTGAGGTTCCCCAATGCACCTTTCAGACATGGTGAAAGGAAGCCAGAAGGCAAAGCCTGATGCAATTGCCTGAAGCAATTAATCAATTTACTAAAAAAGCCCCCCTTGTGACATTCTCTTTCTCTTCATAAGGTTTCATTGTGTAGCTGTGCTCCTTTTTGGTTTGTCAGCCTTCTTTTCCTGCCTGTATTAAAACTGAAATGTTCGAACCCTACAGCAGATTCAAACGAGAAGGCTCTAAACATCGGATACATGCTCTGCACCAAAACACAGCATTGCCTTGCCACGGTTTCTTTCAGGAAACAACATTGCCAAAACACAGTAGTAGAAGGATCAATTTAGGCCATGTTGAGATAACCCATCGTTCATTTTGCTCCTCCAGGCATGGGTGAACATCTGTGCCCTTCCCTTCTTGATGATTTATGTCTCACACAAACCTGGCCTGGCTCTTAGGTACTCCAAAACCTGAGCCAACAGAGGAGTGGGGTTGGCTTTAATCCACCTTGGTGCCTTCACTAATCCAGAACTATGACAGGCTGTACCTATCTCAGCACAACTGAGATTGGGCTGTGTTTCTCACAACCCTGGCAACAGAAAATAAAGTGAGTTATACCAGCAACAACAAGGGACTAGGAGCAGGAGCAAAATCTGGACTTCCAGGAAGAGCTCCTAGACATTTGTTCTGAGGGGACCCTGACCTCTCTCTCACCATCTATTTATTCAGCCAGGATTTATTCAGCCACATTGTCAGGGAGAGTCACCCCTTAGGTCTCACTAATTTTCATATGAGTTCAAGTTCGCTACAGCTGAAGGGATCTTGTTAAACTGTAACCAGCCATCGGATGTGCCAGTTAATCATCTACTTTGAAGCTTGTCCCTTTTGATAATAATTTTCCATGGTTGCAGAATTAAAGCTTAACTGGTCATTGGCTTCGAAAATGACCTTGTCTGACAGGGAATGTGGAAGAGGAAACAACAGTAACATGACCTTCTTGTGTAAATTCTAGATGTGGACAGAGGGGAGAAAAATACTGCTGGCAGTTTCCAATTGACTCAGTGATTTATCCCCACCAGTCTGCAGCATCCCCCCAGTCATCTCCAGGCATGAAAGGAACACCAGCTCCTGCCTCCAGGAGCTGCAGGGCAGTGTCAGAGAGAGCCCTGCCAGCAGGGCTTATCAGACAGGAGAGATGCACTTGGAAAGCACAGGAATATCACAGGCTGTGGACCCAGCTGGTGAGCTGAGTGCTTCCTTAGTGACCTGTCTTGAGGAAACATGATGGAAACACAGTAAGTGTTTAAAAATCCAGACTACAGGCAGGAGAGTTTCTGAGCAGACACCAAGTGTGACAATGGTCCTCACCACATCCACGATCTGTAGACACAAGAAAGGTGTTAAAACCAGTCCAGTTCCACTGGACTCACAACTTAGAGCAGTAAAATTGTGTTAAACTCCAGTATCATGTCAATAACTATTTCAGCCCTTTAAGTCCACGATAAGATGGAAATGAATCCTAAATTTTCCTAGGCAGACAACCATCACTAAAAAGCAAAGGGCAAGGACAAGACAAACATCACCAGATGTGATGATATGTTACAAAACCCACGCCAGACTTCTCCCAGCAGCCAGCACTCACTCAGACAAGATGCTGGGGAGTCAGGGCTGGTCACACACATGGTTATTGCAACGATTTTTGCAGTGGGGCAAGAAAGAACATAATTCATTACCAGATTTAAGGAAACTTAGTCACACAGTAATGAGGGTAAGTGACCAGACAGATTGCCAAAGCAGAAAAAGCTCTTTGCGTGAGTCCTGTCTTTTCAAAAGCACCTTGCTTAAGATTTACAAACCGATGTTGCTGACTGGGAGTGAAATTTAAGCTTAAAATCCTTGAAAACATTACTCAGGCCAATGAGATGATAAATCAATGAGGTAAAGAAACATCCATTCATTTATGTAATTATTTATTTACCCAAGATAAAGTGGAATTTATGTTGTTCTAAAGCACTGAGAGGGTTAAATGCCTAAGGGAATACTTCAGTAATAATAATTTATTTTTGAAAGGTTTTGGATCAAACAACACTGGAATCAGAAATTTCCAGAACTCCTCACAAATTAAGACCTTCCCAGCCAAAAGGCCCCTTCTTACTCTGCTTGTGCCCAATGGTGGTCTTGGTTTCACTGGACAGCTGCAATGTGCAGGCTTGGAAGAAACTCCCTGGCAGGGCTGCTGTACTGAAGCCTCCAAGCTTCCTTGGTGCTCTGCTTCAAGCCAGCTTCAGTGAATTAATTGCCCAAGAACTGGAAACTTGGTCTCTGCAGATCCACTCAGCTAATTTGCTCAGAAAAATAGAATCTCAGGCCACCCACTCAGAAAGATCTTGCTGTTTTGGAGATTGCCTGTGAGGAAACTCGGAGCTTCACTTTGGGTACTGCAAAAGTTCAGAGCCTGAAACGCCGTCTTAGCAACATTAGTTTGATGGGAAATATACCACCCCACTCCAATGACTTACAGATACAGCTTGAGATCACACAAGGAGAAAACCCCCAGCAAAAAGAAAGATGGGACTCTTAGAAGAGCCCTGCAGCTGTGAGGCATCGAGTGCTCATTGTTGTACAACAGGAAAATTCTGCAGTGCCACGAAGAGCACAAAGATGCTGTTTATATCCACTGCCTGCTTTCAGCGAGCTATTTCGTACTAAATTTCCCTGCTGATCCAGCTGTATTGTGATAGCAGGTGTCTGCTAACATCTATCACATGTTATTGTGTTTTTCCCTTCCACCTTCAGGTGTAAAGGACACAATGCATCACTGCACAATAGGAGAGGAAGAAGACGCTGCCTAATTTCCCATAGGATGCAATATTTATCCTGTAAGTGCGGATTAACTGAATAACTTGCTAGATTTGTGTCAAGGCTTGTAAGGAGTGGTGACTAATCCTAGCTAGTGGGGATTAACAATGTTTGCCGTGGGAAATGTGCCAGACTTTTCAATTATATCATGTCTTACAAACAGACTGCAATGGTTCTACATGAATACAACTGTGTTCTTGCCACAGCACGGTGATAACAGGATATGTCCTTTCTAGTTTTTTAATGCCACAGACTCGAGCAAGCCTCAGCAAGAACATCACCCAGATGGACAGCAGTACAAGAGCCTGCCCTTCTCTTAAAGTAGGGCAAAGGGAGGAGGAGGATCAGGTGTGCATTAGAAAGCCCTAAAGTTACACTTAAGAAGCTACCTGTGTTACCCTCACAGGTCAGCACACCACACACACACTTCCCAGAAGGAGGGAGCCTGGAGAAGTAGCATTGAAGACTCAGACTCCAAGCAGCACCCAAGGCCACTCACAGTGGTGGAAAATCACATGAGTAGAGCCCTCATCATCAACAATGGAAAAAGCAGGAAGAAAACCGAGAGGTCCAGCTGGCAGCACAAGCGTCGCACTGTGTTCTTACCCAGAAACACCTCCGCATGCAACTGTGTTGTGAAAGGTGCACCTCACTCAGCTTTTCCTTTTGCTGCCTCAGCAGAATGGGGAGACACAAGGCTCCTCACTGTACTGATAAAAGGTCTGAGGTGTGGCACTCAAAGCAGGTTGAAGGGATACAGCCCATCCTGACCATTCCAGCTCATTTCCACAGACTCATAGCCAGAACAAGGACTTGACACCAGTTTGCATCTTCTATTTGACTTGAAAAATTTCTGGATATCACAGAATCAATCAGGTTGGAAAAGGCCTCTGAAATCATTGTGTCCAACCTGTGACCAAACTCCCCAATGTCGACCAGACCATGGCACTGAGTGCCAGCTGTTCCTTAAACACCTCCAGGGACAGGGACTCCTCATCTCCCTCATCAGCCCATTCCAATGTCTAAGCACCCTTCCTGTGAAGAAATTCTTGCTAATGTCTATCATGGTGGAGTTTAAGACTACATCCTCTCATCCTATCACTAGTTACAACAGGGAAGAGGCCGATTCCCACCTGGCTACAGCTTTCTGTCAGGAGCTGTGCAGAGTGGCAAGATCATCCCTGAGCCTCCTTTTCTCCAGGCTAAACCCCCCCAGCTGCTCCTCACAGCACTTGTGCTCCAAACCCTTCACCAGCTTCACTGCCCTTCTCTGGACATGCTCCAGCCCCTTGATGTCCTTCTGAACTGGGAGGCCCAGAACTGGACACAGGATTCAAGGTATGGCCTCACCAGTGCTGAGTACAGAGGAAGGATCACTTCCCTAGCTCTGCTGGCCACATCTGATACAGATATCAAGCAAACCAAACACAACAATAAAGCACATTACAGAGGCTCAGCTTGTCAGTATTGCTCTCCCATTCTCTGACCTGACAGAGTTCAATTCCCAGGACCAAACTGCTTGTCTTCAGAGTATAACCCTCCTGCCAGTGAGCCTTCATTGAGACTCAGCCATGGGAGCCTTATGCTTCGTACAAGACAAAACCCCCTTTCTGTACTCCTCCTGGAGCTCTCCTAATGAGCTACATATTAACACTGATTTCTCCCACAAGTATCAGTAGTTATTACCTCTTAATAGTGTTCCAGCGTGCTTGGGAGTAACAATAGCACCGAGGTAATTAGAGGAAAAGGAACATCTTCTTATGAGCAAGGCATGCACAGCTGAACAGAGTGTTTTGCAATGGCATGACTGGCCAGTGACAGCTGTTCCAGCACACCTGAGGTGGCCTAGTCATTCTTCAGCTTGGTGACAGATTGTCCCCAGTGACTGCACCCACCTCCACAAGGACTTGGCCAGAAAGGCAGAGGAACCCATCACAAAACAGCCCACAGTCACCTGGCAAGGCCCATCTGTGTCATCAGAGATTTTAAAATCCAGATTCTGGATCTAAACACAGAGAAGGGGTTTGAAACTGGGTCTTGAGCCTCACCTAGCAATGCTTTCACCAGTTCACTACAGGGAAAAGCACCACCACACACTCATTTTTAAAATATGAAATATTTCGTTTCTGGTTTATTAGTTTAGCTGAAGTTATTTGCGAAACAAACAAAAACTGCAAGGAAAATTGAGTTTAGGCCTCACACATGTTTTTTCTGGCGACTGTACATCACTGGTCCAATGTGGACAGACATCCTTACCCCATTTTGTAGTCAAGAGGGGAAAGGGGAAGGGGGAATGGGGGAAAGGGAGAAAGGGGAAATGGGGGAAAGGGGGCAGGGGAAAGTCTCACAGGCAGATCTGCTGCTCTGTCAAGCCACACTCAGCCAAAAGACTGGCACGGTGAGGCTTTCCTTGTTCATCTGTGGACATCTTACTATCAGCAGAGACATGTTGCTCCTGTTAGTATGCAGTTATTTAAGCGACAAAGTTAAACATTTCCATTTATTTCTTGTTCCCACATGCTTACAATCTTACAAGGCCTCCTTGTGATTTTTCAGCTAGCTCTGGAAATTCCTGGGAGCTACAGGAAGTCTCTCTCTTTTCAGTAGGCAGGTCTCCAGGGTCACCTAAGCCAAACCTGAAGCATGATGTGGAGCAAGCCTTAAGCTGCTCCAGGCATACCAGCTTGGGATCTCCATTTGCCTGGCTGCACCTGGCACAGGGATGGGCTAGGAAGCTGAAACCTGAGGGGGGAAATAAGGCAGGAGCAGTTGTAGGGGGGTGGATAGGAAGGGCAGGGAGACCAGAGGTGGGTAAGGCTTGGGGTAGAGGGGAAGGTGATGACAGTGAAACTCTATTCTAAAAATATTGGGCTTTGCTGCTCCAGATCCTTCAGTAATACACAGAATAGGAAACCTACTGTCAGTCTCAAAGAAAGCTTTGGTCATCCCCAGGCTGTTTCAAACAGCTGCTCCCACAGGGTTTGGATGTCCTGTCTCCACCTGCCCGCTCCTGCCTTCCCTGTGCTGAGCATTGTGTTAGTGAATCATGCACCAATCTCCTTCCTTGATTTATTTGCCAAAAAAGGATTTGTGTGGGGTGGCAATTGAAGAAGTAGAATGTGGTATTCATCAGCTTGTGTGCCTCTGAACCTGACCACATCCTGGAGCAGCAACTCCTCACAGGTGTTCAGACACTGTGATAATGGGTGTTTGGACAAAAAAAATGCACCATCAGAAACAAGAGCTGGGAGAAAAAAGAGGAGACTCTCAGAGAAAAGGAAAGAAAGTATAGGGGTTGAAGAGTTCCATTTCCCACCATTTTTTGATCAACCTTCAGAGATTTCAGTCAAATGCAAGAATGTAACAAAAGTGCTACAGGATAATGTTTTACAGATATAAATTGTATGCATCATGTACTCAGTATGCATGCTACATAAAAATATTTTAAATCATTTTCTACTAAACCCCACACTCTCCTGGAAGCAATCAAAAAAAAAAAAAAAGTGCTCATATTCTTTGTTTAACTCACTTCCTTATGTAAGGTTCATGTTTTCTTCTAACAGAGTGGTAGGAGAGTTGTGAAATACAAATAGCTTCTCTTTTTACTCTTCATCGTTATGTACAATATTGACTGCTCCCACTCACTCAGATTAGCTGTATTTTGTAAACAGCAAACACGCTTTAAAAGTGCAGATTTTTTCCAAGGCTTTCTCAATTCTAGTGACGTAAAACTTTGCATTGATCTATTAAAATTTTACATCTAAGTACTTCTAACAGGCTGTACCCCTTTCCATGGCAATGACTGTGGTCTCTAACCTGTACTTTTCACTACTGTTACAAAACTACAAAACCCAGACCTACTATACCACATTTCTGACCAAGATTTGTTTGAGAATATCTGACTTGTGGTGACCCAGACACTCTAGAAAACATTCCCTAAACCTTAGCTCTTTCCTCATTTTCCATGCTTGATGCTCTAACCATGCTGGCACTTCTTGTCCAGAAAGATAAGAGCTGTAAAATTGGTGAACATTCCTGTGGGGTTGGTTGCACACTTGCCTTTCTAGTATTTAGATAAACATTTTAGCAATATCAGATATTGTTTGGAACTCTGGTTCTGTACACTATGAACATTATCTAAAAGTACTTTTGTAAAAACTCTACATGAAACATTTGTGCCTTTCAGGTTCTCATTAAACACCTAATTTCCCAAAGTATTGATTTTGAGTATGTCTAAGTACAAGGACCTCTTTGCTGCTTCTACTCAGCCACAATCGTCACCATCATCAGTGGATTGTTCAGCTTCTCAGGCAAGAATTGAATGCTTTTTTTTTGGCACTAGAAGGGTTAACAGCTGACATGATATTTTTAGTCAGCTATGTCAATTATTCTGTCAATATTTCAACTTTTCCTCTGTCTTGGGAGTTCAGTGCTGCCTTTGTTGCTTTTCCACTCTAATGTTCCAAACCCTCTTAAGCAACATCCCCCCCTCCCCCAACCTCCCATTTGTTCAGCTTTTTAAGAAGCCCTTTGCACTTGTGAGTGTAATCTATGCCAGAAATATTAACTGTAGGATTTACTGCTGTATAAAATCTGGTATAAATATCACAACTCAGTCTTAACTACCAAATTTTTGCAATATACCTTTAGTGCCAATGATTACACTATTTAACATACAAACAGGCTGGTGGTGGCACAACATTTTCTCATTTGAAGAGAAATTTAATAGAGTTCCTTGGACTACAGATGCTTTGGAGAAATTAGTATTTGCAACTTGGACTGTCCAACTGGACTTTTTCTTAATTACAACAAAGAACAGGCCTTTTCTGTCAGCTGAGACTACCAAGAATAGAGTTGCTCTCTTCATCATTGCTTTGATAAGCAGATGGCCTCGGCCACTTCTTCATTGTGGAGCTGGAAATGGAGCTGGTTCAATGCAAGAAATGGCAGAAGTGAGTCACAGGCAACAGGAAAAGCTTGGCTCTGACTTTTGTCTCGTGCTAGGAAGTGGCACCTCTAGAACAGGAGAGGTCAGGAAAAGGATTCTTTGTACTGGAGCTGAAGCTTCTTCACTGAATTACACGGTATAAAGGTGTCAGATGATGCTGATCCTGTCACATCTTTGCCTAACAGGGCTCCTCCCTTCTTTCATTCTGATTTAGTATTGGGCCCCTCACTACAAGAAAGACATTGTGGACCTGGAGTGTGCCCAGAGAAGAGCAACAAAGCTGGTGAAGGATCTAAAGGAAAAGTCCTGCAAGGAGCAGCTGAGGGAGCTCGTGGAGGGGCTTGGCCTGGAGAAAAAGAGGTTGGGGGGACCTTATCACCCTCTACAACTCCCTGAATCTTTGCTCCCAGGTCACTAGAGACAGGACAAGAGGAAATGGCATCACATACTTCGTACTTGCAGCTGCTTTCTGTTAACATCACTGCACAGATTAAGTACCCAAAACATCTTGGATGGTGTTTCCATACAGACACCCTCTCAGTGAAAAGATGGCAAAGAGTAAAAAGAGTATAAGGACATTTCTGCAAGTATCAGAAACACCCAGCTGGAAAAAATCCTGAGTGGGGCACTGGAATAATGGATAATGTTTACATGAGGGATGTACTAAGGGTGTTCTTCCTAAAGGCAACTTCCAAGCAAAAGAAGTATGCCGTCAATAATGTTGAAGACTAGAGCTCTAAGGGATAAGATTTCAACACGTACCCTGGTTATTTAAGGATATGTTTTCTTAGCTTGTATCACAGCATGTGTCATTGTTCTTTTTGAGATGACACCCTTCAGAGAAGGCAAGTGGATTACTCAGAGGCAGGTTCTGACCAGCACTGCTGTGTACAAGCAGGCAAAGAGGATGGAAAGAAAGTCATCTGGCTGCTTTTAGGATGGGAAAGCATCATCCTGGTAGTCTTAGAAACAAAGCCCATAAGCACAGCTTGCAACCACCTGGCCCCAGGCTACGCCTTGCCCTTCTTGGAGCTCAGCAGGCCTGGGTGTGGGCAGTGCTGAGCAGAGATCCTGCAGGAGAGCATGAGCTCCTCAGGAGGTGGTGTCTGACTCAACAGGGCAGAATGCAGGCAGCATTGGGGCACTGCACCATTTTAGGTACTAGGACTTGAAAATAATTTAACACACAGAGCCCAAATCAGAGTCATCACCAAGGACTTTGTGGCTGCTCTTGGCAAATGGCCAATTCCCAGTGATTTGGTGATAGGCAAATAGCTGCTGTTTGTACTTCCAGACCTTAGTCACTTTGGAAATTTAAGTAGTAAGCATTCTTCACTTCCTGTCCTGATAAACCATTCAAAACAACATCACCTGGTTTATCAGCACTGCCTCAGAGAACACCATTCCAACAGAGAGATAAAGCTTGTGTGCATATCATTTCTTCAGTGACCCCTTTGAATCTGAAGTGCTATTGAAGTGCAAGATCTTATCTGTGCATGGTCACAAAGTATTGGCTTTGTAGCAGGCTTTGCCATCATGCCAACTCTCCCAGCCTTGCTTCCTCTGCTGTACCCTGCTCCAGAGGGACAGAGCAGATCCTACTTTACTTCCCAAGTACAAGCCATGTAAATAACTGTGAGCTTCATTTGCAATTTGTGTGCACATATAGCTGATAACAGCATGTAAGGCAAGCTTACCAAAAAAAGAGAAAAAAAGAACAATTTTTACCTCATTAGGTAGGACTGAGTCTCCACAAAGAGGCTGTGGGATAGAAAAGGGTATCTCCTGCACACCAACTCATCTGTCCCTTCCCTGACCTGTGGGTCTCCACTGTCACCAACCAAGTACCCCGATGCCTCCAAACCCAAGGTAGTTCCAGTGTTGTACTGACAACCTTCTCTTCATGAGATATTCAAACAGGCCCATAACTCCCGGTTTCAGTAGCCTGGGGGTAAGTCTGTATCTGATTTTAAAGAACCACCTCCAAGCTGGGCAGAAAAGTTGCTGTTCTCTTTTATGTTTGGGGTGAGGGGGAAGGGAGGAAGAGAGAAATCCTTGAAGTCTTCGTGTGAGTGGAGATTTCAGCCTTATCTTCAACCTTTAAAAAGTTCTGTTCAAGGCAGAAATCCTACAGCCATTGTATCCAAAGAACTTTGCTTCTATAATGACCAGTCAAGTCCAACCAAAATAGCTTTCAACTTCAGGCTGGATTGGGCCCTTAAACTGAGCAGATCAAGGCAATGGGCACCAACAGAACAAACTATGATGTCATTATTGTTGCTGAGTTGTAAGCAGATGTCATGATTTGGAAGAACACTACTGTTAACAGCTTAGTTATGCTATAAAAACCACCGAAAAGACATTTACTCAAACTTCCTGCACACTGATACTGATCTGAGCAGCCTTTAGATCATGGCCCTACTTCCTGTAAGCATATATAAATTTGTATAGAAGACCCCTGCCATGATTCACTGAGTGTTTATATCAGTGATTAGGTAAGTACTGACTTTTCAGAAGAATCCAATGAAAAACAAGGCCAAATGCCAAATATTTAGGAAATAGGGGTATTTAGAAATGAGATTACAACATCAATGTCAGAAATATCTAGAGTTGGAAAAGAATCAGGTAAATTGCAACATCAATTCTACCAAGTAACCCTTCCTCTCCAAACTCACTTTGATGTTCTAGTCAAATATTTCAGACTGCTGATCAAACCCAGGTCTGGTTTTGGCGGAAGTGTTTTTACAAAGAATTTCAGGAGTCAAGGACTTGGGGTTTTGCATCTTTAGGCCAGAAATCAGGCTGTCAAAAGAATAACCATCACTGCTAGAGAGCAGGGGCTCCCTTTCCTAGCTGTGCCAGAAAGACTGAATTAGTTCTTAAACTACACATATATATCTTACCCAAATGCAGATTCCTGGTGCCTGTGTGTGCTTACAGGCATCCACATCAGTCAGCATAGCAAGTTCCTACACCTATGGCTCAGAAAAAAATGATTTGCACGAGAGAAAAAGTTAGAATGTGGCAGCTTTATAGCTTCTTCCAACTGGAAGAAGGATTTGCTTTGCCAGGACAGTTTTTCTGTGAGCAGAGCTTTCTTCATTGGATACTACAAAAATAAAAGTATTAAAAAGTATTACTTGGACATAAACCTTCAAAGGATAACACTGGCTCATGGGGCAGTCACTACCCCAAAACACACACAGCCAGGAACATCGTGTAGCTTTACCCTGAGCTCCTCAAGGTGCACAGCTCAGGAGATGACCTTGCTTCAACAGGTGGCTCTGACTGCCTGAGCCTCGCTGCTTGCAATTGTTGTAGGGCATTGGAGAGCAAAACTTGCACCAGTTTTGCCATTAAATGGTAATACCCCATGACTGAATACCTTAAGGACTGAGGGGACTTCAAGGAACTAGAACTTGACTTCTGTGAGGGCTGGAAACCCACCAGGAATGTTTAATTTCCATGAGGTTTCTGTCACAGCAGAAGAGCCTAAAGTGGCTAAAATACAATAAATAAATTGATTGTTCAAGGGATGGAATGGTAGAAATGAGGCCTGCAAAAGGCAGGTTTGGTTTGCTGGGAGAACAGGATACAGCCTTGGGGGGTTACCACAGTGCCTCATGCACTCAGGTCTCATATTCCCAGAGAATACCGGCACTATCCTGCAGGAATTTCCTCATCCTGAGATCCTGAGATCCTCCACTGCAGTATGTGACAGCCCACTCATGGAATCCCTGCAGCACATCCCAGGCTCTGCTCCAGAAAACCAAGGCCTTATATAGGAGAAGAGAAATAATGACCCTTCCAGTTCTCCTGCACTGTTGCAGACAGACCAATTGCAGAGCTTCTCTCCAAGTGGAATTCACTCCCTCAAGCAGCACCTCTGCTGTCACTCACCCTGACAAACAGGCAGCAGAAACAGAGCATAATGACTGTGTGAAAGGGTACAAAACACCAGGGTCAAGAAGGGGAGTGAGAGGGCTGAGGAGCAGGGATTCATAGCCAAGGGCTCTGCTCATGCCATAGATTCACCCTGGGGCTTTGAACAATGCACTTGGCTCCTGTCCCTGGCTAAGGTCAGGTAGAACCCTTCAAATAACCTGTGCCAGAAGCAAAACACTTCAAGGAAAGTAAGGAAGAGGTGCTTTAAGACAAGCCAACACCATTTCCAAGCTACAGAGAACCTCAGATGAATGGAGTTCTATCTCTGCATACTCTTAATTATCTCAGTTGGTCCTAAGATAAACAGCATGAAGAATAAATAACTTCATGGCAACAGATCAAACAGGACAAGACAGTCAAACTGCTTCCTTCTCCAACCCTGCTAATTCTGTTCCAGGCTGCCTATAACCACCAGTCCCTTCTTCTGAAGGGGATTTTGGGGGAGTGAAAGAATGTAGGTGGAACAGGAGTTCTCCTGAGAGAAGAGAGGAGTCACAGGCCTCATGGGATGTCTCCTGGAGATGGCTCATTAATCATGGACCACTTTAAATTCTGTCTCTCAACACCTTTTTTTTGGTAAAATATATTGATGGAACAAGCTGTTACAGCAATGCAGCAGGAAGCAGAGCACATGCTGCAAACCTCTGTTATCAAATATAATCCACTGGGAGCAAGGCAGACTTCTCTTCATGGAGAAGCAAGGCACAAGGAAAGCTGGCCTAGCCCAGGCCAGGTGAGACTGGAAGAAGTCACATCCTGGCTGTGGAATGGGAAAGCAGACAGGGACTTCCTGCAGGCCAGGACTGAGTAGGGAGATAAGTCAGAGGTCAGAAAAAGCAACATCCATGAGCAGGGTGAGGGTGGTGTTCCCAGGACAGCCTGTTTTAGTTTCCAAGCATGGATCCAGCGCAGTTCTCTGCACAACATAAGCTCACCACCATTTCAAGCCCTTCTTCCTCTCTCCCTCTCTGCCCCCAGCACAAGGGGCAGCACTGCCTGCGAACTGCCAGAGAGAAGCAAGAGAAAGAATCCAAGCATCTCCCCAGGCTGCTTGGTCTGAGCAAGGAACTGTGTTCTTTCAGGACCAAACAGGGGCTCCAGCTGCCCCCCGAGAATTGGGGGACAAGTTCTGGCCATGTCAGTTTGTCAATGGCCTCCTCCTTCTCATGCAGGACCTCTCAATTCCTATGCTCTCTCGAGTCAGCAGAACTTGAGGAGGTGGCTTCAGCCCCCAAAAACCAAAGCTGAGGGCAAGCACTGTGGGCCAAGGGAAAACACGGCCCCAGCACTGTCAAATGCTGAAGACAGGGTGATGGGAACCTGCCAGGAAGAGGCTTCTGCTCCTTTCCCCCCCAGAGAACAACAGTGAAACTGGGCAGAGCAGTAATGGCCTGATTTGACTGCAGGAAGCTCCTGCTTAAAATAGGTGTTCTACAGCTGCCACAAAGTATTTTCTTTATAAAATATCAGGTAGAAGTAGATGGTAGCAAAATTGAGGGGAGAAAGAAGAAACCTCACAAAATACTTAAAGGCTCTGTTAAGTTTCCAGTAAGAAAGAGCACTCTATCTTACTAAATCAAGTTCAATCTGCCAAGATTTTTGGTGTTCTGGTTCTTTAAAACTGTGATAAATTTTGAAAATTTGTAATCACAGAGCAGTGATTTAGGAGATGGAGTTACAGAGACTCTCCTGACCCAGTCAGGCATCTGTGTGGTCTAGAGCAGAGAACTTTTCTGGGAAAAGGCAGAGGTTTCTGGCCAGGCTGTGGGGCTCAGCAACACCCTCCCCAAGCTGAGGGGAGCACAGCACAGCTGTGGCTGTCAGGATGGCCTTGTTTCCTACCCATGCTCAGAGTATGCATTGAGATGAGATGATCATTAATGCCATCACATGAAACAAATTGTATGAACTTACTAAGACAAACTGGAGTCCACTCCTGACGTGGTCTTTGATTCCGAAACCAATATTTATCTCTGTGTGACAGAAGAGGAAAGACTGGTGGACTGCAATAAAAGGGAAATGAAGGCTCAGGACAAGTTCCATTTCCCTGCTGTGGACCAGTTACAGTCAGGATACCAAGAGCTTGGCGAGTGTGCAAGGAAAAGTGGAGAAAAGTGACAGACATAACATGGGAAGTTCAGAGCATCCCATCCTGTTCTCAGCTACTCCAAAAGAGACAAAACAAACAGTTTTCCACATCCTGCTGTGTTACACTGTTGACAGAGCCCCTCTAATTTGCTTTAACAACAAGCCACAGAATCACCAATCCCTCCTAATCTGTCCATGCTGTCTCTCAGGATGGGCCACCTGGGAAGACTGTCAGAAGTAAAAGCAGAAATGGACATGATACATTTGCAACCCTTTCCCTTGTGAACCCTGATGCCCCAAGGAACAGCAAGAGTTTTGCTTTTTGGTTTCAGAAGCATGGGGTTTAATACAGATTGCAGCTAGGCATAAGCAGGGGTACATTCCCAAATTATTCATGTTTTCTTCAGTTTTTTGCAATACGCTCCAGAAGAGCTTCTGCACAGTGGCAGCAGCAGTTCTGGCACTGGCAGTGTCATTTAAGCCACACATTATTGCAGGCTGGCAGTCAGAGAACAGTGCCAGTGGGAAGCCAGGCTTGGACAGGTGGGGAACCTTTAGACTTGTGGCCCTCTCAGGCCAGGAACATCATCTCCCTCAGAGTGCATCTGAAACAATTGAGTCCAGGAGTGAAGGAAGCAGACAAGAAACAAGCAAGAATGAGGTGAGAGTCCACTCAGACTCTGCCATGACTCCCCAGATGTCTGTATTTTTGGTCTGTCAGTGTGTCTGCAATCTGGACAGAAGCAAAGAGAAGTCCTTTCCCATCATTTAAGTTCATCTGTCCACTCAGACTGGGTCTCAGGCCAGATGTGGCCAGGTTTGCAGACCCCACAAGAACGGGTCAGTCTCCATCGAGCAAAGGGAAGCTCATGTCTACAGTCACAGTCCATAACCAACTGACTCATCTGCTCCTGTTCCATAACACAACCTGTCTGCTCCAAAGCATGTGGAAAATCTGGGGATGACTGGGCAAAGCCTTCACACACCGAGTGACTCACACGCACATCGTCTGTGCTGCTCTGAATTTTCTCAAGCCCTCATATCCTGGGAAACTGGTGGAAAGGCTTGTTCCAATGTTAGAGAGACAAGGTTGAAACATGCTAGTGTAAATCTGACCTACACAATGGATCCTTTACCTTCAACAGGAGTCTTCTCTGGCTTCAGCAGGTTAATTATCAGGCCAAACTTTAGGAAAAGGGAGTTTAGGAAAATTCAGCTTCTTGAATTCATAGAGTTTAGAGCTGCTTTGATCTAGCCGTGCTCCCTGACACCGGAGAGGGCAGGACAGCAGCCATAAAACACATTTATGTTTTCAGGAAAGCACAGCATGTTGCACAGTGACAACTGTCGGGTGTTAACAAGGCCACTTGAGCAGTGTGATGGGGGGGTTAAATCACATAACAAAACAAACCCCTCCTGGAGTTTGCTGGTGCTCTGCACAGTCTTGGAAGCTCCCTCCAGCACCTGAGACAGGTGGGAAAGCGCATCCATGTAGCACAGCTGTTTACAGCACTCATCTCAAGGGCTGTGTGTCCTTCCAGCTCCTGTCTGTCCCCCACATGACTTAAAGCATCCACAGACTCTTTACCTCCCCAGTGGCACAAGGACTGCATTCCCAGGGCCCTGCCTGGACTCACCAAAGTGCCACCAGCGGCAGGGGACAGACCTCAGTGACAGCTGAGTGCCCTGCACTGCAGCACTGAAAGGGAGCTGGAAGTAGCCAGACACACAAAGGCTTGACCTTTTCCTCTTATTTGATTGCCATTTTTTCCAGGAACTTGTTAAGACTACAAATAAAAGTTTCATTCAATTGGATTTTTGTGCCAAAATGGGAAATGGGGGAAAAAAAATATAAAGTCCCTCTTCATTAAAAAAAAAAATTAAAAAATGGAAACATATGTCCAAGACTTTAAACTTGTTTTCACAACTACTTACAGAACAGGAAATTCATTAAATCTGAATCTTTCACACAAAGATCTCAATTTCAACAAAATTTTCTAATGAAAACATTTTAATGGAAACATTTGTGGCCAACTTGCATTTTATTCTATTCCTAGGACATTTACCTTATGGGTCTGGAAACAAGATGGTAATTGTAGAGGGAACAGGCAATTTTTTCACTTTAGTGAGCAACAGTTTTGCTTAAGGACCTTTCACCCAACAATTGGAAATGCTCTAACTCACATTTGATTTCTGCTGGCAAAGATATCCAAAACTTCATGGGGAAAAGAAGCTTGACTAAACCTCTGCCTCCCCAGCCTCAGAACAGAGTTTAGGCATGATTTCACCATTTCACCACTCAAGCAAACCCCAGTCCTGTCAACATCCAGTCTCTGGAGTTTTTAACAGCTCCCTGTTGCTATGGGCCTTCTTTGCAAGTGAGACTTGCAACCAACAGCTGCAGGTCTCTCTCATCATTCTTTTCCTCCTCAACACCCTCCCGACTTCTCTGTCCTCACCAGCATGTAAAGGAGCCAGCACATACACAGACATCATGATCAAATTCATGTCAGGCAAGAAGGACAAAGTCACAGATACGAGAAGATGGGATTATCTGCTTGGCTGCTGCTTGCTCTGTAGAAGTTGCAAAGTCCAGGAGAGTAAAATTTCCACTGAACTTGCATTTTCTGTGATGTAACTCTCTTAAATGATTTAGGGAAAAGAAAAATCCAAAACTGCAGATCTGCTCCTGACAAAATGCCATGTAAATTGTGCTACTTGTGATTAGGCCTGTCACAGTCCACCAAAACACAGAGGACTGGAGGCTTTTTTTCAGCAAATAGATTAAGCACGTGCCTGTTTCCACAGGGGTAACACCCCTTGGGGAAGCTCTGAGACTCAATTCTCCCTTTGCATGGTCACCTGCCCAGGAACTTCACCTTCTCTGCATTCCAGGTGTCTCAGAAAGAGAACAGAATGGTTCTCTCTCAAGAGCCACCAGCAATAAATAGGGCAAGGCAAGCACCCAGCTAAGGAGCCAAGATGCATCCCAAGAGGCTCAGGGGAAACACGGGCTCTGCTGCTCCACCTCTTCCCTCCTGGCTGCATCTGCCACACCTGGCACAGGGCTGTGTCCAAGCAAGAGCTATAGACCAGTCACACTCCTGCTGTTAACAGCTCAGTAGGATGGAAAGAGTTCAAAATAATCAGTCTGCACTCAAGTGCAAGTTATTCTTGGGTACCAGACTCCCATTGCTTCAATTCTCCCTTTCCAAACAGCATCCCAGGCTTGGTGAAGCTCAGTTCCCCTCAGGATGCACAGCCTGGATGCAGGGAGCTTGGTCATGGCTGGGTTTTCCAGGTCAGGGATGGAGAATGAGTTTTCTGACCCACTTCTCACTGGAAACACTGGCACCCCCAGGATTTCTTTTGGTATTTCCTCCTTTGCTCTCTGCTTCAGGACAGCAGGACCCTGAAACCCTGCCCTAAAGGCAAGCAGTGCTTTGTGCCATCCTTGTTCTTTCTTTCCTCATGCCCTGTTAGATCTAACTGGAAAAAAGGGGTTTGGAGCCTCCTATTCTAAGGATGAGGCAAAGCATTCATCTGAAATGGCAGAGTTTAGCTTAACAGCTCCTCTTGAGGAGATCAAAGGGACAAGCATTCCCATTCAGCTAAACTGGAGTGAAAACCAAGGGGAGCTCCAGTTTCCCTTTAATGGGACACAGCCTTGTGAACTCAGTGATGGTACAATACAGCTCACAATGGCTTGTTCAAATATTGCAAAAATTGTTTTTGATTTCACAGAATACTCCAAAAGTCCAGAAATCCTGATACAAAATAAAAATTAAAATAGGGTGAGAAAATACATTCATATTCTTCTCCTTCAGTTCTTTTTCTGAATCTTAGAGAGGACAAAACACTAGGGAAAAAATTGAAACATATCCACACAGCTACTAATCCATGGATTTCTCAGCTGCTCAGTCTAAAATTTGCATAGCCACACTTTCTAGGAAACACATCTGAACTTAAAGCAGCAAGATCTTAACACAATCCAAAGTGCAAACTGCATGCAAGATCCATTTGTAAAACTAATCTATCCCAGAAATTTTTGCCAGGGCTGTAATTGTCATGAAGTTGTGTAGACATATGTTTGTTTTAAATACATTAGCAGGCAAAAGGCAGAGGAACACATTCTGCAATGGAGAAGGAAGGGGATCATTTGCCCAGGCAGGACTTGTTTTGTTCACTGATAAATATTCTCAAAGCAATTTTTTTTTCCTACTGGAAAGGTAGAAGGAGCTGCTTCAGCATGGTGTTACTGAGCTGACCAAGGAACCAGATCTGCTCCAAGTGAGCCCCACAGAGCAGGCTCTCAGAAAAACAGAAAGCTGCCACATTTGAACTTTTGGAAACCCTCCTGTCTTTAGCAGTAGGGATACACCAGCAAACACACAGGCCATGATGTCATTCCTCCAGGGCTGGATCCCTGGATCCCTGCAGTATTTATCCCAGCAGAATCCCCCATCCCTCACACCTGAATTCCTTCCATAGCTCACAACACACAGATCCTCCAAGCACCCTGGTCATGCCACAGGTGTAGGCTGAGTGTGGCAGGGTGGTGACTGTGCTGTGGGTGTTCTTTGGGAAGAGCGTGGTAACATCAGCCTGCCACTGATCCAGCTGCCAAGTCACCAGGACAGCTCCCTGCCAGTGCCAGCCCTGAGGACTCATTTCTCCACCAACTATTTCCGCAATGCTTGGGCTCCTCACTGTTTACCTCAAGCCCCAGCCGTTTCTGCTAATCCAGAGAAGGCATGGAAGACTCCTTCAAATATCACGTTCATCAGCCCAGGTTTGGCAACAGCTTCTCTTCAACTCCCTGCCTGGCATAAGCCTCCTCTTATCTGTGGTGCCCTGGCAAACAGGGCACTGCTGGCTCTTCCAGGCTGGCCTTTGTCTCCACCACCTACCTCTGTTTATGTTACTTTCCCAACACACTTGCAAATATGATAAAGGTTAATCTGGTACATAAGGTAAATAGGGTTACACAAAACTGGATTTAGCAATTTAGTTTTATTGGCCACTAAGGCAGGCAATTCTTCGATGCAGGTAATGAGGAGATAGTCAAGCCAGATAAAGGATCTGTGCAATATAAACATCCTCCCAAAAGCCTGCTCCCCGCTTGCATAAGCGCTGTAATCATGAAAGCGATTCTTAATGGAGCCACTTGGCAGAGGCCCTGGCACAGCAAGCTGTGAGCCTCTCCCAGCTCATGGACCAGCTCCAAGAGCCTGTTACTACAGCCCGCAGCAGGCAGGAGGAGGGGCAGGAGGGGGGCGAGGCAAAGCTGGCTCCACTCTGCAACCAGTGGCACTGGGGCAGGGCCAGGTCTCCTCTAACTTGTCACCTGTGTGGCTTGGAGCAGGCCAGCTATCCCCCTGTGCTCTGCTTTGCAGCTGGAGATGAAAATGGATGATTTCCCCTTTGTGCCCCATCTTTCATAGGTAAACTCTTACAATGAAGGCTGTTCCCTATGTACAGATAAGGGCTTCTGGCTGGAAGTGTTATTGTCACCCAGAAACCCGCAGTATTATTTCTGTGAATAGGTGACTAATTTTTCCTGACCTTTCGGTATCTGTCCCTTACCTTAGAGAAGGAAAACCAAAACAAACCAAGATCCATGTTTCCTGGCATCCTGCCCCCTTTCACCTCTCTGTACCAAAACCTAGGACAACCCACCAAGCTGAACAGGAAACTTTTTCCACCTCACATCTTGTGCTGTTTGGCTTTGTTTTCTCCTTGGCTATTAAATTTAGGATGTCCCTCAAGGAGCACAGATGTGCCAGACCTGCTTTTTCTCTCAGCAGAGATCACCAGTGTCTCATGCTTTGTCCCTGCACAGCTTCCCAAAAGGTGATGGCTTGGGCACTGCTTGGTGGGACACCACCCTCAGTGGACTCAGTCTGCTGCTCAGCTCTGCCTTACTGGCAGTGCCACAACAAACACACTCCAGGCCAGGGGAAGAGTCAGAAGAATCCCTACATTTTCCATGGAAAGTGAAAAAGAAAGTGAAGCCTACTTCATCCCAAAAGTCCCTAACCGCAGGACAGGTCTAACAGTCACTTGCTCCCTGTGACATGGTTTTCTTATCCAGACAAAAGGGGCCCCATTCCCACAGCAAACAGGGCACATTTCCCAGTTGCAGGCCTGAATCAAAACCCAGGCATCCACTCAGATATCCATTATGCTCATTTCCAGTGCCATACATTAAGAATTTCTCCTTGCCTGAACTCATTTAGCTTTCAGCATAGATCCTCATCAGATTGACGTAGGAATTTTCCCTATCCTACACACTCTAAATAATAGTTGACCAGTTACCATATTAGGAGTAATTATTGGGAAGTATTAGTCTAGAACCAGCAAGTTTTAGTCTAATAGACTAGATAGGCTCAAAGGTTTAGCCTAAAGCTCATTTTCCAGTCCACAGCTTGCCACTGGCAAACTTCAGCTGAGTAACTGCCCTTTGTAGGCCTTTTCTGCCCTCTGTGAAACACAGATGAACTTCTGCAAAGTGTTCCAGGACCTATGAATAGAAAGTGCTGCATAACAATTTGGGGTTATTAGGCAGAGCAGGACCCACAGTGGTCTACATAACTGACCACTCACCAGCTGTATCAGAGAGGCCAGTAGGGATATATTGGCCAACTAGGAATTCTCTCCAGCTGGCAGGCAGAATACATTTAAACTGAATGTGCTTCTGGACTTTGAGGGTTTTTTCAATAGTCAGGTAAACACTGACCTTTTGCAGAAGTATAACATTTCTGTAAGGACTATGGGCCTTTTCTCAAGCCTCCTGAAGGTAATACACCTGTTTGCATCAACATTAATAAACTATCCAGCAAGAAGAACTGAATCCAGCAGCCCCACTGGCACAATAAAGACAACTGTCTGCCCATATAGGACTGGGACCATAGGAAGGCTGCAATTTTATTTTCCATTTCTGCCAAAAAACCTCTCTATCTCCATTAGCAGTCATGTCTGAGCAAGGACACCAGGAAGGCAGTTGTTTCAATTTACATACTACAAGGATTTATTAGATGAGGTGATCACACAGGTATCCTCATGGCACTAAACCTACTCAAATGTCCTTGTTTTTCTCACTCCCTGTTTTGCAACCCACCTTCAAATGACCCCATGTCACAGGTTGTGAACAAGCAGTTCTTTCTTCACTGAGGGCAAGAGAAAGGCTGCCAGGCTGCCAGCACCTTGGGCTTTGGTTTGGGTCTTGTTTGTTTTTTTATTTTGGAGCCACCCATTTGGCTTCAGTATCTTGATACATGCTAAAGAGGAGTTACCAAAGACAGGCAATTTCAGATTTGATTTTTGAGACAAATCCGTGATTCTTCTACACTTAATCAGCATCTTAAAATATAGCTAACCTGCCTTCTTTCCTATTCCTTATACCTGGAAATTCTCTGACAAGCTATGAGCTTCCCTTACCCAACCTTCAACTTCAAGTCCTATTACTCACCATCTTTGACTACAGAAAACATAACCCTGTCTGAAGTTTACTCATTTTAAAGCTTCAGGACCAGAGCTGGTTTAAGCTGACTAATCTCCACTGGCATGTAGGAAGCAGTGTTAATTTTCTTTTGGTTTTTTTTTTGGTTTTTTTTTTAATCAAATTATCTGTTTCTCTAGCTGCTATAAAATAATACATGACATAAGAAAAACCTTATCATGTGTTACTTAACTGAATGAGCAAAGGAGCAGCACAGGCATTCTTCTGAGGGATCAAATAACAAGTGTTCTTCTGCTGATAATAAAGGCTAACTTAAGCCACCACAACTAATTCAGAGTGCAGGCTTGACACTTGTTTATCTGGACAAACAATTATGAAATGTTCTTTTGTCCCTGTGAGTACTGCGTAGGCAAGTGTCATGACTTTCTGGGTTACTTTAAAGGGCCACTGCTTAGGTACGTACTCACTGCTCTGAAAACAAGAGATGCCTCGGGCAGACTGACCAAGCTCAAGGACCACTTTTTCCTCCTGGCTCCCTTCACAGGATCAACTCCAATCTGACCCAATTGGAGGTTTGGGGTGTGATTTCCCAGAAGTGGCAGAGTGTAGCAAGTAAAAAATGTTTTCCCAAAGCATTTAGATCCCTAATGGCAAATTGTGATCAGGCACACAGAAACCCTGAGTGGGTTTTAAAAACAAACTTTGGAGTCTAAACAACTAAACACTTCTGTAATTTTTATGTGTATTTCTGAACTGGGACTTTACAACAATCTGTAGGGTTTGTGATTTAGAAATTATTGGTAACAACAGACCACCATGTTCCTCTCTAGCCCAGCCGTACACAGATACGCTGGTCCCCTCAGCATCTTGCCTGGTGCAGATCATTGCATCCCCTTTTCCTAAGTGGAAACAACCTGCTTCAAGACCCCCATCCCAGGCATCAAACTGACCTGTGTGACTGCAGTCATGGAGCCAAGGCAAAGGCTCCCAGGCAGCAAAACCCCAGCCCATTTCCCTGGTTTTTCAGGCTGGAGGTGCCCTATTGCTGACTGCATGGCCCAGGGTGGCTCAGCTCTGGTCACAGTCTCTGCTGAGCTTCTCAGAAGGAGCAAGTTCCCAGGGTAATGCCTGAACAGGGACAAGGAAAGAAAAGTCCAAAACCAGCACAAAATGGCATCTTATCAGTTTTTCTGGGAAGCCAGAGCAGAGAAGCCATGGTGTTACATCCTTCATGAGGTAGTTGTGGGAATGCCATTACTTACACTCCACATCTCCTTCAGTGCCCTCCTGTAGAGATCTCTCTTTCAGCCACTGACGAGATAAGGAGGTATTTGAAATTCACTTGGTAAATGAGAAATTGTATATTTAAGTCAACAGAGCTGGTCAAATACAGCGGTGACTTACAAACCCCTTGCAATACCTGTGCATGGAAAAACCTTATCTGACTGTTCCCGTGCTGCTAACTCATATCCTTGCTCCCAAACAAAACACTCCTGGCTGACATTGTGCACTTCACCTTTTTCTAACACAAAAGGAGAAGAGAGACCTGCTAATGAGGAGATTCAAGAGCACAGGCTTTGCCAGAAAACGAGGCTGATTAAAACTCTCAGAGCAGGACCCAGCACCAGGACAACAAAGTACCACAGACTGCTTCAGCCACAGCCTCTAAAACTGCTAATTGCCAGCAGATGACAAGGCTATCAAGGGCTTACTGAGCATTCCAAAAACGATTTGACAAATTCACAGGAAAGCCCATTGGAAGCTGTTTAGCACAGGACACATCTCCACTGGAGAGCACATCCCAGAAGGAAGTATCACCAATACTCTTGGGTTATGCTCTGTGGCCACTGTCAAGAGCCAGTACCCAGCCAAAGGAACTGTGCCAGGTTAGTATGCCCACAAATAAATTTCTTGCTACTATCAACCAGGCACTGAATGTATTTAAGGTTTATGCCAGTTCATAGCAACTGAGAAAACAACTTTATACCTTGCTACCCTTTATTTTGTGTGTGTGTCTGTTTTACGTGGTGGGAAAAATTAACTTGACCTGTACAAGGTCAAGTTAAGCCAAGTTTAAGGGCACTCCTCATATCAAACCAAAAAATCTATGGAGATACTTCTCTCAAGGCAGGCAATTTATTGTAGCTGTGCTTATCATTAGCAAAGTGGAAGGTGATGAAGAAATGTCCTTTGCTTTAGATACATATCTCACCTTAAATAGACTGCCTAATTAAACCACTTGTTTTTAAAGAGGAACTAGAGAGATTTGGCTTGTTCGTAACAACAAACCAGCCACAATTAAAGTTCTGAGAGTCAGTATTGTCAGGACAACCTGCCAGCTTTTCCCACCAAGCTCAGCCCCTTGTACAGCAGGTGGCCACAGCAGTGGCTGCTTTAGCACTGCTGGTGGTTGCAGCCACCACTGAGACCTCACCCAGGGCCAGTGGACTTAGCCAGGCAACATCCTTCTCTTTATTGCTGAACAGTGCAGCTGCATAATCATGGTGATCCATTAAAATAATAAACTCCACATAATAAAAACGTAAAGCGCTCACTATGAGCTGGTAGAAGCACAATAGCTTCTCTCCCTGTTAAATGATATCCTGATAAAGATTTATGTCACATACAACATTTTCAGGAGCACAACACTATTCAAGGTGACTGTCCTGCAGGTTTTTGATCACCATAATCTTATTTTTGAGCAGGCAGTGCTGGTACAGATTGAGAAACGAGCAATAAGGCCTTATCACATAAATTAGCTCTCTTCAAGGCAGCACTGCTGTTGATAAGATGTCTCATGATTGCCTGTCATGCAGAGGGACGAGAAAAGCAAGTGACTACGTGGAACCCTGAGTGTAAGAGGGAGCAGGGCCCAGCTCCAAGGGCTGCCCTGGACCTGTGAACTGCTGGAAAAAGCTCCACCTGAGGAAACAAGATAGCTCACATGAGCCACTGAGATATGAAAGCACCATCCAGACTGGCAATTTCATCTCTTCAGCTGAGGACATCTTCCAGCAGGGAGATGAGATAGGCACCATAAGGAAGAACAGAGGGCAAAACCAACGCAAATGGAGATAAAGCCTCTAATCACAACAGGAACTTCCACCCAACAACCCAAAACTGAACAGCTGTACTGCTTTACCAAGCTTGCTGTGCTTTCTTTCACATCTACAACTCGGTCCAGTTCTGCTGAGCCCATGAAGTCAAAGTTCAGCTTCACATTTCCTTTCCCTGACTTCTTTCTGATGGCTGAGGCTCATTAGGCAAATGCTTATGTGGCAGCTGCACTGCTGCTGCACAGCTGGCTGGGCCCCAAAATTGCAAGGTAGAGGCACTGAGAAACCAACAGGACCCCACAGGCTACAAACCAAAATATCTCATACTTGAGTGCACTGGTATCTCTTGTAAGGGTGAGCTGAAGTTCCACAGAAATATGCTGAGGTGGGACAGAAATAGCCTTGTCACCACACCACCCTCCTGAATCTCCTTTCATAGCAGGGAGCCAGACACCATGTTGTGGGGTCTTTTGGTAGCCCAGGCCATGATGGGCACACACGCTCAGCCCCACTGCCCACATGTCAGATGGGCTGTGGTGCAGTGGCAGGGAGGGTGCTTGTGCTTGCCTGCACTGGAGCCTGTAGTCACTCACCCTTCTGTCCTCCTTCTAAGCTTTATCTCATCTCTCTCTGCCCAAGTTCCTGGCAGTGCCATGCTATGAACAGGATGAGCCATATCTTTTGCAACAGGACTGGCTCACCCTCTTCTCAGGGTCATTGGTCCCTTCACTCATCATATTATCAACATGACACACTTTTTTTCTCCCCTTCCTGCTGTTTATTGCTGGGAATTGGTTTGATCAGAACCAGTGAATCATGAACCCAGCAATAAAAAGGTCATGAAACCAAGAGGCTCAAATCTCATGGCACTTGTATCTTTCCCTTGTGAAGGGAGACGTGAGTTTTAACCCTCCCTTGAAGCGAAATTGCTGCTAACAGCCCATGCTGGAGGCCAGTAGGATCAGCAAAATACACCTGGAAGTCCAAGGTGCAGAGGTCTACAGCACTGCAACCTGTCCTAGCTAACGATGTCGTAAGCAAGCTGTTAGAGGTGGAAATGGGAGGAATGGCCGTTTTTTACCTACATTTCCAAACTGAATCAATATTTGATCCTTCACCTCTGCCCAAACGACTCAGTGAAATATTCAGAAAGGATACACACTTCACAACACCTTTGGAGGGGAAAAAAAACCAAACTGCAAACAAAACAAGAAACCAGCAAGAGCACCAAGCAAAGCAGCAGTGAATCTGGTAACAAACCCACCTCCACCCCAGCCCAATAAAATATTTTGGTGCGACATCCCCCCCCCCATATTCTTTTCAATTTCTGAGTGTTTTTACAGTTTCTGTTTACCTGGGACCAGAGCTGGCTGCTTTACCACACTGAAAGCCATCCTTGCAACATGCCTGAGAAGCTTTGCCTTTGGCATGCTATAGCTGACATTAGATTTACTGCAGCTACAGCAGCACTGAGTATAAATCTGCTTCTTGGTGGCTGCAGACTCTGCCCAGATCCCCTCAGACAGCAGGAAGTCTTACACTGGCCTGACAGTTCATTTCAGCAGCCATTTCTCCGGGGCATGGTATTAATATATCTTCATTGTTAGTCAAATACCACACAGGCCAGGAAATATCCTCTCCCATAAAATCACAAGCCCAAGTCAAAGATCGAAAAGGCTTTTGCATCCAGAGAAACTGCACTTTTGGGATGTCTAACCCACTCCAAAAGACTTTTAAAGCATCAAAGCCTACGAGTAGAAAGCTCAGAAGAAGAGATTGCGTTCTATAACCTGTGCTCTTGGCCACCTCCAAGCACAATGCTTTTAAGAAAGCAAAAGCAAACAGCAGAGCAATGGATTTCATTACTGTTATTAACACTGAATGAAACTTTGCTTCCCTAATAGTTTGACAGGCAAATCGATGGCAGAGTGTGGCCACTGGCCAGCCCCAGTGGGGAGCACTGGGAAGCAGAGCTTTCCCAAGCCCTGCCGATATCATCTCACAGCCTGAGGCACCCGATTTGATTACCCTTATCTGAACCTGCATGCTATTTGTATCCAGAGTTGCTTGGATGCAGAAATCACCTTGATGACTTCCCATAATGCTGGATTCCACTAAGCTTGAGGCTCTGAGGAGGCATTTCAGACACCACTCCAAGTTCCTTAGCAATGTGAAGAAATGTTCCTCAGCCTAAATCTCAACACATTGACTTGACATGATCCCTTTTCCGTGTAAACTTTTTTTGAAAGAGACAGTTTCTGATTCTCAGTCTTCCACCAGGACTATTAACTTTTTCTTGGAACTGTAGCTAATGGAGCTATGCCATGTGAAAGTAACAGCTATCACTGCTGCATAGAGGGTCACTTAACAAATGGACCCTGAAGTCTCAAACACCACTATGGAAATGAAAATTTCTATTCATTTATTCAAACTATTGTTCTCACAAAGATATTCTAAGGGTAGAAAAGTGCTGACCTATGATTTGCCAGACTCCTGAATCAGGCAGCATGTGAAAGTTCTGGAGAACAGGGAAAAGGCCAAAATCTAGAGCTCCAGCAGCCAACAGAATGAGGTGTGACACCACAAAGATGACCAGAAGGCTGACCTCAAGTCCAAATTCAAATGGAAATTAACGGGAATTCAGTTTTCCTTAATGCAGGGGTAGATACCCGGGAAGAGGTACAGGAGTTAACATCTCAACCACCACAACAAATGAGTTATCTACATCTCATAATACAGAGAAAAACAAACACCTGAAAAGCAAGAGACAGAGGTTAGCAAGAGCAGAGTGAGACTTCTCAGGCATTGCTTTTACCAGACAGACGCTGCACAAAGCACAGAGATTGTAAATGCATTTTGTGTGGTTTGTCTCAGGTTAGACAGCACACCAGCGTGGCTGTGGATTAAAACACAAACAAAGCCCCTAAGTCTATCCACATCACCTCCCACATTTCTCCATTTCTGAGACTCTTATAGGCCAGAAAGCAGAGAACTCTTGCTAGACCCACTACTTTTAGCACAGTGTTTTTGTAACCCTCTTCTTGAAAACAGTTGATTAAATATTGCTGTCATAAATTCAGCCTAGTAACAGCTGGGACAGATTTACAGGGGATGTGTTTTTTTTATGACTATCTATTATTCATGGTGTGTTAGCCCTTACAATGTGTTTAGCCAAGGAAAAAAAAAGATAAGATATCCTCTGGTTGATTATTGACAGATTCTTGGCAGCTTGTGTCCCTGGGACTGCCTGGTCACAAATAAAATTAATCCAGCCTCTAGAAGCACTGATTCGATAACTTGGCTATGTCAGACTGGAAAATGATATGGACTGAAGAGGACAGGGGCAATCACTTGTAACAAACACTGTATTTTTGTCTCTTAAATCTCAGGCATAAGTTTGCCAGAGGAGCGAAGCTGTCAGCCCCAGGAGTGTGCAGTAAATGCTTCCCCAGAAACAGCCTGACCTGATTCCTTCCTCCTCAGGAAAGCAATGTCTGTTCTGAAGGTACCAGTGGCATGTGCAGGAGGATTTCAGGTGACAAGTGGGTACCTCAGGAGCTGTGTCAGGTGTCAGTCAATCAGAGATGTCCTTGTAGGACATGGACAAGGAGCCAATCTCCCCTCAGCCTGGAGAACACCATTGCTAGCACACACTGCTCTGCCTGCCCTGGCAGCTACATGGGCACGTTCACCTGAGCCATAGGCAGCAGAGATCAGTGTCTGGCTGGTGTGATTTACACCATGCCAGATTTCAGAAGACATGGATATCAACTGCAAAGCCACTAGAGAGAACAAAAGTCAAGACTCAGCCACAGGCTGTTCAATATTTTGGTATCCCCAGAAACATCAGAAGACCCCAAGGCATGACACTGAATTGTGGTTTTGTTCAGCAGCTGAAACCTGATTTCTTCCCAAGCTTTGTCTTGTAAGCTTCCCCAATTTTGAAAAGGAACAGCTTGCAAGGAACAGGAGAAACTGCCAGTAGCATTCCTGACACCAGCTTATCTGACCAGTACCATCCCATAAAAAGAGGTGACAGGGATGAGTTACATCCCCCCACTTCATTCACACACACACACACACACACACACACACACACAGTTGCCATTAAAGTGCCATCCACAGGTTTTTACCTTGCCTCTATCCTACAGAGTTCAGATGTTGCTCAGGAATTACACCCCTGTTGCACTTTAAGCATCTACAAGGCCTGATCCTAAAACCACTGTATGCAGGGACTGTATCTTTCAGAGGCTGAATTTCCCAAAAGAGGAAAGCTTGGGGAGAAATCTGCAGAAATGTGATGTGTTGAGCAGAGGTACCAACATGCACAGAAGACTGCCCTCAACCCCCCTTGAGTGTGCTGCACATTCTCTCCCAGGACAGGTTCAGCCCCCACTCTCACAATGAACAAAAACACTGCTGAGCACATCCCAGCAGCTCAGGGCACTCCTCTCACTGGAATTTTACTGTCCAGGTTCTTTGCACACCTGCATCTCCCCTCAGTTTTGTTTGCTGCAGTCCCCTCCGAGCCACCACTGCTCATGTGGATGTATAAGCACCAGGAAAAGCTTTACAGAAGTAATTTCTTTAAAATGAAGCATTTGTATTCTGCTCTGAGCTGAGGATCTCTGCCAGCAACACAAGCAAGAGATTTTTTTCGGTCAGCTGGGCAGGCTCCTTCTGCTGGGAATTACAAGAGCTGATTGCAAGCTGGGTTTGTTTCAATCTTGGTCAAGTCACTTCAACCCTTCAGAGCTTTTCTTTTCAGACTCACTTGTCTGCTGTTGACTATTAGATAAAGATGAACCTAGGCCAATTAAATAGCAGCTCTTTTAATTAGCTTTTTCCTCTCAGCAATCATGGGAAATACTGTTTGCTTGCACAGCAGATATAACAAGATTCAAGGTGAAGGTATTTTATTATTGATCTTGCACAGTTCATTGTGCTCACAATTCCCTTGCTTAGAAATGCCAAGACAATCAGAGACTGGAGACAGCTTTTCAGCAGAACCTCGCTTCTGGTTCTAACCTGAAGTGTTGTTTTAACTCATTCATCATTTGTTTGCTTTGCCTCTTGGCTAAGTACCTCACCCCACCCCTCCACATGACTTCTTCCTTTGGTTGACTCCATGCATGACTTGACTTCTAAACTTCAAGAGGTCACCTGACACACAGGTCAGTCAAACATTAACTCTGCAAGCGCCCTGGTGTCACCAGGACACCACCAGCTGCTCACACATCCTGGGCTCATGAGTCACCAAGGTAGGTCATCCCATCCAGCACACTCAGGTACTGCCCAGCTAGCTGCTCTTACTGCTCCATTAGCAGGAGCCATGTGCCTTTGGGAGAAAGAAAGCAGAAACTATCAGCTACCTGCTCATCACTCCAGGGCACATGTTCAAAGCATCCTCCTGCCATTGGCAGAGAAACCAGGAGTCCCCTTCCCTAAATAATTAACAACGACCCTGAAAGCCCAGATTGGGTTCTGTTTGTATGTCTTTACCAGGCATTAGTGACCAAAGCCTGAACTTAAACAACAAATACCTTACTCCAGTCGGCACTATTGTCATCGTGGGGGCTGTGTGGCCTCCAGAGATACCCGCAGGATGCCCTGACCTTGGAGCAGTGCTTGAGCTCAGAGGGCAGGGCTCTGCACCTGCCCGTGCCTGCCTGGGACAGCCAAACACACCGGCAAAAGCTGAGGCCAGGACAGCCCCAGAAACCACAGTCCAGCAGCCAGATCTGGGCAGAAGAGCTGCGACCATCAGCGAGCTGGATACACGAAATAAAGCCCAGATTGTGCATGGGTGGGAGAGACTCATCATCCTCACTCCTGCTAAGACCTTCTGAAGGTGCTAATTGCTCTCTCTAGGAAACCACATTCCCCCAGCTCCAGTTATGTCAAGACACGTGAGGTTCAGCTCTGTTTTATCTCTGGTTGCGATACCAGGTGGGTGAAACTGCAGCAGGGAAAGGACAAAACCAGCGAAGGTCTTGTGTTGTGTGACGGAGGCAGTGACGCATATCAAACAGAAAACTTCAAAAGCCCTTATCCAGCTCAGAGCTGGGTGATGATGTGTCTCCTCAGAGAAAGCCGATAGCCTTGAGAGACAAAGGGCCTCCTGAGAGCCAGGAACGCGCTGCGCCTCCCCGCCTGCCTTCATTAAAGCTTTGGGCCAGTTCCCAAAGAGCCGAGTCTCGGCTGAGGCTGCTGCCAGAGGGGTAGATAAGAGCACAGAAAAGCTGCATCTGCAAACCCCTTCCCTGCCACTCCCCCTCCCCGGGCCTGCCTGTTGCACCAGCGCATTTACCTTCTGTGCTTCCCACCTTTCATTTTTTCTTCCCATTTCTGTTTTCCACCATCACCACAACCCCCAGATACAGAGGCTGCACCAAAGCACAGCAACTTCATTCCAGGCTCTGGTCACCATTCCAAAAGCACCCCTGTGCCTGTCTCAGCCTTGGTTTCATCCAGGACATGCAAACTCAATGAGCACAGCTTGGAGAGAAGGCACAGGTGGCCCAAGGGCAGGGCCAGCTTCAGGCAGAGACCTGTGAAATAATCACAAAGGAGTCATGCTGCAAATTCAGACAGGAAGGGAGATGTATCAGATCCCACCAGAGCCCTGGGGAGGACTTGGACAGGCAGGCTGCTCTTACTCATCCTGTAATTCATCTGAGAGAGAACTTCTTTCGCTTCCCATTGCACAGTTATCACTGCCACATCTTCAAATATCTTAACCTGTGTCTCGGAAAACCTTCCCTTTTATAATCACCAGGATTTTAAAATAATTTATCCATTTGTCTTTATCAATATCACAACCAAGGAGTTCTTGAAACTGTTATTTGACCTGAGATGGGGACAGGATAGCAAAGAGTCAATACAGTAAGAGAAAATAAAAAATAAAGAACCATCTGTAGCTTGCACAGTTTTTCCATGGGAAACCCACCATTTTGTATTGCTGGATCCTTTGCAGCTCAGGGTAGAAAGGATACACACCAACAAAATCCAGGGTGACAAGTTTTGACCTTAAACTTGCATCAGCATGGGCAGATTACAAAGGCAGCAGCTGTGAGTCTCCCCAGGTCACCCTTCCTAATCACCCTCTCACCAGGGAGCACTTCTCCCTCAGGCACGCACAGAGGTGTCACAGGGGACCCAGCTCTGCTGGCAGACAAAGCAGAGGCACAGTTTTTGGGCTCTGGCAAAGCCTCATGCTGATGTGGTGCATTCCCAATCCAGTCCACAACCTGACACCCAGTGGCATCACTTCAGCAGCTTCAGGCTCTGTTCTTATCTATGTCTGGAAACTTTCTTTCCTGTGGAGGCAGCAGCTTGGTGAAAACTCGAGTGGCATAACTAAATCTTGTGACAGAGTCTGACAATGTTCTGATGCCTCATGGGACCATGTTGCTTGTGATCTCTGCTTTCCTACCTGAGACAGAGCTGCCAACAGATTCAGAGTGGTTCCCCATTCCGTGGATTTAAATGGCAAAAGGGCAGGGTTAGATATTAGGAAGAAATTCCTCCTTGTTTGGGTGGTGAGGCATTGACACAGGTTGTCCAGAGATGCTGTGGATGCCTTATCCCTGGAAGTGTTCAAAGCCAGGTTGGATGGAGCTCTGAGCAACCTGGTCCAGTGGAAGGTGTCCCTTCTCATGGCAGGGGTTTGGAACAAGATGCTCTTTAAGGTCCCTTTCAACCCAAAGCATTCTATGAGTCTGTGATCTCCAAGCACAGCTACAGGAGGTGGCTTTCTCCTCTTCCTGCACTTTGGAGACAATATTTCAAAGAAAGCTGCTTAGAGCAGCCAAACCAGCAAGCTCCCCTCATTAAAAGGGAGCTGCTGCTCTACCAGATACAGCTGCCATACCCCTGGCAAGCAATGCCTGCAGCAGTGCCAGGACTAAGCTCATGGTAATTAACATTATTAGACAGGTCATGCTTCTGATGTGCTTTACAGCAGGCAGAGAAGGATAACTGTCCAAATTCCAGGTGCTTTGGGACTTACAAGGAGTCACCCTAGAAAGCCAACTGCATCAGGTTACTCAGGATGCTGAGCTTCACATGAAAAGGAGACCAGCTATTCTCTAGGGGGTTATCTACAAGCCCTTTCCATTAATTGCTTCGTTAGAGTCTTGCAGAGAGAGTTCTGGGCACACGGGCAGTAAAACCCAAGAAATGCACCCTGCTGGCAGGTGGAATTGCTGGCCAGAATCTGCTCACTTTGCATTTGCTTCCAAACTTGAAGCTGTGCCCTAAAGAAACCACAAAGCAATCATTCTTCAAAGAGAACCTCAACAGGGGGACAGGATTGGTTTGGCTTTCCTTGTTGCTTTCCAAAGTCCCAGAAAAGAGAGGATATTATTTGTTCACATATGAAATCTCATATGCAGAGTTACATCTGCAGAAAATAATAAAGAGAGCATTGATGATAGAAAATCCAAGAAATAGCTCCAAGATCCATGTGTTCATGGAAAAACTACTATTTTTCTTGACTGTAAACACATTTAGGGAACATAAAAATGCAAAGAATCAGGTTACGTTACAGATCTGTGATTGCCTAGTTTATTTTACACACATGCAACTCTCAGCCTTTCAAGTTACAGCTCAAATTCTGCAGTGGTCTCCAAAAATCTGAGAAACTTCCAAGTCTGAAAAAATCCTGGCTTTTGCTCTGGTACCCAGTTGAGACCTTTGACAAGATTTTCTGACCAGTTAATACCCCAGCTTAAATTAACATGGAAGCAACTGAGTAGTTTTGATGGAACCTGACAAGCTGATACAAGAATAGATTGGTGAGTGGGCTTTTAAACTTTAAGTCTGAGGATTTCTCTGAATCCAAAATGAGAGCAAAAATGCCACGGTTGTAAAATCCCATAAGACATTTTGAAATTATTTGAAGGGCTCCTTATAGGCCAAAGACTTTGAGTTTCTCAGAATCTGAATTTCTATCCCTTTCTCATGGCAACAGTCAGGTTCTGAGCATGATAATCAAGTGAAAATGGATTCCAGTTCTTTCAAGCCAATATCCACAGCAGAAAAAATGGTGCAATCCAGGTGTCCAGTTTTTTGAAAAATCGGGCTAATTTTTCTTTTCCTTTTTAAATATGTAGGGCCTGGACACAAAGCTTGAAAGGCTGAAAAGGAGAACAGCACAGTGAAGAAAAAGGGAATTCCACCTCTCTGTTCAGCCACAGCCCAGCCCCAAGTTCTTGTGGTAAGTGCTAACTGCACTAATTTTTAAAAGTCCATTTTACGTATTTTGGAGAAAAAGCAGAAATGAAAGCAATGTGAACTGTTAGGAAAAACCAGCAGGGAAGGGAAAGGGTTACAAACACTTGGTACAAGCCTTATATCCTATTCAGCAAGGGAACTGCTCAGAGGAACACAAGCTACTTGTATAAGAGACAGTTTCACCCACTCAGCTCAAGGTGATTTTGAAGCACAAAAATGCTGTGGAACACAGCACTGCCTATACTCTGCTCAAAGGAGCAAATGTTCAGCCAGAGGAGAATTCAGAGTGAAAGGCTGCCAAGGCACAAGTTACATGGGTACTCAAGATAAAAATACCTGCAAGGTGCATTTTTGAAAGCAGACCTGTTTCTGAGAGACACATTAAGATGCAAGAAGTACTTTGACAACAGCAATTTACCAGGGCGACCTGTTAGAATCATTAGGTGAGTTAAAAGAAGTGACTTCAGAATTATTGCACTGAATAGAGTCACTACATATAGGAGAGAGAATTCAGCTCTGCACCTCTCCTAGAAATTATGTATTTTGATTTTTCCATGCCAGGTCCCCTTTACTTGTATACATTCATTCTCCCAGCATAATGGCATCCATTTGAATGAGGAAAAACATCTTATAAATCCTTCAGATTTTGCTGGGGGTTTTTGGTTTGTTTAGTTTGGTTTTTGGGGGTTTTTGTTGTTGTTTGTGGGCGGTTTTTGGTTTTGTTATTTGCCATTGCTTTGTTTTTACATATTCTGCTAAAAATCGTTTGATGACATTGGAACTTCTTCATATTTGGTATTTCCCAACATGGGAAATGAGGAAGAAAGGGTTTTGCTATTAGAAAAGAGGGAAAGGATTCAGGTCCAGTTACTGGCTACCCCAGAGGAGCCCTTTTTGAGGCAAATCAACTTGACAAGCACTTTCAAAATACTCCACGTTTCAGAAATAGATCAGTGACCAATATAAAATCAATATTGTCCAGAACCTGAAACCAGTATTTGTTATTTATAGGAATATTACACTTCACCATCTATCAGCCCCTAAATTGCTTGCAGACTGCATCTTACCCATGCTGCCTTCTTGGGGGGGCTTTAGGAGCACCCTTGGTATCAAGGAGATCATTTTACCATTACTACACATTAATTTTTAGCAATTTCCTGAAGTTTATGACTTCACATTTCACAAACATCCCTCGAAGGCAAAACTGAACTCTACCACCTCTGTGCAAGGCCAAAATCCAAACTAGCACCTGCATGATATGAAGATGGCTGAAATGCAAACTCGTGTTCCTACTGAGGATGCTCCAAGAGACGCAATAAAACTGTCAGAGATCCCCTCAAAAGGAGAAGCAATGCCCTCCAAACAAGGAGCCAGTACAGCATCATGTGGAAGTCAGAAATCACCACTCACCACCATGATGTGACTCATCACCTGATGGACAAGGCAAAGACAGCAGAGCTAAAAGAGGAGCAATGAATGCTCTTCACATCAGCCAGAGACACGGCAACAGATTTGGGATGCTGGGGGAGACAGCACAGCCTGTTTGCCATCACACCCCACATGACAGATCTTATATTAATCCTTTCCATTTAAGAAAGGAGGTGGAAAGGTGCCCTTTCCCTCCAATGCAAAGTTAGAGAGGGGGAAGCTCACAGCCCCTCCTGCTCTCTCCACCCCAGTTCCTTCACCTGATTGTGAGATGTGGAAATGTCACAATGCACAGGCTTTTGCTCCAGCCACTTCAGCCAGATGACATTCCTGCTCTCTGTGCCTCTGTGAGCAGCAGTTTCTTGGTGAGGCTTTTAAGGCATCTCCTGCTGCACAGTCCTATTTACCTGGTGTTCCTTGCGTTCCGACACAAGCCCGAGCTATGCGCACAACTGGCTCCTTTTAGCCATGGCACATCCAGAGTGACCAATCCATGCCTTCCCAGGGTGTTAGTTTAGCAAACACGGTGTGTTTGTCACTTAGCCACAGCACAGATCACAGCACTCTGCTCACACTCTTTCCTTTCAGACAGGGAGATGCAAGACTTGCCAGGAAGCCAACAGAGGGTGCTGGGCAGACAAGAGCTGCAGGGACAGCCAAACCCCAGTCCCTCTGCAGGTCTGGAGTCTCTCCCTTAGGAATGTCTGAAAAATGCTTGTGGCTCCACTACAAAATAAAACAAAAACCACTTCAAAACCAGCAACTGCATTGGAGCAGGTGGATAGTGAGCCGGATGGGATGCCCTCCCACAACAATTTGTGAGGTTTTAAATATCTCCACTCAGAGAAACTAAAAAGTCAGAAAAAAAATCTCACAATTTCTCCAGAAATAAGAACGCTGGGGGAGGAAAAGAGGAAGAGAACATTTTGTTTCTATTCATTTTCAGGAATTCCATTTCAGTTCCAACATTTTTTTTTAACTTTCAATTAATGCTAGCTATCAAAATGAAGCAGCATTTGGACCTAAAAACATTGAAACTTTGCCATTTAGAAAAGGTCAAACAGTTTTCAAAACATTTTCGTCCAATATTTTTCAGCAACTGAAATTCATCAAACCCAACGTTTTCCCACAAAATTGTTCTGTCTCAGACAATTGGCATTTTCTGAGGCATGATGCTCCTCAGGGGATCTCCCTGCCCAGCCCAAGGGGCTGCTCCTTCCCTTTTGCCACCAGCTGCCCCTGCTGTCCTGTCAGACCTTGGTAACACATCCCGGCCCCAGCTCAGGAGATCAAGTCAAGCAAAGTCTGACACCAGGCCTGGATATGAACATACAGGGGCCATTACACACCTCCCTATCTCAATGTTTTAGCTGCATTTTGTATCTCTGTTTCATCACCCAAAAAGCAGTCACCAGGCAGAGGAGTAAGGAGAGGTCTCTCCCAGAAACCTGCAAATCCCAAACACCTGCTTGGATGGGATTTACTGACAAATGACTGTAAAACAGGGAGGCTGCACAGCAAGGGCTTCACTGAAGCTACAGAAGGTACTTCCACGGGTTGTGAGCAGAGTTACACAGAGCCTGGCATGAGTTACTTCTGCTCTGACTCCATGCTAAGATGTGTCTGGCTCACAGTCAACTTCATCTTTGCATAGGCAGACGAGCTCAGGTTTGTCTGTGCTCATCTGTGTAGACATGAGTAACATGCTGGAGCCAAAGTCACAGTCTAGTCCTAAACAATCTCCATCAGAGCACAGCAAACCACATCAATTAAAGGAGAAGAGACTGAAGCCTTCACCAGGAACTTACCAGGGGCTGAGTCAACAGGAATGCAGACATTCACCTGTGCTGCCAGTGTTGGCTGGCATGGGAAGCAGGAATAGCACCAAACAACAGCCACAGACTTCCTCAAAATTATACAGGACCATTAAAATCAAAAGGCAGAAATGCCATATTCTCTTCTCTACATACACTGTCTCTCCCCAGCCCAAGCCATTTAGAAAACCAGAGCAGTACTGAAGGGGCACTTTCACATTTCAATAGAAACTAAACATTCCCTCCCAGAAACTATCAGGATCTGGGGCTGCAAGTTCAGCTCTCTACACCTGTCACTCTGTAATACAAGCTGCTTCCAACAATCCTCTTACAAACACAGCCCTGAGGAGCTATTACAAGTGAGTAGGGCTGGGAACTCACAGGGTCATCACCTACTCATTGATACACAGACCCACAGCACTTTCCCCAGTTAAAGCAGCCTCGAGTTAAGCCTTGCTCTCCGGATCTGGAGCCTCCTTGCCAGACATCTACAAAAGAAATGACTGTCGAAGGCTTTTGGACTGTGCCAGTCACCACTGTCTGTAGGTGGAAAAAGCATTGTGCAAGGAAGGTTTTCATCAAGGACCTGTTCCAGTAAATCCAGCTCTAACACGGGATGCCAGAGGGATTTCTCTCACACACAAAACACTGGACTCCTCACAGCACTCCAGCCAGGGAGCTGAAAAGGGCCATGGCACAGAGCCCTCCCTTACAGTACCACCTCAGCTGGTGGCCTCAGCTCCAAGGGGGAAACAAGCACACACAGTTTTCTCTCAACCTGGAAAGAGAATAGAAGCCAGCACTGCAGGAACCCAGGGTGATGGGAGCCAGGGCGGCAGACGGGAGCTGGAGAATCTGGACAACACCAAGGTCATTCGTGTTTCCTTCAGCAAAATCCCAAATATGTGGCTCAAGCCCGCCATAAACCAGGTGCAGAACTGAGTACACAGGTTATATGATCATCACTCTGTGCTTCAGGTGGATGGTTCATATTACTGAGCAAACAACTGCTGCATCTAGCACAGGATGGGTATACTGTGTTCTTGCAGAAAAATCACAATTATTCTATGACTCAAAAAATTAATCTTGGGGCTTTTTCAAGCTTCCAGGTCCTCTTTCAAGAGAGGTCCAATTCTCAAATCTAAGTCCAAACTGTGAAAGAGCCCCAAAAGGACACCAATCCTTCATCCCACTTCAGACTGGGTTTTTTTCTGCTCACATACTCCCTGCAGAAATAATATTGTCCATGTTCCTACACAAGTCCTCAGGAAGCCCCAGAGCAATAAAGGGGGAAAGAATCAAGACCTTCTCCTAATAAATATACAGCAGAAACTATCAAACAACTTTGTGGGATTTGCTGAAGCAAGAGCTGCTTAAGCATTTTTCAACTATAAAGTACGTGGCATTTACCTATAGCCTTAGTTTCAGTTTCTTGAATGCTTCTAACAGTGTAAGTTTTTAAGCAGCACAGAACAACGCCCCAAATCTAAATTGCAGGTTGGATTTAGAGAAAAAAGCACTAAGCTTTTCTAACACAAAGGATGGCCAGAACTCCATTTCCAAGCCCTGTGTTTCTACCAGCAGTGACTGACCCTCATGTACACCTGATCTGTCACATGCTGGTGTTCTTCTACCCCTTCTGAGCCTTTAGTAGCCACCTGAAAGAAGGGCACAAGAGTTATTCAGTCCCAATTCTTCCTTAGGTTCTTTTTTTTCCCACAAGATTTACAGATCACCAGTATGAGCAAGATCTTCACATCTCTCTTCCCCTATGACCCAACAAGCTGGTTTGGACAATGTTTCTGCCTCAGCAAAGGTAACAGCAATCCTTTCCCCAGTTCCAACAAGTCCATGAAGAGGCAGAGCTGGGTGCAGGTCCACAGCACAGGGATGCTGGAAGCAGAGTCTTACCCTGCCTGGCCCTGGCCAAGTCTATTTGCCTTGGTTTGCTTGCACACACAGGTGGAACAGAGAGGCAGCAAGAGGGGAAAGAATTAATTTGGAAGAGCTCTTGGCTCCTGCATCTGCACCTTATGCTTGACAGGATGGGGCTGGATGGAGAGAGTGACTGTGTTTATTCAGCATGTTTGCACAGAGAAGCTCTCTCTTTCCGGGAAACATTCAATCTGTGATGCCACCCAAAAGTACCTGGCTCGGGAGAATCGCTGGGCTGGGCTCACACTCAGCTGCTCCTGCACTGGATGGACACCAGTGTTTGCAGAGGTGGTACTGGCCAGCTGCCTGGCACAGGGCAGCTGCAGAGAGAGGATTTATTTCTCCTCAGACTTAGCCCCTTTTGTTATTGCTGGGCCATGTTTTACTCCCACCTGCTCAGGTAAGGAAGGTAAGAGGAACTGTTTGTGACAAAATGAATTTTTATGAATTCTACAAAAGAATTGCCCAATCTTCCCCTCTCTTCCTGGTCAAACTCTCCTTCCTGGGAGGAATTTTGGGCAAGTCATTGAGGTGGTTGGGGGTTTTTAAAGCAAATTTACACCTGAAGCATCGTGCAGGAAAAGGTAATCCCAGTTCTGAGTTGCAAAATGTCATTTAACTGCTTTGCTTTGACCCTCATACACACAAGGGACACCAGAATACTGCACAACCAACATCCAAACAGTTTTGTAGGAACAGCACAGCCTCAGAAGGGGCAGGGATTTTGTGACACTGACAGCATTTTACTCAAGCCTGCTTTACCTCTGGGACCTCTATCAAATCTCATTCCTTGCAAACACCAGGGCATGCCAGTGTAAACTGTTTGCTGAGGAGGTAAGAGTCTCCATTCAAGGAGGTGTTACTGCTGGGAAGCTGAAAAAAGTGATTTCTGTTGAAGCCCTGCTTCTCCTCCAGCACTTGTTCCATTCAGACAGTTCAGCTCTGCTGCACTCAAAAGACAGCCAAAAATCAGGGTGAGGAGTGCCCAGGTTGAAGGGCAAAGTCAGTTTTGGGGGGAGGGCAACTGGGAGGTGATTAGATGAGCATCAAAAACAGGTTCATCATTTGGGACATTCCCTTGTCATGCACTGCCCAACCAAGCACAACTTGGAAACCACAAAAAAGTGAAAGGATAAAGGCAATGGCACAGGGCCAGCTGCAGCCTGTGCACATGGGAAAATTATTTGAGCCATCCACTCAAAAGTTGTATCTACTGATTGTTGATTAATGGACCCTGTACCACCAGAGCAGCACTGGCTGCTCTGGTACCAAACCATGCTGCTGGTTTCTGTGCCTTGGACCATGGGCCAAACAAGGGACAGACCCACTCAGCTGCACTCTTTTGCCACGTACATCTCAGAGCCCATGTCACAAATCTACACCCACTGCATCGAAGTCCTTGAAAATTCCAAACTTCTGCAGTTATTGGAAGTTCATTTCATTAAAAAAAACTTCATCTATATTTTACAGGGTACAAGTGAGAATGCTCCTTCCCATATGGCAGGAGGAGGTTTTCCAATGCACAAACTATTCCTAGGAAGTTATAAAGCCAAATACAGATTTCCTGGAAGAAAATGTACAGCTCAAAATTAGTATGTGCAGAACAGGCCCCACACAAACACACATTACTGAGCACTGCAGGCAGCAAACCCTCCTGGCTGGGCAGGGAGCTGGAGCCCTGATGGCCAAAATGCTTCTCCCATTCTGCTCCTTTCAAGCGGAGCAACTTTGACAAGCATTTGTCTCAGTTTCTTCATCAGTTAAAAGCTGTTTGGGGCTGAGCTGATATTGCCATGTCTGGTCTTGGAGGCAGCCAAATCAGAAGTCAAAGGCTTCTGGCCCCATGGCTGGGTTTTATTAGAGCACTAAAAAGGTACAAACAGGACAAGATAACTCCAAATAGAGAAAAGGCAGGCATGTCACATGAGGCAAATCAAGTTAAAAGCTCAAAAGTAAATCTCTCTGCCTGTGTCTAATGCCTCCCAGGATGAATTCTGCTCTCCACTTTATTCCAACAATTTTTGGTGAGCTCCTACACAACATAAACCCCACAGCCTTTTCATCTATCCTCTGCAGCTTCGTGGCCAGTCTACACCCCACAGCCAAGAGGCTTTCCAGTGTCTGGGAGGCTGCAAGTACATATTTTGACTCCCACACTCCTGCCGGGTGTGGTGTGGTGCCTCACACTCTCAGAGAGCCCAGCATGCACCCACATTCCTGGGAGAGCAGCAGTCTGGGGCTCAGTGCAGTCAGGAGCTCAAATGAGGGTACTTTCATCCCAGATCCACCACCTACAGTGCAGGGGGGAGCTCCTTCACATTCTGGGGAATTTGGAGGACAAAAGGGATGTAGGATGGGACAGGGCTTTTCCCCACCCTTAGAGCTGTGATCCACAGCTGGGCCCCAGGGCTGGGGCACCAGGGCCGTGACCCATTGTCCTACACAGCAGCTCTGCTTGAGGAAGCTCCCAACTTAGTCAGCCAGTGATGCTGGGGTACAGCCTGTCAGGAATTCCCCAAAGAGATTTCTCACAAGGCTGATTCACTGAGGTCTAATCCAGCTATGGGAACAGAACAGCTTCAGCAATCTCCCAGTTTAACATTTTGGGAGGGGGAGGCGTCTTGGAACAGGCCAGAACTATTCTTGTTTTAGAAGGTTTGGTTACCTTATGTGCCTTTGCTGCTGCTGCCAGCCAGTTTGGATTTTTTTGTCAATTACCAGGAAACACAAAATTACAATAAATCTCACTGCAGTTTGGGAGGAAGATACTGAAAATCAAAATCTTGAACCAATCTTACATCATGAGAAAACTTCCTCTTCAAATCTATCCTTCTGATCCAAAAATGAAGATGAGACTGCATGAATGTTTGTAACTCCCAGAGAGACTGACTCTTCCCAGCAAAGTCTGTCATGGGCTGAAACATGTAATGACAGAAGACAGGACGAAGGATATGAAAGTAAGGAAACAAGGCTCTGAATTTTCCAAGTGGTTGTTTATGTTGGTAAAGTCCAAATTCAACTGGACTGCTCCCAGACCTATATTTTGGGTTGAAGCTGAGACACGGGGTCAGAGTCTAGTCAAAGATTTGATCTCTTTGAGCAGTTTACTGGTGGCACATGTTAAAACAAGGGAACAGCCTCAGGGCTACTCTAACTTCATGTGGTCACTGTGGTCTGGACTGAGGGATTAGGACAACACCAAGCCAGGCTTCACCCCAATGGAGGCAGTGTTCAAGGAGAAGCAATTGCAGTCTGCATCATCAGCAGGAGGAACAATGCTGCAACAGCCTCTCCCCACACTTCTCTCTGCAGGGCAGATAAAGCCGGCCTTAAAAATTCCCACAGGAGGTTTAATGGCCTGATTACACTGGAAAGTCTGGCTTTTGTGGCTACAATTTCCAAACAGGTCCAGCCTTCACCAGCAGCAGCTGATTTCCTAAGGAGTTCAGTGCCTTGCATAGCAGGAAATAACAATGAGGCAGCTGTAGGAAGAGAAGGAGAGTAGGAGGGAAGGAGAGAGACCACTGAAGCAGCTCAACTTTTCACAAGTTATAATGAGGGTAAAACTCAGAAAGGGAGCACAGAGCAATCTGAAAATCAACACAGATGGAAAAAAGGATGCTTCTGCCACTATGATCTCTGGCAGAGTTCTGTTTCTCTGCCACAGATTTCTTACATGCTCGGGGCAAATTATTATTATTTTTTTGCCTCTGTGCAGTCTCAGCCCAGTGAGACAGGAGCATAACTGCATTATTTGTGGAGGAGACAATCTCCACCCCAGTACAAACCAGAGAGGCTGTGGCATTGCAAGGGAGCAGGTACCACAGCACCCCTCACATCCTGCAGAAACCATTCGACTATGATTTCTGACCCACTGCACATTTTTCCCATCCAGCAAAACTGCTGATTAAGAAAGTAAATGTGGATAGCCTGGGTGGATGGCACCTTCACACCAGGCTGTTGTAAAGACACAGGAAAATAAACAACATCAGCAGAAGGTACAACTGGAACATGATACTTCAGTTTGATGGTTACCTAGAGCTACCTGCACTAGCTAGGTCTTTCCAGGGACACTGTGCCCTTTCTGGCCCACAGCTGTCACACACTGAGCCTCCTTCACCCTGCACTTCAGAGACCCACAGCCTTGTGGATTTGTGCCTGCCCACAAGAGGCAATTCTGTCTACTAGTGTGAATAATTTCAACTCTCAAGGAAGCAGAGGAAAAACAACTCTGGTACTTTTCTGTCCCTTTCTCAGAACTGGTGAGGGAAGTACTTCCAAGTACACCAGCTAAGGAATTACCCCAAAACATTTCTGTGAGACTCAAAGGAAACATGTACTAGAGACCTGCTTGTAAGAAGAAAATACACATGGAAAGTTCTGTGCTCAGAGCAATGAGGTTGGTTGAGTCCTGCCAATCCCCTAAAACTAAAGCTCTGCTTACTTCTAGCAGGTTTTCTCCCCTTTTATGGAAAAAAAAAAGTGTTAGCAAGCTATGGAAAAGTCCCTAGATGATGAGAGTCAAGGGGAGGTATTTGTCAGCAGGGACACCAAAACAACTTGAGTTTCTATTTGCTTGTTTTAAGCAGGTTAGTTCTGCATGAGATCAGTAAATAAAAAGCCTACATCCACCATCCCATAAATTACAATAAGCTAATTAAGTCATAATATTTGTGATTTGATATACACTATGCAAAGGAAAACATTAATGAATTTTACATAACAAGCAAGCAAAGAACATTACTTGTCAGATAGCCTCAGAAATTCATTAAACAGTCCTTTAGGAGAAGTGGCTCAAGTGCAGAGCACCAAAATGATAACAAAACCTATTAAGGAGCCTGTTTAATTAAGCACACACTTGCTGGCACATCTGACACTTATACAAGGTGTTTGTGCTAAGACAAATAAAGTCTTTCTTTTGCTGTACAGCCAAGGAGATTGCAGACAAGTCTATTCTTAAAACACAAAGATAACTCTGTGACTAAGCAGCCAAATACCACACTGTGGAAAAATCTATACAGGGGCAAGGGAATTGTGCATCTTTTCTGTAAAGGTCCAGATGAGCTTTGAGTGTGCTCTGAAACGGCTGAGTGACACAGTTTGACTCAGAGTCACACCACAGATATCTGCAACATCCCAGAGGAGGATGGAAACAGCTCATGCTGGGCTGCTCAAGTTTACAAGGCTGCTCTTGAGGAGCCCATAAAACACCAGCAAACCCCAAGGGGCAGGGTGGGCCAAGCAGAAAGCACTTTGCACCCATGCAGAAGGGACTGAGAAGCAGGGAGACCTCGTGCCTCCCTAGGGCACATTGTAGCCCTGCTCTGCATCTTCATTTTCTCTCCTGCTTGTCTTGCATGAACTGCAATGCACTGAACCCTGTGCAATACACAGGATTTATCATTTTAACAGACATGCTAAGGGTGGCTCTTACACAGCTCTGTTACACAGTGATGCCTGTGAGGAACAAACTGCCTGGCAGCACAGAACACCCATCGCTCACTCCCTCAGAGCCACGACAGGGACAGAACTCTAAATACATTCCAGTCAAACCACCCACGTGCTCCACATGCTCTGCAAAAAAACCTAAAATACCATTTTATATTCTTCACCAGAAGCATTTCTCTTCCTGTCCTATCCTCCTGCTGCTACTCTTTGTTGTTGATCATTTATTACAAGCTATTGCTTAATCACCATCTCACCAGTACTTTAGGGAAGTTCTACTGCAACTGACCCACCAACATTCAAGTCTATACAATATTCTCAGAATATAATGTAATTTATCCTTGAAACAAGGTAGTTGAGCCAGCAGACCCAGGAACTTCAATTAAAATCAGTCTGATCCCACCTTCTGCCCACAAGTAAAACGAGTCATCATCTGTCAGCTAAATGAAGTTGAGTTGGAGATAGTCCCCTTCTTTGCTTGTTTGGACGTTATGAACTTGGTTTAATCCCTCTACATTCACTTAAGAGTTGGACTCAATGATCCTTGTGGGTCCCTTTCATCTCAGAACATTCTGTGAATTCTCTGAACTTCCTGGTCAAACACCTTTGGCTGCAGGGTTTTCACACAGATCTCAGTGCTATAAGCAGATTCCAGTAGCAGCCTGTGCTTCTCTCCTGCTTGGCCCAGTTCTAATTCTCCTGGGTTTTAGTACGTGAGTCTGGGACTTCTGAATATGCAATTCTCCTGCTGACCTGGGCACCATCCTCTACCATCCCAGTTTCTTTGTAGGCAGCACTTTACTGGGAGAGGACCAGAAGCTACTTGCAAAAATTATTCATTTCCCTTCCTCAATACTTTCTCACAGGACAAGCTTTCTCAGCTCTCAATTCCTGCATTTTGAAAACTCCAACTCCCTGACATCTGTGTCTGCAGTTTTTCCCAATGCTACAGACCTATGCATCCTGCAAGCAAACAGCTCCATAAATAACCCACAGATTGGGATCCAGCCACTTGAGGTGTGTTTGGGCAGGAGTTTGCACAGTATTCCCTGCTGCCATGTGGTCTGTCTCTCCAGCATCCAACACTGCTCTCTTCAAGCCTACCTACATGAGCTGGCATTGTGGAGTTTCCTGAAGCACTGCAAACAAAAGCATGGCCAGAGAAGCTCTGACTTCCCATTAACCTGGGCAGCCGCTCAGGAACAAAAGGCATTTTACTTGAACAACTTGGGCAAGAAGTCAAAAGGCAAGCACCAAAGAGGTGGAATTGCGCCTGAAGAAGGGCTGAGAACTGGAGGGGAAGGTGAAGCTCTTTCCCCTTATACAGATGAAATAACCAGTCAATAAAATCCAGTCACTGGCTCACTCTCAATCACCTTTAAGTCAGGAGCTTCCAGGGCTTTGCTGATTCCAAATAGCACCCAGCACCACACTACAAATCCTGAGGCACATCTCAATGCATTGCTCACCAAATTCTCAGTAAAAATACTCTTGGGAGGTGCCTTCACACTTGGCCACAGCCTTTAGGGACACAAACACAGGCCCACAGATTTGAACTCTTTAGTGTTTATCGGTCTGAGACTTAAAAAAAATAAAATAGTGGAAACCTACTACATGCATGAGAAGTGAGGTATGTTCTCCCTTCTTTGCCCTCTTATGCTTGCAAAGTCACCAAGCTTCCCAAAACAAAGAAACTGCAAACCTATCCCAGGAAGACAGCTCTAAATTAATTTCAGAGAGCTTCCTCCCCTGCTCCCCAAGCCCCACATCAGATGTAACAATCCCCACCTGCCACAGTAATCCCTGGATCCCTGCCTGGCACAGACCAGTCAACCCATGGCAGCCCTTCCCTGCGCCAGGTGGCTAAGGCCACAAAATCATCTGTCTATTTGCCAGGCTTTATTTCAAGCACAGCTTTATCACCAATTCTGTGTTTTGCTGCAAAAGAACAACACAAGAAACAAAGAGGAGGGCGGAAAGTCTGAGTACAGCAGTGCTGACAGAATCACTGCATTTCAAAAGCCATTATAAATGGTTATTTACAACCCTAAGGGCTCTGAGTACCCTATTCCTGCGCATTTCAGACAACCCTATTTAGATGCACCTGGGTCTAGGGTCACCATGAAGGATAGCAGGGGAAACCTGACCCTCCCTATAATTCCTGAAAGTATGCATGGCATGCTTTTTTCTCCTGGTATTTACAGCCAAGAGAGAGATGCTGGTAGGCAATCTCTGGCAATGAAAGGTGAGGTGTCTGCCCAGGATTTTGCAAAGCAGCTCAGCTCAGTCACCCGTGGCTTGTCCCCTTCTTCCTGGCTGCTGGGCTGGCAAAGCCAGGTGTAGTCATTGCTTGGGTTCACACCTTCTAAGCCATCTGCTGTCACTGCTTGTCTCTGTTCTGAAAGGAAGGCAAATTTGTGCATGCAGTGTTTTTTAAAACTAGAGTACAGGTACAGCCTGAAAGCAATCCCAGGCTGACCCCACTCAGCTGAGAGGTAAAATTTTTACAACAGTAACAGTAGCTGGCGAGAAGAAAAGTCCAGAAGAGGATAGGCTAGGAGCTCAGGGAAACCTATTTTCCAAACATTAGTTGCCATCTTCCTTGAACACAATACATGTAGGGCTTCTCCAGGGATTCTGGTCTTCATCTCAGCACAGTCTTCTTATCAGGCAAGTCATCAAAAAGTCCTGAAAGTCCAGAGGATTCCCGAGTAATAGTTCTCTGCATTATCAGAACTCTCTATCTCCTCCTCACCCACACTGATGCAAAGTTAATTGAATAATGAAAGCAGTTCAAATTGCCCACAGCTTGTTCCTATCTCTGCTTTCAATTTCCTCTGATTGAGGCTGATTGAGGAATGTCTCACCTGTCTCCTGGTGCCAAACTTTAGGCCAAGAAGGAATATTTCCTGGAAGACATTGTCAAGGAGAGCTGCATTTCACCCTTTCCTCTCCAGTGTTCAAGTGCTGAACTTTCAAGGACAGCGGGGTGGATTTTTCCTCCAGCACTCTCAGCCATGAGTGCTCTGCATTTCTCCTGCTCTCCTTTGTGTTGTAGAATTGCTCCTTCAGACTTTTTTGATCTAAAGATTTTAAGGTAACTGAAGTGCTTTGTGCAAGAGGCAGCTCAAAATGAAGCATTTTTCTCCCCTTTCCACCAGTTTCACTAAGAGCACAAGTCCATCAAAGTGACTTTAGGCTGCAAGCCCCTGCTCAGCAGAGCTGCCAAAACACATTTTGGAAACCAAAATGCACAAGTTCTGTGCTTTTCACCACTTGAATCACAGGGGAAGAAAAGAGAAATCATTCCCCTACTGATGATTCAGGGACAGAAAAGCAGCTCTGCATGGTGGATGTTCTCCAGAGCCAAAGTCCCAAGCTCACAGGAGCTGTAGTTCAGCCTGTGTTTTCCCTGAAACTCCCTTAACATAATTCAATAGTACAATTATCTCTGAGTATGTTATCGTGAGCAAAGTACTCAGTGATGCTTTTTGGTTATTTGGAGTATGTTTATAAATTTTGAGTTATTGTACCATTTTAGGGCTAGTCAGTCTTCTTATGACAAAGAAAAATCTAGCAATTAGCTTCTCTGGTTTTGGAGCTGGAAGCAGCGTGATGTGCCATGCAGCAACACCTTAAGCTAGAAGCCCAGCTCTGGCAAAACTGCAATTGTCATTTTCAATTTAACAGTCAGGATTACAATAAAAATTACTTCCTAGTACATTCATTGAATAAGAAACAACAAAATATCACTCCAGAATTTGTGCACTTGTGTGTTTCTAATTAATTCTGACAGAGCTGGTTGGGCTTTAAAGGTGAAAAAAAATCTGTTTGGTTCTCAGAGCAAGGAACTCTGGCAAAGACACTACAGCTGAGGCCAGGGTCAAGTACTGGCAGTTCCACTAGACACACAGACCTAGGCTGGTTTATCTGGGGTCTGGGTAGAGAAACAGGGCCCTCAGGTGCCTCTGAGGGCACAGATGACAATAGGACATCTTAGAATAGAAGGGGAAAGTACAGTTAAAAGGTGATGTACGGAAGCAAAGCCAATCTGATGAAAGCTACAGGAGAAAAAAACCCTGACCCGAACGATTTGCATTCCAAACAGTACAGCTTTAAGAGATGAAAACCACATCTCACTTCCCAAAACCCTTGATGAAAAGAAAACAAATGCAGTGAAAAAAAAAATGCAGGGGGAATTTGGACAGGCATCATTCTTATCAAAGTCTGGTGCATAGATAAGACTGCTTCGGTCTTTCACAATAACCAAATTACAATCTTTCCCCACAAACCCTCAGAAATAGGGTTTCTTGCCAGTGATAGGTGTCATCCCTATTTGTACCTTTTTGATCCTGTTTTCCATGCCTCCACAATGGTGTTTCACTGGGCAAGTACTCTATAGGCTGCTAAAGAACAGTGCCTCCCCATGACCAAAGCACCAACCATAATCCTCAGGACATTTTTCCCCATTTTCTCCACATCAAAACTTCAGTCTATTTATTTCTTCTTGTTTAACAAAACACAATCAATCAAAGTTCCCTCTCTTCCTCCTGTGGGTGATGGTTTGGGAATCTGATTTTCATTTCAATCCTTCCCCTGAACTTAAACAATGCCAAAAGGGAGCATTTCAACCATCTACCCAGCCTTTCAACAGGTACAAATTTCTTGTGGGACAGAGGGGAAGGAAGGATTAAAAGGTCTATTAGCACATCTTGTTCAGCATCACAGGATGTGGTGGGTACTTCCTCCCCACTCAGGAGGGACCTGAGAAATCAATTACTATGAAACAGTTTGTATTTTGTGTGTTTTCTCCTGTGATGACACCATGGACAATCCAGGCTGCAGGAAAAAAAGTCTTGACAGATGAGTTCTGCAGTGCCTGAAGAGCTGGAAATACTTTCTCAATACCAGGACAGCTCCAATCCCTTCCCTACATTAGAAATCCAACCTTAGATAAGCTAGGGATAATTTTAGGATCTTATTTATAATCAGGGCAGGGATATGTCACTTTAAATTTGATTTAGGCAGAATAATGACGGTAATAATATAGATAACATTTAAAATCTCTGAAAGCATAAATTGCTAGACAAAGCAAAAGAAAAAAGCAGAGTAAGTTTAAGAGCAGGAACACATTCTGGTTTTACAATAATTAAGTCACACAACACCCATTATCTGGCTAAGTGAATTATATTTCCCAGGGGACCACAAGAACATTTTCTTCAGCTTTGATTCCAACTGTTCACATTTCCCCAGTTTCAGATGTCCAGTTTAATCCAGCCCTGAATTTCAAGCAACACAACAGCAGTCTTCTGTGACTGTGTGGAAAAAAACATTTTTCTGTAACAATAGGATTCTTCAGCCCTGATCTGTCTCCACAATAGCTAGAAAATCCTCAAAGGAACCCCATGTGAATTATTACTTTTGACCTTCTTGTAGGTTCTATGTGTAATGTACTTGTAAGACCTATGTAGAACACCCAACAAAGCTCCTCTGGGCTGTAGCTGGGCTGCTGGGTCACCAAATCCCTTCATTTGGGAAGAAACGAGAACAGGGGCTCCCAGGGACAACAGTTGTCCCACTTTGCCCTTCAGCGACAAATGGGCATCTCCAAAACATCACGGACATCTCCCAGCCATCCCTGGAGCATCCCTTATACTCCACTCTCTGAAGTACACAGCACACGTGGGAGGATTTTGCTATAAATCTCTGAAGGTTGGCAAGAGCTTGCAACCTTCAATATCTGCAATCATAGGTGAATTTAGGAGCCTATCAGAAAAGAGAATGTTTTATGTGCCATCAGCTTGAGACAAGCTCAGCAAGGAAAAAGAGCAGAGCAGGAGGGATTAGCACAACCCAGTGCCAAATTATGAATGCACACCACAGGTGAGAAGAGGTTTCTTGCACTGCAAGCCCCAAGCAGAGCCTTCTGGGAGGGCCAGTCCCCGCTCTCTCCATCCCCCCTGAGACAGCAACAGCCGGCAGGAGCTGCCACACTCAGCTAAATGCCTCTGCATTTCCCAGCCCTTTGGGAGGAAACAAGTGAGTGGGGCGATGAGGCAGTGCCTCTCCAAGGAAATCTCTGCTCCCTCCCTTGAGAGGCTGCCCTAGGGCAGGAGGTACAGCTCTGCTTAGCTGGGCCTGGCCTCCCACGGGACAAGGCTGCAGCAATTCAGTTTACACATTTTACAGCCTTATCAGTGAGGAGGTTTCACTTTCACAGGTGGGCTCTTGCCATGGCACATCCCCTCCCCAGGGGCTGCTCCCCACCCTGCCCCTCCTTTACCACCCCTGATTGCTCAGCATTTTCTCCCCTCCCTTCTCATAAAACTTAGTTATCTAACCTGAGCATTTTTCTTCCCTTAGTCTGGTTCTTACTCTCAGAGGAGCCATTTCCTCCTGTCTGTTGTTGATTGTTATTATTTCTGCTCTGTAAATGCATCTATCATGATCTTTTCCTCCAAGGCGTGAGCAGTCACAAGTTCCTCATATTTTTCAGGGAACCTGTTTAGCAAGGATTCTGCAAAAGAATGGTTTCTCTTCTTGTCCTGGAAGGTTGCAAGCATCACAGTACAGGGCAGCTTGCTGCTTGCAGCAGAAAACACTGGAACTATTAGCAGCTTAAAAAGCAAACAAGAAACAAACCCCCAAATCCCCAAACATTCTTTCCTGAGGCTGGACAGAAGCTCCTGCCTGACCAGCCTGCTGAGTTGAGAAACACATCACATCCCATGGCTGGAATGCTAATTAATTTTGCAACTAATGAGCTGGTGATAACACATTTACCACACTGGAGATACGAAGGACGGCACAGCTTTGATGCTCACCTTCCCCAGTGGGCAGACAGGATATCCCCAAGGCCACATGCTCTTGTTGTGCTGTGCCTATAGTTGAGGAAGTGTTTCACACCAAGATGAGTCTTTCCAAAGAATCACCTCTCCATAGAGACCTCTCAAGGGTCAGGGATCAGCACGGGCTGGCAGTTCCCTACAGGATGAGGAGTCAAGGAGGGTAACTCAGCCAGCTGGGCAGGGCTCCCCCATCCCACAGGGCATAAGTGAGACCAGCAGCCAAGTCTGGGGATGGCAGCCAGGGCCAAGACAGAGCCCAGACCATTTGTGGTGATACAGCAGATCAAAGCAGGAGCTCAAAGTGCAGGTCAGTCAGCTCCAGTGGCAGTACCCATGATCAGACACAGTCTAGTGGTCACCAGGCCAGTCTGACACCAAACTGGGAGGTCAGTCCATGGATCAGGGTCCCAGTGTGAGGCCCGTGGCCAGGCACAGGCATGGCTGTATAGAGTGGTACATCTGCACCACAGCTCAGGGAGCAATGGAAAGTTTAAGTGGAGCCCCTGAGCACATAGCAGGCTTATCAGGCTAATTACACTCAGGGCCCTGACACTTCCTCTCCACAGCCCTGGCCAGTATCATGGCCAGACATTAAGAGAGCTGGCCTCACATCCCATGGCATCTCAGTACCAGTGTTCATACCAGGCAGCCCAGGTGGAGCACGTTACAGATGAATTTTGCCACTGTCCCCTCTAAGTGCAAACTCCACAGCCTTCACAATAGGCACAAATGCCCCTTGACCTCCTCCCTCAGAAATAAGGGGGCTGCTATTCCATATGACAGAACAGCCTGTGTCTGAGGCATGGCAAGAAGGTGAAGGAATTACTAGGAACTGCTTTTTCTCCCCACATGCTGATGTGCCTTGGGGCAGGGAAAAGCAGCTGCAGGAGTAGCAGGGCACCTCCCAGCCCATCAGTACAGCAGCACAGAGGCAAAGACAAACAAAGATGCAGGAAGTGATTATGCCTTCCGATAACAGAGCTGCGAAGCTGAGCAAGCAATTGGTGATTTGAGCTGGTGCTAAGCCGTGAGGCTTTCGTTAGAGACAAACAACCTAAACTCAACAACACAACGGTGACAGTTGTTTGTATCAGTGAGAAAAGCTAAATAACCTTCCCCAATGGACACTGCCAAAATGGAACATGTGGGATAAGAGTGACAGCAGCATTAGAGAGGCTGGAAATTGGCCAAGGCACAACTGGTGCACACACACAGACACGCTCATCATTCAAGAGGAGAAGTTCAGTGTTCCAGGAGCATCATGAATGCTCCTTCCCGGGTGACATTTAACTCAGTCTTCAGACACCAGACAAGAATGCACTCTGCAATAACTGGAGATGTCCAATAATCCAAACCAGAAAAAGCTTTCCATTCTGTTGCTGAGCTGTATCCCTGCCATGGTACTCTCTGACCCTGGGTCAGAACATACAAGCCTACAATCAGAAAGATTTAATGAAAAGCATGCAATAGCCAGAGATCCTGCTGCCAGTGGAGGAGGGGAAGAGAGAGAAAGAGAGGAAAAATACATCAAATGGCTTATAAAGAAAGAAGCATGTGCACTTCCCAGCAGAGGATAGTCTTTTAAGCCATCCCACTTGGGGGAGCTTCCCCTAACTCTGAGACTTGCCTTGAAGGCAAAAGATAAACAGATCATGGGGCCAATATGAGGGCTGTGCAGCTGCACAAGTCTCTTAGGTCCCTTTTGTATTGCCTTGGCTTGTTCTTCAAGCTCAAAGGGAAGGTTAAGTTGAAGTCACCTGCTCTCTGATTCCCTGTGTACACACTTGAGCCGTCGCAAAGGGAGAGGCAGGTTCTGCCAGGGACAAGATTTATGCACTTAGTCCTTTTGAAGTGAAAAATAAAGGAAAAAGTCTTGCAGTTCTACTTTCAGAAAAACAGCTCCGGGAATATGCATTTCCCCAACACAAGTTCCATGTAGACATGACATTTAACAGTCCTCAAAAATCCCTCTGAGGAGCTGTCAGACTTGCTGATACCAGTATGTGGAAAGTAGAGAGTCTGGCTTCCCATTCTGAGAAAACCATCAGCCAGCACTGCTCCTTTGGGTTGGTTGTGCTCAAGCACTGCTCCTTTGGGTTGGTTGTGCTCAAGAGCAAATGGGACAAAGACATTCCTGCACCTTCCAACACAGAGCTTCTTTTTCATCACCAGTTCCTACCCCAGCCCAGTCCAGATGAGCTCTTGCCCAGCTCTCTCAATCCACCTATTCATTTACAGGCAGCTGAAATCTTCAAGAAAATACAGCTTGCCAAAGATTACACTTCCAAAATCCCACTGTAGTGCCTCCCCCTACACCTCCCCTTTGCCTTCTGGCCCCTCTTGTGCCTTACTCTTCCCCAAAAGTCCTCATTCCTCAGGGAATACTTCTCTGAGCAAGCTGAGACCTTCCCATTTACTGCTTATATGGCCAGGGAGGGCATTAAGGAAATAATCACTGAGATTGCAGATAATTTAGGAATAGCATGGAAACAATTTCTAAGGAGATCTGTCATCCTTGGGATATTCCATGAAGCTTTAGTTGTGCTGATGCTTCTTTTGCAGGACAAAAAAAATTAACAATATTGTCTCCAGGCTTAAATGTCTCAGAACTCCTACAGCAGCCATGTGAGTCCACTGCAAGGATCCACCCAGCCCACCACTGAGTCCAACATGAACTATGGGTTGACACCTAGGAAAGAGGCGGAATAGGTCAAAAATACATGACACTTCCCTCCTCAAACAAAAATTATTTACTTTGCCTTCAACCATTTTCAGGTGAAGAGATTTTTTTTTTGGCTTTAGAGGGTTTATGTATTCAGTGATCCCTAACAATCTTGGTTTCAAACACTATTGCCTTCCTTTGAACACGAGAATACACCTTGAACCCACAGCATCCTCTGATGAGAAGTACTCTGGGTCTTCCTACCTGTTACATCCAGAAACAACTCCCACCATTTGTTTGAAATCTGCCCACATTTGTTGGCCTCCAATTCTTGCATGGGTAAAGGTAGGAACAGGCAGTCCCTACCCATTTGCTTCATGCACCTCCAGATTTTGTTGGTCTGTGTTACATTCCCCCTCAAATCATCCCTTTTCCAGGATGAAGTACCCCAGAGTGCTTCATTGCTTCTTTTATGGGAGTTTCCACATCTCAGCTCAGAAGGTCACCTACAGCAGATGAAACTTGGTGCTTTCCCACTTTTGGAGTGCCCTGTTCTTCAGAAGTGAATTTGACTTGTACTTTCACAAGGCTTTTACAGAAAAGAAAGAAAACGCAGACAAACATTCCTTTTTTACACTCACTTTTCCTTCATTTGAAATCAAAGGCAATACTTTGAAAGCAGAACAGCTTCTCTTCTAAAAGCATGAAGATCCCCTTCTCAGAAGAGCCAAACAAAAGATCATGGCTCAGATATGGGGCTTTAACTTCCTCATCCTGTGACCCAAACCTTTGACCTCCACCATTCCCTGCTTCTCTGAGGGTGTCATAGGTCTGCCTGATCTCCAATCTGTTGGATTGATCTCAGAGATCTACAGCACTTCTCAAATACAATTTGGCCAACTCAACAGCACTCAGAAGCATCAACTTGGAATTTGAAAGTTTGACCTTGCAATTGTGGCTTTCTTTTACATGTAAGGTATTTGGGAGAGTAGGGAAGGCAGGGTAATAACTGGTGGAGAAGGTGCTGTGTTTACAGAATACAGCCATCAAAACCTCCTCAGCTGCCCATGGACTTCAGGGACCCCTCCCCTCCAGGGCAGGCCAGAGGAATTTTCAGGTAAAGAAAGATTTCTGCTGCTGCACATTAAGATGTATTTTATAACTCCCTGATTAGCCCAGAGGAATTCACTGGTTGTCGGGAGGATCAACACGTCCATAGTGCTGGGATGCTTTGGTATTAAATTACAGCTTTGGCATTGCCCTTAAGTTCAGCAAGTCAAAGGAAATAGTTGCAAGTGGTTTTATTTACTGAGCACCAAACAGGCAATAGGATTAAAGACATACAAAATCAAAATTTTAAAAGCTACAAATGAACATTTAGAGTAATTTGAAAGCGTCTCACATTTTGTAAGTATTCAGCAAACAAAATCTCAATTAGAAAACCAGTTTAATACGGTCATTCACAGTAAGGTTGTTTTTGTGGTACAGGGCATTTCAGGAGGTCCAGACTTCCTTTCACACCCAATGGGCATTCCAGGATCCCAAGAATTAAAAACTACTAATTTCCCAAATCTCAGGTCAACTCAAGAAAGAGCTTTGGACCTTCCAGTGACTAAGATCAGTCTATTCTACCTCCTTCAGAAACATCAGTGTCTCTTGCAGTTCTCCCAGGCCCAGGCTGTGAATGCAGCAAGGTTCCCACTGCCCAGGGCCTCAGCTGAGCTCAGGGTTAATCTCTGACCATGACCATTCTCTCCCACCTGGTAGAACAACTCCCAGTGGGTGCTCTTGCTTCCAGCAAGAGCCAGATGATTTCCCAGCTCTTACATTCGCAGACTGGTCTGGAGACACAAATTCACACAGCCGAGGCTGAAAATCAGTGAGGAAGCCTGTGCAGCCAAAGGGAAATCACATTATGCATTATGATGGCATTGGAAACTTTATTAAAAACAATACAAGCAAACAAAAGGAGCAGCAGTGGAAGGAGAAGCTTCTGGCCATACTGCTACCAGAAGAAATGCTCAGCAAGCTTTAACCTCAGCATGAAGGCTTTTCAAAGACAAATCCCTGTTTCAAACTGGGCATGAACCACCACTCCACATTAGACAGATGCAGCAAGACATTTAACCTGTTGTAATCTTGTTTGCCATCCACCAGCTCAGAGCAATGTGTTAGGAAAGCAGCATTAAGGAGAAGGAAATAGGGATTGTTGCAGAATAGCAGTATTTACACTAAAGAATACTGAGTGCCTTTAAAATTACAATTTTTACATTTCTAGATATAAAGAAGGCAGCAGGAATAACCATATTGGTCTCCTGCATAAAAATGTTCTTAGACTTCATCTGATGTCCCAGATTTCTTCTGGCTGAGGTAACAAGACATGGATTCTGCAGAGGCTTCAAGAGACAAAACCACAACTGTATCCCTTGGTAATTGGTGCCAAAAATTATTTAATTGTTGCTGTTAAAACCAAGTACCTTATTTTTCTAGCTTACATTTATTGAAGTTGAATTTCTAGCTGCTGGATCACATTATGCTTTCATCTGTTTTTCATCCACACACAGGCATCTCTTTACCCAATGAAATTCACCCCTGCATTTTAGGCTGACACAGCAAATGACACTCAACAGTTTTGGTCAGGAAGGAAAGGATCCTGCATCCTGCTGCATGTGAAAGGCTGCCACTGAATTCAGACAACCAAGCTGAAAGGTGATATCTGCTCTGTAGTTAAGGCTTGCTTAGAGCAATAAGGGCAAGCATCATCCCCCCCAGATGTTTCTGGAGCTTTCTGAAGGGGTGGTCTAAAGCAGCCAGTCAAGAAGGCTGGCAACAGTTGACTACTTTTAGCACTGCTGTTGAATTATTGCCATCATCAACTAAAGTTGTGATTATATGGGAGTCCAATAAGAGACAGTAAGTGCTATCAAAGTTGCAGAGAAAGTTTTGTAACCATTCCCCAAGGGGGGACGCGTGGGCAGGGGTGAGGACATGCACCCCTCAGCAGCTCTCAGGACATGGCTGTGCTGCCATCCACAACCCTGACCCTGCTGCTGTTACTGCTGTGCTTGAGAAACAGGAGCAGATTTACCCCTGATCTCAGAATCTGGGTCAAGCTTGAACAGTGGCTGGCTTCTCCAGCTGAAAGGTCTGTCCCATGACACAGGCTCTCTGGAGGCTGATGCAGGGCACAACACAGCCAGCTGCGATCAAACTGTAAAATGGAGAATTTTGAGAACCTAAATTAGAGTCCCATGGGCCTGGCAGGGGCCTAGAGAGGCAGAAAAGGAGAACCCAGCTGTCTCTATGAGCTGTGGTACCACCATCCATCTCCAGGACAGTGATGCTGTTCACAATCACAGTGGGAAAACATATTTGTAACAGCAACACTCGGAACAGTCTGTCTCCCCCGCCCAGTCATGACACAAGGGAGGAAGCAGCTGGGGCAGCCAAGCAGCACCAATTGGCATTTACACTCTGGCCTGTAAATTGTGTCAGAGCTGGTTTCTGTGTAGTTCAGTCATTCCCTTCATGAGGGTATGAGTGCCTGGGGTAGGGGAGCACAGATAATCCTGGCCAGGACCTGCCCAGAAGGCCCCTATAACTCCTTACCAGACCCCTGAAGCAGCAGCTCTGCAGCAGATCCTTGGACACCAGCAATGGATTGCTACAGTCTTAGAAAAATAGCTGCCAGGCTTTGCTCTCCCAGTCACAGCCTTGACACAAGCCACGTGGGCAAGATGAGTCCTGCCAAAGAGGGCGCGTTTGAGTGTTGAGATTAGGAATTTCCCCACTCCGGGCCAGTGGAGAAACAAAGAGCAAAGGGGAACCAGCCTGCCATGGTTAGGCCAATAAAAATCTATTCCTTATGTCTGTTGTCAAGATGTGGAGAATTTTTTCCATGAAAGAACTGACAGTGGGGTATGCATGTGCGCTATAGGGAGCAGGTCACTCTCTTTCACTGTGCCAATTAGTCTCTCCCAAACGACATTTTCTATTTTTAATTCCAGGTACTTCTTAGTGTATGAGAGGTTCCAGACAGGACTGATGCTTGGACAGCTGGGACTCGCCCCCGCAGCCCAGAGCCAGGACAAAGCCAGTCCTCCAGGTAGACTGTGCGTCACAGCCTAGGAAAATTCCTGCTTTCCCTTGTGCCTCAGGCATGTGCACACACACACAGTCCCAGATCCAGCTGCAAAGCAAACCTGCTCTAGTTTGGAGTTAGCAGGCACAGGAAAAAGGCTGAAACCTGACTCCAAAACCTCCAGTATTGACTGGGCCCAAGTGTTCCCCTTTCCATGCCTTGAGATTTTCCCTCCCCCTTCTCCCACATGCATCCCCTCAGACACAGGATCACCAAGCTGAATTCACCAACTAATCTAAATAAGCACCCCGTGTTTCCCAGACTAGCAGGATAGAAAACCTGTCTGACAGCTGAAGTTCCTGCAAGAAGCATGATGAGGTGCTAAGAAAATAATTGTGCTTACAAATTCTTTGGGCTGAAACAGCTGCTTTTGTAGCTGGATGGGTTTTTGGCTGGCAGTCAGCTCTCCCTGCAAGGCATCTCTACAAGACACTCCATTTACTTCCTGTTCCCTAGCAAGTCCCTGCAGGAAAGCAAAGAAACTGGGATTAAACATATATGACAGAGCCTAGCCAAGACACACAATCTGAATTCCCAGACAAAGTGCAAGACAAATATAAGCATCACAGAGAAACAAACGTAATATGGGCTTAAGTCTTGCATGAGCCCTCTGTAAATGTGATCTAACAGCAGGCTGCACCTTCCAGCCTGGCAGATTCCATGAATGCAAGGTCTGCAACACATCAGAACTCACAAAGAGAGACACAAGGAATCAGGGATTTAGAAAGAGGCTTTAGGGATTCACCCTAAACTTGAAGGACATACAGCCCCTACACTCAAAATGGCAGTTGGTACACTGACATAAAATGAATGGGGTCTCTGAGTCCCAACCCAGTTCTGCACAACTGGAGCTGCAGGACTCTAGGTTTTTGACCGGGAAGGGAAGAAATTAGAAACAAAAAACTTGTCTGAACTGACCTCTCCCTGTCTGTTTGGGACAGGCACTTGGTGGCCTCTAACACCATAAGAGCACCTGATGTCTGAGTGACATTACCATTGTACCTCCAGTTGTACTACAGATGAGTCAACAGCAGATTAAAGAAGGAATAAAGGAGTGAAGCCCGGCCACAGCCAATGTTATATTCTTAGTTTTCCCAAAATAGTTTTCTGGGGTCCCAGCACGATACTCCAAGCACTAAATTTCCTTCATAAGATTAACAAATCCAAAGGCTGCTGTCCACCCATGAAGGATTTAATGAATACCTACTAGTAAAACCCTCAAGTGTGAAACCTTGAGTATTTAAGTTGAATGTGGCTCTTCACAGGTTTCTCCTCTGCTCAGGAGGAGCCTGAGACTTGAGGTACTGAGCAGACACACCATGACCCACTCCCCCCAGGGGAAATCGCACTGAATCCAGCAGCATTGTCAGCCCAGCAGGAAGCATAAATCTCACAGGAAAAGCTATTCTAGTGATGTTTCCAGGACGGTTTTCCAGATCAGAGACATTTTGGGATCAAAGCCAAGGCAGAGCTGGCCAGCACCTCCAAGATGGTGGCTAAGTGGAAAATCTCCACAGTGGTAGAAAGAATAGAGGGTAGACACTTTTTCTGAAGTTTCAATTACTCAAGAAAGCAATGGGAATTTTTTCTCTCTCCCTAAAATGTTGCCTTTCTTTCAGCAGTGGGGAAAAAGAACCCTCTCCCCATCATACAGATAAATTTCCCTACTAACGAAATGAAAGAGTTCACAAAAACTGAAAAGGAAAAAAAAATCTGACACCAGTGTAATGATTTTTAACTTGTATTTTTAGTATTCGCCATGAATAGGGAATATCAAAGCAACCAAGTCCACTTGATACTGTTGACACTTTTTCAGGAAGCAACCATCAGTGCCACAAGGACACTTTCTGTCACACTGGCAGGAGGCAGTGAGCTGCAGACAGCGGCTCAGCAAACTCCATTCCAGGGCTTTGTTGAGCTGGGGTCTAAGCAAGGAAATGCTGAGGGAAGCCTGGAGCCAGAACACTTCCCATGAGACAGTGAATCAAGACCTTCCTCCCCCTGTGAGTCAATGTCACAGGAGGCAAACTGCAGAGGCTGCTGGCTGGAGCTGCAGCCGTGGCACTGCAGCAGACTGACTCCTCCGGATGCAGGGAGACAGGACAGAGGCAGGACAGGAGACCTGCTGGGGAGGGCCCATGCTGCAGCTGCTTCTGTTCCAAAGCCTGGCTAGCATCAGTTGTGCTGAGAAGATATCAAAGGACTAGCAGGCACCTCCGGCCTGTGCTTCATGCACAAAAGCGGAAGAGAATAAGAAAGAACAGCTCAGAAGACTCAGAGGAAAGTACAAAGGATGAGAAACACCTGGGTCACAAAGGACATGCAAAGTGAACAAAAACCATGCAATTACCTGCTGCAGGAACGACAGCAGGATCATCTTATCTCACAGATGCCTTGAGAAAAAGCAGCCTTTCTGCCACTCCATCCAGCTTCAGAGGCTTTCTTCCATGCCTCTCCTTAGCCTCTTGACTGATTCTCTCCACTCAGCTCTCCTCTGTCTATGTGCAGAGCAGGAACACTACTGAAGAGCAAAACAGCTCATGTGCTTCTGAGAAGCCTACATTCCTCTCTAGTAACTAAAACAGCCCAAATCAATGAGAAACGGAGGCTTCATGAGAGAAAACGAGAGTGGGGAGAAAGGAAGATGGTTTATAAAGCCAGCCAAATATTAGAAAGTAAAGTCATTGCATTCACATATAACACAAATCCTCCAGTTCAGTGTGACCACATCAGAGCCTGTGAGGATTACTAACAGCCTCTGCATGGGTTTGCTGCCCACACCCATTCAGCAAAGGGTACCCACAGCTAAGAGAACACGTGTCTTCCTCTTGCTTACTTATTTCGAGCTCTTGTTTGGAAACTCAGACTCAGAAAACTAAGAGCAGCTATTTCCAAATACTTCTTAGGTGGTTATTCACACACTTGCAATATTCCATAAGCATTTGTCATTGCTGATTATCTTAGCAAGCACTGTTTGTGAAGCAGAGGTGAAGAAATGGTGCAAGGACAAGCAGTTCCCATCCCATCTTAAAGCAGGCCCCACTTTTGTGTAGCATGGCTGAAGCACATGGACAACCTCTTCCTGAAACGTTCCAGGGCCAGACACCACAAGCTCTCCTCTGTCTGAGACAATCTACCTCTTGGTTCCTAATCATCAACTACTTAACAAAGCCTTCCCTCTCCAAAGTTTCCTGTTGTATCAGACACAACAGCCTGCCTGAAAGAGGGAGATGCGGTGAAACATCAGAAAGAGAAAAGCGTGACAGCAATGAAACCCTACAATTTCAATCCACCATATGCAGTCAGCCTGAAGAACCAGAGGTGAAACCCCAGCCCTGGTGAGCACCGCAGGAGTCTGGCAAAAAATTTAAGAGCTGCTTAAGTACTGTGTTGAGGAGGTGCTGCAATCTCCACCCCAGGATTGAGAGAGCACAAACTGAATCCAAAAATCCATGGAAAGTAAAATGGTAAAGGACTGTAAGTTAAGTTTTTATCAATTCCCACTGCAGGGTCAGTTTCTCTGAATAGCCCTCCAACATAGGAGACACTCCTTGTTTTCTTCTTTCACTTTAGGAGTTTCTCTCCAGCTGTGAGCTACTCACTTCTCATGTTCTTTCTCCAGAGCATCTCATCAGCAGCAAACAGCACTGTATGGATCATGCTGGAAAGCGTGGTCTCCACTGCTCCTGCCACCAGGGAGACTCCTGTAAATTGCAGAAATTCAGGGATCCCAGGGTCCCACCAGCAATGGGAAGACAGGGCACCAGGATTGAGTAAACCAGAGTGACTGGCTTAATCTAACAGCTGCCAGAAGGGCAGGTCTCAATCCCACAGTTACTCGGTACTCTGCTGATGTTTCCAGCACTGGAGATACCTCCATGAGCCAAATTCAGTTCACTGAACTGACAGAAAACTAACAATACAAAAAACCACTGCAGAAATGAGGGACTCAGTCACCTGCCCTGGATGCATCCACCCAGTGCATGTGAGACTATTGCAATGAGTGCCCAAAACAAGCATTTTGAGCTGAAGAAGCATTGGACACTTACTCTCTTGAGAAACTCATTTTGTGCATGCTGAACTGACTTTGGTTGGGCTGGGCTTGTGTGCTACTAGTCCACCAAAAGGCCGTGAGACAATCAATAATTCTGTGCAGCTTTTCTCAACTTTCTCCTTAAATATTTTAACACATTTTCGTGATTTAGAACAATCTCTCCCTACCTGTGCATGTCTCACACAAGAAGATGGGAGGGCTTTGCACATCATGACAAACAGCAGCAGCAAAGCCCTGCCCTCCACTGAAAAGTCCCATCTCTACATACGAGTGGTCACTCCTACCTCACTGTGGGTGAAGATGTTTTCTTCCTCCCACAAGAGATAAGCAACAGGATCTGTGCAAGTCACGCTCCCAGCAAGGCAAAGCAGCAGCAGGTAAGGCCAGTGGACACTCCTTACAAGGAAGTGGAACATTCCCTCGCTTACGCACGGGAGCAACCGTAGCCACCCTAAAGGGTGGGGGGAGAGATAGGACCGTGAGGCAGCACAAGGAGATAACGGAGAAAACCAAGAAATATGTGGATTCATTGCAATTTTCAGGCTAGAGTTCCTGGAAAAGATTGGTTTCTCTGATCTTCAGCAGCATGAAACATCCTTCAGATGACAGCAGCATTTCCAAAACCCTACAGCCCTTGGGGAGAGCTGGCAGAGCAAGTCCTGGCTACTTCCAACCAAGCACCTCTGGCTCCTCAGCTGCCACGTTGCCTGTCCTATCTGACCACAAGAGAGCTGGGTAATTCATTTAGTTTTACAGAAAACTGTAAATTCACAGGGAAACATATGAAACTCTGCAAATTCCCAAATAATTCTGGCAATAAAAAGTCCGTGATTTGCAAACCCTCAACTCCTTTGAAGCAGCCATTTTAAACCACAGTTGATGATTTCCGTTGATGAGATTACTTGGAGATGAAATACTGCCACTTGAACAAAGGCAAAATTCGAGGTGAAATCACTCAAAAGGACAGTGGGAAAGTGTCTCTACTGGCACACCTGCAAAGACAACTGAAAGAAGTGACAGCCACAGCAAACATCAGTCTCTGCTCCCATCAGTCCTCCCAAAAACTCACACAAAGATAGAAGTCATACCTCTTGGCTCCCAAACCAGTCTTGATCCATTAGGCCCTACTGTCCCTGACCTCTGGATGAAAAGCATTTCTGGGTAAAAATAATGATACTGCTATTTCTTCCTTACATTTCCAAGTTAAATGAGGAAGGCAGGCCAAGGGCCTTGTCACAGCTACCAGTCATTACAGTATTACATCAGCCACAATTCCAAAGACAGGCTAGCATGAAAATTAAAGAAAGAGGCTGAATCAAACCTGCAATACTCCCAAAAGATATCTTGAAGCTTGATTTAAAAAAAAAAAAAAAAAAAAAAAAGAGCTCTATTCCTTTTTGTAGTTATTTTTAATCTGGGGTGGACTGTGTCGTCCTGGAACTGAGTCAAATGAAAAGTAGACATTCAAAGCACTTTACTCTCCCCCTGCTGCCCCTCTGCTCTGTGTCAGTCATCACTTCTGAGTTTGTAAAAGCTTAGTGGGATTTGCACAGGGCCAGGCAAATCAGGCTCCTCCATTTACTGCTATACAACAAATATATTCCGGTAACAGGCTGTACTCCTGCCAATGCCTTCTGTTTTCCAACTCATTTCATTTTCTTTAGTGACTTTATTTCAGACAAGTGGATAACCAGAGCCTTGGGTTGACTCCATGTGTGGATTCTGCCTCTCAGTAGTGCCAGTTAATTCTTTGCAGAAGTCCTACTCATGTAGGATGCAGGTACAAACTCTCTCCTCCCCATGCCAGACCCAGTTTATTTGCTCCTGTTTCCGCTCCCTTTTCACCATCACTCAGCCCACAAAGCACTGACTGCTTCTCTGCCTGAGGCTTTCCCCAGCTCCCTGCCTTTCCTGGCAGGCTCTTGCCAAGGAAACCTGTCCACACCTATCCAGGCTGGGGCCGTGCCTTTGTTTTGGGCAGTGACGTGTGCTTGGGGTGGAGGTCACCATCATTTCAGCTCCCTGATTCCACAAAGGAGTGTTAATAATTTCCTACAACTACAGTAAATGAAGAGTGGCAGCTACACCCAGCCTTTAACATTAGACATCATTGCCTTTCCTCTCACCTGCCAAAAAGAGGGGCTCATTCTTTCGCTGTGGGAAGGTGCCTGAGGTTGCAATGTCATCTAGGCAGAAGCCACTGACTTGAATGGGCTTTCTCTCAAATAGATCAACCATATTGATGCACAGAGAGGGTCACCGTGCCATGAGCCAGGCCTAAGAACTCCTGGGGCTGTGAGGATCAGAAATCAGAGCTGGGGTCCCTCCCTCACAGACCATCGTGTCTCCCGTCACAAGGAAGGGATGCAGTGGATAATGCAGCTGCCATCTGTGGTGTTCAAACAAAGCAGTTTGACAGTGCTAACAGAAAGGTACAACTGTGCTATGGAAAGCAGATGCATGATGACAAAAATTAAGAACCTTTCATTGAGCCTATAAAAGGTATTTCTTGCCGAGAAATTGTACAAGAGTCAGACAGAAAATCTCTAATTTGTCTCAAGAGGTATCCAACTCTTAAGGTGCTCTCTGACTTGAAGAGTGCAATTATACACCAACCTTTGGCTTCTTTGAATATCATATAAAGAAAAGAAAACAGTAGGAAACATCTCCCACACCCCTTCCCTGCCTTGTGTGGCAGGAGGGTTATGTACAAGAACTAAAACATCAGAGCCAGAAGCCTTAATTTGCAGAAAATAATCTCATTTTTCATATTCAGTGCAACATTAAAACCATCCTTCCAAAACTCAGCTCTGCCAAGGCTTGTGAGTTTAGAGTGAAATTATTCCCAACAGAAAAGTTTCACTGCCCCAGCAAAAAATGAGGAGCAGTGGAAAACAGAAACAGAATTACACAAGTGGTGAAAAGTAAAAGGAGGTGGTTGAGACCCATCCTATCTTGATATGCAATGTTTCAGTAACCAGGGGGAGGAAATGGGTTTTCCTTTTAAGCAAGGGTGGGCCAGATCCTTGGCTGGAATAAATCAGTGCTGCCCTGCTGAAATCAATGGTTTGCTGCTCATTCACAGCAGCTCAGGGTCTGGCACATGGTTTTCTCCTGACAGTATCACAGTAATGTAGTTCTAAATCAAAATCACGTGGAGATGCTCTTTTGATAAAATGTTGTTAAATACTAAATATACCAAATAAACTAAAATGAACTTAATATGAGAAAGAGCAAAGGGAATGCCTCTCTGTTGTAATGTGGACTCCAAGGGTAGAAAGAATTACAGGACAATTTGATGAAATCCCTTGAAGCATTCTCACTGACTAATTAGTCTCTGCATTCTGGAAGGTTTGAGGGTTTAACACATTTCCTCATGCTTACTAAGAGCTCACTGTGATTCCTGCAGCCAAAAGCACCAAGGATGCAGAGCACAGCTGGACAAGCTGGCAGAGAGGCGACTGAAATGATGAAATGGTGGTCCCCTCACCAGCCCCCAACAGCACAGGTGGCCCAGAGGGGCCTGCTGGGCTTGCAGCTGGTGAGCCCTGCACAGAGTCCCACTGCCAACTGAACTGCAGCAACCAGCTGAGAGGAGCTAAAGGATATTCTTCAGCTGCAGACATGGAAGCAGCACTCTGGGAACCCCTTGAGCATCACAGCAACCAGACAGGGGAGACATTGCAATCACTTGTGCAACTCTGTCTCGTTTAGTCACAAGGTGGATGTGAGCAGGACTATTGCAGCCACACCAAGCAGGGAGTGATGGATTTCTCACAGAGCACCTCGGGCACTCTCCTCCCAGTTGATGCTCTCCCTCCTAGATCTGTCCTCACGGCCATGGAAGTGACATGACAGTGACCACCTTGCCCTGCCTAGCTAAATTCCAGTCCCCCCTGATCCCAAGCAACCAGGCTTCTCAGCCTCTTTCAGGATCAGCCAGGAAGATGCTAATTCCTTGCTGAAGTGGGTGGCAGTCCTTATTATGTTTCAGACCTGAGAAATCTCACCAGTGCACTGAGAACCACAGGGCTCCTTCCTAATTACACAGCAGAGCACCACATGATTCATGTCAGCAGCTCCCCGGCCCCCTCAGCTCCATCCTGGCTGGTGTGACACAACAAACCCGAGTGGAAGTGATTAGCAGGTTGCAACCAGGGCCGCCCGCTCGGCAGCACCGTTCCCAAACACGGCGCCCGGGCAGCCGCAGCCGGAGCCCTGGTGAATCACTGCTCCCCTGCATTGCAACATCGGAAGTTGCATTTTCAAACCCCTCGCCTCGGCTGCTCTTGGATTTCCCAATGCAGGCTGGAGGAAGATGGAGAACCCCGGCTGAGTACATTATAGATGCATTTTTAAATTCCCAGGGGATATTTGAAAATTAGAACTAGTTCTAGGGCCCTTTTTGTTTTTGTTTTCCCCTTCCCTCCTCTCTTTCCTTTTGGTCTGATTAACTTTGGTGACTGGCTTGCACAATTTTATCAGGTTGGGCCTGATGAATCATTCATCTCCAGCAAGCAACAGTGAGAGATTGCAGGCCAGGCAGGGTCTGTGTTGCAGTAACCAAAAACAGCACAAAAACCACCCCCACCAAGAGCCAGGGAATGGGGGCAGGGAAAAACGAGACAGTGGGCCAACAGCACTCATGGACAGCTTTCCAATGTCTGGTCTCAGACAACTAGCAGCACATTCATTTGTAAGCCTGCCAGACCTCCTAGGAAACCTAAAAGGCTGCTGTTATTTATAAATCTAGATGTAGTTATCTGCCTGTGTGCAAGACTAGCTCATTATATTTATAGGTACCTGTCCCATTCACCTACTTCTGGGCCCTCATTCCCATAAATCCATGAGGCTGGCAGGATCTGCCTTCAAGCACTGAGATACCTCTCCTTTCCAGGCAGGGCCATTTGGAAGTGTCTGTCACCACTGCAGGGCTCAGCAGCATGTACATGTAAATACATACCTGAAAGCCCCACATTTCTGTCAACATACAGGAGGACAGATTCAAGAATTTGTCTTCCACGTGGAGAGCAACAGATTTTACATTTCATTTGTAAAAAGCTCCTAGTAAATCTTAACAACAAAAGTTTGATTTAATGATGGTTTAAAACTGTCAGCTGGCTTCAGCAGAGAAGATATATAAGCCAGTCCCATCAATTCTGGCAGCCTGGAATCCCAGCCCCCCTTAACAAAAATAAAATCAGCCCTCCTAGATTTTATGCCTGAACCTCAGACAGTCTTCCCATAAATCCAGCTTGGAGATCATCTGGTCAGGCATGAAGAGCTTTGCAAACAGGGAGCTGGGGCTGTGGGCAAGCAAAGGCAGCTCCCTACAAGTTGCACTGGGGACAAGAAAAGCAAGAGATTTGGCCTTTCCAGTTTGTGGATGTTCACACGCAAATAGAAGATAACTTTTCTATTTTGAAGGTCAAAGACTTACATCTCAACAAAAAAAGTAAAAATGGCACGGACACTTGTATGTCACATCTCACTGTTGAGACCAGCTGGCGTCACTCCTGCCAACCAGAAGCCTTGCCCAAATGTAGATACAGAAACTGAGGCAAAGTGCTACTTCCAGTTGCCCATACATTCAGAAACTTTCAAGAAGAACCATGTTCTACGAGTCCCAATCCCAGATTTCTTAGGTGCTTCAATTTGTGCCATCATTTTTGGCTAGCAGTTGCTAAACCAGATCTAAACGCTCATGCAGTTGTCCAGGCCTGGCTCCCTCGAGCAGTAACACAACCATGGCAAGAAGCATTTTGGCTCTCTGCAAGTCTTAACACTGGGCAGATCATGAGAGGGGTCTCAAACATCTCCCTCAGAGGAAGAAACACAATCCAAAGGCAGATACCATTTTCCCTGCTTAATCCCTTGGAATAATTCCCTCTCTCTCAGTCATGAATTAAAAGCCTTCCAGAGAAAAATATTTGCCCTTGTAATGTATTTCAGGGACTGATTCTATAACATTTGATGCGTCATAAATTCAAACCCTTAAAAAACCCTCAAAAGACAAAAACCAAGGAAAAAGTAAAGGCATTCCCTCAGCTTACAGCATACCTCATACCCCACGTATCTATCCAAGAGAGCCAACAGTCCAAAGCTGAGAGGGAAAGAGGCTGAGATCTGTGGGGCTGGATCTGGTGGTAGGAATTTTCACATCTTAGTTCCAGTGTCTGACTCACTGCTGGAGTGAGCAGGTGTCTCTCTCCAAGAGGCAGCCACAAACATTGTAACTCAAATTTATATTTCTCTATTAAAATCTTCATCTATATAATGTAACATTTACTAATAATCATCTCAAAATACTCCCAACCAACTCTCCTAGGAACCTGAACAATACAGCTTTGGGTTAAGGGTGTGAAAGAGATGAAGCAAAGCTGACTCAAGCTGCTTCCAGTGGCTAAGCCCAGTGAAATACAATAAATACAGAGCAAACCTGATTTTTCCCTTGCTGCTGCACACAATATTTGCAAGCAATTACACTGGCTGCAGCAGCTTAACACACAGGAGAATATCAAGATACTTTGTGCGTTATTTACACATCTAGTTATGAAATTCTGGTCATAAACGGAGAAGAAAACTAGATTTTAAAAACAATTTTGTGCTTTAAGATGCCTACTGCAGGGACAAATTGAAACAAATAAATACATTGAGGTTCTTTACTCTGTGGACTTCCATCTCAGATATTCATTTGTACCTCTTTAGGGTTAACAGCAGCTCACAGTTCTCTTCTCTATGATCATCATAGATTTTACTTCATCACTTCTACCTTGTAATCCATAACCATGGCTGATTTATAGAATGTTCTTTAAAAACCCTCCATCTCACTGTAAGGCAGCGAGGAATCCACGTTCTCTGGTAGGTGAAGGCTACAATCAGTCAACCTCAGAGGAATGAAATGCCACCAAGTGTCCTGGGAGAATGGAAAAACAATAGCACCTCTGGGAAAGGATGAAGAAAAAAAAATAGAATCCATGCAGAGTTTATTTTGTTAACATAACCTGACCATATCCCAGGTGCCTTAGAGGATACCTGAAGACTCAGCAAAAGACATGTAGGACTCAGCTGACTGGTAACAAGGTGGGTATTGTGCACTCACAGCCCAGAGCTCAGATTTCATTGAGGTAAATTAAATAGTGACCTACAGCCACCATAACCTGAAAGCTGACCAGTGACCTCAGTTCAGCTCCTAGAAAACAGCCATACCTGCCCCAGCTCAGCAGCAAATCAAGCCTGGACGCCAAGCAGCCCCTCCATCTAAGAGCTCCTTCCCCTCAATATGAACACACACAGTCTACACTGACCTGTGGAAGCTTCCCTGGGTCTGTATTTGGAGGACACAGAACTCTTTGAACCTCTAAGTTGCCCTGGACTTCTGCTGTTAGGGAGCTGGAGACTGGGCTACAGCAAACACCAGACACTGAGTGCCTCTGCAGGTCACAGCCCCATCTCCAGATCTTCTGTGGTGTGGCAAATGTCAACTCACTGTCTGCAAAGCAAGCACAGATTTTAGGAGAATCCCCTTTCAGGGGGAAAGCACCCTCTCTCTCCACTACCCCCATCCTGGAAGCAACACTAAAAAGCCCCTGGAGTCTGCTAATGTTGGTGCGGCAGGGTTGGCTTTGCAGGAGGACTTTTAACATCATCAGCGGGACATCTTATTTTTCAGTTCCAAACTGTTAGAAGAAGAGACACCTCAAAAAAAAAAGGGAAAAAAAAGAAAGGAAAAAAAAAAGAAAATTAAAAAAAAGAAAATAAAAAAAAAGAAGAGGGGAGGGGAGAGAGGAGAGAAGAGAGAGGAGAGAAGAGAGGAGAGAATTTACTCCCAAAGTAAAACTAAAACACCAGAAACAAACACTTCCATTTCTGGAACCTAGGGAAGAGACAAAAGAGTTTCTCTGTCAGGGTCTCAGCAACAGGGCTGAGAAATGGATGACAGAGTAACTTTCCAAGCCATTTGGGGAACATCCCACAGAGTCTGAAAGCAGCATTTACAATGCTGTTTTGCAACTGGGAGAAGAATCACAGTATGATCCAGTAATAAAGGAAAGGAGTCAGATTCATAGAATATTTTTTTAACCCATAATAAATTATAGTTTCCTAAACTTTATTGCGGTCACAAAGTCAGAACAAAATCTGATAAAAAAATACAATTATTGTGCACAGAAAATCCTGAAAAATGTCACTAAATACTCAGGGGAAAAAGAGTGAGTGCCTTTTTAATGAAAACCAAGCCTGTGGATTGCTTCTTTCTGAAAGCAGTTTGGTAAATGGTTTTGTTTTCCAATAAGCAAAACAAATACTGGAATGGGCCCATAGTCCTTTCTCTTCTCTTGCTCCAAACCCTCCCCGTTTTTCAAAGTGGAATAAAGGATGTCTCTCCTCCAATTTTAAAACCAGTAAATTGTTTCCAAATGTACTGTGAGCCAGAAGGGAGATAGGGAAGTGGAGGAAGGTGGGGAGACCCTGATGTATCCTGGGGATTGCAACAAATGGAGAAGAAAAAGCAAAAGCAAAGCCTGCTCCTGACAAACTAGATTGGGAAAGTGCCTGGAGATGGGGCTTATCATGCCTCAACTTGAAACTCCCCGAGCAAAGCACACACCCATGTCTCTACATGAAAGCAATGAGATGGGAAGGAAGCACAGTTAAGGTTTGGTGCTGTTCAAACCCCATGCAATTACAGGCAAGAGTAAACACCTTATTCAAGGATGAGCAATCATCCCTCAAGGGAAAACCCTGGAGCTTCCAGCCCTCCCAGGAAGGTCACAAATGGGTACAGGAAACAAGTGGAGACTTGCACAAAGGGAATGAGCTAAACCTCACTGCCCATGAGTGAGGACTTGAACAGACAGGCCCATGTGCTCAAGCACTGGGCACAGATTTCAGAACAAACATGTGGGAAGCTGTGGCATCACTGAACCTTTTATTTCTGAAGCTCCAAGATTATTATTTAATCTTTCTTCCTAATACAGCAACTGCCATAAAAACTCTGGTTTGGCAAGAACACCTAATTTAGTGCTCCTGACAAGAGTCTTTCCTCCATGGCAGAATAGTTGGGAGCATGAAGCTGGGAGAAGATCTGTTCCTTATAAAGGCAATTGTACCCAGTTCTCTTCAGCCCTCCCTTAGCACATCCATGCCCATTACACAGGCTTGAACATCTCCCAGACAACTCGTGGCTTGAATAGTCTTTAAATCCATTTTTCACCTTCCAGGCCATCTACTTAGTACAGCCCAGTTTACAGGCTTGCAGATGTAATTTCCCATTCATAAGGGCCCAACAAGGCATGAGCTGTACAGTGTCTGATCCAAGAAATTCATACTCCGAAGACTTACTCCCTGTTAGCTATTGAGAACACTTCTGCAGAGCTGTGGGGGCTCCCAGGAATGAGCATACGTGCTCCTCTGCAGTCACATCCCTGCCACCATCCCACACAACGAGGCGACTCTCAGCAGGCTCACAAGTCTTTCCTCTGTGGAGGAAGAGGTGGTGGTAAGAAGTTGGTGGCAGAACTCTTCCTCACAGATGTAGGGGATTCTGAAAATAAACCCAAACTCTGGTCAGTCCTCCCTTAACACACCTACATACCCTTACACAACCTTCAACAGACACCTCAAGAACAGGGACAGGTAACATATGTCAGCACAAAACATCTAGGTACCAAATACCCGAGGAAAAGTCTATTGAACTCCTTCAGTGGGCTCAGGAGGGGACAAGTGACAGCTCATTTGTTGCCATAAGTACTTGTTCCTCAGATGCCAGGGTCAGTCAATGTGAGCTAATTAATCTCCCTGAAAAAAATGAAACCATCTGGCTGCACAGTAACCACTCTTCCTGCCTGGGCTCCAAAGCCCACACATCAGATCAGGGAGAGACCGTATCAAACAAGACAGCATGGCAATGACACACTCTTTGCTCCTGTCACACAGCCCAAGTAGCCACCTGGGAAGGCCAGGCAGCCACCCAGCCTGCAGACATTTCCCTCCTCTGCCCACTGTCCTGCTGCATGGGAAGAGCCTCCCTTGCCCAGACAGAGAGCTGGCAGCCAGGTGCCCTTGGGCCATGGGGGTCTGGGCCAGGAGGCCAGAGCAGCCCTTTCCAGCACAGCAAGAGGAGCTGCTGCCTGAGGGCCAGCAAGATTGTGCAGCTCTAGTCACAAAGAGCAAGGCTGACAGTGCCAACGAGAACAGGGACAGCCCATCTGCCTCCAGCCCACCTACCCCTATTGATCCTTGTCTGTGAGCAGTGACTTCTATTCGTCTGCTGGTTTCCTGGCCTCTTGGGGAGAAGGAAGAAGGAGTTTCCTGCTCTGCAGAGCCACAGTTTGGCAGAAGTACCTGCAGCCTTCAGAGCCCTGGTCATCACTCTTGTATGGCCAAAGTCACATCCAATCCCCAAGGCAAGGTGCCAGGATCAGGCTCACAATGATGATGGATAATTACCAATAATCACTGGAGCTGCTCCCTGCCTCCCACCACTGCTATGAGCAGGAAAACCAGTGAAGGAAACAAGCCTCTCCTGGCAATGCCCCAGCTAAATTGAAGGATGTTCAGATTGGTGGCCACTGAGGAACCTTCAGAAATGCTACTGCTTCCCTTACATTGCTGTGTATACCCACTACACAAAATTTTCACATGGTGGTCACATAAACACATTCAGGGCAGTAATGAGATAATCAAACCCATAGTTCACTATTAACATGGCATTTGGTGAAGGCTTTTCCCTCACTAACCAAAGTGTAGCCCATTACCAAAGCAGGAGCAGAGTTTTCTTTATTGATTTTTTTTTTCATTACAAATGATGGCAAAACCAAAGTAAGGATACTAAGAAACCAACACATTTAAACTACAAAAATTCCCTGAGGGAACCACAAATCATACTGCATGAAAATCTGGTAGGATAACTAGAGCTGCAGCACACTTCCCCCATGCCAGCTGCCTGGAATGCCTCATCGTGTATGGTTTGCAAAGGTCTTCCCCAAAACAAGAGGTTTCAGTTTTTAGCAAAGGACAGAGTTAAACTCAGTTCAAGGTAGGTAGAAACAAGCAGAGCTTTATTTCAAGCATGTCCCAGTTGCTCAGTGCAGTACAACTGCGAGAACTAGGAAGAGGGAGGGGGGAGAAAAAGGCTTTGTGGTTAATTATCAGTATGCTAACATGGTGAGAAATAAGGCAGTGAGGATGGCAGAGATAATTACTCTATGAGCTGCATTTCCCTTTTGGACAGGAGATAATGAGACATCCTTAGCTATGCAGAGGAGTCTCCTAGCAGAGGAAACCAAAGGGCAAGCAAAGTGCAGCTGCAGAAACCCACTGTCTCCTCAGCAGTGCTGGCAAACAGGGCCAAGCATTCCTAGCAAAGGGGGAACAGAAAAAGAAATGAACCAACTCTGGGTAACCAAAGTAGTTTTCCCTTCTCCTCGGGCACTCCTCATGATCCCCAACCTGTGCAACTGCCCCAGGCTTCCACAGATGTCACAGATACATCCTGCTTGGCAGGGACCTTGGCTCAGGGAGAGGTACAGAAGGGATAGGTGCACTCTACTCACTTCTTGAAGCCTGGGCAGGCAGAAATGAGCTACTTGGGCTGGAAGCCACAGAGGACTCCAGGGAAATGCATGGAATATCACAAAGCTGTTTGAAAAGAGCCACGACACAGCAGCCTGCAGCCAGGCACAGATTATCCTAAATCCCTTGGTTTCAGTGAACCAGGAACCATACCTGTCCCCTCCAAGAGAAGACTGATTTTCAGTCCTCAAGGCCCCAGGACCACTTCCAAGTGCTGCAGCCTTGTAAGGTCTCCAAAGTATTCAGCTGCCCAAGGAAAGGGCTCAATGTGAGACCATTAAAATAAACCTCCAAAACTATGTGAGCAAAATCATCATCAGGCACACAGTTATTCCAGGCAGTGAGGATGGAGAAGCCTCCTTTTGCTCAGAGCTGGAGACAGAAAGCTTTGCTGCTGTGCTGCCTTGCAAGTCCAAGTTAGTCCTGGAGCTGACAGGGCAGTTGGATGGAGTTTTCCTCTTGTTTATTTACATCTTGTGTCCACCTCGGTACCTCTTCCCCAGGAGCTCCTTTGCTGATCACGCAAAGTTTCAGCTAATGACGCTATTTTTAGCACCCACTGCTGGGAGAAGCTAAACCTTTTAACAAAGCCTCCTCGACACTGTAACGAGCACATTATTGCTGAGGGGGAGGAAAGAAAAAAGCTGGGGGTGAGCCCGTATCTAGGTCAGCATCAATCTCTCTCTGTCACCTACAGTCTTATTTTATGGGAAGCATGTGGATAATAAATGGTGATTACGGAAAGTGAAGGGGAAGAGGCAATCCTGAGAAATTTATAGATAGGAGAGAATTCACATTAATAGCAGATAATACAGAGCTGCAAAACTGTTATAAAAAAAGGCATTAGAAAAAGCTCTGTAATTGGGGTTATTAGACACAACTACACCAGGGATTGTTTTTTTTCCATTCTGGGTACATGTCACAGTGATGTATGTCACTTTTGATCGTGATAATAACAGTAAAATATCCGTGTTAAAGCCAAGTACATTAACTTCTATATTGGTGTAATTTACTGCGTTATGAGTTCCCATCATTCAGGAGCCAGACAAAATGCTCTCCTTACGATGTCGATAACTGTGCACACATTTTACAGGAAGAAGTGTTTCTTTAAATATCTATCACATGTTAACGAATTCTTTTAACTTTCCATTACTCTTGTCAGAAAAGACAGGGAGCAGGAGAAAGGGATGAGCTATTCATATTGCTCACACACATCATGAGCTGGATTTGCCATTGCCCTGTGTCCGTCTCATGCACAGCTGCTTTTCCAGCCAAACATATGAGAGATTAGTTTGCTACATGGGAAGGGGCAGAATGGACTGGACAACAGCTATTATTTTTTTTTAGATATATATATATCAGTATGACATTGAAGTAAATATTAGACGTCACTCACTTGCCAACAAAAATAATGAAGACAAAGGATTCTCCTGATTTACAAGTGTGGTTCAATAACAGGAAGGTGGAGAACCTGTCTCTCAAAGTTGAAGAGATGCTGTACCTGCTTAGGTGCATAGAGTTATAAATAGAACGAGCCAAACCTCAATCCTTTTCTGTCTGTTCTCCATTGCAGAAGCCAAATGACTGCTAAAGGACGCACAAACCTGCTCATTTGCAGGCTGTACCTAGAAATCACAGTGGCATCAACAACACAAGTGCTAGGTGAGGCTTGGGCTCCCTGAGGAAGCAGGGAGGAGGCTGCTGGTAGCTGAGCCTTTTGCCCCAGTCACTGGAGAGCTGCTCTCAAGCTGCCTCCCCAAGCACCTCCGCACCCTGGGGCAAGTCACTCCTTTGACTACTCTTTCCAAAAAGTGAATGCCTCCAGCTAAGGGCTGTGATTGTACGGGGACAAGCACAATAAAGCCTCGAGGGACTGCAGCAAGAATCCTTCCTGCTTCTAGATAAACTTGTTCAGAGACAGTGTGGAGCTGTAAAGCAAACCAAACTACCTATACCAAGGGCAAAGGCATTCTTAAAGAATCTACTTCAAAACTGCTTGGAAGAGGATTTGATACCAGTGTGATATCAAAAATGGGGTGGGCATTCAGAGGCTGAGCTAGAGTAAGTTTTAATGCTTTCAAAAATTCACATGAGAAAATTTTCCTTCTTCCTGCAGTTCAGACCATATACACAATACAAAGCAATCACTCCCAGTTACTCTTAGCCAAGAGCCCCTGTCCATAACAGCAATAAGACCTCACAGCTTCCTCCAGTCACTGTATTCCTGGGGGCCAAGGAGTCTGTTGGGTTCTGAATGTGAAGGTAGTTGTGCTCACACTTAGTTTGGCTCATGAAATCAATCGTTCACTTTCAGGATCAGGCACTGAGAAAAGCAATCAGCTCCCCCAAGCTGCACTTTCAAATTGCAAATTACAGAATAGCTTCAATGTTAAGAAAGAATTGAATGACTCCAGCTTGTTTCCAAAACAACACACTGCAGTGTGGCATTACTGAACACCATCCCACCCAAATGGAATTCGATACTTCATTCAAGCCCAAACATTTTGCTTCCACATGTGCAGCTGATTAATTAAGGATTCAACCATTTATGCCCTACTATGTGCTGGACTGGGGTTTTAGGGGTTCTATATCTTAACTGTAACTGCATTTGACCAAAAGGACTCTCACCGACACAGACAAAAGGCTTTAGCTGATGCCTTGGAAGTGAGACAAGGCAAACTGAGAATCCTCTCCTTTCACCTCTGAGCTAGATGGTCTCATACCTACTGAAGATCCTGCCTTTCTTTCGTTGTTCCCCACTGTGTAAGCCACTGTCTGCTCTCCCCACTCTGTGCAGACTGGACAGTTCCCTCTGCAGAAGGTGGGGAGGTCTCTCTGTGCTGGCTTTCCTGGTGTTATCCACTCTGGCACCCAACCTATCCACACATACCTGCCACCTCCCTGCCCTCTGCTGTTGCTTTCACAATGATTTGCCTGCTGAGAAAATATTTACTTTGCATTTGAGAAAAGGTCATTGACTGGTGGTTTAAACCACTCTCCCCTGAGACAACAGGAATGGGAGCCAGACTCTGAAAGAGAAAATCAGCCTGGAGTCTTTTTCCTCCTCCCTTGCTTCCTCCCACATCTCATTCAGATGGCATGAAAAGGCTGTCAGTGGCTGCAAGCCCAAAGAAAGAAGTACATATTTCATATCCCTCATGAAATCTACCTCCATTGGTCCCTTGTTCAGCAGGAAACAGGGCTTGCCCTAATTAAAATCAAGGTGGGTAACAAAACAGAAACATTCATTTCCTGTAGCACCACGGGGCTGGCAGGAGCAGTTCCCTGTCCTCAGCATTCTTTCTGAGGACAGTCCTCCAAGTAAACACATCAACTGGAGCAGGAATCAGTTGCATTTGACTCTCCTCACCTTTAAAATACATTTTGTCAGGTGTGCTCCTTATCCCCAGCTGTAGAAGCAGACACAGGAGCACATCATCTGCAGCACAGTGTGGACGTGAAACAAATTTGGCAGCACAACACCCAGTCAAAGGAAGCAATGCACTTTCCTATGCACAACACAGTGGTTTGTATCAATGTCAAGTTCACTTTTTACCAGGAACTTGGAGGTTCCTATGTGGTTTATGTACACAAAGAACAGAAGGGCATAAACACTCTATAATTTCAATGAAAAAAATCCCCTACTCAAATGAAAGGGACAGTAAAGTTAACTATATAATTACAATCCCAGAGCACACATCTCTCTGTTCAAAATACCCCCCAGTACAGTGACTAGCCACACTGAAAACCTGTGTCCTGCAAAAGAAACTGCCTGAGTAACACCAAGCCTAATTCAAAGGCCATTAAACAGAATGTGAACCTGGATGTTGGTTTCAGTAGCTTTGGACCAATCCACTCCAGCTCATGAAAAGTTTCACCATTCCTTTCCTTGCATCTGTCCATTCAGAGCAGCAACTGCTGTTTAACATGGAGCAGTGGTTGGAAAGAGCAAACATATCAGGGAGGAAAGTGATTGAAAGAATATATGCTTGGGGAAAGGATTGGGAAGGGAGAAGAGGAATTTTAACAAGGAAGAAGATTTCTGGTATATAGATCCCTCCTGGCTTTAAATAACTTAGCTCCCATGCTGTAACAGCACAGATTCAGCTTGTGCAGTTCTTCCTGCCTCAGATCCAAAAGAGGCAGTTTCACAAGATGGTTGGTTCAAACTAAGACCCATTTCACTTCACCCTGGATCCTGTCCCCTGCTCCTGAAGCAGAGCATCCCTCTTCCCCGGGCCAGCTGTGACATTGGTCTAATCCCCTGGGGAACTGCTCCATCTCAAAGAGACAGCAGCAAATAGGCTGTCAGAGAAAGAAGTTGTTGTAGTTTTTGGCCGAGCGTGAGCAAAGCAATTTCACAGACAGCTAGGTGAGTAAACAAGTTGTTTGTTTTCCGCAAGGTAAAGCAGAGCTCTGCAGAAAGCACCACGCTTCTTTCATTCACCTCTGGAATCATCCATCCTCCCTGCTGCTGCACAGGCACACATTTAAGGAAGGGATACTATAGATAACAATCTGCACTTCAAAACACAAACAGGAATAAACTGTAGCTGTGTTAGGATTTCCAAACGCTTTGACACCTTCATGATCACCCAACATGACATTTCAGGCAGGTCGTATTCCCTGCCGAGGGCTCATCAGTCCTTCTCTCCTTCCAAGAGGCTCCCAGTCACCAATTCCTTTCTGTAAAGCACTTACCAGCACCTCTGGGGAACCACACCCCTGCCTGGTAAGGCTCCCACCATGTTTTGTTTGCAGCCAGCTCAGTAGCACAGGAGAAGGATGAAAAGGAGTGGTCACTTTATCCCTTGGTCTGCAAGACAAAATGGTCAGGGAGTGTAGAGAAAGGGCAGAGGGGGAAGTTGCCATAATTAAAATTCTGAGAAAACAAGGTTGCCCCTACAATAATTTATCGCAAGGTAGAACCCCCTTAGACAGTTGTCTCTGGGCAGTAAGAGCACATGGATACAGGAAGGGAAGTACTTGGCCCTTGCTTTGCTTCAGTTCCCTAATCCAGCACAAATGCATTTGGGGATTTATGGGTTTTTGGAAGCTTCCAGCAAAGCTCAGGGCCCGTTCCTTGGGTTATTGTTTTCCCATCTGTTTCTCTTCATTTTACTCCATCACAGAGGCCCCATCGTGGGACACAAGAATGTGACCGGAACAATAGGCAGAACTTGCAGCCTCCAGGCCGGCAGTGAGGGTAGAGCCGCCATCGCAGGATGGGAGCCAGCGGCTTCTATATTTAGCCCTTTCTTGCTCATTCCAGATCACATTCTAACCACGGACTCAAGAAGTCAGGAGGCTTTCACCAGACCACTGTCCCCGAGCACTGCACATCCAGCAGGGCCCCCTGAACATAAACCATTCATTTCCCTTCTAATAAATGCCAACAGGAAGACTTCCTGCTCCCCCCCTCCTTTCCAAATCCCTAGTTTGACAGACTTATTCTCTTCATATAAGCAAGCTAAACAAAACCATCTTCTCCTCTGCAAGGCTGGCGGCCTTGGAGCAGCCCCAGGACTCTGAAGCTTGGACAGCACTGCCTGTCAGAGTGGGGCCCTGGGAAGAGGCAGAAATGGGTGAGCTCTTCTTCCTCCATGTCTGAATCTGTGTTAAACTCACCAATCCACAGAGACTTGCCCAAAACCACACCCCAACACCTGATGGCAGGGCAGGTGAGGGACCACCAGGTCTGAGCACTCATCTGGCCCCAATCACCACCACAGCATCTGCATACACCTCTCAGACTCAGATGAGAGGGGCCTGCTGAACAAAAGCTCAGCTGTTGCAAAGTCAGCCCATTCACACCCCAAGGCACCTCGCTATCCCTTTGAAGGCCCTGCAGGATGCCCAGCTGACTGTGGCATTGACCATGATGCTATTTAGCACTTACCTGAATTATATCATCAAGTGAGGGTATCCCATAGAGCAAGAAGAAAATCTGTTGTGTTTCCAGAAACTCTTACCTAAAAGCTGTGTCACTTGAAAAAAGCTCAGCTATAGACAAGTTCTCTTTCTGCCACTTTCACAAGGGTTGTAGGTTAGGACCTCTCTGCACTTTGTCTCTCCAGTCCTACCAAAGTTCTATCTAAGGTTGCTGGTGTCCCAGTGAGAGGCTTGAGCACACAGGTGGCTTCCTGGGAGCCTTGCTGCCATCCATACTACTCCTCCTATTTACCAACGTGTTTTCACACCCTGCCTTTTCTCCTGTCAGCATTCCTACCACTATCAGTTCCCCATTCCTTCTAAAAGCACTGTAAGAGGTTGTATGAAGAAGAGAAGGCTGAAGGTGGATGGGATGCAAGAACAGAGTTGGTTTTCACTTTAATGTCTGTCCCTGGAAAATTAGTGGTACCTAGCAGTGCCCAAGCACAGATGGAGAAATTACATCTTCTGGTCATATCACAAACCACGCCACTAATTTACTTTGTAGCCTCAAACTCATGGCAGGTTAAATTTCCCTCCCTGAGGCATTTGCTTCTGAGGGCTGCTCTGAAGTAGGAGTGCCCAACAAGTCTTTGGAGAGACCTGGACAAAACCAGCATAGTTAGGAGGCTGAGCAGACTGTGTTTCTGCAGCTTAGGATCCACTGAACACCTTTGCACTGCCAGCACTGGCATGTCAGCTGCCTTCATCTGCCACACAAATCCCTTCTCCTTTACTTCTTTTATGTTCTGGAGCCTGGCTTCCCTCTGCTCGTGTGAGGAGGCAGTGCCCAGTCAGCTCTCTGAACAGCTACCACATGCCAGCAAGTTGTAAATGAGCCCTGTGTGCCCAGCCAGACTGAAAAGAAGAGAACACTTTCCATCTGGCATTCCTGCAGGTCTTGAGACGGCAGTTATTTGTCCAAGGAAGATGAAAGAAAGGAACTGGAGTTTCCAGTGGAAGAAGCTGACGGAGAGAAGCACCAGCAGCACTTGAGGCTTTGCTTGGCCCACAAAAGGACTGAATAAAAAAAAACCATGCTGCTCCATTTTGCAGCCAAAACTTTCCCTTACATCTTCCCCTTCCCTCTCAGATGTACCTCCCTGGAATACATGAAGTGAAGCTCCGACCCTTTGGAAGTTTTCAGCTTTTAACCACAAGGGCTGTGAGTTTTTACTACCCCAAAACCAGAGCTGTGCTCAGACAGAAGGCCTTAAAAGCAATAGAGGGTACAGCCATAGAGAGAACAGGTCCAGCCAAGGAGAGACAGGGGATGACCTGAGGCACACACAGGTAACAGTGAGTTTCCAGGAGGTCACACAGCAGTTCAAGGTAGGACTGGAAAATGACCTGAAACTTCGATAAATCATACACCACAAGGATGCTTTTCCAGAACATCAAACATTGGGCCAAGCACAACCCATCAACTGGATCCAGACTATTTTTACACTCTTCCTTCTCTGTGTGACTGAAACACCCTGAAGTGTTGCCCTGCATTTATAACAGGTCATTATCAGTTTTATACCAGTTTTTATATCTCAGAGTTCTTCCACTCTCCTCATCCTGTCTTCCTCCCATCCATTTGGAAGAAATAGGAATAACAAAATTGTTCTCCTCGAAGTCAAATGCAGTGTATCTCCCTGCAGACACAAGCATATACCTTCTTTCAGGGAGCCAAAGAACAATCATGATCCTTTCTGGACCCCAAGGAGGGAGTCTGTGTCCTCAGCCCTGCTGTTCCACCAGCCTCAGACACCCCAAGGAAATCACTTACTTCCCACAAGTGCAGCTGGGCAGCAAGGCCCAGTGGCACAGCCACTTTCCAGCTGGGTGGGAGGCACAAGAGGATAAGGACAAGGATGCAGCAGAGCAGGAGGTGGCTTAGCAGAGCCTCACAGAGCACAGAGAATAACAAGCAGATGTATAACACCAGAAGCTTTAACCGAGTAGAGATTATAATTTTACAGATAAGTGCAATCAATGCATATGCACAAACATTTGTGGTCAACAGTGCAATTCCATCCCCAGCTGAATGATCCACTGGGTACACATGTTCAAACGTGCACAACACTCACTGCTCCACTAAAACTCCGTTCCCATAAAGCCACACAGACTCCCTTGGGCAGAGGCCAAGCAGTTAAATAAAAAAGTCTATCCAGAGTGAGAACTCTTTAGAGACATTCCACCATCTGGAAAGAGGAGGGGGTCTTACTCTGAGAACTCTTGGAGAGCCCGACCTACTGTGGTTAAATACGTGCCTTATCCCGTGTTAATTCCTGGCGAAGAGCATCACATCATTCCCATGGCCTTGTGCAGCAGGGCCTGCAGTGAGCAAATGGGCCTGATTCTGCTCCTCTCTCCAGACAAGAGCGTACAGCCGGAGCCCAAGATGGGAGGGCAGTATGTGCTTTTTAGTGAGGCCAGACTCACAGTATTGCTGGTGAAAAACAAAAGCCATTGCTATTAGTGTGGGCATCTTCACTTCCTTTTATTATATTCCCACCTATGGCATGTAAATAAACCTGCAGTCAGCTTCCTCCAAACACTGGGACACCGAAGATTGTGCATGTGGTAGCATCAGGAGGGAGCACAGCTACAGCCAAGGTTGAGGGCACTACCTCCATCCACCATCCCCTGAAGAGACCAGGCACTCCCAACAGCAGAAAAAAAGAACTTAGAGCAAAAAAAGATCACAGGACCCTGCTCTCAACAGGCCTTTGATACATGAGCTGGCCTAGGACATCAGTAGTCAGAAGAAATTAAATTGGATGTAGGACTTGGCTCTCTTCAGAGAGCTGCCCCAGGAGGCTGTGTCCTGGTAAAGAATAGCATTGAGATTGTATAAAGGCTCTGTATTTCATAGTCACATGAGGCCTTTCTCCTGGTGGGCTTCCAGGAGCTCAGCTATACAGAGGGACCACCCATTTGGATGCAATTGTAAGAGAGTGACCTTGGAGAGATACAGCCCAGGAGAAATCAACACATTCACTGGGAGCTCTCATCCCCTTCCCTTTCTGCCAAAGGACACAAGCAACATGGAGGAGCACAGAAAGTCTCACTTGGCAGAACTCAACCAACATCAGAGCTCTGAGCCCTGTTCTTTCACTCAAGACTGCCCTGAGCAAGTTTTGGTACCTTCATCCCTCTTCACCATGGCAAAGCAGAAAGAAAATCACCTTTCAGTAGGTGAGAGAAGAGGCCAAATCTTACTGCCTTAAAGCTCAGTGCATATCATCAGTCAGCATCCCTCGAGAGGGGCCCCAGAGGCAGCATCCCAGTAGAAAGTTCCAGAGAAAGAGGATGAGAAAAGACAACAGAGCACAGCTCTCATCCCTGTAGGACAGCATGCAGCTAGACACAGACAGTCAATGCACCAAGCATTATTCACCACAAACAAAAAAAGCTCTTTCCAGCCTCTGCCTCACAGCTGCTCATCTGTATTCCAACCCTTTGACCCCAACAATCCTTCTGGCTGAAAGAAATGGATGAAAATCTGCTCCCTCCTATTACTCTCCTGTTCCAACATCCTTAGCCCACCCATCCCCACGCACTAGAAAGCTGCTTGTCTCCTTCACAGGGTCACCTCCATGCAAAAGATGAACCTCTCATCTGGACACCAAGTTTCCTGGATGTTATCCGACCAGGATGAGGAAGGAGGAAAGAAAGGTCTTCCTCCAGAACACAGAGTTGGAATTGGTTGAAACAGCTCCAATCAATTGGGCTGCAGTATCTGAGATGGTATTTTGATTCCAGCCCTACAGCAAGAGACAGCACAAGGCCAGGCGAGGGCAGATTACATGATCCCTCAAAGCCGCCTTTCACTGCAGCACAACATGTCCTCTGTGCTGTTAGAGGGCTTTTTTGGACTGAATGAAATAACACTCCACAGCTCTTGATTCCTACCTCAGGGCAGCAACAGCATCTCTCCTGCCCATCTTTCTCCAGGGAGGAGATTAAATAGCAGAGATGAATCAAAATGCAGTCTATCAGGCCAGGCAATCTGCCAAAGCAGGAAAAGGAAGGGAGGGAGCAGAGAAGGTACCTCCATACTGAAGTGACCTGTTTAAACGCTGCTGCTGAACACCGAGCTGCTGGATCTCTCCAAGGCTCCAAGAGACTGGAAGAGAACACAGAAGCGGGAACTTTTCTCCTACCCTGGAGGACAGGGGCAAGCACACAACACTTCACATGCATCAGCTACACTCAAGGAAAGGGGCAGACTCAGCTGGAGGAGTTGAAGACATTGTACAAGGCTATTCCAGCCTGGCTCCGGCAACTCAGACTTGGGAATAAACTAGAGAGGAGAATGAGATTCAAATGTGCATCAGGAACTAAGGAAAATGCCCAAGGGACTATACAGCTCTAAGGGGCTCTTGTAAGTCCCAGCCCACAAGAGCCTCTCCGAGTAGAGGTACAAAGGTCAGACCTCCAGACCCTTCTGGGCCTTGACTGGCATCTGCACACAGGGCATTTCCTCTTTCCAGCAGTAGTAACATAGCTGGAGCCAGCTTCTTTGGCCACAAAAGCACAAGCTGCTGGGGTTGGAAGCAAGGGAAGTTGCTTCAGAGGCTCTTGGTATTTTAGCCACATTAGGCCAAAGACAGCTGGAATCTGAGAACAATTCACATTGTGCTACCACGTCAGAGTCCTGCTCTGAACCAGAGCTCTGCTGTGCCACAGTGCTTTGCACAGACACAGCTTTCCTCTTCCAACAGCATCTGCCTGCACTGGGCATCTGAGTAACCTGCAAGCCACAGCAACCACTTGGCAGGAAGAAACTGCCAGCACTGCACGAGCAGGCTGAGTTGAGAAAGCACTGCAGAGTCTTGTCGAGAGGGCCTGAAACCCTGACCACCACCTCAGAAACCCTGTGCCATCAGGGTGTGAGGCCAGGGAGCACAAGTCAGAGTTCTCACAAACAGATTGTTCACATATCACCCACATCTTCAAGTCAGGCGGCAGCAGGTAAACCACAGCAGGAGGGGAGACGGGAAAGCAAAGCAGAGAAACACCAGAAACTCTGAGGGAAGGATAGAAAAACCACACCAAGAATGGAGAAGTAAGCTGTGGGCTGTGAAAGACGTACTTGCACTCTCACACAGGCACAGTGTCTTGGACTGTTTATCAAGTTCAGGAAGGAAGAGGGATCAGCCTGCCAGAAAGATCAGAGATGTTGGGGCTGTCATATGATGCTCCCTCTAAGAAACAAAACCCACAGAGTGTGCATACACAGACAGAGAGGAAGCTACAAGGAAAGCCTTGAAAACAGCAGAGGAAACCTTAACCCCACCCGAGAAGTCCTACCTTTAACTAATCCCCCTCCCAAAAGCTAAAGAAAAGCACAGCCAAATTTGCATTTTTTTGTACACCTCTGTCCCCTCCGGCCCTTTCAACATAGCAATTGGACAAAAAATTCCTTAGCCTGGCTATGTCAAGGATAGGGGGCTCTGCCCAGTCCCAAGTCTCTGCTAAGGGTGCTCAGCTGCATTTGGAAAAAACACTTGCTATGCAAGGGCACAGACATGCCAAATAATCCTTCCTTGTTCCCAGGAACTTTGAGTCCAGCTTGTATAAAAATCAGTAGAGTCAATAAAGCTACTGGCTGTGGACCCAGCTAGAAATGAAAAGTTTGGCCAGCAAAATGATTGTACCCTGGCCGAGGCAGGAGAGTTTGCCTCCTACCCTGTCAGGAAAGCCCTGTGCAAACTCCTTATACAACCCTACTCCATTTACAACCACTGCAGAGCAAGGGAAGAAAACCCTCAGTGGGTAAAGAGGACGTTGGGGCACGGCTGTGGCTCCCATGCTTGCAAATGCAGGGACACCCAGGCAGGGGGGCCAGAGTGGGAAACACATCACAGGAGCCACACAGCATCTGATGCTCTCCTGCTCTGGTTTTCAACTGCTCACACATGAAGCCCAGATGGTTTCCAGAGTGAGGGAGAAGGGTGTGCTGCTTACACAAGCAATGCCATATTTCAGTAAATATCATATGCCATCCAGACATTCTGGACTGGATCCAATTTCCGTTAGGCTTTGCTCAACTGGGGACCTGGCTCCTCCAGCAGACAGCAAACTCCATTCGTGCTAATGCATGTCTAAGGCAGATCTGTCTCAGGCAGACACACATTTTTACCAGATGATCCTTGTTACACCTGGCATGAAGAGAGGATTTCCAATGTTCAGTCAATCAACCTCTGCTTCCAGCCTCAGCTCAGACAGAAGTGAGTTAACTCTTCCTCACCATCTCGGTGTAGGAATGTGCAGGCCACAGCAACCTGCAGCTCCCACTTGCCTCTCTGGGGATCCTCAGAGTCTTCTCAGGTTCCTTTCAGGTGCTTCACCTAACCATCCTGTGGGTACCTGCAGTGCTAGGAAATACCTACTCTGTTTGTTTGATAACTATCACAAAAGACACAACACAGCTGGCAGTGCCTGGAGATGAGGTGTGACAGTCTCTTTGTAATGTCAGACAGAAAAGAATATCTTGAGATCTTTCCTTAGTTCCTTTTCAAATGATAATTATTAAATTTGTCTCTAAACTACTGGGGAAGAGCAGATGTAGGAAGTATTTCAGCAACCCCCTCTTTAACATGCTAAGTTTAAGGAAATTAGGATGCTCTCCAGTGTATGCATAGTCCCAGACACAGACTTGTCCTTGATACAAAACTCCAAACACAATTTTAAAAGATAGGCTGCTAGACAGAGGTTGTGCTGCATCATCCTAGTGCAGCAAGCAGTAATCAGGACTAGGGAGACTATCTGGCTTCAGGATCCTCTACTAGCCAAGGTGAACCAGGTCCCATCCAACGCATTCTTGCAAGCATTGTCTTTCAGGACACAATATTCCAAATACATGCATCCCTCAACCTGCCAATGAGCAAACGTGAAAGACCATGAAGGAACAGCAGTAGTGGGAATCAACAAAACAAGGCAGGAATCATTCCCCCAAACAACCAACATATATTTTCTCTGACTAGAACTTCATTGCCTACTTCTCTTTCAGAAAGCACAGCACATACTCCAGGCAGCTTTAAAAATCAAGCAGAACTCTTGAACAGCAGAACAAGCTTGGCAGAAGGACTGTAGATGTCTGGCTCAGTGGCAACAATGACAAAAGCAGGGCTCTCCTCCTACAGCCCATATGCACGAGACACACTGGAATGGACAACACCTTTGTAGAAGCCAAACCAGAGACCCAACAGCTTTTTTGGCATTTCTTTCAGACAGTGAAGCCAAAAAACGCACACACTCATGAACCAGGATGGCGTGGGTTTAATGGGAGAAACAGCAAGCAAGTTTTGTTCCACTCAAGCTCTGAGTTCAGTTGGGGTTTGCCAGCACTAACACACTGGTCACCGCGCTCGAGCTGCAGTGGCAGCGCAGCCGCGTCCTCCCCACGCACACCAAGGGCCAAAGCAGGAGGTGGGCACTGATAAAGCCACAGCAAATGGCACTGCTGAAGCTCTTCTTGCTCTCTTAAGGGGCAAGAGCCTCTCTAGCTCGTTTCTTTGCTCTTCTGTGGCTTCCTAGCCCACGGCTGAGAGCCTTTCCTCTCCCCAGGCCTCCCAGACACTGCATACCGGGAAACCTCTGCCTTCAGCCTGGTGTGGCGTCCAAGCTCCCAAACAAAAGGAGATGTGTCATTCAGAGTAAAGCCTCAAATAAACTTTTCTCTCTGGGAGCAAAGGACTTTATTTTAAAAACCCAAACCCGATATCTAATACATAAAGCAGCTCTCAAAGGTCAGAGCTCCAGGCATGTTAGGCTCAGCCCAGGAGCACAGGCATCTGTGAACCCTGGTTTCAGCTGTTACACTGTTGACAATACATGACCATCCTTACAACAAAGAGGAACAAACCCAAAAAAGACCTTTTAAATCAGCCCAGCTGGTCACATATTCTTCAAAACCTCTCACAAGTTGTAACTGTTTTAAAGCACACACATATACCTGCATGGTGCAGAGCACCTCACCAGTTACTTCCACAGCTTCCTTAGCACTCTGGAAGCTGGTGCTGGCCTTGTTCAGACACTTTGCTCAGTCCTTTTGCAAGTTCTGGGTGTCTGTGTGAGTCTCCCACAACTACTCCTTCTGTGGGACTCATGCTGTAAATCTTGGTATTGCTACAGCAATTTCCCAGTCTAATCACATGCCTTGCTGCATTACCACAGCAGTGATAGCTGGTTGAACCACACACCACATCCTTGCAATTGTTTCTATTACTCACAATTGACTTATTTATTAAATTTCAGCTTGCCAAGCCTTGCCAGGAGATGAGCAAGTGCCCTGTCACCCCTCCTTGCTGTTGATCAGAGTGGCAGAAGGCAGGTGAGTAGGCTGCAAGTCTGAGCTCTGAAACAGTCACAGCAGTTTTGTAAGTTCATGCTTTCTCCAGCAGCCAAGCTCTCTTGCATCTACACACCAGGGCTTGAGTCCTGGGAAGCAAAACCTTGAACTGCAACAGAAATCAGAAGGGAAAGTAGATGCAAATGAAGATGGAATTAATTTGGGATTTTAGAGCAGACAAGTATTGCCACAGACTTGCTTGTTGCATGGGACCAGGTGTGATGCCCACACCAACCCTCCCTTGCAGATCTACCTAAGAGCCATCCATAACACCCAAGTGAAGGGCCTCTGGATGCAAGGAACTCATCTTGTGGGGGATTTCCTAGGCTTGGAACAAACAGCCTGATAGTTCCTGGCTGCTTCAGAGGCCCAACCCGCCATCTTGTGCCTCACAAACACTCCTCTGACAAAAGACTTTGACTCCTTGCTTTCAAAGGGGAACAAACAGAAGGCAAGTTCAGACAAGGCTCATGGCTGCTTGCCCAGCCAGGCCTCAGCTAGTCCTTCATAGTAAATATTTGTTCTTAATTACGCTGCCGTTTGCCCGGGGAGCTTGCCTGCAATCTGTAGGAGGGAGGGGGATTGTGTTGTTGATAGGTAAATAATAGCTCTTTCATCCAGAGAACCCAGTGCATTTTCCAGAGATGAAAGCTTCCTGAATGCTTTCCCCATAGGTTAGGGTAAGGATTTTAAATCTTTGTCCCACTCAAGGAGATGCCAAAAACTCCCACATTCGGTTCAGAGAGAGTGAGCTTGGAGCTCCACTGTAACAGCTCCCTCTCCAGCCTTGCTGCGAGCTGGAGTCAAGTGGGAGAGGCTCAGCTCTGGCAGCGTGGGTTAGGCAGGATCTGGTCAGCCATTGGAATGTGACAGAAGGACAGAGTCTGCTGCTGACCAGCAGCACCCAGCACATGCTTCTCTCCGTGTTCTGTCACATCTGCTCATCACCCTGAAGCTAGGAATGAACTCCATCCCTCCTGGTCCCCAGGTTCTGCTTCTGCCAGCACACAGCCATGCTGCTTCCTGCCCAGCTCCTGTCTGGAGAGTTCCCAAGGAAGGGCGAGGCACTGTCCAAGCACAGAGCAGCCATGCGAAGCAGTCCCACAGATGACATGTGGATAGCAGCCAGTTCTCACTCTCAACAAAAGCCAGCAAGTGTGAGTTTTGTTCTTCCAGCACTCAGCTTCCAAAACATCAAAATTACAAATATTTATCAGCAGGACTAAGGGAAATGTAAGCGAGACAGCAGACCTCTGCTCTGTCTGAAGAGGAAGTGAGAAGTGACTTCCTGCCACCCACCATGAGAAAACCTCTCTGACCTCTAGGAGGCAAGGAGTGCAAGCATTCCCCCTCTCCCCAAGCCACCAAGTTAAAGTCACTGCCAAAGCATCCAGCAGCTCAGTCTCAAGCTAACTTCAACCACACATTACCCATTTCTTCCATAAAGAGGAAAACCTAACAAAAACTGCAACAAAAAGAAAACCACCATAAGCAATCAAAACTGGTTTCTAACCATGCTACAGCTCCTACATTCCTAATCCCTTCCCAGTTACCAAGCCCAGCACAGAACACAGAGGATAAATGCTTGTGAGCACCAGAAATTGAAGGAGCCTTCAAAGGCTCTGAACTTTCAGGGGAGAGCCAGACCTGCAGAAGTCTTGACTTTAAATATTATAGTCACTTGACTATAATATTTAAAACTCTAAGATAAACTGCACTCCTTTCCTCCCACATTCAGCCCATCATTCACAACAGGTTCTTTGCATGTCCCAGCCAGGCAGGAGCAGCTACAGGGCTGATCCTGCACTTCTCATGCTCAGGAGAGCAACACAAACCCTCCAGCACCACCTCTGCTCTCTTGCCCTCCTTTTCTTATCGTGTACAAGCAGATTTGCCAGGCTTAGATTTGTTCCTCCTTTTAAACATCATCCAGACCTTTTATTTTTCTTTGCTCCAAACTCTGCTTAAAAGAAAAAAATCATGTCATTCTTTGCCCCCAGCTGTAAAGGGATGACCTGAAATCTGTTGCCAGCACACAATAAATATTTTTACAGTTACTTTGTAACTTCATTCATCTCTCTCTACTGCAAAACCTGAATCATTTAGCATTTTTCCCCTCTTACCCGAGGGCTTCAAGATCCTAGACAGAAATTTAATGAAGCCTCTGAAAATCCCCAGTCCAATATCCTCTGTTAACACCCCCATATTGAGCTGGAGTTTTTCAGCTTGACCCATGTATGAAATCTGTGATGAGAACAGCAGAGAACAGGAAGATTTGCTCCATGCACCCTCCCCTCCACAGGAATACCCCCCACAGCTGGGGGACAGCCAGTCCCAGGCCTCACACCTGGCCTTTTACACAAGCCCCAACACCATGAGAGCTCAGACAAATGGTTCATTGGATTACACCCAGTAAAGGACAGCACTGGAGCTACAGGACCAGAAATGTAACTGGTGTCAAGTCTTTCCTCTGGTATGTTGCTGTGTCCTACCCACCTGAATCTCTTTATTACAGCCTTTAGATATTGACTTTGCTTCCTGCCACTAAATTCGTCAGACAAGCTTCCTTGCTATTATGGTAGTTACAAGGTACATGGTTAGAGGCACATTTTATAGTGTGCCTAAACAAGGAGTTAAACCTATAAATCATGTAAGAAGCACATTTAGAACAAGAAGTGAGCAAGGAGGGAAGTCTTGAAAGGCCACTTTCAAACAATCCTTGTTTATTCCTGACTGAGGCCAAACCTTTAACACAAGTCTGCCAACAAGCCCTAAATCACCTGTAGTCCTAAATCACCTGTAAAAGCAAAAGGCATCTTAAAACCAAAAGCACCAGTGGGTCTGTGTTTCTTGCCTAGAGTCCCACTCCAAAGCTTTCCAAAACTAAATCACCAGCTTACAACCTTTTAAAAAATGAAAAATCTTGGATTTGGGGTTAATATGTATTGCTCCTTTTGAAAGGGGAGTGAAAGCAGCCAGGAAGGACAAATACAAAGGGCTGAAACCTAAAGAAAAAGTTCCAACAAAACAAATTACTTTCAGTTTAATGTTTTGGGGTTTTTTCCTTTCCTGATGCAGGACAAACCACCTTTAAAGGAGGAAGAGTGCTTCTCCTATCTGTGTTCTTTAACATAGATGCAGAGTACTGCTGGGGAAGCAGAGAACAGGGTTGAGCAGATTTCTCATCAAAACCTGTAAGCCTGAAAAGAGCCATCAGGCAACAATAGCTATTGGCAACTTCTGGAATAAACTTGGGACTAAAGCAAAAAGCCCAGGCTCTTGATCCTTAGGAGTCCCTTGAAATAATGAGAGGAAGGATGCACGTATATTTAAGTTAATTCATTCAGAGTCTAGGTGCACACCCCCTTACCTTCAGCCATACAGAGCATAAATATTCACCAGGGAATGGAGCAGGGCTGGGGAGACGAGAAGAAACACTACACATCTTGTGAGTCACAGCAAGCCATAACAGAGGATTCATTAACTGGATTCAGGTGATCCTATTAGCTTTGCAATTGCTGCACATCAGGCTGCAGAGTAATTAGGGCTGCAATTCAGAAAGATTTACCAGAACATTTTTTATTAAAACACAGTGGTTGTTAATCAGCCTGACTAAAGCCTTCAGAGCTATTAGCCTGCTGCACAGAAGTCGTAATTACTTCATCCACTGGGGAAGAAGGCATCAAAGAAATTGCCTGGGATCATCTGCAGGTTTAGAGGACCAAAGGAAGACTGAGGAATTTAATGGGACATCTCCCTTTGGCATCACCACAGGTTTTTGATCAAGTTTCCAAGTGGAGCATTTGAGAGGCCATCAGAGAATGTAAGAACATCAAGCCTACACAGGAAGGATTTGCCATCGGAAGTATGCCAAGGCAACACCCAGATGTATTAGTTGACTCAGAGTTACTGTATAAGTTCTAATTGCTGCCTAAAAGTTTAGTGGTCCACCTGAATTACATGATCACTATCTGCTGAGGATGTTTGGCCACCCTGCAGCATCTCAGAGAAGCAGGGCCTGCATTTCCTCTTCCGGAGGCAGAGCATTTTTTGGTGCAGACACTCAGCCACTCCAGAGGGGGGTAAAAGGCATCTCCTACCAGAGCGGTGAAGCACCATCAGCTACTAGGTTTCCCAGTGTAGACCTAGCCATGGAATATCAGGATACATTCCAGCTCCAGTCCCTGACCTCACTTCCACCAGGTTTGATTCAGGTGACAGACAACTGGGTTCAACTGTGGCCACAGGACTGAGAAAGAACAAAGCATTTGGGCACCTGCTGCCTTGCCCTGCTCTGCTTCACAGACAGTACACACACACCCTGCACGAGAGCAGAAGGGCAGAGGCACCAACACCGGCCAGAGAGGGAATGATTTCCCTCTCCACTCTCTCAGACCAGACTTGGTGAGTGTAGCACAGGGGCTCTGCAAGTCAGGCTGACCCTCCTCTGCCACCAGCACTGCCCATGCCCTTTCCTAGCCCACTTTGCTCAGAGGTTTACTACCAATACACAGAACATCCCTTCCCAGTTTCACCCCCACCACAGCAGTGGGCAGGCACACTCCTGCTGGGAGGGACCCAGCAAGCTTCACTGCCCAGCTGATAGACCATGAGACCACACTGTGAGAGCTTCTCTGCAGGGAACCCTGCCAGATCCTCCAAAACCAACACCCTCGTCCACATTAAGCAATAGAGTTTACCAACAGCCTAAAGGGAAGCTCAGAAAGGAGAATGTGATAAAAAAGCAAGTGGAAATACGCGTGCACACACAGGCTGTGAGGATGCAGGAGTAATACCAGGGCAATGACAAGTAGCCAGCCCTGACCACAGGCTCTGGGTGGGGGGAGATCTGCTAGATAGCCAGGCACCTTCAGAAGAGATACTTTGATTTATATGCTCTGCAGAGCCAAGAGTTTGATGGATTCTGCTTTGCCCAAGGTTTCTGAATAACTGCCCTAGTGCCCAGCCTGGGCTTGTACCAGTGGGAATAGCCCAGTGGACCTCTGACAGGGTCTCCCTCAGAAATGTCCTGCTCAGACACACAGCACAGAACGCATAAAGGAGTTTCTAACCTGTGCAGGCATTACTTCTGAAGATGACTATTCCATTTTAATAAGTAAGCTAAATTAACATGTTAAATATCTTACTATTCCAAGGGGAGAAGGTAGAGGGAGGTTTTGCCAGCTTCCCCTCCTTGAGCACTTCAAACACTTTTGCACATCCGTCCTACAGGGAAGCCTGTACAGTGTCCAAACCTAGGGCAGGCTTTGCATCATTAGCCATGTACAACACCTAGCACAGGACTAATGATGTAATGCAAATAATTAAACATAAAATCATGGTTGGCAGTTGATAGAAGAAGGGAGTTGGTTGGAACAGCTCATAGTGACAGTTTGTTCTTCCTTTGCCCTAATTCAAGTTGCAGAGAGGAGAAGTGCTGCCCTGCCTGGCTGGGTCCCAGTGAAGCAGAGACAAGGACCCCTTCGAACCTCCAGACCAAAGAAATTCCTTGATGACTGTCTGACCAACTGCAGGGGATAACTGCCTGGCTCTGATCTGCTGACATCCTGCCAGAAGGGTTAAAAAAAAAAAAATAAAAAAGATGTTCCAAGGACTTCTCTAGTCTTTTCCAAGCAAAGCAATAAAAATAGATCTGATCTTCATAAACCATCAATACTGAGCTTAACTGAACGTTTTGCTCCTTTGCAGCTGGACATCAGAACTAGGTGTACAACTTGGAGCCAAATGCTCATCAAATGAGCTCCTTTGTCAGTTAACAAATAAGCCATGAACACACTTCAGTTTTGATGACTCTACTCATTGTGTTCAGTTACTCAATTTAAATGTATTTCAGCTAATAGATGATTCACCAATTTTTGGTTGCCCAAATCACATGGTGACTTCCCAACATAAGATCACATAAATCACATATTAAATTTGGATTCCAAGTGAAGACAGACTTAAGGGACTTGCTTTTCTAGACACTGTTTATGGAGTACCTAACCATTGGTTTGAGGGACCCTTCCATAATCACTTTTTGAAATCTAGGCCAGAATTCAGTTTTACTTTAAAATTGAAAGTCATGCAAAGGTTTCCAAATTACAGACTCATTCCAGTGGCACTGCTGAGAATAAACTATTAACATTCCCATGAAGCTCTTAAATTTAAAGTGGTGCATACACAGCCGGAAGCCCTCCAAGCTGTTTTCCTTTGAATCCTCCTGAGGTCTTTTTTTCCCTGAAGGCTTCATTGAGATTTACTGGACATAAATAAAAAAGTTAAACATTTCCTTTTCTGGTACATCACATCAATTGATACTTGACTCCCAGACCTTCCAGGCCTAGAAGGTTTTGCATTCTTAAGGGACTATGTCTCCAAAATGAAGCTTTTCTTGCTATGTTTTCCTGTTTATGCTTTCATTGTGTTGCAGTTTTAGTTTGCTTTTTTTTTGTTTCCATGCACAGCAAGAAGCAATTTCAATTAACAAATTACAGATTCCTGTAAATTTTCTCCACTTGGAGAAGGTAAACAGGAGGTTTATGGGGCAGAGGAAGAATAGAAAAAAAAAAAAACAAACCAGAATAAGGGTTATAAAGATGAAAAGTAAACAGGCTAAGCAGCTTCTTAAAAATCCTTTGCACAGAAGACACCTGTCCTCCAGCAGGCACAGGAGAAGCAGTGACATGAAAAAGCAAAAGGGGGTATACTGAGACCCAACAGCAACTCAAGAGTTCGTGAAAAGCCATTGGCTTTTATCAAAAGGGCACGCCAAGAGCAGAACCACCCATTCCTCTCCATCTGTATCTGCAGGAAACATGATAAAAACCTTCACCAAAATATAAATAAGGAGTCAGGACTTGCCAGCTTGTTATTTTTTCTGACAGCCGTGCCACAGGGGTGCTGCCCGGGCTCACGTCCTGCTGACTCGGGCACTAGAGATAGTGGAGGGCAAAGATGGTGCCCGCCCTAAACTGGCTGTCACTGCTTATTCTGGAGCCACACACCTGAAGTCTTGTTTAGAGCCAGGAAGGAAGAAGACAGACAGACTGGAGGCAGGCTGTGCTCTCCATTCAAAGCTTTGCTGTGCTTACCAGGAGCATCTGAATGCAAGCAATTGAAAGTGGCTCTCTGCTTTTTGGTGTTGTTTGTCGCTTTGTATTCTTGTCTGTGGTCACTGGTAATGGAGCACACAGCAAAGCTCCTCACTTTTCCCACTCTGCTCTTCCAAACAGCAGTTCACCCAAGCCCCAGCACTGGGTGCTCAGCCAGGAAAGGCCTCCACTTTCAGGAAACTGATTACTTCCATCAAATCTGCCTTAGTAGCAAGTTTAGTGAATGGAGAATGCCCTAAGGAAAAAGGAGACAAGTGAGAGTTTGGCACAGAGCATCCACCCCACCCTGCTCACGGAATACCTGTCCCTCCCAGTGCTGTGAAGAGCATTTACCAGGACTGCCCCAGAGCTGGACCTGGAAGTCAGCCTGTCCTCAAACCCCACCCCGAGATCCTCCTGTGTGCTCCCCACCTCCTCCTGGCCAAGCCTTCTCTTCTTCAGGGTTTCCCACAGGGCAGGATGCTGCTGCCTACATTTCTCCAGGGAACACCTTCCCAGCTGAGGGTCAGGTCCAGCAGTTGGGTACTCTGGCCTGACACCTTACTCCTATGCTCGGAGGAGGCCTTGGAAAAGAAGGTTGGACTGTGAGGTCATGGTTTGTTAAAAGCTCAGAGCTCAGTCTTTCTGCTGGTGGCTTGGTCCAGAGTCTGTTCATAGCCAGTGCAGGACATCCCTTTCCATCTGTTCCCTGTAGCTGGTATGTTCCTCCCACAGCCAGCAGCACGGGGACTCCCCTTCCTGCAGCACACCAGATCCCAACAGCACACACAAAACAAGAGTTTTTAAATCTTCTTTCTGCAGCAAGCCTCAACTCTCACTCCAGTTCTTCCACTTTCCTGAAATCCAGTGCCACACCAGGTGACTCAGGGCTCTGCAGGAGTGTTGATGCCTTCAGCCTCAGCTCTTCACTGCAGGGTATCTGTCGCCTGTAAGGGGAGAAATACCACACAGCAGCACCTGGCCAGCAAAGCATCAACATTCCAACAACCACACTGCAGAAGGACTGAGGGAGAAAACCAACAAGGGCAGGCTTTGAGCTGTGAGAAGGAGTGGAGCACCTGACAAGGACTGACAGCAAGAAGCAGTGAACTCAGCGACCAGGCACAGCATTTCAGCAGTGACCATGGAGAGCCACAGCCAATGTTTCCAGACCTGACTGGCGACCAGGCAGGATTAAAGCACCACTTACATAATTACAAGGTTAATAGATGTTACAAGCACGTTACCAGGTGTTGTGACTTGCTGGAAGCACATCCCAGAAGATAGCAGAAGCAATTATATTCTGCTCACTATCCAGCTGCATCAACCACCAGTAGGCACTACTCAGCAACCCTTTATGAAAGGAAACTTAGCACAAAGATGATCTGTTGTGCCCACACCACTGTGTATGTCCTCTGAGCCAGTCCTGCTCCCTGACAGAGTTTATCTTAAACAGAACCAAAAAAGAAAACCAAACCAGCCATCAGAGTCAAACTGTGCACTGTCTGTAATGAAGTAGAACCCCTGAATGACATAATCTGCCATGGTGAAGAGAAAGCAACAGAGCCAGCCACCTGGGGAAGGAAAGGGAGTTCACATGGCAGAACATGGTTGTTCTACTGACTTTCAGGCAAAAATCAATTATCCTGGGAGGGCCAGAAACAATAGGAAATGGGGAATTAAGATACAGATGGCACATAAACAGCTAAAAAGCCTTGTCCTAACTCATAGAGGAAGCATGGGAAAGGAAACTACTGTACCACTTGTCTTAGGGCAAGCTTTGCAAGACCTCCTGTCCAAGCTGGACTACTCAAAAGGGACTGGAAGTTTCTAGGAAGCAGCAGGGGCTTGTGCATCACTGTAGCTGGTCCAAGGCAAGGCCTGTAAAGCTTCTGAGGGAAGAAGCAGTGATCAGCCCAGAGCTGGGCAACAAATAAAACACCAACACCACCATGCACCTGTGAGCAGGACAGAGAGAGTGAAAAGCCAAACGAGTCCAAACCCGCAAGGGCATGACGGCATTTTTCAGGAACTTGCAACACCACCTTCAGGGTGGGGATGAGCAACCAGTGTCCACACCTTGTTGCATCGTAGTCATGCACATGGGATCCTGCTGGAACACCTGCTGCGCATGAATATGCAGTTAGGGACCCTCACATCCCCCACAGAGGCAATTCACTTCTCACAAACAGGCACCTGCTCTCACCCTGCTTGCAAATGAAACACACAGAGGCATCACAGGCTCTGTGCGTGGTGCTGTGATGTGGACAGGACAGGCAGGAGGCAGCTCTTCAGTTTAACAGGTTGTCTAAAGAGGCTCATAAAAGCAACTGTCTGTAGAGAACTCCCCACCACAAACAGCTTCAGCACACTCCACCCAGCCCACATGAAAGGTGACCATGAGGGACAGGCCAAGCCTCTGGCTGGTCCAGGCTCCAGCTATGGGTCTAGGTAGAAGAAAAGATCTGTGGGTTTCTGCATTTTCAGCAATGCCATGCAACTTTAAATACCCAACAGGTAGATTAGCATGTCTGCTTCAGGAAGAAAATCACACAGCTCTTTTCTTCTCCTTATTTAGTGTCTTATTCAAATAAAACCTGGGAAATTAAACACTCCATCCATGCACTGCAGCTTGAATCAGTACACAAATGACAAAAAATTGCTTTTAAAAACACCTTTCCCTGTTTTTTTTCTCAGGTTACTCCTCCTCTGGTAACACAAAGCAGAATCTGTCTCTTCCCCTCTGCTGAAGCTGACATCAAACAACAACTTCACCACATCATAAGTTACAATTCAGGCTACTCCTGGAAAAAGATGATCCTTTCCTAACTAAATGCTAAAGCTCTCCTGGCATTTCTCCTCCTATTGTCTGTATCCAACCCTGTATTTATAAGATTAACCTCAAATTAGGACAGTTTCCTCATTCTTTCTTCACTCTTACTACAAGCCTGGCTCCTGGGAATCTGATCCTATCTTCCCCAGAGGTTCCTCCCTGTTGATAGGAAATATCTAGTGTATGTGGGCAGGAAGCGCCAACAGAGGATAATGAGGATTAAGAGAGAGTCCTTGTTAGGATTTATCACCACAGCAGATCAGGAGACTCAGTGGGCCATTTGATCAACAGGAACATTAGGAACTGTCTCACACTCCCACACAGTGTCTCGCCCCACTGTGGTGTGTGTTAAAGTAGCACACGAGGGCTTTGAGGGCAGGATGAGTCGGCCTGACCCATCCAGCTACTTCCACAGCATCCAGTTCTCCTTCACCAGAAGCACAGTACTTAGGGAGTGATGGGAGAGGACAGGTCAAAGAAAGCAAATCCTTTTGGAGCTGGTTTCCTGCCCACACTTTCCTCAGAGGAGACAAGAGGCAGGTCTGTTGACCCAGGCAATGGCTTTCCATCTCCTAAGGATTCTGTCCATTTCACAGGGACTGGTGCTGGTGAAGAGTTGGTACAAAGGCCTCATTGCTTGGACTGTCTGTCTGCAATGTCCATTTGATATCAGATGTACAACAGCCTCAGGAGTCTTCTCCTCCAGCCATGCACTTCAGCAGCTCTCTTTACTGAAAGAGCGCAGTATCTCCAGCCTCCACAACAGCTCTTCACACACACAATCACAGTGTGCCACACAACTTATTCTAGGACAGCATTTTTTTGAAAAGCAGAGGAGTCACAGTCACTAATTATTGTTGGATCAAGCTTCATCCTGCCCCATTGTCCTGTTTTTTATGGTCCTCAACAGCAGAACCAAGGGAAGAGTGTAAGAGCAGGCCATGCAGCTATGTAGCATGTAACTGTTACATTACTAAAGCTTGCCCAGGCTCCAGCTCTTTGCAGATGTGGGATTTTCTCAACAAGATACTGTGCATTGGTATTTAAAAGCACTCAATGGATTTTATTTGCATTGGCTACTCCAATGCCCCCCAAACACTTTTGTTCACCATAGATTCAGACAGTGCAGTTATCCAGTTTGTTCTTAGCTCTTTTTCTAGAGGCTGACTGGTTGGGGGTCTCTTGACCATACTCAGATTCAAGCCTTGCTCCCACAGCACAGTTCATTGCACTTCTGAGATTGCTCTCCCTTGTGACATTATCCCATTTTGAGATGGACTGCTCTGCTTTTCTCAGCATCATATGCTACAACCCCACCACTCCATAGTGCAAGGGTTTCCTACAGCTATTCAGTGCAGCTTTTGGGTTTTGCTACTCTGAATAGTCAACAGAAAACTTCATCTGCCACTCTTCTCACCTCTTTTTCATTAACAGACACATTCAACAGTTTGGCTCTTCACAGGCCCTCGTCATGTCTGTCTGATGCCAGTCCTCTACAGGGAAAGCTGGTTCCTCACCTCTCTCCCTTTGTTTCTCATCTTTTGGTTTACTATTTGCTCAGTAGAGATCCCCTGATGAGATGTCCCAAAACCCTGAGAGCACAACAGGACCTCTGGCCATGGTCCAGCCATCCATGGAGTATCTTGTAAAAGACCTGTTTTTCCATCTGGTCTCTCAGCCCAACTCCTCATCTCCCCAGCTTCAATAATGTTCTCCAGGAAGGCTCCCAGTTGTGTCAGTGAGGAAAGGAGAGCAGCTGCAGCCCAGGCACAGCTCAGTCCCTAACACTGGGACCCACACAAGGCAGTGGAGCAGCCAGGCAAGGAGGCTGAGCTTCTCTGCCTGAGCATCCTCGACTCTGCTGAGCTCGGCCCAAGCCAGACCACTGCAAGAAATTTCTGGAGTTCAATTTCTTTTTCCTGAGGGGACCTTGAACTGGTCCCCACAGAAACACTACCAGGGCTTCCTTCTGCAATGCCCTGGGGCAGCCACAAAGAGAAGGGTCATTAGGCAGCAACACAATTTGCTCCCAAAGCCCGGGAAACATCCGGAGAGAGAAAAAAATGTGGCTCTTCCTTTTATCCCTTTCACTGGATACTATTCCTTAATCCATGGAGATGAACAAGGTGCAGACTTTTCCTCCTAGTGACAACCTCCCATCCTGCTACCCATCCCCAGCTCCTTCCCAGACTGTCCCTGTGGATTTCAGTCTTCAGTTCCCAGCCACACCATGCTTTGCAAAGGGCCCCTTCAGCCTCCTCCACCCCAGAGCTCCCACTGTTCCAGCACCTAGAGAACAAGCCTCAGGAAAAGCACCTTCCTCTTCTTTCACAGGGAGAGGCCGATTGCTCCAGATAATGGCATTAAGTGAACAAGTCGGACACTGAGCAGCAAGATTAGTTCCCACAAAGACTGGGTAGTAATGAGAGTGGTTAAAGACAGGTAATGAGTGGGTGGCACCTGTCAGCTTCATAATGTAGATTATAATTTGTTTATTACTCTTGCTGCTGCTTTCGCTGCTGTTGGAATGCAATTAATTAATAGCACGGATGAGCCCTGCCGAGTATCTGTCATCCCTGACCTACAAACATCCCTAGGCTGCCACTGCACAAGCAGTAGCACTGGACATGCGGTGGCATCACACAGACAGTAGGAAGGATCCCACAGGTAGGGGAGAAAAGTTAAGAACTTCACAAACAAACCCAAATGCTTCCCCACAAGAAACAGGCTCACAGAAATTCTGGAGATTCAAGAACCATGATCCAGAGTTTTGTTGACTGGAAACCGTATCTCATTGATTCTGTATTGCATTGATTCTGTATCAGGAGTGCACGCTGGCAAACTGCAGGTTCAAACATGACTGGCTTTGTTTTATTAAAAATACCAACATTTTTAAGCCTTGCTTCATGCACACACACTTCATGCACTTCCCTCCACTCTTACCAGACTTAACACTAGACTGGAAATTTCTCTAAGTTGCCTGAGCAGCTGGCAACACAGGAAAGTAACAAACTGGCTGCTCTGGGCTTTTTCAGGTACAGGCTTTTTGCAGATCAGGTCTTTATTTGAACCCCCATCAGTGTGGCACCCCTCAACACCAGTGCCTGCACCATGTCCAGCCGCAGGACTCACAGGATGAAGGCAGCCAGGATGAACAGAGAACCTCAGCCTCACTAACTTTCAATAATAACTCTCCTTCCCCTGCCAAACCACTTAAATCCTTCCCTTTGCAAAGAAAAACACACTGCAGAGACATAAATAAAAATCAGCAGTGAACTTCAGCACTGAAATGCACTATCAGTGCATGTTTGGGCACAAGTTAATGCCCACTGAAGTCAGCAGAAGTTTGGAAAGACAAAACACCTCCCACACAAAGGAGAGACAGAGGAAGCAGTCAGAGCTGCCAGGGAGATAAGCTGCCTGTCAGAACAGGCTTGGACTGTCCTAACAGGAAGATGTTGTCCAATGAGAGGGAAAGCTATTTAGGGAATGAATGAATAGTGAAGCTCCTTGTTAAAAAAAGAAAAAAAAAACAAAAACCAACCCAAAAAAAAACTCAACCAAAAATCCAAACAAAAAAAAAACCCACAAGACTTTCCCAAACATTTCTCACTCTCAGCTTTCTGCCAAGAGGATGCAAGGCCAAGACATGCAGGAGCCTGCCTGAACCTCTAGCACAGGATCACTCAAAGACAACAGCTGGAATGGGGGCAGAGGGAAGGTGAAGAATGGCACAGAGGACACGGAGATGGAGCTGACAGCAGAGCTGATCCTTGTTCTGTCAGAGGAGGGGGCAGCCTTCTGCAGGCTCAGCACCCTGAATCCTGTCAAACTGTCCTCCAGCATCTCGCTTTGCAGAGCTCTGAGAGGATCCTGCCTGGCTCTTGGGGCTGTGATCCTGCCTGGACCACTGCCTGCTCCAAGCAGCAGGGAACCAGCCACCCAGGGAGAGGAAATGGCAAATTTAGAGTAAGACCCAAACAAACTGCACCACTGGAGCAGGGCTGTAAATCTTTCACCAGGTTCTGAGCACTTCATTGCCAGGACAAATGCATGGGAAAACGATGGGTTCCATTCAGAGCCACATTGGCAAAAGGAAGGAGAGTGCTAATCCCTCCAACTGCACCCCCTCATCCATAATTCAATTCAAAAATCTCCCATACAGAAAAATGCTGTGCTTTTAGGATGCAATCAAACCTCAGAGCTCAGTTTGTCCTGGCACAGGGCTTTCACTAATGCCGTATCAGTGACCAGAGTCTTGCCAATGCACCAGTCTGCTCCCTCCCATTTTTTGTAGGGCTTATCACAACAATTCACCTCCCGGAAAAAAGCAAGGCAAAACCACAAGCCAAACTGGAGCAGTTCTTTACAAGAAAAGGAAAGAAAATAGAAGAAGACCAGAAACAAAGAGTAAATTTCATAAAAGCAAAACCCCAAATCATGAAGAATCTGCCCCTGAGGCAGTGATGGGAGATGAGAAGAGCAGAATGCAGAGACTTTCAAAATAAAGCAGTGAAAAATCCAGCAAATGGCTTTACATAAGCCAGACGTTTCTCTAGGGAAAGAAAGCAGGAAAATAAATAAATCAGTCTGGATTCCCCTTTCTCCCCAGACTTGGGTCCCTCACCAGATATTTCTTAGAGCCCTTCATGCTCTTGGATTGCTTGTACCACTGAGCAGCACAGAAGTGATACACATATCCCCTTCAAAGCTCCCCACAGCACGGCTGGTCTCCATTTCCAACATCCCAACGTCTCTGAGAGGAATCCAGGGCTCCTTTCTCCTACAGAAGGACCACAGCTTTGCAGGAGCCCACTGCCACGTGAGATCACCTCAACTCCCAACCATCTGAAGAAACAAAAGGCAGTGGAAAAAACAGGGAAAGGAAATAAGGATACTGTGGAAGAAGAGAAATTTTAGCTATGAGCACAATTGGGATGAAGAAAGGCCAGCAAAGCACTGGGGGTCTCGCCGTGCACCAGGCAGAGGAGGGGGGTCTGCACTGCCCCAGCACCAAGGGGTGCACGCAGCCCATGGAGGCTGGGTCCCAGCAGTCCAGGGCCAGCCAGGAAGCTGCTCCTGCTGCAGGATTCATTCCCAACCCATCATTAAACCCCAACCCCTGACAGAGTCACCAAAGCTGAACCACAGCTTCCGTCCTGACCCAGCTCCCACCCCAAACCCAGGATGGCAGCACGGCACAGCAGGGCACCAGGGAGGTCTCAGGGAGGAGCCCAGGGACTCCAGAAACTTGCAGTTCCTTCAGGGGCAGCTCCCAGTCTCTGACAGCGTGTGCCACCTCCATCGCAGGCTGAGGGATGGAGCCTTCTTCCCTGGGCTCTTCATCCTCTGCAGGACCCAGCCACTGCAATGGCCACAAGCCTTCCAGGTCTTCCCAGGCCACCAGTCGGGGTCCCCCCAGGTGGCACCCGAGGTGTCACAGCAGCTGGGGGGAAGGCAGGACCCCAAGTGGCTGCCACTGCCCTCGCTGGGGACAGCTGTCCTGAGGCCGGACACTGATCACTTCCCACCTCACGTTTTCCCCCTCACATTTTCCCGCCAGTTTGTGGCGGTTCCCACCCAGAGGCCACACCAGCGGCTGCTGGACCTGGAGCGTGGCCCCTAGAGAACAGCCACGTTTGGTGCTGAGACACGAGTGGCAGCCTGGAGCCCAGACCTGCTGGTGACACAGCAAGAGGCCAGAGAACAAAGCCAGGAGAGAGGGGAACTGTGCAGGTTGAATGAAGGAACTCGCAGGAACAGAACGTGGAGGTTGGATGGGACTCCCAGGAGCTGCTGTCCCTGCTGAACAATCCCTCATGCACCCTCTCACCCAGAATTACATTTAGCCAGCCCAGCACTCCACAATGAAGAGACAGATTTGAGGAAGTACAGGAGCAAATGGCACAAAATCCAGAAGAAAGCCCGTTTTCACACACATTCCGAGCAGCCCTAAGCACAACTATCACAGCCTATGCCGGTAAATACAGGGATGTTTATTAACTGAACTATTTGCGTGTCTTTACAACACTGTAAATAGCCTGATTTCCTCACACAAAGGATAAAACAAGAATGTGACAGCCCACAAATAACCTGGTTACCTTGGAAATGTGAGCACCCAAACTCAGATGGTAGCAGGAAGCCTCTGCTTTTCCACGTGCATCTCTGGGTGTCGCAACCACAGGCAAGTGCAGAGCTGCAAAGGTTGACTTGCATCATGCTCAGGATGTGTTTGATGCCACACCAAGGGAAGGGTAGACACAAGCGAGGGGAAAAAAGCTACAAGTAACCACAGAGACCCTTCCCTGAGCTTGTGTCTTGCTCACAGGGCTCCTGATGCTGGGCTTCCCAGGGGGGAATTGCAGAAGCTTAGCTTTGTGCTTTTGCCATGACTTGAAATGGAGGGAGAAACTTTCTGAAAGCACCTGGGACCTATGGTCCCTCTAACTGTTCAAATGAGTTAAGATAAAGTCATCCATTGGGAGGAAAAAAAATAAAAATTCCCACTCATATCGCCTGAGGGCTTGTGGCAACATGTGTGAAAACCCAGGGACAGGAGATCTCTGTGCCCAGGCAGATTACCTGGTTTTGTAGAGTAGAACAGCACAGAGCATCTTACAAACAGCTCATCTGGAATCAATGGGTTAACCGAGGAGCTTCCCCCTGCTGCGTGTGGGAAGCTCTATCTCCTTGCCAAATTCCACTGCTCTGAACAGAACCAGCTTTCTCACTCAGCCTGTGCTCCTACGCTCAGCTAGTGCTCGTGCCTGCCTCTGCAAGGGAGTGTAGACAGACCCCACGCTCCCTTTTCCCTCTGTAACTATTCCTCCAGCACTGCCCGTTGCCTGATGTCAGTTCTCTTCTCCTCACTGAATTACAGGACATCAGGTCTCCAAGGAAACCCCTCCGAGATTTGTAAAACACTGATGGCTGAAGACCAGCCAGGCTGGCTGCTCCTTGCTGTTGAGGCCATGAAGCTTGGCAAAAGCTCCTCTGGGTCCTGCTTGCAGGTGTCAGGATGATTTTCAGACAAGTCATCTTCATTTGGCAACAAGGCTTTTGAGCGCCACAGCGCCAGGACACTCACAGTATGACCCAGGATCAGGTCCCCAAGGAGCAGCCTGGTGGCTCCCTGCACACCAGCTCTTCCTCCAAGGCCACTGCAAACAGCAGCTGTGCTTCTCCAGACAGAAACAGCTCAGCTACCACACGAATACGCTTGCAATGCTAACTGCTAATATCCTGCTCCACACCCTAGCAGAAAATCGTAAGAGGAAATTAGACGGAAGCAAATATAGCCACACACCTGACAAGCTGTTCTGCACTCCTTCAGCACACAGGCAGCCTCCAGCACGGTTTCCTACTTTCCTCAAGAGCTACTCTACCATGTAATTACAGGGGAAAACCTAAAGGTCTTCTTTCCCCTGCATACCAGGTAGATTTTCGTTTGTTTAGCCACAAACAGGTCTCTAAATCAATATATAGATTCCCATCATGGAGTCCAGGAGTAAACAAACTCATGTACACATTCTCTTGGTTCCTGCTTCAGCCTCTACTTCCCCGCTGCACCCACCAGCCTGAGCTGCTTCTGGAATAAAACTACTTGTCTTTGGTGCTCAGACCCTAGGATTAGAACAAGATGACACACACAATTTATTGCCATTCAGGTTAAAACAAGGAATGCTGGGGGGAACCCACTCCTGCTGTCCTGCCCAGCTAAAAGCAGAGTCACAGGGAGCCACAGCTCCCTTAGCTGGCCTGCACTCAGATGTTTAGGGGCATGGTTCACCCTAAAGCATCCTCATCAGCCCCTCCAGATTTCCCACAAACCATCCAGGGAGCAGAGAGGGACACAGCACAGCCCAAGTACAACACACACCACACTCCCTTCCCCCAGGGATGCTCCAGCTCTCCAGGAGCCCCAGGATGAGCCATCAGGTGGCTGCCCACAAGCCACTGACTTCTTGCTTTCCTACCAAAATGAAGTCTGCTAACACAACAGTTGTGGGCAAGGCTTCACCATGCCTTTGCAGGCCATGCTTAAACAGCGAACAAAAGTGTCTTTAGTTTATCTATTTATTTTTGGCACAGAGGAATGGCTGGGGTCAAAGCCAGTCCCATTCTCAAGCTGTTCTTTGTTCTCCAGTTTATCCAATACCCCCTATCCCTCTCCTCACCCTCCCACCTCCCCCTCTCCATTTTACCACAGGTCTTAAAAATTAAGCTGTGCATGAAACCAAACACCACACTTGAACACAGCCCAGCAAATGCTCTCCATGGTCACAGAAGGATCCTAATCGACCATAAAAAAATGGATAAGAGCAGCATGCCCTTATATGGGCAGAGGCAAGACAAGCATCTGACACAAACATCATTTTTAAAGAAAAAATAATATTTATTTGCAATATAAACAAAGTCCCAATATTGGATCAGTATATATAGGGTCACTAATTTTCCTTCATAACTCAGAAAACAGAACCATTCCTCACTAACAAGCTCTCATTTGTACTAATCAGAATATGCATCTTATTTTTTTCCTTTAAAGAATAAAGACCACTAACAGCACAGGAAGCCTTTACAAACCAGCTTAGCTGTAATGCAATACAGATGCACTGTCAAAAAATCCCTGAAAAAATAAATTCCTCCATGAGGTAAGATGCAATTAGGATATTCTCAATTTCTCACTCACAACTGTACGCCCATTCTCCCTTCCAATGACCCACGATCCCAACATTGTGGCAAACAAAACCCAACAAACAAACAAAAAACAACCAGAAAACAAGAAACAGAAGCTCATTCCAACATTCTGATAACATCTTTAACAAAAAGAACAGTTTCAGGATGTGACAGCGTCAAACATTCCTCCAGATGGAGTTTTTTTTTGTATTATTTTTCCTTTTTCTTGAAAAAAGTACAAAAAACTGGATATTTAGAAAAAAATCCGTGGCTTTTTTTTTTTTTTTTTTTCAGTTACATGAGAGTTAAAGTGGACAGGGAGGGGGGAGAAAGGAGGGACTACATTGCAGCCAATAAAGAAATCAACAAATCCGTTCTGCCCTCCTCCCAGAAATTATTACCACTTCCTCCCCTCCCAGCCTGGTAAAAGGAGTTTGCCAAACACTAGCCAGAAATACATACAAGTCTTCTCAGAATAGAAGGCACGGCATAAAGTTATTCGAAAGAGGAAGAAAAAAAAAATCAGAACACCTCTGTTGAAAGCTCCAATCATCTCAGAATTTGCCAGTTAATATATATATTCATATATATATATATATATATATAAATTCTCTGTTACAATGCTCTCCTCATCATTTCCACAGCTCTTCACTCCCCTCACGCGCTCCGTGCGTGACGACGGAGTCCTGTCCCGCCACACAATCCTCGCCCTGCTCCAGGCGCTCGCTGCATTCCCCCTCCACCCCGCACACATGGGAAAGACTCCAGTGTGCACAAGAAACACCAGCATCGCAACTGCCTTCTGGACTCGGGAAGCTGGAATGGTTTCGGGCCAGCTGGATGACGTTAAGTCAATCAACAGGCAGCAGAGAATGAAGCCGGGCTCAGACATGCTTCTACCAACTCTGGAGGCTACAAGAGTTTTACCTCTGGCAATAGCAAACAGTGTTTTTTGGCAGGGGTGGCATTAAAAAAAAGCTTGCGGCTTAGTCACCTTGGCTGAATCAGTGCAGAGTTTGTGATTGTGAGTGCAGGAGTGGTGAAGGGGTTGCGTTTAAGCCCAACTGGCCTTCACACATAACAAAGCTTCCTACCAGATGCTAACAACAACAGCAGCAGCATGTATCTCTCTCTGGAGTACCCAGTAATATGCCAGGACATACCAAGGCTTCACAAAGTGTGCAAAATGCATTTGGTCAATATAAACATTTGATTAAAAAAAATAATAAATGATCAAACAAGAAACAGAATAAAATACTGGTTTTGCAACCTCGTCTGTACAAACAGTCAAGAACTTACATATTTAAAAAGAGTTTGAACCCAAAGCTCGAGTAAGATCTACCTTTTCTTATTTTGTTTTAAATCAAAAAAAGTAAACTTGGGTTTTAAAACAGTCTTGGCCCAACACCTTTTGTTCAAGGTTTCCAAGTGCATAAATCTCCTCATTTTCCACAGCAAGCTAACCCCCGGTAGCTCTTCACACATGTGCGTGTTCTGACAGTCCCAATGCACCCAGGAAAGCGGTTATTGCCGGTGACAGCTGCGTCCGAAACGCTGTAACATCGCCCCTGTTAAATAACCCCCTGTAAAAACTACCTCTTCAAACCACTTGGATCAGGATACTAGTGAGTGGCATTAGCCTTCGTAAAGCAGCGATCAGGCACCTCTGCCCAGAGAAGCTACTCATCTCAGAGCTGCCTGGCTAGACAGATATTTTCTTTAGAGTTGAAATACTCAAGAGAAGCGATTTGATGCTCGAGTTCCCGACCAGGCAGCGTCCTCTTCATGTGGACTCCAGAGTGTTCAGCTGGAACAGGTTGTGGTTGGTGGGGGTGGTGAAGTAGAGCTGTTCACTGGGCGAGCGGTTGTCACAGGGGCTGTTGAGTCCCAGAGTCCTCTCAAAGTCCAGGAGTTGGCCCATGAAGTTAAAGTTTGGGGAAATGTTGGATTTTTTCCTTTTCACAAAGTCATAGGCATCGTTCAGGGACAAGTTGAGTTTTTGCATCAAGTAGGCGACAGTGACTGTTACAGACCGGCTGATGCCAGCGAGGCAGTGAACAAGGATCCCACACTTCTTGGAACGGGCCTCATCTGAAACAAGACAAGGGGAAGGGGGAGTCTATTATTCTGCACCAAAAACGTGTGGCTTTGGAGCAGGGCCAGGTGGCAGCTGCAAGCTCCCAGCACCACAACAACTGCCAGAACTGGATCCCCTGCCCCTAGTGGCACCATCCTATGTCCCTTTGACACCCACATCTCTCCCCCCGCAGGGCTCCTGAGATATTCCCGCTGCACGGCCAAGCTGCACATCGCCAGCAAGGCCAAGCATCTCATGTGCTTGAGAAGCATGAATCAAGTCTAGAAACACATCCCTTGCCTAGGGAGCATCAATACCCTCTACTCAAGAGAGCTGGAGTAGCCCACAGGAGGCAGATGGAGCTGGGGACAACAGCTCCAGGGAGTCGCTGGTGGCTGGGCACAGCACATCCACTGCAACAGCAACCTAACCAGGGAAGGCTGTGCACTCAGGGCAAGGCTGCAGCCCAGCAGCACATGAGCTATTCTCTTCTGCTGTTCCTGTCCTCCTTCAACTAGAAAGTTACATGAATGCAGCCAATGCCAATTTAAGCAGAGTCTGAAGTGCAGGAACTTCCCTTATTGTGAAATTGTTCTTTAGGATCGACAGAAATGCACTTCACTACAAACAAACGCTTGTGTTGGAGGAGACTCTCAGGATGAATGGTAGCGGGAAGCAGGAATGCAGGCTGGACCAAAAAATGGCCAGAGAACAGCGGCGAAATTTCCCCTCCCTTGCCACCGATTGAAAAGCACACACACACTCATTGTCTCTCGCACAGCCAGAACAGCGTGATCCCTTTATGAATTGACATCTCAGTGCTGAAAGGGGGACACGCCACTGAGAGCACTGAATGCACGCAAGTACCCAGCACTGCTTTTACTTCTGGGCAGCCCTATTTGAAGTCAGTCATTTGACTGAGAGCTTGGCGAGGAGCAAAAAGGTGGCAGGAGGAAGAGGATCCTTGGGCAAAGACAGAGGTAAGAGACACTCTGGCACCGCAAGTGCAGGGAAGGGAAAAGAAGATGCAGGCAAAACAAAAATCCAGACCCAAGCCACAACAGGTTTTCTGCCCAGCCTCCAAAACCAGGCAAGAATTTCCAGTAGGGTGGGCAATCACCACCCAGTGTACCCAGCCCTCCCCCCAGGCTCTCCTGTTCACCATTTTCCCTGACATTTTTGCCTTTCATCTGACCTGCACGGCATTTCTTGGTGTTTGGTTTTAGAGTGAGGTAATCGTCCATTTCCTGTCATTAACTGGAAAGCACAAGCTCGGTGTTCACAGAGACATGGGCTGACTGGAGCAGACAGATCCCAAACGCCTCATGTCAGCAGGGACACTACCTCAGCCCTGACGTTTAACACCGTGCTCATGCAGGAAGTGCAGACGGGACATCAGACAGGTCCCTGCTGCCACACTGAAGCAGCAGCTTCTGACCACAGTCACGTTACTGGAGGGCAGAAGCTGAGGGCAAAGGAGAGCGTGTGGGAATCAGGGTTTCTGACAGCTGAAGAGCAGCCAAGGATCCACCACTGCTCTGCCTCATTCCAGGCCTTACAGCACAGCAAGCACAAGCCGTGGGGTCTAAAACTGGCAACACTGAAAGGGGCTGCACAGGCTTCGGTCTGCAGGTAAAGGCCCTCCTCTCCCTTACCCATACAAGTGTTTGTAATCAGATGTGAAGCCATGGGGCATTTAATAGTTAACGGTGGTATTACTGCCTGTGCCATTCACCCCCATAGAAAAGCTGATTAGGCTAATGACTACTGTGAGCAAACAGCACAGGTCAGGCTGGAAGTGTACACCCCTGTTCAGCCCAACACACACTTCCTACAGAATAAGAAGCAATTTTCAAAGTCAGGGCTGGCCTGAGAGAAGAGATCTTCCTTCCTAAACCCCACCACCACCAGCCAAAACTGTCGCAGGGGCTGCCTGCAGAGCAGTTTTTCCATCCTAACACTGCAGTATAATTATAATCACTAACTCATTGTGTTGACACTTACCTTAGAAGTACCCATACAAGGAGTTAGTTATGCTAGGGTGACTTACAGCAGGATCCTAACTAGACGAGCAAATCCCCTTGGGAAAAGAAAACACGCACACACACACACTCCCCGATTTTAACCACATTTGGGGCTAAGGAATTGCTGGCACCAGTCACACTAACACAGCTCCCATCAACACTCATCCCCAAGCAGTGCAAGCAAAGCAGCTTCCCACTGCCTGGGTTCAGCCATTTCACACCGCTGCAAATCCCCACACAAGGGCAAAAGGCAGCGGGTCCAGTCCAATCACTTGCAGGTAGCTCGGCTAAGGGGCTGCAAGAGGGCTGAATTTTGGAAGGGGAGCTTCCCTGAACCCAGCCAGGGTGACATGCACCAGGTGTGCCACCTCACACCATGACACTCAGCTGTTAAGCTGATGTTGTGCCCCAGAGAGGTGAGGCTGGAGACAGCAGCAGCCCTGGGAAGCGGCACACCACATTCCCAAGCGGTGAGTATGAAAAGAGATGTTCTGCCAACTACCTACCAATGAAAGCAATGGCCTCGGGAAAGAACTGCGAGAGGTTCTGGCTCCAGTGATCTGAGATGGGGATCTGCTTGTACTTGAACTCTCCATCATGCTCAAACATGTTTGGCAGGTTAGGAGTCACATTCAGGATGTATTTAATGCCGTATTTGCCCAGGACGTCCAAGTTGGTCGAATCTTTGGCACAGCCCAGGTACAGGTAAGGGAGGATCTGGACCGGAAAGGCAGGCTGATTGTTCGGGATGGGGCTCCCGTCTGACTCCGTGGCACTGCTGGGCTCCCTGTCGGATTCGCCATCCGAGCAGTCGGAACTTATCCGCAGCCCTCCCAGGCCAAGGACCGATGCTGGGGGAGAGTTGCTGGGTGAGGAGCTGTCAAGGTTTGTCTCGCAGTGCTCAGAATACTCAGTCTGAAACTTGTTAAAGCCACCTGGGAAAGGGGACAGGAGAGAGGGAAGGGGAGAGGCAGAGAGAAAAAAAAAAAAAAGATGTTTTATTCTTCAGAATGGGAAATCCGTCTACCTGTGAACATATGTATGTTACTCAGAAAGTCTTTACCAGCAAAAAGTTGGTATCCCTTCAACTCCACACCAAGAAAAGCATCTCCCTTCTCCCTCATCTTCCCTAGGCAAACTGATACTGAGCAAACAAGTCCCAGAAAACCAAAGAGTGGTTCTTACAAAGTTCAATATTGCTTGTGAAAAATAGGGGCCAAATCTCAACCACAAAACAAAGAAACATCCAAAAATAAAATCAGTGTCAAGACACAATCTTGCCTTGTTACTTTTTCAAAAGTATGTGTCTGGGGCACTTTAGGCAAGAGCTACTATGCTACTTAGAGAAGTACGAAAGTATCCATGTCTGAAAAGGCAGACCAAGGACAACCACCACTTAATCACCCCAGGTACTAAAACCCAATGAAATAATTCATGTCCAAGCAGGAAAAAAGACCCTAAGTTTTGCCACAGAGTAATCCTCACAACTATTTTATCACTACAAATGGATTTTGCAACAGAGCAGTGTCACAGGTTTCTTCTTCAACCAAACCATAGCAAGGCTGCAAAGGGATGAGACCCTCCACATCTGCCCCTAAGTCTTTTTGTCCAGCTCTTCAGCAGCTTGGGAAGGAAGGCAGAGGCAGGGAAGCAAAATCCCCACCGATCTACCTCCCTTCCAGGCAGTACTAAAGCGGAGCTCAGCCATCGGGATCTGACACTGACAAATGGTTTAATTAGAAAGGTCTCCTGGAAACTTCGTTAGTGGGTTCGGCGGTTGTGGCGGGGTCACTGAGCAGGACAGACAGCTCCTGCCACATCCATTCATGAAAAAGACTCGTCCTCGCCCTCCTCCTCCCCCCGCGCCGCCAGACAGCGCCGAGGAGCCATTTTGGAATTTTAATTGGAAACATTTCCCACCGAAGCTCCCGGAAAAAGGCAGAGAAAGGGGCTCAGCTCCTCCCCTGCCCATCGGGGAGAGCTTAGGAGTAACTTCAAAGCCGCTCCTTCCTGAGGACGACGGGGCGAGAAGCAGGAATGCAAAGCGAGGGAGCAACGCAGCCCACGGGGAAACCTCCAAGCCGGGATGGGATGATGGGATGGGAGACTCGCCCACGGACAGGGATCGGAGGGTCCAGAGGGAATGGGATCAACCCCTGTGCTGGCCCCCAACCATGTTTTTAAGGAGGCGTGTGCGGGCTGCGCAGCCCTGAGGGCTGGTCCCCGAATATCTGCCTGTCCCCCCACCCCACTACCAGGGGCTTCCCCCGCTCTCCGAAAACGGTCTATCAAGGAACAGCCGTGTTTTTTAAAGAGCCGCAAGTGGCAACTTTCTTGACCACTCTCCCCCACACGCGCTCCCCCGCTCTCCTGTTATTCCTGCCTCAAACCCGCCACCCAGCGACCGGACTGGGAGCACTGAGCGGATGGGAAGGGTCCCAGCAGCCCAGCTGTGGGCTCTGCTCAGCCCGCTGTGATCTCTCAAAACCCCCAAAAAAACCCCAAAAAATCAAAGCCCCCAAAGCACCCGCAGCCCTCACGGAGGGCCGTGTGCGGGGTGCGCGGCTCGGCTCCCCCGCAGCGCAGATCCCCGCTCCCCATCGCCCTGCCCCGGGGGAGCAGCCGGGCTGCCCCCTCCCCGACCGGCGGCATTGCAAAGTAAAAGGGAAGGAAAACCCAAGCGCTCCCTTTTTGGTCATGGAGAGAGATAAAATAAAAATATAGGAGGGCTCTCTTGCCCCCCCAAATCCGGCCATCCCTTCCGGAGGGGCTGGAGAGGAGCCTGGCGCCGGCGCGGGGAAGCTCCGAAAGGCTCCCTCCGGGGAGCGGAGGCGAGGGGCGCCCGGCGCTGCCCAGCCGGGATCGGCTGGGACGGGGCAGCGCTGGAGGGGCCGTGCCGGCGGCGGGGCTGGGGGGCTCCTCCCGCCGCTACCGGGGAGGCGACGCAGGAAGAAGCGCGGCGCTCCCGGCCGCTTCCAGCCTGCGACCATTTTGTGCGGGGGATTAAAGCGGGATGCAGAGGGAAAGGAGGGGGGGGGGGGAAACATAGAGAAAAATAAAAATAAACCAGGCAGAAGGGATGAGGGAGGGAAGCAAAACAAGCCAGCCACCTCCGTCCGACCAGGGGATGGGCACCCCGGGGATGTAGCGGCCGGCCAGGGGCTGCGCAGGGGGACACGGACAAGGGCTGCGGGAGAGCGACGGGGCTAGACGGAGGGCGAGGGGCACCTCACCTTTCAGGTAATAGGCTTTGCAGCCGTCATCGCGCAGCTTCTGGAGCAGGAGCCCCAGGACGGAGGTGGCGGCACCGCTGTCCTGCCAGTCGGCGGTGGCCTCGTCGTAGAGCAGCACGGTGTCGGCCTTGCAGCGCTTAACGAAGCGCTCCTTGTCCTCGTGGTTGGGGATGATGGAGCGGATGGGCAGGTTGCCCTTCTTGAGGCGGCGCAGCATGAGCCCGGGGATGGCCAGGTTGATGGCCGTCTCGATGTGCGAGCTCTCGAAGAGCTCGTGGGGGCGGCAGTCGAGCAGCAGCAGCGAGCGGCCGCCGCCCGACTCCAGCTCCTCCTGCAGCCACTCCGCGCTCTTGCACGGCATCGCCGCAGCCATGGGCGCCCGCGGGGAGCTCCCCCAGACCTGCGTTTTCATGGGGCTCGGCAGCGGCGGCCGCCAGCGCCCGGCTCACCGGCCACCCACGCGGCGTCCGGACGCGGCCCCGCTCCGCTGGGTCGGTCTCGCACTGCGCCGGACGCGGCTCCGCTCGGCACGGCCGTGGGTGCGCGGTGTCTGCGGCCCGGAGCGCGGCGGCCCCCGCTCTGCCCTACGCGCTGCGCCCCATCCCGGCGGCCTCAATTAAAGCGGGGCTTCGCCGGCGGCTCGGCGTGTCATGCCTCGGGAGGCGGGGCGGCGGCGGGGCCCAGCGCCTCAGCCCCGCCCGGCGCGGCGGGGAGCGGAGCGGCCGCAGCGCCACCGCGCACACGCCGGCCCCGCCCCCGCGCGGGCCCGCCCCCCGCGCCCCCACAGCCAATGAGGAGCGGCGAGGGCAGCGGAGCCGCCCAATATGGGCAGGGGCGGGGCCGCGGGGGCCGAGCGCGGGAAGGGCCGCGGGAGCCGCGGGGCGCCGGGAACGGCACAGCACGGAACGGAACGGAACGGAACGGAATGGAATGGAATGGAATGGAATGGAATGGAATGGAATGGAATGGAATGGAATGGAACGGCACGGCACGGCACGGCACGGCACGGCACGGCACGGCACGGCACGTCGCGCCCGGGCTGCCCCCGAGCCCTCTGCCGGACCTGCCCCCGAGCCCCCCGCCCGACCGCGGGCTAGAGTTTGATAAAAGGTCAGCCAGTGAAATGACCCAGTCCACGGCCCGGCGGCTGTGGAGGCCCGCGTGGGCTTTGAGTGGGTCGTGCCCAGCCCTGTTCGGTCTCTGACAGGAACTCGGTTCTAAAATAAAATCGACTGAGACTCATTAAGCCTCCGCATTCACTTTCGTTCGCAGAATGAGCTACAACATAGATGTTTTTATCCGTGCATCCTTGTTTATTTTTAGAATATCTTCCCTGTTGGTATCCACTACTATAAATACGAACCTTTTGTGCTGCAACACTAACATTTCGAGACAGGAATGTAACTGGAGGCACCCTTTGGTTTCCTTCCATCTTTTACATTCCGTTTCATGTGAATCAGAAGTTTTCCGTGCCTCACACAAACTGTTCCTGTTACAAAATAGATTTGATCTTTCTCTTTTTAATGAGCAGGATGACATTAAAAACATGGTTCTGTATGAGCCACTTCTACTGCAGTCTATTTTCACCATGCAGGCAGTCAAACATTGGTGGATTGCTCAGAGAGGCTGTGCAATCTCCATCCTTGCTGGCCTTCAAGATCCAACTCCAGATCCCCAGGTAATCTGGCCTGACCCCAGGGCTGACCCAGCTTTCAGCCAGAGGTTTCACTGGATCTCTCCTGTGGTCCGTTCTCACCTGGGTGATCCTACAAGCCCTTGCTCTCCAAATTCCCATGGGCATGGGTGGGAGGGGGAGCCATTCCTTCTCCCCAGTCTGGGACAGATGAACCATTCCTTTTTTTTTCTCCCTAACTTCTTATCTCTTTAGGCTCTTAATATAAACTTTGTCAGCACACACTGTTTGAAGGGAAGAGGCAGGGTCTGTTCCACCAGCAGATTCCCAGGCTCAGCGGCCTGACTAGGTCTCCTCAAGTTTTTTTCCCAGCTGGCTGAATTTCAAGAACTGGGCTGTACCTTGTGTAACAGGAAAGCTATTGCTCTTAAAACACTCCCCCACACGCAAACAAACACGTGCACACACAGAGTCTCAGTTGTAATGTTGTTGAAAATTGTGCTGTTCAAATGGCATTGTCTCTAGGCAAAACTCCAAATTGATTTGCGTTTGGAGACACTTTTCTTCCGGTCAAAATCTGCTTTTCTCAAAGCCAAAATCTACTACTGAAACCATTACAGAGCCACTGTCTCCTCAGTGGTCTTTTATATACCCTCAACACATAAAATATCCCAAGAGGGCTGTATTCCTGTGCCTTTAGAATAAAAGAAGCACTCAGATGTGTAGGGGTCCCTGCCTCCTTTTAGTATCATTCCTAAGTCTAGATCCTAATGAAAATATCGACTTAAGACAGCATTTGAGCACACGCTTAACTTTGAGCACAGCGAGCATCTCATTGCAAAACACTCTGTGATTTCAGCAGGACCGTGCTCTGAACCATTCATGGATTTCATTGGCATCAGCAAAATAAATGTCTTGTTCTACATCGCTTTTTTTGTGACTCAAGTGCACCCAAGAAAGCGGAACAGCAGAAGCTGTCCACTTCCCCTTGCCCAGTTTATTTTTACCACTGGTTGCTGTGGGAAGCTATTGTGATTCAGTGTGGCAGTAGGAAGTTCCCAACACTGCTCTTTGCAGTAGAGGATGTTGAGGTTCTTATGCAAGCCACAGGCGCAGTGAAAATAGCTGACCTTTCACAATGTTTATCAAAGCACCTTCAATTCACAAGGGGAACAGCAGCGGCTTATGCAAAGAACTAAAATCTGGGTCTAAAGTCCCTGTTGTGCTGAAAACAGCCCAGAAATCTTACAGGGTGCGAGGAATCTTTTTGGTGGTGCGAGGGAGACAGGTGTAGCCGCCGGCGTGTGGTCCTGTGAAACCAGAAGAGAAATGTTTCACCTCCATTCTGCGGTCGCATCAGCAACCACATGAGTTTCGGAACGGGCTCCAGACGCGTCGCCTGCGGAGACAAGACCAGATTTCGCCCTGAGAAGGGCCAAAGCAAAACAGTGTCACTTAACAGCAGGGCGGCATCCCCTGCCTGCCCAGCCAGGACCTGAGGGACATTGGAAGAGCTTCCCGTCGCTTCTGCCGGGTCGGGGCTCTCGGGGCAGGGGTCGCGGTGCTGCGAGCCCAGCCTGCGGGCGCGGGCAGCGGCAGCGGTCGGTGCCAGCCCGTGGCCGTGCTGCCCTCTGGAGTCAGCCGCTCCAAAGTGCGCCTCAGCCAAAGGCACCATCCTGCCCGGCTCCGGGACTGACGTCCAGGGGGGTTTCTCCCGTCAGAGAATAAATCCCTGCCCCGCGGAAAGCGGTGGGCATTCCCCCAAATGCCCTCCCATGGAGAACGCACGTCGAGCCCACAAGGTTTCCTGAGTCGTGGCTTGCAGGCTGGGGCCAGGACAGGGTGTGCCAGCACCTCCTTCAGCCCAGCGGGGCTGGAGTGGGCTCAGGGATGTTGGTGGTGTTTGTCTCCCAATGTGCAAGGCTTTGCTGACAGGCAGAAGATCAACACATGTCCAGAAAGGGGCAGCTTCCAGCTCAGGTCCCAAAAGCTCCAAGTGCTTGTGACAAGGACAGCACAAAGTGACAACCACTCTACATGTGGATTCATAAAATCATACTATATCCTGAGTTGGAAGGGACCCACAAGGATCACTGAGCCCCATTCTGTACAAGACCATCCCAAGAATCCCACCAGGTGCCTGAGAGCATTGTCCAAACCCTTCTTGAACTCTGGCAGGTTTGGTGTCCTGATCACTGCCCTGGGGAGCTGGGGGATTGCCGGTGCCACACTGCCAGACCTGACCCAAAGGTTGTAATACAGGTTGTGTGCATCTTTCTGGCCACTTCTGTGCTGAGGAAAGGCTCTCTCCTCCAGTAGTCCTTCTACTTGATGCCCAGTGCAGTGACCAGGCAACTTCCCCTTGCCCAGAGCCCCATCTTGCTGCTTGGCTTCAGAGTGCTTTTGTCTTCATCTGCCCTCATCTCCCACTGTGCCGGTGCAGATGCCAGCTCAGGTTCCTCATTCCATCACCACCACCTCTCTTTTCCCAGATTCTCTGCCTGCAGAGCCCACAGGCTGTTTTGTTGTTTTAGAAACAAAGACCATGAGTCATGGCAGAACACAAGGTAAGTGCATCGTTAGCAGATGTCTGCCCAAAACCCACTCCAGGCCCTGGCAGCCCCTGCAGAGGCATCGCTCCCAAGGATGTGACAGACCCTACTTTGAGCCAGGGAGGGAGGCAAGATGTGAGGAAAGGGCAGAAGGTGTCACACCCCAAGGGGATGCATGGTACTACCCACAGCTTAGATGAGGCAGGGGCTCCTAAGGATTTGAAGAGTGAAGTAAATTACAAGCTGGCCAGAAGTCAATATATATTTTCTTCTTAAAAAGGAACCTCTGAAAAGCTTTTTTTTCTATTTAACATGAACTTTCTTCACAACATTTCACCCCCAAAGGATTTTTCTTCCAGTGTCTCCCCCAACAAATCTGGGCTGCAGCAGCTAAACCTTCATAGGACTTACCTTCTCACCACTCACCAGCTGTTTGCTACATTTAATAAGAGGTATCAGGTATGGCTGGTGGCCCAGATACCAATCCATAAAGCTGTTAAGCCCCTTTTAGAAGGAGTCTTCACTGTCTCAGGTGCCTGTGACTAAATATCAATCAGTACCAAGAGAGGAAGCACCTTCCTGGCAGCTCAAAGCAGTCTTTTGTGAGCAGGATTTCAGCTGGGAATTTGCTCAGGTAACCTGGGCCCCCAGGCCAGCTTCTGGTTTGCTCTGTGACATTGAGTGAAATCACAGTTTTGTCTACTTCCCATCTGTAGAATGGGGCTGATACCTCCCATCACCTTTGCAATCGTTTGGGTGCTGAGGAACCAGGCAGGTGGGCTGGTGTGATGTTAACATCCTCTGGCAGTGCTGAGTTTCTAGGACTGAATCACTCTTTTCTATCTTTAAAAAAAATTTTTAAAAAAGACTTTTTATTTAACTTCAGCTTCCCTTCCTAATTATTTAATGCAGTAGGAGTTATTTTGTCAGGAGAGGGCACTTGTTGATGGCTTACCCCATGTTTCATTAATGCATGTAAGAGGTTAACTCCTGGTAGAGAAACAGATGCATGGTTTTAACAGGGGGAAAAAAAGCGCCCCAATTTTACTTTCTACTCCTGCACTAATTTGTGGCTATTTTTATCAATGTTAACACTGAGCCAGGGTAAAAATACTCCCTAGAAAGTTTAGAATTTACATTTGTCTTCATATATATTCAGCAGAAATCCAGCTCCCCAGCCTCCGCACTGCCTAATCTGGACTCATTAACTTCACCCGCCCCCGAGAAAAATGTCAGATGACTTTGGCCTGGCGAAGCCCTTCACCCACAAATGCTCAGCAGGAGGGTCCAAGTCTCCTGTCTGCAGCAAACAATCCCCGTGGAGCATCAGCTCTGGCACTGCAGGCATCCAGCTCAGCCATGGGAGCACATTCACCCTTCCTCAGGCAGCCCTGCCTCAGGGCAAAGTCTCCATTGTCGGGCTCCATCCCCGAGGATGCTGAGCCCTGGAAGCATCTTCCACACGGCAAGGCAGATGGATGGGGGCTGGGGAAGAAGCACCACAAGGAGAAGCCTTTGTGGAGCACCTTGTGAAGCACAAGGCAGCCACAAGCACGTGGAACTGGCATTGCCAGGTCTTGGGCTGGGGCCATTTTTCTTCTATTAAATGGACATAACATTTGACTCTCTGAGATGCCCTTTTGCTGCACAGCTGGAGACTTCCATGTCAATGTGTCAATGAACTCTGCTCCAAAGACAACAGAATTGTTCTGTGGCAGGCTCCTGCAGAAGAAGCAAACCATCCCTGCCTGTGCAAAAGCCAGAAGGCTTGTGCAGTGCCTGGGCAGTCCGGGGCTGGTACCTTCTCACAGTGGTCACAGCAGCCCAGAGGGGCTGCAGGTCCCTCTGAGGAGTGCCCAGCCCAGCTCATGTCTCACAGCAGCATCTCTTAGGGCAAGTACTGTACCTACTATTGGTATCCCAATATTTCCAAGGGTGGAGACTCCACATCTTCCCTGGGCAACCTGGTGCAATATTTGACCATCCTCACAGTGAAAAGTGAACTGACATGTCCTGTGCTTCAATTTGTTCCTGTGGCCCTCACTGGCCACCCAAGAAGAGTCTGGCTCCATCTTCAGGCTTTGAGGAAACCCCTGCATTTTTATGGAAAGGGTAGTGTTTCTGTGAAACCCAGGAGAGAAGGGGGCTCATGTTTAAGCAGGAGCCAAGAGCCCAGAGGCTCCACCAGCAAGGGAGGGCAGCTCCAATCTAATTAAACTGAGAAAACATCCTTAAGCAACACCATTTCCCTCCTTCCCTGCCTCATCTCCTGGGCTCCAGGCTCCTTCCAGAGGAAGAACTGGAGAATGTTTAAGATTATTTATCCTTTTAGCAGTGAGTTTTAAATGAGGAGGACTGGAAGCTGTGTGCCACCATCCTTAGAAAATCCTCCCCTGCAGAGGCCCAGAGGAGGGAAAGCTCCAATGCTCCCTTTGGCATGAGACCCTTCAGAGTCTGTCACTGCAATGATGGAGTGGGACAGGATATTTATGGGACTTAAGAAGCCAATAACATCTACTCTCAAGTCTGTCTCAGGCATGCGTTGGACACAGCCTGCACAGCGTGGGGTTGAATACAGACCTCCATATCCCATTTATTCCTCCTTTTGTATGCCAGAAAAGCCCTTCCTCCTTAGAAAAGACTCAAGCAAGAGAGGGACAGCCCAAGACATGGAGTGCAGGACCTATTGGTGCTATCTGAGCCCTGGCCCTCTGCTCTGCTCGGCTCCATCCCATCCCTGACTCCGCAGATCCGGCACCTCGCCTGCCCCATGCTCTCGTCAGTTCCTCAGCAGCTTCCACAGGCAGACAGGCTGTTTTCAAGAAGCCATTTCCTGCAGAGAAAGATTTTTTTCCAAGGAGCCTAAGTAGGGAGCTTCCTGGTGCAGGCTTTTCACAGGAAACGATTGTGAAAGCAGCTTTGCCACCCACCAGGAAGGGCTGTCCCTGAGCAGGCTGCACCCAGCTCTGTCCCCAGCCCAGCTCCCCAGTACATGCCTGGGGCTGAGTTTTGTGGCCCTCACTCATCTCCCCAGGCTGCTGCTGGGATGCTGACTTGGGGCAGGGGAAGCAGCCGGATGGTGAAGATCTGGACTGGGTGCAGGCAGTGCAGAGCCTCCCAGGGAAGGTTCTGCATGGCCTCTCCAGTGCCCAGCCTGTTCCTCTGGTGGGAGAAGGTGAGAGAAGCTGGGAGGAGACGTAAGACTTCACCAAACTTTTGCTCACCAGGTTTTGCATTCTCCCTCTTCACTATGCTGCTGGATCTGATTTCAAGCAGGGCTACCAACTACCAGGACAGGCTTCTCACCACACAGAGCTGGGTGGGCACTGCTCCCCACCCAGGTTTCTGGGTGCTCCTCTGAAATGCAAACCCCTCCAGGACTTCTCCCCACTGCTGCAAGGGTGGGGCAGCCCAGCAGGAGCCAGGGCAGTCCCAGTGGCTTTGGCAGCGCTGCCTGGGATTTACACCAGAGCACATCAGAGGCAGCCCCACAGCCCTGGCTATCAGTGAAACCCCAAAATGCACCCAAACTCTCAGCCAACACAGACACTGGGGCAGCAGGTTGCACTGTGCCACTGCTTCTCACCATGAGTGGCTTTAAAGTCAATTATTGTTCATATCCTTTTATTCCAATGAGCTATGCAGGTCTCCCAGCCACTGCATCTTCCCCACAATGCTGCTTTTCGTTCATGCAGTTGTTCTGGTTTGGGTGGCTATGGATGGACAGGCAACCCAGGCCTCTGCCCTGCTTTGAGTTCTCACCACCTGTGCTGTGGCAGCACTGCTCCCACATGGAGAAGTTCTGCTGGACACCTGTGAAGATGCTCTAGTTCCAGAGGTTTTGTCTTGCATCAAATTCTGTGGTTTTGCAATCCCGTGCTATAATTAAAATAAAACTGAACAACTCCCAAGGAGCCATTTCCACGAAGCATTTCAGGAGCAAGGGGCTGGTTCCTCTTTCAGAGCATCAAAAAACAACTTGTATTCTCCTCCCAATGTTAGCAATTTTCAGCTGAGCCCTGCTCATATTTCCCCCCAAAAAAAGTTTAGTTTCTAGGAAACAGAACTTTATTTTGAACACAAGAATCTCTTCAGCCAGCTTGACACTCTTGGGTACACTCACAACTTTTGAATACATATATATGACCTACAAGAGCATGACCCAGTGTAGAGGAAACTGAACCAGGTCTCAGGGAAAATTCTGGTCACTTCCCAACCCACCACTGGCTTAATTGTGTGATGCTGGGCAGGTCCCTTCCCTCTGTCTGCGTCCTGCTTCCCAAGCCTTGAAACCGGGTTTAAGTTCCTTCATGCAGCACTTTGCTGGACCTCAGAGTTGGCAAGAAGTATCTGAAACACTCACAAGGGGCCAATGCAGTTTCCACCAGCGGCAGCAGTGCTTGGTCAGAAAGGATGAATCCAAACCTCCTTCCTCCTTCTCCCTTGGCCTGCTGGCAATGCTCTTCTTAATCCAGCCCATGATGTTGCTGCCTGTCAGAAAGCACCACTGGCTCATGGTCAGCCTGTTGTCCACCAGGACCTCCCAGGTCTTTACCTGCAAAGTTGTTTCCCAGCTGGCTGGTTCCCAGGTTGTACTGGTGAGTGGGGTTATTCCTCCTTGGGGGCAGGAGTTCCTGTTCCCTTCACAGATCTGGACTTCACAGATCTCTTCTTTGCACATTGATGTCCTTGGGAATGGCACCCTGGAACGTGCAAAGCCAGGGGAGCAGGGAGAGCTCACAGCATTTAATATTAACATGAGCATTCAATAGCTCATGTGGTGGATCTTGGGGAAAAAGATGGGATTGGTGTTACACATCACTCCCCTTCTGACCACTGCCCTCAACAGAGGGGGGACACTGCCCTGGGGACACCCAGGGCACAAGGAAAGGGGGATCCTGCGAGCAGCTGGATCTCAGCACACTCTGTGCCTGCGTGTCACCATTCCTTCACTCACCATCTCACAAGCGAGGAAGCAGCGCTCAGGGAAAGAGGTGACCAGGCAAATTTAAGCAAAGACATCCCAGGGAATGAGTCACCAGCTCTGCGTAAGAAGCCAGACTGTGCTCTGGAGGGAGAAGGGCAGCAGGAAAGAGCAGCACTCCCAGGAGATTGCTGCAGGATGATTAAAAGGTTTTCACTTGGACCCTGCCTCGGACACCCCCCTGCTGTGGCAGCAGAGGTGTGAGAGAAGAGCTCTGGCTGTGCCCACAGAGCAGCTGCTGCCCACAGGGATGCAGTGCTGGGAGCTCAGCTCCTCGGGGAGGCTGCTCCCAGGAGCAGGAGGAATCACCCACCTCACCCAAGCTTTTCTCAAGGAAGGCTTGGCTCTGGTGGTGACATTTCCCATGGGAAATGTTATTTCCTTGAAAACCTCGGGTATTCAGGTCAACTAAAAGCTTTCAGCACAGTGGCACCAGGCACACTGAGCTGTTTGAGTCAGAAGGTGATTTCCAATACATGTAAGGCAACTTCCGAGGACCGGAGTGCTTCATCACCGTGTTTTCCTAGTGACAGCTTCAGTTGTTTTGCTTCTGAGAATCAGCCTTTTGTTTACTCTTTTAGCTTATTTCCTTATGGAAAGTCTTCACTTACTCCCCAGCATTACCTGTAGCTTTTAATCCCAGCAGGTGAAGGAGGTGGAAGAAGAGCAGCTCTTCAGCAGCGGGGCCAGCGTGCAGAAATGGTACTTTTTTTTTAAGCTGTTCATAAATATAATGAAAGATGAAAAGGTTGTGTTGGGAGGGGGATCTTCTCTAGCTGGAAAACACAAAATACAAGAGTGCTGCTGTCTCTTCTGCTGGGACCCTGGCATTTCTGATCTTACTGCTCCCAGGGTTTGCCCTATGGAGCAGATGCCCCAGAAGGGCAGCCAAGGTGGACGGGTGGATGGGAGAGAACCTGTCAAGGGACTCACACCCATCCTAGAGGGGCTGCAAAGCCTCAAAGAGAGAAGAAAATCTGGCTGGAAAAAAAATCTCAGAGCCCAAACTTGTTGGGTGAAAGGTGCTGGAAATGCAAATCATTAATGTAAAGAACTGGGCCAGGAACCAGGGGTGCCAGGCTGAGCTGTTATCTGCTGCATCAGCTGCGAGCCTGGCTCGGGATTTCAAAATAAAATTAGACTTGCAGTATATGTCTTTAAATATTTAAATTACTTCCAGTAATTCATATGGTGACATTTAAACAAAGTACACCAAGCAAACGGCTCCCAGTGCTAAAAGGAAATGTTTGCAGGTAATAATATTTAATTTAAAAGGGAACAGCTGATATCAAGGCAGAATCTTAATGCTGAATTCAACCTACATTTCTCTTTCAACCAAGCAGGGAAGAACAGATCCCCCAGGCCTGTGAATGGTTAAACATGCAGAGTGATGTGATTGGAGTGCTGGTCCCAGACACCCCAAAGAGCTGTGAATTACGTGGGTGCCCAAATATCTGCAGGATCGGGGCTGCTGTGCAGAGCAGCTTTGTGGGCTCCCAGAGGTGGGGACAAGCAGCTTCATGCTGGGAGGTGAGGACCACGGGGGCTTGGTGGTGCCAGCCCCTCCTGCCACACTCACCTGCCCTCCCACAGCCTTCCTGGGCCCTTTGCTGTGGGTCTGTTCCAGTAACTAAAGGGAAAATCCATCCTGGGTGCAAGCAAGCAAAACTCAATGAAGTCAACTCACACGCAGGCAGCTTCGCCGTGGTGCTGCCGGCCAATTTGGAGAGCTTAGCTGGGTCTGTTACATCAGTCACACTGGATTTCATAACATCAGACATTTCAATGAGGGTGACTCATTCTCTCTTGAAGTGTATTGTATGTATGAGCAAAGATGATTAACTTTTGCTGAATGGTATGATTTCTGGGATGGGAACTGCTATTAATTAGGAGCGGATCTCAGATGTTCACAAACCCTGTTTTCATGGCCTACTTTGTATATTTTTCTCCATTCTACTTGTTTTTTTAGCTCAAGATAAATATTAAAGTGCTCTTCCCTGCTATCTGGCACTAGAGCAGCCAGATGTCCAGCAAAGGCATCTGACTTTCATAGTCAGGCACGGCCCAGGGCTCAGTTCCTGTGGCCAACCTTCAGCTACTTGCCCTAAAAAGCTCAGTTTTCACATTAAAAGGAAACAAAACAAAATAAAAGGGAGCTTCCAGCCAGCACAAGTGCAGCAGATAAAGTACCAAGGGAGGTAGAATAAGCACAAGTGGCTCAGAATATAAAATCCAAAGAATTATCCTTCCTCATCCTCCTCCCAAATTTTCTTTATTTAAAGCAAGTTGGGGACTTATGTTAATCTGGTGCTTCTGGCTGTTGAGGGTTGAACTTTGGGGGTCAGCAGCACCAAGGATCCTTGGCATAAAGAGTTTGCCAGGTTCAGGGAGAAAAATACCCTTTCAGCTGTACTGGCTGCAAAGCTGGACAATGGATAAGGGTCAGGGTGCTCAGTGGCTTCAACCACATCTGCAGCACCCAGCACTGTGGTCCTGCAGGAAGTGCCTGAAGAAATTAAGACCAGCCAGCCTGGAAAAGCCAAAGGAGGGAGGCATGGCATGGGATGGAGTTATCCTTCCCCACCCCAGGCAGTGCTGGGGGGATGCCAAGGAGCAGCCAGGCTGAAGCTAGGGACCCGACAGGTCAGTGTTTAACAGCCAGGCTGTTCAGTGGCATCTTGCCACCCCCTCCTGATTCCCAGCATCTCCATTAGGATGACAAGGTCCCCTCCCAGGTCCAGCCTCTCAGCTCCCTCTTGTCCTATCCCATGGCACTGCCTGTGAGCAACACAACATCCCACAGAGCCAAACATCCCACCCTGCTCCAGCTCCCTTGCTGTGGGCAGTAAAACAGTTCTGAGAATAGACAAACTGTGGTCAGTCCTTCTGCCTGGCCAGCAAAGAGCTGGAGGAAGTGTCCTGTTCTTGGTTCCTGGTGAGACACCACTGTGAGAGCCAACTGGGACTTCCAGAGGGGGAAAGGAAGGGTCATAGCTCAGGCTGGTATTCTACCAGCAGGGATGATGTTCGTGTGCTTTGCCCCATCCCCATGCCCCCTCCAGCACTTACAGCACTCAAATGTCAGGCAGGGACTGTGGGCAGCAGTTACACAAACAAAGGTCACCGGATCTGTGCATTTCCCTTCCATCAGCTGAGGCTGCTCGAAGCTCCTGGGCACAGGCTGGAGAGCTGGTCCTGCTCCACAGCAGGCAGGGATGAGGAGCGTGAGCAAACCCAAGAGAAGCGATTGTTTGTAGTTAATCAAAACAAGAAGAGATGATTTTTTTTTTTTATTAAAACTCAGGGCTGGGCATTTCAGCACAAATGAGGGTGAGCAGTGAAACTGCCCGTGTGGCTGGCCAGCCCTAACTTGTGGGGGTTTGGAAACTTTTGGAGCAGTGACTTTGCTCTCCTCTACCCCTCCTGCTTGCCACCAGGCAGTGGGCAGAGGCAGCCAGCTCGGGGTGACCTGCCGTGGCTCAGGCACTGCACCCAGGCTGGTGGCAGCAGACCTGGAAGCACCTGCTGCCCACGGTTCCCTGTAACCACTGCAGCTCCCAGGCTTGCTCTCGAGAACCGGGAGGTGTGAGAGCATTAGGAGGCTTCTCCTTCCAGACTCAAGGGTGAGGAATGTGCATTCGAAACAGGGACAGGGCGGGTTTCACTTCTCCTGCACACCAAATCCAACCGTGAGGATCTTTGAGACAAAGTGGCATCTAGGACTAGGAAAACCCCACAATTTGCCTAGATTTTGCACCCATAAAATGCCGCTGGCAGATCAAAGTGTGGATGCATGATTCAGGCACAAGTCTGGGATGTGTGAGCCACTGCCCAAACTCCAGGCGTGCGATAAAGGCTGAGCCACGCGACACCAAGGGTTTCCTTGGAGACTGACGCACAAGGGGCTTCTCCTCCAGAAGCGCTTTCTCCCTGCCTTACCAGGCAAAGAAACACCCTAAATCCCATCCCTACCAGGAGAGCCAGCAGGGCTCCTGTGCGCCACTAGAGGAAGGGGCAGTGCTGAGAGCCTGGAGGGGGGTTTTCCTCACCTCCGAGTAGTTTTCCTGTTGCGCAACTCACTCGTGCTTCTAAAAATGTTTGCTGGAGCAACAGTCTCTAAGGCGATTTCCATAACAATGGGTGCAGAAGAACCATCCCTGCTGCTGGAGTGATCTGCTCTGCTGAGGACCGGGCACACCGCAATTCCAGCGGTGAGATGTTCGTGTGAATGAGAGAAAAAGAGTGTTTGGCTGAAATGCTCTCAGCAGCTGCTGGGAAGCTCCCCAGATGCCCTGCTCTCCATTGCCCGGCCGAGGGGCACGGGCAGGGCTCTCTGCTTTGCCCCGGGGCATTGCCAGACCGCTGGAGTCTGCAGGCACAAAAACACCCACAGCAAAGGCACAGAAAACGCTTCCACACCTTTGCCACTGGTGTGTGACCACTGCCCAGCAAACACACACCAGCACAGGCACCCGCACAGGGGCAGGACCAGCAGCTGCACTCTGGCATCAGCCAAAGCTCCTGCTTCATCCGAAGCCTCGGTCCTTACAAGGCCGTGAGTTACACAAAGCCCCACGTGTTTCTCTTATCTCACAGTTCTGGGTGCTCGGCCCCAGCCAAAACCAACCAGGTTTGCTCCTTCCCCACATCTTTTCTGGTTGACCCATTAAAATCAACACTCAGCCACTGCCTCCAGTTTGAGTCGCTCACATCCTGCCATTACAGCTTTGTTTAAATCCGTGCAGAGCTCAACCTGTTGTCAGACAGACACTAATTTGTGTGTTTCTAATTATTTGTTTCCATCTTAAAACCTGTTTTTCAGCAGATTGCAGCTTTATTTTAATACATGCTTGGCTAGAGCTTGATATACTGGTTGCCAGTAACCTAGACACAAATGGGATTGCATTGCACAGGGGGAGCAGGGGGAGAAAAGAGGCTGAGTTAAACTGAATTAAGAGGCTGTTCATAGAAATGAATTAAGCAAAATTGTGAAACAAGCAGCAGTGTTGCATCACAGAATATTGTTTCTATATTCCTGTTTCTACCTCTCCAAATAAGATGAACCTCTGCATTTGCAAAAGGGCATTTGAAACATCTCCTTACACAAACGCTTTGACCATGATTTTTTGTGATTAAAGCTCTAAAACTTAGGGTTAATCCTTTTTATACTCACATGGTTGGTGTTAAAAATTAGCTCATCAGTGGGTGACCAACCAGGATCAATCTCCAACTGCTTTCCCAGGATGTGAATGCAGACAGTCAGGCACTGTCCTCAGCCCCTTCATTCAAGCAATACCAGCAGCCTTTTCCTCTTCCAGGAGCAGGCTGGGCCCTTTGTTTCTTGGGCATTTTCACACAAGTTGTCTGAGGGCAGGAGAAGCAGCTGAGGTGCTGTTCTGAGCCAGCCAGCACATCAGGCAGCACAACCAGTGCTCTGTGACCTGCCTTGCTTCCTTCTCTCTCTGTAGCTCTTTCTCCTGTGCTGAGGATTTTGGGGTCTCTGATCTAAAATGCAGTTAATGAGACTGAGGCAATTAAACAAAAAGAAAATAATTTTATTTGCTGGCAAATATTGACTTTTTAGTGGAGATCATGTTCTGCACAGTCCTGACTGAAGCTGCTTGCAACAGTCTCACCTTTGGCTTCTCCCCTCCAGCTCCCTGCCTTTCCCTGGGTGTGGGAAAATGCAGCAAAAGCATCCCATAGACAAGAAAGCTTCAGTCCCCCAGCCCAGGGGTTGAGTTGCCCACCAGGACAGGCAGGAGCCACATGAGGAGTGGCAATGTGCATCCAGCAGCACTTTGTCTCCCTGGCACAGCCTGACCTCTGGTTGTCTCCACAGTGAGCCACAGAGGGAGAGTGAAATCCTTTCCAGCAGTGAACACACTCCAAGGACATTGATTTCTCTGCAGGCTTTTTGTCAGCAGAAAAAGGGGCTCAAAAAGCTGATGCAACCAGTGGGGTATGAGGATGTACTTCCCAGGAGGAACTAACTGCAAGAGGCAATCAGGTTTTCTCTTGTCAACAAAGTGGCCTGGGACTTTGGAGGAGACACCAAGGTTGGGGGCACAGCCCAGAGCACCTGGTCCATCTTGCTCCTGGTGTGCAGAGGCCCAGCTGGGAGGCTGACAGTGTGCAGCATCTCCAGATGAGCACCAATGACCTCCTCCCTCTTGCACATCTTGGATTCTGTGGGATACATGGCCCAAAGTGGTTTGGTCCTTGCAGAGGAGCATCTCATCTGGACATACCTGCCTGCACCTGTAAACTGAGCCAGTGGGGATGGAGAGGGTCCGTCCTTGTAGCCCTTCCCTATTTCCACCCAAAGACATTTTTGGTGAGCTTCTACTCCTTTTTTATGCTAAAAAGAAAAGAAAAGAGGAAGATACGCACGTGATGTTAAGGAAATCTAACAGAGCGTGCAGCAATCCAACTGCTCAGACACATATGCCTCCTTCCTTCTGCTCCCTACCAGCGAGGCTGTGCCGTATTTAGAGCTGGCTCCATCTCTCACAAACTTGACCAACTGTTCCTCCACAGTGTCATCTTTGCTTGTTTACCCCCAAACTGCTGTTCACTGAAATCTTCAATTTGGTGAGGAAATAATAATAATAATAATAATAATAATAATAATAATAATAATAATTCTAAATAAAGGTTTTGTTTTTAATGGCAAGAAAAGCACTAAACACCAAGAAAGGCAGATTGTAACAGTGGCGGGTGAAGAGGTCGAAAGATCCCTTGGTGAGTCAGCATCTGCATCAGGGACCTCCCGTGTGAGGAGGCAGAAGTGTTTCCTAGAAATTGCTGTGCTGTCCGGCCGAGTCATGGGCCCTGGGATGCTCCTGCAAGAGTGTGCTCCCACAGGAGTGACCCTGGGATGTTCCCACAAGTGCGTGCTCCCACAGGAGTGACCCTGGGATGCTCCCACGAGTGTGTGCTCCCACAGGAGCAGCAGGTTCAGTGGCCACACATGAAGGCAGGCACAGAGCTGTGGCCACGCTGGGGTTGCCTGGGTGTGACTCCTCCAAGGAGCTGCCCTGTGCAGAGCACTGGGCACTGCAAAGCAAAGGGGTAACAGCCTCCCTGAGGGAAAGGCTGAAAGTACAGCTCTGTTATAAGTAGGAAACGTGGCAAAGAGCAGAACATTTCCCTGCCTTCCTCATTGTGCCAAACCGTGGCAAGTTCAGCCCAGTGTCTGGTGCTCAGCACTGGGATGGGAGTCAGGCAGAGATGGTCTTGCTCCACACTTTCAGCCAAGGTTGTGTCACACATGAGGCACAGGTGAGCCCTTATCCTCCTGCATAGTGAGGAACCTTGGAGACTTCTCACTGAACATCCACACCTCTTCCTGGCTCACCTTTGATGTCAAGACACTGCTGTCTCTGGAGGGCCTGGTGGCAGCCTGTCCTGCAGCCTTGCAGGATGTGCAGCACTGCACCCCCCACACCAGCCAGGGGCCTTGTGTACAAAACTTTCTCACACTCGAGGCAGATCTTATGGAGTTAAGAGCATTTTCTTGGCTTGCTGTGCTGGTGTAAGAGCGACTTACAGCACAGCAGATGGATAAAATTCTAATTTGGGTTTCACATGATTTATATAAATAGGCTTAGACGAGGTTGCGCAGAGATGGCGCAGTCATCTGCCAGCCTTGCTCTGTTTACCTCGAGACCCTCTCCTCCCCCTGTTAATGAGCACTCCAGTGGTGCCTCGTGTGCTGGCAGTAACGAGCCACCTCAGCTGTGCCACCTCAGCTGTGTCACCTCCTGCCAATGCCACAGCTCCGGGCTGTGTCCCCAGTGAGGCAAGGCAGCCTCCTGCCACCCCACCTGGCCAAGCACAGCTTTTATGCTCACCCCTCAAACCCAGAGACAAATTGTCAAGGAGCACACGGAGTCACAGCTGCCATGGCTGGCTCAGGAGACTGAGGGGGGCTATGGACCACGCTGCTTCCTGCCCAGGTGTGTGGGAACAAGAACAGGGCTCCCCCAGCCCACGCTCACTCACAGGACACCAAGTTCTGTTGGGGCCTCTCCCCAAGCATGGGTGGCTCAGAGCAAAGGGGACACCAGTGGCCCCACTGCCACCTCCATGAAAACAACACAGTAACTCCCCCTCCTCCCCACTAATGCATCACCACAGAGCCTTCACCACATCCTGATGAAAACTATCAAGTAGATCTTTGCTTGGTTTATTTAGAAACCCCTGCCTCATCTCCACTGCTCCTCTGTCCCTCAAAGGGTGACATGAGCTGATTCTGCATCTAAGAAGGGGCTTGTGACAAACAGATGAAGGTCTGGCTCCTGTGAGGCTCCAGAGTGCATCTGCTGAACATCTCCATCACACGTGTATTGTGTCCAAGAAATCAAATGTGAAGTGATCCCAGCAGGAAAAAAAAGTAGAAAACTAAGCTGCTGGTTTCTTTATGTGGTCACCAGAAGCTGGACATGTGACAGCTGCATCTTCCCAGTGTCATATACAGCTCAGGGGTCACTCACCTGGTGCAGAGGACAGGGACAGGGCTCTGCTTTTAGCACACATTGACCCCCAGATATCCCAAGGTCTGAGATGCAGGGGTAATCAAAGCAAAAATGCCAAGTCTGGGCTGAAATGTGAAGTGGGACACAAGTTTCTCCAGTTTGGAGGCCAAAAGCCAGACTGCCAAACAGAATGACCCTTCTCCCTGTGGGCCCAAAGTACCCCAATCCAACACTTTGTCATGTAACACCTCAGCCTTTGAGCGCCTTTGGTTCTGGCAAAATGATCATAATCACAAAGTGGATGCATAGTTTGAGGTAGCAAATGATGGAAACATCATTAAACTAGCACAGAGTTTGTCTGCCTGCATCCTCATTTTTACAACCTGATTTTCTACAGAAACAAGGCTCTCACAGCCACACCACCCCTGCACCCCTCCTCTGCAACTCTCCTTCTTTTTGGACACTCTCAGCCACACGGTACAGGGGTTCCCAGTTACTATGGGAATGTCAGTTTTGTGAAGTTTGGGGGCTGATGAGAAGGTGATGGTGTGTGTTCAGCTTTTACTGGCCAGTGAGAGCCCATGCACGTCCTTTACTCCACAACATAAACCCATTGGAAACCAGGCTTTGCTGGTTTCCGCTGCTCGTGGAACAAGTTGTATTATTTGTATAATTGTATCCTAGGAGCCCTAGTTTCTGTCCTCCACAGCCCCTGGCATGAGCAGTATTTTCCACGGTCAGCCTAGAAGGAGGGAGCAGACTTTAACCCCCTCAGTGCAAAGAGCAGATTCCCACATCAGGTTATTTCCATGCAACCCTCCCTATGAGAAAAAAAGCCCTCCTAGGACTAAGGCACATGTAGAGAAATCTCAATGCCAGCAAGGGGCTGCCTCTAGGAGAGGTGCAGGTGGCTTGGGAGCAGTTGGGGACCCTCCTGGGGGGCTGCTTGAGCCTTCACCATGCTCAAACTCCACCTTCAGCCTGGCCGCTGCCAAAACTCCCTGATTCAGCCTCTCTTTCCAGCCATGAATCACAAACCAGCTCTTCACCAGCTGGGATAAGGCACAGGTCACCAAATGAAAGAAGAAAAAGAGATTTCTCAAGGGTTAAAGCAGATAAGCCCCTATGATTTGATGTGGCTGCTTGTGCACCTGTGCTGGAGGAGGAAAGTGGTGCTACACTGGCAGCTGGAAATACCTCTACCCAAGGAGGTGCAAGCAGAGCCAGATCCCTGCTCTGGGCCCCTGTGGAAGATAAGAGGAGCTTCATCAGGCACCTCTGGCTTGAGATGAGCAGGCCAAGGCTTTGCAGAAGTGACACATGGCTCAGAGCTTCCTGGGATCTGAGTCTGGTACATGCTGAAGGACCCCAAGTCAAGGGAAGATCTTCGGGGAGATCACAGCCATCCCAGAGCACAGCCCCCCTAGTTCTTGTTGACAGAGTTCATCACTGAGGTCCTCCTTAGCCAGCCTGAGTCACATCAACTACCATTGCCCCCCCTTCTTGTTCCTGTTGTCTGAGATCCACCCCTAATTATGGGCAGCAGAGAGAAGAAAGGAAGCACAGAAGGAGTAGAGATTCAGGTCAAAAGGTGATGGGATGCTGGGACACCACCAATTCCTGAGAGAGCCACAAATGTCCTGCAGATGAGGGCTAGGAGAGATGTAAGGGGCAGGACCAGGTGGTCCATGGAGCCCCCCACCATCAGCATCTCCAAGGGCTCAGAGCCAAGCTGGGCTCTTTGCAGTGTGGGCCTTAAAAGCTGGACCATGAAACTTCTGTTGAGCTTGGAGGATAAGCTGGTGCTGCCCTGGGAAAGAAGAGTAAGTGGCAGGTTCAGGGCACTGCCAGCAGTTGGGCAGAGTGTTCCTGCATTTCCCAGTGCCCACAAGAGTGGCAGATGAGAAACACGTCAGGCGGAAAATATTTGGGGTTTTCTTCTAATAGCTGCTGCCTCTGTGCTGAGGACATGCAAAAAAAGGGCTGGATCTTCTGTCAAAACCATTTCCCACTACTGCAATGTTTTTAAGCAAAACCCAAAGCATTCCAGAAGAGACTGGGGAAGACACCCATAAACCAGAGAAAAGAACTTAGGGTTTAAAAAGTTTCAGAACTGGAGGATTTAATTGTTTCTGGATTTCATTTAGGCTTTCATTTTTCTAAAGTTTTTAAAAAGCACCTACTAAGTAGTAACAGCAAAGATATTTCCTCGGAGAAATGTGAGTAGCTTGTAGAGGCAATGATTGAAAAATAATAAAAAATTAAACTTTGCTAACTCCCCAGAGCAAAGAACAAAAATCACATTTGTCTAGGAATATACTTACACCAGCAGGATTTCACTAGCATGGGAACCAGCAGTTGGGATGGACTCAGTCTCTGAGGCTTTCCCAGTGTCTTAGCAATTAAGTGGCATTATTTCAGTCCCAGGCAGTAGAATTTCTTACTTCTTCCAACAAATACCCCATCATCAAGCTGGAAGCTTTGACGAGCAGGACAGCTGATTCCTGCCACAGATCACAAACCACTGCTTCCCCCTGTGAGTCAGCGCTAAGCACGGATTTCAGCGTGAACCATTAAGCACAAATCCAGCCTCGATCCATGCCAGCAGAAAAGCTTGGATTAAGCATCTCCTGAAGCCTCTTCCTTGAGCAAGGGACTTTCCTGAGCTGGGTGCTCAGGGTCACTGCCTCTCCCTTGGGACACAAGGGCATGGAAGCCTGGGTTATTTCAGTCTCATGTGGAGTGAAGTCACCATCACCACTTCACCACTTCAGCACCACTGGTCCCCATTCACAACTCCCTGTTCATTCACTCCAGAGCATTCCCATGGCCAGATGTTTATCACTCTTGTGTCACCCTCCAACTATTTTGCAGGGGTGGTAGGAGTGGCTTTTGGAAGGCATTTGAGTACACACACAAATACAGGCTTGGGCTGCTGTGTGTTTGGACAAATAAATAAGTGCAACTAATCAGTAGAAATGTTTTTGTGTTAAGTATGACCGGGAAGAGAGGATCCCAGCCCTGCCAGATAAAAAATCCCCGTGGGGATTTCTAAGTGCGCCCAAAACCAGCTGGACTAAGACCTTGCTTGTTCACCCCATGCATTTGTGTGGGCTAGGAATAAAAACAAAATAGGAAGTTTTAAAAAAATAAAACAAAGAAAACAAAATAACCCCTCTGCCCCTCACCTTCACACAGTCTGAACTGCTGGAAGAACAACATGGCTGCGTGAGTTGGACAACACAGCCTGAGCCACGTCTCTCCAGCCCTGAGCAGCACACAAAGCACTGATGGAGGTGGTTGCTCCTGCAGTTCCCATCACTCAGAACCAGCAGCTTCTATCCAAAACAACCACTCATATACATGTATTCAAAAATATCTGGCTTTTCACTCCATTTATAACGCACCTTAGGAAGGTCAGCCTGTCTGGGAATGCTTTTCCTGGCCTCACAGCACAGCAGCAGCAGGCAAGCAGCAGTTCCAGTACAACACCAGTAGTAATGTTCTACCCCAGATAAAGCTGTCCCAGACCCATTTGCCTTGATGTCCAAAACAGATGCTGGCACGATCTGTTGGTGTTCCTGCTGGCTACAGGCAGTGATGAAGTGTCTCCACATCAGGAGATGGTTTTGAGAAGGCAAATGACAAATCAACAGCTGCTGCCTGGTGATGGCTCAAATGGAGCAAGGTGGGCTTGTTTTGGAGTCAGGACCTGTGCAGGGGAGGCAAAGCACAGGTGGAGCATCCACTGCCACCCTAAGTACTCTGAGATCATTGCAGCACCCAGGAAGCCAGATCCCACCCCTGGGCAGGGCAGCCCATCCTGCTGAGGTCAGTAGGGCAGATGTGCTCAACACCTGGCAGCAGGTCCTAGCCCTGATCCCTCTGAAACCAGCAGCTAAAGCTTCCATTTAACTTCAATGGAGACAGGATTTGGCCTGGATCTCAACTAAACCCATGACCATCAATGGCTTTGCTTGGGGTTTAATTCCCTGGATTAAAGGGAATTTGCCCCGCAGTCACTCGGGGAGCCCCAGCTCCCAGGGCAGAGCTCAGCACTCACATCCCACCACTGCTCTGCTGCGGCCAACGAGAGCAAACCAACCCAAGGGCCCTTGGTTTTAAACAAACAAACAGCAAAAAGAGAAAGAAAAAGAAAAAAAGAAGAGCATTTATTTCCCCTGCAGCTGTGCTCTCCCGGACAGAGGATTTCTGTGGCAGGACAATGACGCTTTATGCAGCGAGGTTAAGTTTCAGTTACTTGAAACTATCAGCTCTTGTGTTCGAATCATCTTATTACCTCCACAATCAAACAAGGCTTCCCCATGGGCAAGGATTCGGTCATGCTGTTTAAACTGGACACAAAGGTCAACCAGGGCTGGACTTAAAGTGATCTAATGGGAGCTGCCCGAGGCTGCTTTGGGAAGGGGGATACAGCCGGTGTGGTTTTCATCCTGTTGGGAGAGGCAGGTCCCATGTGCTGAGCCCCATTTGTGAGAAAGAGGAACCCAAAATCAAGCTCTAGAGTTGGGGTTTTGGTTCCCAAATGTCCCCTCTGATAGCAGCTTACAACCATCTAGCACCAGTCTTGGTCCTCTCCAAAGTACTTAAGGTATCTTCAGATCCAGTGTGAAATCTCCAGTAGAATTCCACTTTATCTTTCTTCAAGCAAACCTTCAACCCAATTCTCTCCTGGCTATTGCCTCTCCCACCAGCAGCTTGGGGAGGGCAGCACATCTTCTAATTATCTATCCAAATGCTCTCCATGACCCAAGTGGAAAGAAACAGCCCTAGATCCCATCAGCTGCAGTTCAGCTCAGCTTGGGAAGTTATTCAATATTTGGGCACATCCTGCAGTCAGCAGCACATAACATGTGATGAAGCCAATGTGCATTTCAGCGCTGCAAAGCTAAAGAGAGCAGATGCCAAAGCCTGAGTGGTGCTTCTGAGCTGAGCACATGCTGAATGTCACCTGGGGAGGCCATGGCTGACTGAGCATCTGCATTTGTCCCCATGCAGGGGACAGGGATTTACAGACCAACGAGTGCCATGCAAAGGCAGGGGAAACATCCCTCACACTGCATGGCTGTGGAGGGCAACATGCAGTGGGAACAGGAGGAAAACTTGCCTGCATCTCCTTTGCTCATACCAGAACTGCTGCTCCTCCAGCCAAAACCTGGATTCCCATCAGCCCCTGTGCCACTGCAGCTTGGCATGGAACAGGCAGCAAGTCTGGGAGCTGTGCTTGGAGCTGTCTCCAAGAGAAAAACGTGGCTTCCATGTTCTGATCCACCCCCTTGTCCAGAGGTAAGATATGCCACTGAGGAGCTGTAGAATGAAGATGTGGTGTGGGATCTCCCCTGCAATCAGCTTGCTACCCTAGAATCTTGACTACCAAAGGAAAAGATGATGCATTACTGGACCCCAGTGCACAGCCCCAGCTCCCAGAATTAATGCCCTGGGAAGGTGGGGGAGCAACACAGAATTCCCCGGGGATGCACATAAGCAGGGAGCTGCTTGGAGCTTCTTCTGGGGTGCGTGCAGCAAGGCACTGAGGAAGCTCCCAAACACACAAGGTCTTTCAATCCAAAAGGCTTTTCCTCTCACCCAGCTGCATTTCCAGTTCCTTGGGATCTCAGTCCAGGGGAAGGAGGAAGCACAAATGCAGAGGAGTTAAGCAGAACATTTCTGGAAGTGGCATGAATGTTTCCCCAAAGCAGGACCAGCTCTGTGTCCCAGATGCACACACCTCTTCCTCAATCTCCCTTAGGTCCTGTCCTTGCAGGCACCACCTGAGCTTGCTGGCCGGCTCCTCATGCAAGGTGACATCCTGGCCTTGCCAGGCAAGCCCCAAACACTCTGCAACACGGAGCAGAAGCTCAGCTGGGCTTTCTGCACGAGCCAGCTCTGCCTGCCCCTCAGGGGCACCGGCCAAGAGCCAGAGTCACTGGTCAGGTGTTCAGGGGATGGTCTAGACATGATCACCATTTCATACCTTCCATCTTCAAGTAGCTCCTAAGTAGCTTGATTTAATGATCCCACAGGTTTCCACCCAAGCCCCAGGCTATGGGGAAATTTGCACAGGTGTGGCAGTGTTTCATTACACAGCAAGACAGAACAGCTCCTGGCCCTGTGCACCAGAGCTTCCCAGAGCTTCCAGAGTGCTCTGGATGCTCCCTGTGCATCACCCCCTGCTCGAGATGCTCCACATGCAGCTCCACGTGCAGCCAACGTGAGCCTGGGCACCTCTGGACTCACCAACACTGGGAGAGAGACTGGCACAGATGTGAGTGCTGAGGCTGGGCATGGAATCCACCTCCCCTCACTGCTTCATCTGGCACTTGCCATCACATGGTCACCCAGGGTATGAAAGGCACAGGGTAAGTTAGCTAAATCCCGTAATTATTTAATATAATTAACCACAGAATTGAAATGGGTCCACTACCAAGGAGATAGGCTGCTAGAAATCTTCCCTGCTCTTCCTTGAGCACCAGCCCAAACACAGGAAAGGCTTTGCCTTATCTTCCCCATGGGGGAGTGGAGAGGAGTAGGTCCTGCTTTTTGTTTTGCTTTTGTCTAATTAATATTATTTTCAGAGATTATTGATCCTGACTTCAAAGAGAAGCCATGTCTCACCTTGGGCTCTGGCATTGCAGCATGCCAGCACAACCCCACATTTCTGGACAGGTGCTCACAGTGGTTTGGATCAAAGCAAGGGAGGCAGCTGCCTTCCACATCCCCATCAACCGCTCCCCAGGGCTGTGGCCAGCATCCTTCCAATGGGGATAGTGAAACTAATTCATTAATTGCTTCCATCCTTTGGTGTTTCATGTGGGGCAGCTTACAAGAACCATCCATTCTGCATTTCTGTACCTTCCCAATGCAAAACAGACAATTTGAAAGCATTTTTGGTACTCCAGTGGAGATCTTTCCAATGAACACGCTTCTCACACGTGCAAGAGCAAAAAGGGTCCTCCCTGGACAATACACAGTGGAAGGGCTCTGGCCACATGCAGTGTTTGCACCAAGGCTGGAGTGTTTCTGCAGTACTCTTCTGGGGTGATGGTTGGATGCAGGGATATCTCACAGCATGCTGATGGTTGGGCTTTTTCACCAGCAATCAATTCAGCCCATGAAAGTTGTGCTGCATTAGGAGATCCCCCCTTGTGCTTCAGGTGCAGCTGGAGGACAACACTGTGACTGTAAATGGGGAAATCCTCACCTCACAGGACTGTGGGGCTCAGTAACAGCCATACTGGGTTCATAGCCTAATAGCCAGTTCCCTCCTTTCCCCTCCTCCAGGGCCATCCAAACCCACCACTGTGACCCACAGGCCAAAACACACCTTGAGGCTCTTGGGGCTTTGAGCAGAGCCACCAAAAGCTGCATTATCATCCCTGGCTGGCCCCTCGCGGAACGGCATCACCTCAGTGTTCGCAAACACTGCCTGCATTGGGGTGTGAGGATGAAGACATCATTGGCAGTGCTTCTCCTGGGCTCCCTTCCAGCAGCCCTCGCTGCCAGGAGGGGTGACCAATTCCCAGAGCAGCTCCGTGAAGTCATTCTCTCCCAACAGGCCTTCTCCTCCCTGACATCATCAGCCAGGCACAGCAGGCACAGCAGCGGTGCCCTGCTGCGGGATCTGCTCCCAGAGGCACCAGAAAGGAGCCTGGCTGCTCACAGAGCACAGCTGAGTGCACCTGAACAAGGGAACTGCCATGGAGCAGCAGCCCCCCAGGACTCCTGTTCAGTGAGCTGGGTGACACTGTGGGAAAAGGCTCGGGAAAAGCAGGGAGGAAATAACTCACCCAGCTCAGTCTGTGCCGATGAACCTGCCTTGGGAGCACCCTCATGCTGTGGATAACCAGGAGTCCATGGGCTCAGCAAAGCCTCTGTCTACCCCAAGGACAAGCTCCTGGAGCAGAGACTCGTGGTCCAAAGCAGGAATGCATGTGCATGCAGAAACCTTCATTTAAATGAGAGAAACAAGGCATTAGTGATGAACATCTTCCAGAGGGGTTTCAGTAGGAAAGGAGGCAGCACCCCTCCCTGCAGCGAGGATTTCTCCTCCAGTCCCTTTGGTGTCCAGCACAACACCCAGGCAGAGGGGCAAGGAGCTGTCCTGGGGGGTGCTGGGTGCCCAGGCTTCTGACCCTGGGAGCGGGGCATCCCTCAGAGCCAAAGAGAGCAGCTGGGAGTAGCTCCCAAATTAACTGGAGTGGGGGCTGAGCTCCTGTGTTGGAAGTATTTAAAGATTTTCTGGGCTGGCGTCTTCACCTCCTCGTCCACCCCAGCAGCACCCGCCATGGTTTCACCCAAAGAGAGTCCCAGTATAGCTCACCCTGCAGTGCTGGGGCTGCATCCTGCCCTTCCAAAAGCTTTTCTCTGCTCAGGATGCCCCTGCCAACACACCCACAAACACTCACCTTCTGCCCCAGTTTCCAAATCAAATGTTTTAATTTAAGGCTGGATGAATTATTTCAAGTGGGGGGAAAAAATGACAGGCAGAAACTGGAATTTCTCTGCCTTTTTCCAAAAACTACCATGAGCCATTTCTTTAAAGTTCTTAAGAGATTAACCAGAAAATTAAAAACATTTGGTCTTTTCATTACTTCTCCCATTTTTTCCTCTCATTTTTTTTGCTACGACAAAAAGCAAAAGAAGAAGAAACCACTGAAAATCATTTACAAAAGGGAAGAAACTTTCATTTCTCAACTACAACACAAGCAAGATTTTTAGTCTTTTTTAGCATTTTCACTTTCTACCTTCTTACTTCTAGAATTAGCAGAACAGGAAGGTATCTTAAAAAGATTCAGGAGAAAAAAAAGGCTAAATTCCAGAGATTCTGGCTTCTCGTGCCCAAGAGAAGTTGCCAAAACCTACTGATACTTGAAGACAGTACACTAGCACTGGAACAGCAATGGTGGTGGAAATAGCCAGGAACTGATTTGAAATTAACTGGGTTTGATGGTGTTTGTACAATTTTGTCTTCCCTTTCATGCCATTGGGGCTCCGTAAGAGTCTGCAACACAACCCTCTTGAGGCTCAAAGCTCCTGACCAGAGACAGTGACATTTCTCCAGGCTGGGGACAGCAGCAAAGCTGCAGAGCTGAGGTTTGCTCATCTGACTTCCAAACACAGTGCAATTTGAGAATAAGCTTCCCCTGAGCAGCTTCCATGATCAAGTCCGAGATAATCAAGGATCCCTTGATGGCTGCTCTGCCAGCAAGAGAGGATGCACTCAGGAAGGACAGGATCTGTCCTGAATGTTCCTGGCCAGCTGCCTGCAGTTTGTTCAGATGGCCAGGGACACCAGCTTGGGAACGAGGTGTCCTTGCATGTCCCAGAGTGACAGAAAGAAAACATATCACATGAAGGCTGTGTGTAGCTCAACGTGCTTTAGAGGTGCTCTTTAAGGGGCCTACAAGCTCTTGCAAATCAAACGCACCTAAATACCAAACGGATTTCAACCTAATTCCAGAGGTAACACCACCTACTCACATGCCAAAGCAGGGAGCAGACGGCTTGCTAATTAACGAGTCTCCTTCATGAATATTGCACTTCCCGAGGAGGAATTTGGTGCTCAAGCAAAAGGCTGCTGAAAGCGAGCCAAGCTGGGCTGAGCAGTGAGGATGCTTCCAAACTGCTGAGATCCCTCTGGCAGGGCTGGTGCTAAAGCCAGCCCCTGGTTTTCACACCCACTGGGTGAGTCAGTGGGTGCTACCCGGGTGCCACCTCCAAAACACACACTCAGCTCTCAGCCACATCATGGGGGACACAGCAGAGGTGGTGGCAGGGACGGGAAGGGCAAACACAAAACCACAGGATGTTTGTGGTCCTGAACCTCTGTGACATTTGACAGTACCTGAGGCCTGACCTTTTTTAACCCACAGCCAAACCCTTCCCTAGAACCTTCTGGGAGCTTCCTTGGGCTGCAATACCCACCCTGGCACTGCCCTAATTTCTGTCATAAGCAGCCACCTGGGCAGTGTCCAACAGTCCCATCCATGCACAGCTGTCACACAGCCCAGGGAAGGGCCAGCACAGCGCCACTCTCAGTACTGGGAAGAGCCAGCTTTGCCAGCCTGATTGGAGCCAATCAAGCAGGTTTCCCTCGGCCAGGGCTTTCAAGGCTCTCCCATGATGAGGTATTACCTTGGTCTCTATTTGTTTCCCCTGGCAGCCTCCTTTGATGTTACCCCATGAGACTGAGCAAGGAGACACCACAGAAACCTCACCGAGATACATCTGGCATTCTCAGAATGCAGCAAGCTTCCTTGGTGTCCTTCCCACACCAGCATCCCCACTCCCACTTCAGCACAGCTCAGATGCCTGGTCCTCCAAAACCCACATGATGCCAAAATCCTGTTGGTCTTGTGTATGGTTAGATACTGAAGTAGAAATTGCGCTGCTAAGCCCCCCCAGGAATCTCGCTTTACTAGTTGTAGTTGAACTGGACAAGGAAGGCCAGGTCTGACCACATTAAAAGGGTTCCTGCTTTTTTAACCAAAGTGCTAGGGTCAAAGGACTCATCATTTCAGATCCCTGCAAACTCAGCCATGGTGCTGACAATGCTGGAGAGCCACCAATCAACAGTCCCAACAACACCAGCGACCTACCAACAGTAATGTCATGGCCTCATTTGGAAGAGACTTCCAGAGGTACCAAACGGACCCCTTTGGACTGCACCACATCTCCAGAGCAGATCATCTTCATCACTGGCCAAGCCAAGACAGTCCTGCCCACTCCTGCTCTTCTGAGATGAAATTCAAGGGCTGTGTGTGAGCTCTCCCCACAGCCTGGCTGTTGGCATCCAGCCCATAACAGCCATCCCAGCAGCAGGCTCCCAGCTGAGACTGGATCCCACAGCGTTAAAGCCACTTCTGAGAAAATACGCAGCCCTTGTTATCACCCCATGGGACAAGCAGACTTCAGAGACCTGTTCTGTAGCCCTTTCTGGGCATTCATCCTTTAAATTTACCTTTTACTACACGTGTGCATGAAATCTGCTTAGCAGAGCAAAAAAAAAAAAAAAAAAAAAATCCAAGAAAATTCCCTCAATCTTTATTAGCATTTCCAGCACTGCACAAACAGCCTCCCTAGCCACTGGAAAGTCTGCCTTTACCCAGCCAAAATGCTCCTTTGCAAGTCATTTGAGCTCTTACCTCAGAAAACTCCTTTCCTGCCCGTGCACACAGGGAAGGAGCTGTAATCTGACTTTATTATGGTCATGCACGTGCTGTTGCCATGGAAATGGACACGATGCTACCAGGTCTGACTGCAGCACAGCCAGGCGGAGGCAGGGACCACAGCCAGGATCCTTGAGGCAGTGTGGCTGGAGAATCCCCCTTGGCCAACTTGCTAAAAATTCCCCCAACCAACAGTAGTGAAACCCCCTCAGAGCAGGAACCTCGAGGTAGCACCAATGGCAAGTACACCAGAGACCACTGGAGACACTTGACACTTGTGGTAGCAATGCAGCTCTTGCTTTGTCACACAAAGTGTGCTCATCAACACAGCTGCTCCATTAGCTCCACTGGAAAGTTATTAAGTTAAGGGACAAACATCTCCAGATGTTTCTTGTTCTTCAGGTAACTGTGCTCAAGGACTTGGTCTCTAATTGTTTGGCGAGTCAACCCTGTGCAGGTGCGACATGGGCCACCACAACAGGACAAAAAGTCCTTGCAGTGAAAAGCAGGACATATCCCAGCCTGATGCACCCTCCTCAGGCTTGGACCTGCAAGGTGCAGCCCCTCAGGAAAGTAACAGCAGCCGTGGTGATGGGGTATTTCCACAGAGCCTGGAGGACAAGCCCAAGTTGTGATAATAAGAGAGGCTATGAATTCCTGGAGAAGCCGTCCTCTCTTAAGCATGATGGAAACCATCTTTGCCAGGGGAAGCAGAGTTTAAACCATGGCTTGCCAAGGGTTGCCTGCCAGGGAAGGATGGGTCTACACATGCCCCTGATTCTTCTTCTAACCTCCTGGCAACCCTCACAATTGCTGCTGGAAACGGGAGATGCTTCTAGTCGGACACACAAAGGCTGTACTTCTCTCCTCCTTCAGGTCTGTGTTCAAGCCCTGTGCTAGGCAGGGCTGGGGACAAGTCCAAATCCAAGGCTCAGGCTGTGCCAAAAAGGACCACACTCAATCCTGCAGCAGCCTGCCCTGGTGGGCAGGATGGAGGACAGCTGTCCTGGAGCTGAACAGCAGCAAGGGCTTTGTAAGCATGGGAAGATGAGAGGCAGACAAGTCTTGTGAGTTTAGGAGTTACCAGCGTGTCAAGCAGAAAGGGCTCCATGTCCAAGACCAGATTGCACAGGGGCTTTGAGCAAGCTCATCTAGTGAATGGGCTCACCCATTCTAAGGAGTTGGAATTCAACGGTCTTTAAGGTCCATTCCAACCCAAACCATTCTATGGCTCTATGATGTTGCAGATTGCAAAGGAAAGCAGAATAAAAAATTGATTCACTGAAGACAGCGAGAGGACAAAGCCGTCACCCTGGTTTTTTGACAGTGCGACACAAAGCTTCAGCTGTCACATGTGGGACTTGACAAAGCAAAAATGCTCCTCTAAGGCCCAAGGAAGGAAGGAAGGAAGGGCATCACAGACTAACCTGCTCAGTGATGTCCCACTGCTCCATCATGCCAGGCTGTGTGGGGAGTGCCAGCACTCCAAACCCCTCATACTCGAGCAGCATGGAAATGTCAGGGGTGCACCCAGTGCCACCTCACCGAGGTTCAGCTCTTGGTGTGGGCAGGAAGGCTTTCAGCATCCTGCCATGCTGGAGCCAGCGCCAGTCATCTCCCAGGCTGGTGTTGGCAGGTAGGAGCTGTGGCAGAGGGAGATCCCACATCAAGCACACAGCTCTGTGCTGCACCCCGAGCTGCCAGCCCACGTGGCTGAGCTCCCTGCTCACACATCTGCCCCTTCCTCTGGCCCTTTCATCATCCCAGACAGGCAATACCAACCAAACCTGGCTACGGCCTCTCATTCACCTTCCCAAGGGTTGAAAGAACCTGGCCAATATTTATAGCATCAAATCAAGCTAGTAGTGCACTGGCTGCTTTGAGAAAAACAGCTCAGGCATTTCTGAGTCCAGGATTATTTATTATTCATCAAATTGGATTCCAGCTTCCCCTTACAATTTTATTGTTGTTTTTCCTAAAATATGGGTTTTAGTTTATGATGAGGTTTTACTTAAGGATTAAAAAGGAGGACACAGAAAGGCAAAACAGGAGAAAGGAAAACAAGATGATAAAAAAAGGCATTCTGTAAGAACAACAAAATTTTCAGCGAACAAAATTTACCCTCACAGAAACCAGCAAAGGTCAGGACATCAACAAAAGTGACAGTGCACATTTTTTGTTAATTACTTCATATGAACTGCTCAATGGATCAAGAACCCAGTTTACACCAACACCTCTATCAGAGCCAAAGTGTCACATCTGACAGAAAATGTCCCAAATTGACTGTGGGACCAAGTACCCTGCCAACCAGGAGGATCCCTCTGGGAGGGCTGGAGCAGGAGGAGGGGCAGGAAAAGGCACTTGGCTGATGCAAGGCTCCTGCTCGGAGCACCTTGCTCTCCTGTCAGCCACCTGGAGCACCCTCTGACAAAGCCAGCTGACCACAGGGCCGTGAGAAAAGGATGGGATCTGCAACTGAATTACCACATCTATTTTCTCCAGGGCTTGCCCAGGAATGAGTCACGCCAAGAGGAGGCTTTGAGCAGGGTCTGGAGCTGGGCAGATAAAAGCAGTGTTATTTGTGTGTGTTTGCTTGAACCAGCCAGAGAGAAAAGTGCACAACGCATCAATCCTGCAAAATAAATACGGCACCGTAGAGGCTCACCCAGGAGAGATGCCCTGGGAAATGCTCTCCTTCATTCATCATCTGCCCAGGGAGGAGAAACCACAAAGCAAGAACCAGCCATGGCCAGAGGAGAGATGCCAAGGCACAGGACACCCTGTGCCCACCCAAACGCTGTGGTGATGGCTGGGGCATGACACAGGGCTGGGAGTGAAATGACAGGATCAGATCTTTCTGGGACTGTTCCTCCTCGGTCTTCCCCTTTTCCCTTAGAGAAAGGCACCCCCACAGCAGAACAAAACTCCTGTCTCAGAGGTGGGAGAAAAAGGGATGATCCCTTCCCCAGCACCAAAACTGACTACAGTAACATCCCATTTGACATGAGGCTATAGTGGGCACATGGTCCCTTCTTCCTGCACCAGCGACCCAATGCTGTGGGGTCAGGGTAAGAATTACCCACATGCACAAGGGCACACTCCCACAGTGCTGCCAAGCCCTGAATAGGGAGAGGAAATAACCAGGGGAGCTTCTTTCCTGAGCAGTCGTTTGGGAGAGCCACCATAAGGGCTCTAATGCAGTCAGGCAGGCATTTCCCTGGTTACCCCAGCAATGAATGCTCTCTCCCTGTGTTTCAGGTATTCTCCACTGCTGCAGGATCACGTCAGGACAAGCTCTGCAGTCCCCAGGGCTTGAGCAAGTGCAAGTCAGACAGGCAGAGCCTGAGTGTGTCTCTTCCACGCCAAGGGGAGAGAGAGACAGCAAGAACCACTTAAATGAGGAAAAACAAGTTCACAAAAGGGGTACTGCTTCATGGAACCAAATCCACCACAAAAATCCAAACCCAAACCTGATACCAGGATGTTGGTGGGAAGAAGGCAACAGAGCAGGCTTAGGATGGAAGACCAGGAAGAGGGAGAGAGCAGCACCTGCAGTAAGGGACCATGACTGGAAAGAGAACCAGGCTGAGGAAGACACCAGGAAAGGCAAGAGACACCTCCACAGCAAGAAACAGATGGTCCAAAATGACAGGCAGGTCCTTGCACGTCACATCAGGCACCCTGGGTAAACATTCACTGCTGACATTTCACACCTACACAGGGCTGCATCATCACATCTCAACACCCAGAAGGGGAGACAACATCCTCGCTGCACTTGTCCCCAGTGCCAGGTCCTCCAGCCCAGATCTCTGGAATCAGACTTCAGGTCTGTTCCCTGGAGAGTCTAAATGAAGGTCTGTGTGTGAGGGAAGGGAGTCCAGTTCAATTGTTTTGCTGCTCTGAACAGCTGCTGTGCCTGAGACATCTCTGCTCTGGAGGTCTCCAATTTATTTGGTCACTTTGCCCTTGCTGTTCAGTCCAGGGCAAGAATTTGACAGGGGCACAAAAGTCCCTGAATTCTCTTTGATTTCCTCTTCAGCCCAAGGGTCACAGCAGCCTTCCAAGGCTTGTGAGGAAGGGCCACATCACCTGTTAAGCGGATACCAGGAACACCAACAAGTCATTTTGTCATCCAAGGCCAGAGGGGAAGCATGCAGGTGTCACTAGCCAAGCAGGTAACACCACAGCAACAGCTTGCCAAGCCAGGGTGTGTGATTTAGACAGCCTTTTCCTTCCTGACATCTGAGAAATTAGCTCTGATGTCCTAATGACTCGATCATTCAAGAGTTTATCTTCCCCCATCTCCACGAGCTTCGACACAGGACAAACAGAGCAGCTTCCTACTTGACTGAAAAAATGATGAATAGAACAAGATGAGTAGGATTTAGGAACTGGGCAAAATGGATTCAGTTCTTGCTGGAAGCAAGAGAAAGTTGCACCTGGATGCAATTCCGAGGGAGGGCTTTGGGCACAGGGGAGCAGCAAAAATCCCTGCACTGCCCTGACCAAAGTCAGGCTAAATCTGTGATGGGCTAAGGGTAAAGGAAGTGACATTTTTCTGCAAATTTGCTGTTCACCAGAGTCTTTCACCCAACTTCACTCACAGCAAGTCAGTAGATGCTGGCTGGCAACAAATGCCATCCTGCTGATGTTGCAGAATGACTCCCACCGAAGTGCTAAATTGACTCCCAAAATTTCCACCTTTGGTAAAGAAATTTTTCCCCAATGCTACCCAACGAGAAGTCTATATTTCAACAACAGCAGGGAAATCATAACCACTTGTCCTTTGGAAGGCTAAAACCAACTAAGCAGTAAGAAACAAGCAATTTCAAGCAGGACAATAAATTTTCTCTCTGTCACAAAAAAAAAAAAATTGTCATTTTTCCCTCAAAGACCCTAGAGGTCTCTAAATGTCACTGAAAACCAGAAAACTGCTGCTTGATTCCTCCTCCACAACTGAGTATATGGAAACATCTATGGCATCTATATAACAGAATAAAGAAATCAGAATTACCTCCAAAAGAGCAATGAGGCTCCAGGTTCCTGATAACTGACTGTGGCCATTACACCCTACACCTCCATTGCAAAATGAGTTTGTGCTAAGGGCAGTTAATACCCCCTCACCCTCACATTTCAATCAGATCTGGAGTCTGCTGGAAAACAAAGGCACTTTTTATGGGAAAAGATTCACAGTTGTTTTTCTATCCACACATGTCAAAATTGGAGCGGGAAATTAGGAAAGACAACTAATCAGAGAATGCAATGGTGTAGCTATTTCCACCAAGGTACTTGTCCATCCTTGCCCAGCGACTGTGTACCCTGGCACAGCTCACAACCCACCTGGGTCCTGGGCAGAGGGAAAGTTTTGTGGGTAGCATACACTTCAAACACTTCCTTAACACCTGCAACAGGTATGACACATTTCCAAGAGCTGTCAGCTCCACCTCAGCTCTCAAGCACCTCAAGAAAGGCAGTCAGCATTTCTTCTAGACCCACCTCAGTTCCTGATGGAGGGTACATAACCATGGCACACTCAGCACTGCTTCCAGTGACATCAGCCCCTTCAGCTTGGGAGCCAAGAAAGAGTTTTACTGACCTGGGTTGTAAGATTTAGTAACTGCCAGACCTCTGAAACAGCCCACACAAAACGAGCTTGTGCAGAAACACTGGATGGGCTTCGAGAAGAGCAGACATCTGCACCAGACTGAGGACATTCTTGCTGCTGTGAAACCCAGCTCCTTCAACAAGAGCTTACACCAGTTAATTGTTTCCTAACAGTGCAGATGTTCTGTTCCAGAAAACTGGGCTGAAGCTGGAGGGCCACACTCCTTACCCTTCATTCACCCATATTCTGAGTGCCATTTTCAGCTCCACAACTCTCTAGGGCGGTACAGAGACCCAAAGAATGGGGTCCAGGGGAAGCAAATAGTTGAAGTCAGCCAACCCAGAGGCTTTCCACAAGCATCGTGAACCAAAGACAACTTATTGCAAGCTTCCCTTCTCAGGCATCTGCTGCTCACCCAGCCACGCCACAGCAACCACCTGGTAAACTCACTTCTACTCAAACCTGCAAGCTTTTGTTGCAGAAGGCACAACTGAGGGCATTTAGATAAGAGATGGCATTTAAGATAAGAGAAGGTATGATAATCTCCTGATTATGCCTCCCATGCAGCCTAATCTGTCCCCACAATCTGCACACAGAGACCACCAAAGCACTGTTCCCACACCACTGGATGACCCCCAGGCAGGATCCAAGGAGCACTGGGTGATGGAGGGCAGATGAAGTGCACACAGCTTGGCCAACCTCATCTGCCTTTGATCTGCAGCTTATTGTCTTGGCATGGTTTAGGGAGCTAATCCTCCCCTGTGGCTGGGGGAGGACATTAGAAGTGATGGGGTGGGGAGAACTGAGCCACCTGGGGGCAGGTCAAGCTCACAAGCTCAGGGGAAGTGCTGAGCACATCCAAATTGTGTGGATTTTGTCTGAAATCCTTCTATTCCACCGCAGCCAGCCTGAGCAGCAGGAGCCTCACCTCCTGGCTCCTTCCCCTGCCTATTGCAGCAGCCTCTCCTCGTGCCTTGAGCCACCCTGGGCAATGGTGAAAGTGCAGGTGTCACCTCAAACACATTAGAGAAAGATGTAACACTGCCTGAGCCACCCACTTTGTGCAATGCAGGTGCAACACAACCAACCAGGCCAGAACCCCGTCCAGCACAGGCTTATCTCATCAGCACAAGCTCCGTGGGTCAGGTTTGAGAGGTGATTTCACACTGCACGTTATCAGGAACACACCATGCATGGTGCTTGCAGGACAACAGGAGATGCTTTCTCTTGCATTGTAGAAGCCAAGCCACTGAGCCACACAGCACTGATGGCAGAGGACCTTGCTGCCTGCCCCCATCCCAGCATGCTGCTTGGAATGCCAGATTCCTCCCAGCCTTGGCTGATCATAGAAATGGGAGAGTGGTGAGAGGCTGGGAAGGAAAACTTAAGTTTGGGATTTGCACCTGAAGCCCACCACCAGGGAAACCAGTCTCAAAGTGGTGGCAATAGCCTGGTCCACACCTGATGCTTGAGGAAACATATGGTTGTCAGGAACTGCAAATCCTATTAGCAAATTCTGAGCATATTCAGGGTGAGCCAAAAAAATGGACTTGAAGCAGGAACACACTCCGGGTCACTCAGCACAACACAATAGGGAGAAAGGCCTTTTATCAAGAGATACAGTCTGCAGGGAAGAAAAAAGGAGAGAGGGATCCTTTCCTTCTCAGAGGTCTCCAGTGAACCTAACAGGTAGCATGGAACCCTCAGGAGACAGAGAGGAAGAAGTAAGACACAAAACCCAAGTGTAGAAACCAACCTGTGAAGAATCAGCAAGGGAGGAGGTTTGGTGTGGGAGACAAGAAAGCCTCTTGAGAAAGAGTTGGAGAGATGAGCTGTAAGATGCACAGGAAATGAAACAGCAGCCAGAGCTCTGCACCTGGGCTGTCACCCAACCAAACATTTCAACACAGTCATGAGCTATTTCCTCAGCCAAGCACAGCCACGGGTGAGGGATGCAGGTAACTGTGAGGACATGTCTTTAGGATGCTGTTCTGCAATCTCCAAAGACACTGGTTCACCCTCAGCAGCCTCTGCTTTGACAGACATTTCCACCTCTTGGACTGTAACAACAGAGGGGAGAACATCATCACAAAGGGGTTTCTTGTAGCTTTGCACACCAGCAGGTCTTTCATCAGTAACTCTGGTACCACTTAGCTTTGACTTCCATACCACCCCTTTCATAGAAATATTAGCCCTGTCTGTGGAGAAAAATGCCTAGGTCTCCAGGGCTGCCTCACCAGCTCCAGCTCAGGACAGGGAGTCCAGAGCCAAACCAAACTTTCACTGCAACACCACATCCCAACCCAACGCCCAAACTCTGGGGCACCTTCCAGTAGGCAAAGCCACAAGTGTCCCATGGGACAGCCAAAAGAAACAGAAACACAGGTGCTGATCTTGGCTCAGCCACTGCAGCTGCAAAGCTGAGCTCCACACAGGCTGCAAAAGCCAGCTGAGACAGAACAGCTGGATGCTCCAGCCATGCCACGCTCCCACTGCCAGCTTCAACCAAACCTGCCTCGCCATGTCCCAGCTGGAGGTCACAGCACAACCACCTGCAGGAGTGCCATGGTGGGAAACGAGTCACTCCACTTCCCGGGAATCAGGATCCCTGTCCCTGAAGAGCGGTCAGAGTATGACCTCTCCTATCTCACAGGTCTCCAGCAAAGAGCCCAAGGATGCCTGTGCAATGCTGGGATTACGGGACATCCCATCCATGTGACAGCTTCCATCAGACAGGAGAGCAGAGCAACCTTCCAGCAGGGATGAGGTAGGGCTCCAGGAAGGAAAAGAACTGTTTCCAGCACAGTCCCAGACTCTTGGATGTAGTCTGACTTGCACACATACCAGCACACACAAGTGGTACGTGTTTTTCCCTCCAGCCCTGTGTTGTCTCACAGGACTGGCCCTGAAATCCTTTTGAAAGGAGTTTTGCAAAACCCACGAACTGGGTCCTCAGCTGTGGGGCCTGCAGAAGCCCATGACTGCCAGGGTGTGATGAGAAACACTGCACACAGTTCTCAGTCAGGCCAGGTTTCTTGAGAGGCTACAGGAAAGTAGAAGGGAACAAAAACCAGAGTGGGCCCACAGCCCCTGCTGAGCTTTTCAGGGGGCTGCAGCCGTGTTTTTCGTCTTAGATTTTCACATCTATTGCTTTCCTTAGCATTCCTGACATGTTTTCCTGGCTTTACCTGGCTGTCATGCTAGAGGGTGATGGGAGGTTTCCAAGGGCATGTCATCACTCTGAGCCAGAGTCTATAGCACCTAATGGACTTCATCGTGAGAACAAAGACCACAAAATTAAACACAATCCCACAAAGCCTCATGGAAAAACCATCTTCCACACTTTGCAATACCAGTCCATCTGTTTTTCAGATGTGTCAGGACCCATTTGACCACCAGCTGCAGGGACACCATGCAACACATCCTGCAAGGCCACAAGGCAGCTTTATATCCAGCCAGGATGAAAATTCAAGCAAAGAAAAGGCTTAAGAAAAAGGAAAAACAGTGCTGTGACTGAGAGGAAAGGAGGCATTAGAGCCTCTCCAGTGCAACAGTCCTGTAAATGATTGCAAAGATGCTGTGTTGAATCAAGAGCAATTTCACTGCTGTGTCTCTGCACTCACGTGTTTTGCATTTGGACACCTCATCAGAGCTGATAACCTTGGAAGGGCCTCCTGAGCTATCTGGCCCCAACCCCAGCTCTGAGCAATCTTCACAGAGGTACCTGATCTCCCCTCCAGTGAGGCAAAGCTCCCAGGCAGCCAGCTGGCATTTCACTACTCAGTCTGTGCAGCTGGGAAGGCAAAGGGTTAAATCCCTTCCAAACCTCCTTTTGTTTAGCCACAGGGGCTCGTTTTAACTAACCTCAGGGATTTCAGTGGAGTTTTTAGTCAAAGTGGTGCAGATAGATGTGGATGGATTATAGCAGCACTGCTAAGTTTGCCAAGGAACTGACTTCAGATGAACTGATGCAAATGTTCTTAAGAACAAATTCCATGCAGCTTAAGAGTGAGCAACAGCAAGAAAGGAAAAAACCTTAATTAAATAGTTAAATCACATAAAATTTCTCACTGGAGGAAAACAAAGATTGCTTAGCAGGAAAAAGGCAAAGGCATCCTAAGAAGAGGAGTGGCCAATGCAGGGTAGCTCTGCACATTCCAAGAGCCACAGCTCATCAAAAGCCCTGGGGTGATTCATGCCTTGGGGAAAGCAGAAATACCTGGGGAGGAGGTGGAGCTGGATCCAGCATCTCCCTGGTGGGCAGGAAGGGAAAGTCTCACCAGTCTGTGCAGGCAGGAGGGTTTCAGGAGGATGGAGGCAGGTTACAGGCTGCCACAGGAGAGGTAAATATGCCACACATCAGGAATAAAGCGGGTTCATTGCTGAATCCTGCACTCTGGCTGCAGAGCCTGGGGGAAGATGCTTGCAGTGAGCAGCGTTTGGCCCAGGGTGGTGGGAAGCTGATGAAGGATAAGAAGGGGACCCAGGACATGAAATAAATTCTGGGATAAGAATCACAGTCATGCTTTTAAAGAGGTGTCTGCCAAGGCCACAGCATGCACTTGCTCCTGTGCTTGGTGGCTGCACTGCCTTGCCACTCACTGCAGACAGACAGACAGACAGACAGACACATTGGCCCCAACCATGGGAGTCACAGTCCCTCTGTCACTCACTCAGCCCTGAGCTCTCTGAACACCTCAGATACCACAGCGTCCATTTCATGTCAGTCTTCAAGACAGGGAAAACCTTCTCCAGTGTCTGCTGGAGATTTATCATTTGGCATTTCAGCACCTCTCCACCTCCAGCAACTTCTCCCAAAGCCTGGGCTCCCAGGACAGGGCCAGAGCAGCTTGTTGCAGGATGAGTGGCAGCTGATCCCACAGCTCTTTGATCCAGACTGTGAACTGCTGGGGTGGATTAAGGAAGGAGAACTTCAGCTGACCTTCATTAGCTTTCTGCTGCTCCTTTCCCAACTTGTAAATGAGCAAGTATTTGCATCCAAAAGGCAGGCGAGCCAACCCACTGCGGCCAAGGCAGAGGCACTTGCAGAAGGGGGGCAAAGGGAATTTTCACTTAAGTGAGAGGAGGAAAAGACTCTACTTTCCTGTCCACCGGGGCCAGGCTGGAAAACCCAGACAACACAGACACAGCCTGGCTTTCCCCTCCCCTCTGGTGCCACAGAGGAGCCTGGCACAGGGCTGGCCCGATGACCACGTGTGATTTCAAAGCTGCCTCCCAGCTTCAATAGGTGGGAGAGCAGGAAGGAAAACAGCCCCTCAATCACCACACCAATTTTCATTGCTATTAAATGTAATCATCTCTGCTCTCTTTCATCTTCACTTCTGTGAGAGCTGGCAATGAAAGCAGCACACAGTGAGGAGAGGCAGAGTGGGGGAATTGTAGCAAAGGACGTAACCTCCAAAATGCTCTGCCGAGCCACGGGGAGGGAACACAGGGAAACCAACAGGCCCACTGCTATCAAAGGGTGGGAAAAGGGAGCACACACAGAAACTTGCTCAGCTTTGTTTCTTGCCCTCACCACAGCTGCAATGTCTCCAGAGCACTCTGAGCCTGCTCAACACCACCAACAGCCCCTTAAAGGTATCCTAAGAATTTTCAGCATCCTCTGCAGCACAGAGCCTGGACCATGCCTCCCATCTCCCAAAATGGGCTGCCAAATTTAAAATACCAATCCTGTGGCCCACCCTTATTTCTGACCCTGCTTCACTTCGTGACCTGCATGTACCCAGGCAAGACTGCTTCTGCCCCCACCACCTGGGCTGATATCAAGGCATTTTCATGGACAATCCACCCCTTTATGCTCAGGTGAGCTTCTCCTCTCTCCAGCAAAGACTGGGCTGATGGGACAGGCCGTGCCAGCGGGCAGGTTTTCACTTTCTCCTCAGCACACCTTGCTCCAGACACTTTGAGGTAAGTGTTCCTTTTTAAGACCTATTGATTTCATAAATAATAGAGTAAAAGCAAGAAACACATCACACAAATACACAGGTCAAATGATCTCTCCCTTAGGAAACAAACAGGAGCTACAAAGAAAAAAATAGCCCAGCAGGCGAGCACTGATCTTTAAGCAGGAGATCAAGTGGCATTAGTTACTTGTTAATTAACTTAACAGCACATAGACATGGCCAGATTCAAACAGGTCACCTTGGGGGTCTTGATCCACAAACAGGAGACTTGAAGCCTGCCTTTCTTATTCCAGGAGCACACAGCATTTTCTGCAACACCACAGCTACTTCTATCTTGGTTCTACTGACTGATGTCCACAAGAGACAAGGGCCAAGAGCCAAAATCTCCATCTCTAACTCCTGGAAAAAGCTCCTGGCCTAGGGAATCCAACATGGAATGAGGAACTTTCCAGCCACAGACCTGCATCAGAAGACTCTGACACATAAACCAACACCTACTGCCTGCAGGATGAAAAGACCAATGTCTTCTGAAGTAAACACAGCCTAGAAGAACAAAAGGAAAAGGATATTCCTAGGCTTTCACAGGATGAAAACCATCTGTTAACCCTGGTTAGCTCAAGGTGCCTGCTTCACCACGCGGACCAGGTGTAACAGGAGACAGGCAGTGCCTCTGTGGCTGTTGCAGCATCTACACAGAGTGGATTCACACAAGGGGAAAAGCAATGCCCCCCTCATCCCCTGCCCCCCTGTACCATGCTGCCAGGAGGATCTCGTGATGCCCAGCACACTCCAAGGTGCTCCTTTCAGCTGAAACACGCAGAAGTCCTTCCTCCAGTTGGAAGATCTGCACACCAAAGCTCAGCTCTGGCTGTGAAAACGTGAGGAGGGAATCACTGCCAAGAGCAGCCACCCCAGAGGGAATCGAGGCCATGCAGGAGCTCCATCCAGGCAGCTACTCAGCTTAACCCTTTCAGTCACTAGCTGCAAGAACAGCTACCACCAGTGGCACATGCTCCACACAGCCACAAGCTCTTTGAGTAAGCAGGATCAGCCTCAGTAGCATTCCTCACTGGAGATTTGCAGAAAAATCCTTGTGCCATGCAGAGCACTGCTGTATCCTCAGCTTGCCTGGTCTCTGGAAGGCAGCAGTGAGTTATGAGCTGCATGGAAGGTGCCTGCAGGGAGCACAAACAGTGAGGGAGAACAGAGGTGACAGGTTTTTGGCACTGGGTCACGGCACTGATTCAAGCCTAGCATTTTTGTGACAACAGAATGGTGTGTTTCCAGCTGTATTGCATTATCAGGGAGGAAGGGCTGGAGTGAGTATAAAGAAATCTAAAGGTGGTCCCTGGGGAAAGACTTCTTTGCACATGGCAAATTCCTGGCCTCGAGCAGTGGTCACCTGGCCTGTCTCAGCTGCAGCCAAGCAGACAACGACCCTCTGCCAGAACATGTCCAGGTGTTCATGATGTTCATCCCCCACCAGAAACCACCCCACAGCACCCTCTCCCAGCTTGCTGGATTAACCATGTACCCCCCCACACTTTGCTCAGAAGTGGTATCAGAGAACTTCAAACTCCACCCAAGGCAACAGCCACCACTTGTGCAGTGCAGCACAGAGGCTCTCAGCACACCTTCACCAGCAGCACTGGCTGCTGTGCTACAAAGAGACAGGGAGAAAGCGAGGTATGCCAGAGACCTGTGCCCTGGAAGCCCATCACTCTCTTCACTGACACCCCACATTCAAATCTCTGACAGGCTCTTCTTTCATGGAACCTGTACCTCGACAGAGGAAGTAATTTATAGACATCTCCCCTGACAAGAACAGGGAACTGAAGAGTGATGTCTGCCTGGAGTGACAGTTCTGTTGCAGAGCTACAAATAGATCCCAGCGTTCCCTGAGATGCACGTAAAACTTCCTACAGCACACTAAATCCAGGTCAAATACGCAGAGGAGTATCAATAAGAGAATCTTCTTTCCCAGCTTACGTCCTTTCCAAAACTAGAGGTGATCAGGCCCTGCCACTTGAGAAGCACTCGCAGACCAAGCGTTTCTAAAAGCAAGAGAAGAAACACAGCCTTGCTCTCACGTCAGAGTGACAAACCTTTGTAAAACGATTCGCTTCCCTCCCCTCCTACTCACTCGTGTTTCAGAAAACATTTCTTTCAAAAGCAGCTCTTTAAAGAGGTTATATAATAAGTGATTTGTACCACGAGGCTGGCTAGTTTTAGCCCAGCTACTTAGATCATAGTTGGATTTTATTTCCTGGTTAGCTGGTGGACTCATGTCCAATGACGAGCCTGTGGGCAGAGGATGCTCCTGGCCATTGCATTTCCCAGCCAGGAGAGTCAGTACTACAGTGCTCTGCTGTTTCTGCCTATTCAGTAATGAGCTCTGCTGTCGTATCTGTCCAATTCCAGCTCCCAGACAGGAAGGAAAGTGGGCAATGCTTGAAGATTCTTACTTTTTCACAGATCATGGTTATGTTTAACATGCTCCATACTCGCAGCAGCCAAAAAGCCATTTGCAGCAGCACCGGGCTCCCCAGGGGCCAATCTCGGCACAAAGAACCCTTGCTGAAAGTTTAGTGAGGTCATATGTCTGGCAAATGTAATGGCAACAAATTAAACTACTTTTTTAAGAACTTGGCTTCTACCGTGCCTTGGAGATCCAAAACAAAATCCTTAACTCTTCGTAGCCTCCCCCCTGCACAGAGCTCACCACAAGAGGTTTCCAAGGCAGGATTTGTCCTCAAGCAGTGCAGAGGCCATGTCAGCCCAAGGACAAACCACAGGCTGCTCCCCGAGTTAAGAGCTTCACAAATGGACACTGCAGATGTGCCCACATTAAAAAAAAAAGATCATGAGTGTAAAAATAAAAGTGGCTTTAACTCACTCCAGAGGCTACTCTCTCCTCAGCACTCAAAAACTGCTTAGTGGATAAAGCATGGAGCCTCAGGACAAGACAGGCAATAGTATTTGGGCTCCCCAGGATTTTTTTTTTTTGAGGTTGTTGCTCAATGTTTAAGCACAGGGATTAAAATGTAAATCTTGTATTTTCCAAGCCTTGTCTGCCTCTCAAGCAATAGCCAGCCTTCAGAAGTGCTGGTACATTTTAAGTCCTACTCCAGGTAAGAGGGTTGTAAGGGAGAAAATGAAGTTGCTGAGATTTAGGACAAAGAAGGGAGATAATACTGTCAGAATCTTTTCAGATCACCTTTCTTGCCACCTAAATCATACAGAGGTTGTAAGATTCCCTCTCCTCCTGACTCCCCACACCCATCCACCCTGGGTTACCTCTACAACAACAACATGGAACAAGAAGCCAAGAAAAGCCATTTTCCCAATCTGCTGCTTTTGGTTGGGATAGAGTTATTTTTTCACCCAGTAGCTCCTATGGGGCTGTTTCAGATTTGTGCTGGTAACAGAGTTGATAATTCAGGAATGCTTTAGTTGTTGCTGAGTAGTGCTTACACAGAGCCAAGGCCTTTTCTGCTTCTCACCCCACCCCAAGAGAGGACCCTGGGGGACAAGGAGGTGGGAGGGGAGAACCAGGATAGCTGAGCCCAAGGGATATTCCAGACCATGTGACATCATGCTCAGCATATAAAGCTGGGGAAAGAGGGAGAAAGAGGGGACATCCAGAGTGATGGCATTTGTCCTCCCAGGTCACCATTACAGGTGATGGAGCCCTGTTGTCCTGGGGATGGCTGAACACCTGCCTGCCCAGGGGAAATGGTGAATGAATTCCACTTTTTGCTTTACCTGATCAGCTGTCTTTATTTCAACCCACAAGTTTTCTCAGTTTTACTATTCTGATTCTCTTCCCCATCCCACTTGGGGTGAGTGAGGGGCTGTGTGGGGATTAGCTGCCAAATGGGGTTAAAACACAACACCCTATATCCCACTTGTCCTCAGCACTTGAGCACTTAACCTGTTTCAGAAGCACAATGACATCATTCAAATGGATTCACTCAGAGCACCTGAAAAGGAAAAACATCCGTATCAAAAGTGCTCAAATGTGGGCACCTCTGGACACACATGAAATGTGTCATTTGTACTGCCAGCCTCTCCAAAACACTACATACAAGTTGTTTCTGTGTCTCTCTAAGACATTAAAAACTACACATTAAAAGGATGCAAAGGCTATTTTTAAAGTAAATCACAGAATATTCTGAGTTGGAAGGGACCCACAAGGATCAGTGAATCCAGCTCCTAAGTGAATTGCCCATACAGGGATCAAACCCACAACTCTGGCATTATCAGCACCATGCTCTGACAACTGAGCTTAAAAACTGATGTAGGAATGTTTAAATTTTCCCCTGTACACCCCAATCCCAAAGGCCAGCCCACAATACTGAGGATCAAGTTGAAAGTTTAGGCTCTTGCAACTGATTTTTGTCAGTGGCAGCAGATCAGGGCAGGAACAGCCTTTTTCTATCAGCAAATCGGCCACAGTAGCTTTGAGTCCCCTCCTCCCCACCCATCTGCATCACCACACAAGCTCATTTCAATGAAAATGATGTCAGTCTCTCAGCAAAAAGCCACTGAAAGCTTAGAGCAAGAGCACAGAATATCACACCACTGAATTGATTCCATTAAGGGAAAGTAATGATTTATTAGACTCAGAGCCTGGAAACAGAAAACAAAGTCTGTGGCAGAGCAGAGAGAAACTCATCATCAACCAAGCATAGAAATGAGAAAGCTCTCAGCCTCCCACAAATGAAGGAGTGAAATACTGTGATCCTGCCATCAAGGGTTTCTTAGAGATGTACAAAGGACCAGGAGGGAAGGAGACCAGAAGCTTCCTAGTGCTGCCAGGAAAACACATGAGCTCACCCCAGGTGGGATGAGGAGCATGAACACCACCAAGGTGCTGTCCCAGCCAACACAGCCTGCAAGAGAAACAGGTGAAATACCAAACACCATCCCAAAGCCAAAATCATATGCCCTGGCCTTAAAACCAGCTAAACCCCATGCAAAGCAAGGATGACAGCCCATCCTCAGGCAAGCATCCAGAGTGTCACAACACATGGGGAGATGGAGGCCCTGGAAGCTGTGCAAGGCTGGCAGGTGCTGGTGGCACGAGGTATCCCCAAGGGCAGCACTGAGGCAGCCTCCCTGTCTGCAGACATGCAGTGGTGAGGAGGGTAACCCTGAGGTGCTCAAGCTCCCGCAGCTCATTTCTCCAGGAATGTGGGTCAGAGTTTACTGCAAGTAAGGAGACCTCCAGTATGTGCTAGCAGAAGAGGTATTGGAGACAGGATCTCCCAGAAGTCCAAATTCTTGTGCAGCTACATACTGAACACCTGCTCAAGCCCCAGAAAAATCAGGAGGAGTGATGAGGGGAGGAGGGTGCCAGTGATGGGCTACTCAACTGTGACAACATCTGCAAAGTGACCGAAAATTAAAGGCACTCCAGTATAAGAAGAGGGGATTTCCATGATGGAGAAAACATTCCACTGTTTGGTTGCCTTCCTCTCCCTTTGCCCTGCCTTTGATTTAAGAAGCAAAGATGAAGCAAAATCTCCTTGGAAATCACTTTGCAGCTGACACACTGGGGCCTCTGTTCCAGCCTCAATAATTTCTCCTAAACTGCACATGGGAGCAGGCTAAATGTGTCAGATTTAATCACCTCTGCACAAATATCACATCCAGGGTCTCAACTGCTGGGTCAGATTTGCTGTGTGAGACTCGGCTGAGACAAATCCTTCCAGGTGCCAGTTGCACAGGACCCCACCTGCTGGATATGGCCCTAGACCAGAGGTGAAATACCACTGCCCCAAATATCCTGAGAGCACTTTGCTTCTCACCTACAGGCAGCACACAGCTCAGCAACAAGCCTAATACAGCCTGAGCCAGGCATCTGGCAACTCCAAGATGCTTACACACTTTAAAACTAACTTAGCAGGACCAGAGGCAAGAGATGTGACCTTCCTGGTTAGTACTCAGCTCACATTCAGCTGGCTGCTGCACTTCTGGAAAGCACAAGAGATCACAATTGTTACCCACACTTACGAATAAAATATTGCTTTTATTTTAGTAAAGTAACAAAGCTATTTACAGATACAATAACTATACATTCCAATTGAAAAATAGATTATGCTCAAAATTGTTAAAGCAAGTCACATACAGTTTGTTAGGAACACAAACAGCCTCAAACCTCCCAATGCCTTCAGCTCCTCTCTGATATCAGGAAATCAGTTCGTTTTGTTCTGAATGATTTTCTGCTGATTCTCAAGACATTCCTTCAGCTTGTCTTCAGTGAGTGTCAGCCTCTGCTCCAGGATGGAAACTGTCTGCAAAACAAAGTGAAAGCTGCTGTTGAGCTGCTCACAAAGACACACTGCACACTGTACTCTCATGCCCAACAAAATGCTAAAATCACAGGAGTATTTTGAGATATTTCAAGGCTGGAACTCCAGTGTCAGCATTTCAGCAGGGCAGAGCCCCTCATGACTTCAGAGAGGAGCAATAGAAGATGGTGGGCACAAAGCTCTCCTGCAGACAACTCCAAGCACCCATTTCAGCACTGGTGCTTTCAGACTGGGCTTTTCATTTCCTTTCCTCAACAGGTTCATGAGCCACCAGACATGCTTCTGCCAACGAGACACACAGATTTTAAACAACTTTGCTAAGTTAAGGCTCTGGTTTTACCTCTTTGCTTCCAACTGTTTCCTCCGTTCCCTGAACACCGTGGGCCTGCTGTAACTAAAACACTCGAATCTTGCTGGACAAACACCGTGACAGGCAAGAAAACCTTCCCAGCCTAAGACAATGCAGCAGGTGGAGGGGAAAAACTCCAAGTGGCAATATCTACCTCAACATGATGCCTACATTTCTTTGGGTAATCCAGTTACCCTGCAAAGGATTGTTCTCGTTCTCCTCGAGCTGAAGTCATCGTATACAGGATGCACAGGAAGAACATTTTAACCACGTGGCAATAAAAGCTTCTGCTGAAAACCTTTTATTGATCACTCCAAGATAATCAAGGGGCCCAGCTATGCACAACCACTTTCAGCTTCCAGAGACACCAGAACGGCTGATAATGGGTGGTGATGATTTAATGCTTTAATATCCATAAACTTATCAGCAACGATCAATAGCTTCACATTTTGGGCACTTTTACTGCATAAATAACATCCTCTGCTAAAAACAAAGGATGCTCAGAACCTTGGACTTTAATAAAGTAATTCAAATAAACTTGGACAACCGCTGTTTGTACAGCAGTTATACATAGAAAGCCTTTTAATAGCGCATTTCGTAAGCACATCTCTAAGTGCCTGACAAAAGCAAGCAGGTCTCATTATCCCCATTTTACAGCTGGGGAAACGAAAGCACAAAGAGAGGAAATAGCTTGGCTAAGGCCACTTGAGACTAAGAAAAGTCTGCTGTAAAATGATTTGGGGAATGAGACAAGTCGTGGGGGAGAAGAGAAAACAGACATAGTAAAAACAACAGCAGGCACTAAGATAAAGCCATCTTGGAAGACTCTGCATCAACGAAGTCAGGAAGGGCTTGAGGTTGTCCACTGCATTATAATGCACCCTTTTTACCTCCCCAAACATAGTTCAAAGCTTATTTCTAATGTATTTCTTATTTCTGACCTGTGGCAAGGCAGAAGAGCACTGCTGCAGCTGTAGAAAGCTTCACCTGAAAGAATAAACCCTGCATTGCCCAAATATTCCATGAGCTACATTTAAGTTTTTTCCTCCTCTATTTCCATCCCTTTGAGACAAAAGAACTGCAGTACACAGAAAACCAGAAGAAACATTGTGGAGCCAGCAGGTAACATCCCAGGTGTCCCAGAGCCAGCAGGAACCCTCATATCTATTCAAAGGAGAGAAGACTTAATATTTTCCACATTCAGCCATGCCATTGCCTAGTGACTGTCTTGGAGACCAGGAACAAAGCTACCAAGGGCAGAACACAGCAGGCTGAATGCCTACCAGGGCTTTACAGCAAAGATCTTACCCTTCAAGCTATCAGACAGAGAATGAAAACCAGTAGGGATCTTAGCTTTTCCATCTAACAAATGAACTAGTAACTCAACACTCCATTAAAAAGAGGGAGAGTGAAACATTGCATCAAATTTCCTCTAGAAAGATAATCAGCTGAATTAACATCCCAGTCACACTGCCCTGCCAGAAGCAATGCCCAGATCAGTTGTGGTTCCTCTGTTCCATGATTTACTGCCACCATGATCCTGTCAATAGGAGTTAAGAGCTGTTACACAGGGCACCATGAGACACAAGTAAAGCAGATTTCACAAAGTGTTGAATTTGTGAGAAAGCTGTAAGGAAAATGTTTATTGGAATGGAAACTGCATGTAAGTATAAGCAGAAACTTGCAGTAAGTATTTTTTGGAAACTAAAAGTGGAAAAGTAGCAGTCAGAAATGAAATTCAGGAAGTCCAGAGTAGGAACCAATGACTACAGTCCATTTAGACTTGAATATATGATGAATATAAATAGACAGGGCATCTGACATCCTAGGAAGGTAAGGGAAAGCACAAATACTGCCCAGCTGCTGTAAGTGCTATATTGTAACTGTCACAGAAAAGCTCCTTTATTAGCAGCTGAAAGTTTTACAATATTTCCATATTGCTATTTATAAAGCAAGTCCTTCTCAGGAGGCAAATGAAACTCTGCTTGCTTTTGCTATGGCTTCTCAAAGATAACAAACCAGCAGTTAAGCCAAGGAGGAGAACACTGTTAGCCAGATTCAGTGATGATTCACTAGAGCCAAGTTTGCACTCCGTGGCAGGTTCTGGGCTTCCTGGTGTGTCAGGAACACAGTACATGTCTCCATTACGTCCCAGGGAGTAAATGCTGGATCATTTATTAAAGTCCTGGCTCAAACTGGCAGAAGGGTAACAGCTTAGGCTTAAACAAGAAAAGAAGACCAAGCTATTTATTTTTTAAGGAGTATTTCTGACATAACAGTCATATACTGAGCATTACTATGGGCACCAGAAGAGAATACAGGAATTTTTCACAGAAAACTTAAATCACTTCTACCAACACTTCCTGCAACATTTGTCTTCATTTATCTTCACAGACTCAGCATTGAAAAACCTGCTCCTCTCTTTGGAAACATTAATGAGAAACTGTGGAGAAATAAAAAGTTGCCTCCTATTTACTTATAAATTCTGGGGAATATTCACTTCCATCCTCCCCCAGGACACCTAAACTGAGGCACCCAGTAGTCATGCTTGCTTACCTGATGACAAGCCCCTTATGCTATTCCTCCATGTTATTTTTACTCCCTCAACCCAAATAACAGTGATTTGGGATGCTGTTCCAAGATGCTTTCATCGGTATCTTTTCCTTAGTCCCTCTTAAACATGTTTGATTAAGCAGCAGAGACAGCTTAAAAACCACTGGCCTCAGGGTTGAAGCTTCTGCAGCAGCCCTGGAGGGGCTTTTGAGGAGGACAGATAAGAGGAACCAGGTGCTAACTGAATGCTGAAAGAAACCAGTTCCACCAGCACTGAAGGAAACCTGAAAGCAGAGCCCAGAGCAAGGAGCAGAGGTCACTAGCAAGCCTCTGGAGCAGTGGAGTCCCCGCCAGGAGAGATCCAGGCAGCTAGATGGCTGCTATTAGCTAAAGCAGGACTTAACCTGGAGCTGGGGGCACGGTGAGCAAGGGCACAGCAGGGTGGAATTACTAATGCTCAGCTCACCCTGCTAAGGGACACTCTCTGCAAGGCCAAAGGTGCAGCTCAGGGCCTTTCCAGGATGCAGTCACAGTGGCTCTCAGTTAGCCATGTAATAGCACAGGGGACAGACAGAACTGTCTCACTGACCACGAGGAATCAGGGAATCACCCCCCCAAAAAGGAATAGACACAGCAGTTCCTCAAATCAACTAACAACAGCTTGGCTGAACCTACAAGGGATCCAATCCTGCACAGTGACTGCACCACAGATGTGTTCTTGCCTCTGTGCAGGAAAAATAGGACGCTTGCACTTCTATTCCTGTTTCTTCATAGCAGAAAATCCCTCTTTCCATGGATCTCAAAGGAGGTAGAAGTAGTTTTCTAGTTTTACTTAAAAAGATCCTCAAAAGTTTGCTCTACTGGTTTTTCTAAGCATATGCTAAAAGATTTTGCAAGCACTAACATATCAAACAGCTCAAGAAAAAACATTACTTCTGCCTCTTCAGATTTTTCTTTTCTATCTGACATGTTAATTTATGAAGACAGCATTTTCTTTTCAATTTATTAAAAAAATTCACCCACAATGAACACACAACAAATGCAGAAGTTGTAAGTTTCTGTGCCCACAGTTTCTTCACTGTGTAGGTACAAGGAAGAACTTAGGGACTGATGGTTTTTAAGAGGTCCATTGAAGACTACAGATGGCCCATGGATTTACAGAATGAGACTTGTCAGGTTTGACCTGGAGTTGCAGGCTTAAGAGTTCAGTCCTCTGTAACAAGCATGGCCAGTGCAGCTGTGTTCTCAAAGATGCCCTGCTGTAACTTCTTATGGTTTTCCCTAAAAGTAGCAATTTCAGAGCCCACTTTATTCCCAAACATGGCCAAGAAGTACAAGTAAACTGCACTGTAAAAATGCTGCCTTAGCATCCAAGGGGCATACAGGTAAATTAAGCTTGAGAGCCCTTTCCCTAAACGAATGCAATGAGTGAAACAAACTGCCACGGGAAGGGTTTGCACTGGGGTAGCCCTACCTACCTTTTACAGGAGAAAAAAAACCCTAACCACAGTTTACAACTCCAAACTGCAGCTGCAAGATTGAAAAGCTCATGGGAGAACTTATGCAGTGAAAGTTCAAGCATGAACCTGCCTGGCAAGAACAGCTTCTCCTCCTCCCATGCTGGGTTTTGCCCCAACATGCTGCCAGTGCCCCTCCACCTCAGCAGCTGCACCCGGGACCCCCAGAGTGGATCCCTGCTCTTACCAAGCACACCTAAACAGAGCTGGGCGGGGCTGCTCCCCTCACATGCAAATTGTAACTTTACAGCTTTGAGATGGCACCCAAGCCAGCTACCAGCGTTCTGCATGCTCTGAAGCATTCTCAGCAAGAGCTGGCAGCTTAGACCAAGTGAAGAAGTCTCATCTCACAGTAGAACAAAGCATGAAGCTTTCACAGCAATTTAACACTTTATGTAGCAAAGGAATGCCTGCAAGGACCAGCCCTTACTCCAGCAGTCAAAGTCTTAACCTCAAAGATCAAATATATAATTAAGGTGGGTTTTGGTTTAAAATAAAATGTGAAGTGATTTCTAGCAGAAATGATAGCTCCTCATGTGCTCAGACTAAAACAAGATGTACTACCCCAGACATTCTAAATAAGGTCTGGAGCTCCTCACCATGTCAATGGCTTTGAAGGCAAAGTCTCAGGTGAATTCTCACAATGGCTATTTGCATGGAGTATTTCACACCAGGCTGAGTTAGCAAGTGAAGACAGCACTATCCCTTTCCCTAATTCAATGCCATGAATTTTGCTGGGTTTATTTTTTAAAACGCTTCAGATTCCACAGACTTCTATTATTGTTCCTACAACACACTTAGCTCCCATGTGGCTGGACAGGAACATGTTGGTCAGTGCTGCTGTACAGCTCTGAGTCAGGAAGTCCCACAGACCCCTCAACGAAGGTTTTGCACATTCATGTGGGGTCACTGTGGGGTCACACGGATCAGGAACACATGACAGTGCCTGCAGAAGGACAAATACCAGCGCTAGCCTGGCCTCATCAGGATGTCTGCACAGAGATCTGCTCAAGTTGTGGGGCTAAACAGCCTCCTTGGCTGTTCTCTAGTGCAGGGCATGAGAGCTCATAGTCCCACCAGCTCTCTTCAGCCACCATTCACACATCCACTAAGGCTACTTGAAAAGTAAAGAATTTTCTCTATTTAGCAGCCCAAAACACTACAAGAAGGAAGTGGTTAGTTAGAAAATTCAAAACCAGTACTGCTCAGCTACCCTCCCCTTATGATTAAAATGAGGGTGGTGAGGCCCTGGCCCAGGGAAGCTGTGGCTGCCCCATCCCTGGCAGTGTTCAGGGCCAGGCTGGATGGGGCTCTGAGCAACCTGACAATCCTGGCAGCACGGTTGGAACCAGATTAATTTTAAAGTCCGTTCCAACCAAACCATTTTATCATTCTCAGCTGCCATCTCTCCTTCCACCTCCCAGCACACCTCACTTTCTGCAGAATTACCTGAATTACAGTTTACCAGCCCTTTCACTAAATTATAGGAGCAACTTTGGTGTAATGCACAAATCTCCTCCTGTGGTACTCAGCACAGCAACAAGTGCTCACTTGCAGTGCTCACTGTGCTTTTTACAGTAGGAAAACCACACAAGCATATCCAAAAATTCCAGCACCATCCAGTATTTGCCAGAGCAAGCAGCATGGTCAGTACCAGTGTCACAGTGACCAAAGGGACCCTTGGGCACAGAAAAGGTTGTCCTTGGTATCAAATCAATCCTAGCTACAAAGATGAGCCACAGGCTCTGCCAGTTTCATCCACACAGGGTGGAGACACAAGGCACACAAGCCCTCTGCAACTGAGTCTTTCCATTTACAGCCCTCTGACTAAAAATGTTTTATCACAATTTGGTGTTGCTTTAGTCTTGACAGTTGGTCAGCCAAAGCCAAACTGATGGCACTTACATCAGACCCTGCACGTTTCTAGAAGGGAATGGCTGATGGCTTCTGTGCAGCTTCCTTGGTGCAGAGCTCCCAGACCTCTGGGGCTGGGCCAGCACAGCAGAAGGAGTCAGGAGACTCCCAGTTGCACCACTGTATAAAACACAGCCAGTCAGGATGAGCCACAACAAAATGTCCAAGCATGCACCATGACAGCACCTGCACAATACAGAGGTTAGAACCCCAAATGACCAGAGGTCTTCCCCAACCACAGACTTCAAAGCCTTCCCATATCCGTCCCCTGCCTCTGAGAGGATGCAAAACACTCACCTAATGAACTCAGCTGCTGGTATCCAATAGCTGAATAACAATTTATATTAATCTTCAAAGTCTGCTTGTGAAAACAAATTGTGGGAGGTGTTTAGTATTCCTTCCCATGGAAGGAAAATGGAAGGTGAATGTCCTGTGAACATGCAGGGAGAAGATCAGCACTTCTGAAGAGCCAGCCTTTCAGTGTCCTGCTAACACTGCAATATCCCTTGGAGTGCATTTAATTTAAGCAATCTTAGAAAGAAGAAAAATGTATTTGCATCAAGATTTTATAACAAGCATATTTTGGAAGTAAATTCCAGGGAAAAAAAAAAAGTAGCTCTACTCAATGACACAGAGGACTGGCAACAACCAGGGTACTTAATTTGTTTTGAGTGAGAGATCAAAGCTACTGAATCTCTAAGAGATGGGTCTGACTCATAAGAAATAGCCTCTATGTCCTTTAAATTCAGATTTAAAAACCAAGCTCATCTGACACTCCACAGATTTTTCAGATGAGAACTTTTTTATTGGTGTTTCAGATTTCAAACCATTTCTCTTGGAATAAAAATTACTTGCAGTTTTTCTCCTGTATATTGGGTCCATGAGTAGTCCATCAGTACTCAGGTTTTGAGAGCAATACAGAAACCATTTGTGCACACCAAAGGTAGAAGCATTTGGGACATGATCCCCCCACTGCCAAATATTTCTTTTTGACTTGTAACTACTTGAAGTCATAAAAGCATATATTTTACTAAACCAGTTGCTTAATTTACATTCAGTGCCTCTCAAAAGAGAAGCCACATTCATCCCTCACCAACACAGGCTTGAGACCACATCTCAGAAAAGCAATAAAAAGTTGATTTTACTCGCTTTCATTATTAAGCACTGGACCCACAAACATTTTCAGGTTTAATTAAAAAGCAACTCAATTGTGTCCAAGTCTTTTTTTAGGCTAAAAAAAAAAAAAAAAAAACTTCGAAAAATTCTTCTCCCTTCGCCTGCAATCTTTTCTGGAGTGAAATAATCCTTTAATCTCACATGAGCTAGATTGTCCTTCAATTCAGGCTTTGGATTATTTTACAGATTTATCAAGTCTTCTCCATTTCACTGTGTTGTTTTCTCCCCGCCTCAATGCAAGATTAGTTTGGGGAAGCATATAAAGCCATTTCCTGTGGGTGGATTATCACAGCTATTTATGAATTTTTATGCTAACCTGATTCTGAACTCTTCATTTGGAGAAGACATCTTCCTTCCCACGTAAAACCAGCAGCTTTTGCCTCAGTGCCTGCTGCCCACAGATGAACAGAGTGAACGCAGCAGCTGGAGGTGTTTGGAGTGAGAACAAGAGTACATTAAACTGTTTGAAGATGATCACTGCAAATACAAGTTTTCCACTGCAGCCAAGACGGTTACTCACAACCTTTTCAGAAGGACAGTTCAGCTGTAAATGCAGAAAATGCACCTGAAAGAAGAAAACCTTTGATATCTGCCACATTTTTGTTTCAGCCAAAGCACACCTTCCTGTGCCAGGTTATTCAAGAGAGAAAATCACCTTGCTTTCCCCTTAAACTTTAATATTCACCCTAACTCTTCATAAAGGCACTGAGATAACTGAGATCCAGTCTCCAATAAAATAGTTGATAAACAGTTTGCATTTTCCTCCTTTTCACATCTCTAAAATGCCAGTAGAGGATTTTTAAACACTGAGACACTGACAAGATAATAAGCTGCAGGAAAAGGAGGAGCAAAGCATCAGTATCATACATTTATTACACTCATCCTCCTTATTCCTTTACCAGATGTGAACTGCCTGCTTTCCTACAGAGAGGAATCAAGGTATCTGAGTAATCTAAAAGTACTGGGAACAACTGGCTTATGTCCAGGTCCCAACTTCACTCTTCAAGGCAGCAGAATTATTACACATATGCTGCTCTTCTGAAAAAGAGCCATGTAAGGCCAAACACAAACCACTTTTAGGAAAAAATATGAAGACCTTGTCAGGTCACATTAAACCACTTTCCTACAAGTAAAACAAAAGATACCCTGACAGGGCTTTGGGGAGGAGGAGGTGAAAAAGGTTTCATTGAATCAAAGACCAGTTGAAAGGAAGTTGCCAAAACCTCAGAGAATTAAATCATATCAACAACCTAAGAATGAAGCTTAGCAAAGTTTCTATTCACTCTCATGGTTACTGCTAGTTGTGATATACAACAGCCACTGGATTCTTTTGATGCATCTCTCTCTGATAAGAACTGAAGTGCCCAGCTGAAGGAGCAAGCCTGCTCCAGTGTATCCTCCCATGTGGGGCACACCACCTCCACAGCCTCAGGGATTGGTGACTGGCTGGAAGAGACCTCTGAACTGAATAAAAACAATCTGACTGAATGCAAGCACATGACACCTCATTTCATCTGGAAATCGACTGCCAGCAGAGGGAAGGTACTAATAATTGGTGATGCAGCTTCAAGTGTGCAGCTCAGAACAAAGCTGTGTGCTGGCAAGAGATGACAGCCCACAGCTGATGTCTTACTATCACCTCTTTCAGCAGAAATTGGAAATATTTTCTCTCCTTCCCACTTCTACATGATACCAGGTTTAAACCTTGAAATGATAGCTACAAAAAAAAATTAGGAAAATAAATTAGGCTTATATCTGCATAATTTTCCACAGCAGTTTATCACAACTTTAACCTTCTCCTGCTGGTACTTTACATGATGGTAACAGTGTTGCATCTACAACAAGAACAATGAACACAGGAACTCAAGATACCACATCAGAAACAAATCCAAGCTCCCATGGAGCTAACAGATTAAATTCCTGAAAAGTCCATGGATGGCTGTATCAATAGAGGGTTTCTGGAAATGTCACATGTTCTTTCCCTTTCACTGGATGGTCCTGCTTATGCCCTCAGAGTTCTCTTTAAAAAAGCAACACTCAGGAATTACGATTTTAACAAAGCACCAGGAGCATCTTCAGCCCCTCTCCAAGAAAATAGTGGCACCTTTTAAGGGTTATTTATGAAAGCTTTCTGTTGTTTGGAAGAAGCAGTGGTGTCCTCCTTTCACAAGGAGAAGTCAGCAGGCCTAAAGCTGACGCACACACATTGGTTTGAATCTGCTGCCTGCAGGGAGCAGCACCCATTTGTGCTTTGGCAGAAATGCCTTGGAAAGACAACCCCACACACCAGGCACTGCTTCCATGTCACTTGGATCTCTGCATGCCACAGCTTCTACCACAGCACATCCAACTGCATGAAAGAGGGGTAACAGTGGCTCTGCTGGAGCTGCATTCCCTTCTCCTACCAACCATCAGCACTGGAAAAGCCAAAGCTCAGACATGCAAGTCAATGCCTTCCACATCTGCCCTGCTACCTGCCCACATCCCTCCTCTTTGAGGCACATTCTCCCTTAGTCCAGGAATGAGGAATTCTTCCAAGCTCATTTGCTAATGTTTGTTTGGTGTAGTTTGTGTTACTGCTAAATATCAAAACCTTGGCATGAAAACAGCATGTCAGGGACCATCTACCTGGAGAAATGCATTAAAATTGTGTTAATACAACAGACACAGAGTAGAACCAATGGGAAATAAAGTGATTCAAAGATGGTAAAAACCTCTACAAAAAAGGTAAAAGGTTGAAGAACACAGTTACTCAAAACAGCTTTTTGGTTTTTTACTATTTCAGGGCTATTTCCAATTTTATCCTATAACTTACTAATTTATTCCTCCCCCACTGATCTCAATTTCTCTTTCTGCCAGGTTTAAAACAACATTTAGAATTTTCTATGGTTACACAATATCTTCGACAGAGATATTTGCATTGCTTATATTTAGGTTAAATCCCACACGTACTGTTTACTGCAATATTTGCCTCCTCTAAACACCTATGAAGTTGAAAAGGAGCCATTACACATCCATCATCAGAAATGTGGATGTGATTTATGTAATGAAAGATAACAATCACATTCCAACCTTACTAGGGAGATGTAAAAACAGTATTAAAATATTTTGTGTATACACTGGGTTGCTTTTTACTCACAAGTATGAGGGCCCAGTGTCACCCAAGATTTCCCTCCCCTCCTCCAGTGTTCAGTGTTTTCAAGATCACAGCAAAAGTGCTTTTTTGCATTTCTGCCAAGTGAACTTAAATACCTTTTGGGTTTCATCCTACGCTATTTTAGACTGCCTGTAGTTGCAGCATGTTTTTTTAATCCCTAAATCAGCCTTCAATCTCCTGATGGGCCCTCCAACCCATCATCTTACACTCTTTGACAAGTACTTTGACAAGTTAACTCTCTCAAGAGCAGAGAGCTAACTCAGACTACTAATCAGTAGTTCATACTAATCAGCATGTTCAACATCAAGCGTTTAAGACCTACTTGTTCTTCCTCAGAAACAGTATTTAAACTCACAGAAAAACCCTCCCAACAGATTTTTCCATCCTACCACCATGGTTTCAGCTACAGGAGACCTCCAAAGTTTACCATCCCATGCATTCTTCCTGCTTCTCACATACCTCAGAAAAACACAATGAATCACAGGTCTAGACAATCAGAAACAGTATTTCTCCACAATGAGCAAGAAGCAGTTATTTAGTTAATCAAAAAACACTTCTATCTCCAAATTCTTAGAAGTAAACACATTCTGTGATGATCACCATTCATGGCTGGTTCTGCCCAAGCACTGCTTAGTGACTCCAAGAAAGAACTATTTGTCAATGTTTTAGCAAGGGATTAGTTGTTTGTAGCTGCAGGTGAAAAGCATGTTCCAGCAACCAGGCCCAGAAGGGCCCAGACTTGTTGACGGGAGGAGGATTCTGCAGAAATTGGGCTGTGTAGGTGAATGCTGGGTGGGGGAAAGGAGCAGGATCTGAACAGAGTTTACCTATAGGCTGTGGTGTAACAGGGGAGGGAAGAGAGACAGAGATTATTCACCAAAACAGAGTTGCTCTGCCAACCACTCCTTTAGGTATCACCTTAGATAAACCCTGGCTAACAGCACCGTCTATCAGAGCTGGCTCCAGCAGCATCTATTACACTGCAGCATCAAGGAACTGGGGAAGAGCAGGGCCTAAGGTGGAAGTCAGTGTGAGGGAACTGACAGAGATAAGCTGAGCAGCAGATGATGGAAGACTTATCAAAATACTACTAAAAAGCAGAGGTTTTGAATTAGCCATATTATTATTCTATGAAACTATTGCAAAACATTCCCAATTCTTCCAGTCAGAGGCACCTTTGTCATTACCAAATTAAAAAGCAAACCATACCTGAGTCAGAACATCCAGCTGTCCCATAATATGCTCCAGGGTATTTGCAAGACTGGTCTCCTCCTCTTGCTGCTCATGGGTCCTACCAGAATCCTGAGTTTTTGTTTTCTTGTGATGAATGCCACAATCCATTTCTGACTGTGAGAAAAATAAACAGACAAATCTGCTATTGCGATGCAAACAACTGCACAGGGATTTCTGTTCCATGGAGGGTAAACAGAAAGGACAGTTTATGCTGGGACAGTCTATGCTATCAAAAACACGCAAAGGAGAAAAGGAATTGTTCTTGCCACAGCTGGAAAAGGAAAAGCTTCTGCTGACTTGTCTGCCTGCTCCAGGTGGAGGGTGTTTTGTTGCTTTCTGGGGGGTTTTTGTGTGTGCTTTTGTTTGTTTTTAAACCACCACCAGGAAAGGCAAACCTTAGATAAAAACCTTGAAGCAATCCTGCAAGGTTCAAGTTTTCTATGTGCAAAGAACTTTGGTGTGCTCTTGTGGCACACAGGCACAGATTACACGTAAATGAAGATTTACTGGAGCTGCTTAGGGAAGCACTACATCCCAATGACAGGAATTAAGTAAGCTACCCCAGAGGAGTCTGATTATTTCACTCCAACTGTAAAGTTACAGTCTCTCTCCATGTTTGGTAGTTGAAAGAAGGCAAAGACATTGTACCATAGTTAAGTTCAGCAGAAGCATGATGTCCCAATATGCATTGGAACTGTTTTGATTTAGTAATTTTAATTTTGTTTAGATCTTGAACTTGGTTTCCCTCCTCAACGAGATTAACAACAAGTTTACTTTGAAGTTTCAACTGTTTTAGTTATGCAAGCTTGAATATTTCATTCAGAATAAATTAAGTTTGAAAAACACAAATAGATCTCTACTAAAGAACTTATTCTTCTTTCCTTTTCTTTCAAAATGGTATCTTTCTTCTAGAACAAACACTATTTGCATTGTTTATCTGCATTATTGCCAGCAGAAGCAGTTCAGAGAAGTTTAACTAGAGGAGGTAGCCAACTGGTTAAGCAACTGCAGACTTCAGTTTCTCAATTTACACTAATGGACAAGATTTGAATCAAAAGCCAAGATCACAGCTCTAAAGACGTACTCCTCCATGGCCCAATGCCTGGTGCAGCTCCATCCCATGCACTTACTACTCACACAAAGTTTACACATCAACAAGGCAGCGAGGAATTCTGGCAATTTTGAAAACAGTCTCCAAAAGTTCTTCCACGTGTACTTTTTCTAAGTAGAAATGAAGATTTGCCTCTATCTCTCCTCTCCTATGCAACAGTAAAAATTAATTTCTCACCAGCACAGTATTGATTTACCTTCTCCTCTCTGTATTTGATGCCAGACATGTGCAGATGTGCAACTAAACAGCAACAAGACCAGCTCACATAACTGCAACCACCAAACTGTTCAGTACATATATTGGAAGATATGTACATGCATCCAAAAATTCTTATACATTTTAAAAATATACATAAAACCCCTTGTGCTGCTGGGAGCCACTGATTAAGGCCAGGAGCAGAAGTGTGAGTACCTAGGGAAGGTGGAGACTGGAGGGGGTGAGGAAGAGAAAAAGAAAAAAAGAGGCTGAAGCAGAATCAGCTTTGACAGGAGAATGCCTTGCTGCTGCCACCAACTGCTAGTAGGAGCTGACCATTCCTCCAGACCCTGCCCACCAAACCATCCTCCTACAGCCAAGCCTCACATGGCCAGTTTTGCATAAGGAGCAGGAAGGAAGGGGAAGGTTTAAATGACAGCTGCTCCATGGGGATCCCTGTGCTCCACCACAGGCCTGGGATGCAGCTGGGTATCAGGTGGTACCAGCCACACCAGCCTCTGCTAATTTCCTTCCTCCCACCTGCTAGAATAATTTGGATTATCTACAGGCCCCTGGCCAACACAGCCCACACTCCAGGTCACACAGAACTGCCTCGGCATGGGAGCCACACTCCAGCTACTCCTGTGCTGCAGGGAGCCCAAGAGCCACACGTTGCTCACCGATGCATTGACTTGATCAACTGAAATATGTTCTTGCAGAGATGAGGTCAATCCAGTCTTAAAAACCTGCTATTTGCTGCTTAAATTTAAAACTGAAAACAAACAAAAACCACAAACCACTGCTTTTCAATGGGTAACTAGCATCAAAAAACACTTTCTTTCTATTTTAAGGCTGAATAGCTTATGTTGATGATGTAACTTCAGGCCAGTCAATCATGGCACAGCAGAAATTTGAGTGAGCTAACACTGCATACAACCTGTACTTAAAAACCCCAGATGATGATGAGCTATCCTCTTCAAAACCCATTAGAACAAGCTGACTCACAGAGCAGAAAAATGACTGTACCAACAGATTTTCTCCATCTATCTTTATAGCATATGTCAGACAGCATTTCATAAAAAGCTTCGGGGCTGAACTCAGAGTCTACATTCTCTTTGCTACAGTTCACAAAGTTCAGGAGTCTGGCAAGGGCAATACTGCAGAGATGTTCCCACACTGATGCTTTAGAGGTCCCTCATCATGTCAAGTTGAAGCCAGAGCTGTCAGATGCCACATTCTGCTGCTCACCTCACAGGCTACATACCACCCCCACAAAAAGCCATGCAAGCCACCTTCAGCGAGGCCATGGGGGCTCCTGAAGGCAACAGCCCCAAGAACAGAGGAATCTACATTTAAAAACAGAAACACGACAGCATGGCATGCTGTCCCACTCCAAACACCACAGCCACTTGAAAGGCTCCTGACTGCCCAGCATCATCAAATAACCCATAGCTACACATTCAGCAGTGAGGCTCTGAGTTAGTGCCCCTGTCTAAACCAGGGACACAGCCAGCCACCACAAAAACACTGTGACAGTGGGTCACAGCAGTGACTTCCAAAAAGGAGGCTTCCAGCTGACCAAGGTCTTTGACTATTTGGTTCTACGAAGTGTGCACCCAGCTGAGGAAGAACCAAATAGCCTCCAGACTGAAACATTTTCAAATTTTGTAAAAGCAGACTAAATCAGCTGCTGTGCCCAAGAATGAACAAGAAAACCCTTAGAAACCTAGAGCCTTAGAGAGACTCCAGGCACCCTTTTAATGACAATTTATATCATCTGGTGAGCCAGCCACCAGGAATTTAAATTCTCACAGATTTAGAAAAACATTGCAAAAATAGATAGTTGTGTCAGTCTCAGTAGCAATGACCATCACGACTACAGGCAGAAACACCTGTGCTCTCATCTGACTCACCTGTGGGTAAAGTGCCAGCTGAATCCTGGGGACAGGCACCAGAAACAATGGCACTGCTGCAGTGCTTTAATTCATTTCAGTCAGAGTTCAAGTGTGCAATTTATTCCACACAACCAAACAAATGTCTATGCCATTAAATATCTTATTACAACATCTGCGTATTAAGCACTGGGAGTAGAGCAAGGAGCAGCTGAACATTAAAGGAAGAAGAGATGAGCAGTTTCAGAATACAATACAGCTCTCAGTGACAAAGGGAAAACAGAAGTGATTTATTTATAGCAACCACTTAAAGACAGCACAAGGCAACTACTTGGGGGAAGGGGAAAATTAATCAGCCTTCATTCCAGAGGTCTCTTACTGAGCCTCTTATGAAAATTGTTCTGGCTAAACAGCATCCTGGCCAGCAATTACAGTGCTGATCAGGGGCTGGGGGGCAGGTATGAACAACACAACACATGTGCATCCACAGAAAACTGCAAGAGACAACTAAAAAATGCCATCTTGCTTCTTAAAAGGTGATCCTTAGAAGACATTGATACAATAACCACCTAATTCAGTTTTATACCTACTGATAAAATGTAGGATGCTTGTCATTCAGTCCAGAGGAAATACTTCTTTTCCCTTCTCCTCACCTCTCTCCACTGAATGGGAAGAACTGAGTGGTGTGAAGGGGGTAGGTTCAGCTCTCCCTTTAAGCCCCTTTCAATTAATTAACACACTGTATTTACTCTTTTGAGGGTTTTGTGTTTTGGTGGGGTTTATTTTAAGATAATATGATGTTGTCAAGAATAAATTTTCAAGTATCTAGAACCTTAAGCAATACCCACATCCAATGTGTTCAACATAGACCTTCAATGTATTAAAATTCCCTAGTGCAATCAGATTCATTATCTCAGGTGAAAAAATTCCCCTAAAAACAGAGCAGCAGAAAACCCCCAAAGGTGGTGTATGCAGTTCATCTGGACCCTAATTCTACTAATCCAAAGAAGAGAGAAATACCTTTAAAAGTCTATTTTGAGGAGTCATTTTCACCACAGGTAAAAGACTTGAAACGTGTTCCCAAAGAGCAACAGTGACATCCAGTGGAAGCACATCAGCTTCAAGGTAAGCTCCACAGGAAGGTCAGATGGAGCACAGCATGCTAGGTGGGAGGGCTCATGAAAAGCTGAGAAGGAGCCTCAGTTCTCCCTGCTGCACACAAAATATCATTGACAGAGCACTAGCACATTCCCCTGGCCTGGGAAAGCATCCCCTCTTCAAGGCAGCACTAAAATTTCTGGAGCAATCACATTCTTCAAGACTTGCATTACTCCACATCTACAATCCAGACCAGCATAGGGTAACAACTTGAATTAAGATACAAATTAAATTAGCTTTGTGAAACAATTTATACGACCATTCATCCATGCTCAACTCTTATGATGTCAGAATTCAAGTTGCAATAATGCAGGGAATTTGGGAGGGAGAGAGAGAAAAGAGAAGAGAGGTGAAAAGAACATTACTTCCTTTTATTTTAGCTTCAGACAAAAGGTATGTATGTTGGTTTTGATGCAATTACTTACGCAGAACCCTCCTCTCTATTGGTGTTACTAAAAAAACCACTAAAATTTGGCACCTCTACAGTAACAGCTATGTTTCACCATAGGCCAATAAATAATAAGCTCCTGATAAACTCAGGAAGAAATAAGAGTTAATAGGGACATCTCAAACCCATTTAAATCCCAAGGCACTCTTGTGCCAAAGCCTAAGCGAAGCACTGGCAGAAGGAGGCGGATGAAGCAGGCTCGTGCATTTTAAATGAAACAGCATCAGAGCATCCAGCTCTGCTGACCAAAGTGCCCGGAAGGACAGAAACAGGGCAAGAGCTAACAGCCACTAGAGGTACTCAAAAATGTACAAAACAGCCTGTCCATACAGAGAAGGCTGCACTTGCACTGAAATTTGGATTTGCTTGCAGAAATACCAGCACCCAAACTCTGCAAGTGACCCTGTCTGGCAATCTTCAGCCAAGAGCAAGTGCTCACCAAAAGAGAAAAGCTGTTCCCCTCACAGATTTCAGTGACCTTGTTCTGTGGTTCACTGTCTGTTGGCCCAGTGTACTGTATGGTCTGTAAGTGTCACTTTTAAATCAGGACAGACAGTAGTGCCATCAGCTTCAAGGTAATACTGAAGACAAATGGGAGTTTGGCACATACAGCATTTCCAAAAGCCCAAATGGTATTAATGTGAAGAGTGAAATGAGAAATAGTAATCCCAGACATTGAAAGCCCAGTGACAGATAAGGACTATCAATTGTAAAAAAAAAAATAAAGCAAGTCTGTATCTCTTGAGAAGGAAAAGCTAAGGGTGGCCTTCAACATTTTAGCTTTGTGTTTCCTGCTTTGCTTAGGCATTTTATCTCCCTTAACCAATTTTCCCCTCCCATCAGTCCTAGAGTTTCCTCAGGAAACAGGAAGAGGTCTTCCAGAATTCAGTGTGGAATAATTAAGCTTTGTTACATAGGTGATGCTCAACTGTCTAACACTGTTCCTGGAGAGTAACAACAACAAAAATTTCAAAGGAACAGTTTTGTGTGGAAACAAGCCACGACAGAACAAAAACATAAGAATGTAAACCATTTGTAAGAAATGTCCCCAAGAATTGAACTAATTCTTTCTGGTTCTGTTTTTTTGGGGAAAAACTCCCAAGAAAATGCAGCCAAACATTGGAAAAAACTGTTTATTCTCAGTCTTGGTTTGTCTAGCTACAGGTTCTTTCACACAAAAAGCATCAGTCTCCAAGGCAAGACACACAGTGATCTCCTAAGTGGGAACAGCAGCTTCCAGCTCATTCCCTCCATCAGAATAGTTTGCCTTTTCCACTGAATTAGGTATATACACACTGTGTAACACACAAATCATGTGCATACCCACGTACAAAAATGCACACCATGTATATATAAATGCAGACAGACACACTGCAACACACACACTTGTCATTACTCTCGCTTGAAGTTTGAATTTAAGCAGAAAAGTCTGAAATCTTAGAAACTTTTAAAGTTTAAGCTAACTTCATCAATCTCCAAGCCAGCACAGAACTGCAGCTTGAAAAAACCCTTTAAAATCTTGCCTCCATCTCATTTCTTTGAATTATGACTCAAGCATTAAAACAAGCCACATACAGCAGCAACCTAAGTGGGAGAATTTACATTAATTAGCCTGAGATGCTGAACTTAAAAGGCAATTTTTATTCTGACCAATAATGACTTGTCAGGACTTGCCTTATTGTTCCAGAATGTAAGAACAAATCTATTCACTGTAAGATGACAGAAATTAAAAGCTGATCCTCTTATTTCTGCAAGAAATCTTGTCAAACCAGAGCACAAGGGAAAACAGTTGTAGCAGCACAGCTGATCCCATCCACTACCAGGCAAAGCTGTTGCAGGTTGCTGCAGTCATTCAGAGACTTTGGAAAGCCAAGCTGAGGGTGCTGCCTTTTCCTCTCTCCCACATTCTTCACCAAGACACTCATCCTGTCACTCCATGCCCTTATCCAAAAACCCTCTCCAGCTCTTCTTGTAGTCCCTTTAGGTACCAGATGGGCTCTAAGGTCTCCCTGGAGTCTTCTCCAGCCAAGCTAAACAATCCCAACTCTCTCAGCCTGTCCCTACAGCAGAGGTGCTCCAGCCCTCTGATCATCCTCATGGCCTTCTCTGGATCACCCCAACAGGTACACGTTTTTCTCACGCTGGGGCTAAAGGCAGTAGTGCAGGTGGGGCCTCACCTGAGCAGAGCAGAAAGGCAGGATTAGCTCCCTCAGCCTGCTGCCAACAGGGCTTTGGATGCAGCCCAAGACACATTTGGCTTTCTGGGCTGCAAGTGCACATTGCTGGGTCATGTCAAGCTTCTTGTGTCAACCAACATCCTCAAGTCTTTCTCTTCAGAGCTGCTCTCAATCTCTTTTTCTCTGTTCCTGTTTAACATCTGTTCCCTCACAAAACAATTTCAAGGTCACATCTTGAAACAGGCTTAGGTAAGTGGGTTTCCTTTAATAAAAAGAGAGGCAGCTATGGGTAACCATCTGCAACTACCCTGCTTGGGAAGGATGCAAGAGCTCCTGTGATCAATCAGCAAGACTCTGGCTCATCCCTACAAAGTTTCTGCTTGGACAGTCAAGTAGGATAGAGAACAGTGGAAACATCTTGAATACTGATCACACTATTGTTCTTTTAAGTAAATAATCTACCTACCTATTCCAGGAGGAAGGCAATTGTGCACCAGACTAAAGCTTCCTGGAGTGGGAATCCTCAGATAAGTAAGGTGACAGCAGATCAGGAAAAACAATCATTTTGCAAACCTCATCTTCGCCATAGGCTGAAGGTAGGATCTCTGCTCTTGAATACAGGATCCCTCCCTTACAATGCTTAAAATTAAATAAATAGAAGGGGGTGAAGAAGGTGCAAACAAAAACCCACATTCACATCCCATAGCAAAGAGCTGCAGCTCTGTGCTATGAAACTGATTCCCAGGAAGGAATTTCACAGCAAGTAAAAAAAAAAACAAAAACGGTATAACAGGATTCATAAGTATTAACAAATGCCAAAATTAGATACAGTTACCAATTTGGAAGCCAAAAAGTCAAAAAAAGAGGCACATCTGGCCTATGAGTAATTCAGAAGGAATTTGTTTACACAAGGACAGGCTGAGAGGATGAACTGCTGTACTCAGCACGAGACCATGGGCTGAGCACTGGAGGCACCCGAGGTAACCAAACAAACCCAACAGCAAAGGGGAGAGGAGGAGTCAGCTCTGGACATTCAGTTATGGAGCTCAGACAACTTTATGATCAGATCATGTTTTCTGGAATTTGCCTTCAATCCTATCCAACAGGACTATTTTAAAACATTTATCATTGAAGAAATAAGCACAGTCCAAGGCCTGGAGAAAGCTCTAAACCCAGAAGTGTCAAAAGAGCCTAAACGTCTTTGTCAAAAGACACATTTGAAGAGTCACAGGCTACTTGTTTCGAAGTCCTTTCTGCTGAAGTGCTGCTCGTTCCAAGCTTCCCTCTGTGAAGGTCAGCTATGCCTAGAAATTTGGTATCTCCCCAGCTGAGTGCCATTCAACTTCGTAAGAGCTAAGGATATTTAAGACATTTGTGCTCTGGATTTCAGAAACGCAGAAAGATTTCTTGGCAAGAGAATGTTAGAGGATAGTTCTCACTTCTGCCCATGTCTCCCAAATTGCCCCACCATGGGATTACTTCTTTCTGAGTCTGTCTGCACATCCACTCATGTGAGCAAGTCTCAGAGTCCTACCAGGAGCTGAAAGCTTAGCTGCTCATATTTAAGTTCTATGGTTGCAGAATTTATAACTGCAGTGACAGGAGAAACATTTCCCCACCACCTGTAGGCTTATGCTCTGCTGCACCTCTTACCTCTCTCCAGGACACCCCCAGTTTGAGAGAAGCAGACCACACACAATCCTTGCAGCCTGTGCATTTCACTGCCTTTTGGACTGAAGCCCCCACACCTCCTGTTGAAGGCAGCTTTGCTTCTGAGGTACCTCGGCATAAGCAAGTTTTAAGGTATTTTTCATTAGAAAGTTATATGCAGAGGCTGAGGCTGAAGCCTCCTCATCGGCCTCCTCCTTTGCAAAGTAATATTTTGCCCGGTTACAATATGCCTTCAGAAGGTTTATGTTTAAACCTGAGCAAAAAAAATCTCTATATCAATGCATATTTCCTATTTTCCATAATATTTCACAGAAAAGCTGTTTACCCACTTAGCCTATACTGCAATACTTTTATTCACAATTTTCAGTGTTTAGATAAACACCCAAGCACTTTCTAACTGTCCCATGTGACATCAACCATTCAGCATTTGCTGTGAGACCTGACCATACACAGCCTTCCTGGAATTAGTAACAATAGCAGCAAATCTGTCCCATAATGAAACAAGTGTTCTTGCACACTCACGTCAGCTGTAACCACACAAGCAATGCTTTACTTGTATTTGTAAAAAAAAAAAAAAAATTAAAAAAAAAAAAATCCACCCCCAAACCCTCCAAATAAAACACATTATCTGCCTTCTCTGGGAAAAATAAATCATATTGATGCCTTTTTCCTGGTCTTAGGAAATGAAAGGCAGACACGGTTAGAGGGTTGGGGGTTTTTACCTTGGTATTTTAATAGGATCCCATTCCATGCTCACTTCACCCAAGTGACTCGTGCTGCAATGCACTTACCACCCCCTAATCCAGTATACAATTACAGACCTTACACATTAGCATATCTAACAAGAGGGCCCAATAAGGGGGCAGGGGTGGGCCAACCTCTAGTTTACAGAATCTGTCCTACTAGGGGACCTTGAGTTCTTAAGATAGTACAATGTTTGGTCTTCTAACTCTACCATTCTGATGTCTCCCGGCCTACAGGACACCAAGAAACCAGGTTGAGTTATCTGACTCCAAGAATTACAAGTATGCATGCTAATACTTGTGGATACATAGAACTGTGTAGAGAGCACATAAAAGAAAAACCAAAAAATCATTTTGGCATCAATATGATGAACGTTTTCACAACTTATCCGAACAGTGAACACATCCTCTGATCTGATCCTACACTCTGGCTCTTCAGCCAGCCAGACCCGAATGCTTACAGTTACTGACCCCAGACAAGCATAAGAGCCTATATTTTTGAAATCACATGCAAAATCCATACCTCTCATTCTGACTTTCCTTTAGGTCCTCACCACTGAATATTGCAGCACAAAGCATGAACTTGCACTTTAGTTTCTAGATCAAAGCAAGCCCACTCACAGGATCAAGGCACAGGACTGCAAGACTTCCTTTCTTCCCATCAGCTTCCCACCACACACACCAGGAGTGCTTGCCCTCAGCTTTGGGTTTCAAGGTGATTATGCAGCACTTTAAAGCCACAACTGTTAGCCTATAATTTAAGAGCAAACGTTTATTGCAGAGGTACTACTTCTGATCTAACATTTAGTCTCACATCTATGCTAGCATAGAATTCACTTCTGACAGCTCTAGTGGTTTATCACTCTTCCACATCTGTGCTTTCACACCAGTCGTGAAATTCCTGCCCATGGTGTCCTTCTCTTTCATTTGCTTTAGTCCTTGCACAAATCAGTTCTACTTTCAAAGCAAGCTGCATCTCCCAAGCCTCCTATATTTACAGGAAACACAAGCAGGTGGGCAGAGCAACTTTGAAGTTTATGTCCATTGTTACAAACACGTCCAATACCCTGATTCATGCTGAACTTGAACCAACTGCCTGAGAAACAGAATCTTCTAAAGGCTCCAGTCTCCCTCTGCCTATGGAAGTGAAAATTGGTTTGAAGCAAGTTTGTTTTCAAGCTCACCAACCTTGAGAATATTTCATGACTCTTATCCCACAGCTTATTTAGGATTGTTTTTCCTTCCTATTCAACTTGATGACAAACTAGTTTTGATGTCTGTATTCAGTTATGCTTTCTTGCATGTTAGTCAGCCTCTCCCCATGAGAAACCAGATACTGCATTGAGTGGTTTTACACAGCCACTGTTTTCATTAATATCTGTGCTTTCACAATGCTCAACAAAAAAAAATTATACAGCTACACAGCAGTATAAGCTCTCCTTGCAAAAACATTCTTATGGACTTAAGGGTGAAAACAGATTCAAGATGTGTCAAGAATAGTGTTCATATACTTTAGGGGTACCAAAACCAAATAATAACCTATATGTCTATTTTAAATGTAATTACATCCTGAAATGTCTGCAGAATCTCAGGATTATTCAATAGGCAGAATCCTGGCACACTAACACAGCAGTAGAGAAAGAAGGAGTAGGTTCACTTTTCATTGAAGGAAAAGGTGACCTTGGCATGAAATCAAGATCTGCAGGTGGCAGCTTCAAGTCTGAATTTGACAGGAAAAATAACTATCTCAACTACCCAAAAACCACCAAAATAAGCAATTCACTATTAAAAAAGCAAGCATTTGACTCAAAACAAGAAAGAAATTAAAATACAGTGAAATTTAAATCTTGCAGTGAGTTGTAGGAGTGATGGTACTCTTAAAGAGCCCAGCATGATGTATTTCTAAAAGATACAAGACATGACATTCACTTAAAAGAAAAGAGGAGACTGACATACATGAGTGTGTAAGTTACTATGGAGCCAAGATTTTCATGCTCAGGTTATGCTTAAAATAGCAAATGAAGCCATTTTCAGAGATATCAGTTCCTTTTTAACAGCAGAGAACATTTCAGATCAATTCTAAATTTAATCTTAACCTAGGGTATTCAAAGCAAGCTCTCAGAGGACATTATTTATTCTTCCCCTCCTAACTTTAGCAATTTTAACTGCCTTAATCCAAGGATATAGTACTAGCTATATTTTGCAGCTCCCATGCTGAATGCCCAAGCCAAAGCTTGCATTTGAGTGGCAGCTCAAAAAAACTCCTTTGAAGTAATTTATGACCCCAAACCAGAGTTTGCTTCGGCTGCATAATTGAGCATGGATTCACTTCTCCCTCTACAAACAGACAGCACCTGGTCCAAACCAATGCATTACACCTCAGAACACCAAGTGCCCTGTTTCCTAAAGGCTCAGAGCATCACTAGAGCAACCCTTGTCAGCCAGCAGCACATGACACAGATTTGTCTATCAGCAGCACACAAACAGCTGGTCCCAGCAGCATTTATTGGATGCTTGGCCAGATAAACCCTCTTCCACAGGGGAAACAGTAATGTTGGAGGGACAGATGTTCAGGGTGGTTAGTCATTGTTCAAGGGATTTGCTCAGCAGCTCCCTTCAATGGACATCTTAAGAGGTTTCAAAATAAAGAACTAAGTTTTATAAAGAGCTCAGGCATTTTCTTCCTTTCTTCAAATTACTACTGGATAATGTGTTCTGGCAATAAAAGCAGCACAGGAGAGGGTAAATTTCCCATCATTTCCCATTAGATGACACCTTGCCTACATTATTTAAGCCATTCATTGATGTGTTACAAACCAAAAGTGGTATTTTTCTCCCCAAAAGGATTTGTCTCTGTTGTATTTCAGCCCAGTATTACACTATGCCATATATTAAATTAAAGCAGATAGAGTTCAAAGCTAGATCAGTTCAACAGGCTAATAAACAAAGAGGTCATTGGACTGATAGTTTCATAGCCTGCATAACTTTAGAGTTAGAACACAGGAGGGGAGGAAAAGGAAGAAGTCAGATTTAGCCAAAACCAGCCAAGGATCAATAAACACTTTCACCTCCTTCCTTATGTGACTGCTTCCTCCCATGCTCTCCCACTAACCCAACACTAACCAACCTCTGGTTTTGTTTGCTTTCTTTACACAGCACTTCACATAGCAGTGCATCAGGCTTAGAGCTGCAGGCTCAAATCTTGTCCATCCCAAAATACCATGGCTACTCCAACATCTCCAACAATGGACTGAAGACGTATCAAATAAAAACACCACTGTGTTTGAGAGATAACTTTAGTATGCCACTAAAGATCTAAACTGATATGGTCAAAGACACTGCCACACAGCAACAGATGTTGGCTAGAAGTTTACCCTTCAGCTGGGGCAAGGCCACTTATGCACAGAGCCCAGTTCCCAAAGAGCCTTTCAGCTTACAGCTCATGCTGAGCAAGATTAACCAAAAACCAGCCATGGTAATAACATATGGCAGAATCTTATAAGTATACCCAAATGTATCAAAAATATCCAAAGACTGACAAGAAAAAATAAAGACATTTAAATGAATCATCACTGTGTGCAAAAATTACAGCTTGTATGGGCAGCAGCTTTAAAGGGTCACTTTTGTAACAGCCAACAGCAGTTCCACTTAGATCAGTGCATCACTGAATTACTCAGTTGCTGGATTTATCCTCAGGTACAGTCAGAAATTAGGTCTCAACACATGATTCAGGGAACAGATATGAACTAATGTCCCCAGGTATTTAGGAAAGAACCTCCAGTACAATATGTCACCTATTTGTCATGTGTGACACCTACACACAGCAATTTTTTTTGTCTTTGCTGACTGTCAGTGAAAAGATATCGCAAATTCTATTTTCAGGACTGACACCAGCCTGAAGGATTCATATCAGCTAGCAAAGCCAACTTCAACTGTTGCTCACATGTGCTTTTTTGTGTGAACTATCATTCATGTCATTATGAACCAAACATTTTTAAACAGGGGCTGTTACTAAAAAAAACACATTTATAGATGCACTAAGTTTATCTTCCTTTCAAGATCATTATACATAATTACCCTATGAAGTAAGTACAGTTAAACAAAAATAAACAATACAAGGCTAGTTAAAAACAGGTATCTTGCAGCTCAAATAAACAGAAAGAAAAGATGATTGTACAGTTCAACCACCTGAGTCACACACTCTCAAGCTGCACAAAGTGTGCTGAAAAGGAACTCTCCACAATTACTGGTCGCTGACCTACCCCAGTGCCATGGGTCCCATCCACACTGCTGCCATACTTCTGGGGTTTCACTACATCACCATAATCAGTATCAAAGTTAGTCTTCCACACCATCACCTGCAGAAGAAAGTTAACTCCATTAAAATTTTCTATCTAAGTTTGCTTATAGGTCAATTTTTTCAACCCTTCAGAGAAGAGCCAGCAAATCCACAAAAAGTTTCCCTGGAAGAGCTTTGTCATTGATTAAGGATGTTGCTTGTAAATATGCTACTAAATACAGACAGCTTAACTGAGTTCTCAATGGGTAAGTGACCTCTTTCAACATTCTTTGGGTCAAGAACATCATTAAACCATCAAGACCAAGAGAACTTCAAAGCAACACGAAGAATACACCATTAAAACCACAAATACTTTAAAATACCATGCTTAGCATTTTGACATTTATCAGCCACACCCCAACCAACCAGTCACTCATTTATCATGAGACTCATTCAGGGGAAAAGGAGAGTTAGTTCTAAAACCAGCATTAGAGATCTTAATCTAGTTTGTCAGCTGGACACCAAACTTAAATCCCACTTACAGGCCTCTGCTCTGCATAACACAGTACTGATTTCAGAAAAGAGGCCTCTAACACATAAATAACTTCAACATATCAAAAGGAAATCTATAGAGCAAACCCCTTAGCAGTGGCTCTACAAGTCTAAAAATGTTAATGAGCAATCAATCAATGATTTCAGAGGTCTACAAGACACCCAAGAATCCAGACAGCTCATTTGGTTATCAGAAAGAGCATTTACTCTTCATTTACAAATTGTTATCACTGCTTTCCATGAAATAAAAGCATTTTTCTTTCACTGTTGCACAGTCAACCAACAAGGTCATTCCATTGTGCAACAGGGGAAAAAAAGTGATGTTCTTAGTGAATAGACTAAGAGAGCCTCTTCACAGCTAACAAAGGTGCTGATAAAGATGGACATTGCCACCTGGTCTAACCTGGGATTAAGAGCACTGCAACACAGCTCATTGAAGACTGATGAGAGAAAAGTGGATCCTTACTCAGACCACTACTTTGGGTTGAAGTCTGTCTGTGTCTTCAGCTGGGCAACTCACACTGTACTAAAACCAGGACATACTTGCAGCATAGGGTCATGCAATACACATGCTTGCAGTCTGGCAATTGAGTATGGGTTTCTTGGAAGGCTACGTGTCTTAAATTACCACCAAAAAAATTGGGTTTGACCTCCAGAGATGTTGTTGGTAGAACAGCAAGTTGCTTCAGCATGGTCCAGATATACTGGAGAAAGGGTACAGTTTTGATTTCCCCATTGACAAGAGAACAAAAAGCAGAAGCTTTTAAAGAAATATGAATCTGGATTATAACTCAAAAATTAATCAGATACCTGTTCATCAGAACCTCCAGAAGCAAATAATTCTCCATCTCTTGAAAACGCTACACAGGTAGCTGGTCCCTGCAAACACATTTAGAAGACAGGTTTAAAAAATATAAAAGAAAACAAAGTGTTACAACATTCCATTCATTACAGCTTTACAAGGTATTTATCATTTGACATCAGCAATCTAAGTGCAAAATTCAAAAAGCTCTTAACTGTCAGGTAAATGGGTCAAAATTAAGATGCTAAATTTGCTGGCACTTACCATTTCCCACACTTTTGACTCCAGTCTAAGACACCCACTCTTCAATAGCCACAGCAGAGACAGGAATAACACAATTTTTACAGCACCAGTGTTACCCTCAAACATTCCCTCTTCACCTTAGAATTAGAAATTTCTAAAACTTCTGTTCACTTATTAAAAGTGTTGAAACTATGAGATTTTTTTATAGTAGACTGGCTTAAACTGCTTTTCTCTTAGTAGTCTAATAGGAGAGATGCCAGAGTTAATGCATCCAGAACCACCTCTGCACAGCACTTACATTTTGAAGAAGCCTCATGCTTAAAACAATCAGTTCTGAGAGACTTTAAATGCTCCTGAGTGCTACAGCACACCTTTCACACCACACATCTATTTCAATGTGCTTTCCACCTTCCAAGGAAACACAGGAGGATGCACATGGGAAGGCTGAGGCAGGAACTCCAAGCTGCAGTCAAAGAGAGCTGAGGAACTGTTACATGTGCTTGAGCCCAGGCACAACAGACAAACTGTTCTGATCAGAGTAAACAGCTGAGAACCCAGATCGTGGAGTTTTATGTCAGCTGCTGAACACATTTCTCTGAAGACTCTTCACCAACAAGGGCAGAGGTCAGAATGAGAACTTCTGGAGGTTGCCTATGGAGCTTACAGGCTAGGGAGGAAACACCAAAAACAAACACCAAAAACACAACCAGAAAAGCCACAGCCACCACCAGAAAACTCCACCACATGATCATACACCTCCTGACACAAGCAGTTACCCTTTCAAGTAAGATGATGTCTCTCAGAAGGCAATTAAGAAGTTTCTCATCATGCTGTATTAAGTTGGAAGGAAAGACAATTCTGAGTCCACATCTTCTCCATGGACATCACGTGGAAACCTCACACCCTTTCTTTGCCTCCTTTGTAAAACTAAACCCAAAATAATAACTCCTGAAGGTAGACAAATACCCAAAGATTGCATCTGAGATAAGCACCCAGCTCCCACTACAACCTGTGCCCCACAGTCCTGTGGGCTTCCAAACATGCTGGCACAAAGTTATGGCAGCAAAACCAGAGCCTTGTTGTGGTCACTCCCAGTGTGAAGAGTTTTAGCTTCTTTAAAACACATTAAGGTGTTTCCATATTATCATTTCACGTGCCGTGATTTCAAAATGTTTTGAGGCCTTCTCATAGCAACACCTCAGCAGAGAGGACTTGCCAGGAATGATCCCTTAGCAGCAATTCCAAACCGCACGCGCCGTCGTTGGTGTGACTAAGCTCGCTCACCTGACACAGCAATAACTGGGGTAGATATTTCAGACCAAAGACACTGCCATCAATCAGCTGAGACAAAGTGTGCCTCTGCCTTTATTCCCACCCACCTATCCCAGTGTTCAGCTCCCTAATCACATGTCAGGAATGGAGGCTCTAAAAAAACGCAAAAGACAAATAAGCAGTAAGACAGGGCAGAAACAACTCCACAGCCAGAAAACTGCAGTGGTGAATACTGCTCCAAGATAACAGAGGTGAGCACACAGAAGCTGCTCTTGGATTATAATAAACCAGTCAGAGCTAGGAGGGCAGAAAAAAAATTAAGACAAAGTGTTCAGGAACAAGCACAAGCAAGGAACACTGGAAAGGAGCAGTGTTTCCTAAAATTATTTTTATCAGTCTAAATATTTCAGTGTATTTAGACAAAATCTAGTACAACACAAATCACATCAAAACAGGCAATGAACTGACTCCAAAGTCATGGCATTCTTAAGGGAAAAAAGTTCAACAGAACATATTCTTCCCAAAATAGAAAATTATATCAAAGACTCAATGTGCCTTTATAAATTGAAAGAAAGGGAACAAACAAGTCTATAGACGCAACATCCTCTACAGATTTGTTGACATAAATTAAGTGAACAGTATTCTTGCTACATACACTTCCAGAACTCTTCCAAGATACAGCAGGTTTGCTATAGCAACATACAAATAAAAGTTTGCCAAATACCCTTGCAATTTAATACTTACACACCAAACAAAAATAAAAAGCTACACTTGCCAGTTATTAGACAGAGCCTAACTTCCATTTGTCCCAGGTAAGCACGGCAGAAATCCAACAGTTTTCTCATGAAGTCCTGAATAACAGGCATGAGGTTGGAGACTGAGGAATTCAAACAGTTTTCCCCCTCTTTTAACTTACTGTTTGAATTAAAAGTATCAAAAAGTAGCAGTTGCATATTCTTCTATGGAATTTGTAGAGAGAATTTTAAGCTTATTTCCCTCATGACTAGAACTTGTGGGATGCAGCAACCTTCTACAGGATCACTCAGCTCCTCTTTGTGTAGCAGGATCAAATGGCCCTCTATTAGTATTTCCTGGAGGTTCAGAATTTCCAGTCTGCACCCCCATTGTCTAAAGTGCTCCACACAAGCTGCTAGCACCAATCCCCAAACTCCTGCAGCTTCCTGCCTCAGACTAGACAGCAAGCTGCAGGAAGAAGGGGTTGGGCAATGACATACACCAAGTCAGTGGTAAGGAACATTTCAATTTAATCCACAACAGGTCAACATGAAGACTGTCAAGTTTTTGTGCATGTCCAGAAGAGTCTGAAATTATAACAGCAGCTTTGGTGATACTGGGAGGGCTGCAGAAATTCTGAAGAAAAGTACAGCAGAAAGCAACAAGTCATCCACTGAATTGTTGAGTGAGAAGAACATGGCCACTAATCAATACTCAACTCATCTCCTCTAGTGAAGGAGTACCAGGCAAGGTAGAGGCAAGTCCCAGAGAGCCCTGAAAAGGACAAATAGCTCAAATGCTGGATGGGGCAAAGCAACCATAAAGACAAAGGAAGCCGTACAGAAGGACTGATAACAGCATCAAACCTCATTGTTTGCAGCAGCATTCCCAGTGAACAAGATTCAGGCAAGGTCAGATGTGCACAGCATGGCAGCTGAAACACCAGGTGACAGCCCCTTTCTAGCTGCACACATAGGTGAGAAAGGTGAGGCCCAGCATGTTACATAATTTATGTGCAGAGATAAAGATTACACCTTCTCCCTATTTTCCCACTTCCTACAAAGGAGGTTAGTGACGGCAAGGCCTTTATTGCCCCAGCATTTCACAGGTTGATCAGCTTACATAAAACGTTTGGCCTTCAAAATAGATGTTCAGACTATTCTGAATGACTTGAATGCATTAATCACCAAGAGAGACGGGATCTGAAGCCAGGACACAGATTACACCACAAAGTGACTGGCGGGATGCTAATAGCATCAGTAACAACTGACACAGGGGTGACATAAGACAACAGGAATAGCATCCCTGAACACAAAGCTTTCAAGGGTAGAGCTAAAAATAGATGTCTCTGAAATAAATACTTAAGAGAAAGGCCAAGCACGTAGTTTGGAGAAATAGGACTGAAGCCCAGAGTCTCACCTGCACACAGGCTGCAGGTGAGTGTGTACCATCCATAAACAATGAGTGGACAATCACAGAGAAACCCCTCTTGAACACCCTTTTCTTCTCCCAGAGCTGCTGGGCACAGAAGGCACGTCACTTCAACAACAACAGGGCCAACACCAACAGGCAAGTCAAGAGGGGCCAGACTTTCAAGCTTCAGCTAGGAACAGAGCTAACATTTTGGCTTCAGCATAACAGAAGAAACAAGAGCCAGGTTGGAGAGGGTCCAGGAATAAACCAGAGAAGAGTAGTTTAATGATGTGCTGTCTGCACTATGAAAGGAGAGGCAGTGTGGAAGGAAGCTGGAGAGACAAGTGGGGTCAAGGATGCCAGTAGATTTCTTTTTTTTTTGTTTCACTCCTGTGAGAAACTAATGCATAGTAGAGAAAAGCCAGGTAAGAGAGCAAGGGAAGTGCTAAGAGCTGAATAAGACATATCTAGAGGATGCAAAAGGGCTGAATTAAAGGAGAGCTTCCTCTTCCACTGCCACAAAAGGAGATACAGAAGTGAGAGCCAGTACATTCAGCCAAACTCTCCAGGAACAGACTAACTAATGCAAAGAGAAACAGGAGACATGAGAAGAGACGAGGCCTGAGAAACAAATCCAGCAGCAAGCAGCACACTGGGATCCCAGCCCTGGCATCATCAGTTCTAGGCATAAAAGAACTAAGAACAAACAGAGCAGTCAGTGACACTGTTGACAGTGCTCTCAGCTGCTTCATGCATGGGAGAAGAGGGCAAGTCACATAGAAAAGGGAGGAGGGAAGGGAACCAAGGAGAAAAGCACAGGGAACAGAGGTGGCAATGATAACAGGGTTCTTTTCACATGGAATACCTCTGACAAGAAGTCCCAAGGATCCTCAGTCCACTGGGCTTTGAAGAACTCCTGAGCAAGACTGTCATGCTTGCACCCTTCTTCCCCAGGGAATAAGGGCTACAACTAACATAGGGAAAATTTATACTGGCATCTTACAGCTGAATCTTCAGCAGCTGTAACTCCTGAAAGCTTCAATCTACAAAAACACAAGGCAAGGACAGAGAACTCATATTTCATTCAAGACTCAGAAATGCTAGCCTAAAGTCAATTGCTTGTTGTTTGCAATACACGTTTCTTTCTGTTTTGTTTGACTTCTGTGTAGCCCTGAGATGTCCTCACACTCTTCAAAGAGGACCAAGCCCACAGAGATATTTAATGGCACCTAGGCAGAGTTGGCAGCTGACAGTAAAGGAGCACATTTGTTTCCTGTGCACCTGCTCAGGAGACCTCACTCATTAGTCAGTGAGCAAAGCAGGGAGCATTTACATTGCCCAAGTAGGTAGAATGTAGCTACTTCATAGTTCAACTTAAGGTTGCTTGCAGAATTGTAACTTTGCATTTTCTGTCTTCCTATTTATGAACACAACCATGAGATGTTTTCTAAATATTTACTGAGAACTTCCATTCCACTGAGGAAGCCTGTCTGGAAATGCTCTAATTAAACCACTCCAAAGGGCAGACAAGCACCATGTACATACCTGCTCTCCTCTAGCAACTCTCTGGGGGTGGCTTAGGGGCCCCAAAACATTCTGTTCTTCAACAGTGATTTAGTACTAGAGGTGGATTTACATACCAAGGCAGTGTCTCATCTGTATGGAATTAGATAAGAGCACTTAACAGCTTGAAACACTCCAGAACCAAAATATGCAGCACAATACAGAATGATATTTTGCAGCTGCAAGATGTCAGCTCCAAGCTGCAAACTTCTGTCTCTAATGATCCTCCTGCTACAAGGGGCCAGATACATTTCAATTAAAGACAGCAATGTAAACTTGGCCAACCTCCCCATGTAAACTACAGCTAATCAGCTGCTAACAAATTCCTGGCACTCCAGCAGTTGCGTCAAAGTATGTCTAAAGGACCTTAAGGTTTTTTTCCTTCAAGTGTCCACTTGCATGCAGCCTTCCCAGAACAATATAACAGCAGCCAGCTGTCAAAGTAGGAACAAAGTGTCAACCAGAACGTTCAACCTCAAAAACTCACAACTCAAGAACATCTTCAGAACAGGCTGTCCCTCTGGTGACTAACCTGTAGCACTCACTTAAAAAGACAAATCAACTTAATGACCAAAAAAGCCCACACCACTTTGTTTTTAGCCACTTGGGGATACTGGCACCAATCACAGTGATAACAGAGGGGACAAAAAAAGTCCCTCGTTATTAAGTAAGCTGGATTTATCTATGAGCAGAACGAGCTGGAGAAGCAGCCAGTGCAAGAATCCACCCCTGTGGATCCACCCCTGGTGACAGCAGAGCCTGTAGCCACTGACAGTGGCTTACTGTGAATGAAGCACAGGTTGCCACCTGTTTACAGTGGAAAAGCAAGGTATCTGTTCAATCAGGCAGTAAAAGAACCAATTCATAACACACAGCACATTCCAGGCAGGGATATGCCAGGACTGGTTCCATCAGTGCAATACCCTTAAACACAACCAGAAAGCTCTACCAACCCCTTTGATACTTGCACTTCTTTCCAAACTGAAGGAGCTGTAAATGCCACAGGAGCAGCTACTCTTCAGCTGTGCCAGTGGCAAAGCTTTTCCAATTCCAGTTAGATGCCCAGGAGAAAGAGGCAGACACTCTTTTATTGATCTGAAGCAGCAGGGAGGAAAAACAGGGAGCTTTAATTCTACTTTTGAAGAGATGATCCACAGACTGTTCTGCAAGACTCGAGTTAAGTACAACATTAGCCTAAAGGGACTTTCTGTTGCTAATTCTGAAGACTTCCATCACCATAATCAGTTTTGCACTTTCATTCAATGCTAAACTCTTTTTTTTTTTTTTTGGTGCTACTGCTGCCAGTGAGGCACAGCTAGCAGCTCAGATGGAAGAAAAATGGAAAGCAGGTTCAGCCTCCTGCTGAACCACAACCAGGCAAATCCCTTCCTGAGGAAAGGGGGGAAAGTGTAAAGATTTCCCATTCTTCCAACACTTACCCTCTTCCTGGAAGCTGCTTCCCAAGAACTCACTTGGCAGATTAACACAATAGACAAATATGAAAACAAGATTAAGGCAACAGAAGCTTTGCAGCCCCTATCTGATAGGGCTGAAAACTTTGTCCAGTTTTCCAAGAACAGTTTTATACAGCCAAGGCTGACATGTTAGGATAACCAGCATCTGTTATCTCCTCCCCATTCTTTTAACAGATGAACTCTCTGGTCAGTTTTAATCAAAGTTCTACTTAATGAAAGATTTAAGCAAGGTTTTCCTATTTTTTTCCATTAACATTACAAAAAAAAGGAAAAAAAAATTTATTAATACATAGCAAAAGAGAAGTTACAGAAGAAACTTGACCTTTTTAGACATCAAACAAGGCAGCCACTAAACAAAGCCACAAGAAGCCAGAATTATCAGTTTTACAGCTTACACAGACCATTATTGCCCACAACAATCCCCATCATCTCCAAATCTTCAGGCTGTGGTTTTCCCCTGACAGTTTTTATGCTTTAAAACTCAGCCCCCACTTTAAAGGAGACACAAGTGGGTTAAGAATTTTTGTTCTCTTTGTCCCTTTGGAAAAGGAACCCTTAAGGCAGGCCTGCTTTTTCATAGCCCACTCTGCATGGACAATGAAATTAGTCTATTTATTTTCATTTAAAATTTAGAAAGAGAGCTCCAAGCATTCATAAAATTAACCTTACAAGCAACACACCCAGCAGCATAATACTAATGGGCCAATCAGTTAAACTTAACCAACCAGCACCATTTATCACCTTCAATTGTATGATTCAGTCCATTAACATGATGTTCCCAAATCAAACCCCAAAATAGATTTCTTCTATTTTACTGCTACTGTTCTTGAGTCTCCTGCCAGGTGAACAGCATTTATCTTCAAAACACCTGTGTCAGGGGGCCAAGTGTTATTTGCAGCTCTCTGGAGAGGGAGGGAGACAGAACTGCACTAGAGAGTGGCTGACAGGGTCAGTCAGACTCCAAGGTGCTGCTCTGAGTTCCTTCTGCCTTAGACTTCAGTCATCAATACTGGAGCTCACTTTTAGTCTTGCTTTCTCATTCTCTCCATTCCTGCCTTACCTCCTTCCCTTCAAAACAGTGATGATCTCAAAGATTATTAGCATTATAATCATGCTTTTACACAAGGAAGTTTTCAAACAACTTTTGGTCATGAAGATTGAAAGTCTCAAGCATGGATTTGCTCAGTTTATTATGAGTTTGTACATTACTGTAAAAAATGCTTTGCCTCACCTGGTGACCGTGCAGAGTATAGAGAAGTCTTCCTTCTAGTAAGTCCAGAATCTTAAGAGTTGAATCACTGGAAGCAGTAACCAGATAGTTTCCAGAGGGATGAAAGGAAAGACTATTGACCATAGAGCTGTGCACTAAGGATGGGAAAAAAAATGTGTAATAGTCACCAAGACCAGTTTACATAAGCCCAAGGCAAAAGAATAAAATAAAGCACAAGCACATTCCAATTTTCTGTTATAAAATTTAACAGGAAAATTATCGAGGGGGAAACATTCCACAAAAGCTCTTCAAAGCACTGGAGAACAATAACAGTAACTCAACTCTTGTAAAAATAGGCACTGCTTTACTGAAAGGAAAAAGGAAGCTTTGCCAATTATTCTGGGAGATTTAATGCTACAAAAGCCTCCAGTATAGCCCCAAAATGTACTGTATGTGCAAGTGAACCACAGGATTTTGTAAGAGTGCTGGACATTGTTGTACTTTACTACCATGGAGCTGCTGGTCTCACTCTCAAGCACTCTAGATTAAAATCTGTATGTTAGGACCCTGAGAAGATTGAAATTACAGTAGAAGACACTCAGAGTTAACAGTACACAGCTCCTTTTGGTTTACTATCTGACTCTAGCCAAGACTGGGGTTAAGAGAAACTGGGAAATAAGAGCAACTTGAAAATGGTCCAGTATAAGCATTATTTCCTCAGACATCCTATCTGTCTCACCAAAAAATTAAAAGGAATACAAATAGACAAACTATCAAGAGTGTGAACTTGCAATAAAGCCATTTTCCCTGCATGAAGATGAGGCCCAAGATTTATTTTGAAAAAAGCTAAAGTAAATGTTCTAGGAAAAAAGTCAAACTTCACTGAAGTTCACTGCAACATTGAACATTTAATATATGACTTTTTTCCCTCCCCGAACTTTTACGAAACAGTCTATTGAACATATTTATTTATGAGAACACGCAGTACTTCACATATGCTCAGCTTCCTGAGTGTATGTGACATTACAGAATATTAATATTATGCCTGAGGAGGGATTTAACCATCCAATTATTCTTAATTATACTATATGCCCTCCAAATGTTCCGGTATCTCAAATCTACTACTTCTGATACATCACACCCAACTAAATTTATGTTCCGTTGAGAGTCTACTGTGCATTTTGAATCCACACTGCATGTTAAAAAACCCTTAAAATACCATTTTAAACACCCTAGAACCAAATATTATTTGGATTTGAAGCAGATAGCTGAAATAACCTTGCTCAATTGTAAAACAGAATGCCTCTACTTTTGAAACTCTCAGGAACACTAAATAGCTCAGCTAAATTCTGAAAACAACTCCTTTTGACCGAGACTATTGCAAAACATGGAAGAAAACCTTAACACAGGTAACTTCCAAACAGTTATTCTTGCTGGTGAATACTGCCTTTGTCACACAGCTAGATCATCCTCTACCCCCAGCCCCGTATTATGCTATGTATTAAAGGAGAAAAAGGTCTTTGTGGAGTTTTTTCTTATGAAAGAGTGATAAATATCTTTCTCCTTTGAAAATCTTATTCTGAGTGATTTGTAATATTCCTCACGCCCTTAATGTTTATATTCAGATAAATGCAAATGTATCTTGTCAACTAAGGAAAGTCCTGAAAGGACTCACATCTGAAATAGACAGGGTTAGTAATATATCACATCTTCCAAGTTCCAGACGGTAAATAAAGGATTTCCAGCTTCACAAAAAAACCTTTCCATAATGGAAAAAAGTCACACAGACTGGGGCTGCATAAGCAGTTGCAGCTTTTGTGCCCAAGGACTTCTTGGCTCTAGTAAACTCAGACAAAAGTTCATCTCTGCAGCCAAAGCAGCTCATACCTCCCATTCACATCTCTCAAAAAAAACATGCCAACATATCCTGCCATCTCACTTGATTTTATGCTGTAGACACTAAATCCAGTACAGCACAAGGTGGCATCCCCCAGTGACTTGTTGGTACAAGCCCACCCTTCTGCCAAGCCCTAGCAAAACAAGAGCCTGTTAAGGGGTTTACACTGGGGATTGACATCTAAAATTGAGTCCTCCCAGCCTGCACAAAACTGTCCCAAGCCTCACAACACTTCTTTTATGTAATACAATCCTTAGTAACCAGCAGGGAGAAGATAAATTAGGATGGACTTGACACAGCCACAGTCCCTACTGAACTGGATAAAAGTATCAATTATTCTTTTTAAACAGGAATAAAAAACAGGTTAGAGCTGTTTCCATAGACCTTCTACAGAGGTGTCCCACACACAGCTTTGGACAGGGAAAAAACGTCAGGCAATAAACATTGACCATTTTTGTAGGGGCTGCACAAAACCTGCTGTACAAAAGAGTCAGTGCCAAGCAGAGGACTGAATAAAGCATCTGTGTGTTCTCCTGTACAGTAAACGTGACCAGAGCATACTCTGCTTGGCTCAAAGGAAAACACACCACACAAAAGGTTTTGCAGCTTGCTCTCTACTTCCAACTTTCATTTACAAATGTCACAGTTGGAACAAGTGCTGGCAACAAGAGCAACACTGCTAAAAGACTAATCGGTGCTGGAAACCAGCCCAACCTTAAGACGCAAGGGCCCGAGGCAGGGCTACTCATCTATTAACTCCTCCATGCAATTCCGTGTTTAAAATGGATTCCCTGGAAATCGGGCAGCATCAGCACGTTCTGAAGGCACAGATGCCACCTAGCGGGACAGGACTGGCAGCCTCAAAGGGGAGCCACAAAATGAAATCAGATTTAGCCAAAAGGAGGTGCATATAAACCCTCAGAAGGACAGGACTTCCAAACACATCTCCAGAACATGTTACAAACACATCAGTTTGTGGCCACAGGTGCATGAAGTGACTGTGAAAAGCCATCACTGCGATTTTAGGTTTTTTCAGCTATTATTACTATTTTTAGTTCAAAGTTTAATACACAGTTACAATTTACACAGTAGCTGTTAAAAATAACACTCACTCCAGGAAATGATCACTTCAATAGCAAGGGTGTCACACTAAAACATCATTCAGTAAGGGTGGGATACCAGGGAAATATGTCATTCCAAGACAAAAAATAAACCTGGCAGCCAAGCCTAAACCACATTAGATTTGAACAATTTAATAGCAGTAAGTGGAAAGCAGGAAGAGATGACTTTTGAGCCAAGTTATACTGTGGCTGGAAACATGCACTGCAGATCTTGCCACCATTGAAAAGCTGATAAAGCAGGTTAAAGGACAACCTGACACTGCCCAAGTATTTAAAAATGCTACCGATTTTAGCAACAAGACTTCAGGAAGGCGTTTCCAAGTTTTGATATGGGCTACAGCTTAACAATACTTATTACACAAATTGCACGCTCAATACTGACTAATTGGAACAACAGTTGTCAAAAAGCTTGATTTCTATTAGATTTTGTTAACTATCAGAGAACTGGGAGTGACTGTGATCAGAATGACTGAAGCTGTGAGGCTGTCACAGCAGGAACCTACAATAGCTGATGTTGAGGGCAGAAAGAACACACCAAGCTCCAGCCCCATGTCCCTGATCTGCTTTACGAGCACACCAGAAGCAGTTCCTCAGGGAAAGTTAGCAAAATTAAATTCAATAAGCTATCAACACTGGAGAATGTGCTGATTTTAAAATATCACAGCAGCCTTAAAAACTGCTATTAGCAAAGAAAAGCCACATTTAGGCCGAAGAAAATAATGCACAGAACAGGTCAGTCAATCTCAAAGAAGCTGGCAGGGATGGGAAAGCACCCTTTTCCTATCCAGATCTACCAAACAGCAGCACCAATCAGTGGGACAAGAACAGGTAACAGGAGGAGATGCCATTTGGCACCATCAAAGCTAATTATGAAAGCTGAGAAACAGTCTGAAAAAGGAACCATAAACATGGATCATGGTATAGAATTGCAATTGATTGATTTTGATTTTCCTTTGTTGTTAACTTTTCCTAATTTTCTCATAAAACAACCTTAGATTTTTATTTGCTTATTCAGAGGCAAAGGCCACATCCTTTTTATTGTACACCACCTTCTCAAGAACAGTGAATATGAGCCAAATGGCATCAGAGGTAAGACCCATGCCCACCTGCAACATGGGACAGCTTCAGAATTAGTTCTGGAGCTAACACAAACCAAAGCACAAACACCCGGTGAAGAAAGGTTTCTGCTGGCTGGCCTAACTCAGCACCTTTTTGGAAAAGGAGGAACTGATGGAAAAACAACCCTTGGAGTTCAGAGCAGTTCACATCAATACATGGAAAAGTTGAACTTTTGTAAGCTCTTGACTTGCCTTGGTAATGCTGAAGCAGTCTGTTCATCCTGACATCCCACAGCTTCACCGTGCTGTCCGTGCCGCCCGCGGCAATGCAGTTACCGCTGGGATGGAAATCCACGTGGTTCACAAACCTGCCAATGGCAACCAAACCCAGCTGCTTACCTTCAGCTCTTGAGAAACATCAAAAAGGCCTTTTCAACAAGGGAAGCTACGTCATGACTCACTGAACATTAAGGAAAGGAGGAGAGAACCTGGAAATTTATTTTGCTGAATTTCTCTTAAGACCTTGCTTCTAACCCCAGGCAGACTGCAGGCTCCTACCTAAGCACATCTTCAGTAGCTCACATTACAGGTGTAGGAGCTGTAGACACAAACCTCCTGAAATCTGATGGATCCAACCGTCACAACAACATTTTCAAGTGCTCATTTAATGTTTGCATAATATATGTCTCCTATTAAATTAACATTATATTATGATGTGTACAAGACTGAACAGAAATTTTTCTTCTGTTAACTAATTTTAAGATGGAACTTAGTGAATTTGTGCCTGAAATCATATGTTGCCACTTAGAAATTTGGCCTCAGCCTTACTATTTTCCTTCTGGACCTGAATACGATCAATTTTTAGTTTGAACATGTAAGTACAATAAAAGCTTCAGAATCTTCAAGGAAAGATATCTTGTAACTCCTCACCAAATAAATTGGATAAAATTCATTATCTCTTGAATATTCTTGTAACAAGTACTGAAAAAGTTGAGCTATTTCAATAGGTTGTTTGGATGAGACACAAGAGCACTGAAAGAAAAAATGTCTGACTTTATCTTAATACCATTGTGTATTACCTAGAAAGAACATAACATTGCACTAGAAATTCAGTGCAGCAATGAATTAGGGAGATTCCAGTCTCAGTTCTCTGAGAACTTGTTTTATGTTTCTGGGTAAATTACCTTTTGCTGTGGCTCAACATTCCAAATTTAACAGGTTTTTTTTTTTCTGAATGCAAAATGAGGTTTTTGAATAACCCATTATTTAAAAATTTGCAGATGAATCAAAGCATCCCAGTGCCATTCTGTCAGAAGACTTTTGCACTTTTAATTTATGAGCAACTCAGAGCAAAACAAAAGAAAAAAATAAGGAATTTAAGCATCTTCAAAAATAAATAAGCACAAGGAAACTCAGGCTTGATGTGCTGGACAGTTATTAAAATATAACCCTCACAGTTCTAACCTTTTCAGTCAAAGGGGCCAGGGCAATTCTAGACTGGGTCCTCACACTGGCTACTTTTGTAAGAAGTGCTAATAGTTTTCTAAGCAGTTTTAGGATTGCCAGGACAGGGACTTCTGAGCCTCACAAACCAGGTGTAAATTCCCCAGGCAACCCCACTTCAGACATCATCACCAGGTAGGTACTTACCCTCCATGCTCACAGAAGGAGTGGATGCACTCTCTGCTGGTTTTGTCCCACAGCTTGACAGTTTTATCATCACTGGATGACACTATCAATCGTCCATCAGGAGAGAATCTAAGGCAGGAGTTACAACAATTAAGAAAAGCCCTCAACTGAAAGGAGTACGGGGTCGACTGAATTTGGCCAGCTGTCAAAGTATGTTGGTAAACACACCTCACTTTTCAACAGAAGCATCAGTGAAACTGAAAATCCAATCACTAAGTTGAGGGAAAAGAAAGCAAGCCCTTGGTACTCAAACTATGCCAAACTCCATGAGCACATAAAATAACCCTCAGGAAAGTCCTGAGTCTGACTTAAGATCTCGTGTCCTACTTGTTTCAATTTAAGTGTACCTCAAGTTGTTTCTCTGTCCTGATTCAGAACAATTCCTGCCTTTGCCACAAGAGTTCAGAGCAACACAGTTACAAGAAAACAGCTGCAGCAGAGCCTTCACCATTCCAGTGCCTTAGGAGAATATATAAAGTTCCCATCCCAAAATTTCATATACATGACAGATCCAGGTCTCTCTTCAGAGGTATATGCATTACAGAATCAGGACTTGAGTCCCTAACTACAGATCATCAGACACACTACAAAAACATCCTTTCTGCTCTTCTGTGGGCATATGTAGTGCTACCAGCCCTGCAACCACCACATTCCAGAACTGTAATGAACTTTTCACCTACAAGGAACCATGGCTTTATGCTAGATACATGCATGCATAAATAACCCCTTGAAACCAAATCTGAAACAGTTATCAGGAAATAATGTTATTATCATGGCAGCACTTACAACATTTTGGAGGTAGCACAGGTGATCATTTTTACAAGGGGCAAGACAAGTCTAAAGAAACTGAGCTGAAATAACAGTAGATACCTCTCCTTTTTTCCTATTAACAACTTCAGGACACAGAATCCTCCTTACCAAGTAAAAGCAAAACACAGAGCAAATCACAATGCAGGAAAGCCTCTGCTTGACAGAGACCATGGGAGAAACACAAAGTGGGTGCAGACTATTACTCACAGGATGTCTCTGCAGGTCAGCAACGTATTTCAGTCACTAGACACACTTGAATCACCCTGAATAGAAACATGTTGCACCAGACCATGACACCGAGCCTCTGTTTTGAGGGATAAATCGCCATCTCTGCTTGTCAGAGAGCTGTACTCACCTGGCACAGCGAACCCAGTTGATGTGCTGACTTAGAGAGAATAGAAACTTTTGCCTGTGGACTGTCCACACTTTGATAGTTTTGTCGTCGGAAGCTGTAACTAAGGACTGGCCATCGCTGGAGAAATGAACGCTTCTCACGGTTCCTGTGTGAGCCTTGAACACAGTCGATTCTCCTTTGCTACACAAAAGGGAAGAGCTCTTTAAATTTGCACAGCAGGGAGCAAAGACATTCTGTACCTGAAAACAGAGCTGCTGTACTCTGAGCAGTGCAAGTAACCACCACTTCTATAGGAACTGCACATGACCACATCAGGATAAAAATGTTGATCAACCCCAAACTTGCTCATATTTCATGAGCCAAGCAGAATACACAGCTAAAATCAGTTGTTCCAGTTTGCATACTGGAGGTCAATGCAACAGGAAACAACCCATGTTTCCTATAAAAGGGCAAAAAATGCTACTGCTAATTTGTGCAACCATTTAAACATTTAGGAAAACATCAATATAAAAGAAGACACTGAGGTTCTGTACTGCTGCCAGGTCCTTTGCTGCAAGGCAGGCAAGGAGAGAGGTGTTTTCACAGTTCATCTGGACAGAGCCAAGCAGGCAACAAGCTCACAACTGCTCCTGTAATGGCCCATGCTCCAGCTGGACAATTCCAAGGCCACATCACACAAGAAATAACACAACTGAATTCAGCACACCTGATGCTGTACAGCTGTGAGCAAACTGCCAGTAACTCAGCCAGGCAAGACAACTCAAATGTGTTAATTTTTCTTCACACATCACTTCCAAATAAATGCAAGATGCATTTTTCTGGCAGATAAATGCAAGGCATATTTAGAGAACCAAAGCACATCATACTTAGAGATCCAACAGGTTTATGAAACTCTTGGTTCAAAATCTGTCTCCAGCATGTACTGTACCACCAGGAGCTCCATATTCACAGACTGAAGACAAAACACAGTGGTTCTTCTTTCCCTCAAACAGATCCCTGTCCCATGGCTGGTGAACTGCTACAAAGAAGTAAGGAGAAACTCCAAGCCATATTAAACACAGAGGGGCAGAAGGGAACAGGTACTCACACACTAGGGATCCACAAACGGACTGTTTTGTCTCTAGAGCCTGAAGCCACAAGGTGACCAGAAGGTGAGAACTGGACACACAAAATTGCATCTTTGTGGCCCACGAAGCGATAGGCTCTCATCTGAGGCTTCATACTCCAGATCATCAGGCACGAATCCATCGAGCCACTTGCTGAAATAAAAAAGGAAAAACAAAACCACACAAAAGCAAACTTGCATTAGCTCTCCTCCAATTACACTAAAACTACATTTCAAACTCATTTGACCATCACAGCTTCCAGCAGTCTCAATACATTGCCCTTGAAGCTTCACCAGTCTATTGCAAGCTGTGCATTTCATTACTGTCATGCATCTCATTTCATTAGTCATTCAAAAAAACAAGGCCAGCCATGCATTACTTTGGACTGACAATTTACTTCCAAGAATCCAGCCATGCAACAGCTGCAGAGGCAGGAGCCACACAGGTTGCAAATCTTCCACACACTCAGGAAATGAAATCTTCCACACACTCAGGAAATGAAATCTTCCACACACTCAGGAAATGAAATCTTCCACACACTCACGACTTTCTTATTGACAGAGGCAGGTATCAGCTGCAGAAGGTTAAATGTCACTACAGATTAAGCAGAGAAGACTGGTGAGTTGGTGACTTAAAAGCACCCTGGCTACACCTCCCTCCAACACCTCTCCCTTGTGGCAAAACATTGATCAAAGTCAGCTCAGCAGTTCTTCACAACATATTGAAAACACAAGGTTGTGAGGTGAGTGGAGCAGTGCTCAATTTGCTGTTAGCAGGAAGCACCAGCAGGACCTTTTGCTGCTGCAGAGCTCAGTACCTCCACTGCTCCCCCCAGTCTAACTAAAGCAGAGCAGCTCTTTCTTTATCCTCTGGCCATCACAACACAGACAATTTACCCAGTTGTTTCTTAGCACAACTGAAGTCCACACTAGTGACAGCATCTCTGTGGCCTTTGAAGTGCCTCTCCAGGGATGGATCTTCCTAGAAGACAAGAATGTTCAGATACTACAGATTTAAGAACCATCTTTGTACAAGAAAATCATCTTATTTCTACAACAAGTGAACCAAGCCACATATTAACCCCACAAAAAACAGGCAGAGGCAAGAACTGTTGTGCAGGCAACTGCACAACACAAAATACAGGTTTCATATATAGCATAAATTCTAAAAGAGGCAAATCATCCTAACTGTTATTAGCTTGGATCTTGGGTGACTGCACAAATCCCTCATGCATTTTTACAACACGTTGCTGGCACAGAGACTCTAAAGCTGACTTGTAGAACAGATAAGCCATGTCCATGATCACCTGAGCAGGCAGCCAAGCTCAGCTTTGCTCTGACAGCTGCTCATCTCAGCTCAGGTGTAGCCAAGAGGCCACTATTTGCACAGAAGAGACAAACTCGCAAGATTTAACACTCCTGTTGAAACAGGCAGGAAACACACTGACGCACAACCCTTCCCACAGCACCTTGCTGCAAAGGCCAGAAAAAGCCTCAGGTCAGGCAAAAAAAACAAAGAGCCGAGAGAACTATTACAACAGGTTTTAACACCTGAAAATTGCCCAGCGTTCAGGACAGGCTGATCAGCCTTCAATCCCTGCTCTCACACACACTGCCCCTGCCTCCCTGGCAATCCCCACCACAGCCTTTTCCCACGCAGGACCTGGCCAGAGCCCCCTGCAGACAAGCACCCAGCCCCAGAACAGGGCAGCCCTCCCTCCTCAACTCCCAGCACCAGCTCTCCGCAGAGCCAGAACCCCTCCAACACCTGGAGGCGCCGCTCGCTACAAACGCAGCCCACCCCAGCGGCGACAGCACCCCAGACCCAGGGCTACCAGCAGCCTTAAGCTCCTCGAGCCCCTCTGTCCCCAGCCCCACTTGCATGATGCCACCCCACAGCAGCACTGAATTCCCCCTGACCCCAGCACTGCTCCCACCGCCCCCCCGGCCTCAGAGCCCCCCACAGCACCGGCACCAGCCCTGCCTTCCCCTTTCACTTTTCCCTGCACAATCACAACCCTCCCGGCTCGGACACAGCGGGCAGCCCCCCAGCACTCCGGGAGGCGCCGGCGCTGCCGCAGCGGCCTCAGAGCGGCTGTTCCATCGCGGCCCGGCGGGCGCTCACCTCGCTCAGGGCAGCCATGACGCCCCGCGGCCGCCGTTCGGTTCCCGCGCCGCGCGCGCCCCGTAGCAACGGCCCCGCCCTGCGGGGAGGGGGGGGCGGGCCCGGGCTGAGGCGCCGCCATGGCGGGCGCGGGCCGGGGCTGAGGTGCTCCTCAGGGCCGCGGAACCGGGTTCCTTCGAGCACAGCCGGCCCTGCCAGGGGGCTCAGGACGTTGGGGAGAGCCCCGTCCGGCGCTGTTACAGCAGTTATTCCGGGCAGCCCAACCCGTGCCCAGCCACCCGAGTCCTTTGGCTCACTGCTGCTCTGGGGCTGAATGGCTGCAGAGCCTGGCGGAGGCCGTCCCTGGGTCCCAGCCAGGGGAGCACCACAAGGCCGTGCTCTCTGGGGCTGAGAAGCCGGGCTGGTCACGTCCAAGAAGTGGTTCTGCTGGTAGGAGATGAGTTGCTTCTGCTTGGTCTGTGGGTGTTCAAAATAGGAACTCGCCCTGGGGTTGTTCAAAGAGCACGGGACAACTGAGAAAGGTGTATTCTTCCAGTGGTTTAATACCAACTCAAGCCTGTTTCTTGTAGCTCTGTTCAGCTCTATCTAGGAACAGTGCTATTAATTAGACACTATGGACTGGACACTGGCTGCTCTCTGACGGGTGCCTGTGTGAAGCCCAGATCTGCCTCTCCATGAAGCTTGGGTGGATCATTTGGGCTCCTGAAGGAGCCTTTCATCCATCTCTTCTGCCTCTGGGCCCCTTCCTTTAAGGACACCTTTCCTCTTGCATGTTTCCGACAGCGAGGGATGTGCTCTGTTGAAGCTGGGGTTATAGTAGTAGAGGATCTAAAACAGGCAAAGGAGAAGAGTTAGTTGTCACCATCCCAAGACAGGTAACCCCAAAGTTACTCCAAATTGCTGCAGAGGATCATGGACCCTGAGGGCCGTGTAGAACTTGAATCTCAGGCTAAAGCATGTGATGGTTGTGTTCAGGCTGGGGTTTTGCTTCCTGAGAACAGAACAGTGCAGGACTTTCAAAAGCAGAACAACTGCTTTTGAAAACCAAATATCCCTTTTTCTCAGCAGTTTCAGTGCAGATGTGAGCAGGCAGGTAATCTTGTTGGTCCTTTGATCCATCTGCTCGGCATTGGGCAGGTGCTACAGGAAGGTTTCAGATTTGATGCAGCAAGACACAGAGCAAAGACATTCAGAGAAATCAGGTTATGCTGAGTCTGTCTGTACCTGTAATGGGTTCAAACTCAGCAGATCTCACCAAAATGTATCTTAGCCACATTTCTACTAGTCAGAAAGACTCCCTCAAATCTGCCTGAGCATAGCCTGAGAAGCTAATCGAAGCCAGACTACTCATTCCCATCCCCTCCATTGCAGAATCACACACTGTTTTGGGCTGGAAGGGATCTTAAAGATCATCAAGTCCCAGCCCCACTGTCTTTGGCAGGGATGCCACTCGCTATCCCATGTTGCTCAGAGCCCCATCCAACCTGGCCTTGAATACTTCAAGGGATGGGCATCCACAACTTCTCTGGGCAGCCTGTGCCAGGGCCTCACCACAATCACAGGGGAGGATTTCTTCCTAATATCTAATGTAAACCTGTCCTCTTTCACTATACAACCACAGTTCCTTGTCCTGTCACTCTCTGCCCACACAAAAAGTCCCTCTCCCTCATTTTTATAAGCCCTCTTTTAAAAAGTAGCTTCTTTTCAACCTGAAAATGGCCCTCTATGAGGAGGCCTTATTTGCTGTGGAGGTCCTGCTCTACCCCAGACTATTACAAGTGTAGGTTGCTGTGCAGAGCAGCTGCTGTACCTGGCTGTGAGCAGCAGCTGCTGCTTCCTCTGCCAGGAATTCAGGCAGGGAGGCAGATCTTTGGAAATTCCTCTGCACTTTGGTGAATCCATATGCATTCAGCTGCCGCATGAAACTTTTAATTTTCTGTGTGTAGAAGACCTGCTGTCCTTCCCTGCCCAGCACCTCCACTTCAAGGAGATCTTTGTTGATGGCCACACATTTTCCACCCTCACTCCACCAAATTGACTGAAACTTGCCGCTTTCCAGCATTTTCCAAAGCTTCTGTGGAAAGCGCAGGGATGAGAACTCTGGCTCCATGGCCATTGTCCTGGACAGCTTGGCTGTGTCTCGCCAGCTGGCGGGCAAAGGCCAACTGGCACCAACAGACAGCAGGTTCCAATGGAATGTTCCAATGGCATCTCACTGTGGTGCCTGTGCTGGGGGGACATTGCAGGTGACATCTCAGTGACGGTTGGCAGTGGTACCCTGGCATGGGAAACAGCCCGAGGAGAAACTGCTGAAGGGAACTTGTTGCTTCTCCATCCCAGAGCCAGCAGTGGTGGGAGTCCAGAGCCCAGCAGTGTCCACAGAGCTGTCCTGAAGGGAGGGCTGTGGGCAAGGAGAGGCCTGGGCCATGTCTGGCTGCAGCCAGGAGAGGGTCCCCAGGGAGGAGCTGCAGTGGCTGCAGCCTTGGGCATCCCAGGGCGCTGTTTGGGGAGCTTTCCAGCTGGGCCCCTCTGACAGCTGCAGAAACGTGGCTCCCTGGATCCCTGCAATGCAGAAACAGCAGCTCCAGCATGGAAAATCCTGCTCCTGACACTTCCTGATCCAAAGCAGCAGGGATTCCTTGATGTCAACCCACTGTCCTTGGAAACTTCCTGAATGAGATTGCACTTTTCTTTTTTTATCAAGTGGGTTTAAAACCAGCTGGGAGAGATGGACCAGGGGACACACTTGCTTCATTTCTGGTGTGAGATCCAAAAGCAGTAGTTCCCTTTCCATCCACAAATGACCCAGGAATTGGGCTGGGGGAACAGAGCCCAAGCCCTCACTCAAACCATCTGGTCAGGAGATGTTCTGGTTTACTTTATCTGAATCACTCCTGCTTTGTTCATAAATGCAGAGCCATGAACACAATCCCATGAACTGATCTTCTCAGGGAAGCCATCCATCTTTCTGCCTGCTGCACTGCCATCATGCAGTAGACAGTCTGCTGGTTCAGGGGTGTTTTTGTGCCTGGAAAGCTCTGCATTCCTCCCTGCCCTTTGAGGTACTGCATCTGAAGAGATACATTCCTCCCTCAGACATGGCCTTTTTGCCCACATAGCTATGGATTTTGCATCTGGAAGTCTGAAGCGCTTTCCAGCATGGCCTGACCTGTTCCTCATTAAATTCTTTGGCATTTGAGTATTAGCTTTTCTTTCTCTGCACTGACATAAAAAAGAAGATATACATGATGCTAACTATGCCCAAGGCCTGAAGGAGTCTTGTACAATTCATTTTAGAGAAATTAAAAACCAGAAACATGTTGTGATTGCACTCCCACTTATAAAAGCAGGAAATGGGAACATTTGCTTTAATTGAGGGATTCCACCGCCCAAAAAAACACCCCAAGTTGCCTTCTAGATAATACACAGCAGCATCTGTGGTGGCCATGGATGGTTACTTTGCTTACCCAGTCCTCAGCCCTGGGGTGTGACTGCGTGACACCAACAGCCAGAGGTGACAGCAGATCATTGGTGTGACACTCTCACCTGTGGGAGTTCAGAGCAAATGTCAAAAAAAAAAAAAAAAAAAAAAAAGAATTAAAGAAAATTCATGTCAAGGGGCGAAAAGGGGCCTTTGGGAGCAGCAAGCACACATCGGGTGCGGTGGTGGAGCTGGCAGAGCCTTGAATAGCCCAGTTCAACCATTCTGACATCCTTGTGGCGTTATCTGCCCCATTTGGGCAGGATGGGGTTCTCCCAATCCCTCAGAAACGGTGGTCCCCTCCTGACGCCCAGCAGGGAGGAGGCTCTCAGGCCATGCGCTGTCACCGTGGTGTCCCCGCGGCTGGGGGGACTCCTGCCGTCCTTCAGGTGGCCACCGGGAGGCAGGCTGAGGCTGCCAACAGCTTCCTTGGATAACGCGGTGAAAGCGAGCAGGAAAACGGGATAAAGAGCAGCACGGCTTCATTAGAGATGAATCAGGCCTATCTAGGCAGCTTCTTTGTGAGGAATACCGTAGCTCTGGGTGATAAAAGCGCTGAGCTTGCCTCTTTCAAATGCCTCTTCCCAGCTTGTCACCTAGGCATTATCTAGTAATGCTCAGCAAGAGAATCCCTAGGCTTATTTGTATCACGGTGAATCAGAAGGAGACAAGAATCCCCAGGATCTGCCCCCTCTGTCACATCGGCAGAGCCTTGCAGTGCCAGCCCTGCCAAGGCTATGAGCCCTGCACGCTGCAAAGCAGCAAAAGCTCTTGCAGAGCATCAGACACACCCAGAATTCAGGTGAGTTGTTCTTGCATGAATTTACAGTTAACCTTTGACTTCAAGCCCAATTCATAAAGCCCTGAATTTCTCTCTAGAGTGAGTGGGTCTAAGTTTAGCAACTAAACTTAATGTTTACCAATTCTATACTGCAAACCCCAGTTCTCACGTGTCCTGTTAATACTTAAACTGCTGAGCATACCAGTCTCTACACATACCTTTGCCGTTCTAAGAATATTCCAAGGGACAGAGTGCAAAGCTTCAGAAAGCTATGATGAGACTTTTTCTGGAAAGCTGAGGTCCTCAACAAGATCAGTGGTGGCAAAAAGTTTGCCATCTACAAAGGAAGCTCCAAGAGACATGGAGTTGGTGTAAGTAATGCACACAAGCTAAAATAGAGCCAGCACCTCCACCCAGGTCTCCCAGTTGCTAGCAGCACTCTCACAGCAAGGTCATTCTGTTTCCATGATCCCAGCATGGGTCTTTCACAGCTGTTTTGTGTGTCATCTCAATATATCCTGGAGATGGAGGCAGTGGCCTTGGGCAACCAACTGTGCAGTGCTTTGGCAGAGGTTGAAATGACCATCTGGGATGTGACTGCCACGCTGTTATTGGCACTTTGCATCCGGAGAGCACAGCAGAGACTTAGGCAGCCCAAGCACACAGCTACAAGGAGCCAAAGGAAGTAGATGAAGAGTCATAGCACAGAGAGTTGTTGTCCAACCTCCTTTGCTGCTGCTGTGGAAGGGGGCAGCTGCAGACAGGTTAGACATTGCAGAAGGGACCAGATCCACCAGGCAACTCAGCTGATGACAATGACATGGTCCCAGTGTTTCCATGGGGAGAGGCTGCTTTATATCAGCTGAAGATGTAGCTTGCTGCCACATCAGTTATTTTTTTCTCTTACTAATGACTTTGTTCTCCCTTGTGTGCCAAACCTGTTTATTTATAGCCCACATTTTTTCTCCCACCTTCCTTTGTGCTTATTACCCTTCCTTACAAAGTTAAGAAAAAGACAGGAGAAAAAAAGAAAACATTTTTCTCAAGTAAGTCCTGACCTAAATGCTAATCTGTTCAAACAAATTCAGAGAGCTTTGATGCTGCATAAGAAGAGAAGGGGAAGGGGAGCAGCCTCTACTGCTATCAGAACAGATCTTTAGTGCTTCGTAACAACCAGGCAATGAGGCAAAAGCCACGGGAGTTTAAAGAGGAAGCTCAGCCAAAGGTCACCTGGCTGCCCCAGGTGCTTGTTATCAGAGCCTTGAAAAGAGGGAGGAAAGTGACACCAGCCGATTATAGCGACAGCAGGAAACAGCTGACAGGGTGGGGGGAGCGCTCTCCTCTCCTCAGCACTCTGCATGCAAAGGATCTCTGCTGTTGTAGAGCAAAACAACGGCAAAGCAGTTGCTCAGGACACCAAGAGAAAATATTTCTGCTTCAGATCTGAAGCATCTGCTAGGCAGGGAGTCAGAAAGCACCCTGTTAATTGCAATATCCTGTTTCATCTGCTGCCCAGTCTCTGCAGTGGATTTGTACTACTTTCACTGCTCATCCGTAAAGCTGAAGAGCTGAAGGGAAGGGTGACAAGGGGACACATGCAGAAGCACCAGAGGAATGCACTGCTGCTCCCTCTGTGGAGCTATACAGTTCTTCAGCCATCCAAGAGAGAGGCAGTAAAGGGAGCTCATACATGCCTGCAGCTTCCAGAACTAGCCTAAAGGAGAAGAAGGATTCAGGAGCGAGAAAACCTGGCAAGCTGGATCCAGCCAGAATACCATCAGCAGCCTTCTCAGCATCTACGAAGTTGTCTCTGACCACTTACATGAGTTCTAGTGTCTTAAGCCACTGTAGAATCTTAAAATCTGTTACAGGAATGTGGATCAAACCTGGCTTTAAAATGTCTCCAGCACAGGTGGCCCAGCTGTGCTGATCTTGCTGACCAAGGGCAGGTGGCTGCTTTCAGTCCCTGAACTTTCTCTGCTGGTGCCTGCAGGGGTGAGCAGAGTTCAGGCTTCGCTGAACTCACAATTGCATCAATCCAGAGCCCAAAGTGCACTGGCGCTAGGAAAACGCTAGCTGAGTTCACAGGAGTGAAGCTGAGACCTTTGGGACATGGAATTCCTCACTCATGGGGCACACATCCAGCACCCACACCCAGCAGGGTTCATTGCCACACAGACCCTGGTGCTGGGCGGGTCTGGCCAGGGCAGGTAACGCTGCATGGTCCAGCACCACCCACCTACAAAGCAGGTTGGTATTACCAGTGCCATGGAAGCATGTTCCAGTATTCACCTCTCCCCATGGGCCTGCTTTCCAAACTACATTGATCACTGGGCTGCATCACGTTTGGCCTTGACTTTTAAGCCTCCAATTTTATGGAAAAGTTCTTTGTCCCAGAATATCCCAAATCAGAGTCCCCACTCTGCAGATCAGAGGAGGGTATCAGTCAGACCCTGCTGAAGAGTATCAAGTGTCTATGCAAAGTGTCACATGGGAAAAACTAAAAGGATGAACACTCAGCCATGCTGAGAGCAGAGTGGGCAGGGGGGCATCAGCCTTCCCAGAGAAACTCCTGCTGACAGGAGAGTTTGGTCAGCAGAGGCAGGAACTGCCCAGTCCTTCTGAAGCTCTGTGCTCTCAGGAGCCTTGCACCTCCTGAAGACCCAGAGCTGGCTTCTCTCCTTCCCACACACCATTCCTGCACATTGCAGAGAGGAATGGCAGGTGTGTGTGACCAGAGCAGACCACAGAACATCCCAAAAGGTCTGTTACATTAGCTGCCTTTGCATGCTGAAGGGAAGGATGCATGTTTGCAGAAGGTCAGAGCAGCCCTTGTTCTAACCACCATTAACTCTATGGCACCCACCTGACCATCTCCCCTGCAGCACTTTCCCCTCTCTAAACAAACTGTAGTTACTAAAGCCAGAGCTCATTGCAGTGAATTGAGCTGTGTGAGGGGATAGTGGTTCTTTGTATTTCCAAGCCAGTTTGAAGCAGGCAGAACCAGATAGTGGTGGGCCCACTGCCCACCACCCAAACCAGTTGCATCCTTGCACAGATCATTTGCCCTTTCAACATCTTATCCTCAGAGAGAGAAAGAAGCTCCTGGCTTCCTTTCTGTCCAGTGCCAACAGAAGCTCAGCCTTTGCTGCACCTCTTGGTGCTACCCTGACTTTACCACATTTGTGCTGGGACATCTGTCTTGCTGAGACAACCAAAGGACAAGTGGGACATTAAAGCCACAGAATTATATAAGAGAGTTTTCTACTGTTCAAATAGGAGAGAACAACCAGAAAGGTTTACTGTTCAAATAGTTTATTAGCAAATTCATTAGACTTTATATCCATACTGTGCTCCAGGAGCCTCTGGAAGCATGGGAGCAGCTGCCAGTGGAGATGGATGGGCTTCAGCAGACATCTGCATGTCTGTCCACACTGACCATATGGGCTTCTGGAGGGGCCTTTCATCCAACCCTGCTGCACACAGGGCTCTCTGTTTGAGGGCAGCTCTCCTTTTGCACATTCCCAGCAGCCAGGGATGTGCTCTGTTGAAGCTGGGGTTATAGTAGTAGAGGATCTAAAACAAGGAGAAGAGTTAGTTGCTACTATTCCAAGACTGGAAAAACCCAAGCTACAAAAACTAAGACTCTGAATTGCAAAAGAGGAGCAAGGCTAAGGAAAAGGGTTTTGAGGACCGTATGGAACTTAAAGCTCAGGCTAAAGCATTATGTGACCCTTATGTTCAGCCAACACCACAACTGAGGTTTTGCCCTCTTGGGAGGCAAAGTAGAACAACTGCTTTTGAAAACCAAATATCCCTATTTCTCAGCAGTTTCAGTGCAGGTGTGAGCGGGCAGGTAATCCCATGATCCTTGGATGCATCTGCTTGGCATTGGGCAGGTGCCACAGGAAGGTTTCAGATTTGTCACAGCAAGACAGAGCAAAGACATTCAGAGAAATCAGGTTATGCTGAGTCTGTCTGTCCCTTTAATGGGTTCAAACTCAGCAGATCTCACCGAAATGTATCTTATCTGCGTTTCTACTAGTCAGAAAGACTCCCTCAAACCTGCTTGAGCACTGACTGAAAAGGAAGTGAAAACCAGACCACTTGTTCCCATCCCCACCTCTTCTATGGCGAGGCCTTATTTGCTGTGAAGGTCCTTCTCTCCCCCAAACTATTACAAGTGTAGGTTGCTGTGCAGAGCAGCTGCTGTACCTGGCTGTGAGCAGCAGCTGCTGCTTCCTCTGATAGGAATTCAGGCAGGGAGGCAGATCTTTGGCAATCCCGCTGCACTTTGGTGAATCCATAGAGGTTCAGCTGGCGAATAACACTCTTGATGTGCCGTGTGTTAAAAACCCGCTGACAAACTCCCCTGCCGAGCACCTCCACTTTGAAGAGATCTTTGTTGATGGCCACACATTTTCCACCCTCACTCCACCAAATGGACCGAAACTGGCCACTTTCCAGCATTTTCCAAAGCTTCTGTGGAAAGCAGAGGGGCAAGAACTTATTGTCTTTGCCTGTGCTCTCATTGTAAACAGGAGCTTGTTTGGTCCTGTGTCTGTCACTGCCAGGTCGGACATTTCGCTCCTCCTCCATCGCTTGTATGGCAGTGTCACAGGGCACAATTTCCCCCTGTCCTGGAAGGCCAGGAGAAGCCATGTCAGCCCACTGCCCCAGTGCATCTGGAGCAGAAAGGGGTGGTGTTTCTGTGGGAATCAGTTCACTTTTCTATTCTCACAGGTGGACTGAAGCTTCCCTCATTGGCCATCACCTTGCACAGCCACACCTCGTTCTCCCACTCAGTGGGCAAAAGCCAACTGGCCATGGCTGACTGTGGGTTCCAGTAAATGTTCTTGCGTATCACTGTGGTGCCTGTGCTGGGGGGACATTGCAGGTGACATCTCAGTGATGGTTGGCAGTGGTACCCTGGCATGGGAAACAGCCCGAGGAGAAACTGCTGAAGGGAACTTGTCGCTTCTCCATCCCAGAGCCAGCAGTGGTGGGAGTCCAGAGCCCTGCAGTGTCCACAGAGCTGTCCTGAAGGGAGGGCTGTGGGCAAGGAGAGGCCTGGGCCATGTCTGGCTGCAGCCAGGAGAGGGTCCCCAGGGAGGAGCTGCGGTGGCTGCAGCCTTGGGCATCCCAGGGCGGTGTTTGGGGAGCTTTCCAGCTGGGCCCCTCTGACAGAAATGTCCTTGTGGATACCAGGGAGAGAGGCGAGCCCAGGGGACCAGCCCAAGGGACTGCACTAGGCTGTGCAGGAGGAAGGTGGAAAAGCCCGGCCCTGAAGCCAAAGGTGGACGCCAGCCAGGGCCTGGCTGCTGGGTGGTGGTGACAGAGATGAGGCATCCCAGACATTCTCCAGCACAGCTGGGAAGTGCGGGAGCAGCTGCATGTCAAGGTGTACAGGGTCTGCATGTGCAGGCACTGCATATGTTAGGGATTAACTGTGTTACCTTGGCAAGTACAGGCTTTCTGTGAGCAGACACCTGTGTGTCCTGTGCAGGAGTTGGTGGGAGCACCTCCTTTTCCACTCCCTGGACAGCCCAAAGATCTTGGCAGCTTCCTGAGGGGCTGCTTTCCTCCAGCTCCTCATTCAGGCACAATGCAGCTGGGGCTCTTCTTTTGTGGCCCGCTCTTGGCTTGTAGCCTTCCATCACCTGGGGATGGTCCATCTTAAAGCTGGGGCTATAACAGAACCATAGAAGCTGGAAAGTGCAGAGGAGGAGAGTTACTTGAAACCAGGTCAAGCCTGAAAAACAAAAATATGTAAGAACTAAGACTTAGTCTTAGCCAAAAGCCCAACGTGGGTGTTGAAGAGGACAGTTAGGGGCATTTGAGACCTCAGGATTTGGCAGGCTCAGATGTTAAAATATGGTTAAGTGATAACGAGCCCTGGGTTTTCACCTGAGCAAGTCCACAGAGCTGTCCTGAAGGGCAGTGGGCAAGGACAGGCCTGGGCCATGTTCAGCTGCACCCAGGAGTGGTTCCCCAAAGAGCAGCAGGGACAGCAGCAGCCTGGGACATCCCAGTGCCCTGTTTGGAAACCCTTCCAGCTGCACCCCTCTGACACCTGCAGAAACATCCAGACAGTCTGCACCTTTTGACATTCACTGGAGAAACACCTTACAAGCTCCCTGGTAACAAACTAGCTTCTCGATCGGCTATGAAAAGTTCTGCCAAGCAAGGGGAAAGTGTTTTCCTTGTTGAAACACATTGCAGCAAGCCGTTGTGTTGAGTAAACACTCTTCATGCCAGCAGGATCAATGCAAACAACCTGTCTTGGTACCCAGTTCTGAGCTGCTGCTTGTCTCTCTCTTGCAGCCCAGTGTGAGGCGGTCTGGCTGCAGCATTCTGTGATCTCTGAAAGAGGGGAGGCTATTTCTGAGGTGACAGAGACCCAGCAGACGGCTGAGAGCCCACAACAACCCCTGAGCTCACCTTGTTAGCACTGCCAGGTTGCTGTTCTCTAACAATCTGTTCTAAGCACTGGCTAAGTTTGGAAACAGTGCTAAAAGCAGGCTTGCCATGGTCATGCCAATCAATGAAGAGCTTGTCAACAGAGGGAGAGTCACCAGCAGCACAAGGGAGAAGCATAAACGTGACTATATTTCCTCTACAGAATGGTTTATATCTAAGTGTGAATCCTTCAAATTGCTGCAATAGAGCTTTAATACTGTATTAAGGGCTAGAAAATAGGAGGAGCAGAGGATATTTCACTGTTTAGCTCCAGTCTTTTGCAAATGGATGTGAATCCTCCGTTCAAAACACTGATTCAACAAACCAGTTCCTAACATATTCTGACCCTTAAAAAGTGTCCATATTCAGCTTTTGACTTCAGCTTTATCTCCAGAAAATCCTCAGCAATTTAGGCTTACTCCAAGGGCAAAGCTCACCAAGCATTCACAGAAGACAAGGAACAGGAACATGCAGTTGTTGGCAGCAGGGCAAACCCTCTGGGATGAAGAGCCAGCACCCAGTGATCACAGCACCACCTCTCCCACCTCAGCCTGCAGGAAGTGAGTTGTTGTGTTTTTTCCTGCGAAAGCAGAAAGGGGATGAAAGGTGCTGGTTCTCACAGGAAGATGGACAAGTCAAAAATAAAAGGGAGATGCTACAGCTGCAGTGAGTTTGGGACGTGCTGCTTTGAGTTATCCTGAGCTATAGGAAAAGCCTTTAGGTGTAGGAGTGTCCTGCAATATTTCAGGCCTTCTCAGAAGAATTTACTTCCCACTGCAAGTCACCCAGGCCTGCATTTCTTGGTCAGGTTTACTCCCTCTTGGAGAGCAGACACATTCCTCTGCCTCTACCTTTCACCTTAATGCCAGGCCTGCAATTTTTCTGATAGATAAACCAAGCGCTGGCAAAACCAAGCACATTCTTGTCTAGCACCATACCTTGACCCACTGATGAGTTCTTTTTTCATCATCTCCTGGAGATATGGGAAGCAGCTGGAACCAGGATCCATGGGAGGAAGCAACAGCATTTCAGGCATTTCAAAAATAGATCAGAAAGGTTAGGCTGGAACCAAGTGAGGCAGACAAAGCCCATAACCCCTGCCAGGAGGATGAGCAATGCAAACAGTGAATGCCTGTATCTGAAGAAGAGATTTTCCCCAGTCACAGAAGAGGAATATGTTTCAAGTAGCTGGCTTTTGGTCTTCTGTTTTGTTTACTCTTCCAAAGACAACACCAAAAGTGACGCCATACCCTACTTTATTAAGTGCAGAAGGAAGCATCTGGGAACAGCAGCAAAACATGACAAAGTCCAGACCAGCCTAAACAGAGACACTCACAAAACCCTCCTGCTCAGCCTGCTGAATATGTAGATGTTTATCTATTACAGCCTGCTACCACAGCTGAATGGAAAATACCTGCTGGGCTTCAGGATGCTCCAAGCAGCCAGGAGGAGAACGGGGAATGTCACCCTTAGCTGCTCCTCAGGGGTTGCTTGGTGCCTTGAATAACCACCACTGCACAGAAGGACCAGACCCTCAGCTGGTGGGAGCAGACCCCACAGGCTCTGCCATAGCTGCACTCCTGCTGGCTCCAGTTCACAGGCTATATGGCTACTGCCCAGTTGTCAAGCTCCTGGCAACTTCTGGCCTGTGCCAAGCAGAAGCTGAGGAGCAGAATGAGGAAGTGATCCACTGAAACTTGTTCTGTGTGAGGGACTTCCCCAGAGAACCAGCATGAGAAAGGCATTGCCTGCCCAACAAAGTGCCACACTAAACCTGGAGAATGGCCAAGCACTGGTTCAAGCTGGCTGGCTTGATCACAGAAATCAGGATCTCTGCCAAGTACAGGCACTGGCTGAACACTGTTATAATTAGAGCTGAGATGCCAGGTCAGTTGCTTCTAACTCCTGTTATTTTTATTATGTATCTTTCAGTATTTTGTGTTAACCTGAAGAGATATGGTGTCTGATTTCAGGGAGTAGAACTTCATGCTAAGAACATCCAGTTTTATTTTCCTAGTTAAGCAGAGTGGTCCTCATCGCAAACCTAGGTGCACCAAAAAAGTCCTAACTATAAGGCAAGGGGGAAGGACTTCACTTGCTAATTTATTGAACAATTAGGGTTGGCAGCATTTAGTTCTGTAAAATTACCCCAAAGGTAACTATTCTAATCAGCAAATATTTATTAGAAATTGCAGAGGTACAGTAAAGGACCAGCAGAGGAAGGGATCAGCTATTTAATGTGCAACTGTCCTGACCTTCAGGGAAAAATCTCTCTAGCACAACATGGTTGCCATAAATACTTACACCATGACAAAAGATGTCAGAAGTGCAAGCTGTTGGCATTACAGGATAGTCAGTCAAAGCAAAACCGTGTGGCTTTCAAACTGTGAGTTTAAAGACCAGCAAGTTTCATGACAGTGTGATACGCTATCCTAGAGTTTGGAGGGCAGGAAAGTGCAGCTGACATTGAACACAAATATACTATTTTCTTTTAAGGAAGTTAGTTTCCAAATGACATGGAACTGTTTAACTCATTGCCAAGTTTCAGATCTAAAATAAACAAGTTCATAAAAGTTCATCAAGGCAGAAGGAGTTCACCAGAACTTTTATGCTTTTAATGATTAACACTTTTTTTAAATTCCTGGTCTCTATACTCTGGCTCAGGGGATTGCCAGGAGCACAGTGCATACCAGCATCTTCATTTAGAGTCTTCTGTTAGCTGGATGGACATTTGCTCTGACTCACTTGTCACATACAGTCAGCCAAGACTGAAGTATTCAAGGCTCAGTGTTGTTTGTGCAAAACAAAGCCTCGCTTGGCAGTGTGGGGTTTCACAGGCTTGTTTCTCATAGTGTCTTCTCAAAGAGTTCAGTTCCTCCTTCTGTCTCTTGTGAGCCTGAAAAGAAAGGCCCCCATCCCCAAGGAGGGCAGACACAGGGCTGCTCTGCTTCTTGTTTGTAAAGTATTACAACACTGTGCAAGCAAGTGGTCAAACCTCTCATGAAAAGACATCTTAGATAAATCCCATGCATGGAATTAATCACACTGATGTTGCAATCATTCGTGTCATGAATAAAAATGACTCAAAGAAGAGGAGGATGACAATTTTCCATCATGGCTTATTTACTCTAATTATAAACAGAGATTCCCAGCTCTCTTAAGCCAGGCCAAACAACTAGCACCTACCTGTACCCTGTTATCTTAGCTGAGGACTATGCTAGAGCAGATTTTCTGCCACATTTCTGCAGTGGGCTGCCTTGATCTTGCAATTTCAACAGCAAAAGCATAATTTTACTGTTACTGCTGAATATATGTTTCTTGCACAGTTACAGAAACAATTCCTTGCCACTATAAAGAAGTACCCTCATCTCACCTCCAGATGCCATAATTATAAGGTAAAGGTTCTTGGTGCCAACCCCACCATAAGCTCTTACACCTTGTTCAGTGTGGTACAAAATGCTGCCCCTGAGCTGAGCTGGGGTCTCTGCTGTGCTGGTGACACCAGCATTCACAATGGGGTTCTGGGCTTAGACTGTGGAGAGGAAGCTTTAGCATTAAAAAATAAAATCATGAGTAACCACATTAAACTGTTTTAAGTTGAACATATTTTATGCAACCCCTGTCCTTCCCAAGTGAAATGCAGCTGTGTGGATGTGGTGCTCCTACAGCTTTTGACCTAATGCTTTTATGCAGTAAGGGAGATGGAAAGATGACACAAAGCCCACATAGGATAAAACAGCTTTGCAGCAGGAAAATCAAACCCTCTACATAGCAAAAGCAAGCAGAGATTCAGGACATTGGGCTTGAGCAATTGATCAGGTAGACAACCTTAGATATCTGAGTGGTTGTCTTAGGAATGGGTGACTACTTACACAGATTGTGCAACTGCTCTGCCTCTGCTTTGCAAATACAGCCTGATGTCCAAACAGCAGTGTCTGTACAGTCTGACTCTGTATTGATATCATTTGCATGCACTTTGTAAATAAACAAATAGTGACTCACAAGTGACAGGCTTGGAGAAACCCAGGGCAGGGGTTATAGCACAGGCTAAGTCATCACCTTCTCATCTACCCAGACACACAGTACAGAATGGGACTGGCTGCAGCAGGGTAACTCCACAGCAGCAGCAGCCCTGGCTGCCAAGGCTAAACCCTTGCTCTGACAGCTCAGTGACATTTGGCCTAACTGGCAGCAGCAGCCCTGGCCTGGCAGGGTTTCCCCCAAAGGTGGACATTCACACTATAGCCTCACCCAAAAGCACCTCTGCCCCCAGCATTGCATGTGCCACCCACCCTCCAGATTGCTCCACTGAATTAGCACTGGGCAAATGAAAAAAAGTACAGAAGAGATAGACAGAAATTAATGTTTAACCTTTTCCTGCCTTACGCTACTGGCAAATAGCTGCAGGCAATCCAGGAATTGTTTTGCACTCATTTAGTTTCTACTTGGTGAGCAACTTTGTTTCCTCTGCCATGCAAAGAGCTCCATCAACAGCAGACCTAAGGAAACCAGGTCCCTCATGGATTTAGTATTTGGTTAATTACTTTGTGGTTTGGTTTCTGTTTCTTATGGCTGCCAGGTTCAAGTCTGCTACAGCCTGTTTCTTGGTCAGTGGATTGCAAGGTCTCTATCCGCTGGCTTTGTGGTTTCAGAGATCCCTTAGGAACCTTTAAAAGCTTTACTGTTCTTTGAGCTTTTCACTGAACTGAAGCATGGCCACCACGTTCAAAGCCTCTGGCAGGCAGTCAGCACAACCACAGCACAACTCTATGCCCTAATGGAGTTCAGCTTGAAACAAATGGAGAAGGAAGCCAATAGCAAACAATATCCTAGTCTAGCAAAAATCCTTTAAAACACAAGAGAATTGCAAAACCAAACCTGGAAAGGCACCAAATCAGAAAATTCTTGTTTGTAGGCTCATATCCTCAATTCTTAGAGATGTAGCCTGAACCTCCAAACCAAAGCACTCAAACAGTCATGATCAAGTGACTAGATCTTCAGCCCTGAACATCCAGAGCGTAGGGAAGCTCTTCAGTCCAAGTCTCCTTCTCCTGTCACCAACAGTAGCCAGCCACTACTGCCTGGCATACACCCTCCTGTCACAAGAGGAGACTCAGTCCTTTATCCTTGCAGCCCATCACCATGCAGGACTGCCTGGTACTGCTGGAGAAGCTGGACATAAATGGATGGCTGATTCATGCTGGGACACTGGGCTATTTTCTTGTCCCCCCAGCACGATCTCACCCAACACAAGAGAGCTGTGAAACCGTTCCATGCACGGTCTCACTCCACTGGGCTGAGCAACCAGAGATGTCAGAGGCTTACCTGGAGGCTGTGATGCTTAAGGCTTTCTCTGGTTGTAATTAAGTCACCTCCTAGGAAGGGTGTCCTGCCTGGCTTACCCAGCAGTGTCTGGGCAGGGCTGTGCAGGGACGGAGACAGAGGCTGCAAGAGCCCACTTTGCAGGCTGCAGAAAGAGCAGAGGCATGCAAAGACCATCACATTGAGGTTCCAGTGACCTCATCCTGCCTCCTTACCTCCCTCAACCTGCATCCAGAGGTGCACAGTCATCTCCAAGTCTTTCCTCTCTTGCCCAGCAGGGTCCAGCTGTGCTTCTCATTCATTGCTGCCCTAGGCAGGCCAGGTCTGCACTAGGGCCACTGCACCATTCCAGAGGTGGAAGCCAAGATCTGAGCATTGGAAAGTTGGGAATGTGCAGGAAAGAACAACCCCAGGATGCAGAGGGCTCACTGCAACACAAACAGCAAAGGTGGTTTATTTCTTCAAGCACCCTCTACTTTGAGAATAATTCAAATTAGAAGTTGTTTCATTCACAGGACAACTGCAGGTTGCAAGACAATCGACTGATGGGACAACTGCTTGCTAGCAGCCCAAATCATTCAAGACTCAGGCTGGTGTTAACTTCAGAGACTCTCCATGTTCCAGTACAGCTCACCCACTGCCCACAAGTTTGACAACATCTGAGGCTACAGTAACTGTCAAACTGTTGTTCACGGTTTGGGCAAAAACCTACATTGTACAATACCAAAACTTATCTTGATATTAACAAAGCAAAGTTGAGCAAATGGGAGATGTGCTCTCGCAACAGAAAGCTGTGCAGAGCCCCAGGCCAGGCAGTGTGCTGTTGAGGCCTCCATGTCAAGGGGTCAAGTCCAACCTAACCTCATCTCTTATCCAGACCAACACCAGACACTTCCCAAAGAGGTGCAAGAATCCCAGACTGCCTGCATAGGTCCTGACCTGGCCTCCAGCACCTCAGGACTGGTTTATGTCTGGATAGTAACACCCAAGTTTCCCTCAGGAAAGCATCCCTGTTCATTTCAACACAAGGTTGCCCTGCTTCCCATTTAAAAACCTGAGCTGGACGCTCCATCTTGCTAAATTTATGGTCTCACCAACTTCTGAAGACAATGAGACACACACAAGTAAGCTCAGTTAACCAGTGGCTAAAAGGATTTTCTCACAGCCCAATCATTCTTTAGTTAAGTTCCACAATTTCATGGCAACAAGCCCCAGATAGGCTGGAGATGCTGGGAACAGGAGGTTTTTCCCAGCTACCACACAATACGTATTTTTCCTGGGTGGCTATTTGTTGCTACCAATTGTGCTGAGAACAGCACTGTTCCCTGTGGCACAGTGTATTCAATTTATAATAAAACCAAATAGAGAAAAAATAGGGCAGCTTTGACGAGATCTGCTTGACTCACCCCTGCTGCTGTGTTTCATATTGTTGTAGAATTGCTCCATGCAGGGAGCAATTTAGAAAAAGCTTGATGAGGAAAAGCTTGTGATGAGGAAAGCTCATCTGCTTTCCTTTAAAGCAGCTGCCTGCCCAGGACAGATGCACTTGTCACATATGTGGAGATGGCTCATGCATACTAAAGGAGCAACTCATTCAATAACCACACATTTATGAGACAGTTTCTAACCAAACCCTTCCTCCAAGCACAGATAACAAACCATCCTCAAGACTCTCACCACAAGTACATGACAGCTCCAGCACTCTGCTGTCTCCAGCACACAGCAGCCTCATTGTGCAAGGACCCACCAAGCCAGTGTGACAATCCCAGCCTCAGGGCACCCATCCCCTGCTAATGCAGAAAATCTCGTGCTAGGAATGTACCCTAATCCTACATCTTGACTGAGACTTCCAAGCTGTGTGCAGTACACTGACAGGTCACGTGGCAGTGCCTCCAGCTAGGACACGTCTGCTGCCTGCTTCCTTAATGCTCTGCTCCATGTGAGTTCACAAAGCATGGGAGATGTCCTGTTACTGCAGGTGAAAAAATGTCATTCTGTTCAAAATTTCATTGCTGTATTGCTTCCTGCATTGACTTCTCCAGACTACCATGGTGTGATGAGACAAGGACTGCCTACCCTTGGGTGAGACAGTGGGAGAGCTGGGATCTGCAGAGAGCTCCCCAAATATTAAACAGAAACCACCAAGATCAAGACACTGAAGAGGAAGGACAGTCCAGTCACAGACAGATATGCTTTATCAAGCCAGCACAGCAGATGCTAGTATAAAGCAAGGAGCAAAGGCTGCAGGAGGCGATATCTGAAACAGAGTGAGCAGCTCTGCAAGAACCTGTGATCTGGGAAAAGGTCAGTGCACCTTCAAGCACGAGAGTCGGTGCCAGGAGCCTCCTGCAGCTGGAGAGACTTCAAACACTCAGCTTTAGGCTGGGTGAATGGGGAGGGGACCCAGCAAACAGCAAAGCAGGCGCAGGCAGAGCCATCTGCTCACCGCACAACCAACCTCCCCACACACCTTTTCATCGCCAAAAATGCAGAATACTGAAATCTCATTTTACAATTACAAGATTGTGTTGCCTCACCTTGATTATGAGTGAAGCCTTTGAGTGATTTTAACTTCTCCTGTCAAACCTGGCTGTCTCAAAAGCATGGTATTTCTACATGTTTGAAGGGAAAGAGAAATTCCTTAGTGAGCAGGGAGAGAGGGGAGCTACATTCCTGCTCCTGCCAAGAAAGATCTGCAGCTCTCACCTGCCTGCTGGCTGAGCAGCAAGCACATACACACACACACACTTTCCCAAGTGAGAATTAGCCAGGGCACAGGGCATATCCCACTGAGCTGATATTTATTAGGTGATTTGGGAAAGAAGTGAAAATAGGATATTAAGGATATTAAGATTTACTGCATCAGAGGCAAGTATGAGTGAAGTTGGAGTTCACCAAACCTCCTGTGCACAGAGCAACTTGTCCCTTGCTTAAGTCACAGTCAGGAGTTTATGCTAAAGGCTTTCTCTTTTCTCAGTGGGTATCACAACGTGTCAGCTCTGCTACAAGCATAGTGGAGCTGCCCCAGGGTAATGGCACCAGCACAACACTGAGATGAATTTTGGTTGAGGTCCCAGTTTTACTTTTGGCATCCAAAGGCATTTGCTTGTTCTGTGTCCCCTTTTCACCCCAGCAGGACAGCTGTCTCCCAGCAGGGACTGCTCCTCCAGCACCATGGCACCAGCCTCTGCTGTGCAGACACACAGTAAAGGTAAGGACCAGCAGAACCCAACCCCTCTTTACCAAAACCAAGCCCAAGAAAGTCAGTAAAGGACAAACAACCCCCGACCACTCAAGTTCCTACTGTCTACCTTAATGCACTATCCCCCCATCACAGGGCACACTGTGCTTGCTTTCAGGGTATCACACATCCCTACAGCTGCAGGGCTTCCCCTCTCCAACTGCTCTGCCCAGGGTGGGTAGAAGAACAGGCCATCCTGCCTGCCACATCCCCCAGGAAAGGGGATGCTTTTCCGGAAAGAACTGCTCCGAGGAGGATTCGTGCTAGATTTCTCCTAGTTTTGAAATTGTTTTTCTTTTCCGATTGATGGTGACCTACATAATAAGCAGGTCACTGGAACATGAGAGATGTTTTTCAAGGCAGAGGAGAAAAGCCAGGCAGCTCCCCCTCCATGCGGGCTTCTGAGGACAGAGTGCTACTTCCCTGGGGTCCCATTCCACAGACTCCTTCCTGCGCCTCTGTCCAGAACCAGCAGGAGCTGCTTGGATCCCACTGGGGATATGGACAGAACCTGAGCAGAAAATGAGGCTGGTTAAAGCTCCATGGGGGACTGAGGGAACACAAACCTCCCTCATATGAATGGTGCAGAGGCCACATGCAGTCCCTGTGCACGAGGCTGGGAGCTCATGCAGTGGCCTGGCTGCATGGGACTCAATCCAGTGAGCAAGGCAAGCTCCCACCAAACCAGCAGCAATGGGAGGGAAGAAAACAGCAAGAAGATGCCCGTGGTGCAAACCCCTCCCCAGCTGAAGGAAGGATTGGATTGTAGCAAGTCTACAAGTCAAGCAGACTACAAGAATACTGGAACGAGACATTGCCAGCTGGAACAGTGCTGCACCTGAAAACCTGGCAGGTGAAAAGCAGGGTTAGAAGAGCTTGAACTCAATTTACTTCTCAAGCTCTAGTCATCATTGCTGCTTCTTTATGGGGAGCATCCCTAAAGGCTTGCTACAATAAAGCACAAGCTAGAAATGAGAAAGATTTGAGTAACCGAGAGAAGAGAGGCCCTGGGATAACCTTTCAGTATCCACATGGTTTAAGGTATAGCAGCATGGAACTGGACTGCCTCAGGATGTTGTCTCCAGCACCATCCTGCTCATCTTGCAGCTGATCTCTCCCCTGCTCCCAAGCAGGAGACAGCCCTGTGAAAGGTGTGTGTCAGCATATCCAATCCCTCACCGACTGTGGCACTGCAAGCAGGAAGCAGTGAGTAACCTACCCACAGGTAAAGCAGGCATCTATTAGAGAAATTAATGTAATGTGATCCTGCTGGGGCTCAGAGTCAGTCCCAAAAGGATACACACGGCGAGTAACCAGAGCAGGCAAGGGTAAGGAGCTCTCTCAAACAGCCTGATGGCTCAGAGAGCTCCAGTGACAATAGTGCAAGTCTGGTAACTAGGTCACAGTTATGATCCTTAATTAATCCTGAAGAGACCCCATCTGCCATAGGGAACATGAAAGATAAGGTGGCTCACTAAGCACAGAAGCAGGTCAGGGGTAATGCCAGACCCCAGCCAAGCAGCAGCTGCTTTGCCCAGCCTGCTCTCTGCCAAGCTTTTAGCCAGCAGACACACCAGGCTCTCCCCATCTCCCCTGAGGAAGTGACAGCAGCCCAGAGCCTGTTCACAAGCCCCTGCCCAAACCACACTGACATAATCCATGACACAGGAGAGAGATGAGATTAGAAACAGACCAGGGCAGGCAGACATGAGGCTCCAGCAGAGGAGCTGTACCAAATCCCCATGGACAGCTGAACCCTGGCTCCCTGGGCTGTGCTTCACCTGCAACCCTGCTCTTTTCCCCTACATGTCCCTGTGCTGGGTAAGGGTGCGCTGTCCCAAGTCACTTCTTCCCACATCTCCTCTGGGAGAAGCTAAGAGATACCAGCCTCTGTGTTTGCACTGCCTCAGCTTGCACAGAGGCAGCCACAGCCCTGGGTGCTGCAACGGGGCATCAAGGCCAGTAGAGAAAAGGGCCTGACACTGCGGCTGACACTAGCAGAGGTCACATGCTGGCAAAGCCAGGTTGTTCACTTGGCAGAAAGAGCTGGCCCTGACCATGACAGTGGAGAGCCCATCTGCCAGCACGAGCAGAGACTAACTGAGGGCAAGGGCATGGACGGCTGGCACTTGGGAGAGCAGTCTAGGTAAATGTCATCTGCCCTGGCCTCTACAGCTGGTTGTGTTTTGCCTCTACACATGATCCATATGAATGTCTTGATCTGCTTAAATCCACTGGTGACACAGAGATAAGCAGAGATTATGTTGATTGAGTTTTCAAGCCCTGCTTCTGCTACCTGAGCAATTAAAAAGCAGCCACTGTCAGCAAAAACAGCAACACCTAACAGGACTTGTGAGGACTCAGCACGAAGCAGGAGCATTAAAAATAGTTGTTTCAAAGGAGAGATGGGTGACTAATAAGCCCTACACTGACAACTGTTGGGAGATAGTACTAAAGCCTTGTCTCTGGGGACCCTTATTAAGGTGTCACTTGTGCTCACTACCACCCCCAAAGGCATCATATTCCCCAACATGCACAACTGACAGCACATCAGGGAACAGACACAATTAAACCAGGACAAGTAGAAAGGAGAAAAGCTGCCAAGTAAACATAAAACAGTATTTTTACTCAAGGAAACTTTGAAAAGCAGAGCAATCAAATTCATAGCATATGCACCATCATTATAGACATGCATTGTTCTCCCTCATCCAAGTGCAGCTGGGTGAGGGACTGCACTACTGTGAGATCACCCCATAAAACTGGGTCACTGGCCATCAAACCCAAGAGACAGTGCCAGGACTTTGAGAGGAATGCACTGAAATGCACTTCTACCAATTAAAATATGAGCTTAGGAAGCACCTCTAGTTTATTTGCTCTTGTACTTAGAGCTTTAAATTTCAATTACTTGCTCAAAATCTCAGTGTTCTTCATGGTAAATAATCCTAACAGAGTTTTTACCGTGGAGGAGACAGGCAGTTTTGGGAACGAAGCTGAAATAAACACAGGGAAGATTAGCACCTTTCCAAGACAGAAGCACAGAGAGCACAGGCCTCACAGAGCAATCCATGGTCTCAAAGGCTCACAAGTGAACTCAGAGCTTGCCCCCATTACAACCCCAAAGAACAGCACAGCTGTTTGCTGTGCCAAGCACCAACCTCCTCTCTACCTCTTCCAATCAAAGTGCAAGGCCAGGTGCTACACAAGCCCTGAAGATCCTTCTGGATTTCAGAACCAGAGAGCACAAAGACACAGAGGTTTGCACATCGTCACACGTTAGAATTGTTGGCTCCTGTTTTGTGGTTGAAATGGTGGCTGTCCCCCTCTCAGGCACCCCACCCTCCACTACAGTGGCTCATTCCTGCTGCAGGTTGGAGAGGATGAACACCTGGTCCATATCAGAGCCTGGCCTAGTAAGTGTGCATTGCCCAGCATGCCATCTCTCCCCAGAATTACTTCTTCCACGATATTGTTGCCTCACGAAATTCAGCTTGGCAAAAAAACCCTACCTCACATCTACCTGGACACAGAGATTGCTCAGCACACTCCATCAGAGGCAGAAGAATTAACCTTCAAACAGTGAATGGGCTATGGAAACACACTGCAAAGCAACCTAACCACCCCTCTACTCGTTAAACACCACAATAATACATGATGTGTGCTGTATTTGCAGACTTCAAAGAGCCAAAGAACAGAAATATGAAACTGCCATCAGGGCTTTTGGGGAAACAGTTCAGCCACTGCCAGCAAGAGCCTTGTGCAGCAGAGCTAGTTTGGAAGTTTTCTGATGCTACTGATGGCTGGTGAACCAGTTGTCCTTTGCCCTGAGTTCCCTCTGCACATAGAGCCACCACACCTCACTCTCACAGGGCTCAGTAGCTCCTTCCCTATGTGATCAATCATCCTTACCAGTGCCTAGAGGGGCTGTCTCATGACATGTCACCTGGAGTAACATCCAATTATTTTTATTTTGTATGAATTAATGCATTCTTAAATTTCACAGTGAAAACACAAAGCATCTTTTTGAGATGAATTCTGAATTGCTTTTTCAAGTTAAACTTTGAAGCAGAGACTTTTCAAGACTAGATGTCTTTAAAAAAAAGATACACAAGTACAAAACTAAATCATCACAACTATGCCAGTTTTCCTAAAAGTTTGTGGGATGCCTGCAGGAATTTTTGGGCTGCAAGTCTGAAGAGAATAGATTATCTAATGTATATAAAAGCTCCATAAGATTACCAGAGCTCTCTATAAAACCACAGCACACAGGTCAATCACATGATCCATGACTAGTGCTAAGCCAGCAATAACCCTCCACTCTCCCTTGGTTTGCTCTTCTAGTCAGTGTGACATGGGAAACCAGGCACAGAAGTAAAGAGAATGACTTAACCTCGGGTTTGTATTTTTGCCATTTCTATCTTAATGTCTCAGCTGATCCCTCTCAACTTTTTTGTTATATTATGTAATGTTTGCACTTCCATCTCTTTCTAGGGCATTCCCTAGAATCAGTTTTGATCTTCTTTGTCCAGGGCTGAGACAAGGTGCATTTTCAAGAGAGAACACATGCATCTTCCCTGATTAAGCAGTGAGATTCCTGGAAAGAAGACCTTAAAAGCTCTGAGTTCTTTACCACATCTCCTGGAGACACAAGAGCAACTTATTTTCCCACCATTACCACCATCCCAAGCCAACACAACATGACTAGATTTGCTCAAGCCAGAGACTGCTCGCTCCTTTGAGTCCTCTAGTCCCATAGATCTCAGCTGGAATGATGTTCAAAGCAGCTGCAGAACCATCAGGTCTAATAAACCAATGCAGACAAGGCTGCCAGCAGGGTCACAGTACCCCAAGAAATGTCCCAGCCCAGCTGTCCTGGCATCCTCACCCGCACTGCTCCTGGTACCGCCTGTGCTGCTTGGCAGGCAGAGCGGCCCAGGAGCCTTGGAAGTAGAGCCCAGAGCTTTGCATGACTGAGGCTGTTTGTAAGACAGTGCACACAGAGCACTTGGCAGCTTTTGGGAGAGTTCAGTACAAAAGCAAACAAGGAATGGAAGCCTTGTATACTTCAATAATTTCAATACGTCAGAGTTTCTCTGATCTGCAGCTTTCAAGTTCAGATTTGGAGATATGATGTGCTAATTTCCTCCTTTAATATTTCAGCACAAGGCCCCTTCTTCCCTTCAGCTGACGCTCTTCCCATTTCAATACCTTATCACCACCCTCTAACTTTATCTGTAATCTTCGGTGCACAAGGAGGAATAGTATGTCTTGCACCTCACAGGTTAAGCAACAAGAGTTATTGCAAAACAGCACAGCAAAACCCATGGACAGAATGCACACTGGGAGGTGGAAGCATTTGGAGCTGGACCCCAAGAAGGCTGTAAGCTCATCCTTCCACCTTTCTGGTGTGCACACAGGCTGTGGTGTTACACAGACTCCTCCACTCACAGGAGAGGGTTTGGCTCTGTGAGGTTTTATACCCCCTGTTAGCACATACTTTTGTGCTATTTTCATGTCTGGAACAGCTCTACTCAAATGTGAGGCATCCTTCTGCTCTACTGCTTGGCCACTTCTCCTCAACCCTTTGGATTATTTCTTTCAAGGAGCTAATTCGGACTGTACAACTATAGCATCTAATATTAACCACAACAACTAATTCTAAAACTATAAGGTTTCCCCGGCCATTGACAGAAATAATGAAAGATGAAAACTGCTTTACACTTTACTCTGTTACTGTTTTTTTTCTCCAAGACAATTCTTAAAATTGTCTCACAACCAGCAATACTTAATACTATGAAATAACTGGACAAGGAGAAAAGCCACCCAGGTAACAGAGTTCTGTTGCCTCACTGGGTACTCACTCATGGGATAACACCTACACAGAAACACCCAGCTTGGCTCTAGACAGGAGCAGGATTTTCCCCCACCCTCTCACGTCATCAGCAGGTATTTAATTCTGAAATGCTACTCCTTACTTCACTGAATTTCACTGATCTTTGCAGAAGAAATTATATTATCAGATGCATGAAAGAAGAACAAGCTTTTGCTGAGACAAACAACAACAAGCCTTACTAGTAGGTGTACTGTGACTATTGGACTTCACCGGATGCCTTTATCCCCATTCCCAGGCTGAAAAGGCATTCTTACTTCTATTGCTACACATGGGCAATACAGAAAGGCAGCATGTACAGGCTGCCGGAAATAGCACTGAATAAAAACTGCCTAGTTAGGAAATCTTCATTTTGACAAACGAAACTGCATCAATTCATACAAAGGATTTCACTTCTTGTATCAAACTGAGTCTGTGGTGACTGGGAAGTGAGGACACTTCTATTATGCTACTGCCTTCTCAGGTGTCCATGGCAGGCCCATGGGACAAAGAGACAAGTCAGAGAGATTATTTTTGGTTGTGATTTAACCCCAGTAGGCACCAAATCCCCACACAGCCCCTACTCAGTCCCCCTCTCTCGGATGGGGGAGATAATCAGAAGGGTGAAAGTGTAAAAACTTGTGGGTTGAGATAAAGTCAGTTTAACTACCAAAAAACAGGAAAAAGGCAACAGAAAGAAAACAAATTACATGAAAGAAAACAATTGCTTACCACCAATTGGCTGATGTCCTGCCAGTGCCTGAGCTGTGACAGCCCCAACCAACCTTCACCCTCGCAGTTTAACTGCTGATTTTGATGTCATATGGTGTGGAATATCTCTCTGCTCAGTTGGGGTTGTCCCCTCCCAACTTCTTGTGCACCCCCAGCCTACTTGCTGGCAGGGTAGTATGAGAAACAGAAAAGCCCTTGACACTCCTCAAGCACTATTCAGCAATTACTAAAACATCCCTCTGTTATCATCACTGTTTTCATCAGAAATCCAAAGCACAGACTATACAGCCTGTTACGAAGAAAACTAACTCTATCCCAGCCAAAACCAGCACATTTTTAGAGGACAAGAGGGAGAGAACAAGGTGTACGTCTTCATTTCTAGCAATCTTCTGCCCGACAGAAAGCTCCTAACATTGACATTGCTTTAAGGAAGAGAGCCCATAGGCTCCAGCACAGCTTTTTTCAGTGCTGTGGGTTGATTTCTTTTTTTTTCCAAGGACTTGGACAATCCCCCTTCTGCTTTGACTTCCACCTTCCTGCCAAAGCCCACAGCAGCGTAGGTATAAGCAGCACTAAGGGCTCTCACTAGAGTTACCTGGTATAGCAAAGATGCTTTACTACATAAGCATGACTTGAGTGTGCTTCTGGGTCTAAAGCATTTAAATTCAAAGAGGAGACACACACTTTCCTCCTCTGACAGTGGCCTTCCTATATAGAGAGAAGCAGACTATCTACTTAAATCCTTTCTGGAAACCCCAGTTCCAGATTGCCATAGAGAGCTCTGATTGAAGAGCCAAGGTATTCTCCCCACCCTCTCACACCTTCAATATAGGAAGCACTTGAATTTACATTTTCTAAGGTATTTCTGCTCTCTGTTGAGTAGACTTCAAGCTGCTAAACTGGATTTAGAAGGTGCTGTCTCTGCCTGAGTACCTAATGAGGAGAAATGAGGGCTGAGATACGCAAGGAAAATGACAGGCTGAATAACGTCAATAAACATAACTAAAAATATACTGGTTGGGGTCTACTGGTTCTTCCTAAGAGAAGGAGGAAAACTGTGAGAGAGGAGGAAGTGAGGGTGTGGAGGCAAGTCATGGCAAGTGCAGCAAAGCTCACAGTAGCTGGAAGGATTAGTGTATCATTTCCTGCCATGTGCTGCACAAAGCAAGACAAACTCAACAATGCAAGATGAAATAAAAGACTATCATGAAGTAACTGCTGATATTCTGGATTTAGGATAAGCCACTGCTGGATGTGTTAATCAGCTGGGCTGTGGACTGCAGCAGCAGTGAGGGGTGGTGCCCTTCTGTGGGACAGCAAGGTACCTTGTATGAGGGTGGCAACAGCTTCTGCTGCCTGGACTGAGGCTGACTCACGGCCCTGTGATGGGACTTGCCAGGAAACCAAACCCCTCCGCATCAATGGGCAGCTCCTTGGGCCTGGCAGGCAGGAGAAGTGTCCTGACCCAAAAGCCTTGTGAAGGCCCACCAGCAGTCCATGAATTTTAAGAGATGCATTACAGCAGGGAACAGAACAACTCACGCTTGTGTGTACAGATCTCACCTGGCCCATGTTGGTGACACAGGAGTGCTGCTCAGCCACTCTGCAACACCACCCCCAGCATCCAGCAGCTCCTCCAGCTTGGTCAAGTTCTCTGCTGCTTAGAGGGTTCTAGAAAGAAATGAGATTTCCTGTTCTGTCACATAAAGAAGACACTGGCTCCAAACCAGGAAACGTGTTAAAGAAATTTAGCATGGGAAGAACTGTCACTATGCAGCTGCTATCATAGGCCTCCAATTTTGCCTTAAAAGGTAAATAAACTAAATCCTCTCTAAGAACTGCTGGTCTCAGGGCCGGAGGTGGAAGTTCTCAAATGAAGCCTGGAATCTGAGTCTGGATTAAATCCAGATGTCAGGATCACACCCACTCCCTTGGAAAATTTAGATCTCAATATAGACAGGGGTTTGTGCGTGGGGAGGGGGAATGGTTTTTGTGGCTTGCCCTCTCTGACACTGACTGGATGGGAAAAAATTAGGAATATGCATAGCCCTGACTTCAGAAGTGGGCAAAAGGGATTAGATGTTGCTAATTATGGTGCAGTTATAGCTTTCATTTGAACAGGCTGAATGCAGAAGGGCTCTGACCCTTGCTTTTCTGCTAAGTATTTAAATGCTCTCTTCAGAACATAAAATTAATGAAAAATCTATGAAAGGAGCTACCTGCAGACAAATGCAAGGGCAGATGAATGCTACAAACCTGTGAATCAAGCTCTGTTTCCAGGAATACTGGGTAAAACATGCTTGAGAGAAGAGGGATGGGAGGGAAATATTCAAGGTAACTTACACCTGACCCTACAGGGTAAACCAGCAACATGGAAAGAGACCATCTTCACCAGCAACTCCTCACAGACATCTGCAGACATCATCTTGGATCTCATGGCAGGGGATTTTTTTCCCCCTTTCAGTTTCTCTATGGGAAGCACTTTCTGTTGCTTCTCACCCACCACCCAAAGTGCTGGAATTTAACCTTGTTTTCCCTTAACCTTTTTTTAGCTGAGAAACTGACAAATCATCAGAACAGAATGGGCTTTACAAAACTAAAATCAGCAGCGGTTCTCAGGATAGCTGAGAATCTTCCTTCTCTTCCTCTGCCACTGCAACACATGGGCCTTTCAGGCAGATGAGCTTCCTCTGCTCAATCCATCTGGTCTCAGGGACCAGCTCCAAAGGCTGCTCCAAAGCACAGGTACAGAAAGGAACTACCTGTCTTGTGAACTAAATTTTTTCAGGGCTAGCTGAATTTCTTCTCACACCAATACTATCCCCTCTGCTTAAATCCTGTTCTTTCTTTATTACACGTTACTCTGCCCTTTCTTTACTCCCAAGCAGCCCTTCCTTCTCCCCTGCCCACTGTACCTGCTGTCTCTCTGGTCTAAGCCTGCTTTTTCTCTCTCAGGGTGGGCTCTCTGTTCCCTCCCGGGCTGCCACTGGCCCTGCTGCACACTGTCCTCCTCCTGCAGTGTGGCACACAGCATTTGTGTGGCACCTCATGCCAGTTTCTCCTGAGCCCTGCAGGATGGCGGTAATACACTGCCACAATTAACATCCTTAAACACCGTTTAATTAATCCACTGAAGCCCTAATAAATTTTAATTAACAGCAGCTTTGTTAGTATTTACTTCACCTTCAACATGTAAGCTCTGGCAGTATTTCCAAAGAGAGGACACTGGCAGAGCAGTTGACAGGACACCCTTTTCCCGACTTTTCCCTGCTCTGTTGCTCCCAGAGCTCCCAGCCAGCTCTGTGCACTGACAAGGACACGTTCCTTCAGCAGCCCTCCAAGATGAGGGTCAAGTTAATGTCGTTCTGTTGCTCTGCGCAATTCCTGTCATGTACAAGGTTAAATAAATTCAGCAAAATCAAGCTTCAAAAGAAGTGTTATTGCAGTGTTTGATTAACAGCACAGATTGGAGGGGAGTCTGACAGGAAAGCCGAGCGTTCTGCTCCATTTGGAGATCTCCACGTCATAGCCAAGGTCACCGTGTCTCAGCTGCCAGCCTTGAATGATGTTTGTGTAAAAGGCAGATGCTCTTCAGGCTTCACATGCACTTCTGAATACAAACCCACAAGTCTCTGAATTCCAGCAACCAAGCAGACTAATGTACTTCATCCCTCAGCCCTATGAAATGGCAAGATGCTGCTGTTCAGATTACCAGGATAAAGAAGGATTATCAGATTTCTGAGGGATCTAACCTGCTGTAGCAGGTGTCCAGGCAGACGAGCTCTGCAGCCTCTTGCAGCAGATTTGTGCTCATTTGCACAACACCTTTTCTGGTGCCTCTTACAACAAAACACACGTTCCCTCTGAGCAAAGTACCACAGACAATTAATAAGGGGAAAATAGGAGGAGAAAGAACAATACTCTCAACATACTATAAATCAAACATAAGTGACTTGATTTCTGTTGCTAAAACTGCAATTAACCCCAGGAGCACAGGAGTGATCCCTTAGGCCCAGACACATTAACTCTGCTCTAAGGACACATATCAGGCATCCACGTTAGAATGCTGTGATGTTCCCTCAATTTTTAGAATAACTGATGTGATACAAAGCTCCAGGGTACAGAGTCAAATGCTGATGTTCCAGGGAACAGGGACAGCAGCAATCTCAAACGCAGATCAGGTGTCTTTAAACTTCAAGTACTAACTAACTATTATTTTACTAAATATTTGAGGCATGTAACACTAGCCAAAACCCAGCTGTGGGGGAAGAACCCAACAAAAATAGATTCTTCATAAGCAACTGAACTAATAACTCAAAACATTATCCTGGTATTACCAAATGACCAAGACTCCTGCTATCGTAACTGCTACAGAGGCTGAGGTCAAATACCACTGCCCTACTTTAATAATTTATCTACAGAACAAATTAAAACCAGCACATATGTGGTTTAACCATGCCAATGATGCATTACACTGATAAACACTGAGTTAAGATCTGAGCACTGAGACTTCTTAAATAATACTGTCTTAAGTTTCTAATAAGTAAGAAGTGAACTGCGCTTAAAACTCACTACTAAAACCCTACTAAAACCCAAATCCCACGCCCTGCCTTGTAAAGCCCCAGCTAACTTTTTCAGGGCTTTGTAAGTAATACACGAAGGCAGAACTCTGTCCCATTTCCTGCCTCAGAGCTTAGTAACACACTGGAGCTGACATCAAATCTGACATTTGGCTACGAGGTTTTCCTCCTGACTGACTTACTCAGATCCCAAAGTTTACAAACTGCATGCAGCATCCTCAAAGTGAGTTAGTGGTGAATAAAGGAGGGTCAGGCAAATACCTTGCGGGTTGCCCCCTGTCCTCTGACAGAGGAGTTGTCTAAAGATTAATTCGCAATATCTAAATGCTAACCAACACTTTTAGAAGTGTTTTTTACAGCCACACTGGTGCTTAGCAGACACAGTCCTACACAGGCTTTGTATTTCTCTAATCACTCTACATGAGCACCTACTAGTAACTACACAATGTGACTTCGTGCAAGGCAAGAGCCAAGTAAGAGTGACCTTTAAGAAAGCTCTCCTCCAAACTCCACACCTGTTACAAAACCCACTCCTGCCCCAAAGTGCCCAAGACAGCTCTTGGCTCTCTACCCAAATCCTGTTTTCCGTGAAACTGTTTCACAAAATGAGGGGGAAAAAATGCGTTGTCATTTTTCCTTCTCCGTTCTTTCCACACTTGAGCAGTCAGTGCTTACAGGAAGTAGCACAGCTGTGGCTTGAATGGCTACACACATAAGGAGAACTCCTCTTACCATTACCCCCCGCCAAATACTCTTGTAAGCAAATAAGCTTTAATGTCCATTACAAACCAGAGGATGAAGGGTTCACTTTTATTTGTTGCTGGTTTTTTTTCCTCTTCAAAACCAAGCAAAAAATGCAATGATGGAAGTCTGAGCATCACCGACAGAGAAGCTGTTAGATTCATACCAGCTGTAAGAAAAGTAAGAGGAGTTCAGGATCCCACCACCACCACCCAAGTCCCCGGGCATGGGCTCTGCAGGGAGTCAGAAGTGCATTTAGGAAGAAGATACCGAGACGCGTCCGAGCAACGCTGGATTTCCCCCACGCAGCTGACTCAGAGCTCGCCTTTTCCCACGAACAGGCGCGCTGGGGTGACCCGAATCTCCTGTCCTGCGGGCAAGGGACTCCAAAACTTCTGGGAAACTAGCACTGCACAGCCCGGGGCTCAGGGGAAACCCAGAGCAGCGCTTCCCGTGCGGACCGTGCCCACACAGCCCCCGCCCAAGGCCGGCTGCCCGCTATCCCCCCACAGACCCCCGGCAGTGCCCGAGCCCCCACAGCGCGGCGGGAGCGGCCCGGCCTCCCTCGCACCCTCACCTCCCTCGATTCCCCCGTGGCGTCCACACCCACTCCAGCCCCTCACGACCCGCGGGGGTCTGTCCCTGTCCTCGGGACACCTCCAGCCCCTCACAACACCCGGAGGTCTCTCCATATCCTCAGGACGCCTCCAGCCCCTCAAGACCCCCAGGGCCCCTCATAGGCTCGAGATGCCTCCACTCCCTCACGACCCCCGGAGGTCTCGCCTTATCCTCGGGACACCTCCAGTGCCTCAGGACCCCCGGGGGTCTCGCCCTATCCTCGGGACACCTCCTCTAGACCCTCAGGACGCCTCCAGCCCCTCACACCACCCCACAACACCCCGGAGCCGCCGGGTGCCGCCCCCGGTCCCTCCCCGCGCCTGCGCGGCCCCACCGCGCCTGCGCCGCGCCCCCGGGACTATAAAGGCGGCAGTGCGGGAGCACAGCCCGGTGTCGCCTCCCAGCCGGTGGTGTCACTTTCCCGTCACCTCCGGTGTCCCGTCCGGCAGCGAGGATGGAAGCGGTCGTGCGGCGCTGCCCGTTCCTGGCCCGTGTGTCCCAGGCGTTCCTGCAGAAGGCCGGGCCGTCGCTGCTGCTGTACGCCCAGCACTGCCCGCGCATGATGGAGGCGGCCCCGCCGGCCGCCCGCGCCCTCGCCACGTCCGCCTCCCGCGGGCAGCAGGCGGAGGAGGAGACCCCCGCGGGCCGCCGCGGTGAGTACGGCCGGGGAGCGAGCCCACGGTCACACACGGGCCCCCTGAAGGGGGAAAAAATAACACAGACATCGGCTGTCACGGGAGGAAACTTCTGGAATAGGCAGCGCTGAGGCAGGGGTTGCTTAATCCTTGAAATGTCCGCGGTATCGAAATTTGTGTCTGTGGCATGAATCAGGGAGCGGCCTGTTGGGGCGTCCAGCGATGAGCCCCGGGTGGGAGCCGGGATCCTGGGTCTCGCAGCGGTGTTTCATTGTACAGTGGCCCTTCACGCCAGCCGGGAAGATTCCTTGTGGAATTCTTCCCCAGGCGCTCAGGGGAAGGAGCTGAGGCTTGCAGCAGAGGAAGCTGCATGGCTGAAAAATCTCTGAACTCCTCGAAAGAAAAACCACAGAATCACAATTAGAGTGGAAAAGACCTCTGAGGTCGAGTCCAACCTATGAATGAGCACCACCATGTCAACTAGACCATGGTGTTTAGTGCTACATCCAGTCGTCCCTTAAATCTTTTCCTTAAATATTCCCATTGGGAGTAGAAGAAAGATATTTTTACCCCTCAGAGGGTCTACAGTGCTAGATCTAGCATCTTAAATCAGATGTCCCTTGGGTGCTACTGGGATTTTGTGCTTGTGTAAATAAAATGTGACTGCTCAGTTAAATAGTTCTGAATGGGTCCTGCCAAATGAATTGTAAAAGTAATGGATAAAAAAACTGAAGTCAGTGTATTTAAATGATGAAGCTGAAGTGTTTTCTCTTCTCTGCCCCCATCTCAGAGGCCAAAAATGTCAAAGAGGCGGCCCAGCAGAATGCAGATGGAACCCAGCTTCCTGCTGGCCATCCACCTGCCAGTTCTAGCCAGACTACAGCTACCAAATGCCCGTTCCTGGCAGCTCAGATGAATCACAAGAACAGCAACGTTTTCTGCAAAGCCAGCCTGGAGCTGCAGGAGGATGTGCAGGAAATGCAGGTGGACAGGAAAGGTATGTTCTCTGTGCACTGAAGGGGTGATTCCTCCTGAGAGCTTCTGGTGCCTGACTGGGCTCTGGAGCATGCCAGGCCTGACAGGCACCACTGAAATGATGCAGTTGGGATTATGGGAGACTGCAGGGAAAAGCTGCTGGAGAATGCAGGTGTTAATGACATACCTGTGACGTTGTGCAGGGTTTCCCTGGGTGATTTTGATGTGGGAATAGCGTGAGCTGTATTTTGATGTGCTGGCTGGCTCTAGACGTGTGAGTCAAGCTGTTACACTCACACCCAAGCAGATGCTTAGATCTGAAGAGAACTTTGCCAGGGTGCTGGTTTAGACAAAAGCTTTATATCCAAAGATGGAGGAAAGTGTTGCGACACCAGGCAAGTACCAGCACAAATCCAAGCTTGAAAGCAGGCAAATGGTTTTGGGGTGGGTTTTTTGTGTTTATGGAACTAAAGGGTGTTGGCTGGCTTGCAGTGGTGCTGCGGAAGGGCTGTCCTTCAAAGGAAGGAACTTTTCACCAGTATCAGTAAGGCCTTGCTGCCTGTCTCAGGAGGCTTATTTTACTTTTCTATTTGCCTTCAGTGGCATAGCTTTTAAAAAAATAAACCTGTGCTAACAGAATAAAGAGGAAGCAGCTGACTAGAACTCTGCTTTCAGTTAGGTGTGTACTAATCCTTTCAGATAAATGCTGTAGCTGTATAGTGTGGTTGTGAGTCATGATGGACCAAATACATTGTAAGGAAATTGCTGTTGTACTGTGATTGATTAGCAAGGCTAATCCTTCTGTCTCGTCCAATGCAAATTTGTAAGCAAATAAAATCGTTGATCCTAGCAGGGTCAACATGGGGTTTTGGGCATGTCCTTCCTAAAGATTGAGGTGTTGGTTTTATTTTAAATGTTTGCTTTGCTGAATTCAACTTACTTCACTCTGTTTCAAACCAAACAAACTCACTGGAATTTATTGCAATGTCCTTAGGTACAGAATTTGCCAAAGTACCAAGTACATCCACAGTGAGAAAGCTTGAGACTGAGGGAGAAGAGCAGAGTGGCTTGCTCAAGAAGTTTAAGGATATTATGCTGAAGCAAAGGCCGGAAAGTGTCTCTCATCTGCTTCAGGATAACTTGCCAAAATGTAAGAATGTCTGGCAAAACCCCCAGAGGCCTGGTCTGTTGTGATTATTTCCTTGTGGGCTGAAGTGTCTGTCTCCTTTCAGCTGTATCCACCTTCCAGTATGATCAGTTCTTTGAGAAGAAGATAGATGAGAAGAAGAAGGATCACACCTACCGAGTGTTCAAGACCGTGAACCGGAAGGCGCAGATCTTCCCCATGGCAGACGACTACACTGACTCCCTGATCACCAAAAAGGAGGTGTCTGTCTGGTGCAGCAATGATTACCTGGGCATGAGCCGGCACCCTCGTGTCTGTGGAGCAGTTATGTGAGTAGTGCCATGTTCTTAAGAGGTGTTTTCAAGTTGTGTTTTGTGGGAAGGCTTCTGAACAATTGATTTCTGTACCGTGGTACATAAGTTGCTTCTGATGTGATTCTTGGTGTGCAGTTAAGAGTATGCTTGTTTCTTGAGCTGGGGCAGGTCACTTAGTGTTCAGATCCAGGGCTGCACTGTATGCACTCGTCTCTGTGCTCCTTGGATCTTCCTTAGAAGCCCCCAAATGTTACCAGATAAACTGAATGGTGTATTGCAGCTGTGCTTGGTCACGGATTTCCGACCTTACTGGACTCCCGAGTGTGCAGGTTGCTCAAAGATCCAACAGCTGCTTTTTGCTGCCAGTTCTTTTTTAGAACAGTCCTGATCATGTACCAGGATGTTTTCAGCAATGATCCTTTATTCTTCTGTGTGTCACTCAGCAGTGCTAATGCCTCTCTTGGACTCTCTTTAGGGAAACACTGAAACAACATGGTGCTGGAGCAGGAGGCACAAGAAACATATCAGGAACAAGTAAATTTCATGTCGACTTGGAAAAAGAACTGGCTGATCTTCATGGAAAAGATGCAGCACTGTTGTTCTCATCTTGCTTTGTAGCCAATGACTCCACTCTCTTCACTCTAGCTAAAATGCTGCCAGGTAAGATCTCAAACCACACCTCTGTTGCCACAAAAAAAACAGCCTTGCCCCAAGCTGTTGGGAGTATGTTCTGCAAATAGCTGTCCAAAGTGAGGATTTGCCCTAATCCATCAGCGGAGTATGGTGAGGTGCTGTTTTGAATACCCTGCTTAAGTTCTGTTCAACACAAATCACAGTATCAGCCTACTGAGATTGAAACCTGTGAGCTGGGAACTGCTGGAGGAATTAGACAGGCAGAGAGTCTTCTGTTCTTGTGTTTAAACTCTACCTGAAAATGAGACAGTGGGAATTTATTGTCCTCCCACTGGAGGGGGTGAACTTCTCTCTCACTTCAGAAGTTAGGAGAGTTAGAGAACTGTTTTCTCAAGCTCTCATTTGTATTAGTTTGAATACCTAAAATAAACCTTAAATATTATTCTTGCATCATGACCTGTAACTTGCTCTTTTGATCAAGAGCGTTATTTCAAGAGCAAGGTACCTTTGTTTCCTGAACTCTTCCCATATGTAATGCATTGCTAGGAATCAGTTAATGCTTTCTATACTTAAAATATAAATGGGCTGTTTCCTCAGGTTGTGAGATCTACTCTGATTCTGGAAACCATGCCTCCATGATCCAGGGGATCCGTAACAGCAGAGTGCCAAAACACATATTTCGCCACAATGATGTCAACCATCTTCGAGAACTGTTGAAAAAGTCTGATCCATCCACCCCTAAAATCGTTGCATTTGAAACTGTTCACTCAATGGATGGTAAGTGGACATCAAAGCCTTGTCTCTGCTCCTAGTGCACTTAGTCCTCAAATAATCTGTTTTAGGTCTCAAAGTGTACAGTGCTATAGGGGTTGTTTTAAGGGTACTTCTGGTGTTTATCCAGTCATACAGAAAATCCTAAACTGCCAGTCACTGCTTTGGTTCTTAGGTGCTGTTTGTCCTCTGGAAGAGCTGTGTGATGTGGCCCACGAGCACGGGGCCATCACCTTTGTGGATGAAGTGCACGCTGTGGGGCTGTATGGAGCCCGAGGAGGTGGGATAGGAGACCGGGATGGGATCATGCACAAGATGGACATCATCTCTGGAACGCTTGGTATGCACAGCCTGGCATTTCTGCAGGAGCTGAGGCAGCAAAGCTGCTGAGCAGCCAAATTAAGTGGGTTAGCTCAAAATCAGTCAAGTCAAATGAACTTGATAAGGGTTGCTGGGGCCTAGGGTTTTTCAAAATGCTCAAGGGATTTAAGTGTGCCCCACTGTTTGAAAAGCTTCTGTTAAGCTACTTACACTGCTTTACAAATAGTTAAAGTAGCTTTGTTTGGGGTTTTTCTTTAAGCAAGCTAGCAAAAAGTCCTCCAGTGCCATGTTATACAACTCAAGAAGAAATTCAGGTGAGAATGCTAGTAGAGCAGTTCTCTATATTTAGTAGTACTTAGTTCCTTTATGTGAAATGGAGTGCTCCTAATCTAGAAACCTGAGATGGGGAGTTATGTAAAGAGATTTGGCAAGTACTGAAGCAACTGCTATTATCTGAGTAGAATTCAGGCTCAGGAGTAAGTTTACTGCTGCAAATTGGAAGGTTGTTTAAACAGCTTTCAAAACATAAATAAAATTTACTAGGAAACTTCATGCCTTTGGAACTTAGTCTTGGGTTACAGCCTAATAGGACCAGAAGCGTTCCCCAGACACCCTAGTTCTGTCTGTGGCTGTGTTCTGCACTCTGAACATTTGGAAAGGAGGGCTGGTATCAACTGCACAAATACAGTAACAGCCTTCTGTGTTCCTTAGGAGCATGGGCTATTTCTAGCATCTCTGAAACAGATTATTTTAAATCTGCTGAGAGACTTAGTGTTGATTGCTTGGGGTCACTACTGAAGTCCCTTCTTGATGATTGAGCGTGTAAGGTCTTCCCCAAAATCAAAACTTGAGTATTTGAGAGAGGCATGAACTGTCCTTGCTGTGCAGTAACTAGATCCATGTTATCAAGATTGGCTTAAAAACAAAGCTGTACCATGTGCTGAGTAAATACGAGATTAGCGGGAGGGGCTGGAATGTTAAGTGTGCAGTCAGAATAACCCATTCCTCCAAGCGAAAAGCTCCAATACTTCAAGCCATTCCAGTAGGTGGAAAGAATAAGCCCAGTCACCTTTTTCTTTTTTCTTCCTTCAGGCAAAGCCTTTGGCTGTGTGGGAGGCTACATCTCCAGCACCAGCTCTCTGATAGACACGGTTCGCTCGTACGCGGCCGGGTTTATTTTCACCACGTCGCTGCCCCCCATGCTGCTGGCGGGGGCCCTGGAGTCCGTGCGGACGCTGAAGAGCGCCGAGGGCCAGGTGCTGAGGCGCCAGCACCAGCGCAACGTCAAGCTCATGAGGCAGATGCTGATGGATGCAGGGCTGCCCGTGGTGCACTGCCCCAGCCACATCATTCCCATAAGGGTGAGCCTTAGGCTGCTGTTAGCACAGGGCTCTGGTGCCCGTTTTGCATTTTTGACCCTTTACTGTCCATGGGCACATGACACCATCAGGTGTTAGTCACTGCCTTCACAAAGTTCAAAGTCATCCTGTTGCTCTGCAGTGATGTGCCAGGAGTCTAGCTTAAGCCTGATGTCAATATAAAATAGAGGGAGAAAGTGCATGAAACTCACAGTCTAACAGTGTACAGAAAATAAGGAAACTGCTAACAAGCTAGTAAAAAGATCTGGGTAATATACACCTACCTGCCTAGGCTGCAGAGCTGTTCTTATGCCCAGAGTGCTCTGCATCACAGACTTTTAACCTACCTTTCTGATGTACATGTTGCTTACCTGCCCTATTAGATTCTTACAACTTGCTAAGTTGGACTGACCGTTCTACCAACTCTCATCTTTTGGTTGATCTTGTAACTTAAGATTTCAAACTTCAGGTTGCAGATGCTGCAAAAAATACAGAGATCTGTGACAAGCTGATGAGCCAGCACAGCATCTATGTCCAAGCCATCAACTACCCGACGGTTCCCCGTGGAGAGGAGCTGCTCCGAATTGCCCCTACACCTCACCACACCCCTCAGATGATGAGTTATTTTATCGGTGAGTGCGCTCCTGTGTCAGTGCAGTGAAGATACTGCCTGTCTATGCAGTCTTTGTACTAAAGATGAGACTGGGAAGCATTTAAGTTTTAGATGTCGTGAGCTAGACAGTGTCTTTGCACTGCTGCAGCACACCCTGCACTCTTCCCTGCTTGGAGTGTGATATGTGAAGGCCAGTGCACTGTGACTTGGAACAGAGGGTGCAAGGCCAGTGCAGACCTACATCCAGCCAGGGCTCTGCTCACGCATTGTCCAAACCAATCTTCACATGTTATGTGGATCCCAAAGAATTCTGCTCTTCTCAGCTGAGCTGTTAACTTGTCTTAAACATGGATCTGTCCAGAGAAAGTAGATCCTTCTTGATCCTGTCCGGAGAGGTGATATGAGGATAGCTGACACTTAGTTGCAGCCCAGTTGTTTCAAGAGGTGGATTGTGTCAGAGTGAAATCCTATTATCCCTGCTCACTTGTTAGGAGAATAAATATGCTGACACTTCTGCTTGTCTAAAGCAATCCAGTTTTAAGCTCTGATCTTGATAAACTTTTCTTAACAGAAAAACTGCTGGCTACATGGAAGGATGTTGGTCTGGAGCTGAAACCACACTCATCAGCTGAATGCAACTTCTGTAGACGACCCCTGCACTTCGAAGTGATGAGTGAACGAGAACGAGCCTACTTCAGTGGCATGAGCAAACTAGTATCTGTCAGTGCATGAAAGTAACAGTGTTAGTTGGTGTCTAGCTCCAGTATCGAGTCAGTAGCATTTTTTAATTGCTCAAGTTCTTTTAATTGTAGTTGAAGCACTAAGCTCTGAAAATAAATTTCTAGAGCCATGATGCCCAGTTGTGTTTGTGTGCTTCTCTGTGTCCTTTCCATAACTGGAACTGAAGTGTCAGGGACTGGGAGGGCATTAGTTGGAATAAAACAGTGCTCTACAGCTTAATGCCCCTCAGCTGAACTACTGCCTGTCCAGTGCTTCCTGCATAGGTTTTATTTATTATGAAAAGAGAAAATAGCTTCTCTGAGGCATCTCCCTGAAAGCCTTTGAAGACATGCAGATGTAGTACTACATGCCCACTAAAACTTAAGTACCTTGAAAAGTGTTGTGTAAGCAGCTTGCACCATGTTTTGAGAGTCCAGCATTTAGAATGGATTCTGCTAGATGCTATCCCTGTTTTTCCTTTGCATTTTTGTGCACAAGCATTCCCCTTCTGCCATTCACTACTCCAAGGAAAAAGTGCTAGTGGGGTTAATTAAGTGGTATTTTCTGACTGCCTGACAGAAAACCAAGGTGCTGGAAAAGGAAGGTGTGTTCACCACTGCAGGTGCTCAATGTAGGTTGGCTCTGGCTGCCTCTGCAGGTCTGTAGGAGTTGCTGTTCAGTGCACTCAGAGCTAGACTGGTGTAAAAGCTCAGCAAGCAGCTTAGTAGTTGAGGTCTCTGAGAGAAGTCATGGTAGGAGAACATCAGTACTGCCTTTGCCACCCTTTGAAACCTTAGGCCTGTTACACACAATTGCCATCTTATTTCATGCTTTGGTGAACAGCAAAGGCCTGCTTTGAACAGGGGGAAGTAATTCTCTGGGTGAGCACATGTTTTCAGAGGTCAGTATTTGCCTGAAGTCAAGCAGAGCACTGAACTGCTCCTTGCATGTGCAGGCATGTCCAGGAACTGCTACAGTGGCTTTCACGAGCCCCTGAACAGCCCCTGTGTCCCAGGGACTCTTGTTTTCTGGCTGTAAGGAGCCAGCCTGACACTTCCCTCTGCTGTCACACTCACGTGTGCTGTGAGGCTCCCTCCCACTAGGGATCCATTATAATATCACAGATAGCCATGTGTGGTGGAGATAGAATCCCAAATTAAAACAAAATCATCAGCTCCGTCAGCTGGAAGTCACCACTTGTTTAAGCGTGGACTGAAGCACCCTGCTATTCTCTGAAGAGTTCTTAACAAAACATTTGACTTCCCAGGCAGTCAAGCTACTTTGCAAAAGCCCTTTGCCAGCCAGCCAAGGGGCTGCTGCTGCCTCTGCCACGTGCAGGTGTTCTGTAGAAGGGAGGATGGGACCTGCCTGGCCTGGCCGTGAACCATGAACCATTTGTGGCCCAAGACTCAATGAATAGGCATCTGTTACAGAGCTCTTCCCATTATCTTTTAGGTTATATTCCTACGTTAACTGGAGACATGAAGTAAAAAGCCACAGCTCCTCCATCAGCCTCTCCCTAGGACCTTGTCCTCAGCACCACAACGTGCCAGCAATGTCATTGCAAACTGGCAACAATCAGTGAACAGCTGTAAGCAATCAGTGTGCGGGAGATAACGTGTTGACTCACATATGGCCATAATCTGACAGCACCAGGCCACTTGCATTTCTAGGGTTTTTTTTCACTGAGAGCTTTCAGAATTGGTCCAGTGCATTTTACAAACCAGTTAATAAGCTGTCTTAGGTTACAATGGTGTGTATTCTATCACCATCTTCATGGGATGTTGGGGCCGGGTGGGGCAGTGTTCTTGGCTCATCCCTGATGGCCGCGGGACATCATCTCTAATGGGCCAGTCGTTAGAGCCAGGTGGGGCACTTTGCTTTGCTCATCCCTAATGGCTGCAGGTAATGGCCCATTGAGTCCCACTGATAAACTCCATCCCATTGGGAGATGCCCCGCCCAGGATGAGGAACCAATGTATCCCTATCTGGATATAAACTAGGATTTGAAACACCACAATGCAGCTTTTCCACTGGATTCCCAGAGGAAGAGCAGACCCTTCTACACCACCACTGGACCTTCAGAGGAGAACTACACCTTTCACAGAATCACTGCTTCAACAGAACCACATCTATCACTCCCAGAGGACTGCAACCACCTTCTAAGTGGACTACTACCAACACCCTGACCGACAGGGTGTCAGGTTGTAGTCTGACTCTGCCAGTGTTTTTGTATTATTGCATTTTTCTATTAAATTGTAGTTCTGACTTTGAGTCTCTCACTGATTTGCTTTCAAACCAGCCCAGTTTTTCTTCCTAGTTTTTATAAGAGCAACTCAACACTTTATACTACTGAGGAGAAGAGGTAAGACATAGAAAGGTACCAAATCTCCAAAGTTCCTCCAAATTAATCACAGGAGAGAATCAAACCCCAGTATTCAAAGCTGGCAGCCTTTGAAATGACAGGAACACGAATAACCTCAGCACGTGGCAGTCAGTACCTCCACACCTCTTAACATCAGATGTGACAAATTACCTTTAGCATTGGTGTTGGCAAGCAAGAGTGTGAAAGCAGAACCAGGGCACAGCAAGAGGCCAGCAGATGTCCATCACTTAACTGCAAAAGAAAGATTAATCTAATGGCACATTGAAAGGATAAATTCTCCCAAATAAAAAGGACAAAGAAAGAAAAAACACATATTGTTTCCCAGCAAATAAAAATTGAATGGGGGGTTGCATAAGTAGGGATAAGTTATGTAAACATTAGTTTGGTTCCTGGAAAAAATAATAGAGGAAGTAATCATTAAAATATGTTTAAAGTCAGACAATGGCAGTGGCAGAGTGAGGAAGCAAGAATGCAGCCATAAAGCCATGGCTAACATTTGTCTGGGGCAAAATAATTTGTCTAGTTAAATGTTTCATAGCCCTAAACTCATACCCTCCTCCATTTCCCAACCTATTTACACACCAGAGAAACCTCAGGTGCTACAGGAGCAGTAAAACCATTCCAAGTGCAAGCAGGAGCACGTGTTCCCCATTGCTGGGAGGAGGCTGCAGGGGGGTTCTTTTCGTACCACGCCAGGGACATTATTAACACCACCAAATTCACAGCTCTGGTATCCCTGATGCTTTGCACCCATTTATTTTGGGACACACCCCTTGCACTGCAGCCTGGCCTGCTGCCAGCAGCTGGGATGGGGGATGTGTGGGCGGACTCACCACAAACCACTCTTGTAGGGGCACACACTTCACCAAAAGCCTAATGCAAGGTAGCCCCTGGCCCAGAGCTGCTAGCCCAGTACCAGCATGGCTGGACTCCTGGTTATTTAGGGTGTTCTGTGCCCCAGCCACCCTCCAGCTTGATTCCAAGCCTTCTTCATCCCCAGGTTAGGTTAGGCACCCTCCTCTCCACCCAGATCCCCAATCCTGCACAGTCCCAGATATCCTTACCTCAACAGGTAAATAGCCTTTCACTCCCTGCTACTTCTCCTGCTTCCTGCCATTCCCCAAGGATTGTGGGGAGGGCACGGAGCTCTTGAGAGGGCAAGGGCTCATCTCTCTTTCCCACAGGCACCGGAGGTTTCACAGTCCAGGTGCCAACTGATTCTTAATTCACACATTCAGCTTACAACGAGGTGTAATTCTTTAGCAGCCCTTCTGCTTGAGATCTCAGGGGAGTGGAAGCCAAAGGAGTTAGCTCCTCTGAGATTTTGACCTTTCCCACGTGGGAATGCCATAAGGAAAAGCATAATGGTCCTATCATTTACTTCAGCTTGTTTGTTTGCAGTCAGGCTGGCTCAGTGTGGGTGCTCAGCCACAGCCCCCTGCAGCTGCCCCCTCTGTTTGAAGCAGGCTGTGCCCTGGTGTCCCCTGCCCAGCCAGGCAAATGCCACATGCCCTGAGGTGGCACAAGCCACTGATGACCAAATGTGGGTTTCCCAAACCTCAAACCCCAGATCTTTTGCAAGGCAGCAGCAGAGAGTTTTAGCTCAAACCCTAAAGAGAAGCTGGGACAGGAAAGGAAGGCATGAGATGGAAAGAGCTGGGGGACATGAGATAGGGTGTGAGAGGACAGGTGGTAAGAGAATAGGAAGGGATGGAAGATGGAGAACAGGCTGGAGGATAGGACACAGAATGGGATGGGATGAGACAGGATGAGATAGGTTGGGAAGGAAAGGGTGCCCAGCCTTTGGGCTGCTCCTGGTTGTCTCTCCCGTGACCACGCACTGCGGTCCTTTGGCACAGGGGGGCTGTCACCTGGAATGGCTGCACTGGCAGAGGGGTGGGGGCAGTGAGTGGGACAGGTGGGAAAAGGGGGACAGCCCTCACTCCCCCTCAATATCTGGGCAAGTTAAAAATTACTGAGCACAGAAGGGGAACAAGATCCCAAGGAGAAGGGTGACTCAGCTTGTCAAATGACTCTGGTGTCGTCAGTCCAGGCTTATTAGCATTTATATACAGAGGGAGCTCTCCTGCACCGAGGCTGCTTCCTGCATAGCAGCATCTTCCCTCCTTCTCCTTCTCCTTCTCCTTCTCCTTCTCCTTCTCCTTCTCCTTCTCCTTCTCCTTCTCCTTCTCCTTCTCCTTCTCCATGTCAAAGGGAAACTGATTCAGGGTTGGGGTTTTTTTTTTTTTGTTAAACCTTTTTTCCTAGATGTTTTACAGCTGGCTTTGCAAATCTTCCATCTCGTCCCGGGCACGGAGGGTAAAGAGAAGACATGGCAATGCCCTGACCTGGGTGAGGAGTGGGGGGATTGGTAGCCTGGGATGCAGACAGACCCCATTGCATTCCCAATTCTTCTCTTGGCTCTGCATCCTCCTGCTTTCCCTCCCCATGGCCAGGCAGGAATTCACTCCAGGCAAGAGAACAGCCCCAGGAGCAGCTTTGCAACCTTGCAAAATCATCACCAGCCATTAAAACAAGGAAAGCTGGGCAGAGCAGGGATGCTGCCTCCTGCAGTCAGCTCTACCTCTGGGCTACAGTGGAGTGGCCCAGTGTAAAAACCTCTGCCTGGCATTAAAAAGGCTGTGCCAGACCCCTGGACTAAAGTGTGGATGTTCTTCAAGGTGGTGAGGGCTGGACTCAGGGCAGGCAGGCTGTGAGAGTCCCAGCAATTTGCTTTGCAGGTCTGGAGTCCACAGCTGCTGAATGCCCAAACGTGGGGAACCCAGGGGATCTCCAAAGAGCATCAGACTGTTTTAAAAATACTTTATTCTTTAGAAAATACAGCATTCAGTACAGTGTGCTCTGCTCCCCCCAGCTTCAACCCTCTGACTCTGCCGAGGCCAAGGCTATACCAGCACGTTCACTGCCACAGCTGGAAAGCAGAGGGCAGGTTTCACTGACCCCTTTTCCATCCTCTCAGGGAGGCAAGTGGCTCTCAAGCCCTCGCTGGTAGCCAGCAGCAAGGCGCTCTCCCCGCAAGCCCCCAGTGCAGCCCAAATCACAGTGCCAAGCTCGGCCCATGGAGCCCATGCTGGCCCTTGGTGGCTGGGGACATCCCCGGGGGCACACAGGGGCTGCCATGCTCCCCCACACAAGGATTTGGGGTAGCCCATGTGATTATTGAGACATGAAGCTGCCCCGGCCCAGAGACCCAGCTGAGAACCTGGGGAGTAAGGTAATGGTGGGGTCTGGGGAATGGGGGACCAGGGCTCAGGAACCCCTCAGCTTCCATCCTAAACAGGGATCGGGCTGAGGCAGAGATGTAAAAGCTCCTTCTGAGGGGGAAAACCTTACTGGGGCAGTTCAAAAAGGGGATGCAAACATCACCCAAAGGCAGAGTGACCTTTCTCCAGGTCCAGGCTGAGCTCAGGACTCAGTGGGGAACTTCCACCTCCTGCTGCCTGGCTCTCTGCAGGGAGAAACTCCCATCCTACAGGAAGCAAAGCCCACCCCACAGGGGGTCCTGCCCGCACCCTGAGGGGGTGCAGGATCGCTCCAGGCCTGGGGCAGAGGGGCCGTGCACACCAGGAGCGGGACAGGGGAACAAAGTCTGGAGGCCAGGGGGGGGCAGGGAAAGAAGCATTTTCTCTTTTCAAACAGGAATCCCCAACGCTACCCCCTTCCCTTTGCATAGAGCAGCTTTCAGGTGAGCGCATCCCTCAGTCACCCAGGGGACACAGAGCAGTGGCTGTGACCCTGAGGGGGACAGGAACAAGGCTGGGGTCATGGCTCTGCTGCTCCTGTCCTCCCCCCGCAGCCCCGGGGCTTGCACAAGGACACGAGGAAAAGAAACACCGACAACAACCCTGAACCCTCCCCATCGCTCTGCCCCCAGGTGCAACAAGCCATCCAGATGTTTAAAAAAGGAATGAAACAGGAAAAAAAAGGGAAAAAAAAAAAAAAAAAAGGCTGAGATGGAGGGAAAGATCCCCAGGTCAGCGGAGAGGAAGGCGGGAAGCGCCGCAGGGATGGTGTCCGTTCAGTGCCGGCCCTGCAGGATCTAACTGTCCTCGCCGTTCTCGCCCGGCCCCTTGATCAGCCGCTTCTGTCCCCGCTTGCCCACGGGCCCCTTGGGCTTGGCGAAGGCCTGCTTGAAGGCGTGCTGCTTGGGGTGCACCTCCTCGTACAGGAACTCGGCCGTCAGCTCCGCGCCGTCGTCGATCTCGATCTGCGCCCAGCAACGGGAAACGGGGGCTCAGCAACTCCCTTGGCATCTGACACCCACCTTTGGGGCACCCAACTGCCCCCCAAGCCCACCAGAGGGGCTGGACCAAAGCTGCAGCACAGTCCCCTGGTGATGCCCAGCTCCAGCACCTCTGGGGGGCTCACACTCACCTTCTTGGCTATCTCCAGGCAAAACTCCTGCTCCACAGTGTCCAGCAACCGGCTCTTGCAGCTGGAGTAGAGCATGCGCTCCTTGATGCTGCACTTGTACCCAGGCATGGAGTAGATAAAGACTGCGAGGAGAGAGCAGGGCTTGTGGTGCTGCCCGGGCCCATGGCCAGAGAGCACCAGCTGCATCCCACGCTGCTCATGGCTTTTCCAGGCCAGAGTCTCAGACAACATCCAGCAACATGTGAGCCATCCCATCCATCACCCCTCCCAAATCTCCCCCGGTACTCCTGGAATGCCAGAGGAAACCAAACCATCCACAGAAATCCTGTGCCAGCACCCAGAGACCTGCACTGCACAAGGCACCAAAGGGCTTGCCAGCAGCCACCATGGGAGGGAACTGACTCAAGGAAACTCCCTGATGCATCATCCCTGTCCCCATCCCTGCTTGCTTCCCATGGGACCAACAGTTCAGGGAAAACAGGGATTGGCACAGGCTTGAACCAGCCTTTCCCAGTGCTGAGGCTCTCACCAACAGACTCCAGGTAATCTCCCTCATGTGAATGCTTGTACAGGAAGAAATGGTAGCGAGCAGAGTCCTGAGGGATCCTCTTGGGCAGGTCAGCAATCTCCGTGGGGCTCGTGTGCACCAGGTCGATGGTCTCCCGCTCCAGATCCAGCTTCTGATGGACACAGGGGACAGGGAGCAGATGGGAGTGAGAGACAGCAGCAGGAAGGGGGGGAGTGGGGTACAGAGAAGCCATATGAGGGTCCTACCAGCTGGATGTAGTTGATTTTCTTCTGCTTGAGAGCCTGGATGGCTTGCTGGGCATCCAGCTGCAGGGGGAAGGCCAGGCCCTGCAGCGTCTGGTGCTTGCTCTCCACGCTGATCTCTGTCTTCACCTGGGGATGGAGACCACCTCGAGCGTCAGGGCACAGTGGCAAAGGGTGGGGAAGGGAGAAACAGGAACACCAGCTGGTTCTGCAGCTAAAGGCTTCTCATCCAAGGAGCTGTCTGACACCTCTCTCACAGGGATCATGGCATTAAACCACCAAGAGTCAGCCAGGCTCAGGATGGTGGTGCTTGTGACCATCCCACCTCTCCAGGACATCACCCAGCCCCAGCCATGCACCCCCACACTTCACTCTCAGCAAAGACCAGCTCAAAACCAACGTTTCCCAGCGAGTCCCTGGCTAGGATGCTGTGACCAACACTGGCACGTGTCCTCTCCGACCATCTCCGACTGCAACCTGTGGGTGACAGGGGAAGCCCTGAAATCACAGCACTCAGCTGGGCACCCCGCCCTCCTCAGGGGGTTTAACTGCAGCAGACAGACATTCCCTCCAACGCTGGAGCTGGGGATTGGAGATCCACAGCTCAGAAAGATCCCAGCCGCTGTTTTCCTTACAGCCCCTATAAGGCACAGGTTGTCAGCCGTATCCCGAGCACACCCCCTAGTCCAGGAGACCAAACCCCACTTCAAAGAGGGGAGAGAAAAAGCTTGCAGAGACATCACAATGCTCCAGGTGCCTCCATCCAGCCACTGTGGGGGTCCCTGAGGGGGCTGGGGAAGGGCAGGACGCGGCGGGCACACCATACCTCCTCGGGGTCGGGGTACTCTACCAGCGATGGGCAGCAGCAACAGCCCCCCACCATCTGCCACAGAATACAGGGAGATGGGGTCACCCCCATGGCAGAGGAGCCCCTCCCACCTCAAGACCCCCTCCCAGGGAAACACTCCAGCAACACTACCCCAGGTGCTGTGCAGTGAGCGTGGGTCCCTTTCCTTTGGGATTGGTTTCGGGGATTTTGGATAGAGTCCAACCTTTATGTATTTTGTCTTTCTCCATTTCCCTCCCCCTGATAGAGAAAAGGAAGAAAAGTCAAGGCATGCCAAGAGAAACACAAGAGTTTGAGCTGACATCTCAAAACCACTCGGCAGCACCAAAGTGGGTGTCGTTACAGGCTGCCCTGTGTTACAGCAGCCCCACGCAGTACCCACACCCTGGGGGGACGATGGAGCCAGATGCCCGGAGCAGAGCATGCAGGAAAACACTGCCAGGAGAAGGAAAAACCGGGCATCAAGCGGGCAGAGCAGCCTACCATCTCAGTGCTCGAGTCTTGGGAACAGGAATCCTGCAAGCGTGGGGAGAGGAGACACACTGTCAATGGCACCCGGCACAGGGATGGGTGTGAAGGGACAAGGCATGGGGGACACGTGGATGTGCCAGGAGGAGGAAGCTGCACCCCCTCTCTGCTGGAGGACAGGGGAGGCCAGTCCTGGCAGGGAGAGCAGCAAAAAACGACACAGGAGATGCCAATGCTGGGGAGGAGCGGGCAGGAGAGCCTGGGCAGCCCCGAGCCTGGGCATGCAGGGTCTCCACCAACATTTCTGTGCAGAGCCCATCCCTGCCCCATCTCCTCCTGCCTCCCCAGCCAGGGTGGCCCCAGCCCAGGGTCTGGAGCAGTTCCAGCACTTGCAGCAATAGATTTTGGGCTATCCTCCAACAAGGAGCGTACAGGGAAGGTTTGGGAGGAAAAAACTGTCCAAACCTCTATTCATGCCAAGCATCCTGAAGGATGAGCAGGGTGTTAATGGGCACCTCTTGGGAAAGAGAAATAATTGCTCAGGTGGGAATGAAGTCCATCTGACCTCCAGTTCTGCTGTCCTACCATCCCCCAGGGTGCCGTGGCACCAGTGAGGGCCTGAGGGCAAGCACCCAGGGATTCAGGACACACACAAGCTCACCTGGTCCCACCCTGTGGAGAGGTGCAGCACCAGGACATTACCACTGCCAACACCTCCAGAACCCCACCTTTCTCTCCCATAAACGCAACCAGACCAGGACACTTACAGTGGGACTGTACAGATCTTAGCTCTGACACAAAGCACACCAAGTCCAAAAACACTAAGAGATGGAAATTTGTCCCAGCAACATCAACTCCCCCATATACCTCTGTATTTTCTACTCCTTCCCTTTTCAAAAACACTCCCCAGGTCACAGCCTGGGAGTAGTGCATGGGATAACTCAGCATGTGCAGCAGCCCAGCCTCCCAACCTTGCCAGCAGCAGGCTTGCCTGGGAGGTTTTTTTTTATCTCCTTTTCTTTAGGTTAGATTTTCTCCCCCTCTTTCCTCCCTCCTGGTGTAGTGCTGACGCTCCCTAAGGAGCACTTCTCTGTCTTGGGGCAAAATCCCCATGGGAGGGTTCTGGCTAAGCCTCTGCTCTGCCCACCAACACTGCAGGGCAGCTGTGAAGGACATCCCCTTACACACTGTGATGGCACCCCCACCTTTGGCTCCTCTCAATTCTCCTGTCTCCTCCCCCAGCTCCAAGGCTGCCTTCCTCTACTCCACAGGCCTGCCAATGGGATATGCCCAGCTCCCCCTCCACCCATGCTTCTGAACCTGCAACACTTCTGCAAAGGCTCCCCAGTCGTGGGTGTTGAGCTCAATGCCAAATTCAAAGCCGTTTCTTAGCCCACGGTCTGCTGACAACTATCAGCTCAGTAAAGCTGGCATTTTCCAGCTATTAAAAATACATATATATATATATATATATAGATATAGATATAAAGCAGGTGGCAAATTTCCATGAGCTCCCACCCAGCTATCAAAAAGGGGGTTAACTCACAACATCACCTCTGTCCATCCAATCCTCAAACCACAGGGAAGGTTTGCCTCATGCAGCCTAAAACCTGCTTTCCCAAAGGCTGGGCAGCTCCCTGGGGGATGTGCAAACCTGAGCCCTTCCTTGCTCAGTGTCAAAGGCTGCTGTGCTGGCCCTGAAGCTGCTGCCCTGCAGCCTTTGCCTGTCCCCTTGGATTGTGCTGCCCTTCTCTCCACATCCCCCCTCCACACTCATCTGGTGGCTGAGGAGGATCCCAGGCAGGTTCTGCCTGACCACAAACACAGCCATGTGCAGGGTGAAGGCTGCAGCTCTGGCCAGTGTCTTGGAAAGCTGTGAATCAACAGCGTGAGAGGGGAGGGGAGCTCCAGGTGAGGGGCACAGCAAAGCACTTGTGGGCTGGTGGCTTTTAAAGAAACCAAGTCCCTTGTGTCACTTCTGAAATCCTCATGGACTGGCTGAACATGGGGATGCACAGGATCCTGGACCTTGCAGGGGCCTGGGCAGACACACAGAAGTGCTGAGGTCAGGGGCCAATTCCTAGGTCAGTGCTGGTCCTCACCACTCGTTCCCATGCACTGGATCTGCTCTCCCAAACCCAACTGTCATGTGCAAGCACAGTCCAGGCCCCACAGCCTGTGCACAAGGGATCCTGCAAGCTGCAGGCAATGAATGAGGCTGGAGGCATCACTGCAGTGAGCAGGGTGCTGCAGGCTGTGAGCTGCTCCCGTACACTCCCCCTCAATCACAACCATCTGCTTTGAGGGGCTCCAGAAACGGCCTCAAAGCTGCATTTGCTGGAAGCCCTGAGATTTCCCACCTTGGGGAAGCCAGAACAGCACCAAGCACCCAAATCATAGCTCCCACTGCCTCCTGATCCATGTCCAAGGCTGAGGAGCTGCAACACCAACACAGAGACCCCCTAGCATACCCAGCACTTGGCTGCTTCCCACCTTTACATCCACAGGCAAAAACAGATCCATCTTCATCTCTTTCTAAATGTCAGTGACTCCTCCCTGTGGGCCCAGGCTGACACAGGGGACAATGTACCCCTAAAATAACCCCCAACAAATCAAACAGCAGCAGCACCTCCATCCAGGAGCTGCATCTCACAAAGGTGAGGTGGGAGAGAAGGAGAACGAGGCAGATCAACGAGCATCACAAGCACCACTTACCTGGGCCATATGACCCTGTAAGACACTGCCCAACAGCCCCCCAGAACTACTCCATCCTGCAGCACTGGCCAGACAAGGTGATGGCACATCACAGAATCAGCTGAATCAAAAGGGACCCTCAAGGATCATCGAGTGCAGATGTCCCAAGGTGCCAAACAAGCCACACAGTCACCATCAGCACCTCTCTCTTCTCCAAACATGGGCATCTCCTTGGATCCCTCAGAACAAAGTCCGCCCAGGCCCTCCAGGCTGGGAGCTGGGATAACTCCACTAAGACACACCTGGTGGAGACCACCCCTTGGTGGTATCTCCCAAATGTCCCTCAACTTTGCCACTTGGAGACCTGCTTTGGGAGGTGGAAATCACCCCCAGTCCTGCTCTGGCAGGCAGAAACCTCCTGCCCCCTCTGTGCCAATTATTAATGGCACAAGGTTGACTGGTTTCACATCTCCCATGCATGTCCTGATCCATCCATGACTGCCACAGCCTCAGCACAGGCAGAAGAGAGGGATGCTCCTCTAGAGGAAAGCTCTCCATGCATCCAAGGGAAATCCCCCCATCCCAAAAAACCACTGCTTCCAGGTGGTCTTCCCACACAGCAAGCACATCCCCTTTTCTGCCCCAGAGGCTGTGAAAGGCCAGCAGGGAACAATGGTGTCACAGCCTCGTGTGCCCCCAGCCCTACACTGTGCCACTTCCACATCCTTTCCAGCACAAGAACCCCCAAATTCAGGCTAACATGTGTACTTCTTGGGACAGCATCCCTCATATTTATAGGCATGAAGGAAGTGTACGGGAGAGGATGCTGCTGCAGCTCAAAGATAAGCCTGAATTCTTCCTGCCTTCCATATCTTCGAACTCAGCTCTGGCTTTTGGTCCAATACCCACAGGTTAGAGACCTGCTTTTAGACCCAAACCATCTTCTGTCAGCAAAACACAGTCCTGAGCTCATGTCCAAGCAAGAGGAAAAAAAGAGTAGTGGCAAATTCCTCTTTATGCTGTGAATTTGACTGTGAGAATGCTCATCCACCCTGAGAAAGGCAGGAATGGTTAAAATGGCAGCGAGCAAAAAATGAGCAATCCCTTTTAACTGAATGCTCACTCCCTGCATCCTTCATCCCTTTGTGCCAAGGGCCTCAGGCTCCTCTCCCAGGGCTGTTGGACACCCACCTCTGATACTCACCTCTGTCTGACACCCACCCCTGCAGGACACCCACCTTTATCTGACACCCATCTCTGCAGCACACCCACCCCTGCAGGACACCCAGCCCTGCTGGACACCCAGCCCTGCTGGACACCCAGCCCTGCAGGACACCCAGCCCTGCTGGACACCCACCCTGCTGGACACCCACCTGCTGGACACCCACCTCTGTCTGGACACCCACCTCTGTCTGACACCCACCTCTGTCTGACACCCACCACTGTCTGACACCCACCTCTGTCTGACACCCACCTCGTTGATGCGGATCTGCTGGAGCTCCTGCTCGGCTGCGGTCAGCGGGGCCGGGGCAGAGCAGGAGGACACGTGCTTCTGGTAACCGCTCAGGGACACGTCCTCCTGCAGACAGAGGCACACGGTGGTCATCGCTGCAGGGCTGGATGTGCCCCCAGTCTTGAGGTGGATCTGAGCAACCCAGTGAGTCTCGGGCTCCCTCCTGACCAGGAGGATCAACCTCAAGGCTCTTGGATGCTTCCATGCAAATCCCACACTCAATTTGTCTGTTCTGACCACCCTGCCCCTCCCCAGCCACCCATGGTTGTGACAGTGGGCTCCCCTGACTGTTTCATGAAGCTCATGAGCATGGAAGTGAGAGGGAAAGGGAGAGGCCATAGCCCAGGAGCAGCAGAGGGACCTTGGAGAAGTGCAGGAATGCTCCCTAGCTTCCACAAGGACCAGAGACCCCAGCAGGACTGGTGTCCAGGAGGCCCTGGCTGTGCAGCTCCCTCTGCCCATGGAAGAGGAGGAGAAACCTCCACCCAAGGCAGCAGATAACCCTGGCAGCTCTGGCTGCTGGAGTGACACTGCCACCACCTTGCTGCTGGAGTGACACTGCCACCACCTGGCACTTCTCCCGTTCAGCATAAAACTCCACATCCTGCAGCCTTCCTCCCACTGCTTCCACACTCTCTATCACAGACCACAGCCACGCAGGCAGGACAAAGCAGCACTGGCCACTCAGGGAGCAGTGTGGAGGGACCAACACCCTGCAGTTCCCTCACCAAACACCAGCATCCCACATCCCACCACCCACACTGAGCTCCAGGCTGCCTGCTGAAGCTCAGGGTCAGACCCAAAAGGCTGCCCAGGACCCAGCACCGTACCTTCACTGTGCCAAACATCTCGTCCTTTATGTGCCCCCCGCCAAACTCCTTCTTCACGGTGGCTCTGGTGGCAGCATACAGCATCTTCAGCCGGACCTGCCAGGACAGGGGTGGCACTGCTGTGACACAGGGACACCAGGGACCAGAGAGGTGCCCAGTGCTCACAGCCACCATCCCAGCACAGGCTCCACACACTTCAGCCTCTCCTGGGAGCACCCACTGAGTTTCTAGCTCGGTCTGATTTTTAATGGCAGCATCCCTAGTAGGGAGCAGCTGGGAAAACCCACCAGCACTATTTCCAGGGCTGCAGCCTTGCCAAGCACTGCCCACAATCCAACAGTTTATTCCATGCTTTGCTTCCAACCCCTGAGCTCCAGAGCGCCATTTCCCACCCACACCTGGTTAGAGGAGGCACAAATACCACAGAGCCACTTAGAAGTGATTTTTGCCTTTGGCACTTCTATTGCATCATCCTGCAAAATGCAGGGAAGAGCTTTGGCAAGTGTTCCTGGGCACACTGTGCTTCAGCAGTAAGAGCCTCTGTGGTTTGTTGAAAGACGTACATGTTTTAAATATATGTTATTATATATACACGTGTGTATGTACATGCACACATGCACAAATATGTACATGCATATAAAATTGCATATATATCACTTGTATATATGTTTTTATGTATGTGATCAGTGCACATATTAACATGGCAGTAAATCTAGCCAGCCTATAGATTATACTAAATATATAACAAATATATACATAGGATTATATATATATATACACACATAAATATGTATATAGATGACAAGCACACGTGTTAACACATCAGCAAATCTCAGGCCCGTTACAGAGATGTGCCCAACAGGATGGCATTTTCCAAGCTGTACCACTGACATCCTCTAAACCTGCTCCCATCCAACCAGCCCTCTTGTGCCCACTCTCCAAGAGCTGATTTTTGGAGCAAGGCCTGCATTAGCCTCAAGCAGAGCAGGGTCAGGCTGGAGGCAGATCAGTGTCAGTGCCAGCTCTTCCCAGCAATGGCCAGAGCTGTGATGGGATGTCTCCATCCTGGTCCCACAGCCTGCACCACTCCCCCCTCCACATCCCAGCGCCTCCACCTCCTCATGCAGCACGGCAAAGAGGACAGAGACAGTCCCAGTGTATCTCTAAGTGTCTTAAAAAATTCCCCATCCCCACAGCAATCTCCATTTCTCAACTCGGGCACAGCTACCAAGGGTGTGATCACCGAGGGTGTGACCGCTTCTCCTCAGCCCCAGGGCAAAGTCCCCTTGGCCAGCACCTCCCCCAGCACATCCCTGTCCCCAGGCTGGGTGCCAGGGCCTGGAGCTCACCGGGGAGCTGTCGGGGGACCAGGAGATGAAGAGCCACTCGTAGCCCTGGGCGTTCTGGCTGTCCAGGCGGTACAGGACGTAGCAGGGCTGCTGCTCATCCAGCAAGGGCAGCACCAAGGCGTCGTAGTCGGCATCCCAGCGCTGGGACAGCTCCTTGTGGGCTCCCAGCACGAGCTGCTCTGCAAGGAGAAGGACAGGTGGTGTTCAGTGAGGGCAAGGCTCGCCTTGCAGGACCAGGTGGCAGGTCACTAAGGGGTCACTGCAGCTCCAGCACCAACAACGATGCTGTACTGCAGGAGAACAAGTTATGACCTCGAGTCACATGCAGGAGTGTACATTCCCAGGAATGATCCCCCCAGGAGAGACCATGGGGCTGTGGCTGCTGTGGAGGGCTGGTTTTCTGCAGCCTCCTGTCAAGCATCTCCTCCCCTCATGTGTTTCTCACCAGCAAAGTCTCCTCTCTGGTGACCATCTGTGGCCTCCTCCCATTCTGCTTTCTTCAGCTCTGCAGTCCCCAACCATCCCTCCTTGCTCACAGAGGAGCACAAGACCTCCCCCATCACACCTGGTGAAGCCCTAGGGTCACCAGAACACCTCACCAGGGACAGGAAGAACCACCAACATTTTGGCTGCTGAGAAAAGTAATGGTCTCAGCAAAATCCAGGATGATGAGCCAAAGCTGCTCTCACTGGATTCCCTGTAACCTCACAGGGGTCAAAATCAAAGCTGATACCCAAAGCCCATGTCTGTGGGCAGCAGGGATGTCCCACAGTCCCCAGCCTGGAGGGGGACCATGCTGACAGGAGAGCCCCAGCCTCTGGAAGCAACCTGTGTATTTTACACACACCTCAAGGTATTATTTTCAGCTGCTACACAAGTGGCAGAGGGACTGGGAGCCCTGTGAGCTGAGCACTGCTCAGCTGGGATTTAAACACTGGTGCAGGCATCCTACAGACATGAATCCACACCCTGGCAAGGGTCAAGCCAAGCTTTGGGATGGCTGGGTTGAAAAGTGGTGGTGCTGGAGATACCAGCGTAGGTTGCTGGAAAACAGCCTGTATTTTTATTCCATTTGTAGATGCAAAAAGGTCTGGGGGGAGATTACAGGACTCAGAACAAGACGTAGGAAAATCAGGAGGTACCAAAGCAAAATGTGCTGGGGCCTTGGACAAGTGGCACTTGAGGGTGTGCTTGGCCTGGGATGTGCCCTGCCAGGACCTCTGCCCACAGCCCCACTGGGAGCCAGGGAGCCCCTTGGCTGGGGCACAGCCCTCTCCCTCCCAACCCATTCAGCTCAGCAGTTCCAAATCTCATGGTAGGACAGCTTTTAAAGAAAGTAGTTGAGGAATGAAGCGTTTGGGAGGAATTACTCTCACCCCTTCTCCCCACCCAGGCAGGACATCCCCTATGACAGCAGTGTAGCCCTCCCCTGCCCTGGCATCTGCCACCACTACTGAATGCAGTTATTTGTGCACTGGTGGCACAAGTTGCTGGTTCAGTAACAAGGACAGCAGAGAACAAGGTGCTGGAAATGCTCTACCTTTGGCAAAACTACCTGTTTGAGAAAGAGAAGCATAAAAACCTCAGTGTACTCCTAAAACAAACACAAAGCTCTGTGAATGGATTTGTGCATCACAAAGGCCTGAGATCCTGAAGAAACTGCAGGAATTTCCAAGGGCCAAACCCACTGGCAGCTCGAGGGTATCTCTGTCTGCAAAACAAACCAACACCTCACGCACCAAGCAATCAGTGCTGAGTCACCCCAGGATATTCCCGGGCTGTGACTCAGCCGGACCCCAGCCTGCTGCTGTGAGCTGGCAGCCTTCAACTTCCCCCCGAGCTCTTTGCAGTTCTGCTCAATCCATTCAGGGACAAATTTTCTTCCTTGGGATGCGTCAGAAAAGGGGAAACTCGGAGCAGACGCCCTTCAGCAAAGTTAAACAGCACTGGCCATATCAGGCACTGTTTGTACCAGAGGCTGCTGCTGGGAAAGCAGAGCTGGGAGTGTCTCTGGCCCTCGAGGTGCCCCCAGCACGCCCTGCCTGCAGCTCTGGGGGGTGCCAATCTGCAAAACTCAGTGCACACCATCACCTGTGAGTAAAGAAATGCATCCAACAGGGAAGTCCACAAAGCCAGTCTTGTCCCAAATCCTGCTGACAGTGAGGAGCAGAGCATCCTCTAAAAGCACCCTGGACCACAAGCTGCTCTCATGCCAGGAAACTGCTGCTGAGTCTTCGAGCACATCCTGCTCCCCTGCTGCCTCCTCTATCCAATCTCAGCTCTACCCAGTAGCTCTCCAAAGGCAAAATGACCTCAAATTGCTCCCAAAGCGTTGCTCAGCCACAATGGTGGTCTTGGGGATGGCCAGACACAGGGCATCTACCATAAGGCTCCTTGTACCATCTTCCTCTCCTACTCACTGCCACCTGCTCCAAAATGCCCCAAGACAAATTCTCCACAGGGCAAAAGGTGCTGCAAGTCATCCAGCAGAGAGGGAGGCTCCTCTTCCACATCCCCTGTTCAGGCAGGGCAGCTGGCATGTCCTCCCCAGGCAGCTCTGGACACCTCTCTTCTAGGGTGAGCATCTGTCTGGCTGGCTGTGACATGTCTGGCCACTCATTATTGCCCAAAGGTCCTTCTCTGCTGGGTACCAGCAGGCTGATGTCCCCTGCGTGACAGTAGAGTGGTGGCCCTTCTGCTGACAATGACATTGGACAGATAAATAAATTCCATTCAGCCAGAGCAGAGATGGTGGGAAATGCTTTCCATTGGTGATAAAAAGTCTCCCTCTCTGGCATCAGCCAGAGATCAAACACGTGGCACAAGCCCTAAGCATCCCAAGTCCAGGCTTAGGGACATGCATGACTTATCCTAACACAAACCTGATTCACATTTTTTAAAAGCAAAAGAAGCTGAGAGTGCAGAACTGCTGTCAAAGACACTCCAAAGAAACAACGTGGATGTTTCATCCCCCAACAATGGGGACCTTGCCAAGGACAAAGCCAACACTGCTGAGCCTTGCTGCAGCTCCACTGATGTGTCCCCTGCATTGCAAGTCACGCTGCTCTTCTGAACAGGACGTTGTGGCCTCTCCAAAGGTCAGGTGGGCTCCTTATGACCACAGGCTCCTTACAGCCACATCCACCACGGTGTTTGCACTGGTGGCCCACCCAAGGGAGGTGGTGACAGCAGCTTGGCAGGGCAGTAATGTCCCGTGCCTGAGAAACAAGTCATTCATATGCAATTGTATGAGGCGGAGGTGATGGAAAACCTACACCAGGACAGCTCCCCGCCCGCTGGGGCGTGCAATCAGTGCTCAGCTCTGCTCCCTCCACAGATGCAGAGGCCACCCAAAGGCACCATTCCATGGGACAAACACGGGCAAGGTTGGTGCCAGCCTGTATCCTGGGCTAGGGGCAGCCCCATGGGATGGGATGGGTCTCAGAGTGTGGCATTCCCCACGGGATGCCACTGTGGGCCTGTGCTGGGCACAGGGCACCCTCCTACCCCCCTGCCCCGAGCATCTTCTTGCCAGGTGTGGGATGACACATCCAAGGAAGAAGATGCCTGTGCATCACCCACAACAAAGGTCCCAGGGTCCCTGCAGCAGCCTGTCACAGGGATCCCATAAAAAAATACGACACAGCAGCAGCAAAAGCCCCCACAGAGCCCAGCACCAGTCCCAGGCTGGTATTGCTCTGCTGACAAAGTCACTGCTCCCCACTGGAGCTGCCCTGGGGCTCCAAGAGCTGCTCACCAGCACACCCAAAGTTTGGGCTTGTATTTCAGGTCTGGGTTGCCACATGCCCAGAAGCCCCAGCAGCATTTTCCATGAGGTTTCCAAAAACACAAGCTGGCATCACAGTGCTGAAGAAGAAAGGAGGGGAAGAAACAGAGAATAGATAAAGTGTAAATCAAAGCACTTAAAAATGGGACTTACCGTCCTCAATGATGACCTTGATGAGCCGAACTGAACCATTTCGGGCTTTGGCAAAAAAGTCCCTTAATTCTGTGGTGGCTGAAAGAACCAAAAACATTGTGATCAGATTTAGCAATCAAAGCAGGTGCTGGGTTGTTCAGTGACTGACCAGAAAGGGGATCAACTTGGCAGGATAGAAATCTAAAACTTAAAAAAAAAAAAAAAGTTAAATCTCTGGTGTCAAAAAAATGATAATAAAAAATAACAATAATACAAAACCCAAAAAGCTGGGAGAGAAGTGCTGCGTCTCCCTGAGGCGTCCGAGTTAAATAGCAGCTGGGAGCACATGTGATCCAGAGAACCTGATACTTGGCCTGGGTGAACATAATCACCCAAATTTAGACGATGGCTTGGCCAGTGCAGGCAGGGAGAGCTCAAGTGACAAGCTGAGCAGGGTTGGCATAGTCGGGGTGGCTGGAAGATGTCCTGACAGGCTGTGGTGCCCTGGGCTGGTGGCACACAGCAGGATGCTGCTCCCGAGCGGCTGGGAACCAGCACAACTCCAAACTGGAGATGCTGGTTTGAACCTGAGCCCGTGGGGAAGGGAAAGGCAACAGCCCCAGGGTTTTACTCTGGAGCTGGCAAGGCTTGGACTGCAAAAGGCTTTTGGGAAGCGTTTTGGAGAGCATTCCTCCTCACCTGCTCCCTCAGCACCAGGCAACGGCAACCGATCTTCAGTGTCCTACCAGGAGGCAATTGGAGGCACTGGACATGGGAGGAGCAGCCCACAGCCAGCACTGCAGGATTCATCTGCCCACCCTGGAAGCATCACTGGCACAGAGCTCCCCATCCCACCCGGGACAAGCTCCACGTGAAGGCAAAGCCCAGGAGATGTGGCTCTGAGGGGCTGACCCCACCCCAACAAGGATCATCTCCTGGCCTGGCTCCCCCTAAAGCCACCCAAGCCCTTTCCTGGGTGCAGCCGTGCAGCAAAGGGGGCCCTGTGAGTTCAACGCTGCTGTGCTTGTTAGAAATACTCAAGAAACTGCTGTTGCAAGGAAGAGAGACGTGGGCAGATGCCCCGTAGCCCACAGCAGGATCAGTGCTCGGAATCTCCACCAGCAGCCCCCCATTCCCGGTGCTTTGCTGTGTCAGAGCAGCCAGCAGCAGAAGGAACCCAGAGCCTGAGAGCATCCACAGCTCAGGCACCTGGCAAAGGAAGCAAGCCATCCCTACAATATCCACTCCCTGCAGTCCCTCCAGCACTGGGTACCACGCTCGGCACAGTCCCAGCAGGAGCCTCGATGTTACCTGAGACCCGTCCAAGGGACACTGACTGTCACTCAGTGGTGCCCTCAGTCCCCTGGGGGCAAACCCTGGGCTGGGACACTGCCCACAGCTCCCCCAGCCCCGAGCAATCCCCGGGGAGCTCCCAGGCAACTCCCGCCTGTCCCCCACAAGTGGCATCTCTGCAATGCATCTGCTCCACCAGCTCAAAGCCTGCCCTGATCAGAGGCCTTGGTGGCTTCTCCTCCCACAGAGAGAAGAGGCACACACGAGGAAGAGCTCCCAGGCTGGCTCCCTGCAGGCAGCAGCTCCCATATAAACCAGAGATGCCAACCCCACAGGACCCTGCAGGAATGGGCACACAGACACCCCAGCAAAGGCACGTCACTTCACTCTTTAAAGGCATTTTAGGAGACAAACAGAAGGTTTGCTGGTGTAATCCCACCACAAGCATGCTCTCTCCATCAGCATCAAGGCATGTAGCTCTCCCAGCTCCCAGAGCAGACCTTCACCCTCTCCCAGTGCCAGCTGGGAGCTCAGCCCGCTCCTGCTGTGCCCAACCAGGGACACTGATATTTTCAGCCCCTTTCCCTGTTGAGAGTGGCTGTTTCCTCCTGGCAGCATCTGTGGTTATTGCACACACACAGGGCGGAAGAGGAAGAGAAAAGGAGACATTTATATACCCAGGAAACCTCCTGCAGGAGACAAAAGCTCCTAATAAGCATTAAGTTTCACCAATTCCTATTACACTGCAAAACTAGGAGAGAATAACATTGCTCTTGGATGTTTCTATAACATCAGCTTCAGGGAAGAAACTGGAAAGCTCTACAGCCCTAACCAGCTTGCAGATACCTCCAGTCTGACCCCATCCTTCCCAGAACCCAAGGGCAGGCGGGGGGTGTGGAAAATCAGGAGTCTGGGCAAATGCAACCCTGTAGCCCACCTGGAAATGCTAGGAGTGCCCTGAAGTATTGGATCAACAGCTGGGATGATTGGCAGTGGAGGGGCTGACAAGTGCCAGCCAAAGCACTGGGGTCTGTGTAGGTACTGAGGGGTTGAAGAGGATGAGGAAAAGCCTGGATGCTGCCAGAGAAGCCGAGCACAGCACGGGAAACGCCACAAGGTCTTCCACAAAGGGAGACTGTTTCCAGAGGAGACAGCAACAAAGCTTTCCAAAAAACCTCAGAGGGAGTTCACAAGATTTAATTCTGCTGGGTTTTTTTAAGCAATTTTCATTGAAATAAAAACGCCAGAGTGTCTTCAACGTCCCCTTCTGCCTCTCAGAAGGCAGAGCCAAGAGCCAGTGAGGAGGGAGAGGAATAAACCAGGGAAGGTTTGAGCACGAGCTCAGCAACTGCTTCTTTACAGCGTGATTACAACTTAATTGGCACAGCAGACTTGACGAGATGGCTCGCGTGCCTGAAATATTAATAGAGAAGTCCACAGTCGGCTCTGGAAGAAAAGCCAGGAGACCTCACCCTGGAGATGGCATCCCCTGCCAGGAAGTCTCCAGGACACAACTCAAGGGCTGGAAAACCCATGTGTGGGGAAACCATAAAGACCAAGGGAGAGGGAGGAGCAACAGGGCAGAGGACTGGAAGGGACCCACACATCCAACTCACCCTCTAGACATGAGTTCCTGGAAAATCCTGGAATAAATAATCCAGAAACAAATCCCAGCTGGGCTACAGCCAGTGTGGATCTACTGAGGCCAAGATGCATGAGATCCCTCATGCCCTCCAGCAGAGCCACAGACCTGTGGGCTTCAGGGGTCTCAGCTCAGCTTCTAAGTGTCTCCAAGTGCCAGAAGCCAGCTTGGGAACATGGTGGTGATGGTGGTGAACCTCCATGGCACGGACACAGAACCACATGGATAACTCACTCAGGGAGGTATCAGAGGTGGGATCAAGCAAGGTGTCCTGGGCACCTGTGGTGGGTCCAGGTTTATCCACATCTCCATGAACACTTCTGGCAGCTGCAATGGGAAGCTAGAGGAGATGGAAGTGTGCACCAGAGAACAATTCACCGTTCTCTCAGGAGACTGGAGAAATGGGCTGGGAAAAAAAGAAATAGGATGAAACTCAATAGGAAGCAAAGTACCATAACTGGGGAAAGGACCAGACACAGGGCAGGGTCCAGCAGCTCCACAGAAGAGATGTGGGTCACAAGGCAAGTCCATGTTAGTCACTTCACGTTGCTGCAGGCCAAGTCATTTGTGAAGGCACGAACAAGAGCATGACCACGTTATCTGGTGCTGACAAGGCTGCAGGCACAGCACAAACAGCACACCCAGGCTCAGCATCGTGCAAGGAGCAAGGCACAGCACAGACAGCACCTGTGCCAGAGGGCACAGCGTGCAGGAGCCACCAAAGGAACCGCAGCTGCTTGGCCCAGGGAAGAGAAGAAAAATCATGAACAGCTTGTACTGGTTTTCCAGCCAGAAACATCAAGACCCACCTTGGCATTTGGGAAATCTCATGATGAGGGTGACCAAACCGTGGGAAGGATACCACGTCCCTATCCCTGCCCTGAAAAATGGATGTTGCTGCTTTGAGGCAGCGTGAGCTCAGTGGCATCTGAGGGACCTCCTAGCCTTTCTACAAGGCAGCCTTGCTGTTGACCCTCCTGGCAGACATGGTGGGCACGTGCACTTGTGCCTCCTCAGCCACCCACCCAGCCCAAAATCACCTTCAGCCACTGAGTCCTGCAGCACCTCCCTCTCCCACTTGTTTGTAGGCTGCAGATGAGTTGTCCCCTGTTCACGAGCCACCTGCATTTAGCAGCCTGATAACAGCATGTCCCAGGTCCCCTTGCCCCACACAACCTCCCAGCCCAGTGGCACCTGCCACCCGTTTGGGACAGAGGGCTGAGCAGAGCCAGCTGATGGCACTGGGGCACCCAGGCTGGGTGACTCACAGTGTGGCAGGGAGGAAGGAGATGGTTGGCCAGCAGTGGCCTTTAGGTGGCCCTGACCCCGCAGGCAAATTGCCAGAGGAGAACTGGAGCTGGTGAGGGGAGGGCAGGACGGTGCCTCCCCTCCAGCAGCACTGAGTGGGTGCAGACCAAAGCCTGAACCCCTCCAGCTCAGGGAGCAGCAGATCCTTGTACCTGCTGAGAGACATGCAGTTTGCAGCCAGAGGACTGCCCTGTGCTGGGATGTGCCCATTTGGATCAGTTCAAATTCAGATTTCACTGCCAGGTTTGAAGCATCATGCTTGTCTTAAACTGCTGAACGATGGTGCTTGCGGGTACCACCCTGCCAAACACTGCTCCCAAACTGAGCCTTTTTCTGCTGTTTACAGCCCCAATTAGCTTCTCTGAGCAGAGCCGTGCTGCACGGAGCCCAGAGGGGGAGAGAGGCAGTGATGCCAGCCGTAGCCACAGCAACAGCCACTCTGTCCCTGGGGATGCCCGGGTGGCAGCGGAGCCGCCTGTGAATCCCCGGGGAAGCACCGCGGGGACGGGGATGGAGGTGACAGCCACAGCGTCTCCCCACGCCCTCCCCTCCTCCAGCCTCTCGCCCACTCGTTGGGGCAGCAACAGGTTTTTGCTTCTTTGACCCTTGCCAGTCGCCCCCACGCAGTGCCCAGCTCCTGGATCAATAATAGATGCTCCCTGAAACAGATGCCTCTCTCAATACATCGAGTCAGCTTGCCCTCCTGACGGGAAACCCGAGCCTCCGGCCATCAATCTTTCATTCCCTGGACATAATCTTCAACTCAATGTGACTGCAAGTGGCTGCTTCCCTTTCACTGTCCGGGGTACAACGTGCCTGGGATGCAACAGGGAAACTCGGCCAAAAATCCAGCCACAAACCCAGGCAAAACTTGTCCAGGTTCCAGGGATGCTTGGCCAGACAGAAGTCAAGATGCTGATGAATAAAACATGGTTATACCTGCATTACCCACACTTTCCCTGCCCAGCTCCTGGTCTGGGCATCCAGGAAAGGATATGACTGCAACAGGCACGAAATAGCTTTTTGCTGCTGCTAAAATTCCTTCTTTTCAGTCTATCCCAGTGTAACTCCTTTACACAGTGCCTGCTCAACTTGCTGCAGAGAGCTTTTCTACCGATGGACACGGTTGGCCAGTTTAAGCAGTAAGAGGATTTTATTTCTCACCATGGAAAAAATAAATATGTCCTTGCAGGGAATCTTTTCTGAGGAAAAAAGCTACAGATGTCAGAAGAAAACAGAAAGAAGGAAGTGGGGTGGGGGGAAAAGGGAGCAGGAGAGGAGACAAGCAAAGCTTTTCTCCCAATTTTCTGTGGGGCAAGACTATTCCTGCAGGATTTCACACAGGCAGCTCCTGGTCCTTAGTGCAAATCCTGCCCAGAGACTTTCAGCCCCCAGCCTGACACCAGAAATTTGCTTCTCAACACCTGATTTTCCACGTGTGCCCAGGACCTGTCTTGTCTGCACTTTGCCACCTTGGACTGGAGTTATTCGTCCCTTCCCTCACTCCAGGGAAGGCAGCACTCACCCTGCCGGCAGCATCAGCTGGATCCTGGGGCTGAGTGGTGGTGCAGCACACATGGTCCTTCCTTGCCTGCAGAAGCTGCTGGCTGTTGTTCCTTTTCTCTGTCCAGTAAAGCCACCAGCAGAGCACTGGTTTGTGCATGGGAGGGGTCAGGCACCCAGGGACAGACCCTGGCCACGATCTCATGGCATTTACTCTCTCACTGCACACTTTCCAAAGGATTTCCTCTATCCCACCACTTTAGGTGCTTGACTTCAAGGGGTTTGACCTCTCAGGGCATTTATCTGGTCTTCCACCCGTGCTGCCACTCTGGCCATCCTGAAGTGCCATCCACCTGGATATGGGCCATTCCCCCAGTGGGCATCAACCTCCAAGGTGGCCCCAAAACAGAGCCTGGGTCCGGCTCCTCAAAAACATCCTTGTAGCAGCCCAGTGCCCTCTGTTCCCCCTGAACAACAGGGGCCATGAACCAGCCATCTCTTCTCCTTTGCTGATGGCACCTTGTGACACATCCCTGGTTAGGGGGTGTCTCCAGCATTCCAAAGCTGCCCCCAAATTTGTGTATCAAGGCGTCTCAGGGGCCAGTGCTGCCTGCCAGCACAGCCAGAGGAGAGGGGCTGAGGAGGTGGTGAATGGGCAGGGAAGGGCCTTCTTTCTTCTCACTGAAGAGCCAGGAAGCTGCCTGCTTTCCATGAAGACTTTTGCAGACCCAGCAGCTCCTGGGTCCCACCTCTCTAATCATCTTTTATGCATTTGACAGCATTCTTGCCGTTGTGCATCATGGTTATGCTTCTCCTGAAGCAAACATCCACTCCTACCAGATGCTTTCCCAAAGCAAGATCCAGACCTGGGGCGAAGTGGCAGCTCAGCTGTGGATGGGAGCAAAGGTCCTCCCCCATCCCCAGATCTTGCTGCCTCCCCCAGAAAGAGCAGGTGACCAAACTCTATTTTTGGGTTGAAGACACAAAATGCATTTGATTTCTCTGCTTTTCTAGATAAAAAAAAAAAAAAACAAAAAAAAACCTCTAAGAGACTTTTCCTCTCTGCCCAGTGGTCTTGAAAGAGATCCCAGAAGCAACTGAAAGCAGATGACCTCCCACCAGCATCAAAGCCCCGGTTCAGCATCGCCTTCCCAAGGTTCTAAGCTCAGGCAGCAAATGCTGTTCCAATCTAATGCCACCCAGAGCAAAGCAGGGACTGCAAAAACACTCAATGAATCCTCCCAGCTGTAGCTAAAAAGCAGGTTTCCAGCCCCAGGAAGCCCACAGCACCCTTTGATAGCTTCCAACCGCCTCCCCAGCCTGGCAGTCTCCATGGCAGCCTGGTTTTCTCGCCAGCACCTTCAAGGGAGCTGCCTAAAAAAATAATAATTAGCCTCTTGCCCCTGCATGAAAGGCTCAGAACTGATTGCACTCCCTGAACCCACAGCTCTCACAGCCATTGCTTCCCCTCCACCTGTCTCTCCCGAAAAGCCAGGATGACATGGGAGTATTCCAGCCGGGAGGGCTCCGGGGGTTCCCCAGCACCATGTCACCCTGCTCTCACACAGATCTAGCACAGTGTCAAGCAAAATCCCTCACCAGCTTGCCTGCAACCTCCCCTAAGCCAGACACAGAATCTGATCATAATTCCCCTGGGAGCAGATGTCTTCCTGAAAATACAGGAGAAGTGGGAATGAAAAAACAGAAAACGCTGGATGCACACAAAGATAACAAGGCCCCAGAAACCAGGGAGAGGTGGAAAATCCCTCCTCCTCAGCAAACAACAGACCTCAGTGCCTCAGCAGAGGGGATGAAAGTAGCAGTGGGATTGCTGTTCCTCATTCGATGTGGAATCTGCTCTTTGCTGAGCAAACAGAATAATTTGATCACTGTGACAGGGTGGGGCAGACTGAAATATCCCAAACCCACCTCGGGGGGGTTCCCTCAAAGCCCGGAGCACCCCAGTTGTGCCTCGCAGGCGTTGGAGGGGCAGATTTGCATTCAGAGAGGAAACAGCAGCTTCCCGGAAGAGAGACGGCGCAACAGGGCACGGAGAGAGAACCCAGAGATGCCCAAGATGCTGCCACAGCAAGACCACCCAACACCAGCTACCTTCCACAACCACAGGGAGGTTTTTACAGCACCCCCAGCCCAGGGATCTGCTGCCAGGGCAGAGCCATCAGGTCCATCCCCAGCCTGCACCGCTGCAGCTCTCTGGGGGAAGTCGAGTCCCTTCCCCTTTCCCGCTGACATGGCACGCCACATCCTACGGGACACGGTGCCCCACGGTGACCCCAGCACTGGCCACAGCTTGCCAAGCAGGTGGCAACCAAGGTCAGCGAAGGTCAGTGCTCTCAGAGAGAGCCAAGCTGGCACATCTCCCTCCCTGGCAGCCACAGGGTGCCAGGAAGGGCAGCATGAGCAGCACGGGAGCAGCCGGGCACGGCCAGTGAGCAACAGCCAGCAGCATCCTGGGGCACACAGAGCAACAGACCCTGCCTGCCCAAACCCCACAGACAGCTCTGCAGAGCAGGGCCAGCCCACCCAGAGCTCAGGTGGGTGCTGGGATACATCCTGCTGATTTTTAACTCTTTTAATTATTATATTTTTACAGAACAAGGAAGATTTAATTAGAGTCTGAGCTTCAGGATCTCAGCTTAAGCCAGAAGCAATGAATCTGAACCCAAATGCTGTCAACCACCGGCTCTCCAGAGCAAAAGCAGAAGAACCATCTAAGCATCATTGCTGGCCACTTCTCAGCTACAGCCCCTCCAGAAGCAACTGGAGGGGAAGGATGTTCTCGACCATGCTGAAGAAACAAGGATGCTCATGCCACGAAGGACCAGCAGGCACAAACTCCCACCCTGGTAACCGGAGGGAGCAGTGAGGCCAATGTCCCAGCTCCCTCTTGGGACACGCCGCGGGGCTGGATTCACACTCGACCGCACAGAGCAGGGCTCCAGGGGCAGCTGCTCTCACATCCCTGCTCGCATATTGATTCGGTTACATAAATTATGCAGCACCTCTACTCCTGATTAATATTGCTAATTGAGCTGGCAAGGCGGGGGGCAGGAGGGAAATACCGTGAGGACACGCAGTCAGTCATGCACCAAGCACACTCAGAAATGCAAAAGCCGCCGTGTCGGGGTGCTGGCTGGGTCCTGTGTGGAGCCGACGGAGAAATGGGAAAGCAGGAATTCACTCGGGCTCTCCGCAGCTCCCCTCGGTACGGGAGCAGCTGGGGCCGAGCATCCCCGCAGGCAAGGGAGCGGTGGCCGGGGCTGCGGTCAGGCAGATGTGGGTGACATCTGTCCGAGCATGTCGCGCCGGGTGTTGAGCATCAGCCCAGACAAAGGATGCGGGAGAGCCCCGCACCGGCGGCACCCCGGAGCCAGAACCCCTCCCGCACCTCCTCCCGGCACCCAAACGCTCCGAGCCTGACTCAGTGTCCCCATCCCCCGCTACTCGCAGGAAACCTGCCGGCTCCTCCGGGAAGCTTCATCTTATCGCCCCCATCGCCGCCGCTGCCGCGACACCGCCCGCAGCCCGCCCGGCGGGGCCGGGGATGCGCGGGGCGCGGCCCCGGGGGTGCCGATGGCGGGGGGAGCAGCGGGGCAGCCCAGCCCGGGGCGGGGGCCGAGCAGCGGGGGCAGCCCCCGGGACGGGATGGGATGGGATGGGGCGGGGGGACACGAGCGCTCGGCGGGCGCCGCTCACCGTGGATGCCGGTCTGGTGAGTCATGGCTCCGCTCGGCTCCGCTCCGCTCGGCTCCGCTCCGCCGCGTCCCGGGCAGGAAACGGCTGGGCAGGCAGCACCGCCCGTTCCGGAGCGCGGGGCCGCTCCGCTCCGCGCCGCCCCGGGGCGGGACCGCGGCCGGGGCCGGGAGGAGCCGCACCTGCCCCGCCATGTCGGGCGAGTGGCTGCGGCGCTGGCGGCGGGGCGGCCCCGCGGAGCGCCCCGGCCGAGCCCCGGCAGCGGGGCCGGGCCCGCCGCCCCTCGCCCTGCGCTACCGCCGGCCCAAGTTCCTGCCCGGCGGCGGCGAGGAGGCCCCGCGGGGCGGGCGGGCCGTGCGGGGAGCCGGGCCCGAGCGGGCCCTGCCCTGGGGCGCGGGATACGCCGAGTGAGTGGGGCCGGCAGCGGGGCCGCTCCGGGAGAGCCCCGGGCGGGCCGGGCGGGGTTAGGGGCCCTCCCGGGTGCTGGTAGCGGGGAGAAGCGCAGGTTTAGGGCGTGTGGAGGGTGCGGGGGAGGCTTAGGGGACTCCTGGCGAGGTGCCGGGGGTGGTCGCACCCCACCTGCCCTCGGCTGCAGCCGCCCCTGCCCGCAGTGGCCGCCCGCAGGCACGGCTCGCCCTGCTGCACCATCTGCGGGCGAGGAGAGAGCGGCTTTCTGCTCCGGAGGAGGTTTGGCGTGGCGGAGAATCCTCCAGCCCCTCTCTGGGACACCCCTGCCGCAGGGTCGGCACCAGGGCTGTGACGAGTGGCCGGGGCAGCCCCGAGAGCAGCACCGCTCTTAGCGAAGTGTCTTTGAAACAAAGGAAGGGGAAGACCACATTTTTAGAAATCTCTTGGTTAGCTGTTTTAAATGGCAGAGGGGGTGGATCAGGCAGAACAACTCCAGCCAGGAGCTGTCTCCACGTCCTGGCCAGAGCATATCGTGACCCCATGGTGCTGGGATGGCACAGCGTGAAGTGCAAGGAAAGCACACTCCCATTCAGGGACAAACATTAGCAAGGCTGGAAAGAAAAGCAGGGGTGGTGGTTTCGAAATGTACTGTCAACAAGGAAATAGCACGGTGTGGGCTGCTGATGAGGGCTGCCTGGGGCCAGGGTGCAGGTCTCTGTGTCCCCAGCTGGGCTTTTCCCTGCTGCACATAAAGGACTTACTGTTTCGGTCACCAGCTAAGAGATGCTTGAGTTTGAAAAGGGAGCAGGGAGCATGGGGCTGGAAAGGAGGGACAGGGTGCAGCTATTTGTAGTGGTTGCAGAGGAGCCAGCACAGCTGGCTGGGAGCAGGAGAGGTGCAGTGTGTCCCCACACCTTACCTGGAGTGTTTGCAGGGTTATCAATGCTGAGAAGTCGGAGTTCAATGAGGACCAGGCAGCCTGCTGTCAGATCTCTGTCCGGAAGAGAGAGCCAGGCCTGGAGGAGGATGAGGAATGGCTGATCCTGTGCTCCACGCAGGTATTGCCCCCAGGCAGGCTGTGCTCACCCTGCTGCCAGCCTTTTGCTGCCACCCAAGGGCACAGGTTTGGGAAACACGGGATTGCTCTATCAATCCTATATGCCCACATGCTGAAACCCTTCCTGGGATGTGTTTAGGGGACCCACATACCCTGTGGCCAGTAAATGCGTAGCTCTGTCTGTAAATGCCTTTTCTACTTCCACGGCCCATGACTTGCAGCATTTGAAGTCATCCAAGCCTTTGGTACCCTCACCTTTCCTGTGCTTTCAAGGGCCAGTGTGTATTGCCATCATTTTGGGCAGCGACGTGAGCTGGGCACACAGGATGCTCTCTCCAGCCTCTGCCTCACTTCTTGTGAGATGGCCCCATCTCCCCCAACACACAGGAACAGCACACGAGGGTGGGTGCTCAGAAGATGGGTCTGGCAGAGTAGCATATGGGCATCACTTGAGTTTGAGCTGCACAGGAGATTTACCAGTGGCAGGGAAGGGTAGCTGGGGTGGAAAAGCCAGGCAAAACCCAGACAGTGGCTGAGAGAAACCCATACATTGAGCCTGCCATCTGTACAACCTCTTCAGCCCCTGTCTTGTCCCTCTTCCTCACGGCAGTTTCTGACTGGTCACTACTGGGCGCTGTTTGATGGCCACGGTGGCCCAGACGCTGCCATCATCGCCTCCAACTATTTGCAGTACTGCATCAAGCAGAAGCTGGAGGAGGTTGTGGGAGGCATCACCGAGGCCCAGCCCCCCATGCACCTCAGCGGACGCTGCGTTTGTGACAGCGACCCCCAGTTTGTGCAGGAGAAGCACATCCACGCTGCAGACTTGGTGGTGGGAGCCCTGGAGAATGCCTTCCAGGAATGTGTGAGTACCCCGTGCAGGGCACCAGTCCTGCTGGTCCAGGCAGTCACAGTGTGTCCCTCCCTGTGCCCTGGAAGGGCAGGGTCTGCAGTTCTGCTGCTCGCTGAGTAGGCTGGAGCGTTGGGCCAAACCTTTAAATGTGCAGAGATTACGCTGGGACAGAGCCCAAGGTGTGCCTCAGAGCTGTGTGTTGGCAGTGCTGACCCAGAGCAAAGCTACAGTAGCTCTGTACAATTCCTTAGGGCACAAAGGTGGCTGTTGCCACACTCACACAGCATATAGAAGTTTGAGCTGTCCCCATCACCCTCCTAAAGCATCCATAGGCCAGGAGCCACAGCTCTGTAGGCTGTACAGAGGGAACATCTGTCACTTTGCTGGTTTCCTGTGGCCCATCCACAGTCAGTTTTGGTTCTGGATTTCTGCTGGGAGGGATGAGACTGTGTGTAGAAAGCAGAGCCCAGACCACACCAGTCTCCAAACTTGTTTATACCAACAGGATGAAGTCATTGGCCAGGAGATGGAAGCTATGAACCAGACAGGAGGTTGCACAGCTCTGGCTGCCCTTTATTTCCAGGGAAAGCTGTATGTGGCCAATGCTGGGGACAGCAGGTGAGTCATAATAAAAGGGGGAAGTTGCTCGGTATGAGAGCTGAGAGTTAACCAAGGTTTGCAGCATCTTGCTGTCCTGGTTTCAGCTGGGATAGAGTTCTAGAGAACACTGCTGAAAACCCACTGATGTTTTAAGTTGTGCAGGCACTGCTCAGCAACAGTCAGGTACTTTTCAGCTTCTCACCCCACTAGCAAGGAAGTTTGGGGGCACAAGAAGGTGGGAGGGGACACAGGACAGCTGACTCCAAGTGACCCAAGGGATGTTCCAGACCACATGGCACCATGCTCAGTTTGTGAATTGAGGGGAAAGGTGGCGCAGGGCCACTGCTGGGGAACTGGCTGGCATCAGTCAGCAGCTGGTGAGCAACTGCACTGTGCATCAGTTGCTTTCTATGTTCTAATTATTTCCATTCCTGTCCTAATAAACTTACTTTCTCTCAGCCCACAGATTTTACTTTCCTTTTTCCTAGTTATCTCCCCCATCCCACTGAGTGTGGGGGAGTGAGTGAGTGGCTGTGTGGTGTTTAGCTGCCATGTTAAACCACACTGCTGATTTAATCCTACAGACAGTAAATGTGCAGCCCAGCTATCCCCCTCCTGCCTGGCACAGGACCTGTTGGAAGAAAGGTGCTCTCATGCCTTCTGGAACAGTTTGGGGATTTCAGGGGACTAAAGCTGCCCAGACACAGCATTGTGGTGGTAATGCAGCAGTACACTCAAGCTGGCAGGTGTTTAAAAGTGATGGGTGATTTCCCTCACTCGCCTGTGGCCCCCATTCCTCTGACTGAGCTTGACCACTGTCAAACCAGGCAAGCACAGTTCTCTGCTGCAATAGTGCAATTGCAATGAGTTATTTAAAATACAGTGGCATTTTTTAACAGTTTGGGTGCACAGCCATTCTCTGGCACAGCTGAGCTTTGCCTCTTCCCCCTTGCAGGGCAATTCTTGTCCTGAAGGACAACGTTGTGCCCATGAGCAGCGAGTTCACCCCCGAGTCAGAGAGGCAGCAAATCCAGCACTTGGTGAGTGACTCCTTCCACACATCAGTCAATCCAGCTGCAAGCATCCCACTGGGTCACAGAGGGCTTGTGGCAAGAGCACCTCCAGCTCTCCTTGAAGGCCACTGTGTGGCCATAGTATCAGCTGGCACTAGCCCAGGAGGCCTGGGGTAGAAATTCAGCCAACAGTCTTTAGTATGGGAGATGTTCATGTCCTCATTGGAACATGCTTTCCCAGTTCTGTTCTCCATTCTGCTGCTGGGAGTGCCAGTCCTGAGGCAGAAGCAGCTCTGGTGCCCTGCTCCACTGAAGCAGAACCTGTCCATGCTCACCCCTCCATTTCCTCCTCCAGGCTTTCCTTTTCCCCAAGCTCCTGGATGGTGAGTTCACCCGCTTTGAGTTTCCACGGAGGCTGAAGGGAGATGATGTGGGCCAGAAAGTGCTGTACCGGGATTACTTCATGGAGGGCTGGTGAGTCCCTTCTGCCTGAGGCTGAGGCTGCAGCACAGGGCAGCTTTACCTGCTCACAGAGGTGGGGAGGTGAAGGGAGAAAGGGCACATCCTGCTGGTGAGAGCAGCAGCACAATGGTAGAGAAGGATGCTGTGAGCAGCTCCCTCCAACTGAAGGACCAGGGCCCTGGCAGGGTGGTTTGAAAACAGTCAGGATGGTCCTTCCGGCATCCATCGAGGTGGGGCTGGTGCAGGTACAAGCTGGGGAGGAAGGGTGAGGGTCACCTTGCCCCATCCTCAGCTGCCTGTGCCTGGGGACACCACAAGGGTTCAATCAGAGTCAAAATGCTCTGGCTGGGTTGTACTATCAAATCAGAAAAATCCCAAATCAATAGTGAATTCTCTGTTGCAGGGGGTACAAGACGGTGGAGAAAGCTGACCTCAAGTATCCTCTTGTCCACGGTCACGGGAAGCAGGTAGCTTAATGCTTTACACACTGGGAAGGCACAGGCAAGTGTGCTGGGGGTCCTCAGTGTCCCTGTCACTCATGTCCACTCTGGGGCACTACAGCAGACCCAGAGCTCTGGTGTTCTCCAGCACAGCACAGTCCCACAGCCTGGATACAGCAGCTCCCTTTGCTGCCTGGCTGGTGTAACCCAGAGCCCCCTGGAGCAGAGCCTGCACCCTCCTCCAGAGTACAGCACAGCAGAGAGCAGCCCTAAGGCAGCCTGCCCTTTCCTCATCTCCCCTTGCACAGAAGAACTTGATTCAGATGAGAATTTACTTCATCAGCTCCCACTTGGGACTGCCTCCTTTAGCTCTTTCCCCAAACTGTCCTCCTTGAGGACAGGCTGAGAAATGAGCCTGGACAGGGAAGGAGGAGGTAGGGAGAAGCAAGGACTGCACCCATCCAGCATCCGCCTGCTGGGGTTGAGCAGAAAGCCCCATCACCTCCTCCAGCACTACAACCCACACACCACCCCATTTATGGAGTCAGTGCACAACCTCCTTTGCCAGGACAAAGGGACACCCCCAAACCAACCCAATTGTCTTTCTTCCCATCTCAGATCAAGAGCAAATGCCACCATGGGCTTCCTGAGGTCTGTAGCATTACCCAGAGCACAGCAGGGGCCACATGGAGCCACCCACAATCAGGCTGTCTCCACACTCCCATCAGGTCATTGCTTCTGATCACTCCTCCATCTCCAAAGTCTCCAGAGGCTGTTCTGGGTGATACTTGGAGAAAGATCCTAAAGGCAACACATAGATCAGTCGTGACAAGCCACACATCAGCCTTTAAAGACACCACACGCCGATGTTTCAATCGTGTTTTGCTTTGTTTGGGGCCAGGCTCGCCTGCTGGGGACTCTGGCTGTCTCTCGAGGCCTGGGGGATCATCAGCTCAAGGTCATCGACACCAACATTGAAGTCAAACCTTTCCTCTCCTGCATTCCTAAGGTCAGTCACAGCACATGGGAATTGTAGGCTGGAGTTAACCAAGCATGCACCTTTTACACTTGGTAGGTCTTAGCCTTTCTGCAAGCACCCTGGTCCCAGTGTCATCTCTCAGGGAAGCCTCATCTCCCTGGCTCCTCTGTTACACTGCAGGAATCGTCACAGATTCACTCCTGTGCTTTCCAGGTGAATGTATTTGACTTCGCTCTGCATGACATTAAGGAAGACGATGTCCTTATCATGGCAACTGATGGCCTTTGGGATGTTCTGTGCAATGATGAGGTGGCCCGTGTGGTCAGGAGCTTCCTTGCAGAAAACAGGACAGATCCTCAAAGGTAATACCAGCTTTGCCTTTATTTTCCCTTCCAAAGAACCTGGTCAGACCTAAAGCAGGTTGAGATCCCACTGCTTCCAGGTCAGCTCTGGCATGACTACTCTTTTCTGTGACTTTGGAAATACCTGATAATCTGTCCCCATCCTAAAGTAACAATTACAAAGCTGATGTCTTAGAAAATCTTGTTATTTTGGTAACATAAAGCTGCATCTCAACATTGTTCTTAAGGGGAATAGTTACTGTGTTAGCCCAAGCCTTGCATTTTTCTACCCACAGGTTTTCAGAACTGGCCAAGTGCTTGGTATGCAGAGCAAGGGGAAAGAAGAGAGGCCACCAGTGGATGCTGGATGACAGCCACGAGGCATCCTATGATGACATCTCTGTGTTTGTCATCCCACTACACAACAGGGAAGAGGACTGACTGTCAGAATGACACACAGCACCTCTGTGCTCCCCTACTGTGGTGCCATTGAGCATCAGCCTGAGGGATTTCTGCTGCACATGTACACTCTCTTACAGCAAAACCGTTTGCAGTGGAACCTGAAATGCACAGCCAGCACTTGGCACAGGATGAACAAGATTAGCTCCTTAAGAACATGCAAGAGAAGCACAGTGGGCAGCAAATCACTCCCCTTTCTCATTGTTGGACCAAGGAGAACCTGCAAAGGGGGCCATGCAAGCCAAAGGGCACTCTTTCTAAGATGTTTGTGGTACAGTGACACTCAAATCGTATTTCTACTGATCCCTCTCCCTTTTTAATATTGAACAATAAGGATCAGTTGAGATCCAGCGAGTCTGAAGAGCTGGCTTTTTATCAGACTTGAACTAAGCTGAACTGGATGCATAAGCTAAAGCATCTCTCGTATCCGTTTGCTGTAACGCGAGATGTGCTGAAAACCTGGGAGCTGCTGCCAAGACAGCACAGCCGTGCCTGTGGCATGGGAATGCTGGAGCAGTAGCCCAGAGCTCCTGAGACAGTTGCCATTTGTAGGCAGCACCTCAAACCCAGAGGACACAGCCAGGTGAAGCTTCACCCTGGTGTACAGGAGTCTCCTGTGCAGAGATACGTGCCTTACTCTTGTTTAAGAACACTGAAGTGTATTGGTAACACAATGTACAGATTTCTAACAAATCTTAATCCACACTTGCTGACATGTTTTCTATTCAGGTAATTTCTGACAGCAAAGCAGGTTTTGTAGCAGCAGCGCTGATGAGAACCAAGGTGTTTGAATGCATCAGCTGATTCAATAGAAGAGCTCCAAGTAAAATAAAACCTATGTTGCAATGTGTCTGCAGTGCTGAATCTCAAGCACTTGTTCCAGCAGAAACAGTGCAGCAGACACACCAGAGTTGTCTTAAACTCTGCGGATCTGCTTCCCAACCTGTCTATTAGCCAGGCAAATTCAGGTCTGGACAAGTTTCCCATCTCCCTGAGTCCCCACTTTGGTTTTCATTAATTACACAGGTTCCAAGATTCCCTCGAGAAGCAGCCAAACCCCAGTGTGTGTTTAAGTTCCGCAAGGATGAAAGTCCAAATAAGAGTACTTTAGTTTTTTTCCCATGCATCTTACTGTGGTGTTACTCCTGCTGGGGATTTTGCTCAGACCTGGGCTGGAGAATAATAGCCTCAGAAAATCACAGGGGAGTTCTTGATTTTAACTTGTCTTTGCTTGTCACCTGAAGCATTTCCTTACCAGAACTGCTGCAAGGGCTTGGTGTCAAAAGATGATTTCCTGTAGTGGGAGGATATTCCCCTCCCCGCCCCCCCCCCCAATTTCTCAGCTATTTGCTCGTGGTTTAAGCAAGGGGTAGAATAAAAAACATTTCTCCCCAGCTTCACTTTCCCCCCATCCCCATCCTCTTATGTTTGACCTGAAAATGCACATGAGGATCTCTCATGGTAATGATGCTGGCTGTTGTCCTCCTTTCAGCAGCTGTACCACTACATTTATATGCATTAACTGTAATGATCTAAAATTCCTGTTACTCAAATCGAACAAGTTTTTTTCTCACCTTCTTGCTGAGAAAGAGCTCAGCTCATCCAGACCACAGGGTGCTGTGAACACCTCTTTACCTAGGGCACCATATAAAGAAGCTAGCTGTCACTAGGCTTCCCTATCCTGATACATTTAATTGGCAAAAAAACCCTCTTAAAATGGGCAGTTTATGGAGGGGTAACTTCAAAGAATCACGATTTCCACTACAGAGTTTCTGACTCTCCAAAACAAAGGGAGATTTTTAAAAGTGGGTGAGTTTAACATTCCCCCTCTAAGAAACCAGCAAGTTGTATCACACCGGACAAATGCAGAATTTACAGCACTCAAGTGGTCTCTCTACAAAATATTTATTGGTCACAGCCACAACATTGAATTCTCCACATATGTAGTATTTTGTAACAAAGCATAATTTGACTTTATGTATTTACACTCACTGGCAGATACCACCGAGGAGTCCAACTCCCTATAGCAGCTCACAACCACAGAGACCAGTTTCTGAAAGGCTCGCCAGGTTCCTGCCCCTGACCCAAAACCAAGGTGAAGTCTCTTAAAGTGCTAATACAGCCAAGAGGCATTGGAAAATATACACTGCTGCTTCCAAACTTATCACTCAATTGCTCCTGCACCCTCCAAAGCAGGGATTGGGGCATGAATCCAAGACCTGGGAGCTTCAATAAAGTAAAAATCTTTCAAGACTGACTTGGAGAATTACACCCACAACTGCCTACAGGCCAGGCAGACGTACTCAGCCACCACACTGCTTAGAGGTGGGCTCTGGAGTCTCACTTCCCCCTTGCTTTGAAAAAAGGACATTACTTCATCCCAAAGAACAAGGGAGGGATTTAAATGTCAGATTTGGAGGGGGAATGCTGTTCCCTGCTTGGCCACTCTGTCAGACCTGGGAAGGCTGTTTTTCATCAGATCTGTTTCTCATTAGCAGGCAGCCCTAAAGAATACAGGAACTGCAGCCCTGAGACTCCTAGAGAAGAACGTAGAAACTGAAAGCTAAAAGTTTTACCTTTCCTGTCCAACTGTCTGAAACACACAATCCTCTAGTTCCCTGACAACACTTGGCACATTCCCCTCTTCTAAAGCTAGATGGAAAGCACTCCATGCTGGATCAACAGGGACGCCCGCCTGTGTGGGTGGCAGTGGGCCCTGGGAAGGCACTCAGGCGCCATCCTGAATGGAGCACTAGTGCTGTTGTGCAGGAGCCTGAACATCCCTCTGCACTAAAGCCACTGATGTGCTTGTGTGTGTATTCTCCTAAACCACCCCTCTGGTTCCCTTTCCCTTAAACATTCCATGCCACAACATACCCTGTTTTACAACACTGTAAGCAGAAGAGAGCTGAACAACGACCTCTAGACAAGCGCTCAAACCACTTTAACAAAGGGCTTTTATAGAATAAAAGACTTGCAAATGCTTCCCTGTGAAAAGTAACAAGTATGGCCGGAGGCTGTCTGTTCACTTCCTCAGGCAACAGATTTAAAAAAACTTCAAAGATAATTTACTACTGGATGCTGAAGTTTGACTGTTAAAACACACTACAAACCCCAAATACCTGTATTTTACAAAGCACTGCAAATACCAACGAAGGTAAAAATAGCACCAAGCAGCCTGAAATGCAACACTGCTGATTAAAAGTGACTGAGGCCCGAGAAAACCACCTCCCTTTGCACGGGGCAGTTTTATTTATAGGCAACGGTGGGACAGCACAGGAAGAGGGGTGGCATGAACCTCTCATCTGCATCTCCAGCAGCAGGGCTGTGTGGCAGAGGGAAAGCATCCATCACCCTGTTGGAGGATGGCAAACTCACATGGCAGACGTGCTGTCAGAAATGCCCCATGTGGCAGCAGAGATGAGCCACAACCACAGCACAGATGGAGCACCACGGTGTGAGCCTGCCCCGTGTGGGCAGAGCTCCTGCGCTACCACCTGAACAGAACCAGCAGCGCAGAAATGCTCAGTGCCCATCCCCAGCTCTTAGCACAGCACCTTTCCATGAACAAGGACTGGGAGGGGGAAAAAAAACGGCAAGAAAAAGCAAAACAGAAACAGCTGTTCTACAAGGCATTTACAGTCATGTGTAAATGACTGTAATTTACACATTAATTGAGTCATGATGTGAACTGTATACAGCTGAGATGAACTTTGCTGTAACACAGGAACATCAGGACAACTGACCTAAGGAAAACACTCCAGCATGGTTTGCCAGTATGGAGTGGCACTGGAGAGCAGAAAGAACATACCCATTACTGTCTTGTCACCTTGCCAGCTTTTCATATTTATGAGCAGGGAAGCACATGTGGCTGGGTGAGGGAAAGAACAGACTTCCCAAGCTGTGACCCAGCACAAACCCAAGTGTGTTTGGAAAGGCAAGAATACAGCAAACATTACGTTTTGCCAGGCCTGTCCCAGCTTGCTGGTGGATGCATTCCATGGAAGCAGCATTTCAGGAAAAAGAAACTGGAACTGGGCTTGAAGACCAGCCTGCCAGCTTTTCTGTGCTACAAGCCCCTGAGGCAGGAGAGCACGTCCCTCCCCATCTCTTTGCAGGGGCATTCCTTGGAGGACGGCCACAGCAAAGCAGTCAGCACAATCATGCCTAAGATTTTTAAAACTGATTTCTGACGACATCATCTGACAAAGGATGCATTGCTCTTTTGGAGCCATCACTGGAAACCTCCAGACCAGTAACAAACTGAGTGATGGACTACCCACATGTCAGTTTTACCAACAGAAGGACACCGGTCTAAGCCTGGCATGGGATGAATCTCGTGGAGCTTATTTACAGACCAGGGGGCGGAAAACTGCATCGGTGAAAGTAAACAGCCTAGACACCTCACATTACTGGCCCACATCATATTCTTTTATATCTAAAAGTAAAAAAATATGGCCCATTCCCACTGCCCACCCACCCCATGATATTTACAAGTAAGATCAGCCAAGATGGTACATAAGGAAGATACACAGGCAGACTGTGCTTTCAGTCCCAGGATGGTTTCTCTGTCTTCCTGCTGACAGGCTCCTTTATTGCTCAGGACACTGGCTGCACCTCAGCAGTGCTGGCTGCACCTCCAGGATGTTGACACAGCAAATAGCACGGAGGCTTTGGCAACCTCTGACAGTGGATGAAACCTGTGCAGTTGCACACTAAATTGCCAAAAAAAAAGGATGACAAGATGTATGAGGTACATTCACAGCTACCCACACTTCTGGTGCATGTTCCACTGCAAGAGAATCCAGCATCTGCCGTTGAAAATTGTCAGTGTTCACATTTGGCACAGAAGTATTTGCATCTGTGGACTGCAGTGCAACCAGAGATCCCAGACGTTAAAAACATGCACTTACGGAAAGGAACTGCACGTTCCACGCTGGAACATCAATAGCCTTGTGCACTTACAGCAGGAAAACACAGAACTACAGCTTTAAAAAAATGCCACAAACATTTTGTAGATAAAACAGACTTCACCGCTCTAAGCAATAATACTCTGTCAGTTCCATCTTGGGCTGAAGCCTGCCGGGCATGGACTGGAAGGTAAGAACTTGTAGCACGCTGCTTCTTGAGCATGCCAGGAGGCCAAGAGGAGCAGTCCCCACAACGGAATGCTGTAGATAAATGTAAGACATGGAAAATACACAGGAACAGGAACACAGTCCAGGAGATGTAGGCAATTCCAAAACTATGCTTGCAATGATGTGCTGCTGTTAGCAGTATGGGAGCCATCCCACAGCAGCTGCAGTGTAGGAATTAGTCGTCGATAGTTGGCAACCAGAAGGCCTACAGAGGAGGAAAGAAAACATCTTTTCATAGCAGAACACAAATCCCTCCTACAGCACTCTGTAGGAGCTGCCATCTTCTGAAAGCATACATGAGAGGCACTGAGCCTTCTCAGATTCATCTCTGGAAAGGTCAGCATCTCATGGAGCTCAGAGGAACTTACACCCCAATTCCTTACCATATTGGAACATGCGCTAGCGAAAGTCATGAACTTTGGATTGAACTGCAGACAGGTTATGGGACCTGTGTGTTTTCCATCTAGGACAGCCACCTTCATCCCACTTTCTCCATTCCAAACATGGATCTTCCCATCCTCCGAACCTGAAGGTAGGAGTGGAAAACAAGATATGCAAGATGCACTGGAGGTGAGGAAGGAGAGGATGCAGAGGAAAGGAAGAACATTTTTTTCTGTCAGAATTTTAGGAACAGGCCGGTCTCAACTTCCTAACACAACCTTTAGAGTTCTCCAAGTGTCACAAGGGCAGGTACAAAACATCACTGAGTTAGAACACCTGTATCCAAACAGCAGGTTTGTACCTTTGCACTGCAGAGACTCAACTACACAACAGGGCAACACTACTCAGGCAAAGATGTTAACTACTGTCACCCAGCAGGAAAGGAGAGCTAAGGAGACCCTGGCCAACCTGCACCAATGGGCAGAGGCCAAGTGCTGGGGAAAGAGTCATTGTTCACACAAGTTCTCAGTTCAGACACGAGTAAACGTCTCACTCAGTGGGCACAGAATCAAACCAAAGCCTTCACCATGGAGGGTAACCAGATTTCAATGCACTAAGCCAAATACCAGAAGCTTCCCTGGAGATATCAACTCTCCACATTACTATAATGGGACAAGTTTTTCACTTTAAAATGACATTTTTCAAACTCTGAGGATGAGAATTTTACATTTTTATAATTCAGTTCTGACTCATTTTAAACAGGATTCCTAATAAAAATGCGAAGCATTTTCTTCTGCTTCTGTATTTATGCTTGTAGCCTTTCAGGAAAGAAAAATTAAGCACAAGTTGCAACTCAACCATATGTAAAAACTGAACAGGAACAAGTGGTTGGGACCTTCTACTACTGCTTTAATTTGGAAGAGCACAACAGGAAGGTAAATACATGCAATAAAGTGCTCTCCAGAGACAGACTAAACAAAAAACCCCACCCCTCTTCTCTGTGATCAGGAAGTTCTCAGTCAGAACAAAAGAAAATACATTTTGCCAAGACCATCACTCATACAGGAAAAATGAGGATCTGGATACCAAATTACCACAAAGTTTAACATATTTGATGTATCAGCCACAGAAATAAGAACAAAAAAAAAAAGTTTTAGGAAGGGGCAGCACCACAGAGACTCATCTGACTTGTGTCCACAGGTCCTGTTGGGCTGCAGGTGACTGAAGTGCTTATTTTGGGGTGCCCAAGGTGCAGCTTCAGGCTGTACAGGAGTTTCAAGCTGCTTTTTGCCACCTGCTTCCCTCAAGAGTCCATCCTGCAGAGGGCCAGGGGAATCATACACTGGGAGCCACCAGGCTGATGCCTACAGCTTCTATCGAGGGTTAAGAGTTTGTTCCACAGACATGGGGATTTATAAGAGCCACATGAACCAGCTGCAGCTGCCCCAGCATGTCACCAGTGCAGGAACACCCCTGGGGGTGTACAAATGCAACAAGCTACAAGACCAGTCACCCAAGCATAAACATGTGCTTTGGTCATCAGGAAACAGGGGATGGACACAGCACAGCCACAAAATGCTTTGAGGCAGCACATGAGGGCATCCTAGCCACAGGGAGAGGACCACTAACAAACTGTGTGACCGGTCTTCCCACATTACAAGAGTTTCCTGGTTTCTTATCTATTTTGGAACAGCATTTATATGTAAGAAAAGACTTCCTGCAGGCCTTTTTTACATTTCAGTCTAAAGAACACTGAGCAATCTAACAAAACAGAATGCTGTCAGTGCAAAGAAAGCTGCATTGTATTATTTAAATACATTCTGCTTCCCAACAGACACAGCTTTAGCCCTACATAACACACCTAATTTAAGAGCACTGAAATTCTTGCCAAGAATTATCTTACCTATCATGATGAACTGAGAGTCTGGTGTGAATGATGCCTCCAGCGTGACAGCCTTACTATTGTTATAACCCTATGGCACAAAACAGGAGAACAGGTAGTAGAGAGTGTGTCCACAGCAATCTCACAACCAAAGAGCACCTGCTCCCCAAAGTAACACCAAGTTTTCCAGGAAGTACCACAGGCAGCAGGCTCACCCCAAACGTGTGCAGCACAGCTCCTTTGAAGGCATCGATCAGCCGAATGAAGCCGCCGTTGGTCGAGATGAGGATGAGCTTCCCGTCGTTGCTGAACTTGAGGCCTGTCCACTCACACGTCCGGTCATATTGCATCTTAAATGTAGCAAAAGGCCCCTGCAGAGAGAAAAATGGGAAACGTGAGGAAGACTATGCACTGCTGTTAACAAAAATTAACATTGCTTTTAACCTTAGCACAGGAAAACATTTCAGATTTTTTAGAAGAAAATCCTTAGCCCTAAGACACCACAAGACAGAGTCAAGGCAAACTTGTCACTGCATGTGTAAGTTTCAACATATGAATCCGGTTTTCAAAACAAGAAAAGAGCACAATAGGCTGTTTCAATCCAATAGTTTCATACTCTACCACAGTCAACAGCAGAAATTAAATTAAGGTAGGAAGAAGTTTTCAAGCAAGGCTGCTGAATGAAGTTAGAGAAAGAGTTTGAGCCAGTGTAATCATCATCTGAGATTTGAAAACCATGGACCTAATTATGCTCAGTGCTTATTCAGTTCAGCTGCCCATACCAGTAAAGTTTCCTTTGAAACTTCCATTCTTCCTGACAGTCTTGGCTCAATCTTTGCCAGTGCTCTTCCAGAATAAGCAGAAAGGAAAGAAAGGCCAAAACTGCACAAAAAGAGGCTGAACTGGAGTTTGGAGCAGGTTCAAGATTTAGCACTTTAACACTGGTTATCTCAGGATTTGTACCTCTTTCTGTCCATGAGATGAGCTTACTGGGCTTACTGAGAGAACTCTCTGGATGCCAAGGAGGCACCCCAGACAGCAAGCTTGAGTACACAAATCCAGCCTCTGAGCACTGAGTTTAGATTACTTCTTGCAAGATCAAAACTGTAAGAAAGGAAGTTAGGTTATCACACCTTGTCAAAAGAACGGAGATCATAAAGCTTCACCATTTCAGAATTGACTCCAGCAGCAAAAATCAACCCTTCTGGGTCAAAAGAACACACAGGCTTCCCTTGGAGATGCATTAAACCCTGGAAATAGAAATAGCCAGAATTATTTTGCAAGACTGATGCTCACGTTTCTACCACCACCCTTTGAGCCCACTGTGAGCAGGACAGCAGACATGGGGTGGAACAAATTAAGTTCAATTGTAAATACTGAGGTTCTACAAAGGTTCAGAACTCAGCTTTCTCAACTTCAGGTCCTCAAACAGAGCTTCCAATTTGCTTCAGTGACAAAGTCTACACCAAAACAAATCAAAACCTCATTCATGGTGTCATAGATTCCAAAAGTTCCCAGAGAAGGGAGGCTCATATGGCTGTGTTAATAACCATAGCAGGCAGCACCACAAAACACAGCTGCTGGGATCAACAGCAATGCTCTACTAGTTATGGCTGCACAAGAGGGGGAAAAAAAAGTACTTTGAAAGCAAGGGAATATCACTGCTGAGCTTCCCATGCCTCTTTAATGAAAATCCATACCTGCTGGAAGCCAACACACCCTACATATTAAAAACGACAGGTTACTACTAGTGCTTATTTTTAATGGTACCTTTTCCTTAAGTCACATCGTAGAAAATTTGATAAAATTTGGTAAAAGCCAACAAAATATGTAGTTTTCTGTATCCTGACCAGCAGTCTGTGCATGTTAGTCAAAAGTTTTTAAGAACTGTATGCACGTAAACAAGAACAGATCTTTGATTAAATCCATAACACATTTAACAAGTTTCTGCACTTTTCTTTCGTTCTGCATTCTTCTCTAGATAAAGTCCAGAGATTTTACTACTTCTCTTCTTTCCCACATAGGTGATTTTCCCTGTGGTCTCTGAAGGTGAGGCAGTGAGCTTAGCCAGTGCTCAGGGCCCTAGTGAGTGGGCCAGCTCTGGTTTCCTGGGAATATTTTCAGGCAGTATGGCTGCCATCTCACGGACCAACTGAAAACTACAAGTAACACTTCCTCAACCTGTTTCCTAAACTTGGCTGGATGCAGCTTCCAATCACAAGTCCTAGTTTTACCATTCTTACAAGTTCAGGCATTAGCATAAATCACAGAATTGCTACTGCACTTATAACCCTATCTCATCTGCAGCAACTTGGAGATGGAGATTCATCCCAAGGGAAACCTACACACTGGAGTTAAAGGCATACTCCCAAGAAAAAAAGAATTAAGATCTGCCAGAAAAGGCTTAGTTTGAAGAACAATAAAAACATTTTGTAAGAAATGTAACTTTTTTCCTTCTCTTTCATTTATAGTTCCATCATCTGGAATAAGCAAAGAGCCCTCTCTCATTAGCAAAATGGTTCTGGGGAGATGGGGAAACATGGGAGCACAACACAAGGTATCCAGATACCAGGACAGAACAACCCAGCATCACTAAAGGTGGAGATCCTACTTCAAATCTTTCATTCCTGCCACTGCTGCCAGTTCTGGTATTTTTCTCAGCCCTTACAAGCCTGTTTCCACTAAAAAAAAAAAAAGTAAAGTATTCCAGCAAAATAAGTAAACAAAAATAAACAGAGTTCTGTCTCGCTAGCAAGACAAATCTGCTCACAAACAGTTCTGATGAAGAGAGGTGATGCAAGGAGGTGGAAGACCATATGGCTGCTGTGTTACTTTAGATCACCGGTTTCTTCATCAAATTTAATTGCATCAAGGCACCAACTTTAGACACACACTACTACGATGAATTCTTAACACAGGAGGGATGCCAGCTCTGAGAGAACACCCTCTGCATAAAGTAGCAGCCAGATGAACAAGCTGATGACACCCAGCCCTTCTCTTGTTTCATCAGCTGAGGGTGCTACTTCTTGCCCTCCCCAGTGCCTCTCCAGCAGAGACACAGGTGAGAGCAAGTGGTGTTACACAATGTGACACACACACACTGCACAGAAATTCCTGATCGAGGCTTCTTTGGGAAGGTGTCAACACTAAATCAGCAGCACACACTTCTGGCAGTATTTTTAATTTGTTACAAACACACATCCATTTTTTATCCTTCCAATTGAAAATGCAATACATTGTGCATATGAATTTTATAACCTACCTGGCAATTTGGAGAGCGGAGATCCCAAAGTCGAATAGTTTTATCCAGGGATCCAGAAATAAAAGTATCATCCACTGGAGACATTGAAAGAGCAACCACTCTGCAATACAGAAACCCACATGCATCAGAGGGAAGCCAAAGAAGTGAATGGAGCAACACCCACCCCAACAGTTCTGTACAAACCCATAACCGAACAAAGCAAAAAGCAGCATAAGCCAAGTGTAATGGAACTGGAGCCCATTACCATTCTTATTTCAATTTCCCCTGCCCTGTCCCCAAGCCACACCTCACCTTTTTGTGTGCCCTGGAAAATACCGAATGTATTTGTTGTCATGCAGGGAGAGGTATCGGATTGTGTCTGAAACATAAACAAACCATAAGCTTTATTGTTCCACCAGCCCAAGGTTATCTGAAAGTGATCACATAGTAACCTGCTCCCCAGAGCAACCATCATCTCACCGCAGTGCTTAAGTCTGGTCATTTAATTTCAAGTGAGACTTCAAAAGAGAATCAAGTTAGAAACAGACATAAACCAACTCGGTTCTTAAGCAGAACTGAAAATTAGACAACACGAAGAGATACTTCCTACAGTCTGAAGTCACATTACATTTTAGAAACAACTGTCATGTGATTTATGCAAGGTAATTTCAAAGGTGCTAAAATTTAAGTAGCAGTAGGTTCTATTCCATCACTCTCACAAAATAGAAAGTATCAAATTTACAGAGTTGATGCTACCACTTTGTATTGCTTTGCAGCATGAATACTGCTCTCTTTCCTACGTACACTTTCAGCAAACAAATCTCCAACTAAGCAGTACACACAGGAAATGTACAAATTCCAGCACTCAGCTAAAGATAAAAGATAAAACCATAGCTTCAAAGCCAGGAGACGACCACTGGAAACTAGCAAATTTCTCTTCTTTTTGTTTAATCTGACAATCAACAGCTTCACACTTTCTCTGCACTTAAGAGCAGCTAAGCTCTAAGAAGAGGACAGAGGAGTAATCTAAAGCTTAGTGCACTGCAAGCAACCTTAAACATAAACTGAAGAGATGAGAGCAGCAGCACAACATTTCTCAAGAACCATTTCTGTCCTGAGTATAGGTGAACATACAAAGAGTAGCCCACAATTCTGGAAGATGCTGTTGAGACTTCCTCCCAAAATTAAAAGAAATCTTTCTAAGAGGAAACAATTATTAAATGACAGAAGCCGCTTTTTAATCTTTATGTGCAGACTCTGTACTGCTGGAACAAGAAGTCCTGCTGAGGGTCAAGGACATTTTTACTTTTGACTCAGAAGAACACGTGCCAAGAGGATGCAACATGTACTGGGCGTTTTGACAGAGGGGCTCCTGTGTTCAGAATGTTATAAAAGGCTCATTCAGCAAAAGTTTCTATCTGTGAAAAAATTATCAAGTTCCCATTTTTGCCTGAGGTTGCTCATTAAGCTGAGATCAGAGGTCTAAACCACCTTCCAGTATTTGACAAGTCAACTGAAGCTGATTGAACAAGCTGGAAATGTGGTACTGATGACCGAGAGTTCTGAAAGCCTCTAAGTTACCTAAGGTGATTATCCAAAATATAAATCCCTAACACCAGCGTCACATCCAACATTGGATAGAACCAACATGCTTCAAACTTGCTGGTAAGACTCAGCTCTGGCTTTTCCTGCAAGAACTGTCATTACCTGATCCCCGAAGTATCCATGCAGAATTCCATCCTCCTTTGCTAAAGAGGAAGCACTGGGGAACTGTGCTCCTGTGTGATCCTCACTGCAGGCAGTGCTCTGTCCCAGGCAAGGCAGTGGCCTGTACAGTTATCTCCTGTACCGGGTGGTATCATAGACCCTCAAACTGTACAAACTACTACCTCAGCCTGGAATCAGGCAACAGGAGCTAAATCCAGAGGTCTTGAGGAAATCTTCACAAGTAGATCGGTAGCAATTCAACAGCAAAAATGCTTGGAAACAAGCACCAACATTCCTATAGCATGCTCCTGAGGTAATTTTCCCTCCCAATACCTCCAAAACAGGTTAATACAATGCACCTTGCCCATGACCACCTGCATTAAGGACTTCAGAGTACCTGGACTACTACAGAACACACTGTTGGTTTTATTAAGGTTACAATTCTCACAAACATTCTCGCATTGTATCTTTTGTTTTCTTCTAATTAAGTGTTCACCATAATGCTACCCTGCAGCACGAAGATTTAAGTCTTAAGGCTTACCAGTGCTTATAAACAAAAATTCAGTACTCAAAATGGCATTAAAAACGCTTCATTAAATTAATTATTAGTTACTGTAAATTATATAACAGCCAAATAAAAAATGTGGCATAAAGTAATAACATAATTTAAAAAATAAGTAGGTTCTAAAACAGTTTAAAAAGGCATATGCTCCCTGTGACACTTTTAATCCTTCTACACCATTAAATCCAATTCTGGTGGACACTTCCTTGTTCCTTTAGTTTCAGGCCCAACTTGTTCTAGTTTAACCTGACTTCCTAACTCTTAACTTCAATCTTCTCTAAATTCACAGTCTTTGCAATTCCTTTAATAGTCCAGCACACATCACAAGGCATCTCTACTGTTAAGTTTCATCTCTGCAAAGGAAAAACCAAACCAAAACCTCTACTACAGAAATTACAAGTCTACAAGTACAATGTTAAAAGTCATTGTAAAGTGTTGTGCTAAGAGACTTGGTCACTGCAAAATTCTCAGATATTGACTGCAACAAACAAATCCAAGACTGAGCTCTGTGACCTCCTCCAGACTTGGCTGGTGATCTGCTGAGTTACCTGAAGCTCCTGCCCTCCCTTTCTCTGCAGCTGAGAGGTGTGTACCAGACAGAGCTATGGCATTCAGCCCAGCTGCTCCTTCCACCTCACCCACTCGTAAGAAATGAAGGTGCAGAGGCCGAGTGACAGCACTGATCAAACACCAGCTGAACAGCACAATGAAGAACCCAAGTTTTATCTCCCTAACAATGTTTAACCCCTCCATTACAGCAGCAGTGAACAAAACATATGTAAGGATGCTCAAGGGACTAGCACCAAGCTGTGCATTAGTGTTGGACATCACTTCCCTCCTCTGCCTCTGACAGAGATCTTATCACTGAAGAGTTGTTATAACTTTTTCTCAAATCTTTAGAGCTAATTATCCAGACTGTAGTGTAAGGAGATTAATATGCCCCACTCCAGTGGATCACTTACCATCTATTTTGTTGGAGCTGTACACAACAGTGTTGGCAGCATGTGTGTATCTGATGAGGTCCACTCCATACTTCTTACTGTACAGGGTCCTCTTTGGTCTGTCAGGAGGAAGCAGAAATAACTGCACTCTCTGCAACAAAAATCTCAAAACAAAACTCACACCAGCAAGGCCTGTTCCCACTGAGGCATTACATGATTGTTTCAAAAAGTCTGATGTTTTTATATAAAGAAAGAAAAGTTTTTTATTTGATTTTCAAACAAGGATCTTGGTGTTTCTCCAAGACTATCCCTAGGCTTGAGGAATTCCCTGTAACACCTGCAAGATGAACTTGTGTCCTCCAAAAGTTCCTTTTCCTATGACATTTACTGCAAACAAAAAAGGAGGAGCTAACATAAGGAGCACAGCAAGCAGCACTGCCTTACTGTGCCCTTGCCCATTCAAATCTCCCATTCATCTGCTGCTTATTTTAGATTGAGTATAATTTGTCTTTGTTCTGTTACTTCAAAACCTAGAACAGGGTGTCTCGTTCACGGGGTATTAACCCAAAGACATCCATATACCAGTCATCTATGAAAGACATAGTAATGTAGGGACTTTCCAAACCACTGTAGAACTATACTTGTATCCAATCTCAAGGCAAGAAACTCAAATTTTTCATTCTGCAACAGCATGAAAGACACTCTAGTGAGAGTGGACACAATCTACAGAACTGGATTTCTGGGGGTCTGGTACGCAGGTGATGCGCTGCAGTACTAGAAATTTAAACTGCAGAGTAAACTTAGAAGCAGCTGGCCAATAAGGGTATCTTCACTGTCTGAGCAGTGAAGGTCTCAACCCCCTCCTCCTTCTCCTTTCATCCCCAACTGAGGGAGCACAAAGGTTTCAGAGCTGGGCAGTCAACCAACGAGGGTACTGTCCAACACCAGAAATACCATCCCTTCTGAGAGTTATTTTTAATCCAGAAATTCATAACTCTGGTTATTACACAGGCCCACAAAATATTTTACCCACACAACCAAAGAGGACAGCATGGGAACGGAAACAAACAGCATGAGCAGTCGAAACCAATACTGCTGCCAAGAGAAAAGTTTGTCAGACTACACCCTCGGACAAGGTATTATGCTGGACTTTTTCCTTTTTTCATAAGCATCAACCTGACACACCCAAACAAGAGCACAAATGGGAGACTTTTCATATCGGAACAAAAGGAGACATTCATTTCTTAAATATCAATTCTCAAAAGAGCAGAAGCCAGAAGGCTTTGACTTCAAAGGAACTTGCTGGGGACAAGTCCCTATGAAGTGAAAGTAAATACAGCAAGTGCAGTGAAAAGTCACACACCACCTGTACCACAAACCCAATCTCGACTGATTCTTCCCCAGTTCCTCCAGGAGTTTTTAAAATTGTTCAGATGCAAACACTGAAAAAAATACACTTAATTTAAATTCTGACACACTCTAACATTATGCCTGATACACTTCCCCACACTGCTTTCTGAAGTTACCTCAGCTATGCTGTTGACCAGTCTGGTGGGAATAATACCCAAAAACAAATCAAGACAAAAACCCCAATCTCAAAGCATATTATATTAGATATTCCTGTGTCTAGTTTGTCTTTTCCTTTTCTATTACAAATTTATTAATTTATTCTAAATAGATCTTCTAAGTTTTATACACAGAGACAATAAAGATCAGACAGACAAAAACACATTTACCAGAAAGGAGGAAAAAGAGTTCTGTGTTTTAGGAAAGGTGAAGTTTTCATGTAAACTGATACAAACAGAAGTGTGTCACTGCACACATGACCTGTTGCCAATCAACTATTTTAAACACAAACAAGAAAATTAAGTACTTTTAAACAACAAATCGCAATCACTAAACATAACTCCAAGGTCAAGGTCAATCTATCCAGTGCACCTACAAAACAAGCAATATTGACAAAGAAAAATACAAGAGCTCAGCCAAATCTGCTACAAAGATGAAACAAAACACAGACAAGGTTTGGAATATCATCCGTGGCTTGGTTTGAATCACTGCTGCTATGGGTAAAACATCATCCACAACCAAGAACGTGCATGTGCCCAGCAAACACCACAGCTCAGCAGGAGTCCAGATCCATCACTGTATTTGTATCAGTAATACACAACTGATACACACTAAAAAACAAGCTAAACCTTTGCTAGAGCACCATTCTACCACAGCAGGGTTACCAATGTGCAGCCAGGCTGTTCCCAGCCTCAGGGATTGCTGGACATCCCAACATACAACTGTCCTACGCGTTTTCAGAATCCCTCCTTAAGTACCAACAGACTCCAGTGAGCCTCAGTTATGCTTCTGAGCCAGCCTACTGTGGAGGGATTTGGTGATGCAGGATGGGTTAAAAATTTCAATAACAATTTAGTTGTTTGCACACTTTGAAATAGAAGTGGAATCTCGGGACCAAAATTATTGGATGCTCATGAATAAGCAGTTGCCTAAGCCCAGAACATACATGACAAGGAGATAATCTTGTCCTGTCAGCCCTTGGCTACACAGCACTGTTCCAACTGTCCTGACACTGTTAGAAGCTGAAGTTTCACCAAGATGGGGTTGGACATACTCTCACTGAGCTGTACAACTCATTTTGGTGTGGCAAAGCACAGCAAAGTAGGTGAGGATGCACCTCAAGTACAACCAAACAGCTGCATTTTAATTCTACCAGCAGAACTGCTCATTCACAGAGGACACACACCAAATTTCCCCACTTTTACACAGGGAAAAGCATTAATTTTCAAGCCATTTGATGAAGTAGGGTAACCTACACTGAATCCCAGCAAGCAGGGGATTTAATTTCCTCCTGGCCATTATATCCAAGCACGTGAGAGTTCCAGACTCTTGAAATTGTGATTTATAAGGAAAAAATAAACCAACTACAAGCCTGAAACTGCCACAACAATCATCATTCAGAGACCTGAAATATCATCTTGACATGAATTTCCAGTGACAAAGTAATTCAAAGCAAAACTTTCAGGTTAGAGAACAAGTGTGTCCTGCACCCCTAGCTACCTCTAAAAATCACAGCTACATTTTTAAGCCGGTTGATGGAGCATGAGAAGCTTTCAAATAATTTTAAATTTTTATAACCACTAGAGAACTGCCTCCTGACACAGAAGTTACCTTGAAACTACTCTCATTGCCCTGCAGCACTGCAGTAGAGGACCATTGATCTACATTTAACTTAATTAAAGCAAACCCTCTGACTATAAAGCACATCAGGATTAGATGGAGATTGGAATGAAAGGGCCAAATGCCTCCCAACCCATCAAACTATTCTTTACAAGTTTGAAAGGGGAAGAGCAATCAATACCATCTGCATTAACATCACTCAGCCCTGCTACTACTGTATATAATTAGCATCTGGGATAGGAGCCATGGCACACTCCGTATGTATGGAGTTACCTGTTCTTACATAAATAAAAATTAAATATTTTCACGTCAGATGGGGAACACCAACAACTTTAATGCATAAAGCAGCAAACTAAATAGAAATAGCTACACTATAATCTACAATAGGTGTACCTAAATTAAAGGAATATGCACGAGGCAATCTTGCCTCCCATCAAGTACGATGTCTTGGCCTGCTTGGAAAAGCAGGAGGGTTAGGAAGACCTGGCTTTCTAGAAAATATATACAAGACTACCACTGACAAAGACAAATTACAATCCCTGTCTTGATCCTCCCAATGCCATTTCTTTTTCATTCCCTGTCCTGTAATGCACATACTTGTTTTCCTTTCACTTTCTGCGTGGATGTCATGCTTCCCAATCCTGACTTTATAAAAAAGAAAAAAAAAACAAAATACAACCAACCAACAACCTCAGAACTACATCTCTACACCAGTAAGCACGTGTAAAACTTAAAATCTGAAGGAATTTAAAGCAGACAAACGCACACTTGTACCGAGAATGATTTTAATGGCATAACGACACCATTTGGCTCAAATTGTTCCAACTCTCACAGACTACAAACGCCCTTGGTGCAGGTTTCCATCCTCTGCAAATTCCTGAGGGTTTATCCGAACGACAAGATGAGCACCGTGTGATTAATGGCAGAAGAAAGACAAAACCGGACATTTAAATGAGAAACAGGAACACACCCTTAAGTAACAAAAATCAATCAACACCTTGACTGATTACATCTAAACTAAGACGATGTTTAGAGACACATGCAAATCACACGGATTCTAAACGCGCTTTACAGGGAAGGACACAATTAGAGAAAACGATTTAAAACAGAGGACCACGTTTGGCCGCAGCGATCCAAGACATCACTTAGGAAAGTGGTTTTATAGAAAACACCATCAGGTTTTTAGAAGTTATAGCGATGAATGCCACAGCATCTGCACCTTTTGGCTTAAAGCATTTAGCCAAGAAGTTACACTCAAATGAGGCGTTAAAAAGGCAAATCGGCACATTGCTCTCAACAATCACTTCTCTATTAGCGAGACTTAAACCCAGAGAAGCTCCATAAACGCAGCAATCCCGAGACTTGCAAAAGTGACCAGACTGAACCCTTTAGGCTTAGCAACTGTTTAGCTCTCACGCAAGTGAACTTTCGCTTACACTTAGGAAATTATCACCACTGTCTCCAGCATATTGAAATAACAAGTACACCCGCAGAGCGGACAAACCCACGCTGCTGCCATCCCTGCCACTGGGATTCTACTCACAAGCCTACGCTGAAAAACAACAGGAGAGAAGGTCAAGCTAAAGCTCACCGACCAGACCTGCAGTGACAGGCACAGCTTGTCCCCAAAGGCCACCGTGGGCGGCCTCCAGGGCCCCTCACACCCCCGTGCCCCAGGCACTGCCCCAGACCCCGAAGGCCGCAGCCCCCACCCCGCCACTCACTTGCCCTCCTGGCAGTCATAGAGAACGATGGAATCATCGTCGCTGCTGGAAATGACGGTCTCGCCGTTGGGGCTGAAGTCGAAGCAGTTGATCTTGTCCGAGTTCTCGCGGAAGACCTTAGCCACGCGGAAGCTCCGCAGCACGTTGTCCGTCAGCTTCATCCCGCCCGCCGGGCCGCACCGAGCGAGGGCGGCGGCGGCGCCGAGGGCAGCCGGGCGGGGCTCCGGGCGGTGGCGGGAACGGCCGGGCCGGGCGGGGCGGGGCGGGGGGCGGCGGGGGTCAGCGGGGAGCCGTGGGGGGCGGCGGAGCGCGGAGGGCGCGGAGGGCTCGGCGCGGTCAGGCCGCGGAGAGGCGGCTCCTCCTCATTGTGTCCGCCATCTTGCGGCTCCGGCGGGGCCGCGCGCGGCACCCTGGGAACAGAGGGGTGGGGAGGGGGACGAGCGCACGGGCTGCTGGGACGGGGAGCATGGGGGTGTCCTGTGCCCGGCGGCCATGTTGAGTGTGGCAGGAATGGCTGAAAGGCCCGCGCGCTCCCAGCCCGCCGAGGTTGTCAGCGTCTGTCACCGTCCCCGCCGCTCCCGGGGCTCGAGGTGGGAAGGGGCGGCGCAGGGCAGGGCAGGGCAGGGCCGCGCGGCTGCGGCGGGGTCGGGACTCATGACCAGTTCATTACCCGCCCGCCCGTCCGTGCCTATTGCGGGGTGGGGTGGGGGGGGCTGATAGAGGGCATGACGTCATCCCGTAGAGCAGACAGTGGCCTCGCGCCGGCGGGAGCGCGTCACTTCCGGCGCTGGGCAGGGCGGGCGTTGCTGCGGGCCCTGAGGGGCGGCGGGAGCCCCGGGACTGCCTCGCCCCGCGGGACATCCCCGTGTTGTGGCGATTTAAGGCTTTTTTCCGAGTTTCCAGTGGAAAGTAGAGAGAAATGCGCTGGTGGGCAGTCAGCTGAACGTGAGCCCAGGTGGCCAAGAGGGCCAGAGGCAGCTGGCGTGCAGGAGCAGGAGCAGGCAGTGACTGTGTCCCCGCACGGGGCACCGCTGAGGCCACAGCTCGAGGGCTGTGTCCAGCTCTGGGCCCCTCAGCTGGGGAAGGATACTGAAATACTGGAGCAGGTCCAAAGAGGGGCAGCAGAGCTGGGGTAGGGTCTGGAGCACGAGTCCTGTGAGGAGCGGCTGAGGGAGCTGCGGGTGTTCGGCCTGGGGAGAAGGAGGCTCCGGGGTGACCTTGGCGCTCTCTCCAGCTCCCCGGAAGGAGGCTGTAGCCCGATGGGGGTTGGCCTCCCGGGCAGCCACTGACAGGAAGAGAGGACGCAGCCTCAAGCTGTGCCAGGGGAGTTTAGCTTGGACATCAGGAAGAATTTCTCACAGAACGGGTGCTTAAACATTGGAATGGACTGCTCGGGGAGATGTGGAGTCACTGCCCCTGGAGGTGTTCAAGAAAAGGCTGGAGGTGGCACTCGGTGCCGTGATCTGGTTGACGCTGTGGTGTCGGGTCGTAGGTTGGACTTGATATTGCAGGGTTCTTTTCCAACACAGTTGATTTTGTGGTTCTGTGAAATCATTTATGGGATGCCGTGCTGGCCTCTGCAGAGTCTGTCAGGAGCAGCCTCTGGACAGCCCAGGGTGGCCAGGGAGCATCAGCCAGCTCCCCCTCCTTCGAAATCCACTGTGATGAGTTTCTCACACTTCCCCCTCCCCCACCTTCAGTCCAGCTATTGCATGCTTTTATTTCCCAGTATTTTTTTATTCCCATAAAAACTTGTAGGCAGCACTGCAGGAACACTACAGCTATAGCACCATGCTCCTATACCACATAAGCTCTCAGGTAAAGGTGGGCAGCACACATTTAAGCCTTTAAGAATCACACCGTGGCTTTTGAGGCTGCTGCTCCAGTACATACACCTTGGAACTCCTTTTTTCTATCATGAATCCTGATGACAGGCTCAGTGTGTGTGTTTCTGTGTGTTTGTTACCTTAAGAAGCTGTTCTTGGAGTGAAAGAGTAGCTGTGAGAATCTCACCCCATGAAGTTTTCTGCTATTTTAAATTTAGAACCCCAGCAGATCTTGTCGCTTCAGTCCCCCAGGAACTCAGAGTCAAAAGAAAAAATTAAACCATAAATGCCTTCCTGAACGTTAATTGTATTTCCTTTCATAGTGTCCAGAACAGAGCTTGATTTTGCGTTTGGATCCTGTTGCCCTCCTGTGGTCAAACCTCAGCAAGTCCAGGGACTGTTGAAGGTCTGCACGTCCTTCAAACAGGCTGAATTATTTTGTGTGCATGTCTGATTTAATTAATTGTTTCTTTTCTCAGAGTCCTTGCCCTTGCTGTTTGCTCACTGGAGCTCCCTGTTACACTTTCAGAGATCTCACCCAACTCATCCTTTCACACTGCCCTGGGATTGGCTCCTCAGAATGATTTACCTTTTTGACTTTGAAACAAAGTGAGGACTTTCACAGGGGAGTCCAGGGATACTCAAAACACTCCCTCATTACTCCTGAGGGTCTTGGGGTCAGCTGCCCCTTTGTTGGGCCAGTTCAAAACCCGCAACTGATTTTCGTGTGATGAGAGGTTTTCTAAAAGCTCGGAATGTCGTGCCTCCTAGACTCTGAATTGCAGGATCAAAGCCTGGATTATCTCCTGTGGGCCCCGGAGGTGACTCACCAATAACATCATAAGACAATTTACTTCAAAACACCTACAATACTTAGCTAAGTTTTAGAGTTGTATAACACCGTGGGTTGTTGATTTGATATTTTGTCACTTCCTTTTTATTCTTCTGCCTTTCTTCCTAATCGTTGGAACTTAGTTTGTCAGTTTATACCAAGCTGGAATTTAGCTGGCAGGATAATTGGATCTCCTAGAAAAATGTCATATTAAGTAGGAATTACGGATAATGCCCCTGCAAAATTAGTTAATGGAAAAAACGTTTAATTGCTGCTTGAGTAATATTGATCAAATGCAGTTATTCTACCTATGCATTTCTGTATTAGATACCACTGGAACCTGCACAATGCAGGGATTTGTGCTTGCTCAGCAGCAAAAATTCACACTTCTCCCTACTGAGTGCCCTGAGGCTTCTGTAGGCCCTGACCTTGAGTTTACCAGAGTTCCTCTGGAAGGTGCCTCCATCAGCAGTTCCCCCAAATTAAGGGTTCTGTGCTACTCTCAGGGTCACTAATGAAGCCGTGGGGTGACATGAACCCCAGCAGAGTCCCTGTTGATTACCAGATGTCATCTGGACCCCGAGCCACTGCTTTCTGCCCTCTGAGCCCAGTGGTCAGGCTGGTTTCCAGCGGGGCTGGCTGTGATTGCCCAGCCCTCCCTCCAGCGTGCTCACAGGAATGATTTCAAAAACCTCAGCAAAGTCCAGGCAGTTCACATCTGCTGCTTTCCACGTTCCCCACAGCCTCTTGTCTCAGCCCAGAGGGCAGCTGTAATTGTCATCCTGTGACTGATTAAGATTCCTGGCTCTTTCTCCTCTTATGTTATTTCCAGCTGAGGAGCTCATAATTTTCTGCTATTAATCCCAAAGACCATGACCTTGTATTTCATAGCACTGAATTTCAACCCCTTTCTACTATTCCAGTCCTCAAGGCTCAGAGCTTTTCATCTTCTCTAGAATGCTGTGATCCTTCCCTGTATTTTAAATGACTCTCATCTTTGATGGCAAGTTGACTCAGAATAGGGAGTTTGAGAAATTACAGCATGAAAGGAAGTAGACTTGGCATGGGCTTGGCTTCAGGGTAGTAGTGTTCTGTGTTGAGCTACAGAAGAATTTTTAGTGAAAAATTTTTCTTCCTTGCAATCCCCAGTGCATGGGAAAATCATTTCCAAGAGGTATATAGGGAGTGAAGGGAGTGTGACCTAGAAAAACTAGTAAGATGCATATGTCAAACCCAGTTAATTTTTTTTTGCTAATGATACTGATCTATATATATAAAATGCTGAATAGAACACTTATCTTCCCTGTGTTTGGCCTTAAGCCACATTCCCCATCAAAGGCAAAGACACCCTGTTGACACTTTCCTGGTGAGTAAATCAGTCATGAGAACAACATATTTATTTTCCAAGCAACATATAGAAAGCCATGTACTGGAAACTAGGACTCCTGGGTTTCCCAGAGCTCAGCATATTCTTAAGACAAAGGTATCCAGGCTCTATCCTATTTTCTCCCTTGCCTGCCTGGCAAGCCCTCTGGTCTCATCAGACTGCTGCTGTCCACCCTCATCCTCTTTCCCACTGATGGATGCAGGAGCACTGCAGTGAGTGGGGGCACAGGGGCCCTCACCCTGTCCCTGCACACCCACTCGTGCACTGGATCCTTCAGAGCTGCCCATTCTTGCTGCAGACGTTTTCTCTTTCACCAAATGTGAATGAGGCAGTGCAGTAATTTTATGCAAATCCATGTGCAGATTAAAAAATTAATCAAATTCTGAAATTTTCATTTAAAGAGATTAGTCTTGAAAAATCCCCCATCTAATCCTCCCAGAATAGTCACTTGGAACAAGCCTCCACTGCTTTGTTTCCCTCCTGGGTTCAGTGCATCTCCTGGAAAATTTTCTTGTAATGCTTTTGGGACCATGTGGAGCAGCAAGCTTGGGTTTGAGCAGGGCTCACCAGGCAAATTAAAGTTGATATATCAAATGATAGAGGAGATGTGTCAGTAAGTGGGGACGGGGGAGTTTAAGGCAGTAAAATCTCCACTCTTTTGTACTTCGTAGGTAAATTCCCCTGGTGATGCAGGAGAAATGGAAGCAGGGAGCCCTGGTGAGTCTGTCAGTAATTTACATGCCAAGAAGCCTGAAAAAAGTCGTGCAGCAAGAAAAACGAGGAGCAAGAGACACTGCTAAAACTTGCTGTGTCTGGGAGTTTACTACTGTAATCTATCTTTTAGAGCTTGAGCTCAAAATTATCCTCAAACAATTGGGGTTTGATCCAGCGCCATCTCAAATATTTCCCTAGCCCCTCAGGCATTTTGAAGCTGACCCTGTACAAGGTGGGCCAGCCACCAGTCCTGGAGGAAATCCAGAGGCATCCTGACGGCATTGAAGCTAAAGTAACTTAGGTCCATGAAGTTCTCAGTTAAATCAGATATTCTGGCACAGCATCCTCTGATCTCACAGCACCTGAGACGCTCAGGATGTGTGTGTGGTTGGGTTGGCCTACAACAAGCTCAATTGCCCCGACTTCAAAAAAACCACAAGCCCAAGATGCAAATCCTTGAACAAACCTCCAACCACAGCACCTGGAATAGCTCAGCTCTGCCCAGTGATGGCAGACTGGTCCCTAGAAAGGAGTATTTTTCTGGCTTTCAAGTACTTGACATGGAGTGAGGTGCTGGCTCATTTTTCTCACTGCACGGGCATAGCCAGCTCATTTGTTCACTGTTTTCCTCCCCAGTGGGACTCCAAGTTTATGGCTCAGACTATGCCCTGCTATGTCCATGCTTTTGGTCTCTTTACTTGGCAGCTTTACCACATTTCTGCCCCTACTGCTGGGTTGTTTCTGTCTCCCTCTGACTTTGGCTTCTTGCCTGCAGAATTGCTTTAATTAAAAAGTTAATGAAAGGTAATGCAAACGAGCATTTTGCCTGTATTTTATCACAGTCCAGCTCCTTCCCCTCCCTCTTTCCCAGAGAAGGCGAAAATGAGAAGCTGGGGGTTTGCTGCTTTTTGGTGTGAGAGCTAGCAGTGGAAATTTCTACAGGCTTAGGAGGAGCCCTCTGAAGAAAGGGCTTATAATGGTGTGTGTAGATTATTATAAGTGTGTAGATTATTCATCAATGAAAGCTGAGGAAGTTTTCATTTAAAGGGGATTAATCTAAGCCCCTTACAATCCTCCAGCTCTCTTTGGAACAGGCAATTCTTAGCATCATTTTCATCCTAAGCTTAGTGCGAACTTACAGAAAACTTTTTGAAAAGACTGTCTATATCCCAACTCCAAATTATCCCAACCAGGGACAAAGGGAAGGTGTGAAACTTGAACCTCACTCGTGCCTATAGCATGTCACCTCATATCTATATAGAAGGGGGCTCATTCATCCCCAAGTGATTTTCCTGAGAAACTGGGAAACTAAGATTAGTGCATGAAGTAATATGAGTCACATCATCAGCCCCTTCTCCCAGCCCAGATTCCTCCCAGCCAGCAGTGGGAAGAGGAAAACACAGGGATGTGAGGGTGTAATTTCCCCTCGTGCAATATGTAGCAGCTAACAGGCAATTACACCACTTCTAAACCCACCATCTGGGGAGGGAGCCTGAGAGCTGCCATTTGGGTTATTTTTCTTTCCACAACTGCCTGTGTTTTGGGGTGATATTCAGTTCTCTTGATCTTGTTTTTAAAGCCTTAGTAAAATGAGTAGGAGTTTTATTTTTTGTTAATATCTACAGTGGATTTCATAGCGCTGATTTATAGCTGTTCCCTGATGACATTTAGTACCCAGTGCCTGAGACTGTATAAATAAATTACATAAAAACGGATTTGTGGTATCATTAGCAGCACCCCCATTCCAAGGGGAGCCTCCACTGAGCTGTGTGTCTAATCAGAGCTGACAAGGAGCGGAGTCACACACTGAGCCATCCAAAGCAAATGGATCTGTGCCAAATTCAGCTCTGTTGCATTGGTATAAAGTTGGATAACCTCTGACTGCAAGGGTGTTTTACACTGTATTTACTCTGCCTTTACACCTGTGCTCTGAGATCAGTGTCAGGCAGTGGATCCCAAAATCCTGAGATGCAATGGAAAGACACTTGCTGACTTCCACAGACTCTGGATCAGGCCTTGATGGTTAAAATATAATCTGAGCTCAGAGTGCAGAAAACAGATTACATCCCTGCTATTGTACTGAAATGCCTTCCAGAGTAAGCATTAGCAGTATGTACACAAGTGCCAGATGAATTAAGCTGGCATTTAGTTTTTCCTGCTCCAGGAGGAGAGGATTGCTTTTAAAGAACTCACGCCTGCTGTGCCATGTCTGGAGCTGGAGCTGAACGGGGCTGCCAGGAGGGCACGTGTGACAGGAGCCACGGTTGCAGGTCTGGTTGTGCTCAATTTCCCCAGGCTTCAGGGTCAGCCATGCACAGAAACATCAAGGCAGAGACAAAGCCTGTTAAAAACGTCAAGGCTTTATTTTCTTAAACTCCTCTGACCCCCTTTAAGCTTTTCTTCTCCAGCCATTCCTGCAAACCCTGTATTGCAGTTCAGAGGAGGTGACCTGGGGTGTGATGCACCTCTGCTTTGTAGCACCTTCCTCTGATTGCACTGTGCTGCCAGGTGAATCAGAGACCTGCTGGGAGCAGAGAGGCTTAGCTCAGCTCCTGAGAGGTGCACAGCTGACTTCACTGCGGTCAGCACAGTCACTCTGGCCCTCATTGAAGTGGGGTCAGTGGTTTAAACTGCTGGCAGCATCAGCTGCCATGAAGTTTAAGAGTCTAGTAACAAAGTGGTCAGGGCACCCTGCCTTTGTTCCCCTGTCTCCTTGTGGTTGAAAAGCCAGTCCTTCTGACCAGCACCTGAGGGGAGTACAGACAGGTAGTTAATCTGCCTTGGCTTTTACCTTTAAAATCTGTTCTCCTAAGCCTTGAATCGTTTACTGTTAGCCTTGTTCTTAAGGGTCTTTTCCCACTTCAGTGATTCTTGGGGTTCTTTCTCTGACAAACCTTTGATTCTCCCTATAGCCTTACCTACAAGTCCCTTGTCCAAAGATTTCAGAATGTACCCAAGTTTCAATGCCTGAGAAGGTGTGTAGAGGGTTTTTGTGTAGATCCTTTGGGTCCCTGCAGCAAAATAAAGCAGATTTAGACCCAGAGGAGCTGTTGAAAAGCTTGTCCAGCTTAATGATTAACACCTTGTAATGCTATGGGAGTGTCAGGACAAAGAGACCTCTGGACTCCTGAGTGCTCCTAAAAGAAGCCCTTGCACAAAACACATCCAGTTACTGGAGAGAGGATTAACTCTCTCAGGTAATTTCAGTGGGTCTGTGATCAAGTGTGTTGCCCTGGCTGTTTCAGCCTCCTGGCACCCTGCCTTAAATGCCATGAGCAGGAGAGATGCAGATCACAAGGATCTTTGATCCTCAGAAACCAGCAGTGAACTTGCTGCCAGTTAACAGAAGGAAGGAGAAATGCTGGGAGGGAATAGATGTGTGTGTGCTGGCAGGGGCTGCCTTTCCTCTGTCAAGACAAGTATCTGCCCTTGAGCAGCTGAGATCTTTCGGTCCATGCACAGATCTGTTGCATATAATGCTAATGCTCAGTGGAGAACAGCTCAAATGGGCTTTCACAGACACGGCTGGCAGCTTTGCCTGGATATGAAGTCTTATTTGGGCTCTAAATGTGATTTTAATGAATAATGAAGACTAAAAGAGAAAGGTAAATGAAGCCTTGTGTTAATTTGCTGTTTGGTGAGGAAACCTCATTACTGGTCTCTCTGTGGCCACCAGCAGCAAGGGATGAGGCAGCCAGCAGGGCTGTTTCTCTTCAGTCCGTGTCTGATGCTGCAGGGACACATGGGGCAATGCACAGCCAGAGGATGAGATCAGCACTTGGCTAGCATGAGGAAGGGAGTTAATGTAGTGAAAAGCTGTTCCACCCAGACGCCCTGCTCTCTCTCCAGGACAGAGAGCAGCTTCCACAGTTTGGAAAGGTGTCAAACGCTAAACAAATAGAAATTATGGCTTGCCAGTGGCAAAGCTACAGTGATGGAGAAGCTGGCTGGCAGAGCTCACCTTCCCTGCAGGAGGTGATGAGATTGCAGGGGAATCACAAGCTGACAGGTAGTTTCAATGTGACACTGTCCTTCCCTTCTTCCTGCCTGGGGAAAAGTTAGAAAATGCTGCTCATATGGCACCTTAATCTAGGGGAAACAGGAGCTAGAGTTCCACGGTTCATGTTTTGACCTCTCTGTTCTTTCTGTGACAGCCCTGTCTCTTCTATTAGCAAAAATGTTCACTTTCCCTTGCAGGTTGGAGGCTGCAGGCTGCCCCAGCTCTTGAGGCGTTGTCAGTGCTGGCAGAGAGTGCACAAGCCCACCCCACAAGGCAGAGTGGCTCAGCCCTGCCAGCCTGTGCACCATGTCCCTCCGCGAGCACGCGCTGTCCCTGTTCCGTGGCGCCGTGGGCACCGTCCGCCCCGCTCCCATGCTGAAGAGGGCTCTGAAGCTCCAGGGAGGCAGGTGCCCTCAGCTGCTGGTGAAGGGCCAGGCCTTTCCAGTGAAGAGGGACCTGTACCTGGTGGGTTTTGGGAAAGCTGTGCTGGGGATGGCCGCAGCAGCAGAAGAGATCCTGGGAGACCACCTCACTCGGGGGATCATCAATGTGCCACTAGGGATCCAGGAGAGCCTGCAGCGAGCAGGAATGCAGTAAGGACTGTTTCTGGACAATTTTGGGGAGCAGAAAGGAGGGGTGTAGGCTGCTAGATTTGTCCTCTGTGGGATGTTGCTGTGAACACCTGAAGTCTTTTGGAGCTGCCCTTGCTCTGTTGCCCACCCCATCCACCCACTGCTCTCATCTTCAACCACTATCACAAACCAGTGACACCAGTGACACAGCCCACCTCTTGTGCTGGATGTGCTGCCTCTCCAGCTGTGGGGAAAAGACACTCAGCAAAGGCCATCTGCCTGTCCTGGTCACTCACTGTATGTCACTGGTACAGCAGGCACGTGCAGGTGACAGCCTGGCTGCCTGTGTGGGTGCACAGATCTGTGGTGTGATTGTCTCTCTTACCTCACCAGGGAGATGCTGCTGAAGCCACACAGCAAAATCCAGGTCATCGAAGGTGCCAAGAACAACCTCCCAGATGCAGAGGCTCTGAAGGGAGCAGCTGCCATCCAGGAGCTGGCTGAGGGTCTGACTGCAGATGACCTGCTCCTTGTGCTCATCTCAGGTAGTGTGGGAATCCCAGGGAATGGGATCTGCTGAGGGCCCCCAGCTGCCTGCCCACCCCTGGCCATGCAGCAAGGGAGCCCTGTGCTGTGCCAGCCCCTTCAGCATGGACATTTGCACCTCTGATTTTTCCTCCCTCTTCTGCCATCCTCTCTCCAGGGATGCAGCAAGGGAGAGCACATGGCTTCCTGCTGCTGCAGTGGACACACTGCCTCCCAGCACTGGAAAGAGGCTGAGTTGCGCACGCTGGATCCTGCAGTTGTGCCACCACAGTGAAGTGGCACCTCTGGGCACAGCCTGGCAGCTGTTATCACCTCTAGGCAAGGAGACACTTTCTTCCTGCCCCCTCTTTACATTTGGGGATGCAGATTTGGAGAAGCAAGCACTTGGTAGACTTGCATGCTCGGAATTTGTGCAGGAGTGTGAATCTGAAAGCTAAGATCTGAGACTAACCTTTCCCAGGGCTTGGCTCCTTCCCAGCCAGTGGAAATGCGGCCTCCAGCTATCACACAGTAAGCTGCATGCATTGCAGGGGCAGCCCTGCACATACCCAGGGCCTGGCTGATGGCCACCAGGCTGTCCCCAGATCCAGGGCTGTGCAAGAAGATGCATCAGAGGGATGCAGTGACATCACCTCATCCTGAGCTCAGTGGGTGTCACAGGGAAAAAACATGCAGGGACTTGGAGCAGCTCTGCAGAAATGCCTTGGTCTCCTCTGCTCAGCATTTGTTCCTCTGTGGATGCTGAAGCCTGATCTGGTACAGAGAGAGCAGTGCCAGTAGGCAAACACCCAAGTGACTGGAAGCTAGCTGTGCCTTCTGGGGATTCCCCTGGGCTTCCTCCTGTCTTTTGGCTACAGGGATCTCCAAGAGATTCTCAGCCCTTCAGGGAGCCTGTACAGGATCTCCCCGTGGCTGTGACTCCCTATGCATGTGCACTCCCACACAGCAGCCGGTCCCCAACTGCTCCTGCCTCTCAGCTAGATCCCTGGCTATTGACTGAAACACAGGCATTTGCATTTGTTTTTCTTGCTCATCATGTTTTATTGATGCTGATTTGTCTCAAACCTCTGAGCAGGCTTTGCATTTTGACAGTAGCTTTCAGCTGTACTTCTGTGCATGTTCACTCTCTGCACAGACCTTGCTCTTTTCTCCTCTGTGTTTTCCATCCATTCCACTTTTCCATTAGAACCTTGCCTTCTTTTCCACATTTCCAATGCCTGCTTGTATCAGGCAGAATTCTCATCAGTGAGGCTATCGCCCTGGACTCTGGGTATGCTTTGTCCTTTGCATTACTGTCCCTTCCTTTTCTTTCCTCCCAGGCCTAGATGAGTTCAGCAGTTTCCAATCTTGCTGCATCTCTAGCCAGTGTTTTTGCACACTATCCTGAATAAATGGAGCCACTAAAGCAGGCAGTGTCCCCATGTGCACAGCACTGACTGCTGTGGAAGTCGTGCTCCCTGCTCACCCATGCAGGGAGCCCTTGAATGTGTGAGGACCCCCTGGTAGCCCAGTGTAGAGGTGAGGGTAGTTGCTGTCCCTTTTCTGTCATCCCACAACATTGCAGGCATGTGATACCCCATCCAGCCAGGCTCACACTGCCTGCGTGAAGTGTAGCTGACTGCGGAGAGTGCAGGACAACAATGATTAAAACCCATTGGTGACGATGACTGAATTCTCCAGAGGTGTTATCTCAGGTCCCCAATCACCTCTGCCTTCCCTCCAAACACTGGTGAGCGAAGAGGAAAGGCTCAAGCCTTGCTCTTCTTTGTCCTCCTTTTCCTGCTATCCTGATGTCCTTGCCATCTGCATCCTTGTCTTCTGCATCCTAGGGGGTGGATCAGCCCTACTGCCTGCTCCCATCCCTCCCATCCTCCTCGAGGAGAAGGAGAAACTCACAAAGATGTTGGCTTCCCGAGGAGCTGCCATACAGGAGCTGAACATTGTCCGGAAGACTCTGTCTGTGCTGAAGGGTGGAGGGCTGGCCCAGCTGGCACATCCTGCACGGGTAACCACGGGAAAGCCCCTGCTTGCCCAGAGATTACCCATCTACCCTCAAAATAGAAGTTTAATCAACTTGCAAGGTTTTTGTCCATACTGAGTGAACAACTTTGCACGCTGTTTTGGGACTCTCTAGCTGAGATTTCACTGAGGACTGAAAGTCTGAGGGTGACAGAGGTAGAAGAGCGGGAATTCAGTCAGGAAGTATCAGCCATCCCATAACACCACTCTGTAGACCACAGCCCACACCCAGCAGGCACTTCCAAGCATTGGTGATTCAGCACAGCACTTTCAGGGTTGGTTCTGACCCTTGGCTCCCCTGGGGGCTGTTCTCAGTGTGTGCCATTGCTGAACCCACACTAGGTTGGGCCTGACAAGTGCACTGTCACAGGTTACATCTTCCAACATGACGGTCCAACTTCAAAGGGGACTGTAAATCTGTGGGTTTGAGAAGGGCAAGGTGACACTCACCAGTCCATAAAATGAAAATGGGCAAAGACCTACCCTGTTTCCATCTGCTTTGATGTGGGGGTGGCACTCAGAGCAGTGCTTATGCCAGGGCTCTTGTGTGGTCACCTGTCTGCCTCCTGCAATAATCTGTGGGTATTTCTTTCCACAGGTGGTGAGTCTCATCCTGTCTGACGTGATAGGTGACCCCCTGGACATCATAGCGAGTGGCCCCACTGCTGCCAGCTCCCACAGTGTCCAAGACTGCCTTCAGATACTCACCAAATACAACCTGCTGCATAACCTGCCCAAGTCAGTGGAAATGGTCCTCTGCAGCTCTCCCACCAAGCCCACTGCTCCAGAAAACTACTCCCATGTTTCCAACGTCATCCTTGGGTCAAACACACTGGCTTTGGAAGAGGCCAAACACCAGGCTGAGGGCCTGGGCTATGCAGCTCTGGTCCTGAGTGCAGCAGTCCATGGGGAAGTCGGCCGTGTTGCCACGCTGTACTGCCAGCTGATCCAGCTGGTCTGCCTGGGCTTTGCCAGCCTCGGAGAGGGGCCCCTGCGTGACGAGCTGAGGGGGAATCTCCTGCAGCTGGCAGCAGAGCTACAGATCCCAGGTTTGGACCTGGACGAGTTTCTACAGGCCCTGCAAGGATTAGGGCCCAACAGACCAGTCTGCATCCTGGCTGGTGGAGAAACCACAGTCCAGCTCCAAGGAACTGGCAAGGGAGGGAGAAACCAGGAGCTGGCCCTGCGTGTGGGGCTCGGGCTGCACAGGGCTCAGGCCACAGGAGCCAGCAGCCCCCAAGGGAAGTGCGAGATCCTCTTCCTCAGTGGGGGAACAGATGGGCAGGATGGGCCAACGGAGGCAGCAGGAGCCTTCTGCAGCCCAGGGCTGGTGGCTGAGGCACTTCAGGAGGGCCTGGATGTGGAGGCCTTTCTCAGGAACAACGACTCCTACACGTTCTTCAGCCAGTTCCAAGGTGGGCATCACCTCCTGGTGACAGGCTTGACAGGCACCAATGTCATGGACATCCAGGCCATTCTAATTAGAGCCATGGAGAGATCATGAGAGCTCCCTCTGCAGATATCCAGAGATGCACTTAATTAGGAGCAGGAGTAAATGAAAGCACCAATGCTGCAGACAAATGCAAACTACTTAAATTAAGGCTCGCTGTCGAGGCTGCTAGTGTCTTTGACAGAAAGAATCTACTAATTAGACACGAGTGGATGTCCACAGCAAAAACAAGCACTTGTAATTGGGGGGGGGTAGGGGGATCAGAGGAAGGTAAGAGGTCAACATTACAGACAAGGAAACTGGATTTAAGGCTTGTGATTGCTTCAACTATAGTTAATTTAAGAGATGTGGGGAAGTTGAAGCCGTGGCAGGGCTACCACAGAAAGCCCTTGCTGCACTGTTGCACTTCCAGTGCCCCCAGCTCAAGTGCAGCTCAGCAGTGGGGTTTTAGGGGTTCACTGGAGCAAATTACAGTAACTGAAGGATGTAAAAGCAGTAACAGCAATGCCTGCTCACTTGCATCATGGAGGTGCTGGGGGGATGTGGAGGGAAGGGGACACCCAGCACCCATTCCACATGCCAGCACAGTGCCCTGCAGCTCTTCCCACACCAGGATGCTGAGATGAGAGAGACCCCAAGCCCAGCAGGATGCACACCCAGGAGTGTGGCTAGGAGGCACATTGGCAGAGAGGAGTTCTTGATACTGGCTGGGTGACACAAGCAGTTCACAGGGACAAAGAGGGTGTCATACCTTCACTGTAAAGTAAGGATGGGGATGAATGAAGTGCAGTGACAAGCAAGCTGTGTAGAGTCCTCTTCCAGCCTCCTGCCCTCCACAGGAACATCTTCCCTGCTGGTCCCTGTTGGGAGAGCCTCTGTGCCAGCAGCATGTATGCTGTGAGCTCTCATGGTGTTGTTTTCCAGCTGTCTAGAAAACTGTCGTGCATCCAGCCTGAGCCACTGACCTTTCCTCTGCACTGAGGCAGAAGTCGCTGTCATTCTGATTAACTCTGCTAATTCCACAGAACAAAAGGCAAGGAAACCTTCATGCTCAGCTCTCCTGACCCATGCTGCTGAGCTGATCAAAGGGCAAATCTGCCAGAGCTGTGGTCTGACAGGGAGCTGCTCCCCCCACACGCACGAGGACACGGTGGTTATCACGTTTTTGTCACCTACTGCAGTGTAATATGTGGGAAAGCAGAGATGAGCTTGGTTTCCCAGGACATGGAGCTCACAGTGGGGCTGGATTTCAGGAGGGCTTTGCCTGCAGCAACAGGCACACTGATGGTTTGGCTGGATATTCAAAGGACTTCAGCTCAGCAGCCAGTATGACCCAGCACGTCCGATTCCTTTTGAGTATCTGTCTGTTTGTTACAGAGCCTAAGTGGGAGCTGAGCTCCTTTGAAAATCCAGCCCTAATGTAATAGGACACGCTTGACTCAGACTCTTTCCAGACAGACCGACCTACTCCGTATGGCTGATCTCATCTCGTGACATAAATACACCCTTGTGCCAACACCCTGACTTGTGGTGTCTCACTGAACAGTCGATCTGCGCCCCCCTTCAAGGTGGATCAGAGGGTGGGGTTTTGAGGAGGATACAAAACCTCCTATTTTGGTTTTGAAGGCAGTATCTAACAAGTAGGGATATCAGCAGGACCATCACGGGGCCTGGTGTCGATGCCAGGCTGGCAGCTGGACCGTCTGGGCAACAGCCCAGGCTCAGAGTAAGGCACAACCCTGGGAATTTCAAAACCCCAGTCTTGCCTGGTGGTTTAAACTCATCCATGCATCTCATTTGTCCTCGGGAGTCTGAAGGTCTTCTGTAACATGCCTGAACTTGCTCGCACTGGCAAACAGCTCCGAGATCTGCTGGGGAAAATCTGCCAAGCGCTATAGAGCTGGCTGTGCCCCCGTAATGCCAGGGGGTGGTTGTGCAGGAGAAGCTGCTTTGTGCCGTGTGTTTTTCTGCGGAGGTCGCTGGCAGGTCGCCTGCTCCATGCCCAGCAGGGCAGCTCCACGGGGGCACTAACACGGGCAGCGATACAGCCAAAAGCATGGGCTGCAGCCAGGACAACTGGGTAAAGCTGGCTCCACAGCATGGTGAGTGCTCCCTGGACTGTTCTGCTCCAGCAGAATGCAGAGTGACTCTGGTTTCGGGCTGGGGCACCTGGCAGAAGGGTCAGTTCAGCAGCAATGCAGTGTGCCAGCCTGGGCACGCTGCCACAGGGCCACCATCACCCCGGCTCACAGCTCTGCCACATTGCTGAGCACCACCCTGGACTCCGAGCTGCTGGCTCCCAGGCAATTTCAGAGGACCTTGGGCTAGTGCTGGCTGGCTTCTGCTGGGAAATGCCTATCCCAGGTACCTGAGCAGTGTCCTTGCTTCCTGAATGGTGGCTTTTCATAACGATTAAAGAGTGTGTGTTGGGGAGGAGAGAAATCTAATAAAAGGTTTGTTGAAAGGATGGAGCTGTTTGAAGTGCATTTCCCATCTACCTTTGCTTGGCTGCCATATGTGGATTTTGTTCTTGTCCTTTCTTTCCTAATGAGGAGGTAACAGGCCAGGGGGAGGTTCAGCAAGAACACCCAGGCTACAGAAGTACTTCTCTGTTGCTTCTGCCTGGATAACTCAAAGCTCCATTTCCGAGGAGTTGCTTTGGTGGACCTTGTGCAACTTCTACTTAGGGACAAAAGGAGCACTGGAGTGTGCACAGGCCTCACAGAAAAAGCATCATCTTATTCCTCTGGACAGTGCTCAGCAGGGAATTGTCTGCTATTGCTCCAGCCCAAAGCCAGCTCCCTCTGACCTGCAGTCCCTTCACAGAAGGGCAAAAGGCACCATGTATGAGCCAACATGCACGTGGGCCACACTGGTCAGGTTTAGCAGGATTTGTGAGACAACGCAAATCTTAAGACATGAGAGCATTGCTTACCTGCCTGGTAACGATTTGCCTTTGGGCTGTCAGGGCCTGGCAGGAGCAATGACTCCCATGAGGAACTCGAGTGAGTCACCACAGCTGAGCAGGGCTTGGCAGCTTGTCCACGCTGTCCTGGATGGGATATTGGCCTCACGGGAGGAAAGCTCCGCAAACCAGAGTGTGGCTGTGGTCACACTGAGCAACCCCAGTGTGTGGGCTCTGCTGGGACCAGCTCTGCGCCACCCTGCCTCTGGGGTGCTTGTGCCTAAGGAGAAAAGTCACAGAGAGAATGAGGACAATAAAAGCCACTGGGGTTTGATGCTCCCAGTCCCTTCCCTTTTATCAGAAAAGCAAAACTTCCTACACCAGCCAGCCTTCAAGAAGGAGGCAGTTGGGTGAGGATGGCCAGCAGCTCCCCAGCCTTATCCCTACACATGGGCAGGGGACACTGTGACAGTGAGTGGGAAAAACATGCCCAGATGCTGGGGGGGGAGCAGGTGAACAAAGTCTGGGGATGTTCAGGGTTGATTTGCTCTCCTAAGCAGGCAGCTCGTAGCCAAACAGTGCTAACGGCCGGGAGAAGTAACGGCATTATTAACAGCACGAGCTTTTGGCAGTAAATTAAAAATCTTGGCTGCCGCCCTTGGCTCTGCTCTTGCCTCTTAGAAGACATTAATATCACAGCTCCCCAGCATTCCCATTATCACTTCATTAAGGATCCAATAATGATAAATGTGGATGGTTTTATTTTGCACGGAGCCTGATTAATGGCCAATAATTCACTAGGTGTTAATGGGGCCCTTCCTTTATGGAGGCATTGGAAGGGGCTGCCTTTCATCTCCTCCACAAGCCATGATTTTCACTATTTTCGCTAATGTGACAGATGTAACACAAACCTTGAAAGAGCGGCTGAGGCCTCTTGAGAAACCTTGAAGAGCATCATGCCTGGGGCAGCCCTTGCTGTCGTGGCCATTCCTCAGCACCTTTTTCTTCTTCCTCCTCTTCGTCCTCCCCCGTGCTGCTGACAGTGCCTGCACCCAGATGCTGCCAGAGGCTGTTGCCCATGTCCCAGGATAGTCAGGGACGAAACCAAAGCAGCAGATTCCCCAGATATGAGCCCACCAGTGCAGTCACTGGGGCTCTCCACAGCAGATGTGGTGCAGAACCAGGTCCACCCTTGCGAGGGGGTGCAATGCAAGGAGTGGGCTTGTGCTGGCCTCACCCCAAAGCAGCTTGGCACCCTTCACCTGCATCCTAAGAGGGCTAGGGAGCCTGGGATGCAGGACAGAGTCCAGGCTGAGGCCAGCAGTCCTCCTCCAGCATCCCAGGGGACAGCTCTGGTGGCTCCTCCGAGGCCGGCTCCCGTGGCACAGGGGCTGCTCTCCGCCGTAGGAGCCCGGCGTATTGCACGGCTTCAATCCCTATATGAAGTGGGATGTATAATCACATAGGAATAAAAAGCCATACAAGACGGCAGGCTGTGAGATGCTCCATGCTGGAGGACGACGGGACAGTCCCTCTGCAGTGCCTGCCATGGCCCCCTGTGGGATGGAGCCAGACCCCAGGGAGCCCCCAGGATTCCCCCCAGCCCCTGTACGGGGTCTGTGGGGAGACACAGGAGCCCTGCATCAAACAGAGAAGAGAAGCAATGTGACAGCCAGAAGAAAGCTTGGGAGGCCCAGAGCCGCTGGAGAGGGAGCCCCAGGAGGTGTCAGCACTTGCTCCCAGCTCTCCCAGTTAACAAGGGCCTCCCATCCCAACTCCCTGCTGGGAGCTGTGACAAGACTTGCTCTGTGCTACACCCAGACCTCCTCCCCTCTCGCAATCCCCATCCTGGAGCATCACCCTGCAGGAGCTCCTCCAGCCTGGGAACCCTCTGCTTGTACCACCATCTTTCCACAAGGCAATGGGTACCACAACCCCCCAGCACCACAACCACCACCTGGTGAAGGGAGAAAAAGGAGCCAGCCTCCTCCCTGTAGAGGTCAGAGCATCCCTCTCCATCTGAGCAGGGAGAGGAGGGCCCGGCAGCTGGAGCGAGCGCTTGCAGGGAGCTGTCAGCACCCAGCTGTCAGAGCCCAAATCCCCTGGCAGCCCATTAGGAGCAGCTCCTGGCTGCCTGCAGGAGCTCTTGACAGGGGGCCAGGCACTAGCATGAACAAGCGTGGATCCTCCACTACGGAGGAAGATGTGGGTGGAGGGAAAGCAGGGAGCTGTTCCTGCAGTGAAGGCTCACGGAGCAGCACTGGCACAGCCCCATGTTCTGGGGTGGGGGGCAGCCAGGGCAGGCTCCCCTGGGAGCCCACCCAAGCAGTGCTGGGGATGAAGCCAAGCGGTGGCCAGCAGAAAGGGCTGTTTGTGCCACCTCCTCTCCTCCTGCCATTCTGCTCATATCCCGGCAGCGATTCTGGCATCCACGGGCTGGGAGAGCTGGAGCAGTGCCTGGGGCAGGAGGGAACGGGTGGTGGGTGCAGGCTCCTGCAGTGCAGACCAGACGTACACTGAGAAGGGAAGGGTCTTCTAGCTAAAAAAAAACAACAAAAAAACCCAAAATAAACAAACCAAAAAAACCCCCCAAAGAAACAAAAACAAAAAAACCCCAACAAACCAAACAAAACCCCTCCAACAAAGTACTAATACATTCTCTGGTTGCCACATAGCACCAAAAAGCTCTTTTTGCTGACCCAGGACAGCACAGCCAACCCATAGCCTCCAGCTGAGCATCACAGTGTTGTCTTAAGCAGCTCCAGAGGGGCTGAGCCACCCCAGAGCCACCACCCTGGGCTCCCCTTAAGCCAGCAGGAGGAATTTCAAGCCTCAGGCTGCCTTTCCATGCCACAGGGTAGCACTGGGAACATCAACACTCTTGGAAACACTCCCAGAAGCATTCCTCCACCCCTGGTGCCCAGGTTTCTCCAGAGGCTGGAGCCGTGCAGAAGGGTGGACTCTGCACACCATCCCTCCTGGGATGTCCCTGCACCCCCTGAATGGTGGATGGGCAAGAGTCCTGGAGCAAGGCTCTCCACATGTCCGCTCCCTGGGGCAGTGTAGGCAGGGGGCTGCCAGACCCCCAAGGAGGGGGGAATCCATCCACACAGCAGCTTTTTCCAGTGCAAAACATGGAGGATTTGGCTTTCCACACCAGTATTTCCTAGGCTCTCACCCATCTGCTCCAAGAGCTGTGAAGAGACGAGGGTCAAACCACATCTCTGCCACATTTTGGGAAGATGGAGGGGTCATTACCATTCCCTCAGCCAGGCTGTGCCACGGGATTTGCCAGATTAAGCACCGTGACTCTTTAAAAAGCAGAAATCCCACAGTTTGAGGGGCTCAACCCAACCAAAATCTCCAGCAAAACCCACACAGGGAGCGAATGGTGCCGGGCATTAGGGTGACAGGGAGGAGACACTCCCAAGTGGTCACACCACCGGAGGGAACCCAACACCGTGAGGGCAGCGCTGGGTCCCGATCGCTCCTTAAGTGCCTCCAAACTCAGTCAGCAATTATGGGATCATCAGCTGATGAATTGTAGGAAAAGATGTGTTTGTGAATCACTGCACCCCGGCTGGGTAAGAACACTGCCAGCGCTGTATTTGGGAGCAATTACTCTCCCCGAGCATGTGAATCATTAGGTATAATTACCCTAATAAATAAAAGGAAGATAACTCCAGTCTCTAGCCTAATCTAGAACAAGCAATTTTCGAGGAGAGCTGTATGAAATAAAATCAGGAGCACGAGACAGAGGGAAAGCAGGAAGAGGAGAGCTTCAAAACCTGGATGTGCCATTAATCCTTCCCACAGCAACCAAGGCCAGCCAGCAGCAATGGAGCCTCGTCTACAGGTCCTCACTGGAGTTTGGTGGCAGAGAATTTGCCACAGAGGGCTCAGGTTTGGATGCAGCAGGGCTGTCCCTTCCCAAGGCAGCATCCCACCAGAGCACCAGTTCTCTTGGAAAAGTTTCCCTGCTACAAAAATGCAAACAGGAAAAAAAAAAACCAAACAAAAAAACCCCGAATTATTTGGGGGATGATGGGGGGCAACAGTTACTTGAGTCTAATGAAACCATTTTGCTTTTCCCCTGGGAAACACTGGAATGAAAAAAAAAACCCAAAACTCGAAGCCCACCCCACTCAAAGTTGACATTTTGAAACGAAGCAGCAATTTTCTTCTCCACTTAAAATGTCATCACAGACTTTTGCTGTAAAAAAAAAAGCAGCTTTCCCTGAGTGACATTTTGAGGGGAAATGTTGACTTAAAACCAGAAGGAAACCCCTAGTCCATGCAATGAAATGTTTCGAGCTGCCATGAGACTCCTTGCAAGGAAATTGATATTTTTTGCAGGGAAAAAAAAAAAAGAAAACCAACAACTACACATATTTAGCGGTTTGAATTTTCCACAGGACACACCCATCCTCAGGGAGGCAAGACTTTGGAAAAGGACGGAGCAACATCACTACGCTGTCCTGGAAGAAACTGCAAACAGCATCCCTAATTCTGGGCAGGCTTCCTCAAAAGCCTTGCAAAAGAAAGCAAAAAACCAGCAGTAGAGTCTGTGTTTGTCCTAGCAGGTGCCAGGCAGGTGGTGCTGGCTCTGTCCTGTCCCTGCAAGGTGCCAGTGCAGGAGCTGCTCCTGCCCAGCCCAGCAGTGGGGACGATGCCAAGGCCAGGGGGTGCTGGCACCAGAACAGGGACCCTGGTGAGCAATAGCAGGGTTTATCCCTCAGCCTTTGAGGGGAGAAATTGGATTTAGTCCGTGACTTATGGGAATCCTGCTTGTTCCCCAGGGAGAAAGAGGATTGTGGCTCACTCCTTCTCTGCTTGCAAGAAGGGCCGGGCTCTGCCTAGAGATGCTCCATGCGATTGGGCTGGGCCTGTGCTGCCTCTGCTTGGGCTCTCCTGTTAGGTGGGGTTTGACCAAGAACAATCTGTGCTTGGGCTCTCCCTGGGGCCACAGTTATTGCTGCCTGGGTTTTGTTTTTTTTAATAAACCTGTAATATGAGAAGCCTGCCCAGGAGAGCAGAGGGATTATTGGCAAATATCACTTCCCCTTTGCCAGGCTTCGAGGGGTTTTAGCCACGTGGATTAGCTGGGAGCAGAGAGAGGGGGACAAACCTCCAGGATGGGACAGGCCAGAACTGAGTCCTTTGAACACAAGGCTGCAGCAAAATCCTGCAGACAAGTATCCTCCAGCCTCCAAAGGAGAGGGCTGGGTGGGAAGGGCTGTGGAATCCTAATTAGCTTTTTGATATTAATGAATTGGCACTGAAGCAAACAAGGCAGCAACAGTGCCTGGCACAGCTCCTGCTGCCACATCCCAGTCCCGGCACTGGGCAGCCTGCACAAGGGGGCTTGGTGGCACATGTAGGGCCATGGGGACCCAAAGAAACAGGGGCAGAGAGGGTGGACATGCCACTGTGGGACAGGAACTGCTGTGGGATGATGGCACAGAGAGGATGCAAAGCATGCAGGATGTCAGGGCACACAGCAGGACATGCCATGGTTTCAGTCACCATCACCACAGCTGACACCAGGAGATGCCACCACTTACACAGGGCCACCTCCCCTGCCAGGGGCTTTCTGCAAGGCCAGGGCTGAGTCACTTCATCCCCAGGTGATGCCAGCAGCCCAAGGATGGGGCACCCCATCCCCAGGTATGCCAGCAGGTGCCTGCTGGCTTGGAGACACAAGGGTGTGCAAGTAAGTCCTTATGTTGCTCATCTGTGTTTCAGCCCCTTTTCAGGGGCTCCAAAAGCTTTTTGGGGCACCCAGCAGGCAAGCCAAGAGGAGCCACAGGGTGCAGAGCCAGGGGCCCATGCCAGGGGTGCTGGGGACATTCTGTAATATTAATGAGAACTATTAATTATTAAATGCTGCTGTGCAGGGAGGGGAAGGAGCCTCCCTCTTGCTCAGGAACAGCCAGTGACCAACAACTTCTTGTCTCCAAGGCTTACAGCTGCTAAAGGAGGCAAAGGGGCTCCCCACACATCCCCTCCAGCACTCTGGGTGCAAACCTGAGAGCCACCCACCAGCAGCTGTTGAATGCACAACCCAGACACAGTCCCAGCACAAGCCACCCCTGAGCTGAGTGTGATGTCAAAAACAAGCAACAAAAGCACTTCTGTGCAGAAGTATCACTTCAGGCACAGCCTTGGAGTCCAGCTCACCTCCCCCCACCTTTACCAGCATTTCCAGCAACAAGCCCAGCGTGGGAGACACAAGTCCTACCCCAATGCCTGGCTAACCGAACTCTACTTACTAGCACAGCCCCACAAAACCCACAAACAACATCCCACCCTCCCCTCTACTACTTTAACCTCTTATAAACTCTCCTGGAAAGGCGGGAATCACTGTGTGCTGTGCTGAGCCACCAGAAGTTGATTAAGCCCTAATTAATTGCATTAAGGTCAGCCAATGTACTCTGTTAAGGAAGAAAGCCAATAATTAAACTCCACGTGTGGTGTGCTTCTGCCATTAGCTCCCCAGGCTGCAGCGGCGGCGTCAGCCTCGGCAGGGTCACAGCCAGCGCCGCTCGCCAGCACATGGCGGTGGCAATCGGGCAAATAATTAAGTGCTGGGCATAAAACCATCAGCACTTTAGCGGCCGGGTGACACAACCCACCCAGCAGGGCTGGCGACAGCGGGGCTGCCCGGGAGGGCACGAGGTGGAGGGGACAGCAGGGGGACAGCGGCTGCATGGGGAGCATCCTCCGCAGGGCACCCTGAGGACGCTGTGGCCGTGTCCGGCCAGGCTGAGCCATTTGCCGGCAGTGCTGGGGCTGGCGCGGGGCCCTGCCCGGGGAGGGGAAACCCTCCGGGCCCCGACAATAGGGTTTTGTGTAGTCCCGACAGGAGCACCTGCCCCGGCGTTGGGAGCCGGCCAGGGGCACCATATGGAGGGGACCTGCCCCTCGCTGTGGCGGTGCCGTCTCGGCACAGGGCCAGCCTGGGTGGGATGCAGCCCCTGAGCAGTGCAGAATGAGGCCACGCGAGCCCATCACCCCTCCAGCCTGGAAATGTAGCCACCAAGCACAGAGGTGGTGGATACAAGGTGGCTGGGAGCGTCAGTCTGTTCCTGGCCACGCCAGCCCCGGGTGCTGCATGGCCTGAGACACCGAGGGTGCTGCAGGGGAGCCCCAGCGGAGCCCAGCCTTGAAGCAAAACCTTGCCTCGCCTTGGGGCTTTGCAGCAGAGCAGGGAATGACAGGACAGCGGGAGGGATGAGGAACGGGGACCCGCGGCATCTGGGGAGAGGAAGGAGCACAGGGCATTTGGGGCTCTGCCCCGTCAATCCCTCCCTGGCAGCAAGCTCATTTAAGGCTTTTCTTTGCTCCCAGCTGAAAAAATGAAGGCCAAGGTAATCTGCCTGCCTGTCCCTCTTTGTCTTGGGGATAATAGCAGCCAGAGCAGTGTGGAGCCCCCCAGGGCTTTGCAGATTAGAGCTTTCAGAGATGTCTACAGTGAGTGCCTGGACAAAAACGAGAGGTGGTGGAGCAGAGCAGGACGAAGGGGACCTCACAAGGTCACCCACTCCCTGCCTGCCTAACTGCATCTCCCCTCTCCTTCCTCTGCCACTGGCCAGGTGGGCGATGGGATGGTGGCAAGGAGATGGGTAGTGGCAGAATGCTCCTCTGGGCCTCCCAGCTCCAAAGGCTGGCCTCACTGAGGGCAGAGTTCTGATTATGTCGCAGAAGCTTTTTGTTTTATAATTTACACTCTGACGATTCTGATAATTGCACATCTGGACTGGGGAGGGGAGGAAAAAGAGGCAAAACCATGTAACCTGCCACAGAAACCACAACAGTGTGAGCTGCTGCTCCTGTACTCACAATGACTTCTCCATCTACAGAGCCAAAATGACTGGCTGGAGACATGGGAATCGCTGTACAGGGCTGAGCTGCAGCTGGCTTTTCAATAACTCAAAGGGTCAAGACACTGGAGAAAAAAATCCCAAACCAATTCCCCTATTTCTCATGAGTTTTGTGTGGCAGGAGGCGTCCCAGCCCCGGCAACGAATATCCGCTCAGGAATGTCTCATGTCTAAAAGCACACAAAAAAAAGGGGAGGTGGGAGGAAACCCTACGCCCGGCCTTCTTTCCCTGTGGCCGAGTTCAAACGGCTCCGAGAGGGCAGGCAGGGGCAAGCAGGGGCTCGCAGCAGTTGTGCTGGGGCTCAGCAGCGCAGAGGCAGGCGGAGGGCAGAGCGGAGGAAGACGCCATCCCCCTCCCCGACTCTCTGTTCCTGCTGTGGATGTCCACGCCAGCCCCAGGATGCGGCCAGGCTCCGGCTCCTGATCGTGCCCTGCTCACCCTCCCTCCTTCCCGTCACCGCACACGTCATTCCTCCAAACACAGCCCATGGAGCTGGCGCGGCCGCACCGACACCGGTGAGCCGGAGGGGCCCGGCCAGCGCTCCCCACGGGGCTCGGTGCCTTCACGTTCCGCTCCCGCTCCACCCGGGTTCATTTAGTTGATCAAAATCATCGGGTGCCCAAAGCCACAACAGCATCCTGCAAAATCAACTTCCTGGGGACAAGGAAGTGGGCGTTTTGTAGACCCTCGTGTGTGCGTACCCCACAAAACACCCCGCATGCTTTCTGTGCGCTGCCCACCCCGAGCATCACCTCTTCTCTGCCTTTGAGAGCCAGCCTAGAGATGAAGGAGCCAGACAGAGCAGAGGGGAGACAGAGACACCAGACAATAAATCCATGGCTAAACCCGTGGTCCTCAACAGCCCAACTCGGCTCAGCAGACGCATCGCTGCTCTGCCCCTCGGGGTGCCCACACCTTCCCCTGGGCACCCCATCCCCTGGCGTAGCACCCATGCCGGCTGCCGCCTGGGGTGATCCACAGCATCCCACTGAAATTCTAGCTCCGGCCTCCGTAGCAGATGGAGATAAGGACAAAACTACTCCCTCGCTTATAAACAAGGGGCCAGATTCTGCCGCCAGCATCCGGCAGGCGATACCCGAGCCGGCGAGGCCAAACCCAGCCACAAAGCGGCTCCATGCGGGGATCGCAGCCGGGATCCGGCAGCCTGCCCGCGGTACGGGGAGCGGGAAGCACAGAGCAGTCCTGGCTTCTCCCTTTACCCGGGGCCGGTGTGAATCCCAGCAGCGCAGGAGGAGCCACGCAGAGCAAAGGCGGCTCGGGGAAATGGGATCCCCTCCTGGGGACAGTATCAAAGACACATGCAAAAGGGAAAATAAAAGACCAACCCCCCCCGTCCCTCATCCCCGTCTCTGCTCCAAACAAAGGCAAACCTGAGCATAGCAGCACACACCTGAAACACAAACCCCTGAGACCCCAAGCCCCCTGAGACCCCAGGCCGGCTGAGGGCCCCCCCAGCCCCACGGGACCGCGGGGGACCAGCACCACACACAAACCTGACTGATGCCAAAACCGAGACACGGGGACCGTGATCAAAATCATGCTGGAAGAAAAACCCACCCTGGGGAAAGCAGCTCCGTGGAGGTACCTGTGCCAGACAGCCAGTGCCCCCCAACCGCGGGCCATCCCAACACCGCCCTGCCTGGGAGGTGACAGGTATTTATTGGGGCGAGCGGCTGTCCCCCCGCGCTGGGGACCGAGGCTGGAGGGCGGCAGGGGCTGCCATTGGCTCCCGCGCCACCCGGGCAGCATCGCTCTCCAGGGGCTCGCTCTGCCAGGGCCAACTTTACAAGGGAAGCAATTATTTTTTTTTTTTTTTTTTTTCCCCAGCTGAAACAAAGACGAGGGCTCGAGCGAGCGAGAGCACGGATGAGAAAACAGGAGAGGGGGGGAGAGTGGGCTGGAAAAAAAGCCCACACAAACCCACGGATCTTGAAACAAGAGGGAAGGATAAAAAAGAAACCAGAGGCTGCAGAGGTAGTGGAGATGGGAGGATGAAAAATTGCAGAGGGAAGAGGCGGCAGCCGGGAACGGAGCAGGGAGCTCAGCCGTGTCACATGTATCACATCCCCGGAGAGCCACCGGCCACCCCGACAGCCCACCGAGGCCACCCGGGACGATGCAGTGAACCTACAGGGACTCAGTCTCTCGCGGGCCGGGGCTCTGCGGAGAGAGGAGACAAGGGCTCGGCCCCTCCGGACATGACTCCTGCCTCCCAGGGTTCTCCCCACTCGAGCGGGCTTTCCCCCAGGCTCCCCCGGCCCCACCAAGGTGGCCAGAGCAGTGACCGCTGGGGAAATGGGGGGCCACAGCGAGCGGCCGAGGGGACCCCCGAGGTGTCCCTCCCCCGGATCCACCTGCCGCCAGGCAGCCGGCGCCCGACCCACGCCCACGCCAGCCCCCGCCAGCCCCTGCCATCCCCCGGCCTCGCTCTCCGTGGGCATCCGAGAAGCCCCATCACCCCGAGCGGTCCCCAGGACCACCGATCCTCCATCCCGGAGCCTTTCCGCCCCGACCGGCCAGGCAGGCGCCTCCCTCCCGGCAGGATCCAACCCCGGCTCCGGCCCAGCGCCCCCGGCCAGCGGCAGCAGCGGGGACACCCCCGCGCCGGGCTCCGCCGCTCCCATCCCCGGGGTCGGTACCGGCCGGGCAGGACCCGGCTCCGCTCCCCGCCGCTCCAGCCGAACCGAGGCTGGCGCACCTGCACCGCCACCCGCTCCTGCCCCGCACCAAGCTCCCCCTGGAGCGGCCGCGCTGCCGGTGCCGCTGCCGCTGCCGGTGTCGGTCCTACCTGCGCGGCGCCGCCGTCCCCGTCTGCAGCCGCCGCCGACTCGCGCTGCCGCGGGGGCGGGCAGCGGGAAGGGGGGGCGAGCGCCCCCTCCCCGCCCCCGGCCCTGCCCGGCACCGGCCCCCAGTCCGGCCGGGGCTCCCCGCCCCCTCCGCAGCCTCCCCTGCCCTCCCCCCACCCCTCACAGCCCCACATCCCCTCGGGACCCCCCCACTCCCGAGGCCGCTCTGAGCACAGGAGGAGCTCGGCCCGGGATGGAGGTCACAGCCCAGATGCGGGCCTGGGAGGGAGAGGCACAGAGAGCCCGAGACAGGGGTGCCCACCCTGGGAGGCAGACCGAAACAAACATCTCAGGCAGGATGGAGCATCATCACCGTCCTCTTTCCCTTTCACTTCCCACGGAGCAGTGGCAGGTCCAGGGGAGGGGCTGTGCCTGTCCCCACACACATGGCAGTGGGGTGCTGCAGGTGCATACTGCACTTGCGATGTGGCTCTGGGCCCTGAGGGGCACTCGGGTCCCGCAAACCACACACATATGAACACCCCTCCGTGTCCTCCAGCTGGGCACTGCCACCTCTGCCAAATGCTCCCAGGCAAGGTGGCTGTCACCCACCATCCTGGGTGACACCAACTCAGAGGGGACATTGGCGTTAGTGTTGCACCCCGTCCACATATAAACGTCCCCCTTTGATGCCTCACAGCTGACTTGGCTCCCTCTTCATCTCTGTAGGCTGGCACCAAGGTGGCAGAAAAATCCAAGGGGAAAGTGCAGATGGCACCCAGGCTTGGTCCCGTTCGTCCCCTGCTCACTCCCAGCCCCACGGTGCTGCTGGCTGGAGCGTGGCACAGATGCCTTGGGGCTTGCCTTGGAAAAGGAGGGGATGGGAGTGTGTGGGAGCTGTGTCCCACCAGTACCAACTCCCTGGGAGGGCTTCGGGCTCCACCTTAGCACCCTGGATTCACCCAAGCTCCCCTGCCCCTCATGCCCCCTGCCCCAACCCATGCCATTCCTCTAGCATTAATAAAGCCATTATTTAATAGTTGGAGATAAGGCTCAGAAATGCCACTTTGGAGCGAGCTGGAAGTGCTGCAATTGGGATCACAGCGATAAGCAGGTTCAAGGAGGCAGAAGCTAAGTTAATGCCAGGGCCAGTGTTTAATACAGGCAATTCCTGCCCAGGCCACTTCTGGAGCTCCGTGCACAGCGAGCACAGGCCCGCAAAGAAAAGCAGTGCGAGAGATGAGCTGGGTCTCTCGGGAGAGCAGCCGGAGCGGGGCGAGCGGAGCCGCGGCTGCCGCGCCGCACAGAGCCGCCTTTCATTACAAAGGGCCGGGAAGCGGCTCGGAGCTGCCAGCAGCACTGACACGATGCAAGAGGGGATTTTTCAGGCTGATGCAGCAACAAAGGCAGTTAAATCTAGCCAGGTAAGAGGCTTTCGAGGTTAGCCGGCTGTTCCCACAGCACAGGCTTTCTTTTCTTCTTTTCCTTCTTTTTTTTCTTTCTCTCTTTCCCCCCTCCTTTTCTAGGGGGAATTATTTTTGGTAATCCATGTGTTGCTGCTCGTTGGGCGCTGGAGCAGAAGTAAGCAGGTAAGCGGCACTTTTATCCCCAGCCCAGCTTCCCACCACGGCTGGGACTCCAGTGAGGGGCTCTGAACCTCAAAGGGAAGCAGCAAGGCTGGGCCAAGGCAGCTGGAGCGGCGCTGAGCTCACAGCAGCTGGGAATTCCTTCTCTTTTTCCGATTGAAACGATGGCAGTGGAAAGCGACCTGGAGAGGAGCAGCTTCCACAACAAGCACCTGCTGCACCGGCAGAGGCTGCGTGTGCTGAGGCGTCACTGCATGGTTCAGGGTGCTGGCACCCACCTGGAGTCACTCACTGCCTGGCCCTCCTGGCAGGGCAGAGGGGTGCTGGGCATGGGAAAGCCACCCATGACACCCACGCCCATCACCCTGCAAGGAGGCCAGCACCCTGGTGTAGGGAGAGGGGGGTACTGTGGTCCTAGGGCAGGAGGATGCTCCCATCACTGGCTCTGCAGGGAGTCCAGGTGCTTCAGGCATCTTGGTGGGACATTGTGAGAGAGACCAGGATGAAGCCCAGACCCTGGAGCCTGTTAGAGGCCAGGAGGGTGTTTCTGAAGGGATTTGTGTTTCTGGAGACCTGCATGCCAGCCCCAGTTCTCCCTAGGGAAACACCCTGGACTGCCGTGAGCAGCCGCCTTCCCACAGTCCTGCCAGGTGGAGGATGTGCCAGTGGCCCATGACTCAACGCTTCCAGTGCTTCACATGAGCAGGGGGGATGTGACACGACCCTGGGGGCTGCAGTGAGCCGTGCCAGCAGAGGCAGCGCCGGCTCAGCGAGCTGTGCTGCCATGCAGGGACCCATGGCCCCTTGCCATCCCAGGCTTTGTGGCCACAACTCATCTCCCTGATGGAGCTCGTCATCTCATTCTTCTTCTGGTGGCAGCTCCTCAGCCATCACCCTGCTGAGCCCAGAAGACGCTGTGTTGATCCAGCTGGTGCAATGATTTTGTTGCTCGATCCCTCATGATGCCTTTTGCATCACCCAGGGCCATGTGCCCTGATGGTGCCAGCTGCTTCCTGTAGCTTGTGCCCACACCGTGCTCTGGTTAATGGTGCAGCCACCACCACCGAGGTGCCCAGCACCCTGCCCAGGGACCTGAACCCTGCCTTGGTGTGGGGTGAAGGCAGTTGAAAATCCCTCTTCCTCCCCATCCTCCTCCTCCCTGCCCAGCCAGCATCCACCGCCACAACAAGATTAAACCAATTGCACCATTATTTGTTTCATATTTAATAAGGGTTTGAGGAGCAGATCTCCCAGCAAGCCCCTGCTATCAATCAAACCGGCACAGAGTCCCCCTTCGCGCCCGCCTTTCCAAGAAGAAAGAAAACAAAATTGGTCTAATTTATTATTCATTTGTTCATTAAGTCTGTATTAACCAGATATATTATAAAGGAAAACAGGATTGCTCCTTTTGATCAGCAAACCCTCTGCACATGAATATCCATGAGGCTCCCCCCTACCCCAGCACCTCTCCCATGTGTGGAGTGAGCCAAAGGAGGGTGTCTACAGTGGGTGCTGGCACCAGGCTGGGTCCTGGCACACCACAGGGCTGGGAAGCTGCTCTCAGCTCTCTCTGCTTGCACAGCACTGGGGATCAGCTGCGTTATCCCATGGCGCTCCAGAGCTCAGGCCACCCATGTGTGCCCACAGCTGGGAGGGAGAGGCCAAGCCCTGCTGGGTGCATGGGGCTGTGGGGACATGCTGGGGGGCACTGGGCGACAGGCTCCCCTCCCTTCCTGCCTGGGGCTGAGCAGGAAGCCGAGCAGGTGGTGTTTCCGCGGCGTGAAAAAGCAGCATATGTCCCTGGATCCCTGGCGCGTGGCGGCGGCGGCGATGCCCGCGACTCCCCCGATGCTGCGGGGAGGCACAGAGGGACCCCAAGGTGCCTGTGGTGCCCTGCAGGACCAGCACAGGACTGGAGCAGCATGTATCCCCGCTCCCTGGGGAATCCTCCATGAGCCCCTTGGTCCATCCTAGGGAGGATGGGCCAGGGCAGGATCGGAACCCCAGGATGTGTTGCAGGGACTGGCTGGCACCAGGTCATAAGCTCACGGTGAGATTCACCCAGAGCCAGCAGCCAGCAGCAGAGTGTGGAGAGCCATGTCCCAGCCCAGCAGGGTGGTGAATCCCAGCCCTGCCCAGGAGCTGTTGCACTCTGCAGCAGTGGTGGGTGTACATGAAAAAATGCCACATCCACATGGATGTCCATGCACCCATGCAGTCCAGCCAGACCTGAAAATAGGTTGGTTTAAAAAATGCATCACTTTGAAGTTATGTAAATGAAAGGCAGCGGCAAACAGAGCATGCTGGCAAAAGGGTTTCCAATTTTTTTTTTTTCCTCCTCGCCAGCTTCCTCCGGTTAAAATTGGGTTGCAATTCATTAATAAAGGAACAGTTGTACTGAATAAGCTCCCGTGCTTAAATCAGGACAGAGAAGCGTAATTAACCCAGCTCCAGTCTGATGTGATGGAAAAGGAAAATGCTCTTCTGTTTTGGTCCCTTCTCTTAAAAGCCCGCTGCGTTCTCTTGGCCTCTTGGGAACGGAGCTGAGCTTCTTATTTAAAAATGAAGCTCGCAGCCTGACAGAGCGGGTTCATGTATATATATATAAAAGCTGTCATGATGATATTTTATTCATACCCCTCTTCCCCTTCCCTTTGCTTGGAAAATCCAGGAGCAGCCAGCAGGCAGTGTGGAGAGAGAGAAAGCAAGAATCCCCTTTTAAAAGTAAATTACAGATGCAAGTCACATTAGTTGAAGCCCCATGCGGCGGCACATTCCTGAGTACCAGGGCTGGCCCCGGCGGCTTGGCCAGCCCAGACCTGGCACAGCAGCTTCCCACCCCGAATGCCACCCATGAGAGAGCAGGAGGGGACAGGCGGGGGGTGGCACCGGCTTTACACCATGATCTGCACAAGCTGAAGATTTGTCCTTGCTCCTCTAAATGGAGCTACCACCTAAATTACAGCCTAATTACAGGCAGGGCCACAAAGAGCTCCCACTGGCAGGTCCCTCGGGTGGGATTCAGCCCGTTGTCCTGGGCTCAAGGTGAAAGGATTCCTTCTCCCCCATTATTTCTGGGGCTGAGTTTCCACCTTTCCCCACAGCAGTTTGTCTGGATGAGCCAGACGCTGTCCGGCCACCATGGAACTGGCACGTGGCTCTGCATGTTGATGGAGCATCCCTGCTGCTCGGCTCTGCCCAGCCATGCTCCCCCCTTCCTCCACCGCCGCTTCCTCACCTGCTGTAGAAATAGCTGGCTGGTAGTATGGCAAGGCAAACTGTGTTTTGGGTGGTCTTAGGGTGGGGAAGAGCTGCCCCCAGCAAGGATGCTGGATTTGCTGTGCGGGGCAGGGAGTCTGGTGAGGCAGAGCAGGACAGCGCAGTCTGGGAGTGCTGCAGGTCTGGCTTGATGTGAGAGACAGATGCTGAATTCCACACGGGACCAGCCACAGCCCCATCAACACCTCCTCTGCCCCTGCTGAAGCTGCACTGTCACCTGTCGCTGTCCCTGTGTCACCCGGGGTGAGCTGAGGTGAACGCCCAGAGGGACACAGCCAGTCAGCACCAGAGCTGTCAGAGCTCCCCCACGGTGGGGACAGGCAGGAGCAGCCCTGAGATGGGGACAGGCAGAAGGACCTCTGCAATGGGGAGGTGCAGCAGTACCCCTGCATGTCAGTGTATGGCAGTGCCATAGGGCTGCCCAGTTACCACTGAGTATGGAGCTGGAGCAGGGGTGGCACCACTGCCCCCACTCCACCAAGGACCTCCCTGGGGACCTTCTCCATATTTCTTCTGCTTCACTCCCAATACCAGTCCATGTCCACCCACTGTAGCTCTACCCCAGGGGATTTTGAGGTTTTAATAGTTTTATTAAAACTAACACGCTGGTTCCCAGAGCACAGGGATGCTGGACCCTGCCATGGACCCATCATCCACCTCATGAGTGGCTGGGCTGGCACCACTGGGTATTGATGTGGAGGAACAGGGGCATTGCCAGGGTTCATCCTGCCCTGCCATACACCAGCGAGCCTGGAAATCCTCGGTGGGGCAAACTGAATCCCTGGGGCTGGAGGAGATGTGGGTGATGCCAGCCAGCCCTTTTGTAGCAGAGATGTTTCTGCCGAGGAGAAAAAAAAAGAAAAATCAGTGTTTGTTTCTTTCGGAGAAGATTGCTCTCTGCGCGCTCCTTGTATTTAGTTATTATTAAAGGGTTGTTTTGCTGTCAGTGAAAGCCTGCAATTATGGGCTCTCTCTCTTTTTCCTGGCTGTCACTATTCCCCATGAAAGCACTGCCCACAATTTTAGCATTTCTGCATTTCAATGTAAAGAAAAAGAAATTGAGATTTGGGCTGACACTTTCCATGTGTGCACGGCTGGTTTCAAACTCCTCTGATTGTCTCCCCCCACAAAAAAAACAACATTTTGGGACTTAGACCAGAGCAGAATGTAGCTGTACAGTGGCAGAGGCTCTTTGGTCTTTACTCTCTTGCTTGTTCAACCCATATCCAGGCAAAAAGCTCACAGGAATCCCACCAGTGCTGTGGCCAGGAAGACAAAACCACCCCACACCCTGCTCCCATAAACCTGCTGTGCAGAAAAAAATATACTATTTTTATTGAAGAGCCTTATAAATTTCCCTTAGTCAAATAATTCATGGTTGAGAGCTGGAAACACCCTTCGTGCCCTGTACCTGTCTGTGCCAACTCTGCACCGTGCCTCCCCCACCATAAATCCCTTCCCTGACCCCACAAAACATGGGCTATCCCCAGCTAGAACCAGCGTCCATGTGGAGCCAGGGATGCAGCAGATGGGGCAGACTCAGCTCCGCTGGACCCCAAATCCTCAACATTCCTAGAGAAATTCCCCCAAAGTTCATGGGGACGCTTCTCCTCTCTCCAAACCCTCCTCCCTGGCTGTATCACCGCTAATCTAATGTGGCTAATTTTAAACGAAGCTGCCCTCCCTTGACATGCATCTCCCCGTGGCATTGAAATTAAATGTAGGCTGTAATTTGGCATTTGAGAAGCGAAAGGGATGGTGGCCCTAAGGGAAAAGATAACAGCTTGGCTGTTTGTGTTAAATAGCTGTCTGCGAGCTTCAAACTGCAGCCGGAGATTCAGCTCACCGCGGGCAGGCTGCCAGCCCCCGGCCTGCTTTTTGGCTACAGCTCCTTCACAGCAGGAAGCTCAGAGGGGGGATCTCAGCCCCGACCCCTCCATTGCATCTCACAGGGCATCTGCTTGTTCCCCACCCTCCGTGGCTTGCGCTAAAACTGTCTCGCAGGCTCCTTGCACCAGCCCCAGGGGCCACGGCCACCAGGAAAGCAGCAGGGATGGATGAGCAGCCACGGGGAAGGAGAAGCACAGTGCTCTGGGGCATTCTGAACGCGGCATGGGGCACCACAGCCTGGCAGGGCCATCCCAATTCCATGCTGCACCTTGTGTGGTGGTGGCAGCACACCGGGGACATCCCTGCCAAGTGCTGCACCAGTGTGGATTTGCAGCTGGCACTGCTGGGATTTGGCCTCAGCATGGCACAGAGGTCTCTGGATTGGCTGCAGACCCCAGCTCTCCTTGCAGGGAAAAGCTGCCTGCCACCTGAGGACTTTGCTTTAAATAAAAGTTTGCTTCACTCAAATCCAATGTTTCTCTTGGCCTGAAACAAAAATTAATTTTAACTTCAAGCTCGCTTTTTTTTATATTTTAATGGATGCTGTTAATAAAAGGGAGACTTTGAGATAGCAATTTCCAGCAGCAGAACATGCCTGTTTTGGGGGCAGTTTGTTTTAAACTGGAAAAATTTGCCAAGGCAGTGGGAATTTGCCTGGGCTCCTGGGTTCCCCCCAGTCACCTGTGCAGGGGACACCGGGGCAGGCAGGGCACAGAAGAGGCAGATGTCCCCGTGGCCAGGGCCAGCTGCAGCCCAGGGATGGGGCTCCCCGATGGGATGGTTACCTGGTGCACCCCACAGCCCTTCTCCTTCCCAGCCCACCCACCTCCATCCCTCTGCCCTCCTCCTTGCCCGCACCCAGTTACCATTTCCCAGGAGCTGCTCGTCCCTCCCAGCCCTTTGTACCGCTTGTCTCCATCCTCCCCTTTGTTTAGCATTTTAATTATTTTAATTACCTTGTTTGCCAGCTTATCGCGGCGCTCAAACCCATCTGTGTGCGCGCGAGCAGACACAGACTTTTATCTGCAGCCCGCCGTCAGCCCCATTAGCATTTTTTACTCCTGCTTTGGTGGGGGAAAGGAGAAATTAGCATTTCTGCCTGGGCCGGTGGGGCTGGCACGGTCGTCCCTCGCCTCGCAGGGTCACTTCATTCTTCCCAGAAGAATGGGACTAATTTATCTCTCCCCCCTCCTTGTATCCATTTCAAATGAGAGATTAATATAATGACAAACAGAGCCCAAGGGGGGCGATGCCTGAGCCCTGCCATGGGGTTTTCCCTCTCCAGGCAGGCAGGCAGTGGTGTTCAGGTGAGGTGGGTGCTGTCCTCGGAGAGCACCCTTGGGTCACCAGGAGCAAGGTGTCTTTGGGAAAAAGCTTCTTTCTGTTGAATTTAGATGCCAAAATGCTGCTTGGTGGTGGAGGCAGGGGTCAAAGGCAGGGATGCTGGACCTGACTGCAGCTGGGAGGGGGTGGGGACACGCCTGGGGGCTTCAGGCTGTGGTTAAAACAGCCATGCTGCTGCTGTGGCAGGTGCTTTCCAGGTGGGCTGCATGGCTGGAGCCCCCACTCTCCTTTAGGGACAAATGAGAGGTTTCACTGTTGGAAACTCTCTCCCAGCATCCTCTTAGTGCTACTTAAATGCCTCTCCCAAAGAGGCCCAACCACCAATAAATCTGTATCAGCTCACCTTCAAACGCACTTTGGTGCCCTATTTTCTCTGCACAACAACCAATTAACAGCCCCAGTTTTGGGAATGGCTGCCAGCCCCCCCAGCAGGGCTCCCCTGAGTGACCCAAGACCCCTTTATACTGCATCAAAGCATTGCTGTAATTCTGCTGTGGGCTGCACCTGAAGCCCTGCCCGTGGGGAGGGGGTGTAGTCAGGGTGGGCAGTGGTCCCCTAGGGAAAGCTGGGCTGCCAGAGGTGTTCATGGATACCCAGCTGGACCATGGTGTGAGCAGGGAGGAAAACATCCCGTGGAGTTGGGCTGGGCAGCCAGGAGCTCCACCTCAGACAGGACAGATGTAGGGACAGGACACCTCATGGAGAAAGAACTCCCTGTGGGGACATGATGATCCATGGAAACAAAAACCCTTTTGGAGAGAGGACATGCATCCAGGTTGGGATTTGCCTAAGGAACATCGTGTCCCCAGGGGTTGGGACCTCAATTTAGGACAGGGTGTACTTTGAGAATAGGACCACTGTCCATGACAGGACATCCCTTGGGAACAGGATCCCCTGTTCCAGGATAAGAATGCCTCTTTGGGACAGGAGTCCCATCCAGGGCAGGATGTCCCTTTGGAACAGAAATCCCCTTAAGGACAGGATGCCCCTAGAGGACAGGCCAGGCCAGGCCCTTTGCAGCCAGGGCAGCAGCCAGGACCCTCAGATCCAACCCCAACATCTTCTAAACCCTCCTTTAAACACTCAACACACTTCAGTGTGTGAATAAAAGGTCTCACCCTTCTGATTCAAGTCACCAGGAAATATGGAGTGAATTAACCAAATTCCAGAGCAGAAGAAATCTCTTAAAAATCTGCACACCTTTCCTGCACCCAGCTAAGTCCTTTAAGACCCAGAAAAGGCAATAAAGGCCAATTCATTGGTCCTAAATCTGTTAAACAAAGGAGTCAAAGACAAAAGAATCCATCAGCCCAGAGAGTCTTGAGGGAGACATGCAGGGACATGTGACCCCAGCAGTCAGAGACCCAACATGTCTCTGCACCACAGCCTGCCCTGGGAAAGCAACAGGCCAGTGTTTTGCCAAGGTTTGGGCTCCAAAACTTAACAAGGAAGAAATTAGAAACTTTACTAAAATAACCTTAGGAAATCATCCCACCAAAGGGATGGGATGAAGAACAAAGGAAGGCAGAGGGACCAAACTCAAGGGAAGGGAATATCAGGACATGGCACGGTTCACTGAATCTGCTGAGGTGATGAGGAGGAGGGAAGGAGGAAGGGCTGCCCAACAGCCTCAGCACAGCCCAGTGCCACTTGCTGGTAAGGCCGGGCTTGGCTGTGAGGTGGTGGTGGCATTGCAGGGCAGGGGAGAGCACCAACCCCACAGCACCCAGCCATGCCATGCTGTGGGAGACAGCCCCTTCCTTCACAAGCACATCATCAGCTTCGTGCTCCACTGCTGCTGGAAAGCACGGCGGGTTCGATCTATAATTTACAGGGATATCCATCTGGGAAGCAGCTCGACAAGCCTGGGAGAGCAGCACTGCCCTCCTGGCTCCTGCTCTTCTTTTAATATAAAAATTCTTTACATTGAGGCATGGTATGAAGAAGGGGCAGTGACAGGCACCATCCCCTCCCTACCCTGTCAGTGCCTCCTTGGCTTGCCACAGCAGGTCCTTACACGCTGCTTTCAGCCTCCCCAGGACACAGTTTGGAGGTGCTGACTCCTGCACCTTTAACTCAGATGCTCGGGACAGGCTTTCTTAGGAAGCCCCTAGAGATGCTGCAGCTACCAGGGCCAGGCTGGATGATGCCGGTTGCTGTGGAAACAGCAGGGCTGGATCCAGGGATCGCAGCATTTTCCCTGCACCTGGGACCAGCTCCTCTCACCTAGTTTGCAGCTGGAGAGCACAGGATGCAGGAGGCTGTTCTGGTGGCATTGGGCTGTTCCCAGTCCCGGTGTGCTCTTGTCCCCAGGGATCAATGGGCTTTCCCCCTCCCACGCTCTGTATGTCATGCACAGGGTGTCTCATTGTATGGGGCTCCCTGGGGTGGCACGCAATGCTTTGGAGCTGGGCCACCACCTCTCCTCCAGCCACCTGGGGGCCAGATCCAGCCATCCCACCAGGAACTGCATGGCACAGCCACAGTTTGAGGCCACCACATCCCAGGAAAGCCTTCTGCACCAGCACCACGACTCCACTCAACCAGTGCACCACCACAGGCTCTCCTAAATGTCACCCAGACCTGGGGAAGGTGGGACACAGTGGGACAAGCCACACAGGATCCTCCTTAAGTGTAGCCAAATCCTTCCATCGGCCAGGCAGGTGCCACTGTGTGCCAGGCTGCCACCCATCCCAGGCTCATCCCAGCTCCACTCACGGGCAGCTCAGCTCGTTACAGGGATGCCGGGATGATGGAGTATCCTGCCGGAGTAGAGGAAGCCAGGTAAACCTTTCCATCCATCAGGGCCCCCACTTTCTGCCAAGCACATTAGGGGATAATTAAGTAAAAATAGGCCTTCCGACCAGTGTAGCTCATTAAGGGCTAATTAAGTTAATTAGTGCCAGGTGTGGATTGCAGCGCTTGCGCGTGTGGCTGTTGTTTGCTGTAATTGCATTTTCTCAGCAGCTTCCTCCGCCAGGCTGGAGCGCTGCCAACAAGGAAGGGATTCAGTGCCCGTTGTTGGTGCAACACGGGGCAGCTGATGGGCATCCAGCGATGGCACCGCACCAGGGACAGTTAACCCTTCTGTTCCTGTGACCCCAAGGGGGCTCTCCCACCCCAAAGCACCCGCTGCCCCTGCCTGTCCCTTTTGGTGTGCTCCTCCTGCCTGCACGCAGGGGAGGGACAAGAGCCTGTGCCATAGCAGTCCCCAAAAGCAGCCAGGAAGGCAGGGGACAGCCTCCCAGGGACCCAGCACCAAGACCAAGACCTCTGAAGGTGTGTGAAGGTGATAGGCAGGGATGAAGGGCAGGGATGAAGCAGCAAAGACAGCCATGTATGCTGATCATATTGGTGCTGAAAGATGAAAGAGGGATGGTGGAGAAAAGAGTGGAGAGGAAGAGAAAAAGGTGAGAAGGAAGCATGAGAGGGTGAGGAGAGAGATGCTGGGCTCTGAGCTCCGCTTCCCGCACCCGGGAGCAATTAGAGTTACTCTGCCTGTGCCCCGCAGAGACACTGAAGGGATGAAGATGAGACAAAGCCCAGGCTATTTTTTGCTGAAGTTACTGTCACTAATAAATGGAAGCTCTCCCTTGACACGTGTTCCTGTTCCTTCCAGCGTCTGGGCATTTGGCATCCTCCTCCAAGCGCAGCCTTGCCGGTAGCAGCCTCGCTTGGAGCTGACCCACGCTCCCTCCAGGGAGGCGAGACTTGTAAACAATTCTGTGAAATACAGCTGAAAGGCGTTGAGGGGATGGAGAGGCTGTGCAGGCACCCCATCCCTCTCCCCATGCCATGAATCAACCCCCAGTGAGGCAGGAGCATGGCAGAGAGCTCCATCCATAACCCGGGATGGAGGCTGGGGAGCACAGCCAGCATTTCCTGCAGCCTCTATCCGATGGGAAGTTCCTGCTGCCTGCACCACTGTGGCGAGATGGGGAAAAAGGAGCTGAAAGGGAGGCAGGAGGAGAGCTGGGTCCTTGCATCCCCACCGTGATCTCTCAACACCGAGATAATTGCCTGCTGGTGACAGCTGAGGTCAGGCATGACAGATACCTTGGGAAGAGCTCCCGGCTCGAGACCTCCCTGCAGCAACCCAGTTCAATACCAGGGTTGAGCCATAATTTTCCCGATCTCCCCTAGCACAGGCTCTCTCTGGGTGGAACCAGGTTCAGGCGATGATCCTTCCATCATCCCTGCCTTCAAACAGCACACAGCCCCATCAAACAGCTCCACACGTGGGCTGTGATCCCTGGGCAGGGATAGGGGGTAGTAGGGTACCAAGCCTGAAGGCTTGGAGCTCCCATGGGGTGTGATGAGAGCACCCAGGCAGGAGCAGTGCCCACCTGGGGGTCAGTGGGTTGCAGATGGAGCTCCCTCTGCCCTCTATCCTCTCATGGCCAAAGGAGGCTTTTTCACCTTTCTCTCCCTGCTCCTTGCCACCCCATCCCAATGCACCAGGGATGCACAGAGCACCAGGAAACCCTACTTCATCTGCCATAGAAAAGGGGCTGGGGGGGTCCTGCAGCCTCCCCGGATGGCCAGGAGGCTGGTGGGCACATCCTGGGGCTGGTAATTCATCCCCCCTTCCCTACTGCACGGGGACTTGGCTCACCGGCCCCTCTGCTGCAGTGCTGAGAGTGGGGCAGGGCAGGAGAGCTGAGTGTTGGGCATGGAGAGGCCAGGATGAGACATGGAGCCTGATGCCACCAGCTTGGCACCTGCAGTAGAGAGCATGTGCCCAGGCAGGGCAGGAGGCAGGGAAGCAGGCAGGCAGCGCTCCGGGGCGGCTCTGCAGCACCCTGGGCTCCCCCGTCCCCGGTGCCAGGCGTGAGGCTGACAGGATCATTACAGCCGCTATCTGGGCTCACGGGCTCATCCCTCTCCCTTTCGCCTTTTGCATAATGGATAGGCTGTGAGTAATGGGAAATGGCAGCCCAGCCGCGCTTGCTGGCAGCCCCTTAATGAAGAATATGGAAATCTCATCAGTCCAATCAGGCCAGCAAATGAAACTGCTTTCCCCCGCCGATGTGAGCAGAAGGCTAACGACCCGCGCTCCCCGGCTCCATCCCGCTCCCGGGAAGCCCCCCCTTCCCTTTTCCATGTTGACAAGTGAGCTGTGAACTTCATTTTTTCTGGCAAGCAGAGCCCCAGCTCATCTTCCCTGCTCCCCTTCCCCAGGCTCGGGCCAGCAGGTATATCTGTCCTGAACTTTCCTCTTGCTCCTCAAGAGCATTACTCCCCACTCATGGTGCAGTCACCACCTGGGCAGCACCATCTGCAGGTGCCACCCATCCCCACCTCTTGGTCCTCCCTTGTGTCCTCCTGCTGTGCCTGAGCCTCCCAGCCCCAGCTTTGCCACAGCTGCAGGTGCAAGTCAGCATCCCACGGTGGGGGTGTGGGACACATGTGCTCCCCCAGCTGCAGTCACCTGAGACCACTGTGTCCCTGCAAGCACTGAGGTCTGGTGGGCTCATGTCCATAGAATGCCAGCACTACTGAGCTCCATGGACTTGTGTCTTCTCCTGCAATGACACCTGCAAAGAACTACAGCATGAAGAAACTCCTGTTTCCTCTCCTGTCTCCCTTGTCCGTCATCCACAGCCTTAAGCCTGGTGTAGAGCACAGGTCCATCTCCACTCACCTTCTGCAGCTTGCACCGTCTCCAAGCAGGACCTTCAGTCACAGTGACACACCTCATTGTGCCAGAATTAGAGCATCTTCCAAGAAACTATAACCCCCACTCACACAGGGGCCGCCCTGCTAGGAGCTGGCACCAGCACCCCCCACTCCAAACATCCCCCTTTGGTGTCATCTGCAAACTTGACGAGGTACCTTTTGTCTCCTCCTCCCCATAAGCACTGCTCTGGCTCTGAGCAGCCTGGAAGTGCCTCCAGTTCAGGTCCCACAGGTTTTGCTGTTGCTCTGGGCTTCTGAGCCGTTGTCTCCATGGAGCTGTGAAATGCTGTCTGCCAACTTGGCTTCCATGGTGTCCTAGAACTTTGACTTGTGTATCTTGGTAAGATGAGTGTCTGAGAAAGCCTGACTTTGTCCACAAGACGTGGTCAGTGCTGGGATCTCACTGGGATCTGTACAAGGATGGTCACTTTGGATAAGGACCTGCAGGATGCAGGTTCAGCTCTGCCTCAGACTCACTGCACAGGCTGTTTGCCCCAAATCTGCACCAAGACTTCACAGCTGCACTTGCCGAGTCCAAAATGAGGCAAAAACTAGATGTTTGCACAGCAGCTCACACCAGCAGATCCTGACCTCCAGGGCAGCATCCTCTGGCCTTTGCAACACTTCAGGCAGCGGAGAGCAGCAGCATCCTCCCCTGCATCTGTCTGCTCCGTGGGCAAAGGCAGGAGGCTGGCAGGGAAACGGCCACTCGCTGGTTTGGGGGAATGTTTAATTACCAGCTTTCACAGCCACTGTGTAGCTCTTAAACTGATGGTGTGCCTCGGCTGTGAATTTGCCCAGAAACACCGAGGTGGGTATAGGTTTTAATAAAATCCCCAGCTATGTGTACACCCAGGGCATTCAGCCATGCATAAATACACCCATAGCGTATGCTCATGTACAGCAGAGGATGCTAACTCAGGACTGGAGGAAACCATTCATTTCCATGAGTTATAAGATCATATCTGGAAACACCTCTAACAAGCCAAGATCAGCGCAGCAGCAGAGCTGGCGCTGGGCCCCGGCGCAGGCTGTTTGCACACACCAGTAATGATGTGAACGAGCGGCTGTTCAAGGGGCTGATCAACATCAAACCATTGAAATTAAAGGCTGAGGAGAAGCAGAGCCATAAACATTTATTGCAACACTCTGCGTATCATCAGCTGCTGATTTGGAGGCAGTGGAAATGTGCAGCTGAAATAATAGGATTTATCGGAGTCGGAGATGAACTGTCCTTGATGGATGGTTGTAGAAGGGAAACAATGTGCCATCTCCAGCACAAGGCCATTCCTAAAATACAGCAAGGGGGTGGGGGGGGGGGGCTGTTGCCTTTATTAATACCAATCTTTCACCATTTTCGAGCCCACGCCAGCTATCAGACCCAACTGCAGCTGAATGAGGAAGCCAGCTTGAAGATGATGCGCTGGAATATCCCGGAGGACTGGAAATCAGAGTTGTGGTCTCTAAACGCCGAGTGTGTAATTTGCTGGAAAGCTGACACCCTTTCTGCTTCGTCTTGATGTGTTTTCCATTTGTTTGATCCCCTTTACATTTTTGTCTCTGTTCTTCAGATAAAAAAAGCAAATCTAGGAATTTCTTCAGCTGCTCTCTCTTTGCTTCCCATTTTTTTTCTATTGCTTCGCTGACACAAGTCAAGTTCATTAATAATGACACCGACAGTTTGCCTTTTAAAGCAAACTCCATCTCCTGCCACCCACCAAAGCAATGGAACCCCACCTCTGGAGGGGAAACACAGCTGCTGTGCTCCCCCCAAACAGAGGGTTAAGGCAGGAACCGATGGCACTCAGAGCTCAGCTGCTGTAATCAAATCGTCTCCTGTCACCTTGAGCACCCTGTAATGCTCCTACAGCTAACAGGCTGGGAGGAGGAGAGGGCTGAGAAAAGCAGTGTCAGAAGAATGTAGGAAGAGAATAACTTGATATATTTTTTTAGGTGGTTTTTTTTACATTGATCTGAAAATTGAATTTATGGATTGTTTTTTAAAAGGGAACTTCAGAAAAAAATCTCTCTCTCTCTCTCTCTCTCTCTCTCTTCTAGAAGTGATCCCAGGGAAGTATTTCCAGGCAAAAGTCTCTGACTTACAGATCATCCAAGGTGTTTTATGCACATCAAAGTACCTAATATTTGAAACAGGAGAAAAACCCAACTTGACTTCATCAGATTTACAAACAAGTTAGCTTTGGCTGCATTGAACATCTGCTGCAGGCCCTGTGGAGAGGACCTGCCGTGCAGCTCTCCTGGGGACTTTTGGGCAAGGCTGGATGCAGAAAGGTCCCTGCTGGGACAAACTGGCTCTAATTTTCCCTCTAAAAAGAGGGGGCAGCATTACAGCTAACCCCTTGTCAACACTCTGTGGCACTGACAGAACAAACCCATCTGGATCAAGGCAAGAGGAAATGCAATGCTGTCACTGTCCCATCTGAGACATCCCCGAGAGCCCCAAATTTAGTGCACCATTCATACTTCATTGGTCTCTATACTACTCCCTCAGCACCAGCATTTCTGATAAAACAAGCCTCCCCAGGAGTCTCTACCTCATTTTTCTTGCTCAAATGGGTTGCAGAAGGGACTTGCTTTTGTTTCCACCAACACAAAGCCGAAAAAAACCCTCAAAGCTACATCCGTATGGGATGTGGGTGGTTGGAGAAAAATGGGTTTCCTGCTGCTTTGTATGTCCTAAAGCCTATTAACTGGTACTCTGTCTCTACCACTTCTTGTTTTGCCTGACAGGTTAAGCCCGCGTTGGCTTGATGAGACATTAGTGGCAGAACTTTTCCTGTGCCAGCCTGACACAATTCCCACTCCCACAGTTCCGATGTCCCCGATTCGCTGCTCTTGAAGGCTCCATTTGAAGATATTGCACCACATCTTCTCACTGAGACCTCGAAGGGACCCTGTAACCCTCTGAAGATTGCTGTGAACTATGTAGGAACAAAACTGGTTTCTTCAGGGTTGTTGCAGCGAGTGACGAAGGCGGAGTGGGGCAGCAGGGACACCTAAGCAGAGATTTTCTCTCTGTTCAACTGCTTCGGGCATTTGGCTTCTTGCTGCCCAAGTTCCTCTATCATCAGCAGTGAGAACTGCAGTCCTCATTCCTTCTTGTGGTCCACAAGCAGTTTTCTTCTGCTGCACCTCCTAACAGAGATCTGTCTGTAAGAGCACCTAAGCCTGCTTCCCCCTACCTGCCCTAACCTCTTTTCTGTCCCATGACACGGATACATAAAAAACATGAATGCTAACACTCCTGCAAATGCAAGGAAAGGGGCCTTTTCAGTGTGGCTTCACATCTCAGGGTTGCTCAGGAGCCATTTTCAGCACTTCAAATTGAAGTACATTTGAAAAGGAAAATCAATGCTGAGGCAACCTGCCCAAAAATGAGGGGTCAGTAGGCAGCCATGAGGGAGGTGCAGGTGATGGAGGAGCAACGGGAGAGTGCCTCCAGTGTGTGATCCCTCACTGTGGCTAAATCACTAACCCTAAACACATAAATCAAACCCAGCTTGGGGATCACGCCTGCAGGCACACTCTCTTTGATCCAGGAAGGCTCACTTGAGCAGCAGCTTTTGGAAAGACCTTGCCAAGGCTGGACAATGGGAAGGGCTGCTGTGTGTTTCTGTTAGCATTGACACATTTGCCCCATTATTCATGGCTGGTCTGCATTTTGCTTCCTCTTGGTTCCCAGCCTAGTTTTTCACTGGGTTTTCATGCCTTTGAGGCAAGCAGCACTGAAATGGTGCCAGTCCTTTGTCAAGAGCCAACTGGGCATACCCTGGGCTTTAGTTTTTGCTGGCAACAGTCCCAGAAGAAGGTGTCTTGTGGTCCTCCATTGACTGTGTCGCCTCTCCTCTCTGCTGTCCAGCTCACTAATCATTTATTAAATCTATTAGCTGATTTTTTTTTAAAGTAGACATGATGGAAGAGTAGGAGCCTCAAAGACAAGTGTTAGGAAAACTGGTGTCCGGATCTTTTTCCTCCGTCTTCTTGCAATGCCAACTGAAGTGAAAGGCTATGATGTATGAGCTCACTTTTAATCAGGTAATCCAGCTGGGAGAGAGCAATACCATAACAATCCTTTCAGCACTAAAGAAAAGCTTCTGGCAGCGTCTCTCACCATCCATAAGACACTCATTGTCTCTGCTACGAGTTGCAGGCTCTTCTCTGCTGGGCAGAGTCCCCCAGGATGGCCAAGCACTGGGACATTGCCCATAGCAGGAGCCTCTCACTTCTCAAGGGGTCCTTACCCACTCAAACAATGCCAACTTGGGCCTTATCTTCTGTTTAAGCCCCCAGCAGAACAGAACAAAACCCAGTACCCATCCTTCCTAGGATCCTATCTCTGCCCACACCTTTGGTTTTGCACAGGTGCCCTGAAAGCAGAGCAGCGTGGGGCAGGGTGAGTGGGAAACACAACTGCATTGCCAGTAATGGGTCCTCAGAGTCTTCTGCCCAAATTGTGGATTTATTTGACTTCTCCCAAGACATTACAAAGTCTGAAGGCCAGGAAGAGAGTGGTGCTATAGGGTTCTCCTCTGAAATGAGCTACCTGAACCCAGGCATGTGTCTGGTCAAATCAGGCTAGAGTTTCTCCAGGGTGGTTTGGAGCTGCCGGAGGTTCAGGGGGACAAGGGGAAAGATTTGCTTGCCTTTCCTCCATACAGGCACGCCTTGGTCTGTATCAGCATCGCTTCTTCCCTGAAATGCAGTGTCAGGAAGGTGTTGCTGCTCTCCCAGCCCCTGGCACGAGGAAAGCAAACTGGCTGTCCTTGGCATTTGATATAAGGCTTTCCACAAACACCAGCTAATGGGAATTCCTCAGTGGTGTCCCTGGGAGCTTCAATATTGGATGTCAAGGCAGACTTTTGTCTTCTCAGCAGGCAGTTGGACCTGATGTGCTTAACCCTTTCCAGCCCAAACCAGAGGGCAAGGGACTGAGCATGGCAGGGCCTCAGAGTGGGCTGGGGTCCTGCTCCAGCTCCCTGCTGTGCTTGGCTGCTCCATGCCCTGGCCTCAGCTGCACAGCACTCCCGCTCCTGCAAACTCAGTGCACATCCAGCTTTGTCTTATTGTCAAGGTGCCTCGGAGGATAGGGATCCAGGAGGATTACTGAATGCCTTGCAACTTGGAGCTGGCAGGCACACGGGGCACGCTGAAGGGTTTTGTTTGTGCCTGGTGAGAGCAGCTGTGGGCAGGAGTGGGTGAGCGGGGAAGTTACCAAAAGAGAAATAAGGAAACAAAAGGCGAGTTGGGGCAGGGGGGGTATGTTTGCATGGGGGAGGGCAGGAATTTCTTTTCTTTGTCGGAAAGTCTAAAGTGCCTTTCTTTAGTGCCTCGGTCGCTGCATGGGGCCTTGGTCAATAACATTCCTCCCTCACCCTGCGGAAGGAGACGGGCCAAGCAAGACACGGCTGAATGAAATTCCTCTCACCTCACCCCGTAAACATCCCAAGAGTCTGGCCCCATTATGGCTGGGTACAAAAGTCTGGGTCCGAGGCCGAACAAAAGGATGGGGAAGAAAGTGCAGGTTGCCAGGGCAACGCTGTCCAGGCTGCCTGGTTTTATCAGCAAGGGGCCTGGGTTTTCTGCCTGAGTTACGGGAATCTGAGGCAATTTATTTCCACCGCAAGACAGAGGCTTTAGAGGGCAGCGTGGTGAGGCTCTGGCTCTGCTTTTGGTGCTCTCAGCAGGGCAGGTGAGGTGGGAGCCACCGGCGCGGTCTCCGGGGAAGCCGTGTCCCCAGACAGCCAGCACATCCCGGGAGGCACGGGGAGCACAGCAATGCCCAGGGAGTCTCCTGCAAAGGTTAACAGAGTGGTGACCCTCCAGGAGGTCTGTCCAATCTGCCCCTTACAGGGTGTGGGCTCTGTCCCAGCCTCCTCTACAACACATGGAGTCTGCTCGTCCCCCTGCTCAGAGTCCATTCCTCTCCCTTGACTGAGGATGGACTTCTCCCTGCTCGGGGTTCCCAGTGCCCTGGCAGGCTGGATTAAATTGGGGAAAACTGGTTTTTCAGTAGCTTGACAGAGAGGGTTTTCCAGTTTAATTCAGACAGTCTTTGTTATTTGCCTTTCAGATGAAGGCATGGAAAAGATGCCTCACTTCTAGGCCTAGTGTTGTCTGCACTAGAGAGGATCTGGTCCACTCCCAGAGAGCATCGAAGTTGCCTCTGACAGGCCTGGATTGCAGTGGGAACATCTGGAACCCAGTGCCTGAGGGTCAGAAGAAGCAGAATTGCCAGGTCCCCTGGCACAGCATTTAGCAAAGCCAATGCAAAACCTTAAAGCTCCCTGAGCCCCTAACTGAGGACTGGGATGTGTTGGCCTCACATTGAAAAGGACAAGTTCAGCTATGGGAAATTCAGTTCCAGCTGGATTAATGTCCTCCCCTACCAGTTTCGGTGACAAGAGACAGATTACTCCAGAGAACTGGAAGCAGTAAGGACAACATAGCAAACTTAGATGACCTTAATCTTAACAAAAAAAGGGTGTTAGGACACTGGGGAAAATATCATCCAGGCATCCACTCAGCACAGTGGCTCTACTGGGTAGCAAAGATGTTCGTGTTGTGGCTCCCAGTCACTCTGAAGAGGATGATAATGCTGGATGTAAGACCAACATGCAAGATAGAGAATGACAGTACAAAGCCTGAACGGTATAACAAAATAAGATACATAAGTCAGACATGTTGATGTGTTACAGCCAGGACAAGTAGGTACTTTTGGTTTCCAAACAAACCAAAATGCCAAAATGCAGGTGTGATGGCAAGGTTTCCAGAGGCAGAACCTCTCGCAGAAGAGAAAGAACCACGCTGAATGTTGTGAATGCAGTACCCATTCCTCGTTTGTTTGATGTTTTTACTGTGGGACTTGGGGAGTTTGTAGGGTGGGTCAGTAGCATGCACAGACCTGGAACAAAACTCGCAGGCCAGCTCAGTTAAACGGCTGGAGCAGAACCAGCTCAGCAGGCCATGGAAAGCATTCGGCCGAGACAGCCTGCTCATCTCAATTCATCTAGACAAATTTCTAGACAAATGCGCCAAGCTGTGCTCAATGGAGTGACGGGGAAATTACTAATTAAACTGAAGATGATGGGATTAGTGGGAAGAAATGGCAGTCGGCTACAGAAGCTGTACCTCTGGACAGAGGCAGTAGCAGGCTAGACAGAGTTCACCACTGGAGTTTCTCTGGAATCGATCCTGGGATTGATCTTGTTTATTCTCTCCATGAATGATGTTGTCATAAGAAGTGGAAGCGCTTAGGTTAAGCCAGCTGATGACGCAGAAGGGGGAGGCATTGTGAATGCAGAGGAGACAGGAGATCAAACAGAAAGCAGCAGACAACCTTGAGCACAGAGACGCAGGAACGAGTTGAAATTCAAGAGCACGAAATGCAAGACTAATCACAGGGTTGGGGTTTTTTGTGTTAGACAGGGAGTGTGTCAGTTGGACATGACTGAGGAGGAGGTGAACTTCGTTGTAGCAGTCATGGGTGATTATGAACCACCAATGAGCTAAAGGCACAAAAAAGGCGAACGAGACCCGAGGGGTTTGGGATATTGCCAGTAGAAGCAGGAAATTATTAATAGCATTTGCGAAGTACTGACAAGACCTCATCTAGCATTGGGTAGGAGTCCTGGACAGGTAGACTGAATTCTTGCCAGAAGTAGAGCAGAAAAATTCTCTGAATATGATCAAGAGATGGGAGATCCTGTTTCACAAATAAAACAAAAGGTGGAAGGAGTTATCTTCTCCATTGGTTTGCTAGTGATTCCCAGGCACACCAGAAAAACACAGTAATTAGAAAGCAAGGATCCTGACAACCCCAGACCCCCCGTGTTCCTGTGTCTCCCACCCACCTGAGCTCTTGCCCTCGTTGGGATCTCTTTTGCAGAGAGACCCTTTGCACCCTGCTCCTTCCCCCTCCCCACCTTCGTGCCTGGAAACTGATCCCCACTTCAACTCTAAACAGGCAAAAAGAAAAGGAAAGCCAGTAGACTGGGTCTTTTGTACAGCAAAGCAGATTAGGGGCCTCCCAGGGACTTGCGGCTTGTAAAGAGGGAAGGGCTGGGAGATGGAGGGAGGTAGGGGGGTGGCTCTGCTCTCCTCCACAGACAGTGAAACTCAGACCTGCCTTTGGTCTGCTCCTTGCAAAGTCTTTTTTTGTCCACCTTCCTTCCTTTCCCCGCCCCGTTTGGCATTGTGGATCAGCTTTTGGGGGACTAGGATCTTTTCAGTTCCTGCAATGGATTTAATTCCTGAAACGTGTGTCCTGTTCCCTGCTCCCATGCTGAATCAGGAAAGCATTCACCCGAACAAAAGCCAAATCTCCCTCCTAGGGACAGTCAGGAAAAGGGGTCCCTGCAGTGGTCTCTGGTTTGAAGACAAAAGGGTCCTTGGAGTATAGACAAGCGGGTTAGTGCCACCATGGATTATAGAAACAGCTGTGGAAGGAGGGATTAGCCACCACCTGTGTGACAAGGGCTACAGGTCTCCAGTCCCAGGGCCAGCAGGGCACATGGCAGATGCTTTGTGCTACCTGTCTGCCTAAACTTGACTCTCAAGGTGCTTTCTCTGTTTTCAACGTGCCCCCCTCAAATGCAAAATGCTTAGGCTAGGATGAGCCAGACTTGACCTGACCCAGGTTTGGACAATCTCAGCCTCTTTTCATTCGAACTGACCGATTCCCTCTTTCCTACATCCCAGCCCCTCTTTGGCTGTGGGCTGTAGGAAATGGCTTGGTGTGGTGAGCACGCTAAGGCAGAGCAATGCTGGGTGCAGGGCAAGCACAGACCCTGCCACTGCCACCCGGGCACGGAGCTGCTCCTCGTGCAGCAGCTTGGTCTGCCATGGAGCACTGGCTTTCTTAAAGCCTCTTGACCTGAAGGGAAGCTGCTACACCTTTTAAAGCACTCTGTAATGTCCTGCTTATTGTTGTGTCCATGCAGCACCCCATCCCTTTAGCCCTTCTGGGCTCAAGCTTTGTCCTCTGTAAAACAGCCACAGCGTAGACCCATCCTCTGGCAGGGGACTTGCAAAGCCAAAATCATTATCAGTTTTGAAACATTCAGCTATTTTAGTGAACTCAATTGAAAAGCTTTTTAGGAGACTAATAATCCTACCTCCCTAGAAGAGATTGAATAATGTGCAGTAAATTGTGCCTCAGGCTTCGTGCGCTGAACAACACGGTGGAAAAGCCTTGTGAGACTTTTTGCTAACGGTGCAAAGTCTGTCCTGTGCGTGGGATGAACGAGGGTCCCCTGGAAAATAGCTCAGCTGTGGAATTAACACTGAATTTCCTGCAATCAGATTGTTTTGGGCAATTTCATGTGTATATGCGTTTTTTGTTGTGTAACAGTCACTTATACAGTCTTTTTTGTCAAGGAGTTTTTAAGTTAAACTTTAAACAAAAAGCCTCACCAGAAGGGTAATCCAACACTGGAACTGTCTGCCCAGGGAGATTGTGTGGTCTCCATCCTTGGAGATACTCAAAACTTGATGAGATGTGGTACAAATCAACCTGCTGGAGCTGGCTCTTCTTTGAGCCAGGTGGTCGGACAACGTGGTCTCCAGAGGCTCCTGCCAACTTCAACACTTCTTTAATTTTTAAAAAGCTGTAGAAAGATGATTTTGCCTCTGAATTTCAGGATACAAGGTTTGCCATGGGAACTGACCAACGAGATGCAAAAGCACTGAGCCTGCAATCCCTTGAGCTGAGGGCAAGGAGACACCCTGCTACCCACAGAGCATGAAAAGGCTCTTCTCTTTGCTTCTTCCATTCAGCCAAGAGAAAAAGACAGTAGTGGTGGCCTGAATTATGGCACTTGTGGGTTTTTCCTGTTGCTGACAATAACGAGGGGCAGCATTAGTTTCCAGGCAACCGATTTGGTGTCTTTCCAAGGGCCTCTGGCAGTGGGGTTTCTCACTGAGGACCCTGTTTTCTTCCCTTCCTTTTGTAAGCATTACACTTTCACCTAAATTGCAGACTCCATTCCCCTGGTTGCAGGTTTTTTGACTTTGATTTTCAGATCCTCACAGTTCTTTGTTAAACATGGGCTCTCCTTGTGAAAACCCCCAAAGTGGGTGGATCTGCAGGGGCAGAAGCACCAGGTGAGTGTGGCAGAGATTAAAAACTGAGCTGATGAGGATGGCAGTGGTAGGGTACAGCCCCAGAGAAGGGCATGTGAACTTGGTGCTTCTCATAACCTGGAGTGATAAGACTAAAGGAGAAAGACTGGGAAACTGGGATCAGCATACAGCTTTGACAGGCTTTTATGTCTACAAACCTACAAATGCTACAAAGCCACTCAAAACAGATTTATCTGAACTTAACCAAGTCCTCACCCTGCTACTGCAGCAGGACCTAAAGCAAGAGGCACCCATGATGCTGCTAAATGCCACAGCATGTTCCCTGCTAAAGCTGGGGCTACCTCACTGTGAGCCTGTGGCTTCTGAAGGAGAGTAAAAACATCAGTCTTTACCAGATAAAGCTCAATAAAGCTTGGTATTTCCAAGAACAAAGGAAATTAAATCCTCCAGTCTGAGCTGTAGAAGTGACCCCCAATGTTCTGTGGCTCAAACTCATGTAGAATCATAGATATGATTCTTTTAGGCATAGAGACTTGACTTTTTAGAATCAGAATGATGGACATTTTTTTTCCTGGAACTTTACTTTTAGTCTTTAAAATGGAAGATTCCAGAAGAGAAGGAGAACATACAGGTTTCTGGGAATATCAAGGATCAACTGTTTCCTAGCAGAAGGCAAGCCAGGAGCCAAAGGTGACTCCAGTACAGGCTCTGCCCTCACCATTCAGGGCCCTCTTGGGTTACACTCACATCCTGGGAAGAGGGGGAATTGAAGCTGGGAATCAGAATGTTCAGATCAGCCCCAGGGAAGCAGCAAACATACCATTTCATGCAACATGAAATGAGATCTAACAGGGAAGAGGAGAGGGAAGGTGGAGGGGGGGATCCATTATTCATGAAGGCAACAGTAGTACAACAGAGCTTGCACAGACCCATGCAGAGCTGGATAAGGTTACTGCAGAAACAAGGGTTGGTAATGGTATGCCAAAGCTCTGCTTCTTGGGTGTGGAAAGAAGAGAGGCCTTGAGTCCTTCCTTTGCCTTTCTTTTCCCTTCTTTTCTCTTTCTTTCCTTTCCTTTCCCTTCCCTTCCTTTCCCAGCACATAACGCTCCCCTGGGGTATATGACATCAGAAACAAGCTTCCTTGGAAAACTCTAATCATGGCCCTTTGAGGAAGATTTGGGAAGTTTGAAACCAGTAGAGCACAGGAGGAGAGAGAAGCAGAGCCCAGAGAGATGGCAGACAAGGTTCTCCACCTCTCACCAAGGCTGATCCTGATTTCCTCAACAGGGAAACCTTTCAGGGCTTGGCACTTGTCTCAGATGACAGCACGTGTTTGCTATGGTTCTATGGTTTCTCACAAAACACCAATTTCTTTTTTTCTTTTTTTCTTTTTTTTTTTTTCCCCCTGCTTGCTGCTTTCTCTTTCTTCTCTTTGCAGCCAGAGCTGCTGGCTCCTGTCTGGAGCCATCCATTTGCTGATGGATGGGTGAGCAGGTACCTGTGTAACACTCTTACAACATGGAGGATATATCCCAGCAGGAATTAAACATCCCTGGCTGCTTGGACAGGAAACTGGGCTCTGGCTTTGCACTGCTTGGCTTGGAAGCATCCTGAGAGTAACAAAGAGGGTGTGCCACAGAGCTGGATTGATTTGCAGAGGAAGGGCTGTGGCCTTTATAGCTCATAATGGCATCACCTGCAGTGGTTTCTGGGGCTACTTACACTGTGTATGATGGGCTAACTCCAGCCCTTCTTTCAGGCAACAGTGGTGGCTGTTACCTGCATCACTGTTACTGCTGGAACTCAATCAGGTGTGTGGGGCAAGGAGAGGATTGTTTCCTGGGCACTTGGTGGTGTGTATATACGACACAGGTGGAGGATAGGACAAAGAGTGAGGCATTTTGCTTAAACTGGTATGTTCCTGCTCACCTTTTGGTTGATGTGTAGGGGAGAGGCAATGGGGAGAGGATTATCTATTAAAAACACAATCAGATGTTGAGTGTGAATATGGACTGTGGGCTATGATCCAGAGGAAAAAAATCTACCACTCACTGCGATGCTTTTGTTTTGCCTTGAATAGAAGCAGATCTGAAATCCTGGAGGTGGTAGAAAATGAAGTATTTCCTACCCTGGGCAGCTTGTGCAAGGCAGAAATGTGTGCAGACTTGTGCAGTGAAGGCGATTCCTCCACTCAGCAGCTGAGCAGGCAGCAGCAGCTGTAAGCTCATGCCAGCAGCGTGGTGGCCCTGGGATTGTGACACCCTTTTAGGGGCCACTTTGAAGGACTAGAGCATGGGTTGAATCAGGCTCTTGTGCAGAAAGAGCTCTTCCTCAGCTGAGGGAGGCTTTGCAGACTCAGACCCTGCTGGTGCTGCAGAGGTGCTGACACCAAATCAGGGCATGTCATCGCCAGGCTGTGCCTGGAGGGATGTGTGGCTTGAGCACACTGGCTTGGATCATGTCCCATCTATAGTACTAGGGCTGCCAGGCACTGCAGCCAGAACATTTAGTGCTCACCTGGAATACATTGCACGATATATTTAGAATGCCTTTTTTTCCCCCCATTGTTTTTAATTGCATTCAGCTTTTTTGATATTTCTGCCGGTGGTTGGCCACATGGTTTTGCAAAAAAAAGCCACCACTGAGCAGCGTGTGGGCCCCGTGTCTGCCTGTGAGCCAGGTCCCATCTGGCTGTAATTACTAGCTTCACATCAGCAGAAGAGTGTAATATTTAAACACAAATGTTTGATGTTTGCATAGCAAACCTCAGGATGGAAAGCTCTTGATAATCAGCCTGCCGGGAGGAGGTGGGCTTGCTGCAGGTGAGCACTGAGGTGTGTGGGATGTAGCAAGACTTTGTGGGGTTTTATGGGGATAGAGAGGAGAGCAACACTGAATTCAGAAGCCCTTCGTGCCTTGCTCTGGGCAGAAGATCCACACAGCATTGCAATTCTTAGGCAGACAGGCTATGAGCCATGCAGAGCAGAGCAGTGCGGTGCAGGGCAGATGACCCTGCCAAGGATCTCCCATCTCCTCCTGCTCAGAATAAGTGAGGAGGTCACTGAAGCTTGCAAAATGGTAGAAGAGCTCCTGAAATCAATACAGGCTCATTGCCCTGAGTAGTAGCCATCAGGATGGATAACGACCCTTGTTAGGTTTCAGTAGCTCAGGCACCAGCTATGCCTGGAGAGCAGGGAGCTGGAGCCTAGGTCACAGAAACATGGACAATCTATTGCACTGACCCCTAAAATTAGACCACAGCAAGTATTAACCACCTCCTGTGGCAGAGATAAGATCCAGCCCATAGTACGGTTTCAAAGAACCTTCCCCTGCCTGTAGTGGACACAGTGTGAGATGTCCTGTGTATGGCACTTTGCTTCCCTGCCCTTCAATCCCAATCCTTTGGGGAAGGAAAACAACAAGCTTGTACTTCACCCTGCTCCAATTGGGACGACAAGTGAGAAAACAGCTTCATCTGCTCCCAGGCACCTCTGGAAGGTGACAGACACATGTGCTGCCTGCAGCATCCTCTGCTTTGCATTAAGGTCCAAGCACGACTGTGCACACCCAGCCAAATGAGAGTCCTGCTGGCCCCTGTGCCACCTCCTGTAAGGCACACAGCACCTTCGCTTTGTTCCTGATACAGAAGAAAATCCATGTCTGGAGATGGCTTTTGTTCATAATGCCATCACAGGGCTAGCAGCTGGCTCTTCCTGAGCTTGTCCAGACAAGGTTCAACCTGTCACAACTTGTCATTTTATAAGTGCAGGAGGCTAGAGCCTAGGATAACGGGATAATAATAGGATAACAAATGCCTCCTCACTGTCTCAGGGGGTTTGGGGACCTATTCTCTGCAGCTTGCACACCCAAGGTGAGCCAGCCCTACTGTCGTCACTGCCTCTGAGGAGCATTGCTCATCTCGACAAACTTTAAAGCTGCATCCTGACAGACCAAAATAAATCAATCAATAAATAAATCGTCCGTCTCTTCTACTGGATTCTGCAGTTTATTTCCTCGGCGCTGATGAAAAATAGTTGGATGCTTAGTAGCTTCATGAGACTAATTATGATAAACGGCCCCATCGCTGCTAATATCCGGACATTAATTCCCAGATGGAGCTGCAGAAAATGTCAGGAATGGAAATGTCAGCTCTCTAAAAGGACCTGGCAGGTATTGAAGTGGGGACTGGAACGTCAGCAGAGGAGGGAGTAGGGGGAGATCTGGGAATTAGCAGGATGTCGGTACACATTTGGAAGCTATAATTCTTCTCACTTGATTGCCCAGTTCCTCCCAGCAATGCCACAACCACAGCTTTCTTCGGATTTTGCCCTCTCTGAGCTCTGCTCCCTGTACCAAGGCAAAAGATTGGCACTCACTAAGCAGGTGACACTTTCTTTGGGCAGAAGCAGCTCAGCCTCAAGCTTCAGGAATCTCCCTCACACTGAGATCCCCAGAAATGTCACCCTGCTCTGCAGGATGGACACACCAGTAATTCCCTTTACACTGGGTGTGGGGCAGGCAGGCTGACAGGCAACAGAAGGTCACACCCAAACTCTGTTCCCATTCTCCTCTGGGTTCCATATCTGCATTCATATTTACATTGCTACAATTACCAGCTGAATGCAAAAATATGATGGAAAATAGCAAAAAATCCCACTCTCTTTGGGTTTTTGTTTTGGTTGTTCATTTATTTGGAAGGGATTAGTTTCTTTCTGGTTTTTTGTTTGCTTTCCACCAACAGTTTAAAATAGTTTCTTGTATTTAAGAGGGCCATTTATAGAGAATATTCCCCACCAAGTGAGAAGGTACTTCAAGAGTAGATGGACCAGCCAGACAAATGATATGAATGCCCAACTACTGACAGCACTGTGTCAATGATGGTAGGAAGTCAGGCTGGCACCTGGTGCAATAAATAAGCTGATGAACAAGTTCCAGAAAGTCTGTTTTGAAGCCATTTTAAATAAAAAAATGTTGGGTTTTCCTCTCCTGGTGCAAAGACATGCACTGGTTTTGCTGCTCTATTCAGCCCACTGGCTCAGGCCCTGTTCTGTACAGCATCTGAAACAGCCATGTTCAGATGATCTATTCCAGCTTTTGGCACATGCTTTCCAGTGGAAAAAAATCTGAACAGGTTGGGGATTCCTTGATCAGATGCCAGTTGGTTGAGAGAAAGCCTTTTCACAGGAGTCTGTTGCTCTTTGTCAGCAAAGGCTGGAATTTTTGCTCAAAGCCAGATCATTTCAACATTTACCTGCTGAGAGGAGATTTAACATTGAGCCTGACGGGTCTGGTTCAGACCACAGACTTGAACAAGAGCTCTCCACACTCCCCCCCGCAAGTTCTCTTGTGGTAGGGAGCCAAGATGCCTCTGTCTCTCATGAAAAGCTTGAAGTTCCTCTGGAAGCTTCAGGGAAAATTTCCAGCCTTTCTATAAGCAGGCAAGTAATGGGGAAGTAGCTGCACCGTGTTTGCTGTGGAGCTACAGAGCTCCAAACCTGCTGTGTATGTTCTGACAGGTGACTTGCCATCTGCAAGAAATCTGGCAACTGATCTGTTCTGAGGAATTTAAGGGTCTGGCTCCAGGGGACTTGGGAGGCAGAGGGTGGGATACTTGGGAGCACCTCTGCCACTAACCCTCTCTGGAATCAAGGTGCCTATACAATACATATGGGCTCTTGGAAAAATCTCCCAATTTACTGGGAGCTTGCTGACTGACAAGCTCTTCCTGTCTGCAGCCCCACAGCAGCGTTGCATTTGAGGCAGTTCTGGCCCATTCAGCTGAACCAATTGTGTGAAAATGGCCACTGCAAGCTCCCCTGCCCACCACTGCTGGGATCTCATCACTGAGGCTTGTTTATCTTCTCCATCCCCACCGCTCCCTGCCTGCTCAGGCCTGGCCCTGCTAATCCTCGTTGTCATCTTCCACCTTCTGGACAGCCCCACACTTTTTGTACGTTTTCCTTGGGGAAGTAACCTCTGCCTGCACATTCCCTGGGGAAGCCTTCTGGCTGGGTTGATGGTGTGATCCCCAGTGTGAGAGAACACACCCTGGGGAGATGATGTGCTGTGGCACAGTGGTGGAGATGAAGGATAAAGTTAACTAACAGGAATGTCACTGTCAGAGTCAAAGTCTCATTTGCTTTCTGAAGCAAAAACTGCCTGGATTGTACAGAACTTGCAGCTACAAAAGGCTCACTGGTCCTGGCCTGACTGAACTCAAGCTAACAGCCTTGTGTCAAGAGAGCTGTTGAGAGCAACAGGAATATAAAGAGAATCTGGCTGGTATCACCTCCCCAGAACCAACCTGCCCCTTCAGGAGAAGTGCTCAGCCAACAAGAAGCCAGACCTTGTCCTGACTCTCCCTGCTTTTTGACTCTTTCAGGGCTTTGTGTCTTGGGGTTCAATCTGAGGACTTTCTGTCAAATGTACTGTTAGCATTGTCAACATGTGGTGTTTTACTCTAGATTAATGCTGTATCTTGTGTGTGGGAACACATGTAGGTGTGGAGACAGAGAAATCTGGGGCCTTATTCTCTGTGGCCTTGTGCTTTAAGGATCATTTACACCTTCAGCAAAATGTGTGTGGGGTGGGTATGGAAATACTGCTAAATCTGATGGGGCCTGCCACCCACGGTAGGGGGTAGGTGCAAGTGATGGAACAAAACAACCAGCACATCATCTCCAAGGTCCACAGAAGTCAGGATTTTTGCTATTTTATTATTCCTCCCATAACTAAGGGAAGGCTGTTCTCTGTAGAAGCAAGTTTTGGTGTGATGTGGGGTTTTCTGGGCTGTTGGATTGGGATGGATGCATAATAGCCAAATTAGTGAAAGTGCAGGGCAGGAAAAGTGGCTTCAACAGCTCAGGCCATGTATGAGAAAAGCAGACCCTTCAGTCAGAAAAGAGCCTCACAGACAGAATGAGCCACTAGCATGTTTCACATATTTATCCTCTCCAGCGCCAGCTCACATCCTAACACCTACTGAAACTGCTTTGATTCTCATGTCTGGTAAGTGTGTGAAAGGAGAGTTCTCTCCCTCCCTGTGAGTCCAGACTCTGCTAACCTTTGCTTATGCTTTCACTGCAGAAGTGTGACAGGAGACAGGGAGAGGAGCAGTGCATTCCTTCTCCCAAAACAGCCTTGCACTAAGGAAAATACTGGATAAGCCACTGACCAGTGTGTTTCAGCAGGGACTCAGGAACCTCTTCTTGGAGAACTGCTTTCTTGGGAACTCAGCACCACCTGTAAGTATGGACAAATTTGTGGCCTCAGAAAAGCCCATTGTAGAAAAGGAGTACTAAGAAAAAATGTCAGAAGAAAGACAACACTAAACCCTTTGTGCTGGCCCAGCTGGGGACAGGAAGGTGAGAGCACAGAGATGCTCAGCTGTGCCAGCCATCACCACGGCCGCTTTGAACCTGCCCTTTGCCAGTGGGTAGGCACCACATTCCCCTGCCTGGTCTTCCTGGGCTAAAGGAGCACCCATGGAAGCAGGACATAGTGCCAGCACATCCTGCTGCAACACCTGGAGCAAGGCTCTGGAGAACCAGAAGGCCTTTTGAAGGCAGGTCAGGGGATGGATCAGGCACGGCAGTATGTGGACAGAGAGCAGGTGGCTCACACACCTGTCTGCTTTCTGTTCCAGCCTGGTGGCTTTGTGAAGGCTCAGCCAGCCAAATCAGTGGGGCTTTCACCTCCTGACTTGCTGAAGCACTTTGTGGTGAACTTTGAAAGCCTGGTCAGAAATGAAGCCCAGCTGACCACGGGAAGAGCAAGACCTGCTGTGAATCCCAGCCCGCTGCAGGGGGGACGAAGCCAGCACAAAACGGATGCATGTTTCTCCCATGCAAAGGGCAACAGGGCTCCACCATTGTTTCCTCTCAATCAGAGAAGCCATCTGGGATGTGACTCCAGGGAACTCCAGCAGGAGCTGTAATTATATCAAACATAATTGAGGCAAGCCAGCAGCACTCCTTCCTTAAGCAAAGCGATGAGGCCAGCAGTATGACAGAGGACGTACACCTGGGAGTTTCTCCAGCATCCGCTGCTTTCACTGGGGCTGGGAGCAGTTCAGCATGGAGTGCAAATCCACCCAGAGACCTCCTTGCTGCATGGGGCCAGTCCTGTGAACACCTTGGCAGCAGCTGAGCATTGCTGTGAGGGAGCTTGCTTATCTGGAGAAGCTTCTATTTCTCCTCTGAGGCCCTGCCTGCCCCACCTTTCTCTGCCCAAACCTCACATCCCCTTACTTGCAAATTTTCACATGGCACAAATGCCTCGCCACCCTTGACTACCAGGCCCTTTGCCCCCAGCAGGTACCCAGGGAGGGAGAGGGGCCAGTGTTCTTGGCCTGGGCTCTGCTGCCTCCCCAAGGCATGCCCCCCATCCTGGTGCCTCTTTGCCTAATTCTCTGCCCCCACACAAGGCCACGTGGGCATCCCTTGGGCCAGCCTGCCAGCTGTGCTGTCCTGCTCCTCTGGCCCTGCTTTCTAGGATTTGCACCTCTCCCAGGTGCAGAGCTGGGAAGCAGCAGGACTTACTGTCAGCCTGGACAGGGCCAGCAGGCTTTGGGGGTCTCAAATGAGCTATGAAGCAGCCCCTGCCCACCCACCTGCCACAGCTCTCCTCCTGCAGGAGCCTCCACTCGTCTCCCGTTTCATGATCTCCTCCTCCTCCTCTGCCCTTTGGACTCCTTCACAGTAGATCTCTTATGGCTTGGGGGTTTTTTATCTTTAAATCTTTTCCTCTCTGCTTTTCCACCTCCTTCCTCTCCCCCAAAATAATCCAAACCTGTTCCTACTCACTCCCCCACAGGGCTGGCACTGCTTGTCCCTTCCCCACCATTCCCTCTGTGGGGGACATGTTCAACAGGGCTCAATACCACTTTTCCTTCCGTAGGGATGACATGTTCTCCAGGGCCAGCAGTCCCCCATCCCCACCCAACATGATCTTTTAGCTCAAGACTTTCATGGGGACACAAGGTTGATCTAGACAACCCATCGTGCAACTCTACATCAGCACCCTGCCTGCCTCCACTAGTTTTGGGGATGGGATGGAGGAAGGATCTGCTGGACCTTCCTGGACAGTGGCCGGCAGGGTTGGCAGCCAGCTGGTGTGGAAGGTGGCACTGGGACAGCAGTTACCCAGCCCCTCGCCTTCCTCGCATGGGCAATGGGGGCTGTCCCCAGTGCCACTCGGTGACTCCTTGCTGGGATGCCGAGCACCCGCACCCTGGGGCTGGCAGCCCTGGAAGGCGCGGCTTGGTGCTGGCTCGGTGGCAGCGCTCCACAGCGGTAGCCTCTGGTGGCAGCTCTGCGTTGGCCCCACTGTGGTGACTCAGTGGTGACTCTGAAGTACCAGGGGCGGCTTTGTGGTGTCTCCGTGGTGGCAACTCAGAGACTCCGTGGTGGTGACTCTTAGGCTGCTCCAGGGACTCTGCGATGTCCCTGCGGCGGCAGCTGCAGTGGCACCGGGAGCTTTGCGGTGTCCCCGCGGTGGTTCGGTGGTGGCTCTCAGGTGGCACCGGGAGCTTTGCGGTGTCCCCGCGGTGGCTCGGTGGTGGCTCTCAGGTGGCACCGGGAGCTTTGCGGTGTCCCCGCGGTGGTTCGGTGATGGCTCTCAGGTGGCACCGAGAGCTTTGCAGTGTCTTTTGTCAGTGGTGGCTCTCAGGCGGCACCGGGGTCCCTGCACAGCCCCGCGCTGGCAGCTGCAGGCTGGGGCAGAGCCCGCACCCAGGAGGGCGCTCCCCCCCGGCTCGGGCGTGGCGTTGCCCGGCCCGCGCTGCCCCGCGCCCTCTCCGGGCCAGCCCAACGGCCCTGGCGGGGGGAGCCGCAGCCTCCAGCCGGAGCCTTCTGCCCGCCCCTGCTCCCGTGGCAACGCGAGCGGCGTCGGGGCGGACTCGGGTCGGTCGGGGCGGACTCGGGTCGGTCGGGGCGGACTCGGGTCTGTCGGTGCGTACCGCTCGGCCGGGCAGGGCCCCGCCGGCCCCCGGAGCGGGCCTGGGGCTGCGGGCTCCGAGGAGGGGCTCGGGGGCTGGGGCGCGCCCCGCCGGGCCGGGCCGGGAGGGTGGCGCAGCTGTGGCTCCTGAGGGAATCCTCTCGGGGTTCCAGGGCGCTGGAGGTGGCGGGCAGGGCCAGCCACATCTCGGGTCATTGGCAGCGGGGTGTCCCCCCGCGGCTGGGGCACAGGGTGGGCGCTGGGAGCCGCTCCCGGCGCTGCCCCATCCCCGCACGTTAACAGCCCCTGCGCTCCTCCTCCCGCATCCCGGGCTCTTCCCGAAATGAAACCGACCAATGAAACCAATTGTTTCATCCGTGTTGTGCTTCTAAATGACACAGACATTGCTGGAGTGGCGGTGTAAATGCTTGGCGGGGTGTCCTGCGGCACCCTCCGTGTCTGTAACCCCGGGCCGTGTCCCCGAGCCCCGGGTGTAACGAGCGGCACCGGCCGCCACCCGCCCCTGCTGCTCCCCCGGGCCGGTGCTGCTCGCCTGGTGCTTTCCCGTGGAGAAAAGAATGCATTTAAAAACCCAGAGGAAAATCAATTTTAAACCCCTGCAAATTGTTGGAGGGAATGGGCTGCTATAAAACTCGAAATTACTTTCAACTCTCTTTTTAAAGCAGAAGGCATTTGAAGTACGGGATAATGTTTAAAGCAGTTTGTTGAGAGCGCATCACCTTGTCTGAGCTTATATTGTATGGCTTAAATTATAGGAAGAAGGGATTTCTGCACGTTAGTGTCCAGATGGTCTAGTAGCTGGGCTTCTAGCTACCCACAGATAAATAGATTTTATATAAACACTGGATTTCAATCTGCGGTTTTGCTTAGGGGTTAGATGATATTTAAAGTACTATTCTCTAGTTCTGTTGCAGTTTTTAGCCATTTTGAACCTTATTTGAAAGAAAAGAGTCCCATTTTGTCAAAGCTTTGGATCAAAGAATTGAAGTAGAGGCAACAGATCAAAAAGCTCGTACCAGACGTTGAGCAAGACATGTGGGAGTTTGACTTCTTGGATGTGTAAAGCCTGGATTTACCGAGAAATTGTAATTATAGTTTTGCCACAATGACACACAGACGCTGTAGCTCATGTTGTGTCAGCAGTGCCATAAGAATATGCTCTCACTTTGAATAGTTCAATTTAGCATAATACATTGTACCTGGTATATCTAGGAAACATGCTTTTCAGGTGTGAGGGAGCATGACTAAATGCAGAGATAGGTGTTTCAGCAGTTGGGAAAAGGTTTTATAGCTAGAGCTGGGACAGCCTGACACCAGGCAGATGTTTGCCAGCAAAGAACAGGGAGATGCTCCCAGGTGTGCAGGGGGGAAAGAAGGGTCACTGAGGAGGGCAGAGAAGCTGCTTTCAGGAAGACATCTCACCTACTTGCAATGAGCTGGACTCCTATTTCCTCCACCCCTGTACCTCTCCTTGTCAAAGGACAGCTTCAGTCCTGAGGAAAGTGCTCCAAGTAGGAAGGGATTGAAGGCTGCGGATGTGGCAGGTATGCAGCCTCCTGGCCCCAGCTGGAGTGTGACAGGGCACTGGGCAGTTCCACTGCTCTTCTCCAGGGTCCCTCAGACAAGGAAGGGATCCTTGAGCACAAGCTGTGTGGTACCATCAGCAATTACTGTAGCAGAGGTGGCTGAAAGCTTGAGCTGCCGTTGTGTGCTCGCTGCAGGATGGAGGGTGTTCTCTCCCTGGCAATCCATGCCAAGCTCTGCTGCCCAGGGAGAAGGGTCTGGGGTCACCCCTGGATGGAGGGAGGGAAGGACAGCCCTAGGTCTGCGTGCTGCTCATTCTTTTGGGGGTGTGGAAAGGCTGTTGGTGTTGGAAGCTTGGAAAGAGGGAAGTGCTCTGCAGTGAACCCCTTGGCTCAGAAGCTAGGCTGAGTAAAAGGGAGAGGGTCTCTCTTCTCCTCTTTGAAACCATTCCTGAGAGGTGGATGGGACCAGCCAAACCACCTGCTAGCTGGAGGCTGGCACTGAAGCAAGCTGCCCCCCTATACTCTGGGAAACCTCCTTGTTGGAAAACCCAGACACATCCCAGCAGCTGGGGTGGCAGGAGAGTAGGATTCCCTTTGTGCTTCGCAGTTCCCCATATGCACATCAGCTTTAGTGCTCTCAGACAAGCTGTGTTACTGATTTGTTTGGGGAATTTCTGGGAAAACTTTGGATGCCTGGTTTTGTTCTTTATTTTAAGTGGTGTGTGTCAGGTTTTTTTGCAATTGCAAACACAGAACCTTCCCTCTGTGCAGCTGGGACAGCATGACGGACGTTTTTGATCTGGACACTGAGTAGGGGTTTGTTTTATTTTGACATAAGTGCTCAGGAAGGACTTCACAGAGGTGTGAGTGAGTACACAGGGAGTAAAGTGGCAAAGAATTAGGCCTGCTGTGGGCTGGCTTGGTACACTTTTCCCCAGTCATGGGAACTTGTCCGTCACGGGCAGCAGCCACATCATTTTGGTTCTAGACAGAGATTGCCAGTCCTGCTGAATTGTGAGTGGGTTCAGTCACTCACCTCTACTAAAGGTTCAGATGAACCTCGTGTCCTGGAGCTGGCTTCTTTAATTGGATGGGTTTAGGGTTCTGGCCGTAAGGGGCAAAAGTACAGCAAGTGATGTTGCCACGTTGGCCCTGCTCCCAAGAAGAGGACGCTCAGGTGACACATCAGGAGAGGCACCGCGGGGTCATTCCGCCTCGCTTCTGCTCTCCGAGCCGCTGCAGCAGGCACCAAAGAGTCCAGCAGTGATTCATCAGGAATCCTTGGATCTTGGCTGATTCCAATCAGTCCTGCTGGGCTGCTAAAATAGATATGGCCAGAGCATAAAATAGCTAATAAAAACAAAATCCTCCATGGAAAATTCATTCTTCAGGGTGTGAGGTTCCAGTTGCCATGCCAAAGCAAAGCTGAGAGGAGAGAGATTTGAGATTTTCTAACTTGAAGGAGGGGAGGGGGTATTATTGATCTCATCTCCCAGGTCTTTCCAATCTGTTCGTTTACTCCATTTCACTTAAAAGATTCGCATCATGGTAACCTTGATTTATTATCTGATTTCTTTTTTGATTCAACCTCTCAAAATTGTGCACTGGCTTGAACCTGCAGCAATAAACCAGCACAGCTATTCCCTCTTATCTCCGGCATGCATGTAATGCTTTCTCTGCTGTACCCAATTCGTTCTCACAGACAGGCAGCAAGGTGAAATGTTGAAAAGATTGCCCTCTCTCATCAAGAGTATAGGGTGAGCAGAGTTTTCACTCCATTCAAGAGCGGAGCAGAGAGGGCATGGCAGGAAGGAATCCTGTGGTGTTGTCTCCAGGTCAGGATGAGACTCCAGACAAGTACTGTGCCAGCTGTAGCCTGCAAGACCAGGCAAGGTCTTTCCAGCACTTAGGTATGGGAAGCTGGAAGACTCCTACTGCAGAGGTTTGGCTACCAGAAGCAAGAAAAATCCTAGCAAGGGTGCAAGAGACAAACCACTAGTCAAGTAGGGCTGGATGAGGTGACTGGGTCTAGCCCTGAGCAGGAATTATCAGTTAGCTGTATTGGCCTCAGAGTACCTTTGAGAGACACCATGGAGAGCTTTGACTCCTAATTTATAGGAATAAGCTGTACAGGTATGTGTACATCCTTATATCAGTGCATGTGTGTGCAGGCTGGAGGGGTTTGTGTCACTTTAGCTCTTCTAATTAGTTACAATAGTCATCTCTGTGTTTAGACAAGCCTAAAATCAAGGGTTGCATTTTCCTCCTGCCAGAAGTCTGAGAGCTGTTCTTAATTGGTATCTCTCAGTGCACAAAGGTTTTTATAAAATAAAGCTGTACAGCTGTGATATTTGCCTGGACTTGTGTCTCCCAAGGTGAAAGAGCAGAAATTATTTGTGAGCTGAGCAAAAATATCCCCTACAGGAGGAGAAAGAGGGGAGCTTCTGGCTATATTTTAATACGTGTCAGGCGATGCTTAAACATCTGTCATGAATTATTTAAATGGAAGAGGCAGACTTACACCTGGGAGTAGCTGTGTTGGTATCCTAGTCTGTAGCCTACTCCCACTGGAGTCAAGTGTGACAAGGTTTTTAAGGGATTTGGGTGCAGCAAAAGTAGTATTTCTCTTATAGTCCCAGTTTACTCAAATTCTCCTGGCAGCCTTTTGAATGCTGCCACAGATCCGGGAAGCCCCTGCTGCTTAAGGAAAGCAGCTTTTCTTGTGTATGCTGCTGGTTTTCCCACTCCCAAAACCCATCTGGAATAATAAAGCGATCTCTTTCTCCAGGGTTAGTGAGCCATTGAGGCAGCCACGTGAGTCCCACGGCCCCCAGGCCGTAAATGCAGCGGTTGGTATCGAATCAGGGGATCGAACCTTCCCTGTTACCCACTCATTGTAGCAAGTCAAGGATATCCAGCACTGTGGGAGAGTGTGGAGGAGTGCCAAAGATGCAGCGTGTGACAGGCTCAATGTCTTTCCACTCATAGCAAACCCAGGGTTACGTCAGAGCATTGTTCTCCTGAGAAGATGGAGAAAGCAAGGAAGGAACTGAAGAATTTTCTGAATAGGAGCCGTCCCAGTACCAGCAGCGAGGCTTCTGCTGATGTCCCTGCTCCAGGAGCCTCCAGTGGCTCAGGGGTAAGTGCAAAGAGCAGTTCTTTTTCCAGCACTATCCTGAAAGAGAGAGACTGATGGTACAGCTGGTGTGGACACATACAGGTTTCACCCCAGATTGTAGCCCTTCTTTTTCTCACAGGCCTTTGTGCAAGACCTTGACCTTCACAAAGTAAAGCCATGAGGCTCATCCTGGTCAGAGTTGTGGTGCCTTCCTCAGCACTGTCACAATTGCCTGAGTTTAGAATTCCAGTGTGGCAGGGCAGGCTTGTGGTTGTGACTGCAGGTGATATTTGGTAGTAAAACCCTAATGACTGGCTGTATAATCAGCCCCCAGTCAACATCTTAAACTGATATCAGGCCACACGCTGCTGTCAGATCCTCTGCTCCTGTGCATTGGGCTAAACTTTTCGGATATTTGTGTCTCTGAGCCTTTTCTGACCATTAATCACAGTCTCAGTTGTCCCTAAAGATCTGATAAAGTCAGTCTTACAGTCACACTTTCTCTCTGGACCTCTATGACCTCCACCCACACTGTGGACAGCTGTGCTCTGACACTTCCCTCACATTCCAGGGTGCTTCTGCTGGCCCCCAGGTGTCCCAGCCTTTGGTGAACCAGGCAGACCAGGAGCAGCACACCCCTAAAGGTAAATTCAGAGAGGGAACGTGGTGGGGCAGGAAACTGGGCTGTAACTGTTAAGCTTGCCTGTAGTGGGCATGCTGGGGATAAGGCTGCTGTGTCTGGGTTCGTGCTCTGCTTTCATTCTCAGTGCTCAGGAATGATGCTGAGCTGCTTGAATATCCCGTGAAAAGTGGATTTCCTTTAGAGGTGCAGCAAAGTGATCTGAGTGGGTGGTAAAACCATGCTTCCTTTTCTCCTGGATATATCCACTTCCCCAGGGTGCAGGGTGGACTGTGCTGGTGCCTGTGGGAGTTCTGGTCCTGCTGCCAGGAGGACACTGAATTTGCATGTGTTCTTACTGTGCATGGATCCAGCAGTGTCCTTTACCTGTGAAAATCATAGAATGTCCTGAGTTAGAAAGGACCCACAAGGATCATCAAGTTAAACTGCACATAACAATCCCAAAAACGGGACCTGCCTGTGAGAGCTGTATTTGGGATTTAGGTACCCATAGCCAAAATCATGGTCTTCTCTCATTTATTTATTCTGCACCCAGCTGCACCCCAGAGCAGATTGTTCTGCCTAGCTGCAAGGGCTCTCTGTGTGTACAGAACTGCTGGTGCCACCTGCTTACAAGAAGTTGTGTCATGGATGCTCAAATATAGGAACAGAGAATGGTTGAAGGTTTGCCAGCACTCTCCTGGCCCCTAGAGCACTCCTGGGGATATGGATCATAGACTGGCAGCGGGTGGGAAGAAAGTGTGTGTGTGAGAGGATTTTAGAGAAAGATGGGAACTGCATATACCACCCTCCTGTGCTTAGCTGTGACATTTATTTTCATGAGTGAGGACAAATGACTGCTTCCTCAAGTGAATCTTGACAAGCTAGACTCATCTTTAACAAGTGGAGACAGAACTCTATTTATGATCTGATGCTTCTTCAAGGGGGAAGAAGCCATCAGGTTGGAAATGCAAATGCAAATGAAACACTAAGTATTGACATAAATAGTTGATAGTGCACAAAGTGCCATAATGGATGGTGCCATGGATTTGGCAACAATGAAGTGACTAAATTGGAGCAGCTGTGCTCCTTGACAACAAATACAAATCAGGGCCATTCTGTAAAGACCCCAAGCAAGAGATGTGCATGAGGCTAAAGAGCTGCATTTTAGGGATTCTTCAAAATTACATTATGGACCATGCAAGTGTTTAAGAGCACATTCATGCCAGGCTAGCTGCCCTTCCTGAGAGGGGGAAGGAGAGAGAGGGGAGCCAGTTAGTGGCCATTTCCTTTAGACTCTAAGCAGACAACGTGCAGCTGCAAGGGTTGAGTCAGGGGCCATTTCAGAAGGACAAGGGAATGACCTCTTAGAGGACCCTTCCTGTACCTAACCCTCCTGAAACATGTCTGGCTTTAGCATTATTGGCTGCTTTGCACAATTGCTTTGCAATCAAGGCTCACATCCCTGACTCCAGAAGCACACACAGCACAGTGAACAATTGGGTTCAAAGCTTGACATTCAAAATACCCAATTACAAACCAGAACCTTAAGTTTCTCCTTGACAGAATGTGAAAGTTCATCAAAGGAAAACCTCTCACTCCACTAAAATCTATTTTTAGTTCAATGCTTAGCTCTGTCTAGGGAATAGTGCTTTTTAAAGCTTGCATGCAATTACTTAATTTAGGTTAAGCTTCAAATTCCCAGTTTGCTGCTGTTCTATTATTTGCAACTTGTTTAGCAATATAAACAGTTTGGTTTATTTATGGGGTAAATGACATGGTTTAATTTCTGCCAATTCTTGGAAATGTCTACTTTTTGCTTAGTCCAAATTTCTGTTGAAAACATTTGGCCAAATGGTGAGGCTGTTGGCTGTTTAACTCAATTTTTTCTCACACCATTGCTGATGTGAGTGGGTGGTTTGCTTGAGCAAAAGCTGAGAAGAGAGGTTTGTCCCAAGGTGTGAATAGGCACTTCAGCAGACAAAGATGACCTGAGCAGCTTTTTTTCCCCTGCAGTATTTGTAAACCCTTTATCACAACCTTGACCAAGTTCCTCCCAGCTTTGACTGACTCTTGGTCTTGGGGCCCCCCAGAGAGGCAGGGGAATCCCCTCCCCTTCTGAGAGTGATGGAAGCTGTGCACTGGAGATAGTAACTTGCCCACTGTCATGTAGAGAGACTGTGGCAAAGCTGGGAATGAAACAGAGCTCCTTAGAGCCAGGTCAGTTCCCTGCCTCCTGAAAATCTGCATGACAGTAATTCTCAGTGGAGGTTTCTTCTATGCCATCATTTTGATACAGAAAACCATAATCACATATTGTAGCAGGGAAAAAAGGTCTTTCTTTCTGTTTCTAATTTGATGTCTGCTTGATTTCTCTCACAAATCTAGTGAAGTGACTTCTGCAGACAACCCAGCAGACAGCAGAGTCCTCCTTTGTGTATAAATGTAAAGCAAAGTGATGCCTGGTGCTTTCAGACGTGTTTCTCTTTATCTCTTAGTCACAAAATTCAAGATACCTGCAAACTTCATAAGTCTGCTGGATAAGCAAGGGGTTGGATCATCCACTGAGATCCTCACTGAGTCAGACTTCCCTGCACAATCATTTAAGCCCAAAGTGCAGATGCCTTTCAAACGTATTCCAGGGCAAAACCCTCGGAAGGTTGAAGAAGAGAGGTAAGTAACCAGCAGATGGCTGGAGGCATCATTGTGGAATGGACACAGGAGATTGGGGTGTTGATTTTTGCTTTCAAGACATAACATGTCAAAAATCCTTACAAAAACCTTATCCTGTAAGGCAGTGGTCTCCAAAGTGGAGCATGCATGCATTGCAGAGGATGCAAAAGACAATTCACTAGGATGTGGGAAAAAAATATTGGTTTTAAATAGTGTTTACATCATCTTTTTGTCATTATTTTTTTTTAATTTCTAGTTTTGTATATGCTCTATAATGAGCATAATATATTAGTACAGTAGTACATGTATATAATTTATAGATTGGATAACTGATCATTCTAGGTCACTTCCACTGAATTATTTTGTGCTATAAATGAAGAAATGGACATAGATGCAATGTGTGCTAAGAATGTTTTTACTGATGGGGTGCACAGTAAAAAAGCGGAATCCTAGGCATGGGAGTGCTTTTAGGCACATTAAATGGGTATTTCCTTTTCTGATGTAAACCAGGAGGAGACGGTTTTATCTCACCTTTGATATTGCTGAGCTCTTGGCCAGCAAGGGGATAGACTCCAACCAGCTGATGCCAAGGCACTATGACCCTGACAATATGCCACCTATTGAAGAGACAAAAGATACGTCTTTCCCATCTACCTCCCATTAAAGGTAAGAGAGCACATTTAGCACTTGTGATCTGTTTCATTGCTTATACCCCAGGAGGTTTCTGAGGATGGCAGGGCACTTAGCCAGCATTGACACGACAAGCAGCAAAACAAGGAAGTGCTTTGGAGCTGGCTCGGGCAATGAAGGATCTCTACAAGATGCTGAGCACCTTCTGCAGGGTGCCCACAACTTCTGTCAGAACTAATAGTCCTTGAGAGTGCTCCTCACTGTCCTTTGTGTGTCCAAAAGAAAGGTGTCTCATGTTTCCTTCTGAATGCCAGCAGTCCTGCTGCAGGAGACCTCTCCAGGTGTTGGTCAGTTCTCTCTAGATAGATACTGCTATTTGGGAGAAAGTTGTTGACCAAATATCAGCACAGCTTTTGCACCTGGACTGGTTTCCATACTTTGTAGCCCATTTAGGAACTGAATGTTAATGTGTTCCTCTCATGAAATTTTTTATTGGGTGTTTTCTTGTTTCTGAAGTAAATATTAATTTCACTCACGTCCTTGCTTTTTAGGTATTTGATGATGATGAATTTGACTGTCGAACTCCAGAAGAGTGGCTCTCACTAGGACGGGAACCAGGATCTTCAGATAGAAAGCCAGTGCCTGGAAAAGCACTTTTGCCTACAGATGATGTACTTGGACATGGTAAAACTTGAATCAGTTACTGCTCAAGCGGGGCAACACTAACAGTTACAGGCCCTTTCAGCAGAAGGGAACATGCAGATTCTGATGAGTGTAGCTCTGAATAGCAGAAAAGCCATATCTCATTTTGACCAGGCTCAGGCAGTCAGAGCAAGAGACCAGAGATCTCACTGACTGCCAGTCCTGCCCTTGACTGTTTCCACTTTTTAAAAAGTAACCTTTGCCTTTTGACTTTCCATCAGCACAGATAAAATTTCTCTTTATTGGTGCATGGAGTTAGGTAACATGCACATGGTGTGTTCTGCCTGGATTTCACTGCAAGTGCAGGATCAGAAGACAAGTTCAGACTACAGTGAACATACAAGTAGTAACCCTGAGCCAAATAAAGTCGTGTGGACACTGTTTTCCCATCATTTGGAGCCTTCTCGATGAGAAGGCATTACTAGCTACACTTGTTGTGATGTCCAGCTGTGGCTGCAGCTCATATTAACACATTTGCAGTAGCTTTAAAGCATGGGAACTGGCATCTGCAGATCTGGAGCAGCCTCCAGAGGCTTGACTGTCTGCAAAACTGAAGCATAAAATATAATCTCTGTGTATCCTTGGGCAGCCAGCATGTGATGGCTGAGTTCTGCTGGCAGCTGTCTTGGGGAGCACCACACCTGATCACTCCTCAGGTTTAATGGATAGCATAATGCTGTCTGACCTGTATCCATATTGGTGTCAATATAGATACTTATCTGTCTGGTGTGTGCAAAAAGTTGAAAATCCTAAGATGTAAGACCTAAGTTCATTATTTAATTGGTCACAGCGGAAACTCTGTGAGATTGACTGAGATTCAAAGAAGCAAATTGATTTGACTGTGGCATCACCACTCTGATCAGGGATGTCCATTTGCTGTAGCCTCCAGGAGAATGGACTAACCCTGTTTTAATCCTTGGCTCTCTCAGAGGACCCCAAAAGCCAGGAGTTGATCTACGAGTGGATTGATGTTGGTGTTCTGGATTATGACAAGGAGACAGACCTCTACTTGGTCCATAAAACAGACCAGAAGGGGCTGGTGCGTGATGAAGAAGGGAGACCCATCCTCAATGGAGGAGTAACTCCAGAAGGTGTGTTTCAAATAAGATCTTTTGGGACCTATCATATAGTCTGAGAGCCAGTTCATTACCCAGGTCCTAGCAGGAGATGAGAAGGACACCAAGAAGTCATTTAATCCCTTTCACTGTTATCACTCTTGATATGTGTCTGTTTAACTTGTCTGGAAAAGCCTCCAGGGAAGAGAGCTCCATACCTTAATTTGACACCCTGTTTGAGGTTTTCCCTTTGGAGACACTTTTCTTTTTAATCTATTTCCCATCCTTCCTCCCTTCAAGAAAAGTAAAATGTTGGTCTTTCTGGGCCAATGCCATTTTGAAGGGGAATGTGGACAGATTAAAATGAAGTACCTTTCTCTTTAAAGGTTTGGAGATGCTCATCTCTTGCTGTCCTCAGCTTTGGTCCCTCATTTTGATCTCCTGCGAGCAGCCCAATTATCCTGTCTATCGAAAAGCTGCTGTCAGCACTGCGAGCCATTCCGGGTTTTGTTTTCCCTGCAGACTCCTGTTAGCTGTGCTTTCATTCCCCAGGAAGGGCTCCACTGTTGCCATGTCAGTACTGGGTGCCACGAGTCTGCCTGCAGTTCCTGGCCGAGGACCCGCAGGTGTTTGCGGAGCGCGTGGCCTCTGCCGACAGCCTGCGCAAGAGGACGCAGGGGCTGCTCATGTACCACTTCTACGTGGACTGCATGCCCACAGAGGGGCTGGACACCATCAGTGAGAAAAGCCTGCAGAGGATGAGGCGTTTGGCTGTGCAGACTCCCAGGCTGAAGGATGAGAAGAGGTAAAGCATCATGTACATGTCTGGGGGCTCCGCCTTCAGTCCATATAAACATTGTGGGACTTCACAGGGCTACAAAACAAGTGTCAGTGGAGGCAGATCTTGAGCAGCCAGCTCGCAGACCATGGATCTCACCTGCCTTCCATTCTGTGCACAAGCACACCATTCTGCTGCCCAGAGTGGCATCAGGAGTAGGCAGATGGCAGCCCCAGGGACTTGTGTACAGGATGGATGGTCTGTCAGTGTTCCCAGAGGAAGGAGGTTCCATATGCAAACCCACCAAGCCATGCTTACACCTGCAGTTAAGTGGCCTTCAACAGCAAGAAGGTCTCCTATGGCATGGCTGACCTTGGTGTCTTCCTGTGCTTTTGAGGAACAGATCAGTCATTGCTGATCTGCAGACCACCCATTGTCTCCCGACCTGCCTGTTGTCTGCTGGTGACTCTTCTACCTATTAACAGCTGCTAAAACAAATCAAAAGAAGATCTGCACAGGGGGAGGCAAACAGAACAGGAGATCTCCACCTGGATATAATGGAGTATCTCTTTGTGATGCAGTTCATATTGGGGAGGCATTTTAATGTCCCTGGGCTGATGAATCATGAGCCACTGGTGGTGTTGCTGGGAATCAGCCGTGACTGATTGCCTTGCTCAGAAATAGGAGGGTGTGAAGGGCTGCATGGTCTGCCAGCCTGAACTGGAGAGTAGGAGAGTAATTAGTCTCTGTGAGCAGAAATACAGGGATAAAGAAAAGTACCCTGCCTGTTTGAGGTAAAGGATGATGATTTCCTACGGCAAATGGAGCAGGATTTCAGCGCTTATGTGAGTGTTCTGGGTGAGGAAATGGACAAGAGGTGTTCAGCAGGAGGCAAATAGGAGACCAGCTTAGATAGCCCAACTTGTTCAGAACTGCCAGCTCCTTTTTTTAGTTTGTGGCTATTTCTCCTTCCCTCTGTAATGTTTTTCCCCAGTGGAGATGTTGCTTTGAACTGAAAAGACACTTAGGAAGGCTGCAATCCTAGTCCTCACTCCCCACTTACCTCTGTCATTACAAGTCCAGTTGATACCTTTGCTGGCTGCTTCATTGTCTGCACGATTCTCCTGATGTGTTCAGTGTTGGGTGAGCTTCTGGGTTAGCAAATTTGGGAGGGAGGGAGGGCGGGGTGGAGTTTGCAGTAAATGTACAGATATAGTTGTGCTCAAACACCATGGGTTCTCAGTGTTTCTGTGCCTTGTAACAGCACGTTACAAGACTATTTGAGCAGCCTGGAGAAAGAAGTGAAATTAGACTATAAACACACCATGAACATGGTCAGCTTTGACAGAGTCGTCGCTTCCAAACCCCAGATGTTTACTTATGTCACCCTCCCAGAAAAAGAGGAGAAGGAAGCACCAGAGAAAGGTAGGGGACACAGTGAAGCAGTTTGCATTCAATGTGGTTACCCCTGGTCTTTGATAGGATTCATGCTTTGCTGTAGGAGCTCTCAGGTTCATGGTAATGATTAGAAAAGGGGCAGGAGCAGGAGATTATGTGAGACTTTGGAGTGTATCTCCTCTTTTTTAGGGTAAATTTGCATGTTCATGTACCTCAGTATAATACATTAGAACTCATCAGCTAAGCTGCAGTAATTCTGCAAGTGTACTCTTAATGGCACCAAATGTTTGGCAGTGTGATTAGCTCACCACTGTGCTGGGGCTGAGTGCCTTGCCTGTGCTGTGCCCAGCTGGGAAATGCCTCAGGTGTGGAAGGGGGTTCAGGCTCCTTTAGAGTCCCAAACAGGAGGAGAATGGTCCCAGTAAAAGATGGGGCCAAGTGCTTGTGCTACTTGTGAAGTGCACAAGTATTTTGTGCTCTTCAGTCTTCCAAAGGCTGGAAGGCCTTGAGGTGCTTCACAAGTGGCTCCTCACAGATGAGATGACTCAGCTGTGCCCTTCAGTGGGAAGTTTCTTCAGTTTCAATGTTCTTCCTCATGGAAACTTCATGAGCCAAAGCTTTGGGAAGGTCAGGCACCAAGACAGCACCTCAGCCCCTAATGGGAGGCTGCAGGAGGTCTCTTTCAGTCAGCCCTGTGCTGAAGCTGCTGCATGATAAGGCCTGTGCATTAGAGCAGAGTCCTTTTCACAAGTGCTTCCCAAAGGGAGCTTTTAAAAACAGAATCTGGAATGGCTGTTGCAGGCAATGACATTATTCCTTTTTTTGGTGCTAGGGCTCATCTCTATCCCAGATTATCCTTTTCGCAAACAACAGAGAGAATTCAACTTTCTCTCACTCCTGACCAGGCCAGAAGTCATCCATCTCCTTGCACAGATACAAGATGAGTGTGACAAGGCAGCTGTCATGTCTCTGTTTAACACAACCTTAACCAAAATTGTCTCTCTGGAGGAATTTGAAGAGATCCAGACCGAGAGCTTCACTCAGGTGAGCAGAGGAATTGTGAGGGGTGAACACGTGGAGCAGGCAGCAGCGCTGTCAGTGTGTATTAGACAGATGCTGCAGCTGCAGATTGATTTTCTGGAAACTGATGAGCTGTCAGAGGAGACCTCATGTTTGGGGCAGGGAGGAATTTGCATGTGCCTGTCAGATTTATTGGGATACGGGGAGAATGGGCTGGAAGAGTCATAGCCCCCTGGGTAGGATCAGCCAGTGCTGACCAAGCTCTTAGTCATGTGTTAAACAAGTGGCCATATAGGGCTGCAGCCTCCCTTTCCTCCACCTGGTTTATACACAGATAGGAGTCAGAAGTTTCTTTTTTTTTTCCTTTTTATTGCTTTTTCTTTATTTCCCCATCCATCCAGCTGCAAGGCACAAGATCCTTGCTTCGTCCTGGAACACTCATGGGGTAGTGCTTTTCTACACTCTATGTTCTTTATGTACTTAATTAAATTACTCTGCTTGCAATGCCGATAGACGGAGTAGGACAAAAATTTGCAGCTCTGTGGTAATTCCCACCAGAGGATCTTTGTGTCCTCTGACTGAGGACAGCACATTGCACCCTGGATGTGGCCACATGGAGCAGCTTGCACGGGGTTGCACACTAAATCAGCGGCAGAGAATGTGCTGGCCCTTCCCAGTCCCGTGCTGTTTCAGCCAGGCAGTGTTGTCATCCACTGGTGACTAAGGTTCTTTTATTACACACAAACAGCAAGCTGCCTGTGGAGCAGAAGTGACACTTGGTGGTATTTTAATAAATTAAAATACTGCAAACTGCTGCTGCCCTTGGCTTCTTCTGCTCTTTCTTCTCACTTGTCAAGAGAAGACAACATTCTGTCCTTTACGTGCTCATCATACTGTCTGCACAACTTTTTGTGAGGGACCCTGACACAGGCAGCTCCAGGGATACTGCTCTATAGAAAAGAGGACAAAAAGGAAACACTGTGTATAAAACAGATAATAGAGCACTCCCACTTTTTAATATGAGGCTTTCTTTTTGTGGGTCTTTTGTCAGTGAGGGAGATATATGACCAGGTTCAGATGCCACATGTGTGGGGGGAGGTTTGAGAGCTACTTTTAGCTACCATAGCTCTGAGAGAACAGTTTCCTTTCACAGCAGAGAGAAGCCCCAGTTGGTAACTCACCTTGCCAGGCTGTTTTCCCAGCAGCCCTCGGAGGATTACTCAGCTTCCTTTTTTCCTTGCCCTAGGTTCAGGAGTTTCTCAAGGATACTTGGATCGATACCATAACGACTGCAATTAAGAGCAGCCTTAGTGAAGCAGGCAAATGGTTCAACCTGGAGGAGAGTGACTGGGATGCCTACCAGGGGTCCAAGCTGTGTAAGCTGATGGAGCGCATCAGGTTCATGCTTCAGGACTCTCTGCGCTACCTGGTTCTGAGGTCGCTCGCCAGCTTCACCCAGCTTGTGCTGGATGCTTGCCAGAGTGTCCTGAACTGCTCAAAGGACATGGAATGGGGATATGACATCACCAGCAGTCCCTACATGTAAGAAAGAAAGACAAATAAGGGATGGAAAGAGCAGAAAAGTACAGTGCTGTTGTTCTGCAAGCAAGCTTTGCTCTGTGTGGGGGCTTTAAGCTGGGCTGTTTTCCCTAATCCCCCACCTGACACGTGTTCACTGGAGTATGGAAGGAGGACACAGAGCTGGCTGTACAGCTTTCCAGCTGCTGTTAGTGATATGGGGCAGCCCATCAGAACCAAGGTCTGCTGTTTTGATATACTGTTCTAAAGATCAGCCACCTCCAGCATTCTTGGGGGAGCAAATTGTTACTGCTAGATTTTTTTCTGGATGCCAGGAAGAAGAATACCAGGAGCATGGCTGCTTAATTCCATTCTTAGATGAAACCTCAGAATTAGAATCTGGCCTGGGATTTCTAAAGACTACCAAATTTAGGTTATCACAGTGCTTAAAATTTTATTCCATTGGGTATTGATTTAAGGACTTTTTCTTCTTGTCATATTAAAGAAGGAACATTTAGAAATGGAAAGCCAGAAGAAAAGAAAAAAAACAAAAAAACCCTGCCACTCACATGAGGCCTCTCACCTTTAAATCAGTGGAAGTCTTGACACTGATTTCAGCTGATCCTGAGCTATGCTGGTCACATGCAAGATTGGGAAATACTGATATAGCTTCCAGAAGGTGCATTTTAGGAGTATATTTGAGATCCTGAATGCCTAGCTTGAAGAGCACCTGCAGTTTTTCTGTGAAGCAGCTCAATTCTCAAGATAAGGTTATGACTTTTGGGGGTCCTGATACGTCTGATTGATGGCTCCTTCCCCTTTGATAAAAAAGGGTTCTCAATGTCTTTGCTGTTAAATTGAGAACACAGTGTTTTATATCTTCATCTGCATGAGACAGTCCTCTTTTCCTCTGCTTTCCCTTCCTGTCCAGGAGGCATTTTAGTATCAGCACCAGAGCAATACAGTTGTGTATCATTTTCTCAAAAAGCATCCCTGTTCTTTCTTATCTCTTCCCACCACAGGCCTCAAAGGAATCCACTCTTTGTAACAGACATTGTGCTAGGCAGCAGTGGCATCCTCTTCAACCCCTCTGTGGAGAGCTTGGAGACATCCCTCATTTCCCTGTTTGACAATGGAATCCTGGCAACTCACAGTATCCCGCAGCTGGAGCAGGTGAACACTTCTGCACCAACAGTGATAAAGCTGTGCACGTGTCAGTGCCTTGCATCTCAGCACAGACACCCCTGAGCTTGTACTGAGGGACAGAGGTGCAGAAGTGGGTACATGGGAATTCAGTTACATTAATCTGGACACAGCACTGTGCTAATGCAGTTCTGTTCTGATAGAATTCCTTCAACCTCCCCAGCCTCGTAGCTCTTCTATGTGGTTGTTATTTCTGCTTTGGTGCTGCAGGTTCTGTGGACACATGGACACTCTGGTTGCCCTGAGTGCATGGTGGCTGGTAAAAGCAGACTCATGAAGGAAATGCCACTGTTTCCAATTCTGTCAGTTTGATGCAGATCTGTTCTGCATATGCATCCTTCTGTCTGCTGCTGTGAAAGCCCTGTCTCCCTAGATCCTCATTCTTTGGGGAGGGGGACCCACAAAACCAATAAAAGAATTCCTGACACAATGTAGAAGTGTGGATTGAAGAAGTTCCCAAAGGTGCCACCAGGGATTGCCTTGCCCCTCTGCTGAGGAGGCACAGTTAGTTCTGTTAGTCCTAAAAGACCTCTCTCCTTCCTCTTCTAGTTTGTGTTGGAGAACATGGAAATCACAGGCACCCCCATGCTGGAATCAGTGGGTTTGCAAGAGCCAGAAGTGGAAGAGCTACGAGAGGCTCTGCGCTCTGCCATTCAAAAGACTCAGTTCCCTCTCCAAGCCTACGGCAAGAAATACGAGAAGTTCTTGGACATAAATAACAATGACATCAAGTACTTCCTAAAGTAGGTGGCTTCTGACAAAACCCCTGTGACCCCAATGACAAGGCTTTGTGGAAGCTGTTGTGTGGATGTGCTGATGTGAGAGTGTGGGGCTGTTCTGAGACCACGTGCCTCAGATGTGAGATCAGGCCCCTGTCAGAGGCTGCCTTCAGTCATGGGGGTCAGTCCATGCTTTTAGAGGACACTGGTGGTGGCGCTGGGAATTTCTTCCTGTCTCTGACAGCAGTCACATTCTTGTCATGCTTGTCAGTGTAATTGGAGATATTAATGGCCCTAAAAATGAATCATCCTGTTTGAGAATCCAGTTAGCATACTTGACTCTGACCTCCTTCATATAGTGTCTGCTCAGGCTGATAGCATTCTGTAGAAAGTAATGTTTTCTTTTGTTTCAACCTCATTATTTTCACTGCCAAAACTCTTTGCATCTATTCTGTCCTTTAGCCTCTCTTACTTTAATGGACTTCTGTTTAGGTCTTATGTTTTCTCCAAACAGTGGGAATGAAGCCCTTTTCTCTTTTCTTATTCCAGCTTAATTAATTTACAAATCCCGTTTGACAAATTCCTGTCTCTTCCCAGAACACACTCAAGTACCTACCCTCCCCTGAAGTGACTCCTGATCTTGCTCTGATTACACCAGTGCTTTTATTTTGTCTCTCCCTCTCTTCTTGCCATATTTCCTCTTTCATCTCTTTTTTGTACTCCTTTTCTGCAGCTAAAGTATTTTGTGCTCTTATTCCACTCTGCACCTGTTGTGTAAATGTATGCCTTATTAATTTCATGTCTTGATCCTTTGAGTGGACACAAATATTCTTAAGGTCTACTCTGTCATTTCTTTGTTGGTGTTTTAATTTACAGAGGCTATGAAGAGCAGTTTCCACCTACCCAGGACGTGGTGGACATAGTATCCACATACTTGTCTGAAAAGGAGACCATGGACCACCTTCTACCTAGTTCTATTCTCATTGGCCCCTTTCAAGTCAGGATAGAACACATTAGGCATAATCTGTCTGATAAATACAAAGCACTTGCCACTGCCATGTTGGACATGCTGGCTAAAACCCTCCATTCGCAGGTGCAGAAAGTAAGTTACCTGGCTCAGTGGATTATCTGTCTGTGTCTTGTCTTGTCCTTCTGCTTTTGAAGTTGCTGTGTTTTTGTGAAATGGCCAGAAGGCCACATTAATGAGGATATTTTAAAGATCGCACGGGACTGATTATTTGAAATTAAAATTACAGGGGGCATATGCAAATTCAACCAAATCAAGTATTAAATATATTTAATAAATTACATGCCTGAAATCTGTAGCTCTTGAGATTAATCTCTTCAAGACCTTGCCATCCTACAAAAGTGTATTGGTGGATTGAAAAGATCTGTCTAGTAGACAACTGGAAAGTCCTTCTGCTTCCTCTGGGGATAACTGGAATATAGGCAATTGCCTCTGCCAGCTGGTTGTCTAAATCTGTTATTATCATCATTTTCACTACATACCTGCAGTTCCTCTTCCTCTTTTTTTGGCAGTCTCATTCCGTTTGAGCTCAAATTAGATGGATGGGAAAAGACTGAAAAGAAAAAACAGAATAGGGCTGTCTACTCATCACTTAGACCACCTTCAGAATGGGAAGTGGGTGGATCATGGTGAGTTTTCCAGTTTGTCTATTAGCAATTAGTGACCTTTTGATGGTCTTTACTGTGTCCTGCTGCAGATCTGTGAAGCATATGACACCATCAGCGTCAAAATGCATGAGAGACCACAGAACATCGAGGAGCTGACCGAGCTGCGGGACTGGCTGAAGGGAGTGCCCGAGCAGCTGGCAGTGCAGCTGGTAGGGCAGGCTCTCCTTTGGACAGGGACATCAAGGGAAGTGAGGAGGAAATTTGCCAATGTAATGTGTGGTGTCTCAGAAGCAGAACTCCTTTTTATTTCACTTGCATGTCTTTGCGTGCAACGCCACAAGATTCCTGGCTTTGTATTTTTATAATTCTTAAGATTTGTATTTTTAAATACACATATCATGAATTTAAATCTCTTTGCAAAACAAAATAGCAGTTAAAAATCTTGCCTAAAATACTTACATATACATTTTGCTGCCTTCGTGATCCATTCTACATTTGTGTACTGAATAGCTATCTTCTAAAAATGAATACGGTTTTCAAGAAAATCTTTCTGCTACCCAGTGCTCAAATTGCTGTTAATATATTTTTTTCTAATAGGACATTTCAGCACTGAGTTATTTCAAAGTTATTTGAAGTGTAAGTCTTTTCCCAGCTGAACAAATGGGGAACAAAGGCATCAAGCTGTAAGCTGACTTGTCCATGCCAATGAGGGAACCTGGAGGATAACCTGAAACACTCGATTTCTGTCCAGCACTTTATCCACCAGGTCACACTTCTTTTCATTCCCACAGAACAGAGGGTGATGATGGCATGATCATTCACAGAACAAGGGCTTGTAAATCCGTTCCCACTGTTCACACAGTGCAGAAGCAGCCCACATCACATTAAGCTTGTGTGACTAACGCTCTTCAAAGGCACCTCATGAAAATGAGGTGTACGCCAGAGACTTGGAATCAGCATGGTCTAAAGGTGTCTACTTTTTGTCTCTTTCTCTCACCCTGTGCAGCAACTGATTGAGGAAGTCATGGAAGATTACAAGGTCATGGACGACTTCCTTTACAATCTTACTGAAGAAGATTTCACTGACAAGTGAGCACAAGGCATTTCTCCCACTGTCAAAGTGGGACTCTTTGCAGCAATTACCATTCTCAGTGCTTCAGGGGCCATGTGTCTATCAAGGGCTCCTGCAGAACTTCTAAGTGTCTCTCAGGCTATATGAGCACTGAATTCTTGAAATGAAGTTTGTAGACAAGAAGTGTGAGTTCATGCTGGCTTCTTGCCTGGGGCAAGGCAAACTGATAGCTATTAACCTGTTTAACATAGTAAAGCCCTTTTCTCTGGGTGGATTTTTTTTTTTTTGGTGGTTTTTTTGGTTTTTGGGGTTTTTTTGAGATACTTGCAAGGTCTCAAAGTGCACAGTTTAGTCTTGTGTCTGAAACTAAATGAACACTTCCAAGAAAGGAACACTCACAGGGTTTTTTTTAAGACTAGGAAGGCGTTTGAACCTTTATTATTACTGCAGTTCTCCAAGCAGCCTTCTCTCAGTTTTATTATTCAGCTTGTGGCCTGACTATGCCCCAATAGCGGAGTCAGCTCACAAACACAGCTACACAGACTACACAGGCTTCTAAAGCCTGCTCAGCCTGGGAAGCACTTCTCTTACGACATGTCCTTGGTCCAGTATGTCTGCAACCTGAGTGAATCTCTGCAGAGTGCTCCTGAAACTAGAAATATGGGGTGCAAGGTGCGAAAACCCCACAGGAAAGCAGCTCAGGAAAGCAGCTCAGCCCCAGGCCAGCTTGGAACAGGCGTGGCTGTATTCCCACTGCCCAGACCTGCCACAGGCAGGAGAGGGGCTGGGAGGAGTGTGACCTCCAGTGTAGTGTGCAAACCTTGTACCTGGCATTGCACACAGGCTGAGGGTCCAAAAGGAGGCAGTAATGGGTGGGCTATGGCTGAGCAAGAACTGAGAAACCTTGGCGTGAGTGGCCACTTTGTGCAGCCTTTCCTGGATCTACAGCACTCTCCCCAGGGCACTCTGCAGAATCCAGGGCTTCCCTGTATCTGGGTTATGCTGGCCCCTCACTGCCCTGCTTAACAGGAGACTGGCTTTTTCAGTAGCCCTGAAAAGCCATGAGCTGAGACTCTGACCCCATTTTTTTTCAGTTCCTTGCAAATACATTCAAAGACAGACATTCCCTCTGGATGCCAACTGTTATTTTGCTGTCTCCTAGCTTTTCAGCAGCGTAGTGGATTTGTTCCTTTTAAAAAGGCCCTCCACTTCTCCCCAGCTCTCTCCAGCTGAATAGCCTAGTCACAAGGACTGCATATCAACAAGACAAGCTGGAAAAAAATGTTTTGTTGAAACCACATGTGTTTCTGTTGTTGTAAAGCTTCCTTGTTTGGGGGGATTTGGCTTTCTCATTCTGTTATTTTCAGCATTTCAAACATATGCTCAAAAAGCTTGTCTCTTTCTCCTGTTTTTTTCCTGTTTGTTTTCTTGTATCATGTGAGTGCAGGTGGACAGCCAGTTACTGGCCAGTGAAAATGGCCATGGACTCAGAGTCCATTCGGCTCCAGCACATAGAGGATGAAGAAAGATTCCGCAAGCAGCAGATTGCAGATCAGAAGGCATTCCAAGAGAAACTGGAAGAAATGCAGGTATTAACCCCTGACAATGAACTGTCCATGGAAGGGGGTCTTGAAGCTCTTGTGGTCAGCCAGGTGGGAGACTTTCAGATGAGATTTTAGTCAGATGAGTTTTGAGGTGAAAGTTTTGTTAGACCAAATATTAACCCACCCTCACTTGGTTTTTCATTGGCTTTTGATTAAGAGTTTTCTTTTTGTATGAAAGACAATACTCTGCAGAAATACTCATTTTTCATTGAGAAGGTGTTTATACAGTGTTCTGATTCTTGGTGCTTGGGCAACAGAGGCGCCTCCTTTTTCTTTCTTGTGTACTCAATTCCCTGCAGAGCATCTCCTGTGATGCGCTGCCATCAAGGGGGAACATACAGCATTCAGCCATGGAACTCATCTTGTGGGAAAAGACCCTGAAATAACTGCAGAGTTTTGGAGCTGAGATACCTCTGGTGTATGCTAAAACAGTCTGAATTTTATTTTTTCCTCAGAAACTCTTAAATTCAGGGGGAAAAAAGCCATTTTAGAAAGGTGTAATCACTGACCTAGATTTTCTTGGAAACAGGTTTCCAAAATGATAATACCCCAACACTGGATCAAAAAACCCAAACAAATAAAAAACAAACCCCCACAAAATACCAAATACCACAAAATACCAAAGCAAAATCCAAACCAAACAAACAAGCCACCAAAACAAAACACAAAATTTATTAGAGAAGCTCTAGAGATGTGTTGTTAAACAATTCTTGGAAACAAACAGAGCGACTAGTAGAGCTATCATTTGCACTTCACGGGTTCTGTAGTAAATATCAGTATCAATTCAGCATGAAATTTGGGCACAGACTTATTGTTCCTATTCCTTGGGGATTAACTATTGTCACAAAGAAGACAGCTGTTCATCACATCTGCAGTTTTCCTTCACCTGACTAGTGGTTATTGCTTCTCCTCACCGCTTTCATCATGGTCTAAACAGAAGTGGAATTGGTTTGGGGGAGGTAAAATTGTGAGCATAAAAATCTTTCCTTCGAATGTAACAAAGGGTGCACCAGGAAGCTGAGATCTCTAGAAGCAGCGCTCAGCTTCAGAGTCCCATCTTATGCCTGCCTTTTCTCTTCCAGCTGACTGTAGGTGGATTTTCTGTCCAGTCAGACGTTAACGTAGCCCATGAGCTGGCTGACGATGCCAGGGATGTCCGGAAGCAGCTGAAGGAGCTCCATGAAATGGCAGTTCTCTACAACAACAGGGAAAGACTCTTTGGCATCAAAGTTACCGATGTAAGTGTCAGATCCTGTACCCACAGGACTCTGGTCTTTGTTGGGATTTCTAGGTGGTAGGTAGAGCAAATAATGAGACACAGCTCCTTGGGAAGGAGCCCTTCATGCTGTTTTGGTTTATCTGGGAAACTGCTCCTCAGTGCTGTAGATTGACTACACTGCTTCATCGCTCCGCTGGGCTGCAGGAGAGCTGATCCCAGGTGAGCGTGGAAGGCTGCTCAGGGTCTGATATTTCCACTTCTGTGAGAGGCTTTGGATGCCCACAGTGAGATCTGAGGGATATTCATGAGGAGAAATGGGCTGGGGAAGGTCTTGAAGCAGCAGTTAGGATGCATCCATTTCTATGAGGCTGTTGGTGCAGGTCTATAGGTGTGAATGCGGGTGGTTGCATGGTGGGTGCTGGCAGCTGCCTGGGCTTGGAGCGTGGTGTTCTCCTAAGGCAACAGTGTATATAGTTGCAAACACTCATTTTGCTTGTAGCTGCTCAGCTGCCAGTGAGTCATTGTCATCCACATCCAGCCAAGTCTGGCTGCAGACCAGGAGTGGAGTTCACATGATGATCCTTTCCTACTACCCTTCAGTCTGTGGTTACTTCTCCTTCCCTGTAAGGAGCCAGGTTTTGATGTGATGTGTGATGTGTGCTTTCACTGATGGCGTGTGGCCTGTCCATCAAAATCTCCTCATTCTGCAGGAGAGCTTTGTAGAGGCAAGTGGAGAGAGTGTTTCCCATGCCACGCACACGGTGCAGGCACAGCTCCACTGGATGTATGTTGGTCTGAATGTGTCAAGCCCAGCTCTGCTGGTTGCTCTCCCTTGGAATACACATTGTTGGCCTAGGAGAAGGTAGTCTGATATATCCTCTTGGGATACATGTTTTCTTGTTGCTGGCTTCAGATTCAAAAAAGAGGTGGGCTTTTTTGGCCTTTTGACATGTAAACTGTCATTTGGAGGTGAATACACCTGTTGCTTATGTTGTTTTTAATCTCTTTCTAAAGTACAGCGGGGTGCCCAAGATGATCAAGGACTTCCAGCCATACTATGATCTCTGGACTACAGTGTCAGACTGGATAAAGTGGAATGAGAGCTGGATGAATGATTCTCTCCTTAAAATTGAGGCAGAGGAGCTAGAAAAGAATGTCAATGACTCTGTTAAGACCATGCAGAGATGCGTGAAGCAGTTCAAGGATTCACCAGGTAGCTGCACAGTCTGGGGAAAGGAAGATGGTTCATATCAGTATTTTGATGTGAAGAATGTCACAGAGTGCTCTAAACAGGGATTGTTGGGATGTCACGTGTGTATTAGAGACAGCTGGGAAAATGCTAGCAAAGTTATTTTCCGCTTTTTTTTTTTTTCCTGAAACGATGATGATTCACATCTAGATACTAGTTAGATGCTTGAAGTACCAGTTTGGCATGGAAACTACCAGGCTGCAAATCCCTTTTATGCCTAATTCCCAAGACAGCACTGAAATAAAAGCCACCCTCTGATGTTGCAGTTGGTATTTACTCATATAAATGTATATATATAAAGTGCAATAATCCAGGCTAGTCACAGAGACTTACAATATAGCCCACTGGCTAGACATGTGGGTTTAAGCCCTTGTGCAAGTCAGGCAGCAAGGGAACTTGAATCTGAGTCTTGCAGGTGCTGTTTTCTTGGCCAATCTTATTTTCTTTATTGGCCAATGCATTTAATGGAAAGCCAGAAGAGGTCTTGATTTTGTTATGAATAAAATGAAATTGCAGAATCTGGAAATTATCTCTGCAATATAATAACAATTTTCCTTCTTGCCTGAATGTGAATGAAATTTAGATGATTGCACTCAGCCCTTGCAATTCACATGAAGGTCTTTGGACCATTTCTCCTAATAAAACTGAAATTGAGACTTCAGTTGTAGCTTAACTTGCCAGTCCCTGATTCTCAGAGATGTGTTGGTCATTCTTTAGAGCTAATTCTAAAATCTCCTGCCAGATGGCTTAGATTGAAATATATTTTGCTGTGGGTGATTTTTGATTCATCCTTTTTAACTTGAACTTGCTCTTAAACAATGCCATGAATCAGCCCCAATGGAGGAGGTGATGAGTGGATGCGTGAGTAACTATGAATCATTATGATAAACAGAAATACTAAGAATACCTGCTTATGCTCATTGCAATATTCTCTGGTACCTGGTAATATATTTGTTTTGTCCTTGAGTCTGATTTGCCTTCGCACATCCCCAGCAGGGAGCGCGAGGGGGTCACATCCTTGCTGTGAGCACACAGAGCAGCCATGCAGGGTGCAATGAAAGGAGGCACCTGCTCTAGCCAGATTTTGGAAAGGAAGCAAGTCCCACGTTCTTTACCTACCCATTGTTTTACTCACAGTAGCACAAGCTGAAAAAAGGGCAGGATGTGAACTGTGCAGAGACTTTCTAGGATGACCCCAGAGAGAAAAGCCCTTTCCCTTCCTATGAGGCAGAAGTACATTTGTCTCTAGCATGGCCATGGGCTGGCAGGGCCTGTCCTGCACACTTCCCATTTCCAGAGCTGGCTGAGATCCCAGCCTGCTTCTAGCTCCTTAGTGTCCATCTTCTATTGAGTTTGACCTGAGCTGTGGTGTGAGATAACTTAAAATGCAGTCTTGTTAAGAAGTGAATATCTTGAAATGATGACTGGAACTTCCAAAATATCTACTGGCAGATGATCATGCTTTGGTCCTTACCAAGGATTTATATTTGTCTGCTTCTCTTCTTCTGGGGAGCTCTAGCCTAAGGCACACTTCTGCTTAGCATGGGCTTGCCTGTAACAGGCTTTTGATAATAGGCAAATCTGCTTCTGGGAGTGGGCTTGAATCCTGGCTTGGTGGCCATATAGAGAAAGCCTTCATATCCTCCTCACTTCAACCTGCATTTTCCAGTGCTCTCTCCTGCTGCTTACCTACCCCATACCATGTGACTACCTGCACATCAGGCTTCAGACAGCTTCCAGAAGTTCCTTAAGGCAACTTCCTTACACACTGTTGTTGCTGATGCTTTTGTGTTTCTCTCCCTGACAGACTGCCAGAGTGTGGCCATGGACTTTCGAGACAAGATGGATAATTTCAAGCAGTACGTGCCCTTAATTCAGGGGCTGCGCAATCCCGGCATGAGGAGCCGCCACTGGGAGATGCTGTCAGAGCAGGTTAAGGCCGGTGTCGAGCTGGAGCCCAGCATGACATTTGGTCGCTGCCTGGAACTGAAGCTGCAGGACCACATGGAGAGCATTCTCAAAGTGGCTGAGACAGCCAGCAAGGAATATGCCATCGAAAATGTGAGCACAGAGGACTTGCTGTGTCTCTGCTTGCTTCTCAAACAGGTTTCTGTTGAGCAGGCAGTCACTGCCTTGGGTGATGTTCCTGTTGTCCCAGACCATTAGACACATTCTGCAGCACAAGCAAAAAGGTTGCTGTCCTTACAGAAGGGAGCAATGGCCACACGACTGGGTTCACACAGTAGAAGAACTTATTCTGTCTTGTGCAGAATTTCATTTGTGGCATTAACAGCACTGCCTCATGGTTATGTTGATCCACTGCTTGGGTCTCACTCTTCGCTGTGGGATTAGTGACTGGTTAAGTTAAAATAAATTGATTGTCTGCACTCTGCCATGAATGTGTTCTGTCAGGGGGATTAGCTGTGACTGGAAACAGAGATGGCAAATCCTTTAAACCAGTAAACGTGCAGGGAAAGCTTTCTAGCTCTGGAGATTCATAGGTTAGATGGTCTTTCAGCTTCAGTTCATCAGTTTAGATGTGATCTAAGATGGTCTTGACCTTCTGGCAGCTCTTGTTCTCTGAAATCTCAGGCAAGTTCCCAATGGATAGTTCCCTTTTTGACAAAGCTATCATTAATCATAGTCATTAATAAGCCCTTTGCTGGCAGCCTCTGTGAATCTAGGGCATAAACAGACCTGGAGGTGAAATTGCCATTTTTTTCCCTCAAGGTGTTCATTTCAGCACTGGTGTTGAGGTGTTGAACCTTGTGGGCAATGCAGAGGAAATGTGCTGTTGCTGTATCATGAATAAAATACACAGCTGCAGTTTCCAGTGGAATCCAAGAGCAAAAATCTGTCATTTTCTAGAGAGTGGCATTAAGAGAGTTGTGGAAGCTGGGATAACCATTTGCACAGGTTGAATCTGAAAATTAAATTGCTCTTTCCTCTGTTCCAGGCACTCAACAAGATAGAGAGTGAATGGAAATCTGTTTCATTTGTTGTGGTGCTTTACAAAAACACAAAGACCTATATTTTGAAAAGCACTGATGACATTTCTCAGCTCCTGGATGATCATATTGTCCTGGTTCAGAGCATGTCTTTCTCACCCTTCAAGAAACCTTTTGAGGAAAGGATGAACTTGTGGGAAAGTAAGCTGAAGATGACACAGGTACTGGCTTCTACCCACACACGTGTGGTGAAGGCAGGCAGCTGGGCTGTGCTGTCATGCCCAAACATGGACACTGTGCAGTCGAAGGACAATTATCAAGAGAGTATCAGTCTTTAGGGAAGAACAGGGCCTGTGAAAGCCCTCTGACTCTAGGGAAGTAGTGCAGCCCTTTTGCTGCCTATTGTGACACATTTTGGTGGGGCCAGAACACACCCATTGCTGTGAATAGTGTTGCTGGTCTCTCTAACCATGCTGTACTGAGTGGACCTCACAGATTCTTACAGACCCTGTGAAATCCATGCTAATCATTCACATCTCAGTGCAGGAAAGCACAAAGTGTAGGACTGCTGTTTAAGCAGGATCTGACAGACTGTGCCAGCACTTGCTCATCAAACCGGGAGCACCAGCAGGACTCTGACAGCAAAATAGCAGTGCTGCAGGAGTAAAGTTCCAAAACTTTTGGAAAGGGGAGTGCTAGGATGCTGCTAATTATTTGGAAAGGAAACTCCATCTCCTGACCCTGTGGGTAGATTTTAGAAGTGTGGAAGGTCTAAGTGCAGCATCATCTCTTCGTTTCTCTTCTTTCTTGGTTTTTTAAAACTGTTCTGGTGCACAGTTTGGATGGTTTTGTTGAACAGGTTTATAGCATGGTGTCCTGATACGCTTTTTTTGGTTCCCACTAGGATGTCCTAGAGGAGTGGCTGAACTGTCAGCGCTCTTGGCTCTACTTGGAGCCAATCTTTAGTTCAGAGGACATCAAAAGACAGCTCCCAGTAGAAAGCCAGCGCTACAACTTGGTGGATAAGGATTGGAGGCACATCATGAAGAAAGCTAATGCAAACCCTGAGGTATGTGCCTTGATGAAAGCCAGTGCAGGTATCTCAAAAGCCTTGGAGCTGTGCTCACACAGGGACCATGCCCTAGAGTCGTTGTTTTGGTAATGGTGTGGACATGAGCAGCACTGCACTAACTCTGGAGCCTTGCCCAGGGCATTGTGCTGGCTTTCTTCTCTTGGAACTTGGCCTTTTTTCCTGGTGTCTGAATGGACAGAGCCATTCCCTGTAGTACTTCCCACCAGTCTCCAGGCCACCAGATTCCTCCTCCTCAACACACAGACTCCCTGCCTCCTGTGACTGTTGTAACCTGCTGTAGTTGTAATCCATAAGGTAGCTCCTTCAATTCCTCCTCAAGACTGATTCTCCGAGTTTTTTAGAACCATTGTTTTTTTTCTGATTGTTGTGTCCTGATAGCAGTGCTCTGCTCTCCAGTGTCCACTTCCCAGGACTCTTTCACCACTTGTATTCCATATTACAAATGTTAGTATTTAGGGGAACCCAGAAATGTGCTTGTCTCCATAAGGGCTGTTTACCCTCCTTGCCCACAAAGCTTACACCTCTCCAGATCCCTGAGAATTCCTTTAAATAAGCAATTTAAATCCTATCAGTAACATCACTGGGCAACCCAATTATCTCCACTGCCTTATCTCCCACATGCTCAGAATACTGATGCTTCCTCTGCTACACATTCTGTTGCAGGTGATTTCTTTGTGCCCTAATCCAGAGCTACTGGAGAAGCTGCAAAATGCTAACAAACTACTTGAACTTGTGCAGAAGGGGCTGAGTGACTATCTGGAGACAAAGAGAGCTGCTTTTCCCAGGTAACCCCAAATTTCACTGGGCTAGATCACACTCCCTGGTTCAGAAAATATGAAAGGAGAGGCTCACTGCAGTTCATTCTGCCAAGAAAGAGCAAAACCATCTAAGCTTAGAATTTATTCATGGCCTGCAAAACATAAGCAAAGCTGTGCCTTTCAGTGCTGCCATCTGATGGGGAGAAAACAGGCACACACAAATGTGAGTTACAGGCAGTCTGGTGGCATCATTGCATATCTGTGCCTCAGGAGTTGTGTAGAAAGGGCAGGGTGAAATGAAAACCTCGGAGTAACTTTGTCTCTTATTCCTGAAGGAAGACTTCTATTCTTTGATACTCATTTAAAACCTCTTTGCTTGGAAATAACTGACTTCTGCAGAGGGAGAAATCTGTCTCTACAGAAAGGGAGATGGCTGGATGCTCACCTACACAAATACAAAGAGATCAGTGAGCAGTCAGCAAAAGACTTGTTCCCCATCTTGCCAGGACTTAGCCCTTGCTGCTGCAGTAAACAGAGCCTCTCCTCTTGCCTCTCTCTGTGTCTGTAGGTTCTATTTCCTTTCGGATGATGAGCTGCTGGAAATACTGTCTCAGACAAAAGACCCCACTGCTGTGCAGCCTCACCTCCACAAGTGCTTCGAGAACATTGCACGGGTAGGCAAAGCAAGCACATGAGTGGCTTGGCCCATTTTGGAAAGCTGTTGTCATGGGACCTTGGAAGCATTCTGGGCTCTGGAGGAATGTTCATGTTCTGCTATATGGAAATGTATCTCCCGGGAACCTGTGGCTGGACATAGGCACTGGAAGGTGCTGCCTGTCCTGAAGTGGGATTCCAGCCACCTCACTTTAGACATTTCAAAGCCAGGCATCTGCCTGTGAGCTGGGTACTCTCAGTTGTCCTTCAGACAGTGGGGGGGAAGTAGGCAACTGCAAAGGGTGACTTAGAGAAATTCACTCAGATATCCATCCTAGGAGGAGAGGACACTCCCTCTGGAGATGTGTGTCCATCTCACCATGAAATAGCTCTGACTTAGCTGTCCACTCACAGGCACCTGGATAGGATGGAATCTCACTCCTGCTGACAGCTCCAGAAGGAACAAGGACTGAACAAGCCTGAGCTGAATTAAGTTTCTACCTTCATCTCTACTTAGGAGCTGGAGTTAACCTGGCTATTTTTTCTCTTTGTTATTCCTAATAGACTTCAGACTCCATAGCTAGTCACAGCTCGAACCACCACAATACTCAGACAGTAAAACCAATCTCCTAGTCATTAGTTTGGAAAAATAGAAAGGAAATTGAACTGGAAACCTGGTGCAAAGCCATTGGAATAAATAAGGGGACTTTCAGTGATATGCTGGGGCACCGGAGAAGCTGTTAAAATTTTACTCTTAAAACCAGGCACTGTGACATCAAGGGAAATTATTTGAATCTACAGAATTGAGCAGGAGTCAAGGGTCTGAATCCTAGACAGGCAGTGAGAAATGTTCATCCTCCCTATAATTTGAATTGCTTCACTCAAGTCACACCAGCGATGTGAATCTCTTGTTTTCATACAATCATTTTCCATTATTTGGAGAGGTCATTTTGCACATCCGTCACACACTTTATTATCACTACTGGCAACCAAGTTTGGCACCAGGTTTATAATGAGCAAACACTGGTATAGGCTGGATGTCCCCCAGGGGCAGGAAGGCAGGGATAGAAAAGAAATCCTTCACTCATATCTCCTGTTGTCTTGCATTAGCTGAAATTCCAGGAAGACCTACAGATCACACACATGTACTCTGGTGAAGGGGAAGAGGTGAAGCTGTTTACTGCCATCCAGCCCAGTGAGAATGTTGAGGACTGGCTGGTGGAAGTGGAGAAATCCATGAAGGCCAGTGTTCGGGACAACATAGAAAAATCAATTGGTGTTTACCCAGAGGTAGGAGTTTTATCACAGACTGGCAGGTCTCTGATGTGTTGGTTCCAGGCTTGCCATAGAGGTCACCAGAGATGGGGCTGATGAACCTGGGATGTATTCTACCAGAATATTCTATTCTATTCTATTCTATTCTATTCTATTCTATTCTATTCTATTCTATTCTATTCTAGTCTATTCTATTCTAGTCTATTCTATTCCATTCCATTCCATTCCATTCCATTCCATTCCATTCCATTCCGTTCCACTTTCAAAACACAACCTTTAATCCAGTTGAGTGCCTGTAAGTGCAAAATGGGCAGCTGAGCAAGAATGCAAATCCTGCACACTCCCTCACAGCTTTCCTGTAGCACAGAACAATCCTGTATGAGCCCATATCTGTTCATCTCCCCAGACTACTCTCTCTTTGTAAGGATCTTCTGCTTCAGCTCTCATGGCTCACACAGTGTGCTAGGGGCTGGTAAAAGTAATCAAGGCCCATGAACTGTTGGTTTCAGTCAGTGCATAGGGGATGCATCTTGGCTCTGGTTTCTGGATCAAAGCTGTGCTGGTGTAAAATTGAAATTTCTAATCTAGGGAGGGAGAAAGGCTGAAAAATAAAGAGGCCTCAGATATTTCTGTTACTTTTTATTATTCAGAGTGAAAATTCGAAAGTAGGAAAGTTAGAACAGACCAGAGGAGGATAAACATTCTTTTGGATCTCACAGATTCCTGCTCTTCACCTGCTGTAGGCTACTTGTAACTGGTCACTGCAGGTGACATTGTGGAGAGAAGGCACCTGCTGTACCCAGTGCCTGAAGAAGATTTCTTCACAGCAACTGGAGGGGGAAAAAAAAAGGGAGCCTCTTACACAAGAATTCAGTGCTTATTTGTTAATCATGCATCTCAGGGCAAGAGGACATATAAATAAATAAATAAATAGATAAATAAATAATTGTCTTACCACCTTCCCCCCCTTTCTCACACCTGTTTTTTTTTCTATTTTAAGACTCCACGTACCGCATGGGTCTTGCAATGGCCTGGCCAAGTGGTCATTGCTGGCTGCCAGATTTTCTGGACAAAGGAAGTTTCTGAAGCTCTGGAAGCTGGAGATTTGTCCAGCAGGCTTTACCCACAGCTGAGTAGTCAGGTATGAAAATGAATGGAAGGATGAGATTTTGCCAGATGGAGACTTTTCAATCATCAGACCTCAGACAAGTTGTAAATACAGCCAGGGCAATACTGTTGGGGAATGAGAGACATGGTTTTCCATAGCACTGTTCAAAACAGGTGAAAAAAGAGCTTGCCTTCTTAATAATTAGGATATTTGTCATAAGATACCTGAAATAATATACAGGATTGATAATATGATCACCACCTGAACACTGTAACAAGGTAAAGGATAACTTCTCCAGGGTTACCCAGGAAGCCAAAGGTGAAGAACTGAAGTGATGGACAGTGGAGGAAACTGCATCCTTCATATCAGTTCTGTGCATCTAATAACACTTAATCCCTGAGAATTATCAGCTGTGGACTTCATGGTCCACATGGCTCTAATTCTTTCTTTTCCCATGAACATAGTAATGGTGTAGGCAAGGCTCAGTTTTGAGTCAGCCCTGAGTAGTATTTTCTTTCTGAGCAATCCTTTGTGCTTCTGACAGGAGAAGAGGCAGAAGCTGCCTGAGCACAGCATATGATCTGAGGCTCAGCACACCCTTAGTTTGGTTGCACTGTGTTGGTACAGAATGGATTGCTTCAGGGTGCTTTCCTTTCCTTCCCCAGCTGGCAGATTTGGTGGCCCTGGTCCGTGGGAGGCTGTCCAAGATGCAGCGAGCAGTGTTGTCAGCTCTCATTGTGATCGAGGTCCATGCCAAGGATGTGGCAGCAAAGCTGGTTGAGGAGAATGTGAGGAGCATGAACGACTTCGAGTGGATCTCCCAGCTCAGGTTAGAGAGCACAGCTGCTGAGCCTCTCCTGGCCTTCCTGGCCAGTCTCCATTCTCATCACCCATCAGCTGTGTCCATGACAAATGGAAACAGGAGTCTGAGACTCGTCTAGTTTTGATGGCATCCTCTTTGGCAATATGAACTAACCCATACCATGATGTTTCACTGTGAAAGGCCATGTTCCTGCCCAAGGGGTGCAGTGCTTGATCCCAGGTCCAGTGAGAACTCCTGTCCACCCTGTTGTGTTATCTTATCCTTTCTACTCTTGAGAGGAAAAGCCCTTGACATGCAGGTCTCCAAACCTGCAGGCTGTCATCTCGTGTGCCAGGCAGTGTTTATCTTTCTGATGTCATGTTCACTCATCATTAGATACTACTGGACAAGAGAGGACCTGTACATCAGAGCAGTCAATGCTGAGTTTCTCTATGGCTATGAGTACCTGGGGAACACTGGCCGTCTGGTTATCACACCCCTCACTGACAGGTAAAGACATTGTTTTCTGGGTAATAAATGCACCTTTTTTCTCTTTTCTTTTCTTTTTTTTTTTTTTTTTTCTTCTGGATGAACAGGATTAAGCCAAGGATCTGACCATGCAAGTCTTACAGCTTAATGTATGTAAATGGAATCCATTTGTACAGTAAAGGACTACTTGAGACAAGTGCACAGGAGCACCCTGGCATTGGCTGCTACTGTATTCCTAGTGATCAGTGCTCAGACTGATTGCTTTCACTCTCCTAATTCTTAATGTAGTGCTCTGACTCATATAAAATGCCCACCTGATAGCAAAGGAGCTCTTCTAGAAACCAGAAGGTAGCAGCTAGTACTCTAGAATACGCAGCAGAAATAATAGTTTTACCCTTTTGTAACTGTCCTTTTTCCAGAGGATGAATTTGTAGCCAGTGGCAGAAGGATTTATCCATGCAGGCCCCCATGAATACTAATCAAGGCCACAGAACTCTAACTCCTTTGCAGAATGCTGCATATCTAAGCAGTTTTGTAGAATAATGAATGATGGATTCCTCCTTGTCTCCTGCTGGATAGATCATATGTCTCCTTGCTGAAATCTGTAGTACAAATGCTTTTTTTCATCATCTGGCCTCTTCTTTGTTGTAGGTGTTATCTGACACTTACAGGAGCTCTGCACCTGAAATTTGGAGGAGCACCTGCAGGGCCAGCAGGAACAGGCAAAACAGAAACAACAAAAGACCTGGGCAAAGCACTGGCAATCCAAACTGTAGTGTTCAACTGCTCTGACCAACTGGACTTTATGGCAATGGGCAAGTTTTTTAAGGGACTAGCCAGGTACAGTGAAACGCTGAGTGTCATTGTTGAGGAGCGGGTGGGATACAGGGATTCTGGGAATTGGTGGGTATTTTTCATAGCAGCCCAAGAGAACAAGCAAAGCCCTAGCAAGTGGGTTACTGAGTTCCAGTATGAGCAAGGTTACAAAATTCCAGGCAGAAAAGAGGGACAGTTGATCCAATTAAAAAAAGAGAGATAAAAGGAGATCCTTGTTCATTTAAGACAAAATTAAAATGCTTTGCGCTAATCCACAATGCACTAATCCACCTGTGCAAATGTTTGCAGCTTTGGCCTTTATTTTAATATCATCCATGTTGGACTGAGATTCAGCCCACAAGCTGCTTAATCTTAAGAAGAAGAGAATCTGCTGAGAGTATTCAAAATTGAGCAGCCAAGAGAGACTGCTCTAAGCCCTGAGGGATCCTCTCAGAGAGGCTTCTCTCTTCTCTACATTTCAAACAGAGCTGGTCCAATTAGTCTGTTGCACACTGGTGAATCTGAATTAGTTACTCCAACAAAAGCTGATATTCTTTTCTCAGATGTTTTCTTTGTAAGTAATTTAACTTCTTTCTTAAGCCATGCCTTGTGGGAAGATCACCTTCCTCATATGCATGCTTCCAGCTTTATATATAGCTTCCAAACTCTGAAAAATGTACTTAAGCATTGTCTAAACTGTATCTGCTACACTTACAGCCCAGGTACAAACCAGGAACTCAACATGGCACCTCTTTAAAGCTCAAATCTATAACGTGGAGAATTTGTCTCAAGCTCTAGGATCAGATGCTGCCATGGTCACTCATCACATGGACTGGGATGCACAGTCGGGGTGTCCACTGAACCAGGACACAGTGGCTGTGTCATTGTTTGTCAGGGCCCTTTTGTGTTCACTTCTAGTCTCTGTTATGCCTACCTAGTATGTGGATATATAATTTCTAGATCTAGCTGAACTTTTGACTGCAAGTCTGCTCCTGTAGTGTTCCTGACTCCCTTCGTTCTTGCTTCCTTGCCCAGCTCTGGTGCCTGGGCTTGTTTCGATGAGTTCAACCGCATCGATATCGAGGTGCTGTCAGTGGTGGCCCAGCAGATCACAACCATCCAGAAAGCACAGCAGCAGAGGGTATGTAAGGAACGTGTGGATACAAAGGCAGACAAAAAAATCTCCACTTGAGTTAGCTCAGGCAAGTCCTTGTCCCTGCACACGCCTTCATCGACGACAAGCTTCACTGCTCCGGGGCAACTCGAGCAGACATCCTTGAGGAGCGGTTTGAACAGTGTCCTGTTCAAACATCACATCAGTCCATTACACAGCCAACATCCTCAGAGGAATTTTTAACTTCACCCTAGGCTATGCTGCCAGAGTTGCCCACACTCTCACAGGCTGAAGTACCTCTCAGCTTGAGCTGTAGTACCAGCAGACGTTGGTGTGGGAGACACTCTGATACAGATCCACTGAGCTGGTAAAAACTGGAGCTGTGATAAAGGCAGCCAGTGTTCTGACATGAGTTGCTCAGCACCAAATTTGTCTAAATGTGTTAACCAAGCTTTGGTGGATTCATAAAACTCAGTATCTGCAGAGAAAGGCATATTCGTGCACACACAGAGTTGCATTGTAAAGTGAATTGTTGGCTTTAATGGAGATTCAGCTGTCAGCCATGCTAGCAGCCAGCCTCTGCTTTGCTCTCTGGAGGCCCAGGAGGGTTAAGACCTGAATCTCCTTGACTTTGGCTTGGAATTAGGAACTTGCTCTCTGTAAATTCTTCTGCATTACTTTATCCCCCATCTGAAATTACTACCTACGCAGCTTTAAAAAAGGATTTAGGTTTCTCTTTGCCCTCTTTGCCATGAATTAATTCAGGTCTGATCTCTAGTGCAAAATAAATGGAAAGGCGTTTGTTTACAGCTGGAGGGATAGAAGTCTGTTCAAGAGTAAAAAAAAAATAAATTAACCTATCAGTAAATCTTCCACAAGCCCAGTCTTTTATACAGGAAAAAATATTGCTGGTAATGCTGGATTCCTGCAGTGGGACCAGATTGAATCACTTCAGTTGTGGGCAGCTGTGTGTGTTTGTGCTTTATAATTTAACAACTAAAAGCCATTGTTCTCCTCTTGGAAGATTCTGCTACATTATTTGGTTTGCAGGTCAGTCTCTGTTCTTCGAGGACAATCATATTTTTAATTTTCCAGGTGGAAACATTCATATTTGAAGGCACAGAGATCCCACTGGTCCCATCCTGTGCAGTCTTCATCACAATGAACCCAGGGTACGCGGGGCGCACTGAACTGCCTGATAACCTGAAGGTGAGGAGGGCAGGCTGCTCAGGCAGAAAGAAGAGGGACAATAAAGGTGCTGGATGCTCCCTGGAGCCACCAGTGTGTCCATGACAAGGAATAGGGTGTGACACTTTTGGGAAGTGTCTAGGATCACTTTGAGATTTGAACCACATGTGTAAGGAAGTGGCACATTCAGATTGCAGCTGTGGGGATGCTACAGTGACAGGTGCCAGGCACACTCATGTTGTGTGCTCTGAACAGTCTGGGATGGATACTCAGCCTTTTCAGTTTGCTGGGAAAAAAGCAAGAAACAACAGTGTTCTGACATTGGGTTGGATCTGTATGTTCCAGGCTCTCTTCCGTCCTGTGGCTATGATGGTCCCAGATTACTCCATGATTGCTGAGATCTCTCTCTACTCCTTTGGGTTTAATGAAGCCAAAGTCCTTGCAAAGAAGATCACCACAACATTCAAACTATTGTCAGAACAACTCAGCTCCCAGGTAGATGCCTTAATGTCCATGAATGTTTTTTAAATGTGAGACTTTCTCAGCCTAGGCATGAAATACCTGGATGGTTTTCTTGGTCCCTTGTGATAGCATATGTCAAAAAGGTCACTGCACCCATTCTTCATCTTCCTTTCTTCTTTCTAATTCTCATTTCTGCTCCTTTGGTTGGACTTGGATTCACCTTAAATCCTATTTAGGATTACAGTGGCAGAATAGTTGAGCCAAACAACCCTGCCTCCTTTTCATTCCATCTAGGATTTTTCATCATGCACTTATTCTCATCTTCCTCATTCATAGACTGTACAGCTGAGGACTAATTAGTTGTTTGAAGGATCCTGAGAGCATGAAGAACAAATTGTTCTGAAGGAATAACTCTCTCATTTTTCTTTTCTTGCCTGCTGAGTGCATGCCTAAGTTTACTTTTTTAGGTGGTGTCCCTCTATCTATCTGATGACATTGTTTCCTCTGCTCCTTTTGCAGGACCACTATGACTTTGGGATGAGAGCTGTGAAGACTGTCATCTCCACAGCTGGCAATCTCAAAAGAGAGAACCCTGATATGGATGAGGTAAATGTGCTTGTTCTTCATGCTGCCATCAACTTGTGGGCCCTTTTCGGCAGCCTGGTACGAGAGGAAAGATCTCTGACGTCCTGAGTTCTTAAATCCTTGCAGGAGCTGATCTGCCTGCGAGCTATTAGGGATGCCAACGTACCCAAATTCCTGCAGGATGACCTCAAGCTCTTCAATGGTATTGTCTCAGATTTATTTCCAAATATCAAAGAAGAACCTATTGATTATGGCATTCTGGAAGAAGCAATCCGCAACTCCTGCCTCCAAGCAAATCTGAAGGATGTCGATGGTGAGGGGAAAGGCTCTCCACAAGCTCCCTCTGGACCTGGGCTTTTAGTCCAGCATGCTGCCCAAGGAAAGAGATGTGTTCCCAGACCCACTCTGCATCATCTTCCTCTACAGGTTTTGTGACTAAGTGCATCCAGCTGTACGAGACCACCGTGGTTCGTCACGGCCTGATGCTGGTGGGACCAACAGGTTCTGGGAAGACAAAGGTAGGGGTGAGGCACTGTGCTGGCCCCAGAAAACCATCCTCTACCTAGTGATGCAGAGGCTTGCATTTCACAGAAGACCCACACTGGCATTTAAAGCTTCTCTCAGGCAGAAGTCAGGCCACAAAGATGCTGCCTGTTAGTAATAATTTATAGCCATGAGGAGGTATATTTCTAGCTCACTTTTGAGCTGTGAGATTAGACTGAGGCTTATTAGTTCTGCTGCAGATTTCTAAGGCTGAGACATACTTTAACTTCTCAAGGTGCTTCAGGCCTCTTGCACAGAGTATCTACTTCCTCCTCCCCTGCATGTAGAGTGCTAAATTTCTGTGCTTTTATTTCAGCCAGGCATTTCCTTACTATGACATTACCCTTCACTCTATCTCCTTTCTCAGTGCCTTTTGAATGCAGTTGCTGTGAGAGCAAGTGGCTTTGTCGTTCTGGAGCCATGGCAGTTAACTCTCTGGCTGTCCTGCTTTTGCAGAGTTACGAAGTCCTGGCAGCTGCAATGACATCACTGAAAGGTCAGCCTGCAGCCAGTGGTGGGAATTACGAAGCAGTGCGCTACTTTGTACTGAATCCCAAATCCATCACAATGGGCCAGCTTTATGGAGAGTTCAACTTGCTAACGCATGAGTGGTAAAGTACAAAACCTTCTTTCCATTCTTCCAGACAGAAAACACTTTTCTGGTCTTGAGCGTCTTCTCTTCAAGGCTGAGAACGGTTTGGGGTGGTGGCATAAAACCAGAAGCGATCAAGTCCTTATCCCCACCAAGCTACAATAGCCAGTCACGGCGATTTAAGCTGACATCCCTCATTGTGCTCTTGGCCCGTCTGCCAGCACATGCCCAGACAGTTCCTGCAGCTCAGCTCGCAGCATTAACTGCAGAACAATAATTCAATAGCTTTGGAGCACATGCCCCTGCTCCTAAGATACAGCAGCTTAAAAACACTTGCTTTGCTTCTGAAGAAAAGTGACCTCTGTACTGCGTGCTTGAATTGTTCTTTATAAATACTCTGGTATCCTTGAGTGATGAGGAATGACTTTGAGGCATAAAGAAGCATTTCATTCCTGTTGCCAGGACTCCTGCTTGCTTACATGGTTTGGAAACAAGAACCAATAGCCCACTTGTCCTCTTTACAGCCAGGTCCCACTGCTTATGCTTCCATATGTGACCTGAGGTTGACTTTGCAGCTGACTTTATCCATAAGCCAGGATGTGAGAAGCAGTGTGAATCCCCCTTTGGCCCTGTCAGCCAACACTTGTTTCAGGGCAAAGCTAAAGATTGTCTTCTGTAAAATGGGGGAAACTAAATATATATGAAACTAACTACCTCTGGGAAAAGTGAAAGCAAGTAAACATTGCAGATGCTGTGACCAGAGCTGCCCACCTTAGGATCTGGTACATATTTACTGAAGGATATTTTATAGGAGTTCCAATTAAGCTCAACAGTTTATTTATGATGCAACTCTACACGGGCATGTCAACGTGACAAAAAGAAAAATACAGCAGTCATGTAAAATATATTTACAGACAAATCCATCTGTTTTAATCAGCTGAGCTTTAGAACAGACTGTTTTCCCTTGATCTCAGTAACAATACTCTGGAATTCACTAGTATTATAAAAATAACAAATAATTATTTAATAGCAGGAGTAGAGCCCAGGCTCTGAATGGAAACTGTGCTCCAGGTTTCCATGTACAGATTAAATTCTTGCTGTCAATAGCCTGCATTTCTTGTGTCTGCTCTTCTGGTCACCAGCTCCAGCACCATCCAGGTTCACATGCAGACAAGGAGCTTCAGTTATAAAGAGGGTAGGGTCATGCTCTTTAGCCTGGATTTATCCTTGTAACCTTGAGAAAAAGAGAAAAAGAGGCAGATAATCTGCCTGTGACCTGAACTGGATGCTAGCAAGGCCTCTTTACTCTTCACTGAGGACACAGATGTTAAAGGGGAGTTTAACATCGTATAATTAAACTACATTAATTCCAGATCCTGATGCCCAAAGATATTGTTTTGTGGTGTCACTCAGGCTCAGATGTGTCTCAGAAAAAAAAAAAAGAATGAGGTGGGCCTTTTTGCAGCTCATGGATAAGGGAGACACATGAACCAGGATAAGATTGCCTTTTCTGGTGGGAACTTAGTCATTCATTTCAGCAAAACGAGAATGGGTCAAGCCCTGCCTCCCTTACAGGACAGATGGGATCTTCTCCACACTCATGCGCCGGGGAACCGTGGCCACTGGCACCTACAAGAAGTGGTACATGTTTGATGGGCCAGTTGATGCTTTGTGGATTGAGAACATGAACACAGTACTTGATGACAATAAGAAGCTGTGCCTCAGCTCAGGGGAAATCATCAAGATGACAGAGGTAACTCACCCCTCCTGCTTTGGCTGCCTGTTGTCTGTACTCCTTCCTCCCTGCACTGAAATACACATCAAAACTGAGCAGGTCCTTATCCTTTCTTTTCTTTTATAATTTCCAGAGCATGACCATGATGTTTGAAGTCCAGGATCTGGCTGTTGCTTCCCCTGCCACAGTCTCCCGCTGCGGCATGGTTTACCTGGAGCCCAGCATTTTGGGGCTGGAGCCCTTCGTTGAATGCTGGCTGAAAAATATGCCAGACGTCATGCAGCGCTTCTCACAGCAGCTGGCCTCTCTCTTCAAGAGATTCCTTCAGGTGAGCTACTGTTCTGTTCCAGCCTTTCCATGTCATCTTGAATATCAACCAGCCCGGACTTGCCAAGGCCATTGTGGTAACATTTCCTACCAGCATAACATCTATCACAGAAACTTCTCTGCAAATTTTGTGGTTTTAATAGAGGTTACTCACTGATCTCTGTAGATGTGACTAAGTTTTATTGGTCATTATAGTTGGTTTTATTTCATTTTAAAATTATCTTCTGGACAAAACCATCCCTAGTGCAGTTCCATAGCTTACAGTGGAGTACCTCCAGGGAGAAGGTTGTACAAACAAGTCTTGTTATTTGTACTCTGCTGATAAGCCATTATTTTAATAAAGAACCTGGAGCTACAAAGGAAAGCTCTGAAGGGAGCAAACCATTTAACAGTGGTGATAGCACAAGATGCACGTAACTGTTGCACAGAACCAAAAGGGAGGCCCAAAGGTTTCTTGGTGTTAAGACTGAACCAAGGGGTTGGACTTGCTTTTCTCCAGTCAAGGCGATGGTACTTGGGATGCAGTTGGAAATGGCAACATTCTCAGTCATGCTCTCCCTGCCAAACATAACACAATGGAGGTGAACAAGAATGTAAAACCAAAGACAGCTGTGCTGGATGGTGACACTGAGCTGTCCCTGCCTATCTTTGCAGGAGGCCATCGACTTTTTACGAAGCTCTGTGAAGGAGATAATTACCTCAACGGACGGTAACCTCACAATGAGCTGTCTCGTGCTCTTGGAATGTTTGTATCAGCCTTTCATTCCCATTAAGGTAGATTTTGCTACCTCCATCACTGTTACTTGTGCCTGTAACTCTTAAGGACACTAAGTCATGGAAAGGGTTAGTCACCAGAGAACAAGATGTTGGTACAGAAAGGTCATGCTGTAGCTCATCTATGTGGCAGAAGGTAATACAACATCCAGCAAAGCACAGGTAAACCTGGAAGGATTATGCTCTGCCCACTGAAGGAATACAAGATAAGCTCCATGCCTACCAGGCTGGAGGGCAAAGGTTCACTTTTATTTATAGCAGAGGGAATTGGAGAATGAGCGGAGAGCAGAGATCAGAGCTGAGCAGTGATGCACTTCAGATTGCAGGTCCTTTGAGAACTAGTATTGAAGAGGGCTGGACAATTTTCAAATTAAAAACCTAAGACTAAATTCTTCTCCCAGCTCCTGTTGAGTGACGTTAGTTCAGCAAAGGGAGTCTCTCAAGTACACCAATGAAACAACAAATTTTAATCTACAGAATATATTAACAAGGCCTGTGAAAAACTGGCTAGAAAAAACTACATAGAAGCTGAATAGAATTATGAGCAAGTTAAGAATAGTCTGGGGTTTGTGTGCCTTAATTATACCTGAGAATTTTTCTTTTGCTTGTCTCTGGTTCTAAGGGACTTAAGACGATTCCCCGGGAGAAGATTGCTCGTATGGGAGAGCTGATTGAGCCTTGGTTTATATTTGCCTTGATCTGGAGTGTGGGAGCTACTGGAGATTCCCCAGGTCGTGAGGCCTTCAGCTCATGGCTCAGGAAGAAGATGTCAAAGGAAAGGGTGAGTAAAGGAAAAGCAGATCTTCTCTCATTATGGAGGAATTAGTAATGAGGAATGGGGATCAGAGCTGAATGCCTGGAGGCTTTGGATGGACTTCCTGTTGGCATCTGATGTGCCACTATCTCAAAGGGACCCCTGGAGCTGGAAGTTCTGGGAGAGACCTGAGCCCCCTAGCCTGGGTAGCATCCCATTAGCAAAGCCTTCCTTGAAGTAGTGAATTCCTCTTGTGAATTCAGCTGAGTTCACCACAGCTTAATTCTCACAGATCCGGTTGCCCTTCCCAGACGAAGGACTGGTTTATGACTATAAACTGGATGATGCTGGGCTTAGCAGTACTGAAGAAGATGTGGATGAGGAAGTCCCTAAAGTGGTAAAATATTTCATTTTTAATTCCAAGCTGGATAATTTAGGAGGAGGGACCAGGAAGCAACACAGTCCCACAGGATTTGGTAGGATTTTCTCATCAAGGGCAAAGAAGAAAGGCCTATAGGAAGCAAACAAGAATGTTTAATTGAAAATTAAGCTTTTCATTGAATCATGAAGGCAGTTTCTTGCCTTTAGAGTTGTGAACTAGATCTTTCAAAGCTGAACCAAGAGCTGGTCAGCTGAGACCCGAGTGCCTCTGTCAGTGCTCAGGAAAGTGAGAGGTGGCACAGGTGTGGCTGCTGGAGGACAGGGAGAAGCCTGGATAGAAAGATCTGTCTCTGTTAGAAAGCAGTGAACTGCAGCAGAAGAGCTATGTGCAGCAGAGTCTGGAGTAGCAGCAAGGCAGACAAGTATTCCATAAAAGAGACAGCAGTGTAGGGCATGCCAGGGTCATCTTGACTGACAGTCACCAGACTCTGGGCTGAAAGGAGTTAAAAAAACAGGGAAAATGCTTCCCTTTCCTGAAATGAAAGGAGAGAACCCTACACGAGTGTCAGATGCTTAACAGAAGGTTCCAGTGTGGTCTCTGTGGGAAGGCTACATGGGGTGGTCAGGAATGTAGCTTTTCTCCTGTATTCTTCAGCACAGCCCCAGCAGAACCTCCATCTCATCTGTATAGTGGCCTCTGGGAGGCTCATCTGCAGCTTCAGTCTAGCACAAGAGATCCGTATCTTGTACAGGTAGAAAACCTCATGTGTCTGAGTGCAGCATGGCTGATGGCACAGAACGGGAATACAGGATCCCAGATAAGCCCCCTTTGGCCACCTGTCATGGGCAGAATTCCTGTTCTTGCAGATATCACAAGTGTTCCCACTTTGATCCCAGTTCTCAGAAGGGAATGCAGGTGTGTTCTGCTGGGGCAATAACCTCTGACTCTTGGGCTCTGTCCCTCCCAAAAGTAACGAGCCAAATGCACCCAGCATTGCCTTACAGAAAAGTAAGGGTGGCTCAACAAAGGTAAGGCTCAACAGAGGGGCTGAAAGCCTGAATTTCTCATCAGAATCTGAGCTATTACACAGGGAGCAGTGACAGGGGAAATGGCAGAATTAGTTTTGTTTTTCCTAGAAGGGATAGATGCAACTGTGCCATCTAAGCTGACTCCAGTCTTTCAGGTGCACTGGGAGGTGTGGCTGGATCCTACAGCAACGTTCACCATGGTTCCAGACACCAACTTCTGCGACATTATTGTGCCCACGATGAACACGGTCCGAATGGCCTATCTGCTGGAGCTGTTGCTCACCAACTATAAGCCAGTACGTGCCCAGCCTTGTCTTTGAATTTTTTATTTCACCTCTTCCTCTCCCAGTGCAGACAGAATTTAACAGCTACCTAATACTTTGAGTCTATTTCCCACTCCCATGGATTTGTATTTCTCTGCTCCAAATCTGGGCTTAAGCACTCAGAGTTATCCATTCAGTCCCCAGGCACCATGCCAGCACCCCAAAGGAATATCAACACTCAGTTGTTCAATCAAAATGCAGCAATTGCTAGATAGCCCATCACCATCCCTCTTTACCTGTTTCCTACAGTTCCATTTCATACTTCTCTAGTTGGATTCCATCCACACCGAGAGATTTTGGTGTTGGGCAGCTGACCTTACTGAAGAAGCAAGCCCAACAGTCCTCTCCCAACTTTTAAATACCTAAAAGAGCAATAACCTGCATTTCCTTCAGTAAATGTCAGAGTTCTGGGAAACACAGACTGCTTGCCTGTGATTATGCTGCATTGCTGATTGTGCTTCCAGGTTCTCTGCATTGGTCCCACTGGCACAGGGAAGACTCTCACAATTGCGGACAAGCTTTTGAAGAACTTGCCTAACAAATACATCACCCACTTCCTGATGTTTTCAGCACGCACCTCTTCTAACCAAACCCAGGATCTCATCGACAGCAAACTGGATAAGAGGCAAGAATCCTTTCTGTGTGTGCAAAGGCAGTATCCCTGAACTCAGTGTTTCTATAAACTTGGCTATTTGGTTTCATTCCAAGACCTGAAGGGGTCCTGAGCACGTACAGATGTGGATAACATACAGGACACACAGCACATCTGAGCTGGGATTGTGAGAGCCAATAATAGCTTGTTATAATGGCAAGAAAGCAAGAGGGATTAGTGAGGGTCAGTAAAAGTTGCTCCAATTCTAGTTATTCCAGAAATACTACATTTCACAGCACAGGTGTTTGCAAACCCTGGTGTGGGATATTTACAGAAAGTGATGAAGGGAGAAAATGTGGCTGCCCACCCGCAATCCCACTCCCCACAGTAAACAGCTTCCATTTCGCCTCCCTGGTCAGCCATTTGTTTGAAGTTTCCAACAGATTCATGGGCACAAGCTTTGCTTTTATTTGCACCCATTTACTCCTTGGCATTGTACATAAGTAGACAAAATTTCACTCGTGCTTGGAAAGAAGCCAGTGCCTCGAACATTGCTCCAGATCTTTTCCATGCAAAGGCCCTTACAAAGGACTGTATCAAGTGTAAAAATAGCTGAAATTGTTGACTCAGGAAGCATCCAGAGGAAAAAAAAAGGATGCTTTTGGATCAAGTTAGGAGTACCTTTACTATAGGAGCTGTCCTGTGTCCTGACACGGGTTCTGTCCTTGCAGGCGGAAGGGAGTGTTCGGGCCTCCTGTTGGTCGGTACTTCATATTTTTTATCGACGACTTGAACATGCCCATGCTGGAGCAGTACGGAGCTCAGCCCCCCATCGAGCTGCTGCGGCAGTGGATGGACCACCAGGGCTGGTACGACCGCAAACAGATCGGTACGACCCTCACCCTGTGCCCAGAGCTCTCGGCAACAGTTGGCCTGTTAGATACGCGTACCCACCGCGGAGATTCGCGGCGAGGGCTTGTAGCTACAGCTCAGCACTCATTCCTGATTTTGCACTCTCCAAGGTACTTTTAAGAAGTTGGTAGATATTAATTTTGTCTGTGCCATGGGACCTCCTGGAGGGGGAAGGAATCCTGTCACTCCACGCCTCACTCGCCATTTCAACTACCTGTCCTTCACCGAGATGGATGACAGCAGCAAGAAGAAGATCTTCTCCACCATCCTCGGCAGCTGGATGGGTAAGTCCTGCAGAAAATTGCCATCTTCTCCTCATGTTGCAAGGCAACTTGATGACAGTGGAGTTTGGAAGGGGAGGAATTAATATTGATGACCTGATCAAAGTGTTGAAATCTGGAACTTGCAGTAGTCTCTCGAAGATGCTTTAAGGAAAGTGTTTTATGAGGCTTAGCAAACAGAAAGCTCATACACTCTTTGATCTCAGGGCCAAACTCCGCTGGTGCAAATCAGCAAACTTCAGCTTTGGCTTTCACAGTTGCAATATGTTATCCTGTAGCCTGGGCCTTTCACAGAGGATTTTGTTTGTGATGGGTGATGCAGATATTCTTAACTTCAGCAGGTAAAGCTGGAACTAATTTTTTTTGTCTTTTTCTAGATGGATACCTAGGCGAAAAAAGTTACAGAAATCCAGTGCGTAAGTAAGAGCAGAAAGATGAGAGGGACTGTGAACAGAACAAGCTGGTGGGCACAGCATGGCACAGCTTACCTGTGCTTTCAGCAGACAGACACTTGCCCAGACAACAGCCTTCTGTGGAAGCAGAGCCTTCTGTTACTCTCCATCTGCTGCAGCCTGTGGACAGCTGAGCAGGGTGGATCTGAGCATGGTGCTACAGCCACCATGAAAAAAGGGTTCATTTGGAGTGAAATGAGTCCTCTTACACTTGACGGGGTGGGAATTTAGGATCATCTTTGCAAATATGCCCTCATCTGCAAATCTGCCAGTAGAAAGGAGTGAGAATAGTCAGCTATGGGAGAAGCAAAGCAGAGCTTTCTGAGTGCTTGCAATATTCACAAGCACCAGTACCTGACTGTGATCTCAGGGGCACACTGAAACATCCAGTTGTGATGTAGAAAGAAATTAAGGGATTTTTGAAATAATGCAAAAAACTGCAAAATGCTGGGGTGTCACAGGGCTCTACTTCTCCAGGAGTGTTTGTAATAAACTTCATTGGGAGAAAAAAAATAATCATGCTCTAAAACTGGCAGCTGTGTTTAAATCTTGCCAGACTATTGCATAAGAAATTATTCCTCAGTGGCTTTGCATTTGCTGAGCATAATGAATTGCAGGGGGTTTAGCTAAGAGGGCACTCGCACCTTCTAGCTTAAAAGTAGCTGAGATTTCACTGCGGGAGTGCAAGGAGAAGGAAAACCTGTCTGGAATATTTCAGGTAGGCATCAATTACCTGTCTGGCAGTGCCTCCGCTGTTCTTGAGGGGCATGACGTCTTCACACCACAAAATCACTGCAAAGCATTCTTCCACCCCCAAATCTGGTTCACATTCGTTGATAAACCCATTGGCAGCTGTCCACTGCAGTGAGCAGGTGTTTGGTCAGGTCCCTCAGTGTCTCTGCAGAAAAAAAGCAGAAAAAAGTGTGTTCCTGCCCAAATTCTAGCCTGCACCTCTGCCACTCAGTGCCACCTTCCTGCACTGCAAGGATCTTCTCAGCCCAGAGTCACCATCTTGACATCCTCTCCAACTGCTTCTGTCTCTTCAGCGGGAGCAGATGCAGTGAAAGACTTGAACGAGCCCTTAGTTGATGCCACCATCTCCGTGTATATGACCATCACATCCCAGCTGCTGCCCACACCAGCAAAGTCACATTACACCTTCAACCTGAGAGACCTCTCAAAGGTGTTCCAGGGCATGCTCATGGCTGAGCCCGGCAAGGTCGAGGTGAGTCCTCCCATCAGCACGGCCCTGCCACCCAAGGCAAGACCAAAAATGTTCTAGTTGAGGCCTCATTGACAGGCCTGCAAACAGGCTTCAGCTTCCCATTGAAGATGCATTTTGATATTGCTCAGTGGGTGTGGTGGCCTCCCCTTTAGCTATTGCCTGGTATCAGTAGTAGGCAGACCCCCCCTTTCAGCACAGTCCTTTGGCATGGAAGCAGGTGAGTTGGTAGGACACAGCCCACCCATTCAGGGCTGGATGGAGGCATGGGGGATCAGGGACCAAGTAGGGACCAAGTTGGGGCAGATGTGTACTTAGGACCCTAAGTACTATAGGTTCTTTGCTATCAGCCAAATAAAAGGATCTTTCAAAAAACACACGAGAAAACTGTAAAAATTAAATCAAACTGGGGAAAGATACGAGCAAAGAACATAAAATTTAAATCTCTCAAAGCAAGCCCGACATATGGACAAATAGAGGGGGATAAACTGATGCTGTAATGAGCTCTCTGCAAAGCAGCTGTTTTGTCAAGAGTTGTTTTTGAGAGGAGAGGGGAAAGCAGCTTCCTCAGCCCAGTTCTTTCTCCGCTCCAGCTGCCTTGTAACAGGAGTGGAGCTGGCCACATGCTGGGCAGGAACCAGCTTTCCTGACAGCAATGCTCATAGCACTTCTCTGCTTCTCTCACTGTTTTTCTGGTATTTCCTACCAGACCAAAGAGCACCTGCTGAGATTGTGGTACCACGAGAGCTGCCGGGTTTTCCGTGATCGCTTGGTCAGCGAGGAGGATCGCACCTGGTTTGACAACCTAATGACAAAGAAGATGGAGGAGTTTGGCACCACTTTTAATGAGGTCATTCCCTCCCAGCCAGTTCTGTTTGGAGACTTCATGGAGCCAGGTGCCAATGTCAAATTATATCAAGAAATCGACAGCCAGGATAAGGTAGGGACCCTGGGAATCATGTTGTGAACTACGTTCACATCTTCCCAGTCCTCTATAAACAAAGGAAAACAGTAATAGTAACAAGAGTGGTGCTTTAATTAGAGGTGTCTGAAACCACAAACCATCCCAGGGGTCTCCTGTGAAATCCTACTCCATGTATGAATAGTGGCTGCATTTGTTGTGATGGGCAGTTGAGGTGGAACAAGCTGTCTCTGCATTGCAATCCTGGAGGCAGCCTGCTATGCCCGATCTCCCAAACGAGCCACACTTGGGACTGAAAAGTGAAATTTGCTGGAAAGAAATGGCACATTACCCCCAAACAATACTACTTTTGCCATTAAAATCTTCACAATTGACCTTTACAAGTAATTAATGTTACTGCCAGCCTCCCTGTTGGAGAAGATACTGGGAGTACTTGGGCAGTGGTAATTAAGCAAAGGCAATGAGTGGTGCGTTTTGCACTCATTATCAGAAACAGATGATTATTCTGTCGTCTCTCCTCTTGTGATAGCTGTGTGACAAGGGCTGGTAATTAACTGAGCTTTCCAATCCCTTTTGCAAAGTAGGTAGGCCTGTTCCCTACCGAGGTGAGCACAGCTGAGACAGCCAGCCATAGAGGCAGCTGCACAGTCCCCACTGATGCACACAGGACTTTGGCATCTAGGCAGGGTTCTCAGCGCTGTATGAATTCCAGCTGGTGTTGCTTTCCCAACTTCACAGTGAGATTGCTGAGGGGGTAGGATCAAATCCCAGATGTCTTCAGGTTTCATCTCCTTCTCTGGCCTGAGGGTGCTGTTGAAGAGAGCCCTGGGAAAGGCAAGAGAAACTGTTCCTGCAGCTATTCCATGTGATGGATGGACTGGGAGAGGAGTGTGCTCCTGTACCCATCTACAGCCAGTATTGTTTTCTTCCCCAGCACCTGTGCTTTCCATCCAGGATTCTAACCACAGGATTCAGCAGCAGGCAGTGGTCAGCTATAGAGCAAGGAAACTAACCCAGAGGGAGGCCCTGGAGCAGTATGGATCAGGCAGCCACAAGCTCTTTTATTTTGAACTACACCCTGCTGTTTCTCGAGGCAAACAGCACAGCTGGGAACAGCAGACTGTAGTCACTTGCCTGAGTTAGTTCAAGGTCACCACTGAGCAGCTGCTACCACCACCACCACTAAATTCAGCCCATCCAATGGCAGTTCCTTACAGGAGCACGGAGGAGAGCTGCTCCCAGGCTCTGTTAAGCACCAGGCTCTGCCCTCTCCTACTCCTGGCTGTGCCAGCAGACAATAACCCCACACACACAATTGCTTTTATCTGATAGCCACAACTGAGTGTTTCTACCCACAGCTGAAGCTTGTGATTGAGGACTACCTGGAGGAGTACAATCAAAGCAACACCCCAGAACTGAAGCTTGTGCTTTTCATGGATGCGATACAGCACATCTGCCGGATCAGCCGGATTCTGCGGCAGGCTCCAGGGAATGCTCTGCTCCTGGGTGTTGGGGGAAGTGGGAGACAGTCTCTCACCAGACTGGCATCTCACATGTAAGTAATGCACTCCCACCTATGCATGTAATGTGGAGCAGCTCCACTGGGGCTGCCTTCAGAGAATCTCTTTTTCTGCCCTTCCCACTGCCAGTTACGTGTTTTTCTGGCTGCTGACTCTTCAAATGAGTCAAGACTAGGACTCAGTTAACATGCAACTCTGCACTGGGTTTCTAGCTAGCTCAGGCATCTCTGCTTTGTGTAAATCGTGCTCCTGGGTTGCTGGCTGTCCCTGGTGCACAAGGACAAGCATGTGCTTGGGACTCATTGTAGGAAAACAACTTGCTTGAGTCCTTTCCCCCTGAGTCCGCAACACATACTGGGAATTGACAGAAGAGGATATTTTAATTTGATGTAACTCCACAGGCTTCTCTTTCCTTTAGGGCAGAAAATGAATGTTTCCAGATTGAACTGTCCAAAAATTATGGCATGACCGAATGGCGAGAAGATGTGAGGAAGGTCATGATGAAGGCAGGCCTTCAAAGTCTACCCAAGACATTCCTATTTGTAGACACACAGGTACAGGAGTATTAGCATGGTGGATTCCATCTCAAAAGGAGTCAAAAACACAACTCCAAGCTCAATAAATTCCCCTACAGGGTATTAAGGAGCTTGACACAAACCTGATGGGAACCAGACACAACTTGTATTTCTTCAGTAGCCTATAATCATCATCTTATAAAAGAGCCCCAGGGAAACTAGAGGTGGTGCATTTATTGCTAGAGGGTCTGTAGAGCTGTGTGTGAGTGGGTGGATTCTTCTCTTGCTCAAGGAAGCTTCTTTCAGCTCCATCCAACTGTTTGGCGGATTTTAGCTGTCTGAAGCTAAGCACTATGTTGGCCCCTGATATTAGAAGTCCTAAGTAAAATTATTCTTTTCCTTTTCAAAAATAGAGTAGATTTAGGACCTTACGCCTGCTGGTTCCACAGGATAATGTTGGCTTGTAACTGTAAACTGTAACTTGCTAATGACTAGGCCAATTTCCACTTCTGGAATCACAGTTATGTTCCCCATAGGCTTTTTTACTGCCTTCATTATCATAGGAACCATTCCCTTGTGGCAGAGCCCTAAGCAGTGAGATGAGCATCAGTCAAATGCTACTTGTTCTTGCAGCCTTTTCCCTGCAGTGAGGAGCATATGTGGGAGCAAAGGGGCCCAGGAGGGTGCATTTAGTCAAGGAGATGGATGCTGTGTATTTCTGATTTAGCAAAGGTGGAGAGGTGAGTGTAGCGCTGGAGGGAGATCGTCCCACAGACTGTGACACATCCCTACAATTACTCTGTCTCCCACATTGATAAGCTTTATTTTAATAATGAAGTGTTCTGTGCTGGAGGAATGAAGACCTGGAGCAAGCAGGTGTCTGGGGTCTGACTACAGAGGCAGGGAGCAAGAGCCTGAGCTCAATTTGTCTGTAAGGAGACAGGGAATGGGCAGAAGGAGGTTTGCTCTCAGACACATCCTCCCACCCCTGAAATGGCTTTTTAATTGGAAGTGCTGGACAAGAATCAGGGTGTGCCTTTCTGAAGCCAAGTGATCACAGGAATGGTTTCTTATAACTGAGGCTGAGGGCTGTATTTTTGCAGAAATTCTCTCCATGGCCTGTGAGACATGAGTGTCTTCTGACTTAAGAAACTGCTTTTTTTTACCTATCATCTACTTAGATTAAAAGTGAATCCTTTCTTGAAGATATCAACAACTTGCTCAACTCAGGTGACATTCCCAACATCTACAATCCCGAGGACCAAGACCAGATCCTGACAGCCATGAAGCCAATTGTTCGAGACCTGGGGCAGCAGCCCACCAAGGCCAATTTGATGGCTGCATACACGGCACGGGTCCGCAGCAATATCCACATGGTGCTGTGCATGAGGTACACTTCAGGCCTCCGACTCCATGCTTTTAATGTTAATTATTCCCCCCTTATCCTTTGCCTTGCATCACTGTGAAATGGGATCTTTATTTCCAAGTGTCAGACTTTGGAGGAGGAGGAAGAATAGGAGTATGGTTTGCAGAACACCTTCCCCTAGGACTAGATGATTTTTTTTTTTACACTTTACTGGTCTGAAGATGAAGTTTGAAATTTTCTAGAGTATGATTATGTGTGATTCAGATGAAACACAAGGTACCTCCTCCTTCTCCCTTGAGGCCTCCTCCACCATTGAGCCAGTTGTTGCAGACATATCTTGCTTGAATTTGGGGCTCAGTTGCACCATGTTTACTCATTAATCTAATGCACAGTCCATAAACAGCTTGCTCCCTTGCAAGAGGGATACCAGGAGGTACAGGGCATTCTCAGTGCAAGAACAAGTAGAAAAATCAGGGCCATGATTCTGGTTTGGTGATGTGATCTCTGCACACACCTGCTTGAAATAAACTTGAGCACATTTATTTCTTATCCCTCAAGTGTTCTCCCTAGGGAGGAACCCATAAAACATCACCCTACTACCATCTTAATACTTCCAGAATATCCCAAGGAGTGAGCTCAGACACACGACTTTGGGCATGCAGCTCACTGCCTGAACTTTCATTCCCCTTTTCCCTCCTCCCCTGGGTGTATTCCTGTCCCTCTTGCTCCACAAGGCTTCAGGGTGGTTCTGTAGAAGGAAAGCTGTTTTGTCCTTGTATTCAGAGCCAGTTGTAACACTCATCTCTGCACGCCTTGCCCTCAGCCCCATCGGAGAAGTGTTCCGCGCACGCCTGAGGCAGTTCCCCTCTCTTGTGAACTGCTGCACCATTGACTGGTTCAATGAGTGGCCTGCTGAAGCCCTGCAGAGCGTTGCCTCCTCCTTCCTGAATGAAATCCCACTTCTTGGTAGCGGTAATCAAGATACCAACGGGATGGTAAGTGCCCCACTCAAGAATACTTTGCTCCTGTATGTTCAGTGTGCTGTGGCTCTGGATACACCAAGACAATGGATGCAGGGCACACCTTCAGAAGTGTCCTACCCTGCAGCAGAAACATTCCATGGCAGGATCAATCAATGCAGAACTGCATAGCTTTTGTGTGCCTTGAAATAGGCTTGGCCATTTGTCACCTCTCTGTGGCACTAAAGCCCAAACACAAACACACAAGTTCAGCTGTGACTGTATAGTTTGGTTCTTCATAAGCCCCTTCTGCTCTCTCTGGGCATCACGCAGATTTGCCTTTCACCTGTTCAGTACTGAATAAGATTGTTTCTTTCCTTTCTCCTTGTAGATTCAAGTATGTGTAGCAATCCACCAGAGTGTGGCAAAGAAGTGCCAGATGTTCCTAGCAGAACGGGGCAGACACAATTACATCACTCCCAAAAGCTACCTGGAGTTCCTCGGCATCTTCAGTTCCCTCATTGGAAAGAAGCAACAGGATCTGAAGACGGCCAAGAACAGGATGCAAAGTGGCCTGGACAAGGTTCGTCCCTCACACCCAGGAAAGTTTTGGGGCCACCCCTTACACACTCTGAGCAGTGCATTATAGCTGCCAAGATGCAGTGAGATGGCCTACACGTGTCCTGTGCAACAGGAAAAAACTCAGGCTAAACAAGTGAAAACTACACCTTGTGCCAGGGCCAGTCTTTCTGAAGGTCTGAGTCTGTAACAGCTCTAAAAGAAGAATTGGGGTCCACAGACCTCTGTGCAGCTCAGCTCTCAGGATGTTCTTTATTAACCTTGTAATTGAAAGTCGTCTAACAGAAACATTGTTCTGCTGCCTCATTGCCACGAGCTTATGAAGCAATGCCTAAGGTGCAGGCAACATTAGGCGCTGCTGTTTATTAGCACACCACAGGGTCAGATTGTTGCTTAAGCAGGAACCAGGGCAAGACCAGTGCTTTTCACAGCCCAAGGCTTGGCAGGGAGCACCCTCCAGGGCAGCACAGCCCTGTCCTAGGGCTCTCCATAGCTGCTGCCCGTCCTCTTAACTCTGCTTTGCTCCCACAGCTCCTGCGAACAGCAGAGGATGTAGCGAAGATGCAGGAGGAGCTGGAGTCCTCCCGCCCTCTCCTGGCACAGGCAGCCAAGGACACCGAGGCAACCATAGAGCAGATAAAGGTACCGCTGCTGGGCAGCCCCTGCGCTTTCTAACTCTGGCTGCTCAGACCGGACTGGACACAGGCTGGAGGGGCCTGGCAGGGATTGTGCAAAATCCTGATTGATCGGAGGTGAAAACACCTCAGATTGACACAGCAGGTATTTGGGCAGAGCTGCACTGACAGTAAAAACTGCTTCCTGCTGGGGTCCTGCTCTGCTGCTGGTGAGCACCAGTTGCTGCAGAAGCGATGGTGCCCGTGGCCCTGTCTGAAACCACCACCCAGGGCTCAGGCAGCCCAGCTCCCAGGCCCTTGCAAGCACAGTCTAGCACCACTAGCACAATCCTCAGGTGGCCTGAGCAGCTCTAAGCCAGACTGTTGCTGTTGAACAGGATCATTCCTCCACATCACATCCCAAGAGAGCTGATCCAGCTGCAGCCTGCCCCCCAAACCTCAGGGATCATCACACAGTCACTCATGCCACTTCAGAAGACGGGACTGTTCTGTGCTGGCTGTCACTGCCTTTTCTCCTTGTGTTCCTCCCTGCCCATCTCCTACTGTAGGATGGCCACACTGGGACAGAGTGAACTGGGACACTATCATCATTCAGCTCAGCATGCAGAGGGAAAAGGGTCTGCAATCTCCTAAGTTCCCACATAGCAGATAAGGATTTGGCTATATTCCACATTTCCTTTATGCCTCCTAGTAGTGTTACAGCCCTTGGGGTAGGCAGAACTGGCAGTTTTAGAAACAAGCCCCTAAGCATATCTTCTTATTCCTCCATCTTCCTAAAAATTTGCACCCCTATGCATCCTTGTGCCAACAGGCAAATGAGTAGAGCAGCTAATTCCTGCAAGACTACCATCATTCCAGGCACAGCCAGAGCTGGAGCTTGTGGATGGTTTATTCAGGCTGACAAAAACCTTCTCCCAGTAGGTTGGGAGTAGATGCAGGAAGGGCATCCCCTGCAGCAGTTAGGTCCCTGAGATCTGCTGGAAGAAGACACATAAGCTGCCAGGACAGCTGTGACCCTTTCCTAGCAGTGCCAAGCCAAGCTCTGCCTCCAGCATGCTTCTGAAGCTGTCTCTGGTGTTGCAGGTGGACACAGCTGTGGCTGAAAAGACAAGAAGTGCTGTGCAGGCTGAGGAGGCAAAGGCCAATGAGAAAGCTCAGAAAGCCCAAGCCATTGCAGATGATGCTCAGAAGGACTTGGCTGAAGCCCTCCCAGCCCTGGATGCTGCTCTTGCCAGCCTGAAGAACCTCAACAGAAATGATGTTACAGAGGTAACCATGTCAAGGGAGAGGGTGGCAGAGCTGGGTCTGGTCAAGGACAGCATTTCCCTTTGCAGAGTTGCCCTTCAATAGGTTTGCAACATCCTCAGCCTTTTCCTCCATCCTACCCCTGGGCTCACTCTGGGCACCTTCACTCCTTCAGATGCAAATTGAAGGACAGAAAGGCAGTAAGTGGCTCCTGGGTGTTCCCAGCATGTCCTGGAGAGGCTGTGGAGGAGGGCTTGCCCCACATGCCTGTCCATGAGGGTAGGCAGCAGGTATCACTAAGTAACCCCAAGTACTGCCTGTGCAGCACAGGGACAGAGCTGGCAGCACCCTGAACCTGCAGGCCCTTTGAAAAGCGATCCACCACAGGCAGAGAAGAGGCAGCAGGCTGAATTCAAGGAATACTGGCTTGAAATATGCTAGTGAGAGAAAGAAGGGTGATTCTGAGTCTGCAAGCATCACAGCCCATAGCCAAGAGAGCACACTCAATAAGTACAGATTTCACCACACAGGGACAGGCTTATTGTTCTGCAGTTGTGAGTAACAGACCTTTTTATTCTCCCAAAACCACACAAAACCCCTTTCCCCAGAAAGTGGGGAAGGACATGGACAGTGTTGGTCCACTTGCCCCCAGCACCCATCCTCTTGTAGAGCTGGCATGAGAAGTGTCTTGTCTGTCCAAGGCTTCCAATGCCACAAGATGCATGAATTTCTTACACATCATCTAAACCAGCCCCTGGAAACTCTGTATTTAAGCTCCCAGTTTCTTTTAAACCCAGCTGTCAGGTCATGACCCAAGTAAACTGTCACTGGAGCAGAGACCACTAGAGTTCTGTCCCAGTCCAGAATTAATGACCCAGCCCAACCAAAAGAGAACAGCACTGCTGTGGCAGGGAGCAAGGATCCCTTTGACCTACTCCTTTCCATGGGGCAGCTCCCTTGGGGGTTCCTTGGAGGAAGCAGATGCCTGCTTCTCCAGCTCCTCCACCACCTCTCTCAGCCGCTCCTCATTGCAGTAAAAATACACGTAAAGGTTGCGCTCTGTCTGCAGGATGGGGTTCTCCAGAGACCTGCGCTTGACCTCCAAATCACTCAGGAGGTCTGACAGCTTTTGGTAGAGGTCGTCCTGCATGACGATCAATTGCTGCATCAGCTTGGAGATCTCCTAAGGGACAGAGCCCAAACTCATGTGAACATGCAGAAATGAGGGGATTTTCCTCATACCTATGGAACAGCTCAGCCCCCCCAGAAACAAACTACCCACCCAGCTTTGGCCTCCAAACCCTCCCAGTGCAAGGAGCAGAGGTGGCTTGCTGGGATACCTTGGCTAAGGCACCCCAATCTCAACACTGAGCAGCACACGTGCAACACAATGAGAATCCCCTTTTTCCCATAGCCAGCCACGGCATCACTGGATGGTTTTTGGGACCAGGCAAGGATCAGGCCAGCCTCCCCTCCCTCTGTGGCTGAGAGGCAGCAAGGTCTCCCCCCTGCACCCAAGGAGGATGGCAGAGGGCTCCAGGTGCCCAGCAAGGCCCAGGGGAGCAGGAGCACATCCTTACCGGCGAGGAGAGCTGCAGCTGGTTGGAGCTGTTGTACAGCTGGTGATAGAGCTTCTTTATGGAGGACTCCAGGGCAGACACCTGGGGCATAGGAGCTTCCAGCTGGGCTTCCAGTGCCCTCTTGTCCTGAACCAGCTGGGACCACTTGGCCACCATGGCCTCGTAGCTGTGGAAGGGCTGCTTCTCCTGATCTTTCCCCATCAGCATGTCCCAGAGCCTGTGAGAGGGGACAGCCAGCCAGAGCCGTGAGTACAGCACCAAGCTGAGGAAGAACAGGGCTCTGAGGCTGTTGTGCACTGTAAGACTGGGATACAAGCAGATGTGTGTCAGCAGTGAGAAGGCAGCCATTCCTGGTGAGCATCCCATGTCATGGAGCTCTGGGAAGAGCACCATGAAGGACCAGGCTGGCTCAAGAGCCGGTGTGTGATTTCTTTTTGGCAGACATCAGCACCAGCTACTCCAAAACAGTGTGAAGAAAACTGAGAAGACCCAGTCAATGCAGGACACCTAGTCAGAGAAAGGTCTTGCTCTAAGCAGCTTGTGCTTTCTTGTGGCCCAGCTCTCCTTCTCCATGGCTGAACACTTGCCTCTACACTCTCTACCTTAACATTCTAGAAAAACTTCTGTCTCTATACTCATTCCATTCTCCAAACCCATACTTTGCTTCATCAGTCCAAGCCAGCCAGAAGGAAGCAGATCTGGGGAATTTCACACCACCAAGGAGTCACAGTGGCTCTGCACTGAAAGAAGAGCACTACTAGTCTATCTGGTGGCTTGAGTCTGCTGCCTGCCCCAGCCATTCCCATGCCACTGTCCCCACACCTAGTTTGTTCTTCATGCTCAGACCCCCCAGGCCCTTACCGTATAGCAGTGAGGTCTTCGGGGTCTGTCCATTTGTGTGGATGACCCTCCTGGGAGGACCTGGCATCTCTGAGGTAGTTCTGCTGCTCCTGCAGCCTGGTCTGGGGTTCCCTCATGATGGCTTCGACCTTCTCCAGCCAAGCTGCCTTCTGTTCCAGCTCCTTTCTCTCCCAGTTGAGCTGGAGCTCCAGCAGATCCTGGCGGCTGTGCTGGCTCAGCAGCCATGCAGCTGCCTCCTCCTGCCTCCTGGCAGTGTTCTGGAGCTGGGCAGCTTCCAGGCTGAAGTGCTTGTGCAGGATGGGCAGGCAGAAGTGGCGGGCCTGTGCCTTGAGCAGGGGTGGCAGCTGGTGGGTCAGGGTGTGCGTGATGTCGAAGCGCAGGGCATGCAGCTGCCTCTGGAGCAGGGCAGAGCTGCAGAGCTCGGCCTCGACAGCCTGCTGCGCAGGGGACACAAACAGGCTGCTGACACTGCACTGCCTGCCTCTGCCACCCCTCCCATCCTGCCAGCTGTGCTCCAGTGGGCAGCAGGAGGGACTGCCTGTACCACAGGCAGAGCCTGCCACAAAGGATGCTGAAGGAATGGGGGCACTGGCCCTACCTGGTTATCCTCAAGAGCTTCCAGAGTCTTCTGGGCCCACTCCAGTGCAGAACGGGTGCCTTCCACTTTTGCTGCCGTGACTATAACCTCCCTGTGGGCACAGATATATGCTGTCTCTATTTGGCCCAGCTCCTTCCAGAAGTTGTCTTGGTCCTTCAGCGGCTCATCTTCATCAGTCCCAAGATTTTTTGGCATTGATGTTTTCTTGGTGTCCCCTCTCTTTGTGACTTCCTGGCTGCCACCTCTCTCCATGCTCAAGATGTCTCTCTCATTCCCCCCCTCCACTAGTAGCTCTGCCTTTGAGCCTTGAACCAATATTCCCCAGCCTGCTGGTGCCACCCCCCGTGGTGTCTTTGTGCATTCTTGGTAAGGAGCTCCTCTTCTTTCTCCTGGCATTTCATAGTATGAGTCCATTTGTATCTCAGCCTCTAGCCCTTCCTTCAGGCTGCTCTCTCCCTGTGCACTTGCTTCCCAAGCATCTGGAGCCTGAACACTCTCTGGTAGGACCTGCTGGAGGAACCACTCAAATGCATCCGTGGCCTGTTGTTCTTGCTTCAGGTAAGGAGCAAGATCTATCTGGCACAGCAGTGTTGGCAGCTGGCCCATCCCCATGTTCCCATGACACTCTGACACCTGCTCTGCAGCCTTGCTGACCTGGCTCAAGACAGTTATGGTTTTGAAGATCTTCACTTTCAGGTCCATATGAGCCATCCACAACTCCTGCTCCACCGCTTTCTCCTCCTCCTCCAAATACTTCTGCTCCTGCTGCAGCTTGTTTGTCCAAGCCAGCAGCTTCCTGTACCTCCAGAGCTGGCGGTCACGGCAGTGCTGCAGCTCCTGGAGCTCCTGCTGCAGGGCCTCTTGAGAGGGCTCCTCATCCGCTATCATGCTCGGGAGCTGCAGGACCTGGCAGCACATCCACAGGGCCTCTTCCAGGGCATCACCTTCCAGGATGGGTTTGCCTGCAGCCAGCAGGGCGGCGTAGGCCTCCACCTCGGCTAGGCTCAGCACGTCCTCCTCACCCACTGTGCTGCAGAACCACTCCAGGAATTGCCTTGTCTCAGGGCAGTCAAAGAGCCATTCAAAGTCTTTCTCACAAAGGGTGTCTGCATGGGGGTAGATCTGACTCAGTGTTGCCATAAAATCTGCTGCTCTGTTGACAGTGGGCAGTGGGAAGGCCTGGGAATATCTCCAGCTGAACATGGCAAGGATGGTCAGCACTAGAAGGAGAAAAGCAAGAGTCATCCTCAGAGGTCCTGACACCCACAGTCATCTCAAGGGTGCTGCAGCAGCACTCCTAGGTGCCTGCTTGAGGGGAGATTCAATCAGTCCCTCCACAAGTGCTGAAGACTGGCTCACAGGCATTGCTGTGATAGGGTACAAGACAAATGAGAGCCCACAGAACAAGGGAGAAAACATGCCTGTGACCCATTTCCATACAGCCTTCTCCCTAGGGCCATACAGTTTTAGTTCCTTTGCCAAGATATATTCAGCCCATAGGGACACACCTACCAGAGTAGCAGAGCAGGCTTTTTCAGCCTACATTTAGTTTGCTCCATGGCCTTTCTGATAACCAGCTTTCCCTTCAAATGCATCTGTCCTTCCTGCCTGTGTATTGCATCCTCTAAGTGTCCTACCTCTGGTCCAGCTGAGGGAGGAATGAGCACCCCAACTCCCAGAGAATCAGGTTAACCTCCTGTTTCCACTTGGGTTTTGCAGGTACGAGCCCTGCAGCGGCCTCCCCCTGGTGTGAAGATTGTGATTGAAGCTGTCTGCATTATGCATGGAAAAAAGCCCAAAAAGGTGGCAGGAGAAAAGATAGGCACCAAGGTGGATGATTACTGGGAGCCAGGCAGGGCCCTTCTCCAGGACCCAGTGCAGTTCCTGAACAGCCTGTATGATTATGATAAGGTAAGCAGTGGCAGAAGGAGGCTGTGACTGGGATTGGGTATTGCCTCACAGACATCCTTCTCACAGCAGTAACAAATTGAGCTCCTTGTGGGCAGCAGCCTTCAGCAACACCCAGGATGAGGGCGTGTTTGGCCTGGAAGCCTTCATGTCAGTTGGGTGCACTTCATTGCCTTGGGCAACAGGACCCAGACACACAAGTCTTCACATGCTATCCCCCTGTTCTTTTGTGAGGAAGAGCTGGATGGAAGTGGTATGAGAAGGGATTTAGCCAATTCCACAGCTGTGGCTCCCAGACCCCAACATGCAGCCATTTGATTCCTCTTGCTCCACTGTGATGCCTTGACCATCCTGACAGGTCCTGGGGTGCTGCTGCCTCCGGGGGAAGCCCTTAGGAGATCAGTGATGAGCATGCTAGAGATCTGACTGAGGAAGGTCTCTCTCTCTCCCACTGTTCTTTGCAGGACAATATTCCAGACAGTGTGATCAAGGCCATCCAGCCCTACATTGACAATGACGAGTTTCAGCCAGCTGCCATCGCCAAGGTCTCCAAAGCCTGTACCTCCATCTGCCAGTGGGTGCGTGCCATGCACAAGTACCACTTTGTGGCCAAGGTCGTGGAGCCCAAGCGGGTAAGAGACTCTGACCCAGTTGCTTTTACTGTTGAAGAATGCAGTACCAGCAGCTCCCTTCTGCAGGAGATGCTGGGAATCACCACATTCTGCAGGTCAGGATGTAACATGTTTGTCATCCAGGGATTGGATTGACTGAGATATTGAGACATCAGTAGCTAGCATTTATCAGCAAGTGCTTTTATGGAAAACCAACTCTTGCTCCAAGATCTCTGGCTTTTGGGGGAAGAGCCTGACCACATACCCAACATACCCACTGTTTCCTTGTGCATCTCCCCAGAAAGCCTTGAGGGAGGCAGAGGAGGACCTGCGTGCCACTCAGCTGATCCTTGACGAAGCTAAGCAGCGCCTGAAGGCGGTTGAAGATGGCATAGCCATGCTGCAAGCAAAGTACGAGGCCTGCAAAGCCAACAAGGAGGAGTTGGAGAGGAAGTGTGAGCAGTGTCTGGAGAGATTGGCCCGTGCCGACGTGGTAAGGGACAGAGCTGGGTTCTGCCTGCTTATATAAGGCAACTCAATTTCAGGTCAAGCAGCACAGTGGTGAAAATATCCATGTGCCTGCAGCTCATGACAGTCCTAGGCTGAAGTTACCCAGCCCAATCTCAGCAGCTCAACAGGACTGGAAAGCTAAGCTAGCCAGGCACTGATGTAAAAAGCTCCTGTCCACAGCTTCCTCAGCTAACAGTGGGTCTCCAGGATAGCTCTGAGCAGCCCAGTAATCCCAGGATTGAGTGCTCAAAACCAGGAACAGAATTCAGAATATGTCAGGGACCACCCCAGCATCTGGTCACCAAAGTCACCTGCAGAATTACCCAGAGAGCAGCAGGTCTAGGACACAAGGTTAGACCACACAGCAGCTCTCACGTGTGCAACTTATCCCACAGCTCATCAACAGCTTGGCTGATGAGAAGGTGCGCTGGCAGGACACTGTGGAGAGCCTGGATGACAAAATCACCAACAGCTCTGGGGACGTGCTGGTGTCAGCTGGCTTTGTGGCCTACCTGGGCCCTTTCACAGTAAGTGTGCAGTGCTCCCTGTGAGGCACTCAGCTTGCAGCTCTGCTGGCCTGGCCAGGGAGAAAGGAATAGGACACAAGGGTGCGAGATCCCCCCAGGATCTCTCTCCACTTGCGCCAGAGGCTGCACAGGGCCCGTTTCAATGGGAACAGGAAGGTTTAGATACTCACTGCAGACCAGCTGCAACTTAAAAGAAAGGCTGTGATGGTGTTTCTCATGGCAGGGAGACTACCGTGTAGCTCTGTCCGAGGAGTGGATGAGGGAGCTGGTTGAAAACAACATTCCCCACAGCGAGGATGCAAGCCTCATCAGCACCCTTGGAGACCCCGTGGAAATCCGCTCCTGGCAGGCAAGTTGCAAAAAAACTAAACCAAACCATACTTGAGAAAGAAGGCGCCTCAGGTAAAGACTAAAGCAGTCAGCTCACCACTCACCAGGACCACCTGGACCAAAGGACAAGCCCCAAAACAAGCAGCTGGATAATGACCAAGTACCTCCACACTGCAGAACTGGAATTGCTGCCAGGCCTGGGCAGCAGCAAAGAGGCCATCAGCCTTGACCTGTAAGGCTTGTCCTTTACCAACCCCAGGCCCAGAGCCAAGCTCTGGCCATAGCTTGACCCTACAGCACAGCCCCATCCCAGGGTTTGGCTGCTGGCAGAGGTACCTTGACCACCATCCCCTGTCCACGCACTGGGAGCATTCAGGGGCCAGGGCATCAAGGGCTTCTCTCTGGTCACCTATGTGTGCTACAGATGTCCCAACAATTTTTTCTACCCTGTTAGATTGCTGGTTTACCCAACGATGCCCTGTCTGTGGAGAATGGGGTAATAACCCGATTCTCCCTGCGCTGGACTCACTTCATAGACCCGCAAGGACAAGCAAACAAGTGGATCAAGAATTTGGTAAGAGCTGTGGGAAGGAAAGCCAGATCTGCCAGGATAGGGGAAACAGCTTTCTATCAGGAGCTGTGCAGAGTAACCTCAGGCTTTGGGCTCTAAATCTGCAAAACCCCATGCTGTGGCAGCCCAACCTAACCAGCACCAGACAGTCTCCACATCCGCATTCATCCCAGGTGGATTTCCCTTCTCAGGGAAAGCAGGACAGGGCAGGAGGAGCCCTCATGTAAGCAAGCAAGACATCAAATCCCCACTCTGGCTCTCCACTAACATTTTAGGAGCCTTCACCTCACAAAACAACATCGGCATCTTCCATAACGGTTTGAGGTCTCTAGCACAGAGAAGGATCAGGGTGGCATTACCTGCCTGTTGGGCACAGTCCCTGCTGCCAAAGCTCTGAAAACACAGACCACCACCTGTCCTCCAGAGGCACGTTACTGCCCTTTTGAAGGATCAGGCCGGAGGCTGAGGCAGCTGCTCCTGTTTTGCTCCCTGAGAGCCTTTCCCACCCACCTGCTCTCCCTTTGCAGGCTCTGCCCTGAATTATCTGTGTGGGGCTCCAGAGGGGTATGGCTCTGTGAAGGAGATTGTCCCTATTTCCCCCCTTTTCTGCTGCTTCATTGAGCTTTCTCTAGTGCCTGCTGATGTGGGATAAACTTGCCAAAATAGCCAAAGTCTAGCTGAGCAAGAAAATATATTATTTCTGCTGCTGCAGGGAGCTAAATCAGTCCAGTGAGAGGTGTACTATGCACCAGAGCTGGATGTGAAGGTGGCAGGACACCACAGAAACCCTGCCCTCCCCTGCTGCCTTTCAGGAGAGGGAAAACAGCCTGGAAGTGGCCAAGCTGAATGACCGGGACTTCCTCTCCACTCTGGAAAACACCATTACCTTTGGGAAGCCCTTCCTGCTGGAGAATGTCGGCGAGGAGCTGGATCCAGTCCTTGAGCCTGTCCTGCTGAAAGAGGTCCTATGTCTCACCTTGGCAAGGAGGGCAGTGGGTACCTGGCTGAGCTGTAAGGGGCCACCTGGCCTGGGTGCCATGGGGTGTGGTGCGTTCACAGGTCTCCGTGGGCAGGCAGAACTCACATGGATGAGTGAGTCCCATGCCTTGGCCAGGGCTCCAACACACTGACAGCCTCCTGCATGCACTGGTCTTCTGCCAGCAGGCATCTTTGCCTGCGAGGCAGGGCCGTGAAATACAGCTGCTGTCTTCAGGTTCAGGTGTTTGGTTCTGCAGGGAAGCTTGGAGCTCCTCTGTCCTGAGAGCCTTCAGGTGCTCTCCTCATTGCAGAGCCCAGGGCACTGCAGGATGCCTTCCCTCACAAGAGGTAGCCATCCCAGCCTTCCTATATTTGTCCTTCTCTGCTACAGACCTTCAAACAGCAAGGCAGCACGGTGCTGAAGCTGGGGGATTCAGTGATCCCCTACCATGATGATTTCAAGATGTACATCACCACCAAGCTGCCCAACCCTCACTACAGCCCTGAGGTCTCCACAAAGCTCACCCTGATCAACTTCACCCTCTCACCCAGGTACCTGCTTTTACCCCATTAGTTGCCCATGCTGCTCAGCCTCATTCCTTGCAGTCCTCAGACCCTCAGACCTGTTTCCCCCTCTCCTGCCACCCTCACTTCCATGGCTTTTGTTGTAGTGGCTTGGAAGACCAACTGCTGGGAGAAGTGGTGGCTGCAGAGCGGCCTGACTTAGAAGAAGATAGAAACCAGCTAATTATTAGCAATGCCCAGATGCGTCAGGAACTAAAGGAGATAGAAGACCAGATCCTGTATCGGCTCAGCACTTCTGAAGGAAACCCTGTAGATGACTTGGAGCTCATCAAAGTGTTGGAGGCATCCAAGCTGAAGGCAGGAGAGATCCAGGTCAGAAGTGAAAGGTGCTCTCCCCCTGCAGCTGTGAATCCCCTGCCAGCACTCCACTAACCATGATGTCTGTTCTGTCCTCCAGGCCAAGGTCGTGGTGGCAGAGCAGACAGAGAAGGACATCAACATCACCCGCATGCAGTATGTGCCTGTGGCTGTCCGCTCGCAGATCCTCTACTTCTGTGTCTCAGACCTGTCCAACGTGGACCCCATGTACCAGTACTCACTCGAGTGGTTCCTCAACATCTTCCTCTTGGGGATCCGTAACTCTGAGAAAGCAGGTGCCTGCCCAGAACAGCCCCCTCCTACCATCTCCCTCACCCCACATCTGCACCTGTCTGCGTGTGAGAGCAGCATCTGTCCTTCCTGGGCAGGGTGTGGGTGTGCCTCTGTGCCCAGAAACCCAGAGCTGGTGTGGAGAGCACCCTCCACATCCCCCGTGGCACCCACCACCCTTGTCTGGTTGTTGCCTTCTTTTCAGAGGAGCTGATGGAGCGGGTGGAGAACATCAACAATTACATCACCTTCAGCCTCTACTGCAACGTGTGCCGCAGCCTCTTTGAGAAGCACAAGCTCATGTTTGCCTTCCTGGTCAGCGCCCGCATTCTGATGAATGAGGGGCGGATCGATATGGTGAGCAGTAGTCCTTGATGGGATCCCTTCAGGGCAGCTCAAGCACAGCCCATTCAGCCCCTAGAAGTGTGTGCTGGGGAGCCTTGTTCCCTGGGGTTATGGACAGGCTTGGCAGCCTGCTGGGCAAACACAGGGCCTCTGTCTTTATTCAGCTTTCAAACTGTTCTCTGTGTCTACATGCAGAGCTGCCTAGACTGAATCACCTGCAGCTTTTGCCAGTTTGCTGCCAGATGCTGCAAAGGTTAATGAGCTCAGAGGGAGCAGGCAGGGGTTAGCAGAGAGTGGCAGCTGAACAGTCACTATGTTGATCTCACCAGACCCTCCAGCTCACACACACACCTGGCAGGGGAACAGCCAGAAAGATACTGCAGCATTTTAATTGGATATGGCACCACGTGCCCTGGGCTCAGGTGGGTAGGCTGTTATCCATGACCAAATCATGTCCTGTTCCCAGGATGAGTGGCGATACCTGCTGTCAGGAGGAGCCATAAAGGAGATGAAGGACAACCCAGCTCCAGCCTGGCTGAATGAGAGAGCGTGGGGAGACATCCTGGCTTTGAGCAGCCTGAAGAATTTCTCTGACTTCGACAACGATTTTGCAGCCAACCTTGAAGGGTTCAGGACCATTTTTGACAGCCCCAACCCTCACAGGCAAGTGTCCCCTGCTTTGTCAGCTTAGCTCTACTGCTGGGAGAGCAAGAGGAGCTGATAGAGCCACAGTGCCAGCTCTGCTCCCAGTGCAGTGCCATGCAAGGGAAAGGATGAGGCACTGCCTTGTCTCCCCAGGGGTGACCATTGCTTGCCCGAGGCAGAGCCACACAATGCCTTATGCCAGCAGTATTTGCGGCTTCCCCAGTGGAAGAAATTCTGGCTTGCCTGCTGATGGCTTCAGAGCTACAGACAACAACCTCAGCCAAGGGACTGGAAGATCCTTGTCCCTTATGAAGGGACAGCCCAATGGCTGCCTGCAGGCAACTTGAGTACTTCTTGTGGAGTGTGGGATCTGACACATCCCTCCAAAATGCACCTAACTGCTTTGCAGAGAGTCTCTGCCTGGGAAGTGGGAAGATGGGCTTGATGCCTTCCAGAAGCTGCTGGTTCTGCGATGTCTGCGTGGAGACAAGATCACCAATGCCATGCAGGACTTTGTGGTGCTGAACCTGGATCAGCGCTTCATCGAGCCGCAGGTAACCAGCCAAGAGCAGGTGCTGTTGGGGACAGGAATGGAGCAGGAGGCCTTGAGCTTGTGATAAATGGGCCACCAATTGCAGTGAGCATGCTTGTGCCCCTCCACAGCCCCAGTGTTCCTCACACAGCTGGGGAAATACCTATGTCTTAGATGAGGGATAGCCTTTCTGATGTCTGCCAGTTAAACCACACTAGGAGGGGGCAGATAGTGCAGGTGTACGAGGGAAGAGTTCGAATGACAAATGGGAAAATGGTTCATGCCTGGACCCTAATGCAACCAGAGAAGAGCTGTACATGGTCCTCACTGATCGTGTTCCTGGCCTTGGCACCCAAGAGGATGCTGGAGCCTTGGAGAAGAGCTGGAGACCAGGAAGGCTGAGGAGGTGCTGCATGGTTCCACTGCAGTCTCTCCACTCTGACCAACTCTCTGTTGCAGACCACTGACCTCTCAGTCGTGTTTAAGGACACCACTTCCACCACCCCCCTGGTGTTTGTGCTGTCCCCGGGCACTGACCCTGCTGCTGACCTCTACAAGTTTGCCGAAGAAATGAAGTTCACACAAAAGCTCGCTGCCATTTCTCTGGGCCAAGGACAGGTAAGCTGTGAGTGCATACCTGGAACAGCAGTGTCCTGGCACTCATATCAATATCTCACCAAGCTCCAAGTAGGTCAAACACTTGCAGCACTGTGAAAACACCCTTGTGCCCCAGGGCCCTTACTCACCAACCTTCTGCTTCTACCCCCTGGGGGTGGGAGCTCCTACTGCAGTACCCTCTAACTTCCCTAATCCATCTGCAGTTCTTCTGTTCTCTCCACCCTCCCTCACAGGCTTGTAAAAGCTGTAAAAATACTATGCTGTGCCATCAAACAGCAAAGATCCAGCTGAGCCGTGAGGGCAAAGCCAGGCCGTAGCTCTGGACAGTGGTCCTCCCACCGTGCTCCAGGGAGCTGCCTCCCTGTCCAGCTCAGCAGGACACGGCTGCCATGGGAGGGGTCTCTGAGCTCTCCCTTTCTGCCTCTGCAGGGCCCCCGTGCTGAAGCCATGCTGCACAGTGCCATGGAGCAGGGCAACTGGGTCTTTTTCCAGAACTGCCACCTGGCCCCCAGCTGGATGCCCTCACTGGAGAGACTCATCGAGGCCATTGACCCCAGCAAGGTGAGATGTTTTACTGAGCAGGTGCTCACTCTGAGGATAACAGGCAGGAGGCTGGAGCCCAGGAGGAGCCCAGCTCTAATTCAGTCCCATCCATAGGTTCCTCATAGAACCAGAGGGTCAGTGCAGGAGCAGCTGCAGGGGCTGTGCCTGCACCCTCTGAGCACTTGCTGCCTTCTGGACTTCCAGGTGCATCCAGACTTCCGGCTCTGGCTCACCAGTCTACCAAGCAACCACTTCCCTGTGTCCATTCTCCAGAATGGCTCCAAGATGACCATCGAGCCCCCCCGTGGGGTCAAGGCCAACCTGCTCAAGTCCTACATTAGTTTCAGTGATGACTTCTTGAATTCTTGCTCCAAGGTAAGACCCAAGATGCTTCGGTTTGTTGTCCCCATTCCATGCCTGCTCCAGTGTATGCTTTCCACCTAGATATTGATCCTCTCCAGGCATAGATTTTCCTCTCTAATAGGTTAGAGAATCCACATGCTAGAGAAGGAGGTGTTTCTCATAAACTCACATCTGTGAAAAGCCACTTGGGAATTTTACTCTGAGAAACAGAAGCAACAGTATTTTGGAGGCTTGGCATAAGGCACTTGCAGCTCTCTTTAAGCAGGGAGTGGGCCATGGCCTTCCCCAGCACAGCAGCCTGACTGAGGTTTCTCCCTCTCCAAGCTCCAGTTGGCACTCCTGAACTGGCACATTTTTTCTGCTAGGTTCCAGCAGGACCTGAGTCCCACCAAGGACATCTCCTCCCAAGCTGAGCAACTCCTCTCCCTGCTTCCCACAGGTCACAGAGTTTAAATCCTTGTTGCTGTCACTTTGCTTCTTCCATGGGAACATGCTGGAGAGGAGAAAGTTTGGGCCTCTGGGGTTCAACATCCCCTATGAGTTCACAGACGGAGACCTCCGCATCTGCATCAGTCAGCTGCACATGTTCTTGAACGAATACGCAGACATTCCCTACAAGGTGAGAGCTGCCCCTCCTGCGAGGGAACAGGCTCATGATGCAGACATGGATCAGAACCATGCTGGGGTCTCTTGCAGGTTCTGAAATACACAGCTGGGGAGATCAACTACGGCGGCCGTGTGACCGACGACTGGGACCGGCGCTGCATCATGAGCATTTTGGAAGATTTCTACAAACCTGAGGTTTTAAGTTCTGACTTTGCCTATTCTGAATCAGGTATCTACAAGCAGATCAGTACCTCTTCTGACCTCAATGTAAGTACTCAAGTCACAAACTGCCGCTCATAGATGCAGGGGGATTGTCACAGTGCCTGGGGATCTCTCCTCTCTAAAACCCACTACATTTTCACTCCCTGGGGGAGCGTAAGTTTGTAAGAACCTGGGGATCTTCAGCTGCTCTTGGCCTCACAGTCTGTGTGGATTCCTCTCCAGGGCTACCTCCAATACGTCAAGGGCCTGCCTCTCAATGACAGCCCGGAGCTCTTTGGTTTACACGACAATGCTGACATCACCTTTGCTCAGAACGAGACCTTTGCTCTGCTGGGAGCCATTTCACAGCTGCAGCCCAAGACCATCACACTGGGAGGCCGCAGCAGGGAAGAGGTGAGTGCCCCAGTCCTGTCAGTGCTCTGACAGCTGGTGCCCAGCGTGGGCAGTGACCACAAGCACCAGCTCTCAGCAGGTGCCACCTGCCTGCTGGGTGCCAGCCATGGCACTGCCATCCCAGCATTACCTCTCCCCTTTCTCAGCAGCCATGGGGGTGGATTAGAAGGATGCTGCCACTTGCTGCTTTCCTTTTAGATTGTGGAGGAGACCTCCAAGGCCATCCTGGCAAAGCTGCCTGACCCCATGAATGTGCAGGAGGTGATCCAAAAATACCCTCTGCTCTATGAAGAATCCATGAACACAGTGCTGGTGCAGGAGGTGATCAGGTAAAACTTCTGTGGGATCACATCCTAGGGAACAGCAGAGATGTGCAGGCCCCTGCTGCCACCCACCTTTGGGGAACCTCAGTACTGAGCACAACAGTGGGGCTGGCAGTCACACTAACAACTGTGTTGTCCCATCCAGGACCTTTGGGTGATCCTGTCTCCATCTGCTACAGTCAGCAATTTAGGGCTGGGGGAGCAGCTGTGAGACCCTGTTGGAGAGAATTGGGGCTGGGGGTTACATGGAGGAGCTTCACATGTGTATAAAGACCCACACCCTCTCTGGGCAGACAGTGGGCAATAAACCACTGCACAGAGTCACTCTGCTCCCTCTGCCCTGTCTCTGTAGGTACAACAAGCTCCTGGAGGAGGTTGCCTTAAGTCTGAAAGATTTGCTGAAAGCTCTCAAGGGCCTGGTCGTGATGTCCTCTCGGCTGGAGCTGATGGCCAGCAGTTTGTACAACAACACTGTTCCCGAAGTATGGAATGCCAAGGTATGTGTCCCAGCCAGCCCAGCTGCTTGCCAGAGCTCACCCAAACCAGAGGAGTGGATTATCAACTGCTGGCTCTTGGTCCCCTGGCATGGAGGTGTCTCCTGCCTAGTGCAGCTCCCAGTTGTTCCCAGCCCCTGGGCTCTGGGCAGCTCTCAGCAGCTGAGGCACAAGGTCTGGGCTGTCCTTGGCTGCACTCAGCCCCTCTCTCTCTGGGTGCCCCACAGGCCTATCCATCGCTGAAGCCGTTGGCATCGTGGGTGAACGACTTGGTGCAGCGGATTGAATTCCTGCAGAACTGGATCAGCCATGGGATCCCCTCCGTGTTCTGGATCAGTGGGTTCTTTTTCCCCCAGGCCTTCCTCACTGGGACACTGCAGAACTTTGCCAGGAAGTCTGTCATCTCCATCGACACCATCTCATTTAGCTTCCAGGTCAGTAAATCAGGTGGAGAGTCTGAATTTATTTGGACTCTCCTGCTAGAAGGCCACAAAGGCCCTGACCTGCCCAAGAGGTGAAGCCATGAGGCTACACAGCTGCCTATGGCCCCATCATCCTCTTTGTGCTTGGATACACCCACCCACCCACACTGCCAGACACCTCCCCTAGGCTGGCAGAGGTTTCTACTTCCAGACCTGCTCACATCCTCCTCCACCAGCTGTCACAGGCCACCCCACATGATGTGAGCTGCCAAAAAATGCAGCGCAGCAGCCCCTCTGAGAGCTGGGGCACATTGTCCCTTGGCAGTGCTGGCTTAAGTAAGAGCTGCTTAAAAGGCTTCTTGGGGCTGAGCCCCCAGGGACACGCCTTGATAGCCCCTCCCCTGGGCAGGTGATGAAGGAGTCGGTGAAGGAGCTGACGAAGCAGCCCAACGTGGGCTGCTACATCCACGGCTTGTTCCTGGAGGGCGCCCGCTGGGACGCCGCTGCGGGGCTGCTGGCAGAGTCACGCCCCAAGGAGCTCTACACGGAGATGGCTGTCATCTGGCTGGTGCCTGTCGCCAACCGCAAGCCTCCAGAATCCGGCTCCTACCTGTGCCCCATCTATAAAACTCTCACTCGCGCAGGTAGGTGCACTAAAGGCAGATCTCCAGAAGCACAGGAGCTGCAGGAGCAGCTAGGAGGGGGCAGCCCAGGAGAAGCAGTAGGGAGTTCCTCCCACCAGACATGGGCATGGAGTCAGGTACTGCTGGCAGTGGCCACCCAGGGAGAAAAGATTTCTCCTGCTGTGGCTGAGATGGAACAGCTGGGCACCTTGGCTCTGCAGCAGTGCCCCTGGCCAGGCTCCCCTCAAGCCCACAAGCCCATTTCCCCCAGCCCTGCTCAGCCTGGCACCTGGCTTAGGGTGGGGACAGGGGCTCTTGGATAGGGTCACTTGTCTGGGATTCCCTGGCCAGTGTGCAGCAGCAGCACCCTCTTGCCCTTGTTTCCCCATTACAGGTACATTGTCAACAACGGGCCACTCCACCAACTATGTGATTGCTGTGGAGATCCCTACGGACAAGCCACAGAAGCACTGGATCAAACGGGGCACGGCCTTGATCTGTGCCCTGGACTTTTAACCGGAAAATGCAGTCAGCCAGCCCAGGAACCCAATGCAGCTGAGGGCCTGAGCTGCCCCTCTCCTCCTGCCCTCCTTCTGTTGAGGTGAGTCCTGCCCTTCCCCTGTTGAGGTGTGTCAATAAATTGCGCCTAGTGTTGCACTCCTCCTGATTACTTCAAATCTCTACACCACAGAAGAGCTGCCAGCAGGGATAATGTGGCCTGGAGCTGGCACGTGGTGCTCCCAGCCCTACTGCCCCCCATCCCCTTCCCTCACAAATCTCCTCCCTGGCTGGCCATTACAGGATAGCTTTATTCTTTCAGACAGATCCATTATTTACAGCACTTGATAATAGACACAGCAAGAGACAGAAGGATTTTCTTTCCTTCAACAAATACCAAAAGAACTGTAACATTCCATAATCAAGATCTGTACACATATTGAAAAAATTCAATCCTCTCCTGTGGTAGCTCCACCCCAGGACGTCGCTGGAGAGCAGTGCTCACCTCTGATATCTCAGATTTCTGCCAGGCTTCTGGGGGCTGGCAGGAGGCAAGAGGCAGCCAGGCTGCACCAGCAAGCTCTGGTTAGCAGCCAGCCAGGGGGAAGAGGAGCTGTGGGCTCCCTCTACTGCTGCCCACATCCCACCTCCACCATTGCAGCAACCAGCCACATCTCCCCCTGCCAAGTGGCTTCACCAAGCCACAGCCCGAGTCCACCCTCATGCCGTGCCCAGCACAACCAAGGCCAACATACGCACCTGGTCTGTTCATAATTCACGGGGTTTCTCTGAGGCCCGGGCCTGTTGCAATGCTGTGTGACCCATGGGCACTGCCAGGGCCACAGAGCTGGTCCCAAGGAGAGCAGCCAGGGCAGCAAGAGGCACAGGCCACCCCCAGCACCACCACAGAGGGCTGGGCACAAGGCCCAGCTCCACAGACGAGCCTCCCCACCCTCATCCAGCAACAGAGCTGCCATGGCCCACTGGGGAGCCAAACTACACTGGGAAGGTGTCAGCATCCCCAGAAGCTCGGCACTGGGCAGTGCAGTGTGGGGTGGGTGCAGAAGCAGCTCTGCTCTGGAGTCACCTTGCTAAGAATGGCCAAAGCCTCGGTTAGGACCACAACTGAGTTTGGGGAAGGGAGGGAAAAGGATAGAAAACACAGACATGAACATCTCAGGGAAGCACAGAGCTGAAGGCCTGGACGCAGGAGGACACAAGCCACAGCCAGCTGCGGCCAGCACAGCCTCACATGGGCATTGCCAGCGTTCCCACAATGCCAGACCCATCCCCAGCTGGGTGGGCTCTTTCCCTCCTGCCACAGTCCTCAGCCAGGGTGCTGAGATGGAGGCAATGACGTCTGGATGCTGCCATGGCATGGTCAGGCAGCTGAGCACTCCAGACTCTCTTCTGCTGCAGGGACTCCTCTGGACAGGTTCTCGCCTTTCACAGCTTAGGCGCAGAGAAAAACCCGATTTCTCTTTGTCCACAGGCTCCACCTGGGCTGAGGGTTTGTCACTGTGGGCCCTCTTCCTTGGGCAAAGGGTAACATAGATCCAAGTGCCAGCACCCAAAGCCCAACTGCTGTTTCTCAGTCTTGGTTCCCTGGCTACTGGCGCTTGGCTTTGTAGGGGCGGGAGCGTTTCCGGCGGTCCGGCTTCCTCTGCTTGTGCAGGCGGCCAATGCTGACTCCCTGCCGCCGGCGCACGGAGATGTTCTGCTCCACGAGACTGGCCAGCATGCCTGCAGGGAGAGCACACACACAGCCTGGAGTGCTGGGATTACCCATGCCAGAGGGCAGCCCTGCCTCTCTTACTCAGAAACCATCAGTGGGCACCTCGTGGGACTACAAATTGGAAGGAGAAAGCAGAGACCTGTGGCTCCCCAGACTGAGCGTCACCCTGTGCCCCAGGTCTGGTCTAAACAGGGAGAGCCAGGAAGGGTGAGCTGCCCAGGCCCCCAGCTGCTGCTCCATCATGCTCAGTGCAGCTCCCCCAGCTGAAGCCAAACCCTCTGCCCCATGAGCACAGCTCACCTTCCTGGGCCAGCATGGATATGAAGGTACAGATGAACTCATCATAGTTGTGGGTTCTCCTCTGGTCATCGATCTACAAAGAGACAAATCCACAAATAATCCATAAGCGGGGGGCAGGGAGAAGGGAGAGTTCAAGATTAAGAGGGGACAAAGAGCTGGCATGCCTGGCCCAGCCCACAGACTAAGGAGACTGAAGCAGGAAGGGACCCACCTCCCAGCCTACCTTGGGCCACTGCACAACTGGGACTGTTTCCATCCCAGTTCAGATGCCAGCATGTTCCACAAAGGGCAGCTGGGAAGAGGTGAGGGTGGGCAGGGGAGGTATCTGCAGATTCTCCCCTGCTTCCTATCAGTGCTGATGTTCATCCCAGCACTGTATCACCCTTCCCTAGGCTGTCAGTGCTGCCCTGGGGCTGTGATCTGTCCTTGTGAGAGCTCTGCCCCACTGGGCTGTGTGGTAACAGGGAAGAGACTCTGAATGCTCCTCATCACCATTCTCAGCCCTCCCTCCATTTTTACATAAAACCACCCCAGACACCCCAGCTGCCTTTTGGCAGCTAAATCAGCAGTGCAAACAAGCCACCAACACACCTTGAATTTCTTTCTCTTCTCTACCTCCTCCTTCAGGCAGGCCTCGTAGTTTGCAATCTCTGCTTCCACACACTTGAGCAGCGCTAGCAGCTCCTACCAGGATCAAGCAGACCAAACATGAGCACAGATCCAGTCACAGCCTAGGAGCCAGCAGAGTGAGCTGGCAGGTGTTGGTCTCTGTGCTAGGAAAGGGGAGATTCATCAAAGGAAAAACACTCGCCAGGGGAAAACAAACAGATCAGTTCATTGTAGAGCATTCACTATGGCCAGTCCCAGGGGAGGTGGGTTCTGCCCCCAGCCCCATATACCTGGTTTTGGATAGGGAGAAGGGCTGCCTGTGTGCCAGAAAACCCCTCCAGGGCCTGTTTCCCCTCAAAAACAAAATCTGAAGACTTCCCTGTGGAGTAGCAGCTTCTACCCAGCTCTTCTCCAGGGAGCCCTTGGTGCACTTGTGCTGCCTGAGCCTGGTCCTGTCCCTGGCTGGAGGACACAGACAGGCTGTGAAGTTACCAGCAATCTGGGACTTGGGGATGCAGGGTCTCACCAGCCCCAGGCCCAGAGAAGAGCAAAGCAGACTGAACATCTCAGCTGCAGAGACAGGGGCTGTGCCCATTACCAAGGCAAAGATCCCCGAGATGACGCAAGGCACAAAACCTGCACTGCCCTGTGCCTCGAGGCACGGCTGCGACGACACGCGAGGGGACAGCGTGCACATGCGGTTCAGTCACTGCCAGCGCTGCTGCGCCTCCGGGAGAGCTCCACGTTCCCAGGGCTGTCGCAGCACAAAACTCACCTTGGGAGAATACTTTTCCCCCCCAGGGTGATCACTGGTCCTGCCAAGTCCCACCTTCTCTTTGCTGTCACTGGCCTCACTGCCCTCCTTCTCCTCCAGTTTGATCGCAACCGGGGCCTCTTCACCGGGTTTGATGGAAGAGGGGGAGTTTTTCCCATCTACACACAGGGGAAGGAAGTGTTAGGAGCCATCACAAAGGTCTGATATCCACCCCTAAAATGAAAGGACACTGTCCTGTCACCCCAGGCGAGATACCACGCGTCAGGCACCTACCTGCAGCAGCCAGCGGGCAGAACACTCCATCCTCAGTGAGGTGCAGCAGCCCGGAGCTGACGATGGGCCCCAGGTCCCTGACAGCCCGGTTGTAGCGCAGGCAGTCGACGCGCAGCAGCCCGTCCTCCTCGCCGAACAGCACCTTGGAGATGTGGGAGGTGACGGGGCTGGAGGGGCGCGTGGGGTTGGCCGAGCGGATGGGGGAGCGCAGCGGGGAGTTGAAGGCGCTGCCGATCTCGGAGGCCGTGTCCGTGCTCTCGTTGCTGGGGGTGGGAGAGGGCTGGGAGTGGGTGACCACTGCCACAGCAGCACCCCCGCCACTCGTCTTGATGGACAGGGGAATGGAAAGATCCTTTTGAGATTCCTTCAGCTTCTCAGCCAGGACATTGATGGTATTGGGCTGCAGGACAGAGAGTTGGCCATCTGCAGCCCCTGCCACATGCTCTTGCTTCACTTGCCCTTTCCTCTTGTACCTGCCCAGAAACACAGCAGGGAAGGTGAGTAGCTGGTAGGAGGTGGGGGCCCAGCATGGACACTGCCAGCTCTGTGCAGTCCAGGCCGCCTGCTGGGATGAAACAAGGTCTGAAATACTTCCAGGTCACCCCCAGTGCCACCAGCTTCTCTTGCAGCACCCCAGCACCACTGAACCACTAAGTCTCAGGGATCCCTATACTACTGGGGTGCACAGGGTGCTGTAAACCCCCTGCTCTTCTTCCAAAACACTTGCTGTGACCCCAGCTTCCTGGCCTTAGCAGTAGTCCAAGGACATTAACACTGTCACCAGGAACTGAACTGGCAATCAGCACTGTGAAACCAAGGTTCCTCAAAGCCCCGAAGCCTGCTGCCCATACACAGTTACTCTCAGGGCAGCTGAAATTCAGAGCTGGCTGTGAAAAGCTACAAAAGGACTTCACTAAATCCATTGAGTGAAAAGTAAAATGGCAGGTGAAGAGAAGAACAGAACTATCAAGAACTAAGGAAAGAGGTCCGGGAAGTCCTCACTGACGGTTCTGCAAATGTCAGCTCCTGGCCCTCCACCCTCAGCTCAAGCTGTCACCTGATGGCTGAGTTGGTGTTACGAACTTCCTCCTCCTCATCGTCATCATAGTCATCTTCATCGTCCGAGTACTGCTGGTGCTGTCGGACTGGGACCCGGTTGCGACCCACACCTGCTGCAAGGTCTTCCTCCTCCTGCAACACACCACTGCTGAAGGCCTGCTGGCAGCAGGGCAAGGAGGAGGAGCCCAGTGGACTCATTCTTGGTCCAGCCCAACACTCAAAGGACTTGTGTCTTTTGAGAGGAAACAGAGACCCTTCCCCGTTTTTGCTCAGTTTACCCACATTAAGGTTAACCTCCTTTGTCAGGTCAGCCTTTATTTACCCTCTCCCCTCCCAGCCTGGGTTAGTGCTGGGCTAGGCCAGCTGCAAGGCCAGGCCAGCTGATAGCTGTGGTCCCAGAGACGTGAGGGATTGAAGCAAAGAGCTCAGCTTGAATCAGTGTGCTGCTAGCCTGGCACTCCAGCCTACCTGCATGGGGGACTTGGCATAGTTGTGGTTATCCAGGAAGGCTGGCAGTCTCTGCACAATGGGGTTGGGGTTTGCTGGAGGGGCCCCATTGATGCCACTCGCTGTCGTCTTTGGCACCGGTTTGGATTTGCTGGGTGGGCTCTGTGTGGCTGTGGGGTGGCCCTGGCTGGTGGGTTCATCGGTGCCATCTGCCACACAAGCACAGAACAGCCTTTTGTCACCAGCACTGTCACCTCTTACTCACCCAGGTGAGAGAGGAGCGCTTACATTCCTCCAGACCACTACACCCACCTCCAGCTGTCACCGGTATTCCCAAGCTCCAGCCCTCCCACTTTCAAGCTTCCCCTCCCTCCAACAGCCCCCCAGGCACAGAGGCATCACCACACCACAACACAGTGCGCATGGAGCAGGACTTGGGGAAAAGAAAGTGAAGCTGACAATAAAACTCTCCCAAGCTCCAGGTCAGCCAGCTGCTGTCACCACCCTGTGCTCATTCCATGGCAGGCCAGGCTGGTGCAAGGTCCTACCTGGATGAGTGTTCTCTGGAGTCACGGTCTTGCTGCTGGCTGGCTTTGCCTCTTCAGCAGGCTGAGACTCCTGAGACTTCTGGGTCTGGATCAGCTCAGGCTGAGTTACTCGGATAAGCTTGAAAGCAAATGACATAGAAACTGCATTGCTGGACCAGCAATGACCCAAACCACATTCTTCCCACTGAAGCACTGCAGAGCTCATGAGGGTGAGCCAACACCAAGTGCCCAGGCACACAACTGACACAGGTGAGCCACCTCCCTGTGGAGCAGCAACAGCCAAGCAGCGAGGCTGGTTATCTCCTTTTCCCACAAGACTTTTCCCAAGGCCAAACAAAACCCCCAAAACCAGGGCCCTGGCAGCATTAAGCAGATGCCCTGAAAACAGCCTCTTCCACCCACCAGGCTTGCACTCCCTCAGGGCCTGGGCTGTCCTACCTGCTGCAAGGCCTCCAGCACAGTCTGGCGGTTCATCTTCAGGATGTGCAGTTTGGACTCGTACTTCATCCTCCGGTCGGGCACCACGGCCATCAGGTTGAAGCGGATGTCGTGGTAGGGCTCCCTGCAGCAAGGGCAGCGAGCCTCAGCCACGGGATCATGGTGACAGCCCTATCCCCACCTCCTACCCAGGCGTTTAACACCCACACTCCCAAAGCTTCTCCCCAAAACCAAGCCAACCTCATAGTGCCTGAAGAAGCAGTGCAAGGTTGCTTCAGCTAGCACGCAAAACACTCCTCAGAGACACAGGTTGGTTGAGGTGGGAAGGGATCTGTGAGAGTCATCTGCTCCAGTCCCTGTTCCAGCAGCATCACCCAGAGCTGGTCACCAGGACAACATCCTGACAGCTTCTGAGTATCTCCAGAGATGGAGATTCCACAACATCTTTAGGCAACCTGTGCCAGTGCTGTCACCCTCATGCCCAAGCATCCAAGAGGCCCAGCTCAAGACCAGGAGCACAGCTCCTCTTCCTAAGGACTAGAACTAACAGAGACCTAAACCAGGCCACTCTTAACACTGTGCAGCATTTGCAGGGACTCTGCATCACACAGTAAATGCAGCTTCCCTGCATGTTCTGCAGGCAAGAGAAGGCAAGGGGTAGAGCACCTGCACCTCCCCATAGGCAACCTCCACCCCCATTTCCACAACCTGCCACTCAGAAACCACAGTACAAATAATCCAGGGGAATGTGGCAAGGGGCCAGTGCTTGCCCCATGGGCAAGGACATTACCCTGCAGTGGCCAGGCCAATGCGCTCCATGATCACTCTCCTGGCTTTGTCCGTCCATTCCTCGTCATCTGCCCATGGCCCTGTGACAAGACACAGCTGGACTTAGCAAAGCAGGCCATGCTTAACTAAACCACGTACATGAAGCGGGAACCTTACCAAAGGGGCTGACAGACAGAAACCTGGCAGAGACAAATAACTGCCTGAAAGACAGAAGGGAATAACTCAGGCAGCCCAGTGGGATATGTTGGGACCTGGTGCCTCAACATACAGTGGTTATTTGGAACAGGGAGATAAATTCTCCTCGCTATATGAAGTTATTTCAGAGCTGAAGGACCTCATGGCCCTGAGCAAATGGGGAGGAAAATGGCAAGGCTGGAAAAACAAAAGCAATGCATTTAGAAATAACTGCTTTCTAGGCACAGTCCCCAGCACACAAGCTCCACAATGAACTGTCAAAACTCAGGACAAATCTAGGAGCCATTGGAGTGATTCTCCACTAACACCAGTTAACACTAAGAGGAAATGAAAAGTAATGCATTTGGACATACCAGGGTCCTATTCACCTGTGTCAATAAGCAGGGACAGGTGGGCTCTTACCGTGGTCAATGGGATAGACCTTCAGCCCGTCCAGCTCAAAGAGCCGTCCCTTGATGGGGACATAGCTGACAAAATGAAAAGCCTCCATGGTCCGCACTGCGCTGATCCCGTTCTGCTTTTCTGGAAGGTGCCGTGGCTCTGGCCTGTGAGGGCAAGAGGTCATGGAAAGGCTGCCTCCTCCAGAGAGGGGGAGCTGCAGGCACCCCTCACTCACCTGGCATGGCTGTTGTGGGCCTTGGCCAGCTCTGGCGCATTGCCGATGGCATAGCCTTTGCTCTGCAGCCAACAGCAAGAGAGGAGAACAGCTGAGAAGTGACAGGGAACAAACAAAATGCTTCACCCTCCCACCTTCCCACTCCCTCCCTCCATCTACCCACAGGACCAGGACAAAAACCCTCAGGCACACCCTCTGCTCTTCTGAGTTACAGGTAAAGTCCAAGATGAAAAGAGCACACAATTTCTACTGAATAAATTATAGGTGGAAAAAAACAGACTTCACAGCAGCTCTGAAGGGAGAAGAGAGGACTTTTGATTATAGGGAGTAACACGACAGAAGGCTCAGAGCTGTGCTCAGCCTAAAGGGGACCAAGGCTCTGAGCAAGGCAAGGCAGGAATATGAGAGCAAAGAAGCAATCCTGCTGCAGTGTGCAGCCACAGAGGGCAGGGAAGGAGCCAACTCATTAAGAGCATCACCCCAAGAGGCAAAGCCACATGTGCCACCCCTGCACAGCCCTGCCCGATCCTGCCCCTACCTCAGGGCTAAAGCCTTTGGTGAAATCCTTCATGCGGCTCAACGTGGGGCCCAGGTCGACATTGTTGCAGTTCAGGAGGACACTCAGCAGGGCATGGGTGGCACAGGAATTGGGGATCAGCTGGAGAGTAACACAAAGACCAACTTAACCAGCAGGAACAAGGCAGCCTTTCAACAACCACTCAGTGTTGACAACAATCAAATGAAAGCACTGACGAAAGAACCATCACCACTTGTGAAAGAGCAACCCAACCTCAGCTCTCACACGAAGCAGGGAAGTCAGTATCATTTAATGAGCCTCACTGTGCCCCAGGAGCATCTGCTCACAGTGCAGGCCACAGTCTCCCAGCCCTCACTGGATTCCCTCCAACCTGGTGCTCAGAGAAGACACTCCCAGGCCAGAGGAGCGGTCCTCATGACCAGCAAGATCAGTGTAGCCTCTCAGTACCACATTGTTCCCCTGAGGTGTCACAGGAGACACTCCACACACACATTCCCCCCACCTGGAGCCTACCTGGTGAGCAAAGAACATGTTATTGACGATGTCATCATCGATCACCGACGTCTCATCCACCAGCGTGGAGACCTTGCGGCGGGAGCGGCGCTCCTCAATCCACTTGAACAGGAAGATGAACCCATACACAGGGCTGCAGAGAGAAAGCAGCAGCTGCAGCACTTTGGACCAACCACACCACTGGGGCTGCTCTGCCCAGCACCAGAAACCTTCTGTTTCACAGGCAGAGCAAAGAGAGACGAAAAGCAGAACAAGCAGTGCCCTCTTTCTGGACGTGACCATCCCTGCCACAATCCCCCCAGCCTGACACTACTGAGGACACTCCTGCGCTGATGCTCCAGGCTCAGCCAACAATCAAGCTTAAAAGCTTTGGGATTTGACAGGTCTTAAGAGGCTGAAGACAGAGAAATGGGAAATTCCCCTCTGGACACTGACTGACCTGCAGAACAGTGCCTGGCCACTGACTGATGCTCCTTTTATGCTTACCTTGGATTCATTCTTGAAATGAGTTCAGCGACGGCTTTTATGAAGCAACAGCCTCAAAGCCTTTTCACAGCACCAGGACAGGGAGAAAGCTCACACTGCAATCACACCACCTCTCCGTGGTGAGAGGGAGATGAACCCCGTGGAGGATGTCCCCCACCTGCCCCAAACCCGATGAAGCCCTCCATCACCTACAGCCCTGACCTCCATGACAGACAAGCTCACACGGGCCCCTCTGAATGCCTGGCGATGAGTTGCCGGGCCCACAGGCCATTCTGCTTAACAAAACTCACACTCTCAGGCCTCTGACTCACCCTTGGCATTTGCTTTGCAGATCATAAATCTCCTCAACCTGCACTCCCTTGACCCCTGCAAACAAAGGAGAGAAGCTGGTGTAAGGTCCACCAGAAAGGACAGGGTAATGTCAGGCATAAAACCGACTTCCCAGAAAGGTTTCTTGGACTTACCAAAATCTTCAACCAGGAGTGTGAAAAGACCTGAAAGGAACAAAACCAACAGGTTACTTCTGGCTGAAGAGAGCAGAGAGGAAATCTGCTGTCATCATCCCCTGAGAGTCCCACATGGTGCCAAGCCAAGGTGCAGCCAGGAAACCCAGAGCAGAGTGGCACCAGGATCACACAGAGTCCCAGCAGTAGGGCTGTTAAGCTCATGGATGCTCCAACTCCCTTCACTCTCCATCCCCATTGATCATCCTCTTCCTGAACCAACACTTTCCTGCCAGAGCCCAATGCATCCTGACCCACTGCAGATGACCTGCCAAGTGAGCAGCAGCAGCAGCAGAGAGCACCTATATGACACGCACACACGCTTGTAACCAGAGAGAAAAACAGCTGGAGAGATCACAGGGTATTTTAAAAGAAGATCATTTCTGTTCTTGTTAGTGAAAGCCAGTGAGGGGAAAACCCAGACCACAGCAACAGGGCTGCAGGGAAATCTGAGCATTGAAAGGCTCATCTTCATCTCCCTGTCTCTTTGGGGGAACCAAATCCAACAGCCTGTCTCCAGTGACTACAAAATCCAGGAGGACATAACCAGGGATACAGAGACAACAGCAAGAGAATAAGGATTATCAGACATCAGCAACTGAGCAGCAGCTGCCACTCTGATGCCGAAGCAAGGCAGTGAGCCCAATTTCCAGGCAGTCACTGCACATGGAGCTAGCAGGTTCGAGACTGGAATAACAAATCTGCTGTTTTAGCTCCCTTATAAAGGCTGCTGAAAGCCTGGGAGGAAGTCCAGGGAATACCAATAAGAAGGATTAAATCCTGAGAAACATCCCTGTAAGCAACGGATTTAAGGACCCTGATGCGTGTGGCTCAATTAAGCAGAGCCCAAGGGGCTTCCACACCAAAGTTAAAATGATTAAAACAGGGAGGAAACTCCTGGGAGCAAAAAGTCTTCATTAATTTAGCAGAAGACATTGTATTTCTTACAGAATTGCCAGTGAGAAGAAATATGCTGTGGAAACAACATGCATCAAAGCAGTGGGAGCCTGCTGACTGTGCCAGGCTCCAAACCCCAGCACCCTCCTGGGCCCTTCCAACCCCACTTTTTTCTCTGATATATTTCAGTATGTTGTATTATCTCAGCATCCACCAAAGGCACAGTCCTGCTGCTGACACCTCTCCTGGAATGCTCAAACACCCATCCCAAATTATATGGCTGGGCTGGGACACAGTCTCACATGCAGAGGCACACCTAACTCTATGCCAGCAGCCTGGATGCTCCCAGGCTCTCCTCCCCACCCAGCAGCCAGCCCAAACCTGGATCTATCAATCCTTCCTGACCAGTAAAGCACCCAGAGATTGCATCCCCAGCCCCATGGCAAGAGCCAGTGGGAAGATATTCAGCTTACAGGATGTGCTGAAAGCGGAGAGCAGCACCTGGGTCACTCCTGGTATCTGTGCCAGCTGCCTCCCCTGAATCCAAACTGCCACATACCCAAAAAAACCTGCCTCTGCCCAGAAAATAACCTTCCCCCCAGCTGTGAGAATCCAAACCATGTCCTGAGACTTCCTGCCATGATGGGAATGATTTCAGCATTTTCCAAGTGCCAGTAAAGGGAATAAAGAGCAGCAAAACTGGGGGTGATTGGGATACCAGACAGAACCTTGTGCAGGAGACAAGTGTAACTCCAGAGGTCACGTTTCCTCACTCACAGCCCCAGTAACTCAGCACCCCATCCTAGAGAGCAGCTCCCAGCCTTCCTTCCACAGGACAACCCCATTCCACACTACAGCAACTCAGAGGCTTAAAACAACATTCAGACAATGCCCCAGCAAATACCAGCTTTGGCCCTCAAATCCCAGCCCACGGAGCAACTCCGGGACTCCGCCACAGAATCCACCTTCAAGGCAGGGGGAAGGGGACACCTGTGACCGTCCTGCTCCCGCTTTCTCCATTCCGGGCTCTTCAGCACCTCTCCTGCTCTCCTGCTCTGGGCCGGCACCCCACATCTCAAACCCCCAACTTCACCTGTACACCCCACCGCCCCAGAATTCCACCGGTACACCCACACCCCCACAACCTCACCCATGCACCCCACAGCCTCAGCCCCCCAAAACTCCACCTGCACAGCCCATACCCGCAGCCCCCCCAACTTTACCTGTTCACCTTCCATCCCCAGTCTCCCTCCAAAACTCCACCTCTGCACCACACATCCCACCCTGCAAAACCCCACACGCCCAGCCTGCTCCTTGCAGCCCCCTGACCCGTCCCCCCAGGCCAGGCCCCGCTCCCCGTGCGTCCCTCAAGCCGCCTCGCCGCCCCGCCCGCGCCTACGCCCGCCCCCAGCCCCGCCCCCGGCGCGGTGCCGAGCCCCGCTCACCGGGGTCGCTCTCCAGCTCCAGCCAGCCCTTATTCATCTTCCCGCGGGCCGGGCCGCGCCGCCATGTCCGGCCCCACTACAGCGCCCGCCGTCGCTCGCCCCTCTGCGTCATGGCGCGGTGACGTCACGCGGCCGCGACACGTGGCCCCGCGCGGCTCCATGGGGGGCGGGGGCGGCGCGCAGGCCGCGGGCAGGGCCCGGGCTCCCGGGATCCCGGGATTCCCTGGAAGCTGCTCCTCTGGGGAATGCCGAGTGCTCTGCTCTGGGGCAGGAAGCATGGATGTGTGGAGTTTATTGCCCCTAAAGCAATAGGGCTCGTCACATGTCACTCCTCTGTGCTTTCTGGTGACTGACTCCCAGCCTCTCTTCTCTCCCTCCCCTCTCTCTGTGCTGCCACTTCCCTTCATTGTCTGCGGAATTTAGCTGATGGCACGTGCTCGGGAGCTTTACGCCTGCAATTCTCTAGGCATTGTGGTACTTGAATACTTTTTTAGTTGTGGCCCTGCACCTTCGAGGACGATCTGCTCATTGTAACGCTTCCAGCACTGCTGAGGGCAGAGGCCTGCACCAGAGCTGGCAACACGCAGGGCTGCTGGATGGAGGCCATGGCCAGTGCTCCCAACAGGGTCTCTGCAAATGTGTGTCGGGCGGAAAGAAACAGCAAGAATAATGAATGATGTGGGCCCATCTGCCTGGTGGGGTTTTGTTGTTGTTTTCTTTGTCTGTGGTGTGATTTGAGAAGGATGATGATGATGATGATGATGATGATGATGATGATGATGATGATGATGGGGCTCAGGCTCAGCAGCCTGGGCTGCCCTGTTGATGAGGGGCTGCAGTGAGGGGCTGTGCTGCCCAGTGTCTCCTCCCAAGCAACTGGAGACAGGATGAGAGGGACACAGTCTTAAGCTGCACCAGGGGAGGTTCATGTTGGACATCAGGAAGAATTTCCTCACAGGAAGGGTGCTTAGACATTGGAATGGGCTGGCCAGGCAGATGTGGAGTCCCTGTCCCTGGAGGTGTTTGAGGACAGGCTGGCTGTGGCACTCAGTGCCACAGTCTGCTAACATCGTGGGTTGGGTCATGGGTTGGACTCGCTGATCTCAGGGGTCTCTTCCAACCCAGTCGATTCTGTGATTGTGTGTGGAGGTGTGAGGGCTGCTGGTGATGCTGGGGCCAGCCCTGACCTGGCCAGCAGCTCCACTTTCACAGCCCTGGAGGCTGGAAGGCTCCCAGGGCGAGCGTCCCCTGCGCTGCACTTCCTTAGGAAGTGGGATAGAAATAGGAGTGGGACGGGCGGCTGTGCCTGTCCCTCCTCCATGGCTTTGTTCTGCGGCCGTTCCCACGCACACCCCGGCCCCCACCCTGCCCCTGGGACAGTGCCAGGCCCAGGTAGGGCTCACTCCTCTCTGCAGAGACCGAGGTGCACGGAGCTGGACCTGCCCAGGGATGGTGTCTCCTGCCCCCCAAGTGCATGAGGGTGTGTTCGTGGTTGTTCAGCCCCTGGAAGTTTCTAGGGACACGGGTTGCCTCGGCTGGCTGGTGATCACCAGAGACAAGGCTGAAGAGAACAGAATGCTGCATGCAGCCCTGACAAAATCTCACCAGCTCCAGCCTTGGTGGTAAATCTACCCAGGAGGACCAGGCACAGCCACCCCAGAGATTTAGTGTGAGCAGGGACAAACAGTCCCCCAAAAGGGGGGACTCTTTGGGGCACTGTTTGCTTCTGGTCTCTGTTTCAGCTCAGTTTGAAGCATTGCTGACCCTGGTGCCACCTCCAGCCTCTCACAGCTCACCTCAGGGCCAGGTCCCACACCCAGCAGAGCCCTCAGGCCCCCTCTTGCTGCCTCCCCCAAAATGAGCAGCCCAGCCCCTGCCCTGCAGAGGCAGAGGGGTGCAGGCGTTCCAGCACGGGTCAGTGCAGGCACTGCAGAGCTGTTTAATCCAGGCCCTGAGGAATCAGACTCCTGTCTCATTTCTGGCTTTTCACCCAGGTCCCTCCTTGTCTCTGCTTGTTGCCTGTTGTTCTCCTGTGCCCCCCAGGCACAGGATTATCCAAATCCACGTGCTTGGCTCCCCTCTGGCCCCATAAATCAGTGCTACCAGCACCACTCCCCTCCCTGCAGGACATGTCCCAGCCTGCCAGCCTCACCGCAGCTCTCCCATCCCAGGAGACGCATGGAGCTTGCAGGAGAGGTGGGACAGGAGCTGGAGAAGGGGGCCAGGACCCCCAGCCCGTCTCTGTGGGATGGAGCAGTGCTGCCAAGGGACTTTGCTCCCGGGGAGCCGCTGCTGCAGCACAAACACACTCAGGGAGATGATATCACGACCTGGCTTTGTGTGAGCTATTTAGGGCCTTTTAATTATTATTATTATTATTATTTTTCTTTCCCGTTCCTCCAGCTCTGAACAATGCCCGTCCCAGCGGGGCCGTGGTTCACACCATTGTGTGGGGCTGCCCTGCCTCAGGAAGGGGCAGATCTTTATCACCCCGGGCTGACCGTGAGTGAGCTCATGTCGGGTGAAGAAAGCAAGGAACACCTTGCTGGCAGGCTGGAGGTGCCCTCCATGCACCCACCCCCAACCCCTGCCTTTGGAGGCGGCCCTGGGTGCTGGTTTAGCTCCACCAGGCAGCAGGAGCCCACCCAAACCAGCCATGTCCCACTCAGCCCTGCAGGGCCACCAACCAGCATAAACCACCCCAGCTGTGGTGCAGCCCCCCAAACTGTGCTGGGGCTGCCTTCTGCCTGTCCCTGCTCCCACCTGGGCACAGTGACAGCGTGGCATCAGTGCCTCTCCCAGTGTTTACCCAGAAACAGGTCCAACCTGCCCACAGCTGTTTGCTTTTCTCCCCAGCCCTGTCCAGCCCTAAAACTGTGGGGATGGGGCAAACAGAGGGGAAGTGGGGAGCTGCACCCAGGAACAGACTGGCACTGCTGAGCGTGTCCCACTGCAAAGGGAAGGTAGGAAAGAGCCCTGTCCCCCAGGGTATGCCCTGGGTGGCACGCACAGCTCTGGCTCCCCAGGCACAGCAGGTGACAGGGTTCCTCCTGCACACAGAGGCTTTTTGGGATGATGCTGGTTTTCCCCCCCATAGGAGCAGGCATCATCTTCCCCAGGCTCTGTGCTGGTGTGGAAAGAGCCTGGAACCATCAACCGCTCCCCACAGCACCACACTCGGCCCTGTTGTTCACAGAGGGATCCAGCCAGCATCTGGGTGACAGCGTGGCCTGGGTGGCACTGTGCCACTGTGCCCCAACCCACCCAGAGACTATGGCCCCCACCTCCTACATCACCTGCAAGAGCAAGAGGGGCCAACGTGTCCCCACCTCACCTGTTTGTGAGGGGACCCTGCAGCCACTGAGGGTGACAGGGACTGCCCATTCACTCTGGCCAGGGGAACAAGGCTGGCAGCACTGCAAGCCACCCACCAGGGTAAGAGGGCCCTGGGGCCACCAGCAGCACAGGGAGCTGGTACTTGCCCACGGCTGCCCCATGTCCATTACCCTGTCCTCTCTAAGTGGCCGGTGCTTGCCGGGGCACACGGTTCCTCTCGCTGTGGGGTTTGGCCGTCCGTCCCTTCTTGGCCACATCCACGCCAGCCAGGACTAGCTTGGCCTGGGCCAGTTTGCTCTTGCGGTGGTGGGGGCGGCTGCTGCACCAGAGACGGGCACAGTACTCCTCCACCCGCCGTGGGTTTTGGGAGCTGATGAGGTGCATGATGTCCTTGAACCAGGTTTTGGGAGCCTGTGGCACCAGCCGGGGCTCGGGGCAGAGCAGGTGTGGGAGCTCATCCCCTCGCCCCTGGGGGAAGGTGTGTGCCAACTGCTCGCTGGTGATCACCTCCAGGGCAGTCTTGGCCACTGTCTGGGTGAAGCCGTGCTCCAGCGTTTTGCAGTAGTAGATGCCAGCGTCGTGCCGGTGCAGCTGGCGGAAAAGCAGCCCGTGCTCTGTCTGCAGAATCCGCTCGTCCGTCTTCACCTGTCAGCCACCACGAGATTGGGAGGGTTCAGGTCTGGCCCCACATCCCTCCCGTGTCCCCATAAGGGGAGCAGGTGCAAGGGAGCCTCACCTCGTCCCGCTGCTCGTCTGGGGGCCTCTGGACAAACCACTGCACGCTGGCCTGCGGGGACCGGGGCACGCACTCCAGGAAGGTGCTGTTGTTCTCTGCCCCATAAAGCACCTTCTCCTCAACGCTCTCAAAATCATCCACTAGGGCAAAGGCAAGCACAGGCTCAGAGGGAGGGCAGAGCCAGGCTTACACCTGCCCGGGTGTCAGTCCCCCTCAGCCACCGTGTGGCTTCATCCCCTTCTCCCAGTGGACAGACCCAGCCCCAGCAGCGCCCACCTTCTCTTGGGGCATGCCCTGGTCTATGAGATGAGGAGATGAGAGTGACCACAGGGAATGGCCACAAGCCCCTCTGTGTGCTGGGGCTGTGCATGTCAGGACACCTTGGAGCACCTGGAGGGGCTCCTCAGCCCTGCGGGCTCCCCAGTCTCTCACCGGTGAGGTTCTGGTCCAGACACTGGTGTGCAGGGTTGCCGTGGCGGGCGTCCCGGCGGCGATGGCGGCGCTTGCCAGAGGGCTGGTAGTGGGTGCAGGCGGTGCCATCCCAGGCACAGTAGGGATCCCTGGCCAGGCAGCACTCGGCACAAGCAGTGCCATAGGACTCACACTGGTGCAGCCGTACCTGGGCCACCCCCAGGCTGGAGCCCACATAGAGCGTTTGCTGAGGGAACAGCACCAAGGTGGTGATTTTGGCATCCCCCACGGGCTTGGTGCCTGGGGGGCCAGCCAGGACACCCCAGGACAAACGTCACATGGCTTTAAGAGGCTGGTGACCACAGCTGATCACCTGCACAGTCCCCAGCCCCGTGGCCAAGCCATGTTTGTACTCACACGCTTGACAGAGATCTCCCTCTGGGTGATGGGCACAGGCATCTGCAGGGGAGCAGAGTGGGCATCAGGTTGGCATAATCCTCACCACAGACACCCCGACTCATTCAGAGCTACCAGGGCTTGGCGCAGCATCAGCAATGTTTTGGGGAGGGTGAAAATACCTCCAGCCACCCTCTGCCCTCACAACCCTGAGACCATCCAGTGATCAACAGTGCAGTGACACCCTGAGCCTCCACGCCCACGTGTCCCCAACCTGAGCCCACCCCACTGCTCCCTCCCTTGCAAGTGGGGCAGTAAATGTCACCTTAAAAACCTGCAGCTCCTCCAGGATGACTTCTTCAGTCATGGCTGAGCTCGTCTTCTGCATGACCACCACCTTCAGCACTGAGCCAGCATCTGGGGGCCGAGGAGGATGGAAGTGTGAGAACCCTGCATCACACACCCCAGGGGCGTGCCCCTAGCTCTGGGGCTCCTTCCTGCACTCTGCTCCTGCTGCTCACCTGTCCCAAGGAAGAGGATGTCATGCTGCCCGTCCTCAGCCTCCACCCTGTCCACCACGAGCTGGCGCAGCCGGTGGGGCAGGTTGGTCTTCACGAGGAGGGGCCGGCGGTGCCGGGGGTACACGGGCTTGTGCATGAGGGGGTGAGCGCGGGCGAAGTGCAGCACCTCGTCAGGGAAGTCCTTGGTGGTGCCGTACTGCCGCCGGGGCTGGTTGGTGGTCTTGCTGGGACACTGCAGGGACAAAAGGGACCAGCTCAGCCCAGCCACCCCAGCACCCATCCCTCCTTCCCCCTCCATCACCCCTCAGAGCTGGTTTGGGTCCCTCTCTTCCTTCCACTTTGGAATCCATCTTTTCCACCCCTTTGCCAGACCTTGACAAACCACCACCTCTCCCCACCATCACCCCCAGAAGAGCAGCTGGAGGAGCAGAGGGGACCTGGAGCTCCAGGGAGTCACTCACCACGCCTGGCCGTGGGTAGGGCACCTTGCCCTCATAGGCACCCCACTGGTGATGGGGGCTCTCCCGGTGGGCGAAGGGCCCGTTGAAGACCTCCCGGATGTCGGCCATGCGGTACACACAGACAGCAGAGCCCCGGAACACGTGGCTGCAAGGGAACAGAGAGTGGCTTGAGCAGAGCCACGCTTGGCGCTGCTGGCAGTGGGAGCACTGACAACCCTGTACAGACCAGGGGAGCAGCCACCAGCCTTGGTGACAGTGACAGGGCAGGTCATGGGCAGCTGCAGCTGGACATCCCCAGAGGCTGGAGCTGGACCACTCACCTGACGGTGCTGAAAAGGGCATAGATCTCTGGGCTCTTCCCATCCTTTGTCCTCAGCAAGAAGACATCCTCTGGAAATGAAAGCATGGGTTTTTTCCTGGAATCCAACTAAGTGAGTAGCCATCAACTAAGTGACTTGACCCAGAGAGGTACAGCTCCATGCACCCCTTACCCAGCTCATCAAAGTAGGTGTCAATGCTACCAGGACCGGGGACAGAGCACACCAGCCGGGCTTTGTTGAAGGTACTCCACTTGTTGACCAGCACCCTCTGGCCACCAGCATCATTCTGCAGGGACAGGGAGCATCACACATCATCATCACATTCTGTTCTGCTGTGACTTAGTGCATCCCTGTCTCCCACAGTCCCCACCAGCATCTTACCACGCAGACACGCCCCACACGGCTGACAATGCTGTGCTCCTTGCTGTCTGCCTCCACCACCTTCTCCGTGAAGAAGAAATAGGCTTTGTCATTGTCCCGGTCATCGTTGTCTGGGATCAAGTGGGCTGCCACAAATTTGGGATCTACAAGCAAGAGCCAGCCCTGTCAGGTGGGAAGAGAGGGCACAGCCACCACCTCGGGACCCCCACACCATACTGGGGCTGGATGCCAGCTAGGAGCACCCCCAGACCTTGCTGTCCTGGTGCCTCTCCCTGCTCTTAGCTGGCATGGGGGATGCTGCACCATGGCCACAGGTGCTCTGGCCACCACAAGGTTTGTGGTCCCTGGCATTAGCCCTGCTGAGGGGAATGGGGGGGCAGAGGGAAGCTGTTACCGTTGAGTAAGCGCTGGTCCACCTCTGTGCGCAGGGCGGAGCGGGTCCCCATGCTGCGGAAAACACCGGGATCGCGTCCCAGGAAATCTGCGGTGAGGCCGGCGTACAGCTCCCCACCTGCAAAAACACCCAGCTGGCTGGCACGGGGACCATCCCTGGCACACACCCCAGAGGCTCCCAGATCCCAAGGAAGACAACCCACCGATGATGGTGCTGGCAAAAGCACGGCTGGGCTCGTGCGGGCACCTGCCCCGGCCGCTCTCCACGCTGGCAGGGTCCAGGCTGAAGGTGTGCTGGGGAGGGGAGCAGGCAGGTGAGCCCCAGGCAGTGTCTCGGCACGCAGGGGCCAGCTCTGGTCCCTGCCCGACTTGCACCTCACTCGGTGCACCCAAAGGACCATCTGGAAGCAGGATCCATGCTTTTTGAGGCAAGATTGACCCCATGAGGGCACACAGCAGCTGGACCTGCCAGCCCCATTGCTTGCTTGCTTGCCTCATCAGAGTCATCATGGTACAGGCAGGGCTCCCACTGCCCAGACAGGGCCAGCCTGTGAGGAGGGCTCTGAGGGGTGTCCTGCCATTCTACCCCAGCCAACTTGATTTATGAGCAGTGAGCTGGGAGAGGAGAAAATGCCATCCTCTGCCTCAGCCCCTGGCAGGACACCAGCTCCTGGGGACATGTCTATAAAGGGGATGCAAGGCCAGACAGGTGGGAAAGCTGGACAGGGGTAGCAGAAGGACAAAGGGACAACAAGGAGCTGGTTCCTGACACTGCCCCCCAGCAGTATTCAGGATAGAGCAAACTTCACATCCAGCACCCCCATGCAGTCCCAAGGCCCCTCAGGAGAGAGGCAGGCAATGGGGATCTACCTTCCAGAGGTGTCCTGCTGGGGATGCTGCCCTACCTCGCCACGGTGCCCCACGTAGATGAAGGTGCACATGGGGTGGAAGGCGCCTGTCCCACAGGCCAGCAGGTGTGTCCGGTTGTAGGGATGCAGCACACGGACATAGTTGGCACAGTCAGTCTGGGGGAGAGGAAGGGTCACAGGTATCGTTGCCTTGCCCATCCCCAGCCCCCTGCCTCTTCCTGGGACCCTAGGACAGTGGGTAAGCCCCAGCCCAGGTTCCCTGGGCTCCTCCCACATTCCTTGCCTCCAGCCTGGTGCCCGGGATCTGGGGTGGCAGCTTGTGCCCACTGACAGGGCTTGTATGGACTTCATCTGGGTGGTCCCCAGCCTATTGCAAAATGACAGGGCTTTTTACTGGTCCTCCTGCTGCCAAGAGCATCCCAGGGGATCCACACGGGATCCAGATGTCACCTGGTTATCTCCTGCCTACAGGCACCTGTGCACTCACCCTGTCACACAGTCCACACTAGCCAGGGGAGCAATGTCACCTGCCCTGCAAGCTCCAAACCCTGCCCCAAACCCCTGGCGCCCAGGACGTGACCAGATGCAGGGACATCCTTCCCCGTCATGTTCCTGCTTACGCCAGGGATGAAACAAAAGGAGGAAACAGCAGAGACAGAGACAGACCCACAGGCATCCTGGGATGCCTCCAGAACAGCCCTGCTCACTGCTGTCTGGAATTGTCCCCTTCTCTGGGGGACAGCAGCAATGACACCCCCAGGGCTGGAGACCTGCCACCTCTGACTTTGTGCTTTCTCTCCTGGCAGTTCCCATTGGAAAAGGGCTCCCATCCTTCTCCACCGTTAGCTTGGCAGCTCCCCCTGGCCAGCGCCAGCCCTGCCTGCCCTCCATTGTCCCCTCCACAGCAGGATGCGAGGCCCCTCATCTGCTGGGAACACCGCTGACGAGCCGCCCCGGGGGTTCCCAGCCTCCTGCTGTTTATTTTCCCTTTGCAAAGAGCCTCTAAAATAGCAAGTGAAAAAAAATATATGTTCAAGAAAAATAAAAAGTTGAGCCTGCCCTGGCTTGGATCTGTCGGTGAGGGCCGGTAAAATAAACACAGAGAGCAGAACGGGGACTCCTGGGAGCAATTTGTCTGGGCCAGGGGAGCCTTGGGGACTTTCTCCCCGCCACAGTCCTGTTTCATATCGGGGAAGGGGGATGCAAAGAGGGGTAAGGTTTAGGGAACAAGGTCACCAAACCTGAACCAGTTACAGATTTCCCACCATCAGGGACAGCCAGGATGGGCCAGGCAGTGTTGCTGGAGTCTGGAGCACAGCGTGGGGGGTTTGGTCCCTCTAAGCTCAGGTCCAGAGCCCAGCTATCCCTGCCTGCTCATGCAGCCACGTTGGGACACACTGGCCACTGCTCTGTGGCCACAGGGCTGAGCAGAGCCATTGAGACAGGATTTCCAGAGCCTGGAGCAAGCCTCTTGCCTGGCCAGGATTGGCAACAGACTCCCTGCCTCGGTTTCCCTCATGCACCAGGATTAACTGGCCCCTGAGCCCCAGGGGGCCATCCCTGGCTGGTGACATGGCACAGCCCCAGCATGGGGAGCCATCTGGCACAAGGGGACACCCTAGCTCAGAGCAGAGCACACATGGGGAGAGACTCACCCCTGGGTCCTTCCCCTTCCGAAAACACTCCTCCGTCTGCCCAGGGCGGGGTGGCCAATAGATCTGGAACACAAAGGGTCTGTTGGAGCAGGGAGGGGGGACCCAGCCATACAAATCCACATCCCCAGGCTGCCAGTGGCAGGGGGATGGAGAGGGGGATGGAGAGGGGGATGGAGAAAGGAACAGAGAGAAGGACCACAGCTCCCTGGAGCCCACCCAACCCAGGACTCCCACCCTACAACCCCGAGCAGGACCCTTCCTCCTGGGGAGATGCATCCTGGCAGTCCCAGCCCACAGCTGGGCAGGATTTGGGTGGTCGTGCTGGGGATGGCTGGAGCTGGCCTGGAAGGGGGTGGGCTTGTGGGTGGCGCAGGGAAAGGGTGCCCAGGGGACAGCAGGAGTGATGGAGTCCATGTCCCCCACAGCCTTTAGCAGCTCTTGGACCAAGGGCAGCTTGGGTACACAAGCCCTTGACCCCACTGCAGTGACCCAGCACACCGAGGGGCACTTAATTTCCTCCTCCTCTTTCTTCGGCTAGAAACAGCCCAGAGCCATGTTTGAAAAACAAAAAGTCAAAGTGGAGAGGGTGAAAGAGGAGGGGAGCCACCACCCAGCACCATCATTCTAGTCCATCACTTCTCCCACCAAGGAACCAGGAGAGATCTGGGGCTTTGCCAGGTGAACCCTGGCACAATTTCTTTTAGCTCCTTGTCTCTTCAGGCTTTCAGCTGAGTATTTGGTCTGTGAAGGGGATGCCCAGATGGGGATGAGCAGCAGTCAATCTCCCAATGGCAGTTTTTCAGAAGAGTGGGGTCCAAAACACTGCTCAGTACCCAGGAATCACTGGTAAGCTGCACTACCAGTCTCCTAGGCTGATGATCATGATTAATTGCCAGCTAATTTCCCTCCAGCCACCACAGCCAGCCTGCCCTTGCCAGGCACTACAAGTTTATGGAATAATTTTGAGGCACTTGAGATGAGGCCATTCCCAGGTCAGGTCTTATTTCAGAGTGACTTTGCCTGGCTCAGTTGAGCACCAACCAGTCCATGGGGGGCCAGGGTGGGGACAGAGACCCCAGGATGCTCAGCAGCACTCAGCTCACCTCCTTGGCATCTGCACTGGCCCCGTCCAGGAGTAGGGAGTAGAGCACATCCTTCCCCCCGATGAAGAGCCGGTCACGGTACTCATCCAGGTAGAGGGAGCGGAAGCCCAGGAAGCCGCGCTGACCAAAGAAGAGGACGGAGCGGTTGGTGCCTAAAAGCTCTGCCAGGAAGAGATGAAAGCATCAGCAGAAGCCATCCCAGCCCCAAGGGTTCCTCTGAGCTGCTGCTTCTGAGTATCATGGAGCTGTCAGCAGAGCTGCTCACAGCCACTCCAGACCGCAGCATGTGTCTCCATCCCTTCCTGGAGGCATGCACATCCCAGCCTCCACCTGGCTGGAGTGCTGCTCTCCCTGCCAGCCAGGACACGGCTGCAGAGCCAACAAGCAGCAGGGTCCCGGGCAAGGTTGCTGCCCCCAGCAAGGTTTGGCTGAACCACCCCAGACTCCTCCTGCAGCCATGCCACAGCAAGCTGGGCTGTGCCATCAGCCCCAGGCAGGACTCATGCAGAGCTGAGATGGTGGCAAGACCAGACACGGGGTGGGTGGAAAGCAGGTCCTGCCCCTGCTGGGTGCCAGCCAAGGACACAATAGCAGGCACCCAGCCAGTGCCATGGGGAAACTGCCACACAAAGCCCGCTGCTGCCACTGCCACCAGAACTCACTAACAGGGAGGCTTCTTCCATGGCACAGACAAGGCACTTGGGGAGAGGCACCAGCATAGGGGCATCCCAGGGATGGACAAGCTGCATCGCTGGGATGGACATCACATCCCAAAGCAACAGAGTCTGACAGTCAAAGCCACCAGAGTAGGTCCGAACCTGAATCTCGTGGGATGCCAAGGGGCCCTCACAGTGACCATGACACGGGGGCAGTGGCTCAGCTGGTTTCCAGTGGGAAATTGCTTTCAGGGTCATCAAGCCGGCACGGTGGCGCCCACACAGCTGCCACAGCTGCCAGAGGGAGAGGGCCAGAGGGAATGGCTCAGCTTCACATCCCGACCCCAGGCCTGGCCACTGTGACTGCCAGACAGAGAAGGAGGAGGAGGAGGACAAAGCACCATTGATGAGCACAGCTCTGTCCCCAAACACCCTGCAGCCCGGAAGACTGCCAGCCACTGCTGCTGACCCCAGGGAAACACCCAACCCGAGCATCTCCCACATGTCCCCATATGAGGGGAGGTGGTGTTGGGACAAATCCAGTTGCCACAGGTCAGGACACTGGGGTACCGAGTCCTGCTCTTGCTGAGGGGACATTTGTCACTTCCAGCAAGGAGGTGGCCAGTGACATAATGCCCCATCCTGATGGGAAATGCCTCTTCTAGGCCCTGCAAGGGAGACAAGGTCCATCCCCAGCAGGGGACAACAGACACCTTCACCCCATCACACATCCTGTCCCTGCTCAAGGGCACTCCCAGTGCCCTAACTGGTGATGCCAGTGGCACGGAGGACACAGCCCCAGCGGCTCCATCCTCACGGGGAAGATCTCTGTGCTTGCAAGCAGAGCTGGCTCCAGGCACTGGTGGCTCCTCCACCCAGTCTGGTACCCTCCTCCCTGTGTCCTCCCAGCATCAGGTCCTCCCATATCGCCGGGTTCAGCCCAGGAAAACACTGTCGTCTCCTTCTATTCTTGCCCAGCAATAATATTTTCCCAGCTCAGAACAACACTGGCAAAGTCAGCGGGCTCCTTTTATTGTTTCAGGCAAGGCTTCCCCTTCTCCCCCAGACCTGTGGAATTCCTCCTGCGCCTCGGGTTACACTGGCTCAGGGCGCCTTCCTCTTCAGCTCCCCAGGGAACAGCCCCTTGCCATGCCCCATCCATCCCTGGGACAGCTTCACCCAAGGGTGGGGCTCCCACGGGAGCCATCCCCCAAGTGGGGGTCCCTCGGGAGGGACAGCAAAGAGCACAGGGCAATGCTTCTGGTCCACACAACAGCAAAATGCTGTCTCCCCTCTTACATGAGCCACTGCTGGAAGTCGAAACAAAAGGAAAAGAGCGGCTTGAAGCGTGAGGGAGAGCTGTGTACATGGCCACCCCTGCACCCACAGCACAACGCCTGTCCCTGTCACCCCCCAAAGTCACCTCACAGCCAGAGCCACCAGCCATGCAGAGCCCGGGTCCAGGAGCTCTGCACAAACAGCTTAAGCTCACCAGAGTTTTAATTTCAGAGGTTCTAATGTCTTTAATTGAAATTTTCTTTTTTTTTCCTTCCCCCGGGGAGAAGGCGGTGGCAGAATTTGTTTCATGGGAAATTTCAGTTTCTGTTTCCAATTTGGAAGACGAACGGAATAATCAGCTTAAGGGGAAAAAAAAAAAAAAAAAAAAAAAAAAAGCACGCTTCCAAAGGTGGCTCGCTCCCCGTGGGAGGCTGAGGAGCTTCCACCCCGCCCCGGGCAGCTCCTCGCACCTGGGAAACGGCTCCGCACGGCTGGACTTTGTGCTGGAGTGAATCAGACACTGAGCCAGACCCTGAGCCCCACGATTCACCCGTGCTGAGACCCCAAATCTCCTCACCCTGCTGCCAAGCCCAACCTGAGGACGACCGGACCGCATCAAGGGGCAGAGCCGTGAGCCATCCCGGGCTCCCAGGATCAGGGGACAGGGGTACTGCGTGCCTCAGGTTCCCGTTCAACAGAGAGGCAGCCCCTGGGGCCACTTGCTGTGCCCCAGGGCAGAGCAAGGGATGCAGCCAGACCCGGGAACCCCTAGCCCAGGCAGCACAGAGCAGACTTTCCCTGGCACTGCCGCTTCCGAAGCTCGGGAAGTGCTGGGCTGCCCGGGCCTTTCGCCTTTCTGGGAAGGGGAAAGATATACATCATGCAATTTATTTTATGTTAATTTTTTTAGAGCACGTTCATTGCTTTGAGGCCAGGAGGAGACTGGGGCGCTCCAGGCTCTGTCAAGTTTGGCTGGAACAGCCCATGGATTAGGTTGGCAGAGCGGAGGATGCGGCGAGCCAGAGCAGGATCACAAGGAAAGTTTTAATTAAAACCAAGCACTGCCCCCGCAGCCCCCGAGGGGCCCCGGCACCCCAGCACCGCACCCCAGCGCGACGGGGCTCGGAGGGTGCAGCCCGGGGGCAACGTCACCCAGCCGAGGGCAGGAGGCTGAGCACCCACCACGCCAGGACCACCCACGCACCGCAGCACCCACCCAGCACACGAGCCAAAGCGTGCCGGGGCCAGGACACCGCCGTGCCTCAGTTTCCCCGCACTCCGCGTGGGACACGATCCCCCCGGGAAGCGGCGGGGCTGGCGCGGAGCCCGGCGGCACAGCCCCTGTCCCCGTCACCGGCTCCCCTCTTCCTCCTCCTTCTCCTCGAGGGGCTCCTACGTCCCGCGTGGGGAGCGGAGGGTGCCGGGCAGCCACCCCCGAACACCCCAGCGCAGCCCGAGCCCCCAGCACAATTTGCCCATCAACCGCCCCAAAGAAACCCCGCACTTCGGGTGCAGCTCCCGCAGCTGAGGCTCCCCAAGCCCCCACCCGGCCCCCGGAGAGGAGACCCTGAGGACACCCCTCCGTGGCCAGCCCTCCCGTCCCGCAGCAGGTGCCCCCGGCCCGGCTCACCGCGGTAGGACAGGCGGATCCGGGGCAGGCTGTGCCCCGCCGCCCAGAGCCAGCACAGCGCCAGCGACACCGACACCGCCACCGCCGCCCGCATCCCGCCGCCGCGCCCTCGGCCCTCGGTGGCACCGAGCTTTTATGGGACCGATATCCGACCGCCCCCGGCCCGCCCCGGCCCGCCCCCGCCATACCCCAGCCCTGGGCGGCGGGGATGCGCGGGGGGACGGCCCCATCTCCCGGGGGAGCCTGAGAACTCCGCGCATCCCCAAAGTGTCCCCTGCCAGCAACGCTTTAGACGTTACTGAAGTCCCCTTCCTCAGAAGTGACCCTGCCAGCACCTCTGGCTCGTCCCTGAGGATGGGGAGCAAGGGAGGGAAGCTCTGGTCCCCCAGCCTCGCACTCCTGGAGTAGGAGAGGGCATACAGACCTGCCCCCGAGAAGGATGCTCAGCGTGGTGTGATCTCCAAGCACCAGCAAGCACACAGCTGTCAGGTGCCATCTCAGTGCCAGGCAAGCTGGGGACAGCAGGCCAGCTGGGGAAGGGGACTGAGCAGGGTCGAGAGGGGCGTAGGGTGCCACACGTAGCCCTGGCACACCCACAGGGCAGGGGATGCACTGCAAAGGTGCCAACACCCTGGGCAGGGATCCTGGCCAGCAAGAACCCCATGGTACCCACGCCACTCCCATGCCATCCTCCCCCAGGGCTGCTGGGTCACGGGATGTGCTCCTATGAGACCTCAGAGAATCCATGCCAGCTTCCACTGGGAGCTTCATCACACAGGCAGGTGTGTCCCACATCCAAAAACCTTGGACTTCCCCCTGCAATGGATGGAGGGGAAGGAGCTGAGGAGTTGGTGGCTTCTCCCTCAGTGCTTCATCGCCACCAGCCTCACCTCTTCTTCCAGCCTGGCACGGGGCAGCCTCATTGTCCCCAGCCCCCCAAGGGTTCCAGCAGCTTTCTTAATTAAAACAGAGGTCAGGAGGCTGGGTGCTTTGACTCACCCCCAACCTTTTGCTACAGAGCAGCTCTGGAAGTCTCCTGAGCAGTGTAAAACCATCCCAATTCACTCCGTGGGCCCTTGGTTTCCCAAAGAAACCGCATGGCTGGGACAGATCCCACACCGCAGGGTGCTGGGGAACCACACGGGGCTGGGAACAAGCAAGGGGGAGATGCAGCCCATGGCAGCTCTGGCAGGGAAGCAGAGGTGCCTGCCCAGACCCGCACGCTGCCTGCCCTGGCCAGAGGGTCTGCGGAAGTGGCACTGCGGCAGAAGCTCTGGAAGGAGGGAGGGAAGGAGCAGGATGAACCCAGCACCAGGCCCCCGAGGCTGATCGGGAGCAGAGGCCCCTCAGCCTGCCCGGGCAGGATCCTGCTCACACTGCTGTCATGCAGGCAGTGAGCCCAGGGGAGGAGAAGCTCCCTGGCAAACTGCACTGCACGAGGAAATCCGCAGTGCCTGGGTGAGACCCCACAGGCAGCACCAGCATGGACAGACAGACAGACAGACAGACTGCCCTGCTCCAGGCTGTGCTTACCAAGGAGATTTATTGACAGGGAGGGTGGGCAGGACCGGCTCCAGCTCTCCCAGCAAGTGGGCAGGGAGGCAGGAAAAGGCATGTGCAGGCAGAGCAGGGCACTGGCAAGCCCCTCACCACCCAGCAAGTGCAGCCAGAGATGGCACAGGGACGGGGGAGGCACTGACACCAGGAAAGGCTGGAGGCACCTGGGCATGAGGCTCTACTGGCACCTGGCCAAGGGGGAGACAATCCCCTGGGTATCACCATAAGGCCAGCCCAGAACACAGCCAACGTGGCATGGTGCCATCTACATCCCCAGCACGCTAGCAGGTATTTGCTGTGCCCAGCCCCTGCCTCTCTTTTTAAAGCCTTGGATCTCTCTGCTTGGCCCCCTCCTGCCCCTGCCGGGCACTCAGCCCTCGGCGGGCAGCGGGGGCACTGAGGCCAGGGCAGTCAGGAGGCGGGCATAGATCTCGATGCCCCGCAGGAAGACTTGCTCGTTCAGGAACTCATTGTGGTCGTGGAGCAGCACTGGGGTGCGGTTCATGGGCGAAAAGCCAATAGCAGGGTGTCCTGCCTGGAGATGCAGAGGCACAGAGTGAGGTCAGAGCTGGCATGGGCACCACGTGCCCCCCTTCACCTGGACACAGCTCCTGCTTGGGGCTGCAGGTCTCACCCCAGGGGAGGGACCTGTGGCAGGCTGGTGTCGCACTCACCGCTCGGATGTAGCGGCTGTCGGTGGCAGCCGGGAAGATCTCGAGCTTGAGCTGCAGCTTCCTGTCAAGCGAGACCCTGTGTCAGCATGGGCACAGAGCCAGCCGAGTCCCTGTCCCCCTCACACTCCATAGGCAAAGAGACTGTGCCAAGACATCCCTCAGCCCTGCAGGACACTCAATCCTATCCCTTTTGAGGGGCAACAGGGAGATGCTTTGGTGCATCACAGGGCTCCCCATCCCAGCCCCTGGTATGATGCCAGAGACCCCCAGGAACTACCTGGCTTCCACCAGAGGATGTCCCTGCCAGGGTCCCACCCTTCCTGGAGACACTACTTACATGTCCCTGCAGACCCCACTGAAGGCCTTCCACCATGGGTCTGACTCCTCAGTGGAGGTGATGTGTTGGTCCATGCATTTCTGACAGAGGGAGAGGGCAGATGAAGGGGCAAGGAAGTGGCATTTGGCAGGGGAGGGACAGGTACAATATGCCCAGGTGGCCGAGATCCCTCACCTGGTGAAACTCATAGGTGACACCATCTCCGGCTCCGCGGCACCACGTGGCCACCTGCTCCTCAAAGGCCTGGGGCAGAGACCAGAGGAGGGGTGTGAGCAGAGTACCCTCATCCCACTCCTCTCCTGGGTGGGGCTGGCATGGTGCCCACCTTCAGGTCCACGGTGGGTGGGATGCGGATGTCGAAGCTGGCGGCCATCTCGGAGGGCACCACATTGAAGGAGACACCCCCCTCCAGCATGGTCATGTTGAGAGAGGTGACATCCCCAAGGGTAAGGCTTGAGTCAGACTTGAGCCTTGGGGGATGCAAGGGAGAGTCACTAACTGCCCTCTGGGGAGAAGTGCTTCCCCACCCTGCCCTCATCCAAAATGGGGAAACTGAGGCACAGGGCAGCAGTGCCAGATCGCAGCTCAGCTTGGGATCCCAAGGGCCCCCTTCATGGACTGAATTAAGGCACTCCCATCTCACTGCCCATTTCCTACCTCTGCTTCTCGCTCTCCCTGAAGGCCAGGAAGGAGTTGATGACTTTGTGCTGGGGAGGGAAGGGCAGGAGTTGAGGACCATGGGCAGGTGCCTGGCAGCCCAGGGCAGGCACAGGGGGTGCACAGGGGGTACCCCCTCCCTCTCTTACCATCTTCTCAGCTGCTGTGTTGCTGATGAAGCGGGACCCATGCCCAGGGCTACCCATGCACTTCACCTTTATCCCTGCAGCAGTAGGTGTAGAGGGAAGGGTTGAGCAGAAAGCCTGGGATAGCATCAGTGCCTCAGCGCTCAGAAGAGCCAGGGACAGGGCAGTGGACACACAGATACTCACACCATGGGCTCCTCTCGCCATAGAAGACACTGAAGGTGTCAGATGGGCTGGCCAGGCCTGCAGTGGGCACAGACAGGGGGTCAGTGGGGCATGGGGGTACCATGATGTGCCCCCTCTTCTCTGTCCTGGCAGCATTTTCCCTCCAGGCTGGCACCGTGTGGGTCACTGCCAGAGGAAGGATCCCCCTAGGGGGTCCCTGGAAGCATGTGGGATGCTGGTGTGTTGGGAGTGATGCCAAGAGGAGACACATCCCTGTGCCAGCCCTACCACTACTCACCTTCATCCATGGCAAAGCCCACGTTGAGTGCTTTGAACTCAGGGCGCTGCACGAACATCTCCATGCCCTTGTGCCCGCCCACCTCCTCATCTGTGGGGGAGAGCCTGGCATGGAGGAAGGAACTAGGGCATCCTCCAACCCACCACCCCCCAGTCCTCCTTCCATGCCAGCCTGGATGCCATCAGCACACCTGATGTCCTCAGACATGGAAACCTCTCCAGCCTTGAGCTAGGGGAAGTCAGAATGTGGAGAGCCTGGCTGGGTGGTGCCTGGCTGCCAGGGGAGGCTCCAGAGCACCACCCAGCTGCCAGCCCCTTCTGAAAGGGGACAGTCAGCCTGGGGACTCACCAGGCACAAAGGTGAGGTGGATGGTGCGGGCAAAAGACTTTCCCTCTGTCTTCAGCCTCCGGATGGCCTCAAGGTACCTGCAAGGGAAGGCAGTGTCCGGCCATCGTGGAGGAGAGGGGCTCGTGTGCTCTGAGCCACCTCAGGGCAGGTCAAGCGGTGGCACCTCTGGTCCCAGGGACCCTGGGGTTAGTGGCACCCTGTCCTGCATCACTCAGAGGCACCACCAGCACGGTGCCCACCCAGCAGGTGCAGAGCCCTCCACTCACTGGATGGAGACACACTTCATATCCTGGGCACCCCGGGCGTAGATGTTGCCTTGAGAGTCTTTCACTGCCTCGAAGGGTGGGTAGGTCCAGTGCTCCTGCAGGGAAGATCATCCACAATGGCAGAGGGGCATAGAGGGCACCAGCCCCCATCCACCCCGTCCTCCCCTCCATGCCCTTCCCAGCCCTTGCCCTGTCCCAGCACCTCGAAGACAGGCACGACGTCGGTGTGGGAGTTGAGGAGGATGGAGCGCAGGTGGGGGTTCGTGCCCTGCCAGGTCAGGATCAGCACCACACGGCCCTGGCACACCTGTGCAATGAAGGTAGGATGTCACCAGGGTCCAGGATGGGGACAGAAAGGCATCCCAAGCATCAGCTTGGGAAAAGTTTCTGAATGCCACCTGGCTGGTCACCCCTTTTTCCACTGGGAGAGGGCAGGCAGCAGGAGCAGGCCTGTCTGAACTCCCCCAGCCAGACAGAGCCCAGCTGCAGGTGCCAAACCTGGCTGCAATTCAGAGAAGGGAAGGCAAACCCAGCATCTTCCCTGGTGTCTGGGAGTCTCCCAGGACAGCTGGTGCCCAGCAGGAAGGATGGCCCCAGCCAACGTGACCCTGCCAGGTCCCCAGCTAATCATAGCACAGGCAGCTGCAAAGGTCAGCAGGGAGCAGCCAGAATACTGGCTTAAGGAAGGGCTCAGGTCAGCAGAGGATTACAGGCAGAGGGTATTCACTCCTGTCCAGCTTTGGGTGCAGGCAGAGGAACATCTTGGTCACTAAGGACCCAAGCACAGGTGGGTAGATGGATGGATGGGTGGACAGACTGGAGGCTGCTTCTTGGCTTGCTCACCTCCACTTTTTGGCAGGCCAAGCCCAGGTCAGTGCCAACACGCTCCAGAAACCGGACGGCCGCATCTGGGGAAGAGCAGGGATGCCCAGAGTTACACTGGGGTCTCTCATTGCAGCCTCCCAGGGACCCCAAGGTTCTGTGGGGTTCCCAGACCAAGGAAAGAGCTGACAAGAGAGGACAGGTGCTGCAGGTCCTGGACACAGGAAGTGACCATGAACAGGGACAGGAGCAGCTCATCACCATCCCTTTGGAATGAGGATTTTGGAAATATGAAAAAAAATTAAAATTGAATGGGGGTGAGTTCAGGGGGAATGTTTCTCCAGTGGAGTTTTGGGAGCTCCTCACCAATAAAACATACTTTAGTGGGAAGACATAAATGTTAACAGAAGATTTACACAGAAGATTACCTATCCCAGAACCAGGGCAGCATGGAAAGGGGAGCAAGGGGCATGGAGCTGGAAGAAGCAAACAGCAGCTCTGAGGGCACTTGAGATGTCCCTGCCCCAACCAAAGGCACCAGCAGAGATAAGGCACAAAGGAGTTCGCTCCTTAACACCACGATCAAAACAGCCCCAGCAAAGGACTTGGGCACCTGGGTCCAAAGATCAGAGCTGCAAAGCTGCATTGCCAGATCCCCACATGGCTCCCCGTCCTGTCCCCCCATCCTCACCATAGTCAGGTTTAGGGTGGACGGTGTCAATCCTCAGGTACTCCCGGAAAAGCGTAACCGAGGGGTTCTCTGAGGCCCCCGTGCTCTTCCCAGGCTTCCCAGGTGCCATGTCTGGGACCAGGGCTGCAAAGCTCTGGGGAAAGAGCTGCAAGATGGTTAATTACCCACCGGCCCCTCCAAAGTCCGCCGGCATGCTCGGTCGTCACAGAAACCGAAGGGAGATGGGGCAAAGGTCTCCCCATGCGACTCCTGGGACACTGCCACCATGGGAGAAATCCCCCCCACTTGGGGACAGGGCAGGATGGGGTGTGCCCCCCACACTGTCCTGTCATTCTTCCCCCAAAACACAACTTCCTGTCCCAAACACAGTGCCGGAAGAGGCTGTGGTGCCCAGGCAAGGGGTGAAGTCCAGGGAGGGGCTAGCTGGGAGGAAAGGGGGGCAACTAGGTGGGCGAGTATGAAGAAGGGTAAAGGGGAAGAAGGGTATGTCAGGTAGGGAGACATGGGCGTGGGGATTAGCCAGGGGTTAGAGGTTTGGGGGAATGCTGGGGGATGCAGGCAGGGAAGGCAGGATGCAGGTAGGGGGTGCAGGTAGGGAAAGGGGGCTACTGCCTGGCCAGGGGGTGCAGCAGAGCTGCAAGGAAAGGCTCTGGGGGTGCAGGGAAATGGGGGTGGTGAAGGGGGATTGAGTGTTAACAGAGGATAGAGGTACTGGGGGACCACATTAGGGTGACAGGGTACTGTGGGAGCTGTCTGAAGGAAGCTGGGTGGCTGGAGGAGCAGGAGGATGTGGGGAACTTAGGGGCACACGGGGGCTCATCAGGAGGGCTGAAGGCAAACACTGTGGGGGGTATGGGAGCAGAGGGTGCAGAGAGGCTATGAGGGGTGCAGTGGCACTGTGCTTAGGGGTGCAGGGGTGCCGTGGCTGGGGGAGCAAAGGGGCACAGGTGGGTGCAGGGGTACTGCAGCTGGGATGCAGGGACACCATGGATAGAGTTGTGGGCAGTGCAGGGTCCCGCGGGCAGGGCTGCAGGGGTACCGTGGTTAGGGGGGTACGGGGTGAAGCAGAGGGCACGCAGGGCACCGTGGTTAGGGCTGCAGCAGTTGCGTTATCGGGGTGCAGGGGTAGCATGGGCAGAAGGGCAGAGGGGTGCTGGATACTGTGGTTAGGAGCGCAGGAGGTGCAGGTGCCACGGTTAGGGGTGCAGAACAGTGCGGCAAGCGAGTGCAGGGGAGTAGCGGAGGGGTGCAAGGGGGGGGGCGCAGGGTACCTCGGCCCGGGCTTGAGGGGAGCGAAGGCACCAGGGCACCCACTCGCGGGCTGCCGGGCGCTGCTGCCCGGCCCCGCTGCTCGTCCCCGCCGCCCCAGGCCCTACCTCCGCGCTGCTGCCGCCGCGCTGCCCGCCCGGCCCCGCTCCGCCCGCTCCGCTCCGCTCCGCCCCGCCGGCAGCAGCGGGCAGGAGGCGGGCAGGGGCGGGCAGGGGAGGAGCGGGGGGCGCAGGAGGGGCAGGGTGCGCTAGGGGCACAGGGCACCCTCCTGGCCCCACACGAGCGGCAGAGATGGGGATGGCGCTCGAGGAGCCCCGCGGCGCTTGGGGACACACGCAGAAACCAGAGCAGCATCACTTTATTGGCCTCGTGACAGACGATACCCTTGTCCTGCCAGCAAGGGACACCTCCAGTCCCCACCCCCTCCGTCTTGGGGATACCCCAGGAGGGAACAACACCCCTCAGGCCAGCTGTCTGTGCCTCCCAGTCCCTCGGACGCCGCAGCCCCTCTGCTTGGCAGGGAGGAGGCAGGGCTCACTTCAGCTGGCGCAGGAAGTCCAGCAGGGCCCGGTGGAAGTCCTCTGGCTTGTCCAGGTAGCAGGCATGACCAGCACCACGCAGCACAGCCACACGGTGCTCAGGGAGGTGCTGGAGGTTCTGCAGGGCCTGGGGAGCCAGGCCTGTGTCACGGTCACCATACACGATCAGGGTGGGTGTCTTGATATGGGGAGAGAGAAAACGAGCAGCTGTCAGAGGGGTAAATGGCCACCACACTCTCCCTGGGCTGTGCCCACCTCCATCTGTCACCACAGGGACTGCAAAGCTGAGGGGAGGCAGGTGCCAGCACACCCATGAGCTGGGAGGCACAGGTCCCCCTCACTCACCCGGAAACAGTGCCACCCTCCACATCACCCTGCAGCCAGCTGGCCCACAAGGCTCACCAGTACCCAGGACAGCCCCCAAGAGCCCAACAACCCACCTGGACTCCGCGGTACTGCTCAGCAGTGTAGTCCTTGGTGCCCACAGGTGCGATGGGCACGAAGCCGGCCAGCTGGTCCCCGTGCTCCAGGAGGAAGGGAAGGGCAAAGCGGCCGCTCATGGAGGGGCTGACGAGAACGGGCCTCTGCACGCGCAGCTCCTGGAGGACATGGTCCAGAAAAGTCCTCCGGCCCTGGGCTGTCACCACCATCTCCACGGGGGGTGAATCCCCATAGCCTGGTATGGGGAAGAGGGCACAGGGTGGGCAGGGGGCATTGTGCAGCCTGCAATGGTCTCTCCTCACCAGGGTTCAATGGCTTGGCAAAAAATGGACGCTTGGATCAAGCCCCAGGGTTGTGCTGCTGCAGCCATCGATGCCCCAGGACACAGACAAATCCCAGTCACACTGCCCCAGGGATCACCAGCAGCTATCCAGAGCCCTCCCTAAAGAGATCCAGAGCCCAGCAGTGACTAAGGCAAGAGACAGGAGCTGCCCGATGGGATCAGCTAAGCACAGTGCCATGCTCCTACCGGGCAGATCTATTGCCACCGCACGGTAGCCTTCTCCAGCGAGCAGCGCCAGCGTGCCCAAGGCCTCCCACGTCTTGGAGGTGAACGCCTGGCCGTGCAGGAACAGGACATCGGGCCTGCGTGGGGGAAGACAGGCGGGAAGAGGTTCAGGAAGGCTGCCGTGCCTGGAGCGTCCAGCGACCATGAGGGCTGGTGAAGACCGTGCCCGAGGCCTGCCATCCTCCACCTGCCGGCGGGCTGACCCACCTCCCGGGGCCGACAGCTGCTGCGGGAGCCTCCCTGTAGAACACGGGGGGCTCTCCCGCAGCCATCCCCGTCCGCACGGTGCCGTTGGCCGCCCGCCAAGCCCGCTTCCCCTCCTCAGGCCGTGAGCGCCGGGCGGCCGGGAGCAAGAGGTACAGGAGGAAAGTGAGGAGGCCCCCGAGGAGCAAGCTGCGAGCAAGCAGCATCACCGCTCCCGCTGGAGAAGGAGAGCGGCAGAACGGGGCTGCGGAACTCCAGCCCCGCCGCTGCGGGGGGACAGGCCCCGGTCCCCACTGCTCTGCTCAGCTCCGGCCCAGCCCGAGCCCCCGCTCGGCCCCGGCCCCGCTCGGCCCCGGCCCCGCTCGGCCCCGGCCCCGCCGCGCTCGGCGCCGCTGCGCCCTCGGGCTCCGCCTGGCGGCAGCCCGCCACACTGCAGCCCCGAGGGGCGCAACGGCCGGGGCCGGTAGCGGAGCCCTGGCTCGAGGGACAGGCTGGGGCTCGGCTGAGCTCGGCAGAGCTCGGCAGAACTCGGCTATGTTCGGTGAGAGCTCGGCGGCTCTCGCCAGAGCCCGGGTAGGACTCAGTCGGGCTCGGCAGAGCTCGGGTTCTGCTCTACAGCGCTCGGGGTGGCTCGGTAGAGTTCGTGTACGGCTCGACTTTGCTCGGTTTCACTCGGCAAAGCTCGGCTTCAGTCGCAAAGCTCGGCAAAGCTCGGCAAGACTCGGCAAAGCTCGGCTTCGTTCGTCTGGGCAGGGCTCGGCCCGGCCCGGCCCGGCCCGGTCAGCAGTTCCCGGGGCCGCCCCGGACCTTGCGCTCCATGAGGCGGTGCTGCCGTTCTCTCGCCCGCCCCGCCGGTCTTTGGCCCCGGGGCGCGGCACCCCCAGTCCCGTTGTGCGGCTGGGAAGAGGCGAGAGGCGGCTGGTCCCGTGCGCGGAGCATCAGGTAAAGGCTTGCAGGCCCGGCGCTGGACGGGGAAACTGAGGCAGGGGCGGGTCCGTGAGGCCGCCTGGCACATCAGTGACCCCGCTGGTGCCACCACAGTGAAGATGATGCCGGTGTGACCCCTCATAGCCCTCTTGCCTTCCTGCCGCCGCTGGGCCTCGACAGTAGCAGAAGGCCCGGCAGCCCTCCGTTCCCACCTCTCAGCCCAGTTTACCTCGTCGGCCCCCAGGCATGGCCACCCCGCGGATCACCGAGAGCACCGTCACGGTGCAAGGACAGACCCTCTTCTACCGGCAAGCTGAGCCGGCCCAGGCAGTGCCGAAACTGACAGTGCTGCTGCTGCACGGCATCCGCTTCTCCTCCGAAACCTGGCTGCAGCTGGGAACACTCGCCACGCTGGCCGAGAACGGCTACCGAGCCGTGGCCATCGACCTGCCGGGTAAGGTGTGGTGAGCACAGCCCTAGAGTCAGGCGGGGTAGCCGCTGGTTTGTGGTGCCAGGATGGCAACCCCCGTGTCCTGCTGTGCTGTGCTGTGCTGTCTTCTCCCAGTCACTGAGGCAGTGTGGAGCCTGACTGGGCCACTTGTGTCTCCCACGATTCAGGGCTGGGGCGCTCGAAGGATGCCGTGGCCCCAGCACCCGTGGGCCAGCCAGCACCGGCAGCGTTCCTGAAGGCAGTTTCAGAGGCTCTGTGCCTGGGTCCAGCTGTGGTGATCAGCCCATCCCTCAGTGGCATGTACTCGCTGCCCTTCCTCTTAGAGCACAGCCATCTGTTCAAGGCCTATGTACCTGTGGCACCCATCTGCACTGAGAAATTCACGGCGGAGCAGTATGCCCAGATCAAAGTACGGCCTGGAAGGGCACTGGGGAGGTCGGAGAACTGGGAGGGAATGGTGAAGAGGGCACCCTGGCACCAGGGTTGAGCAGGGGAAAGGCCAAACAGGTCAGAAACCCTGTTGCCTCTGAAAGAGGGGAACGTGATGATGAAGGGATGTAAATGTGGGGTAGTGGGAGGGAAAAAGGGGACAATTGGAGACCCAGGAGTCTGAGCTTCAGTTTCCCTTTATCATACTGGGTGGGTGAGAAGGGCAAGTATCTCCCCTCCAGGGTGTCCCTCGCCAGAAGGAGCGAGTGCTTGGGTGACTCTTGCAGGCTCAGGGTGCATTTCCCCTCTACAGACCCCCACACTGATCGTGTATGGGGACCAGGATGTGGAGCTGGGGCAGACCAGTCTGAACAACCTGCAGCACCTCCCTGAGCACCAGGTGCTGATGCTGCAGGGTGCAGGACACCCCTGCTACCTGGACAAGCCCAACGAGTGGCACCGTGGACTCCTGGCCTTCCTGCAGCAGCTGAAGTGAGCAGCACGGGACCACAGGGCAGGGGGATGTGGCCAGCCCACCCACCCCTGCCTGCACATGCACCCTTGTGCCAGCCCAGGTGCTCGGCTGGCACTCGCACTGCACTGGCCCACACCAGCACCCACCTCTCTTGGGACCAAATAAAACCCTAAGCTTTGTCACTGCTTTCCTGCCACCTTCATTCTGCTTTTCCACCTTTCGCACCTCCTTCCCCCATCCCCACGTCCATGGCTGCTGTCCCACACAGGTGTGGGGGGTGACAGCAAGAAAGATGCAGCCACTGAGGGATGGTACATTTGGGGATTGTGCCAGCCTTGCTGGAGCCCACCCATCACTTCTGACAGGACCCCCATGAACCTCAGAGAGGAGCCCTGGGGCTGTGTTCAGGGACAGGTAGGTCTGCCAAGGTGGTGACAGCCGTGTCCCCAGCTGGCCAGCCTCCTCTTCATCCTCCTCTTCCTCCTCCTACCTCTCCTGGCATGTACCCAAGTCCAGGGTAATCCACAGGGGCTTAAAAGGGAACTGCCAGCCCCAGGAGGCTCCTGCCCACGGTGGAATCTGCCCAGCACCTTGGGGAGGTGGGGGGGTGATTTACCCAAAGAGTGGCTGCCATGAACAGATGAGGGGGCGGGCAGGGAGGCCTGATAGACAGGGGGACAAGACCCCTGCCTGCCACCTGCCTCCTCTGCCTTTGGTGCTGCTGCACCGGGCACTCAGGGGCACAGATGGAACCAGCAGCAGGGTGCCCCCCCCCAGGGCCCCCCCTTCCCCAAGCTTGCCTGGGCTTTAGCTGCTTACGCCAGGGCCCAGGAGGATTTAGTGGGGGAAGTAATGGGGGGGGCACTTTTCTGTGGGTGCAGGATGCCTGTGTGGGGGACACAAGGCAGTGCCAAGGGTGCAGGAGTTGGTCTCTGCCTTGGCAGTATGGCAGGACCCCTGTCTGGAGCATCCCTGCTCCACCCCCCCCCCCCCCGATGACTCAGATCCCCTCCTGCTGTCCCGACCCCCCCATACAGGAGTGCCTCCTGCCCCTCCAGGCACCACCTCACAGCAGCAGCCCGGGGTGCCAGCGGGCCTTGGGGTGCCAGCTGCCCCATCCCTGCTCTGGTGTCCTTGAGCCCTCGAGCCCTGCCAGCTGATCGGCTTCCAGGAAAAAAACCACGCAATTACAAAGAGGGGCGATGTGTGAGCCAAAGGGGGGGGGGGGCGGGGGGGGCCAGGAATGTCCCCAGCGGTGGCAGATGGCCTTACCCAGGGTGCATTGTTCCTTTTAGTGTCTCTTATCCGCTGTAATAGGATCCCGGAGGGAGGGATGTGGGAGAGGGGAAGAGCGAGGGGGGCCCCGGCGTGGACCGGGGTGGGGGCCGGGGCTGCCAGCTTGGCCCTGGCCTGTCAAGCGGCTCATTGTTCCTGCCCCGGGTGTCACTGGGCGCCGCCGGGGACAATGTGGCACTGAGCGGGGCGGCCGGCGGTGGAGGGACGAGGCGCACGGAAAGGTACCCGCCAGGCCCCACTCCCGCGGGGACCAGGGGGCTTGGGGCGGCCGGGAGGGCGAGCAGAGAGAGGTTTCCCCAGGGACGGGGTGGGGGCTTTCTCCTGTCGTCCCCCCTCCCTTTGCCACCCGAAGGTGCCCCGAAGGACGGGCGGTGCCCAGCTTGGTGGCTGTCCCAACGCCAGCCATGGCAGGTGGCCTGTGCCCATCACAGGGGCCTTTGGCTTGGGGGAGAGCACCTCCCTGCCCAGAGACCCCCCACGCGTTGTCTGTGGCAGTGGGGGGACACCCGTGGCCCTGCTGCGTTCCTCCGTCCCACCGCCAGCCTCGTCCTCCTTCCCCCAGCGGGGTCTTTTGTCCCTGGCGGATTCCTGCTGCCATTCATCCCCAGGGGGACTGGGGACCCTGGCCGGCTGCGCGTCTCTGCCGGCACCACACACATCTCCGGATGCCGCGGGCAGGGGTTCCAGCAGGGTACACCAGCATCTCCCTCCCCCCTCCGCCCCACTTCAGGCCCCCCTGTATTAGGAACGGGAATATTCCCCCTCTTCAGTCTCTCCACCTTTCTCCAGCCCGCGGTAACAGGAGGGTGGAGACGGGGCGTTCAAAGCGGGGGTGCGAGCCATAGCACTTCGGGGTGTGCCCCCCCCCTCCCCCCGTTACCCTGATGCAGGAGATGTGCTGTAACGGTGACGAGTCCTGCCAGCACCTAAAATAGCCGGCCCCCCCGCCATGCCCGCGGACTCGGCCCCAGCCTCAACACGGGTGCTTTGTTTCAAAGCTGCTTGGCATCGCCCAGCTTGCCGGGAGCCAGCGGTGCCGCAGCCGCCCACCCGGGCCTGGACACACAGTAATTGTCCTCCTCCCAGGGGCCCTGGCCGCCCACGGCCACCCGGGCACAGGGTCCGGGGGGGCCCTGGGGTGCTCTGGGAAGGGACAGGGTGCAGCGGCATCAGTCAGCGGGCATCATGTTCTGATTTGGTTGGGGTGGTCCCTATCTGGGAGCTTGCCTCAGTTTCCCCTGAGGCTTTGCGCATGGGCAGGGGGAAAGGAGGAGGAGAAAGAGGGTGGCTTATGTAGCCTGTGAGACCACCCAGGCCACCTCTGCTCTCTCCACTCCAGCAGCAGGTGCAAACAGAACCCTATCCCACAACCATGCTCCACACACCTTTCCTCCTTCCCCTGTATCCATTCAGTTCCTGGCTTTGTGCAGTACAGACTGAAGGCAGCTCAGGCAGACACGTAGCAGTGGGTCCTTTTTGGGGGTGCAGAGTGCATGGGGCCATGTGAACCTTTCCTGCCAGAGGGCACAGTGCTGCCTCTGCCTCAGTTTCCCCATTTCCCAGCCACAAGATATTCAAACTGCAGATCTGGGGGTGGGGGGTTAGCTGGGTCATCCCCCTTTCTGAAGATCACCATGTCCCACAGGCTCATCTCGCCCTCCCGCCATGGCATCGCCGGACGGAGCCAGTGGCGTGGGCGGCAGTCCCGAGGAGACGGAGCTCAGCATCACCCTGACCCTCCGCATGCTCATGCACGGCAAGGTAACGGCAGGGGCTCAGTGCCGCTGGGGGTCAGCGATGATGGGAGTGAGGGGCCTTGCTGGAGCTCCAGCTCCTCACCATGCCCAGTTTTCTTCCCCTGCTCCCAGTCTCCCTTGGGAATAGCATTCCCAGAAGGATTTCTTTCCCCATCCTAAGCCAGGGAGGGGCACATTCCCATGCTCCAGTGTCCCTAGGGCAAGGCCTGCCTGTTGCCAGGCTATGGGCAGAGTAGGGATGTAGCAGGCAGGGAGCCACTTCCTGACAGTGCTGCTCTTCTCTGCCTTTGCAGGAGATTGGCAGCATCATCGGCAAGGTAAGATTTGGGGTCCTGTGTGTTGCCAACCCTTGGCTCCCCTGGACCTGACCACCCACCCTGTTCCTTTACCTGCAGAAAGGAGAGACTGTTAAGAGGATACGAGAGCAGGTAAGGGCATGCTGGTGGGCTGCCAGGTCCTACTGCCTGTCATGCAGCATGACACTGCCTGTCATGCCTCTACTTGATGGGTCCCATGTGCCTGGACCCCTAAATCCCAGGTGAAACCAGGGGGAACAAAGCGGCATCCCAGGGAAGGCTGCCTGGGGCAGGTGGGAGGGGGACGGCTCAGACTCAAAGGCATCAATCTCCCCCTATGAGGCTATCCCTGGGGGAAGTCATGAAGCACAGGGCTTGTGATGTCCCTGACGGGGTGTGACACTGTCCCCAGAGCAGTGCACGCATCACTATCTCGGAAGGGTCCTGCCCCGAGCGCATCACCACGATCACCGGCTCCACCGACGCCGTCTTCCGCGCTGTCTCCATGATCGCCTTCAAGCTGGAGGAGGTAGACAGCCCTCTTACATCCCTGCCAGGTGCCCCCACACCTGCGGGACCCTGGGGGTCTGACGGTGCATCCCACATCCCTCACAGGACCTGGGAGCAGGGAGCGATGGGTTGTCTGCAGGCAGAGCACCGGTGACCCTGCGCCTTGTCATCCCGGCCAGCCAATGCGGTTCCCTCATCGGCAAGGCGGGAGCTAAGATCCGGGAGATCCGGGAGGTGAGGCTGAGGGTAGCCTGGATGTGGGATCCCCTTCTCCTCTGGGGCACAGAGGGTGTGGGGGCTGCCACAGTCCCACAGGGGCTGGGGGAGGTGATGCAGGAGAGGGAGCATCACCCCCTGCAGGTCCTGCAATGGTCCCTGGGGACTCAGGAGTGGGACAGGGGAGGTGTGAGGTGCTGAGCCCTGGCAGGAGTGGTTGGGGACCACCAGCATCTCTCTTTGCTTCCTGCAGAGCACAGGGGCACAGGTGCAGGTGGCTGGTGACTTGCTGCCCAACTCCACTGAACGGGCTGTCACTGTCTCGGGGGTGCCAGACACCATCATCCAGTGTGTGAGGCAGATCTGCGCTGTCATCCTGGAGGTACCTGCCAAGCCCCATGCCCAGCCCAAGGGGCATCTGCTACCCACCTCCCCCTCCCCAAGGCTTCCCATGCCCATCTGGACCCAAATACCAGGGTCCCCCTGTGTGGAAAACCATGGGAGCACCCTGCCTTCGTGGTGCTGGGGACTGTGCCCAGCTTGCTGGGGGCATAAGCGGGCAGAGGGTTCTTGGGGCTACAGGGGCATTCAGCTTCATTTCTCATCTCCTCCACCTCCTTCCTTGTGTCTCCAGTCACCTCCAAAGGGGGCCACCATACCCTACCACCCTGGTCTCTCCCTGGGCACCATCCTGCTCTCTGCCAATCAGGTAAGAGGCCACAGTATCTCAAAGGGCATGAGGTGGCCAGGGGGGCAGCCTCTGCCAGCAAGAGGCAACTCTGATGGGCTTTCTGCCCCAGGGAGGAGTGACCTCAGACAATGGTCCCCACCTGGCTCCCCACTGGTGCCCCTTTTTTCTCTCCCCAGGGCTTCTCCATGCAGGGCCAGTACAGCGGGGTCTCTCCTTCAGAGGTGAGTCTGTCCATGTAGCAGCAAGGTCTGTGCCCACTGGCATGGGTGCTGCTGGGAATGCCTGTCTTGGGAGGCACTGGGGCACAGGGGACCTCCTGCCATCACCCCTAACACCACCTTCCTCCTCTTCACACTGCCTGGGCAGGTGACGAAGCTGCAGCAGTTGTCAGGGCATGCGCTTCCCTTTGGCCCCCTGGGCCATGCACCCACCATGATGCCAGGTGAGCATCTCCCATGCTCCCCTCAAGGTTTGGGGTGTGGGTGCCCCTCCTGATCCACCCTGACACCTGTCCCTGATGAAGGGGTTTCCATCCTCTGCACCCTTTCCAGTCCCAGCTCCCCCAGCATGTCTACCTGCCCCCCCCCCAGCACATCCTTCTCATTGTTTTCCTGGGGTCCCTGCACCCACCAGTACTCCCCAGTCCTGCAGTGGGAGAGCACCAGCAGCAAATTATGACTTCTGTCTGTGTCCTGTCCTTCCTTCCTCTCCCCAGGGCTCCTCCAGGTTTGTCCCCAGGGCCGCTGACCATCCCAGTATGGGGCTGGGGTAGGGCACAGAGCTACTGGAGACCTGCCCCTTCATTGCTAACATCCCTGTCTCTCTCCAGGCCTGGATGCCAACTCCCAGAGCAGCTCCCAGGAGTTCCTGGTGCCCAATGATGTATGTATTGGTCTGGAAATGAGGAGAGCTTGTCCCCACCCATACATCCCATCCAGGAGGCACTTTGCTGAGGCCAACACCCACTGGCCCACACAGTGCGGGCTCTGCCAGAGCTTAGGAGCAGGAGGGAGTAGCTGGGGCAGAAGAAAAGGGAAACTGAAACACAGAACAGGGGAGAAGGGTTTGGCCAATGCCAAGTAAAGGCCTTGGCATGTGGCAGCCCAGCAATGCCAGCAAGAGGGACTTGAGCAAGACCAAAAAGCAAGGTCTGGCCAAGGAAAGACGTGTCCTGCCCTCCCAGTGCCTTCCACAGTTTCACCAACCCTTCGCGGTATAGGGTGTGTCCAGGTGAGCCCCCAGGAGCTCCCTGGTGGCAAGACTGCTCTGGCTGCTCCTGGCTCACCCTGTTGCTGCCCCTTCAGCTCATCGGCTGCATCATCGGCCGGCACGGCAGCAAGATCAGCGAGATCAGGCAGATGTCGGGCGCCCACATCAAGATTGGCAACCAGACCGAGGGCTCCAGTGAGCGGCACGTGACCATCACAGGGACCCCTGTCAGCATCACCCTGGCTCAGTACCTCATCACAGCCTGGTAGGTGTCAGCCTGGGGGGAGCTCATGCTGGGTGCTAGTGAGGGCACCCCAAGGCAGCTTTTGGAGGATACCCTCACCACAGCATCCTCAGGAAGGATGAACTGGGTGGTGCTTTGAGATTTTGAGGTGGTAGGTGCAGGACCCGACACCCACCAGATCTGAGCCCCAGCTTTTAAATCCTGCTCAGTGGGATACCCAGGATATGCCATGGAGATGTGCCAGAGGGATAAGACACGTGGTTCCTGCACCCTAAGGTTGCAGTGGGAGAACCACTCTGTCATCATGGTACTCACCATCATCCTTCTCTCTTGCTTCCCCAGTTTAGAGACAGCTAAATCTACCTCTCAGGTGCCACCAGGCCCTGGCTCCATGGACCTCGGCATGGGCTTCTCCCAGCCCCTTGCCCCAGGCTCGGGTGCGGCGCTTCCTGCCGTCGCCCCAGCCCCCCCGGCCCTGCTGGGCACCCCCTACGCCATCTCCCTCTCCAACTTCATCGGCCTGAAGCCGGTGTCCTTCCTGGCGCTGTCCCCATCCTCTGTGGCAGGTCCTAATGGTGGCACCACCACCTACACGACCAAGATCTCGGCGGCCAACGGCACTAAGAAAGCTGACCGGCAGAAGTTCTCACCCTACTGAACCCCACTGGTGGGTGGGCCAGGGGGTCCAGGGTGCTACTCAGCAGCAGGGACACCTTCCTGCCACTCACCCTGACCTCAGCCTCTGCCAGGTGCCCCATGTCCCCCACCCCAGGGAAGTGAAGGGTCTTCCTGGTGGTGATGCCTGCTGGAGGAAGGGGCTGTTTCGTTGCCTGCTGCCCATCCCAGCAGCGCTGTGCCCCCCTCCCTGATTTTCTGCACAGAGACCATGTGTCCTGGTATTGGGTGGGAGGGCTGTCCTTGTCAGCCTAGGGTCCCTTCTCCCAGTGCCCTGTTCTGGTGTGGGACCCCTGCCTCCTGTTCCTCACCCTGCCTCCCCTGCCATCCTGCTCATTCCCACACTCCATCTGGCACCCAAAAGCCAGGTCCCACTGGATGAGGACTCTCCAGGAGTCCCCTTTCCACTGGCTCTGGTGGGGGGCTCTCCTCCTGGGGCAATCGCCTCCCAGCAACCCCATCCAAGAGCCGCTCCCTGCTGGCTTGGAAATGCTGTATATATATGAGTCTATATTTTTTCCTCCTTTGTAACTTATCAATGGTTTAATAAAAAGATAAAATTTACAAGAAAATAACAATAATATTCCCCACCCTGGGTGGAAACTTCGCGCAGAGCAGGGGTGGCCCCAGCTCCTGGGGTGGGAAGGGCATCCCTGTGTATAGGGGAAGATGCTGGCCTGGAGGTCTTCCTGGAGCCCCTCCCTGCCACTGGGCAATTAGAGATGCCATAGAGGAGTTTTCCCTCAGGCTGCTGGTTACTACTGGAGGAGGGACATCAACCCACCATGCCAACACCATCCCTGCAACCTTTGTGGCTGGGCGGAGGGTGATGTATCCCTGCAGCATTCCCCAAAGGGGTCCACTCCCATTTCTAGCAGTGGGGACCACATGAGAGTGTCCCCAAGCCCTTCAAGAGCAAGGAGACTGAAGGGGAACAGCAGCTCTTGATCCCCTCTGGCTGCTGCTGCCCTGGGGCACCCCACACAGCCACCCCACCACCACCCTGTGTCACCATGGCCACCCCAGCGTGCCCTTGGCCAGCAGCCCAAGTCAGCTGGCACATGGCACTGCTGGCTGGGCTTCAGCTGGGCAGCTGTGTCCATAAACAGCCCGGCATGGACCCCTGCACAGCCAGTTCCCCCCCAAGGGGGGCTGATCACTGCCAGCTGAGGGGGGCAGAGGGCATGGCCAGGCATGAACACAGGTATTGCATGCTGCCATGCCAGCAGGACAAACAGTGACACAGCCAGAGCCAAGCCCGTGGGTGTGTCCCCCAATCAGTGTAACAGGCAGCAGGAGCTCCTCCACACACACATTAGTTTTGGGTTAAACAGCCAAGGATGGAGGTCTCCCTGTCTGCCATCCAGGCTCAGCTGGGGGCTCAGGGCCCTGGTGTTACTGGTGTTAGTGGCATTAGCTGGAACATTGCTCCTGAGTAGGGTGCGAGGCGCATCTGCTCTTCCCCGCTGGCCAGGAGAGCTCCCGGCGGGGCAGTGGAGATGGAGGTGTCTCATTCCCTGCCCCTGTGCAGGAGCCCCTTGGAATTCCACATCTTGAGGACAGCCCGTCCATGGAACTGGGCTGTGCAGGTGCAGCTAAAGACAATTCCAGCCTGCAGAAGAGAGATAAGACTTCCCCAGACCTGCTACCTTCTCCCACTGGAGAAACCATCTGCTACCATAAGCTCAGAGAAGAGGCAAAACCTGAACAAGGACTCCTCCAAATCCAAGAGACTGAGTCCAAGCAAGGTCTGATGGGCCCCTGGCAGGTCTCCTGCCCAGCACAGTGGGACAGAGCCTCCTTCTCAGCTGCTCTCTTCAGGAGCTTGATCTGGGACAGGAAAGCCCATTGTGGTCTGGTCCAGCCTGTTCCTGGGGCTGGGGCTGATGCAGCTGGTGTGGGTCTCCAGCGTGCAAGTTGCTCTCTGGAGGAACTGCAAGAAGTTTTCCTGAACAGAAGCCTCCGAGATGGAAAGGCAGAGCTCCTGACCCAGTGGACGGTTAAGACAGCTGCGCCGGAGCCGGGCCAGCTGCTCGCGGATTTGGCGGTTCAGCAGCCCGTAGAAGAAAGGATTAATGGCAAAGGAGGAGTAGGCAACCCAGGTGACCGCCATCTCCCCGTGCCCACCGCCCACAGTGCCAACAGTGACAGAGGAGTGCAGGTGGAAAGCAAAGAAAGGCAGCCAGCAGCACAAGAACTGTCCCACAATGAGGACCAAGGTGAGGATGGCCTTGTTGCTTCCCAGAAGGCGATCTGGGATCAGCCTGGGCAGCATCAGGATCCGGGCAGTCAGGATGGCCACTTGGCTGGCGATGGAGTCACATTGGAGTCTGGCTGCCACTGCCTGTGCTGGCACAGGTGCCTGCTGCAGGGACGCAGTCCGGGCCACACGGTAGATGCTGGAGTAGACAGCAAGGATAATGATGGTGGGCAGAATAAAGCAGGTGATGCTGAAGAGGATCACAAAAACCTTCTTGTGGGCCCCGGGGCTCCAGTAGACCGTGCAGCGGCTGGCGCTGGTGGCCCCGTTGCCATGAGGCCATGCCACCAGTGCCAAGACAGTGATGAGAACAGACTTGACCCAAATGAAAATCACTCCAGCCACCGCCAGCCTGATGGTCATCTTGACCTCGTACCTCAAGGGGTGGACAATGTAGTAGTACCGCTCCACGCTGATGATAGAGATGGTGAGAATGGAGGCGCTGATGAAGCAGATATTCAGGAATATCACGGCCTTGCACTCAGCAATGCTGTAGATCACCCAGTTGAAGCAGGAGGAGCTGGAGATGATCCCCAGAGGCATGAGGAAAATGGCTGAGAGGAGATTGACCACACAGAGGTGGCAGACAAAGATGAACTTCCTGAAAAGGGGCGTTTTGAGGATGATGACCATCACCACGATGTTGGCCACCAGGGCGGTGAGGGTGAGCAGGATCATGCAGAAGAGGCCCACCACCTCCTGGGCAGTGGAGTGCTCGGGGATGGAGAGCAGCTCTAGGCTGTCCGTGCTGTTTGACGCCGTCTGGCTCGCCATCCCCCTCCAGGGCTAAGCCAGCAGCTCCGGTGCCTGGGCAGCAAGGGCTCTTCTCCTGTGTCCCAGAGAGGGTAACCCCACCACAGCCATGGCTGCTACCTTCTCCTTACCTGCTGGGATCGGGAACAGGGTGTGAAGGGAAAGAACCAAGATGAGGAAGAGTCACAGGAAAACACAGAGACAACCAGCACAGTTCAGAGGTGCTAGAGGAGGGAGAGGTAGCCAGTGAAGCCACAGCACCCTGGTTGTCCCAGAGCTGGTAGCCAGGCAGTCCCCAACAAGGCCAGGGATAGCATTGCTAGGACCTGTGGGCACCTATGCCAGGCTGACAGCCCGTCCCCCTCTCCAATGGCACCAGTACGTCCCGAGGAGGGACAGCACAACCTGCCTGTCCCACCCCTCTTGCTCCGGCCACAGGGGACCCCGGGGTGGGTGGGATTCAGCGCACCTTTGCTCCTGGGGACACGGGTGATGCTCCTGTCCTCACTGGGGTCCCTGTTGCTGGAGTTGGTCCTGCAGCAGAACCGGGGCTGCTGGCCCTGTGTGAGGCCACGCTCCCCCTTCCCTGCTCCCGTCACCCGCTCGTCATCCTGTTTGCTGCAGCCTGCCAGCTGCGGATGGCACCAGCTGTCACTCCCGGCGGTGCCTGCTCTGCCTGCACCCGTGGCTCTCCCACGGGGACAGCTGCTGGGTCCTAGCAGCCGGCGAGGGCTCAGGAAGGGAGACCAGGGTCCTTGAGCGCTGCGCCCCCCTCAGAATGGGTACCCACTGCACCAGGCCTGGTCCTTCCACAGGATCAGCTCAGCCCTCCAGTCCCTGGGGCTCAAGGAACACAGCTACAGGCAGGTCTGCACCAAATTGTCTCCACAAAATCCATGGATGCTCATGGGCCATTGGAGTAACATAGCTGGGTGTTGCCCATCCATGGCAGCCTGAGCACCCCGACATGTGTTCAAGGGGCACTCGTGGGCACAGAGAAGGGCTTGGCATGGCTGCTAGGCTGGGGCAGGACTGCAGGCATGGCATGGGGCATGGCACTAGAGGGAGGGCAGGCACTCACCCGCAGCATGGATGGATGAATTCCTCCATGCCCAGGCAGGGCAGCAGATCTTGCTCATCCTCTGTACCTCTGATGCCACAGCTTGGGCATCAGCTGTGTGCCTTGCTAAGCTGATGAGAGCAGCAGGCTCTCAAAGACACCAGTTTTCATCTGAAGGCTTCAGCCCTTCCAGAGCCACCTATGCCATCCCTTCAGAGACCCACTGACACCCTTCCCTATAGCCCTTAAAGGGAAGGAAAGCAAGAGCACCTCTCGGTGCAAGGCACAGCGCTTTTATTCACACTCAAAGCAAGCTCAGTCCCCATGCCAAGCCCCAGCTGGGGAGGCTGGAGAGTCCAGATCTCTGTGCTCTGGGCTGGTGGGTGTCACCAGCTGGTGCTGGGCCAGGGCCCTGGTGCTCCCAGGCACCCTCAGAAGCGGAGCTGGACAAGGTAGCGGATCCGGCACTGGCTCTCCTGGTAGATGAGGTACTCGCTCTGGCTGAAGGAGGAGTCCTTGTAGGCGGGCATGGGGATGGGCTTGCCCTGGCACACCAGCACCTTCTTGCCATCCAGCAGCATCTCCTCATCCTGTGCAGGATCTGGGCAAGAAGACACCCCACCACCACATCAACCTGAGACCTGGCCTCCCTCCCACCCTGCCCCGTGCCCAGCACAGCCCCACAGCCGCCACAGCCCTCCTGCCCCAGGCTCACCCGGCTCTGTGCGGCCACAGGCCAGGACACTGTCATAGCCAGCAGGTGGCTGGCACAGCGTGGGGTCATCGCAGGTGATGCGGTAGGGCTTGCCCAGGGCCACCTCCGTCAGGAACATGATGCCAACCTTCTTAGATGTACAGCCCACTGCCACGGGAGAAAGGCATGGGGATGATAGCACCATCCCTGGTGCTCCCATCTGGTTGTGCCCAGGCCACGCTGGGACACAGGCAACAGCTGCCACGGCAGGGAAGGGGCTTGGCATGCCCACAGCTGCCTGGCAGAGGGCATGCAAAGGTGGCCAGCCTCACACAGACCCTGTGGGCATCACAAGCAGCCCAGCCCATCCCAGGAGCCTCACCGTAGCAGGCTGATTTGCTGTTCTCAGAGGCAAAGTAGATGCCCTTGCCCACGCGCCCCCCTGAGTGGGGCATGATGCGCAGCCCACTCTTCAGGATGGCCGCCACCACCGCCACGTTGGTGCCGTGCCAAAGCAGGCGCCGGTGCTCCAGGAGGTCGTGGGCCTTGAAACGCTCCTCCTGGAGAGATGCAGAGCTGAGGGCTGTCCACGGAGGGAGACATGGGTGCCCACGGCTCGAGGACTGCCACCCACCGCCCCAGTCCAGCCCCAGTGCCTGGCTGGAGGGACAGGACACCAGGTGCCTCTTTGGCCCTGGCCAGCTGGGCTGAATCCCCTCCTGGGTGGAGAAGCCCTAAAGCAATCCTGGGGTGCAACCACGGCTTCCCCACTGTGACAAGGGGAGAATCACCTCCTCCTCACCTCACCATCTCGGGACACCTGCCAGATGTGGAGGATGCGGAGTTTGTGCCCAGTCTGTGTCACATAGGTTTGGATCAGCTGCCGAGGGGGAGGCAAAAAAGCTGTGTCACACCAGGCAGCCATCCCAGCAATGCCCATGGTCCTCATGGGACAGAAGGAACCTTAGGGGTGCCCACAGGCCTGACATAATTGTTTCCCATTATGGGACCGTGTGGCACAAGCAGCACCTGGTATTCCCGGGAATTCGGGTCCAGCAGGGAGAGCTGGCAGCAGAGCAGGGCGTAATCCTGATCCAGCGGGTGGGCGACTTCTTTCTCTTCCTCCTCCTCCTCCTTCACTTTCTGTGCCTGCAGGCTCTGTGCCACCTCAATGTCGGCCAGCACCTGGCAGGGACAGAGCAGGGACATCCTCACCGCCAGTGCTGGGCACTGTGCCGGGGGGACCAGGGCAAGCCCAGCCTCCTGCCAGCAGCTCCTGCCCCACCGGCAAGGGATGCCACCCACTGTGTGCTCTGGCATCTCACCAACAGCATGTCCTTCTTGGCACGCAGCAGGTCAGGGGTGTTGATGGTGGGGGGCCGTGCCCGTCCAAAGTTGTGTGGGATGATGGTGTAGAAGCGTGAGGAGAGCTCCTCCAGGCGAGAGGCCTGCGGGGGCTGCTCCCTCAGTGCTGCCTCCAGCTCTTCCAGTGCCTCAAAGCCCCTTGCGATCTGCCGCTTGCTCAGCATCCCCAGCTTTACATCTGCAGGGGAGGAAAAGGTGAACCCAGCCACTCCACAGCTACTTCCAAGAACCTCCAGTGTCACCACGGGCACGTGTGAGCAACCAGCATGGGGTGCCCACAGCCCCATCAGGTGCCAGGATATCAGAGGGGATGCTCTAAAATCCATCAGCACCTCTGCTCCATTCACCTCCCCACCCACACTCCCCAGGCCCCGTCCATGGCACCCAGCAACCCATCACCTCCTACCGATATTCATGGTCTGCATGGCATCCCGGAACGTGTCACTGCTGAAGATGAGGGACACCAGCTCCTGGGTGGCTCTGTCCAAGGTGCAGGGCAGCACCCGCTGCTTGCACACCTTGTCCCCATCCACGGCATCCACCTGCAGACACCCCACATCAGCTGCGAGCCTGCGAGAGGCTGTGGGAGCACGGCACCAGGGCTGCCCGCCTCTGTGAGGAGAGCCTGGCCCTGGGGCAGCAGAGCAATGGGCAGGTGCCACCTCCACTTCCCATGGCCAAGGCCACCCAGAAGGCCATGTTTCTCATTCAGGATGCCCTCCCACTCCATTTTAACCCACTAGCCCCAAATCTCTGTCTGCAAGCTGTTTCAGCATGCACCCAGCCCCCCTCAATACCCATCCCATCCTGCTGACCCTCTTGGATGTCCTGGTGATCAGTGAGCCAGGAGTGCAATGAGGACCATCCCACCACAGTGACACCCTGGGTTCCTGCAGTACTCACCCTGAGGGCAGCCTCCATCTCCTTCCATGCACCTCCACCTGCTCCAGCCCATGGCTGCACCTCAATGAGCGTGTACTTTCCTGGCTGGGGAACGAAGTTCTCCCTCGTTGCCCAGCTGTTCTTAGTTTTCTCCCAAAACTTCTTCTCAAAGTCCTTCTTGGCAGCTTCCAGGGAGGCACAGGGCATGGGATCGGACCGGCCTGTCTCTCCCTGGCAGTGGACAGCAGTGGTCAGGACCTCCCCTGCATCCCTGCTCCACCAGCCCCATGCTGCAGCAGGAGCCAGAGGGGCTGTGACAGCAGGGCTGTGGGGCAGCGAGCAGGAGTGTGCTGAGCCACCAGCTCAGGAAGACACCCCAGGGCTCCTTGCCAGGCTGCCACACTCACATTCACTGCAGGGACTGGTGACATGTGCCCCAGCCAGGCTGACTATCTTGTGTGGGGATAAGTCCTGGAAGCCCTCCCATTAAAAGGCTAGAGCAGGACACTTGGGTGCTTGCTTTGGGGCCAGGGAAAAACTATGGGGACCACCAGGTTCACCCTCTACTTTTGGGCTTCCAAAGGCAGGGTGGGCACAGCTGAGGTGGGGGGGTTGAGTGATGCCAGCCTGAACTCACCACACGGCCCCAGCGGCTCCAGACACTGTAGGCACCGCCATGCTCAAGGAGCTGGATGATGTAGAACTTGTTGCTGTTGGCACTGATGTTGGTCTGGTTCAGGGTGCAGTCATAGTCCTCATAGACCTGTGAGGAGTGACATGGCCTGGGCTGGCACCTGGGAGCGTTTGGGGAAGGAGAGGGTGCAGAAATGTCCCACTGGGAACACAGGGAGGTCTGCAAGGAAACTTGGGGCTGACCCTGTGTCAACAGAGCAGGGGCTGCTCTGAGACTCCCCCAACCCTCCCAGCCCTGCCTCTCTGGGTACCTCAGCCCTGCTCTCACCCGGGCATCCACTGCTGTGCTCAAGGGGCACAGCCCATCAATTTTGGCTGGGGGCTTCTCCTTGGGAGCAGTTTTCAGGGCTGCCAAGGTGGAGCTCCAGGTGTCGTCCTCCTCTTCCCCTTTCGGTTTCTTTTCCCTGCTGTCTGGCTGCTCTGAGGAAGAAGCTTTGTGCTTGGAAGCCATGACTAAGCAATCTTGGGTCAGAAGAGCTGGAAGAGGACAAGGGTCTGCTGGAAAGGTGTAGGGCCTGCTGCCCTCACCTCCCCTCACTAGAACCCCCCAATCCACAGGAGCAAGTCCCCAAGAGTCATTCAGCTCTGTCCCACCAAAGATATGCAGTGGAGGAAACAGTGCAACAACATAACCCAAACATGCAACGCTATCACTCCAGACATGCAACGCCATCACCCCAGTCCCTCTCAAGACCAGTAAAGTGCCTTGATTTGGGTGGAAGGAGGGGCTCGACATCCCCTGTCTTCTATGTCCCCCATCAGTCCCAGCTGAAAATAGGGTGCTGGGGACAGCAGTGGGGACAAAGGTACAGGGAGCAATGGGGACAGAGGTATAGCCAGCAATGGGGACAGAGGTACCAGCAGCAGCCGTGTCTTACCTGCTTCCAGTGCCCAGGGCTACCTGTCGAGGAGCTGCCGAGAGCCTTCAGACTGGTCAGGCAGCCTGCTCAGAGAAGAAACTTCTTCTTTCAGCAGCACCCACAGATGACAATGAAAAGAGATGACACACCTTTGGGTAGCGCATGCACCCTGTGACCGGCCTGCCTTCTGCCTGGTTGCGCTGCCTGCTGCTGCACTGCCTGCAATGTCTGCATTGCCTGCACTGACTGCACTGCCTTCATTGCTTGACTGCATTGCCTGCACTGACTGCACTGCCTTCATTGCCTGACTGCATTGCCTGCACTGCCTGCACTGCCTTCATTGCCTGACTGCATTGCCTGCACTGCCTGCACTGCCTGCGTTGCCTGCATTCCCTGCACTGCCTGTACTGCCTGTACGACCTGTGCTGCCTGCACTACCTGACTGCGCTGCCTGTGCTGCCTGTACTGGGGCACCCCACACAGCCACCTCCCACCACCCTGTGTCACCATGGCCACCCCAAGTCAGCTGGCACATGGCACTGCTGGCTGGGCTTCAGCTGTGTCCATAACCAGCCCGGCATGGACCCCTGCACAGCCAGTTCCCCCCCAAGGGGGGCTGATCACTGCCAGCTGAGGGGGGCAGAGGGCATGGCCAGGCATGAACACAGGTATTGCATGCTGCCATGCCAGCAGGACAAACAGTGACACAGCCAGAGCCAAGCCCGTGGGTGTGTCCCCCAATCAGTGTCACAGGCAGCAGGAGCTCCTCCACACACACATTAGTTTTGGGTTAAACAGCCAAGGATGGAGGTCTCCCTGTCTGCCATCCAGGCTCAGCTGAGGGCTCAGGGCCCTGGTGTTACTGGTGTTAGTGGCATTAGCTGGAACATTGCTCCTGGGTAGGGTGCGAGGCGCATCTGCTTTTCCCCGCTGGCCAGGAGAGCTCCCGGCGGGGCAGTGGAGATGGAGGTGTCTCATTCCCTGCCCCTGTGCAGGAGCCCCTTGGAATTCCACGTCTTGAGGACAGCCCGTCCATGGAACTGGGCTGTGCAGGTGCAGCTAAAGACAATTCCAGCCTGCAGAAGAGAGATAAGACTTCTCCAGACCTGCTACCTTCTCCCACTGGAGAAACCGTCCGCTACCATAAGCTCAGAGAAGAGGCAAAACCTGAACAAGGACTCCTCCAAATCCAAGAGACTGAGTCCAAGCAAGGTCTGATGGGCCCCTGGCAGGTCTCCTGCCCAGCACAGTGGGACAGAGCCTCCTTCTCAGCTGCTCTCTTCAGGAGCTTGATCTGGGACAGGAAAGCCCATTGTGGTCTGGTCCAGCCTGTCCCTGGGGCTGGGGCTGATGCAGCTGGTGTGGGTCTCCAGCGTGCAAGTTGCTCTCTGGAGGAACTGCAAGAAGTTTTCCTGAACAGAAGCCTCCGAGATGGAAAGGCAGAGCTCCTGACCCAGTGGACGGTTAAGACAGCTGCGCCGGAGCCGGGCCAGCTGCTCGCGGATTTGGCGGTTCAGCAGCCCGTAGAAGAAAGGATTAATGGCAAAGGAGGAGTAGGCAACCCAGGTGACCGCCATCTCCCCGTGCCCACCGCCCACAGTGCCAACAGTGACAGAGGAGTGCAGGTGGAAAGCAAAGAAAGGCAGCCAGCAGCACAAGAACTGTCCCACAATGAGGACCAAGGTGAGGATGGCCTTGTTGCTTCCCAGAAGGCGATCTGGGATCAGCCTGGGCAGCATCAGGATCCGGGCAGTCAGGATGGCCACTTGGCTGGCGATGGAGTCACATTGGAGTCTGGCTGCCACTGCCTGTGCTGGCACAGGTGCCTGCTGCAGGGACGCAGTCCGGGCCACACGGTAGATGCTGGAGTAGACAGCAAGGATAATGATGGTGGGCAGAATAAAGCAGGTGATGCTGAAGAGGATCACAAAAACCTTCTTGTGGGCCCCGGGGCTCCAGTAGACCGTGCAGCGGCTGGCGCTGGTGGCCCCGTTGCCGTGAGGCCATGCCACCAGTGCCAAGACAGTGATGAGAACAGACTTGACCCAAATGAAAATCACTCCAGCCACCGCCAGCCTGATGGTCATCTTGACCTCGTACCTCAAGGGGTGGACAATGTAGTAGTACCGCTCCACGCTGATGATAGAGATGGTGAGAATGGAGGCGCTGATGAAGCAGATATTCAGGAATATCACGGCCTTGCACTCAGCAATGCTGTAGATCACCCAGTTGAAGCAGGAGGAGCTGGAGATGATCCCCAGAGGCATGAGGAAAATGGCCGAGAGGAGATTGACCACACAGAGGTGGCAGACGAAGATGAACTTCCTGAAAAGGGGCGTTTTGAGGATGATGACCATCACCACGATGTTGGCCACCAGGGCGGTGAGGGTGAGCAGGATCATGCAGAAGAGGCCCACCACCTCCTGGGCAGTGGAGTGCTCGGGGATGGAGAGCAGCTCTAGGCTGTCCGTGCTGTTTGACGCCGTCTGGCTCGCCATCCCCCTCCAGGGCTAAGCCAGCAGCTCCAGTGCCTGGGCAGCAAGGGCTCTTCTCCTGTGTCCCAGAGAGGGTAACCCCATCACAGCCATGGCTGCTACCTTCTCCTTGCCTGCTGGGATCGGGAACAGGGTGTGAAGGGAAAGAACCAAGATGAGGAAGAGTCACAGGAAAACACAGAGACAACCAGCACAATTCAGAGGTGCTGGAGGAGGGAGAGGTAGCCAGTGAAGCCACAGCACCCTGGTTGTCCCAGAGCTGGTAGCCAGGCAGTCCCCAACAAGGCCAGGGATAGCATTGCTAGGACCTGTGGGCACCTATGCCAGGCTGACAGCCCGTCCCCCTCTCCAATGGCACCAGTACGTCCCGAGGAGGGACAGCACAACCTGCCTGTCCCACCCCTCTTGCTCCGGCCACAGGGGACCCCGGGGTGGGTGGGATTCAGCGCACCTTTGCTCCTGGGGACACGGGTGATGCTCCTGTCCTCACTGGGGTCCCTGTTGCTGGAGTTGGTCCTGCAGCAGAACCGGGGCTGCCGGCCCTGTGTGAGGCCACGCTCCCCCTTCCCCGCTCCCGTCACCCGCTCGTCATCCTGTTTGCTGCAGCCTGCCAGCTGCGGATGGCACCAGCTGTCACTCCCGGCGGTGCCTGCTCTGCCTGCACCCGTGGCTCTCCCACGGGGACAGCTGCTGGGTCCTAGCAGCCGGCGAGGGCTCAGGAAGGGAGACCAGGGTCCTTGAGCACTGTGCCCCCCAAGAATGGGTACCCACTGCACCAGGCCTGGTCCTTCCACAGGATCAGCTCAGCCCTCCAGTCCCTGGGGCTCAAGGGACAGAGCTGCAGGCAGGTCTGCACCAAATTGTCTCCACAAAATCCATGGATGCTCATGGGCCATTGGAGTAACGTAGCTGGGTGTTGCCCATCCATGGCAGCCTGAGCACCCGGACATGTGTTCAAGGGGCACTCGTGGGCACAGAGAAGGGCTTGGCATGGCTGCCAGGCTGGGGCAGGACAGCAGGCATGGCATGGGGCATGGCACTAGAGGGAGGGCAGGCACTCACCCGCAGCATGGATGGATGAATGCCTCCATGCCCAGGCAGGGCAGCAGATCTTGCTCATCCTCTGTACCTCTGATGCCACAGCTTGGGCATCAGCTGTGTGCCTTGCTAAGCTGATGAGAGCAGCAGGCTCTCAAAGACACCAGTTTTCATCTGAAGGCTTCAGCCCTTCCAGAGCCACCCATGCCATCCCTTCAGAGACCCACTGACACCCTTCCCTATAGCCCTTAAAGGGAAGGAAAGCAAGAGCACCTCTCGGTGCAAGGCACAGCGCTTTTATTCACACTCAAAGCAAGCTCAGTCCCCATGCCAAGCCCCAGCTGGGGAGGCTGGAGAGTCCAGATCTCTGTGCTCTGGGCTGGTGGGTGTCACCAGCTGGTGCTGGGCCAGGGCCCTGGTGCTCCCAGGCACCCTCAGAAGCGGAGCTGGACAAGGTAGCGGATCCGGCACTGGCTCTCCTGGTAGATGAGGTACTCGCTCTGGCTGAAGGAGGAGTCCTTGTAGGCGGGCATGGGGATGGGCTTGCCCTGGCACACCAGCACCTTCTTGCCATCCAGCAGCATCTCCTCATCCTGTGCAGGATCTGGGCAAGAAGACACCCCACCACCACATCAACCTGAGACCTGGCCTCCCTCCCACCCTGCCCCGTGCCCAGCACAGCCCCACAGCCGCCACAGCCCTCCTGCCCCAGGCTCACCCGGCTCTGTGCGGCCACAGGCCAGGACACTGTCATAGCCAGCAGGTGGCTGGCACAGCGTGGGGTCATCGCAGGTGATGCGGTAGGGCTTGCCCAGGGCCACCTCCGTCAGGAACATGATGCCAACCTTCTTAGATGTACAGCCCACTGCCACGGGAGAAAGGCATGGGGATGATAGCACCATCCCTGGTGCTCCCATCTGGTTGTGCCCAGGCCACGCTGGGACACAGGCAACAGCTGCCATGGCAGGGAAGGGGCTTGGCATGCCCACAGCTGCCTGGCAGAGGGCATGCAAAGGTGGCCAGCCTCACACAGACCCTGTGGGCATCACAAGCAGCCCAGCCCATCCCAGGAGCCTCACCGTAGCAGGCTGATTTGCTGTTCTCAGAGGCAAAGTAGATGCCCTTGCCCACGCGCCCCCCTGAGTGGGGCATGATGCGCAGCCCACTCTTCAGGATGGCCGCCACCACCGCCACGTTAGTGCCGTGCCAAAGCAGGCGCCGGTGCTCCAGGAGGTCGTGGGCCTTGAAACGCTCCTCCTGGAGAGATGCAGAGCTGAGGGCTGTCCACGGAGGGAGACATGGGTGCCCAGGGCTGGAGGACTGCCACCCACCGCCCCAGTCCAGCCCCAGTGCCTGGCTGGAGGGACAGGACACCAGGTGCCTCTTTGGCCCTGGCCAGCTGGGCTGAATCCCCTCCTGGGTGGAGAGGCCCTAAAGCAATCCTGGGGTGCAACCACGGCTTCCCCACTGTGACAAGGGGAGAATCACCTCCTCCTCACCTCACCATCTCGGGACACCTGCCAGATGTGGAGGATGCGGAGTTTGTGCCCAGTCTGTGTCACATAGGTTTGGATCAGCTGCCGAGGGGGAGGCAGAAAAGCTGTGTCACACCAGGCAGCCACCCCAGCAATGCCCACGGTCCTCATGGGACAGAAGGAACCTTAGGGGTGCCCACGGGCCTGACATAATTGTTTCCCATTATGGGACCCTGTGGCACAAGCAGCACCTGGTATTCCCGGGAATTCGGGTCCAGCAGGGAGAGCTGGCAGCAGAGCAGGGCGTAATCCTGATCCAGCGGGTGGGCGACTTCTTTCTCTTCCTCCTCCTCCTCCTTCACTTTCTGTGCCTGCAGGCTCTGTGCCACCTCAATGTCGGCCAGCACCTGGCAGGGGCAGAGCAGGGACATCCTCACCGCCAGTGCTGGGCACTGTGCCGGGGGGACCAGGGCAAGCCCAACCTCCTGCCAGCAGCTCCTGCCCACCAGCAAGGGATGCCACCCACTGTGTGCTCTGGCATCTCACCAACAGCATGTCCTTCTTGGCACGCAGCAGGTCAGGGGTGTTGATGGTGGGGGGCCGTGCCCGTCCAAAGTTGTGTGGGATGATGGTGTAGAAGCGTGAGGAGAGCTCCTCCAGGCGAGAGGCCTGCGGGGGCTGCTCCCTCAGTGCTGCCTCCAGCTCTTCCAGTGCCTCAAAGCCCCTTGCGATCTGCTGCTTGCTCAGCTTCCCCAGAGGCATCTTTTTAACGTCTGCAAGGGAGGAAAAGGTGAACCCAGTCACCCCATGCACCCCACAGCTACTTCCAAGAACCGCCAGTGTCACCACCGGCACGTGTGAGCAACCAGCTCACAGCCCCATCAGGTGCCAGGATATCAGAGGGGATGCTCTAAAATCCATCAGCACCTCTGCTCCATTCACCTCCCCACCCACACTCCCCAGGCCCAGCCCATGGCACCCAGCAACCCATCACCTCCTACCGATATTCATGGTCTGCATGGCATCCCGGAACGTGTCACTGCTGAAGATGAGGGACACCAGCTCCTGGGTGGCTCTGTCCAAGGTGCAGGGCAGCACCCGCTGCTTGCACACCTTGTCCCCATCCACGGCATCCACCTGCAGACACCCCACATCAGCTGCGAGCCTGCAAGAGGCTGTGGGAGCACGGCACCAGGGCTGCCCGCCTCTGTGAGGAGAGCCTGGCCCTGGGGCAGCAGAGCAATGGGCAGGTGCCACCTCCACTTCCCATGGCCAATGCCACCCAGAAGGCCATGTTTCTCATTCAGGATGCCCTCCCACTCCATTTTAGCCCACTAGCCCCAAATCTCTGTCTGCAAGCTGTTTCAGCATGCACCCAGCCCCCTCAACACCCATCCCATCCTCCTGACCCTCTTGGATGTCCTGGTGATCAGTGAGCCAGGAGTGCAATGAGGACCATCCCACCACAGTGACACCCTGGGTTCCTGCAGTACTCACCCTGAGGGCAACCTCCACCTCCTGCCCATCTTCTGGCTGCACCTCAATGAGCGTGTACTTTCCTGGCTGGGGAACGAAGTTCTCCCTCGTTGCCCAGCTGTTCTTGGTTTTCTCGCGGAACTTCTTCTCAAAGTCCTTCTTGGCAGCTTCCAGGGAGGCACAGGGCATGAGCTTAGACTGACCCGTCTCTCCCTGGCAGTGGACAGCAGTGGTCAGGACCTCCCCTGCATCCCTGCTCCACCAGCCCCATGCTGCAGCAGGAGCCAGAGGGGCTGTGACAGCAGGGCTGTGGGGCAGCGAGCAGGAGTGTGCTGAGCCACCAGCTCAGGAAGACACCCCAGGGCTCCTTGCCAGGCTGTCACACTCACATTCACTGCAGGGACTGGTGACATGTGCCCCACCCACGCTGACTATCTTGTGTGGGGATAAGTCCTTGAAGCTCCCCCATTAAAGCGCTAGAGCAGGACACTTGGGTGCTTGCTTTGGGGCCAGGGAAAAACAATGGGGACCACCAGGTTCACCCTCTACTTTTGGGCTTCCAAAGGCAGGGTGGGCACAGCTGAGGTGGGGGGGCTGAGTGATGCCAGCCTGAACTCACCACACGGCCCCAGCGGCTCCAGACACTGTAGGCACCACCATGCTCAAGGAGCTGGATGATGTAGAACTTGTTGTTGTTGGCACTGATGTTGGTCTGGTTCAGGGTGCAGTCATAGTCCTCATAGACCTGTGAGGAGTGACATGGCCTGGGCTGGCACCTGGGAGCGTTTGGGGAAGGAGAGGGTGCAGAAATGTCCCAGTGGGAACACAGGGAGGACTGCAAGGAAACTTGGGGCTGACCCTGTGTCAACAGGGCAGGGGCTGCTCTGAGACTCCCCCAACCCTCCCAGCCCTGCCTCTCTGGGTACCTCAGCCCTGCTCTCACCCGGGCATCCACTGCTGTGCTCAGGGGGCACAGCCCATCAATTTTGGCTGGGGGCTTCTCCTTGGGAGCAGTTTTCAGGGCTGCCAAGGTGGAGCTCCAGGTGTCGTCCTCCTCTTCCCCTTTCGGTTTCTTTTCCCTGCTGTCTGGCTGCTTCGAGGAAGAAGTTTTGCGCTTGGAAGCCATCACTGAGTCACCCTGCTTGTGCTGGGTCAGTACAGCCTTAATCCCCCAGAAAAATCCTTGGAGACAGGAGAGGGAGAGGTGAGAGATGCCGAGCTGCTCTTCCGGGAATGTCTCGTGGGCTGTGCCTTGTTTTCCCTATGCCTTCAGCCTTCAGCAGGGCTGGAGGAGGAGATGGGACCTATGCCCACAAACTGTGTCAGTCTTGTCACTCTGTTTGGATTGGGTGGAAGGGCCTCTCAGCACCCTTCAGCCCTTGAGGGACCTCAGAGTAGAAAGAGCCCGGTGACACAGAGCCAAGGGGGAGTACAGGGGGACTCAGCTGCTTGCACAGCAAACTTGGGTCAGAAGAGCTGGAAGAGGACAAGGGTCTGCTGGAAAGGTGGGGGTCCTGCTGCCCTCACCTCCCCTCACTAGAACCCCCAATGCACAGGAGCGAGTCCCCAAGGCTCTCTCAGCTCTCTGCCCCCAAGGCTATGCAGTAGAGGAAACAGTGCAACGACACGCCCCAGACATGCAATGCTCTCACCGCAGTGCCTCTAAAGATCAGTGAAGTGCTTTGATTTGGGCGTGGGGGGGCTTGGACATCCCCTGTCTGCTGTGTCCCCCACCAGTCCCAGCTGAAAAGGGGGTGCTGGGGGCAGCAATGGGGACAGAAGTACAGGCAGCAGCCATCTCCTACCTGCTCCCGCTGCTCGGGGCTGCCTGCTGAGGAGCCGCCGAGAGCCTTCAGGCTGGTCGGGCAGCTTGCCCAGAGGAGAAACTTTTTCCTTAGGCAGCAGCCACGGATGACAGCGGAAACAGCTGTCACGCCTCCGGGTAGCGCATGCACCCTGCGACAGGCCTGCCTGCTGCTGGCTGCACTGCCTGCAATGTCTGCACTGCCTGTACTGCCTGCACTGCCTGCAATGTCTGCACTGCCTGTGCTGCATGTGCTGCCTGCACTGCCTGTCTGCACTGCCTGCCTGCATTGCCTGTCTGTACTGCCTGTGCTGCCCGAACTGCCTGTACTGCCTGCACTGCCTACACTGCCTGTACTGCCTGCCTGCCTGTCTGTCTGTCTGTACTGCCTGCACTGCCTGCTCTGCCAAGCAGTCCCTGGATGAGGCGTGACGCTGACACCATCCTGCCCTCCAGCCAGCCCGGATCCACCATACTCTGAGACTTGAAAGGTTGATTATGGCATCATTTAGTGTGTTAAATGTCTTTTCTCGGGTCCCAAGCAAACACTCAGGGCTGAGGGTCAGGCAGGGAGGAGGATCTGACTGCACCCTGGCATTTGAATGTGGTTTGAAGGGCTCTCAGCAACCTCTGCCTGCCCCTGCTGGCGCCTGCCGTGCTCTGAGGGGCGCGGGTCCGGGCAGGAGTAGCTGTGCAGGAGCAGGGGCTGCTGCTGGTGTCATGGCAAGGGACAGTGCTGCCCTTTGTCCTGGGAACACGGAGAGGACAACGTTGCTGGAGCCAAAGTCTTGGTGGCTTAGTAACTCCTGGGCTCGGCCACATGAGACCTAGTGGTGCAGGCAGGGATGCAGCCCCATGTCCTCCCTTGGCGGCAGAAGTGATTCAGTTTTAGGTGTTCCACAGAGGGATGGTAGGCCATGACAGCTATTTAGCTATTGACAGGCTGGGGGAGCTGGGTTGTTCACTCTGGAGAAGAGAAGACTCCAGGGGAAACTTAGAGCCCCTTCCGGTGCCTAAAGGGGCTCCAAGACGGCCGGAGAGGGACTTTGGATGGGGCAGGGAGTGGTAGGCCAAGGTACAACAGCTTTAAACTCAGCAGTTTTCGATTGGACATGAGGAAGAAATGCCCTCTGGTGAGGCACTGGGACATGTTTCACAGAGCAGTTGCAGCTTCTCCATCCCTGGCAGTGTCCAGGGTCAAGCTGGACAGGGCTTTGAGCATCCCTGTCCCATAAGGGGGGGAGGCCGGACCGCAGGACCCTTGATGGCGGCAGGGCCCCCCCTTCCCCTCCGAACTACATTTCCCGGCGTGCCTCGCGACGCGCGGCCGCTGCGCCTGCGCCCCGCTTGGAAGCTTCCAGTCTGGGAGCGAGGTGGCTGCTGGGTAGAAGACGGGCGGTCCCCTAGGCGCCATTTTGTGGCGAGGCAGTGAGAGGGGCTGCGCGGGTGTGCTCGGCGTGTGGTGCCGGAGAGTGCTGTGCCGGGTGCCTGCGGATCCTGGGCGGCGGCATGGGCTCGGACAAGCGGTGAGCGGCGGCGGGAGGGCGCGGGAAGACGGGAGGAGGCGGGCGGTGGTGGGGGTCGCGGCGGGCGCATCACGCTCTGAGCTCGGCCCGCTGTGCCCCGCAGGGTGAGCCGGACGGAGCGGAGCGGCCGCTACGGCTCCATCGTGGAGAGGGAGGACCGCGACGAGCGGGAGTCCCGCAGCCGGCGGAGGGATGACTACAAGAGGTCCAGTGAGGAGCGCCGCGGTGACCGCTATGATGACTATCGCGACTATGATAGCCGAGACTACGACAGCCGAGACTACGACAGCCGCGATAGCCGAGACTGCCGCGACTACGACAGTCGGGACTACGACAGTCGAGACAGCCGGGTCTGCCGGGACTACGACAGTCGCGACAGCCGCGATTGCCGAGACTACGACAGCCGAGATTGCCGCGACTACGACAGCCGGGACAGCCGAGACTACGATTGCCGGGACTACGATAGCCGGGATTGCCGAGACTACGACAGTCGCGATAGCCGAGACTATGACAGAGACTACGACAGCCGCGATTACGATAGCCCTGAGGTGAGCGGGGTCGGGGGGCCGGGGCCGGCACTGCGGGGTGTGCGGGGCGGAGGGCTCCGGGAGCGGGTTTGATCCTGGAGCGCTGCCCGAGGCCAGGGGGACCAGCCCGGGGGAGGTGTCCGGTGTCCGTGTCGGTGTCCGTGTCGCCGTCCGTTCGTGCGGCACTGTGGGGACACGCTGCGGGGAATCGCGGTGGCTAATCCTGGGCGCTGGCTTCCAGAGGGAGCGGGAGCGCAGGAACAGCGACAAGTCAGAGGACGGGTACCATTCCGATGGCGACTACGGAGAGCACGACTACAGGAACGATATTAACGATGAAAAAGAAAGCAAGACCATCATGTTGCGTGGGCTCCCCATCACGGTTACGGAGAACGATGTGAGTATCCGGGCAGGGCTGTGCCTGCCTTGCCCCCGGGCAGGGCCGTGCCGGAGCGGCTGCTGCCATTTTGTTGAGCGCTGCATCATGGTGGCCTCTCTCCAGCGCTGTCGCGCTGCCATTTTGAGTCCTCAAAGCATTTAAACTCTCAGTGTTAAGTAACAGAGGTCAGTTCAATGTTAAACAGTCCCTTTCAAACGGAACAAGCCGTGAATACTCGTTTTTTCACGCATGTTCGGATGCTTTCCCTAAGAGAGGATTTTAAACTACCTGCTCTTTGCCGCTTTTCTGTGCGGGAGGGAAGGGGAAGATTTTTTTTTTCTGCTTCTCCCCACTGCGGGGAGGGGGGAGGGGGACAGAGACAAAGAGGTGGCACTCACCAGTTTTTCTGGTCTTTATTGAGGCTAGACCTTGTGACCGATGGGGTCACACTCAGTCACTGAGCTCCTTCGCCGAGCACAGCCCCGCACAAAGCTGCTTTGTGTGGGTGCAGCTGTGGGAGTCAAAATGGCTGCTGCCGAGCTGACGGTGCAAGTACTGACGAGCTTGGTGCTGCTGGCTTGTCTAACTTGTTTATTAAAAAGATGTGAAAGATTTAAGGTTTTCTTATTTATGGTAATTTTTAGGGATTTTTTTTCTTGCTGGGTTATTTTGGTTACCGAGCTGTAAACCCACAACTGTTATTTGAGGGATAAAAGCTGTGTTCAGTCAGAATTCCACCTCTGCCTCCGATGTGTTTATGCCTTAATTGCTAGCACAGAGAATTGCGCACCATTTCTACAATGGAGATTTTTTTTTCCTTTGTTTTTTTCATTGGTTGCTTGTTACCCTCCTGATATTGAGGGTTCTTAATCACCATATACTGCTCTAACGTTTTCATGAGTGTTTCAAATCAAGTGTAGGTTCCTGCATAGGAATGAGACAGCCCAGTCAGGCATAACACAGAACACTTCAAAACAGTTCTTGTTTCTGAGATACTGGTGTTGTAGGTCTACAGTTGTGCCATAACTGTACCATAATTTATATGAATGTTTAATTCTGGACTCAGGAGCGTAGATGACACATCTTGGAACTTACAGTTGAATTCTTAAGTTAACATTACTTCTGGTTGTGTACACAGTTTTCTTTTTTTCCCTACATTTTTCATAAGGAAAATCTACTTGCGTTACTGATATTATTTCCAGTCAGCATATAAATGGGCAGCTGTAGATAAGTTTTGATTCTGCTGAGCAGCCCAGTTGCATGTAATGTGAGTTCTGTGAACGCTGCTGAAAAACTTTTTGTCTACTCTAGAATTAAAAAATCTGTTAGTGTTTCTTTCTCTTCCATGCCTTTGCACGGTGACTTTTGTCACCTGTGCCACAGCCTAAGCAGCTTTGTTACAGCTGAAGAACTGACATCTCTTTAACTTTCTCGTTGATGACACATTCTTCACAAATCTACTTTATCCTGAAAAACTGATGGGGATCTGTTAGAGGATGAGATCTTTAGCTTGAGGCTTAGGAATACATTCATTATGGAGCCTTGCAGTGCTGGCTTCGTGTTTGTCATTGCTAGGCACAAAGGGTGTTTAGACATGCAGGGAGAGGGATACCAGCAGTGTTCGTTTTAAAAACTTGGGGTCACGTACAGTCTTTGCCAAATGCTGTCCAGATAATGTCAGAACACAAGATTGTAGGGATTCAGATTCTGGATGATTCAGTGTCCTTAGTAAAGATTACGGTTGGTTTAGTGTGTAGCAAAAGATCATGTGGACGTTGATGCTTATCAGTCCCCTATTGGGTCCTCAGTAAATGTTTTCTTTGTCTCTGAGATAATGTTGAAAATGTTGTTTTGTGGATCTCTTGCATGGTACTGCAAGGTAGGTTATTTCTGTGACTTCTGTCCTCCAAGTTATGAAAATTTTAACTGTTGGATCAAAATCTCCTGCAGATTCGTGAGCTTATTGAGTCCTTTGAAGGTCCTCAGCCTGCAGACGTGAGGCTGATGAAAAGAAAGACAGGTGAGAGCTCTTAATCCAGTTTTTGACATCGCCTTCCTCTTCCCCAGCCCAAAAGAGTATCCAGAATTATCCCCAAACTGCAAGCACATGCAATAAAAAAAAAAAAGGTTTGCCATGGCTAAGGAATGTGGCTTTTTGGAAGACTTAGATAGCTGGTCAACATGTTAAAAGAAGTCTGTCTACAGGGGGTTTTGTTAACAGGTATTGGTAAGTAATAATAGTGTAAACCCATTTAATAGTATGTAGTCTGTTGCATGGTTACCCTTAAACATGGATTCAAATCGAGTGAAATGTAGCCAGTTAAGGCAGCTTGGTTCCTTGCCATGGCAAAATAACGAGCAGATCCCAGCAGTTGACGTCGCATTTGTAAAGCTGCTTTGTCATGAAGTAATGAAGCAGTTGGAGAGAGATTCGCCTGTTTTAAAGGAACTGACTAACACAAGTATCCCGTCTATATCTGAATGCTGTCTCTAGGTGTAAGCCGTGGTTTCGCCTTCGTGGAGTTTTATCACTTTCAAGATGCTACCAGCTGGATGGAAGCCAATCAGGTTGCTTCACTCACCAAGTCTAGATATTCCTGAAAATGGAACAAGTCTGTACAGTTAAAAAAAAAAAAAAAAAAAAAAGGAAAAAAAATTGAGGTGGAAGGAGTGGTTTGTTCCGTAAGAGTGATTTAATAAATAAAAGCTTTGTATATATTAAAATTTGTAACATACAAGGTAAAATTAGGAGAGAAAGTTCTACTTTGATAAAAGGTGCCATTGTTTTAAATTACTTGGTTTCCATTTAATTGGCTCATGAAGATTTGGCTAGTAGTCATTAGAAAATCCTAGTTTATTTCCACTTGATGTTCCCTTCTCTGTTGTCAGAGAAAGCACCACATCTCTGTGTTACATTGGTATTAACCCTGAAAGAGAAGTGCCAGTTCTTGGCAGTAATCTGTTACCCTGGTTAAAGAGGGGGGAACAGGCTCATCCAGAGGAAAAAGCATATTCATTTAAACTAAATTAGGCAGAGAGTGAGATCTTGCATCTGTTTAGGCTCTGTATTTTGGCTTTTTTGTTACTATGACTTGATAAGGAGCCAAAATGCAGTAAGAATCCTCTGGTTTGTTTTCCCATGAGATTTTCCTGTAGCACTGCGAACAGTTTCACTTGCTTTCGCTACTTTTTTGAGCATTCGTTACCTAATTTAACAACAGAACTTAAAAATACTCTCAAAGTAAGCAAAGTGCATCAAATCACTGAATTTTCTTGCACCTGAGTATTTGATGCAGTGGTCTCACAACAGCATGATGACTGTGTTTCTGCTCTGTTCATGTTATAATAAAGAAATGGCACCATAATGGGATTCATGGCAGTTCCAGCAGATGGAAGTTGTCACATGCCTTGTGCTGGAATAGTGTTTCTTATGTTCCACTCTATGGGTGACTTCCCCAGCCAGAGAGCAGCTTTTGAATTGTTTTCCTGACATGCTGCTCAATAGAGCAGGTGGCTGCAGGGGAAAGACTAATACCAAGAAATTAATGCTGAGCATATTTTCAGAAGTTGATTTTTTTAATATATACAAAGCTGTACTGATGCATTATTTATTGAAATATACTCAAATTCACTCCAGTAACCAGCCACCTTAGTGGTAGGGAAAACACAGCCTGTCCCCAGCAGCCGGGTTGCTGACTGTTAGATGACAGAATGATGTATTGCAACTATGCCAGCAGCCTTGTTTCTATGTGTGCACATCCAGTGAGTGCTGGGCCCTCCAACCCTCCCTCCTGCCGGTAGGAGCAATGGCTTTGCCCTATTTAGTTGTGCAGAATGTGAGAGCCTTATTCATGCTACGTGCTAGATCTGTGTCAGACCCTATTACCAGAAAAGCCACTGGTCCTGGCACTGTGGTACCTCTGCAGAAAGCCAGCCTGCCATAAAAATGGTTCTGCCATTGCAGTGTTTGGGGTGTGGCCTCTAATACGCACTTCCTCAGATGTGCTTCCACCTGTTTGACCAAAATATGTTGATAGCCATATTTTGAAAGGCCATTCTGCATACCCACGCTTGGCAAAGCGTGAGGCTGAGAGTCAAGGCTTCTTAATAGCTGTAAATTCCTAACTCCTCTGAAGTCAGAGTGAGAGGACATGCTGAAAGCATTATGAACTTTTCCTACCCTTGGAGAAGCTTCACGTGCAATCTGGTTACTCATTTTGGAGAGCTCCTGCCTGAATGAAGAACACAAACCTCTTGTGCAGGCTTCCAATTGAACTGATGCAGTAGTCAAATGAAACCACTCTTGAGTTATGTTGCAGTTGATGGCACTTGTAATCCAGCCTTCAAGAAGTCTAAGCAGGGTCCCTTTGGGAGGAATTACTGTATTTTCAAGGGGACACTTCTGAAGTGTGCTTGGAAAAGTAAATCCAAATGTGGTTAAAAGGTCTGGGGTGTTTGGAGTAGGGGACGAAGTGAAGCAGTCACCTAAGGACATGTTTAAAAAGTCGCTCAGTGCTATACCAGAAGTGAATAGAAATGTGGGGGCAAAGAGACTCCTAAAAATGTGTTAATCTGAATGCAGCAGATTAGGACTCTGTCTCCTTCGAGACACTTTCTGGTTCCATGTCAGCGTTTAGTGTTTGGCAGCTTTTTCAACACTCCCTGATTCTGTTTATCTTTGCTCCACATCCCATTCTCTTACTGCCCTCGTCCTCCTCTCTGCAGGATTGGATGGGCAGGGTGTAGGTGGCGGTGGTTGTCCTCCACATCCTCCCCATATGTTGTCCATTTAATTCAGGAGCACTGATTCCTCCGAAGGGTGCTCTGCCATGGGAAAATGGACATGTGTGTCTCGATACAGGAATAATTGAAACCACTTTTTTTGCAGAAAAAGCTGGTGATTCAAGGGAAGCAGATTGCAATGCACTACAGCAACCCAAGGCCTAAATTTGAGGACTGGCTCTGCAACAAGGTATGACAAACGTTTCTGTGGGAGAGTTTGTCTTGCTCTAGAACTCTCCACTTGCTCAGTGGTTTAAAGAAAGTGACACCTGAATCAAACCTCCTTCTTTTCCCCATAAAGTTAAATTATTCTCCAGCATGTGTTCTCTTCTAAAACTGTGCCTGGAATTGTAAACTGAAGACTACACAGTTAGAATAACTAATTTGGGATGACTGGGGAGAAAGTAGCTGGGATGTTCTGAAAAGCAGCTGTGGTGCAGATAAGCGTGACTTGGTGTTCTGGATTATTCCAGTGGGTTTAGTTTTGTTGTGTTACTTTGTGTGAATGTCTGGGTTTTGTTAGTGTACAGCAAGTGCAGCATTATTAAAATTATCCAAGTTCTTACTAGGCTTCTCTTGTTTGTCACAGTGCTGCCTTTACAACTTCAGAAGGAGGCTAAAATGCTTCCGCTGTGGAGCGGACAAATTCGGTACGTAACCCTGATCTCTTATGTTCAGTTTTGGGGGAACTTTGGGAAACTTTCTGGCCTGTGTAGGTACCAGAGTTCTATGTAGGTTCTAGATTGGCTTATGAAATGCTGAACTTGAAGTGGATGAGCCATGTCCTGACTGAAATACTTTCTCTTCTTACAAAGACTCAGAACAGGAGGTACCACCTGGAGCAGCAGAAGCCGTTCAGTCTGTGGATTATTACTGTGATAGTAAGTGATCTTTCACTTATTCTAGAATGTGAAGTGTAAACATGGGTACTAAAAACCCTTCCCGTACCTCAGCCTGGCAGCTGAAGGACTTGAAATAGGCTGTGCACTGCTAATGTCGTACTTTTTCTCCTCAGCCATCATTCTCCGAAACATTGCTCCTCACACAGTAGTGGAATCCATCATGACTGCCTTGTCTCCGTATGCATCTCTGGCAGTCAATAATATTCGTCTTATCAAAGACAAGCAGACTCAGCAGAACAGAGGCTTTGCATTTGTGCAGCTGTCTTCTGCCATGGTGAGGACCTTACTGGTGTTCTTGGAGAGAAACAGCTGGTTAACCTCCTTCTCTCCCCGCAGCATTTAGAGCCCTGAGCTCTCTGAAGGACTGGCCCCATTCAAGGAGTGTTGCTGGACACAGTGTGTCAAAACCGATAATATGTAGCTGCAGTTTGAAAGAAGGTGGTGGGATGTTGGGAGCACATTGAAAAGCTATTTTTGTAGCAGAGTGCTGTTCTGGATTGCAGCCTAGCTTCGTACTTGAATTGCAAAAGTACTGGTGTGGGATTGTACTTCACTGACAGTTTCTAAGATCTGGGGCATACAGTGTGGGAGCAGGTACATAGAATTAGGCTTCTTCCACCTTGAGAAGAGAAGAGGAGGCAGATGTTGCTCTTCTCAGCAGCATGCTGTGGTAGGGTGTAAGAACAGCAGAAACATGTTCTCAAGGATACATGCAACAGCCATTAATTGAAACACAGGAGATTACAGAGGTGCTGAAAAAGCCTCCTAAGTTTCAGGAAGGTCATATGCTGGTATGGGGTCCCTGAAGGGCAGTGAATCTCTGTTCCTGAAGGTGGATGTGAAACTGAGGGATGTGGTGGACTTGGCAATGGTTGGACTCAATGATTTTAAAGGTCCTTTCCAACCTAAATGATTGAGTCTGTACATCAAACTCGAGCAGCAGTGTGATCTGTGTGGACCTGCTTTAGTTGGAGGAAAGCAGGTGGTTGGATTAAAACAGGTGCCTGACCACAGTTTTTGCTGATGTGCCATTTGAAGTAATTTGTGTCTTGATAAAGCTAGGATTTTTGAACATATTTAGTATTTGGTGACCCAAGGAAATGCTCAACATTTTCACGTGGGCGGTTATGGGTCTCACTGTGCTCTTCTGCATATGTGAAATGTGAGGAGATGGAGGTGTTTTTACATCTTTAGCTCTTTCCAGTGGCTCTACGTGAAAAGGTGGAGTTTGGGGAATTTCTGAATCCCCCTCAGTAAACTGCCTTTCATAATAATGAGTATTTTTTGTTTTAGGATGCTTCTCAACTGCTGCAGATTTTACAAAGTCTTCAGCCACCGTTAAAAATTGATGGCAAAACAATTGGTGTTGACTTTGCAAAGAGTGCCAGAAAGTGAGTTGTGATAGCAGTCAATTGCATTTTTGGTTTTTGCTTTTTTTTTTTTTTTTTTATTCACACACCCACCCCTTCCCTTTCTATTGGATAGTTTCTTCTTGTCACCCAGGCTTTTATTAAGCTTATTCTAACTCCACAGTTTTGCTTCCCTTAAATCACTTGTGTTGCATGCATCCTGCTCTTCACTGTGTATGAGGAGAGTGAAAGCAGTGTTCCCCACACTCGTTTCCAGTCCTCTGAAGATAACACCGTAACTGCCTGTGTGCACAGCACATTTATTTCCTTGGAGACCTCCTGACTTGTTACTGACTCTACAGCAATGAACCTGAAGCTCCTTTACTTGCCAAACAGTGTTTTGGCTCATTCATTACATTCTGAATGTTTTATAACTGTCAAGAAATCAGTGTGTGAGGGCAGACTCCACCTCCTTGCATAGGGAGACACTTCAGAATAAAGCAGTACTTACTCAGGTGCCTGATTTTTGTGATTGCAGAGACCTGCTTCTCCCAGACGGTAACAGAGTCAGCGCCTTCTCTGTGGCAAGCACAGCCATTGCTGCAGCTCAGTGGTCATCCACTCAGGTATGATTTGGAGACTGTTACTCATAGTCCTGCTTTCCTGAAAATTAAAATGCAGACCATGTAATTGCCCTGCTGGCCAATTGCTTGGTTGAACTCTTTAATGGCAGATCCAGCCATGGCACAACTGGTCCACAATCAGTTTGGAGCCTAGGCAGTGGGGTACATGAAATTCTTTAATAGAGTGGTTTACCTGTCCCTGACAAAAATTACCTTCTTGGATTTCAGCCCCAGACTGGAGAGGGCAGCACCCTTGACTACAGCTACCTCCAGTCAGGACAGGATGGATACTCACAGTATGCTCAGGTCAGTAGTAGAGATTGTGCTCTAACCAGTAGGTTGCCATAATTTGGATATGCAAATTACTCACCTTTTGTTGTCATTCATTTCCCTTTGCAGTATTCCCAGGATTATCAGCAGTATTACCAAAATCAAGGAGGAGTGTTGGACACAGACACAGCTACCATATCAGGTAGTGCTTCCAGCATCTGAGAAGCAGTTGTTTGTTATGATAATTTTGCCGTAGTATTTTGCCTCAGCCTTCAAGTTATCTTGAAGTGCGAAAGAAAACCTGGCTCGTTTTGCTCTGAGGATGTCTGATTGAGGATGCATTGTTAGAGAACTGTAACAGATTTGTTGAAGTGGAACCTCTTGTGCAAGATGAAAGAGAAGCCTCTGTTTCAGATGATTGACAAAGGTCTTGAACTTACGAGAGATAGCGATGTAAGCAGCTCTAGCAAATGTTCAGCACTAACAGCTGTAGAGGCCAGAAATTGCTGACTTTGGGAGCAGAATATTTCCTCCTGAAAAGGAAACTATTCCTTGTCTGGGTAAAAGATACCCATTGTATATCTGTCTCCTTTTGAACGTTTATTGCCTTGTTTGGCTGCTGGAGCTGGAATTAGTAGCTGAAACTATAAACAAAGTAATTTTAGCCCTAGGATGCAGTACTGTTTTACAAATGAGTTGGCTTATGCATTGCTACTCTCTTTTGGCAGGAGCTCCGGTCACTACGACGACAGCTGCAGTTGTGTCCCAGAGTCCTCAGCTGTATAATCAGCAGACAAACTCACCTGACTCTCCGGTAATTACAGCACTGATGAGTCCTTGCTTTCAAAGCCTGGTATATATGCCTGAGCTGTAGCCTTTGCTTTTTAAAGTGGGTGGTACAGCAAAGCTTCTCAGTGTCCGTGGGTTAGTCACAGTGCTTGTGGTCGTAAGTCACCTGCCATTTCTTCTCCGTGATGGTTTTGTTCTGTGCTGAAGGTGAGTGCCAAGCATCCTGGTGAGGAGGAGTTAGCTGTCGTACGCGTGGGGCGCGCTGCTCACGCCTTGGCTCGCTGTCCTTGTTTTCGTGGTGACAGGTTTTCTAATTGAGGTTTGTGGTTTGGGTTTTTTTCAGACACAATCAGCACCACCTACCACTAGCACTCAGGCACAGGCGGCTCCTCCGACTGGCGTAGTGCCTGGAACCAAGTACGGTAAGTGTTCGGAAGCTGCTCTGGGGGACAGCTTTCTGTCACTGTAGCAATAAAACTCGGCTTTGGCCAAGTGCTCCATCACCGTGTCATGGTGAAGCTGCCCCTGGAGAGCGTTGGCTGCACGGGTGGTTAAGAGCCCTTTACAGATGTGTCTGCTGTCGTGGCTGCTATAATCTCCAAGTTTTACCTGAAATGTAGAAAGATACCTGTCTGAATTCGTCTGGAACGACCATGTCCCACACTTTAATTTTTTTACAGCTGTCCCTGATACTTCCACCTACCAATATGATGAATCTTCAGGATATTATTATGATCCTATAACAGGGCTCTACTATGATCCTAATTCCCAGGTAAACACAAGTTCTTCCCACATGTCTTAACTGTTAAGGTCCATTAGTTCCCTATCTCTCATCATTCGAGTGACATTTGAAGTGCACAACATACCGAATGTTGCAGATAACTCTCAGCAGTGCGTGTAGGGTTGGGACTTGATTTCCCTCTTGTATAGCCCTGCATTTTTCTCTCCTTTTCCTTAATTTTCCTCCACATTTGGCCCATATAGGATTAGCACTTGTCACAGCCACTGTAACTGAGCTATTTCATTGCGGAGTGCCCAGCAATGTGCAGCCTGCTCTGGGCTCTGGTGGGTCGTCTCTTGGGAGAAGCAAAAGATTCTCCATAGTGCTGTTGGGCAGAACCGCCTGTGTTTGGGGACAGAGGCTTCAGCCACTTCCTGCCTTTTGACTCCACTGTAGAGTCTGCAAAACTTGTTTGGACTCTACAAAACGCCTTCCCGTGTGGTGCAGTAGTGTGAATCAGCTTGCTTGGGTTCTCCCGTGGACACTGAGCCCATGTGAGGTGTTTTAACTGTCTGCCTCTCCTTCCCTCTGGCAGTATTACTACAATGCCTTAACCCAGCAGTACCTGTACTGGGATGGCGAAAAGGAGACCTACATGCCTGCAGCAGAAGGTGTCACGTACCAACAGACGGCTACTACAACCACCACCAAAGAAGTGAAAGAGAAGAAAGAGAAGCCTAAAAGTAAAACAGCCCAACAGGTAAAAGACAGAATGGGATCATAACTGGGATAAAGTCTTCTCTGTGGAACGGGATAATGTGTCTCTTTTTTTCATGACAAAGGAAATCCTAGGTTATTCAGTGGGGTGCATGCCTTCAATTTGCAGGCATTGTGGGGGGCTGAGGAGAGGTGGAGTTGGCAAAGCTTCAGTGCAGAAATAAGCTCTGCATAGGAGGAGTGCTTATGGAATCCTGCCAGGATCAGTGGGAGTATAACTGAGCCGTCACTTAGAGGATTAGCTTGATAAGAAGGGCTTGTACAGTAAAAGCAGCAAGCTGTGTTATCTTTGAACACTGTATACAGGGAAACAGCTGCACTACATCCAGTGTGCCATGGTTTAAAAATAAAAGGTAGTGGGTTGACTTGTTCTGAAACCGCATGTGAGATTGAATGAGTGTCATAAGAGATTGATAGCTTTGAGAGGAGCTGTGTGAGCAAACCACTCTGCATTTCAGATTGCTAAAGACATGGAGCGCTGGGCAAAGAGTTTGAACAAGCAGAAAGAGAACTTCAAGAATAGCTTCCAGCCATTGAGTACCAGGGAGGAGGAGCGGAAGGAGTCAGCAGCTGCAGATGCAGGCTTTGCCCTCTTTGAGAAAAAGGTGAAGGTGCTGGCAGTGGGGTGTGGTGGGGGTCGTGTGACAGAGAGCTCCGTGCTCATGGCATTCTTGTCTCATCCAGGGAGCTCTGTCTGAGCGACAGCAGATCTTGCCAGAGGTGTTGAAAAATGGAGATGATGAAAATCCACTAAAGGTGAGTATGGTAGAGGAGCTCTAGCCAATACTTGCTTTCCAACCTGGATTTCCATGGCATCACCTGCAAGAAGTGGTGCTGGTGAGTGCAGTGGTGTGGTGCAAGTGCAGTAGGCTGGGTGACTGAGATACACTGAGGACAGCTGTGATTCTTTATAGCCTCAAGCTCAATTGGGGTTTTGAGGTTTCTACATAGACTGTACTTAGAAGTATTGTTTGGCTAGTGGAAACTGTCTTGCAGCCGCTGTGGTATGTACTTCTTTTGAATTGCAGTACTGTGGAAGTGTGGGCCCAGTACTTAATAGAACAGGGACCCTTGCAACAGAGGTGGCAGAGAAGGCTGAAATACTCAACACCTTTGTTTTAGTCTTCACTGCCAAGGCCAGTCCTTAGGAATCCCTGACCCAGGGGAACGTGAGAAAAAGTACTGTGAGGGTGATTGAGCACTGGAACAGGTTTCCTAGAGAGGCTGTGGAGTCTCCTTTCCTGGAAATACTCAGAGGTCATTAGGATAGTATGTGCTAGAGGGGGGGACCCTGCTTAAGTGGGGAGGTTGAACTGGATGACCTCCAGTGGTCCCATCTAACCTCAAGCATTCTGTGATTTCATCCTTAGTAATGGGAGTGTGCTGTTCCTCCTGTGATACACATGTGCAGCCTTTGTTCCGTCTCTGTGCTCTCTGAACTGTGGTGGCCTTGTTGCACTCCCCCTAATGCTGTCTTTCCTTTGCAGCGTGGCCTTGTGGCTGCCTACAGTGGTGACAGCGATAATGATGAGGACTTACTGGAAAGAATGGAGAATGAGGAGGAGAAGCTGACCGACTGGAAGAAGATGGCTTGTCTGCTGTGTAGAAGGCAGTTCCCAAACAAAGATGCTCTGATTCGGCACCAGCAGCTGTCTGACTTGCACAAGGTAGTTACACTGTGTGGTGAGGAAAATACTGAGTTGTCATAATTCAGTATGTAGACCAAAGCCATGAGGCATGTTGCTGTTTGGAAAACTATTTCTCTTAAAGCAAAAATCTGCAGGTGGATTGTTGCTCTCCCCAAAGTCAGCTACTTCATTTAAGAAGAGCTGTTGAGCATTTCATGTTGTTTAAGTGATTCTCTCTTCTCGTTTCAGCAAAATATGGATATCTATAGGAGATCAAAGCTTTCTGAGCAGGAACTTGAAGCCTTGGAGCTGCGTGAGAGAGAGGTCAGTGTTGAGATGACCAGATGAGTAGCTAATGGAAAACCTGCACAGGTGATCTGTTGAGCTCTCCTTATCCTGACACACGTCACTCGAGATAATCCTTGTAAGCCAACCCCTTTTCCAGTCAAGGTTGAGAGCTGCCCTGTTAGTTGGAGAGATGTCCCATATCCCACAGATACAGCTTAGCAGAGAAGGCTCATTCTAGCTCAGGGCTGCCAGACTGGGACTAGAAACCTGCAGGTCTGTTCCTGCCCCAGTGTTGGTTCAGATGGTGCTCCAGGGACTTGGGTCTGGGGCTCTGCTGTTGGTGGTGTTAGTACTAGTGGGCAGCAGTCTACAGCATTCTGTAGTAGCCGGCATTTATCTGACTCCGTAGCTCAGAGATGAACAAAAGTGCCTTGAAATCTGTGCTAACTGTAGTTGCTTTATGCAGATGAAATACAGAGACAGAGCAGCTGAGAGGCGGGAAAAGTACGGCATCCCTGAGCCCCCGGAGCCCAAGCGCAAGAAGGTCTACGATGCAGGCACAGTGTACGTATCTGAAAGCTCCTCAGCAGCTGCCTCAGTGCACTGTGAATAGTGGGGGTAACTTCTTAACTCGTCTCTTTTTCCCGCAGGAATTACGAGCAGCCCACCAAAGATGGCCTTGACAACAGTAATATAGGGAACAAGATGCTGCAGGCCATGGGCTGGAGAGAAGGTTCAGGCTTGGGAAGAAAATGCCAGGGTATCACAGCACCCATTGAGGTAAGTAGAGAGGAGTGTCTCCTTGAGGAGGTTTGGTGCCTTTGTTTTTTTCTTTTTTAACCAGAAGCATTTACTGCTGAAGATCTCGGAGGGAATGAACTGCCAGCCACAGCAAAGCTGCCTCTGTTTATGTTGGCTCCTGCACTTGTTTGTCCCATTGGATGCTGAAACAGAGGCAGGGCTGTGCCTTCCTCTCTTTGGCACCTGACTCCTGAGGCGCTATAACCCCAGTACCCCAGGAGGGGCTGCCCTCTCTCCAGTCATTGCCCTTCCTGGCCTTGCCTGTGCTCCAGCTTGTGCTGTTAGGAACTGTTCTGTGCAGTTGGAGTGGGGTCAGAGTAGCGTGAAGCATGAGGACAGGGTGTTCTGTGTACTCCAGTCTCTTGGTGTCTGTGGTGGTATTTATGACTGTGGGGATCCCCAGGGAAACCTGGGAAGCTGGCTGGAGTGATGAGATTTTTGGTGGTGCCCTTGTGGTGGTTTGGCCACTTGCTGAAGAGCTGAAGTGTGTCTCTCTTCCCTTGAAGGCCCAAGTACGGATGAGAGGAGCTGGGTTGGGAGCCAAGGGCAGCTCGTACGGTGTCTCCACGGCGGATTCGTACAAAGACGCAGTGCGGAAAGCCATGTTCGCTCGCTTCACGGAGATGGAGTAACCCCTCTGGCCTGCAAAGCACTTCTTGATAGCAGAACTGACTGTTAAACTCCATAGCCTTGGTGACCTGGCTGTATCCTGGTTTTGGTTTAGAGTTGACCATTTCATTCCCTTGGACACTGTTCCCTGCTCAGCATGTCACAAACACTTCCATGAGCAGACTGTTTGGACTGACCCAACTTCATGCTGGAGAGCTCCTGGTTAGACCAAAGGGGATGGCTGATCTTTGTACGGTCGTGTATATAGTGTAATGTATTCTGTGTTTTAGCGTGTTGTCCAGGTGCCGCTCCTGCCCTCTGGAGCAGCAGCAGGACCTGTTAGCTGTGCTTTCAAACTGTCTCTGCTCTCCTTTTGTTGTATTGTTTGTCTGGGTTTTTTTGGAGAATTTTCCTGTACATTTTGTATGATACATCTTTGTATAGACTTTTTGAAGACTTTGATTCTAGTTGCCAATTTGGCTCATTTCCAAATGAAATACATCCAAAAATTATCCTATTTCTGTTTCTCGGTGGGTGAATGAAGAATTAAGTTGCCAATGCTACTTGTCCTTTCTGTCATTCTGCTTCTTCCTTGATGAGACTTCATCCTGGAGTCTCTGTTCCATGCAGCTCTCCACTTGCCTCCCTCCTTTCATCCGTGTGCTGTGCCTCGTTCTCAGCATTTCTCACACCTCCAGCATGGACAGTGGCTGGTGGAGCATCAGTTCTCTCTCTAGCCCTTCTTGCCATCGCTGTAGGAGCAGGAGAGGACCAGCAGCAGTGTCTGCACCTGCCCAGGAGCCCCTGGGTGTTACCTGCTGGCTCTGTGGTGGGCAGGAGGCTGGCAGGGATGGGGTGTGATGTATGTGGTACATCTGGGAAGGTTCGTGTGCTCCACCTCGATTGCTTCTGGCCTGCCTCGGTGCTGTGGTGAGCTGTGGTAGGTTGGGTGATGGGAGGACAGGGTTCACCAGAGATGTCCTGCAGCTGTTGCTGCCTTTCTGTTCCCTGCCTGTGCTGTGCCTTGTTCACACACCTCTTCCCAGGAGCCAAGATGAGCAGAGCAGGTCTCAGCCCTGAGCTCTGCCTTTGCTGATGCTGCTGGCTGTGGGTCTTGCTGAACCTCCATACAAAGCTGAGCCTGCAGTGGGCTTTCCTACTGTCCAGTTTGGCATGGGAGGGGAAGGGGTAGGATGAAGCAAGAGCAGCTTCACCACTCATGCTTGGTGCTAGGGCCTTGTGAAGATCAAGGCTGGCATCCTGTGGCTGCTTTTTGGAGTGGGTGAATTCTGCTTTGCTGGCTGCTGCAGCTGCCCCTGTGCCTGTGTTGCACGGTCAGGCTGCTGCTTGATTTTTTGAGGGCTGCGTTGCTTGGGGTGAGCTATGGTGAGGAATCCCTGCCTCAGGGCCAGGACCGCAGGGCTCGAGGTCCCTGCCAGAGTCCCCGGGCCGTTCCACCAGGTGGCAGGCGTGGCTCGGCTGTGACAGCCTGACATAGAGTACTTCCTCTGTGCAGGGCTGCCGAGCATCACCGGGGCTCCAGGGCTTCGACCTAGCGTGTGACATTCCCTGCCAGCTGCCTGCCCCAGCTTCCCCGAAGGGTGATGGTAGGGAGGGCAGGCCCTGGTGCACTGCGGCGGGGCCCTGAGTGCCTGTGGCAGTCTCCCTCTGCTCCCTGTGTGTCCTGGCTGGCGACACACTGAAGTGCTTTGCTGCTCTGGGCTGTAAAGGGGGGGGTCTGTTTCCCAGCAGGTGGGTTTGATGGATCGATAAAGTGCATTTGTGTAGCTCAGCTTCTTCCCAGCCCATCGATCCCTGTCCCAGTGCATCCTCCAGATGAGAGGTGATGCCGCGGGCACGGGGGGAGGGGCTGCAGTGGGCACAGCAGTGTTCTGTCAGGTTCACTCCCTGCTTGCTGCAGCAGTGCTGCCCCAGTGCCAGGAGCTGAGCCAGCCCCAGCTGGTACCTCCCACAGAACAGTTGCAGTGGGGAGTCAGGAGCGTGCCATGGGGGCACAGGGAGCTGCTCATGGGGGTAATGTCTAGAACGGGCTGCCCAAAACAGGGTGCCTTCCTGGGGCAAGGCTTTAATGGGGTCCTGGGCTTGCAGCCACCCCCTCTTGGTTAGATGGGTTAAAGCTCCCCTTCCAGGGCTAAGACACTCCTGCTGTGTCCAAGGAACAGGAGAAGCAGTGGGGGGGGGCATGCAGCCCCACTCCCAGGCATGCCTGTAAACCCCATGCCAGGCGCTGGAGCAGGGCATGGAGGCGCTGCTGCCTGCCAGCACCCGCGCCTCCAATTTAGGCAGCACAGTGCGGCTGTTCGTGACTGAATGCACCATGGCCTACAGCCTTCAGAGGGACATGGTGTCCCTGCCTCCCCAGGGACCAACCTCTGTGGGGGTGGGAGGAGAAGCCCTGGGATGGGGCCAGCCCCAGAAGTGTGCGGTGACAAGGCAGGATCTGCCTCGGAGCAAGGGGGAAAGCTGCCTTGGGTATGGCTTACAGGGCTGCCAGTGCACCAGTCCTACTGGGGCTGAGCAGCTGAGCCTGATGCAGGGTGCCCCAAAAAGGTGCCAGGCCACGGTCAAAATGCTGGGGGGCTGAAGCTGGTCCCACCAGGAATGCAGAGGAGCACAGCTTACTGGAGAGAGGCTTGTGAAGCTAGGCAGTGGCAGGAGGAGTGCAGAGCAGTCCCTGGATGGGCAGAGCTTTGTTGCTCTCTTGTGCTTCACTTTCCCTATTGCTGAGCAGCCACAAGGTCTCTCTGTGGCTGACAATGAAAAAGTAAAGGCACTAAGCCCCAGAGCAGTGGAGACCCCAGGCTAGGGGGAGAGGGGGGACACCCAAAGGGCCCCTGTCCCCTTTGCCATGGGCAATAGGTACATGAGAGCAGGACTGCAGCCAGGGGCTCCTTCCAGGCACAGGGCAGCTGCAGGATGACTCCTACAGCCCTGGCTCCAACAGGCCTGCAGCTCCTTCCAGCACCTACAATATGCAGAATCTAAGGCCCCTGTTGGTGTAGTTTTAAAGTTTAGGATTTTCCTGGCTGGCTTTCAGCATTATTAATATTAAAACTCCCAAGCCTGCTATGCCCTGGCTTTCCAGGAGGCCTTTGGAGTATTGAGAGCTCCTGCATGCTAATTGAGGCAAGGAAACCAGCCAAATCATCAGTGTGAACAGCTTTCCTCTTGAGTATTCCTTAATCGCTGGAGTTACCAACCCGTGGCGGAGCTCGGCACCCTGCATGGACAGCCCCAGGCCTGCCTTGCTCTCTTGCACGGTCACTGAAATGCTGCTGGCAGGAAGGAGCATATCCTCGTGCCACTGGTTGGGGCTGCTAGAGGCCCCAGAACTCTGTGTGGATTGGGTTGGCTTTCCTGCATTCCCCCTGCCAAAAAGCCTCCCATACCCAGCAGCACAGGCATGGAGAGAGCCATGACCTGGGCTCACCTTGGCCATGTGTGTGCTGAGTGTCAGTCAAAGCTGGGCATCCACAGCTCCACGGGGCTTGTATCCTGATGCCAAAAGGGGATCTGAAGGGGTAGATGGTGGTTCCTGCCATGGGAGAATCTGGGGCGGGCGGCACAGACACGTGTGAGGTTATGCACCTGTGTGTCCATGTTCGTGCTCATGCTCCTCTCCAGTGCCTTTCCCCACTCTGCCACAGGGGATTTAACCAGGCTGCTTCCCTTCCTCTTCCCCACCATGTTGGTCCATCCTCTCCTCAGCTACTAAATGGGTCCAAACTACTTTGGAATTGCCCTGGAACTGTTTTCCCTATTTTACCTAAATGCCCCACAACCACCTGGCCCTGGTTTCAGCTGTGGGGCTGTGGTGGGAGGATGGGCAGGGCCACGGTGCAGAATCCTGCCAGCACACCATGGGTACTGCTGTGGCACCCCAGCAGCCTGCCTGTTTGGGATGCTCAAAGGGCAGGAAGAGGACAGCTGAGGGGGAGGGTGCACAGATGAAGGGGGTCAGAAAGGGTGTTGGCACCCTGCTCCAGGTGCTCGCTATACCAGCACCCCCTCCCACCCCTTGGAATGGAACCCCTGAGGCCCTGGACCAGTGGCCATGTCATCCTGGACACTCCTCCTCCCCAGCCCCACAGTACCAGGGTGGGTGAGGAAAGGGAGGTGTGTTCCTTATCCCTTGACTGTTCAACTTGGATGCTGTTTTGACCGAGAGCCCGGTTCTGGCTTGGGAACTGCATGGTCCAGGTTTCTCTGCGGGGGCAGGAAAAAAAAAGATGGTTTTAATTGACTCGCCATCTGCAGCAACGTGGACATAATTTGCAGCCCTGGGGGGTGGGGTGGGGGGGGCTCTGTTGTTGTTGAAAAAAACCAAAAACAGATGGGGGCTGGGATCCTGGGGCCTGGGACCTGTGGCTACACCCAGCATGCTTATCCCGTATCCAAGCAGCTCACACTATCCTGGGCCCTTGGGCATCTTCCAACGCCAGGCTTTCCCAGGGGAGATGCTCCAGCCTTGCAGAAATGCTGGAACAGGCAGATTTGGAGGGTAAAGAAGTGGTTTTCCCGGCAGAGACTCTTCCCTGCCTCCGGCAGTGAGCCGTCGATCACCAGGCAGGCAGGCTGGAGGCTGCGCAGAGCCCCGGGCAGTGGAGCCAAGCCCCGGGCGGAGAGGACGAGGGGGTTGGGCGGTGGGACCGAGGGGCTGCGGGCAGGCCAGTGTCAGCCTTGCTGCTGGCAGGGCCCTGGGGATCCAGGGAGTGAGCCAGAGCCTGGCGATGGGGAAAGCCTGAGCCCCCTATGGGGCACCCGCAGGCCCCTGGCCCCACGGAACCCGGCGGGCTGAGAGGGGTGAGCAGCTCAGGCTCTTTGCCAGGTATGGGAGTGGGGGGCGGGGAGCAACTCACCGTCTCTGCCGGGAGGGAACTTGGATGGGAGACGATTTCATGTCAAAAGCGTTTCCACAGGAATTTGTCACCACCTACAAAAATCTCTTTACCTCCACCCCTTTTTTTTCCCCTCTAACAGCAACCAGACCTGAGGGGTGTGCGCGTGCAGGTACAATTGAGAAACAGAGACTGGGCCTTTTCTGCCCCAGTTCCTAAGAAAAATTTATTTGGTGCTTGTTCCCCTCCTCCAAAGCCTGGTTTGGGGACAGAAACTGCTTCCTGCAGCACGAAAAACCAGGCAAGAGAGGGACCGCATTTTTCCCAGCATATCCCACTGCGGTCCTCCCAGGACCTTGTCCTGGGCACCCCAAAACATCTGTCGGCTCTGGAAGCGGCTTAAAACCCACTGGCCCCCAGCCCCATCCGTCTCCCCGGCGGGATGTGCCCGCAGCATCATTAGCGCTCGTCTAGCCGCCGCCGCGGCGGTTTGAACCTATTTGAAATGCACTTGAAAAGGCTGGATTTGATGGGAGGAATGTGACGGGTTTTTGTTCTCCGAGCCCCCCGGTTGAAGCTCTGCGTAATGAAGAGCTGTGACTTTCACTCGGGTTATTTTGGGATGGACTACTTTTTTTTCCGAGCTGGTGGAAGACCATCAAAGCGGCGCTTTGAAAAATGTCCCAGTGTATAAATAACTCTGCTGAGAGCAGAATAACGCGGGCTCCCGCGCGCGGCGCGCCGAGGCAGACGGCATCTGCCGTGCGACGTTGCATTATAAAAAGGAATTATTCATCCCTTCCTCTAATTAACTGGGTACAGCTCACCCGCGCAGGAGCGATGGCCCGGCATGGGGAGCACTCCCGGCCATGCCAGCAGAGCGGATGCTGCTCCCGGGGTCCCTCCATGTGTCCCCCCCAGGGTCTGCACGCCTCCCAGCACCGGCAGCGGGTGGGAGCAGCAGGCTGGTGCTGCCCTGCCACGGTGGAACAACGAGGGGGGCGAGCTGGTGTGGGAAAACCCCAATGTCCGCGGGACTCACGGTCAGGAAAATACCTGATCTGCTGCCTCGGCATCCCTCCCGCCGATATCGGAGCAAAGGGAGCAGGATGGGGGGCAAGTTCTTGGTACCCTGCTAGCTCACATCTTTCAAGGCTGTGGTTTTTGGTGCCTGTGCCTTGCTGGGGGCCCATGAGTGCTGCATGGGGCAGCCACAGGGGCCCCATGGATCTGACAGACTCGGAGATGCACCAATCAGTCACACCCAAGGGTGGGTTTTCAGGAGATACTGGAGGGATAGGACCAGCAAAGGGAGCCCTGCGCCCCCACCCCAGAGGGAAGTGGCCATGGTGGCAGCAGCCAGGCAGGCTCAACACCACGGCTGTGCCCTGGCAAGGACACAGTGCTTGGGACCTCCCGGGAGGGAGACTAATTTTAGGAGTACTCCGGAGGGGCTATTTTGGACCCTTTGCTCTGCGTGAGTCACCTGCTATTTTTCAACCCCCTGGGGCTATTTCTGTGGCAGAGTGATTTACACGGACTGGGACAATGCTGCTGGCACTTGCCTGGGGTCTTGGAGCCCAAAGCCATGCTGAGTGCACAACCCACTCCCCAAACAGGGTGTAGAGAGGTCCCCAGACTGCCTGCTGGGGCTCCCAGCAACTCCATCGGTGCCAGGGATGCCCACAGCAGGGAGGACGAACCTGGAGCCCATCCCACCACCCTGCCACCTTCTCAGAGGATGGCATGGCTGGGCTTGGAGCTCCTCAGTCCTCTTCCTCCATTGTTTCCCGGGAGAGATGGATGGGGAGAGGCTGGAAATGCTGCTGGGGTAGTGATGCAGCTGGTGGCTATGGAGAGGGAGACATCTCTGTCTTGGGTGTTGGGGCTGAACATCCCCTCTCCCCGCCACACGGGGCTCCTCCCTCCCCAAACCTGCCGCTTCGGAGCCCGCCAGGCAAAAACCTGGCTGTTTCGGGGTTGTCAGAGCAACGTGATGCACCTTTCAGTTACCACGGCAACCTCAGCAAGAAGTTTTTAAAATTCAGGCAAGGTAATTTCTCCTCGCACTGCGATTTCGTTATCGCTTGGCTTACCATTCCCCAGGGAAGTGGCGTCCTGCCTCGCTCCTCTGCCAGCAAGGTGGGATCTTGGAGATAAGAAAGGCAGAGCTGTGAGGAGGGGGATGAGCGGGTGCTCTCCCTGCACCCCGTTAACAGGTCTGGCCCCAGAGACGTGGGCTGGTAATTAATGAGCGTTGGGGAGGTGTGAGGGGGGCAGGAGGAGGCTTAGGGAGAGCAGGGAGATGGGCAGGAGGAGGAATGAAGGCAAGGGTGGATGGTGAGGTGGGTTGATAGGGCAGAAGAAGGAGTGAAGGCAAGGACTGATGTCTGGTGGATAGATGGGAGAGCAGGAGGGATGAAGACAAGGTTAGATGGTGGGGTGGATGCCTGGGTGAGTCATGCCAGGGTACGCTGCTAGCACCCTGCCATGCCTGTGTGGATGGATGGATGGATGGATGGATGGATGGATGGATGGACGGACGGATGGATGGATGGATATCTCCAGCTACCAACCAGATAATGAACAAAGAAACCATCCTGGGGTGGGTCACAGGCCGTGTGTAACCCCTGGGTGTTACAGACTCAACAGCAGTTTGCACTGCTATCCCATCATTTCTTCCCATAGGGAGTAGAGCCACTGTTCTCTATCATCCCTTTATCTCCCAGTCCTCAACAGACTGTAGGTCTCTCTTGTGCTGCCCCAGACCCTGGAGGAGTAGGAAGGGGATCCTGTAGCACTGGCAAAGCCTTGACAGCCTTGTCCAACCCAGCCCCCCTCCTGCTCACCCCAGTCCAGAGGAGAAACTCAGGACTAATATTATGGTTTGGAGGGTCAGCGGAGCCATAGGGTTGAAGGTCCGTTTTGTGAAGGGGAGGAAGAGGCAGGCACAAACACAAGGCTGCTTGTTCTCTGCCTGCACTGCCCCATGGGCTGCGTGGCTGCCGGAGAGCACATGGGCCTGAGGAGCACGCTGGCCCCAGCCCATATGTTGTTTATCATAAAAAGCTAACAAGCTTAATTAGGGATGTGTCTGTGATAAGGTTATCAACTCATAAACAGTCAGGTGCCCCTGACAGGAGCCCAGCAGTTACTGACTGAGCCCCTCATCAGGGAGTGGAGCAAATTGGGTCAGGGGGATGCTCAGTCTAGAAGGTTTTATTCTGCCTGCAGCACTGGTGGCTGAGGCAAGGCATGCAGGGCTGCATTGATCGAGGAGGAGGCAGAAGGCAGAGGATTGGATTCTGCTCCAGCAGGATCCCTTCCTGCCTTCAGGACAGGCTATTACCCTACCATTAGGTTTCAGAGTGAACACCTACTAGAAGGGACAGACCAGCACATTCCCAGCCCTCCAGGTGGAGATTCCATAGGAACAGCCAGGCTCCAAGGGGGGATCTGTGGAAGTGTTTTGTGAGGACATGGTCCCCCAGGGAGAGGCATGGCCAGCAAGAGAGCCCAAGAGGGAGGCGGAGTGTGGGAGCTCCTGGCTACGAAGGCGGTGAAGGCTCCTTTCCAGCTCTCTGAGTTTCTCGAGCGAGAATCTGACAGCCCTGAGCAAGGCTCCCTGTCCTTGTGGGCTGTTGGCACAGTCTCACCATACTGCTGGGAGCCGGCTGTTCTGTCCCCTCTGCTGCGTGTTCGCTCTAGAACCCAATGGTGGGAGCTGAGGGGGCAGCTTTGATAGCCAGTGCATCGTCACGCTGTGCGAGTGTGCATCAGCAGGGACGTGTTCCAGGTGCAAGGTGCTGTGGACAGGATGCAAACAGGGCTGTAGATAAGCCACCGATTCCAGGGCTTGGTATCCACTGCCAGCCCTATCCTGCAAGGTCTGGCAGATTTATTCCTCCATGCAGCAATTCCCACTCCCTGCCTGCTTTTGCTAATGGAGCTGGCCCTGGGCGAGGGCTACAGCACGTGGGATGCTCATCTTCAGCCATCTTTCCTGGGGACTCAGGCTGTCACCGTCCCCTGCGGGGGCTGCCATCAGCCCGGGGGGACAAGGCAGCATCTTGTCACCGGTACCTGCTGCAGTGCCTTCCTTAATGACGAGCTCCGCTTGTCTGTCCCCTCAATTAACTCTGCTGTGCCGGCTCATTAGGCTGCACACGCTGAGAAAGGCTGCAGCAAAAGGGATGCTGCAATCTCACAGGCGTGCAAAGCCCGCTCAGAGATGCACAGGGAGATCTGTGTGTGTGTGTGTGTGTGTGTGTGTGTGTGTGTGTGTGTGTATCTCCCCACAGCTGCACTCGCCGCTGCTCACACACATGTGCTGGCACACGGACACACCTGTGCCTGGACACGCACACGCTGCTGACCGCGTGTGTTCCAGCAGCACCCACAGCCCCACCGCCTGCTCCCCCGCTCTTCCCGCTGATCGCAGCAACTGAAGGCAATGGAAAGTTTTGCAGGGAAAGTGCGTGGAGCTGCCGTCTCTGGCCTGGGGCTCTGCCAGGTTCCAGCCCAGCCATGCCCACCCTGAGCCGAGGAGCTGGCAGTGGGGTGCATGGGGAGGATGCTGCCTCGGGCTTCTCGCTGCCCCCCCTCCAGCCGGAGGACGTGCGGGCAGAGCGGCCACGTCTCGCACATCGGCCCTGCCCGCGGGCTCTTGGCCTCCGTCCGGGAGGGCAGCAGGTGACGGAAAGCGAGCCCCGGCCTGGAAGGGGATGAAAGGCGGCTCGCAGCTGCGGACACCCGACGCCACCTGCCCGGGCGCGCGGGAAGGATCCGGGATGTCCTTGCTCCCACGGGCAGATCGCCATCCGGCGGAGGCGGTGAGGGCTCTCCGAACACAGAGTGCCCATCAGGCAGCAGAGGAGCCGTGTGGTCCCACCAGCTCCTGGGGCCCAAGATGAGCTGTGGATGGGAATCCCAGAGCTGCCACGTCCTAACCCATGAAACTGGGAGAGGCAACCCCCACCGTGCCTCAGTTTACCCTCTGCCAAACGCCTCCTCTCTCTGATATCTCCTCTGGGGAGAAGAAGTGGATGCCTGGGCCGTGGGAGGAGAGGGAGGTCTGTCCAGTGAGTCCCCCAGCTGGGATGTATCCTGCTCCCTCCCTGCAGCTGAGCACCAGGATGCTTTCCTGAGAGCAGACATGCCCCAAGCCCCCTGCTGCCCGTCGGGGCCATCTTCATCGCCACGGGGGTAAATCCGAGCCCAAGGGAAGGCTGAGGAATTTCTGTCCTGGCCACCTGGGACTCACCCCCGTCCTGCTCCGGCAGCCCTTTCCCCTCCGTCAGCGCCTGCCATGTGTGTCCCGCTGCCGCCGCCTCCTCCTGCCTAATCCCCCGCTCCATAAATCACACACCCCCCCGCCCCGAGCTGCCCCGGGGCTCTGGGGTCTGCCAGCTTGTTTGAAGTAGCCAAGGCATCCTCTCAATGAGTTGCCCCCAGCCCTGCAAGCCACGGAGGCTCCCCCCAGCTCAAGCAGCACTATCTGGTGCACCCTGTGTCGGTGTCTTCCCCCTTCAGTAGCAGCAGCAACTCTGTCACCTCCCTGTTTCTCACACCTCCATCCCAGGGCGCCAGTAAATCCCCTGACCCACAGCTGCCCTGGAAATTTTTTCCTACTGTCTGTCTCCTGTCTTCTCAACAAGTTAGACTCCACGGTAGATTTCCCCGGCTCTCAGTGTCCCATCCTGCTGTGTTGCAGCAGCCCAGCCCGTCTCCTGCCGGCCTCCTCTCTCTCAGTGCCCGCCTTCAGCCCCGCAGGACGGCCAAGGATCGGTCCTGCCTGGGAGTCCTGGCTCCGGCATCCCGCTGCCGGGTCACCATCTCCGGAGGGGACCCCGTGGCTGGTCATTATCCCCACGCCGAGACATCCTGCTGCAACATTCCCGTGCTTGAGGGGGAGAGGAAGGGGGGCGGGAAGAAATAGTAAGCCAGTTTTGAAGTCTGTCACCTTCCCGCAAAGCTGGACGAGTCTTAAGTTTGCAATCTTGGGAGCTGGGAAATGTGTTTTCTCTGAATTCGTGGCAGGTTTGTAGCTCAGGTGAACGCTCCCGGCTCTGGGTGATTCATCCCAACTTAATTTCCCTGCTGGCTTTGGCACCGCTCGGTGTCTCTCAGCCCCTGGCAGCATCTCCCCAAGACATCGAGCCCTCGGGATGTTTTTCTCCTCCATCCGTTCTGTGGTTGGAGCGGGATATTAGGTAAATCACATCCTTCCTTTGCCACTGCCGCCCACCTCCCTCCCACGCTCCAGCCTGGAGCTGCTGGTCTGCCCCGGCTGCTTTGATCCCTGCCCCGCGGGGTCACCCCCCCACGGGGTGCCTGGACATCCCGCCCTCGGCTGATGGGCATCCCTGGGTATCTTCCAGCTCCCTGGGAAACAACCGGGACAGATGGATCTGTATCTGGCCCCTTCGCTGAGCGTTATGCACGTCCTGAGCAGGCTCTGCCTTCAAACTTTGCTGCCTCCCAGGTACGCCCTCAGCACGTCGGGGGCAAAGTCCCGACCCCCGGCCTGAGCAAAGGGGACCTTATGGGGCAGCACCCCTCCCAAAAGGTGGTGGGGAGCACCTGCATTCCCCTCCAGTGGCTTTTCCAGCCCAGCCTGGTGCTAACCTTCGGTGCAGCAGCAGCTCCCCCCACCCGCCCTCCCTGGTGGGTTGCATATTTTTAGCTGACAAAGACAAGGGGAAAAAAAAAAAGAGAGTGAGAGAGAAAAGAAACAAAGAGGAAAAAGGCTCCTTTACTGTGGGGTTTTGAAAAAAATGGAAATTATCCTGCAGAGGAGGGGAGAAGGGCCAGGGGGTTTCAAAGCATCTTCTTCTCCCTGGAAGTGATACAGAGAAGATGCTCCAGGCCATGTGGCCTTTAGTGTCTTTGAAGTTCAGGCAGCAGCTGGGGAGGGATGTGGTGAAGGGCAAGGCAGGGAGACAGCTTCCCACAAGGCACGTGCCAGCATCGGCGTCGGCATCAGCTGCCTGGGCCTCCCCTGACCCTCAGCTGGAGCCTGACCTTGGAGAGGTGGCAGCCCCCCAGCAAGGAGCCAGCCCTGGGGCTGTGGAAGTGCAGAGAAGTTGTCCTGGGTGCAGGGAGTGAGGGGGTTCAGATCCTGCATCCCCTTCTTGTTGCGCCTGCCGGTTGCTACGGCGACCCAGGAGCAGGAGCATCATTTCCACAGGATTTTGCTGGGAAAGGGAGAGGAAGGTTGTACTTCTGGGAGAGGGGTGGGGAGTCAGGATGGGGCTCTCCTAATTCCCTCAGTCTCCATAGAGAACCCTTCCACCAGTATTCCCACCACAAACCCAGTCTGGCCTGGGCTGACCATCCTTTCTCCACCCCAGAGGCATGCTGGAGTTGGCTGGACCATGCCAGGCTGTGACCATCCATCCATCTATCCTTGCTGGAATGAGGCAGCCACCACTGGACACATCCCAGTGAAGGATCTTGGAGCTGAGCGATTGCTGAGTCACGCAGCCAAAAACCCTCTCCAGCTGCCTGGTGCTCTTCTATCCCTGTGAGCTGATCCAGCTCCCGGTCCAACTTCTTTGGGAGGACCCACGTGCATGGACGTGTCCCAGTTTCTCCCAGCCCTTGAGCCATTCCAGCTGCCTCCGTCCTGTCCTTTCCAGCTCCTCTGTGCACGCCAATGCCCACAGCTGTACCACTGACCCACTTACATGGCACACCGGCACGTCAGGGCTGTGCCACAGAGCTGCTGGCCCCCACCTCTGCCCACATTACCTTTCCATGTCATGAAAACCCTTGGACAGCTCACAAAATCAGGAAGCTACTTTAAAACTATTGAGTTATTTAGTTGTCCTAATACAGATAACATCAAACATCTCCCTATATTTATGGGGGCTGGAAATGGCTCCAGGGAGCAGTGAAGGGCAGTCCAGAGACTCTGGATGCTGACTGATGCAGCCCTTGCCCTGAAGATAATGCTCCTCCTAGCCCAGTGGCTTGGCTCCTGGTGCCACCTCCTGCATGGCCACTGCAGCCACAGGACAGTGATCCCCGTCATCACCCCAGCCTGGAGTCAGTCCCAGGAAAAAGATCTTGTAGCCCTCCAAAATACTGATATTCATAAATTTGGCGTGCATGGGGATGTGTTGGAGGGGACACAGCCACATGGTGACACATCCCTGCCACCCTGTGCACACCCTTGTGCCCCAGCAGCCACACACCACCCCCACCCCAGGCACTGAGAACTGCATGGGGTGCCCAGAGCACCCCATGGCAAAGTGGGAGGTGTTGGAACTGGCTCACTGGGACCCAGAGCCACCAGTCCAGGTCTGTTTTCCATCAGCTCCTGCCCATTTCCATGACAACCTGTGGGGTGACACAGATGTGGTCCCACACCGTGCTATGGTCCCACGAGCCAGAGGGCACCAGGAATTCTCAGTCACAGCCAGGCATGGGCATCATGATGCCCCTGCTGCTGCAGAGCCTGGGGCTTGTGGGGCCAGGCTGAAGGATGGATGAGATGGGGCTGACTTCACACAAAGACAGGTGATGGCTTCTTTCTCTGGAGCATGGAGAGCTGCAAGGATGGACGATCTCAGCACTGCCAACCAGACTCTAGTGAGGAGTGTGCATCCCACTTGTACCTCTGGCTTAGAAACCATCACGGGGGCAGAGCAGAATGGGTCCCCATGGTCAGGCTCGGGGCAAGCAGCACCAGCCATCCTCTGCCCACGGTCCCGGGCAGGGCTTGAGTGTCAGCACTCATCCCAGGCCTCCTGGATTGCAGCTGGGAAGTGAAAAGCCTGGGGGCAGTGCTGACTTCAGCAGTTCCCATTTCAGGAGTCTCAGCCTCTCCCAGCCCCATGCCCACCTGCACATCACACAGCAGACACTACCGGGGCACTCATCTCCCCTCCCTCACGATCTCCTGCTGTGCCTCGGAACCCGCAGCAGGGTCTGACCCCGCCTTTCCAGGCGGCTATCGACCGCCAAGCGCCTCACTGCCATCAGCACGAGCTGCTCTTCAAACGCCTTTGCCGTCGGCGCTGGGCTGGACATCGATCCACCACCACCTTTCATGTCCTCACTGCACCCCTTTCCCGGCACAGCTCCTGCCTGCATGCTCCCTGCCCAAGAGGCTGCTTTTCCCAGTGCCTGTCATGCTCACGACCCCTCAGCGCCCTGTCCCATGGCCCTGCTGCCAGCTGATGCTGCCCTCCTGCCTCAGTTTCCCCAGCAGCAGAGCACGGCTCAGTGACCCTGCAGGCAGCACCACCTCAGTGCCCGGGCTGGGGGCAGCTCTGCCGGGTGCAGGGCACACCTGGATGGCCAAACCTGCTCTGCCAGGGGATAACAGGCTCCGTTTGTCCTCGCGTCACCCTCAACACACCCACTGGGTGCCTCTGCTTGTCCTCTCGGCTCGCTGGGACCTCACTCTGCCCCTCTGGGTCAGCCCCTCTGCTGCTGCCAGGGGTCCCGCTGGGGCACCCGCTCCGGCACAGCCCCCCGTTGGCTTTCCCAGCCCGTCACGGTGCAAGGAGGAGGAGATGACATCCCTGCTCCTGCCAAGACAAACACGGCGCCTTCCAAACACGCAGGGCTTGGCAAGACCACGCCTCGGCCATCGATCACCGAGCCCGCCGTGCTCCAGCCCACGACAGCCCGTCCGCGGAGCGGAACAGGGGAGAAACTGCAGGGGTTTGGGGGGGCTCTCAGCAAACCCCCCACGCCTCTCCCAGCACTGCCATCTGAAGGGTGGAGAATTCACATTCGTGCCCTGCTTGGGGCTGGGGGCTCGCCCTGGGCTCCTCACACCCACATGGTGCTGGGCAATGTCAGAGGGTCGGTCCCCACCCCTTGGCATGCAGAGAGTGCCCGGGGCAGGGACAGCTCGTCCCTGGGGTGGCTGTGCCGAAGGGTGCCCTGCAGCTGCTGGCTTAGCCCCAGGCAGAAAGTTGGCCAGAGCCAGCTCCAGGCTCTTACAATAATAAACCGCGCTCAGGCAAGCATTTGTCACTGGGCTGGAGCGGGAAAGGACCAGATATCCCAAACATCTGGGGGAGGGAGCGTGGGAGGCAGAGGGCAATCAGGGAGGTCCTGGAGGGGCCGGAGAGGGTCTGTCCTCTCCACAGTGTCCTAAGATGGTGGCAGCAGAGCGTGGCATCACCACGTCAACCCTTCCAGAGGGCTCAGTTCAGCCTGGAGGGGCAAATCCTGCCCCTCCCTCGCATCCCATCCCCTGCAGCGGTTCCTGAGCTGGGAGCTGCTCAGGTTTCCGTGCGAAGCTGGTGTCTCTGAGAGCTGTAGGGGGGGGTGCAGGCAGCTGGTGGGGACTGGGGGATGGAGGCTGTTCTCGTGGCATTGCCAGGCTAAGCCAGACTGGAAGCGAGTGTGTGGCACAGCTGTCTCCGTGCACCGAGGTGCATCTCAGCAGCCACCCTGGGGGCAATCCCAGGGCCGCTGTGCCCTCCTGCCTCTTTTACTGGCCCACGTCTGCAGAGGAGATCTGCAGCTGGAGCTCTCCCGGGGGCTGGGGCATCCCCCAGCATTGCTTCCTACAGTGCGGTGGGAAGGGCAGAGGGCTGTGGTGGGTCAGGGGAAGTCCAGCCCCTCACCTCTCACCCCTCTGCCTCCCCTCCAGCCCTGGCACCATCCCTGCCCTGCAGTACAGCTCCTCTTTTCCCCCGTCCTGCGTCCATCATTCCCTACAACCCCCTGCACGTATCCCCCAGATCCTGCATCCCCTTGCCCTTCCCAGCCCCAGCTCCCGGCTCCCCTGTGCTGCCCACAGGATGGGTGCCCAGGATGGTGCCAGGCTGCGGGCACCCTGGGGACCTGGATGGCCACCCTCGCTGCCCGGCCGGCCCTGTGGTCACTGGCAGTACGGGGGTCGCTGCTGGGAGTCAAAGCTGCGGCGGGCAGCGAGGGCCAGACGCCGCTTCCTGCTGCTGCGGGACGAGGAGTGGGGCAGCAGAGGGTTAAGCAGCGTCTGGCGGCGGGAAGGGGACCGGGAGGAGGGGGGAGATGGAGGAGTTTGTTTAATAGCTGGAGACAAGCTATGCAGCTGTGCAGGTCGGACGGGCCCTGCAGCCCCCGGCCCCGCACCCCCTCCCCGGCCATGCCCGGGCAGGCAGGCAGCAAGCAGCAAGGCAGTGCAGGCAGCAGGCAGGAGGGCAGGCAGGCTGGCACGGGGCTGCCAGCTGGGGAGCCTCAGCAGGGTTATAAAAAGCAGGAATGCTTCCCCCAGAGCAGGACACGGCAGGCGATGCCTGCCAGCGCGGCAGGGGATGGCAGCACCACCCGGGAGGTGACACCGAGGGCACCAGGGGTGCTGGGGGACACTTTGGTACTGGGGGCACGACCCAAAGGGCTGAGCAGGTCCTCAGGTCCTTGCAAGCTCCCTGGGGGTGGGTGGCAGTGGGTTGGTCCCCAGACTGGCTCAGAGGGGCTACCAAATCTGGTCCAGGCATCTCTGCACTGCTCCGCTGCCAGCATTGCCCAGCTCCCTCCTGGCATCACCGGACTCCCTGGGGACACCCACCCTGGTGCCCACTGGCATCCCCAGGCTGGGGCAGGCGAGAGGGGACCCCTGGCCCTGAGGAGGAGGCGTGAGACGACAGGCAGGTGGGGGACAGATGGCCAGAGCATGAAGCTGGCACGGGCTGAGCCGAGGCATCTGAGAGCTGCCGGGGGCCTCTGGCACGCAGCAAGGCCAGGAAGGAGAGGGGACAGGCTGGAAATGGGGGGAATGGGCACAGAAACAGGGATAAGGACAAGGATAGGGATGAGAATGGAAATTGGTACAGGAAAAGGGATGTGAATGGGGACAACACTGGGGATGGGGACTAGAATGGAGATGGGAATGAGGACAGGAATCATGGTGAGAACAGGAAAAGGGACTGAGATGGGAATGAGGACAGGGATAGGGATGGGAATGAGGACAGGAAAAGGGACAGAGAAGGGAATGAGGACAGGGATTGGGACAGGAATGAGGACAGCAAAAGGGATACAAATGAGAATGGGAACAGGTTTAGGGATGAGAATGGGGTGGAGATGGAGATAGAGATGGGGATAGGAATTGGGACAGGAACAGGAATGAAGACAGGGATAGGGTGCTGGGTATGTGGTGAGTATCCACCCCAGACCTGGGGCAGGAGCTGAGGAGGCAAAAAGCAACTTGCAGTAGCTGGAACAGGCAGGCAGTCACCCTCAACCATGGCATGGATGTGACCACGTCAGCACTTCCCATCCCTGGTGTTGGGGAAACAGCTCATGGAGTGGGGAAGGGTCTGAGGGTCAATGCACGAACAGAGGATGCAGTGACCCACCCCTCAGAGAGGCTTGGAAGTGTAAAGAAGCTGGGGGCCAATTAACCTCACTGGCTAATTAGGACAGGAAGCCACAGGCTTAAACTGCAGCAGGGGAGAAGGAAGTTACGGGAAGGCTGATTTATAACTATGGGGACTTGGGAGAGTTAATGGCTCAGTTCTGGGTTAATGATACACCCGGAGGTCCAGGACCCTTTCTGTGCCAGCAAGCCATGGATCATAGGGATGAGAGGGGATGGTGGGGACCCAGCTGCTCCTTGGTGGGTCTCCAGGACACCCACACCTGTTCTGGGGGCCAAGTCTTGGGAAGGTGGCCCAGGGCAGGGTTGGGCACTCCCTCTCCTGCCTGGCATCACCCCAACGCAGCCTGAGGGAGCACCCACAGCCCCCCCAGCATCAGGCAGGTAGTGGAGGGGGACTGAGAGCAGCCTCCGGCTGTGGCTGCCCCACTTTAATTCGCTGCCAAATGTGTGTCACCACCCCCAGAACTGAAACCAGAGGCTGCACCAGTGGCCCTGGAGTGCCTGGGGTGTGTGGGGGGGGGGGGGGGGGACACCACAACCCAGTGTGCTGAGGCACCGGCACAAGGGACAAGGTGCCCCAAAGCATCACCCAGCTCACCAGCTGCCAGGAGAGAAAGTGAGACTGGAAATTCAGGACAGCCTTTGTGTTTGGACCGGATCACGAGAGACTGGGGCTCTGAGGGGAAAATAAAACCTCTCCTTAGAAATTCTTTTATCCCAGGGAGCTCCCGCGTATCGTGTTTCGGGCCATTTATTTGTGCTGCTGACTGAGGCCATTGCTGCTGCCCTCCCGCACACAGAGTGGCTGGTGATGAGAATCCGGCGACAAACTCCTCATTTTTCAGAGGAAGACAGAGGAGATGTGTGAGGGTGAAGGACGGCGCCAGCTTATTGCTGTGGAGCCATCCCTGGAAAAGGAAGAGGCAGCAGGGGGCAGATCACAGTGGGGCTGGGAGCAGACACCCTCTCTGCCCCCTTCTCCAGCACCAGCAGTGCCTGGGTGTCAAGGTGACCCTGCCTGGGTGGAAACCCTGCCCTGCGAACTTTCCCCACTTCCTGTGGGGTAACTGGGGGAATGGAGGGGCACTGGGACAGGGCAGGAGGCTGTGCTCAGGGGAGGAATTTTTCCAGCAGCAATGTCTGCTTGTGGGTGACTACTGCCCTCCGTTCCCTGGTCCTTGTGCAGGGATGTCTTGGCTCCCCCTGCCCTGCTCCAATCCAAGTAGCCTGGCTCAGAGGAACATGATGGGTCTTAGATCAGGGCGCCTTCCCCTCCAGCACCCGTTGCTGTGGTTTTTCAGCATCCTTAACGCCTCGTTACCCTATTTGTGAGCAGGTTAGCAGAAGGAGAGGCTGCAAACCTGTGGGTGGGACGTCTGAGGCCAAGGGGGAAGGTCCTGTTGGGACTGAGGGTCATGGGGCCAAGCTCTTTTCTGCTTGCAGGGGGTTGTACCCATATCTGGGTGAGGAGGTTTTGGCCAGTTTGGCAGAAACAGAGCAGGGGAACAGAGACACGTGCCTGGCATTTGGGGGACTCCAAGGTGTCCCCTTCAGGCAGGAAGGACCAGAGCAGAGCTACAGAGCTCAGCTGCACAGCACCTGCCAGTCATTGCCTTGGGTGTGCAGGGGGGACAGTCCTGGGCAGGGATCGCGCGGTGCGGGGGGAGAATGGTCCCAGGGAGGGATACCCATGAACCAGCAGATCCTGGAGCAGAGGGATGCCAGGGCACAGGTACTGAGGTACACATCCCAGGGCCGCGGGATGCTGTGCAACCGGAGTGGGCAGGGGCTGAAGGCCGGGGGTCACTAGTGGGGGTACGCGGGGTCCGGGCGGCAGAATGAGCAAGGTGGGGCCAGGGACAGCACCCCAGTCCCAGCATTTGGAGATGCCGTGTGTGGGAGACGGTTCCTCACCGGAGCCGGAGCTCTCACAAAGCCGCCGACTCGCCGGGGCTCGGCTCCCCGCAGACCCCGCCGCCCCGGGCCGCCCCCCGCCGCGGCAGACAAAGGAGGGACGGCACTTATTTATCCGCCTCCTTCCCGGGACGGGCGGGAGGCTGGTGGGCTGCGGAGGTGCGGCGAGCCACCGACGGGCTGGCACGGCGCTGCGGGGCACCGCCTGCACCCCGCAACAAAGGGCCGGAGCCGGAGGTGAGCTGCGGGGGCGGCGCCGGGGCTCGAACCTGCGGCCCGGGGCGGTGGGCGTGGCCGGGGGCGTGCCTATGCAAACGACGCCCCCCGCGGCGGGCCCGCAACGGGGCCCAGTGGGGGCCGGGCCCCGCCCGGTGCCCGCCCCGCCCCGCCCGGCGCTCACGGGCCGGGGCCGCGGCGGCAGTCGCGGCCGAGAGATGGCGGGGGGCCGCGGGACCCCGGCGCGGCGCTGAGCCCCGCCGCCCTCCGCACCGCCCGGCGGCCGCCGGGACCCCCCGGAGGTAAGAGCGGCGGCGGGCGGCGGAGCGGGTGCCCGGCACGGGGGGCGCCCCGGGAAAACTTTCCGCCGCTCGGAACTCGCGCGTGTGGGTCCCCCCCGCCGCAAGTTGCCGGTGAAGTGGGCAGGTGGGGCTTGGGCTGGTGCCGGCGGTGCGGTGCTGGGACCCCAGCCCCGAGCTGGCGGCGGCACCGGGTACGCTGGGGACCCCCGCTCCCCGCCTCGCAGTGGGGTTATACCGAAGAGGGGGGACCCCGCCGGTCCCGCTGCTCCCGGGAGCCGCTGCTGGGCAGGCGAGCCCCGGTCCCGCTCGGAGCGGGGGGACTGTCGCAGGGAACGGGGAATGTTAGGGAGCTCCAGGGCCGTGGGGGTTGCGGCAGGGCTCGGCGGCGAGCGGGTGCCCAGGGAGGGGGTGCCGGGGGACGCGCACACGCCGGAGAACGCCCGACACCCTGGAGCAGGCTACCGGAGCTCGCCCCGGTGGGACGCCGACCCCCGATGGGACACCGAGCTCCGGCAGGACCCCGCGCCCCGGCGGGCTGGGGCTGCGCGGAGGACGCCCGGGCGGGGGGCGCAGGGGACAGACGGCGCTCCCTGGGGACAGGCCAGGCGTACCAGAGCGCAAAGTTGTGCAAAGTTATTTCCCGGGTGCGCGGGGCCGCGGTGGACATTTAGCGTTATTTTTTTATGTTATGTTATTTTTTTCCCCCTATTTTCCCCCCCATCCCACTGATGGCATCGCGGGCCGTGGCCGGAGGTGGGCCAGGCTCCCCTCCCACTGCCGATCCTGCCTCTACTGCTTTTCCCTCCCAAAATGTTTCCTGCTCTCTCCCGAGGCCACGGGGAACAAGCGTGCAGGCAGCCCTACCCCTGAGTCCCCCCGGGGTGCTCCCGAGGCATCCCCGCAGCCCTCTTTGGGGGTTCGATCCCCAAAAGGAGCCCCTGTTCCAGACGAAAAAACCTTTCCCTAATTGCTTGGGCTCGGCGGCGCTGGGTTGACCAGCCTGGGGGAAAGGGGGGATAAAGCCAAGTGGGATTTTGATCTTCCTGCGGCAGCACAAGCAATGGCCAAACTTTAATTGCTAAAAAACCCCTCCAAGCCCAGACAGCCCGGGGGCTGGAGGGCAGGAATGTGGCCGCTCTCCCTTGGAGTTCTCAGTTTCCCCGGAGTGCAGATGACCCTGGAAATGGAGATTTCCTGGCCAAGGTGCACTCCAGTGGCCCGTTTCCCTTTTTGCTTCCTTGGAATTTGCCTTTCCCAGCCGGGTCTGGGTGCCCCCACTCACCGCCGGCCCTTTCCCCTCTCCTCGCCCTGCGCTTGCTGCGCTCCCCTCCTCTCCCTCTTTTCCTTTGTTTGCCATCTCGCTCCCTGTCTCTGACGCGTACGCCGCTCCATCCAAATGCAATAGTAGGATTTGCCAGAATTATTTCCTAAAGCTGCCGGGGAGAGGGGGGAGGTTTGGATGGAGGGGGGTTATTTAACTGCAACCAACTGGAGTTTTGGCTGGTGGAGGAATTGGGGGTGCAGGCTGTCCCGGCCTGGCGCTGATGGGAACGGCAGAGCCTGGGAATGGGTGGGAGAAGGGGGAAGGCAGCCTGAAAAGGGACCGAATACCAGTACAATAGAGCAGAGCTGGGTGTGCTCAGGGGCAGAGGAGCAAATTGAAATATTTACTGACCCCAAAGACAAAATGGAGAAAAAAAATACACTGCCCCAGGGAACGGCGGTGCCGCCACACTCGGGGTCTTGCCCTGCTGCTGGTGGCAGTGCTGCTGCCCTTGCCCTGCTCGGGGCTGGGGCTGGCGGTGTGGGTGCTGTGCACTGCACGAGAGTGCAGCCAGACCACCCGGGTGGGGTGCGGGATTGCCCCCTTTGCAGCTCAGCATCCCTCTCCGGAGTGCCCCAAAGGGTTCCCAGCCATCCGTCCAGCTTCTCTGGGTGTGCCTGTCCCCTGTGGGGCTGTGTGGTGGCAGCTGGCAGAGCCCTGGAGGGCATGGCTTCATGAGGGTGTCACGGTGGGGACCCCTATTCCCACAGAACTGACCCCCCGTGGCTGGGCTGGCTGGACACTCCCCACACGCCTGAGCCCACCCGGCTACCGTGGCACGGAGCATCCCACCCAGGCACGCAGCTCCCTGGGGACAGGACAGGCTTCCTACCGCGGGCCTCCTCCCAAATCCTGCCTGAAGTGCTCTGGAGAGCCCCAGGAGGGTGCTGCCTCGGGAGAGGGGCCTGACCCAGGGGACAGCGTGTCCAGGAGGGGCAGTGGGGTGCGCGGGGGACACTGTGCACCGTGCCGTGCCGGGGTGCGTGTGTGGCTTGCTGGAGGCAGCTTGGCGGACTCCGCTCAGTGCCGGAGCCCCAGGGAGTCCAGCTGCCTGGCACACAGCACAGGCAGGGCTTTTTTTTTCCCTCTTCTTTTTCTTCCTCTTTTATTTATGAAAAAAAATCCTTTTTTTTTTTTTTTTTTTTTTTTTTTTGTACGTTCTTGGAATAATGAAGTCCAGATTTCCTTCATGTTGGAAAGATTTGATCCCAGCTCTGCTTGCTGTGGCTTTGCTGGGGGCTGGGAGGAGAGGTGGGGAGGGAGTGGGACCCCTCTGGGTGCCGGGGCATGGGGAGCCAGCCCAGTGGGGGGCTGGGGATGCTGCAGCCGAGGGGGGGTGTGAGGAAGGATGGAGGGATGCTCATCACCTGGCCAAGGCTCGCCGGCTGGGGTGGAGGAGGGTGCTGCAGCGGCTCTTGCCGCACTTGCCTCGCCCTGCGTGCTTGGCTGGGCACCCAAGGAGGTGAGGCTGTGGCCCCCTGATTCATGCCCCCCACCCCCCAGTCTGTGGAGCAGAGTTCAGCCTCCCGGGGCTGGCTTCCAGTCCTCCCCGGAGGATGCTGCGTGCCAGCGGGCGATGGAGAGCGGGATGTGGGGCTTGCACCCCTCAGAGGGGTGGTGGGTGCAGTGAGCTGACATCCCTCCCACATGTGCCCTCCTTGGCAGGCTTGGCTCCCCCAGACTGCCCTCGATCTCGGCGCCCAGGCGTGTGCCCACCATGCCCGTGGTCGGTGTCCTCCTCTGGGCCACCCTGCTGACTCTGGGCTGGCGAGCTGCCCATCCCAAGGACCACGGCTTCGCTACCCCCAGGGTCCAGCTCTCCTTCAAAGGTAAGAGTCTGCTTGTTGAAGTGGGGGGTAGGGTGGGACCCCAAGATGGAGGAAACCACGGGCACCCCAGTACAGGCTCCTCCTCCTCCTCCTCACTCCGGGGGCATCAGCAATCTGCACCCTCAGAAATCTCCATGGGGATCCATATTCAGGTGTGGCTGAGCTCCCAGTCTGCACCAGCACACGCAGTCTTGGGGGGCTGGTATCCTGCCTAGTCCCCCCAGTGCGCTTCCTGTTGTGGGTGGGTGGCTCCCTCCATCTGGCAAAGCTGGGTGCTGAGGTGTGGGAAGCCCCCCCGGCAGCACCCCGATTCCAGACAGCAGCTTGACGCCGCCCCGACCCCCCCAGCTGGTATTAACGCCTGGGAGCTGGCAGGGAGCCGGGAGAGGCAGGAGGGGAGGGTGCTGGGTGGGGGGAAGGGGCTTAACCCTTTCGTACCGGGGCTGCTTAACCCACCCAGCCACTCTGGGAGCTGTGGGGGGACCCCTGGGTCAGCTTTGGGGCGCACATTGGTGAAGGGGTTTGTCCTGAGCTCCTGTTTCGAGGTTGCTGAGCAGGGCAGGCTGGGGCTGATAAGGCAAGTCCCAAGGCTGCAAACCTTGAGGAGCAGAATGGAAATTATCCCTGCTGGGGGCTTGCCTGCTTGGATGTGTGTCAGGAGGTGACAGACACAAGGAGTCTCATGTCTGCCTCCCCATGGGGTCCGTGGGAGAGCTGGGGCTGTGCTGCCTGTGCTCCTCCTGTGCTGTCCCACTTTGCCTTTGCCCTCTGGTCACCTACTGAACCTGTGAGCCCAGGGATGCAGTGGCAGAACTGATGGTGAGCACAGCAGAGCCAAGCAGGAGGAGCCAGGGGGCTGACAGCAAACACGGTGAAGCAGCACCAGCCATGGGTGTTACAGGCTGGTCTTGACAGAAAAAATGGCTGGTATGAAGAGTCTGGGGACAAGTCCAGGCTGGAAAGCAGTGAGCAAGTTCCTCCCCAGCGGCAGGCGCCACTTTCCTCTCCAAACAGCGTTTTTGGAGGGTTTTGGGGGCTGCTGTATAGATTCTTCCCCACCCTGGCTTAAAACACCTCTTCCTCACAGCTGTGGGGACAGGAGGTTCCAGCAAAGTCCCAGCTGGACCTGGTGCCCACTGCCATGGTGTGCTCCAGGAGTGAGATTAATTCTGGATAGGCATGGTTAAGCTTGCCGTGCCACAGGTTAGGGGCTGGTTTGGGGTTGTTTTTTTTGGCCCCAGCTGGTTGAAGCAGTGGTTCCTGGCTGTGCTCAGGATCTCCAGTCCTCCCTCCTGCCTGAGGTGGTCTGGCAGGGCTCTCCCTGCCCTTGCTGCCTAGAGAGGGGATTTGCAGTGGGAGAAGGGCTGATTTGCACTGGCACATGCAGAAGAAATGCCAGCAGTGTGCTGGTTCCAAGCACATCAGGCTTGGAAAGGGGTGCCACTCACCTCTTTCCTGCCTGGACTCTGACAAGGGTGGCAGTGGTGGAGAATTTTCCCAGGGTCTTCCCTGAGGGCCAGCTGGGGGCCGCACACCAAGCTGCTGGTGAGCAGCTTTCTGAGTTGATAATCTGCATGCAGCCTCCCTGAAGCCATAGGACGATATGGGGTGACAGTGGCACTTTGCAGATGGTCCAGCCCCTTCTCTTGCCTGGAGAGACAGGGATGATACCCAGATGTCTGGCCCCAAATCTCCCAGTGCAGCTGCAGGCGTTGGGGTTGGGTGTGATGAGTCTGAGCTGAGGGACACTGGTGTGATGAATTGGGCTGGGCTCTGCTGTCAGGGATGGCTGTGGTGCCACAGGGGACCAGGTGGCCGTTCATGCAGTCACAGCTGCTGGGGTTGGGGTGTGGGTCTCCACCACAGCATCCTTCTGGCTAAAGCATCCCAGTGCCAGAGCGGGATCGAGGTGGCCTTGTGCCCAGGGTGCTGGGGAAGGAGCCGCCATGTCCCCAAGTGTGTCCCCAAGGGTGTCCCCCAGCGCCGTGCCTGGGCGGCCGCGCTGCCTGGAGCCCTGCCAGCTGCGGGAGCGTCTCTGGGTTTGTTTGCCTTTGCTTGTTATCGCACGCCAGAGGTTTGTCGCAGCTCCCCGGGGCCTGCGTCATCCTCCACGGAGCCCCGGCGTCTCTGAGTGCATTTAAAAAAATACTTCTATGAAATGCTGAAGTGATAGGAAAGGGGTGGGAACTGGGCTCCTGTGCCCTGGTGCAGGGTGATGGGCTGGGCAGGGTCAGTCCTCCCCCCATCCCGTCACCCCTGTGGTCTCTTTACGTCTGTCCTCCTCTCAAGGCTTTCCTGTCCGTGTGTCGGCAGGAGGAAGGTGACCAGCATGGAAAGAACAGTGCTGGGAGCGGCTCCGGCACAGCTCCCTTTTGCCAGCAGCTCTTCCCAGATCCCAGCCCAGTGCTGGCCAGAAATAGGGTGGATATTTTTAATCATCTCCGTGCTAACAATCCACTCACTCCCCACACTGCTGTACACATCCTGCGGCCCCCTCTCCTCTGTGCCTTCCTCCAGGCCGGGGGCTCGGGCACCAGAGAGGCTGGCCTGTTCCCCACGAGGATGCAGGAGGTGATGATGATGATGGTGATTCATCCCTCCATGTCCTGCTCCCTGTCCAGCGTGGGAAAAGCATGCGGGAAGGAAGGGTGGGCTCTCGCCCCGCATTACGGCGGGAAGCCCTCGAGGTCAGGGCTCTCGGTGGGGCTTCCAAACAGGAGCCGCTCCCCGCGGTGAGTGAACAGCCGTGCTGGCACCTCTCGGAAAAGCTGTGGCTGAGGTCCAGCCGGGGGCAGCCCTGGCGGGGAGGGGTGGGGTGAGAGGCAGGGCAGTTCCTGCGGGGGAAAAAAATTACTTTAAAAAGAATGAATCAAGCATGGAGTCTCCTCTGGGCTCTGCTCCCCTGCATGGCCTCACTCCTGCCTGCCTCGCTCCTGCCTGCCTCGTGCCTCAGTTTCCCCTCCCACCCCGCTGGCATCTCTGCCGGTGGCCAGGAGATATCGGCACGCTTGATGTGGGCCAGGGGGTGGCAGATGGCTGGAGAGGAGCCCGGACAGGGGACCGTGTCCTTGGGGGCCGCCCAGGCGCCCTCCTAAGCTGCTGCAGCTGTGGGCACTGCTTGGCGACAGCAGGATGGGATAAACAGGGGGTGCAAGCAGGGCCAAGGGCTTAGGGACAGCCAGTGCTGGGAACACGCTGGGCGCACTGGCACTGTTGGTCCCCACCCTGGTGTGAGTGCCCCGTGCTGCTCCTCAGACCCCGTAAAGGTCAGGGGGATGCCACAGTCCCCTTTCCTGTGCCCTGGGGGCGGGGACATGGGGCTGAACCCTGTGACCCCTAAGAGGATTTCCTTGGCTGGGACAGTGGGGGGCTGCGGCAGGGCCCCTCCACCCGCTGGGACCGGCTGCTGCTGGGGCTGAGCTCCCTGGCTCCGGCTGCGAAGCTCCATAAGCTCCTTAAACCCTCCCCCCTCCCAAAAACCCTGTGCAATTTCAGCCCCCCCCCCCCAAGCCTATATCTAATAAGCTAGTTATCCCTCAAATTAACAATGCTCCTTATGGAACAGCATGGCCCTTCCTGGGGTCCTGGCTTGGGTGTTCTCCCCACTCCAATGCCGCTCGAGCACAGAGCAAAGAGCCTGGAGCAGCCGCAGTTTCCACCCGGCACCGTGCCCTCCCCTCAGGGGCTGTGGAAGGAAATAATGTCCAAAAATTAAACAAAAAAGCCGAAAGAGCAGTGGGTTGAGGCACCTCAGCTCAGCACTTTGCTTCTGGGGTGATTAAAGTATTTTTTTTCTGAAGCCCGGCTGTTTCCTGAAGGGGATTCAATGCTGCTGGAGCATCCCCTGACCCAGCCTGGTCACCACTGCGGAGTGATGCTCGGTGAGGACGGGGTCCACCCTGCCAGCGCTGCTCGTTGGGATACATCCATTCACCAGCGCTTGGGGCAGGCTGGCCCGGGGATGAATCAGCGGTTTCCGCTGAAAAAATGTGGGTTTTCTTTTTTTCTTTTTTTTTTCTTTTTTTTTTTTTTAATTGTTTTTTGGCTTGCGCCCAACCGGCCGGGCTGTGATGGCTGCGGGGAGCACCCGGCCGGCACCTCTTTCATCCGCAGGGATTTGAGCCGCGCGGCTGCAGCACCTGTCCCCTGCCGCGGGTGCCGGCACGGGGCGATGCTCCAGGGGGGCTGGAGATGATCGGGGGTGGAAAGCAGCAAGCGGGAACAGGAGTCATTTCATCTCCCAAGCCCCTGCAAGGCAGCTTCGGTTTCCTCCCACCTGTGAATCGGTTAAATGGGAAAAGAGCTTGGCTGGGGGCCACGGAAACTCTCTTATTACATGTAATTAGCTTAATTACATCATAAATAACCCATCAAGGGGTAGCGGAGTGACGCTCAAACAAATAAGCAATTCTGCTTTCATCGGACGACCCACCCAGCCCTTTGATCAGCCCCAATAACAACAAATGCTTTAACCACGAGAGGGGACACATCCAGCCCCCTATCCCTCTCCCGGCATTGCTCCCCATCCTGCCCCTCTGACGCGTACTCAAAAAGCTGCATCTCAAATTTCAAGCAGGGAAAAAAAATTAGTAGGGAACATAATCAAAATTTGGGGCACGCTTCTAAATTTGTGGGATAAAACGCTGCAGGATGGAGATGGGATTTATCCCTGCTGTGCCAGGCTCCCTTGGGATCAGTGCTGGGCTTCTCTATCGGCATTTAAAGTGAATTCATTCTCCCCCATGCAAAGAAAGGGCTCCCGAAAGGCGCTGGCTCCGCCAGCCGGGGGGGGGTAGGGGGGGCGGGAGTGCGGTTATTGAATATAAACACGCCGTGTAATTTACATGCTAATTATGTTGAATGCGCTACAAGCCCATAATTAGAATCTAATTAGGTGAGAGCGCCTGTAATTGGTTTTGGGGAATGCAGTGATGGTGCACCTGGGGAGGTGACCCGCTCGGGTCGTAATGGCATTAACTCTTCGTGCTGGTGCCCTGGTGATGTTTGGGGGCATCGGGAGGATTTGGGGGTGCTGGGGTGGGGTGAGGAGTCCCTCGGGGTGCTCGGTTTATCGAGATTCCCCAAAATCTCCCTTTTGCTTTGGAGATCAGCGCTAGTCTCTGTGCCAGTGGGCGATGGATAGGCACCACTCACCCGATGGGGGCCAGTGGTGACGGCCAGCAATGGTGGGCAGCTGCCGGAGCTGGGAATGCAGCCCGAAATTGGCATTGCAGGGGGAATTTGGCTTTGCAGAGCAGGCAGTCGGGAGGTGGTGCCACGGGCAGAGCAGAGCATCACGCCTTGTTGCCAGCCCTTGGGCTCCTGGCCGCCGGCATCCCTCGAGGGCGCGGGGTAATTACAGCTCAACGCCCAAGGACACAAAAGGATTGCGGGCAGGAGAGACCCAGGGGTCTCGGTGGGGGCTCCGCGGAATGTTGTGAGGGGACGGTCCCCAGGGAGGCCACCCTGGCTGTGATGCCGAGCAGCTCCTGGCTCCGGTGCTCGGCAATTAAAATAGGATTAGGCTCCCGGCCAGCCAGGGAAGCTCTGCCTGTGCCGGGATTGGCAATGGCGAAGCAGGAGGGAATATGCTCGATGGGGCGCATCGGCTAATGAGCCGGCTTCTCCAGCCTGGCCGGGGCCCCTGCCCCACTCCATCCCCAGGGACATCCCATGGCTGCTGGGGGTGGGTTTGGGGGCACGGTGACACTGGGGGATTAGGCCGGGCGATGGAGGTTTGGGAGGTCAGAGGTTGTGGCAGGGTCTTACCCGCCCCGCCATCCTCTTTGGAGAGGGCGTTACGGGGCAGCGGGTCCGTCACCGCCCTGCTTTGGGAGTGCCCCCTCTGATCGCTGGGCCGTGGGGGGTTGAAAGGAGCCCCCGGTGGGGGGGTCAAGGCCTTTTGTGCTACTGGCCCTGTCCCCTGCCAAGCCCTGGAGACACCCATTCTTATGGATGTGGGATATTTGGGGCTGTCACTGAAATGGAACCCTCCACCACCAGTGTCCTGGTGCTCCAGGATCCCGGGGCTGTTGGTGCTGGTGTCCTCTGGGTGGATAGGGATGGCAGATGAGGGGCTGTCCTGGCATGGGGGCTCCTGTCCAGTTTAATTGCCATCCCTGTCTCTGCCTGGTCCAGCTGTCTGTGTCCTGAGTGGGAAGCCTGGGCACGCAGTTCCATCACGGGCAGATGGGGACGAGCTCTTCCCTTCTGCCTGTGTCACTCGCTGCCAGAGCCACCCTGCCCTTTCCTGGCTCCCAAGATCTGGTCCCCACCGACACCAGCATCTCACTGAGGGAAGCACCAGCACACACACACAGAGTGTGGGGCACACACCTGCACACACAGAGAGTGTGGGGCACACACCAGCACACACACAATGTACGGGCCGGTGGGGCAGCTTCAGGACATGGGACCAGACCCAGTGTGCCATGGCACAGGCAGGGACTGCTACAGGACAGACTGGGGACGCCATGGGTGGCATGTGAGCCAGCGCCAGCAACAGGGAGCATCTGGAGCCCAGATGGGCCAGGCAGAGGAGGAGCCTGCCGTGGGTGGGTGGGTGAGCAGCTCCCTGGGCCCCCATCCTTGGCACTGTTCCACTGCACCTCTGCCATGACCCCCCCGCCTGCAACCCCAACTCCAGCCCTTCCACGTGCCCACCCTGCTCGTCCCATCGTCCAGCCCTGGCAGACGGGCAGGCCCCAGGCCGGGGGAGGTTCATGTCCCATCCCATGGCGCCGTTTCCCGCAGCTGGCTCCGGCAGATTCCCACACTGTGTGTGTGCACTGGCCTCACTGCCACGGCTGAGCAGCTCCAGCATCCAAATAGGTGCCCCACTGCGGGGCTGGGGAGCACCGCTGCCAGGCCTGGGACAGAGGGGGTTCCCTGTTTGGGAAGGGACCTTGGGGGCACATTCTGGTGCCCCGTGCAGCCGGGAGGTGGGAGGTCAGGGGGATCTGCAGGCACTTGGCCTCCCTCTGGGAATGGCAGCTGGCTGCTGGAGCCCTGCCCGGCGCTGCCTGGAAGCCGGTGTGGTGCTTCCTGACACTGACCTGCGGGATCCTGCTCCACTCCTCCACAGGAAGGGGGTCCCCAGAGTTGCTCCCAGTGCCTGCACAGTGCATCCCTCTGCATGGAGGGACAAACTCCACAGAGTGAGGGTGCTCATTGGATCAGTGTATCGTGTGCGTAGCATCCGGTGGCTGTTGGTGGCATCCAAAGAGGATGACAATGCCAAAGAGTATGGCATCTGGGGCAGATGGCATCCCATGAGGGTGACATCCAATGGCTGAGGGTGGCATCTGATGGTTGATTGTGGCATCCAAGGAGCGTGACACCTTTTAAAAGAGTGGCGTCTCCAAAGGGGTTGGCTTCAGAGGCTGATGGCATCACGTGGACGTGGCATCCAATGGCTGTTGGTGGCATCCTAAGAGAGCAGCACCTCCAAAAGGAAGCATATGGGGAAGATGACGTCCCATGGGGATGGCATCTGATGGCTTGGAGTGGCATCCAAAGGGGTGGCATCCAGGGCAGATGTCAGATGGTGGCATCTGATATTTGGGGCTGGTGTCCAAAGGGGGTGACACCTCCAAGGGGAGTGGCACCTGCAAAGAGTGGCATGTCCAAAGAGGTGGCCTCCAGGGCAGACTGAATCCTGTTGGGGCAGGGTGCTCTGTCTTACTCGTGCCCTGGCCCCTGCCGCGTGGTTCTTGGCACTGGCCCACATCATCTGCAGCACTTCTGCCTTCCATCTGGCTGCCTCATTGCACTTGTGAATATTCATGACCCTCATTATCCTCTTTCACTCCTTGCTCCCACACTTAGGCTAAAAATAGCTTTCCAAGGGGGGATGGGGTGTGCGGGGTGGGGGAGAGGCTCATCACCTCCTCTGGAGCTGGTTCCTTGGGGTCCCAGCTCTCCCATCCTAGGAGCCAGAGACTTGGCTGGAACATGGGGCACAGTGCAGGAGAGGGATGATGCTGGAGATTTTGGGGAGATGTGGTCTCTGAGCTGAGGTGGCAGAGAGCCCCTGCCTCCTGCCCCATCTCAATGGCAACCTCTACTCCCTGCTGTGGAGTGCTGGATCTACCGAGCCCAGGTCCTGATGATTTCTCTCCTGGCCACTCTTGGTTGTCCCAAGTGGCTGTGAGCATCTCTGTTGTCCCATGTCCTGCATAGAGGTGTCAGTATCACGGTGCTCATGGAGTGGGAAGTGGGCACCAAGGGACTGGAAGGCAGTGGGCACCTCCTCTCATGGGGTGTCCTCCAGCTGGGCCCAGGCTTGGACTCAGGGATGACACTGGGGAAGAGAGGGGTCCCTGGGGTACTGACACCTTCCACTTCCCCCTGTAGAGCTGAAGGCGACGGGCACAGCACACTTCTTCAACTTCCTCCTCAACTCCAGTGACTACCGCATCCTGCTGAAGGACGAGGACCACGACCGCATGTATGTGGGCAGCAAGGATTACGTCCTCTCACTGGACCTGCACGACATCAACCGCGAGCCCCTCATTGTAAGCTGCCAGTGCAGGGCAGGGGGGAGTGGGGGGAAGGGGGTAATTGGGCATTTTCCAGGCCTTTTGGATGCCAGGACAAGAGCTCGATGGGCATAACTGGCGCTGGTGGGGAAGTGGTGGAGCCTGGTGGGAGTCCTGGTCTCCCCTGGGTTGGTGTTTCCACAGATCCATTGGCCCGCATCCCAGCAGAGGATCGAGGAGTGCATCCTGTCAGGCAAAAACAGCAACGTGAGTAACCACCATGAACCCCCTTCTGGTGGTGGAGTGGGGCTGGTGGCTGGCACTGGAGGGGGATTCATGTCCCTGTGTCCTACTCTGTGAAAGCCATCCCCCAGCATGTACAGCCATGTCGAGACGGGGTGGCACTCCAGGGTGGTGCAGTGTCCTGTCACCCATTCTGTTCTAGCCAGGCAGGTTCTGCAGAGCTTCCTGGGCAAGTAGAAGGCCAAGGTGCCCATGCTGCTCCCTCCTACCAGCCAGGGCTGGGCTCTCAGACTTGCCAGCTCGGGGTCTATGCTGACCCCTGATCCATGCTGCCCCATGTCACATGCCATCCGATGACCCATTCCATCCCATGCCCACGCCAGTCATAGCCCCACATCGATCTATAGTCCCCATGCTTGAGTTGACACGTTCTCCTCTGCTTCCAGGGGGAGTGTGGCAACTTCATCCGCCTGATCCAGCCCTGGAACCGGACACACCTCTACGTGTGTGGCACTGGCGCCTACAACCCCATCTGTGCCTTTGTCAACCGCGGGCGCAAAGCCCAGGTGAGGGGCGGGAGGGATGGGGATGCTGAGCTGGTGCCTGGCACCATGGTGCTGGCACAGCCACCAGGGGCCTGCATGGGGTGGGTGCGTGGCTCAGCTCTGCTGGCCCGTGGGGGAGCTTGGGGGGCTGAGGGTTGGGGCAAGGGCAGGCTGGGGGCAGTGGCAGGCTGGGAGTGACCGTGGCTAACAGTGTTCTGCTGCTGAACGGGGCCAAGCCATCTCCACAGACCAAGGAATTCTCTTCATGCTGGAACTTGGCTTCAAGTACTCTGATGGCAGCTTCACACAACGTGCCACCCTGCTGGCTGCAGCCACTGCTGGATCTCCACTGGGACAAGGGACAACCCAGCTTCCCACTTGCTGCCAGGCTGCTGAGCCTCTCACCGTAGAGTCCAAGGATGCCTGGCACCATGCCAACACCAATGCTGCACAGGCAGAAATGTGCAGGGATTGTGCCAGCGCGTGTGGCCGTGTCAGGAACATCTCTGGATGGATGTCACCCAGCACCAAGGACCAAAACGTGCCATGACAGGGTGGCATCAAAGCTGCATGCCACCAGGCGGGATGTGTGGCAGACACAGGAGCATTTTCAGGACAGCCCTGGGAGGGAGCCAGTCTCTGCAAGTAGCAGCATGAGTATCCAGGAGTCCCAAGCCCTCTGAGGTGTCTGTCCCCTCCATACTGGAGTGACCTGTCCCAGGCTGTGTCTTCTCCTGATGTTGGAGAGGGAGTCACCAGCCCAAACTGAGGGAGGATCACGGCGCTGGATATGAAGGATGGGCGTCTGCCTCAGAGCCTCCAAGCCTGGCATGGGCACTGAGAGAGGTGGATGCTGCTCAGACTATTCCAAACTGGGATTGGATTGGGACTGAACTGGGGAGTGGCAGCATGTGAGGAGGACCAAGGGTGCTGGTGCAGTTGAGGACAGCACTAGTTGTCTGGCAGAGCCAGTGGCAGTGTGGAAGTGTTCCAGTGACCCCATGGTGCTAATAGCTTTGGTGCTGAGGCATTGCTCATTGGCACAGGAGGAACAAGGTGGCGGGTGCTATGTTTGAGTCCCCAGGTGTGAGCCCAGCCTGGCTGGCTGGGGGCAGCCATCTCTCCACTCTCTCCTACCCCATGATAGGGCACCCCAGTTCTGTGGGAGAGAGCAGGATCCATCCTGGAGAAGCTCCTGCTGGAGGCCAGCCCAGCCTGGAGCATCAAGGAACCCAGGGGAACAGCAGTGCTGCTGCTCAATGGGCATCCATCACCCCAGCTCTTGGGGTTCCCTGCTCACCCCTGCCCTGGGGGGTCTTTCCCCTGCTGGCGCTAACTCTCTGCCCTGCTCCTTTTCCCCAGGGGTTCCCGCCGAGCCAGCCGGGAGGCCGGGAAAGCAGATCCACCGACAGCCCCCTCAGCCCGAGACCAGCACAAAGCAAGGTGGGAACCGGTCTGGGAGCCCGCTGCAGCCGTGCCCACCTCTCCCCAGGGCACGCGGGCTCCTTCGTCCCACTGGCATGCTTCCGACCCCTGGGCCGAGCGCCCTGTGCCGAGGGCGTCCCCACCATCCCCTTCCCTTCCAGCGCAGCATCTCCCGGCCACCGGCCTGGCGTCGGCTTTCCTTCTCTCACTAACTCCCTCCTAGTCCTTGTAGGATCCCCCCCGTGGGGGACACTGTCAGGGATGGTGGCTCTCCACCCACCACTGACTTTGCCTGACTCCAGGCTTGCTGTGTCCCTTGGAAGTGGGACCGTGTGTTGGCAGAGCCACAGGGCTTGGGATGATTCAGGGGAAGATGTGGAAGTGATGTGCAGAGGGTGTTTGGGTAGGGCCTACAGAAACATGAGCAGCTGCTTCGCCTTTCCCCAACAGGGGCTTGTGTCATCCTGGCAGGCAGGTGCACTCAGGGAGGTGACAGCATCCCCAGCTTCTGGGAACACCCTAATGTGCAGCCCACCCTGACAGTGTCACCCCCAAGCCTCTCCCCTCTGGACTAACATGGGTCAGTGCATGGGCTGGGGAGCATGGGGGACATGGGCACCCTGGTGCAGCCTGGGGCTCCCCCAGCCCCTTGGGTGGTCCGGGGGCAAAGGGTGATGCTTGGCAGTGAGCATCTCCCCAGCTGAGGGCAGCTTGTGCTGCCCATTCCTCAGTGCCAGCTGGGAAAATGCCATTGCCATTTTAGCCCCCTCAGGTCACCCCAGATCCTCTCTCCCTGCTGGGGAGAAGGTGTGTGTCCTAGCAGGAGCGCCCTGGGGGCTGCCAGCACGTGCTTCCCGGCAGCTCTGGTGCATTTCAAGGTGTGTTAGCTGATCAGCAGTGCCAGCACCACAATGGCTCCTGTGCCTGACCAGGAGAGTGAGATGGTGCAGCCAGTGCCAGGGCTATACTGGAGAGAGAGAGAGGTTGTCTCTGTGAGGTATTTGCCCACCTCAGGAGCGGGGCCTGCGTTGGGCAGAGGCATTTGTGATGGTGATGGTGGCAGAGACTTCACAGTGCAGTGATGTGGGTGGTGAAATATCGCTGTGCCCATCTCCAGGCCTGTGTGCCGCAGGAGGAGCTGGTGTGAGCAAACCCTCCAGGGGGAGATGCCCACAGTCAAATCCCAGCCCCTTATCCCCTCTTGTTCTTCCCATAGCCAGGGCTGTGCCAGGACCCTGCTGGCCTCTCAATGGAGGGTGGCTGTCACCATGTCCATCACCCATGTGCCAAAGGCAGGGCACAGGGCCAGTGGGCATCTGCCTGATTTGGTTGCTCAAGGTCCCCCCCATGCCCAGGCTCCCCATGGATGCTCTTGTGCTGCTGCTTTGTCTCAGCTGAAGGGGGTCCCTATGGCAGGGTGAGAGGTGACCTGGCTTGGCTAGCCTGTCCCTGTGTGTCCCCATCCAGCACTGGCAGAGGATTTTGAGTGTGTCTCCAGAGGCAGTGTGGCTCTTGCTCCTGGCTGGGAATGTGTGATGGTGCCAGGGATGGCCACAGGGAAGGCAGAAGTGACAGTAGGGAGGCATCCCACGGAGCAGACACAGCATCTCACCGTTTGAAGAAAAGCACTGGACAATGGCCCCTGGTGAGAGAAGCACAGTGGGTCCAGCAGCCAAGCTGTGCCGAGCTGTGCTGCAGGCCAAACCCTGCCTGCTGAAGCTGTTGGAACTGTGACCTTGCTGGGCAAGAGGCATTGTGCAGCACAGCCAGCTGGAGTGAAGAGGCAGTCAGAGGGGGATTTTTTTCCCAGACCTGGGGGATGGATGCCCCACTTCAACCTGATGGCTCAGCCAAGTCTCCAAGTGGTGGAGGACATGGAGAAGCACCCAGCATCTTTGGAGAAGTCGCTCACAGGAGCTTCAGCTTCTCAGGAGACATGCAGACCCCTTGTGTGATCCATCCACATCTGTCCTCGCTGCTGTGTGCCATCCTGGAGGAGGCTGCATCTCCTGGTGGGCTTTGGGAGCTGTCACATGAATGGAGGGGTGAAAGTCTAACCAGCTGCTCTATTTGCTTCCTTCTCCAGGATTATATCTTCTACCTGGAGCCAGACAAGCTGGAGTCGGGCAAGGGGAAGTGTTCCTATGACCCCAAAGTAGACACAGTCTCTGCATTAATAAGTGAGTCCTGTGGCTCCCTGATGCCGGTGCTTCCTGCACTGGGCAGAGGGAATATGCAGGTGGGGATGGAACAACTGCTGCCACCAGGAGCAGGGCTCCTGCTCTGCCACGCCTGCCTGCTCCACCTGGCCAAGCACCTAGCCCCGCAGGGGTGGGGATTGTGGTTACAGACCAGTGCCAACCTCCAGAACTCTCTGGGATGATCACAGGCAGTGACTCTTGGTTGCCCGGTGGCTGCCAGCCACGTCTGGGGCAGGTGGGTGGATGGGACAAGGTGGGGATTCCTGGCTGACCTCTGCCCTCTGCAGATGAAGAGCTTTATGCTGGCGTCTACATTGACTTCATGGGCACAGATGCAGCCATCTTCCGCACCATGGGCAAGCAGACGGCCATGAGGACAGACCAGTACAACTCCCGCTGGCTCAACGGTGAGTTCAAGTGTCACTGGCCCCGCTGCCCTGGGGACCCCATGGCTCCAGCCCTAGAGATGGGACCTGGAATGTGATACTGCGTCCTTCTGCCAGGACACGGACAGCAGCCAGCGTGGGTGGGTGTGTGGATGGATGGATGGATGGATGGATGGATGGATGGATGGATAGATGGATGATGGATGGGTGGGTAGATGGATGGATGATGGAGAATGGATGGATGGATGGATGGATGGCTGGATGGATGGATGGATGGATGGGAATTGGATGGATGGATGATGAGTGGATGGATGGATGGATGAATGATGGATGAATTGATGGTAGGTGGATGGATGGATGGATGGATGGATGGATGGATGGATGGATGGATGGATGTGAAGGCACAAGAGCAGGGATAGCAGTGACAGACATGCCTGGAGCTTTGCTGGGCAGTGGGAGCAGACAGCTGGTGAGAGGTGGGGCTGGCTCTGCTGGTGTCTGTGCGTGGATTTCTGCAGTGCTGAGATGTCAGCCGCGTCGCCTGCAGTCGGTGACCCCGAACGTTCATCCTGCCCCCCTCGGAGCACCCCTGCCTGCGGGGCAGCAGCTGAGTAAACAGAGCAGAGCAGATGGGATGATCCTGCCGGGCCGGGGAGCCAGCGGGGTGGTAACCCGAAGAGGGGAAGCTGTCAGCACAGGCTGGACACTGGCTGATGGATGGCAGGGAGAAGCTTCCTGAGAAGCTTCCATGCTGTGTGGTTCCTTCCTGGGGGGAAGACTGGTTCCCACCACCTTGCTCATAGAGCTGATGTATCTCTTCAACCTGTGGACCTCAGGAATGCTCCCAGGGGCCTCAGGGATGCTTCAAGCCTCTCCTGGTGCACTAGTGATCGCAAGAGACACCCAGTTCCTCAGATGCAGCTCTCATCCTGTGACCACAGCAGTGCTTTTCCAGGAGTGGGGTGATGCTGCAGCAGAGTGGGGCTCAGCATCCTGCTGTGACATGGAGCACGGGTGCCACTGGGCTGATGGTGCCATGCTGTGCTGTGCCATTCCAGACCCAGCCTTTGTCCGTGCCCAGCTCATCCCTGACAGCAGCGAGAAGAATGATGACAAGCTCTACTTCTTCTTCCGAGAGAAGTCGGCTGATGCCCCTTTGAGTCCTGGGGTCTATTCCCGCATCGGACGCATCTGCCTGGTAGGTGTAACAGAGGACAGGCAGGGAGGAGGTAGGCATGGGGACAGGCAGGGCTGAGCACAGGGGTCTCACTGTTGCAGAATGATGACGGGGGTCACTGCTGCCTTGTGAACAAGTGGAGCACCTTCCTGAAGGCCCGGCTCGTCTGCTCTGTGCCGGGACCCGATGGAATTGAAACGCACTTCGACGAGCTCCGTGAGTGTGCAAGGAGAGGGATGGGAGCCTTCTCTGCCTCTGCAGGCTTGGGGGGCACCCTGGGCAGAGCTGGGGACCCCCTTGCTGCCCCCTGCCTCTTCCATGGGTAGCTGCTCTCCCTGTACCCTGGTGTCCCTGCCCACCTTCCCTATGGTGACTCCTCCATCTTTCTGTCCCAAGAGGACGTGTTCATCCAGCAGACTCAGGACACCAAGAACCCTGTTATCTACGCTGTGTTCTCCGCTTCGGGGTGAGTGCTGACTCTCCTGGCACGGTGCAGCAGAGGAGGGGGTCCCAGCTGAGTGGGTGTCCTGGCAATGCCATGACAAAGGGTGGCAGCAGGTCCTTCCCCCCAGGTCCGTCTTCAAGGGCTCTGCTGTGTGTGTCTACTCGATGGCTGACATCCGCATGGTCTTCAATGGGCCCTTTGCTCACAAGGAGGGACCCAACTACCAGTGGATGCCCTACACAGGAAAAATGCCCTACCCCCGTCCAGGCACTGTAAGTACCCCCCGGGCACCACAGGGAGGTGAGCCAGTGCCTGCCAGGCAGCCAGCACCCTCAGACCTGTGCTCGGGTACTGACTCACCAAGCACTGGTGACGTTCGTGCCACAGTGCCCCGGGGGGACCTTCACCCCATCCATGAAGTCGACCAAGGACTACCCTGACGAAGTGATCAACTTCATGCGCTCGCACCCGCTGATGTACCACGCCGTGTACCCCACGCACCGCCAGCCCCTGGTGGTCCGCACCAACGTCAACTACCGCTTCACCACCGTGGCCGTGGACCAGGTGGACGCGGCAGACGGGCGCTATGAGGTGCTTTTCCTGGGCACAGGTACCCACGCCGCGCACCGCGGGGAACGCAGCATGCTCCGGCGCGGCCCCGGAGGGCACAGGCACCACCAGGGCTGGCCAGAGCACGGTGCCCTCCACCGCTAGAGCGGGGTGAGGGGCTGAGACTGCCCCCCTGAGATCCCTGCCCCTCCCCAAGGCTCCAGACTGTTCTTTCCCTGTCCCGATGCCATCCCACAGACCCTACTGTCGTGCCTGGTGCTTCCCTTAGCCCAGCTCCTATCCCTGAAGCCAGCAATCTGGCATGATACTTCCCATCCCAGGGATTCTGCCATCTAGCCTGGTTCTCCCCCTGTTCTGGTGCCTGTCCCACGGGCCTCATCATCCAGCCTCATCCTTTCCTGACCCTAGCATCCATCCAATGTGCTTCCTATTGCCCATGCTAAGCCCATCATCATCCAGCCTTTCCTGCCCAGTTGCCCGACCTAGAGGTACTGACATCCAGCCCTGTCCTTCCCAGACCTCAGTGCCCATCCTGGGCCAGTGCTTCCCTTACTCTTAATGTGCATCCCAGAGACTCCATGATCCATCCTGGTCCTTCTCTTGCCCTGTTGCATGTCCCCATGCTGTCCTGGGTGGTGGCAGTCTCTCGGCACAGGCGGTGACCTGGGCTGGCACACTGCACCCCTGAGCTGGCACACAGCTACCTGCCACAGCAGGAGAGAGATGGGGATGGGCCTGGGGCATCCTTCCTCCACACAGCCCCAGCAGGGACCCCCTTCCCAGGCAGGGAGGGCACGGGTGCCCAGGGGTAGCACTGAGCATCTGGGCACTCTGGTGTCTTGCAGATCGGGGCACCGTACAGAAAGTCATCGTGCTCCCCCGGGATGACATGGAGACAGAGGAGCTCATGCTGGAGGAGATTGAAGTGTTCAAGGTAAGGGCTGGCATGTCCTCCACCCTGCTGAGTGTTCTTGACCCAGCCAACCAACCCCTTGGGACACCAGCCAGCCCCTTGAGATACCAGTCACTCCCTGGGACATCAGCCAGCCTGTTGAGATATCAGCCAGTCCCTTGGGACACCAGCCACCTCTTGGCCAGCTCTGGAGGGACTCCAGGCATTGGTCCTCCTGCCTGCTGCCCACTCACATGTTTCCACCAGCTGCCTGTGGGGGGTCTGGGGTGCCCACCCCAGGGCTGTAGTGTCAGTCCAAGCAGTCATCCCTCCATCTTCTTCATTCTTCCTCTCATCCAGGTGCCAGCACCCATCAAGACAATGACCATCTCCTCCAAGAGGGTGAGTCAGAGCACATGGCAGGGGCCTGGGTGGGCAGATCCCATCCTGGGCCTGGCTATGGCATTGCCCAGCGTCACCACAGCACTGGAGCAGGAGGTATGCAGGGGCTCTAGTGCAGTGGGGTGAGGTAGCATCTCACCCTGTCCTCTTTGTCCCCAACAGCAACAGCTGTACGTGTCCTCGGCCGTAGGCGTGACCCACCTGGCCCTGCACCGCTGTGACGTGTACGGGGAAGCCTGTGCCGACTGCTGCCTGGCCCGGGACCCGTACTGTGCCTGGGATGGCAGCGCCTGCACCCGCTACTCCGCCTCCTCCAAGAGGTACAGGGGGGGCCAGGGAGAGGGTCAGGGAGAGACCCCCAGCCACAGGCTCCCCCTGTCACCTCCCGCTTCCCCACAGGCGGAGCCGGCGGCAGGACATCCGGCACGGAAACCCCATCCGGCAGTGCCGCGGCTACAACTCCAATGGTGAGTGGGGTCTGGGGCAAGGTGTGAGGCAGCTGGGAGGGGAGGCTGAGGGCACAGGGTCACAGGGATTCCCTGGTGGGTTGGTGGTTTTGTGGATGGACGTATGGGAAGATACATGGATTAATGGGTGAGTGGGTGGATGAGTGGACAGTGTATTAGGGAGGAAGATGAACACAGATGAGTGGATTCATTGGGGATTTGAACAAGCACAGATGAATGGGTTGGTTCATGGATGGATGGATGAATGGATACACTGGGGATGGAATATGGATGGATAGATGGATATGTTGGGGAGGAGATTGAACAGTTTTGATTGGGTGGATGGATGGAGGGATGGATGGATGGATGGATGGATGGATGGACGGACAGCTGCCCTTGGAGATAGGGTGGGCAGGGAAGGAGTGCAGTGGGGTGGGGGTGACCTGGCTGCCCATGGCCCCCTTGCAGCTAACAAGAACACCGTGGAGGCCGTGCAGTATGGGGTGGAGGGCAGCACAGCCTTCCTGGAGTGCCAGCCCCGCTCGCCCCAGGCCAGCGTCAAGTGGCTGCTGCAGAAGGACAACAGTGATCGGCGGAAAGAGGTAGGGCAGGGCGCTGCCCCAGGGGTGCCGGGGGTGCCAGGCGCCAGCCACCTGAGCCGTGCCCCCTCTCCCCCCCAGCTGCGGGTGGAGGGCCGGGTGCTGCGCACGGAGCAGGGCTTGCTGCTGCGCGCCCTCCAGCTCAGCGACAGCGGCCTCTACTCCTGCACCGCCACCGAGAACAACTTCAAGCACACGGTGACCAAGGTGCAGCTCCGCGTCCTCAGCAGCCGCGCCGTCCACGCCGTGCTGGTCCAGGCGGAGACCCCCCCTGGCCTGCCGGGAGCCCCCACTCCGCGCTACCAGGACCTGCTGCAGCTCCTCACCCAGCCCGAAATGGGACTCCTGGACCAGTACTGCCAGGGCTACTGGCGGCACACGGCCGCCAGCCCCCCGCAGCCGCTGGCTGGCCTCAAAGCCAAGGAGCAGCAGGACCAGAAGAAGCCTCGAAACCGCCGGAATCACCAGCCAGAGACCTATGGGCATACATGAAACCATCATCAGGGACTTTGCTAGCACAGTGGTCTATTTTTCCCCCCTTTTAATATTAAAAATATCTATAAATAAATATATATATATATACATCCACGCACACACACACACACAGACACACGCGCTCCCCCTCCCACAGGAGGTGGTATTTATTTGCAGGCTGTACATAAGTCACTGGGGTGGTGTTAGCCCCACCTCCCAGCCCCGGGGAGGAGCAGGGATCCCCGGGGAGGAGCAGAGACCCCCGAGGTGGCTGCAGTCACCATCGCTGGCTTCCCCCCCTGCCAAGGACCCCCAGATCCTGTTGTGGAGGGACCATGGGTCTCCACAGCCACTCTCACACACAGCTGGGGCATGTCACAGTGCTGGGGGATGGAGGTCCTGGTGTGGGAGGGGATGATGCCCTGGGGAGTGCGTGGGGGTAAGGCAGCATCGGACAAGGTCTGCCGGCCATCATAGCTCAGTGCCTCAGTTTCCCCACAGGGTTATGGAGAAGCAGGTGCTTTCTGTGGGGAAGCTGTAGACCACCAGGCAAGCTGAGGAGGAGGGGGCTGTGGGGCAAGGGTACACAGCTCTGTCCCCTCCCTGGGGGCTCAGCAGGGGCGAGATGGGACCTCAAGGTAGGACCGAGGTGTTCAGGCAATAGGAGGGGCTTGGCCCCAGCGTCTTTGGGTGGAGAAGGGAAGGAGAAGGGGCCATGCTGGTGTAAAACCTCGAGCAGCTGCTGGTGCTTGGTGACAGTGGCACCCAGGGGTGTTTGGGGCACCCAGCCCATCAGCCACCCCCTTGGGGTGTGGGGAGTTGTAAATAGTTGTACATGGGAGACACAGGGGTGACCAGGGCTGAGTAAGTGTCCCCTGCTGCAGCCAGGGGCACTCCCAAATAAACACTGGCTTTGGGACAGACGCGGGCGCCTGCGTGTGCTCTGTAGGGGATGGACCCAGCCCCCACCACGCAATGCCCTGAGCACTGCCAGGGCGCAAAGGGCTGCCCCTGGGGGACCACTGGGTCCCTGGTGCTGGGGGGCAGGATAGGGACTATGGGGAGGTGGCAGTAGTGGGTGGTAATGCTGGGTGCTGGTACACTGGGCTGGGCTGGCAGCTGGCACCACCACTGGGTGTTGCTGAAGGCGCTGGGGAAAGTCCTGGAGCACGAGAATGTGGCACTGGGAGCATGGAGCAGGGGACAGACTTTACAGAGGGCACTGAGAGTGGTAGAGGGTGACAATGGGAGCACTTTGATTGATGCGGGGGTGGTACCAAGCGTCTCTGAGTAGTTCCAGGAGGCACTGGGGTCAGTGCAGAAAGGTCCTGGGCTGTTTTGGGAATAGTACTGGGGACAGTGGAGGTTGGTACTGGGCAGTGCTGGCAGCACTATGGGAAGTACTGAGGCATTGGGGTTTGGTAGTAGGAGCTGGTACTGGGTGGTACTGGGAGCACTGGTAGGGTAGTGGTAATGGTTCCCTAGGGGTGGCTGGGGGTTGCAGTGGACAATACTGGGCTGTACCAGGGCACTCTGTTCAGTATTGGGGTAATGCAGGTGGTACTGGGCTCCTCTGGGCAGTCTTGAGAGGCACTGGTGTGAGTATTGGGGTGCTGGGGCTGTGCTGGGTACACTGGCAGGTGCAGAGCTGTACTGGGGGTGGCGTACTGGGAGCACTGGGCTGTACTGGGGGTGTGCAGGGCCATACTGGGAGCTGCACTGGGCTGTACTGGGGATGTGCAGGGCTGTACTGGGAGCTGCACTGGGCTGTACTGGGGATGTTCAGGGCCATCCTGGGAGCACTGGGCTGTGCTGGGGATGTTCAGGGCCATACTGGGTGCACTGGGCTGTACTGGGGGTGTTCAGGGCCATCCTGGGAGCACTGGGCTGTACTGGAGGTGTGCAGGGCCATACTGGGAGCACTGGGCTGTGCTGTGGATGTGCAGGGCCATACTGGGAGCTGCACTGGGCTGTGCTGTGGATGTGAAGGGCCATACTGGGAGCACTGGGCTGTACTGGGTGTGTGCAGGGCCATACTGGGAGCTGCACTGGGATGTGCTGTGGATGTGCAGGGCCATACTGGGAGCACTGGGCTGTACTGGGGGTGTGCAGGGCCATCCTGGGAGCACTGGGCTGTGCTGGAGGTGTGCAGGGCCATACTGGGAGCTGCACTGGGCTGTACTGGAGCTGTGCAGGGCCATACTGGGAGCACTGGGCTGTACTGGGGGTGTGCAGGGCCATCCTGGGAGCACTGGGCTGTACTGGGGGTGTGCAGGGCCATACTGGGAGCACTGGGCTGTACTGGGGGTGTTCAGGGCCATACTGGGAGCTGCACTGGGCTGTACTGGGGGTGTGCAGGGCCATACTGGGAGCACTGGGCTGTACTGGGGGTGTTCAGGGCCATACTGGGAGCTGCACTGGGCTGTGCTGTGGATGTGAAGGGCCATACTGGGAGCACTGGGCTGTACTGGGGGCGCTGGGCTGCGCTGGGAGCTGCGCTGGGCGCTTCCGCCCTCTGGCGGCCGAGCGGGGCGCTGCAGGCGAGCCGCGGTGCGGGGAACGCTGGGGACAGATGGGGGGGACAGAGGGACACTGGGCAGTACTGGGGTCACTGGGGGAGTCCTGGCAAGGCCTGGAGTCACCGGAGGCGAGGGGACACTGCGGAGTTACCGCGGTATTGCTGGGGATACTCAGTTTTGCTGCGGTGGCCACAGTGGCAATGGGGGCACTGGGGACGTAAGAGGGGGGCACTGGGAAGGCACACTGAGGGACCCAGAGACATTGTGGGGGGCTCACTGCGGTTGGGGTGGTAACACAGAGGTGGCACTGCAGTGCCCTTGGAAGTTGGGCAGGGTTTTTTTGGACTGAGTGGGATATTGTCCCCAAACAGGAACTGGAATTGCTTGGGGACACTGGGATTTCTTCTGTAGTCACTGGGGAGTGTTGCTGGGGAGGGCTTTGGAAACCCTGGGGAGGGTATGCGGGTATCCCTGAGGACATCGGGCAGGTGTTGCTGGAGGGCCTGGGGACGCTGTGGAGGTGATACTGAGCTGGCCTGGTGACACTGGGAGTGTACTGGTGGGAGGCCGGGCACACTAAGAAATGCACCCGGGGGGCATGGGGACATTAGTGGAGGGTTCTAGAAGGGTCCCTGGGGACACAGGGTATGGTGACTGAGGCTGACATTGTGTCGCTGTGGGGAGTGCCCCTGGGGACACTGGGATGGCTCACTGGGGTGGTGCAGTCAGAACTGGTCCAGATGCAGGGGGTATGACCAGGTGAGATGGGCACAATCGGAACATTTGCTCCCACTATGACCAGATCCCAGCAGACACGCCATCCCACCCACCAATTCCAAACCCCTGGGGTCCACAGCAGAGCTGGAGCTGGGTAGGGGTCCCACTTCCCCCAGGGTGGCCGGGTCACTGCCCCAGCCCCAGGGTGGAGGCAAAGCTGGGGGCTGATCGGGCTGGGGCCCCCCCGGCAGAAGCGCTGACACCAGGAACCACGGGATTGCTGAGCTCAGCCCGCTGCAGATTGAAGGGGGTTTATCGGGGGGGCCCAGCTTAAGCCCCGGGTGCTGAGCGCAGCCCCCCGGCAGGCGGCCCCCCAGGACCTTGGCCCCGTCCTTGTCGCACAGCGGGTGGACGGTGGTGGCAGCGGCAGCGGCGGGCACCGGGAGCGAGCGCTGGAGGCGGCGGGAGGCTGGAGCTCTTTGCCCATCTTGGTGCTGACCTCCAAGGAGCGGGTGCTGAACCGCAGGGCTGCGGGACTGAGCATGGGCGCCGGGGCCAGTGCTGAGGAGAAGCATTCCCGGGAGCTGGAGAAGAAGCTCAAGGAAGACGCTGAGAAGGATGCCAGGACCGTCAAGCTGCTGCTGCTGGGTAAGAGGGAGACAACACCCTGGGGGATGTACCCGTCCTTTGTGCATATCACCCTAACAGCCCACCCTGTGCACCCCTGAAACCCAACCAGCACCCCTCAACCCAACCAGCACACCCCACAGCTGCCCCTGAACCCAACCAGCCAATCCAACATTCCCCTGGCCCCGGGATGGACCCCCAAACCCAAGCAGCCCACCCTCACAGTTCACTCAACATTCCCCTGACTCACCCAGGACCCTTAAATCCAAGCAGCCCACCACAACATCAGCCCCATTCCCAGGCAGCCCTAAACCCAACCTCCAGTCTCAAGATCCCATCCAATATTTCCCTGGTGGCTCCAGCACATTTAAACCAAACCAGCACAACCCAGGAGTGCCCCCAACAGCTTCCCACTCCCAGGCATCCAGAAAACCAACCAACCCCTCCCCAATAAAACACCCAAAGTTCCCCTGACCCCACTCTTAACCCAACCAGTCCAACAGTCCCCAGACCCCTGCTCCTAAGCATCCCTAAACCCAGTCAGCCCACTCTAGCAGTCCTCTGACCCCCACAGCACCCCTAAAACCAACCAGTCAACCCCAGAAGCCCACACAATGTTTGCCTCTCTCCCTCAGCACCCCTAAACCAAACCAGTCACCCCAACAGCCCCTACATTCCCAGGATCCCCTAAACCAGATCATCCCAACTTGCTCAACACCCCCTACCAAGCACCCCAAATGCAACAGACCATCTCAACAAGAAGATGAGATCTTGAGATCCTAAGGTCCTAAGATCCACCCTAAGATTCCCTGGCTTCCATGTATCCCTGAACCCAACCAGCCCACCTAACATCCCCCCACTTCCAGGTCTCCCAACCCCAACCAACCCATCTTAAGAGCATTCACCAACACTACCTACCAGCACCCCATCCCCTCAGCACCCCTGCCCCATCCTCCTAGGGACCTTCATGCAGCCCATACCGCCACCCCATCTGTCCCCAAAGCTCCCTTGCGCTGTGTATCCTTCCCAGTCCCCCAGTGGTGCCTGAGGACTGGGGTGCTGTGTATCTGGTGGGGCCATGGGGGGCATCACTGTCTTCACAGCCTGGCCCAGGACACATCCCCCTGCACAGCCACAGGTTTGGGGCACTGGGGGTCAGGTGGCGGGGTTGCTATGCCACCATGTCCCCAACCCCTCCCTTGGGTTCCTGAGAGTGTCCCTGGCTGAGCTGCTTCAGATCCCATTAGACACAGCAGCTCAGCCTAACCTTAATGCCACTGGCACCAGCCTGTTAATCCCCCTGCACACCCTGAGCCGTGGACCTGGCGCAGCCAACAGTGCCCACAGCCATGTCAGGCACCAAGGTTCCCAGTGGGCCAGTGCAGGGCTCAGCTGGGAGTGCCCACAGTGGGGGCACCGCTGTGACCCATGTTTTGTCCCCTCAGGAGCAGGGGAGTCGGGGAAGAGCACCATTGTCAAGCAGATGAAGTAAGTGCCAAGGGGGGGTCACTTAACTGTGCCTACCATGCAAAGTGTCTGTCCCACACTGCAGCCATGGGGTCTGTCCCTGACTCTGCGCCGTGCCACTGCCATGGGGTGTATCCATCGTGTGGCTCAGCTCCATGGCACCCAGCTCAGTCCCATGCCTGTGATCTTCCCTGGCCAGGATCATCCACCAGGACGGTTACTCGCTGGAGGAGTGCCTGGAGTTCATCGCCATCATCTACAGCAACACGCTCCAGTCCATGCTGGCCATCGTGCGGGCCATGACCACCCTCAGCATCCAGTACGGGGACACGGCTCGCCAGGTGAGGAGCATTCCATGTTGGGCAGCGGTTCCTCACAGCCCCCAGGCCCCACTGTACCCCTCTCCCTCGTAGGATGATGCCCGCAAGCTGCTGCACCTCTCGGACACCATCGAGGAGGGGACCATGCCCAAGGAGATGTCAGAAATCATTGGGCGGCTCTGGAAGGACTCGGGCATCCAAGCCTGCTTCGACCGCGCCTCCGAGTACCAGCTCAACGACTCTGCAGGCTAGTACGTGGGGTCAGGGAGTCTGGGTGGGGGAGGCACCAGGAGGGTTCCAACCTGTGTCTCATGCCCACCGCGTGCCCGGCCAGCTACCTGTCAGACCTGGAGCGCCTGGTGACCCCCGGCTACGTCCCCACAGAGCAGGACGTGCTGCGTTCCCGTGTCAAGACAACCGGCATCATCGAGACCCAGTTCTCCTTCAAAGACCTCAACTTCAGGTGGGGGCCAGGCCCTCAGTGAGGGCTGGTGCCAGGGGGTGGGCAGGGAGTGGGGGTGCTGACCCTCCCTTGTCCTGCCCAGGATGTTCGATGTGGGTGGACAGCGCTCAGAGAGGAAGAAGTGGATCCACTGCTTTGAGGGGGTGACCTGCATCATCTTCATCGCGGCTCTCAGTGCCTACGACATGGTCCTGGTGGAGGATGATGAAGTGGTGAGGAACGCTCACCACCTCACACCCCCTCTGCTTTGTCCCCATCGAGACTTGGGCGTCACCATGGGGCTCTGTCCCTCCACAGAACCGCATGCATGAGAGCCTGCACCTCTTCAACAGCATCTGCAACCACCGCTACTTTGCCACAACCTCCATCGTCCTCTTCCTCAACAAGAAGGACGTCTTCCTGGAGAAGATCAAGAAGGCCCATCTCAGCATCTGCTTCCCCGACTATGACGGTGAGTGTGGCAGTGGCTGGCTGGAGTGGGGTGCTGGTGGAGGGTTGGGTGCCACCACACCCGCAGGAGACCCCCACCAGGTGTCCTCAGCACCCCGTGCAAGTGGTGCCACATGAGCCTTGTTGAGGGAGGGCGCATGCAAGGTTTGCCCACCCGAGGGCGCACTGGCTGATCCTGGGCCGGCACCCGGGCGGGAGACACCAGCCCAGGAGGGCATCCCGCTCACCCTAACACCACCAGGTCCCAACACCTACGACGATGCGGGCAACTACATCAAGCTGCAGTTCCTGGAGCTGAACATGCGGCGGGATGTGAAGGAGATCTACTCCCACATGACCTGCGCTACCGATACCGAGAATGTCAAGTTCGTCTTCGACGCCGTCACTGACATTATCATCAAGGAGAACCTCAAGGACTGCGGGCTGTTCTGAGCCCCAGCCCAGCACCTCCTCCCCTGGGGCCCAGCCCCGCTGCTGCCCCCCATCCCACCTCCACGACAGTCCCTGCTTGCCCCAAATCCCTGTGGTTTGACCTGCTCAGCTCCAAAGCCACCCCTAATGAAAAGGGGCGGGGAGGGGCACAATCTCACTCCCCCTCCCCACCAACTCTCCTACCAGTCAGCACTGTAGGGCCCCCAGTTCTGCTGGGAGCCTCTGGGGCTCCAGGTCCTAGAGTACCTGGGTGACCCTAGATACTACAGGGTGATGCAGATCCCTGGATAACCCTCAGAACTGTGGTGTACTGGGGTTCCCTTGGGTGCAGAGGGGTGTTTGGGGGTCCTGGGTGTCCCTAGGTATTTGAGGTATCCTGGGGCATCCTTGGTTTCCCTTTAGAGCTGTGAGGTGCTGAGGGTCCCCAAATGACCCTTGGCACTGGGGAGACTGGGGGGTTTTGGGTGCCCCTTGGTGCTGGGAGTCCCTGGTACCCCTTGTAGCTGAAGCGTGTTAGGGGTTCCCTTGGGTGCTGGGGGGTCCTAGGTGCCCTCTGAAGCTCCGGGTGCTGGGGTGGTCCCTCGGGTCCATGAGTGCCACCTGGAGCTGGGGGTGCTGGGAGTCTCCAAGATCCTCTCGGAGCTGGGGGTCCTTTGGGTGTGGGGTGTCCATGGGTGATCCCCGGGGCTGGGGGTTCCTGTGGGCTGCTGGGAGCAAGGGGTGTTCCATCTCCCTCTGGGCTACAGATCATTGGGTGTTCCTGGGTACTGGGTGTCCCCAGGGACTGTGTGACACTGGGGCTCTCTCGGTGCCACCATCCCTCCACTGCAGAGCCAGGGGGTGGTCATGTGTTTGTTCCCCCCCACCCCACAGCTCCTCGGGGTAGGGCTCAGCCCTGCAGCAGCATCCCAGCTACACCCCCAAGGGTCCCACCACTGCCCTCACCTCCCACAACCAGGGGCTTCTTCTTACCCCAGGAAGATGCCAGCCTGCTTTGTGACCCTCTCCCACCCCTGGAGACCACCCCACAGCCCTCCCAGAGAGATGAAGCCCCCCTGCTCACTCCCATGTTGCACAGGGCATTTCAGCATACAGAATTTTTCTTTTTTTTTTTTTTTCCTTTCTACATTTTATTATTTCAAACCATGTGAACAATTCGGAAAAACATCCTGTGGGAAAAGCGAGGCCGCAGGCACCGGCTGAAGGGTCCTCCCTGGGCTGGGGGGACAGCGGGGGCCGCTCTGTACAGCAGGCTCTCCTCGCCCAATGCAACAGCTAGCCCTAAAAACTAGGCTTAGAAAGAGGGGGGGGATAGAGGCAGTGGGCAGCACCCCCTGCCCACCCTCCTGCCTGAGCTGCCCGTCGGGATGGGGGCAGCGAGGCGGGGTGGGGTGCAGACCCTCCCCCCCAAGGCACACGGTTGGGGGGTGGGCTGGCCACGGAGGATGCCGCCACCACGTAGCACTTGATGCTTTTAAATAGTTTGGTAAAAAGGTTTCTTTAAAAAGTAACCTGGCCCCAACCGGTGTGGTGTGGTTTTTTTTTGCATGGTTTTGGGTTTGGTTTTGTTGTTTGTTTTTTTTATTTTCCTTTTTTCTTTCTTCTTTCTTTTCTTGTTGCTAAAAGGAATGTCATCGGTGGTGTTTGTGGCTGGGTGGGCATCCCCGAGGGGACTCCGTGCACCTCATGCCAGCAACACTTGCAATGTAAACAGTGAGAGCGCCAGGGCCCGGAGTGAATGAAGTGGGGGCTAGAACGGTTCAGGGGGTAACAAACCAAGATTAAAACCTTGTCTTCCCTGGAAGGGCGACGCTGGCGAGGAGGAGGACGATGGTGAGGGGCAAGCACATGTGGCAGGGGGTACATGGGCCCTGCCACCATGCTGGCACTCAAAAAGTCTGTTTATGGGATGGGGGCAGAGGAATGAATCCGAAGAGAAGCAGGAGTGGGAGATGGCGTGGTTCTTCCTTTGCAGCTCCTAGGAGAGAGGCCGTGAGCAGGGGAGGGCCTGGGGACAGGGCAGCCTGCAGCTGGCAGGCTGTGCCCAGCCCATCCCTGGAGGATGGTCCATGACCACCCCATTTGAGGAGCCACCACTGAGACCACAACCCACCTGTGCAGCGCCACCCTCAGAAGAGACCACAGTCCTTCAGGTTGTTTTTGATGATGACGTCGGTGACGGCGTCAAAGACGAACTGCACGTTCTTGGTGTCCGTGGCACAGGTGAAGTGGGTGTAGATCTCCTTGGTGTCCTTCCGCTTGTTCAGGTCCTCAAACTTGCTCTGGATGTAGCTGGCTGCCTCATCATACTTGTTGGCCCCTGGGGAGGAAGAGACACTGGGATGCCCCACAATTGCCAACAGCCACTGAAGGGTTTGGGCTTGGCTTGGCCCCCCATAGCCACCGTCCCAGTGCCAAATTGATGCTCCAGAGGCAGAGTGAGCCCCAGATAACCCCCCTCAGAGCAGTTCCCCCCTGTGTTGTGTCCCCCCACATCTTCTCCCATCTCCTGGGGCACCCCAAACACCACCACACCCCACTTGCTGCACCAACCCACTGCTCCTTGGGCACAGGGGAGCCACCATCTCTGTCCCTAGCACCTCCTGCTACCCTGCCTGGGGCAAGGCACTGCCCACTGTCCCTGCCAGGAGGGTAGGGGGCACTGAGGGTCCCAGTGGTACCTGTGTACTCAGGGAAGCAGATGGTGAGGGAGCTGTGCACGATCTTCTCCTCAAAGAGGTCCTTCTTGTTGAGGAAGAGGATGATGGACGTGTCTGTGAACCACTTGTTATTGCAGATGCTGTCAAACAGCTTCATGCTCTCATGCATTCGGTTCTGGCAGGGAAGACAGCAGCATGAGGCAGGTAGGGACTCCCAGCACCCACCCCACTGCTCCCCGAACTGCCACCCCACAAGCTCCTGCCTGCCTGGGCAGGGCATGCCAATGGCCCTGCAAGGCTTGGGCCACACTGTCCAGGGCACTGGTAGCCACTGGAGGAGGGGCAGCTCCCCCAGCCCTGCAAGGAGGGGACAGCTCATGGTGCTGGTTCCACCCCCATGACTCACCATCTCCTCATCTTCAGCCAGCACCAGGTCATAGGCACTCAGGGCCACGCAGAAAATGATGGCTGTCACCCCCTCGAAGCAGTGGATCCACTTCTTCCGTTCCGAGCGCTGGCCACCCACATCAAACATCCTGCAGAGGGGAGGGGATGTGGGGAAGGATGGCAGCTCCCAGCCCCACTGCCCTCACCCCATGTCCTGCCTCAGTGTCCCCAGCTGCCCAGAGCAGCACTGGTGTGGGCAGAACACGGTGCCTCTGCCCCAGGGATTTTGCCAGTACTGAGGATCTGTCCTGGCTCCCACTGCCAGGACAGTGCCCAGGCTCATTTCCCAGCCAAAGCAAATCCCTGATGTGGGCTGGGGTAGGATCAGGTCACCTTTCCCAGGGGATGTCAGTGTCATTTTCCCCAGAGATCCACTCCAGAGCATGTATGGCAGGGCTTTGCCCGAGACTTTGGACCAAGGAGAGCCAAGTGACTGTGGGCTCAGCCGGACTGTGGCACCAGCAGGGCTCAGGGATGATCCTAATGCACCACGTGACTCTCCCGCCACGGGCACCAGAGGATGCCCTGCCTCCATTGAGAAGAGCCCAGCAGTAGCATTCCACATTCACTGCCATGCCCACTGCCAACTGCTTGGCTGTCAGGAAGGCTTCCCCAACTGGGGCACACTGCATTCCCCCCAGACCATCCCCACTGCCACCTCCAAAGCGCTGCCCTGGCAATGCACAACCAAGTATCTCCATCCCACCAGGGTGGCACTGGGGTCCCTGTGAGCCCCCCACATTCAGAGAGGACCCCAACAGGTCTTTCTGACATCAGCTCTGTTGCCATGGGACTAAAGCCCCTGGGGATGTGCAGAATGGCAGCTTTTTGCCTGGGAAACTGAAGCCCTGATTATTTCCCATGAGGTTTCAGTGGAATGTAACCATGGGATGCCAGCAGGCAGCGTTGCCACTGCCTGACCCCGAGACCCCAGCTCCTGCCCGGTGCCCTTCCTGTGGCGGAAGCAGCGTCACAGCAGCGGGAGGAGGGATGCCTTCCCCCTCCCCTCTTCACCAGAGCATGGATCCGCCCCCAGGCTGAGCTCTGTGAAGTGTTTTTGAGGCTGTTCCAGCTATTTCAGCGGTTTCCGCTCTCTGAGGCAGCAGTTCCCGCCATGACCAACCAAGAGGTGGGAGGAACTGAGTGCATGCAGTGTGCACCCATGATCCTTCCCAGCTTGGGGAGGAAGGGGTTTTTTTTGCTTTCAAAAAGGCAAAAGAGAAAGGGGTCAAACATACTTGAAGTGCAGGTCCTTAAAGGTGAAGTGGGTCTCTACAATACCCGTGGTCTTCACCCTGGTGCGCAGCACATCCTGCTGGGTGGGGATGTAGTCGGCACGGGCTATCCTCTCCAGGTCATTCAGGTAGCTGGGGACAAAGAGGAAAGGTGCTGTGGTAGCTGGACCATGGGGCACAATCCACCCAGATCCCATGGGACATCCCCACACTGGCCCAGGGTCCCCTGTCCATCTCCCAGCATTGTTCATTTTGGGGTGGGCTGGGATGCTCAGCCGGGCCCCATGTGCATCCTGGGGTCAACCCGTGCCAGACACAGGGCAGGACAGGAGTGGCCAGGGTGACATGGGACACACAGGACCGAGGGACTGGGGGCAGCGTGCTGGCACTGGGAGCCAGGCAGAGGATGCAGCGAGGGCTGGGGGGCTCACCCCATTCCCCTGGCCGGTTGCACAGGGGGAAATGGCAAGAGGAAAATATTCAGTGCTATGGCAACCAGCCACAGTGCCGGCGGAAACAATCGATGGCGCCGTGCCATTTATAGTCAAAAACACAAAGGGACGGCGTCCTGAGAGGAAGCAGGAGGTGGGAGGCCAGAGAGACAGGGAGCAGTGCTGTGGGAGGCTGCAGGCGTCCCTAGCCCCCCTGGGGAGCAACGCCTGCCCTGCTGCTCACAGTGTCCCAGCAGAGGTGGTGGCCGAGTCCCCCGTGTGCAACACCCACCAGGACTGAGGAGGGCTGTTGGGGGAATCAAGGCGGGTTTTGATTTCTCCAGCTCACATTGCTTTAATTGGGTTACTACAAACGGGCTCCTTTAAGCAAATTAGGCTTGTCTTAATTAAGGCATTTGCGGCCCTTTAATCTGGTGAAAGCCAGATTACAGCCTGAGAGGCCATAGGGATCCTTGGCTCTGACTGAAGCACAGCCACTCGCCAGCTCCTGGGAAACCCTGTGGTGTGTCAGGGCAAGGCCAGAGCTGGAGGTGCCCCAGGGCCCTGCTGTGGGTGTGAGGGTGGGGGACCTGCACGTTACTGCTGCAGAGCAGCTCAAAAACAGCCGGAAACACACACGGCGTCTGGCTGACAAAAAACAGGAAACGCCACAGCAGGGCTCTGTGCTGCGCCACAGGCTCTTGGACATTGCATCAAACCCCGGGGTGCTGGTGAGCACCACCCTTGCACCCCAAACTCCTGGAATCCCAAGAGGCAGAGGAGGAAGAGGATGGGGGCTGCTGTGCTGCAGAGGGCTGGGGCACAGGTGGGCTGTGCGCTGAGAACAGCACAGAGCTCCTCATCCCCAGGTTGTCCAGTTCCAGCAACACCATGGGCACATCATCATCCCTGTGAGATAGGCAAGGGATTGGCCACCATGCAGGCATCTCCACAGGGCTGGCAAAAGGCTGGAGCAACAGCTTGAAGGTGCTCCTAATTAATGGCTGTCCAACCCCCCGCCATGTGCTAAACGCTCCATAATGGCACTGACAGCAACAGGCACTTGGCAAATGCTGTGCAGATACACCTGCTCCAAGTGTGTGTGTGAGCTCCCCGGCACCTGTAGAGTGTCCTGAGCTCCCAGACCAGCAGCCACTGCCAGGGAAATGCCAGTGCTGGCTGGGGAGTGATGGGGCTGAGCAGACAGGGGCTGGGGAAGGCGGGTGTGTGCCAGTCAGGAGGAAGTGAAAGCTGCGGGTGCTGGGGGAAAGGGCTGACAGGACCTTGTCCAGGTTTGGTGCTTGCCAGGAGCTTTCCTCAGTGCAAAAGAGGGACCTGACATTGCCATGCATGGGGAGACAGCTGGGGAAACCATTTGCCCTGGGATGGCAGCGAGTCCCAAGCATGCAGGATTCCAGGTGAGGCCAGGCTTGGTGGGGTGCTCCAGACATACCATGAGCTCCTCCCACACTTCTTTACCATGAAGAGTCTGGGTGGAGAGGGTAGGAGGGCACTGTATGAACTGAACACAGACTCAGCTGTGTTGCCCTCTCCAGCAGCTGTACATTAGGCAGATTAACTTTATTTATTAATCTCTTCAATGGATAAACCCAACCAGATGCAGCAATTTATCTACCTAAACACCAATTTGCTGGGTAATGCACAAGTGTAATGCCAAGTCTTTCTGTATAAAAATAGCTAAAAGAAAAAGAAAAGCCTCTGGAGCATCCTACTCATTCTCTTCAGACCTAAGTGCCCCCAGAGCTTTCCTTGGGAATTTTTCTTGCCTTGACGGCCCATGAAGGTTGATGAGGAGGGGCAGGACCCTGGCTGTGCTCATGAGTGGGGAGGCAGTGGAGAGCATCTCCTGGGGAAGGGCAGTGGGGACAGAGCCATGGCAGGAGGGGGATGCCCAAGTGCCCCCCTCCCAGGGTACACAGCACCCTGCCAGAGAAGGAAACAGCTTTCAAAACATCCGCCTTCCCAGTTCCGCTCCAGCTCAGCCCCAGCACCACGCGGGAAGTGGCAGCACCAGCCCCTAAGCCTGGTGATAGTGAACAGCAGCCCCTGGGGGGATTTTCTGCTGCTTGATAAAAGCATTGTGGCTCACAGGGCTCAGCTGAGCTGGAGCAGAGGACGGAGTACTCACTAGGCAGCAGAGTCGTTCAGCTGGTACTCTCGGGAGCGGTTGAAACAAGCCTGGACCCCATTGTCAGCCCACAGCCTCCGGATGACGTTGGCCAGGTCCTCCGGCATGATGCCCTGCTCCTCAGCAGTGGAGGAGAGTGCAAACAGCTGTCGAGCATCATCCTGCAGGAATAAAACAGCTTGAGCATTGGCACGGATGAATTGAAGCTCACTCTGCCCCAAAGGACCTGATGGAAGCCAACCAGGGAACAGCAGGGCTTGGGATGAGCCACCTTTAATCCTAGTCCAGTTTTGGGCACATCTATTTTAGCTGCCAAGAACCCCCATCTCTGCCAGGCACATGGGAGCAGGAGAGTACCTACCGCTCTGGAGGAGTCTCCAAAGTCAATCTGCAAGTTTCCCATCGCCTTGATGATAGCCATGATGGACTGGATGGTGTTGCTGTAGACCACAGCTTTGTACTGCCGGCACTCCTCCTCTGAGTAGCCATCCTCATGGATGATCCTGGGGCAGGGAAGAGACACAGGCAAGGTCAGCCCTTTGTTGGGTACTCCAGGGTGCTGTTCCCCACCCATGCTCTGTGGAGAGCTTTCCCTGTCAGCCACTGATTTTGGAGCCTGTGGCCAAGGCCTGAGCAGTGTCAGCCACAGTGACAGTGCAGGGACCACTCACTTCATCTGTTTGACGATGGTGCTCTTCCCAGACTCACCAGCACCTGCGGAGAAATGAGAAGGGGTGAGGTCCTGTCCAAAGCCAGGAACCCCCACCCTATTGGGACATCCCCCCAGACCAGGCAGGGAATACAGCACGTTCCTCAGCCATTGGAGAAGCAGCATTAGCCAGAGCAGATGACTGGATGTGCACTGGAAACATCAGGACCAAGAAAGAGGGAACAAAAGGAGAGCCTAGGGGGCCCTCGCAATAGGTCCCAAGGGAAGAAATGACACCTGCTCTGGGCCAGGAAAACGGCATCAACACACTAACATTTTCGCCACAGTCCTAGCATACAACAGCTGACTGGCAATCCTGGCTTTGGCTTAACCTGGGGACTCCCCCTGACAAAGGGGCCAAGCTCTGTCCACCACCTGCCATCCCACCTCCAGGCAGAACCTGAGCTTAGGTGCCACATCCCACATCCACTCTGCTGGGGAACAATGGAGCACCAGTCTCACTGCATACCCACAACTGGAGCCAGCAGCACCCAGGATGCAGGGATGCTTGTGCTACAAGGTACAGGCAGGGAACTCAGGAAGAAGTTGCCACCTCCACAGCCAGCTCGAGTGATCCCAGCGGGTTCAGCCGCCCCCAGGTTGGTTCTTAAATAGCGCACACTTCCCAGCCTGCCAGGTCCTGTGCCCCAGCCTGCTGCAGAGGCGGCTGCCAGCAGGGAAAGCCAATGGCTTCTGGGGTCGTTTTGTTTTTCAGCATCCAAATGCAGGGTTCCATGAGTTCAGCGAGACAGCCAGGGTGCCTAAGGTTCTCCTTCCTCCACCCCGTCCCCCCTGGAGACATCACCCCATGCAGGGGATGTGCAGCTCGGCCCAGCCCTCCCTCCACAGGCTGGGAGCAGGGAAGAAGCAAAGTCACCCTGGCTGCAAGAAAGGGGAAGCCGAAAGGGGAAGCTGAAAGAAAGGGGCACGTCACTTGTCCCCTCTCTGTGCAGGGAGTGTCACGAGATGGATGAGTGCCTGGCTTGTCTTGCCCCAGGACCCCCAGCAGGATGAGGCGTCTTTGGCTGGGGACCAGTGTGATCCCTGCCTCCGGGTACAAATCCCAGAGGATCTCCCAAGCCAAGTCCATCCCTGTGTCCTCTTTTTGAGGGTCCCCCCAATGCTGCCCTTGCTGATGGAGCTGCCCTTAGAGAGGGCCCCAAGCAGGCCAGCATGGCCACAGAGGGGGCAGAGATTATAGAGGAGGTTAAAAAAATTAGAAAAAAAAAAAAGCAGATTATGCTAAAATTAACTAGGAAAAACAGGGCCCATGGTGCCAGCTGAGACATGGCAGCAGGGAACAAACTCCTTCTGCACATGTCCCTGACCTGAATACCACCCAGGTGATGGGCATGCACCCCCAGAGACATCACTGTGGGCAGTGCTCAGGGCCCTGATGCTGGGGCCCTACTGAGGCTATAGAGACCCTGTATCACCACGAGCACCCTGCTCCATGGTTCCTGTGCCGTATGTTCCAAGGGAGGGGCTCTGCTCAGCTCAGAGGTCACTGTTCAGCACAGCAGGGGCTCCCCAGCAGTGTCCACTGATCCTCCCCCAGCACCCTCAGGATGCTGACACAGCACCCGCCACAGCCCGGCCAGCGCTCGTGGTCAGTGCTGGCAACTCCTGCCTGGAGCTGGGAGCAGGGGGAAGGACTCGGTGTAGCCCTTCATTTTTTCCATTAAATACCTCTGGTTTCTAACACCATCCCGTACCGCTGGGTCCGGTGGCCAGAGCCAGTGGCATTCACCCAATCCTTCCTCAGTGGGTGCCTGGACAGGGAAACTGAGGCATGTGGCAAGCAAGAACCTCGCTTATCAGCATCCCTGAAGTGAGGTGCCAGACAGCCATCCCAGCTCCTCCTCTGTCTGACCCTGGCTGACATTTTCTCCCTGCCAGGAGGGAACAACCCTGCCAGGGCCTCTTGCCTTCTCCCGGCAGGGTGACAGTCACAGGGTGACCATCACTGCTGGCTGGCTATTTCCTTGCAAACTTCCCCCACATCTCCCAGCTCCTTCCCTGCTCCCTGAGGAAGGCAGCCATGTTCCAAGTCAGCACCTCTGCCTGCCACCAGGCAGAGATTGCACACTTGCAGTGAGCAGGAATTTGGATGTGAATTAACAGCCCCCCTCCCCACGCGGGGGACACTGCCCAGCCCCCTCGATGAGTGCAGCAGAGGGGAAGGGTTTCCAATCCCCGGAAAACCCCAGCTGCCGCCCATTCAGCCCCAAAACAATTCCTGGGCTGGATGCCAACCGTCAGCTTCCACCCTCCAGCCCAGCCCAGGCAGGACGAGGCAGTGTCAGAGGAGCTCTGGACTCCTGTGCCGGCATCAGGGGGGATGGAGACCCCCCCACCATGGGCTGACCCCACGGCTGCGCTTCCTCCAGCCCTGCCTCTCTGCAGGCAGTGCTTGTTCCCAGGGCAGTGCCAGGCAAAAACAGGAGGAGAGCTCTCTCTCAGGCTCATTTCCTCCTTTTTTTTTTGTTAAAAATAATCTTCAAAAATTTAAAATAAGCAAGCAGCTGCCTGGCTCCAGAACTCCCTGCTAACCCACTGGCTAAAACTTTACCGAGCCAACATACATATTTTGCAGCCCATGATTTATGATGCTTTCTGGGCAGCAGATATTTAGTGCAATATATGCACATAGCTCTGGGCAGCACATATGTAATCCCTGTATTTTAGGAGCTGGCCACAGGTTTCAGAGTCCACCTCACTCCACATCACCGAGAGGGGATTTTCCATTTTTCCGCACGGCACCATCCTTTCAAATATTCAGGCATAGATGGAAGCAATGCATAGCTGGAAAATTCTCATTATGGGGGAAAAGCTGGAATTCAATCTGCCAGCAGGTCCAGAGCCATCCCCAGCACCCGGAGGCCCATCCCCTGCCGCTGTCCCGGCTGGCTTTCCCAGCAGCTATTATTTGAGCATGGATTTACAGATGGGTTTTAGTTCTGGACAAACCCACCAATCCTTTTCCCTGCAGGACAGACAGACAGCAGGACAGAGGGACAGTTGCAGAGCCCACCCCCCTTGGCACCTGTGGGGTCTCCACCAAATGGAACTCAGAAAGGAGCGTGTTAAAAGCAGAGTTACCCTAAAGACCCGAAAATTAATAACAAAAAGAGATTCCCCTCGACATTTTCCTTCCTACCCAAAATAGATGGAAAATTGCTGTAAAAATAATCACATTTTTTTAAAACCCCACAGTGACACAGGGCGTTTTTCCCAAGGGCCATCCCATTCCAGCACAGGGCTGGCTGCTTCCCAGAAGGAACCCGTGTATCGTTGGCTGGTGGAATGCCACGTCCTCAGGCAGGACCTCAAAAAATTGGGGGGTGCAGATCCCCTGTCCAAGGCAGCTGATAGTGATGCAAAAAAAAAACAAAACCAAAAAACCACAGAAATAAATAAAATAGGAATAAACCAGCAGCAGGAGGGATGCTCAGGGAACACAGGGAGGAGGTGGGCTAGGGATGGTTTCCCAAGGGGAGCACGGAAAATGCACCCACGGTGCCAACAAGGGCTGCTGGTGTTCACAAGCTGGACAAAACTATCCTTGTGCTGGGCTTTTTCCAGGAATCCTGAAACTTTGCTGCTCTGTTTCTGCCCCTGCCATGGCCAGAGCGGTCCCTCTCCCCCCACACCGCTGCTACCATGTGCCCCCAGGTCCAGGTGCCATTATCCTGTCCCTCCCACCCTGACAAGATGGGGGCTCACCCTCTGGCACAGCCAGGATGCTGCCGGCACCCCAATCCCCCCGGCTGGGTTTTCCACCAGTGGGATGGAGAATTACTCAGCTCCCCCAGCTCCGGTGATTCAAGCAGTCTCCGGCCCGGAAACCCGCGCTCCGGCCTGGAGCAGGAAACCCGGCAGCTGCGGAAAGGCCAGGCCAGCCCTGGTTACAGCAACAGCGCCTGGGGACACCGTGATCCCTGCCCTGGGTAGGCTCAGACCACGGGACACCTTCTTCCATAAAGCTACATTTATATATAGGTGAAGCAATAGATAGGTAGATAGATATGTGCTTTAGCACAAAAGTCAAAATGTAAAATGCATTTCTAATGTACATATGTAAAAATATATGTTAAACATACATATATAAGCCTGCTGCTTCCCCTGGGCAAAGCCTAAGTGCTCATCTTGGAGCAGAGGGCAGTTGCCAGCCCCTAGGACATCACCAGTGGGAGCATTGTAGTGACCCATCCCATCCCATCCCACCCCATCCCAACCTGTCCCAAGCCCATACACCAGCTCCAGGCGATTGGATGTCGGATCCCTCTGGATCTAACAGCACTGAGTTCTTCCCTTGTCCCCTTCACTGTGACGCCTCCAAGCCCATCACAAAAAACAGCACTGGGGCTCCCAGTGTCCCCACTGAAGGGAGGAGCCAACTCCCTCCAACACCCAGGACTGAGAAAGCAGTGGGGACAGAAACAACTCCCAAGAAAGGACGAAGCACAGCAAAGCAGGCGGCTCACACAGAACCCAGGGCAGTGCTGGGCCACGCAACCTCCGAAAGTCACAGCTGGTCCCTCCCTTCCTCTATTTTTATGCAAGCCCAAGGAGAAAAAAAAAAAAAAAAAAGCCAGCCAAAAAAAAAAAAAAGCCGCTTCCGAGCCCTGCCCGGTCACTGTCTGTCCCAGGCAGGATCTGGTACAGGCAGCTCCTGTGTGATGTACCCTGGTGCCACCGTGCCAGCGAGGGCAGCGTCCTCATCCCAGGGTCTGCACCTACAGCAAACCCCTGGGAATTAATGTAATCAACTCACCAGCGCCCTCCCCACCTCTAACACAGCTGAGAAATCCTTTACTTTCCTAATCCACCAAAAATAAGGAAAAAGGGGCTCTGAGCACAGCAATCGCTTGCCTGTTGCCAACCCTGCATCCCCCTGGAGCATCCCAGCTCCCACCAGCAAGGAGGCTGGGCTGGCCAGAACACTGCTGCCCAGCACACTACTGCCCAGCAGAAACAGCCAGTGACTGCAGGGCTTTGTGTCCTAGCAATGGTGAGGAGCCGACAGTGGCACTGGGAGCTGTTGGAAGTACAGGGCAGATGCTCCAGGTGCCTTCAGGTGTCGGTGCTGGCTCCTGGCCTCTTTCAGCACCAAAACCGTGGGAGACCACTGGTTTCCAGTGGCAGGGAGCAGGACATTCTTTGTTTGGGAGGAATTGCTTAGCCTGTGGGATATTGCTTCATCTGGGTGTTCTCCCCATCAGAGACTGGAGCTTCAAACTATCTGCCACACAGAGGGCACAGCACAGATCTGAGGCAGCTGCAGCAGTCAGCCCCAAGCCCTCCGTGCTCCTACACTCCCACTGCCACTACCACATACCGAGACCGGTGCCTTCCACTCACACCACGCCGGGCCTGGCTGCAGTCCCCAGCTCCAACGCTCGACTGTGGGACACCACAATTTGCCAGCAAAAAATCATGCCATGCTTGAAAGAGGCATCTCATTTCATGCTGCAGGTTGATGCAGCACAAAGGGTGAAGCTGTTGTTCTCTTTAGTTTTTCCCTCCCTTTTTCTGGAGGAGGCAGGAGGGCTGCAGCCCCCACAGAGCACTCTGGAGCTCTACCTTGCTGAGAGTGACGAGGAGCTGTGGTGCTCACCAAAAAGCATATGAGGCCTCAGGTCTCCTCAAAGCTCCCCCTGATCACGGGGAAAAAAAATAAGCCACAGGATGGGTGAGCAGCAGGGAGGTGGGAGCATCCCCCCAGCACTGCATCCCACCTCACAGAGGGGACATGTCAGAAGCAGCAGCCCCCAGGGGGGCAGTGCTGGCCCCACCTGCCCAGCTGCTCCCTGCCGGCTTGGGAGGATTTCCCAGACACGGCTTGGCTAGGAAATGGGCAGCACTGACCCAAGGCTCTGGTGCTATTGACACCTGAACAGCTGCAAGGGGAAGGAAAAAACATTTTTACATGTACAAAAAGAGCCATTTTGCTCTATTTTTGGCTTTAGAAAGCAGCTGAGATCAGAAATGCCACTCATAAACACTGGCCCCAGCAGAAGGGAGTGCGGACGTCCTCTTCCTCCTCCTGCCTCCAGCTTCAGGACAGAGCAAGACCCGGGAAAGGGATGCCAGCCAGTCAGCCTACACCATGATCCTTGTCACCCAGCGAGCCCCCAGCCCTCGGTGACGCTCAGCACCAACCAGATGGGGCCCCCCAACCTCTGGGGCACCCAGAGCTGACAGCACCAGGGTGATGCTGCCAGGACAGTCCTGGACTGTCCCAGGAGCCTCCCGAGGCTGGAGGTGCCAAACCCCCTCGGCCATTCCAAGTACTTCCCACCAGGTAGTGAACTGAGAGCAGCAGAGCTGGCAGCAAGGTCAGCACAGGAGTAGCTCATGGCAAAAAGCTACCATATGCTTCTCCACCATCCCACAAATCCCACGGGGTTTCACTCCCCTCACTCTCCTCTTCACAGAAAAAAGTGGGGCAGCGAGCGTGCCCAACCATCGAGCCCCCCAGACGGCACAGACCCTCTCCCAATATATCCCCAGCTGTCAGCACTACTCGTGCCAAGGCAAAAAAAAAAAAAATCAAAAGAAAATAAAACGAAAAAAGCGATACACTCTGATAAAGGAGCGTTTTGAGGCGTTAATTACGTATTTCTCAAGGCAGGCAGGGGTTGAGCAAATAAAGGCCTGCCGGATTTCAGCGTGACTTCCTGCTGCTGGCAGCTTCCTCTGCAGACAGCAGATGAGCCCAAAGACATTTTTTGTCAGGGATCCCTCTGCCTGTCCCGCTGCTTCCCTGGTGCCGTGGGAGCCTCGCACGCTCCCGCCTCGCACCTGGAGCGAGGCCCTCCCTGGGAATTTTGTAAAGGGAATAAAAAGCCCAACTGGGAGTCATTAAGAGGAATAATAAATTAAAATAACGAAGTGGCTGCCTTGCCCGCAGGCACAGGGCAGGGCAGTGAACGCCCATGGGAGCATCACCAGGGTGCTTTGAAGAGCGCAAGCGGCCCGTTATCGGTACCAAAATCGAGTGTCCGTGAGGCAGAGAGCCTGTGGGCTGTGGGGGGCTCTGCCCACGGCAGGCAGTGGCCCAAGCCCCCCTAACCCCCACGGGGAGGGCAGGATGATGAAGAGGCTCGGGCCTGTCCCAGTGCTCCAGTAGGGAAGGCACGGGGCAGTGAGTGCCTGTTAGCCCCGTTACCTCCACCACAGCCAGATACCAGGGTGAGTGGAGCCCATGGAGGAGCCCAGGGATCCCAGGAAGGTGGGACAGGGTGCCCGAGCTTGCAGAACCTTTGCTGGGGGGGCCATCCAACAGGAGGGTGGGGATGCCCCCACCTGTGTCCCAAAGGGACATGCCCAGACTCGACACTGACCAGTTTGGGGTACAGTACCACAGTGGGGTGCCAGCTACTTCTGGGGGGAACACCACAGCCCGGGGTGGGGCACTTGCTCCTGAGGGGCACTCAAGGCTTGTTGTAGGGCCAGCACCCCACTTCCAGGGGGATGCCCAAAGCCTGGAATGGAGCTGGCATCCTGCTCGCAGAAGAGTGGGGAAAGAACCCCACTGTGTAGGGGATCCTCAGGGTCTGCTGTGGGTACAGGGCTCCACTCCTTTAGGGAAACCCTGGGAGCTAGGATGGGATCGACACCCCACTCCTCGGCGGAATCCTTGGAAGCCCAGACAGGGTCAATACCCCAGTCCTGGGCAGGGGAGACACTGGGAGCTGGGATGGGGTCAACATCCCATCCCTGGGGGGGCATCCGTGGGAGCTTGGATGAGATTAATAACCCACTCTTGGAGGGAATTCCTGGGATCTCGGACTGGATCAACACCTCACTCCTGGGGGGGATCCCTGGGACCTGGGATCGGATCAACATCCCAGTGTTGGGGGGGATCCCTGGGACCTGGGATGGGGTCAACACGCGACTCCTGGGGGGAAATCCCGAGGCCTGCTGTCCCATTCATGGGGGGTGGGTGGGGGAAACCCGGAAGCCTGGGGCGGGCGGGGCAGGCCCCCCGTTCCCGGGGACATCCCCGGGGCCCGAGATGGAGCCGACAGCTCACCGTGGGGAGAACCCGAAGCCTCGGCTGGGGCCAGCATCCCACTCACGGGGGATCCCCGGGGCGGGGCGGGGCACTCCTGGCTCTGGTACCCAGGATCGCCTCGGGGCAGCGGGGGGCGGAGGCGGCGAGGCCGCCCGGTTCCGGCAGGGCCGGGCCGAGTCGGGCGAAGAAGCCAAGATGGGGGGCCCGGGGGGGTGGGGCCCGGGGGTCTTACCCAGCAGCAGCAGCTTCACCTCCCGCGCCGCCTTCTCGCCATCCTCCCGCAGGTTCTTGTCGATCATGCGAGAGCGCTCGGCGGCCGCCTTGTCCTCGGCGCTCACGGTGCAGCCCATGGCGGCGGCGGCGGCGGCGGCGGCGGCGGCTGCTGCGCGCGCCCGCGGCTCTGCCGGCCCGGCCCGGCCCGCCCCGACAGGCCCCGCCCTGCGGCCCCGGGGGCGGGGCGATGGGGCGGGGCTGGGGGCGGGGCCAATGGGGCGAGGCGCTGCCGGGGCGGGGCTGGGGGCGGGGCCTCTCTCTGGCGGTGCGCGGGCCCTCAGGCGGCAGCGGCGGGTAACGGCCCGGGAGCGGCACACGCGCGGTGTGAGGGACGGGAATGAAGAGGAACACGGTGTGTCCCAGGATGGAAATTTGGGTGGGACACGCTGTATCCCGGGACAGGCGGGCACCGGCCGCGGTGTGCCCCGGGGCAGACATGGGGAGGGAGATGGAGTCTGGGTGTTGCATTTTGGGTCAGGTGTCCTTCGGGTGCACAGCGGTGGGGGCAGCCCTGGGAACAGTGGATTGGGTGATGCTGTGTGTCAGGGCTACCTTCTGCGGAGACGCGGTGTCGCAGGGTGGTGGCTCAGACCTTGGGGATCTCTCACTCCTCAGGGTCCTGTGTCCCCTGCCGCTGGAGGAGGGAGCTCCTGGGCGGGTGCCGCTGCTGGGGGTGCCTGTGACAAGGATTGGGCCAGGATGGGACTGAGCAGGATGGGGCATCTCCAGGTCTTTCCCAGGACAGGGCGTCCCTCAGGCACTTGCCCCATCCCCCAGCTCCCAGGGCTGCTCCCTTAGGAACTAGACCCCTCGGCTACCTGAGGAGGGGGGCCAGGTGTGCCCACTGACCCACGGGGCTGGCCCGTGCCTAGATAGCCACCCTCACTCCATGCTAGCCCCACAGCAGCACCTCGTGCCTGCCCAGGCCCTGCAACCCCTCCACACAGCCCCACTGGCATCAACTGAGCAGGGTGAGGGTAGCCAAGGATGCTTTTAACCCAGAATGCCAGGGAAAGGGATGCAGCATCCCCCGTGGAGTCTGCAGGCCTGTGCCCGTGGGCCTGGTGTGGCGGGAGCAGGGCTGTTCCCGTGGGAGCGGGCTGCCGTGCTAATAAGGCTTCGCTAACGAGCTGGCACTGAGCCCAGACCTGGGGCCAGCGGAGGGGAGCGAGGGGCCAGGGCTGGGAGGGCTCACCCCCACTCCACACTGTGCCATGGGCGAGGACTGGGGAGCTGGCCCTGAGGGCACTGGGGGCACCCACTGCCCTGGCACCAGGCACAAGATGCCCCAGCACTGCTTCCCTGGAGCCCTGCTTCCAGAGCAGCCCCACTCTCCAGGGATACTACTGCCGTGGCAGTCCCACTTACTGCGGTTCCTGCTCCCTCATATCCCATTCCTCAGCAGTCCCACTCCCCAGGGCCTTGCTCCCACATGTGTAGCATTGTCCTGGGGATCTTGGTGTCACAGGTGTCCTGCTCTGCAGGGATCCCACTCCCTCGGGGTCCTCTTTCCCCAGGGTCTAACTCCCACAGGAGCCCTGCTCCCATGGGGGTTCCTGCACATCCATGTCCGTGTGTCTGTGCTGCCCTGCTGCATGTCCATGCTGTCTGTCCTGCCGTTGATCCGTGTGTGCTAACCCTGCACGTCCATGTCCGTATGTCCCTGGTGTCCTCAGGCACATCTCTGTATCCACATGCCATGTGTCCGTGTGTCTGTGCCGCCTCAGGATGCCGTGTGTCAGGTGCCAGCACCTCACCCGCCCCAGTGATGCCCAAGACCTGGGCACATTCACATCTTTATTCTCACCTCTGGCCTCCTGCCACCACCAGCATCAGCCCCACCAATAATTTACAAGTGTCAGGGATGGCCCTGGGGCAGCCAGGCTGGTGACAGGAACACCGGGGCCACACTGCAGCCAGCCGTCCCTGGGCAATGGCAAGGGTCCGCAGCGGTGCCCCCCCATATGATATGAAAATTATACAGAGCTACCCAGAGCAACATAACACGTTAAAAAAGATCTACTCTTATGTACAGTATTTATAAAAAGCATCCCAGCCTCCACCACCTCATAAAAAAATACATCTCTTATGTACTTTGCCGCAGGACAGACCCCCCAGCCCCGTGCTGCCCACCCTGCCGGGCTGCCCTCTGTACTGGGAGGGGAGGTGGGGGGTGGGAGAGCTGCTCTCCAGGTTTTGGCATGGTTTGGGGTGTCCCAGCGGCATGGATGGATAGATGGATGGGTGGATGGATGGGTGAGGGCTGTGCGGGTCTGAGTGCTGGCCCAGGGTGCAAGGCGAGCAGGGACAGCTTGGGTTGCTGGGGTGCCCACCACCCTGGCATCGGGCATGCAGACAAGGGGCACCTCTGGAGCCCTGAGCTTGCCCCCAGTGAGTGCTGCCCCCAGCCCCCCCCCAGATACCCCTCATGCCCCTCGGGTGCACCAGGCCCCCAGCAGCTGAGCTGCAGCATGGGCAGGTTGACAGTGGATGCAAAGCCCATGGTGTGCATGCCACCTCCCCGGAGCAATGCAGCTGGTCCCCAGACATGGCCTAGGGGTCAGCAGGGTCCCATCCACAGGCACCAGGAGCCAACCATTCCCCTGGCAGGCTCAGGAGCAGCGGGCTGGGTACCACCAGTCACACCATGAGGACCACGCTTGCCCACAGGGACCAGGATGCCCCCGTGATGCCAGGACAGTGGGTGGCATCTCTTTGGGGGTGGGGGAATGGCGGGGGAGTGGGCAGGTGGCTTGGGCACAGGTGCTGTCACAGGTCCGACCACCCCGCTGGATTCCAGCCCCCACGGACACTGTTCATCAGGCTCTCGATGCCAGCCCCCATGAGGGGGGCCAGGAAAGTGCCCCAGTATCGGTCCCCACAGCAGGCAGTGCCCTGTGCCCCTGGCAGTGCCTGCTGCTGGTGGCTCTTGGGGTGCAGAAGAGCTCCACCTGACAGCCATCTCCGGGTGAGGTAGGGCAGTATTATTCTCCCCATTTTACAGATGGGGAAACTGAGGCGCAGAGCAGGGAGGGTGCCCGCTGGAGTGGCTTGGGGGCACAGGGCCTGCCCCAGGCTCACTGCCCCATCCCGGACACAGGTTGAGGAGTCCCCATGCCTGCCATGGTTCATGCCCCCTCACCATCACCACAGGTGATGGGCAGCAACAGCAGAAGTCCCCAGGGAATCCTGGTGGGGCTGCAGCATGGGGGCTGAGCCCGGGGCTGGCTCTCCCTGGGGCACCGGGTGGGTGGGGGGGGAGGTTGGCATGGGCACCCGGTAGTGGCTAGTGGCTGCCACCGCTCTTTCCCCCACCCGTGGCCCAGTCGATGATGATGAAGCTCAAGCTCATGATCATGAAGACCACCCCGAGGAGGGCAAAGCAGGCAGCCTGTGGGGACAAGGAAGGGACTCAGGGATGGCCAGGGCAACAGGGTTCCCAGCCACCCTCTGAACCCCATGTCTCTCCCCGTCCTTTTACGCCTGCCCACGCTTACCAATATTTTGGGGGTGGAGCGCAGTGGCTCCTTGTCCTTGGGCATGATGCGGATGTAGAAGATGGCAGGGAAGATGAAGATGAGGCAGGGAGCAGAGGTGGCACCTGGAGCAGACAGGGACAGAGTGGGCAGGGGCCTCCCACTCTGCATCTCAGCCCTGCCAGCCCCACTGCCAGGACAGGTCCTGTCCACCCCCACCCCCTCCTTGCCCCCCCCCCCCCAGTCCTGGTAAAGCCTTCCAGGAACGCAGGGACGCGGTGTGCTGGCACTATCCCCACACCCCTCCCGCAGCCCGGGCCCTGGCACTGAGCTGAGCACTGAGCGGGGGGAGCCTGGCTGGGGGGGATCAAGGGAAACACGCAGGGGAAGAGCAAGTGCTGGCACTGCACTGTGGGAACCAGCCTGCCAGGCCAGGAATGGGATGGGGAATCCATGCTACCACCTGGTCCTGGCATGGTGAGAAGGGGAAACTGAGGCACAGGAGGGTCAGTCAAAGTCGAGCACCAGTCAGGACAGGGGGAGGCGTGCTGCTGCAACACCCCATGATCAAGGAGGGACAGGAGCAGGGCGCTGCCACCCACCAATCAAGCCAAAGATGCCGAGAATGGAGGGGGCAAAGATGACAAGGAGGTTGATGAAGGTCAGCAGGATCACGGCAATGGCGATGTGGCGGATCCAGCTGAAGTCTTTCCCTTGGAACAGCATCTGCTGGATGGCCCGGCGCACCTGGGGACAGGGACAGGGTATCGTGCTCCATCCTTGGAGCCAGGACCCATGCCCTGGCACTGCAGTCCTGCTGGTCCCCATCTACTCCAGCCCTATCCCTATGACCCTGCAGGTCACCATCACCCCTTTCCCTTCCCAAGCTCTGACCCTGATGCCCCACTGGTCCCTGTCACCCCTTCCCAGTCTTGTTCCTCTGGCCCTGCCTGTCCCCATCACCCCTGCCTCTGCCCCAGCCCTGTTCCTGGCACCCAGCATGTCCTGTGCCCCAATCCCTGTCTTCATCACTGCCTCAGTTTCCCCTCTCAAAGCTTGGTGCTGAAGCCACCTGGCATTCCTGTGGGCCCACTCACCGGGAAGAGGACAATGGGGACGGTGAGTGTGACAGCCGTCAGCACAGCCACACGCACACACAGAATGAGCACATCAAAGGGGTCCACCTTGTTGTACGTGTGCAGCAGCTCCGACTCCACACGGCCTGTGAACACCATCAAGGAGCCCCTGGGTGAGCCCCAGCACCATCACCCCCCTGGCACAGGTGTGCCAGCCCCAGCCCCCTCCCAGAGCACTCACCGTAAAACGTGAGGTAGCCAAAGAGGGCAGCCAAGAAGTACATGAGGTACATGACCATGATGGAGATGTTGGAGATGCACTGCATCTTCTTCTTGGAGGGGCTGCAGGACACGGTGGGCTCAGCACAGCGCCATGGCACCCACTGACACCGAGCACCCGCCCAGTGAGGAGGGGTGATGCCAAAACACTCCAGGGGGTGTGGGGGCTGCACAGAGAGGGGCTGTGTCCCCCTTCCTGGGTAGGGTGGTGTGTTGAATCACCCACAAACAACCAGCCACCCACCCTCTCTAGGTCATAGCATGCACATCCCAGGGATCTCACACCACCCCCCTGGATCATGGCACCCACCTCCCAGGGATTGTACCACTCCACCACCCATTCTGAGCTGCATCACAACCTCCCAGGGGTGACAGCACCCACCACCAACCAACCACTCACTCATCCACCCAGGGTCATAATGTTCACCTCCCAGGGGCAGTAGCATCCACCCCAGGTTGTATCACCCACCTCCTGAGACTGATATCACCCATCCCAGGTCCTATCAGCCACCACTCACCCACCCACTCACCCACCCAGGGTCATATCACCCCACCTCCCCACGGTACCCCGGTGCAGGTCCCACACATGGATGGCACTGCCTTTGGGTGGGTGCCGGGTGAAGCCCACCCCTCCCCATGGGTGCCCCCACCCAGGACTCACTCCTTCAGCTCAGTGTAGATGGGCAGGACCTCGGGGTGACAGACAAAGGCGAAGGCCATGATGGGGATGGTGTACGCTGTCTGTGCGAGAGGAGGATAACTGACTGCTGGGGGCCAAGTGGCAGGTGCTGCCAGCACCAGGACCACCCTTCTTCAGGGGATGCATGGGGTGGGGGCTCACCCAGAGCCCCAGGGGTGAATCCCTCCCAGGTGCTTACCTGTGAGTTCAGGGTGAAAAAGCTGGGTGTGCAGGTGTCCTGCTCGGGGGCCTGGAGGACTATGTAGCCATTCTGGTAGTCACTAGTGCTGACAGTGGTGACATTGAGGATGTCCGTGATGTTCCCCTCCTGCTCTGGAAGTGGGCAGGGGACCTGGAACTTCTTGTAGATGACCTGGGATGGGGGGGACATGGGGCCAATCAGCTCTTGGTGCCCCCAACTCCCAGCACACGCTGCCCAAGCCAGCACCATACCCAGTGGGAGAGTGACCCTGCCGGAACCCCTCCATGGGACACTCTTTGCCAGTGCTGCCCTGTGGCAATGCTGGTCCCCCAACCTGTCTGTGTGGGGGTGGGCAGCGGGACAGAGCGAGGCAGCAGCACGTGGAGGGGCCACATGTGCAGCTGCCCCCCCGGCACCTTCCCCCTCTCCCTTTCCACAACATTCGGTTCCTTCAGCTGAAAATAACCCAGCAGCTTGACAGCCCAGCCACGGCGTCTCTGCAGCCCCGAGCGCCCGCTGTCCCTGCTGCCTCTGCTGTCCCCACAGCAACCAGCCCAGCCTCACACCCCGGCAGGAGGGATGCTTGGCACCCCAAGGCACCGGCACGTGCCAGCAGGTGCTCACCGAGATGAGGAAGAAGACCATACAGCTGAGGGAGAAGCCGCTGGCGTAGCCAAGGTAGCCTGGGGAGGGAGGAGAGTGGCCGGTGGGTGCGGGCGGGACTCTCGCACTGGCTAAGTGTCCCCTCCTTGCCCAGCACATCCAGGCTGGCACCATCATCTGCAGGAGACCCAAGGTGCCAGACCCCAGTGCCATGGGTAGCATCTCCCTGACTTACCCAGCTGCTTCATGAGGGCCAAGGGCAGGATAATGGTGACAGAAACCAGGATCACCAGGTAGTTCCCATTCATGTACCAGTCCCTGGAAGCAGAGGGCCTGCTCACCACCCTGCTCTGCTGGGGCACAGGAGGCAGAGGCAGACACTGGAGGGGCTGTTTGCTATTCCTAGGGACCCTGAGGCTGGCAAATCCCAGGGGCACTGGTGTCCCCGGAGGCTGGCATTCCTGCTCTGCTAACATCCCTGGGGACCCTTGAGATGGCATCTTTGGGGACCCCTGAGGCCAGCATCCCTGGGGGCCCTTGAGCTAGGGTTCTGCCTACCCCCCAGTGGTGCACCCCCAAGGGCTAGAGCTGCTAGTGGGGATGTGGGCTTGGGGCGGGGGGACCTATACCCAACCAGTCCTCCACCCTGCAGCCCCAGGTTCTGCTCAAGGAGGAAAGCCTGATCCCAAGGGGATGTGAGGAGCAGGGATTGGAAGTTCAACTCGGTTTAATCTCACCCAGGGGCTTATTCAGCACTGACAGTTATCAAAAATAGTAGTGGCTTAATGATAGTAAATCCCTGCCATGGGCTGCACAGCTGGAGCCAGAGCTCCGGCGCCTGCCCGGGGAAGGCACGCAGGCAGTGTGGGCAGGAGGCACTCACGTGGTCTTCTCCTCCAGGTTCAGGAAGGTCTGGATGACCAGAGGCACTTCAGATTTGACGATGTACAGGTAGCTGGACATGGCTGCAGGGCAGAACGAGGTCATGCTGCACTGGTGTTCTCTGGTCCCATCCCCTGTCCCCAGCCCTGACGGGTCCCCCCAGCGCCATCCTCACCTCCGATGTTCTGCAGCGTGATGGCGATGGCTGCAGCCAGCTTCCCCGGTGTGCCGAAGGCTCGGTAGCCCAGCTGCTCGTAGGCGCGAATGCCTGTGGGACGGGGAGCGGTGGTGGGTGAGAGTCAGGATGGAACCCCCTGGCATGGCCCTGCTGAGGACTTGGCACTCACCCACAATGCCCGAGGACTTGAGCAGCAGGTGGATGGAGTAGCTGGAGAGCAGGGCCACCGCTGTGAGGAGGAAGCTGCAGGAGAGCACAGTTACCGGTGGGTCACAGCACAGGGCTCAGACATGGCTGTGGGGCAAACCCCCTGCAGATATGCTCTGCCTTTGGGCAGCTGTCCTGGCAGGACACCAGCCCCTTGCCTCGGCACCAGCTGTGTGCTCATGGGGCAGATGGGCTGTAAGGTATGGAGATTCTGTCCATGTCTCCACACTCAAAAGGAGCCATCACTCATGTCCTTCAAGCCACTTTTGGAAATCTGGCTTTGTAGTAAGGAAGGCAAACCCTCACCCTTCTCCTCCTCCTCCTCCTCCCAAGTGGGGCACAGCACTCAGTAGAGCAGGCAGACTTATGCCAGCAAGGGGCATTGCTCAGCCAGCAGGACACTGGTCCCTGCATCACCCCAAGTCAGAGACTTCTTTCTTGCATTCACCCACTGATCCCTTCGGAGGAGCCCCCCACACCTGGACACCACCCCATGCCCCCATGGCACTCACAGGAAGAGGATGATGCCAGTGTTGGCCATGGCATAGGCCAGCCCCAGGATGCCGCTGCCCATGATGGCATTGCTCAGATTGAAGACGGACATCCCAAAAGACGTCTTCCCTTCAAACTGTTCACAGGACACAACAGGGAGGGGATGCACCAGTCACACTGGGAGCTTGCCCCATCCTACCCCCAGCACTGTGCCCATGCTGCTACTCACGTCAGTGAAGTGTGTCTGCTTCTTCTCAGCACCGTGGGGCAGGAACTCCTCCATCTCTGCCACACCAGTCTGGTTCTCCTCAAATCTGTCCGTGGAGGGAGAGGAGTGAAGCCAAAGCAGAGACAGGGGCCATCAGCACTGGCTGGTATGTCAAGGGCAAGGAGCAGCTCGGAGGACCCCCCAAGTCCCTGGCACTGCCGCTTGCCCTGAGGCCCCTACCTGTCACCCGCCAGCGATGGGACAGTGGAAGCAGTGAGTGCGGCCGTGTGCTTCCCATTGGGCACCAGCTCCACCATCTCGGCCTGGAGGGGCACGTCCGTGGTATCCATGGTTGGGAGACAGCTGGGCTTGCTATGGGCTCTACTCAGGCTCTGCAAGAGGGAGGCAACAGAGGTCCAGTTCTGGGCAGGAGCAGCAGAGGGGCTGGCCTGGAGTCTCGTAAGTCCTGCCTCCACCAGAGACACTGGAGTTGGGCTCAGCACCAGCACTGGTGGCACGGCAGGGACAGGCACCCTGGGATGAGAGGGTCACTGAGCCAGGCTGTGCTTCTCCCTTCTGCCCGCTCAGCACAAAATGTCCCATGGAACTGAGCCCCAGCTCCAATACCCCACCAGAGTCCCAACGCGGGATTGTCCCTTTACCCAGCCAGCCCACCCCATTCCGTTGCTCACAGCACAGCACTGCCCAGCCCGAGAATCCCCATCCACGCCGCCTGCGCACCTCCACTCCCCTGCCCGCAGCTCTCGGCTCCATGACTCAGTTTCCCCTCCCGGAGACGGGTGCCAGCAGGCGAGTGGGGGTTTTTGGGAGGGCTGTTGAGGACGGGGTAGGGAGCTCAGGGACCCCCCAGCCACCGTTATGCAAAGCCCGTGGTGCTGCCTGGCGCGAAGGGCTCACCCACGTCCCGCCGCTGCCGAGGTGCCAAGGCGGGGGGCTCGGGGGCACGTCAGGGCTGGACAAACGGAGCAGGAAAGAGCGCGGGGCCGAGAGACAGCTCCTTGGCAGGGGAAGGCGGCCGAGCTGCCGAGCGCGGGACGCCTTGGCACGCCGCACAAAGCCGCCTCTGTGCGAGCCCCGGCCCTCCCCGCCCCGCTGGGAAACGGCACAGGGTGGCTTTCTGGGGCAGGCTGGCAGCCGGGGCAGGGTCTCGCCACCCCCCACTGCCCCGGGGGACTGGGGTCTTGTCCGGCTGGCCAGGGGGCTCCACACTGGGGCTACGTACAGCCAAGGGCTGGTGCCACCCGCCTGGAGGCTAGGGCTGGCTGGGATGCAGTGTGGTCCTCAGTCCCAGGAGGATGATGCTGCCCCACCACCCCGCTGCCTGGGGTCACCGTGGGGTGAGCAGGGGACATGCCCATCTTTATGCTCCCAGAGGATTGGTGTCCCCAGAGATCAGAGGAGCCTTCCCACAGCACAGTCAGGTCCAGCAGTCCTCCTGGCACGCAAGGGAAGGATGACACGGCAGGGTGTGGGTGCCAGCACCTCCGGTCTCCTGAGCTGCTGCCCTGCTTGTCCCTGCCCAACCAGGCCACAAAGACGACCTGGCAGGGTCATCCCAGGCCACACACTGGCTGCTGGCACTGTCAGGGGGGCCGAGCCCCTAAGATTGGCCCAGGGTGGTGGGCACATATTTGGGCCATCCTGCCTGCAGCACCCAGTCAGGTGAGGAAACTGAGGCAGGACACAGGCCAGCAGGGACCAGAATGAGAAGGCTCAGCCATGCGGGGGATGAGAGGGAAGCGCAGGGCGGGCTCTGGGTGATGATTTATCCCCTCCACTAGGCCTCCACTTGGGATGGATCCAGGCCTGAACAAGGCTGCCAGCACATCCAAAAGCCACCGTTAACTCTGCACCTTCCCACCACCACGGGCAGTGCATCGCTGAACCCACCACTTGTCCAGTAAGGGACTGAGGGGGGGCACCAGATCTGTGATGTTCCATCACCTCCCTAAGCCCCCCAGTGCCACTAGGCTGCCTGCGGGCAGGGCTTCACCGCATCCCGCTGGTGGCAGGCAGGAGCTGCCCACTCCCCTGCCCGCTCCCCCACGGGCGCCAGGAAGGCTGGGCACTCTCGTCTGCAGCCCCTTTCTTCTCCCAGGTTATAATTACACCTCTCTGGGCAGCTCAGGAAATACCAACTTCTTCCCCCAAGCGTCTCTCGGAATAGCAAGCGGCACAGCCGAACTCATTCAGCATGCACCGGGCTTCGTGTTGCCACCCAGACGCTTCCTCCCGCCGCGCAGCCCTGGCACAGCCTTGGCACAGCCCTGGCACAGGCTCAGCACCACTCACTGCCACTTCCCCAGCTGGCCCTGGCCTTTGCCCCTCAGCCAGGGTCTCCTGGTGGCAGCAGCCAGGGCAAGGGGGGAGATGAAAGAGGAGGGAGCATGAGACGCTTCGATCGGGCAGTGCGAGCCCTGCCTGCTGCTGTTTGCCTTGTGATAAGGCAGAACAACAAATACAGAGTGACGGGTGGCCCTGAAGGGGTGGCTTGGTTCCCCTCCAGGCTGGGGTTGGTGTGTTCACCGACTCACTGTGTGCCCACCTGAGCTGGGAACCCTCTGCTCTGGGCAAAGAGCATCTCCTCAGGGATCTCTTCCCTCAGGGTGCCATCACGTAGATGGGATGCTGCCATCTTCGCTGCCATGGTGGGTAGCCCACGTGCTGCCTGGTATTGTCCCACTCCTGACCACCAGACCCAGTGCCCATTCACTCATCTTGGACCTGGCCACGTGCGTGGGCACAGAACCCCCCCGCTGTGGCACCCAGGGCCACGTTCCTGGGGGTGCTGAGCAAGCTGCATCGATTTCCCGGCATGCGCCTCTCCGCTGCCTGCCGGGCTCTGGGACACAAGGACAGCGACAGCCGCGCTGCAGTCAGACCTCCCAGCTCTCCCAGGCTGCTCCCGCTGTCCCAGTGCTCGGTGACACCCCACCAACACTGCGGTGTGGCCAGGCAGCCTGAGCCAGGCCCTGGTGCTGTCCCGCAGCCCCTGCAGATGGAACACGGAGCCGGATGCGTGGGACGGCACGTACCGTCCCGCCGGCCACGTCTGCGCTTCAGGGGAGGCTGCGTTTGGTCTCGCACACGGCGTCCCGGCCAGCTCAGACGCCTGCCCGCCCTCGCTGGGACGGGGACACGTGTGTGGGGCGGCGGGGCTCCCAAATCCCTACCCTGCTCTGGCAGACGGGCAGTCCCGGGCTCACCCCGACCCCCCGCCAGCCTTCCTCGGGGACCAGGGCACCATGGTGAGGGTTCCAGTCCTGGAAGGGACTGCACCCCTCTCTCTGCCTCACATCTCTCTTCCACACAGACTTTAAAAAGTGGAAAATCCCAGCGGGAGCAAGGCACAGGCTGGAGCGGGGGACTGGGCAGGGGAGCTCTGTCGGCGATGCCAGCAGATATGTTGGATGGGAGGGCCATTGCACCTGGCAACGTGGCCAGGAGGATGTGTATCACCCTGGGCAAGCCTGGCTCCGGTACTGTGCCAGTTCCTCCGGTCAAACCCCGGCCCGGCACAGTCCCCAGCAGCGCACGTGGTGCGGGTGGGAGTGCGGCACAGGTGGGGACAGGCAGCCAGTGCCAGGCAGCGCCAGCCCGGGGGACCGTGACCCACCGTGTCCCCACAACACCCATCTATGAGCACCCAGTGCTCCCACCTGTGGGCAGCGAAGGAACAGGGTCTCCCTGGCAGCAGGTGAGTGCTGCTCCAAGCCGGGGACCCCCACAGGGCAGAGCCTCCCTCCCCATCTTCTCTCCCTTGCAGATGAATCCTCGATAATCCGGCCCAGCTGGGGCCGTGAGACTATTCCGGGTGGTAATCCGGCTTTAGCACCAAGCCTGCCGCAGCTGCCGGCCTGCGTGCTGGCAGCCAGGTATCCCGCTGCTGCCGGGGTGTGCCGGGGGATGGCAGCCCCCCCCGCCCGTGCCCGCCTGCCCAGGTGGCTGTTCGGGTTTCAGCAGAGCTGGGCACACAGGTCTCATATTCCCTGAGGCTGTGCCGAAGAGATGGGCAGCATGGGCAAGTGGGCAGGGATGCCAGTCATGTTCCCCCCACTGGCATCAGCCCCAGCCCTGGGGTTACCCCCAGCACTGCTGCTGGGCCCAGGGTGACCCAGCCTGGGGACCCTGGTCAGCTTCTGGCACTGCTGTGGGCACGGGGGTGTGTGGGCTCATGGGCACAGCTGGGCAACAGCCCAAACCTGGGTGGTCCCTGGGCAACCCCTCCCCAGGGAAACTGACCCCAGCAGGGCACACAGCAGAGCACCCTCCCCTCTCCTTGCCCTTCACAGAGAACCCCCCGCCCCGTGACTGCCCTGGGAGTAGGGGCTGCCCTTTCCCTGAAGCACACACAGCCATAGCTTTCCCCCCAACCTGCCTTCCTAAAATCAGCACCCCAAACCTGGCTTGAACCTATGGTGTTCCACCCCCCATCTCGCAGCTAAGCAAAGGCAATGTCAGGGTGCCACCTTCCCCTGCGGAAGTGGGCACCCAAAGGGGGAAATCCAGGCATTCAGGGGATCGCCAGGCACCGCACTTTAGGGGCAAAGGCTCTAGGGGGCACCCCCACGGGCATGGGAACCCCAGCAGCTGTGGGAAAGGACAGCTGGAGGCAACTTGCCTAGTGCATGGCTGGAGAACCTCTCTGGATAGTCCTGCTGTAGACTTTCCCCAAAAAGATCTGCTGGAGATTCTCCTGAGATAGCTCCACCAGAGATCCTCTGGAGATGACAGCCCCAGCAGATGATCCTGCCAGACAGCCTCACTCATGCCCCCAGCACAGGCTGGGTAGAGCAGGCACTGCTCCTGGGTTTACCTCACCCCTTTCAGCCCCAAATACCACACCATGGCTCAGCCTCGGGTCAGGCAATTCCCCCTGTGCTCCAGCCACGGCAGGATTGGCAGTGGCAAGTAGGTACAAGTGGCTCTGGAAGCTGCTGTCCTGGTTAGCAGGGCTCTGGCAGCACCAACACCTGCCTGGGTACCTCTGGCCATCTCTGCTGCACCGTGTGGACAGCAGTGTCCATCCAGGGTCTTATGTCTAAGAGCCCAAGTGGCACCCATGTCCTGGGGAACAGCTCTGCCTGAGCCTGGGAATGTGCCTGCATGCAGAACGTGCCAAGGGCTGAGCTGGCCCGTGGCCACTGTCCTGCTGCAATGGATGTGCTAGGGTCTGGGACACACCAGGGAGGGGAAAGGCAGTTCAGGGAAGGGGGTGGTAGAGCCAAACATCGTGGTGGGGCCTTGGAGAGGGTTTTACAGTGCCAGTGCCGTGGTGCAGTTCAGCCATGGCATCACCTGCCAGGCACACACTCCAGGATGGGGCCACGCTGCAGGTATCAGCCATCACCATCCTGCCACATCCTCCAACATCCAAGCACCAGCACCAAGGCAAGGCGGGAAGAGCAGTAGGGAAGCTGAGGCCAGGCAAAGGGAGTCATGTCCAGCACTGGGACAGCCCAGGCTGTTGCTGTCACCTGCCAGCTTGAGTCCATGTGGTACAAGGCCAGGTGGCAGAGGCAGCTGGCAGCATGGGGATGGGGACAGGGTGGGCACAGAAGGAGGCCGATTGCACCCCATGTGGTTCTTGGGGAGGCTGGGTGAGACACCAGCTTGATCCCAAAGCATCTCAGGCAGTGCTAGGCTGTATGATGGGCTTTGCTTTAAACTTCAAACTGCCCTCTGGGAACGCAGGACCACCCAGGGAAGATGGTGGCACAGGTAATGGCACTGCAGAGCCTGATGGGCAGATAGTGCCTGGAAAAGAACACCTCAGGTTTTCTACCACACCTCTGGAGTTGTGTTTTGCCTTGGAAGCAAGATGCTTTCTAGGAGTTCACACTCCCCAAAACACACCTGGCCTTAGCAGGATGACATGGAGGGGTCAATAGCAAAAACTCCAAGATGCCATTTGCTGCTGGCAGTTCTGGGGACACCAGGGGGGACTGGCCTCAGCCACAGCCTCATGTGCCTCCTGCACCCCCAGCACAGCCCCCTGTACCAATCAGGAGCCACGATTTGCCCAAGCCCCATGGCACCACCGCTGTGCCTGGCCATGCCACTCTCACCATTGGACCAGCCTGACATCGGCTGCACGGGAACAGCAGGACTGGGCTGGCCGTGCCCCGCTGGCATGGGGGACCCAGCCAGTCCCAGACCTGCGTCAGCGGCTGGGGAGGCACGCGGCGGCCGAGACCCACGCGGCGAGGAGAGTCGGGGGCATGGGGGGTCCATCCTGTCCCCCACCCACCTCTGTTTTCTCAAGGGTTGCACTTCCAAAGGAGCCCGTGGGATTCCGCTCCTTCCCCCCATCCCCATGCGCCAAGGAAAATAGGCTCTGCCGGTGCTTGTTTGTTTGCCGTGGCCGCGGCCCCGGCGTGTGATTACAGCTGCAGCACGGCCGGGTGCTGTGGGGCCCTTTGCACCTCAGCCAGGGTCCCCTGCAGTGCCAGCACCCCCATGCCACCCTCGGGTGGGATGGGGTGTCCCACTGCCCCTTAGTATCCCTGGCCACTAGAGTCAAGGCACAGCAGCACCCTGTTCTGGGAGACAGGGCAGTGTCGTGAGGCACAGACGGCTTTCGCTGGGGTACCCCAATGAAGCCACAGGGACCAGGCAGGTCTAACACCTAACATCTTGGGCCTGGTCCAAACACCAGTGGAAAATTTCCGATCTCCTCCGCGTCAGCTCAGCACAGCCATGCCCTCCGCAGCCAGCCAGGGCTCTGCTTCCCTGCCATCCCACCTGTTGGGGACTTGCCAGGTCCCCTGTCTCACCCGTGCCACCGCAGAGCCAGCCCAGCTTTGGGACCCCACGTCCAGCAACCACCAGCTGGGGCTCAGTTTCCCGTGGGGAAGATTTCTCTCCAGTGGGACTTTCACAGCTGACACGGCAGAGAGGGCCACCGTGCCGGCTGGCAGAGGACACGCGTGGCCGACAGGAACGCAATGTGCTGCCTGGCTTTCCACGCTGCTGTCCCGGACAGCCAGGCTCTATAAATACCACAGCCTATGGAACCACCGCACGCAGGTCCCAGCCAGCCCCGGTGCCCATGACGGCCGGCATCACTCTCCCTGCCCGTGCCCCCCGCTCTGGCACCCCGACACCCTGACACCCGATCCTGGCCACAGCCGCTTCCAGCCTTCAGAAACATATGTCATTCCCACGGGCGATTAAAAATTAAAGCAGAAAAAAGGGAAAGCAAAGGGAGTTTAGGGGTTGGTGTCACTATGAGTATCAGCAGAATGATGCACGCCGAAGACCCCGGCACCACGATCCGGGCAGGGGCAGAGTCAGGGCGTTGGGGTATCCAGGCAGTACGGCAGGGCTCTGGCCCTCCCTGCACTCGCGGGATCTGTCACCCACCCGTGGGAAGGTGCCAGCCGCTGGGGAGGGAAGTGGCAGGTGTACAGCAAAGCAAACAGCCCCGGGGAGCTGCCACCTGCCAGAGCTGCCGGGCCCCGGAGTCTTCCCGGTGCTGCCCGGGAGGAGGAGGAGGAAACGGAGGAGAGAGAGCCGGGCTGTGAGAGGAAAGCGGGGCCGGCGAAAGATGGGTCGGAAAGGACTGGTGAGGAGGAGAATTAGGGGAGGTGAGGGGTCCGAGCGCCCGGCAGCCTTCAACCACGGAGGAGAAGGCAGCGAGCCTTGGGGGCGCGAGCAGCAGGGGAGACCGGAGACACCTACCTGCCCCCTCTCCGCGGTGCCTCTGCTGCGGGCTGGGGCAAGCAGCCCCCGGTGGCCAGTGCCGCGGATTAGAGACTATCCTGCGACCGTAATCCCGGCGGAGCCGGAGATTAAACCGGACCCGAGCCCGCCCCCAACACGGAGGCTCCCAATCTCCTCTCCGCCGGGCACAGGAGGAGCGCTGGGGAGCGGGTGGAGCGACCGCCCGGAATCGACAGACCCCTGCCCCGCCCCGCCCCGCCCCGGCGGGACCATCGCTCCTGGGGCACAGACGCCCACTGGGCATCACCGCCCCACCGGACATCAGTGTCTCACTGGGCATCACCTCCCGCAAGGGAATCACCCCCCCCCCCCCCCCACCAGGCATCATCCCCCACTGGGCATCAGTGTCCCAGCAGCGCTGCCCCATCTGGAATAGGTCCCTCACCAAGCATCCCCAATGCACCGTACATAGCGACCGCTCCAGGTATCTGTGCCCCTCTAGGCATGAGGGGCATCCCTATCCTGCCAGGTATTGACACCGCACCCGGCATCCCTACCTAGAGCAGCTGAGGCTCCTCCGGAGGCTCGTGGCTGCTTCCAAAGAATTAGGAAGCTCTAATCTAACCTGAAGGGCTAAATGCAGTATGTGTCGAGTGTGGGCACAAGGTTTCCCCCCCTCTCAGACAGGAACAGGTCACCCAGCAGCACTCCTCCAGCCAGATTCTCTCCCTGCCCTGGGAAGCTCAGGCTGCTCCCATGTTAAGCCAGCCCAGCTGGCTGCCCTACTCATGATGTCTGCTGCCCTCACAGTACTTGTCCCAGCATCCCAGCACACTGGGAGCAAACAATCCATGTGGAATCATCCCAACAAGACCCAGAGTAACTGGGACAGGACAGCCCCCTCCTCCAGTCTCCATCTCCCCACTTGAGCTGAAAGATGCCTTTTTTTCATGAAGACACAAATCCACATAAAAGTGCCCCAAAGAGGAAATTTCTCCCAAGTGCATCCCACACACTTCAGGGAGAGCCATGAGCTCTGGTGAGTCACCAGTCATGTCCCCAAAGATTCCCTGTTCCTTTCCAAGGTCTGTCACCCCTAAACTACCTACTGCTCCTCTGTCCTGCTCAGCTTTTGCTTCTGAGGAAAATTTTGGGGGTCCACGCTTGGGAGTCCACCCACCTCCCATGCTGAGCTGCAAACCTTGCCCAGCTGCTGTGCATTGGCAGAATGGCTCCACGCGCTGCTGGAAGATTTTATTTGTGTTATGCATATCTTTCATAAATCCTTGCGAAGCCTCGGGCAGCCTGGGATGGAAGCGGCTTTGCCAGCCAGCAGTGAGCGTCGCCATCGGGAGAAGAGGCACCCTCTCGCCTGGACATCGAGGGATGTTAAATATTCAGTGGCAGCTCTGCCCTCACGCTCCCGGCAATCCCGCGGCTCCTGTTACTGCCGCTCTCCTTTGGCTGGAGACATACATCCATTAACTAATTTCTAATAACAGCAGCATGCGTAAGTGCTGAACCAGCGCTGGCTGGCACGCCGGGGGACTGGAGGCAGCCAGGTTTGGCAGTGTGACGGGGGAGCCAGAGGCACCCAAACGATGGACATGGCTGGCCTCAAGCCATCAGCTTAACCCTTTCCCTTCTCTGGTGAAGGCGGGTGCAGCCACGTGGCACCTGTGGAGAGACGTCCCGGGACAGGCAGCAACGCAACTCGCCAGGGTTGTAAAAGGCAGCCAAGAGCTTCCGCCCTGTAAGCAAACACAGCACAGGTGCTGGTGATGGGGACAGGCAGTGTGGCCCCATGGCATGGGGTGCAGCGACTGCCGTGGGAGAGCATGCTGGGGGACCTGTGGGAAGTGACTTGGAAGCTGTCTGCTCCTTCCCAGCCTCCAAATGTCCTTCCCCTGTTACTGGTACAAATGCAACCATGTCTACTTTTTACTGTCCCCTCTCTTGTCCAGCGTGTGATATCGCTCTCCAGTGTTTCCACTTTCCAGGTGGGCAGAGGACATGGGCTCCACTGTGTCAAGCTGAAGCTTTGGGTAAATCAAAGCAGTGAGGAGAGGAGAAAAAGAGCGAAGATGTCCCCAAAACCTCCCAAAGCCTTTGCCAGCATCCCACACTTGGCATACAGTAGCTAAAGGCTCGTGCACCTGGGCTGGCAACACAGAGGGGAGCCATGAGAAGGGTGGGCTGAGATTCTGCTCTCAAACCCCTGAGCCCTCTGGTCAACAGTGCTTCCCCAGTGCAGCTCCGGACAGTCTCACCAATGGCTCTGGTGGTGTCAGGGCTCCAGTGGATTGCAAAATTGCAGTCGTGTGGTTTTCTCCAGCTGGATGGAAAGTTTGACGCCGGATTCCCGTATGTGAGGAGCCTTCAGGGGAGCACGGCACAGCACGGCTCATCTCGCCAGCAGCATCCTGCCTCACCAATGGCAGGGAGCTGAGTGCTGTGCCAGAGCCCTCGCCCTCAGCACACCTCCGTGGGGTTTGCTTCCTCACCATTTCCCTCAGCCAAAAGCTGCCCTATTTCTTATCCTTCAGCTGTGCTTTGAGATCAAAGTGAACCCATAAAACCCCTCAGCCTCAAACGTCGCAGCACGGACAAGGCCAGCCCAGGACCCAGGCACAAAGCAGTGGGTGCCATGTATGGCCAGGGCAAACTCTCCTTGTCACACTTGGCTTCCTCCCCCAGCCCCTGAGCCTGCTGCCTGCTGCTGCCTGCCACTGCCCGCTGTTCCCAGAGCCCAGATGGCAGGAAGATACGGCAGAGATAATGGCTACATTTGCAGCCCAAGCAGCGTCCCCCCCGCCACCACCGTGACCTCTGGAGCAAGAAATCTCCCGGAGATTGCCCTTTCCAGGAACATTCCAGTGGGTGCCTCTGGTCCCCATCACTGGGCATCCCACAGACACAGTGCCAGCACACACAGGGGCTCCAAGACCCCCACTGCCCTCTTGACCCCATAACCATGAAGCAAGTGAGGCACAAAAGGAATAATGCTGATTGTAAGAGGAGAGGGATGCCTGTGGCCAGCAGCATGGGCTGGGTGGGCTTCAGAGTGACACCTGTCCCAGGCCATGTCCTGGACTGGAGCCTTCCTCCCCCCAGCCCTCCCTCCACAGAAGCACCCCGGTGCTGGTAGCTTGTGCCTGGACACAGAGGTGGCGGGGAGCAGCTGGTGGCCCCCTCCCTCGTCCTTGACCGCCGCCTCCCTCGCGGCACATGCTGTCATGTGGCAGGGCACAACAACACGGGCTAATTGGTTAATGTGATTTCAAAACATGATTTGCAATTATAACTCACCAGAGAGCATTCAATGATCCCGCACATCGGAGAGTGGGTTTTTCTCCTTCGTTTGTTCCTGGAACCTCGAAACCAATTAACTTTACAGAAGCCAGAAGCAAAGCACTGCTCAGCAGACCTGAAGGGTGGGTTATCTCTGCGCTCAATCGCCTCCCTTCCAAGCCACAATCTGGGAACCAAGGACTGGAGGACAAGCCCCGGGGTAACCCCGATGCTTCCTCCTGCACCGCTGAGGGGTTTGGAGGGACCTACACAGGCTCCCCCAGCTCCAACCCATCAAGCACCATGGCTGCTTGGGAGCACTTGAGGACAGGAGGATGCCCTGAGACATAATATGTGGGAATAAACTCTTCCTGTTGGCACAGGGAGACAGTCCCTTCAGTCCCCTCCAGATGTGCTGGCACCTGCTGGCAGCCTGCTCGTCTCTGCCACCCAGGCAGGACAGCCATGGCCCCACCATCCCTACTGGCAGCACCCACAGCCCCAGCAGGGTCAGGGGCTTTGTTTCTGTGGGCTGACCATCCTGCAGCAAAAGCTTAAATGTCGTTAAGGTAATTAAGCAAGGACTTAGCAAGGACTTTAATGCCTTTAAATGCAACTCAAATGCCTTTCAAGCCAAACAAACCCAAGTAACCGTGATGCTCCTGAAATATCCAGCACCCAGGGCCCAGCTCCCCTGCGTGTTGGCTTGTTTCTCCAGTGTCCCCAGTTGCTGGGCTCTATTGCTCCCCACATCCCACAGACACGGGGCCAGCAGTTTTTTCTCTTGGGTGGGCAAAGAGATGTTGAGTGCCATCAGCTGCTAGAGGGATGATCTGGCAATTATCCCTCAGGAGGGTCATGAGGCTCCACTCTGCAGGGGGACCCCTGCTCACAGGGGAACACTCCCATGTGCACAGGGCCTGAGTCTCTCCAGGCTGGGAGCTGCCTTCCATCAGCTCCCTGAGCCTCAGGGTCCTCCACACCTCGGCATTCCACACTGCAGCCACCCAGGCTTCCTGAGGACAAGGAAGGAGCTCAGGCAGCTGCCAGGACCTCTGAAGAGGCGCAGGGCAATGACAGCAGTGCAGCATGGGGCACTGGAAGGGAATGTGGGGCAGTGCTGGGGGGTCTCCAGTCCTCGGGGAGGGGCTCTCCTGTTCATTTCCAAGCTTCCTGCAAGCTGTCAGGGAACGTGGAGCCGGCTGGGAGGCACCCAGGGGATGTCAGGCATACTGCCCAGGGCCTGGGCAGCAGGGTGGCAGATGGCTGGGGAGCTGGGGACCGGGGAGCAGGGGAGGACCAGGGACACCTTTCAGCCCAGACAACTGTAGCATCCTTGTTTAGAGTTATTTATAACTGGGCCAAAAATGGAGACGTGGCCACAGCCGCGTCCCTCCTCTCCCCAGGGCACTGTGGTCAGACCAAGGAGCAGATACGGTCCCTGCAGTCCCAGTGAAAGGGCAGTCTGCTCTGGCTCCCTACAGAGGCACCCCTAGGGCTGTCCTGAACCCCCACACTGGCTGCAGTGACTGTCAGTGCAGGGCCAGACAGTCCACCACAGGCTCCTGTTGGGTGTGCTCCAGCCATGAGGAGGAGAGGGGATAAAGGCCCTTTCATGGCCCATCAGGGAAAAGGATTCAGCGAGAGAAGCACAAAAGCACTCAGGACTGAGGCTGCCATGCCCCCTAGCACCAAGGCTCCTGAGCTATCACAGTGGGATGTGGGGTGCCTGCCCCAACCAGGGGGCAGCGGGGGAGCACCGGGTGTTGGGTCTCAGTGGGCACCCCTGGGTCCCTGCTGGCACCACCCAGCCTTGTGTTTGGGTGGACTAAACCTGGTGCTGTTTCGGGCTGGGCAGTGCTGGCATGATGGCCCTCTCCAGGGTTAGGAAAGCCCTGGGGCAGCTGCCCCTCTCCCTCCCCTCTGAGCTGGATGACAATTGGCTGCCCGAAGGACTCTGGCCTTGATCCGCATCGCTGGCCGTCCCCAGGGCCGAGCAAACAGAGAGGAAAACAGCCCCAGCCGGCTCCTGCCACTGCCAGCGTGCAGCCAGCCCCTGGCACCCCCAGTGCTCCTGTCCCTGGGACCTCTGCCACCCAGCAGAGCTGGCAGCACTGCTCTGCCTGGTGCTGCCAGGGGGCTAATGGTACTGACCCACCTGCCCTGCAGCCAGGAGTGAGCCCAGGGGCTGTGGGGGCTGAGCAGGGTGGAGGAAACAGCTGGATAAGCACCCACCGTGCTGGTGGAGGGGCTGCCCACGTTGGAGGAAGTGAAGCACAGCCAGGGTGGCACTGAGACCACTGGCCCTGGGTGCGGGGTCGTCCCTCCTTGCCCAGTCCAAGGGTCAGCTCACCCAATTCAGTGCTGTTTGCCATGGGGCTGGGCCAGTCCCTGGGGCTGTGGGCTGGCTGGGGCCAGCTGGTTGGTGGCAGGAGGCCAGCACAAGCCCAGGGCACGTGCCACGGCCTTGCCTAGCCACCTCACATGTTTCCCCCACAGCCCAATTCCATGAAACCTTTCCCCACCAGTAGAGCACAGTGCTTCACATAAATCCCCCTGTAACCCTTCCCAGAACTCCCTTCTTGAAGAGGCACCCCGGTCCCACCAGATGCCAGGGGGATACCAGAGGCCAGCTCCAGCCCCATTCCCCCTCAGCAGATCCCACTCCACCCAAAGTCCTGCCACCTGCTCTGTGGCACTCCTGGGACCGCCACCCTGCCTGTGAACAGCGGGACCCGCCCGCCACCAGCACTGGGCCCGGTGGGCTGCAGGCAGCACAGATGAGGGCTGGGATGGGTACGGGAAATGCCATCACCAGCAGCAGCGGCCACCGTGGCACAATGGTGACACAACGGTGACACCACACCAGGGTAGGGAGGGCGATACAGACCCCCAGCTGCCCTCCCGGCACTACAGCTGTCCCTGGGAAGGTCAGGCCATGGGTACCAGGCCACGGGCGGCTGATCCAGCTCCGCCGGTTCTGCCTAGAGCGCTGCCCGCTACCGCTGTGCCGCCGGCAAGGTCAGCGCGGTGCTACGGCAGCACCGGCCCCCGCCATCCCCCCGCCGCCGGCCAGCCGCTCCCGGTTCCCACCGGCTGGAGCAACGGGCATGGCGCGTGACCCTACAGCACCCACGCGGGACATCGCCGTCCCGTGACTGTGTGGGCTGGCCACGTCCCAGCCCGGGAGCACCGGGGAGCGCGGGGGCACCGGCGGCGAGCGCGGGGGAGCGGCCCGGCCGGCACCGGTGCCCGACCGCCCTCTGGCGGCAGCCGGCGGCACAGCCGCGCCCCGCCCGCTCCCCGCCCCCGGCCACACTTTGCCCTCCCACTGACCACACAGTGCCCACTGCCCACTGACCACACGGTGCCCACTGCCCACTGCCCACTGCCCACTGCCCACTGCCCACTGCCCACTGCCCACTGTCCGTCCACTGCCCACAGCCCTCCCACTGCCCACACAGTGCCCACTGCCCGCCCACTGCCCACTGCCCGCCCACTGCCCACACAGTGCCCACTGCTCGCCCACTGCCCACTGCCCGCCCACTGCCCACAGCCCGCCCCCTGCCCACACTTTGCCCTCCCACTGACCACACCCTGCCCACTGCCCGCACCCTGCTCACCGCCCACTGCCCGCCCACTGCCCACACCCTGTTCACCGCCCACTGCCCACTGCCCGCCCACTGCCCGCACCCTGTTCACCGCCCACTGCCCACTGTCCGCCCACTGCCCGCCCACTGCCCGCACCCTGTTCACCGCCCACTGCCCAGTGTCCGTCCACTTGCCCACACCCTGCCCTCTCCCCGCCCCCTGGTCACACTCTGCCCGCCCACAGCCCGCCCGCTGTCCACTGCCCGCCCAATGCCCACACCCTGCCTTCTCACTGCCCGCCTCCCACCTGCAGCCTGCCCGCCCACACCCTGCACACGCCCTGTCCGCTGCCCGCCCCCTCCCACCCCGTGCCCGCACACTGCCAGCACACTGCCTACCCCCCGCCTGCCCATTGCCTGTCCCCTGCCTGCCCACTGCCCACACCCTGCCCGCACCTGCCTGCCCTGTGCCTGCATCCAACCTGGCCCCACTGAAGCTTCCCCAGCACCCACTGCCTTGTCACACCGTGTGACTCCAGCCCACATCCCCCCAGATCTATATCCCAACAAGCCCTCTGCCCCCACTTGTACCCTGGAACTCTGCCTGCCTCTCTGTGGTACAGCCTAAGCCCCTCAGTCTGTCCCATGGGAAGGGGTGGCCGTGCTGCCTGGCACCTCTCCAGTGGGGGTCACTTATTTCCCGAGGCCTCTGGCCACACCAGTGTTTTCCATGGAGCTCAACACTGTAGGTGCCCTGAGGCTTCTCACGGCACCACATGGCACAGCACAGTGATCCACTGTCAGTTCTGGGACAACATGCTAAGAGCCCAGCTCTGTGGTGGCACTGACATCCCAGGATCAGGTGTTCCAGCCCCTCTCCACCTGCACGGTCACAGCTGCCAGGAGGGAGGCTGGGGCCTGGCTCAGTATTGGCAGAGTCCCTGGCTGCCCTGAGCCCACCCTGTGGCAGGAGTGATCAGCTGGTGCTGGCTGCTTGGGCACGGATCTTCGTGGCTGGATGCTCTGCAGCCTCTGGCACAGCCGTGTCAGCACCTGGCCACTGTCACAGAAGAAAAACACATTCCCTTGCCTCCAGATGGAATTTCCTGTTTCGGTTTTTTATTAAAACGGTGCCCATTGCCTCCCGTGCTGGCAGGCACTGCTGAACAGAGCCTGGCTCCCTTGGCTCTCTCACCTCATGCCCTCTTGGAGGGCAGATGGGCTGAGATCATCCTCTCCCTCCAGCAATGAGTTTGTGCCCAGCCCAGCCTGGCATGCTGCCCACTCTGTTCCATCCAGCCAGCACTGGGCACCCCAGCGTGTCTGGCCACAAGATGGACTCTCCTTCTCCCTCCTGCCCCGGCTGAGCGGCTCCTATTGCGATAGAGCCTCTAAATCCCCGGTTCCCAGGATGCCGAGAAGGCAAGAGGAGTCATGCGGCTCAAACCGCCCCAGCCCAGCCGAGAACTTGTTACACATTTACCCCACATTAATGAGGCGTCACCGTCAGCGGCTGCTCGGCCTTCGAACCGCAGGGATGCTTCACAGGCAGCCACCCGGCCCCACGGCAGCTATGGGAGTACCATGGGGTGAGTCCCCGCAGAATGGGCACCATGGCAGCAGCCACATCTCCTTCCTCCCCCTCCAGCCCTGCTGGGCTCGGTTTTGCTGGAGCAGATGAGGCACTAGGACGGTGATGAGTGCCTTCAGCCTGGCACTCCTCCAAGGCAGGAACAGGACCGAGCAGGCAGGAACGGGTGCTTGGGGACATCGGGATATACCGCGGCTGTGATCGGGATTCCTAGGCTTGCTCGCACCTCTCCTCGCTTTCCAGTGCAGGCAGAGGGGGTGGCAGCACCCCAGAAAGCCCTGGGATCCCGAGGGGCTGTTCCCAAGCGGCAAGCCAGGTCGTTGGGTACAGAGGGAGGACACACGACACAGTTGCCTTTTGTTGGTGCCGGCCCCGGGAGCAGGGACCGGGGCTTTGCATCCCCTCCCTCCACCCCCGCCGCTGGCGGGACTGGCGCCCAGCACCGGGGATTTGGGGTTTAAAGAGCAGGCGGCAGCCAGAGCCCCAGCTTACCCGCCGGGCGAGGAGGCAGGCGAGCTCCGGGGGAGCCCACGCACCATAGCAGGTGAGGCGGTTGATTTGGGGAACCGGGCTGGCCCTCTGAGGGGGCCATGGGATTGGGGGACTGGGGCCGTGGAGCTCCCCGGGGAGCAGTGAGGTGCCTGCCTTCCCTCAGTGGGTACCGGGTGCCAGCGGGCTCGGACACGGTCCTGAGAGGGAAGTGAAGGCATCATTGGGCATGTACCAACTCCTTGTTCCTGTCACCCCACAGCTGAGCAGGAACCCCTAAACCCTGTCCCAGTGGGGGTGGAAGGGGTGAGCACCACCATGCTGGGAAGTTTCCCGAGCAGTGCTCCTTCCCCAGGCACTGGTTTATGGGAAGGGGGGCTCACCTGGTGGCCTCCCACCTGCTGCTCCTTCACAGTACTCACTGGCTCGGCCAAGGCAAGGTTTGCCCTGACTGGCACCTGGATGAGCTCCGAGGCAATCGGGAAAGGGGGCATCCCGAGGCTGGGCAGGAGCGGGAGCCGGGCCAGCAGACAAGGCCCCATTGTGCCGTGCCGGGGCCGCTGGCTCGGCCATCAATAGCCCCATTATGCTCGGCGGCGGCCCCCGCAGCCTTCCCAGCCGGCACAGCCCCCCGGGAGCACCGTGGGAGGCAATCTGAAGTGGCTGTTGTGTTGGGGGGCCGGGGTGAGAGGAGAAGGGTGAGAGAAGAGGGCAAGGTGCCGGGACTCCTCCACCACTGCCTGGCTGGGTGCTGCTGGGTGCCGTGGAATGCTGTGCTCCCTGGTGCCACCAGCTTTGGGGGCAAGATGCCCAGGATAGGAAGCTGGACAGGCTTAGGGAGGGCAATTGGACACCTGTGCCTCACTTCCCCACCCTCACCATCCCAGCAGACATTGCCTGTGCCCAAGGTGGCCGTGGCTGTACTGCTTTGCCCTGGGGCAGGGACAAACAAGTGGGCAGCGAGGGGCTGACATCAGCCCTGGATGTGGATGCAGCCGGGCCAGCAAGAGAAGATGAATGGATCCGCATGCTTCCCGGCAGACACACCCTGGCTAAAATTACTGACCCCATGGCAGGGACACCAGCCTATTTTTAAAGCCTAAGGAGCTGGATGCCGCTGGTTGGTGTGGCACAGGGCGGGGCTGAAGGGACATGGGCAGGCCAGCAGGCAGGGGGGCTCAGCCAGCATCTCCCTCTACCCTTCTGCTGGGGTGGAAAGAGGGCTTGGATGGTGGCAGAAAGCCTGGGTGTCCTGCTCCTGCCCCACGTATGGTTTTGAGGAGCTTCAGTGGTTTCCAGTGCAGGGCACATGGCCCCTCTGCCTGTCTCAGAGCCTGGCTGCTGGCAGACACAAAGCCAAGGGCAAATGGTCGTCTTGGGTCAGGAGGATAGGATCCCATAAGACTTGGATCCCTCCCTTTCCCTTTCCAAAAAGCCACTGTCCTGCACCTGGAGGATGGACATACCCTTCTTCATCATCACCCCAAAGGTTCATCATGTACCCCCATGGCTTGGTCCCGCAGAAGGGACACACAATGACAGCACCCCATGGGTGACCAGGCACTGGGGTGCACACAACACCCCCATCCCCTGGGCAGCTCAGATCAGCCCAGCACTGGCTTGGGACAATTAAAAAGGGATTAGCTGGGCTACACCAGCATGGCGCTGCCAGGAGCCGGTACCTAATCCCGGCAGGAATGCACTGGGGCCACAGGGGTCCCTGATGGTGGGGTCTCACCAGCATGCTATGATGGGGGGTGGATATAGGGTCAGGGTGGGTGTATCCACAAGACAGGGTGTGAGCCTAGAGCTCATGTCCTCCTGGGACATTGCCACCATGCTGTGCTACAAGGATGCAGCTGTCTCAGGCATGTTTGCTTGCTGCTAGCCAAGCCCTCACACTGGCACACTTGGGATGCCGTGGGCTCTGTCCCCTGCCTGGCACATCCTTACCCTGTACCAGGAATGTGGCAGCCACACAAGACCCGATGCCATCCCATGGCCCAACACTATGGATGTGGACCACCACAGATGGACTCCCAAAGAAGTCCTAAAGCCACATCTTTAGTGCCATTACAAACCACTGACAGCTTCTTGGGGTGTCCAGACCCAGGGGAAACTAGTTTGAGCGGCATATCCCCGTGCCCAGGTCATGGGTGTAGGCTGGGGTGAGGATGCCTCGTTCCTACCCTGCTGACAAGTTGGCAGTGTCACTGGCAGTGCTGGCAAAGGCCACCCTGCTGCACAAACCCATCTCTTGGCTGGGGAGCAGTGCTGTGCCAAGCCCGTGTGTCACAGGTGCCTATGGCACCGGCTGTCATGATGCAGCTCACCTTGACCCTTGGGTTTTGCATGTCCTCAGCCATGATGGCTCCACCAGGGCAGAGGGAAGCTCTCTAGTCCCCAGGGACATGGGGGACCATCCTGCAGCACCCTTGGGGGAGTCACCCCATAGGTCCCCACAGAATCACGAGGGTTCTTCTGGTGAGGTGCCATTCCCTTTTGGAATGCAGGATTTGTATCCATCCTGAAGGCTAGTGGATGCCCGTCCCAGCCTTTATCCCTACATGCAGGGTATCCAGCAACCGGTGGTCCTGGTCACCCATTCGATGGCATGGATGCATGCCGTGCCCTGCTGGCTCAGCCCCGGCACAGGAGATGCAGGAGCGCTGGCCGTTGCCTGCTGCCGTGCCGCCCCCGGAGCCCTGCGGAGGTGGAGAGGAGCCGTTTCCTACCGCAAACAGCGCTGGGGGCTCGGGCGCTGCCGGTGGAGCTACAGATGCTTGCCGGAGCCGGAACCGCCAGGAGAGATTTGGCCGAGGCAGCGATCCCTGGGTGCGGATCTGCCAGCGGCAGACACGGGATCAAAGAGCGAAAGCACCAGCACCTGCTGGTGCCGTCGGCAGTGACACCCCCGCGCTGGCGGGGAGCCAGGCCACCGGCACCTGGCTGTGAAACCTTCCGCGGGCTGGCAGAGAGTGCAGGGATGACGACGGGATGCTAGTGGCGCTGCCCGTTCCAGATGGGGACCGTCATCGTGCCAGCGCCCAGTGGCTCCGGTACTTGCCAGGAACACCCCGTGGGGCGGGAAGGGGTGGCCGGCGGCCGACGTGGCGCATCCCTCCCGCGCCGTTTTTTCCGGGATGGAAGCCCGGCCCTTTTTACGCTTGATGTTTTCTCCAGGCGGAGCCGCTGCCAGCAAGGTCCCCTCAGGGCTCCAGGGCTGGGGTGATGGTGATGTCACCTCGCCACGCTTGCTGGGAGTGGCGGTAGTTGGAAAAGTCCCAACTGGGTGAAGGGAAACTGAGGCACAGTGCTGGAATAGCACAGGAAGGTGCCCACTGTGCAGGGCTGGGCACGACATCCCTATCCCCATCAGCCTGCCATCCTGGGACAGTAGGCACGGGGACCCCATGCCCATCGTGTGGGAGCCACCCAGCCCAAGGTCCTGCTGGGGCCTGGACAAAGTCTTACAGCAGAGTAACCCCTGCCGTACCGGTGCCAGCTCCTCTGGTGCCCCACCCGCCCGCTCGCTGTCTCTGTCCCCCTTGTTGCCCACAAAGCTGGGCTGGGCTGGGCTGGCTGCCACTCAACACTGTGGCACAGTCAGGAGAAGAACAAGTGGTGGTGTTGGAACAGAGCCTGCAGCATGCCAGAGTACCAGGGGTGAGGCACGAGGGTTACTGGCAGTAGGACAGAAGGGCATTGCCCGGGCATCCTGCCTGGCACTGCTGGCCTTCCTGCACGGCTCTGACTTCCTGCTGAGCTCACTGCCCGCCTGTGCCAGCTGCCTGCCTGCACCTGCACCTGACCTGCCTGCACCCGCTGCTGGCCTGCCTGCACTCACTGCCAGCCCACCTGCACTCGCTGCCTGCTGGCACCCACTGCCTGCACCTGCCCGCACCCGCTTCTGCCCGCACTCCTGCCTCTCCGCTCACCCTGCACCTGCCTGCACCCCTGCCTGACTGCAGCTCTGCCTCCTCCCTCCTTCTGGACCTGCCTTCCTGGTCTCCTGCACCCGCAGGTAGGGACAGTCAGGGACACGGGGAGAACAAGGCAGGTGTGGCCCCCAAGGCAGCTCGTGTTCCCCCCGCCCCGAGCCCTGCCCGCCGAGGCACGCGTGGCCCCGCTGCCGGCACCACTCGGCACTTGCTATTCTTGGCAGCGGCAGCTGGAAAATGGGAGGCAGCGGAGGAATTTTGTTTGCTCCGGGCTGGACTCGGGCCAGACATCTGGGCTGCAGCTGAGCGGGGCGCGGGACCGGCCCCCCGTACCCCCAGTATGGCCCCGGCACCCCCCGGCACGGCCCCCACACCCGGGCAGGCAAGTGCCTGTCCCGGCGAGGAGGTGGCCCCGCCACCACTCGAGCGCTGAGCCACACGTGTGCTGAGCGCAGCATCCTCAGCTCTGCCCCGGGGGCAGCCGGTGTCACCGTGGGTATCCCCGTGAGTGTCACCCCGGGCCACTGGGGTGGCAGCACGGCTGTGTGTGTGCGTGGCCGTGGCTGTTCCGTGTCTCTGTGTGTGCGTGTGTGAGGGTGCCCGCGGGTCTGCTCGTGAGTGTGTGTTCGCACACACGTGTGCGTGTCCCTGTGCGCGCCCCCGGCCCCGCCCCGCCCCGCCCCGCGGGGCCGCCCCGCTCCCTCCCGGCGGACGCGGCGGGCGGGGCCGGGCCGGGCCCAGCCGAGCCGGGACACAGGTGGGTGCCGGGGGTCTAGGGACCGGCAGGGTACGGGGGTGGCCGAGGAGTGTCCCGGGACGGGGTATCTGCGCTGCCATCGGGGGCCCTGCCCGTGCTGGTACCGGGGGGCTCGCGGCGGGGTTCGTGTCCCCTCTGGCACCGGAGGGCTGGCGTCGGGGTTGGCACGGGGAGTTTCGCGGGCTGGATCTGCTAGGGTTGGCACCGAGGGTCTGTGGTGCTGCCGCTGCTGCCCGCCCCCACACGGCCCCCCGTTCCAGCCCGGTCAGAGCCACGCGGGTCCGAGCCCGGGGGTCTGCCCCGGCCGCTCGGCGAGTGCGGGCATGCGGGAGGCTCCTGATGCCCCGGCACGGCCCTGACTGGCGGCAGCCGTCGGAGCTGCCAGAGTCCGGCGGGTCCAGCGCCTCATCCCGGCGCCTCTGTAAATGCCATTAGCGCCGACCGCCTTCGTGCCGGGACACCGGGCAGCCAGAGCCGGCACTGCGCCCAGCCAGGCTCTGTCCCCTGCCCGCTGCCTGCCCCGGGCTCACCTCCACCGGCCGGCCTGGAGGGGGCTGCCCGGCCCGCAGGAGCCCCAGTCCATGCCATGTATATGTGACCCTCCAGACCAGCATCCACCAGGTTCCAGCTCACGCAGGGCAGCAGAGTCTGGGGTGATTGCACCGAGCCCCGGGGCTGCGGTGGGGCTCTGGTTGTCACTGGTGTCCTGGTGAGGCTCCAGTGGCTGTGCCACGGGTGAAACCTACAGCGGCTGATGACCGGCATAGCTCAGTTTGCGCCTTGCACAAGGCACTGCAGCATGGCCAGGGGGCAAGGTGGGATCTGTGTTCTGGCACAGTGCCCTGATAACCATCACCTCCCGCTCTCCCTGGGAGCGTGCTGCTGCCAGAGCTGGAGGAGCTGCCAGAGCACTTCCCTACCTTGTGGTGACACCCATCGGAGTGGCAGACACGCTGGCATGGACCCCTCTGGGTATTGTGGTCACCCACTTAGCCAGAGCCCCCCAAATCCTGCTCCCATTTGCATGGTGGTACAAGAAAGGCCAGGGGCTAACGGTGGGGCTGTAGTAGTGGGGGAAACTGAGGCATAGGACTCCATGACTACCATCATGGACAGCTTGCCCAGTATTCAGGAGCCTACTGACTGCCCAGGGTGCCCTATCAGGCTGTCATCACTTCAGTGCTTACCCTGTCCTTGTCCCCATTCCTATAGGAGAGCTCTATGCTTGCAGGCAGGAATGGGCAGAGCCCAGCACACTCCTGCTGATGGGCTCAGACAGGCATGAGCAGGGCTGATGCTGCTTGGCTGGGCTGCCTCAGTTTCCCCACGGGCAGGAGCAGGAGGGGTGTTCCCGAAGCCCATTATGTTTGGGGTTAGATTAATGAAGGCTTGAAAATAGGGAGGGATGTGGCTGGCTCATGTCCCCTACAACTGCCGGGTCGAGCCCAGTGGGGGATCCCCTAATGCCATGCCTGGAGTTGCCCCATGCTGATGCTCAGGGCTCTCCAGACGCTGTCGGCAGCATCGGGGAGGGATCGTGGTCTGGGGGCTGTGGGGAGGGGGCTGTAACCCGAGCTGAGGTCTTGCTTCTCTGCCCCAGCCGCGGCGCCACCAGCCAGACCCCGGCCATGAGCCGCACGCTGCTCCTGCTCCTGCTTCTGCTGCGCGGCCTCGGCGCTGGCCGCCCCCCACCCGCTGCCACCCCCCGCCTCAAGCTGTCCTTCCCCGGTGAGCATGGGACACGGGCAGGGTGGGGCGGTGTGGGATCAGGTGTGGGTGCAGTGGTTACGTGTCAGCAGCACCCGACATCATCCCGAGGGACAGGAGTATCCTGGGGGGCAGCATGGTGGGAGGGGTGCAAAACCCCAGCACTGGCACGTCCCCAGCACTGCTGCCGCCCTCCCCGCGGGCTGTCAGGTGTTGGTACTGGCTGCCGTGTTCCTTACCTGGTGCCACCCCCTCCAAGGCCACCTGCCTGTCCTTGGAGCCATGCCTTTGCTTGGGACCTCACTCCCAGCCCCCGGCATGTGCCGGTTCAGGTGCCCCTATCCCTGTGTGCACCATGGTGGCACTCCCTGGCCACAGCTGTGCCATACCTAGTGGGAATGTCGTGCCAGCCGGAGAGCTGGTGTCGTGTCCCGACCAGCCACTCCATAGGCTCCAGCACGGTGCAGGGGGCTTTGTCCAGCGGCGGTCTCAGCGAGAGCTCTCCTCCCAGCCTGACAAAGGGCTGTTTGTTCCCGCCACGGTGGGATTAGCTCCGCAGGGCAGGGAATGGCCCCTTCTCCCCTGCTGCCTGCTGCCGGGTGAGCAGTGCAGAGATGGGTGCCGAGGGGCATGGGAATCAATGCTGAGTGGTTTGGGGATGAGTCTCAGGGGACACAGGGATGGGTGTGGGGCTGGCATGGGGATGAATGCTGGTCAGGCAAGGGCTTGTTGAACCTAGTCAAGCCAGTGGGACAGGTTTGGGGGAGGGGACGGCATGGCAGGGGGCCGTGGCCTGGTCCAGGCTGCCTCAGAGTGTGTCCGGGGCAGTGAAGATGGACAGGCAGTGGCAGGGCTGGGCTGAGCAGTGCCGGTGGGTCCCGGCAGAGCTGCGGGCTCGCCATGGGCTGCGCCTCTTCTCGCTGGAGCGCTCCTGCTGCTATGAGGCCCTGCTGCTGGATGAGGAGCGCGGCCGTCTCTTCGTGGGTGCCCAGAACCACCTCCTCTCTTTGGCCCTGGATGACATCAGCCAGCGGGACAGGAAGGTAACGGGACAGGAAGGTAACGGGGCAGGGGGACATGCTGGTGGAGCAGTGCCGGGTGCACCAGGCACTGTGAGCATCCCCTTTTCCACCCGCAGATCTACTGGCCGGCTCCTGTGGAGTGGAGGGAAGAATGCAACTGGGCTGGCAAGGACATCACTGTGAGTGATGGAGCATGTTGTGGGATGCCAGGGCTGTGCCAGGGGTCTGCCCCAGAACCACCTCACCCTTCATTCTCTCCATCCCCAGGCTGAGTGCATGAACTTTGTGAAGATCTTGCACCCCTACAACCGGACCCACCTGTATGCCTGTGGCACTGGTGCCTTCCACCCAGTCTGTGCCTTCGTAGAGGCTGGCCAGCATGCAGAAGTGAGTCTCCCCTGGCACCACCACAGCCCCCAGTTGCTGCCACCTGCCCACCTCCCATCCTTACCCCTCTCCAGGAGCCTGTTTTCAAGCTGGACCCTCACCACACTGAGGATGGCAAGGGGAAGAGCCCGTATGACCCCCGGCATACAGCTGCCTCTGTCCTTGTGGGTAAGGACATTCTGAGCCTGGTACTGGGTGCAGCGTGGCACAAGGGTGGTGGGGGTCCCCTGTAACACTTCCCTCGGTGCCTGCCAGGCGAGGAGCTCTACTCTGGGGTGGCCACCGATCTGATGGGCCGTGACTTTACCATCTTCCGCAGCCTGGGCCGGCGTCCCTCCATCCGCACGGAGCAGCACGACTCTCGCTGGCTCAATGGTCAGTGCTGGGGGCTGGAGAGGCGGGGGTGGGCACTGGCACCCTAGCACAGCAGTGCTGCTGCCTGGAGGCATCAGGGCAATGACTCCTTCAGGCTCAGATGTACCCTGTCCTTCACTGCCCCCAGAGGGTGATTTCAGGGGTTCCTGTGTCCCCTCCAGACCCCACTCTGCCTCTGCTCTGCGGCTGGGCAGGGTTGGCTCTGCATCCTCCCCTGGGACCCTGACAGGAGCTCCATGGTCCCTGGGGAGCAAAGCTAGTGGAGGCATTGGAAGCATCACCCCTCTGTCCCTAGAGCCCAAGTTCGTGGCCGTTTTTTGGGTGCCAGAGAGTGAGGACCCTGATGACGACAAGATCTACTTCTTCTTCCGTGAGACGGCGGTTGAACGGCAGCAGGGGCTGGGCAAGACCAGCTTCGCCCGCATCGGCCAGATCTGCCGGGTGAGAGCATCCACGGGCAGGTGCACTGGGGGACAGGGTGCCCAGGGGTGCCACCTGCTGCTGCTGACACCGGTGTCCTCCTTTCCCTGGCAGAATGACATGGGCGGGCAGCGCAGCCTGGTGAACAAGTGGACAACATTCCTGAAGGCTCGGCTCGTCTGCGCCGTGCCAGGACCGGATGGGGCAGACACTCACTTTGATGAGCTCCGTGAGTAAAGGGGGATGCGACCTCCCCAGTGTAGCCGGGGGCAACACTGGCAGCACTGATGCCTTCCCTCCTTGCAGGGGACGTTTTCCTGTTGCAGACAAGAGACAAGCGCAACCCTCTGGTCTATGCCATCTTCTCCACCTCCAGGTCAAGCCCCCTCCCCAGTACCCTGCACATACCCAGTAGTGCCCCCCTTGCCCTCTCACATCTTTCCCCTCTCTCTCCCACCAGCTCTGTTTTCCAAGGCTCAGCTGTCTGTGTCTACACCATGGCCGACATCCGCCGGGCTTTCCTGGGCCCCTTTGCACACAAGGAAGGTCCCAACTACCAGTGGGTGTCATACCAGGGGCGTGTGCCATACCCACGCCCAGGCATGGTACGTGGTGTAGGGGTGTCCCGGCTGGTGCCGCCAGTGGGATGCCACTACCTGGGGTGGGGGCAGTGGGGTGTGAGACCATGCTTAGCCAGTGCTGTCTCCCTGCAGTGCCCCAGCAAAACCTTTGGCACCTTTGGCTCCACCAAGGACTTCCCAGATGAGGTGATCCAGTTTGCCCGTCACCACCCGCTGATGTATAACCCTGTCTTGCCCCATGGCCAACGCCCCCTCTTCCTGCAAGCCGCCGTGCCCTACACTTTCACCCGCATCGCTGTGGACCGTGTCACCGCTGCTGATGGCCACTACGATGTCCTCTTCATTGGCACAGGCATGTGGTGACCCCCGGGATGGGGCAGTGAGGGAGAGCAGGGGGATGCTGGGGCTGGGACCCGTGGCCTCACCCCTCCCTGCCTGCAGATGTGGGCACAGTGCTGAAGGTGGTCTCAGTGCCCAAGGAGAGCTGGCACCGCATGGAACCCTTGCTGCTGGAGGAGCTGCATGTCTTCCAGGTGAGGGTCAGGGTTCCACATCCCACCAATCAGACTTCCCGGCAGCCCATGTGCTGTCCATGCTCTGAGTTGTGCCAGGGCACTCCAGCTTCCAGGATGTGGGAGCCAGCAGACTTCATGCCCAGGTTTCCCTATGCACCCTTAACTCCTGCCTACACTCTGCCCACAGGATGCCTCCCCCATCACCAGCTTGCAGCTCTCCTCCAAGCGGGTAAGGGGGGACCCCTGGGCATTCCTGTGTCCACCACGGCTCTGCCTAGCCCCATATCACAGCATGGGTGTGCTCAGCTCTGCTCTTCCCCCAGCATCAGCTCTACGCTGGCTCGACCACAGCGCTGGCCCAGCTGCCCCTGCACCGCTGCGGTGCCTACGGCAAAGCCTGTGCTGAGTGCTGCCTGGCCCGGGACCCATATTGTGCCTGGGATGGCAACACCTGCACCCGCTATGTGCCCAACACCAAGAGGTAGGTGACATGCCAGGGTGCAGTGCTGGGGCAGCCAGCCTGCCCCGAGGCCATGGTGAGGAGCACAGGTCAGGCTGCTGCAGCCCCTGCTCCTCCACCACCTTCCCACAGGCGTTTCCGCCGGCAGGACATCCGCAACGGTGACCCCAACGTGCTTTGTTCTGAAGGTGAGCTGGGACCCAGCCAGAGTCTGGGGGCCAACCCTGCCATGATGGGAGGCTGATGGCCAGGCTGTGTCCCTGCAGATCCCAGGCGGGACAGCGTGCCCCAGAAGCAGCTGTATGGGGTGGAGGGAAGCACCGTCTTTCTAGAATGCGTACCAAAATCCCTGCAAGCCCACGTCCTCTGGACATACCAGCGCACCCTGAATGATCCCCAGAGAGAGGTAGGCTCTCCCTGGCCGGGTACCGCCGCTGGGACTGTGCTGTGCCATGCCGAGCTGACCGCCCATCCGCACGGGTGCTGCAGGTGCAGATGGACGAGCGGGTGGTGCGGACGGAGCGGGGTGTCCTGCTGCGCAGCGTGCAGCGCGCCGACGCCGGCCTCTACCTCTGCCACGCCACCGAGCACGGCTTCACCCAGCCCCTGCTGCGGCTCTCCCTGGAGGTGATCGGTGCCTGGCAGGCCACGGGCGTGGCATCTGCCGGAGACCCCCAGCTCGCCGCCGGGATCCCCGGCCGCAAGGTCTGGTACCGGGACTTCCTCCAGCTGGTGGAGCGCCCACCGCTGGGAGCCACGGACAAGGCTTGCCAGAGGCTCTGGAGCCGGGGAAGACCCCCGCCAGCGCCCCGCAGTCCCGCCGGCCCCCCCGGCCGCGGGCAGGGTGAGGAGCCGCGCAGAGCCCGCCGCCGGCGCACCCACGAGGGGCCGCGGGCCGAGCGGGGCCCTCGCAGCGCATCCCCCTGGTGACCCGGGGGTCGGCCCCGGGCGCCGGGCTCTGCCTAGGAGCGGGGCCGCAGGCGGGGCACAGCCTCGGCCGCCCTGCCGGCAGCACTGCGTGGGCAGTGGCGGGGGGCTGCAGCTCCGGGGCCGCAGTGGAGCAGCGGGGCTGAGCAGCCCCACGAGGGGCTGCCGACTGCCCTTGCCACCGGCTCCAACACCGGTGGGGACCCAGCCGGCTGCCGGCATCGCAGAGTCACCGAAATATTTATTAACGACTGTTACGATGAATGTAAACCTGCAGGACCGGGCAGTGCCCCCGAAGCGTGGCACTGCGGGAGGACGGCACAGCAGGGTCACCCTCGGGTCCCAGAGGGGCAGGAGAGGGAGCACGGAGGGGCAGGATAGGCACTGCTGGGACACAGGGGACCCAGCAGGAGGAGGGGGGCACAAAGGGGAGATGTGGGGGGGCATAAAGGTGGCACCCACCGCCCTGGGTGTGGAACAGTGGCACAGGGGACCTTGTACTAATTGAGCACAATAAAGCAGATTCAGCCGCCCAGGGTCCTGTGTCTGACCCAGAAGCCCCAGGAAGCACTCGGGGGGCAGCCCGGTGCCCCACAGCGTGGACCCCCTCTGGCACCCCAAGCCTAGAGGGGTGGGATGTTCGGCAACACTGTAGGGCTGAAGGGAGACAAGACCTGCAGGGACATTGCCAAGGTTGATGGGTTTCCCCCAGACTTCCAGCTCCCCTTGCTTTCAGCTCCACTTTGATTTCTGGAAGATGAAAACCAAAACTTCCCCAGTGCCAACAGGCAGCAATTAAGGCAGTGACCAAAGGTGACCTCGGAGTCTGCTGCCTCCTGGTGTCTGTGCTGGCATCAGGACCCCTGGTGGCACTGGCCACATCCCACGGCCTCTGGTGACATCATGCTACCAGCACAAACCACGTCCCAGCACTGGCTGCACCCCAGCCTGGACACTTGAGCCCCTGGCATGGGCACAGGCAGGCAGTGGTGCAGGCAGGAGCAGGCAGAGAAAGGAGCTGTTTTTTTCTCCTGAGGTCCAGCTGGCAGCAGGCTGGCATCCCTGACCCCACCAGGCACCTTGGGCTCAGGGAGCACTGCTTTACTGCACTTCTGTGTCCCTGTGCCATCCCAGCAGCTTGTGGCATTGAGGTCCTCCCTCATCCCAAAGTGTTGGTGACCCCAACCCCTTGACCACCCAATGTGACACCTGGCACTGTCCCCAACAGAACAAACAGCACAAGAATCTACTAAATATTTATTTCCAGCATGACAGGAGGGTACACAAGGGCATGGGCTGGTGCTGAGGGCAATGCTCAGGAGGACAAGCAGGCAGGGAACTAGGGGAGCTGGGGGCCTGCACCCCCCCGCAGCCGCAGGAGCATGTAGATTGTGGCCATGGGCCTGACGTTGTAGTGCGCCAGCGTGTGCCGGTCCTCCAGCTCCCTGGAGCCATAGGTCAGGCGTTGCTCATTGGCAGAAGGCCCCTGGCGGGCCTGGATCTGCTCCTTCAGCTGTCGGACGGTGTCAGTGGGCAGCACCGTGTAGGTAGTGGTCCGATTCTTATCATCCTTGACCAAGACCTGCATCTTCTGGGGCTCGGTCTGCAGCAGCACCAGCGTGGTGTTGTAGAAGATGCCGTGCATGGCCAGGGTATCGCAGTCCTGTAGGATGACGTTGCTCCTGCCTGCCTCCTGCTGCGCCAGGCGCTGCATGTATGGTGAGATGCCCCAGTCCTGCTGGATCATCTCCTTCAGCTGCCTGATGGTGGTGTAGGGGCTGACACACTTCGTCAGTTTGGCGCCCGACAGCTGTATCACCTCAATGGTCACGGGCCGGGCTGGCTGCAGGGACAGGAGAGCGGGTGGGCAAAGACAGCAGGGACAGGGCTGGGGGACCATGATGCTCACAGGCTCAGGCAGCCTTACCTGCACATTCCAGGGCTGGACATTTGCAAGGCAGGGCAGTGAGTGGCAGCAGCTGGCAGCTTCCAGTGCCATCAAGGCCCAGTCCTTGTCTTGGCCCAGGATCCCCGTGGGGTCAGCAGGGTCCAGGATGACAGGGCTGTAAACACAGAGAGTGGGCATTGCTGTCAGCCCTGGGCAGTGCCATGGGGACAGTGGGCACAGTCCTACTGGGCATGGTCCTCACCGGGGACTGCACAGCAACCTCTTGACATGGGCACCAATTTCTGTGTGCTGGAGCGAGTAGTACTTCTCCCAGTAGATGCAGATCTCCTGGTGCCGGCACAGCAGTTCCAGCACTGTGCGGAAGCCCTGAGCCATGTCAAAGGAGTGGCAGGAGTCTGTGGCCTCCTCCCAGGCATAGATGGTCAGCAGCTCCAGGGCATACTTAGGGGGCAGGTGTGCATTGGGGTACTGTGGATTCAGCAGCTGGGGAGAAGACAGAGATGGGGGTGAGAGCTGGTTGGGATGGATGTCTAGTGGGAGCTGGGAAAGCTGGGCAGTCCCTCACCTCCTTGTACCAGTACTTGACCAGGCGCAGGAGGTTCTTCAGCTTGGCAGGGTAACGCTTCACAAACTTCTTCTGCAGCTCAGTGAAGCAGGGGGAAAACTCCCCGGGGTGGCTGGAGGCATGCAGGAGCCGAACATACACTTCTGCATTTGGTGGGGCATCCTGGATCACCTGCCCTGTGGGGTGAGAAGGAGGCTGAGAGCCATCCCAGCACTGACACCACTGCCTGTCCCTGTGCCAGCATGCAGCCCTTACCCAAAGCATCATAGGCAGGCAGGATGTCCACATCAATGGACTCTCCAGTCTCCTTGGAGGTCAGAGTAAGGCTGAGGGAGCGCGGCGTGTTGTCAGGACCCTTGTACTTGGGCTCACTGATGTACACATCGAACTGCAAGCTCTCCTTGCAGGTCTTCAGCCTTATCATGATCAAATCCAGGATACTCTTTCTATTCTTCTTCTGCTCCTCATAGCTGGGTAAGCAGCTGAGGAAGAGCACCACATCAGCATCAGAGTTTTTCTTCAGAGCCGTGCCCTTTCCTGCTGAGCCGCCCTGCAAAGAGAGACCGTGCCTGCTCAGCACCACTGCCGGCACCAGGATCGGCTGCTACCACTCCTGGAGCTGCCAAGGCAAACTGAGGCAGAGCAGGAGGTGAAGCACGGAACAGTGGGAAGGGTGGCTGCAGGGGTGGCAGCTGGCCCCCAAGCCGGGCAGCACTCACCTTGACGGTCTTTAGGACATGGATTTCATCCTCAAAGCAGTTCCTCTTCAGGAATTCACAAATTTGTCTCACTGTCTCCTTCACCTGCCTGGAAAAAGCTGTGCTGGGCTGCAGGGTGTTCGCGATCCAGCCATCCAGGTTCCTGGTGGTTACTGTTCTCAATCCGTTCACGGTTGCCACCTGGTCCACATCCATGCTGACAGGTGTGTCACTCCCTTTGCCCTTTTCTGACTTGCTGCCTCCCGCTTTTGCTCCTGCCTGCAGCAGTCTCCCCCACAGCCCGCTCCTGTCTGCAGCAGCCTTTAAACCTTCCCGGGCCACCGCCCAGACGCGTCATCTCTGGGAACTTAAGGTGGCCCCGGGTCCTTTCCACGGGATGCCCCGGGTGTCTCTGGTGCCACCACTGCGGGGCTGGGAGGGGCAGGAGTGGCTGTGTGTCACCCTGACATCCAGCTCGGGTGGTGGTGGCAGAGAGGCAGCTGCCTGCAGGCTGGCTCTGGGGTGCTGCGGGGCTACAAGCCCAGGTACCTAAGGTGACACAGGATCTCCCCCGGGTGCCCAGATGGACAAAGGCAGAGCCCCACCAGGCACAAGTCCCATACTGGGGGCTCAAGTGTCCGGGCTGGGTCACAGCCAGTGCTGGGACACGGCTCATGCTGTGCCATGGTGCCAGCGGGGGCAATGAGATGTGGCCAATGCCACCAGCTACCCTGGTGTCATCACGGGCAATGGAATGAGGCTGTCACCAGCATCAGCAGATGCCCTGGCATCACTGTAGGCAATGAGATGCAGACATAGCCAGTGTCACCGAGGGTCCTGGTGTCAACACCATCAGTGACACACGGCTGATGCCAGCACCACCAGGGAAGCTGGGTGCCCGCCCTTGCAGTGGGATGCAGCAGGTGTCAGCATCACCAGAGCCCCCGGTGGCCCCTGATCCCGGGAGCAGGAAGCAGCAGGTAGGACGGGTAGGATGTTGCTGTCCGTGCTGCCTTAAGCTGAAAAACTGGGAGTTTCAGTTTCTGTTCCTGACGCAATTTCATTTTCTGACTCTGCCAAGCTGGAAACGAAAGTGCAAAGGAACCTGCGACTGCCCAAATAAACTGGGAAGAGCCAAATAACAGAAACTCACACCCGGGAACCCGGGGCAGGGTCAGGAAGATGGGCGGGGGCTGTAGGCAGAAGGGGAGTGTGCTCTTGGGAGTAGGGGCTGGCAAGAATGGGAAAAGGAACAGGATAAGGAATAGAGGCAGGAGAAAAACGGGGAAGGTAGTCAGGAAATAGACAGGAGACAGGCAGAGGAGGGAGGGAGGGAGGGAGGGAGGGAGGGAGGGGCAGGGATAGGGACATGGGAGGGGCGGGGAAAAGTTAACAGCAGGGGCAGGGATGTGCGTAAGATGGAGATAGAGTCCCTTTGGGGTCAGGGACAGGGATAGGGGTACAGATAGGGCAGAGGAGAGATGGGCAGGGACAGGGGTGTAGTCAGGAGCAGGAACAAGGACAGAGATATTGGCAGCAGCAAACGGCCAGGTCAGGGATATGGGCAGGAGCAGGGATAGGTGTCCTCTTAGTGTTGGGTGAGAACAAGGTAGGAATACAGGGATATTAGGAGGAGAGGCAAGGAGAGGACCAGCACTGGGGACAGGATTATGGGCAGGGGCAGAGCTGTGGGCAGGGACAGGTGTAATGAGCATTTTACACATGGCCCATGCAGCCTGAGGAGCAAGACCAGGACACCAAGGTGAGCATGACCAACAGACATTCTGTCTTGACACCCGGGGGTTGTCCCAGCCAAATTGAGATACCCCAAATGTGGTTCACTTGTGGCTCTTGCACCCTTCAAGTGTTGAGGTACAGCAAGGCTCCACCAATTCCCTACTGTCCCCATGGCTTTGTAAAGCCAGTACAATTCCATGGCTTTGGCATCCTTCTTTCCTGGTTCTGGAGTCAGTCTAATGACCTCAAGGGGTACTTATCTTTGATGAGAGGTGTTGGAGGGCCCAGGCTGCAGGCCTTATCTGCCTGCCTACCCAAGCACAGCTGTGCAGTGTACAACATCACAGGGGGTATATAGATCTTAATAAAGGCCAAATCATTTCATACTTGAAAGACTAATTGGTACATTACTTAGGCAATGAGATTTTCCTAATGAGATGCAGGCACGAGCAGGGACAGAAAAAGGGATATAGGCAGGGGTAGTGAGTGGCCAGGGGTAAAGACAGCATCAGGGCAGGGAGAGGCACAGGGATAGTAAGGAGCCAGGGATAAAGACAGAGCCAGGACAGGGAGAGGGCCAGGGATGTGCAGAAAATCACTTTAGGAAAAGCCAATGTCCATAAAGGAGACAGAGGACTCCTGCAGCTTTATTCGAATAAAGGGAAAGAGTCCATCGGGCCATACCCCCATGGGTTTTCTCTCTCGGGGTTTCGGAAGACACAGCCTCCTCTTATCCCAAACTCCCGGCCGCATACTGCCCTCTTCCTTTCCCCATTGGCTGAGGTACTAGGAAAGCACAGCCTTCCCGAACCGCCTACCACATGTTCCGCCCCTGGATGTGTCATTTTCCCTTGAAGTTCCGAAGTTCAAGGTATCTGAATTCTGCAATAGACTTTGTGTGGACCCATTTGTCTATTACCCGAACGTTCAGGAGTTCAAACTGTAGTCAAATTGGGTTCGGTAACAAACCCGCGTGGCTTGAGGTTAGTAGAGACATTAACACCCATTTCTCCTAAAGACACTCATCCATCGAACTGTTTGTAAAGACATCTCTACACGTCTTTTCTATCAGGGACCAGGGACAGAGTCAGGACCAGGAAGACAGAGTCAGGACAGGGAGAGGGGCAGGGGCTCGGGCAGGGACACGGGGCGGACAGGGACACGGCTCTGGAACAGGGACATGGGGCAGGGACAGGGGCTCGGACACGGACAGGGACACGGGCAGGGGATGGGGCAGGGATAAGGACACGGACACGGGTCTGGAACAGGGACACGGGCAGGGGATGGGGCAGGGATAAGGACACGGACACGGGTCTGGAACAGGGACACGGGCAGGGGATGGGGCAGGGATAAAGGAACGGACACGGTCTGAACAGGACAACGCAGGGGATGGGGCAGGATAAGACACGGACACGGACACGGGATGGGCCGGATAAGGCACGGACAAGCGCAGGAGGCGGGATAAGGGAACGACACGGGCAGGGGATGGGGCAGGGATAAGGACACGGACACGGGATGGGGCAGGGATAAGGACACGGACACGGGCAGGGGATGGGGCAGGGATAAGGACACGGACACGGGCAGGGGATGGGGCAGGGATAAGGACACGAACATGGGCAGGGTCTGGAACAGGCGCTCGGGCAGCGGCGCACGCGCAGTTGGAGGGGGCCGCTCCCAGGGGGCCGCGCGCGGGGCGGGGGCGGGGCGGGGGCGGGGCCGGGCCCTCCCGGGGGCGGGGCGCGGGGTCCGCGCGCTCCCGCCGGCCATGCCGCGCTCCCGTCGCGCCGCGCGCCGTGAGTGGGGGGGCCCGGGCGAGGGGAGCGGGGGGGCCGCGTGTGACACGGGCGCCGTGACAGCGCCGGGCGCTGAGGGCTCTGCTCCGCTCCCTCGCAGGCGGCACCGGCAGCGTCCGGGCGAGCTCGCCCGGCAGCGAGGAGGAGGCCGGCAGCGAGGTGCTGAGCCACTGCAGCAGCGCCAGCGAGAGCACCAGCCCCGCCGACGAGGGACAAGGTGAGCCACGCGGACCCCATGGTGACCCCCACGTGGGTCGCGGTGTCCCCCACCCTCGGGCTCCCCTGCTTCACGTGGTGCCGCCCGGGCAGGGAGCGAGGCGGCGAGCGATCAAGGCCAGGAGGAGGAGGTAGAGGACAGGCTGAAAGAGCACATGGACAGCCTCCTGGACAAGAGGTGAGGAGCGGCTGGCACCCCCGTGGGCGCTCCGGGCACGCTGCCCGCTCCTGCCGGCGCTGCCAGCCGGGGGCAGGGACGTGCCCCGTCCCGGGACACTCCAGCCCGTGACGTCCCGCGGTCTCTCGCAGCGCCAAGACGCGGCAGGCGGCACTGCAGAGCCTGCGCCTGGCCCTGTCCTCCAAAAGCCTGTCCGAGTTCCTGCTGGAGCGCCGCCTCACGCTCACGGACTCCCTGGAGAAGTGTCTCAAGAAAGGTCAGGGGACAGGCGGGCAGGGCCGGTGGGGCCGGTGAGCCGTGTCTGAGGGAGGTCTCTCATGCTGCCCACAGGTAAAGGGGAGGAACAGGCGCTGGCGGGCACCGTCCTCACCCTCCTCTGCCTCCAGATGGGCTCTGGCCCGGAGGGAGAAGAGCTATTCCGCAGCCTGAAGCCCCTGCTCATCAGCGTCCTGACAGACAGCACAGCCAGCCCCAGCGCCCGGCAGAGCGTAAGGCCTGGCCCCTTTCCTCCTGGGGACACCTCCGTGGTGGGGAGAGCCCAAGCAGGCAATGCCTTTGGGAGCCCCTGCAGTCCCGGGAGGGTGATGGGATTGGGTGCTATGGAGTGTGGTGGGGCAAAGCAGGGGCACCCCAACCTGGCTGCCCCTTGGCTGGGTGTTGGGTCAGGTCCGACATGGTCCAGCCGGGCCTGATCTGACTGCGCTCCCCTCACTTCTCTTGCCAGTGTGCCACAGCGCTGGGCATGTGCTGCTACATTGCTGCTGCTGACCTCGAGGTAACTGCGCCTGAGTGTCATCTGTACCCCTGCAAGAGGGCACCCAGGGGCTGCTGTGCCACCTGCCCTCAGCCCACAGTGCCAGGGCAGCTTGGAGCTGAGCTGGAGTAGGGGTACGGGGACATCAGTGACAGCCCAGCCCCCTTCCCTGGGCAGTGTGGAGCTGAGCTGGGGGGAGGCCTGCGTTGCAGAGATGGGGTTTTGTGGGTGGAGTAGCCTCTCCTGCCCCAAGGGGCTCCTGGCACCCCTTGGCATGGTGGGTCCTCTTTAGTCCCCAGTGCACAGCTCACCGTGGCATCTTCGTGGCAGCTGTGGTCTGACTGGTGAGTTTCTCTCCTCCAGGACCTGGTTTCATGCCTGTCCTGCTTGGAGGGCATCTTCAGCCCCCCCAGCACAGAAGAAGGGGGCTCAGCATCTGCCCAGCATGGGCCTCTGCACTGCAGCGCACTCCAGTCATGGTCCCTGCTCCTCACCATCTGCCCCCCCTCCCACCTCAGGAGTATTTTGGACAAGTGAGTGGGGTGTGGGGTGAGTGGCAGCTGGTGTGGGGCAGCCAGCTGCAGAGCAGGGAACCCCTGGGGCAGTGCTTGGCCTCCCTGACTGCCCTCCTGCCTCCCTGTCCCAGTCACTGGCTGCAGCTGCCCCCACTGCTGACCAGCAGCAGCATTGCCCTGCGTATCCTGGCTGGGGAAACCATTGCACTGCTCTTCGAGCTGGCCCAGGATCTGGAGGTAAGGCATGGCAATGGGAGCGGTGAGTGGGCACTAAGCAGGCAGCAGGGAGGGAGCTGCTGTGACTGCCCATGGCCAGGCCAAATTGGCATTGACCAGTGTCACCAGCAGGCACCCAAGCAGAGGGGCTGGCCCCAGTGATCCCCCAGCCCTGTCCTGGCTGTGGCAGTGAGCAGTGCCTGGAGCCCATCCCTCTAAATCCCCTGCTTTTTGGCAGGAGGACTTGTGCCCCCAAGATACAGAGTTCCTGTGTACCCAACTCAAGGTCCTGGCTACTGAGAGCAACAAGTACAGAGCCAAGACAGACCGACGGAAGCAGCGATCCATCTTCCGGGACATCCTGCGTTTCATTGAGGTACTGGAGCCTGGTGGTGCCATGCCCTGCCACTGTGTGGCTGCTTCCCAGCTGCCTGGTGCTTCCTCTCTGTGGAGAGCCAGGGGCCACACAGGGCTGGTGCCCAGGTTGTTGCTGATGCCCCTCTCTCTGCTCAGAGTGGGGAATACCAGGAGGAGACCATCCGATTTGGCCTGGAGTGCATGTACCTGGACAGCTGGGCACGCCAGCGCACCTACCAAGCCTTTAAGGAGGTGCTGGGCTCCGGCATCCGCCACCACCTCCAGGTAGGGGCTGGGCAGATGCACCAGGGAGTGTTGGGCTGGTGCTGGTGGGTCTTGACAGACCCCTGCTTCCACAGAACAATGAGCTGCTACGGGAGATCTTCGGTCTTGGGCCCCCCTTGGTGCTGGATGCAGCTGCTCTGAAAGCCAACAAGGTCTCCCGCTTCGAGAAGGTGGGTGCCACCTCCCAGATTTGTTCCCACAGTCCCCTCCTCTGCCACTGTTGCCCCCAGCTGAGTGCCTGAGTGTGACGCTGCTGGGGAGGTGGGCAGAGAGGCATCCCTAACCTATCTCTCCCTCCCTCTCCTTCCAGCACCTCTACAACTCAGCTGCCTTCAAAGCCCGCACGAAAGCCCGGAGCCGCGTGCGGGACAAGCGAGCAGATGTGCTGTGACGGGCAGAGGGGGGCAGAGCCCCCAGCCCACCTGGACTGCAGACCCAGCACTGTGAGGGGCAGGTGCCCCTGGCCCTTGGGCTTTTATTCGTGTACAGCAGAGTATTTAATGCCTGGAGCTGCCCCACCAGGGGCTGCCCCCTCTTTTATTTTTTTAGCCAAAAAATAGGAAGGATAAAAGAAGAGCAGGGGGAGGTGGTAGCATGTTGCCATGTGCCTGCTCTGTGGCTGGGGATTCATGTGGCACAGTGGGAGGGAGTCTCACCCAGGCTACTGCAGCCCCTTTCAGAGGTAGGGCTGGTGTACCCCCTCCCCAGTCCTGCAGGGGCACCAGGGTGGCCTGGCACAGCCTGAAGGGTGGGTGGGAAGGCAAGAGTCATGTAGGGCTGTGGAGCAGCTGGTCCTGGTGTCTGTGCCTGTGGCAGGAGTGTTCTCCCTGCCCTGCCATGCTGGGTACAGCCCCTGCCTCCCCAGCCAGCCTGGCATGAGCAGTGGTGGCAGAGCAGTGTGGAGTGGCAAGCTCTGCCAGCTGCCCACTCTCACCCCTTTTCCAGCCAAATGCTTTATATGAAATAGTAATCTTGTGGGAAATGAATAACAGGGGGGGAGGGCACTGCCCAGGCGGGCATGGGGCCATGCCAGTTGGCAGTGCCTGCCACCCTGGGAATGTATCTATCGTGGTGATTTTCTAAGACTTTGATTGTAAGAGGTAATTAAAAGGCTAATTGAAGTATGCCTTCTGCCTTGTTAAGAGGAAGGGCTGTCACTGGGGCAGATGCAGGTCCTTACAGCCCAGCTTCTTTCTCTCACAGCCTGGGACAGGGGCTGGGATTGCTCCTGTGCCCCGAGGGGTGATGCTGCCAGGTCTCAGTGGGTAAGGCTGCCTGCTCCCCCCTCCTGCCCTTCGGTGCCCCTTCCCTTGGTGGCCCAGAGCCCATGGTGGGGCCAGGGGCAGCTCAGCGGTGCCCACCAGGCTGAGCGCTGGCGTTGAGGCGAGCCCAGAGCTGCCTGCTGGCTGCCCGCAGCTGGTGCACGGCGTCCTCCTGGCTCTCCAGCCACTGGGCCAGCGCCCGCACCGACTGGCTCTGCAGGACTGCGAGGAGAGGGTGGGGACATGCTGAAGGTGGGCAGCCTGGCCCCCCACAGTCCCCTGTCTCCCCACCCTGCCCAGTGCCACATACCACTCAGGTAGATGGCCAGTGTGGCCAGGACCAGGCTCGACAGTGCCAGGAGTGCCAGCAGGGCCAGCAGCAGGGGGTTGCCAGGGCCGAGGCAGGGGCAGGGGCTGGCAGGGGGCACGGGACGCAGGGTGGGCAGGAGCGGCGGGGGCACAGGGGACACGGGCCGAGGTGGGGGCTGGTGCAGGCTGCTGGAGGGAGCCGGGCCATTGCCTGCAGGCAGGGGAGAGAAGGGGTCAGATCCTGGCCACGGGCACAGCTGGGGCTAGCACAGCCCCCCCCTGCAGTGCTCTCACCCTCTGTGCCCTTGTGCCCGCCTGAGGCCCAGTACAGGTCGCTGATGGACTCCACGGGGCGCAGGCTGATGGCTCCAGATTCACTGCTGTCGGGGTCCCCAGGCTCTGCCGGTGCAGCACCCTCAGCCCTTCCTACGCTGTCTGCTGGAGCAGAGGCAAAGGGTCAGCCTGTGCCCTGCCCACAGCCTCCTGCCTGCCCCAGGCACCCCTGTGGGACCAGAGCCCTGCCAGGGGGACCTCAACCTTGGCAGCCCGGTGCTGCTGCACCAGGGCAGGCCGCCAAGGCTGGTGTTCCTTGGCACAGCCCTGCAGCCACAGTGGGCAAGCACTGGCTGTGCCCCCCGGCCCCACTGCTGTCATCAGAGCAGTTAGCGGGAGCCTGGTGGCCACGATCCCGGAGCCTTGTTAGTGGGGCTGGAATCTGGCCCTGGCTTGGGGGCAGGAATGTGCCACCCCCCAGCCAGGATAGCCCAGGCACTGTGGGACAGGCTGGGGCTCCAAGGGCCAGCTGGAAGCTGGTGGACAGGTGCAGGGTGGTGCCAGTCTGCAGTGCCCTGCAGGTACTGTGCTGCTTGGGGGTGCACAGATGGAGATGTGGGGTATGCTGTGCCAGGGGGCCCTGGTGCCCATTGCCCTAGTGGGCATGTCATATGGGACTATGGGACTGACGGGGCTTTTTGGAAGTAGGCATTGCTCCAGCAGTGTTTTGGGAAGCAATCATGCCTCCCACTGCATTGGGGTAGAGGGAAAAGATTATTTCCTAGGTGTTTGTGTATTTTTGAGCAGTGGGCAGGGCCCACGCGCTGTGCCCTTGGCAGAGCAGAGCAAGCTGGCACCGTGCCCACTCCCAATCCCTCCCAGGGTCAGTGGCGTGTCGCGGGGCAGCGTGGCGCCGTGCTGCTGCTGTCCAGACTGTGTGTCACCCGCGGGGCTGGCAGGCATCAGGGCTTGGGGGGTCTCAGCTGGTACCCAGGGTCCCCTCAGACCCTCCCCATGGCCCAACCCTTGGTCAGGGGCTGCCTCATAGGTACCCACATCACCCCTGCACTCACGTCCCCCTGGTGAGGGCGCACAGCTGCTTGCATAGGTTTGGTGCAGAGGGCTGTGCCAGCCAGCTGTCAACACCCTCCCCAAATCCTGCTGCCCTACACCTGCAGCCCTCCAGGACCCCCTTCTTCCCTGGGCAGGCATCTCTGCCCACAGCCCCCATAGCAGTGGGCACCATCTGTCCACTGCTTCTGTCCCAACCCCACAGGCTCGCATCACCTGGTGTCCCCTGGGGTGCCAGGGCCCCCGCCAGCCCCAAGCCCACTCCCCAGTGTACCTTCTGCAGCCTCCCTGGGCATGGCTCCCCGTGCCCGGCACCCAGGCAGCGTGAGCGGGCAGTGAGGTGGTGCAGGGCCCCCAGGAGCTGGGCACTGGGTCTCCGGTGCGCCAACTGTGCCGCTTAAAATAGGACAGTGAGAAACACAGTTGGGGGGTGATAAAAATAGCTGTGGGGAGGGGGGCCTGGTGGCGTGGTCAGGGCTGCTGGCAGCACAGTGCCAGTGGCAAAGAGACAGCAGTTTGTGGCAATGCCCCATACCCCCTTTCCCAGGGTAAAGGGGCTGCCAGCTCATGGGATCAGGGCAGAGCCCATGCAGGAAAACTGAGACACTACTGGACCCACTCAGAGCCAAACTGGTGTCTGTGCTGCTTCTCAGCAGCAATGGCAATTGTGCACGGCCCGGGGGCACCACAAAGCCCCTCAGCTTTGCCCACAAAGACCATGCCAGCTGTGCCAGGAGAATTTATTTAGGTTAATGAGACCATAGGAAGTGCCAGCAGCAGCACTGCTGGGGTAGGGGACCGTGGCGGTCCCCAGCCTTGGTCACCACTCCCACGTGCCCTGTGGCAGGCAGGTGTCAGAGGATGTGAGATCCTTGTGCCCGTACAGGCTGTGAGTGTGGGTGGGCACCTGACAGGAGGGGGCAAGGCTAAGCCGGACCCGCTGGGCACAGCTTTCACCTGCCCAGCCATGGTAGCAGTGGCAGCGGAAAGCAGCCCATGGGCCAGCACCGGGGCCAAGGTGCAGGAGGCTGCCCAGGTCATGGGGCTGCCGGCGCACGCAGCGCCCGTGTCCATGGCACTGCCCATAGCTGCATTCTTGGGCTGCTGCCGTCACGTTGGCCACGTAGGGACCCAGGGTGGACACGAGGTAGTGGCGCAGGCTGGCACAGCTTTCCTGGGGAGGAAGCACCAGTGAGAATCCACCCCAGCAGTGGAGACATGGCCAGCCCTCCCTGGTGGGCACAGGGTATGTGGCCACCCCATACATCCCATGCCACCTCCTGCTGCCCAGTGCCTCCGGTGCTGCAGGGGGCCATACTCACAGGCGAGCGAGAGTAGGACATGTCTCCCCAGAGCACGAGTCCAGCCGCTCCCAGTGCTGCGCTCTCCCCGATGGTGTGCTCCAGGTCAGCCTGCCGGGAGCAAAGACATGACCGGTCTGGGGGACACAGCCTCTGTCCCTGTGCCAACCAGAACCCCACATCACACCCACGGCCAGCTCCGGCCTCACAGCACTTACCAGCTCCAGGAACCGGGAGGAGCGGCGGAAGGAGAGGCGGGAGTAGGCGATCACGGGCAGGAGGCCGTCGGCCCCGAAGGCGGCCACGCGCAGGGCCTCGCGCAGCCGGTGGTGCACGTAGCGGCGGCGCAGGGCAGGCGGCAGCGCCAGCGGCAGGTAGATGCTGGGGTAGAGGGCAGAAGAGGCGGCCCAGAGCCAGCCCAGATGGTTGTTACGCTGCACCTCCGCCGGCTGGCACTGCCCGGTGTAGTTCGCCTCCTTGGCCCAGTTGCTGTTGAGGCAGTCGGGAAAGCGGTAGAAACCCCAGAGCCCCCCAGGGCGCAGGGCTCGGCCCAGCAGGAGCGTGTCCTCCATTAGAGCCTGTGCCGCCTGCTCAAACTCCAGCTGGGCCAGTCGGAGCTGCTGCCGTGCCGGCAGGATGCCGTGCTGGTCCCGCACCCACTGCTCTGAGGCTGTCCGGTACATCTTTTTGGCCCCCCAGTTTTGGGCCCAGAGGGGCCTCCACTCCTCCCAGTCCACCACAGCCAAGCCATGGAAAGTAGGTCGTAGGAGGAGGTGGATGTCCTCAGCCACCTTGTCGAGGTGGGCGTCGAGGGGGACACGCTGGGGGATGCCCCCATTGTGGGGGACACCGTGCTGCGACAGGTAGGGGTACAGCCCAAACTTGTTCTTGTAGAAGATGGTGATGTTCTGGCCGGTGAAGTGCCCGCCCTGGTTCTCCACGATGCCGTAGTCGCTGAGGGGCAGCCCCACGCCGAAGCGGTGCTGGCAGCGGCCGGTGGGGACGTTCCACACCACGGCAAAGGGCTGGCCACCTGCCAGGGGCTTGGGTGCCGGGCTCTCCTCACTGGCTGTGCCCAGTGCCATGCAGGCCCACAGCACCAGCACCAGCACCATCCCGCCTCACCAGCTGCCTGCGGGGCCAGCACCCTGCGAGGAAAGGAGAGCCGTGGGGGTGAGGCTGTGGGATGCAGTGGACATCCCAGCAATGCCCTCCTGGCACACGGTGGGCTAGGGTGGGCCACAGCAGCTGGGCTGCCCGGCAAGCACATGCTGCCCACCCCAAAACCTGACACGACTTTGTACATTTGAGGGTTTCAGACCCCTCCTCTATCAGCACTGCCAGTGTTACCTCTGCCTGCTGCTCTCTGGTGCTGAGCTCCTGTTTGCTCCACCACAGCCATGGCACAGCTCTGGAGTGGCACTGCAAGCCACTGACCCTGGCGCCTGAGTTTCCCTGCTGGCTTCCAGCCCTGCCTCTAGTGGAGGCACCGTGACTCCCTGATCCCCCTTCCAGCACAGTGCTGAGCCAGGCTGGGTGACCCGCTGAAGGACTGAGTCCCCCCAAGAGGTGTGGTGGGGCCAGAGGGGCAGCTCTGTCCCTCACAGAGGGACACAGAGGGCCAGAGGGGTCTGGTGCCCCTGCTGGTGCTGGCCAGCTGCCCAGAATGAGGGGATTAGGTGGGGAATGGGCCCAGGAGCCGCGTGATGCAGCAAGGGCAGCGCTAATCCCTCGTTCCAAGGCCGGACGCTCTCTCTGACCTTCCTGATCCCATGCCTCTGGCCCTCACTGACACTGGCTGCCTTAGGGGGGTTTGGCCACCTGTCCCCTCACAGTGCAGAGCACGGGACCAGACCCTGCAGCCCCACCACCACACCCTACTCCCACAGTGTCCCCCCAGCCATCCTGTGCCTCAGTTTCCCCAGGCTGCTCAGTGAGCACAGCTGTGGCCATGCTGGAGGCCATCACATGCTGTCAGCCCCAGCTGCCTCACAGCACAATCCGAGTGAAGGAGACACCGGTGGTCCTGGGCAGTGCTCCTGGGGACTAGTGCTGACCCCACAGCCTGGGGTAGGCCTGACTCCCCACCATGTTGGTGGTCCCAGAGCCTAAGCCAGACGAGCTGGGGGCCAGACAGGAGCAGAGGCAGCATGCCCAGGTAGGGCAGAGTATGGGGACCTCCCTGCCCACACACACCCACAGCAATGGGGCCGGGGGAACCAGGGAGGCTGGGGGAGCTGGTGCCAGCCCTGAAGAATGGCAGGCAGTCAGGCAGTGCTGCGGCGGGCAGCTTCCACCCGAACTGCTTTTAATCACTGGCTCGGGGCCCCAGCCCCTCAGATGTCCTTCTTCATCCAGAAGATGGGGAGCCCTTTGGCATCACGGTGTGGGGTTTCCAGGAGGCTCTGCTTGCTGCTCTCGGCCAGGACACCCCTCGCCCAGATGACAGTCGGTGGAGGAGGCGGTGGAGGGACAGTGACGGGCGGGAGGGGAGGCGGGGGGGCAGCAGGTACCCGTGGCCTGGTGGTGGTGGCAGTGGCAGCCCCAGAAGGGGCAGAGAAGAGCCGCAGCACCTCAGAGGATATAGCAGGGCTGAGAAAGGCCACACTCTGCACCGGCTCACCCAGGACAAAGCCCAGGTGGGCATAGAAATGCTGCTTGTCGTGGGTGGTGAGGCGCAGGCAGCGAAAGCCCCGTGCCCGGGCCCACTGCTCAGTGGCCTCCATCAGCCGCCGCCCATAGCCCTGGCCCCGCAGCGTCCGGGCCACCACCACGCTCTCCACGAAGAGGTCATGGGGACGGCCGACCACGCGGGAGAGTCGGGCATGGCCCACGAGCTCGCAGGGCCCCTCCCAGGCTGCAGGGGTGTCGCTGGGGCCCCGGCTCCGCAGCAGCAGCAGGCAGGCAGGAAAGGCGTCTGAGGAGCGCTGGAGCGTGTGGAGCCGCGACGCCCGGCTCTTCCCCCACTCCTCGCCCAGCAGCTTGGCACAGGCTTCCAGCAGCTCCGGCCTCTGGTGCAAGGGGACCAAGCTGAGCTCCTCTGACACGGAGCCCATTCTTCTCACTGACAGGAAACCAAGCAGGTCACAGCTTAGAGGCAGTAAGGCACACTCGTGTGTTCCCCCCAGCCCGCCACTGGCCCCAGTACCGGCGTGGTTCCCCAGCCAGATGAGTTCATGGAGGTTCGGCGGGTCCAAGGTCAAACAACACATCAGGGAAGTGGCACATGGTGCCAGCTCCAGGAATTCATGCCATGAGACCTGCAGAAAGGTCAGGCACTACCAAACCAGCATTGTGGCAGGAGGCACAGTGCTGGCCTTGCCTCTTCCCCAGCCCCTGCCACTAGCTCCTGCCACCTTGGCACCCGTCAGACCAGCTAGCTCATCACACATGTGCTCAGTGTCGGGGTTCTGAGGAGCCCCAACAGCCTCTGAGAGGTCAGAAACCCCTATCCTACAGTGTGCTATGGGGTCCCCTCTCTCAGCCTGGCAGTTCCCCTTGTGAAGGAGAAGTCACAGGCAGAAGGCAGAAGGAACCACCATGCCAGTGTATTAACTAGGATTGAGCAAACTGCCCCACTTCCCCTCCGGGGGTTGGGGAGGGCCTGAGTCTGCTCTCCCACACCCTAGGGTTCCCTCCAAAGTCCTCCTAGCTCCAAGACTCCTGACTCACAGCCCAGCCTGCACTGTTCCCATCAAAGACCAGAGCCCACCAGCACTCCTGAGTTTTGAGTGATGGTTTCCTTCTATCAGCCCAGCAAAGCCACACCAGGACTCCAACAGTACCTGTCTGCCACCAACCCTCCCTGCACCCACCCTCCCTGTGTTCACCCTGCTTGCACTCCCCCTGCCCAGAGTCACCTTGCTTAATCACTCTGCTCATACCCACCCTGCTCACACCTGTACCCTGCTCACTCTCACCCTGTTCAATCACTCTGCTCACGCTGACTGTGCTCACACCCAGCCTTCTCACACTCACCCTGCTCACACCCACCCTGCTCACACCTGTACCCTGCCCACACGCACCCTGCTCACACCTGTATCCTGCTCACACCCAGCCTTCTCACACTCACCCTGCTCACACCCACCCTGCTAACACCTGTACCCAGCTCACTCTCACCCTGCTCACACTCACTCTACTCACACCCACCCTGCTCACACCCACCCTGCTCACACTCACCCTGCCCGCTGCCACCGGCTCCCTCGCCCTGGGTGCCAGCGCGGCAGGAAGCAGCCCCAGGCTCATGACCAACCACAGCGCCTGGTTCTGCTTCCCCAGGGCCCCACACAGCACCCCCCGCTTCCCAGGCTGCACCCGCACACAGGGTACTCACCCTGCCTGCACCCTGATTGCTCCAAACCATACAGCACCCACACGTGGTGCAGAAACAGAAGCGGCACCACCCAGCTGATCGCTGCTCCCACCTCGTGGCTGCACCTCCTGGACACACGTCCCCACCCCATCACTGACCATCACCGACTACCACTGAGCCAACGCTCACCTCACTGCTGACCTGTCGTTAATCTGACACTGCCCCTATCTCTGACCTCACCACTCACCCATCACTGACCCATCACTGACCCCACCACGGACCCCAACACTGACGCCAGCATTGACCCACCACTGATCCGTCACTGACCCCATTGCTGACCCTCTAACTGGCCCACCACTGACTTCCCCACCAATCCATCATTGACCCTATCGCTGACCCCAGCACTGACCCATCATTGACCCACCACTGACCCCAGCATTGACCCATAATTGACCCATTACTGCCCCACCATTGATCCCATCACTGACCCCATCACTGAACCCATCACTGCCCCACCACTGAACCCCTCTCCCTGCCCTTCTCCCCTCGGCGCTCCCCTGCCCCAGCCCGGTCCCGCCCGTACCGTTCTGCGGCCCCGCCGCCGCCGTCACTTCCTCCGCCCGGCCCGGCCCTCCGCGCCTCGTCCGCGTCCTCTAGCGGCCGGAGGACGCGCCGTCCGCGCCCCGGGCTGCTCCCACATTCCCGCATGGACTCACGGAGCTCTGGCCGTGGCAGGACGCCGGCACACCCTAGCCTGACCTGCCCAGCCCTCCGCAGGGCCTCCAGTCCCACCGACACCAAGCCCCACTGGGCAAGCCTGCAGTGCCGCAGCTCCGCTCCCTTCTGGAGCAGGGCTGCCCAAGGCCGTTGTGGGGATGTCCATCTTCACACCCTCCCCTCCTCCCCAGGGAATGGGACATTGTGCGGGGGCTCTCGTCAATCTCTTTCAAGTCGTGATGGGGCTCACAGAGGGCAGCACAAAGAAGATGATGAATGAGGAGGTGCAGGACAGCCTCCTGCCACTGCTCTTTCACCTGCATGACCAGGACGCAGGTGAGGCCAAGGTGGGATTCCTAACCTGGCCGGCCCTTTGGGCAGTGCAGTTTGGACCCTTCAGATGTGTCCCCCATGAGTTCTAGCTTGCTCAGTTCCTAGGCAGAGCTCCCCTCCCTGGCCACAGCTGCCTTTCTGCTCCTGCTGCCCGGATGGATAGGGAGGTGGGTTTCTTGTCCACCCAGCTCCTCCTGCACCACCCCTGGCTTGGGTTCCTGCAGCCTCAGAGACTGAGCGACACCTCCACAGCAGCCTGGGGCCACCAAGGCCAAAACTTCGTAGCCCCGACAGGCTTCCAGCCAGAGAGGGTGGCTCCTTTTGTCATGCAGTCGGTGCTGAGCCTGGGGGAAGCATCGCTCCCCTGCTAGTGCAGCCACTTGCACAGGCGGGGACTGGCTCTCCCCTGGCGTGTTGCCCTACAGAGACCAGGGCACTCCCACTGTCCTTCCCTGACTCCCCCTGTGCCAAAGAGAAAAGAGATTGTTTGCACATAATAAAATTCCTGCACAAAAGCAGGTTTTAGCTCTTTAGAGCATCACCTGTCCCGGACAGAGAGACACTCACTACCTCAGCATGGCCAAGAACGGGTCCCTGGATGTGCACAAAGGGGACCAGAGGCCATGCTCGACAGTGGAGGCTGGTTAAGGGTCCGTGAGGGGCAGAACGAGTTGATCATGATTTCGGAACGAGCAAGCCGTCCACTGTCATTGTCACCGGCAGGAGTTGCCAGCTGCGGGACTGGGCCCGAGGGGCCATGGGGGGCAGAGGAGGCAGCGCTGGGGGCCCTGGGGCTCTGACAGGCGGTCCGGGCTGCGGGTGCCGGCAGGAGTGGCCGGTCCCTGCAGCAGGAGCCCCCTGCCCGCCCCGGGGCACCGGCACCGGGGGGCGGGGACAGCGCCGGGGGCGGTGCGGGGAGTGACGCCATAGCTGAGTGACAGCGCGGCCGCCCGACGGGGGCGGTGCCGGGCGCGCTTCCGGGCCCGGGGGGCGGTGCCGCAGGGCCAATAGGAGGCGGGACCGTGCCGGCTACAGCCAATAGGCGCTGGGGGCGGGGCCTGAGCCGTGCTGGCGGCGGGGGGGCCCACGTGCGGCGGCAGCATGGCGGCGGCGGCGGGCGGCAGGAGGGCCAAGGCCCCGCGCGGGGCGGCGGGACGGCGGCGGCCGCGGCCGGCGGTAAGGGCTGGGCCGGAGGGAGGGAGGGAGGCGGGTGAGGAAGGGCAATCCCGCCGGGATCGCCGCCGTGGCGCTTTCGCTGCGCCCGTTCCCGTTCCCGTCCCCGTCCCCGTCCCCGTCCCCGTCCCCGTTCCCGTCCCTCCCGTCGATTGCCCCACTTTGTTCCGCAGGCACCGGGCACCGATGGGAGACCGCGGACGACGGCCGGTCGGCCCGCCGACGAGGAAGTGTCTAGCGACTCCGAGACAGAGAGGTGAGAGCTGCCCGGGGAGTGCCGGTACCGTAGCGGGGTGCCGGTACCGGGAGGTGCCTGTGCCGGACAGAGGTGCCGGAGCGGGGGATGCCGGTACCGGAGGGGGTGCCGGTACCTGTGGGTGCCGGTACCGATGCTCACGCACGCGTGTCCCTGTAGCCCGTTGTTGGGGCGGCGGCGGCGAGAGGCGGCGGAGGAGGAGGTGGAGGAGACGCCGCAGGAGAAGAAGCTGCGCTTGGCCAAGCAGTACCTGGAGGAGCTCCGGCAGCTCGGTGAGTCCCGCCCGGCGCCACTGCCCTGCGGGGCGGCCCCGGGCGCTGAGCCCGACCCTCATGCACTGTCCCGCCGCAGAGGAGGAGCGGGCGGAGGAGGAGGAGGAACTCGAGCCGGCGGATCTCATCGGCGACCGGCTGAAGGAGGACGTGGTGAGCGGGGGTGCGGGTGCGGCCCCTTGGTCCCGGTGAGGGCAGCGGGCTCTGTCCTCTTACTGTGGGATGGGGACCGAGACCACCTCTGCTGAGCGTTCTGCTTCTTCCCCAGCTGGAGCAGAAAGGCCGGCTACAGCGCCTGGTTGCCAAAGATGTAAGTGCCCGGTGCTGGGGGTGCCAGACTGCAAGTGCCAGCTTTGGCGACGCTAAGGCACGGGCAGCACGCCACGGCCTTTCTCCCTGGTGCTGGCATCCTGGAGAAGGCAGGGTGCTGTGCTGGGGTACTCCTGTGCCCTGCTCACATCCTGCTCTTCCTGCAGGTACAGCCTCCAGATCCAGCCAGGATCCGTGTGCTGCGGGGACACCAGCTGCCTGTTACCTGCCTTGTCATCTCTCCTGATGACAGATTCATTTTTTCTGCTTCCAAAGACGGCTCTCTCATCAAATGCAAGTGTTTGCTTGGGGCTGTGACTGATTCCCAAGCCCAAACCCTGCAGGGACCCAGGTGCCCACTGAGGTGGCTTGGCCCTGGCTGTTTTTGGATTGTGCATATTTCTGTCTCTGTGGAAGGCTCATTGTCACTTTCGGGTGTGGTGGGAGGCTCCCAGATCGTGATTGTGATGCCTTTCCTGCAGGGGAGGTGGACAGTGGGAAGAGGCTGTGCGTGGTGCCCGGGGGGAAGAAGGGCACCGAGGAGCGGCACTTGGGGCACGCATCCCAAGTCCTTTGCATGGCCATTTCATCGGACGGCAAGTACCTGGTATGGGGACAGGGGGTGGAGAGATGGCCATGGGGAGTGTTCTCCCGGGGTCATGGGGGTAGAGTCTCACACCCAGATCTGCCTTGCTGGGTTAAAGCAGCCCCTTCCCACTGCTGGGTTAAGAATGGGTCCCTGGGACACCCAAAGCCCTTGGAGTGGCAGGCAGGGGTGGGCTGTGGGTTCCAAGGTGCAGGTCTCAGGCGTCCCCTGGTGTCTGCCAGGCTACGGGAGACAGGAACAAGCTGATCATGATCTGGGACGCAGCCACCTGCAAGCGCCTGCACATCTTCACAGGGCACCGCGACGCCGTCTCGGTGAGCTGGGGGCATTGGGCACAATGCCTGTGGGGCCAGGCAGCTGTGTCCTCCTCGGCGTCCCTCACTGCTGTGCCGTGTCTGTCCATCTGTCCCCAGGGCCTGTCCTTCCGAAAGGGCACACACCAGCTGTACAGCGCTTCCCACGACCGCTGTGTCAAGGTCTGGGATGTGGCGGAGAACGCATACGTGGAGACCCTGTAAGACCTGGGGAAACCCTGCTGACCCTTCCAAGGGGTGCACCAGCAGCCCTGGAGAGGTGAGGAGGCAGAGGGCCATGCTTGCCACAGCTCTTTGTCATCTCCTTCTCCAGGTTCGGACACCAGGATGTCATCACAGGGCTGGACAGCCTGAGCAGGGAGTGCTGTGTGACGGCGGGGGGACGGGATGGCACCGTGCGGCTCTGGAAGATCCCTGAGGAGTCACAGCTCGTGTTTTCTGGGCACCAGTAGGTCTGGGGTGCAAGGGGGGGCTGTGGGCAGGTCTGTCCAGCTGGGGCAGTGGTGTGTGGGTGCCAGGCACCACCAGGAGCACCCTGGGAATGCTGATGCCCTGGTGAGCCCTTGATCCCTAAGCAGGGTCCCAAAGCACACTTGTAATTACTGGCAGTTGCCTCTTCTCTTCACAGGGGCTCCATCGACTGTATCCAGCTCATCAACGAGGAGCACATGGTGTCTGGTGCTGATGACGGGTGAGCACGGGGCCAGGGTGGTGCCTGGGGTGCGCAGGGTGCCCCCTCAGCTGCCTCATCCCTCACGTCCCCCGCAGGTCTGTAGCCCTGTGGGGGCTGACGAAGAAGAAGCCGCTGGCGCTGGCTCGGCAGGCGCACGGGGAGCAGGACGCCCAGGGCCTGCAGCAGCCCTACTGGATCTCGGCAGTGGCTGCCCTGCGCAGCAGTGACCTCCTGGCCACAGGTGTGTGGCAGCTATTGTGCTGTGGGGGAAATGTGTCCTGCTCCCATCCCTGGGCTGGAGTGCATGACAGTTTCCTCTCTGTGCCCCAGGGTCCCACAGCGGCAGTGTGAAGCTCTGGAAGTGTGGTGAAGGATTTCGGAAGCTGGAGCACCTCTTGGACATCCCCTTGGTATGGATGGATGGGCAGGTTGGGAATTCTGGAGCTGGGCTGGATGGTCTCTCAGCAGAGGCTCCCCTTCTTGGGCTGCCCGACAAGCCTGTGGGAGCCTCTCACCCTGCCCTGTCCCTTCATCCTGCCCTGTCCTCTCCAGGTGGGTTTTGTCAACAGCCTCAAGTTCTCAGCAGCTGGTGACTTCCTGGTGGCTGGCATTGGGCAGGAGCACCGGTACTGTCCCCCATCCCTGGTGCTGCCTCGGGATGCAGCTTCCCCCTCTTCTGGGTCTTGTTGGAGGGTGACCCCCCCATCTCTGTCATCCACAGGCTTGGACGGTGGTGGAGAATCAAAGAAGCTAAAAACAGCATCTGCATCATTCCCCTGAAGCAGAAGACCACAGCCCCTAGACCTGAATCCCCTGGCAGCTCCTAGCCCTCTGTCCCTGGAGCCACTGGAGCAGCTCATTCTGTCCCTGGAGCTGTGTCCCACATCCTTGGTGCAGCCACTACCCTGAGGTCGGCAGGATGTGAGTCAGGTTTGTCACATGGCCCCTGTTCCTGCTGGCCCACATGTCCTGTTGTGGCTCTGCCCTCTGCGAGGGTCTGTCCATTTCTCTCAGGTTTGACTGTACCTGAGCTCTGGAACAATCCATTTTGTAAAAAAAAACAACACCAAAACCACTTTATTTACATAAATTACAAAAAAAAATCACACTCGTTCACAGAAAAAGTCTACTCTTAAAAACTTGGTTGGGCTCAAATACCTGGGTCCTGTTGCTTGCCCTGAGCCTCCAAGGGCCCCTCCAGGCTCTGCAGGGGCTGGGGTCAGTGGACATTTGTCCATCCCCACTCCTACCCTGTCTCCCACGAAGGGATGAGAAGTGCCACACACAGAAGGGAAGCAATGGGAGGGGCTTGGGCCCAGCCCAGCCACACTCGGTGGCTCTCCTGAGGCCAAAACCAGGAGGAAAACGTGAAACTGCAAAGCACTAGAGAAAGGGTGATATGGTCCAAGGCTTGGCACAAGGGATGGTGGGAGAGGCATCACACTGGGAATGTGGGATGGGCGATGGGGTGATGGGGCGAGGGCAGTGTGTGGCATTACAGTGAGGGAGTGGGAGGTGCAGCGTGGATTGGCACAAGCAAAAAGCAGGAGGTGGAAGGTGGCAGGGCGAGAGCGAGTCGAGCTGTGCGCTGGGGCTGGGGGCAAGGGCCAGGGGATGTGCCCCAGGGCTGGGTGCAGGTGCTGGCGGGTCTGCACCAGGGCTCAGTGCAAGGGACAAGGAGGGTATTTGTGCCACAGCTCAGTGCGAGGTCTGTGCGAGGTGCGCTACGGCTCAGTGCAGGGGATGGGGGGACATTCACCATGGCTCAGTGCAGGGGCTGTGGGTGCACAATGGCTCAGTGCAGGTGGTGCTGAGGGACATGTGCCATGGCTCAGTGCGAGGGCGGGGGACGTGCGCCGTGGCTCAGCTCAGGGACTGGGGATGTTCACCACGGCTCAGTGCAGGGTGTGGAGGACGGGACATGTAACGTGGCTCACTGCAAGGGAAGGGTGACACGTACCATGACCCAGCATGTGGGATGTGTAGCTTGTGCTGGAGCAGGGACTGAGCCTCCTGGCTGCACCTGGCACCTCAGTGGCCCGTGCTGCAGGCACTGCTCTCCCTGGGGAAGCAGTGGGGGTGCCACGTGGCAGCACCACAGCCTGGACCCCGTCCTTCACAAGGATGACGTTGTCGAGTCCACCACCTCACGGCCATTGCACACCGTGGGCACGTACGGCGAGGCTGAGCCTGGGCAGGAAGGCAGCAGTCAGGGCTGGGTTGGGGTCTGGCAGCAGCATCCCCCAACATCCCTTGGCAGCGGCGCCCAGGGAGCTGGGGTGGAGGGTGCCTAGCATGGCCATGTCCCCCCAGGGGCCCAGGGTGGTCATATTCCCTGGAGCTGAAGTGGAGAGTGCCTTGGGTAGTGACAGGCACCTGGGGGCAGCTGAATCCCATATTGGGTTGGAGAGTGGCCCTGTCCCCTCAGAGCAATGACAGCCCCCCCAGGCAGTACCCCTCTGGCAGCTGAGCATTGGGCATTGGGAGAGGGCAGGGAAGAGCCATTGGGGACACTGAAACCTCCAGTCCCCACTATTTCCTGCCTTGCTCTCCCCCACACCCCACTTTTCTTCAGGAACCCATGCTGGGGTGCCCACACACACCCCCCAGCAGGAAAGGGGTGCTGTCCCCCAGCCCTTCCCCAGCCCCACCGTGCTCACCGTGGGACTGGCTGGAGCCGGCTGCTGCCACGCTGAACCGAGCGGTGCCCACGCGGTGACTGGCCACGTTCTTCTGCGGCTGGAAGAGTATGATGTGGAGCTTGGGGGTGAAGAGACAGCCGAGGACCACGGTGCCGCTGAGGCTCACCGAGATGCACATGGTGGTGGTCTGGACCTGGAGACAGGGGTGGGCATCAGGTGCTCCACCCATCAGCCCTCTGCCCTGAGCAGGGCAGGATGAAGCCTGTACTGTGGCACTGGCCAGCCCCACTGGGCACAGGCTGCATCCTGCAGGGACATCCCACCCCACACCACATCCCTCTGTCAGGGTGGTCCCGCAGGACACCCACGGGCAGAGCATGGACACTGCCCTGATGGGGACAAGTTGCCCCTGCAAAGTTGGGACACCCTGAGCAGCAGCCCCAGCCCTGCCAATGTGCTGCTTTGTGGCACTGCCTGGAGCCTGCACTCCCCCATCCTGGTGCCCGCTCCCTCTGGGCATGCAGATTCTCTCTGGAAGCCCCTGACTGCAGCTGCCTCCACCAACTCCTCAAGACCCATCAAAAATATGTTTGGTTGTTCGTGCCAGAGGGCTTGAGGTGCTGCAGGATGCACCCTGTGCTCCCCAGTTCCTGGCCCTGCTCAGCAGCCCAGGGACCAGGCTGGCCTTGGGGCTGGCATTCATGCCCTGGGGTGTGGTGTCTGGATGAGCCATGGGCTATCTCATGCTTTTGTGTCACCAGGCTGAAGGATGGCTATCATTCCTCCATAGTCTGGCTATGGGGGATCTCTGGAGGTCTCAGGGCCATTTCCCATCCTCACCCTAGCAAAGGAGGGAGGTGGGCAGGTCCTCTCTCCAGTACTCACTGCCCCATCAGCCACAGCCCTTCAGGACCCTTCACCTGGTCCTGAATTACCCAGTGCAGAGGTGACCATCACCAGGCATGTGGATGAAAACCCTTCCCCAAGCCCATGCATCTCCTAATCATGAGCCCCGCATGGCCCAAATCTCCAGGACCACTTAGATCAAACCCTGTCAGAGCCCCCTCAGAGCTCAGGCTCTTACACGGTAGTCGCTGGAGGTCACGTAGAAGATGGGCAGGAAGGCCAGCCAGATGATGCAGGTCGTGTACATGGTGAACCCAATGAACTTGGCCTCGTTGAAGTTCTCGGGACATTTCCGTGTCTTGAAGGCGTAGACCGTGCAGAGGACAATCAAGAGGACATTATAGGTGAGCGAAATGAGCATGTTGGAGTCACGGTTGTTGCACTTGAGAGTGACAATGTACCTCTTGTGAGGCTCAGTCTCCTTGCCTGTGCCAGGGGTCTCCACCAGCAGCCAGATGATGACAATGATCAGTTGGCAAGAGATAAGGGCCATGCAGATGACCACCTGTGATGTTGGGCTTATGAACCGGGGGCGCTGGACCCCCTCCTTCACCCCACTGAAGATCCTGGCGATGCGATTCGTCTTGGTCAAGAGCGCCGAGTAGCAGACGGCGAAGGACGTGCCCAGCCCCAGACGCCGGAGGGTGCACACCCCGGTGGAGGGCTTCGCGATGAAGATGAAGGTCATGCTGTAGCACATGAGGACCCCAGTCAGGAGAATGTAGCACAGCTCTCGTCCAGAGGCCTTCACGATGGGAGTGTCATTGTTCTTCACAAAGACTCCGATAACGAAGAGGGTGGAGATAAAACCCAGGCAGGAGATAGTGACAGGACCAATGGCCCAGACATCTTTCCAGCGGATGTACTCTTGGGGCAGCTCGTAGCAGCCGTTCAGGGTCTCGTTGGGCCAGTAACCAAGACCACAGTCCATGCAGGTGAACTCATCCAGCAGGTACTCGTAGGGCTGGCAGGGGATGCAGATCCAGCAGCAAATGTCTCCAGGCTGCATGCTCTTGATCTCATTCTTCTTGCAGGGGTCGCTGCACTGGGACACGGGAATGGAGGTCTCAGCCCAGGGGATGAGGCTGGTGTCGAGGATGAGCCCCTCTGCCCAGTAGCCCACCTTCTGGTACCGGTACCGCCCGTCCATGTAGTGGTAGTTGAAGATGTTGTAGCGCCCGATCCCATCACCGTAGCGGTCAAATCGAACGACGCTCTCGGTGTCCGCTGGCCTGAATGGAGCTGCAGGGAGGAGAGGGGGAGACAGTCACTGCCTCAGAGCAGAACACCCACTCCAGGCCTGGAGGCAGGGCTCATCCAAAGGGTCACATCCCACCATGGCCACAGGTAAATATTCAACCTGTTTCCTGCCTTCACTCCCATCCTTGCTGCCCATGCATGTTAGGAGCAGGAAAGCAAAGGTGGAAAACTACCTGCCCATCTGCCTGAGAGCTCGTCAGCCCCAGCCAGCTCTGCAGGGGCAGAAGGGGATTGTGCAGCCTCTATGGCTCTCAGTGACTCCTGGCAGCCAAGACACCCTCAGTCCGAGTCACAGAGGACATGCTTCTAATCCACCCCAAACTACATGGGTCCCGATCAAAGGTATCCTTCCAGTTTAATCCTTGCAATGTGAATAAATCATGATGCTTGCAAGGTCCCATGTTTTCGAGGGTCCCTTGTAGGGCTGGTCCCACCCAGCTGTAGCAGGATGGAGTTGGTGACCAGCTTCTCCCATGTTTTCACTGGGGACAAAAGACCTGGATTGCCTCCCAAGGATGACGATGGGCTGTTGGCACCTCAGGACAACCACAGCCCTGGGCATGGGCAGGCTGGAAGAATTGGAGGGTCTTGGGTCAAATTTGGGCCTCCTTCTTCCCTATCCTCCACCCATCCCTTTCCAGTCTGGCAGCAAAACCCCATTTCCATTTTGGACTCACCATCAAAATTAACATTGAGTATAAAGTCCTTGTAAAACCTCTTGCCATTGACAGGCTTCATGGCATCACAGAGCTTGGTGGAGTTGGGGCACAATGTCCGGTGCATGTTGTGGAGAGAGTGAGCCATGGCATAGACTGCATTGATCACAAACGTGATCTTGGACTCGGGCTCAAACTTGCCTGTCTTGAGGGAGTACCGGCTGCAGTCCGGTGTGTGGAAGCTGCACCTAAACTTCTGCTCCCAAAACTCCCGAAACCAGGGATTTCGGCTGTTATTGTAGGGGTGGAGGTTACGGAAGTAGGAAGCAAACTCCTTGATGGGGTAGGCTGCCAGTTCGATGGTGATGGCTCCCTCTGCCACTGCTTCGCTCCCGGCCACTACGCTCTCCAGGGCTCCCCACCCATCACTGGCCACCCACATGAAGGACACATTGACTCTCTGGGCAGCTGCCAGCAGCTCCCGGGCATCTTCACTTCGGGTGAATAGCACAACCACTCTGGCGTTGGGCTTCTGCAGCAGAGCCCGGACCACTCCATCATAGGTCTTCTTGTTCATGGAGCGTCCCACCTTCTCCGAGGTGGCAATGCAGATGTTGCGCATCCGGGCTTCTTGCTCGAAGGCCTCAATCCCTGTCTCCCCGTAGTCGCCTTCTGAGGCCACAGTGGAGACGTAGGTCCAGTTGAAGAAGCGGAGGATCTCTGCCATGGCCTTAGCTTGGTAGAAGTCTGGTGGGACAGTGCGGGCAAAGTAGTCATAGCGGGACTTGTCACTGAGCTTGGCACTGGTGGAGGCATAGCTGATCTGTGGGATCTGGAAGAGCCTCAGCAGGTTGGCCACCTGCATGGAGGAGGAGATGTGAGTGCCTGAAGAGGTGGCCAGCAAGGGACATTCCTATGGGGGGACCCCCACCCAACACCCAGTGTTGCATGATGCTCCCAAGCGCAACCATTGGGCTGATGAGCAACCCATCCCAACCTAAGCATCCTGATCTGTGGAGGAATTGGAGAAGAAAAATCGATGATACATTCACAGAGTGCCTGAGCCCTCAGTTATGCTCATTTCTCTTCTTTTTTTTTTTTTTTTTTTTTTTTTTTTTAGTATTTCAAGCACTCCCCTCTGAAATTCAGGGCTGGGGAGGGGACAAAAGGAGAAAGTCCGCCACAGGTGACCTGTGGGAGATGCTTGACGGCAAGGAGAAAGCCAGGATGCCTGGTTGCCCCTCAGCACAGGGGGAAAGGATTCTGGGGGCTGGGAGCCAGGGCAGAGCCCTCCCAGCAGGCTGGGGAATGCTGCAGAGCTGGGGACCAGCGCGTGCGCATCCTGCATCAGGAGCTCAGCGGGACTGGCACCTTCCAGCCACTCAGCAGAATCCCTTGTTAGCTTCAAAGGGGAAAAAAGCCCCACTAATGAGGCTGTTAAAACCCAGGCTCTGGGGGCAGCAAGGGGGCCTCGGGTGTGCCAGCGGGACTGCCAAGCCTGCCCACATCTCACTGCTCCCCAGGCAGGAGACGTGGCTTAATTAACGTGGACAAACGATCTTGACATCGAAGTCCCCTAATGGCAAGAACGTCCCTGAGCGCAGCGATGCCGCTGCCTGTCCTCACCACGCATGGGAGCTGCCAGCCTGCCATGTCCCCCCAGTGCCCCTTGAGCTCCCCAGCCAGCCCACATTCTGCCCCTGCTGACACCTGCCTGCCCAGGGCTGGGACATGGGGACACGCTGGGTTCCCAGCAAGGGAAGGGACAAGCACCCAGGTAGGCTGGGATGTTGCCTCCATCGCACAATCCCAGCTTCTTCTACCCCATAGCTGGGGGATGCAGGGACTCCAGGGCCCAGGAAACACAGTCTGACACACATAGGGGACTCATTAAATCTCAGCAAGTGTGTGGCCCACCAGCCACCCCCATGACTCAGCTGGTCCTGCTGGCAGCCTGCATCCTTGGAGAATGCTGAAACCAGCCTCCAGGTCCACAGACTCTGGTTTTGGGGACTGAGATGCACCTCACCCAGGGTGACAGCCAGGTCTGCAGCCTGAGGTGCCTGTTCCTGTGGGCTCACAGGGGTCACAGGGGCACTTGTCCTCTGAACCCATCCTGCTTTAGCCAGGCAGCCCTATGGCTGAGATCCTCGGAAGTGCATGTCCCTTGCAACACCTCACCTCAGGGCTGTGGTTTGGGTGGGCAAGAGGGATAGTGCCCCCTCACACTGGTCAGCTCTGCTGTGCCTGTCACAGTCCAGATGTGAGCTGGGCTGAGGAGCTGCACTTGCCACCTTGACCCCAGGAGAGGAATAAGCACCTGTCCCCATGTGTGGCTTGGCTTCTGGGCACATCCCCCACAATCACAGAGAGATGGCTCCCACAGGTGCCCGCCTGGCATTCCCTCCCCACTGCAGAAAGGGGCAGAGCATCGCCGTGAGGGATGAGTGAGCTTCCCTGTGCCACACTGGCAGTGGCACCACTGCACTGCTGCCAAAGTTTTATCCCCCTCCCCCACTTCTGCCGAACCCCCGGCCCCATCCGAGCCCCTCTTGCCTGGGTGGTACCTGGATGGAAACGTCACTGTAGGAGCCCCCGATGACGCCGGTGATGGCAGTGGGAACATCATCGTGGACGGCGTAGGAGCCATCAGGGCAGATGTGCTCGGAACCATCCACCCTGGTAAGGGAGGCACGGACGAAGTCAAGGGACTGCTCTAGGGCATAGGTGTCCTTGGAACAGGTGTCGAGGATGTGAGCACCCAGCTTCACCCCCGGCAGGATGCTCCCGTCCTTGTTGATCTCATCCAGAGCGAAGAGCATGGCCTCCAGGCGCTGGATGCCCCGGTGTTCATTGATCTTGCCGCAGTCTTCACTCCCCACTCCTTTCTCATGGACGGGGAAGAGGCCCCCAATCACCAGGTCCCCATCCATGCTGATCTCTTTCTTGCCAGCCATGCCGTGCCCAGCAGCCAGACAGGTGGCCAGGTGCATCAGCCCCAGCCAGGCGGCCAAGGGGACCGCCATGGGGTGTGCTGGTGCTGCCTGGGGGACCCACACCACCCCGTGTCACCTGCTGCCTCCCGTCAAGGCGAGGGCGGGCAGTCCCCAGGCATTGGGTAGTGGGGGGTGGCACGACGTGGTGTCGGTGGGAGAGAGGTCGTTTCCAGAGCCCTCGGCACCTGGCAAAGCAAAGGGAAAAGCCGCTGGGTCTGCAGGATGCAAGGCAAGACAGGGACAGGGGCAGTCAGTGCTGCACGGGAGAGCCAGGGCATGAACCTGCCTGTGCCCCCCACCCGGGGTGCCCTTAGGAAGAAGTCCCCTGCACAAAGGCAAGATGAGCAGAAGCAATAGCTCCCACAGTGACTCAGAACCCCCAGGACACACACAAGTGACACAGAGCCCAGGGGACAAGAAGGGGCACAGAGACTGATCTCCCCTCAGCACTCCCAGGGACGCACTGGCACAGGGGTGGGCACAGAGCTGGCCCCTCTGGCAGCATCAAGTAGAACAGCCTGCAGGGGGACAGCTTGACAGCCCTAAAATATCATGGAGGGGGAAAGAGCCAGGGATGTCACCTGGCATAGGGAGGCCGGGCTGGGTGGATGAAGCCAAGGCCGGCTCCAAGCCGAGCCCTCGACCCACGCAGCAGCATGAGGGGTGCTGACAGATCCCAACCTGCAGCCAAGAGCAGTGCCAAAAGCAGCCAGTCATGAGCCCACCATGCCCACAGCACCCAGTGCCCACAGTATTTTAATCATCACCCCATAGCCATGGGGCCCACCCACCCTGCTGCTGTCCCCAGGGCTGTCCAGGGCACCGGGGCTGGAGCAGGGGCTCGTCACTGGCTTCACCCTCCCTCAGCAACACGCAGGGCTCTGGCAGTTGCGGTGCTTCAGAGTCTGTTCTCTCACCACCGCCCCTTCCTTCCCTGTATACTAAATCCAGAGATTTCAGTAAAAGTAAGAGCCAGGTTTGCTGACTCCCTCTGCAGAAAGCACGGAGGCGCGGGGGAATCAAAGGCTTTTGCAGCAGGCAGGCCTTGTTTTGGCAGAAGATGCAGTCCCCTCCGAGATTGGTTGTCTTTTCCCAAATCAGGGGAGAGATTTGTTTCCCATTTGAAGCTGACTGCTGAAATCCCACGGGCCTGGCATATCAGGGGCCATGGGAGAAGGAGACCCCTTGTTAGTCCAGAAGCCTCAGGCTGCTCTGAATGGGAAGCTGCTGATGCTATGGCAGGACCACGGCTCTTCCACAGCCCAGCAGTGCTTGTGGGGGCACAGAGGGTGGGAGGGGGATGCCAGAGAGTGCTGGTCCCCCTGCAGTTCCCTGCAGTCAGTACTGAGGCTACTCTCCCTGAGCAGGAGGAGGGGACCCCTGGATGCCCCCACGCTGCTCCCAGACAGGTGACGACTGTGCTGGAGGAGCCCTCCAGCAAGCAGCTGGAGCTGGCAGTGATGCCCAGGGGGATGCGGGCAGCAGTGTGGCACAGAGCGTAATGGGGTTGTGTGGGTGACACATGCAGACCTCCTCCTCTTCCTCCAGGCCCCTGAGTGCCTGTTCTCAGGTGCTGTCTGCTGCTGCTGAGTCCCCATCTGTCTCAGGGCATCTCCTACCTGACCCTGCAGTGTGAAGGAGTTTGGACGTGAGAGAAGGAAGGGTCCCTTGCCTTATTTCAGGAATAAAAGCTTCTAAGGGACCCCGGGTTTCCTCAAGCAGGAAAGAGGCCACAGGCACATGGATTATTGATGGAGCCCATCAGCAGCAGGCTGAGTCTGGCACAGGGGTCTGGTAGCACTGGGAGCCCGGGTCCCTGTAGTCCAGCTTTTTTGGGGCAGCTGACAGGACCCAGCAGGTGAAAGGCACCTTCAGACCAAGTTCCTCTGAAGGGCAAACCATCATCCACCCGGCAGCGAGCCACGATGGACAGTGAGCAGGGCTGCCGCCATTCCCGCAGCTGCTCAGCTCGACTGGCTTAGTGCCGGGGGGATGACAGCCCGCGGGAACCACTGGAGAGCATCTGGGGAAGTGAAGCACGGGGTAGGGCAGAGCCAAGTCCAGCCCGACGGCCACGGTTCGGCGGCAAGCTCCCGCCAGCTGCGGGCAGCCTCTCCTCCCGGACGCATCGAGACCGGGGTGGGTGAGAAGGGGCCGTGTCTCCTCCGTACCCTGAGAGCCTCCCATCCCGTGCCAGGAGCCCTGACCCTCCGACACCTCCATCCCAGCACCCCTGCGGGTGTGTGACACCCGGGGCGTGTGAGAGAGCGGCAGTGCTGCGGGGCGCTGGGTCACCTCCCGCGGAGGTCTCAGAGGTCCCACTGACACCGAGCTCTACTAGGAGCCCCCACCTCTTCCCTGCACAAGGGCTGCCGACACCGGTGCCCCGCGGGGCCGAGGTGCCTGCCCGGGGCCCTCCCCCGGCCCCCTCGATCCCGCGGCCGCCCCACATCCCGTCCCGAAGGCGCCCCGAGATCCGGTTGCCCCGGCACACTCACAGTCCCCTCAAAGCCCGGAGTCTCCCCGGCCCGGACAGCCGGACGGGAGACCCGGGGGAGCAGCAGGAGGGGGGGTCTGTCCCCGCCGGGCCGGGCGGTGACCCCGCTTCCCTGCCCCGATGCCGGCGGGCAGCCCCGGCCGGAGCTGAGGCGGTGGGTCCCGCTCAGTGCCCGCTGCGGAGCTCGGGGCTGCCGGGACACCGGGGAGACGAGGTCTTTCCCAAGCCGTTCTCCCGGAGCCCCGCGTCTTGCGCCGGGCAAGGGGGAGCGGCTGGAGCAGCGCCGGTGCCACCTTGACCGCCCGCATCCCCGACCCCTCCGGTGCCGGTGCCCGTGCCTGTGCTCTGCTCTCGTCCCGCAGCTCCGGGAGCCCCGACACCGGGCACCGGTCGCCGAGCCCCGCTGTGGTGCGGCCCCGACGGCTGCGGGGGATCGCCTGTCTCCGTGCCTCTCCACTGCCGGCACCGGGGCTCTGGAGACGAAGCTCCGCTGGGGCACAGCGCGAACCGAGGTCACGGCGAAGGGAGCGCCAGGGTGGGACCGCAGCCCTTACCTGGGCCCGGCGGACTGTGCCGGGAGCCGGTGCCGGTGCCGGTGCCGCGGCTGTCTCGGAGCTGCGGCTGCCACCGCCTCCCGCCGCCGCCTCTGACACTCCGCCAGCCCCAGCAGAGCGGAGCCGCTCCGCCCCTCGCCCGGCCCGGCCCGGCCCCCGCCCCGGTCCGGCCCGGCCCGGTGGGCAGCGGCACTCCCGGGGCTGCCCCGACTGCCCCCCGCTCGCTCCGGCACCGGCTGAGCTGGGCAGGACACTGCCGGGGCTTGGGCAAAGCCGGGGACAGATGGCCAGGTCCAGGCAGAGCACGGGCAGGACATGGGCAGGGAAGGGAGGAACGGGCAGGACGTGGACAGAGAAGGTAGAACACAGGCAAGACACAGCCAGATCCAGGCAAGGAATGGCCAGACTGAGCTAGAGCACCGGCAGGATGCAAGTAGGATATGGCCGGAGAAGGCAGGATACAGCCAGACCCAGGCAGGACACAGGCAAGGCATGGCTAGATGCAAGCAAGGAATGGTCAGATCCAGGCTGGGCAGAGGCAGGACACAGCCAGAGCAGGCCAGACCTGCTCTGCACCCTGGCAGACCTGGCAGGGCACAGCTCAGCACCTGCTCCCCTGGCCCCACAGCCCCCATCTGATTCCCAGCCCAGTGAGAGGGGTCCCAGCCCCAGCTCAAGCTCCATAGCCACGAACTGGTGCCCCAGGGTTTGTTCCCCCTTTGTGTGGCCTGCCCCACTCCCGAAGTCCTCGGGAGGAGTCCAGGTGCCTGGCATTACCCCACTGCCCACCTGCATTCTGTGCAGCCTCCAGTACCCACCGACAGTCCAAGCACCAAGCTGGGGAAGCTTTGGACCACACAAAAACTGAGGCACTGGCAGGGCAGGGTTCCAGATCTCCACCACTTGCCCAAACTCTTCCTAGGGCCGTTCAGTTGCCCAGGATCCTGGGGCATTGCATCCCCAAGGCTCCATCACTCAGAGACATGAACAGGACAGGGGATGACACAGGGGACAGGGGTGCTTCTGAGGCACTGCCCCAGTAACCACATCACCACCGTGTGCCTCAGTTTCCCCCCTGCCAGCTGCTGCACTTGCAGGCTGCAGGTTAAGGGCACTGCAGTGAGTCAGACACACTCTGCTGGACTCCCCACTGGCCATCATAGTTTGGGGAGAGGTAATTTGGAACATCCGTGGCAAGGTCCCTTCTGGAGTCCCACAGCAGCAGGACCCCAGAGTGCACCAGCCCATCTCCATCTCCTCTGGCACAGAGAGAGTGGGACACTGGGGAGAGGAGACCTCACCACTGCAGGCCAGGGTGGACAGAGTTGAGGAGGACTGGAGATGTGCTGTGCCAAGGGATGCTGGCACTGTCGTGGTCCAACTTCCCCCCAGCAGATGGGTCCTGGCTCCAGCCTCACACACACCTCGGCACCGGCTGCTGCTCCAGCCCTGTCGATGGCAGGAGAATGATGGCAAAGCCCCTCTGGTGCCCAACTTCAGTGGGGTTAGGGGACAAGCACTGTTAGTATCCACTGGCTGGCTCCAACCCCCTGGGAGCCGCAGCCAAGCATAAATATTTCAGGGGGCTTGGCAGTTTTGTAATAACCAGCAACAAAGATAAACACCGGGAAGAGCAATATTTTTCCATGTGGGCTGGAGTTTAATATTTTATCACTCAGAGCACAAAATATTTATGAACAATCTCATGTCAATCACTGGCTGAGGACTAATCATGACCTTTCCAAGCCAGGGAGGACACATTCTCACCATGGAGACATAGTCAGACCTCCCCTGCCCTGGCACCCCCACCCCAAGTCCCAGTTTTGGGCTGCCACATTTGACGACTAAGAAACAATGGTGGAGGCACCAAGGGCACTCAGCAGGTGCTCCAGCACCTGGCATTGCCACACGGCACCATGGCCATGATGTCCAGGCTGCTCCCTTGTCCCAAGCTGAGAGAGGGAACTGGGACCAGCATAGGCAGCCCTCCCTGCCTGCATTCCACAGCAGCAGGACTGACAGATGGGATGTCAGGAAGGCATAGTGCAGGCAGTCCGGTGTCCTCTGCCACAGGAGGAGGCCCAGCAGCAGCCCAAGGACCTGGCTTGATACTGGTTTTAACTCCCCACAGGTTCCCAGGAGGAGTGGGGATGCCACCTCCCTCCAGCTCTGCCCAGCTTAGCACAGCAGCTGGGACCTTTCCTTCCCTGCTTCTCCTGCAGCTTGCTCAAGCTGGGGACAGACCCCGTGTCCTGCTGAGCTGCCCAGCAGGGAGGAAGCCTGAGTGGCAGGGATGCAGAGCCCCTCGGCAGCTCTTGGGGTCAGTCGAGGGCCGTGGGGGCACCTCCCACCCACAGCCCACTCCCCACCATGGGGCAGGACAGCGCAATCAGCCAAAGGACAAGTCAGCAATGCACCAGCCACCAGTGAGGAAAAGCATCCACTTTATTACAGACCCCAAAGCGCCCGTGCCAGTGCCAGGAGGACCACATTTACACAGGATGTTTCCATTGTTCAGCAAGGGGAAGAGAAGAGGGGAACAAACCCAACCAACCCAACTCATGGCTCTTTGGTGCTAGAAAACGTAGTAATGTGGCAGAGAGAAGCTGTGGGTGAGAGGGGCACCAGCAGAGATGAGAGGGGACATCTCTGACATCCACCACCATCCCCCAGACACCTGCAAGGAATCTCCAACGTGCCTGGACACACATGAACAGCAAATGCATTTTGCTGTCCCCCCAGCCTGCACCTACCCTGCGCCACCACGCACCACAGAAATCCCCCCTCACCTCCCAGCACCCCCAAAAACGGTCAAACACCCTTTCTGCAAAGAGGGAGAGCAGGTCCTGGGGGGAATCAGCGACCAAAATCTCTTGGCTGGAGAGGAAGGAGGTGGGAAAGGCAACTGGTTCCCAGTAACTCAGACCCTGTGGGAGGTGAGACAGCAAGGTCCCTCTTCACTCCTCTCCTCTCTCAGCAGCGATGGGCTCCTTGGTCCACTTGTCTGTGGCCTCCTGGTTGCCCGCATAGCCCACATCAGGCAGCAGGCCCGGGGCTCCCTCCCCGTCCCCGGCAACCTCCAGGTCCAGCTCCTCGAAGGAGGAGCCGCTGGCTCCCGACTCGCTGTAGCTGTGCTCACTGCGGTTGTCCGGCTCCTCCCGGCCACGGCTGGCTGGGAAGGGCAGCAGGATGGAGGTGGCCACCGAGGTGTCTCTGCTGTCAGTTGTGGCCTCCATGCTGATGGAGCTTGTCTCACTCATGGTGTCGACCCCTGGGATGGAGAGAGAAGGGGAAGGAATGAATGCTGTGGGAAGGAGGCAATGGGAATGGGGTGCCACAGCCTTTGAAGCCAGCAGAAACCTCAGAGATATCAGGCCACAGTGGAGACCAGCTCCTACCTCTTGTCACCTCCCATGCCTTTGAGATGTGACCAGGCAAGAATGAGCTGAGCTCAAACTGTTCCCTGAAATCGGAAACCCCAAGTCAGCACAAACAACCACCAGCTTCCAGCCATACCCTGACCTCCTGGCCACACCCTGGCCCCACAGCTGCTCTCTGTGCACACCAAGGACCTGGCAAGCCCTTCCTTAGGGAGAACACATGCCTATGGCATCAGGAATGAGACAAAGAGCAGGAGGGACACTGCTGTGAGGGTGATGTGGAGCTGCAGCATTGTTTAAGCACCCAAGGAGATGATGACACAAGGGCAAACCCTCAGATGTGCTGCTGTCAGAGGCAGGTGTTCATGTCCAGCCTCATGCCAGGGCATACTGGTGCCTTCAGCACCCAACAGCCTGCTCCCACTCCCTCCATGGCTCTCCCACAGCCAGCAGCTCTGGCAGCAGTGTGAAGATAGGCAGGGCTGCAGCAGACAGGTCTCGGGGTGCCAGAGGATAGGGGGAGCCTTCCCAGCTCATCCTGTGCTTCTCCACATGACCTGGCTGCCAGCCACATGCCATCTCATGACCAGGCCCCCAGGGGCTGCCCCTGCCTGCCCAGGTGGACCCCTTGGCCCATTTCCCCCTCCCCAGATCCCTGCCTCATTAGCTTGATCACCAACACAATTAAGGAGTCGACAAGGAGAGGAACGTGTCAGATCGAGACCAGCAGCTCGGTGCTGTTGCTAGAGCAACCAGCCAGGAGACAAAACCCTCCTGTTAAATATTAATCATTCTTAATTATGACATCACAGATCCACATGGTTAATTATGACATCACAGATCCACATGGTTAATTATGATACGTCAGCAAACACTGGGCAGGCTTTTTCATCACGGCCCTCCCTGCTCCATCTTCTCCCTACCTGCTTTTTGTCAGTGGGAAGTGAGTGCCAGGCTCTGTAATTTCCCAGCACCTCCATCTGTGATGGGCTGGACACCCCTGCCAAGGATCATGCCCCATTCCAAGAAGGAAACCAGGAGGAGCCCCGCTCAGCAGCAGCACTTGTGGAGGACTGGGACTACCAACAGGACTGGGAAGTGGCAAATGGGAGCCTCTCTGCAGTCATCACCATCCTGGGTGGGAGAGGAGAGCCCTCTCCTCCACACTTGTGTCCTGCTGGTGCAGCTCCATCCTCAGCTGCTGGCATGGGGCTGCCTGGGGCTTCCACAGGCATTTCCAGCCTCCTACAGCTCCTGCAGCCAAGGTGCCCAAGGCTGGGCTGTTTGCTCTCCTCCAGCTGTGTGGCAGCCACTGATCTCATGAAGGAGACTCACCAATGAGGGAACTTTCCTTCAAAATATCCTTCAATCCTTTTTCTGTGCTGTTTTTCTTCCCAGCCTGGGCAGCTGCCAGCAGAACTGCTTGTAAATGGCAGTCCTCTGCCTCCTGAGCAGCATCATCCCACGGTCCTGCCGGCTGAGTGACGGCTGTTCCGAGAGGACCGAGCAGTGGTGGCAGGATGAGGGGTAACCAGAAAAGATCCACAGACACAGTGCACCCACTGCTTCATCCCACCTGGATGGCATATTGGCTTCATCCTGGAAAGGAACCTGAGCCTCCACCCTCTCACCTTGGCAATCCTTTTGGCAGCTGGCACAAGCTGAGCCCTTGGCTCCTCCCCAGGCGATGCCAGGTGACCCCTCCCATGGAAAGGAGGAAAGAACTACTGCCCACCAACATGCACCGCCTTTGCTGCAGCATCAGGGAGCACCTCGACATGGAAACTACATTTACTCTAAGTTAAAAAGGATGTTCTGCACGCAGTGAGGCGCTCGCTGAAGGGGACAGCAGCCACTGAGTGGGCGGCAAAAAGGTGGGAGATGCTGTCCCACCTGACAGGACCTCAGCAGGGCAGTGGGTCAGCAGGGAGCCTCTGGGAAGATGGAAAGATGTGGGGGATGAAGGGGAGTGTGCAGACCCTGAGCCTTGAAGACAGCTTAGGGTTTGCAAGGTCTTTAGTAGTGATCTCAAAAGAAGAAATAATCTGATTTGGCCAAATTGGTGGCCTGAGGTGACATGGACACATTCCCACCATGGCTTCATGACAGCTCATGTCACTCATAGTCATCTTGCATCCCTCTAAGACCTGAGGGGACAGGAGTGACACCAACCCCCAGGCAGTGCCCTTCCTGCTCAGCACCTCTCCCTGGCACCTCAGGGAATGTTTTGGGTCAGAAGCTGCCATGTAACCCCATGACACAAAGCAAAGAAGCTCCTGAGGAGAGGAGCTACAGCTCAGGAAGAAGATGGGGATGGAGCTATTACACTGCTCCAAGCCACCACCATGGGAAAGCACTGCTGTCCTCACTCTCATAGCCACCTTCCTCTCCCTCGCTCCAAGGGCGACAATAAATCGAGTCCTGTTTCCCTTCAGCCAGGCACTTTGTCACTGCTGTGTCACTTCTGATCATGTTCGAGCAGCCTCAGCTGGCAAATTTGCCCATTTCAGCAGCCTCGCTCTGCTCCGCACAGGAAACGGCTGGCTCTGGCATGGCCACTCAGCCTGGCCAGGACAAATGTCTGGGGTGAGCAGGGCAACAGAGCTGCTGCAGCCAGGGACCATGTGGGGTGACCTCTGACAGGGAATGTGGCAGAAACACCCAGCTGTCCTAACACAGCCCAGGGAGGCCAGGAAGGCAGTGCAAGGGGCTCTGAGAGGGTGACCAAAGCCCTGTGGGAGGGTAAGCAGGGATTCAGCCCTCATCTCACAGGCACAGACTTTCAGCAGCTGTTACACCCACCTGTCCATCCTTCCCCACACACCTTGTTTGGTCCTCCCATGAACCACTGCCCATTCCTTGCATCCTTCCCAAGGCTGGTCCTTACACCAGGAACCAGTCCAACGCTCTGGTCCAGCATGGCTTTTCCTTCTAGCACATTGCGAGGTAGCAGCCATCCTGTTGAAACTCCCCCTTGACCTTGCTTGGCATAGCCATCCCACTGCACTTTCACTCAGTAGGAACATGGAACCCAGTAATTTTCATTTGGGAAACAGAGGCACAGCCTGGGCTGAAGCCATGATAGGGTGTTGAGCAATCCCCCAAAAGTCAGGGCCACTTAGGAAGAAGGAATATCAAGCAGCCAACTCCGAGACCAGCCAGGGATGGGTGCAATGGGAAACAATCACCCCACACTACCAATGAGGTGGGGAGGCTGGCTCCCCAGACAGTTCAGCCCTGTGCCATACCAGGTACTGGCATTCCCAAATCCAGAATGAGGGCAGGCTCTCCTCCTGCATCACCCCCGTGCCACACTGACGCCTGAGCAGTGCTCCTCTCCTGGTGCTCCTGGGCCCCTTCCTTCCCCTAGTTCCATCAAATATTCATCACCTCTAAATACAGCATGCTGCCAGGGGGCACAGCTCCTCTGTGATTGCTGAAGCTCACACACAAGCCACCAGGAGAGGGGCCAGTGCCCTTCCTAGGATGTAGAGGCAGGCAGGAACAGGCAGGGCTCTTCAGAGGATGGAAGCAAGCAAGGATGAGGCAGAACACATCAGGAAAGTTTCTCCTCTGTAGTACTGGGGTTCAGCGTGTGATGCCATCAGTTGTACCTGAAGGCTGTGGGACAGACTCCACTCCAAGAAAATGAGCACCTGAGATTCTGGGCAGAGCCATGTGCTCAGGAACCATCTGTGTTCATGCCAGCAAGCCCGTGTGGAGAGGCTGCTTTTGTTTGCTTTCACCTTCCATGCGCAGCAGCGGGGTCACGCTGCAGAGACGCTGCTGGGAGGGAGCCGGGAGCGAGGACCCGCTGAGCGCAGTGCTGATGCCAAAGCCCCAGAAAACAATTAAGTACAAAACAACTAATAGTGATTGACACTGGCCCCCTGGAGACCCATCAGACGCCTTCCTAAAATGCTTCCTGTCTTTCCAATGACCCTGACGATGGCAAAGAACAGATGGAATTGGTGCAGAGGCAACCACAGCCCTCGGCCCCTTCCCTGTGTGCTGAGTGTGTTCGTCCTCAGCAGAGTTGCCAGCACCCTGCTCTGTGCAGAGCAGCAGCAGAAAGCAGAGACCCTGGACCATGTCCTATAGCCTTTGTGGCCTCTGGCTTCGCTTGCAGCCGCAGGCACACAGCACTTGCCAGGGTGAGCTCAGGAGCAAGGACAGCAGATGACAATGTAAATGGAGAGATGTGCTCCAAGGTCAGGAGGCTCAAGAAAACACATCCAAGCTTTTCTTACACTTTCAAGTCGCTTGGTACCGTCTGGCACCAGCCACAATGACAGGTGAGGAGAAATGGCAACACCTTCCACTTGGAACTTCTCAAGTCTTTAATTCAAGGAAAGCATAATCCAGCTGCTGGTGGGGAGTTTCATGAGCTGTGACCGACCAGCGCTGTGTTCACACAGAGTGTTACTCAACATGATATCCGCTCTGAAACTGCACTCAATGCTCTTAGCTCAGTATTTTGGGAGGTGGAAAGCAGGGGCTTCTTCTGCTGCCAGTTCAGGACTGACAGCCCAAAGCTTCTGTGCACAGAGCAGCCTCAGCTGCCTTTGGGAGAGGAAATGGGGCCCAGCACCCTCCCAGTCTCCACTCACCCACCGAGGCAACAGGGTATCAAAGTCCTTCACCTGGATTTGAGCAGCTCAGGTACAGCCAGAGGAGCTGACAGCCATCATCACGGACCACCACCCTCCCCCACTCTCCCAGGAGCACTGTCTGAGACTCCAGCAGGGCAGGACCACTTGAAACATCCCCTCAAAGCTGAGGAAGATCAAGAAATAACCCAAATCCAAGCAACTGGGGTTGAGGGGGGATTGCACTGACAGGCCGATGGGGACATAGCTGTTCCCACTCTCCCAATGGCAGAGGAAAGCTTGAAAACTGTCACAGATATCCCAGGATCTGCTGGGTCATCAAGATCTCATGTCCATCATGCCCATTGAAGGGGCTGTGACTGGAGCTTGCTTCTAGAGGGACTGCCCAGGGAAGAAGGATAAAAAGGACGGGAAAAGAGGTTTCACTTTCTCCAACTCAGAGGTGGTTGCACAGATCCCAGCTCATAAAATCGCTGGGAAGGTTCCATATGGTGTCATCTTCTTGGGACACACAAAGCCCTCAGGCAAGACCTGCACAAGCCACCCAGAGACTTGCCACATCCTCAGCCCTCCCCAACAGCCAGAGCAAGGATGTGACATCCCATCAGATGTGGTTCTGACACTGTGCCCAGCAGTGACAATCCAAGTGCAAAATCCAAGCCCAACTCTTTAGTCTCACAGGCAGGACCAACTTCACAGTTATTATTATTTTAAGTTGGTTTTGTGCAGACTCAGCAGATGGCACTGCATCAGACTGCACTGACAAAAGCTCATCTACGTGCCTGGAAGGGGAGGGGTGGTGGAGGAGCTGGCCCAGAGCTGCTGCTGGGCAGCCCAGCCCCGAGGGGGAGAAAGTCCAATGTCATTTGCTTTCTAAAACTGGGAAGACCTTCCTAGTCCTTCTTCCAGCCGGGCAGGGGACTCCCCCACTGTGGGCATGCATGCTGGCAGTGGCATCCCAAGGAAAGCACCCAGACAGCCGGGGCACAGGGCAGTGGCTGCTCTGAGCATCCCTGGCTGTGCTGCGGGATCGTGCACCCCCTGAGCGGGGCAGAAAGGAGCACACGCAGCTACTGAAGGCAGCACCCTCAAGCTGCTTTTGCTCCCATGGATCCTGCCATCCCTCTCCAAAACCAAGGGGTGACCACAGCAAGATGTCAGAGCAAGTGGGCTTTGGGGCACCTCTGGCCAAGCCGGGCTGGTACCCCCAGCAGCTGCCCTGGCACAAGGCAGACAAAGAGGAGAAGAGCTGAGCGAGCACTGTGCAAACACGGGACCTGGACGTGCTGGGAAACAGCTCCAATTAGAGTCTTCATTGCAGTGCTAAATGGACAGAGCTCCCAGAAAGCAATTCCCAGGCTTGCTTTTATGCGATTAAGAATTAAAGCGACCCAAACCTGAAGATGTGTTAAAGCAAATGACCCGACTGCCCGGGAGGCGAGCACAGCCCTCATGGTTTTTTCATGCCCATTACACAAGCGTGGGCGATCCGTGGGGCAGGGAGAGACGGTTGCCCTTCCCAGCAGCCGGCTCAGATGTGCTGTCCAGTGCCCAGGAATGCTTGGATAGCTGGCTCCTACATCTCACAGGCACGAGAGCATGTGGGCTGCTGAAGGCAACTAGCATTTTGGGTTACTATAGCACTGCTGTTCTGCGCCTACAGCCATTGTGGTCCCTTCCTGTATGAATACATCCAGGCTCCAACAAATCTTGCTGAGCAGATGCTCTCAGGCAACTCCACCACCAGCTACAGCAACCTGGTATTTAAGCTCTTTGCAATCTCAATATGTAGCAGATGAAGATGAGATCAAGAAAGATGTATATGACAAAGAGAAAAACAAGCCCAGCTGCAACTAAAAGCTGTGAGATCCAGCTCTGCACTGACAACAGTGGGCCAGTGGCTCAGTGGCAGCCTGGCCCTTGTCCCAAAACTGCAAGGGCTCCTGGGAGCTCCCCGAGGCATGGCATGAAATCTCAGGGACATGATCCTTGGGGAGCAGCCCGGAGTGAAGGGGAGAAGTGTGCTGAGACTCAGAGTTTGGGCACCAAGTGGGCACAGGTCATTCCCTCTCTGTCTGTTCAGGCAGCAGGACTGGGGACACCGGGACCCCCCCTCTGTGAGGGTTGATGCTGATCAATGATGGAGCCCGTCCGCAAGCCACGGATACCTGTGATGTCTGTCTGGGCATCCTCAGCCACAGCTGCAGCAGCCCTGCTCTTCCTCTCCAGTTCTTTCATTTCAGGCACATAGAAGTCCCCTTGGCGGGCAAGGGGACACACGAAGTAGATGCGGTCCTGCTTGTAGATCTCGATCCGGGGGTGGGCACACAGCTTCCTCTCCTGGAAGACACAAAGTAGCCATGGGCAGGGATGTGCCCTTGCCCCCCACCCTCAGCAGGCCCCCACCACATTGACCTGCCTGCCTGGCTGACTCAGACAGGCCCTTTTTGCCCACAGACATGGAGGCCTAGTGAGGAGCAGAGGGTGCCATTCCAAAACCACGGTGCTGCTTTCCCTCTCACAGCAGCTCCATATACCAGGGCAGGCAGGTTTGGCCCTGGGGTGAAGCAGCCAGCTGGGCTCCAGGAGGAGATGCTGAAGACCCCCAGCTCAGCCTTAGTTTTGATGTGCTCATTTTGGGCTGGAGCAAGGGGTTTTGGGGAGCCAAGCAGCTGCTTCACACAGACCTGACAGATCTCCAGTTGCTCCCAGCAGCACAGCCCCACGAGCAGCACAGTCCCATGAGCAGCACAGCCCCATGAACAGGCGTAGCACTTCTCTGCTAATTAATATAATCCAGAGCCAACAGCTCAAGCAGCTCCTTTCACAACAGCGAGGGCAGGGGGAGTGGGAGATGAATCCCTGGCATTTCAGACAAGTCCCCCTCCTCCTTTTCCTCACCCCACCTCCCCCTGGCAGTGCTCTTCAAGACCTCAGACCTCCAGCCTGTCAGGGACCCATGACAGGGGCATGTCCCCCGGGCCGTGCAGCCCACGGGGAGCCAGGGCTGTGGGGACTCTCGGGGTGCTGAGGCCAGGCCGAGGAGCAGCTGGACCCCTCCTGCCACCCCCTCCTCACCCGCCCGCCCGCCAGCTGCTCGCTGGCAGAGGGGGCGGCTGATTACAAGCCGGGTGAGAAAGGAGAGTGTCTCTTCAGAGGGTTTTCTTTTTCTTTCTTTCCCCTTTTCAAATCACTGACAGCTTTTATTTAACCCTGCAAGCACCTTGATTATCATCCTACTCCTCCTCCTCCCAGCCCCAGCTATTCTCTTCCTCCCTCTTGCCTTGATTATCCTCCTCTTCTTCCCTGACCCAATGATCTTCCTCCCTGCCTCAACTATTCTCCTCTGTCATGGTGTGCTGGTGGGGCTTGTTCACACATCCTCCAGCAGGGTCCCCATCCCTCTGGGGTTCTCTCTAGCCAGAGCTGGCCCCACACCAAGAATGAGCTCTACGGACACATCAATCATGACCTTACAAAAACCTGACTCCCTTCAGCCCTGGGGATGGACCAATCTGATTTAAGAATAATTTATTTCCCAGACAAACGCTGGCACCAGGCAGGATCCACAATAAACATGAGCCAACACTGACCCTCTCCCTGGTGCTGGCAGTTGGACCACCTGGAGAGCCGCCTCCATGCTGCCAGGATACTGCACAAGAAATACAGGCAGAAATCCCACACGAGCAGTTTTTGGGCCCATTTCCCCAGGAAAACTTGCAGGATCTGGCAATGCAAAGACCCAGTTTACTCAGAAACACCGACAGCAGCAGAAACATGACCCTAGCAGAAGCTTCACCTGTCCCATCCCAATGCCTTCCAGCCTGAATTTCAGCAGTCCCCCCTCCAGCCGAGGAGGAACCACATTCCCTATCCCAGTGCCGCAGGGACATGCAGGGACGCAGGCGGGCTTCCGAGGCGCTTGGAGTTTGGAATTCCCACTTGCAGGCAGGTGAAACATTGAGGCCTGCAGATCAAAACTGTATTAAATAAAAACAAGCTGGGTTGTTTTTAGCAGCAGAGCAGAGGCGGCTCCTATCACTCCTGCTTTTTCAGCAACAACGCACACAAGAGCCCTCCCCGCCGCTCTGCCCCTTGCTCTACCAACCACGAGCCCATCCGCCAACCTCCAGCTCAGCTCCTTATTTTAGGTTACTGCAACACACACCAGAGATGGGTATCTCCAGGATTTGCAGGGTTTTTATGCATAAATCCAGCTGGCCCTCCACCACTTCATGCAGACAAGGACAACTCAAAGGATCTCAGAGCAAAGAGACCTTCTCTAGCTTCATGTGAGGTCTCCAACCAGTCTAAAATCTCAGGGCTCCAGTCTGGCCTCCAAGACATTCCAAGCTGAATTTCCAAAGCCCATCCTAAGGTTCCAAAAGAATGGATTTGGGACATACCCTCTCCCTGCAATCTACTCTAGGCTGCTACAACTTCCAATTGCACAGACATAGAAGTGGCATCCCCAAAACACAAACAACACCCCCTCCACCCACACAAAATGTGTGTGGCTTTTCAAGGAATAAAAATGCCCACCTGAATGAAGAGCAGGACTGGCTCTTGAGCCAAATGCTGCTTCACACTCAAGATTATCCTATAAGAGAGACAAGGATGCTCCACCCTGCCAGGGTGGGAAGCAGCTCTGCGTTCCTGAAGCCAGAAGAGCTCAGGTGTCCAGCAGCCAAAGCCCATGGTCAGTGGGACCATGCTGAAGTGGCTGGACACTCACTGTCAATACCCACGCCTGCCTCATTTGGGATAGTTACAATACTTGATTTCTTCCCAATTCATCCAGGGTTTTTCCCAAAATGAAACTGAAGGAAACCAGAGCCTGGGGGTGCTAATTTATGTCTGCACAAATTAAGCTGGAAGCCAGGCTAGTGAGCTGGCCTCTGCTTCTGCACTTCTTCCCAAAGAAACCCAGCCTCTGGCAGGGCTGCTGCAGAGCTCAGCACTGGCAGGTGGGCTCAGGAGAGGACAACGTCCCCAGGAAGGAGCAGGGAGGTAGCAGCTGGGAATGCTGGCCTGTCCAGCCTGGGACAAAGGGATGAGGTTACAAAACTTGAGAAACGGGCTGAGGCAATGAGGTGGAGGGCCATGACAACAGAAATGGATAAGGGGATCATCCAAAGGGGCTGCGAGATCAGCCTTGTGATCATACCAAAGGAGATTAGGAAGCAGGCAGAGGCCAGGCAAGAATAGTGCAGCAAAGTGCACAAGAGGCTGGTGACACAGTGAGTTTGGGATTATCCCCGTGGAGAGAAACACTACAATGAAAAGAAATGACCCAGAGAGACTGGAGAGCAGAGTCCAAAGGCAAAGGTGTGGGAAGACAGTGAATTAGCAAAGGCTCAACAACATGGCAAAACAACAGAGAGGCTCAACAGGCAGTGCTGCACTGCCACTGAGGAGGGAGCCCCTGGCTGGCTCTGCCGCCAAGCCAACAGATGGAGCAGCAAGGGGAACGTGGAGTTTGCAAGGCAGAGCCCTCCAGTCAAATCCAATGCAGTCTCACACGGGCGGAGGAGCTCAGCAAGAGGTGAACAGTGGGACACTGTCAGTGTCAGGCTGCTGGCTGTGACAACAGGACCAGTAAGTGGGGCAGGGAAGGGGACTTGTCCCTTTGCAAGGTCATGCAGTGCCACCTCCCTCCTTAGCCTCCGCCAGGAGCTCTCCCTTCCTGTGGCCAGCAAAGACAGAGGCAGCAGCCCAGGGGGCAGGGCTGATTTCTATCCAGGACCCTCCTCTGGAGACCTGAAACAGGGGATTCATTGCACATAATCCACATAGCCCGTCTACACACACAAATGCATTCAGAAACCACAAAGTTCAGTCCTGACAGGAACAGCAGCTCCAGCACACTCCTGCTACATCAGACCCACCGCTTCTCATGAAGCCAAGTCCTTCTCAGCCCATCTGGGGAGTGTGGTGGGTTGCTTCCCACCTTCTCAGGGAGCAAGGCGTTATGTAAGGGAAGACTCTTGCACTCCTCTTTCCCAGATGGAACAGCACCTCACCCAGTCTTTAACCTCAGGTTCCCAATCACCTACCAGCATGTACTGACTGTAGGATTTCCTCCAGGTTGCTCTCATCTCTCTAGGAAAGAAGCATCCCCTAGCCTCATGCTTCAGAAAGGACAACAGGATTATGCAACAACCAGCATTTTGGGAGATCTCCCCAGCAGCAGGAGGTGCCACCTATTTGTCAGCACAAATTTTCCTCCCCCTATTTGTCCATAAGGTCACTATGTCTGCCCACGGTATGGTTTGGGCACAGCCTTCCAGGAGGAAGATGCCCCCCTTCCCTGGGTGAGCACAAGAGCAGTCCCAGGGCTACAGAGGACATGACAAGGTGTCTGAAACATGACCTGCAGTCATTAAGATCCCAGCAGAATTGTGCAAAGGCAGAAGGAGGTGGCAGGGTGCTCAAGTCACACATGGCCCTCAGCACCTGCTGGGAAGCAGAAAGTGAGCTGGGGCACTGTGGGGACTGGCTTTGTCACACTGTCAGGTTCATCTGCTCAGGAATTCAAATGTCACCAACTGGATCTGCTTCATCTCCCACTGCTGCAAGAATTCATCTTGTTAGGAGACCACAACTGAGCCTTGTGAATGCTCTCTGGATCCTTGCCATGCAGGGGCATGCTGGCAATCAGGCTCCAGCTGAATCCAGAACACCTCCAGTGTTGCCAGGAAGGCATTGAGGAGGCAGCTGCTGTCCTCACCCCACTTCACCCCACAAGCTCCCTGTCACCCATGACTCTTACTGTAACCTCCAAGCATGGCTCACAAGGTGATGGTTAAGCCACACCAGCCTGCTGAGTGCCTATTTTAGGACTGATGCTGTAGGAGTGGCTGGGAAGAGGTTTTTCATGCCACCACCAAGCTTCCAGCTGGAGGCAGAGCGGGAAGCTGAGCTCTTCATGCTGCCCAGCAGCTCCTGGCTCCACTGCAGAGATGTCCACTTCATGCTCCAGCCACCTGTGTGCCCTAGGAACACAGCCATTGCTTGTGCCTGTCACCCGTCCCTGCCAGAGCACCTTCTGCCTTCAACACACAAAAACCATTCCTGTAAATCTCATCCAGGACTGGAAAAGCCATGGGGAGCAAGCAACTGGTCACTTGGCAGATGCAAACTCTCCTCCCTCAGGAGAACCAGGCAGCCCTGAGTTGCCCTCCCGGCCACTAGACAAGGATGAACCCTCCAGGGATCTGCCACTGAGCACTGCTGAAAAGCTGGGAGAGGCTGGAGCCGCTGGGAAAGCTGACAGTGCAGGGTCCAGCCTGAGCATTGACTGCTCTCCACACAGTGCCAGTTGAGAGAACAACTTCCCAGAGGGGCCAATGGACACATGGGCCAAGACTGGCCAGCAGGGCCCAGACTCAGGAAGCTGTGGGCTGTTAACAGGGATCGTAGCGACATCAGTTTGGCACAATGTCCCTGGAGCTGCTGCTCACCCCTGCTCCTACAGGATGTGCTGCTGCCATTGCAGGGAAGCATAAGGGTCTTGGGCACATGGAGCTGCCTCCATCCACATCCTGCTGTAACACTGGGGTGGTGCCAACCACATGAGGAGTTTTTCCATAGACACTTGGGGCTAATCCCTTCCATTTATTATGCTGCCACACCTGAAGAAAGAATAGATGGAGGGTGTGAACACACAGGGGGCTTGTGACCATCGTTGGGGATTGCTGCCCATCGTTAGGAGGGCTCACCAGCATCCCCCCAGCCAGCCAGGGCATCACCACAGCCTCACTGCCACAAGCCTCCCCTTGCCTGCGCTGCCGGCACTGGGGCTGCTCTGGGTAGTGCCAGCAAGTCAGGTGGCACCTGGCACAGTGCAGGGAGACCCCTGGGAGACCAACCAGCCCTGTCCCCACGTGCCAGCAACTCCTGCCTGCCCAGACAACACAACTCCTCCACATCCTCCTTCCAGCTGGAGGCATCCATTCTCTCCATCTCTCAATGATGGGGTCGGACGCTTCAGTCCCAGAGATTTTAAAGGAACAACAAAACTGCGTGGAGCTGAACAGCCCTAAATCAGTTGCTAAAATTAAAATCTGAAACTGAGCCACCAGCTAGGACTGGGGGGAGTGTGCTGTGTGCCACATCCTCCTCGCTTCCTCACACGCTCCACGCTCGGTGTGTCATCCCCGCTTATCTTAGAAACACGGCGCTAGGTAGTCCTGAGAGGCTTTGCAATTCAGTTTGCACAGCACTCAGCGCCCTTCGGCGTTCTCCCAGTTCAACCAGGAGACAGACTCCCTGCTGGGCCAACCCTCTGTCCCAGGCCCAGAATGGGAACATCCCTGTTTCCATTCCTCTTTGCTCAGACAGCAGCTTGAGGTTAAACCCCGCTTCAAATCACCCACCTGATCTGATGAAAGCAAAAAAATAGAGGCACACCTTCCTCCTGGGCCCAAGCATCTCCCAGGCTGCACTGCTTGGACAGCAGCCTGAGGAGGATGTTTCCCCTCTGCTCTGCTCTTGTAAGACCCCACCTGGAATACAGCCTCCAGCTCTGGGGTCCCCAGCATGAGACAGTTGTGGACATGCCAGAGCAGGTCCAGAGAAGGCCACAGAAACAGTCCAAGGGCTGGAACAACTCTGCTATGGAGAGAGACTAAGAGAGTTCGGGTTGTTCAGCCTGGAGAAGAGAAGGCTTTGAGGAGCCCTAAACTGTGTTTGTAAGAGATGGAGATTTTTTACCAGGGCTTGTAGTGACAGGGCAAGGGGCAGTGGTTTTAAAGCAAAAGCCAGCAGGTTAGACTGGACATAAGGAACACATGCCTTGTGCTGAAGGTCATTAGGTGCTGGAACAGGTTGCCCAGAGAGCTGTGGATGTCCCATCCCTGGACATAGCCAGGTGTTCAAGGCCAGTCTAGATGGGGCTTTAACCAATCTGCTCTAGTGAAAGATGACCCTGCCCACAGCAGGGGGGCTGGACTGGATGACCCTTTAAGGTCCCTTCCAAACCCAACCCTGATGCTGGTCCTCTCTGCTGAGCCACAGCCTAACAATGGGAGACTGGGATGAAGCCTGGGTGCGCGGGGCTGTTCAATGAGGGGCAGAAGTCAGCCAGAGGCTGGGGAAGATCCATCGGCCCAAGAGACAGCTGGGCAGAAGGGAAGGCAAATTGCTGGAGGGAGAGGCAGGCAGACATGTTTTACACCAGTAATACCTCAAGCATCAAGGAAACCCCAACATCTCAGCCTGCAGCTCCAGCAGGGAGCACATGGAGCCAGGCAGGCCCTGCCTCCCAGGGTGATGGGACACACTCCAGCACACGGCACAGCCGCCAGCACCAGGCTGCCAAGGGCTGCAGAACAGCTGCTGCTTCCCAGCCTGGAGAAACTCACATTTCAGAGGTGCAGAGACTGCTCCCTCGCACGTGCACTTTACTTTCAAATCCTCTGGGCTGTGAGGTGTTTCAGAAACAGAAGGTGATATTATTGCAATCAAGAAAAGGCTGTTTCCGTCAGCCAGCAGGAAAAACGAGCGGCACCACCAGCACTACAGCAGCAGCAAATGGTCTCGCCAAAGGATAACAAATCCTCCAGGTAGCAGATACAGAGCCTGGCAATTAGCACCTCCCACGCCATCAGTATCCCTGCCTGCCCCCAGCACACTTCCCCCTCCTCACGGCAGGCTCCCGTCCTGCCTGCAACCAGGACACACCACCCTGCTGACAGGCAGTGGCATGGCTTCAGGACAGGCAGGAGGAAATCAGCCCCCGAGGTCCTCCCCGCAGCAGTGAGAGGGAGTGGGAGTGCGTTTGGACCGTGGGAGCTGTGAAACACCGGGCTCGATAGCTGGGAGAGTTTTTCATTTTCACCTCAGTGAAGGCAGCCCGCCATGCAATTTACACCTTGCCCGCCTGCACTCCCCGGGACCGAGCCACCCAGCTGCTCCCATGGCTCCACCAGGGCAGGAGCTGCAGAGTGGCAGCTGCCAGGCTGGACAAACTGAGAGCTAAAGGAATGAGCCCTGGGGGTTTGGTGGGTTCAGGAGACCCCAGCGCCCTGAGAGGGCTAGCAGGGACCAGGCACAGGTTCCCAGGTCATGACTGGCAGCTGCTGGCAGAGTCATGAACACTTTTCTCCTCCCTGGGATGGAGATTCTATCGTGGGAATAAACTCCAGCCCTCCCTCTCTACAGGCCATGGCACACTCTGCACCTTCTCCTCTTCCAACACCCGCTTGAGCTGCTAGAGAAATCCTCCAGCACACAAAGGAGCGTCCATCATCTTCAGAGATGAGCCAGGTAGCAAGTCCCAGTGAGATAAAACCTTTCAGAAAGTAGCCATGGGCAGTCAGAGGGGTAGGACAAGCCTTGGACAAAACTTCCAGCCCAGACATGCCCAGGTACATTAGTCCAAGTGCTTCCAGGGATGTATCATACTGCTCCCAACTACAGGAATGTCACCTGCAGAATAAAGAGCAGATGGTGCTAACAAACACAATTCATGGGGCTTGGGTCCCCCCTGGTGTTATGGTTATTTGGTAGTAATTAGTCCTGGAGCAGAGAGTTTCAGAAGTAAAGGAAACTTTTGCATTAAAAAGGATTAATTTTCCTAAAGACTCCGTGCTTTCCACTTTCCCAAGTTCTGCCTTGCTCCTGTACCCACCATGGATAAAATGCCAGCTGGGGAGATGGTACTCACCAGCTTCCCAGAGCTCCACTGTATGTTCTCACACTCTTCCTCCTACCCGACCCCACCATATCCCATTTTCTTCTCCTCCTTCCCCATCACAGCCACACATGAGCTCTCTGAAGGGGACTTTGGTTTTAATCATTCTGAAAGCTCCAACACCAGATTTTCATCATAAAACAAGAAATCTGTGTAAATCCACATAATCTCTCCTCTCCTGAGGAACCAGTCCTGGGTTCCTGTCCCAGTTCCTAGGAACTCTATCAGTATGGGAGCATGTGGGTCAACAGCTGCACACAAAAGGAGGCAGATGAGACAGTGGGAGAGGAGGACCACAGCTGGAGAGGGCTGCCTCTGCTTCAGAGAGCAGCTCTCCAGGGACCAACGCTCTCCTCCCAGCCCTCACAGGATGCTTCTTCAGCATTAATCACAATGCTGAAGGGGTTGATGCAATGATCTCTGCCATCACGGATGACTGGAGCAATGCTAAATCGCTTTGCCTGCTCTGTTGCCTTGGCAAGGCTGCCAGGAGCAGCAGCTGTGGCAATTTCTCTGTCTCCTGTCAAGGCAGGGCCTTTCGGAAATGGGATCATCATCTAAGATCGTCTCCTGTTGTCCAGCCTCAGCCAGGCAGCCCACTGCACTGCAGCCTCCCACCCTGCATGGGACACCACACAGGTAAAAAGTGTCTCTTTAAAACTTGTGTCTTTGTCATGTTGCTCACAGGGAGAGTCCTAACCTAGAGTGACCTGCTCCACCCTGCCACAAGACTCTTGTGGTGACAGATCTTCCATGGACAACTTGGAGAGTTCCTCATCCAGGTGGACATTCCCAGCCCACTTTGATAGCTTTCTCTCCTGGGCCACCATTTACCTGAGTACTTGCCCTTCTGCAACAGGAATGTCCAGACAAGCTGGAGGCTTGTGGTTCACAGCCTTCTCACAAACACCCTCACCTGCAATGAGTCCTGTCACGAAATCCTCTTGCAGCAAAGCCAAAGCAACAGCAAGGGAGCAGGAGCACCAGTACCTGTGCCCACAGCACATGGGGGCTCTCAGGCTCCTGAAACAAGGTCTCAGCTGCCCCTTCCAAGTCTCAACCTTTCCTCTTACTCTTTGGATTGAAGGCATTTCTAGCTGTTCTTCCACAGGCTGTCAGCCACCAGGACAAGCTCAAGACGTTAATGGCCCCAGGAGGAAAATAGAGGAGTGGAATAAATACCCTTGCCGTCCCTTCCTACCTCCTTGAACAACCTTGTCTTTCTGCAACGCCCCCAGCTCCCAGGCTTCATGGAATATATTTCACGATGAGCTAAGCTCAGCCTCACACCATCCCTTCACAGCTGAGAAAGCCAAAAAGGGAAGCTGAAGAACCTAACCTCGCTGAACTTGCACAGATAAAGCCACCAGCAGCCAGGGCAGAGCCACGATGCAACTGCCTGATTCCCAGACAAAATAGTCCTTCCCTCCCCACCCACGGGGACTTACTGTCAGGCTTATTGGCCTCATTTGGAAGGCAAGGAAGATCCAAAGAGGAAGAGATCAAGTGGGTTTCAGCCTGGTTTGCTGAGGAGGAATAGGCATCAAGATGATAACGACATCCCTAAGCACATCTCAAGTACAACACGTTGGCAAATCTGATGTCAGAAAGCAAGTTTTCAGGACAGGAGGATCTTCAAAGCCATCAGCTAAGTGCAGCCAACAGTGGAAAAAGATTTTTTGAGCTCCTGCAGAGGGAAACCCTGCGCTCACAGCTTGACTTGGGTGAAGGGATCCCAACTGGGCTCTCTGCTCTAGGGCAGGCACCCCTGTGCCACTGGTCACCTTTGGTTCACTGCTCCTCCTTCCATTGCCCCAGAAACAGAAATCCCCATGTTTTAAAAGCAAGCCAGGGGCCAGGACAAGTTCCTGCCTGAATGTTTATAAATGAACAAGAGGCATTTCCCCACAGGCTTCCAGCAAAGCCACCTTCAAACCCCCCACATCCAAGAACTTGCACCTCTCCTCCCCGAAAAGCTGGCAAAGGGCAAAGAGACAGCAACTGTGGCGGGCTCCTTTGTGATGACAATTCCCCCCAGTGAGCTCGGCTAATGAAGCCCCCAGAGCCCGCAGCCACCGCAGCCGCCGGCGGTAACGACTCGCCCGAGGAAATCCCCAGCCACACGAACAGCGCTGGCGGGCACAGAGCGCACGGCACAGCCGGGCAGGCTGCCTGCAATGCGGGAGGAGCTGGGAACGCAGGGGAGGCGGGCAGGGGGTAAGGGAGGTGAACCAGCGGCACCAGGCAGATTCCCCAGGGCCAGCTCCAGGTGTCCTCGGGCCGGGACACGCCATTCCGGCAGCCGCACGTGCTGGCCGACTTCTCCATCGGCCCTGCTGAGAGCGGGCACGGCGAGGCGAGGCGAGGCTGCCTTTCCTCTGCAGCTCTCACCTCCTCCTCCTCCTCCCCGGCCCACAGGGAGCCGGTGCTGGTCCCAGGGGGCTCATTACCCTGGTCTGGAGAGCAGAGTGCCCGCTGAGCAGCCGCCGCGGTGTGCCGGGCGGGCAGGGAGCCAGTGGCTGGCGCTGCCAGCAGGGACACAGGCTGAATGCCTCCAAAGCCGGGCTCTTCTGCCGGCAACCGAGGCAGCAGGGGAGGGGAGCAGCTGCTTTCAGCAACCTTTGCAGTCTGGCAAGTGCTCCTCTGCCAGCACAGGATCGTGAGTTTGACTGTGCAGATCAATCAGGAGGAGAAATCAAAGCAGTTAGGCAAGGACAGAGCCCAGCCTGACTCTGCCCTTCCACAAGGATCCCGTATGTTCCCAGATGTGCTCCATGAGCTGGTAATGCTCTGGAGATGAATCACACCACTCAGCTTTCCAGATCTTTCCCTCATAGGGAGCGAACCCCCCACCTGCACCACTGCTCTGCCCTCCCAGGTACCCCGAGCCATACACAGCCCTGTGTAACACCATTGATGGCAGCACATCAGCCAAAGCTGCAGCCACCAGAGCTGCCCCAGATCCTCATTAGTGCCCTGAGACCTGGAGGACATACCTTCTCTTCCCAGTGCTGATGTCCCCCCTCAAACTCTGGGTACCTGGAGCACAGGGAGGACTTTGGGGAAGCATATCTACACCTCTGGCCCCTTCCCCAAGCAGCCGCAGCTTGTCATGGGCAGGAAGTGTACTCTGCCTGCTGCAGCTCTGTCCCAGAAGGCTGCTGGGTCTTGGACAGCAAGAGGGGAGGGGTGTGGACAGTGGTCCTGCCCCCAGGGCACAATAGAAAGCCAGAGCTGAGCCAATGCTATGGGTCCCAAAGTAACTCCCACCAGGAGACACAGCTTTGCAGGGGAACTGGTGGGAGATGCAAGCAGTGGCTTCTTGGGGTGGCAGGACCTGGGCGGGACAAGTGAACCTGGCACCTAGAAACGCATGTGAGAGAGGAGGAGGAAGATGCAAGAACAGAGAGGAGTTGATGGCCTTGCTCCTTCACTGCGAGCCCACAACATCTGGCAGCTCCTGCAGCCACAGCAGCCCCTTCTGCTTTGCTCACTCCTAAACTGCTCGGCAGAGAAGTACCTGAGCACGTCTTTCTCCACACTGACCTCTTGATAAGCTTTTGCCAACTCACGGTCTGGTTACTGAATCACAGGGAGGACCTTACCCCAAGCTGTGAATCTGCACAGCGTGAAGAGGAGAGCAGCTGGCCCCAGCAGATGATAGATATCTACCTTCCTGCATGTCAAGGACCTGCCATCAGCTCCAGGCTGAAAAAAACCCCAGAGTAAATGACAGTAGCTGTCCATCCAGTAGCAGGGAAAAAGTGCAGGTGTCCACAATGGGAATGGGGCCATGGTTTCCCTCCCTGCAGCCTTCCCAGAGTGCCTTACAACCTTATGGAGTAGGAACAAATGCATGAAGCCAACAGGCAGCTGCAGGCAGGGCCACTCGCTGATCAGCCACAGCATATTCTCTTCATCCCCCAGGGCCAGGACACCCCTTCAGGTTTCATTTGAAAGGCAACAGCCCCCAGTGCCATGCTGGGACTGAGGCTCCCAGACCAACCAAGCTCTCCAGGCTGCCTTAAAGCTCCATCTTTGACCTTCAAGCAGCACCTTTGCCTTAGGGTCCATCCCACAGAGCTGTGAAGTGACACTATAGGAACTTTAAATGTACCGGGAGATTTTCTGGTTGGTGGTGTTCTGAACGGGGGAACAGAAGCAGAAATTTCCAGGGGTTCTGTGATGCAGATGTGCCCACTCACAAGTTACCACTATGATAATCAGACAGAGCCAGGGACACAGAGCAGTTGCTAACTGTACTCAGCTCTGTCACCCCTCCTCATCCCTGCTGGGTGGTTATAATTCCTCACATTAGCAGAAGATGCAGGTAAAACCATCTGTCTGTGGAGTGAGCACCCGGTGGTCACTGTCGAAGCCGCCAAAATAAAAAAAAAATCATCCCAATTACTCCACAGCGACAGAAAGTCCCAGGCGTCCTTCTGCTCGGAGTCTTTGAAATGTAAAGCTGCACTGTTTGGTGTCATTTAATTTGGAGCTCAGCCTCAGATCAGCAGAGCCTTGCTGAGCTTTAGGAGGAAGCAGCCATGCAAAACATACATGTGCAAAATTCAGATGTCAGTGGCCTGGAAGACAAGCATACCCCAAGCCTCACCAGTGACTCCATTTCATGGCCCCTGTGTCTCTCTTTTGCCATCCCAGTGCCAGAGGAGGCTCATTCTGTCCCAAAAGCTGAATTGAGGCTCTGCTACAAATCAGTACTAGTTTCTCTCTGGTACCCAGGAGAGGTGACTTCCCATCATCATCTCCCCCCTTAGGAAGGTGTGTTCCTCTCCTCCATGCTGGAAGCACATCCTTTCTCAGACTACAGACCCAGCCTAGCAGACCTGCCAGGGCAGAGGCACCCTACCTAAGGCATAGCTTATCTCCAACAAACCCAGCAGAAATGCATCTGCTCAAGCCAGGCACGAGCCTCTGCCTTCTCACACTCACCACAGCATTGAGGAGCCCACAAAAGGTGAATGTTGGGTGGGCTGGGGTTGGACTAGAGAAATGGGTTGTACTAAAGGCACTGGTCAGTCAGGTGCTGATCCACTCTTGAAGATAACGGGTACCTTCCAGCTCTTACCAACATCGGGCACTGCACTAAATCCTGAGAGAAATCAGCTCAAGGGAGACAGAGGACAAGCAGGGCTCGTGCTCCTCAGGGAGCTTGGTCCCCTCTGCCCACTGTGGTCTGACAGCAGGGGAACAAACACCTTTCCTTGCTCCTATGCAATCAGAGAGGTGCCAGATGACCCACCCAGCACACTGGCCATGAAGGTGAAGAGAATTGGCATGACTTGTTGCTCACTTGGGATGGAGCAGGGGAAGCAGCATAGGAAGCTTGGACATCCCTGCCATGCTGCAGACCTCTATCAGCTGCCTCAGGGCAGTTCTAATTTGAAGTAATCTCTTCCAGCCCCAGGCATGAGTGGTGGAGTTACAAACTGCCAACACTTCTATTACAGGCTCTGATTTTCCCTGGTATGGCTGAAGCACAGGCTGGAATAAGCTGCCACATGCTGGAAAAGGAAAGGCACAAAAGGAGTCCCAGACCTGAGGGTTCACTGTCACTCTCCAAAAGCCTGCAAGCCAATAATTAATTTCCTCTTTCAAGGAGCTCACAGACCAGTCTGCAAGTTGTTCTGGAGCCCTGCAACAGCTGAGGCAGCTGGATACCATGAAGATGAACCCAGACCTGGCAAATCCAGAGGAACTCAGTGGGCCAGGATCTGGCAGCCTATTGGGACAACCCAAGCTGACAATAAACAGCCAGTGGGTGTTTGCCCCTCAAAGCAGGATGGGATGTACTGGTTGTGTGTAGGTCTGCACTGAACCACTGCACCTCTCCATAGCCTGCACCCACCCCCCAAAGGCTGTGAGTCCCTATGAGTCCAGACAGAGTGACAGCCACAAGGCAACAGCACAGAGAGAGGAAAACACATGCTGAGCCCATGAAAGCCTCCCCAAGACGTGAGCAGCTCCACAGACCTCCACACCGGTCACGGTCATGAGGACTGGCTGCTCTGGACACCTCCAGCCTGCTGCCTCTTCCCAGGGCCACCAGCACACAGCAGCATCAACTCCAACAGCAAGCACAGGGCAGCAGCTGCCGCAGGCAGGCAGAGATGACAGGGGTTTCTGTGTGTGTATATAGCTCCCTGTCAAATGAAGAGACCCCGAGGGACTCTGCTTCAGAGCAGAGGCTGGGCTCAGCCACCTCACTGGTGCCCCAGCCACTGGTGCAGCCCCAAAGCTGTGCCTTCCCTATTGACACACATGCTCTAGGCATGAGGAGGAGCAAGAACTGATTCTGTTCTTTCATCCCTGTGATCTGATCACCACCCAACCTCGCGACTCATCCATCCATATTTTGACTTGCTGCAGAAAAGAAATGTTTTCACTCCCCTGCCCTCCCCGAAGCGGGGCCTTTCCTACCATTTTATACCTAACTGGAATCGAAAAAGTGCAAGTTAGTCATAGCACAATGGTCCCTTTTCTGAAGGTAAAAATGCCACTGCTTTCAAGTGTATTATCTGCCTGCTCCACAGGTTTCAAAGTGGGAGCTTCACAGCCAGGGAAACTGGGCCAACAGCATTTTTTGAAAAAGAGCAGTATTTCTATGAAGCTGTTTCACATTTGATTGGGTTCATTTTGCTGTTTCTTAAGCCTGGCACAGCTGGCAAGGTCTGGCTCAGAGGGCTATGGGGAAGAACCTGTCCAGACAAAACTCATTAGGACTCAGCTAAAATAATTGCAGAGAGGCAGATCAATCTCATCCTTGAATTAATTGACTGGCTGTCAAGAAGGGAAGACCCCAAGGTTCGGGACACTGTCACTGCTGGAAAGAGCTGGACACGTCTCCAGTGCCTGAAAGAGAAAACCTTTTGAACTGATTGCATCCTCTGGGATTCTCTATAAATACATCTGGGGAGAGCGCACGTACAGATCAAGTCGATAAAGAGATCTGACAGCAAAGCACTGTAGTATTTTACTCTCCCTCCTTGTCCAAGGCAAGCCATTTCAGTTCTTGCTCTTCCTTGGACAGCCATATGAAATATCCCCATCTTCTCCCAGGATCATTAATCCTCACTGCAAAGAAGAGGAGGAAGCAAATCTTTTGTCTGAGAAGATTCATCTCTGTGATAATTTTGCAAGGTTAGGCAAGTCATTACAAGGCTGCTCTCCCAACTTTCCATAGCAGCAGCTCGGGAAGGTGAGGTGGCTTCCAACTTCCTCCTGGAACAAAAATGCCGCCAAAAAGGACCACTGACTGACAGCCAACACTGGTGCAGAGTTTTGGCTGTTGGGCCATCAGGTATGGCCACGCAGTTTGGCATGCATTGGAAGACAGGAATGTGGTGGAGGCCCCATCGCCAGAGACTTTCAAGATGCAATTGGGTGCTAGATAAACATGCTTCCTTTCCCATTAAAGGTTGTACCAGACTCTCTTCGCATGTCCCTTCCAACCTGGTCTGTTCCCATTTTGCGATCAATTAGAACTGGGAGGCCACAGTGGCAGGAGCCTGCATCCCACACCAGCTGCTTCCCTGGAACTGCCCTGGACTCCCCTGTCTGCTGCTAGGACAGACTCTTGCACAGAGTCAACAAAAAGTTGAGCAAAACCTGGGTGATTTCACACATGCCACAAGCTGCAGAGGCAGGGAAGGAGCCTTTGTAACTACCAAAGCTCAAAGCTGGTCAGCAAACCTTTTCTGCTCAAAGCAGCAATGCTGTCAGAGCTGCAGTTTTACACCTTCCCCTGTGCAAGAGCCGAACAGCAGAGCCAAAACAGAAGCTGCACAGTTTACTTGCAAGAGGAAAGGTGTGTGCAGGCACAGGCAGCAGAGCAGCAGGAACGGCACCAGCACAGGCTGGGAAACCAGCACACACTGACTGGTGCACACTGACGTGCCTGGCACAGGTCGGTCTGGTCAGCACTGAACACGAAGCATGGTCAGTGCTAATTCCCTGCCTGCCTGCAAGGACCAGGGAGAAGGTGACAGCAGATGAGTAGTGGCCTGGGGCTGCCACATTCCTCTGGGGATCGGGAAAGTGGGGATGCCTGCTGCGAGTGGCAGGAGCTGTGACGCAGAGCCCCAGACCCCATATGTTCCATTAGGCTCACAGGAGGAGCGCGTTCCCTGCAGACACAGGTTAAACGGACCTGTGCTGCTGCACGAGCCCACCCGCCCCAAAGGCCCCCACGGCGTTAAACGACATTGCTCACCAAACTCCCTTCCACCTGGCTCAGCTCCCAGCCTGACCTCGTGGGCATCCTGCCCTCCCCTGTCTGCTCCACGCTGAAGGCGAGGTCACTCACGCTCGCAGGATGAAACATCTTTGGATGGTTTTGTCGCTAAAAATATTTAATAACTAAAAGTCGCTGCGAACGCACGAACTGATGTGATGTGACATCCAGCTGGGGGGTGCCAAGCAGCAGCGAGCGGGCGGCCTCGCTGCAGAGAGCCCACTGAAAACCAGCTGTCAGTGCAGGTCAGCGAGAGATGAACGTGCCCGCAAAGGCACAGGCACCTCGGGGTCCCTCTCTGCTCCCTGCCATTGCATGTCACCTTTCAGACAGGCTCCAGCATCACATTGCCCACCCCCTGCCTGCTCCTCCTGCCCAGCCCAAGATCCAGAGCTTCAGTGGCTCCTGGCAGAGAGCACACACAAGACAAGGCTGCTCTCCAGCACTGCTGACCAAGCCACTCTGGTGCTTGTCCTCAACATCAGTCAGGCTCGTGGACAACCAGGAATGGTCCATGAATAGTGCACGAGCCACATGTGACATTACCTACAGCTCAGCTTGGGACCATGCAAGGGCCTGGAGCCTGTAGCCTTACTCTGAATGCCTGACAGCCCATGGCCACACAGCCTGTCACACTGTCAGCTCTGGTCTTGTCCTTGCCATCAATACAAGATGGACACATCTAATTCTCTATGACTCCCTAGGATTTTTTTCCCCCTGTTATTATTTGATGTGTGAGGATCACTTCCCAGCAGTGTCAGGTAACCTCCTGTCTTTGTGGGAACCCTACAGACCTATACCCAAGAGCACATGGGCTTAAACTAAAGGTCATCCCACTCAACCAGGCAGCTGAGCCACCACCCCTAACCCCAGCACCCTCTTTAATCAAATTAATTCCCACAGTCACACTGGGGCATGGAAAAAAGGCAGGAGAAGGATCAAGGGCTCCACTTCCCAGAAAACCACTGGCATATTCTGCAGGGTGACCCATTGATGCAAAAAGGAAGAACATCAACTAGATGAGTCTTGTCAGACCCACATGATGAGACAGTGAGGCCAGCAAGGTCCCAGGTTAGTGGTGCTAAGTTCTGGATAAAGGTATCCTGCTCCTCCTTCTCTCTGTATATCTCATCTAGAGGGATATACAGCTTTGAGTGGCCCTCGCTCAGCAAGGGCTCCACCTTGGGCAGTCATCTTCAGTCTCTGGTCCTCAGGGCTTGCAGGAGAGCAAAGGAGTTCATGAGGACAAATGAAGCTGTGGCCGAGGAACACAGGGCTGGGCATCTGTTAGTAATTCCTAGACCTCTGGAGGAAAATTCAGGCGGGAGTTGATTGGCTGAAGCTGCCGCTGTGATCAGCTCTCACGCACGTGCAGACTGAAGCCTCAGCTGCTCACACACGACAAGCTGGCATTTAAAAATGCTTCATGCACAGAGCCCGAAATAAATAAACTAAATCATCCAGGAGAAAGAATTTAAGTGGAAAAACATCCCAATAATTGAGCCCTTTCTGCAAATGTTTTATCAGCTCCCAACCCCCAACCCTAGCCTCCCAACACAGCCAAGCAGAAGGATGGCCTTTAAAACACAAACCACCTGGGATGGGAACACAGCTCCACAGACCTTCATTTAAAACAGCTGGGAGAAAAGGATTTTCAACAGATCTGAGCAAAGGCAGCATGCTCAGCAGAATGGTCAGGAGAGCCAGAGGGAAAGATGAGGTGCAGCCTCACAAGGGCGCTGAGGCTCAGCTGCCATAACAAACCACTTACACTCCCAGCTCCCCCCAGACAGAAAGGCATCCACGTTACAAGGCTGTTTGGGGCACTAGGTAGGGGAGGAGAGTCTGAAGGATGGCACAGATCCCAGATAGGTCAGCTAGGGGAAACCTCAGCAGCATCAGTGAGAAGGGAGGAGTGTTCACTGGGTATTTCTGCTCTGAATTTAGGACAAAGTCAGATGACGTAGGCAGAGGATGCAGGTGAAATGTCTGTTCTTCCATGACAAGATAGAACACACGGCTCGCAGGCCCAGATAACACACATTTTAACATGCTGAAAAGTCCCCGCTGACAAGCTCTCTACACGTCAAAGGGTGATCTCTGGCCAGCTGAAGATGCTAAAAAGTCCCAGGAGAGACAGCAGCCTGTACCTGCCAACATTCAATGGGTAAATAGCTGACTTGAACAAGCACATACTGTCCAGGCAAAGACAGCCAAGGCAAAATATACGGATGGCTGCAACTGGGCCAGATCACTAGGAAGCAAAGGAGATGGGCATAATTAATGCCAACCAACACTCATTTATAGCTGTCAGATCCTGTTGGCAAACATGATTTATTTTTGTGGGGAGGGCGGGCTTGACTGATAAACAAACCAGCACTCGTGCCATTCAATCAAGCTCAGAGAAGTAGGACTTGGCATCATTTCCCATCTTTAATGGAGAAACTACAAGTCCATCAAAGGGCAGAGGCACATGTTTGAAGCCGGTATTAGCTGGCCCAGAACAAACCCAGGACTGGGGGTCTGTGGCAGGGGACAAGATCTCCACCAAAGATTCACGTGCCACAGCAATATCACCACTGCTGAAATAAAACATCTGTTTGAGCTACTGATAAGACACAGAACTTTCTAAGCTGAAAATAGGTCTAAAAAAGAAAACAGAAATTAAGGCCAGAAAATATGGAAAACATCAGAAAATATGGCAACTTTACAAGCTTTGTGTATTTATCTTAGCAAAGAGAGAGGCAAGAGGTGACCACATCCTAAACTGCCATAGCTGACAAGGGGAGCAAAGCTTGTTTCAAGCTAATGGGCCAAGGAATAACACACTCCCCTGGCTGTAAATGGGAACAAGCCATGTCTTTCTAGCACCTTGTGGAGCTCGTTTTATGGGGAGCTGAGGTGTGGAGGAACACGACAGCCTCTGTCAGGCAGGAGCCAACCTGATAGTCTCCCAAATCTTTCCTGGCATCACAGAGTCCATGCCAGGCACTGCTGCCCGAGATCTGCACTGTAAAGGAGTGATTCACAAGCCCATGGAAGTGGGAAACTTGTGATTACAGAGCCTAGGGGAGGGGAAGGAAAAAAGCTGGGAGTTTAGCTGAAGTTGGAGGATACCTTTACAATACCATCTAAAGAGATAAAACCCCAGCTTTCCAAGTTAGGTAGAGTCAGAGTTTGAGGTCAGTCAGCTGGTGCTCTGGAGGGTGCAAGGCAGTCAGGATGATACTGGCATCCACTTCCACATCCCCCTTGGCTGAAGAAAGCACAATACGGACCCAAAGAAAACCCACAAAAAGAGGCCATGTTGAACCAGGCACTTTGAGGGCTGCAGTGGGAGACACCTGCCAGCTCTGCCTTGGATGCAATTAGCCACCTCTCCAGCTGCCAGAGGAGAGCAACAGCCAGGAGCTCCAAGCCCACCCACCCGGCAGTGCCCCCTAGCCGCCAGAATGGATGCAGAGAGATGCAGGCACACACAGCCCACTACAGAGAGAGAGCTCATTATACCTAAACCAGTGTTTCTTAAAGTGTTTCTTCACACTCCTTGAAATGGCTGGAGGTTACAGGGGAATAACCTGCTCCCAGAGCTGTCAGAAAGCATCTCCACCAGAGAAGAGCTTTCTCCTTTGCTCCCAGGAGTTGGGAGAGCCAGGTCGGACACGCAGCTGTGTCACGGACCAGGAGTGCACACCCCAAGAAAGCAGGGCATACCTGCCTGGAGGCAGGAGGAAGCAACATCAGAGGTTATTAGGGAAGAAATGCTTTTAAGGGACACTGAATAACTCCAGCCTATGCCTTAAATAACCCATGTTCAGAGTAATGAGCCAGCAGCCTCTCCTGGGCTCCTCAGAAGGTGATTCCAGTCAGTAAGTCACTGCCAGCCTGCCATCCCAGGGGAAGGATGTCCTCTTACCTGCCAAGGATGGCTGCAGCCATTTCCCCACAGCTCCCAAAAGCCATGCCTGCATCCAAAATCTCACAGAAACGCCAGCTCCTGAGTTCACAAAAGCCAGGGGGGCAAAGATGGGCAAGAGACCTCCTGTTTCATCCAGCTCATCTCCCTTCCACCCTTAATGAAAGGAGACCGTCACTCTGTTTCTCATTTTTAATTATTGTTATGAATTTGTTTTTAACTTTTCCTGTCCCTTCAAAGCAGCAGCAGACTGGGAAACACGAAGTCCAGACTGCTGAAAGCCAGCACCACAGCACCCTCACTGCTTGGGAAACATGAGCCACAAGCATTCCTGGTAACTTCTGTACACCACCAGCAAGCCCAGAGGGAGCGACACGTCTCATCCTTATCCACCAACCTTTGGGACAGGATGTCCCCAAGTTAACCTCAGGGGATGCCGTGGGAAGGCTGCTGGAGTGCCAGCTGTGGTAAGGCTTCTTTCAACTCTGCTCCAGACTTCCCCACCACTTCTCACTGTCCTGTTCCCTCAGCTGGACCCCAAACCCTCGGCTCCTTTGCCCTACATGCCCCACTTCAGTTCCCTTCTCCTCCCACTCCTCTTCTCTATTTTTCAGCGTCTTCAAAGCTTTCTCCACTCCCCCTCCCCACCTTGCAACCCTCTTCCTGCCTCCTTCAGCTCCTTCTCCATCCCCTGTTCTCCCACACCTTCTTTCTAGGACTAGGCAGCCATGTCATCCTCCTTCCACTTCAGCTAATTCCCTCTCTCTGTGGGAGCTAGTGTTTCAACCCTGCCCTTTCATGTCTCATGGCTTTTGCCATCCAACCTCCTGGGATGGGAGTTGTGGGGGACCTGCTTTTGGCAGGCCTGACCCCCAGCTCTTATTAACAGCACTGTTCCCAAAGCAGGCACACAGAAAATAAATAAATAAATATAGCAAAACTGTCTCGCTGCTCTCTCGGGTTGCTTAAGGGAGTTGGGCTCTGGGGGTGGGATGAAGGATGCTATTTGGAGAAGCTGTCTCCATGGCAACCCCCATTCCCACCACTGAGCGGGCACAGGTCACCTGTTTCCATGAAAGTTTCCCCCTTCCCTCCCCATCCCTCCACCCCAGGAAGTGCCAGCACAGCCCCAGGGGTGCAGACAGTCCAGCCCAAGAGAGAAGCAGCAAAGACACAGGAGAAGTGGCAGGGATGCTGCTGGCATGGCTGCAAACGGCCTCCCGAGTCCCCCATCCCACACTGGAGAAAGGCAGGGCATCCCCACAGTGCACTGTGCAGGAAGTGGCAGCACCCACTCCCCTCTGTCCCACCCAGCACGGCAGATCCACCCTCTTCCTGCCTGTGTCCCTAGAGTCAGTGCCAGATGGGCGGGGGGACCCTGCTCTGCTGCAGGACATTTGGACAGACACAGGCACCCTGACCCACGTGCTGCTGGGACTGGAGCAGAGATCAAAATGTGTCCCCTCCCTCTGCACGTGGCTGTGGGTGCTGTGTTTCCATACAATTCCAGTTATTTTAATTCGAAATCGGCCGCTCCGATTAAACACTACCAGGTGCTCCCAGAACAACCCGCGGTTCCCTTTTTAGCTCTAACAACTCCATCTCTTGTGACAGATGCGCTGCCGGGACCTTTCCCCAGCTCAGGCAGCGTCAGCCCGGCGTCTCCGAGCACTCCCGCGGCCAACCTGACGCTGCCACCCGCGCCAGCCCCCTCCGTGCACGCCCGCGCGTCCGCCACACGGCTGGCAGCAGTGCCCGGTGCCCCCGCAACAAAACAGCCGGCACAGCTCCAGGAGGAGACACGGAGGATGGAGCGAGAGGATGAGAACAGGGAACCGCTTCTGCTCTCCAGAACAGGGCAAAGGAGCGGCGGTGGTGTCACCTACTGCCAGCGCTAACGCATCTTCCGCCAGTAGCAGTGGGCAGCTCCCTGCAGCCGGGGTGGACAAGCGGGTCAGCAAAGAGCCCCCAGCTGAAGTTCCAGGATTGGCACCAAGGCAGCAATCCTGCAGCACAGCGCAGGCTGGAGGGATTCACACGGTTCCCCCACAAGGCTGGGAGTTTCGCCAGGAAAAGCAAGTTTATAAATAGTGTGTTTCAACACGAACAAACCAAAGCGTCAGAACTCGACAGTCAGATAAGCCAAGGGCTGAACACCGGCCCCTCCACAGCATCCTCCCCCACTGGGAAGGACAGTCCCTTCCCTCCATCATCCAGCTGGCCAGGACCTTCCTTGCTCTCTGGAAAGCCTGCATCTGGAGGTGTCTGTGTCAGATGTGCTGCCTGGGAACACCCCTGCCACAGCTGCTCTGGCAGCCAGAGCAAGGCAGAGCTGGCTTCAAAAAGACCACAAGCAGCAGGGATGCCCACTCAGGGCAAGGGCAAACACAGCCCATAGCAGCTGGATGCCCAGCCAGGGCCAAGAGCCACAAATTTCAATGTATTGCTTGAAAGAAAGTTTTCATAAGCCCACAGGCCAGAAAGTTTCTAACTTCTCCTCCTGTCCCTGAAGAAGACAGCTGCCCCACGAGTGAAGCTGGCACTCAAAAGAGAAGTTCCATGGCATGAAGAATTACACTGAAGCGCACATACCTGCCAGATCCTAAAAACAAGAAAGAGACTCAAGGGGAAAATCAGCTTTTATCTCTGTGTTACGGAGAAAAGCAGCAAGTTATTAGATGAGAACTTGCTTCTCGTAAACACAAAACAGCAGAAAAGACATCCCTGTGCCTACCGAGTGAACGGAAGGACATCCCTGCTGGGGAACTACCTGCCAGATTGCAAAAGGAGAAGATCTTGATGGCAGTGCCCAAGGGAAGACATCAAGAGATGACAAGTCAGAGCAGCCCCATCAGCTGTCAGGAGGAGAAGCCTCTGACAGCCCACCGAACACATGCAACGCTCCTCACGCCACACTCGCTTACCTTGATGTAAGTGTCAAGGGCTGGGTGGACACGGTTGACTGCTAGATGGATGGACAACGGCGTAGTGAACGGGAAGGTCGCCATGACCACGTGGCTGGGAGCAGGGAAGCTGAAGATCTTAAATCCATACTTCTGGAACCGTTTGATCTGCTCTTCCGACGGCTTCGCGTCCCCCTCGCTCAGGATGCGGCCTATGGCAAAGCGACACTTCTCTGGAGACACCTGATTGAAGGGGACAGACAGACAGTGTTAGAAGAGGAGAGAGGCTTGAAACTGGCCAAAACCTCAACTTGCTGACCATGGAGGCAGGAGATGACCATAAACCAGTAAAGGCAATGGCCAGCATGACTGGGCACACCAAAGCAGGTGCCCAGTCCTAACCCAGGCTGATCCAGGTCTAAACCATCTACACTCCTCCCAGCCTAAATGTACAGCCCAGTGGGGAAGGTGCTGCTCCTATCCTTGGAGGGTAGAGGGACTCACAGTAGAGAAGAGCTGCTCACTCAAACCTGTCACAGGCAACAATCACTGCAGGAAGTGTCTCTCGTGATCCTGCACCAGAGACCCCACTGTCAAAAAGTGGTCACCGCCATCCCCTTCTGCAGGACATCCCCGCAGCTCAGGGAGGGGGCTTAGAGATGTGATCGTAGCTTGCCCAGTTTGCCTCCACCCCACTCCCAAGGAAGTCACCTGGCAGCCATGTGCACATGTCACCAACCAGCATGGACCACTGGCACTAAGCTGGAGAGAAATCCAGAGGCTGCCGGGTCCTTCCAAAGTAAGCACATGCAATATGGCAGTCTTGGGGTGGGGAAACTGAGGCAGGTAAGACTTACATGCAGTCACCTAGCTGTCTGTAGTAACACAAAGAGAAACACATTCACTTCTATCCTGAACCCTAACAACATTTGAAACCTAAAACATGCTCTCTTTACAGATTTGAGGATGCCTTCCATTAAGGCAGGGGGTGCAGGGCTCTCAGCTCAGCAAGCTGGGGTGCTCAAAGCCCTGCTACCAGCACAGTGATGGCCCACGGAACTCCAACCATCTCCATACCAAAGCTGACCCAGGCCACAAGTTTCATTTCTAGTTTTTAACAGAATCCCACCACTCGAGTTCAAGCTTACCCACAGCCCTGGGCAGGAATGTGGGAGGGGGCTGGACAACCCAGCCATTTTTCCTGATACAACCTAAGGGCACAAAGGTGTCACAAAACTCTCACAGGGACGATGTGAAGCAGAGAGAGGATGCACCAAGACCAGCGCTTTACCGGTTCCCATCCCCATGCAGTGCCACAAGGGGATCCGTGCTCCCTGCTCTCATCCCTAACTTTGCTGTACTAAAGCTCACCAAAGCTTCCTCCTGCAGTGTAACCACTCTCTCCACACTCCTTGCCCTGCCTTTCCCCTAAACACCTTTTGATGTCGCACAGCAGGACCATTCCGGAGGGGGAACACAAGCAGCTGTAAATGGAAGGAAGAAAGCAGCCTGTGGAGCAGCATCCATCAGGCTGGGGACACGTCTCACGGCTCGCTCTTGCCCTCCTGCGCTGCAAGAGGGAGCTGCAGACAGGGCTGGGCCCGGCATCCATCACTGCTCCGGGCAGGAAAGGAGAAGCAGATCCACCCCAAAGACAGCAAGAGGCAGCCATAAATGACATCCCTGGGAAAAGAGCCAGATGAAATAAGGAGATATGGAAATCTATATCAAATTCCTTTAAACATTCAATCTCCATTTATGTCCTGAGCAAAGACAGTTCAATCCCAGTCCCGGAGCAATTGTCAGAAGGATCGGAGCTGCTGGAGTGGGCAGCAATGCTAGGCCAGGCATTTTTGCTTCCCCCTTCCCCTTTTACCTCTCCTTTTCACAGCATGTAGCCCCACAGAGACCTTTTCAAAGGCAGCAGCAAAGCCCATCTCCATAAACGGAAGGAAGGAAGGAAGGAAGGAAGGAAGGAAGGAAGGAAGGAAGGAAGGAAGGAAGGAAGGAAGGAAGGAAGGAAGGAAGGAAGGAAGGAAGGAAATACTCTGCTTAAAACCAGCCTTTCCCTAACAGATTTGTCTTTTCCAGTAGGCAGGTGCTGATCAAAGCTTCTGTTCCCCCAAGCATCCTGACAGAGAGGTTCTGGAAATTATTACTTAACCTATCCAGCAGCTTTGCCAATTGCAATAAAACTCAACTCTGCATTCACAGAGCATTTTGGCCTTATCCATCCAACCCATGGGCATGGGCTGATTGCTGAGCACATGGACTGCAGGCAAAAGGCCCTGGAATGTGCTCACAGCAATACGTGAGTAGGAGCTTGGCTGGAGCTGAGCACAAACCCACCCGCCACATCCAGTCCTTGCTGAGGAGTTATTTTTGTTCCTGTCAGGGGTGGGAAAAGGAGGGAGAAGTCCTCCAGACTGCTAAATATTAAATAAAAAGGAAAAAGAAAAAAAAGAAGTTGAAATTAATATTAATCTTGTCCATTAAAACACATAAAACATTGCTGGCAGGGGTTTGGCAGCACTCAGGGAGCATCCTTGTGTGAATGTTGGAGAGCCAGGAGTCAGCAGGGAGCCCCAGGGATGCTGGTGGCAGTGGCTGCCCTGAGGCCTGGCATGACCCTGAGGCAGCCCACATGCTCCAGGCCATGGGGCTCCCCCCAGCCCCACTCCCAGCCAAGAGCAGCACATGGCTGCTTCTCTCCAGCTCAGCATTCCCATCCTTTCTGCTTGCCAGAGCTTCCTTCGACCATGAGTCCACCAGCACAGTAATTGCCACATGGCACCTTCTGGCCACCAGCCCCTTCCTGTGCCAGTGTTGGGGGCACCAAACTCCCCAGGAGCCATGGCTGGGGGTGGCTGTCTGGCCAGAGCTCTCCAGTGCTCTGCCAGCAACACCACGGGACATAGCCAGCACGTTCTGCTGCCTGATGACAAAAGGTCTATTTTTGGAGACAAGTCAACATCCGTGGCAAGTGGCCAGCTCTGGGCGGGCCAACTCTGCCAGAGGGTGCTTCACCGAGGTCAGGAGAGCACTGAGAATGAGGAGGAAGAGGAGGAAATCATCTCTTCCTCTCAGAGGAAAGGCAGCCTGGGTGACCGATCCCACCCTGCGGAACCTCGAGGAATAAGGAGCCAGCAGTGCACACCATCTCCCATGCCATCACAGCTCAGTAGATATGAGCACTTAGGGAACCCCATGGGACACTGGGGTGCTCTGCACCTGAGCCAGCACGTCTGGTATGAGCACTGCAGTCCCCAGCCAAAAGACCAAGTTGCAGCTGGCCCTTTCTTCACTTGCCCAGAGGCAAGAGAACCATCTGCCCAAACACATTCTCACTCCTAGCACCCTGCCTGGCCTGACCTGCCTGTTGGTGAGATGTGGATCTCTGTGGGGACAACTTTAGCAGCCACAGATCAGCCCATTGAAGGTCCCACCAGCACCCCAGCTGCTCCAGCAGACCAGGTCTGACATTGTGCTCGTGGATGGCAGGCAAGAGTAGGCTCCTCCTGTCACTATGCAGAGCTGCAGGCACTGCAGCTACATCCTGCACGAACCCCCCGTGTCCCAGTCACCACAGTGGCTACAGAGACAGGAAGCTCAGGCCAATGTCACCTGCTCATGCCATGAGCAAAGGCAGCCCTTACAAAGGAGGGCAAGGTCCATGGGGCTGCCTGCCAAGCCCTGGAGGGCAGGTTAGGCTCTTGCCACAAGGAGGAACAGTTGACTTCCAAAAGCCTGGATGGCCACCAGGGACAAGGCCTACAGCACCACTGCTTTCTCCAGTCACAAAGTGAAAGCAGAGATACGGCAGGTGCGGGAAGAGGAAAAAAAAAAGACAAGCTCTGAAAGGGGAGGCAGTTTGACCCTGCAGTGACAGCCCAAATTTTCAGGGTCAGGTCGGAGTTACTCCCTCCTAGCCTCACTTGGTGCAACCAGGAAGAGCATTCCCTGTGCCAGCCAGGGCAGGAGTTACCACAAATATCCTTATCAGTATCCGTGGGCCTCAGCAGTACAGGCTTTTACTAGACCAGGCTCGGCAAACAAGGAGCCAAGGCACAACACCCTTGACACAATGTCAGCTGAAAGGCTGCAGGGCAGCCACAGACATGCACATCACATCCCTGGGGCAGGACAGCACTGGGAACGGACACTGAGCCCTTCCCAGAGCACTGACTGCCTGCTCTGTGTCCAGAGACCACGGTGGAACAAGCAGCAGCATCAGGATTCTCAGCTCCAGGTGAGGACCTCAACATGGACACAAATTCGTGGCAGTGAAATGGCCACCCTGACCACATGGCACTTGCACCCCAGGCACTCCTCATGGCTCCTGCTCCAACACTCCCTGCACACTTCATGTGCACACACAACATGGCTCCTGCACACTTCCTCCAGACAAAAGTGTCCAAGCACGCCTAGTCAAACCCTGCCTCTGCCCAGCTCATGCTAAGGAGAGTCATCCTTCCCAGGCCATGAAGAGGCACCACAGTATCTTCTCTGCCTCCTGTGATCCAGGTAGGTAGTGACAAATCAGGGCATCACAGGGCGACACAAGGACACAAGGTGGCTGAGCACACCAGGCTCCACTGTGCACAGACAAGCTCAGTGCTTTCTCACCTCCAATATCTTCCTGTCACAGCTCACTCAGCACTATGTTTTCATGGACAAGTTCTTCCCTCAAAGCAGGTCCAATCCTTGGGAGTACCATCTTGCAAGCAATGAAAGAAGGTTTCTCAAACAGGACCAGCCACCCACAGAGCAGAAGCGCTGGGTGAGAGCTACCAGCCCAAGCACAGTGCCCAGCTCCCAACACACGTGCCCAAGCACACATGCACAGCTGCTGGCCACTCTTTTGTCCTTCCTCCCCTCAGATTCCTCCACGGTCACACTTGCTACTGCAGAATTACAGGGGAGCCAGGCTGTCTGCCCCAGACAAATGCCCACATGCCATTATTTGGAAACCCCAGAGTCACTCAGCATCAGCAGCCAGGTTCCACCCCCCCAGCAAGTTCTGATGCACTTTTGTTTGTTCCTTGCCTTTAACTGTTCCCATGGAGTACTGGGCTCTGGCTGGCAGCCATCAGGCAGCGTGCTTTCTGCTCACCTCTCAGCCTGAGGAACATCATGGAGCAACTGTTTCATCAGACAGGAGCCCTCAGCACGAAGCACCTGAGGTTTCAGTAAGAACTCTCAGGGAATGGAAGAACTACAGGGAAGCTCAAAAACACATGCGAGCACTAGAAACAAGAGAAGGAGTATGGATGAGAACAGACCGAGCTTTCGAGAAGAGACCATCTGCTTTCAACCATAGAGCTGCAAATCCAGAAGGAGCCTTGGCTGCACTTCCAGGGAACATGCCAAGGAATGCCTCACCTTGGGGTCATGAACACTGGCTTGTGTTCCATAACCAGCTCTCTTATCCTGCTGATACCCTGTTCAGCAGAGGCTATCACAAGATACCAAGCTTTACTCGCCCAATGCCATCCAGTCAGGATTATACAAAACCTCATCTGCTTTCAAGTGTTTTTCCCCATCAAGGGTCCTTTGTAAATCTGGGAAACCTTGTGAACCCCAGTGCTCACCTACAGAGGATGAGCTGAAGCACAAATAGGGAGCATCTTGAGCTGGGAACCAGGAGAGCGTGCTGGCCTCACCAGGCACACCTTACCGTGTGAGGGTTGTCATAGTAGACACCGATGGAGCAGAGCTTCGAGGAGATGCTGCAGCCATCCGTGAAGAGCTGCCCGGATTCTCCATAGGGGCCCACCCTGAACTTGTAGGCCAGCGTCATGTTGCCAACAGGAGGGGAGCCAGCACTCACAACCACCTCGGTGAAGAGCCCCGAGTAGACGACGAAACCGAAGACGGTCAGCAGCAGCAGCACGACCAGCGCTGCGATCAGCCCCAGCAGCACCCAGTCAGTCATGATGGACACCTGGTGAGCCACGGCTCCTGAGGCACTGGCACCAAGAGCAGAGGAGAAAAAGAAGGGCAGTCAAGCCACCACTCGGGCAAAGAACTGCTTTCTGAAGTGATTTATTTGCAGTGAAATGCACTCTCTTCCAATCCTTCTTATGTGTGAAGCTTAATAGAGTGGAAACCCCTCAGAAGCCTCCTGTATATTAGTCCCACATTGCATCAGCCTGTTCCAATTGGTCACCAGGTACAAATTATATTGCTTCAGCACCACTTGGGAACGAAGTAGTTTTGAACTACAGGCAGAGAGGCATCATCTCCACCTCCTCAAAACTGTTCAAACCCAGTTTTGCATCCAGGAGAGCCCAAAAACCACCCTAGGAGCCTGCATCATGCAACAGATAACAGATACATAGCACTGGGCTAAGGATCAAGGAACAATAATAAAATAATTTATCATTTATAGGTATGAGGCCACAATAACCAGGGCAGCCCCTCTGTCAATAAGTCTAGAAGCCTAGACTTTCCTGCAATGACCCAAATAAGGACCACACCAGTCCAGATCCAGATACAAGCACCCAGAGAGGCTCAGAGGAAGCTGAAGACCCAGTAAGAAAAAACATTCCCAACAGAGATACAATGAATTACTGGTATTCCTTCTAGATGGCTTTTTTTAAACTAAAAGAGTTTTTGTAACTTCAACAAAGGCTTCCTGTTTTGTTTGGCATCTTTTCTCTTGTGCTGACTGTGGGACACAGCAGCCTGGTTGGTGAATGCCTCCTGCTTGTTTTCACCCACCAAGTGCAACCACTCTGGGGAGTTGCAACCCAAACCATTTCAGGAGAGTTGTTTGTGTTTTATACTCCCTTGAAGCACAGCTCTGGTCACACAGGGAGTGGTTGCGATGCTCCCCTGGGACTTTCACAGAAGGTAGGTTTGGAAGTGAGCGCTGAAGTAAACAATCCACCTTTACCTCTGTGTGTTATAAACACACTTTGTACACAAAGCGTCGTTCACCGAGGCTGCTGCTTGTTCACTCAGCTTTACAAGAGAAAAGCCACATCCTGGTAGGAAGCGCAGGCGGCTCCGCTCTGCTTGAGCCCAGCAAGCAGAGATATGGCAAAACCAAGCCCTGCTGAGCCCAAACTGGGGCCACGCTCCTGGGCCAGGCACCATCTCACACCGTGACCCCACTCACCTGAAAAACCAGCTCAGCCCAGAAACGCTTCAAGACATCTGATCCACAGGCGTGCGGGATCTGTGGCGCTGCAGCAGGAAAAAATAAGTATCATTGCTTCCTTTCAAACTCACGGGACCAAAAGCAAAACAGCTGTGGCAGAGCAGCCGAAAGGTGCCCGGTCACCTCGGACCTGCTCCCCAAAGGAGGAGTGTCCCGAGGAGAACCTCCTCCTGCAGGACCACCCAGGCCAAGACTTCTTCCCAAAACTCTGCGGCTGAATTCACAGGCACCAAGAAACATGGAAATGGGAAAGGAATGTTGAAAGAGGACGATGCCCTGCTCTGCTGGTGCGTCCCAGCCGGCCATCCCCGGGGACACCTGAGCCGCACCCGGAGCTGCTCCCGGGTGCCCTGGCAGCAGAGAGCTCCCGGAGGGATACACCCGCTCCCGCAGCGCCTCAGCTCCTCCCTGTAACCAGCACAGACCTGGCACTTCCAATCACGGCTGCGGTGATTCCCCCGAGCTGCCAGCCCCACGCCCAGCCCCAGGGCCCTGATGGCAGCCGCCCCAGAGGACAGCAGGGTATTTTTGGCCGTTCTTCCCGGTTCCCGTGGCTCGTTCCCCGCCGGCACTGGCAGGCGCTGCCGGTTCCCCCCAGCCCTCCCCACGGGCCGGGGATGTCACCTCCCCTTTCCGGCCGGGATGCCGACCCTCCCGGTGCCCGTGCCCGGCGGAGGGTGGGGGTCTGCCCCGAGCTGCCCCGCAGCCCGGACCGCCTGCCGAGAGCCGCAGCCCTGGGCCCCGCCTGCCCGCAGGCAGCGCCCTTCGCACCGGCACCGGCACAGCCCCCGCCACGGGCGTGCCCACCGCCGGAGCGCTGCGGGACCCGGCCGGCGCCCTCCGGCTCCAAGCAGGCCGCGGCCTGAGGGACCGGATCGGCGCGGCGCTGCCTGCCGGGCCCCGCGGATCCCCGCAGAGCCGCCCCCGCCGCGATGCCGGGCGGGGTCCCCGGGCACCCCCCGCGCTCTCACCGGGGCTCCCGGTGCGGCCGGCCCGGAGCGATCCCGGCGCCGCCCCGCCCCGCCCCGCCGCCAGGGGGCGGCTGCGCGCGGGGCCTGGGGGCGGGGCCGGCGGCATGGGCGGGGCGCGGGGCCGCGATGCCCGCGCGGAGGGGGCGGGGCTTCCGGCGGGGGCGGGGCTCGGGCGGGGCTCCCCGGGGCTCGCGCGTCCCTGCGGGGCCGTGGCAGCGCCCCGCGGGAGAGCGCCCCCTGGCGGGCGGCAGGGCGGGCACGAGTTCGAGTCCCCCCCGGGGCTCCGCACAGCTCCCGGCTCCTTCCCGACCCTTCCCAGCGCCTCCCCGGTTGCTCAGCCCTGCAGCCCGGGAGCCCCTTCCTTCGCCGAGCAGGACGGCTGTGGATGCAGGCTCCCAGACTCCTGCAGCAAGGCGGGGGCCTCTCCTCTACCCTCTCAGCCCGAGCGCCCTCCAGGGCAGCGCTGCGTCCTGCAGCCTGCTGGGGCTGCGGCATCCCGGCGCACATCCCTGGTGCTGACCCGAGCCTCAGGCTCCCGAGCAGCCGGAGCCTCCGGTGAATGGGCTCCTGGCCTCGGGCGCTGGACAAGCAGGTGCCACCCTGCACCAGCCGAGCGTCACGGCCCTGACCACACGGCCTGGCCTGGCCGGTCGGGGCAGTGGGCAGAGCTGCTCTGCAGCACCCAAGCCCTTCCCAACAAACCCAGAGAGGGTTTTGAGCAGCCGCTCGCAGGTTCCTTCGCTAGGGCTGTTGCAACCTGCCAGGAACATCTTGTGCTCAGGCCTTGCCACTGCCCAGCTGGAAGGAGAACCAGCCAGACATCTCAGATAGCACTGCCCGACAAGGGGAGCACCCGGAGAGCTAAGAAGCAGCCTTCACACCTCTCTGAACCTTTTTCAGCCTCTTCAACCCTCTTAGCAGGGAAAGTTGGCTCTACCTTGGTCCATGAGCCACCTCCAGATGCAGCAACGAGGAGCAGTGGAGTTGTCTGCTGCCTCTCCTGCTGTGGTTTCACATCCATTTCCCTACATCCCAACCCCCTGTCACTGTGGTTGGTTTGATTTTTTTTTGTTTGTAGAGGGAGCCCAGCCACTGCTTTTCACCAATGTGCTCATTTATGAACAGCAGTGTGAAATACTGCAACACTTCAATACTTGCCTTTCTCCAGCACCTTCCTAAGTGAGGATCTTGAGGCTTTCCATAAACTGGAATTAGTTCAACCTCAGAGGCCCTCCTTGTATTTGGCATTATAACTCTTTTGCAGCTGGAAGAAAATATTCCAGCTTGGTTACGTGTCTTGCCTGGAGCCATGCAGTGAATCACTGGCAAGAAGAGGAACAGAACTCAAAAGCCCTGTAGCTGCCAGCTCTAGCCATCAGACACTTCTCCTTCCTCCAGCCTTTAAAGTTCTTTAAATCTGCACACATTTAGTACACAATGCATATGTTTCTCCATTACAACAGCAAACACTAAAATTTGGGTCTCATTTAACGGCTTCATGCCTTCACTCTGAACCAGTACATTGGGAAGAGGTGAGGCACAAGGATGTAAAATGTGCTCTCCAGCAGGGCCCTGTGTGTCAGGGTATGGCAGGCACTCGGTCTCAGCAGATTTGTTTGCACCTGGGCTACTCACATCTTTAACAGGGGATGCAGATCAGCCCATTCTCATTTGAATTCTCTCTAAGTGGCAGTCGGAAGTGAAGGTGGGTTGTGAGCAGAAGCAGATGTGAGTGAGCTGCCCCACCTCTCAAACTCCAGCCAACATTTCTCCATCTACTTGAGCCTCTCTGTGGAGGGACTCCAGCTTCATCCCAGCATTAGCAGGCAGAAATGTTGCTCAACAGGGCAGTCACCTCATCTCACTCCCCCAATACTCCACATTGTCTCATCAGGGTACCTGTGCTGGGATACTCAGCTCAGCCTTGGCCCAGTCCTTGGCTTCCCAGTTCTGCTCACCTGCTGGAGCCTCCATCCTCTGCTCCAGGACAAGATACTTTGTTGTCATTCTTCTCTCAGTTGCCTTTACCTGCTGGACAAGGTGAGCTGAGCTTTGCAAAGGTCACTTCAGGTGCCCAGTAAGCAGATATGATAAGGATACTGATCACCTTGGGAACATGGCAAAACACAAACAGCTCTGACTAACTCTGCATGGAAATATCCTCTCTAGAGGGGCAGGCAAGAGGCCAGAACAGATCACACAGCCCTGGGGAATTTCCATCAGCACAGACACAGATGGGTTCCACTCCCAAGTCCTTCCTGGCTGCCCATAACAGCAACTCTGCATTATTGTTGATGAACCAAGACCAGCACTTGCTCCCTTGCAACTGATGGCAGTTGTGGGGAAAACTGGAAGGAAGGCAGCATAGGCACACAGAAATGCTCACCTGGTAGGTCCTCTCCAGAGGAAAGACATTGTAGAGGGCAGGGACTGTGCTGGCAGAGGGCAGGACTGGGCTCTGTGGACACAGTGAGGGCACAAAGGGCTATTTGGGTGCTGCTTGGTCCAGTGAGCCAGGACAAGGCTGTGGCACATTTAAGTCAGCAATGTTTTGGCCACTGGCCTCCCTAAGCACAGGGTTAGTGGTGCTGGGAGCAGAAAACTCCACGGGAATTGTTCACAAAGGCTACACAAGACAGCACAGGTTTATCCCCCTGCATGATGGATTCCACTTCTCAGCACCCAGTACTGACACATAAACTTTTAATATATGCCAGTATGAAACTTCTTGTACAATTGATAAATTTTTTTAAACATTATTTATTTGTTGAAATGCAGCTGCTGTTGATGGGAAAACCTCAGGATGAGACCAGGAAGGGCTCACATACAACCTGGCATCCCACGAGGGCCAGGCCTGTGAAAGGCAAACAGTGTGAGGAGCTTGGCAGCACTTCAGCCCTTGACCTTTTGGTTCTTCTGCTAACACAAAAGAGGAGATACACTGAAGGATTAACTATTGATCCATTGGTTTGCCCTCAGATTTAAATTAATTTCCCACTGCAGGACAGGAATGTTTCTTTCTCATGACAGGAATAAAAATTTCAGTGTTGCAGAGTAAGAAAAGGCATGTACATCTTTTCAGACAAACTTAGAAGTGCTAAGAAATATGCAAATTATTCTTATAGTTAACAGTCTATATAGGTCACAAATGCTAAACAGCAAAAATGGTCTCATAATTAAATGCAGATTTTAAGTTATGAAGGAACTTTTCAGACAGACACATAACCTTTCCTATCTCCTTTCTTTGGAAACCAGAAGGGTCAAGTTTAGATTCTCACCTTGCGTTTGGATCCCAGTCCTGAACCACACAAATCTGGGTGTTGTAGGATCCAGTGGCTAAAATAAAACTAGCCACCAAACCAAACAGAATGGATGGCAGTGACAGGCAAAACACTCAGTAATGCCAAGACACAGAGTGGCAGGACAAGTAATTTTGTCATGGGGAATTTCCATGGATACTACAAGCAAACTTCCATAAAGTTATGGAAGAAAAGCTTCTGTAGGTTGTAGCCTATGAGCTCCTCTTTTTGCTATCAAAGCCCTAAACAGGAGATTGGAATTATGCATCTCTGATTACCAGCTATTTAGCAAGATACTGAGGTGGTTTTTACTCAATGAATTGCAATGGAGTTTTCATCTCTTCCTTTCAGATACCACATCACCTCTGGTAGCTACTGTGAATGACAAGCAGTCACTCAGACTCCCCTCCCCAAGGCCAGCAACTACATTTGTACATTGCTTTGATTTTCTGTGAATAAAAGATCACTTACGAGCCTGAAGAGATGCATTATTCATCTTTGAACTCCCCTGAAAACAATTTTAAGCTGCTTATAGTTCCAGTCACTTGGAACTTGGGTGCGCAACTTTGACTCATGACCAAACAGGTCTGGCCAAATTCCTCCTGTGGTGCCAGGCAGGGGCCAGTGCTCAGAAGGCTCTGTTCTTACACTGGTAGCAATGTGTCTCACAGACACCTGTGTTTGATGTGGAGGACAGTATCTCCCTCTGCCCCTGCTGGGAATATTTGTACCTCCTACTGCAGTGTATCACACACACACACAAAGCACAGGGCCATCCACAGCTTTTCCTGATGAAAATTGTATTTTATAGGGGCATTTGCATTGAAATATTCTCTTATTTCTCCTCCTGTGGCATGCCTTCAACTTGCATTGCCTTAGCAGCAACTGTGTACTTCCTTCTTTACCCTGAGGATTATCTTCCACTGTCGTTCAGCTACAGAAGAATACACATTAACAAACCAGGCCTTCCTGTCTTTTTTTTTAACCTCTTCTCTTGTACACGAAGTCTAGATTAAGTTTAGGGTGTTTTTCTTGCTGAAAACATGAGATAGGTTACCCAGAGTGTTTTTCCATTTTCCATCCTGACAGAACCAAGAAGGGAATCAGGAACACACCACGCTTTGTCCCTCTGGGTTTGCAAACTGTGCTTGCAAAAAGTGCTGGGTTTAATGTGGACTTGTCAACAAGCTCATTCTCTACAGCAAGTGACAATTTAGACTGTCTTCCAGAATTTTTAATGAGGGATCCCTTAACAGGCTTCAGGGATCTCAGCAGGATTTTAAGAGCCTTACACAATGTCATTCTAACCAGAGTCTGACGCTCCACAAAGCAAAGCAGCCCAGCGGTAATGACACCAACACAGCTTTCATGTCAATGGTTCTCCTTTAGTTTTACAAGAGTGACTGCAGAAGGAACAACAAGCAGGAACTTTTGTTCTAACCTTAATTGCTAGCTTCAAAACCAGAAAATTAGTTTCTTATAGCCCTGTTGTACTCCTGTTTTTAATGCACATGTATAAATAGCACTTTTAAAAACCTATCTGGCAGCTCTCTAAAGAATGACATTGCGACAACAACTCCAAATTTAAAGTTAAAAGACATTTTTGGTTTAAGATTTTCATCTCCTTTCTGGCAAAAAAACCTGTCTTGCAAAAGTACTTCATGAGACTCTTCCAACTACAGAACATCTGTGGGGAGCTGCCTGTAAATCTGAGGGGGAGGGCTTCCAAAAGGACTTTCAAAAACTCTGATTATTTATACTCTCATATTTCCATTTCTTTTCCTACTTCCTCATGTTGTAGTGGACACATGACACATGTAGTGGACCATTTATAATAAAAGCTATTAAACACAGGTGATTTCTGACATTATTCCACCTCAATGGGACCTCCTTTCTCTCCTCCAGGTGTCATGGCCATAGGCTCAACTTTGCATATTTTGGGTTTGTTTTTTTTTGTTTGTTTTGTTTTTGCAGGTGAACCAATTTCCCTGAAATAAATCAAAATAAATAAAATTTCAGGTTTTTTAAGTTTATGAGGCAGTTCTGGTCCTGCTACTAGTCAAGAATCAGTCAGCCACGTCTGAGCAACCCTTACAGAATCACTTTGAGAGGGCAGGAAGGTCTCCAGCCTTGGGATATGGCCGCACTAAGTAAATTAAAAGGAGGTACTCAGCTGTAGCAGTTAACTCGGAGCCATCCACCACACGTAACACCCAGTTTGCTCCCCCTTGCCCAGCCCATTTCCCCTACATTTTCCTCTGATTACTCCAGCACCAGCAAATATCCTATTTTTGTAAAGAAATGCAACACTGTGCAGGGGCTGGGGAGGGCCAGTCACACACATCCCGCAGGAGCTTGTGCCAAAACTCAAAAGCCCAAAAGCAAGCCTTTTTCCCATTTAATTATGAAACCTCTGCTCCTTGCATACAAGAGGGGAAGTTTTATGCCTCTGCAGTTTTTGCTTCTGTACCTTTTGCCTCTTGTCCAAAAAAAAGAAAAAAAACCCCAACATGAAAGGACTGCATCAAGTCTGTCACTGAGAAAAGCTATATTTTCCAGATGGATACAGCCCTTTCCTGGGTTACTAAGGCTAAAATATTGTTTAACAAAACTCTGCATGAAATTGAGAGATTAAATCCCAAGTTTATGCCTTGGTTTTCCCTGAGTTACCTGGAACAAAGGCTCCTTTATTGGTCCAAGTGATCAATTTTAAACTCTTCTCAAACTGAAGAATCTGTCAAGGCTCTTTGTACAATCCTCTCATTTCAATATGAACAATTTTAGAGGAAAATGTCCAGAAATTGTCATTCTGAGCTGCAAAAGCTTTGAATTCACAAATATTTCAGTGTGTCAGAGACAGTTCTCTGGCAAATTTGAGTGTTATTTTTCCTGGAATAAGTGATCAAGTGAGCTGATGTGAGTCAGTCTCTGCTGTACATGACACACAAGGTTTGCCATTAATCCAGACCAGATCAGAACATTAACACTAAGCTGATGCCAGTGCATTGACTGAGGCAGAGGAGAGGCTGCTGGTTTCTAGCACCAGTTCCTGGGGGAAAGAAGAATTTGGGATTGGAGGATTGGAGAACTGACTAGGGCTGGGAAGAGATGCCATTTCATACAGCATTTGGTATTACCTCCATATTTAGCCTTGGCTGAGTAACAGTCCATCTTTCTTGGGCACAAAGCAAGACACCAAACCCAGAACCAAAACAAAGACAGTGTGTGCTCTTAAATCATCAGTCCAGGGTCTCACTACAATTTAAAATGAAGTCATCTGACAGGGATTATCTCTGTGGCTTGAGAAATAAAGGATAGTACCCTGGGTGGGAAGACATGCTTTCAATCTTTGTCACCTAACTGCTGCCAGAGGAGAAGCATGGTGGAAACCAGTCCCCAAATATGTAACACAGACACCACATTTTCTCATTCCCCTTCTTCCAACGGCCAATGAATGAACGTGTGTGACTCACAGAAACTGGGGCTGAGCCACATTTCTGAAGGCAGAAAGACTGCATAAAGACAGCTCCTGCATGAAGGAGAAAAAGATCTTTGTGGCAAACTGAATTTAGCAACGTCACTGGGAGCTTCTGACTCAGCCCTGTTCTGCCCAGCTGCACACTCCAACCACCACCACTCCACATACCTGCCAAACCAGCCCCATTCAGCCCACTTGGAGCTCTGCCACCAGCAGCTGGACAGAAGATGACTGATGCAGTTGTAAAGCAACATCTAATGAAGAAATTCTTTTTATTTCAGGGCTGTAATTAAGCCATACCTCGCAATGCTGCCCCTGGCTGAGGCAGGAAGGCTGCTGATGCATTGTACCAGGAGAAACAGCAGATAGAATCAGGTTGTTATTCCACTTCAGACCAGTCTACGTTGGCTTGAGTCAACCTCAGACCAGTTTAACGTAGCTGTTTCCTTGCCTGTTTCTGCTCCCTGGCAGGTCTCCCAGATAAAAGGGCTGCTTGCATTGCTGAGGCACAGACGAGGGTGCTCTGGCTCTGGGCACTGGCAGGAATGTGTTGTCCAGTTTTCCAGGGACTCTTGGTACAACGGAGGGGGACATTGCTACAGCAACAAAAACAGCAAGATCCCACTGCCAAATGTTCACCTCCAAGCAGCTTCTGAGTTCCCTGCACCCACTGTCCCTGCGGACTAGTGACTGTGGGCTTCATTGTACAGGGACACAAACACTCCATACATGCACTTAAAGCAAAAGATATAAGCACTTCCAAATTAGCTCCATCTCCTGCAAGTCGAGCTGAACACATCCCTTCAGTGGGCTCCTCAGACAGCTTAGCCAGCTCCCAGGTGGGCACCTCTGCCTGCTGAGCAGCTCAATGCCGAGCTGACAGCTCCCTCCTCTGTCAGAAAGTACTAAAAGCGGCTTGAAAGTCTGTCCAAGTGTCCCTTGGAGCAGGAGATTTGAATAACCAAGGATATTATGCATTTTCTCCCATTTTTTGAATGCAGGTGGGGGAAGTCTCAAGAACAGCTTCTCGGTGGTACAGGAGTCCACAGCCAAATGCAACCAGCACTATTAAAACTTCAGTTCTCATCCTGCCTTGCTGCAGCTGATCGGGGGAGCCTTACACAGCAGCAGGGCATGGCCAGGACTTCCTTCCCCTTCCAGCTGTGTCAGCACAGGCCAGGTGTCCTGCTGGGGTCCTTCTGAGCTTTGGCTTCTCGAGGATACAGCAGGAAGGCAGCAGAGCCCAGGCAGTGTCCTGCTCGCGCAAGACTGCAGGCTCCTGTAGGTCACTGGCAGGTCTGTCTGTCCTTCCCTCTCAGTTTCACACTGAGGAGGTACCCACTGGTCCTTTGCTTCTGACTGTGAGGAAAATACGGGATTTACTGAGCATTTAATGGCAGGATGAAATCACATATGAAAACTTAATCCCAGGGGGCTGTTACCCCTGATGTGTTCCCTCTGCTAACAAGTCAGCCTAGGATGCAAGTGAAGTGTTGCATGTCCTGAATGTTTGTGCCCCATGCTTAAGGTCAAGGGCTTTTTTGCTGATTCTTGAAACAAAACTGGAAAAGGGGACCATGTGCACTTCACAGAAAAAACAATTTTGACATTCTAGTAAAATGTTGGGGAAATTTAATTATTTCAGGATCAAGTTGCATCAATATATTCTTTTCTGTTTACCCTGGGAAAGGGGTTTTATTTCACTTTTATTTCCAGCACAGTTCACTAGAGCTCTTGCAAATATTTCTAAATTCAGAAAAGAGGAAGAAAACAAATTATCTCAAAGTGCACATAAAGATTTTAATATTAAATGCCTTACTGTGCAATTGAAATCTTCTATTCCCTTTCTATTCTATATTCTATTGTTTTACAAAGCATTAATATTTCTCTAATAGAATTACTGCTGGATTCTACTAAACATCTCTGAATTTTCTCTGTTCTGCTCCATTTACAAACTCAAAGTTCTGGAGTAATTTTGGGTTTGAACATAGAGTGAACTTCACTGGTCTTCCTTGCTGCCTGTTAGTCAAACTACATTTTTCTGATACGGTTTTTAATTCAATTAAGTCTCTCTGAACATACCACAAAGTAAACTTACTGCCATTGTATTTTCTTGCCACAGCAGCTACTGCTCACTTAAAGCCAGCAAAATGCCACGTACAAGCTTAAAGCAAAGCTGCTGTGTTGGTGTGAAATAAACTAAATAATTCAGCTTTCAACTGAGACACAAGCTGAAAGAATTGTGTAGGAAAATAAATTACTTGCAACAAGATGATAATGAAATATAGGAAAGGTTTTCAGAACTGCAGGAGGAGCTGCTTGTGGCCTATTTGTGGAAGACAGGAAGGTGGGTCACAGAAGGATTAAGGGATGAGCTTGTACAAGGCACTGCAGTCTGGAGCTGTTGTGCCCAAGAGCCAGCCAGGGGCTCCGAGAGGTGCAGCCTCCTGGACACACATTCCCAGGTAAGGGTGCAAGATAAACTTTCAGTTCAGGCAGTAAATCACCTTCACGTGAGGAGGCCAGGAGGAACCCACACTTGGACAGGGAACACAGACCACGGAGTTTTCTGATGGCTTTGCTGTAGGAGTTTAAAGGGTGTTTGCTGCACCCGTGGAGGCAGAGGATAAGCTGGGAGACCCAGAGCTCTTGGAAGACCGGTGTTCCTCTGAGCCTCAAGGCTTTCCAACCAGGAATTCTCTCAGTAGGAATACAAAGTTGCTTTCTCCTCCTACAGTCCTGCAACAGGGAAGCCTGACCAATGCCACCTTGGAGGTACCTGTGCCCCACACAAACGCATGCCTGTCTCAGACACTTCAGCTGCACTCATCTGGGGCTTATAGGCATCTTTTCTCCAACCACAGCCAAGAGCCTGTGTTAGACTAAAGGCCAGCAACGTTTGGAGCTTCTGCTCCCCCCCTGCGTATCACAGGCTTTGGATTTCCCTACCTGTGTGAATAGGCAGCTCTCTCTTCTGTGAAAATCCTATTCAGAGCACAGGAATTCTCCTTTTCACCAGGGCTGTCATGACAGCAACACGTCAAAGCACCCATGGACAAACACAAGTGAGATAATTGCTACAGCAAGAGGGAAGGAGGAGGCTAAAGGACTGGCTTTTAAGGTGACCACTTCCTTTAGGACTTCAGACAGGTGACTTGCCCTTCAGGATTCTTTATCTGTGAGGCAGATCAAAAACTAACTTCATCAAGGCCTGCACTTGGCCTAAATGTAGTGTAGACTAGGCAGAGAGGAAGACTGATGTCCTCCATGGAAGAAATAGATCTCCTTTTGGTTTGGACTCCGCTGGTTTTACATTTTTTTTATATTGGCACCATTGGGAGAGTTCCCATTTGCTTAATTAGGCCACATATGAGGAAACAGGGAAGACACTTGGCATGCTTGGCTTGACCTGCTAATTTTTATCCTTTATGAATCTGAGCTCTCAGGGTTCAGATAAAAATTCTTGACATTAGGAGCTGGATATCCAAATCAGCAGGGAAGGGTAAGAAGTTGTTCGGGATTTTCGGGTTGGTTTTGTTTCTGCTTTTTTTTAGACACAAACCCACATTTTTATTGTGGTAGACAGATGCTTTACACTGCTCATCTTATAGCTCTAGAACAAAGACAACGCTGACATACCATCATGTTTGGTTGGCAAACATTTCTAAATGCTATTCCCAGTTTCTGACAAGACTTTTAAAAGCTAATTATTCTGCAATTAACTAATGGGTAAGCTATGGAAGGACCCTTACTAAATCATGCCAATGCTGTGGTGTTTGAAGGAAGCTCTCAGCTTCCTGGCACAGAAACTACATTTACTCTTCAGTCAAGTGTACAGCTTGACTAAAAATATAACCCATGGTACATTCCGTGAGGGAAAAACCCCCAAACTTATCAGCTACTGCTTCCTATTATTTCTTCTCAGTTATTGGGGGTTTCTTTGATAGCTGTGAACACACTTGAAAGACGGTCTGACTTAAGTGGAATTGATTGCAAAACATATCTCGGCAATAAAAACATCTGTAAAAGATATTCAGGGTGTTTTAGCTGCTCGTGGCATTCAGTTAATAAACCATTTCCCCCCTGTATGGGACCTTAACTTGGCAAAAAAGAAATTGAGGGAAGGACTTATGTTTCTGAATACATGGCTTTAGTTCATAAACAAAGTCTCCACATATCATGTGAGCACCTTCTCATCCTTGAAGCAGAAAACTTACTGGGGTCCTGGCCATCAGAAATGTCAGGATGAAGACTGTTTTGAACAGTAACACACACAAGACAAGAGAAAGTGGCAAGTTCACACTACAGACACTTTCAGAAAATGTTGTTTACAGAGAGAGTTAGGCTGTGGATTCTCATAGCTGGCAGTAGAGCTTGTTGGCTACCTTGATTAAAATCAGTTTTGAATCCATTAAAAGCTACCTATTCACCAAACTGGGAAAAGTCAGCTCCTGAAGTACTTTCATTAACATCAAGCCCAAGCAGTGCCCACCTGAGAGAGCAGAACCCATCCAAATTCAATGGGTGCTCTCCCTGGGGCAAGGAGCTACTGCTAGGATAAGGAAGCACACACACAGTGATCAAAACACCTGACAGTGTTTTGTAAACAAAGGCCAAATTTCCCAATGGATCAGGAAAAGAAAGTAATAGGCCACAAGGATCTCTATCAAACAGTAATAAAAAACAATTATGAAAAGAAACTATGGCCTAGAAATAACTGATTTCTGGTTCAAGTCCCACCAAGCCAGTGTCCAAACCACAGATAATCTCCCTATGGACTTCAGGCAAATGAGCTTCTATCTCAGTGCCAGAGGTGGAGGTGTGCTGGTCAGCCACAGAATAAACTATCACAGGCCTCTGACTGTGCACACTGTCAGTCATCCAGCAAGAAGTGGCAGGAAGCTGTAAAAACCATTTACCAGTTAGAATCCAATGTCTGCGTAAGTCACCTTCCTTGCAATGCTTTAAAGAAGAAGCCGGTCCCAGGGACCAGCTTACTGAGAAGGGCTAAGCAGCACCTTCCCTCTACAGGCACCAGAGTAGTCCATAAAAAGGTCAGGCTAAAGTTAGCTGGCAATGCAAATGTTGCCAAATGAGGGAACAGTGATGGGGAGAAACGCTTAAGATCATGCATCAGAACCGGCACAGCACCAGTTTCTCTCAGAGTGCCCAGGTTAAACAGGCCATCCCCAAATGCCAGCTAAAGGCTGCTGTGCCTGTTCACAAGGGAACCCTGAGAGACAACAGTGGCTGTTTGTCATCAACCCTCTCCATACACACATTCCCTTTGCAGTGATGCCCCCTAGGTCCCATTCCACCTGTTGAACCTTCTCAGGTGGGCAAGGAAGGAAACAAGGATGAAGCAGTCTCCTTCCACAGGCCTCTGCATCCTGGGATGAGGGCAATCCTTGCCATTAAGCTCACACAGACATGCTCAGGAGAGGCTGATGTGAGCCCAACCTGTCCAGCTCCTGCCCTGTGCTGCCTGTGAGCTCCTCAGCTTCCTCCAGCTCCCATAGCTCTGCTCACGCCCTGCTAGCAGCAGAGCTCATCTGTTCCACTGCAGTAAACAGGCCCATAGACAAACGGGGCACTTTGATACCACTGCCCCCACCCACCTTTAACAGAACCAGTTAGGTTGCAAAAGGCCTCTGAGATCATCAAATACAACCTATGACCAAACTCCCCAATGTCAACCAGACCATGGCACTGAGTGCCAGCTGTTCCTTAAACACCTCCAGGGACAGGGACTCCTCATCTCCCTCATCAGCCCATTCCAATGTCTAAGCACCCTTCCTGTGAGGAAATTCTTGCTAGTGTCTATCATGGTGGAGTTTAAGACCACATCCTCTCATCCTATCACTAGTTACAACGGGGAAGAGGCCGATTCCCACCTGGCTACAGCTTTCTGCCAGGAGCTGTGCAGAGTGCCAAGGTCATCCCTGAGCCTCCTTTTCTCCAGGCTAAACCCCCCCAGTTGCTCCTCACAGCACTTGTGCTCCAGACCCTTCACCAGCTTCACTGCCCTTCTCTGGACCCACTCCAGCACCTCAATTCCCTCCTGAACTGAAGGGCCCAGAACCAGGCATGGGACTCGAGGTGTGACTTCACAGGAAGAAAAGGGCAACTGAACGGCCCATAGGCAAACGGGGCATCGCGATACAAGCCCCCACACGGCACAGCCGCCTTTCCTCCAGTTGATGCAGAAGAGGCCGTACCCAGCATCGATAGCTCCCCACGGGGTAGGCACCGCTGAGGCCGCCGGTAGCTCCCCGCCAAGCCAGCACAAACCCCGCCAAAGGCACCCTCACACGGCACCGCTGCCGCTCCCCAACCGGCGCGGCGTAAATAGCACCGCCGCTTTTATAGCGGCCCTTCCCGGCAGCCCCCGCGCGCGGCCGCGCCGATTGGCTGCGGGGCGGGCGGGCGCGCGCGGCCGGGTGGGGCGGTTCGGGAGCGCGCCGCGCGCGGGGCCGGGAGCGCGCACGGCCCGCCCCGCCCCGCCCGTTTCCGCCGCCGCCGCCGCTCGCGCTCGGGCCTGTGGAGCAGGAGGCGGCGGGAGCCGGACCAGCGCAGGCCGCAGGTACCGGGGGGGCTCTCTGCCGACCGGGGGGCACGGGGGGGCGGATCGCCGGCTTCTCTTCTCCCCTTCCCCCTTCCCGCGCCGGGTGGGGCTCGCCCGCCCCCGCCCGGCCGCCCCCGCCGGGAGCCCGCGGCCTGCGGGCGGGGGCGGCCGGGCCCGGCCGGGCCCTTCGCCGCCACCGCCGTGCACAAAAGGGGAGGGCTGGCGGGGGCGGCCCCTCCGCGACTTCCCGGGACCGGTAACGGGGCCTTTTCCGGGCCGCGGGAGCGGGGGAGGGGAGGAAGGGGCGCGGCCCCGGGGTTCCCCCGCGGGAGCCGCCCGCGCCCCGCCCGGGACCCGGTGCCGCCGCCCGGCCCTGGGCGGTACGGAGGGAGGCGGAGGCGGCGCTGCCCCCCGGCCCCGCGGGGTGACACGGGCGGCACCGGGGGTGCCCCGGTGAGTGGCAGCTTGTTGTGTGACGTCACCGGCGGCGGGGCCGCGCCCGCCCGCTCCGGGGGTCGCGGCCGGGGGTCGTGCCGGGCCCCCCGCGGCACACGGGGCCGTGCCGGGGCGCTGCGGAGGGCTTGCCGCGGATTTGTGCGCCGTTGAACTTTTAGCTAGGGGAAGAATCGGCCTCTGGAGCGAAACTGGAAAGTTTGGGAGGTGTTTTTTTTTGGTGGGGCGGCTGCAGCAGGCCGGGGAAACGCCGGGGGTGGTTTGACACGACCGGAGTCCTGTGGCCCGACAGCCTTACCTGGGCTCAGAAGTGCCCCTTGTTAAACTACACCTTGCATAAACCTTTTCTGCCAGGAAACCCATTCCTTCGGGGGCGAGAAGAACCTCGAGACTACTTCAGTTGTGTTTAGGTTTTGAAAATAAGACCCAAAAACTTCTCCCAGAGGTCTGGAGAGTTAGTTTTTATAGATACTCAGGGTGACGTATTGTTCCCAGTCAAATGATACCACAACTACTTTGATATCTCTTTAAGAGGTGTCTGGAACGGGGATTTGTTTGTTTTTAGTTGCTGCCTCATATCCAGCTTTTGTTTCTCTCTTGGTACAGCTCACCTGTTTGTTGCAGGGAACCCTTCATGAGCAGTGGTTCCCACCCACCCTTTCTCTGTGTGATACAGTATTTGGAGAAAATTGAACCCTAACACTTCCCTAGGTAATGTTAAGTTTGTTGTTGCTTTTTTTCCCCCCCAGAGCTTAGCCTAAGTGTCAATTCTGCCATCTGTGTAACTCTGAAATGGTGAACTTCTTCCAGAAGCAAACTTCTGTTAATCTTTTTAATCTCAGAGATCCTGAAAGTTAATTTTATGTGCCCTAAATGTTGTTTGTGACTGGAAGTATTAGGTTCTCTGATGGCTTTATTTGGGGATTTTTTCCCAGTATGAAAATACTAAGTCTTTCCCACCCTGAAAAGATTGTTTGTGACAATATTTGCTTTCTGTTGAAGGCTCTTCTGATACATGCCTGCCTTCCTCCTGCCCTGTTCTCGCCTTACCCAGGTCTCCAGCCACACAGCACTGGCATTTCTCATTCAAATATACAGAGTCTAATTCTGGCACTGATTTGGACCAAGGCTGTGTGTTTAAAAAAAGAAAAACATTAGCCTTATTTCACTTTAATTAGTTCACTGGAACGTTTAACAGCATATTCAGCATAAATGTTTGACACAAATTAATTTGAATGGGTGATTTGTATCATTTAACACTAGAATACACGGGGTTTTTAAAAATAATTTTCAAGACATGAATGCACCTTCACACAAGGGGCAAAATAAATTCAGTCACAGCAGAGCTCAGCTGAGCAGCTCTCATGTTATCCCTCCTCGTTCACCAAGCTCACTCTCTTGGCCGAGTGCCACAGCAGCCGAGCGCCAGAGGCGGGGAGTTCTCCGAGCCAGGAATTGACAGTAAAAACATCCTAAATGATCTTAACCGCCACCAGGATGTAGGACTGCTGATGGCTCTTCAGATAAGCAAATTCCAAATGAAAATGTTTTGGAGGGGTCTTGGAAGTATCGTCATCTTTCTTCATTTTTCTGATAAACACTCTTGGTTTTTTCTGGTTTTTACACTTAATCTTTTTTCTCTCAATGTATTTACATTGCCCAAAACCCTGTGGGCTCTTCTTCACACCATGTCTGTGGTCTGCTCTGCCCTAGACATTTCTGATCTTGGCTACCTTTTCATTAGCCACGTGTACCTTCTCAGTTTCTCTAACATTTTATTCCCTGCTGCTGTGGTACCATCAGGTTCTTTCCAAGTCTCCACTCAGACACCATCTTTTACCTTCAATACTGAGTCTCATCTGTCTCATATGTTTTAACTCTCATGTTCTGCTCTGTTGCCTTACAATGCAGTTTGAGCTAACATGGAGGAGAAGTGTAATTAGTTGAGTTCGAGGAAGTTAGCACGTTGATAAGGTACAGCCAGCGTGCCCTTGAAATCTTAAATTAATCCATGATGAGCTTGTCCTAGTAAAAACCATAATAAGGGTGAAACTCCATAATACAGAACAGTACAGAACAAAATAAATGTACCAAATGACAGCTGACCTTCATTCCCAGGGTACAGCTGTGCACATGCACGTACCTGAATGCATGATGAAAATCTGCTCTTTGCCTGTTGGTGTAATTCCTCTTCTGCTATAAATAATGGGTAGCTAAATAGAAAGAAGTAGTTGCTTATTACTGTTTGGTTAATCTCCAAAAGAGGCAGAAATATCCCAAAATACTGTCTGTGGTACACTGGTTAAATTACTGCTACTTTTACACTACTGTTTGGTGTCTGGGTGCCTTCTGATCTTGATGGGATCTCTGTTACCGCTCATTCTGAACTGTGAGTAAAATACCAAAAGTTAATTGGAGTTGGTAGAGTGACACTGTCCTGTCCATCCCCTCTTCTGTCCTTTTCCTGTCACCATATTTTCATTTGGGAAGGACATTTGAGACCATAAAAGTTGAACTAACATATCTATAGACTACCTTTTAATTAAGATATTTGCCATCCACACAACTAACAGCCAGTTCTTCCTGGAGTGAATCATCTAATTAAACTAATCAGAAGAAGTTTTGCTGTCTTTCTCTGACCACCTTTCATGACCAAGGTCCCTTGTAAAAGGAACAGATGGAGAGTCACAAGTATACCCAGTTAAATTGGGCAGAACACCAAATATGAGGTTTTGCTTTCCTCAGGCTCTGACGGTTGTGGGTTTTCTGCTTGCTTTTTTATTGTTGTTTTTTAATCAGAAACAGAGCTCAATTCAGTCTCTTTGCTCAGTTAATTAGCAGTGCTTTGCAGCCATGAATAGTTCTGTCTCACCTGGCCTGAACTGTCACATTTGGAGCAGGTCGCTAGTGTGGATGTGTACAAAGGGATTACTTCTCCTCATCCTCACAGTTTTAACGAAGGGTTTCTTTGCATGTGTCAGTGGTTTGAAAGAACTAGCAGCTGTCCAAGTACCAGTTATCTCTGTTTGCATTCTTTGCTAGCATTTCATTTTTCTTACATTTTACACCTGGAGGCTCTTTATTCTTCACCTCCCGTCTGCTCTGTTGAAATTGTGTGATGTGAGAAGGCCATCTCACAGTGGGATCTTGAATGGGTGCTGACCAAGTGAATTGGCTCATTTTTTGAACCTCAGTCCAAGAGCTGTTTGGAAAGGCTGGGTTCCATGTAAACCACAGCAGAACTGGGCTTCTGCACTTAAAATTGAAAATGCTGTTGGGAGGATTTTAAATTATACTGTGGAATGTTGACAGATGAGAATGAGCATGCAGTTTGGGATAAAGAAAGTATTAGAAATGAGAATACAGCCTTCAGAAAGTTAAAGTCATGGAATTGACCTGAAAAGTAAATAAGAACGTGAACTCTGGCTAACCAAATGAAAAACACAAGGACCTGCCAGAGAGACTCTGAGAAACATCTTAATAATAGCAAAAAAAAAAAAAATTCCAAGTTCATTAGAACCAAGAAAGGTGCTGGAGTCTGGAGGGCCAATAGATGAAGAAGTGAAAGAAATATTTGATGATGAAGCCATGAGTAGAAAGTTAGATGACTTATGTGCATTCCTGTTTCCCGTGGAGGAGTCCAGGAGTCCGAAGAGGTTCCCTGTGCCAGATATTCTCTTTATGTAGAACAGGACTTATTGGAAGATCTGTCTCTACTTGAATTGTCAGCAAAGTAATTTATACAGCAAAGTGATAAATACAGTTACGAGATGCCAAGACCAGATGGTGCTTGCCCAAGGGTTCCAAAGGAAACTCGGGCCTGAAATGACCAAATTACTAATTACACTGTGTAACTTCTCAGTACCTTGAAGCCAGAGAAATAGAAGAGGATTTATGTGGTAGCAGTTCTTAAAGATAGTTCAGCAGGATATCACAGTTTGGTGCCTTTTTAAAAAGTAAAAGACAAAAAAAAGCCAACCAGATGGACTATCATCTTAGAGTAGCAGAAAGCCAGTGTGGCTTTTGCAAAGGCAGTGGTGCAGCTCATATCTACTGGAGGCTTTGTATGATTTGAGAAGCAGAGAGAAGGGAAGTTTGGGACAAGAGAAGAAGAGGGATCTGTGTTACACAGATGCTGTGTTACAGCATATTCATAAATGATCTGGTGAGAAAGGTGTTGAGGAAGAAGGGAAGAAAAGATGAGAGCTGATTAGGAAGAATTGCAGCTTGTCCTTCTGACACTGAATTACAGGCAACAAAATGCCAAATGAAATTTGTTCCAGATAAATACAAAGCAGGGGGGTAATCTTGATTTGTTTCTGCATTGATGGGGTGCCAGTTAATTATTGCCACTTAAAAAAAGGAAGAGCATGTGATAATTCTGTGAAAATGGAAGTTTAGTGTTCAACAGTGATCATATAGGTTTGTCTAAGGGCCTTTGGGAAAGGAATAAAAAAGAAAACAGAGGGGTAGCATCGTGGCTCTTAATCCTCCACAAACTGATTACAGTGGGTTGGCACAAAGAAAGATGTGTTTTGAGATACATTGCAACTGCAAAAGCAAAGATGAGGCTGAAAAGAGTGATCAGAGAAAAGGAATGGATTCCCTGCAAGGGATGCTTAAAAAGATTTGAACTCTTGAGCTTGGCAAAGACATGACCGAGCACAGTCTGGTCTAGATCAAGACTGATGGTGCCTCTCCCTCAGTCTGCACTGAGAGCGCAGAATGCAGCACCACGGAGTGCTTTGAATGACAGCGATTTACATGGCTTCGGAACCAAACAGATGGAATCACATGGGAAAACACTGTCAAATGGGCTGTTGGGCACAAAGAATAAAAAAAATAATTACCCCCAAGCTGTCAACTGAGAAAATACACACTCACAGAGGTATCAATGTATTTGCTCCTTTTACTCTGCCTGAGATACCTGCATGTGTCAGGCAGTGTTGGGCTCACTGGGTGTTTGATCTGAACCAGTGCAGTTTCAACAGATGTCTTGTGGTGGGAGAAGAGGAGGAAGGAACACAGGTCAGTTGTGGGTACAAGAAGATGGTTGTCTGGAAATGTTAGTGTTAGTTTTTCTTGTCCATGTGTGCTTTACTGCCAGTGCCTGAAGACAGAGCCACTACGCCCAAGCAGAAGCCTCCCTTGCTCAGCGTGAGGTGCCCCACATCCCATCTGACATGCAGGAGGAGTCTGGGAAGAGAGGACACCAAGAAAAAACTGGCCCAAATGCAAAGCGTTTTGCAGATTACACACGCATGGAAATCCACAGATCTACTATAATTACCTCAATATTAAGCCCTAATCTCATTTTGTGCAAAGTAATCTTGGGACTCGGTATTGCATAAGAGAAGTGCTCTCGTAAGTCGTTGTGCCTACAGATAGAAAAGATGGAGTCAGTGGGGGCAAACGAGCAAGAATATTCCGTGAGGGAGCAAGGACAGAAACGGCAGCCACAGAGCCTGAACACAAAATCCTGCTTTCTACCCCCAACATCCAAACTTTGCCTTCAGCCTTGGAGAGGGACTTGTCATGGTAGAGGAAGACAAGGGAGAAATGCTTGAATTAGTCTTCATCCCTGGGTTCTGAAAGGGTGTTAATTTACTAATTATGTAGCAATAGGAAGGTGAACAGTACAGGGGTGAACTTTGCAGGTAGTTGATCAGGAGCAACCTGCTAAGTTTGGTGTTACCAAAACAGGATGCACATTGACAGTGTTAAGACAGAGTTTTGCTCACACATATTGCTGGTTTAGTTTTTTAAAAATTTGACTTAAACATGCTTAAAAAAGATCTTTCAGGAACCTTCTTTTGCAGTATTTTTCTCCTACCAAGTGTTGAATGTGAATTAAATAACCTGGCTTGGAAAGGAAATGAAGGCATCTGTTTTGTTCATGCTTAAAAAACAGTGCAAGAAAACCCTACAGTTGAAATAAGAGAAAAGTAGTGACTGAACATAGAAAACAGAAGCTCAAAATTTTGTAAAGTAACTGGGAGGAAAAAGGAGCTCAGATAACTATGAAATTATGGGTCTAGAAAGTTGAAATGTGGTGAGACCTTGCCATGTGTCCTGCTGGGAGGCCTGCCTGCCTTTGCTTTCAAGCTGGCTCGTCCAGTGTGCTCTTGTCCTTGTTTCAGGCCCCAGCTTTGCTCATTGCTCCTTAGGGTCTGAGAGAAGCAGCCAGTTGTTTTCCTCTGTGGTGGCGTCTCTTCCAGGCTGTCCTTTTTCCAGTTCTGCTGTAGTTGTTCCTCATATGGTCACTTTGTGTAGTTTAATCATCCGTGTGCCCTGCTCTGAGTCATTTCCAGTTCATTTATAGCCTTTTGACATGGGGAGGATCACAGCTGCACACATCAGAAGATGCAGTCATGCGATGGATTCCGACATCATCTTAATGGTTTCTGGTTTGTTCCTTTTCTCCTACTTCTTAATATCGGAATCTTTAAAATTGTGACACTTCAGAGTATTGAGCTTGTATTTTAAAGGAATTAACTATATAACCTTTGAATACTGTCCTTAGGTGGCAGTGATCAGCTCCCAGTCCATCATTTTGTATGGGAAGTTGAATCTGGTTTTTACATTGCATATCACTTCACATTTGTCTCTTTCAAATTTTATTACCTAGGCACAGAGCCTGTTAAAGTTCTGAAATCCATCACAGTTAGCCCTTGCCTTTATTGCCTCTACATCTTGACATCATCAGTAAATTTTGTTGTATAGCTATTTTTCTTCACTTTTTCAGGTCATTTATGAATGTTGAGGTGTGCAGGTTCCATGGGTGTTTTTCTGGGAGTGCTGAGCATTTCCTTCTGCCTTGTTTCATGTCTTTTGGCAGTTATTTATCTATACACAGGGAACTTCCGTCTAATCAGGTATTCTGATTATCTCATTAAGTTAAAAAAAAAAAAAAAGGTTGAGTGATATTGCACACATAATCTGACCAGACTTGGTAATTGGCACCTCTGTTTTGATATATATCTCAGCTCTGAAGATCTCTGGCCTGAAAATGGAGGGGGTTTATGTAAATTTTTTTTTTTCAATAGAGGTATTTCAGCAGCAGTTTGAGTTTGAAAGAATGCTAATATGTGGTAATAATAAAGAGAAGTAGGACAATCTTAATTATAATCCCATCAGACTAAGACATCAATCCCAGGTACAATAATGGAATAAGTAAGAAAGTGTTCAGGAAAGAATTAAGGCAACGTCACTTAGCCTGGACTGGGGGAAATAGAAACTAGTGGTGTTAATTGTTTTAGTTTAGCTCTTAAGTGCAAGTGTTCATCTTAGCCTTCAGTTAGTACTTGACAGTAATTGCATGTCATTTTCAGTGAGAAACTAAGCCAGAACAAAATCAATATGATTCATATTAAATTTAGTAGGAAGAGGGCAGCTGTAAAAAGGCAAGAGGAGGCTCAAGTGAGTCTGTGTGTAGTGAGAACATGAAGGAGTTGGACTCTTGGGCTGTGATTCTTAGTGGTCACCTGGGAGAAATGCAAAATGCCAGTAATGGGAAATTTGCAGAGGCTGAAGAATTGAGGAAGTGACAAGGAAAACCTCACCGTATGCAGAGAATGTAACTGACTGCTGGAGTGAGGAGCATGGTATGGGATTCTCTGTTACTGCTATTTTAAAGTCAAGATGGTCTGCACTTGAATTAGTGCACAGAGTGAAATGTACTGGGGAATGACCAAGCAGTGGCTTGTTTGCACTTGAAACGCAGCTCAGGGTGTGGTTCTCTGATACTGTGTGAATGGATTTAAGGCTCCTGCTCCTGGGGCTGTGCTGCAGCAGCCCTGGGGCATTTGGGGCTGTGATGGACAGTGTGGGATGGAAGGTACACGGTGCTCTGCTGCTGTGCTCTCAAGGGCCCTCCTGCCTGAAGCACTTCACCGTGACACTTCTACCATTTTGTCATTCCTTATGCCAGGAATAGACAGTCACTACTGTCAAAGGTGTAAAGGTAATTTAAAAAAAAAACCCAACCAGCTCTGTGTTAGGGTGCTTCAATCTGGAAAGGCTGTTATGTGAGCAGCAGGAAGAGGGTGAATGGAGGCAAATTGTTCACTCCCTTTCCATTTCGGAATTAGGAGGCAGTAAAAGAAACTAATAGGGACAATCTTGAATTTGAAGGAAGTGGCTTTACACAATGTGTAATTAAGTTGTGGGAACTCCCTCCAACAGGATGTTGTGTGTGCTGGAAGTTTACATGGGTTCAAAGGGAGTCTGGACAAGCTCATGGAGGAGAAATCTGTTTGAGGTTACCAAATTCATGGGAACCACATCTGACCCAAGAAGCTCCTGAGCCAAAGGCTGGTGAGCATGCAGGGAGAAGCTTCTTGTTCATTTTTCCTCTTCTCCTTTAGCACAAGAATTCAGTCCTGACCTTATCTGAAATGCCAGGCACTGAGATGAAGAGACCTAACTCCTAAGTCAGTGTCCCTATTTCCATGTGCGTAGACCTGCAGTAACAGATGGTCTGTGAGTCTCTAAATGTAAGTTTAGGTGCAGGAACAAGTTGGTCTAGTGGTCAGTGTCCATGTAGGAGCTGCCTTTGGGACAGAGTGCTGGATGTAGAGGGTGACACAGGTCATGGTTTGGGTGTTTTAACAAAAGGTAGTTTATGTGTTCCTGGGAGCACTTGGCAGTGCTGAGGCATCATTTCTGTAAAGCACGGGCAGGTGCTCTGTACAGGGAAGGAGAGCAAAGCAAAATGTTCTCCTCTTTCCTGCAGTGGTTAAAAATCAAGCAAATTTATTAGAATCCAAAGCAATTTTCTTCTCTGAGAAGAAGATGAATTGTGTGTTGTCACACAGGATTTTTCCTGAAGAGGAAGGCAAGGGCAAAGGCTGTAATTTGATAGGATGAATCCTACTTTGAGACTTCACATGATATCTCGGATTAGACGTACTGTGTCCGCATGACACTCAACACGGATCTAGTGCTGACGGCTGATTCAGGTTTCCTCCAAAACATTGCACTGGCTGGCTTGATACTGCATAAGGGATCTCCTGCTCCATCACACCCGTTACAGGGGCAGCATGAACAACACTCTGTGTCTTTAACAAAGATGTACTGTATGCCCATGCCTATTAAACACCTATTGTGTACTTTTGGCTAACTCTTAATGACTGTATGAAATTAATCACTCATTAAGGGTTCACTGGGGCTGACAACCAGTGTTGCTAAGACCTAATGCAGTTAAGCTGACCCTGTTCCCAGTTCGGGTGATGTAGTACAAAGAGGCTTGAGCTGGTTATTTGTGGAGTTAGCTGAGACTTGGGCAGGTTTATTAGCTGGAGGTGAACACAGCTACGCTGCTCCTGATTTAAAGCTGGCTCTGGAAATATACAGCTCTGTTTGCAAGGCACTTTTTCCAAACTAGTAAAACATGCCGGACTTGAGCCTGGTTGACATCGGCTGAATGAACTGTTATCAGCAAGCTGAACACTCAGCTTGCCCTATCCAAAGACCTTCCCAAAGGACCTGTGTTCAGTGTTTAATTCCATTGGATACTACGTGGACCTTCTGTATCAGTTTTTCAATTGTACTTCAGTCTTACAAAAGAAAGTTTCCATTTCTCTCTGGATTAAATTTAATGTGCAACATCAGTAACCTGCCCTATGCTTTGCCAGCTTTGGAACTTTTTTCAAGTGTTAGATTTCATATGTAACCCTCCCAAAAAACCCCAGCAGATAGCTTTTTCTCGCCAACTGCTCCCACATAGTGCTGTAGTTAGAAATAGGTCTATTTTGCAGTACTGTCAAACTGCTTTATGTACTGGCTGCAGTAAGGAATATAAATATAGCTATTTCTCAAAGGCCTTGTTAGCAGCACTTTAAATAATGTGACTTTTTGGTTTATGAGTGCAAGCGTCCACAGGCAAACTTGCACAGAATTAAGAAAATCTCAATCATTACAATGAAAGGTGTTGACTGTCCCCTTGATAGAGGTGACAACATTCATGGTTTTAGTGGTTTTTTTCTGGTGACTTGGTATTGAACTGAGTTTCCACCCCAGTAATGCTTGATTTCAGGTCATTCATGGTGTCACAAGAGCAGATCACTCTGAGCTCAGAGTGTGTCTGGTTTTACTGTCAGTGTAGCTGTAGAGATCAGTTCAGACAATAAGTAAGTGGTCACTTGCAGCATGTTTTGGGGTATGTACTTCTTCCAGGATCTTTTAGGAGCCCTGTAGCAGAAACATGATTTGTATCTGACTCCTTTATGTGAGTCACGTTTTTCCTTAATTTTTTTCTTACTTGTTTTCAGTCCCAAGGCTGTTAGCTTCCCAGTTTGCAGCTTCTCTAAGAGGTGAATTGGGATCACAGTTTCTTTTACTTCACAACTATTGCTGTGTAAGAGCAGGGCCATCCTGTGTTCACTATGTGGGGGAAAATGGCACGATAGCACAGATAGGCTTACATATGCTGAAGGAAGCTGATTTAAAGTAGCAGGATTAGCATTTCAGCAGCAAGCTGCAGTATTTCTGGTATTGTTTGCATATGCTTTCGCTAATGAGAAGTGAGCAGCGAAAAAGGATTACAGAATGTATAGTTGCTGACATTTTCCTTTGGGACTTTAGTAGAGGAGAAGGTTGAGATGCTTGCCTGCAGATGGGGGAATCCTGGATTCTGTTCTAAAGGAGAGGTTGCATCCTTCTGCCGTTCTCCTGCTGGCCTGTTTGCCTGACCTCTCCCCATTCTCTGGTCATAGTCTTTGGACCACTTCACCCACTCAGGTGCTCTGTGTTCAGTCTATTTCTTCACTGGCTGTGCACAGCTGCCCTAAAATTAGACCTGTTTGCTTCTGGGCTGATAACTTTGGACTCAACTGCTTTTCTAGTTCTCAGTGTTGATGCCCAACCTTGCTAGGTGGCCAGAAGAAAACTGTGGGAAAAGCCTGCTCATCCCCTCTTGATCCCTGGAGTCTTTAGAAAACTCTTTCTTCCTCCCCTCAGACTTGAACAAAAGTGAGTATATTTTAAGAGTAAATGCAGGTTCTGAGGCAGACCAGTTGAGGGACTGGGACAGAGTCAGTTCTCCCCTGTGGTAGGTAGAGGGCAGGGCTTCTCTGGTCAGGGTGGGGGACACTTGAGCTCAGTTTCTTCTTCTGGTCCCTCAGCCCGGCTCTTGTTCTTCCTGCTGCCCAGGATAGGGCTGACTGGAAGAAGGGGAAATGAAGCAAGTGAGAAGAGTGCCAGACTGTAATTCACTCAGTAGCAAACTGCTTCAGTGCTGTTTAGAGGAGTCAAGGCAGTCTGTCTAAGGTTTCAAAACTTTTACCTTCCAACATTTTGGTTTTAAGGACTTCAGCAAGATTAGGTGGGAAGGGATTTAAAGGATGTTCCCCCTCCATCCCCTCCCGGCATTCTTACTGCATGCTGAACTGCTTCTGCTGAGTTCTTGCTTACATGCAATAATCCAGAAATTATTTTTTTTGCAAAATTCTGCATTATGCAAAGGATCTGCCCATAAAGCATAGCAGGCAACATAAGGTTACTAGTAGTTAATTGGTAATTGAAATGAAATATAGTTGTGTTACCTATGTGATGATAAAGGGCTGTTTCTTCCATCAGTTACTTTCTCCAGCCTGAGATCCAGAGTGAGACAGACAAACCTGGCATGTTTGTTGCCAGCCTATCCAACTTCAGAATGTCAACAGTGTGTCCACAATCCTCACTCATGCTGTGTGGCCTTGGGACCTGCAGGAGAGGAGGCACTGGAAAAGTTGTTTCTTGGAAAAATAAATAGCATGCTGAAGAGGCAAATTCCCTTGCAGTAAACAGTAATACTTGGGGGGAGTATGTTTAAAACATGGGAAAAAGTATTTTCCCCATTTCTAAATCTTCTGGAGTATTTGGAAGATTCCTTTAACAAGCAGGGCTTTATGCTGCAGGAGTCTTGGAGCGTCACTGCACACAGAAACAGCAGCCTCCTGTAACAAGGATATTAGTGTGGCAACTCGGCAAACAGGAGCTCCTTGTGTTGTAACCTCCTGTGATGTTAGTGGGATTGAGTAAATGATGTCTAAAGCTCCTGTAATACCTGGGAAAGACACTGGCCTAGGCTGGGGAAATGTCATAATTGAATCTCTTCCATTCAGATGAGTCACTTGAGTCATGTTGTGAGAGTTTCCACTTTGAATCTAGCAGACTAGCTGGTTTTGAGAATCCTATAAATGCAAAGGTGGGAGGAGTGGTTCATTTAAGAGTAGGGAAAACTGCAGATCTCTTGCCTTGCTGCAGAAGACAGCACAGATTCTCCTAGAAGATCACTGCAGCCATTCTGCTACACTAATTGGGATAAAATATTTCTTGCTCAGTGTTCTGTGTGCATCATCAGTGATGCAGTTCCAGCAGTTTTCTGGGTTTATTGGACTCTCCCTGCTCTGTGCGTTGTGTAAAATGATAAATGTGTAGTGCTTGTGTTCAGTTACAGTCAGGTAGTAGTAGGTTTGGGTTTGATCTGTTTCTTACACCCTCTCAGGTAGTTCATAGAGGTTTTTTAGCTGGAAATGTAGGCATGTGCTCACAGGTGAAAAGCTGTGTTCCAGCAAATACTAAATCGTGTGTAATGTGCATCTTAAATGAAACTCTTTAGGCCAGCAAAGTGCTTTGATTCCCACATACTGCTGGTATAAATTTGATGTATTTCCATGTTTCAGAATACTTGATGAAGAAAACCAGAGCGTGTCAGAATGCAGCAGAAAGACCCGGCTGCTGTGAATGCTGTTAGTGTTGTCCTTGCGACATGCGCCACTAAGATGTAGCTCCATTCTAACAATCCTTTTTTTTCTCTATTGTGCTACCAAGATGCTGTTTTTCTGAGTCTTTTCCAGACCTGACCTTACAGCTGCCCACTGGAGAGGAATGTATTTATTTTAGCTATGAATAACTAGCTGAAAGATGCTGATCTGTACACTGAATCCTCTAAATTAGGAAATTCAAGGAATTCTTAGATTAGAAAGTGTTCAAGTTTGGATGAGGCTTTGAGCAACCTGGTCTAGTGGAAGGTGTCCCTGCCCATGGCAGGGGGTTGGAATTATATGATCTTGAAAGTCCCTTCCAACATGAACGATTCTATGGCTCATTGATAATGATAAGTAGAAAGAAGTGGTTGTGATGTTTGGTAACTTCCTTCTGAAGTGGATAGAGGTGTTTATCTAACGATCAGAGCTGACATCCTGAGGTGTTTACCATCTACCCAGCATTTATAATCTGGGCTGCTTCTGAAAATTGGAGATTATAAGTGGCAGTCTTTGCCTCCTGAATTGAATTTTACACAACACGCTTGTTAGAAGAGGAATTGTTCTGTGGTAATGCTGTGGAAAGTGAAACTAAAGTAAAAAATATGAGAATGCCATGGGTCACCAAAAATGATAATGTGGCTTTTTGTGATTGTCCAGAAGGACCTCTAGAAGCTGGTGATGAGGGAACTTTAATTCCCTAGATTTTGAATGTACTAGATGGAAGGGACTGTTGGGCAGGTTTGATATGTCCTGGTGATGGTCTTGCACAGAACTCTGTGAGCAGGAGAGCCTCATGGGGTGGGTCCTGAGCAGTGGGAAGGAAGTGGTTGAGCACATCCTGCTGAAGGGCATCTTGGGTCCAAATCATGTCAACACATCTCAGGAAACATTCAGGCAGAGAGTTTCATTATAGGCTTTTCTCAGGAAAAAGATACAGAGGCGATAAAATAAAGCTCCTGAAATAATTTATATATATATATATATATATATATATATAAATTTTTCAAACATTTTATGAAAGGATTTGTAGAAAGGTCTACATTAAATAATGGGTTTGGAGGTTTTTTTACACAATTGTAGTTTCTTTGCAGACCTTAGGCATAAGTATGTAGAAGGCCAAAGCGTAAAATTCACCTGACAAGGAACACTTAAAAAATAATCTGAGTGACGGAAGTATTTAGAGGAAGATAAAGGAAGAGTTGATCTGATAATCCATTGAAAAATACAGTTAACCGTAGGTGATGCCAAAAGGTCACCTACCCTGGATGCTATTGCAGGTAACTCAAGGCATCATGGGCCAGTCCCAGCCACTGCACAGAAGGGAGAAGGAGGGAGGATAGCCAGGAAGGACAGGTTATCCCATTCCGTCAGCCGCCCACTGTGTCTCCAGGACAGTTTCATCAATGGCCTAGATAATTATCTGGGAATCATTACTGCTAAACTTGCATCTGACAGACTATGATTAAACTGGAGGACAGAGCTAGAACCTTGAAGGTAGAATAAAACATCAGTCACTGTAAGGTTAAATAAAAGCCCAGCAGTGGATATTTAGCTGTGTGAAGAGTGAACTACTCACTGTATAGACATCTGAATGAAAAAAGTCTGTGAGCTATCAGGAATTAAAAGCTGACTGCATCAACAGTATTGTCGTCTGGGGACGGAAGAAAAAAGAAAAAGACACATAATTCCAGATTGGTGTTTAAGCAGCAGGGTATCCCAGAAGATCAATGAAATTAATCCTCCAGCTCTGGGCACTCTTCATAGAGCCCTAGGAGAAATACTGGATTCAGCTTTTGGGCTCCACGCCTCGGTAAATCTGTGCCAGTTGGACTCCGCCCAGAAGGGAGCAATGGGAAAGTCTAGGAAATATGATTTACAGAGAAGGCTTGAATAAATTGGCATTGTTTTGCCTGAAGAGAAAACTAAATGAAGGCATGTATTCTCAACTGCACTGGGGAATGGGAATAATCCATTTCCTTATGGCCATGAAAAACAGCATAAACAGTAACGTGCTTATATTACATCAAAGAAGGGCAAGGGTACACACCAAGGGAAGTTTTCTCATTGTAAATATTATGGAGCATAAGAGTAGATGACTTCAGAGGTTTTGTAGGACTTGAAGGGCAGATTAGCCAAAACTGACATTAAATAGAAGTTACAAGTAGTTGATCTTGAGTTGGTACAGAGAACAGATAATTTCCAGTTCTGTAAAATTCAAATACAACCATTGCTAGAAAGTATTCAAAACCATCTAAAATGATGGAAAGAAAACTTTTAGAAGTCTTGGATCATTTAAAACCTTCCACAAATGTAAAAATAACCCCAAGTCCCTAAGGTAAATAACTTGTGTACATATGTATTTGCAAGGTCAAAGAAACTCACTTTAGACATGGATTTGGATCACTTGAGCAGTGGTGTCTGACAAGGCTGTCCTTGAACCTTGCTGCTTGATGGGTTGAAATGGTACCTGGAGCAGAAGTACAGAATCTCTGTCATATCCACTGCTTCTTCGCCACCTAACAGTACCAAAGTTTGCTTTAGATGGTAGTTTTACCTTTTTACTTAATTTCATGAGGCAAGAGAAGAGCTGAAAAGGATAAAATATTTTTGCTGTGTCCTATAAATCTCTCCTGTGCTTCTTTGAGGCCTTTTCCCCTTGCCAGCAGCCCTGGTCATCCTCATAGAACTTTGTTCTGGGTTTGTCATGGCAAAGGGTGCTCCCTCTGTAGTATTTTGGTCATGCAGTCATAGGTATTGTGGTGGCGTTGCTGTTTGCTCTATTTCCGGGAAGCTTCATGTGATGACTAAGCAGCTTCCCCTGGAGTGCCTTTATGTTATGGAGAAGAAAGTCATTATGGTTCTGTCCTCATTGCACTCCTGTGTAGCCAGGTCACTCCCTAAATCTCTGGCTTGTCCCTGCATTGGTCACAAATAAATGCCTGGAGAAGAGAGAGCAGGCACATATATAGTGCTGGTTTTGTTTGCTTTGCCAGATCCAAAACAACCATATCCTTCAGCCCCACCCTGACTCCAGGCTTTCCTTAAACCTTTTCAAGCTTTTGTACTGCCTTTTTGAGGCCTGAGTTGCTTATGAGCAAGTCATGGTTTTGTATGGTCCTGATACATTGCACAGCAATGTATACATTGCACAGCAGAGATCTGTATGGAGCACCACGGGGGTCTCCCCTTCTAAGTACCCCCTTCACTCACTGCAAGCTGCCAGCTGGCTCTGTTAACCTGGGAGCAGCAACGCCCAGGAAAGTGGGTTGAGGAGTGAGATATGTCGTGCCAAAATCCTGTGCAGAGTGGTGGTTGTAATCTGAGGAACTGGTTATTACCCTGAGATCCTTCTGTTGGTGCTCTGACGTGGAAGCAGGTGGTCCTCAGTTCAGCTGACTGGCATTTTGTAGTTAAGACAACTTGTTGTGATAAGAAAATGTTACTGCCCTTAAATTGAAGCATCCTGTATGTGATTACCTGGAATACACTTCAGAGAGGGTGCCCTGGGACACTGCTGCTCACTCACTTGTTATCTCTGGGTGCTTCTATCTCAGCCTTTAGAACAGATCAATAAATGCTAAACTAGGCCCCTCTCCTCTCCCTTCTATTATTCTTGGACCTAGTGGGCTCACTGGTGTGTTGATAAGTGCTGGGGAGCGTTTTTTCTTAAAAGGATGGGAATCTGAACTTACCCAAGTCCAGATATGTCTGTCTCTCTAATGGACATGAAGAATCAATTTAAAAGGTCTTACTAATTGAAGACTCTGGGTTTATTAATTATTAGCATCTCAGTTAAAAGCTGTATTAACAAGTTGTTTTGTTTTTCAGCTATGGCAGCCATTCGAAAAAAGCTGGTTATAGTGGGAGATGGTGCCTGTGGAAAGACCTGTCTGCTGATTGTATTTAGCAAAGATCAGTTCCCTGAAGTGTATGTTCCCACCGTCTTTGAAAATTACGTAGCAGATATTGAAGTGGATGGAAAGCAGGTATGTGAACCCTTCTCTAAGAGCCAGAATGAACTGGTGTTTGTTCAGAATAGCACGGACATCTCTACATTTCCTTAGTATGTGGTTAGCACACGTGCTCAGTGCTTGTGTTGTAAATATATTTTTAAATATTAAGTATGTTCCTGTGGAAAAAAAAAATACTGGCCTTGCTATCATGTGCTCATATCCTGTGTCTTTTTAACAAGGTGCTTCTAACTGTACACAAGCTGAGGTTTAAAAGCCACACAGTCAGTCTGAGTAGAAAGTTGCAGCAGGTGGGAAGGGATGGAGCAATGCAAAGATGCTGAGGGCATGGGGCTACTGGCCTTTGGAACAGAGTCCCTGTTTTGATAGGGACCTGGTATTATAATTACCAAAGACTAATTCCTGGCAACATGCAGCATCCTTCTGAAGACAGATGACAGGTTGATCAAGGGGCTTGGTTTTTGTAGTGTACATCAGCATCATCTGTCCTGCTTGTCTGAAGAAACACAATTCTTAGCACCCAAGTGTAGCCACAGCTCACTGAGCTTCATCTTTAGTTTGTACTTCAATAAATTAACCTTTAAAGTATTTCATTTTAGTTTTAAATATTTTGAAAACCAGTTTTTAATCAGTGGGACCTCTTGAGTCCCTTTGTTTACCATACAAGCAGATGTGCCAGCCACCTGCTCCGAGGGGCAGCAGTAGGCTGCTCTCTGATCCCTGGATAAGTTGCCTTCTGCACTTCTGTCAGCAGGGTGCTGGGTGATGTGCAAAACTGTCACTTTCCAGGATACTCCAGAAGCACACAAAGCAGGAACTTTGCACCTTGAAAGCTCAGCTATTTACAAACCCTCTCAGGCAGCCATGGCCTGTGTCTGGGTGCTGTAAGTACACAGAGCTGACTCTGCCATGGGACTGCAGGTCAAGCATGTGGCAGGTTTTGGTGCTGATGGTGCTGAGCTTCCCTGGTTTGTCCCTGGCTATGACAGGCTCTTTGCTCTGGGCTCAGATACAGCCAGGACATTTCTCAGTCCATTCTAATTCAGATGCAGTGACTAATGGATTGAAATTGCTCACTTTTGATCCTGACTGGAGAAAAAGAGGTTTTTGAGCTAGTTTCAGACTTCATGTTAAATTTGATTTCCTACTCTTGCAGGGATGGGTTATTTGTGGATTTAATCATGCTAGTTTGTGCTATTTGAGTCTAAAAAGAGCTTTTTTCTCCCATAATGTGAATCAGTAAAAGAAAATTTACTTTTAGGCTAATATTAGGACATGTTTTTTCCTCAAGTGACAGGTTCTACAGTTTCTATATTGTATCTTAGACTCTAAGGGCTATTGTTTGAATTATGTATGATATCCGTTTCTCTCCCTTATCACCAAGTCTAACTTCCTCATTCCCTTCTGCCTGAATCTCTGCATCTCTGAATGAGTGAACAGGGAGTCATGCCCTATCAGCTATATGCAGCCAGTAGCTAAAGAAAAATACCATGAGCAGCTTGAGCAGTATCAGCTGATTTTATTTTTGTGACTAGAGGATGTATTTTACCTAAGCTCTTGGTCTTCAGAAAATTTGATTACAAAAGTTTGTTGGAGAGCAGTGCATTAGTCTCTTCTGTTTGACAGCCACTTTTCCTCTGTCTTGCTAGAAGAGCATTACCAGAAATGTCCAGAAGTCATATGAAGACAAAGAGGTGATGGTAGGAGATGTGGCTTTTAGGGGCTGATTCCAGTGTCATGTGAGGGAACCATCAACATCTCTTTAAAAATACCAACATTTGCCACAGAATTCACATTTGCAACTGCAGAGGTGACCCTGAGAGGAGGAGCATTTCTGACTGAAATACAGAAGATTATTTTTGTATATGTGTGCAACTTAAGGCTTTGTCTCTTCGCAATTTAAACACAGTTGCACTGCACATGCAGTCTCACGTTTGGGTTCCAGTTCTGCCCATCTGTCTTTATCTGAGCTGCTGGGGACTTTTTTCCTGGAATTTTTGAACACAAGAGTTCAAAGAAGGCACCCACTCCATTGTGAAGTCAGACTCATCAGAGAATCTTAAGCAAGAGTATATCTAAAGAGCTTGATTATAGTTTTTTAAGTTCTTTGCTTTAAATGTTGGCTATTCCTTGTACAGTTTTAAACAATCCTATGGGGGTGTTCTCCCCTAGCTCCAGCAAAAGGAGAAATACCAAGAACATTAAGTACTTTTCTTCTTAGTAACAGGAAGCTTTACACACAAATCAGTTTTGTTAAATTTGTGCACAAATAAGTACAATCTTGACTTTTCTTATTCACTACAGTTCCAGCTATAAACCCATTGAAAATGTGCATAATTTTAAAAAGCATATACTTAGTCCACTTTCACTGAAGACTAGTATTTCTGGGATGCTTGTTAGAGTTTCCCAGACCTTTGGAGCTGATTCCCTTTGATTCTTCTGTCTTGCTTTTCTGCTGGCAGCTTTTATGTCCTTTTAGAGAATTGACAGAGGTAACAGGTATAAAGAAAAGACTCATAAGCAGCAATAAGTTGATTTTTGGAGTTACATAATGTAAAATTCCTAATAGGACTCCTGTCAAAGGAGAACTTACAGTCTCCTCCTTTTGAGTGGCATTGACTGAAATATTTTATTCACTCCTGTTGAGTTCCTGGCTTCTGAATCAGAACTTTCCTGGTGACCTGACTGAGTCCTTGTCTTCATTTTGCAGGTTGAGTTGGCTTTGTGGGATACAGCAGGACAGGAAGACTACGATCGACTTAGACCGCTTTCTTACCCAGATACTGATGTTATACTTATGTGTTTTTCAATTGATAGTCCTGATAGTTTAGGTAAGTCAATCTCTAACTGCATCAGAACCACTCACTATATAAATATATTCCTCTTGGAAATTGCACTGTAGAATATATTTTCCTTTGGGAGCTTTCCTAGTTTCAGAATTGGTGCTGGTTTGAGTGTGTAGTTTTTAGACATTAAGGAATTCTCCAGCAATGCTGAGCATCACGAGAGCTGCAGGAGCACTCTGTGTTTGCCCAGATTGTAAAAATTCTCTTCCTTCTCCTTGCTTGCTGCTCACCAGTATCTGGGTGCCAGGGTCCCTGGGAGCAGTTTACTGCTTTTCAGGTGTGCAGCATTTAGAGGCCAGCACACCTGAGTACTCCAGGTGCAGCTGCAGAATTGATGTTTTGGCCGTAGTGCAAAAACTGGCTTCAAAATCCTTGTCTAAGTTGTTCTTTCAAGCAGGAAAATATGCCATAATACATAACAGTGAATGTCTCTTCAAAAGCTGAATGGAATTTCATTAAGGTAAAAAGGGGTTGTGCAGCCTGCAGGTACATCCACTGGTGAATCTCAAATGTCTAAGAGCTTATGAAAGCACAGCCAGATGTTTTAGGTTGTTCAGCACTTCCTGCTATATAGAATTTGTCAAGGTTTTGCTTTCAAAAGCCCTCAAGTCCTCCTTTCACTAAAAAAATAAAGCCATCTAGGGATGTGAGGAGGAGGTTTCTTGTGTATGAGAAAGAATTCATTCGCTGCATGTAGGGAGAAATGGCAGATTGGAAATTACCTACCCCAAGCCTTTGTTTCTGTGTATCTGTCATTAATGTGTTAAACAGTTCTGCTACAGTAAGGGGAGAGCTGAAAGGAGTTGTTAAGTGTTGGCTTTATAAAAACAAGTGAGGTTAAAACTTAGGCTTCAGTGTTGTGCCCATCTCTAGCTTCTGGTGATAAATAAACTGTTTCTCTTGAAGCAAAATATTCCGTAAGTTTCTACTCCAGAATTCTGCATGCTGTTCTTCAGAGTCCCTTACAACCTTTGTCAGGCAGCTGCTGAGAGAAGATGTTACATGTCCTACAAGATGTTACATGTCTTCAGCCTTCAAATTACCACAGACAGGCTTGTCTTTTTTGGTAACACCAGAACAGGTCTATTTGCTTCTTTATGAAGAGTAGAAAAAAGGGCATTGGTGTGGATTATCCAAGCTACAATGACTCAGGCAGCATGTTAAAGCTTTAAAATAAAACTCTCCCCAGAAGCGGGGTTTTGTACAGTCATGACTCTTTATTTTTTTTCAGAAAACATCCCAGAGAAGTGGACCCCAGAGGTGAAGCATTTCTGCCCCAACGTGCCTATCATCTTGGTAGGAAACAAGAAGGACCTGAGGAATGACGAGCACACAAGACGAGAGCTGGCCAAAATGAAGCAGGCAGGTTCCTTCCTGAGTCTTACAATAAATGGCAAGAGTGTGTGGTGGTTGTAGCAGAGCATTAAACAGGCACCCACAGCTGGCTGCTGGTTTCTGGGGGCTGTATGATCAACACCTACCTGTGGCAGACACCAGAGAGTATCTATTGCCTTTAACTGAGTGGAGGTTCTCATATTTGGAGATTTAGTCCTAGAAAAAGGTATCCTCAGCCATGAAAATGGCTGTATTGGGTTACTAATGGTCAGCTTCTCTCAGTGCTGGAGAGATGGATCCCTGAGGTGGAAAGGAATTGATTAGGGGACATCAGCACATCAGCGCATGCACTCTGGAGCTGTTTTTTTTGTTTGGTGTGTTCAGGATGTGAGAGCAAACGCTTTTATTGGTGAGTGTTCTGAGGTAATAACCACAGGTGCTGTTGCTTATTCCTGAGCATATCACGAGGTTTCATTATCTGATTGAGGCTGAAACCCCCAGCTTGGGTATGGGACTGCAGATGCTCTGCTCTGTCCTGGATTTTTTGCACCTGTAGCATATTTGGGGGTTTTATACAAAGACTGAGGCATTGATTTGGGGGATTTTTTCATAGGCTTTTTTGCAATGGTAGCGAAGAATTGCATGAATGTTTCATCAGAAATAAGCAATCACTTGCTCAAGTTTCAAGAAGTCTTTACAGCTTTCAAGCTCTGAGATACCAGAAAATTGGTCGTGTCCTCTGGCATTGGATTTTTAACTAACAAATTCATCACGTGCACTTAATCCAGAATTTCCTTTGCACTTGTTGGGAAGCTGGGTGGGAAGGGGAAGAGCAGTGTGGGTTTGGGCTGTTCTCACCTGCTGCTTTTGTGCTGTTGCAGGAGCCTGTCAAACCCGAGGAAGGCCGGGATATGGCAAACCGCATTGGTGCATTCGGGTACATGGAGTGTTCGGCAAAGACCAAAGACGGTGTGAGGGAGGTGTTTGAAATGGCCACTAGAGCTGCTTTGCAAGCCCGGCGTGGCAAGAAAAAGTCTGGGTGCCTTCTCTTATAAAGTGTGGCCAGAGGAAGATGGCCAAAGCAGCACCCTGCACTTGAGTAATTTTGAAGTGCTGTTTATTAATCTTAGTGTATGATTACTGGCCTTTTTCATTATCTATAATTTACTTAAGAGATTTAAAAATCGAGTCATCTTGCTACCAGTATTTAGAAGCCAACCATGATTTTTATAACAATCTGCATCAAATTCATCTGTGCACCCAAGGTTAACCTCAACATTCCTCTAACAAACCTTTTCTGCACTCACAGGATATGCCAGGCGCTAATTGAAGACAATTCTCTATCTTCTTTCTTCTCTCTAGAAAGAGAAAAAGCTGTCAACACAGAGGATTGGTCTGTAACTACTTTATAACTAACGTCCTATTCTAATTGAGTACAACCGTTACATGGCTGTATGGAATCGAGCGTAGCTTCAGTGCTATCACATTTAGGAAGATCTGATTTTCATGGCTTGGTGTAAAACATTAGTTTGAAAATGTGATCACTCTGAAATGACCAAGTCCCATTCAGCTAAGGAAAAGTGAGGGTTCTGTGGTTTCATGTTAGTTACCTTTTAGTTACTGTGTAATTAGTGCCAGTTTAAATGTATGTTACCAAAAATAAATCTATTTACCCCAGCTTAGATGTAGTATTTTTTGTATAATTGGATTTCCTAATACTGTTACTTGTAACCTCTGCGTTAAGGTGTTCTGGGTTTTTTAAGAAACTGTATTTGAAAATAAAGTCCGATGGAAAGCAGCTGATCCTCTTCCCCTGTTCATTTGTAAGAGTCTGACCCATTTGAATGAATTGAGTGGTCTGCACACCCAGGAGGAGTTTTTTCCATGCCGTGCTGTAGGGATGAGAAAAGACAGCCTGCTCACACTCAAAGCTTCTGAACTGTTCAGTTGCCTTAAATTCATTGCTGGACCCAGTTTCAAAACTTAAAAGAAAAAAAAAGAAACTTTTTGTGTAAGTTTGGTTACCATGTAGTGATCAGACTCCTAACCTGTGAACTTCTTGCTGTTCTGCAGCCAACTAAACTCTTTCTGTATTTTCATTTTTCCAAGAACTAATAGAATAAAGGCAGTTTTCTAAGCTCCCTGTATCCTGGTGTCTGTATTCCTCACTCTAGGTTTTTGTCCTAGCATCTGACAGCCTGAATCAGAAATACCATTTTTGATAAAGCTAAGAGAGAATTCGCTGAGCAGTTGCAAATACTTTAATACTTATTTTTATTTCCCAGCAAGGGATACCCACGTGCTGCTCACGATGGTTTCCAAATGCTGCAGCAGAGCCGAGGTGCAGTATGTCACCTGGCTCCTGCAGTCAGCAGCAAAGCTTCCCAGGAGCTTTTGATACTCAGCAAGATGAGAATGCATCAGTTGAGTTGGGTTTGTCAGTCCTGAGCATGGGACTGACAGAGGAGCAGGAGGAGGCTGTGTAGGAGGAAGGGAGGAGCAGCTGCAGTGTTGCTGTGGGAGCATGTGATGGTTTGCAGCAGCCAGGCTGTGCTAGAGCAGCAGCAGAGGCTGCACGCGGCACGGTGTTTGCCATGGCATTGCATGAGGGATGCCTTCAAGCCCTGCAGCAGGGGCTGGGCTCAAGGTGTGGGCCCTGTGCTGCACTCATGCTGGAGAGGTGATGGTGCTGCTTCTGGGGAGGAAAGGCCAGGGAACAGCAGTGGGCATCTCCATGCTCATGCTGGCATTTACAGCAGCTGCTGCTGAGCTGAGAGCCTCCTTGCTGGGCTGGGTAGGAGGGAGTCCAGTTGCTGATGACAATCCATGTATGAGCACCTGGTTGCATCCCATAATGGCCTACAAAACACCTGTGCCACTTTTTTTTCTTTTTTTGGACAATTCCTGGTTGCTTTTCCTGCAGCAAGGCAGAAACAGACCCAGCCGTAGGAGTGCCCTGTACCTCTTGTCCTTCTTCCTCTTCAGCCACAGACTATCCAGAGTGAAGCATCTGACAAGCCCAGTGGTGTTACCCACCCACCCCACCCTTCCCTTCTTCCTCTCGTGGGTGCTCCTGGTGCTGTCCTCCCCCTGCAGGGTGGCTGGGTTGAACAGAGCAGGAAGTTCTCAGCTACAGCCACAGGGCTGCCAGGGAGGATTTAATTTGCTGGCCTGTTGACAAGTTTAGTCACTCATTTGCAGTTCCCTTTTCTTTGCGGGGTGTTGCAGTAGAGCAGATCTGGGGGCTTTCAGTCTTGCAGGGATGTGAGGTTGCAGTCTGCTATGGCTACAGTTACAGCACAGCTCTTACAGAGGTTTGGAGTCAGGTTGTGGCTGTGTATCTGCTGCTGTTCTTCACCCCAGCAGTGACTGTTAGCCCAGTGTGACTCCAAGCTTTTGCTGTCCTACACCAGTATCTGTTATCAGCCCTCTGCTTTCCTGCCTTCAAGGGCTGGCAGCCAGGCTCCCTCTTGGGTTCCTGCCACATCTGTCACCTCTGGAAGCCATATTTGCTCTGGATGAAACCAAGCTGAGGACGCAGATGGCCAGACCTGACTTGGGAAATGAAAGCTCAGCACTAATGGAGAGTGATCCAGGAAGGCAAGGAGCTGTGGAAGAGGCAGGGGAAAAGCGAGGAGCTGAGTGCCAGCCCCCTGGGCAGGGGAGGGAGTTCAGTACCAGGAATGGGGACATGATGTAGGCAGGAGGCCAGAAGGTGTGGTTTTGTGGCCTTTGTGATTACTCACTGGTGTTGCTGTTAAACAGCAATTTTTTTACCTTGTTGGGCAACTGTCGCTTGTCACACACCTCAAAAGGGGTCCCCTGAACCCATCTGGTCCCCCTGGAGCTTCTGGCACTCCTCTGGATCCCAGTTCAGCAGGCTGCACAGAATGTGTCCAGGCACAGGCCATAGCTCTGAGCCAACAAGGAAGTTCATTCCGTGCCCTTAAAACTCGCTCATCAAGGAAGGGAAAGCCCTAACCTGTGCTTCTCTGGAAAAGGCAGGGCCCCCGAAGTAAACTCCCCTACTAAGAGTTAAATCACTGGGACCAGACAGAGGACTGAAAGTGCCAGTTTGAGGTCAAAAGTGGCAGCAGAGATGTGTCCCTGCCCTAGAGGTCACCCTGAAGGGAAATTCCTCTTCAAGAACTGTGGCTCGATGTGCCCAGGGGTGGGTGAGGAGGAGTCTGTGTCGAGTGTAATTTATTCAAGAGCAAACATGGATCATGTGCCTCTGTTCATCAGCTGTTTTCCAGCTCTGATCTCTCTCAGGACACTTGTCATGGCTCCTGCCATCACTGCTGCAACACACTGCAGGTCCCCAAAGATGCAAGATAATCAGGAAAGTCCCCAAAATTGCCACAGCCGGGAACTGGAACTGTTCCAGTTTCCAGTCATTGGGGCAGGTGCCAAGAGTGGCTCAAAGCAACCCCCCAGATCCTGCAGTCACCTGGGCACCCAGAGCAGAGAGGCAGCATTATGTGGTGCCTGTTAGTGACAGCTGGCATTTCGTGACAAGTCCCTGCTCCCAAGCATGAAAGAGAGCAGACAGCAAGGGGGGGCCTGAGCGCATCCCCCCGTGCAGGGGCCCAGGCTGCCTTGGCTGGGGGCCAGGGCTGATAAGCAGCTGTCTGACCTTGGGCTGTTGTGAATGGAGCTCACTTGGCGCAGATGCTGGCAGGAGCCTCAGCAGGGGCTCCCTGCTTCCCCCTGGGAGCTGCACTGGAGCTGAGGCCCTGGCTCTTTGTTCCTGCCGGGCTGTGCTGCTCCACAGTGCCTGTTAGTCCAACCCATGACATGAACACAAGGCCTGACCCCGACCTCCCTCTTCATCCAGTGCTCTGGGAAGGGCAGTGGTTCACAAAGACCTGTGGAGGGACAGCCAGGCCACTTGCTTGGTGCAAGCACAAGAAATAGCCCAGGTCACTTAGGGCTGCCGTGAATCCGTGGGGGAAAGAGCAGTCAATACTGCATGATGTAACAGTCCTGAAAACAGCCTGAAGCAGCTAGGCGAGAAATGGAAAAGTCAACGATGGGGAAAAGCAGCCCCTGAAGTTGAAGAAGGAGCCTCCTTCTCTGTATCTAGTGAGGATATACCAAGCTGTAACCCTGTGTGTTGACTTTACCAGCCTCAAAGAGGTGGAAAATTTCAGGAGTCTGAACAAGGGAATTTGTTGCCCCTCTTTCTTGTCCCCCTCCCGTTCCTCTTCCTGATACACAAACTGAAGGTATTTCTCTCCCCAAAGCCATGCTCGGTGGCAGTGGTGTCCTCGGGGAACGCTGCAGTCTTGGTGAGGCGGGTGGCCGTGTCACTACGAAGGCTGGAACTCCTGGGACCACTCTGTCTTTTACTGCTTTTCCACAGCGTTTCCGAGGATCGGTGATACTTCCCTGTTAGCCGTGGACTTTAAAACCACCCCGCTCTGCGCATTTCACTGATCAAAGCCCCCCGAGGCCCTCAGAGCCAGCCCAGACCGACTCTCCGCCAAGCCCGTGACGCGCGGGCGGGCCGGGCGGGGGATGATGCCCGGGCGGGGCAGCGCTCGGGACGGCGGGTGGCGGCTCGGGGCGGGGTCGTGGGCGGCTCCCGGCGGCTCGGGGCGGGGTCGGGGGCGGCTCCCGGCGGCTCGGGGCGGGGTCGGGGGCGGCTCCCGGCGGCTCGGGGCGGGCGGAGCACGGAGGCGGCGGGAGCGGGGCTGCTGCCCGGGCAGTGCGCACCATGGCGGCAGCAGCAGCAGGCGGGCGTGCGGCGGGGCTGTCGGCGCTGTCGGCGCTGTCGGCGCGGCCCCTGGGCGCGGCGGAGCCGCTGTCGCTGGGCTCGCTGCGGGGCAAGGTGCTGCTGGTGGCCAATGTGGCGTCGCTCTGAGGCACGACCACGCGCGACTTCCTGCAGCTCAACGAGCTGCAGCAGCGCTACGGCCCCCGCGGGCTCCAGGTCCTCGGCTTCCCCTGCAACCAGTTCGGTCACCAGGTAGGACGGGCGGCGGGCCCGGGGAGCGGGGAAGAGCCGCCCGCCCCGGCCGGGCTCTCACAGGCCGTGCTCGGGGCGGCTTTGCCTTTGTTTCCTTAGGAAAACTGCACCAACGATGAGATCCTTCCCATGCTCGAGCACGTTCGTCCCGGCAACGGGTACAAGCCCAATTTCATCATGTTCGAGAAGTGCGAGGTGAACGGCAAGAACGCGCACCCCCTGTTCACATTCCTAAAAGAGGCGCTGCCCTTCCCGCACGATGACCCCTCCTCGCTGATGACCAACCCGCAGTACATCATCTGGTCCCCCGTGTGCCGCAATGACATCGCCTGGAACTTCGAGAAGTTCCTCATCGGCCCCGACGGCGTGCCCTTCAAACGCTACAGCCGGAGTTTCGAAACCATCAAGATCCAGGACGACATAGAGTTGCTTCTGCAGAAGGTTGCCTAGAAAGTTTTCTGCCCTTTCCCCTTGCTGTGCACCTGCCAGTTTTTCTCGCAGGGAGCTGCTGCTCTGGCAGAAATCCCAATGTCTCGTGCAGGTTTTGCTTATGATGGTGCATCTTCCAAATCCTTGAAGTGTGCTTGATGTTTTCAAAAGTTGCGCGGGAATGTTTGGGAAACTATGCTGGGGCAAGCAGCTGTGAGTCCCAGTTGCTTACTGTGATTCTCTGAATAAAAAAATGTATACTTTCTTTAGGGCTGTGGCTTGATAAATCTGGGCAAGTTGGGTAGAACGTGGTGCGTGTGGTACCTGTTCATCAGCCCGTGTGGGGGCTCACAGGGGCAGGCCTGGAGCACTCGAGCATGGCTGTGCAGTCAGGCTGAACTAAACCAGAGGCATGAGCTCTGCAAGCTGTGAATCAGTACCCTGCCCTGCCCCACGTGTAACGAGCCTGGCAGAGCGCGAGGGTGGCAGGGAACAGACACACCTTGCCCCACTGCTCTCTGGACCTCCCTTAAGGCTTCCCTGCAGAGGGAACACGCTGGCACATGGCCAGGGGGTGATTTTACACTGCCTGATGATCTCCCTGCGTGGCTACCAGCAACAGGCCACAACAGGCTAATAACTGCTGGGACAGGGAGATGAGCGATCCTGCAGCCTGGGGGGACCCAGACCAGGAGCAGCACCCACTGTCCCTCCCCTTGTCCCAGAGCCACTGCCCCCTCACTGCCTCTACCCCATTTTGCATCAGTGCTGGCCCAACACAGATCCTCACGTGCTTGCCCAGTCCTCCGTGGGACCTGAAACACCTTTGTGCATCCCCAGCACAGGGAATCCTTTGACAAACAAGTTTGTTCATGTTCCCAATGCAATACCACCCCATTCAACCACTTGGCCCACAGAAACTGTGCCTTGCCTCAGAGTGTGCTTGTTGCCCTTTGGGCACAGGAATTGTATGTGGCACTCCCAAGTGCAGATGTGCCAGGAAATATTTCTTTTCTTTTCACTTCTCCCTTAACAGTTTTTTGACTCCTGCCAACCATGGAGCTGAGAAGCACTTCACAAGGAGTTGCTACAATTGGACCCGATGATCTTAGAGGTCTTTCCCAATCTTAATTATTCTGTGATTCAATAACAATTCTGACATATTGTCCCTGCTCAGTAATCCTGGTTTTACAGGCTGGAATTAGGATTGGTTTCCCATGGGAAATCATGAGCCTGTGCCAAATTTCACCTGCCATCCTTCTGCCCAGTAGCTCAACTCCTACAAGAAAACTTTCACTCCTTAAATGGCTCTGTGAGCACATTTTTATTACAAGCCACTTCTCACAAGTTCTTGTAGCACTGAGTATAAACTTGGTGTGGGACTGAGGAGTCCTAACCCACACCAGAAACTTGGGCTCTCCAAGGGAAGGTGTGACACTTTCAAGCATTAGTGCACTGTTTTCATAATAAAAAATGCTCAGGATTTGAGGGTTTGGTGTGGTTTTTTTTCTTGTTTGTAGCTTTTCACTTCACAAATTCACAGTTGCTTCGTTACTGTACCTATGTTCAAGGCTCCCTCAAGGCTGAGGAGAGAAATCCTCCAGCCAGCACCACCCTGCTTGCTGCTACCCCTGAGTCATTGAGCTTTGAACTCAGATTGCACAATCCTCACCGGGCTATTTCTTAAAACCCAGAACAGCTTCATAGAAAAAAACAGGATGTTTTCAGCAGCTATTTAAGCTTTGCAGCAGATGATGCATGGTGTAGGGGATTATTTTTTCAGTTAGGTCTACTTCCCTCATAAATGCAGGATGTCGAAATAGGTGGAGAGTACAGGGGATCATGAGCAGCAGGAACTCAGGGCACTAAAAAAATCTTTCTTAATGTGAGCTGTGGCACTTCCTCATTCCTGACTCACCAAACTTGAGCCGTTTGAGAGGGGCCTCCTTTGCTCCTAACCAGCCTCTGGCTCTGGGCAAGCCCCACAGCTACAGGGAGCAGACCCCAACACCTGCTGCCGTTCCACCCTGTCAAAAAGGGTCTCTCACCGAGTCTGCTGGTCAGAAAGGCACCTTGCACTGTGCTTATTCTGTGCCTGTGGCCAAGGGATTTATTTACCTTCTGGCTGCTGGGACTGTGCTAGCAGAAAAACAAAGCAACAGCTCCAGAACAGCTCCAGCCGTGCCAGAAGCAGTACAGTGACGTGATTCCAGGACAAACATGAGCCATGCCAGCAGGAAAACGAACAATCCCGGTGTAAGCACACCAGCAGGAGCTGTGCAGCGTGGCTGAAAGCTGCCCAGCCTTGTTATTCCCGGTCTGGTTTCAGCATTCCCTGGAGCAGCTGGCTCTGGAGTCCAGTGGGCTGTGGCACAGAGGCCACGGGCTGGAGCTCTCCAGCAGTGACAGGGACAGTGGAGCACGGTCCCCACACCAAACCTTGGCTGGTGTTGTGATGAGAGGAGGTGAATGTTTCACACAGGCAGCAGCTCTGTGCTGAGGGGAGACATGAAGAATCCCAGGCGATTCCTCAGGGATTATGAACCAGCCCAGTTCTATTTCTGTAATTTCTGTAATTCCAGAGGGAAACAGACTGACTCAGAGGGAAACCTTAAAATAAATACTACTTTAGCACAATTGGTTGCTTCTGTGGTTTGAGGATGTTTTCCTTTCAACATCTCCCACCTGTGACATCTACATTCCTACACCGTTTTTTTCTACCTCTACACTTTAATTGCGAACACCTAATCCCTCTGTTAGTGTTCCTGCTTTTCCATTCTTCTGAACATCAAAGTTTCATACATCCTCTCCTTCCTAGAAACTTTGTCCCCTACTTCTCCCCCCTCCCAGTGATTTATTTCTTCCCCGCTTTAGCTGCTGATAGTTGCCGCCAACTTCTTAAATCTTTAAACAAGTTCAAATATTTGAAGCTGTCAGGAGTGTTAACTAGTTCCAAGAAAAATTATCCTTCCTGGCCCTATCTCCCTCTCCCAGATTCCCTAGTGTTCTGCCCACCAAACCCAGCACTATCTGCTGAAATCCTGGCTGATGAGATGTGGTGTTCAGAAGTGTCTACTCAACAGAAGTGCCATCAGCCTGAGTCTGAGACCTTTCTTACTCAGCCTGTTCTAGGTTCTTCCAGCTATTTAAATTCCCTTTCTCTTCAGCAGCTTTCAGTCACTGTGTTTGATCCCTGCCATCACAAGGCAGTTGGGGAACATCTGCCTCCAGCCCTGTGGTACCTGAGGGGGCTTTGCTGCTGTCAGTGCCACTTTCACACCCATGGGGATGAGCTGGAGACCAGGGCAGGAAGGCAATGGCTGAAAGGAAAGTGCTTGAAGAGACAGGACACAGACACCTCTGTCTACAGTGAAACTGTAACAATGTAATTTCCTTGTACTGAATCAGAAAGGCCTGAATTAAACCATTTAATTGTTTACCACACTTTCCATGAGGAGTTAGTAATTCATTAGCAGAGTGAGGTCAGCCACACAAGCACTATCTCAGAATAGCTGACTCACTCTAAAAACACACCCAGTCTTGCCATAACAGGGTGTGTTAGAGCCCGAAGGGGCCCTGCCCTCTGAGAAAAACTGAAGTAACAACACCCAGCTCTTTACTGGAAGGAGAAAATGGTCCTTTCAGTGTTAACTGAATGGACTTGCCCCTCTGTCAGGGAGATAAAAGGCTTTTATCAGGTTTCCCTGGTTGCTGCGGCAGTTCCAGGCTGGCAGAGCCCACCTGCCCTTGGTGCTGCCAGAACGCTCCTGGCACAGGCACTCACAGCACCCCCACATCATCCCTGCCTTTTCTGCACAGAAGGCAAAGGGGTTTCTTCGGTGCATCAATTCAAGGCAAGTTTTCTAAATTCCAAGTCCCCCCTTCTCAAGGATAGGCTTCTGAACAGCACAGGATATGCTACTCGAGGATCTATGCCTAAATCTCTTTGAGCAGCTCTGTCCTGAGCCAATTCCCAAACTCCCGAGCACTCCCCAGTCACACACACACACATTCTCCCGTTTATTCCTGTAATAATTTGAAGTCCAACGCCCTGACCAGTGTGCTTCACCTGAGAAAATGGAGCGTCTAAAACTGAAACCACAGTCCAACCAAATGGTTCTGCCAACAATGATCTGTTTTATCAGAGACTGCCCTGAGGGAGAGAAAAATAAAATCTTTCTGAACTAAAGGTTTCAGCTTGGGTTTGATCTTCACCAAGCCGTAATTCAGGGAGGAGATTCTTGGTGAGAAAGTGAAGTACACGATGTCTGGAGGCCAGAGCAATGGGCTGGCAGCAGCCACCCTGAGCCTGTTTGGGGAAGGCTGGGCTGGTGCTGCTGCAGAGGCGGAAGGGTGCAGAGTGTCCGGAGAAGCGTTTTTATTTGAGAACTTAAAGATGTCGGCCCGGGAGCCCTCTGGACCACGAAGGCCCCTCGGGGACGAGGTCCATCCCCGCGGGGGTGAGTGCTTTTGCTCCCCGGGCTCTCCCTGCAGCCCCCGTGAGGGCGCTCAGCGCGGCAGCTTCAGCACCGCCCAAGCGCCCTCACGCTGCCGCCGCAAGATGGCGGCCGCCGCCATGGCGAGCGCGGCCCCGCCCATCCCGTCACGGAGCGCGCGCGGGCGGGGCGGGTCCCTCCCACTCGCCCAGCGCGTGCCCGCCCGCGCGCCCGCGCGCGCTCCGACCTCCGCCCGCGCCGGGTCTCGCGCACGGACATGGCGGCGGCCGCGGCCGGCGGGGAACGGGCCCGGCCGGACCCGGCGGAGCAGCGGGCAGAGCTGGGGCCGCTCCTGGCCACGGCCCTCCGGCCCGGCGAGTCCTGGTGAGCACACCCGCGCCTCCTTTCCCTCCCCGTCCCCTTCACCTGCGGGCGCCGGGGCCTGCGGGCCGGGCCGGGCCGCGCCGCCGCTGAGGGGCCGCGCCGGGCGGTGCCGTGTGTTGCAGGTACCTGGTGGAGAGCCGGTGGTTCAAACAGTGGAAGAAGTATGTGGGCTTCGACAGCTGGGACATGTTCGGCGCCGGCGATCCCAACCTCTTCCCGGGCCCCGTCGACAACGCGGGCCTGTTCCCGGGGCCCATCGACAACTCGGGCCTGTTCGGCGGTGAGTGCTGCGGGCGGCGGGGCCGCGGCTCGGGCTCGGCCGGGGAACTTCCCCGCGCTGCTTTCGCTTTCGAAGCCGAGTGCTGCAGAGGGCAAGCGGCCGCACCGCCCTGCTTGTGAGGGGACTGACCGGGCTCTGCCTCCCTGGGAGCGCTGGTGTTTCTTGGTGCCCTGGCAGTACGTGTGTGGGTTTGGAGAAGGAAACGTCCCGTTTGATGCCCTGCTTTCTGCCGTTTGTTTCGCTTTTAGATCCAGAAACTCAGAGTTTAAAAGAACACCTCATCGATGAGCTGGATTACGTGCTCGTGCCCACCGAAGCCTGGAACAAACTAGTAGCGTGGTATGGCTGCATAGACGGGCAGCAGCCTATTGTGAGGAAAGTAAGTATGGCTGAATCAACTTCTCCTCGTCCTGGTTTCATCTTTTGATCCCCATCAAACTTAGACAGTTTGTTTTGCCAGATGTCAACTAAGGCAGGATTCTCAACGGCTCTTTGGAGAGAATAACGCGATGTCTTTTTGCCTTGTGTGAAAGAACAGCTGCCTGTATTTCAGCTGAAACGCCCGACTGTTCAGGGCTTCTGAGTTGCTGGTTTAGTTGGGGCAAGAACCCCGAACCTTGTTCTGGTTATGATTCTTTGGACCAGTACAGCGCTTTTATATTGCATAGAGTAGTTTGTACTTTGTGGACAAGTGCAAGTTGTTGGTCAAACTTGTATATCTTCCAGGACAGAATGGGTCTTTTAGTACAGATGGATTAGGGGCTTCTTCTGGAGTCTAAGGTGATTCTTGTTTTCTTTTCTAAAGCTGTGTGATTCTAAAATATTTATAAAGAGATAGAGATGTGATTTTGTCCTGTAAGTCATATTTTTGGTTGAGAAATGCAGTCGTGTATGTATTCTGGAAGGTGAAATTGGCAAGTTGCTTTTTTTATTTTATTATTATTTTTTTTTAAATGTGTTTGTAGGTAAAAGGTTTTTTGTTTTTATTTTAGTCTTAGGCTATTGCACTGACTAAATTGAGCAGTGCCAGTCTATGGGGTTAATTAAAAGACTAATCACTACACCAAGCGTTGATACAATGTTTGGAATCAACATCACTCATGCTTCAGTAGCACTGTGTTGTAAGTAAGAGTTTTACTCTAAGGTGTGCAAGACCTAGGAAAGTGTAGCACCAGATGGCAAATAAGATCAGGAAGTACTGGAATGTTGTCATTCAGTGTGGGTTAGAAGCTGTGTGTAGTAAGAAATTCTGATGTCTTCAGGACTGATGAGTGAACCCAGGATCACCAGGTGACCTCAGGTTCACTCAGCTGAGTAGACAGAGCTCCCATGTAAACAAGAAGTAGGGGACGAGAAAATAATTACAGCATGCAAAGGAGATGTGTCTCTAGAGAAACATGTATCTTCTTGAGGAATTGCAAGTCTACACTGAGAGGGAGAACTCTACTGTTACTGATCAGTGCCTCTCCAAGTGAGGGAGCTTTCCTTCATCAACTGGCTAATTGCTTTCACAAAACCTGGCATGTTATTGTGTACTCCCTTTTCTGAAAAACATAAATGTTGACAAGAGATTTGGGAGCTGTTGGGGAAACACTTGGGCTTAACTGCATGAGCCTTTTGTTGGGGTATCTGATGCTGCTTTCAATGCTGTAATAACAAGGGGGTTGAGCTCAGAGCTTGTGCTGATTTACAGACCTAACATGCCAGGTTATTCTGGGTCCAGTTAAGAGTAAATTTTTAAAGTTTTGAATTGCTATGAAACTGTCAGTCTCTGTTGTTAACCTGGTAAGTGAAGGGGGTTTTTATATTTAAGAAGATGCTAAAATATAGCAGAATAGTAGGTTTGTGGGATGTAACAAAAATCCAGTGGGTCAGTGAGACACAGAAGCTGCAGTGCTGCACCTGAGTAGAATGTGGGCAGGATCTGGTTACAGTATTCCCCAGATAGCATTAAAAGTCAAGCACTTAAACTTGTGGTCCTTGAATGCTTTAAACCTTTTCCTAAAGATGGAGCAGGCTGTAATTCATACATTAAAATATCCATAAAAGTAGGATCTGGGAAATGATTTTCAGGCATCTTTGTGGTTTTAAAAGATATTTCTTCCATTTCTGTGTCTGATGATCAGAGCCAAGTACAGGAGGATTAGGTTAGATTTAGTTGTGGTTCAGGTTTCTTTTGATAGTCTCAAAACATATTTTTGGGCAGTCATCTATAGAGTTCTAGTGGAAGATGCATGAATGTGCTTCCTCAGTGGCTGAGTTGTGCTGAGATTGCTGTCCAGTGGCGTGACCTGAGTTGTACTTTGGCAGAGAACAAGGAAGCTGGTCAGATGCTGTTTAAAAGACATCTGCAGATGATTAGAGACTCCATTCCTCCATCCTAATGGACACAATGATCTGATCAGGAACTTCTTGGAAAGAATTCTTTTAATTTCTGAATATGGCTCTTATTTGTTTCTAGCTACCGAATACTGGACAACAGGAAGTCACCTTTGGTGACATTTATTCTGAAAAAATAAATGGAAAACTTTTGGCTTGGTTTCTTTTCTTTCTTAAAAAGAAGTCTGCTCTGCCTGTCAAGAAGCTGTTTAAACAGGGAGCTTTACTTTCCGTTGTAACAGCGAAGTACTGAAGATCTTTCCAAATATGTTTGTTAATTATTTACCTTTAAAGCACCTTGCATATCTATTATAACCTTCTAAAAGCAGCAGTCCTCAGAAGATGGAAGCTTAATTTAGTGGAATTGTCACTATAGGTCTTAATTCCTTGTTTTTTTCTAAAGCTGGGTAGTTTTTTCTGTAAAATGTTAGGTGTAGATCATACCAAGTCTGGTGTCACATGAATAGAATGGAATATTTCAGTTGGAAGGGACTTAATCATTTGGTCCAACTGTATGACCAATTCAGGTCTGACTGAAAGTTGAAGCAAATTAAGGGCACTGTCCAAATACCTCTCATTGTTACTCTTAAAAATTATACCAGCTTTTTCAATGAAATGCGGTCTCAGTTTCAGAGGCTTTGTAGCTGCCAAGAGCTGTAGAGAGAATTGAGGTGTGGGGTTTTCTTTTTTTCTGTCTTCTTCTGTTGCATTGCAGTTGTCTCATAACTCACCCATGAAATGTGCTTTTCTTTCTGGCATAATGTATTTTATGATCTATAAGTGAAGAGTGGTGTCCAGTTTTAGGGGAACCTTTTTAAAAATATGCTGGAAGCCAGTGGCGTGAGTAAATGTACCTATTGGAATATTCTCTCAGATGCAAAATTGATTTGAAAAGTACTCTGAAGTAAAGCAGTGTCATCAAAACAATTTCAGAGGTACTTTTCTGTTCTTGCTAGGAGACAGTAATGAGGCAGATTCTGTGTACCATGCAGAAAAATAATTAGTGCTTTGGTTTGCTCTCTTCTGATAGAAGAGATTTTGCTCCAGTGTTCCAGCCTGGTTTCCTTCTTTATGTGAAACTTAGCCAAAGACTAGAGGCAAAAGGTGATTTTTTTTTTTTTTTTTTTAGAATGCTTTGTGTAATCAAATGTTTTTCATGGGTACTTAGCTGACACTTAGTTCAACTGTGATGATGGACCTCTGGAACTTTGCACTGTGGAAGGAAAGCACTGGGATTTCCCGTTTTAAAAACCAAACAAAACCCCCCAGACAAGCTGGTGACTGAATCTAGGAGCGAGTCAGTGTTCAGTTTATGGCTTGGCTCGCAATATTCCAAAAGGCTCACAGTATTTAGAACTGTGTACTTCAGAGGACTGCTCAGTATTGCAGCTTTGTGTTGCTTTGTTTCCTGTGTGCAGGTGGTGGAGTACGGGGTCTTTGTGAAGCACTATAAGGTTGAGGTTTATCTCCTGGAGCTGAAGCTGTGCGAGAGCACTGATCCTGACAATGTCATCAGCTGCCACTTCAGCAAGGCAGATACTGTTGGTGAGTAGTGCTCTGATGGATGAAGCTGTGCTCTGAGGCTATCTCAAGAGATAATCTGTGCCCTCCAGACTGGAGCAAATCTGACTTTCTCTCACTGCTATATTTTTCACAAGTTAAAAATGCTGAATGTCAGCTGTCGTGTATCTACATCACTGAACTGAAGAAAGCATCTGTCATGGTTTGACACTGGTCAAATGCCAGGCACCCACGAAAGCCACTCATTCACCCTCCCCTGCCACAGCTGGGCAGAGGAGAGACAAAATTAATGGAGGGTTCATGAGTTGAGATAAGGACCAGGAGAAAGCATTCCAAGGGCAAAACAGGCTCAACTTAGAGGTATAAAGTGAGTTTATTACTAACAGTGCCAGAGGAAGATAATGAGAAGTAAAAATCAGCCCTTACAAAACACCTTTCTTCCCCCAACCCCTCCTTCCTTCCCACTGACAGCACAGGGAGTCAGGGCATGGGAGTTTTTGTCAGTTCATCACTGAGATTTTCTTCTGCTGCTCCAGGAGAGGAACCCTTCCCCTGTGAGACCATGGGGTCCCTCCCACGGGAGACAATTCTCCATGAACTTCTTCAGTGTGGCTCCAGTCTCAGAGCAGCAGTCTTGCCAAAACTGCTGCAACATGAGTCCCTCCTACTAGCACTGTCCTCCCAAAACTACAGTGTGGGTCACTTTTCCATGGGGTGCAGTCCTGCAAGGACAGGCTGCTCCAGCCTGGGAGCAGGGCCCTCTCTCTCCACTGGGTCTTCCACTGGATCACAGCCTCCCCCAGGCATCCACCTGCTCTGGCATGGGCACCTCCCCCACGGGCCATGGGTGGATCTCTGCATCCCTCTGGATCCCCATGGGCCGTGGGTGGATCTCTGCATCCCCTAGGATCCCCATGAGCTGTGGGTGGATCTCTGCATCCCCCTGGATCCCCATGGGCTGTGGGTGGATCTCTGCATCCCCTAGGATCCCCATGGGCTGTGGGTGGATCTCTGCATCCCCCTGGATCCCCATGGGCTGTGGGTGGATCCCCATGGGCTGTGGGTGGATCTCTGCATCCTCTGTGGATCCCCATGGGCTGTGGGTGGATCTCTGCATCCCCTAGGATCCCCATGGGCTGTGGGTGGATCTCTGCATCCCCCTGGATCCCCATGGGCTGTGGGTGGATCTCTGCATCCTCTGTGGATCCCCATGGGCTGTGGGTAGATCTCTGCATCCCCCTGGATCCCCATGGGCTGTGGGTGGATCTCTGCATCCTCTGTGGATCCCCATGGGCTGTGGGTGGATCTCTGCATCCCCTAGGATCCCCATGGGTTGCAGGGGCACAGCTGCTTCCTCATGGTTTCACCACAGCCTGCAGAGGAATCTCAGCTCTGGTGCCTGGAGCACCTCCTCCCCCTCCTTCTGCACTGACCTTGGTGTCTCCATGTTGTTTTCCTCACATGTTCTCACCTCCTCCTCTTCTCTGACTAGGAAAAAACAGTGCGCATTTTGTTTTGATTTTGTTCTTAAATATGTCATCACAGAGGTGTTAGCACCATCTCCAATTGGCCCAGGCTTGGCCAGCAGCCTGTCCATCTCCAGAGCCATCAGGGATTGGCTCTGCCAGACATGGTGGAAGCTTCCAGCAGCTTCTCACAGAAGCCACCTCTGTGGCCCCCCTGCTACCAAAAACCAGGCTGTGCAAAACCAACACAGCATCTTTATGGGCAACATACCTGTAGTAACTGAAAACTTGAACCTGTGCTTTCAGGTGAAGAGAAGTTGGCCTTTGGGCAGAAAGTTCTCAAAGTGTTCTACATGTTACTGGTTTGAGGGCTTTGACAGGCAAATACATGACTAAAACCAGAAGTTTTTCATTCTTTCAGACTTAATATTAGGCAAACTATATGAACAATATAACTTCCATAATATGTTTTTTACTTGAAGGATGTGATGTACCTCCTTGCTGAATGAATATCTTAGTGTTTTTTCAAAAGCACACATTTTAGGAATTTTGGTGTTTTTTTTTTTTCTCCTGAACAGCTACCATCGAGAAAGAAATGAGAAAACTATTTAATATCCCAGCTGAGAAAGAAACCAGGCTATGGAACAGGTATATGAGTAACACTTATGAGCAGCTCAGCAAGCTGGATAGCACAGTGCAAGATGCAGGGCTCTATCAGGGTCAGGTAAGGCACATAACTTTTTCCTTTTTTTTTTTTTTTTTTTTTTGGTTTGGTTTTGTTTTTTGTTTTTTTGTTTTTTTTTTTTTTATGTAGTGCTTTTGTTGATGTGTATTTTTTTTCACTTGCTTTTATGTACTTTGAGCAAACATTGACAATGGGATTTGCTAATGCTTTTGCAAAATGTGTAACAGACTTGCAGTTACATTTATTACCTGCACTCTCTTTCAGGTTGTTTTAATAGAAGTGAAAAATGAAGATGGCACGTGGCCTGGACAGCATTGCCTGGCAAAGTAAGCAAGCATGTTCTAAAGGTTTCTGTTATTTAGTGCAGCTTGTTTGCTAGGCTTTAGTGACCACATGTTCTCTGTGAAAGCCTGGTTATCACTGGCTGTTGTGGCTTGCTTTGTTTTGGTTATTTTGAAGGAGAGAAAATCTCAAATATAAATATTCTTCAGTGGTTCTGCTGCTGGTTTCTTTTCTTAGCAAGAGTGTGTTTTAAAGCCTGTTTCAAACAGGTTGTGTGAGGATTAAATAGCTTAGGGTTTCTATAGTGCTTAGGAGACAAAAGTGCTATTTGCATGTACTGGTCTACTTAAAAAACTACCTCTGCACAGTGAAACAAATAGTATATCTTTTGCTGTTGTAGAACAGAAAGGATCTTGGAGTGTGTTTCCAAACCTGCCAGTAGTGAATGCTCTGAGTTCTGGTAGTTCCCCCTTAAAAAGGGTATAGAAATAGCTGGCCAACACCCCTCCCACACAAGACTGTTATAGAAGCCTGTAAATATGACACACATTCTCTCAGTGCTGTCTGATTTAGAGAAGAGATGGGTAACTGCAGGGCTTGGTGAAATACTCTGTGTGTAGAGTGAATAGTGTAGAATGGAAGTTGCTTGCAATGATAAGGAAATGCTCATATCAAGCCCTGCTACAGAAAGTAGAATTTGATGACTTTACCTGTCTGATGCCTACTCAGTTCCATCCCAGGGGCCATCAGGCTTGATATTGATACAGAAAATGCTTTTCTGTACAATACAGTTAACTTACAGAACATGCTGCCAAGTGATCTCATTTGAAATCAAGATGCACTAGCGTTAAACGTGAAGAATTGATCAGATAGGTCAGTGAAATAATTTTGAAACAGTGCTTTGAGAGATCATACTGTATAAATGAATCAGGAGAATGCCCATGGGATTACAGTGAACTTTCTGTAGGAGTATCATGTGAAAAGCAACTTAACATTCATGTCATGTACCTGGTTGACAGTTTGGGAGAGGCAGCTGTGCATGACCAGATCATAACCTTTTGTTTCCACATGAAACTAAGCTAAAAAGGAGCTGTGTAGCATTCTCAGGCCTCAGAGTAGTCCTTTGTCAACAGCTAGTCTGATATGTAAAGACTTTGATTTAACCTCTAGTGATACATAAATTAAAGTGGTTATTGGTATGTAGATTAGTATTTTTAATGGCATAAAAATACTTATTATAGCATGAAACTTACTAAATTTGCTTGATGCTGATAATGGTGGCTGAAAGAATTGTTTTAAGTGATACATGCAGTATTATCTGTTCTTTTGTACTTTGTCTTGTGCTTCATCCTATCTCAGGCAGACTTTTGCTTCAGTGTTCTATTTCTCAGCTGCAGAAAATACATGGGGAACTTAATATTTAGAGGGTTTTTTTTCTGGGCTGCATTACTTCAATGCTGAAAGCTTATGAGAGAGTTTTTCCTGAATTTAGAGTTTTGATGACATAAACCAAACAGGATGTAGAGCTCTCTGCTGTTGCTAGAGAAATGGTGAGCACCTGCATCACTGCCCAACTGCCAAAAGAGGTTCTGGAAAGCTGGGGGTTCATATCCTTCCTTCTTGCAGAGCATCTGTGCAAAGTGACCATGGGGTGGGTGGTTCTGTGTCATCAGGATTTTTCCCCACCATTTGCTGCTTGTCAGAGGCACTGGCCCCCTACCAGAGGAAATAGCTTTTCCACAGGTTTGGCAGCTGTCCTTGTGTTTCCCCAGCCATCAATCTGGCTGACATTTTACAGGAAAAATGCTCTTAAACTCCACAGCAGTCCTTGGGTGGTATATTCAGCCTATGCTTGGCCACTGCTGTTTGTTAGTTTGCTGCTCCCTAAAGAACAACATACTTTCTTCTTACTGTAGTTTGAAACTGCTTTTACTTCTAGACAAGGTTTCAGAAGAGAGAATGGATTATACTTATTCTAGGAATTTCAGTATTAGAAGCATACTTTGTTTCTGAAGAGAGATTATACCAATGACTCTGTGGAACTTAGTACTCTTAAATTGTTACTTACATGACAATCAAAATAGAGTCCTGATCTAGCAAAATTCCATCACAGCCCTAGCACACATTCATTTATTTATTTTTTTTTTAAATCCTGGATATAATTTTCTCAGCAAAAGCAAACAAGTTGTGTTAGATCTTTCAAAATAACACCTTTTCCATCAGGTATTGTGTTTGAAAACTGGAGTGAAGTTGTATTTAGCACCTGCCTGGTAGCTATCTGTCTCCCTTTGCAATATGCAGCAGTAAAATACCTTTTGGTTCTTTGATTGGAGCTAGAATTTTCCTGCTGTTTCCTCTTCAGCTCCTCTGTTTACTCATGACACTGTGTGCTGACACTGTGTGATTTCAGAGGACCCTTTCAGCAACTGGGCTAAAAATTTTGTGTGCAGATCTTCATTCCGTGACTTTGAAGTGCTTGAGTTTGCAGCAGATGCCAGGCTTGCAGAGGAGTCCTGAGGATGTAAAATAAGTTACAGAGGCTTTTGCATGTAAGAACTTTCTAAACGAGCATCCGTTACAGCCTCTGCTTTGTCAATTGAATGCAAATCCCAGCTAATCTGGCTCTGACAAAAACTTTTTGTCACAAAATTCCTATTTTATTTTTAGTTGTTTAAAGGAGGAGGACTGACTCTACTCTGTGCTCTGAAGGTGGCCTCAGTTGAATTGAAACACTTTTTCTATCTCTGTCTTTCAACCACTTGAAAGCCTTTTACAGTATTTTTTCAAGTTGTTTAATTTAGGAGGATTTTTTAATTAACAACCATTAATTCAGAGCGGTTTGATTTTATCCTCTTTATCCTGTAAATCTCTAGATTTCTCCTCACTTGCCATTTGTGTGGGTTTTTGACAGGTTTTGTAGCAAGCACAAAGCAGCAGATGGGGGCAGTTGTGCTTCAGTATTGTGAAGATGAAGTTGTGTTGCAGTGGTAACCCACCGAGTAGGCCAGAACATTTTGGAAGGTTCTGAGTCACAAATTTCAAAGAAGAAATAACTTTTATTTCTCTTACTGCAGAGCAAGGTCTTAGAGCCTCCATTTCTGAGGGAGCAGAAGTCACATACTGTGAGAAATGGCAATGAAGGGGGCAGATGCCTTTGACCAGTCAAAGTCTGCACATTGCATTCCACAGAAACCCTTTTTGTGGCATTGGGGATAAATATTTGGCAGCCAGGTCTACTGTTGTCACCTCTGTGTAAGAATGAGGCAGTCTTGAGAGCCTGCAGTACTGTGGGGCCAATTAACAATCACTTTCCAGGTTTAAAGTGGGAAGCTTTCAGAGAAAAATGTTTTTCATAGCTGCTCTCCGTGTCCTTCACCTGGAATCAATGGCTGCCTTTGTGAGCATCCTGTGAAATGAGGGGAAGCAGCTGTCCTTAGTAAATCCTTTCTTCAGTTGTTACACATAGATGAGTAATTTCTAAAATGTAGGAATATGTAGAATTCTTTATCTTCCCAAATATATTTGGTTTCTGTTTTTTCAATCTCCTCACATGGGAAGCTGTTAACCTCTCTTGTTGTTTTACTACTTGCATGAACCTTCCTGATTTTCTAGCAGGAATTGGCTCAGGATCCTGGATGACTTTATAGATTGACTTTTCCCCACTCTGTGACTTGTGTCTTACCTTTGCTTTCTGATCTGTTTTTTATCTTCCTTTCTAATTCTTAGCTTTTTTTGTTTGTGTAGGATGCTGTTGAAGTACTTGGAACTCTTTAGTTGCCATGTGACTCTTGATGAAACACTGTCTCTATGCTTCTGTTGGAAATTTTGAAATCACTTGGGAGGTTGTCCTCCTTTTCCTTTTTCACCAATAGATTTTCTTCATATGATTTTCTGAGTTTCTCTGCTTTCTCTCTGAGAGATCGCACATGTCAAGCAGAGATGCTCGGTTTTCAAGTCTAGCATTTTCTAGATTGCTCCCCTCTGCTTTTAGATAATTCACTACTTCAGACTTTTAAAATGTGTTCTTAATGGATTTACATGCTGTTGTTAGCTAAATGATTTTATTCTTGACCCTTGAAACCCACACATATGAGCATGAGTCTGATAATTGTTGTTCAGTCTAGACCTTCTGTTTTCCCACTGATATTGCTTTGGTGTCCAGGTAATCTTGAAGTTCTGCCTTCAGCATGTAACGACAGAATGTTGTGTATTGTCCCAGAAATGGTTATCTCAGTTATTCTGGTACATCTCATTCTTTCTAAGATACTTTCCAGTATACTTTTTGGTGGTGCTGGCTGGTGAGATTTTTTAGCATGCTTCAGGTTTTGACTGTGTTTGGGGTTTTCCAGTTTAATCTGGAAGCTCCTTTTGTAACTTGTTTACTTCTGTATTTATTTTACTGCTATTCTATTTCCAAACTGTTGAGGCTGTCCAGCTGTTCTGCCTTGTCATGGCCATTATGGCTTGTTCATTGTTGTGTAGTTTTTCCCCCACAGAGGTTTTCCAGCACAGTTTTTTAGTACCATCTGAACTAGGAATATGCATTTTTGTTTGTATCATTTGAAAATGGGGACCACATTAAAAAAGATTAAATGGACAAGCTGAAGCTTGAGAGCTCTCTGCTCTGCTTTGGGAGTAGTAGCCACTCTTGTGTGGCTGTTGGTGTCCTGCACCTTTTTGCTTTTGGTTTTGTGTGTTTATTTGGGCAAAGATGGAGAGATTAGACCAAATCCCAGTCAATTCTTACAATAGAGAAATTAATTAGTGTCAAAATAATTTATTTAAGCTTATTAATGTAGTACTATCTTGTGGTTTTGCTTTTTTTTTTTGATGGAGCTGTCTATGACAGGACACTGTTGAATTTTAGTGCCATGTTGGTTATCTTCTTCCTGATTAATGTTGTGTTTGAATAGATGGCCTGAGTTTTAGGTAGGGAAGGACTGACCTGGTCACTTTAATGCAGGTAGAGTGTTTTGTGGTCTTAAGATTTGGGGGGTTTGCTTGCTTATTTCAAGGTGGTTTACTCATAAAATTAAAGCTTGCTTCCCTCTCACTCGCACTGTCTGAATTGCTACTTACTGCTGTCTGGGACCCAGATTTGCCTTTAAGCAATAATTGTTGCTCCTACTTCTGGTACTTTTTTCCCTGATATTTCTGTTCCAGACAATTGTTTGGAAGTGTGCTGAAACAGATCAAGCCAGTAAATTCTGTGTGGGGTAACTAACTGTAGCTCAGCAAGTCCTGGGCGTTTTGTGGGAGGTGTGGCTGGGGATAAAAAAAGTAGTAGCACTGTTTCTACTTCTTTTTCCTTTCTCCCAGATCAAGCACTGCAACTAGCAGAAACTTTACTACCTCTTCAAAATCATCAGCAAGTTCTTATTCCTCAGTGTCTGCCACTTCTGTCATTACTAACGGTGATAACAGTAACTCCTATGGACTGAACAGCTCCCACCTGGGCAGGGGGTAAGAGCAGGAATGTTCTTTTTGTTTCATCACCCTTCATGTGAATGATCCCATGCATCCTTGCCTGTATAGAAAAGGAGTGTGATGGTGCCCTAGAGGAGTTCTACTACTCTTGTGTACCTGTTTATCAAACTTTGCTTTTTGAAACCACTGCCTTCTGCTGTTGCTTGCTTACTTGCAAAAGTAGTGCATGTTCCAGAGCTTACTAACTGCCAGAGCATTGCCTGTTTTTTGAGGTGACTTGGAGCATGAGGGAAGGGATTATATTCTTTTGTCTCTCTACCATCGTGGTAGAGGCCTTTCCAGGTACAGATTATAATTTTCTTACTATTTCTAAAAGTGTATTATATAGATCCTTGCTGCATTAGGATATTGTGCTGTGTACTTACAGACACAGGAAGTTAACGTGTTATGAGCTGTAAATTAATAATAGACTTTGTGTGGATTAATGTTTCCAAAGTTAGCATGTACTTATCACGTTCTCAGTATTAGCCCCTATGAAGCAGCAGAAGCAGGTAGCCTGGTTACAAATTTTCATTAAACAGTTTTCTGACTTGTATTTGATGTGACTTTTAAGTAGTATTGAGACTTGACAAACTCATTGTGTAGTTCACTGTATTGTCTTTTTTTCCAGAGGTTCTGGGTTTGTTTGTAACTCTTACAACTGCAGGGACAGTGCTTCCCTGTCACAGCCTGGACTCTGTGGACTCAGTAACCTTGGAAACACCTGCTTCATGAATTCTGCATTGCAGGTAAGAATTAGAAAGAACCCTCATTGGAATTACATAGAAGATCAGTCTCATACATATTGTGGATTAAAATCTGTGAAAAGAAAAGACTACTTTAACGGGATTCCATGAGGAGACTACACCTCAAAAAAACCAGACCAAAAAATCATGTTTAGTTTGGCTTATGTTTAGCACATTAGTACTATAAAATGAATTACAGTATTAGGAACTGAATCTGAAATATGTGGCATCTGAAATGGCCAGGGGAAGTTGTATTAAACAGATGCCTGACTAACATAAGGTCCCAGTGCTGTGCCCTGCCAAAAATGGGCTGACGTGGAGGATGTTTTGATTTGTGTGGGCTGAACAACTGACAGGAGTAGGTCACTGAATGCAGTTCTGGGCCTGTGTTAAAGATTGTTGAAAAATTAAGAGCATGAGAAGCCATAGGAAGGGTTCAGGTTCATTGTGCAAAGTGTTAAGGTCGAAACAGTGATGCAAAGCTAATAATTACTTCTTTTTTTAAAATCTAATTTCTTAATATTAGTTTGTTTGTTTTAAAGAATGCAGAAACTTGTTAAGGGTAGTTTTCTGCTAAGAAGCTCAAACAAAATGTGAGACAAATTGTATAAACTTTGATTTAAGGAATGGACAAACTTATATTGTGGTACCAGTGCTGTGAAATTACTTCAGTCACTCTGTGATGGCTTTGAAATCTGGATCAGGTCTTAAAATAACTGTAATGCTGTATGCATGTGGTATTCAGGACACCACAATAAACTTGGGCTGCCCTGCATTTGTTCAACATGACTTTATTTTCAGTTGTGTCATGGTAACCTTAAGCCACTTCATGTTTTCTTGGACTTAGCTAAGAGACAACTTGAAAATTTTTTATTATCAAAGTGACTTAATTCAAACATACTTAAATCTTAATTTATCATGCAAACTAGTCATGTTAAGGACCAGTTACTTTCTTTCTTGTATTTACCATTATGCTTTAATTTTCTAGATAGCAGTCTTTCAAATGCAGATTTCTGCCTTAATTTTTTCATTTCTTTGGTTTTACTAAACAAGTTCTCAAGTCTCACCGGTTTTGTTAACTTGGTACATGTTCTGATGTGAAAGTTGGTTTTGTTGTTTCATTTTCACACGAATCTATTGTCCTGTTGCAGTAAATAAATTTTCCTAATATTTTTTCAGTGCCTGAGCAATACTCCTCCTCTGACTGACTATTTCCTGGAAGATAAATATGAAGCTGAAATAAATCAGAACAACCCACTGGGGATGAGGGGAGAAATTGCAGAAGCCTATGCAGATCTCATTAAACAGATGTGGTCTGGGAGACAGTCTCATGTGGCCCCACGTATGTTTAAAGTAAGTGTGTCATGTTCCTGTAGCACAGCTCTGGGACAGAAGAAGCAGTGAAAGCTAACGTGCCTGCCTCCTATCTCGATGTTATGAAGGCAGTAAGGACAGAATTGCTCCAGTGTTTCATGTTTTGTATAAATGCTTTTCAGGGTTACAGGGAGGAACTTGCCAGTGTTGTTCCTCAGAGTTGGCTACTGCTCTTTAATGTTGCTTAGTAAATGACCTGCCAGCCTGAGAGCTGTTTGCAGATTAATCAGAATGATCTTTGCTGCCAAACTACACAAGGTCATATGAATTGCCAGCTGTGTGTGAAAAGCTGTGCAAGTTACAAATCTAAAGAATTAAATTATAAAGTGAAGATCAAAACGCATCCACTTGTCTATAACTTTGTTTATTGGTGTAATGATCTCATTGCTTCAGAGTGAGGAGCTTTCAGCTGAAATATTGAAAGTAGCTGGGGGAATTGTTCTGGCACCTTTCCCTGCATGAGCATCCAGTTCACCATGGCCTACTGCCAACAGAAGGTGATCTCTGCAAAAACCATGACCTGAGTGTTTTATATCCTCTCATTCTTGCCTTTGTGTTTCAGACCCAGGTTGGGCGATTTGCTCCTCAGTTTTCAGGATACCAGCAGCAGGATTCCCAGGAGCTCTTGGCTTTTCTACTAGATGGCTTGCATGAGGATTTGAACAGAGTGAAGAAGAAGCCCTACTTGGAGCTGAAGGATGCCAATGGCAGACCTGATTCGGTACAGTGCTCTTTACTTGAGGGTAGGGCAGGTGGTGCTTCCCAGGGCATTTAGTTGGGTTCTGGGACACTCCTTGGCCTTCCTGCTCACAGCCCACACAAATATCCTTCCTACATAGCAGTGTCCCTGGCAAGGAGAACCTTGTCATGCCTTGTGGCACTCCACCTAAATAGAGAAAAGTAATCCTCTTTTGAGGTTTACCTGATATAGGCCCAATAAGTTTCTTGTGTTCAATTTTCTTCCTGAGACTAAAATTCTCATGCTAAGAGCAGCCTCTGATTGCACTGATTAGAAAAATGCCAGGTACCAGATGCCCTTTGGTAAGGAGTTAGTAAGTTGTCTTGTGAAAGTCTTCAAGGAATTGTAATTTGTCTCTTTTTAAACTGTCCTTGTGAAACATGGCCGTCATTTTCCAAAAAGAAAAACCTCCCTACATTTTTCTTGAAAGTTCTAACTGCAGTTGCCGTTCCAAAGCAGGAGACAGCGGCCATTCCTCATGGACAGTGGAACATACTTGATTGTTCTGAAGAGCAGCTTGTGACCCTGTCACTGTCCCCTCAGCTCCATTCATGGCATTCTGTGCACCAAGGAATACCTGTTCAAACTCAGCTAAAACAGATAGATTAAATTTGACTTGATGCAAGGCCTTGATTTCAGTAAGAAGAAATCTCAGTGTGTTATGCTGGACATACTGGTAGCGCCCCTTCCCTATGAAATGGACCTATCAGTATCAATTTTCCAAGTTTCCCTTGGTCCTGGTGTTCACCTCACTGTAGAAATCTTTGCAAGGAGTAACTTCTAACATGTTTTTTAAAATTATTTTTCTAGGAGGTGGCAAAAGAGGCATGGGAGAATCACAGGCTGAGGAATGATTCCATCATTGTGGATATTTTCCATGGTCTTTTCAAGTCCACCCTTGTTTGTCCCAAATGCTCTAAAGTTTCTGTGACCTTTGATCCCTTCTGTTACTTAACTCTCCCACTGCCCTTGAGGAGGGATCGTCTCATGGAAGTTACCCTGGTATATGCAGACCCACAGCGCAGACCTGTCCAGGTGAGGCATGTTGAAGGCATGAGTTTCTTTTAAGTCATCTGAGTTCTTTTAGGTTTTAAAGTTGAGACTCTTAAAGTAATCTAAAGGATATTGATGTCCACCTTTGAGTGAGGTAAGTATGGGTTTTTTAATGAAAAATCTGGGATGTGAAATCAAATGACTTTGTAAAATCTCTGCTCATGAAACTAAGGTCATGGTCAGCTGGAAGTGGCTTCCTGTGCTGAGATGACCTGTGTGATGTGCTGCTCCCTGAAAGCAGCAGTGTGCTTGCACTGTCATGTTTACCTTGTGTCACCTTGGAAAATGTAAAGATATAACTCATACTGTGTCCTGGGGTGCACAGCATCACCAGCCTGTCAGAGGAGGGGACTGTCCTGCTCTGCTATGCACTCAAGTGCTGGGGGCAGTTTAGGTCATCACAGTATAGAAAAGACATTGAGACTGTTCAAAGAGAGCAATGAGGATGGTGAAGGGTCTGGAGGGGAAGCCTTATGATATCATTTGGTTTGTTCAGCCTGGAGGAGACTGAGGGGAGAGAGAGAGCTCATTGTGTTCTTCAACATCCTCACAGAGGGAAGCAGAGGGCAGGTACCGGCCCTGTTCATTGTTGTGACCAGTGACAGGACCCCAGGGAATGTCCTGAAGCTGAGTCAGGGGAGGTTTAGATTGGATATCAGGAAAAGGTTTTTCACCCAGGGGGTGGTTGAGTACAGGAACAGACTCCCCAGGGGGTGGTCACAGCACCAAACCTGTCAGAGTTCAAGGAATATTTGGACAGTGCTCTCAGGCACATGGTGGGATTGCTGTGGTATCATGTGCAGAGTCAAGAGCTGGGCTTGATGATTCTTGTGGGTCCCTTCCAACTCAGCATATTCCATAGTTCTGTGATTCTAAATGAGTAAGGCCTCTGAATTTCAAACAATTGAAAAACAATTCCTCTTGGGGAAAAAAAAATGACATTTGCTTTTTCAGCCTCCTCAATAAACGTGTTTTAAATTTGTCTCCCACTTCATTTTCAAATGGACACACACATCCCTAAAATAGCCTTGTGCTTGCCACATGTCAGAGGAGCACAAGCTGGGACACCCAAGTGTAGTAACTGGATGTCCTGATTCAGTTTTGGAGGAACTGATAGGCAGTATTTCCATGTCTGTCAAGATTTTTGCCTTGACCTTTAGCAGCATTGAAGAGAATGGCTGTAAGATGTTTTTTATCACAGAAAGAAACAGCAGTTTTATGTTCTGAGCAAGCTGCTGTGTCTGGTGATTATTGTTTTTTCTGGGTTTTACTACTGCTGAGCCTGATCACAGCAGAAGGCCAGCTGTTCAAGGCTTTCATTCCCTTCAAATCCCTGCTTTGTAAGGTAAAGCTGAGATCCAGAAGACCTTGAAGTGTGTGGTTTTGACCTTAACTTCAGCAGAACTCCTGTAAATTAAAGATTCAAGAGATTTTATTTCCATTTTCTTGCTCTCTGCCTTGCATGGGTTTATTTTGCCTGGTGTAAGCATAACGTTATCTTTGTTTCTAGTACCGGGTTGTGGTGCCAATGATGGGGGCCATCTCGGATCTGTGTGAATCACTTTCCAAACTCTCTGGTGTTCCTGCAGAAAATGTAAGGATAAATGCAGACAGTAATTTTGATAAATGCTTGTTCTTCCTGAAGCATTTTGGTGGCATAGCTTTTTTATGGGTGATAAGCTGAACTTAATGGGCTAGTGACGAAACTGTAATAAGTTAAAATGCTGTTCTTTGCTCGTAAGATTAAAAAGATGCATGAAACAGTTTGTGTTTATTCTGATAATTCCATTGCAGAAGAGAAGGGACAGAAAAGTAAAGTACAGCTGATGTTGGTGTGCTGACAATTGTGATAGAAAATTGGAATAAATTGTTGCTTGAATTTAAAGCTAGTTTTCCTAAATTGGTGTAAGCTTTTACTATAATCACTTTGCAAATATCACTTGCTGTCCTAGATGGTGGTGACAGACGTGTATAATCACCGGTTCCACAAAATCTTCCAAATGGATGAAGGTTTAAATCATATCATGCCAAAAGACGACATCTTTGTGTGAGTAACTGGGAAAATGCCACGTGTGAATAATACTGCAAAACATTTGCTTCGGTTTCAGGTTCTAAAACCCAATTCCTGTCCCCTCACAAAACCTAAGACTTCTTGTAGACCTTTTGCATGACTCAGCAGTAGTGCAGCATTGCTCCTACCAGCAGATAAGCATGTGCAGTGTTCAGTAGGTATTTTTCTAACACAGGAGGTCGTGGCCCTTAGGTCATAATGAACTTCTGGTCTGGTCTGTGTTACGCTGTTCAGAACTTCCTACAAGCCTCTTTAAGAAATAATTATGTCTGGATTACAGTTACGCTCTCACTGACATTTTTCGTTTTGCTCAAGCTTGTTGTTCTTATGTTTTCCAAATCAGACAAAAGCCTTGGGCTGTTACTAGGATAGTATGAAGTTTAAGCTGTTGTACTCTGCCTTTCCAAAGTCCATCATAGTGGTTAGAGCACCTTGGCTGGGGGTTCTTTATAGACTCTCGACTGGTGCTAAACACTGTTTGTGTCAAAGCTGAGGTTGCACTTATGTTCTACCTGTGTGTGGTGGGTGAGATATTTCCAGTCACCTCTGAAATCTGGTGAGGTGAGGGGAGCAAAAGTCATGTTCTTCTAGTGCAGCTGAAGTGTGAGAACTTCTAGTGCAAGAATATTGCTGCCATGAAGTTGTTGGGTCAGTGTGAAGACCTGCACTGACATCCTCTGGTGCCATGTGAACCTTTCACTGGGTGGGATGCTGTGACATAGTTGGTGCTCTTTTGTCATGCTGTCTGATGTGGCCTTATGGCTGAGATGTAATGGAGTGTTGTAAAAGTTTTTGTCATGTTGTTGCTGTCTTCAATTGTGTGATGAGTTAGGATGCCTGGGAAGGACATTTGGCTGCTGTGAAATCTGTTTGGGAGGATGTTGTAGAGTGTTCGTTTGTACATCTGTTTGTCTCTGCAGCCAGTAAAACATTTTAAAAACAAGCATGCTATTAAAGTGGTAATTGCAAAAAAGCCCTCCTTTCATACAGGCATAACATGATGTAAATCCCTCCATAGAAAATAGCTATGTCTGAATCAGGTCTGCTCTGGGGTGTGAGGCAAGCATTGGCTGAACTGCAGCTCCAAGTGTATTTTCCGTTGCAATTGCCGCTTCTTTTTATGTGCGGGGCAGCTGTAAATGAGGTGCTGCTGTGAGTCACAGTGAGTGAACTGACCTGGGTTAAAAATAGCCTTCCAAGGAAGAGGAGAGGTAGCAGGAGGAAGTTTTGCAAATCCTGTTTTTCCATGTGCACCCTCCAAGTCTTTTCAGCACTGAAGGGCAAGAGCAAGCAGCCAGGCACCAGGGCAAGAATTAGGAAAAAGCTGCTTGTAGAAAGCCCTTTTAATGGGTAATGCTGCCAGGAAAAAGATATGTAAAGTAATATTCTAACTACAGCTAAAATCCAGCTTTCTTTTATTGAAAGGAAGTCTTGTCTCAAAAAACCAGCAGAGAAACACTTGTTCATAAAGAGGAAAGTTTTTTAAAGGCAAATGCATAATTACTTCTAGTGTGGACAATCTACCTGCCTTGTCTAGTTATAAAAAGTTTGCTGTTAGGTGTTCTAAGATGTAATTAAATCATTCAAGAGATGGTAATAGTAGTGTGAAGGTCCTTGAATTCCATTTAGTTTCCATCTATTATTTTTTGTCCTGGGAGCTTCAAAACCTGTTTTCCATTAGGGAATGTACTTACAGTCATGTATGTACATCTCTGCCTTCTGCTTCATCCAGAAAGGATGATTTTACAGTTAAAGAAGAGTTTGTCAAGTGCTACTCAAGCTGTTGTGTTTCTGGCAGGAGTTACGGACAGTGACATGGCAGATCAGGTTTCTGCCCACATGCAGGTGCTGTGTGATGTGTGGCTGGGGAATGTGGTATGTGGTGGTTGTTTGTTCAGACTGCTGCTGCAAATAGCTTCAGCAGTTTCTGATATCTCAGCAACTTAACTTCTTAGATTACAGCCAAATATCTTGCTTTATTAAATGGAGGAATAAAAAATATTTTTAAGAAAGTCCTTCAGAGCCTTCCACCTTTAAAGAACAAGCTTGTTTCCACTTGAAATGTTGAGAAATATTTTACTGCCCCAAAGTCAGTGAAGAAGAGTTACTAATCCTCCTAACTTAAGGCAAATTCTTTAGAGAAGTGACAGGAAATGACTTGCTGCTTATGACTTGAAGGATGTTCTGTATGCCTGCATAGTCCATGAAATGTTCAGCTTGGAAGAGGTGCTCCTGTACTGGTGATGGAGCTGTGGGGTGTATCACTGGTTACACTGGGTGATGCATCTCTCTCCTGCTCTTGAAAGAAAACTGTATCAATGAATGGAGGGGAACAGATGCCTTCTATTGGAAAGTACAGCAGTGTAGGGTTTTACAGTCACAGTATTTTCACCCAAAATTCACAATTGAAATAAATAACCTAAAAAAGGCTCAGTAAACCACTCTAACTCCTCAAACATTTGTTTGCACTACATTTATACTGGATATTGCCACAAAAGAAACTCTTAAGAACACTTTCTAGGGTGTTGGGCTGACAAGATAGCAATTTCTTTTTAAGAAAGGAAGAATCCTTCAGGAGGCTGCTTGCCTTCCATGTTTTGAAAACCTGAACTTTTCCTAAGATTTCTTTGAATCATGTAATGACCTTGTGTGGTAAGACTAAAACATACCAGCTTCTAGTCTAGGAAGACAGAAGTTACAGAACAGATGTGTTTTTAATAGCATTGCTTATGTTATGAATCAAATAGGAAAGCTGCATCGTTTCAGGGTGTTGGGCTCAGTGCAGCAAAGCCAAGTGAGAGCTATGTCAGCTGTCAGGTGGGAAAAACAAACTGTAGAGGGATTATCTGGTAGTCCTGGCATCTTTTGCACAGTGTGTTCTTAGGTACTAAATGTTAACCTAGATGTGCTTCAAGTTGACATAGGATGCAACCTGGGATATGACTGAGTACTATTAGTTAATTTTTTTATTCAAGTAAAAGATGTTTTCTGCAATGAAAGTATCTCTTGTATTTAAATGATATTCACTTCATGATACTTGCTGTCTCTTGTACTTGAACTCTTTCCTAATTCATGTTTTATTGATCCTGTCCCTTTTATATACTCATCATGTACTCTTATTTCCCAGTAATGTCCAGTGGCAAGACTTCCCTGTGGGAAAACTGTACTGTGTACATCTCACTCCTTGTTTTAAGTGGTTGCAGTTAGATGCTAAGTTTCTTTCACTGATTAGAAAACAAAGGGAAAAACTATCCAAAACAGAGTTACATCAGTACAGCATATCAGAAACAGATATTTCTCATGTATATTTCCCCAAAACTTGTGTGCATTCCCCAAACATATACTTTGAAATCACGGATGGTTCAGTGGGTCCTATTGATTTTTGAGGTCTTTTTCTGAAGGATTTTGATGCCTAGTCTTTGAATTGGTGTGAGCTTACAGGCCTTTTCTTTTGTTCTTCCTGATAGCCACACTGAGTGAATTCTGAGAGAAGGTGAACTGAAGACCACACCCTTCCTCTTAAATAATCTTTTTAAAGGTGTAACAGTTTCCTCACCTGAAAAGCACACCTCCCTTCCACTGGCAGAAGCAAACCAAGGTTTAGTAATAGTCTGTGGTTATTTGCTGGACTCAGGGAATCCAAAGAATGAGTGGGTAATGATAGGGCAGTACAAAACCCCAGGGCTCTGAGTTCATGAGCAGCTGCCATCCAATTGTTCTTTGTTTCTTGCTCTCATTGTCCCCCTCTAAATATGACATGGCTCAGAGTCCAGCAGATCTTCCACCTGTGATCACCTTTGTGGCTGTCTCCTGTAACAGAAATCAGTTGTTTCAGTGGTTCTGAAGCTTTAGGATCTGTTTATTACATAAACTGGCAGTTCTTGCCTTCTGTGCGTTTCTTAGCATCATATTAAGTTCTCTCAGGATCGAAAAATTTAAATATAAATGTCAGTCTCTTACAGTGTTTCTGCAGGTTTGCTTTGCTGAGAGCAGTAGCCAGGCCTGCCTGTCACAACAATACCCCTGTGGTTTGCCAGACTTCTGATTTTATTGTATTGTGCACTGGCCAGCTGGCAACAGAGATCTCAATTCAAAATTCAAAAAGTCTTAACACTGCAGGAGATCTGTTCTCCAGCAGGGCTGTGATTAAAAAAAAAAAAAAAAAAAAGTCAGTACTTTTGTACTGGTGTCTTGTGTTTGACATCAGTGTCTGTTATGTCTCAGCTTCTGATTTGGGCCTCTTGGTTTAATGCTGAGCAGATCATGGATTTCCTTGAAATGCTTGGGTTGGAGATGTCATGGAGAACAGGAACTCTCACAACACATTGCAGCAGGAATAGAGCAGCTGGAATGGGCCTTGGCCTTTCTGAGCATTTGTGTGATGGAGGACATGGCCTGCAGACACATATTGTAGTCCAGACTCCGTTGTTGGTGAAATCTGGGAAATGTGCAGTATGTGGGATGTATGGAATGTTGAGCTTCCACCTTTTATGGGTTATTTCAGTGGTGGGATAAACAGAGGGGGTTTCCTGTTTTCACTGTAGGGTTATTAGGGAAGACACTTTCAGCCTTCTGTTTTCTTGCAGGGCATCTTGGACATCTTGTGATATGTATTGTGAATTTTAATGCGCCACTAAAGCGGTGGGGAATACTAAATCAGGGGGAGCGAGGAAGGGGGCGAGAATTGGACTCCACTTGGAACTTAGGCTGAAAGGATTGCAATATGGAAAACACAGATGTGTCCTGGATGTCTAAGATACATTTTCCTTCTGAGCTGCTCAGTTTCTGATTCATCAGTTCTTCTGGTGTATTATCTTACCTGTTGTGCTCTCTGATAGTAAAACCTCAAAAAGAAGAAATGCAAATACCACTGGGCTTCTTGATATTTAGGTGACTTTAACTAACTTAGAAATGCATCCCAAAATGTACCTGACACCTTTAACACAAGAGGACAAAACTATACATTTTCTTCTCCAAGTCAACTGAAAGGGAAGGAGAATTTGGGAATTTTAGAAATTCTCCAAGCCTGTTCTTTCACAAGGCTTTGCACTCATCTCTTTCTCATCTTGACAGGCTTGGAACTGTCAGTCCTGGTGCAAGTTGTGTTAATATTTAGCATCAGAGAAGAGCTGAGATGTGGAACTGGAGGGGGTTGGTAGAAGCCTTCAAGATCACTGACCTGACATGCAGGAGCAGTGCAGCCAGAGAATGGTGGGAGTATCCCACTTCTCAGTGTTGGAAAGGATTCTCTCCAAGCATGTTGTTGTGTGGAAGGACAGGGAGTTCTGTGGCAAATGATCAGAAATCACTCCTGTAAAGGTGGTCTGCAAATCAATTTGATGACAGTAGTTCAGTGTTTGTGCTGAATGCTCTCGTTGCCCAGGCTAAGCAGAGCACAGCATTCAGCACACAACCCAAACACTTGCTATTTCTTTTCCTCAGGTTCTGGGAAGCCCAGGCCCACTAGAACCTCCGGCTCCCGCTCCAATGTAACCCCCACACATGCACCATGCTGGTGATATCCCATCACCAGGGATCCTGCTGGAGCTTGGAGCCGGCCTACAAGGGCTCAGGTAAGTACCATGTGAAAACAAACTCCACAGCCCATTTCAAGGGTGTTGCTCTTAGTATTTCTTCTTAGCTCTTAGGAACTAAGAAGAAAAACGTTTTGATGGATAAACTAGATACCCCTGTTCTCTTAGCCTGGCTAATGGGGCATATTACATAACATGTATTGTTTATGTTGATAAAAGTTTCACAAATTGATTTGCAGGTCACCTTTAACCTATAAAAGTGTGCATATTTGAATAGGATCTATTCAGTTTGCCGTGCGTGCCTTGTTTTCTGCCTTCTCTTACAACATGCTGTGTATTACATTTAGATGAGTTCATGCTCTTGAAAAAACATCGCTGGCTGCAGAGATGTCAGGTTTATTAGTGTGACTGAGGCTAAAGCAGTTATTGAACTGAGTTAATGAGGTCAGCAGAACAGCAGGTCCAGTAGTTTTATACAAAACATCTGATATGTGTGAGATCTTGTACCAGACTGATCTGTGAAGTTTGTTCATACTTGCTAAAATTGGGATTTTCGTGTTTGAAATGAGGTTTTGCATCCCACCCTTTCCAAAATGAACTTGTATTTATGTAAGCTTTGTGTAAACTTCCTGTGTGAATTCCCTCATTGTTTTTAATCTTGTTCCTCTGCAAGACTGGTTCTCCAGGGCAGCTATCCATTGTCTAAGAAAGTTGCATTTGCAGTCTCTTAGTTTACTTGTTTGTGTGTGTTCTAGTATTAAGAGAGAAAGTAAACAGATTAGGAGTATCTCCACTTCCTAGAAGAGATCAGAACATGTACAGCAGCTTCTCCGAGTTTTTTTCCAATCCTGTGTTTATTCTTACTGTCTACTTTTGACCCTGTTGTGGTTTTTCAGCAGCATCTCTGGGTTGGTGTGCAGTAGTAATCCCCTTCAGGCAGATCTGTTTGGCAGCTTCTGCAGTGGCATTTTTTCCCGCCCTTCTCCATTCTCTCAAAATCGACTTCTTGGTTGTTGCTGTAGATTGACTTGTGATCCACATAGTGTTTTGTGGCTGGAGTTGATACCACAGATCCCAGCACCTGTGAGGGAATGTTTCAGTAACATACTATCTAGATATTAGCCTGGTGTTTAGCTTAGAGTATTTTTTGCTTTCAGTGTCCTTTCATGTAGCTCTGGTCCTTCATGGCTTTCCATCCTTCTGTGCACTTGCTTAACTTAATTGTGCAAGGGGAAGAAAGTTACCTCATTGCTCACTGCCTCCTTTCTGAATTGAAACCACAGACCTGAACCCCTATAATACTGATAAAGACCAGTCAAGTTCTACCCTATTCCTTAGCAGTTTTCAGACACTTCTCTGAGTTGTTTGCAATCAGCCAGTATCTAGCAGTGTGGTAGCAACTGAGCTAATGTTTCTGACTTCTAAAACCATGTTGTGTAGTCTGGAGTAGCATCACCTTCATGTTCTATTATTTCAGTTAAGTTGTAACATACAGAATTATGGATCATTGTCCAGCAATTCCCAGTATAGCTCTACAGCCTTCCTTACACTATGCATAAAGTACTTTGGTTTTGGTTCTTTTTTCAAGGGATAGCTGTTGCTATCTCCTGATCATAAAAATGACAGATCTTGATTCTGATATGTCTGCTTTTAGTACTAGTATGTAAAAGGTGTTCTGAGGTGGAGTGAGTGGAGTGGCACTTGAGTAACCAGATCTGTTATGCTGAGGTGAGAAGTGTGTGAGATGCTCTCTGTAGTGTTATGGGGTATTGCATGCTGGCTGTTTGTGATGGATGACCCCTGCCTGTGAGAATAGTCTTTCATTTCTGTCCCATCTGTTCCTTCTCATGGGCAGGGATTCGTTCAGGTGCATGAGGGTGGGGTGAAAATGGGATTTCATTAATTGCTGCTTGCAGAGCACAGTGTAGGTGGTGTGAGAGGAGTCACAGGAGTGTCATGCACTGATCTGTGTTATAGGAGTTCAGTTTAAGGGTCTTATAGGACCTGGCATTAATCACAGCTTATATTCTGGGACTGACTATGGCCTTTTGTGGTTTAAACAGTACTATGTGAAATAAGCCACCCCTTTGTGGTACTGTTTCTCAGGAAACTTTAGGAGGTGTGAACTGTATGCAGTGCTGGTGTCCAGCTGATTAGCATTGACAGCCTAGAAAACCTCAACAGCTGCTGGCATTGGACTCTCTTATGCTGACTCTGGGCTCTTGTGTTCTTGGTGGGCTGGGACTCCCTAGAAGGATGTTTTCCTTCATGTACTCTACCAACTCAGTCCAAGTCCCAAGCTAGGATCCCTTTTTGTTTTAAGTAGGATGAAGCAGAATTACAGCTCTGAAATTTGTTCGCCCTGCTCTGAACACAGGAATATAAAATGTCTCTCAGCTCTTGAGAGAAGGAAAGTGGCTTGTAAGAGAATTGTTAGGAGTTTGGTGCATTCAGATATGTGATTGTGGTCTTTATGTGTAGTGACATCTTTCGTGAAATCTTTCTTTCTCTTTCAGTTTTAAGATAAATCTGGGACAGGTGGCACCCCAAATTAAAGAGCAATGTGTCTTGGCATTCCTGAAAATGAATCTTTTGTAATGAATAGGCCTGAAGCAAACAGTGTGATAGTGTTGGACCACGTGGTTACTTTTGCTTCTGACAGCTGCAAATGCCTCATTTGCTGTTTCACCCAGGGCACAAACTGCGTCACAGTCTTCTCACTGTTCTCTCAGGCTGTTGTTGTCTTCCAGAATTTTTCTTGTTTGTTTATTGTCCTTGGATTTTTCTGTGAAGCAGATGTTTCCAGACTCTTGGTTTTATGAAACATTAGCTGCTCAGTGATGTGAGCTCAGGCCATAAAACTGATTGAGAGGCTGGGAGAATGCAAGACCCAAGGTATCAAGAAGATTTCTTTCTCCAGGGGGAACAAACACTGTCAGAGGGATTTCAGAGTACATTTAGTATTTTTCACTGGTTGAAGCACTGTGGAGTTGTCAGGGTAGTGTATTGGGAGGTGATTGGTAATAGGGGTTTGAGTTAGGAATAAGGACAGAGGGAAGGTGGCAGCTGAGTCAGTTGCAGGTGTGTGTCCTGTGCCACTGTGAGCCATGGGGAGTGTTCAGGAAACTGCTCTGTAGCATGAGGACAGCACAACCCTCTTGTACTGTTGGAGAGACTTACTGCACTGAGTTCATATTGATCCTACCTGCTGTGCTTCTTGGCAGTGGCAATAACCCATGGAAATACCTGTCTTTCAAACAGGTATGAAGTTTGCAAGCCAAGTGAGGATGGCTCAGAGTACGTTACTCTCTCCATTTACTTCCGGGAAAAGACAATGAGGCAATCCAGCAATACTTCAGGGACTGTGCTCTTTGGGCAGCCACTGTTAATATCTGTGCCCAAACACAAGCTCACCGTGGATCACCTGTACAGTGTGGTTTTGGAGCAGATCAGGTAAGTCATGGCTGTACCTTTGAATCCTCTGCCAAGCTATAGAGGTTGCTTATTCAATTATGTTGTAATAGGATTAGTGAATCCTTGTTAACAGGGAGAATTTCCCTTGATTTATGTGGGATGTATAAACCAGGATTTGCATTGCATTAGTGACTGGAGGCCTCAGGGACATTTAAAGGTCCTTTTTTTTTGGGCTTTGTAACAGATATTGCTGGCTCAGCCTTGCAAAAGGAGTCAGTAGCAGAACTCAAGGCATGTTTTCAGGGCTCACAGATGGGGCCACCGTAACTTACTTTTGCTTTTTCAATATACAGCCAGTGAAACTTGAAACAAGCAGTGAGAGCAGAGACGTAGGGAATTGTTGCTTGCTTGACTCATTGGTGCTGTCATGTAAATGGTGCTGTACAGGATGGGTTCTGGTTTGCTGGAGGGGATTGGGCAGCAAAAGCTGATGATAGAGGGGGGTGCTGCTGTTGTGATGCACAGCTGCAGTATGGTCCTGTGATAAATGTATCCCTTCTCTTCAGCCGCTATGTGAAACTCCCTCTGACAGAAGAATACTCCCCATCCTGCCCTGACAGAGGAACCTGCAATGGCTCCAATGGTGTGGTTGAAGGTAAAGCCCTTTCAAAATTTGCTGGAAGCTTTTCAGCATTTTGAGCTTTCTAACAGCATGTGGTTTGTGCTGTGTGTTTTTGGCTTAAGCTCTGGCAGATTGTTTCTCCACCATGATTAAACCATGCTATTGTGCTGGACCACCTGCGTGGTACAGGGAGAATCTTGTAGACCATTTTCTTCCTAGGGAGATGAGATGTGCAGCAGCTGGAGAGCAAGGTGTGATGTGCATTTGTCCTGACCAGTGTTAGGGAAGTCCTTGCTTAATTTAGGTGTTCAGGTGCCTCCTTTCAGAGGCAACCCTTCCTGATATGCCCTTTGGTGATGAAAATTGGTCTGTTAGGTCACAAAGACAGATTGTGGAGAAATTTTTCTGTTGGAGGACATAGAATCACAGTCTTACTCCTAGGCCACATGCTCGCTTGGAAGGTTTTAATGCTGATGACAAATGTGTGGTTCCCTTCCCTGTTTTAAATGATTCACTTGTGTAGCCCTGAGGGTAACAGCCGGAGTAAGTTAAATAGGGAAGAAACCTGCCCATTTTCCCCTAAGAATGGAAATATCTTTCCTGATGTGTTACATATTCCTTTCTGTGAAGACACCCAGCTGCAGCCTTGCTGGTTCTCTCTTGGGGCTGCTTCTTAGGGTGTGCTGTCAGAAGGAGTCATTGTTAGCCTACTGTGAACTGAGCGCTCTCCTAAACTGGCATCTGCTAAAGGGAAAAATACAGCTTCAGAGGTTAGCAAGCAGAGGTTTCTTTTCTGTGTGCCCTTTCACTGCTTTCCATGCAACTGGTGTGTGTTGTACAGGCTGATGCAAACAGCTGTCCATGGGAGGTGTGAGGCTAACCTTTCTGAAGCCCTGTAATATTGTCCTTGTTTGAAATTTTTTTTTCAGGTGACATTGAAGAGATGGAGCATCAGGATGGTGGAGAGGAAGGCAAGGAAAAGCTGACAGAAGTTGATCCCTGCCACTCTGAGGGTTGTATGCAAGTGGAGTCAGCAAGAGACCTGCAGCCTTGCAAGAAACAGCATTTCACTTTTAGCCTTGTGAATTCCTCTGGGACCTCAGAGATAAACTCAATTGTTGAAGGAAAAATCTTAAAACTGAATGGTAATTATTTTCTTGCTTTTTTTTTTTTTTTGTTTTCTTCCTTCTTTTTACACCTGTGCAATAAATATTTCTTCTTTGTTGTAGCCTTTTCTGCAGTTGCTATTGACTGGGATTCTGAGACACGGAGGCTACTTTACGATGAACAGGAGGCACAGGTTGTAGTGTGCTCTTTTCATAAGTAATCTGTGTGTAAATTTGAATGGTATTTAAAAGGTGACAGTAAACAGTGTTCTGCTGAGTCATCTTTTGTAACAGAATAAGCTGTTTTTACTGTCTCGATAAAGCTCAAAACCCAAGTGAGGACATATATTTTCTCTTATGGACTACTTAGCACAAGAACGGGGTGGCTGGAAGCTGGAGATGATTTTCTTGGTGGGGAAGGAGGTGCAGAAATAGGAAGTGTAGGGAAAGTGAGCATGTAATTTCTTGACGTCAGGGATTATAGAGTACATGGCATTGTATAAAGCACCCATCTCTTTTCAGGCATTTGAAAAACATGGAAGCATGCTACAACCACAGAAGAAGAAGGCTGTAGTAGCCCTCAGAGACTGCATAGAACTCTTCACTACTATGGAAACACTTGGTGAACATGACCCGTGGTAAGAACCTCTGCCTGCCTGCTATATTTACCATAAAATACCATAACTGTTGGAGTTCACATGGTTTTTCATGGGACACTTATAATTTCCCAGGTCTGTCCTTTTGTCCTCGTCTTTGAGAAGTCTGTCAGATCTGTATTAAGTCATTGACTCAATAGGCTGTGGACATGGGTTAATAAAAGTATTTGTCTCCTGCCTATATTTAAGAAAAAAAGTGTCAATGGGAATGTAGCTTCCAACTATGAGGCTATTTTCAAAACTTAATTTTTGTACAATGTGCAGTTAACATACTTGCCATAGGACTATAAAGCAAAAGCAAGTTGGAGTTTGGCATTCTCTGAGGCAGTGTGTTCACATATTGCACAGACCATGTGCCTTCTGTAAGGCAGGGACTGTGCTTTTGCTAGTGAGGCATCTTCAATAGAAGGCCAGAAGCTTTTCTTTTAATGCAGTCATTTATTTCCTTGCTTGTTACTCCTTCCTTAGGTACTGCCCTAACTGTAAGAAACATCAACAGGCCACAAAGAAGTTTGATTTGTGGTCTTTGCCCAGGATTTTGGTGGTACATTTAAAACGCTTCTCGTACAGCAGATACTGGAGGGATAAACTTGACACTGTTGTGGAATTCCCCATCAGGTAGGATTCTTCCCTCAAGCTAGGAAGAGCTTGAAGAACTTGGTCAAGAAAAATGTACTTCTGATGTTTCTGTTGGGTGGGCTTGTTGTTAAAGCTGTAACTGGTACAGGTGTTTTCTGGGTTTGAACAGCTGGACAACTGTTGAGAGGTTTAGTTTCTTGGGGGGTGTTTTTTGTTAATACTATACACCTTTATACATCTCAAAGAGCATTAGTTACTAGCAGGTACTGTTTCTTCTGAAATTCAGTTAAGCTCATGTGATTCAAACAAGAGAACTTCTATAGCAAACTTAGCAAATTTTTTGGGCAGTGCTGCACTAGCAGTACTGAGTATTGCACAATTACAGGATAAAAGCCTGTCTTGTCCCTCTGCTTCAGCTTGCCAGCATCCTGCTATGGGCTGAAGCATATCCCTTATTATTCCTATCTCTTCATGCCTACACAGGAACCCTCCAAACTGTGTTTTAATCAACCCCTCCCTCTAAATCTTCTGGTGGTGTGTTTGTCAGGACCTGCCCTGTGTGGGAGGGGTAACAAGTCTGGTCTTCACACTAACAACACCTGGCCTCTGAGCAGCAGAGCAGCACTGCTGCTTCATTGGTGCCATGCTTCAGTTCCTAAAAAGTGATGGTTGCTGGTGTGCTGATACTTTGTGTTTGCTTCCAGGGGTTTGAACATGTCCGAGTTTGTCTGCGACCCAAGAGCAGGCTCGTATGTGTATGACCTCATCGCAGTTTCCAATCACTATGGAGCCATGGGAGTGGGCCACTGTGAGTAACTGCTGCTGTGTCCTTTGTGTGTAAGGAAATGTGGGCAGAGGGGTCATGGCAGGGCTCTGCATTGAGACACCTGCAATAGCCCTCACCAAAGGTGTCTAGTCCAAAACTTACCTGTGTTCTGTGTGCAGGCAAGTATCATCTTGGGATCCTGTTAGCATATGGAGGGCAGATAGGTAGCAGCACTTTGGCCTGAGGTCTGACTGATGCCTCTGGGACTCTGGTTAGTAGTCATTAGTTTGTGTGATGGTGTTCCCCAGTTTATGAGTGGAGTCAAGATTTTTCAGTGCTGAACCTGAAATTGTGACACTGGCTGACAGCAGAATATCTCCACCTTTGTGCTGATAAGGACTGACATAGGGAAAATGTCTTTTCATCAGGATAAAAACCCACTTATATTAAAGTTTGATACATGATGAGTGTGTTTTCTGTCACTGGTTTTGCTGCAGCATAGATGAAAAGTGTCTGTAGGTGAGTTCCCTGTATCAGGTGTCCATGCAGATCCATGGTGACACTTGTAAAACCACCCAGAATCAATTTACCGTGAGAGGATGATGAAGTCCTGTAGCTGAAGGGGCACATGTTCTGAGATTGGAGATCAGTCACAGAAGTCCTGGCTGGAAGAGATGTTGAGGGACTTCTAACTTCATTCTTGAGTAAGGACTCTTGCAAGCACCAAATCAGATCCATCAGCAGCAGAAAACTTCTCTTTCAAGTGAAAATGCAGAGTCTTAAACTGTTTTTGGGAAAGCTGTGACTCAAGGACAGTGAACAAAGCCTATTATTGTTTTTCGCTAAGTTTCTTTTCCCTGTATCTCAGCCGTCAGGGATAAGCCTGGAATGTGGAACCTGGTCCTAGTCTAGCTGGGCCAGCTGGCATATTGTAGAAGATGCTTCTGTTGGTTAACTAGGCTTGGGGTAGTTAATGCCAAAGCTGGCTCCTGGCCTCCCATGCACGCACGGTTGGAATCCCAGTGTCCCAGGTGTGCGTTCCCTGCTGGCCTTCCCCGGAATGCTGAGCTGCAGTTTCTCCCCCTGCAGACACTGCCTACGCGAAGAACAAGGTGAACGACAAGTGGTACTACTTTGATGACAGCAGCGTCTCGGTGGCTTCAGAAGACCAAATAGTGGTGAGTATTTGGCTTGAGGCTGCTCCAGGTCTGTGCTGCAAGTGTGGTTCCGTGCTTTGGGCGTGACCTCGCAGCCAAGCTGTGTGGATGGTTTCAGACGGGTTTTCTTTTTGTCCGGTAGACAAAAGCCGCGTATGTGCTGTTCTACCAGCGCCGAAACAGCGAGGAACATTCTGCCACCTCTGCTCCCCAGGAAGAGTGTGATGGCATGGACACCAACTAAGCACCACCTCCAGCACTCGGCCACCATCGTAGTGGTTGCTGTTGTAAAGCAATGCCTGAGGCGCCTCAAAATTTTTCTTCCTTCTGTAGGGGTCAAGCAGAAAATCAAGCACTGAAAGATTCAGTGCTGGGGGTTGCAGAATAGTGCTGAAGAGCCAGGAATAGGTGCTGACACATGGGTATTTAGAGGCCAAAAATAATATATATTGGAGCTTCAATAAAGTTCTTTTTAAAATCTGGCTGAGCTGTGTGGCTAGAGGCAGGGGTTGGGTCTGTGGTTCTCGGGCTGAGGGTTGTAGCTGGGCTTGGGAGAGGACAGCCTGAGCTGGAGGCCAGGCACAGCTGAGCCTTGCAGGGGCCTGTGGAGGAGAGTGGTGGATATGATTCTGTGAATCGGCATTGGGCCTTCCTGCCAACTCTCTGGTGTTGCTGTTGGGCCCTGCCTGTGTCAGGGAGGCCTCCTGCACCCCTTCTGGAGCTCAGTTCAAATCTCTGTACATCTGGTCTGTTGCAGTCTCTGCCACTGTACCTTGGTCCTCTGGCAAAGCAGCAAACATTTCTCTTGCTTGCATCCTTTCACTGATGCATTTGAGGCTCTCCTGGGCAGTTTTGACTCAGCATTTTTCATGTGAACACTGAATCCAGTGATGCAGGAATCTTGGCCAGAAGTGAATCATATCTGCCTGTGGTGTGGCGTATGTGCAGGCTGATCCCCCTTGGAGATGCAGGATACAGCTGCTCTGGCTCTTGTTCTTCTGCAGACAAAATACCATCCATAACATTAATGATTTCTTGTCCTTTCCATCTCCTACACCCCTCACTTCCAGGCTGCTCTGTAAAGCACTTTTCTGCTGCCAGCATTTCTCCTATGGTTTGTGCAGTGACAGCATTTTTAACCTTTTTTGCTCATTTATGTCTCCAGCCAAGCTCAGCACTGTGTCCCCAGAGCTGTCACCTGTAAGGGTGACAGCCCAATGCAATGATTTTGTGAGTTTTCAGCCTTTTCTCTTGCGACTTTGGTTTTTCTGGACTGCTCTTTCAGCCCTCTTCCACCCTTGAGTGCTGCCTTTTATATCCTCACTTGATCACCCTCTGTGGGGCTGCAGGTGTCACAGTCCTGTCCCAGGTCCTGTTTGCCTCTGCTGTTCAATGGTTCTGCTTCATCCTTTGGCACAACTGGCAAATGCTCTTCCCTATGTCCTCCTTTATGGTGTGTTGCTTTTAGGACTCAAGTCCAGCTTTCTTCTTGAAAAGAGACTCCTGTGAGTCTCAGTGGAGAACTGGTCTTCCATGTGAAAAGTGGGAAAAATTCCAGAGCCTTAGCCTGAATTTTTTAAGGAGCTCAAGGTAGTGAACCAAACAGGAGGGCTTTTCCTTCTTGGATCCAAGTGTGTTGGCAGAAGGAAAGGCTGAGACTGGCTATTTGTGCTTCTTGTTCCCCTTGGAGTATGTGCTTGCAGCTGCTGTGGCTTCAGTGCTGACCATCACCTTCTCTTCTGGGGGTCAGCAGTGCTCATCCATTTAACTCCAAACTTGCCAGCTCAGCTCCACCCTTCTGCAGCTCCAGGCAACAGGCCCGGTAGGAAATTGCAGAGTGCCTGTCCCTGCACCCTGGGAGGGCAGCACCAAACAGCCCTTTGCCAGGGCACTGGAAAGTGATGGAGAGGAGGGGGCATTGTCTCTAGCCAGCATGCTACTGATGTGATTCTCCTTTGTGGAATTTTGCTTTTTAAGCATTAAAATTTGAATTTTGAGATCACAATTGCTTAGTTGCTTCTGCTGTTACGTTTTATTTTTATTTTTGCAACTCTTAATATTGTATTTTTTCTTTCCTTATTACTGAGGGGGAGCATGCAAAAGGCAGTTTTTAAGTTGTAGCACTGCACTAAAAGTACTCTAATCAGCATTTTTTTGTTTGTTTTACCCTGAAAGTAAGTCATGTGGGTATTCCAAAAGGGAGAATAGAGGAAAGGGAGGACAGTAAAAGACCTTTTTAGAAGATAAATCAATCTGAAATAACCTTTGTTCTTCTTGCCTCCCTACCTGTGCTGACACTGAGAAATGCATCTGTGGGCTCAGTCTCAGATGCTGAACAGACTCTGTTGTACTGCAGAACAAGTGGCCCAGCTCTGCTTCCTCTGCCTGAGCTGCTGGGCTTTGGCTGGTGTGTGTGTGCTGTAATACCAGACTGTTTTTTAGACTAGCACTTTGTAAGTGGCTGGCTCTGTTGTACAAAGAGGAAGATTAAAGAGTGGTTTGCACTGAAACTGGGTTCTGTTGTATTTTCAGCTTTCATTATGTGGCTTAAGACTGCTGGTTGTGGGGATGCCTGGTGCTCCAGGAGTAATTTGGGCTGAGGGAGGGTGAGTCCTGCAGACCCAGTGGGGATCTGGGAGAAAATCAGCTGTTGAGGGCACAGCTCTGCACAGCTGAGGCTTCAGTCTGCTCCAGGGTTGCCTTTTCTCCCTGCAGTGCTGGGTTTGCTGGTACCTGGTGCTCTAGCAAAGCTATCCTTGCTTTTTTGTGGCACTGGGCAGCCTCAGCTATGGTTTCATCCTGACTCTTCCTCTGCAGATCCCTGAGAGGTCCTGGTCTTCCTTCTGTGCATTTACTCCAGGGATATCAGGGCTCCCTGTGACTGTAACCACTGCAATAGCTGTCCCACAGTCTCTGTAATTTCTTCCTCAAGGCAACCTGAACACATTTGTGAGAGCAGGCTGGACAAAGCTGAGGAAGTGCAATGGGCTTGTGTGTGGGGTTATCCCAGTCCTGCAGGCCAAGGTGGCCTGTGGAAACCCTTGTGAGAAGGTTTGAAATCTCCATGCCACAATTACAGTGTAAGAGCAGAGGAGCTTGATCTCAGCTGGAGCTCCTGAGGGTTAACGAGCCTTAATATAGAACAGCAGCTGCTGAGATTTGCTGTGAAGGGCTGACCCATCCTGGGAAGAAGGGAAAGCAAATGGGCAGCTTCCCTGTTCTCTGGGAAGATGATTTGGTGAGAACAGAAAACAGGCTGTGTCACAGGTCCTGGCTCAGCTGCTGCTTTGAAGAGGATTTGCAGTTTCACCACGACAAGAAGGTGTTCAGAGTAAAAAACGGGGGAAAAAACAGCCACAGAGTATAGAAGAGCTTCTTTTTACCAAGCATTTCTCCAGGTTGGGACTGTTCTCCCTGGGGAAGAGATCTGAGGAGCTTCTACAGAGGGATAAGCCAGGAACAGTTGCTCCCTGTTTTCTACAGTGCAAGGTGGGCAGCTTAAAGCATTTATTATCCTCACCTGGCCCAGCAGATAACAGCCAGGCACCCTTTGGCAACACCCTGCTGGCAGGCAGGAGGGGCTGTGTGGGCACTCAGGTGCTTACAAATGGACTTGGGAAGGATTAAATTAATGGGGATATAGTGTGTGTGTGTCCTTGGGCTCAAGTCAAAGTGAGGGCACTGCAGTTCTGAATGTGATGTTTTTGTTTTATTCTCAGCCTTGCTAAAATACATTATATAGTTTTAGATAACAGATTTCTTTTCAAATAACTTTTACAAGAAGAGACAAAAGCATACTCTCAAATTCAGAAGATAGAGGTCTGAAGTTCTTCCTTAAACATGCCTTCAAAATGGAGGTCTTTTGCCATGAGCTCTTCTTCTACATCTTCTAAGGCCCATTGATGATCTGTCAATTCTAAGGCTTCCCATTCCGTCTGCATTTGCAGTGGACAGAAGTACAGAAGGAAAAGCAACACAGGATTAGTTAGACAAGAACTACACAAAGCAGTGCTTGTTTTATAAACTGCAACAAACACTGATTTCTATTAAAAACCTGGCAGTCCTGTCAACTCTCTGAAATCTGTGGTTTATGCTTAATTAGATGTTATTTGGTCAATAGAAATTGCATCACAAATGAGAAAAACTACATTATCTACTTTCTGCCAACCCACTAACCTTCTGGAACAGTCCATTGTTTCTATAACTGCCAGTTCTGTTCTGGTGGGTCAAGTACTTTGCAGTGAGTTAATTCTTTAGTTCAGAGTTACTTGATAACAACAGGTAAGAGACCAAACATTTTGCACTTGATCACAGACTTGTGCACCGAAGCCTGAAAAAAATATGTCACATGATGCCCAGCAAGAGATTTGTATTTCTTGGCCAGAACACTTCTCCTGCAGTATGGGCTTTTTTCCTTTTGTTTCTGCTGGAGCATGTAGTAGGTTTAGGTCCCTGCAAGGCTGAATGGCAGAAGCGCTGCACAGAGCCAGTACTGGGTGGAAGTGGAGTCCAAACTGCCTGGAACTGCACCTCAGTGTTGTCTGTGACAGAACAGCCACTGCTCCAGCACTGCTGCCAACTGCAGCCATTCTCTTCCCTGGCTGAGCCTCTGCCTGGGTGGTGTGGGATTTTTTAACCAGGAAGGTTACTGAAAACAAATTGCAGGAACAGACCGTCCCAACTTCCCAGGCAGCAGGTTATGTGTGGCTAAACCTCTTCTACAGTACACAAAACCAGAAACCAGGTCTGTCCTTCATGCATAAACCTGGGCTGTGAAAGGCAGAGGGAGTCTAACAAGTGCCGATGGAAGGGCTTTAGGAGAACTTCAAGACAGTCAAATCCTGATGGATTTTCCACTGGACTGACTCGCTTACTTGATTTTTCTTACCCAAGTTCCATCAGGTGCCTGCTGGACTCATGCTCAGCTGTGCTATTAACACAACTTTTGGAGAGCCAGCTGCTGCTTTGGAACTACACCTCAAGGTAAAAAAAAAACCTTCCTCAGCAAAAGCAGAGGAAGGGACCTAAATTCAGCTTTTGTACCAGGAATGACTGATCTGTCAGGTTTACTTCAGGGTATTTGGGCTCTGCCAGACCCAGAGCCACTCCCACAGACTTCATAAGCTGTCAGCTCTAATTTTAGGAACAGGAATCCAGAGCAATTCCCTTACTTGACACAGGGAGAGGATGAGTTACGTGCAGCCTACAACCCTGCAAGCCCACTCAAACAGGAATGGAGGTGGGAATACTGTACCTTAAATGCTTTGTTAGTATCTGCTGGCATGGCCATTGCTGCCCCTGTCATTTGTTCTTGCATCACCCTGGACTGATCAGCAGCTACAAATGAGAAATGAGAGGTTGATTTCTGTGTCATTAAACAGCATTCCCTGGAGCATGGTGCCATTGGGAAGGTTTTTATCTATAGATGAGAATATTGCAGTAACACCCAGAATGCAATACTGCTGTTCCAGAAGGAGTCCTCACAAGACATCTTGCTCCCACCTGCTACATCTTAGTCAGATTTACATAAAATATGCAGAAAACCTGAGGGAAATAGAGTTTTCTACATTCCCAATGTACATCTATCCTGCCCCACATCTAACATTAAGAAATCTTTGCAGTTTTTCTTAAAACCAATACTTGCTAGAAATAAAACAAGCCTGAGCACAAAACTTTTGCACACTCATTTGATGGGAAAGAAAGCATGGACTAAAAACCATGGAAGTTTATAAGTTATGGCTGGTGCAAGAGATTTGAATACTTGTTGCAGGTGATGTCAAACCTGGCCCATGGCAAGTAAGTAACCTTAAAGAAATGAGAGAGACATTCAGGAGCTTTTTGTCTGGAAACTTAGAAGTCTTTTCCCCAGCCTCCCTCAGACGACATCCCATGGAAGGAGAAGCCAGTTCCCAGAAATGACAAGTGCCTTACCATTATCTTGGCCCAGGATGAGAGTATAAATGCTTCTGAGTCCAAACACATTCAAGAAGTACCAGGAAGCAGAGCTCACCCTGACAAATCAGAACAAGCACAGTTGTTGTCAGTTCAAAGCTGGCTTGTGACCTCATTCCAGCAGCACACAGACCATCCAAGGGCTATTAACACATTCAACATTTCTCAACTGGGAATTGGACCTTGCTTGCTGAGGACAGGGGCTTACCAGGATGCGTCCAAAGTGAGGAGCTCAATTCCCTGCTGCAGCATTGGCTTAAAACGCAGCGTCAGAGGAAAGGGGACCTTTGCTGCAGGATAAAGAACAAAAAGCCCAGTTTCACAAAGTGACACTGCAAAGCACAGGGCAAAGTGAGCAGGTAGTTCTGTTATTGCATCTAATGTAGTCTAAGTGCAACGTGTGCAATAAAAAGTTAACTTGGATTTTTAAAAAGGCTGCAGTTCTGTATTCATTTTAATATGAAAAGACTTTCTGAAACTTAACCAGATGACCAAACCCTCACAGGTATTCCTTTAGTGACTGTGAAAGAGAATGTCCCTTGTTAAAGAAACAGCTATCACATGAACAGTAGAACAGTAGAAACCCCAGAACTATTAATTCAAGTAAGTATTTTTGATGTGTACACTCCACACAGTAACCAACTCGTGGGACGGGTTCAGAGAAAAATCCACTGTATCAACCTGAAGTTTAGGCAGTTTTAACAAAATACTGGTTTTGTCACTACAGTTGTTCCTGAGCTATTTTCTTTGAGACCATGGCCAATACTCTGAAAACAATTTCCCCCCCTTTGCAACAGGACAAACAAATCAATGCAGTTCATGGAGTGAAGAGCAGCAGTGCCACAAGCCAAATTTATGCTGCTTCTAACAACTGCTCTCAGGTCACGGAGCTAATCTCTGATGCAGCTCAGCCCCTCAAGGTCATCTTCAGAAACACAGCCAAACCCACGTTATTCCAGACACTTACTGGTGACAAATCCTGAAAATGTCATGTTGATCCAACCGCCAATGAGGATCATAGGCAGAACATTGGTTACATTCCCTTTCATCATGTCTGTCAGCATGGTAGGATCTGCAAAGCACAGATGGGATGTGAAGTAGCAGCATATGACAATAAAGAGAAACAAGTCATTACATGTCAGCTAATGTACTTAAGAAACTACCTGAGACAACAGTCCTATCCCTAGGTATCTATAGTTTTCCATTGTTGACAATACTTGGCAAATGAGATGAGCAGCCAGTGTGGTGCTGGCTGCTGCCACAGGGGTGTTGTGTTCTGTCTGACCCCATTCCTTACCTCAGACCACTGAGCCCTCTGAGCTGACCTGGGCAGAAGAAGGACAACAAGCTCCTATTTTGCTGGATACATTAATGAAATTAAATCACTTTAGAGAAAACCCTGCAGGAGCTGGAGCAAAACACTTGCAAAAGGAGACAAGTGAGAGCAGTCTCTCTCACCCACTCCTGGCTGCCCTGAGGAGGTCAGGTCTCCTGAGATGCTGCAAGCAGCTTGAGGCTGAAGTTTGAGCAACATGAAGCAATCCAATGTTTTTGTTATCCCACCCCCTCCCTCACACTGTCTGAGTTCCCTGCAAAGCTGATTCACCTTCCACCCTCAGCAGACTGACAGGTTTTTCTACCTGGCTGCAGTCAGGGTACCTTAACATACCTGTCATTGGTGAAGGAGGCACTACCTTTCTTTTTGTTTTCTTAAAAAATCCATCCTCGGGGTTATTAAAAAAATATTTCCGGGACAGGAAAGACTGAAAGCAGAAAAGGACAATACCAACACCATAAGAAGTAAAAGGACAGAAGCATTAGTTCTTGCTCAGACATTCACACATCTTGTGAGTTCTTTTACAACACGCCTTTCTTGGACAGGTGCCTCACTGCCCCTGTGTTCTACAGCTCCTCACATTTCTCTGCATTCAGAGTACCAGATCTCTGGTTTTAAGTAATTGTAAGAATTCTCTGAAGAAAAACCCATGTTAATTAGAGAGTTCTTAGTGTTTTGTGCAAATTCTTCCTGCTGGTGGAGTACCAATACTGATACACGGAACATTTTCACCCTCCCAACTAACTTCCGTATTTCACAAAATACACATTTGGTACCAAAAAAGCCAATATGAGCGATGGATTTTTAGTTTAGCAAACATTTCAGCTGACACTGTATGACCACCGCGTTATCCCAAGCTTGTGTTACATCCCTGTGTGCTTACTGGCAGACATTAAACATGACAGCTTGGAGGCACATCTCATGTCTTAAAACATTAAATTAACGTGCAGTTAAAACACCGAGCAGTGACAGCTAACATACACGTCAGGGAAAAGACATATACAGACGCCCAAGATTCCTAAGAATCTGCACTCCTGGACACTGCCCTGGTCCGGGCGTGAGCGGCAGCGTCCGACGGCGCGGGCCCCTGCGGGCGCTGCTCCTCCCGCGGCGCTGCCCGGGCAGAGCCCCGCGCTTTGCGCTCCCTTCCCAGCCATGCTCTCTGGAAAGCCCCAACCGCGCGGCTCCGTACCTGCTTTGGAATGTATTTTCCATTTTCCCGAAGGACTCTGCTCCGGATCAGGACTTGGCTGGAAGAGAGACACGCGGCGTTAGCGGCCGGGCGGGGCCGGGGGGAGCGGGGCGCGGGCGGGGGTGAGGCGGGCCCTGACCTGTCGGACACCTGCTCCTGCGTGAGGCGCTTGTCGCTCTGCAGCAGGATGGACACGTAGTGCCGGATCATGCCCACGAAGAAGGTGATGAAGACGATGGGCAGCACCACCCATAGCCGGATATTGGAGTCCAGCAGCAGCTCGGGCTCGCTCATCGCGGCGGTGCCGCCTCGGGCCCGGCTCCGGCCGACACCGGGCCGCCGCCGCACGCCCCGCTTCCGCTTCCGCTTCCGCTTCCGGACCGCGCCCTCCGTCGCGGGCGGAAAGGCGTCAGCGCGCGCCACTGGCGGGAAACTCGAGCGCGAGTGGCGGGAGCGCCGTGAGGGGACAGCGGGGAGAGAGACGGGGAGGGGACAGCGGCGTGTGCTGCCCTGCCCGGACGGGACGGGACGGGAGGTGAGCTCGGCTCAGGTGAGGTGAGGTAAGCTGAGCTGAGGTGAGGTGAGGTGGAATGGCCGCGTCAGGCACTGCCCAGCCTTTGGCAGTAGGTGCGATAGGGAGGGGGCTCTGCGGTGGCGGCACACAACGCCTGGCTGGGCTCTCAGGCCGCACCTCGCACCCTGAACAGAATCGCAGCAGTTTTGGGGCTGGAACGGAGCTCTGGAGTTCAGCCAGTCCAACCCCGGTGCCAAGGCAGGGTCACCCGGAGCAGGTGACACAGGGTGGGTTTGGAATGTCTGCAGAGAGGGAGACTCCTCGCCTTCCCCGGGCAGCTGTTCCGGTGCTCTGCCGTCCACAACCTAAAGAAGTTTTTGCTCATGTCGGGGTGAAACCTCTTGTGTTTTAGTTTTGGCCATTGCTCCTTATCCTGTCACTGGGCACCACTGAAAGGAGTCTGGCACCATCCTCTTGGCACCTGCCTTTCAGATATTTACACAACCAAAACAGCTGTGGAAGGCTCATTGCACTTTCGTTTTTCAACTGTTCCACTTCCAGGCCGATATTTTAAGTAACTAATTTTACTAGCCTCTGCCAAGCAATTGGAATTTAGTGTGAGATGTGCACACACCTTTTTAAATAACCTTTAAGTTTTAAAGGTGAGTCAAGATTTTTTTTTTTTTCTTTTTATTTGTTGCTACCCCTCAAAAGAGGATGGGTTAGATGGAGGTTTGTGCTGCCAGAGCTCACTGGCCATGATACCTGGTCAGGGACATGAACAGGGTCAGTTAATGTGGTTGGGCTCATGAACACCCACGTGTGAATCCTTTGTTGCTTTGTCCAGGTACGTGGAGAGGGTCTTGAGTTTAGCTCAGTGGATGCAATCTGAGTCCTCAGAGTTGCTTGCTTTAATTTGCCATTTAATTTGCCTGGTGTCTGAATGAAAGGCCAAGCCTTGTTTTATGAGGAACTGAATTTTAGAAAAAGTGATGCATTGTGCTATTTAAATGTGACAAGCTCTGAAATTTCAACCTGCACAGCAGAAAAACGTGTGATAATTGGTTACCCAGGCAATCTGTCTTTCTTTGAGCACTCACAGTTTCTGTTGCATTCTCTTTTGCTATTCACTAATACATTCTAGATCTGCTTAAAAAAGAAATTAATTAAACACTTGTCTTTTTCCTGGCATTTTTTTAGGCAACAACAAAGGTTTTGTTACCATGGTTTCAAAAAGGAAATCGTTGGAAGCTGATGCTTCTGAAGAGAGCTGCAAGACAGGCTTGCCAAGTAGGTGCTTTGGTATCATCTTACTGGGGTGGTGACCCATTAACAGAGGCAACAGCTCCTGAGCAGGGACAAGGCCAAAATGGCAATTTTGATAATGCTGATTGTTAATGACACTGTTGATTTTTTATGTATTTAATGTAGCATGCTTTGTTTTCTCAGAAAATAAGAAGTCACGGATTTCTGATAAGGAAAATGCCTCTGCCTTCTGTGGATTGGAGGATGAGGGAGTCTTTGAAGAGCTCCTAAGGACATCAGGAATTGTGCTGAAAGCTGGGGAGGGACAGAATGAAATAGGTATGAGTTTAATATTTGCTCTTTCTGCTTTTAGACCAAAGCCTGCAAGGATGGCTAGTACAAAGCAAAGAAGTGTTTTACTTGCAGGACAAAAGTGTTTGAGACACCTTGTTTCAAAATTCAAGCAAACTTCCATTTGGCCTCTTATTTGTTATATACTTCTTGTTCCTGCTGAATTCAGTGCATCACCTAAACTCATTACACCAGCTCTTTGGGTGTAGACATGCTAAGTCTAAAGACTTCTGAAAGGTTATTGGAGGCATATAGAAAAATATTAGACTGCATCTGTGATTACAGTATTGAATTGCAGAGGCAGGAACTCTGAAATGGGGAAACAAACATGGCATTGTTGCCTTCCAGCTCAGACAAGGCCTTCAGGAGCTCCTGTATTCAGCCATTTCAATGCTACTCTCAGCCCTGACTGGAGAAAGCACAAGTGCTGATTCCACTCAGGCTTTTGCCAACTGGACTTCTCAATAGAGCAAATGCAGAGATGTTGGTGATGGGCTTGAGAGTTTGTACGTGGTGTAGCTGTTGTGATGTTGTATGGACAGACCGTGGCTCATTCTTTATTTCCTTTCTAAACTTTCTCCTTAGCTGTTGACCAAATGGCTTTCCAGAAGAAGCTCTGCCTGGCCCTGGAGAAGCACCCTACTTACCCAGCTGTAAGTAACTTTGGCAGGAGCCACCTTTAAAGCTGTTTGCTGAGTAGGAAAAGATGCAAATGCAGCTGCCTGTCCCTGCGAGTCCCATACAAAAGTGCAACACAGAAGCTTGTCTTGGATTTCTATGGTCTAGATTTTCCAGTTCTCTCAGTGTTGCTGTCCCAGCCTTTTAGTCCCACTGTTTTTCTGACTGTGCCCTGTCAAAGTAATTTTCATTGGCAATAATTATTCAATAAAGACTCTTACAGGAGACAAATCACTAGCATAGCTTTCTGGTGGGAGCTGGGTTTGGTTCTGTGTTTGGTGGGAGCTGGCAGCATTAAAACTTCCCTGATATGGTGCACCTCTCCAGTCAGCAAGTCCAGGATTTTTTTGGTGCTCTTGTCACATTAAAGGTTGCTATCTGAGCTGAACAGAAAGAAAGGCAAAGCCTTTTTAAATCGAAGTAAAATGTGAGGTGCTTGCTTTAGAGTTACTTCGCAGAACAATCAGTGTTTCCTTCTGGAAATGGTCCAGACTGGTGTTCATTTATTATCCAGCATTCCTTCCATCACACTTTCTGTCTGCAGTTCCCTGGTTAGCTCTTCCTCATTCTCATCATCTGCTTGCAAAATGCATCCTAAAGGACACCAGTCGACTGGGGTGTCCCACCAGGGTGGATAACTTCTCTCTGCTTTGCAGGTTGTAAAGGAGTTCATCAGTGGCCTGGAGTCTCATATCAAGGACAGGAACCAGTTCAAGAACTGCCTCTTGCCGTGCACTCCTGTACGGACTGAGGGGTCGAGGTAGAGAAAATATATTTTGCCTTCCCCTTCAGTCAGAGCCAGTCTCTAGGTATGTCCTGTGACATTGACCAGAGTGCAGGGAAAGGCTCCAGCTGATGCACACCAAGGCAGGATGGCTGGTGTAGTACACTGGTGTTTAATAGCAGGGAGTTTAGTGCTAAGTTACAGAATTTACTGTCTGCCCATGGCACACATTGGATTCCATGGCATTTTATGACAAGAACCAAATACTGTGAAAAAAAATTGACAGGGCTGGTGAAGGTCAATTCCTTTTTGAAATTTCTTTTTTTCAGGAGATACAGCTTAACCACAGACTTCCACATTTCTAGTCTTGTAGAGAGTGAGCTGGTTCAGAGCTAAAGTGCATTTTTAAACCTTTTTGTGTGTGTCTGTGATTACCATGTGTTACATTAAGTCATTGTAGGTAGTTTTTTAAAAAAACAGTCTTGGAAAGAGCTACAGCCTGTTCTCCCAGCACGTTTTTTTACACAACTGTTGTGGAATCTTTCATTTTGCAGGAATCTGGTGCACTCATATTGTGAAAGCCTCATTAAACTGCTTCTTGGGATTAAGATCTTGCAGGTATGGGCACCTTAGCTTGCTCTTTACAACGGTTTTGATTGTAGGGAACATTTTTCTTACATAAGTAAAAGATTAATTGAACTGGTTTTGAGGCAGTTGAGGCTGCATCTGGAATAGTGTCCAGTTTGTTGTTTCTGTAGGAACACGAAGATATGTAGAGCCTGAGACAAGCAGAGACAGAGGGAACTGGGTTTGTTCATTTTTAAAAGAAGATAAAGGTCTTCATGATTCATGGTCTTCAAATACCTGGTTGTAAGGTGTAAGGAACACAGAGCCAGACTTGTCTCAAAAGGAAGCAGGGATAGAATGAGAGATGATGGCTCAGGCCAACCATGGGAAATTCTGATGAGATATAACCACTTCCACTGTGGAGAATGTGTGGGTTTTTTAAGTGGTAGAACTGGGCACTGTTTTTAAACTGATCTAAAGTTGATGCTTTAGTTTTCTGTGTGATGAAAAGCAACTCAGGGTCTGAGAAAGAGAGGTTCATTGGCCCAGAGGAACTGTACATCCTGCCCATATGCTCTGATTCTGTTGGGTTATGTGGGTAGTTTATAGCACCCTCTGAAAAGTGGCTTTCACTTCTCAAGCTGTGTGCTTCCTTTCTGGCATTAGGCAAGAGATTTCTTATACAGGAAAGCTTTTATTGCTCCTTTTGAGTATTTTATTTTCTGTGTATATTTCATCTTTTGCGAAAGGTGCATTTTGGTGGCAATAGCACAACCAGTAAATCACCCTAACACTCTCTTTTTGCCTCTCTTTTAGCCTGCTGTCATAACACTGTTGTTGGAAAAGATCCCCGAATTCTTTTTTGACACGTGAGTATAAACTGGCTTCTCTCTGCCTTGAAATTAAGTTTCTTTTGGACAATCACCAGCTGTTTGACTTTAACTGTCACTTCAGATTTACCTGAATGGCAGTTTGCACTGATGTGGTTTTTTTCTTCATACCTGTGTAAAATAATCTGTGAGGTACCATGACCTTAAATTTGTGGGTGCATAAAGCAGAAGACAAATTTCTAAAAGGTGAAATGCAGACATTGTGCATTGATTTATTGTGCTTTTTGCAGCTACTGACACAAGCTTAGGAATTATTTCAGCAGAGGGACTAAGGAGTGTCTCATAATTTAGAAAAAAGATGGAGGTGACTGCTGGCAGAGTTTTAGGAGGCTGTGAGATGCAAACAGATCTCCTTTTAAAAGGGCAGATTGTGGTCAAACAAGGGAAATTGAAAGAGCATCTGTTGTTTTTTAACAGTGGAACATCATAGTTGGAGTGAGCAATCTTGAGGTGTAACACAGGCAAGACTTGACCACTTCATCTCTTTTTCCTGTGCCCTGGATGCTCACTACAGAGTTAGTGGGGCAGGCCAAGGAGCAGAAAGAAGCTGAGGCTGTTCCTGCTGCAGTTTTTGTTCCAGTGCTGGAATACAGGATACAAATGCTGCACAGGAGTGCAGTCCAAGAAATTGTCTCAGACTGAAATCTTGTTTGAGGAGGGTTTAACATAGACAGTCACAAGGTCTGAACTGTTTTCAACCAAGAATTCTAAAGGATCTTGGATGTGAAAATGATAAGCTGTTAATTGTGCTGTGAATCCTTTGGGTATTCTGAAAAATGGATGTTGTTACTTTGGTCTCCTATCAAACTAAGAAGAGTGAAGTCCTTTCTATGTATTAATGACCAGTTAAGAATGGGGTTAGTTGATCTTGCTGACCAGCAGCAAAGCTTTTGAGTCTAGGTCTGACTGACCTGTGTGTCCTTTTCTGCTGTTTCAGTGTGGGCACGTTTGGAACAAATTTCCCCCGGCTCATCGTCAATCAGTTTAAGTGGCTTGACAGGCTCCTTGACAGCCAGGTGGGTACCAGAGGTGCAATCTCATGGATGCTTTTCCCGAACAACTTCTGGAATGCCTCTCAGGTGGGATTAGATGAATTCTTGTGCTGATGAGAACTGATGTTACTTTTATATTCACATGCTGAAGGAGAGATTGAATTTGTTTCTCTTTTGTTATGATTGCCTTGAGTGACTTCTGAACGTCTTTCACTATTTTTGTTCTTTCCTTGCTCTAAGTCTTCTTTTACATAAATTTATATCTGTGCATGTGTATTCACATGGGTGACCCCGTTTTAAAGCTTGTTGCTGGCAGGAAGTTGCAATCCCCTCTTGTTTAATTTTAATAAGGTAGTGGATACTTGCAAGCATGTGAGGATGAAGTCTCTGTTCCTGCTCTGGTTATTCTTTTCCTTCTTTCCCTAAGTCATTTGGTCTCTTTGGGTTACTCTCTACTGGTGTACTAAACACTGGGAAACTTGTTGGGTTTCCCAGTTTCCTTGGCTCACCAAGATCATTATATCCTGGCTGTAAAATACCATTGTTCCACAAAAGTCTATGCTCTGCTTCATGACTTCAGTAGGACAATGAGTTATGGGACAGTTGGCATAAATCCAGGCAGATGTTGCACTGAGGGACCTTAGATGCATAATATTGTTATTGTGGTGAGAGATTTGTGCATTTCACCAGTGCTCCTCTTGTCTGCAGGATCTGGTCCAGAAGTTAATGCAGATGGTCAGTGTCTCTCCAGTACCAATCCAGCACGATATTATCACCAGTTTACCTGAGATCCTGGAGGATTCCCAGCAAAGTGAGGTTGCCAGAGAGCTCAGGTACAGATGATTTGGTTGGGAGGGCTTGTTTTGTTTTTTCCCCCTTGCACTTATCAGAAAAGGACAAGGTGCATTAATGCAGGTTGCTCTGGGGCTGGCTGAAGTATTAGGACAGCACTGTGTTTCTGTTAACTGCAACATTTGGGGACACCCAGATGGCTTAGGACATTCCATTTGTGCTGTTAAGCTCTTAAAGAGAGCACGAACAATCCAGCAAAAGACATTTAGACAATGCTCCAAAACTGCTTTTTTTCTAAATAATTATTAAACTCTTGACTACCTGGAGACAGTGCTGGTAGCATCCAGTTAAGTACTCAATACTTCTGCTGGATACTCTATGATCAGTCACTTGGATATTACTACTGACAGCTTCTGATTTGTCTTGGATCCTGCTGTGGTAAGGATCAACATGGTTTTTATTAATAAAAAACCCCCAGACCCACAACACAGTAAATGAGTGCATGAAATACAACTTTCTGGCTATTTTATATACTTTTCTCAAACATATTTACTGATTTGAACAACTGGGGGACCTAATGCCAAGAGTTACCCTCCCAGGGAGCACTGCCATAGGCTAGTCCTGACATCTGTCTTCTTTAATAGTGTATTCATTTTACACAATAATTTGACTAGTCTAAGTGTTTCTAATTCTTATTTTTGCACAGATCACTTACATTTATGCTGGTGTTAATTATCTTTTCAAACCTGTGATCTCTGTTGCAGATTATTGCTGCAAGCAGTGAGTGCATCCTGTTCCTTGTACCCTCTCAAATTGTGACTTTGTTTTCATTCTCAGTTTACTGCCTCAGCTTCTAGATAAAAACTCCACACATTTTTTCCTATGCTAATCAAACTCCTCAGACTTCTCTTTTCTCTGAGTATTTTGCAAGCTGAGATCCAAACAGTATCAGTGAGGTATATTTATTTCCATATTCTCAATAGCCTCTACCCATTTCTGATGCAGAAAACAACTTACTGTTTGTTGTAATTACTTAGGGAGCATAGATAGAGTTATCAGGAAGCTGAAAATGAGGTGGTTTTCAACCAACACAAATTAACTACAACTTCTTGCTAGAGAAAGTTTGTAAGAAACTGAGATGTCAGCCAAGAATGATTACATGAGTTTTTGGAAAGTCCATGAGGCTCTTAAAGACAGGTGCAATCCTTACATGAAGAATAATAATTTAGGGAACAAGTTTTCCATAATGCCAGTAGCATATGTTATCATCAGTTTCATAGATTTTATTTTGCAGTGACCACAAAAACTACTGGAATCATAAAATACACTAAAGACACATTCTTGGTTTTGTTAAGAGGACCATTTGTTTTCTTTTCCCTGTGTATCAGCTGCTTGCTGAAGCAGGGCAGACGGCTGACAGTTCCAATCCTGGATGCCCTTTCTCGTCTGGATCTTGATGCAGAACTTGTGGCTGAGGTGAGAACTTCTATTGAGCACTTCAGCAGACCCCAGCCGCTGCTTAGCAACACGAGAGCTGAAACTGTTTCTTCATTCCAAGTATTTTGCTAAATCTGACTCCTGTGGGCCTTCAAAAGTCCTGGGCTCCTGAAGTTGGAAAGAAGTCAGAAGCTAAAGCTGGTTTTTGAAACATACATGAGGGGTTCAGTGAAGAGTAGAGGTTTTCTGAATGCATACTGTAACAGCCAGAAATTTCAGTCACAGCTGTTTTAGCAAATGCAGAAGCACTTTGTCCTGCTGCACTAAATTTTTACCGCCTGTCTTAAACCTTCTTATTGTCAATATTTCATCTTTTTGAAGTGCAGTGACGAGACTAGACTGTTATATTCTAAGGAAAGGCAAAATGGTGATTAAATAATTAAATAGGTTTTCTCTGCAGAATGCAGGTAAAGGAGAAGAGACAATGATGTGCCTTGTGCCTTTTGGATGTGCTGCATTGCTGCACTTTTTGGAGTTGGGCTTCTTATGAGTAAAATAAAATTGGTTCATTTGAGTGCATTAAATAGTGTTTTGCTTAGTCCCAAAAGGCTGGGACTGCATAGCAGGCTACACATCCTCCTTTTCCCTTTTGAAAGCCAGTTATAAAATGATGCAGCCAAGCTCCTCTTGTTGAAGAGTGATAAGGGACAGTGGCCACAATAGAAGGTTTAGGTTGGACATTTGGAAAAAATGAGTTAAGGTCTGCAGCTTTGGCATACATTATCAAAGAGGTAGCAGGGATTGGAGGTTTCCTCCATCCTTCAAGACTCAGAAAAGCCAAGGTGAATCTGACCTAGCATTGACAATATTCCTGCTCTGAGCAGAAAGCTGGTCTGTAAGTCTCCAAGGATTCCTTCCCACTAACATAACTATGTTTCTGTGAAGTGTTGTCTTCCAGCTGATGGAGTACTGCTCTCTCCTCAGGTGCGGCAGTCTGCCATGACCATTGTGCCTTCTGTAAAACTGGAAGATTTACCTGTAGTAGTAAAATTCATCCTCCAAAATGTCAAGGCAGCAGATGCAGTAGAGGTACAGTATCTTTCATTATGAAGTGTGTGTTTTCCACACCAGTGTATGTTTTAACAGAGGGAAGTTGCTGCACACACAGAGCTTTATGTTTTTTATGTTTTCAAGTAAAGTTTTAATATTGCCAGGCATCAAAGCCAGCCTTGCTGAACTATCAAACATGCTTTTTTCCATATGTTGAGGAAGCCTCAGCCTAAGCCAAATGAGGTTTGTGATCTGCCCAAACCTGTCAGGGAGCCCCCTGTAAAAAAAAAAGTGTGCCTGTGACATGGAAGCCAGTCTGTGCTGGTAAACTGCAATTCAACAGCAGTCAGATTGGTAAACTTGCATGTCCCAGAATTCCTGAGGCTGTCATATCTCTTGCTCAGCTGCTAAACAGAATAAAAGCAATTCACAGCAACATAAAGCAGATATAGGTGGGAATTTCACTGAGTAGGTCTTAAAAAATTCTGTCTTTTGTATGACATACAGGCGAAGAGAAAAGTTATGCTGGTTCATTTTCTAAGTTAAAAAAATGAAATTTGGACATGATTAAATACTTGTGAATCTTTACTATTATATGAGTTTTGATTTGTAATTTTAGGGTTATTATGGGAAATTGTTTTCTTTTCCTCAGCTTTTTCTGTTCTTCCCTCATTTGTCACAGTGATTTGTGCATGGATTTGTACTTTACAGGTGATTTCTGATCTTCGTAAGAGCTTGGATCTGTCATCGTGTGTCCTGCCCCTGCAGATTCACAGTTCCCAGAAGAAGATTAAAAGCCAAATCCAGGCCAGGTACTTAAAAAGGTTTACCTGATTCTCCAAGGGTAGAATGGGACAAGAGAACTTAAACTGTTCCTCTTCTGGTCTCTCTGGCACAATTGGCTACATACACAAGCATAATTTATCCTGTGGAGAGGCATGGACACCTTTATTCCTTCCTGCTTGGTACTAATACATTACACTTGTCAGTCTTTGCCCAGCCAGCTTCCCCTGCTGTGTTTCTTTTGAGCCGTCTGCATCCACGTCTGCACAGGATAAGCAACTTCATTTATAATAATGTTGCTACCAGTTCATCTGTTTTAAGTTCCCTCCAGTATGCTTTCCATTGATTCTGTGACCTCTGTTTCCACCCTCTTGTGAAACTCCCTATCCTTGCCAGAGCATTCCCTCTGGACCATGGCTGCTTTAAGTAACTGCTGTGGCTGCTGGGCTGCATTGTTCCTTCTGTGACAGTATTTGCACAGAGACTCAGGGATTGAGTCTCCTCCTTTCTCATGATTTGCAGTTCTTCCCAGAGCCAAGTTACCACCAGCCAGAATTGTGTGAAGCTACTTTTTGACGTGATAAAGTTAGCTGTGAGATTTCAGAAAGATGTTTCTGAAGCATGGATTAAGGTAAGATACATGCTACAGACCTTATTTCCTTATTTATTTGGGCTCCTTGATTGAGCCTGAGATTTTCTTGTAATCAAATACAATATTAAAAGACAAATTTTAGCCCTTCATTTTACTGATACAGATTTCAGTCTGCAAGAGAGGAGAAATGTATACCTGTATATTGAGACTGAGCTGTGTGAAACCTTAAGGTGCTTGAAAATGTCCTGCTAGAAATCAAAATTGGCTGGTATTGCACTAAATTTAAATTGCATTTCAGTGTATACCATGAGGCTGTTTCTTGACGTTACTCAGTACCTTTGTTCCTTTCTCAAGCCTGATGTTATTTGAGAATGTCCTTGTTCAAACTCAGTTTTCAGGTATTATTTTGAATGCCTTCTGGATTCTCTGTTGTTGGCAAGATCCAGTTTGCTGACTTTGATAGGTATCCTGTTGCAGAGGAGAGAAATCTGTGAGCAGGTTGTCACAGACTTTTGGTGTCTACGTTTTTTGATTTGGTTTTGGAATATAGTATTGTACTGTAGCTTTACAGCTTGCTTGTTTTTTTTCCTCTCAGGCTATTGAGAACAGCACATCTGTGTCTGACCATAAGGTAATACTTCTGCTCTGGGAATGTCCTCTTCCCCTGGTTTCTCAAGGGCTTTCTTCATGGTTGTAGATAAAGAGATTTTTGTAGTTGGAGTAGAAACTGCCAGTGATGTCTCATGGGTGGTTCTTTTGGTATTGGACTTGTTCTAAGTATAACAACCATCCCTTTTCTTTGTGACTCTTGGTACATCCCTTCCTAATGTCAAGGGACAGAGTTATTTAATTCTGCCCTGTTGGACTCAAGGTTTTTTTGCTGTTGTGACTGTTGAGACTTTTTGAGCCCTTTCTTTCTTAGTTTAGACTTCAAGTTTTGACTTGGAGTTATCTGGACTGTGCTATTTCAACATAATGAGTGGTGGTTATTTCCTCTCAAAGGTTCTGGATCTGATAGTTTTGCTGCTAATCCATTCTACAAACACCAGGAACAGGAAGCAAACTGAGAAGGTCTTGAGGAGCAAAATCCGATTGGGCTGCATGCCAGAACAGCTGATGCAGAATGCCTTCCAAAACCATTCAACGGTCAGTGGTGACCCTGCTTTGGGACTCTCTCTTATCTCTCAAAGATCTTATCAGAGGATGATTTAGCCCTGCATTATTTATACCTTTCCAGTTATGTATGTGTACTTCTCTTACAATTTTTGGTCCAGATCAGTGTCCCAAGGCATAGGTCCTCTGTTGTAACTGTCATGTGGTTTTTTGGGGTTGAACTTTCCTCAGCATTGAATGTGTTGAAAACAAGCAACAATGATTTCCTCTTTCATGGTGTCTGTATTTCAGGTTATCAAAGACTTCTTCCCTTCAATCCTAGCCCTTGCTCAGGCGTTTCTGCACTCAGCACACCCAGCCGTGGTCTCCTTTGGCAGCTGCATGTACAAACAAGCTTTTGCAGCCTTCGACTCCTACTGCCAACAGGTACAGTGTGATGGATGGCAGCTGTTTTATTTGGGTTTGCATTCTGTTCTAGAGAGTATGTCGTGATCCTTTAGGGGACAGGGTTTCAGGCAGTTGGAAGCCTTTGGAGAGAGGTCTATGCCAAAGAGTAGGCCAAGAAGGATTGGTAGCAAGTGACACAAACACAGAGACTGCTGTGATTAAATGTACTTGATCAACTTAGTTCATATGAGCAGAGCAAGGCAGACATTTCTCTGTTGCTATTTCACTGTGGTCCCTTTGGTGGCTTTTTCCTTAGGAGGTTGTGACTGCTTTGGTGACTCATGTGTGCAGTGGGAGTGAGACAGAACTGGACATTTCTCTGGATGTGCTCATGGATTTGGTGGTGCTGCACACGTCCCTGCTGATGCGCTATGCCACCTTTGTGAAGGTATGTGGGTTTATATTAGATTTTGGGTCCCTTATACCACTTTGCCTCAGATCCAGAGTAGGCCAGTACTTCTCCAAAAGAGAGGAATTGGAAAAATTTGTACCTGTAAAACTTTTCTGTCTGGAGAAATGCAGTGGGTGGTCAGAAGTGAAAGGTATCTGCTGTCAAAGTGTGAGCTGTAAGATAGGACCGTATGATTTTTTGACAGGGGAAATAAGAAAGACAATTTCCTTCAGCTGGGTGACACTTAAATTGCAGGCGTGGAATGGTGCCTTCAGTGGAAGGAAAATGCTGTCTTTCTTCACATGAGCCATTTCAAATACTTGGCAAAAACCTGCCCCCTTTGTGGCCTGCCCATTCTATTGAAAGACTGACAGTACTTTAGCCAGTATTTGAATCCTAAGACAAAATTGCTTGCAGAGATGGAAAAAGATGTATCCTAAAATTTAAAAGAAGAAAATACTCAGTGTGGAGAAAAAACATGGTCTATTGGGTTCTAAGAATGATAAGGTATGTGCCCAGTTGCCTATTTCCAAAACTACTACAAGTGGAGATGGAGAGAAGAGCTAAACAGCAAGACAAGCATGTAACAGTACTTTCCTTGAACACTCCCTTCTGGTGGTTTGTAGCTTAAGGACAGCTTGTATTTAAGAGCCCTTGAAGAGGGTAGGTGTGGGTATTCCCACACCTCTCTGATATTTTGGTGCTCCCTGTGATTTAATTATACATTGTGGGGAAGGTGTATACTTTTTGCTGTTTAGTTGGTTGATTGTTAAATGAAAATTACTTGCTTAATTACTTGCTTGTCAAATACTTTCAATCCTGTGACCAAATCTGTGATAGAAAATAAGACAGCTGTCACTTGTCCTAAGCACTCCCAAAATGCTTATGGTAACCAAATTGTTCTTCCCATTCAGCCTCTGATAAAATGAACTGCCATAATTAAGGCCAGAGCAATAGTTTGGCATTTGTGTTTGTTTCACTTGAGTGTAGCTTTTTCATCTATGTACAAATAAAGGTAGACTTAATTATCTTCCCTGAGGTTGATGATTAATGTGTTTTTGAGAATATGGAAAGGGATTCTTGAAACATCTAAGCTTGTGGCTTCTCTTACAGACCATTTTAGACTCTACACAGAAGCTGAATCCATGCCAGATCCGGAAGCTTTTCTACATCCTCAGCATGTTAGCATTCAGCCAGAAGCAAGAAGGGAGCTACATTCAGGTAAGCAGAGACACGACAGAAAGTTGTTCAGGCTGTGCCTTGGTTCTTTTGCTAGGTTAACTAAATACTGGCCTCATCTATGAACAGTGATTGATGTCAGGATGTCCTTCAGCTTAAAATTGTTTGTATTGATTCAGTCACTTAAATTCTGCACACCAGAGACAACAAAGACTCTCTTGTCAGAAGAACTGAACTTCACAGAGCGGAGTACTCTCCTGTGAAGTGGTAGAATTCACACTTCTTGTGCCTTTGGTTTAAATGTGAGAAGCTCTCAAACCTTGTCTGTCTAAATCCATCTTCATCTTGCAGAGGATTCCCTGTGTGACTCAGTTGCAGCATAACAGTGGTGTTATTGGATTCCTTTGCCCAGATTTCTGCATCCTAGAGCATAGCAGATTAAGAAATAATTCAAAGATATGTATTTCACTACAGAGATGTCTGGGTTTAAAATCTTCCCATTCATAAAGTTCAGCTCTTAGAAATTAGGACTCTTTGTCTTTCTTCGAGTCCCTGTGTAGTTTGTAGTTGTGGGTATGTTTGCACATGCTAACTTGAGACTAAAGGAAAACTGCTCTTCCTCTCCTTCTGGTTGGTTTGTGGCATGTAAAACAGCATTTCTATAGTCATTTTGGGCCTTCCCACTCACCCTGTTAAATTGGAGCTCTTCACTGCCAAAATTCCCAGTTGTATGGCAGGTTTAGCTCCTTTCTAAACGACTTTCCTCAGTGATTTTCCCGCCTCCCACCCCGAGTCGTTCTTATATGTGACTTGTGAAAGTTGCCTTGGCAACACACAGTGTGACTTAGCAGCCCAGGAGGACTTGCCATCAGAATGTTCTGCCTGTCACCCTCAGAAGTTGTGAAAAGAAAGGGACGAGTGCCTAGAATTTGTTTTGAGCTGAGAGTTTGTAACTGTGGAGATCCAAGGTTGGCAATTTCACTCTTACCCTCAGTAATACTGAAGGCTCCAGGGGTAGGTCACCAAAGAAATCATCATCCTGAGGGCCAGCTTCCTCTTTGCCTTCTCTAAGTGCATTTCTAAGCTGATGCCTCTTAGTCATGAGGATCTCTGCAGGTGGATTAGGCATTTTTCTTTGCACTGCAGTTTGTCTTTGGACCTTCACCACAAACTGCTCCATCCCTCAGCTCCTGAAGTTGACAGGGTTTTGAAGTGCAGCTCTGCAGCTGCTGTTTGGGTGTGACAGGCTCCAAGACCATCTGCTGTTTTTTTAATACACTCTTCTATTAATTAAGGTGAAACCTGGACCAACTACATGTTCTGTGTAGTTGTTAGAGCAAAGTCAAACCAAATCACTTATAATGCTGTTTACAGCCTTACTTGGAGTTGTGACCAGTATTTTCATCATAAATGAAATGTCAGAATGTGCATTTCTTAAGCAAAGCTGTAATCCTAATAAACCATCCCTCTGCAGCCCTTGGAGATAACATTAAGTGAAGATGCCAATAGAACTGTGAGTGATGCACACAAGTACCTCTGTGGTGACATGGTCTGTGTCTCTTTTCAGGATGATATGCACATGGTGATCAGGAAATGGCTCTCCAGCACAGTTCCCAACCACAAACAAATGGGGATTATTGGTGCTGTTTCCATGATAGGCAGTGTGGCATTAAAAAGGTGAGAGAAAATGTAGCAAAGATGAATTTAACATGGCTTTCAGTTCAGGCCTGGAGTGAAACAAAGACAGGAGGGCATTGCCTTTGAGTTCATGCACATCTTGGGCAAATCCAGGAATTTAAAACTACTCTGCAGACTGCAATGTTTGGTGTTCTGGCCTGTTCAGTGCTGCTCACCTGCTGCTGGTCTTAAAGGCATCCCAAATTCCTTGTTAATGCCTATTTGTGGATGCCTTGACCAGCACCAGCAGGACCTATTGCTTGGAAAAAAATTGAACACTGGTGGACTGACTACAAATCAGCTTCTGACTCTAGGCTGAATAACCTGAGGTGCTCTGTGTTTGAATCCAGGGAATTCTAAAAGGGAAGAAATCCCAAACAGCACCAGGTCTTCTCCTGATGTGTTCCAAAGAAATCTTTGTCATGCGTAATTCTCCAGTTTCTGGAGAGAGAACCTTGTGTGATGGGTTTTGTTGTCTCCTGAGTCTTGTGCCACAACAGCAAGGTTATCAATTGCTTGCAGGAATGAAGGAGATGGTGCTTCACTGGAGAGACCAGAGCTGAACAGTGAGCGTGATGGGCAGGTGAGTACCAAGAATGGGGCAGTGTGGGACACAGGGAGGATGTGGTCAGCAAGGAAGGGTGACTGGAAATGCAGTCTTAACTGAAGTACTTTGTGGGTCTGGGGGTTAACTTCCCTGGTCCTGGGATTGATTCTTGTACATAGACTGCCAGAGCCAAGAGTCTGTTAAAAATGGTTTTGGAGGAACAGTGGCACCCGCTGGTGTTGCCTCTGCTAGACCAGGACAAGCAGCACTGCAGCCATTTAGTGAAAGTCTTTTTCCAGCTGTTTTTCACATACAAAGGAAAGAAGCAGGACAGTCTGCTTCAGTGAGCCAAAGGTGACCATAGCCATTCTCTCAGCTTTGGTAGCTGTGCCTTTCAGGCATGCAGAGAAAGTATTTCTGCTGTACAAGGTTGGCATAGCAGCCTTTTTCCTTAGTTTCTGTTGAAGAACCTTCTTCTCTGCTGGCACTCTACTTGAAGGTGATCCTGGGCAGACTCTTTGTGTTATTTCATGGCAGAGGACACTAAAAGGCCCATGTTCCTTCTTAAAGCTGTGTCTATTCAAGAACATTCACCAGAGGTTGTTACTCTAGAGATGAAGCTTTGAATATGCCTCACAATAAATTAATGTAAAAAGGACTGAATGTAAAACTTGAGTTGGATCCATTTGTCTTACCCATTTCTGCACTGTTTTCTCTCCTTTCAGCTGTCTACCCTGCTGGACCTTGTGGGCTTCTGCTGCGAGCAAACACCAGAGATCTTGGCTCTGTACTACGATGAATTTGCCAGTTTGATTGAGAAGCAGAAGGGCAATTTGGACTTGCAGCTCCTGGTATGTTGCAGAGCAGTTTGAACTTAATTATTTACATTAATTTTTCAGAAAAACTGTATTTTTCAAACATTGGCAAGATAGAGTCAATTTGACAATTTCACTCCAGTCTGGGAACTTGTTTTGTTCTGTGGGAGATTGGTCAGGTACAGAATCCTCATTCAGCTCTCTTGGCTGTTTTTGATTACGGCAGATTCCTCATTGTGCTTTTAACAGCTTCTTTTATGTGAAATTTTACATGACAAAGGGGAAGCCTTTTAAAGGAAATTGTGACATTTCAGAGCATGCTGTTCCTATTCATAGACAAAAATAGAACCTGAGAGAACTTTAAACTTAGTATTGAAATTGGTTTCTGGGTCAGACTAATAAGGCTATCTGATCCCTAAGATCTTGGAAGAGCCACAGTCATTTATGGTAATAAATAAATAAATGGTATTTACGGTGATAGGAAGCGGTTTGTGAAGGCCACTGGACAGCTCCTTCTTCCTGCTGGGAATTCCCTTTACATGTAGGCTGCTTTCCTCTTCCAGCCACCTGCTCTGCCTCTCTGCCTCACTCTGGAACTTGTAGTGATGCTCATATCCAAAGAGCAGGGAAGAAATTGGCTGTGCACACTTACCAGTGTTTCCTGGCTCTGTCTATAAAGGCAGCCCTTGGCTCTCCTTGCAGGTCATGGGGCTTCATTGCTGTGACTGTTCCAGGATACTTTTCTTTGGCCTTCTGCATCTTCCACTGCTGCTGTTGGAGCTTTCTTCACTGAGCCCCTTTGCTGAGCAAGTTTTTTTTCCTTTCTTTATAGGATGAGTTTGGGAAGAGTTTGGTGGAAGATTTTCCCAGTGACTTCGTGGTGGATCTCAGCCCCACAGTGCATGGGTATGCTCATCACAAATAAAGCATTGGTAGTGTTTTTGTCACAGAGAACTGAGATTACCAACAAGACCTTGTCTGTCTTTCCTTGCAGTTCATTCTTGTTCCCAGTGAAGTCCTTGTACAATCTGGATGAAGATCAAAGTCAGGGAGCAATTGCCATTAACCTCCTGCCACTGGTGTCACAGAGTGAGCTCGGCAGGGTCACCACTGGAGCAAGTAACCAAAGTAAAAGGTATTTGACACTTACCTGTGGGATGTCTGCAAAGGTAAAGGAAATGTTTTCGTGTACTTCAGGTGCCTGACAAGGAGCTGGTCAGAGAATTTTCCAGTTTCCAGTGTTCTTCTCCTTTTTTTGATGTCAAACATACTCAGGTTTAAAGGCATAATCTGGTTGGGAGTTGGCAGTCTGTTCTGGCTTGGGCTATTTAGATTATCTTGGGTGAGTCATGCTGGTAGACTATGCTAAACCCACAAACATGCAGCCAAAAGTTAAACTGGACTGAAAAATAAGGGCATTGTCTTTGGCAAATGGAACAGGAAGATACAAAAAAGTCAAAGTAAACAGGAGGGCAGCAAAGTTAAAAGAATCATGAGTCATAGAATTGTTAAGGTTATAAAAGGCTCTCTTTTTTTATTTGCACCTTCACATCTTTTGTAATTTACTGTCATAAGATTTTGTTGAGATTTTAGTTGTGCTTTAAAAAAGACATGATAATTTTAAAATGAGAGAAAATATAGCTACTTTGCATGCATCTATGGAAAAATGTTAATTCTCGTCACTCAGAATTGGAGCAGTGGCACACTGCAAAACATTGAAGGAGGTTTCTCCACTGCTTATAACTGTGTTGTGCACAATTTCTTACAGTTCCTTCTGAATTACTCAACTTTGATTTCCACCAGAAGTAAATCTGACCCCATTTTTTGTTCATTGCAGCCATTTTTCTGCCCTTATATGCTTCTCCAGAAAACTGGTAATCACCAGTTATTACTTTGTGGGAGTTTTTTTCTAACCCTCATGGTGCATTTCTCTGTGTTGCTGGGACTTGCAAGAATCCAAGTAGAAGGCATAGATAAGATGACCTGGGAAATAGGACATAATGGAAAAGTGATGGGCATTCAGGAGATATATAAAACATAAGACCCACTCCATTTCTTTTTCCCCCAGGGCAGTGTCACCCATGTGTCTGTCACCCTGTTTCCGGTTGCTGAGGCTCTACACTGCAGAGCAGAACAGTGGAAGCCTGGAGGACATTGATGCCTTACTAGGTATGGGAAATGGACTTTTTATAGAGCCTGCCAGCCTGCCTTGTTCTTGTGCCAGATCTGCACAGATTTGCTCCAGCTGCACAAAGAATTGTGCAGTTTGTGAAGGAGGCTGAGATGCTCTGTGCCCACAGAGTGGAATGGAGGCAGGAGAGACAGTTGCTCTGTCTGGGGATGGAATGGCTGATGGGCCTTATTCCAGGAATTCCAGCCACTGGAATTCATACAGGCTTTGATAAGAGACTTGGTATATGCAAAGACCAAAGCACACAGTCCAACATACACTTTTCTTGCTCTGTGCCAGGTTGTCCCCTTTACCTGACTGACCTGGAGGTTGAAGGGAAGCTGGACTCTCTATCCAAGCAGGAATGTGAATTTCTGTGCTCACTCCTGTTCTATGCTCTCAACTGGTTTCGTGAGGCGAGTAGAGCCTTGTCTGTGGGTTCTGGAGTGGAGGGATGAGGGAAGCCTAGGAGAGCAGAGGTTGGGAAGCTAGAGGGAAGGGAATATTGTGGTCTTTTACTGTGGTCTTTATTACCTAACAGAAAGGTTGTGCTCCACTTCCAGAGAGGCTGTAGAATTTCTTTTCTTGGGGATTCTCTGTACTCTTTGTTCTATACTTCTATGAGCTGACAGAAGGATAAAATGTAGTGCCTTCAAGAAGATTTGGAAAATATTGGCTAACATCCAATGGTCAGTGGGATTATTGCCTGCTGGAGTTATTCTGATAACATAAGAAAGGCAAGAGTTGGTGCAATTCCACGTTTCTGGTCCTCCTGCTCTTCTCCCAGGAGTGCCTCTTTCCTGGCAGACCTGGAGCCACAGGTATCACAGAACCTGACAATGTGCTGTCTGCTAATTCCTCCTTTTCAATTAATATTTTATCTATAGGTGTTGTCCTATTGTTTTTTATAGATTGCACCGATTATCTCCATGTTCTTATGGGCTTCTGAAGAGCTTTGTTCATGCAGTCAGAACCTGGTCATACAGCCCACTTGTGCTGTGTTGTGTATTTATTCAGGACTTGAGAATGTTATTCAGAAGAGAAAAAGTAACAAAGTGGATACAAATCTCCCTAATTCAGTGAGTTTGGTTTGTGTCTCTAGGTTGTAAATGCCTTCTGCCAGCAACAGGATGCTGAGATGAAGGGGAAAGTTTTAACTCGATTACAGAACATCACAGAGCTGCAGAATGTGCTGGGAAAATGCTTGGCAGGTGAGTATGAAACATTTGTACATTGTGGGCCTGTACCAGCTGTGAAGTGAAAGGGATTGCCTTAGACTTCAATGGAGGAAGCATATGGTACCACACACTTCTGTTTTACAGTGGCCTAAAAGTTTGTGCATGGACAGCTATAATTTTTGATTTGTCCAAGTCCAAACTGCACTTAATGACTTCCTCAGTAAGGAGCACACAAATTACACATTTTAGAGTAACAAGCACACAAAATTTTGCAGATCCCCCAAGTATTGACACACCTTGTCTGTCTCCCAGTAGCCTGCCCAGATCCCAGGCCCTCTAATCTGCTCAACTGCTCCCCTACTCACTGCTATTCCAGTTCACTGCTCATTAGCAGATACACAAACTCTTACACTTATTTCACAGACTCCACACTTTCACCAGGACAGTGAAATATATGATACTCCTTTAGCTATGTATCTGGCCTGTATGTTGTCATTCAGGAATTGAATTAACCCAATTTCTACATTTTGGCTCTTCCAGCAATCCCTGGCTATGTCCCACCACCAGCTACTTTTGATTCTGAAGCCCCAGAGGGTGTACCATCCATTAATGGTGCTGGTCCAGCCAGAAAAAGACGTGGTAAAGAAAATTTAAAATGTTTAAGCAAACAGATGTGGTGGGGGTTAACTGGCAGATTGCACTGCAGCCATTTCACTTGTGTGTGCCTAAAGCACTAAATTCTTGGCAAAGTCTATCTAGCTTGAAATTTTACCTCATCAACCCCTGTTGCAGCTGAAGTGGAGATGGAAAAATATCCTACACCAAACAGGTGTTGGATGATCTTCCTCCTTGGGAAAGCTGATGCATAGCATTTAACAGTGAAAATCCAGGGCTTTCATTGATTGCTTTCACCTACCAAAGTACTTTCTGCAGCAGTAAGATCTGTCTTTGATGGCTTTGTGGCATCATCTGGTACTGAATCTGTGGCTTGAACTGCCTTGCAAACCCCTGAGCTTTAGGTTGTACCTAACCAATATCTTGGGAACCTTGTCATGGCTCTGCTGTACAAGGGAATCTTTCCTTCATCCTTTCCCACTGCTAGCTCCCACAGAGAAGACACAGAATTTGCCTTTCAATTTCCAAGCTGAAGCAGATTTGCTTTGTTCTTCCTGTCTCTAGTTCTATTTTCTAGATTAGATTTTTTTCTAGTTTAGATTAGCATTTCCTGGAAACATGTCAGGCTTAAGACAAAGTGGACAAAAATTCACATTCCATTCAATGAGAACAACTGGAGGAGGCCACAGATCAAAATGCCTTTCCCTCCTGTGCCAAACTCATTGTGCAAGGTCTGGGCCTGTCATGTAGGAGTGTGTTTGAGGCAGAAGGAGAGTTTTGACTGTTCTGCAGACAAGAGGAGGATCCATCATTTTAGATACTGTGTTTTGAAGGAGCACTTAATCTATGGACCTGTGCTCCATGCTTTCTTAGTGCTGGTTAAAACACAGCCTGTGCTGGCTACAAGTGCTGCCTAGTGCTGAGCACAGTGGAGCCTTTGATTCTGAAGTTGCTTTTCTGTTTAAGGAAGGAAAAAGAAGGCTGATGGCAGCAAAGCTGACTCTGCAGATCGTTCTCAAGCAGATGACAGTTCTGAGGGAAACCAGCCTGACACCGAGTTCTCTGAGCTGGACAAGGTACATGGACAGCCCTGGGGACTTGCAAGGCAGACACAACAGGGAAGATGCCACAGAAGCATAAACAAAAGCTTTGGGAGAGGGGTTGTTCATTCCAAAGTTAATCACAGTCAGTGGTTCAGTTCTGCTTTTTGGCACCTGCCTCCCATCAGAATTTTGAAAATTGTCCCTGCAGAGGCCACTCTCCTGCAATTTCCTTTTCAGACTGCTGCTGATAGAGAGGCAGGAAACCCTCTGGCACAGCTGCAGAGCTATCGCACGTACTTCCGAGAGCTGGACCTCGAGGTGTTCACTGTGCTGCACTGTGGGCTCCTCACAAAGTCTATCCTGGACACAGAGATGCTCACAGAGGTGAGTGGAACAGCCTGAAACCCACACTGATGAGGCTTTGTGTAATGGCCTCTCTCAGAGGCCTTTGGCCCCCTCTGTTCCACTGAAGTGCACAACAGGCTGGTGTTAAGATGTGTTGGTCCAGGGCTGTGAGCTGGGGACCAGGAGAGCATTTGACTCCAAGTACTTCATGGCACTGAGAAAAAGAGGACTTTCCTGAGGAGAGCAGACATATCATGTAGCAATGTTAAAAACAAACTAATGTAAGTATTGCATCAAAGGAGAAAGATACTGTATAACACATATAGACCTAATGGAAAGAAAGTGGCTTTAATACTGAGCACAGGTAAGCTATAGGGTGGTAAATACACTAAGTATGGCCTATCAAAAAGAACTCATGACATAGAGTAAAGCCTGTATTGCAAAAGCACAAGTGTCTCAAGGCATCAGGAGATCATAAACAGCACAAATGTGGGACTGGAGTCATGGAGGTGCTCTCAGTGAGCAGCGTCCTGTGTATCATCTGGGAGCTTGTATAAAACTGCATTGCTGTGGCTGTGAAAAATAGAAGTGTTTAATTTTGTTATCCTCTTTGTAGGCAGGCTGAGTCCATCTGGAGTCTCATTTTGTCAGGCTACAGTAAATGCATAAAATGTGAAAAGGCCATGGCAGGCTGGAGCACAGCCTGGTCTGCCCTTGCAGGACAGCTCCTCTCTGCATGGAGGTCACAGGCCAACTGGAAGACTGTTTGACAAGTCTTGGGCTTTGTGGCATTATTTCAAATTATTTCTTGACTGTTACTCAGTGAATTTTGTGACTCTCTGGGCTTAAACCTTTTCTTATCCCTTTGGAGCTTATTTTCAATGTCACTGTATATAAGTCTGTTCTTTCTCAGTTACTAAGTTGTACTGACATTACCTCAGCTGTTTAGAGCACCAGGATGGCTTCATACTTTGAGTAACCAGAACCAATGCCCCATACCTGCCATGAGGGAGCCATAAAACCAAGCATCTACCAAATAAGTTCCTCCTGAGGTTAACTAATCCAGGAGTCATAACTGGAAACAGAGAGGGTAAACTTGAGCTTCAAGGCACTACAGTTATATCTGGGTCCTGGGATTGACTGTTCTTTTAATTCTTCAGGCTCGTGAAGTTGTACAGCTGGGGCCTGCTGAGCTTTGCTTCCTTCTGGATGACCTGTGCTGGAAGCTGGAACATGTGCTACCCTCAGGCTCCACAAGGAGGGTGCCCTTTGCAAAGGCAAGAACAGCAGCAGGAGACGGGTCCACACCTGGGCTGAGGAAGAGCACATCAGGGGCCTCCAGGCCTTTCCTGAGATGTTTTTCAGAATTATTTTCACTTGGTAGTTACATGGAAGTGTGACACCAGCTGTGTGCCAGAGCAGCACTTGCTCTTTGAAAAAAGACTTGTGTACACTGCTCTTGCTGAAGTGTTTGCAGCATCTGGTTCTCTGCATGTCTCAGGAAAGGGTTTTTAACTGAGGGAATCTTGTGGCCTCAAAACTCAAGTGACTGTTTTCCTAGCCCTCCCTGGGGAGACTGGCTGTGCTGTTCAAAGTCAGCCAGGCCAGATGGCTGCAGCAGCCAGCAGAAGTTGCTGCATCCATGCTTCTTTTTCTGCATTAGAAACCCCCCTGAGTGCAGGGACTCCTTGCTGATGCCTTCAGGAGTAAAGTAAATGCGTGTCCCACTGCATTAAACTGAGAAATGCTTTGCAGCCAGATGGACTCAATCATATTTGTTTTTCTTTCTCCTTGTTTTTCTACCTATTTTAATTCCTATATGCAGAGACTGCCTTCACTTAATGTTTGAGTAAAGTGTTGGATTCTCTGATCTTAAATGTTTTTTCGAACATAAATAATTCTTCAAGAGAGCTGTGTGTCACATCAGTTTTATCCTTTTGGTGAAATGCTATCTGCTTGTCTGAGTTGGTGGTGCTTGTTCAGCAGAATGCAACTTTCCTACCCTGTGTCTCTTCCTGATCCCGTGTGACATCAGGAATTGCACTGCTTGGCAGCAGTCTTAAGATGTAGCAATTGAAGTTATTCTCTAGAAAGGCTGTGATGAAGCAACTTTAATTTTTTGGGTTTGCTGCAGGAAAAAGGCAGCAAGGATATTGGCTTTTCCCATCTGTGTCAGAGATCTCCCAAGGAAGTTGCTACATGTGTGGTTGATCTACTAAAGCCATTGTGCAAGCACATGGAGAACATGCACAACTACTTCCAGGTCAGTGGGCAGCAATTCTGACCAAAGAAGAAACCTATCAAGTTTTGTCTCCTGTAAAGATATTTTTCATTTTGTTTGGGGGGGGGGGAAGAGTCTCTTTTTTCAGATTTTTTTAAACATGGAATTTATGGAAATGGATTCATGTACCACTATCCCTGTTTGGAATAGCATTTAATAAATTATTTGTTCTGTATTAAAGGCAGCTGTACAAAATCAGGGTGCAGAAGATGAACCAGGAGTGAACATCCAGGAGCATCAGCTGATGTCCTCTTGCTACCAACTGCTGCTACTGACCTTTCGCTCCTTATTTGCTTGGTGAGTTTAAAAGAAAAGTCCATAGTTGTACCCATTTATTGCTTCTTCTTCTTGTTTCTTTTCTTTAAAGTGTTTGTACCCTGCCAAAGGCCTGTCAGTCAAGCAAAACAACCCATTGCAGTGGGTGGAGACTTCTAAGCACTTCTTAGTTAAGCCAGGCTTCACTGCCTGAGTCTGAGGTGTACTGAAGCTTTAGGTGATTGGGTAGAATTCAAACAATGGGCTTTTGGGTCAAGACCAGAATAGGAGGCATACTGGCACACCTAGCTGTGCAACTTCCATTCTGCCCAGGGATCTTGGAATTTCTTACACATCCTTTCCTATTTCCTTTCCCTCATCCTTTGCTAAATTGTCACTGCCTGAATCCTGAGTGATGGAAGAATTTCTTTTGCCAGTGGGAAAGGATGAACATGTATTTCACTGGCAAAAAGCCAATGCTGTTGATGCATGCAAGCTGGATTCATAGATGTCCAACTTGGAAATGCTTGTGCAGCCTGCAGATTTCTGCATCCACTAATATAATCCAGGATAGTATTGTAAAAGTTTCTTTCTAAACCCCAATTTAGATTTGTATGTGGAAAGCATTTTACCTTTGTTATACTTCATAAACAGTAGTAACTGCATAAAAAGGGAGTTCTGAGGTCTGCCTCTCCTACTGGAGCCTCAAGGCCCCAAATCCACTCCTGACTGTTCCCAGATTTGTCATTTCCTCTTTAGCCAGTGTGAATGTTGGTTGTTCCTGAGTCCACCTATCTTGTAAATCAAAGAACCTGGTCAATTTTGTACCAGACAGCTCAAGATCAATTTTGCTGTCCAGTGTAAAATCTGTTGTGCTGTAGGCCAGACAGCCATATATTGGGGTGAGCTGTCCAGCCACTAAAATTCAACAACCAAATTACAGCTCCTTTTTCATATGTTTAGTCTTAGGCCTCGTATATTACCAATTGTTAATTAACTTGTGTGGTGCAGGTTCACTTGAGCAATACCATTATCCAGTCCACCTGTTCAGTCTATAGAATTGGAATGGGGATGTAGCATTTCTAGCATACATATCCTCTCAGACACTGGGAGTTCAGAGAAATGAAGATCTCTTGAGTTTTCCCCTGTTAGGCTCCTATCTGTTGTTCAGGAGGTGACAACCCACAATCTCTGTATTTGCAGAACAAGTGTCATTATCATTGGCTTAGTATATATGGACCTCCTATGATGGGAAATGGCCTCTCCTCACCAAGCTAAATCTGCAGTCTAACTGAAAAGTTCATGTTTGTGCTCAACACTTTCCACTCCCATTGAGTTTTCAATTTTTTGTGTCCTTTTATAACTTTCATATTGCAGGATTCTCCTTGAGTATCCAGCTTCTCTATTTTTCATCTTGCCAAATATGTTGAGATACGCATTTGCATCTGATACCTCTTCTAATCTGATGATGAACTGGATTTTTTTTCCCCCCTCAGGAATGGTTTTTCTCAGCATGAAAATACTGACTTGCTGAGGTCAGCTCTCCAGGTGCTTGCAGACAGGCTAAAGCCAGGAGAGACAGAGTTTCTTCTTCTTGAGGAACTGATAAGGTAGAATCTGTATTTCACAAGGTTTGAAATGAACAAATTTCAGGGATTTTTCCCTGTTTTGTGTGGGCATTATGGGTAAATGTGTGTTTGGGAGCTCTCACAGAGACTACACTCACTTCAAACGGAATTGAATGGCAATGCTGTCAAACCTAATGAAAAGGAGTAAAAAATAGAAAATGTAAAATATGCATGAATCTGTGGATCTCATTTGTTTGTTATTTGAGACAAGATTAATAGGATTCACAGAAGGAATGACTGTTCTGGAGAGTTAAAATGCTTACAGGTACACTAGGCAAAAACAGTATCTAAAGCTGTTGCTGGCCTGAGTGGCTGGGACTTGAGAGAATTTTCTCAATGACTGAACTCTTGTGTTTTAGTGGCTGATCATTCCTTCTTCAGAAGGGCACTGCCAGAGACAAAACACTGGGATAAGGAGACTTTGGATTTGAGATGGTCTAATGCTTCCTTTTCATGTGTGTCTGAGACATTACTCTGCCTACACTGTTCTTACCTTTTCCCTTTCTTGTCACCCCCAGTGAGAGTTTTCAGTACCTCCTGAATTTCCAGCAGAGTGTTCCCAGCTTCCAGTGTGCCTACATCCTCACCCAGCTCCTGATTGCTATTGCTGAGAAGCCCATGTCTGGCTGGAAGAAGGAGAAAATGGGTAATGTGTGAAGAGCCACTCATCTCAGATGAGTTTTTGTGTGGTCTTTGGCCTTTTAAGGGAGAGATTTCCCTTTTCCATCCTGGTAACCTCACTTGGTGAACAATCCTAGCCATTAATAAAGGGAACAGCTGTGAATGTACTGGACCCTCTTTGGTATTAGTTCTGCTGTGCCTCAGTCACATGCAGACAGGCAGATTCCACCTCTCTCAGCTGGTGTTTTTAAAAATCAGAGCTTCACAACTTTTAGGAGTTCTAAGAATGATTCTGCTGTTCAGTGTTGGTACCAATTTAATCACTGGTTATGGAGGTGATTGATCACAGGCTTGATCTGATGTAACTTCCTACTGTAAGTACACGTCTGTGGCAGCTCATTTCCAAAATTTATGGAAATGAGCTGCAAATACAGCTGTTACTCCAGGGCAGAGAGAGAAAAACCTGTAAGTTCTTAAGCCCATGCAATAAACGTTTTCAGTTAAGAAAGTTCCTCTCATGGATTAGGACTCATTATTTAAGATACACAGCAGATAAAGGACAGACATGGTTGCAGGGAATATACAAGAAAACTACTTGGTCTCCACCTCAGCACACATGAAATAAAGACTCCAGACAGTTGCCTCTCCCAGCCATTCCTTGTCATACTAAGACACGTCTAGAATTTGTCCTCTGCCAATCCCCATAGCCACACAGAATTTTAAGTTTTCTCCTTAAAGACTATTTTACTATTTTAAACAGTCCCACGCTGGGAGAACTACTGACTGACTGTGGCAGGGAATAACCTATTCTAACAAATCCTTTCCCAGTTTTAAACAGCTCTGCAAGAGACAAGCAGGTTTGTTAGCAGTTTTGATTTCAGAAGTCTATAAACTTTAAACTTGTCTGTTCACATTTATTATTATAGTGCTGTGGCCAAAAGGCCAAGTCGCTTGTTATTGGAATTCTGTTTCTAGAAATGGATACCCTAAGGGTTGCATATGGCATAATTAAAAACAAACAGATGGCACACTGTAGGAACTACCAAACAAATAAGATTTAACTTAAGTTTGTCAGAAATAGTCAGAGGTGGATCATGGTTCTGATGTGAACAAATGTTCCAGACCAGGAACATGCTGGATGTGCAGATATTTTGTTATCATGATCTATGTCCTTGTGGCCTTGCAGCTTTTTAGGGAAAATGCATTCTGACTTAGAAAGCTCAGACACATGAGGGGTAGTGATATTGTGATATTTCAAAAAAATCTTTGAACATGCTGCTTTTATACGGAAGAAGGAAATTTTTTTGGATTCTTCTTTCACTAAGTTATCCCTTCTGTTTCCCAGCTTCTCTGGCAAAGCAGTTCCTCTGCCAGTCCTGGGTGAAGCCCAGTGGAGACCGAGAGAAGGGCAGCCAGTTCAATAGTGCCCTGCACACCCTGCTCTGGTAAGGCTCAAGCCATTGCCTTAGGCATGCCAAGACACTCTTTTTCTAATGATTACTGTTGCTGCAGAGGAATGGCCCCTCTGAATCATAACTCTCATGCTTGCACAGCTTGGCCTATAGCCTTGTTTCTACACTGCTTCCAAAGCACAGTTTCTTTCTTGGTTTGAAGTGTGAGGTCCAGCTGAGCACCTTTCCTCATCAGGTCCTCTGTCACTTGTGTCAGGAAGTTCTCATCAATGCCCTCAGGAGACTCCTGGGTTGTTCATGCCCTGCTGGGCTGTCCTTCCAGCAGGTGTCACAGTGGTTAGTCTGCCGTGAAGATCAGGGTCTGCAACATGGGGGAGCTCCTGGCTGTCTGTCGAAGGCTTTGTTAGTTTGTTCCTGATCCAGATGGCAGACAGCCATTTCAATGTCACCCATACTGATTGGGTGTTCTCTCTCATAAAGGGCAATTCCATCTCATCCTCTTCCCAGCATGTCCTTCCTAAATACAAGAATGAGGTAATACTGAATCCATGTGTGTTTCAGATCATGGTAGCTTTTAATGACATCACTGTGACAGTTCTAAGTAGTGCTTTGGGTTTCCTGCATGTGATTGCCTTTGGCAGGGAAGAACTTGAGAGTTTTAGGCCACATATTGCAGGTGGGGCAGTGTTCAAGGCCTTGTTGTATCATTCTGCATAATATCTACTGATCAGCTATGCTGGTTTTGGATTTAGTGTCTACCTGGAGCACACAGATAACATCTTGAAAGCCATAGAGGAAATCTCCAGCGTTGGTGTTCCTGAGCTGATGAATTCTGCCAAAGATGGATGTTCTTCTACTTATCCTACCCTAAGCAGGTAATTGTAGCAATAGAAACTTGGAATTCTATGTTAGGCATAATGGCAATTTCTGCTTTTAAATATTTATTTTTTTATATTTTGTGGTCTATTGTGGTTTCATGCTGGTACTATGGTACCTACTCTGAATACTTATAAACATTGCTTTGGTGCTATGCAACAGGGTAGCATGTGGTAGCTTTATGCCAAAGTGGAATGTCCTGTGCTTAACATGATGTTGATTTTATTGCTGTGAGCCATTTTAACCAGAGAATGAGCTGCTGTCTGTCTCAGGTGTGTTGTCTCTGTGCTACTGAGGTGGTGAAAAGCACTCCAAGTGGCTGTAGGCAATCTGGGTTGGTATGCAGTGTGCAAAAACACTCAGGGGGCTTCTGCCCCTGGCATAGGAATTTAGAAGCAGGGATGAGGAATGTTCCTGCACTCTGAATCTTCCAAAATCATCTTATGCTGAGAGCTGCAAGCCTTTCACTGTGTACCCCCACAGATACAAGGAAGTGGTGGTATCTGTGTGGTTCATACTGGGGAAGTGATAGTGACTTCCCAGGAGTCTCCATCTGTCTGGGCAATTGCCCTGTTCATGAGTCTTAGTCCTGTGATTTCCTACTGAGAAGGATGTCCAGCTGGGTGAACTTTGAGTTTTCCACATCATTTTGGTGACAAGCAGCCTATCTAGATATTCAGAGCTGACTCTTTTTTTTCATTTTCTCCATAGGCAGACATTCCCAGTTTTCTTCAGAGTAATGATGGCTCAGTTGGAGAGTTCAGTGAAAAGCATTCCAGCTGGGAAACCATCTGACTCAGCTGAGGTAGGAAAATAAATGCACTGGACTTCTTGAGGGGAAGAAAACTTAAGTTAAACTGGACAGTACAATAAAGATGTATAAATTAGAAAGGAATTTGCTTCTGAACTTTGTCTAGGAAATGCAGTCAGACACCTTCATTCATCAATGTATATCAGCATTGATATACAGGGTAACATATAAGTAGCATCTCTTTTCCCTGATTTGCACCATGTCAAAAATCTAGTAAATCCAACAGAAGCTGTAACCAGCAAATACGCATTAATCAGCAAAATACTAAACTGTGCAATTGTTCTGCACACCTGTGTGGGAGCAGAACATTATTCTGCAACCAAGAGCTGCTCTGAGAGCAAGGAAATGAGTTAACTCCTAGCACTTAAAGCCACTGATCAGGCTGGAATTGCCATAGAGTGTTTCTGCTGTGATAAATACGCTTGTGGTGAAGCTTTGTTCCTCTGTCTTCAACAATAACAATGCTTTGGGTACAGCAAATGCTGAAAGCACATCCAGCAAGGTGAGAGGAAATGCACCATCTTGGGTTATTGTCCCCTTGCATCCCGTAGGAGCAACTGGAGAAGCTGCTGCGCTGGAACATCGCTGTCCGCAATTTCCACATCCTCATTAACTTGGTCAAGGTGAGCTTCTGGGTTTTTTCTGCCTTTACCTTCAAATTCCCAGCAAGGCCTGGTGTTCCCAGGCTCATGAACATTGGGGAAAAATGTGAAGTGTGACTGACTAGTGGGACAACCTGAAGGTTAATTATTAATTAAAGCCAGTTCTAATCTGTGCCCAGTCCCACTGGATGAAATATCCCCCTTCTGACAGTTTTGGAGCTGATTCATTTAGTGACTCTGAGTGTGATGTGGTTTGGGGCAGAAGGTGATAGTACAGCTCCACTTTTCTCCTTGCTTAGGTTGATCATTACTGTTTATTTTGACATATCCGAAGGGATAATTGGCAAGTCCAGGTTTTTCAGGTCCAGATTTTTGTATATAGCAGCATTTACTGGAGCCCTACCTGTGCTCTGGATGTATTTTGAGAGCATAAAGGGTAGAGCTGGACTGCTTAGTTCAGTTTTGTCCATAGTTCAGTTTAGTTCATAGCAGCACCACGGTTACCTTCACATTATTTTTCTCATCTCAGTTTTGCTTTGTCCATTAAGTGATTATTAGCCCATCAGCTGGGCTTGGGTCCCAAACTGTTAAGAGTTTTAGACTACTTGAGATAATTTTGTGCCATCTGCAAAAGGTGCACCTTAGATCACTGAACAGCCATCCTGCCAGGGCTTCCACCTGAGAGCCTCTACAGTTCACGTACTTATGTGGTGTTCCCTGCTGAAACTTGAGAATGGATGTTGCCTTAGAGCAGGGGTCACACATTCCCAGGGGTGTGCCATGAAGGGCCATTTTTAATTGGGTGCCTTGCTTATATGATTTTCTTTGGAATTGCGGACTGATCTGACTTTTTTCCTCTTGTCCATGTAGGTATTTGACAGCCGGCCTGTACTCAGCATCTGCCTGAAGGTAAGCAAGAGTTCAGCTTGACTGAAGAGAGCAGTTCAAGTACCATCTGTCTTGAATCATTGCCACCAGTGCAGTAGAGTGGGTACTGGATTCTCTGGAAGAAGCAGATACTGTGTTCCTCATACTTTGCTATACATATATATGTACAGTGATTCTAACATTTTGCATTTAATTCAGTCTTATTCCCAGATGCCTGGTGGATAAAACCAGGCATGTGTACAACAATGAGACCTTGTCCTTCTAGCCTCTCTTTGCAGTGATTAAAGTTGGACCCTTTACTGATCCTGTACATTCCAGTACAGCCTTCATGTGAATATAATCTTTTTCTGAGCAAGAACAGTCTCTGGAGTAGCTTGGAAGAATGTATCACTATCTCATCTGACCTTTGAGAAGGAGTTTAAATTTGCTTTCTAATATATTTATCATTCTTTTATAGTATGGCCGCCTCTTTGTAGAAGCATTTCTGAAGCTTGCCATGCCTCTCCTGGACCACAGCTTTAAAAAGCACACGGTAATCCTGGGGACAGAACTGGCTGCAACCAGTTGGGAATCATGACTGGTATTTCCTGCATACACCTATCTTACTTCTATCCCATAAGCCTTTGAAAGGATTGCTAGGACTAATGCTGTTTCGGTATTCTTATTTCCCTATGGAAAAGTCCTTTGAGAATGATTTGCTGGTCTACTTATTTATCGCAGGACGATGTGCAGAGTTTGCTGAAAGCCTTGCAGCTGAGTACCAGACAACTTCATCACATGTGTGGTCATTCCAAGGTAAGATGAGTTCCAATTGCAGCACAAACTTCTGTCCTAAGGATGGTATTATTTCCCTTCCACTGCTGTTCCAGGGCACTGGTAGGTTCTACTCGCATGCTTCCAGCAGTGTCTGTGCAAGCAAAAACTCAGAGAAGGTGAAATAGCCTTGTTTAATGGCCCAAAAGTTGAAACATTTATTCTGGAAGTGGCTGACTTGGATGTTAGATCAGGTTGGCATAATATTTTTTAGGACAGAGGTTCTGGACGTCTTTGGTTGTTGGCATCTGTAAGGAGGTGTTTCTGAGGACACAAGCTAAGACCTTAGAGACCTTGAACAAAGTACAGATGCCAGATTGATAATATAGGAGAGAAGCTTTGCCAAAGATGAATAGCCTTGTGAGTCAGAAGGATCAGCAACAGGAGGCAGATGGGGAAAAACCCTGCTCAAAGTCCTCTTTATGTTGTTACCTTGGTAAGGGCAAAGGGAAGAGGAGGAGGCCTGTCTCTGTAGGAGACTTAGGGCAGGAAGGAAGGAGAGGGTTAGAACTTTGCTTGCAGTGTGGAGAGAGTGCTTGTTGCAAGAAAAAAATCACATGGGAGAAGACAGAAAGGACTTCATGTGTGCTGCTTTGTTCCCGACTCCTAAAAGGTTCACGAACACTGGTCCAAGAAGGGAGCTTTGCCAAAGTAGTGGAAGGGAGAAAGCCAGCTAACAGCATGACTCCCAAGCCAGATTTGCTACCCATTTAGGCCAGAGCTGGCATCGAGAGCATAGAAATTTAGCTGAAGATCCGAACATGCTGTTGCAGCTCTCTGGACAGGGTGAGAATAGGAAGCTGGCACAAACCCTGACAATGCTAAAATGTCCTTCTTATGTTTGAAAGTGAAATCCTCATGCCTGCTTTAAAGTCACAATTCACCTTGTAAGCAGGACAACAGCATTGCAGCTTTCCATGTCATGTTTGTCTTCGCACTTGACCAGCATTTTCAAGTGCTGTGTCCCATGGTCCCTGTTAGCACAGAGCTGCAGTTAGAGAACACCCCGTGTTCTACCACAGCTCTGGTACAGGTCTCTGTGCCAAATCATTTTGCAAGAATGAGAAGGCAGAAACTGAATCTGGGACAAGCAAATGTTTACAATGAATCCTCCATACTTGTTTGAAAAGGAGTGGACACCAACATTTGTTAAACCAACCCTGATTTCACTTTCATACAAACCTCAGGTATGTTCACTGACCCATCATGCAGTGTGACCTGAGATTTGTCATTCTCTCTCAATACATGTGTCTTTAAAGAGCATCACACAGCAGGCAATAGCAATCAGCTTCACCTCTCATTTCCTAAGTATTTGTCATTTCCCCTTTCCCACCAAGCCTCTTTTCTGTTTACATATCTAACCCTGGGCAATTGGACAGTTTCTGGAGACAGATTTTTGCCAGTGCTGTACTTTGAGTCTCCAAACTGCCTGCACACAGTTGGGCAGGTTCCAGGGCCCAGGGAGCACTGTGAGTGTTGATTGTGTCATTAGCAAGGGTTCTGCTGATTTGGTTCTGATTAGTGCTAATGATTGCTAGGTCCTGCCTGTTACACAGGCTAGAGAACAGCTTGCTGTTGGTAATCACTTAACCATTCCCTGTTGGCAGAACTTGAAGCAAAGCAGTGTCCCTCTGCCCAGGCATGTTGAACTCTTCCAAGAAATGCAGGTGACCTGAATTCAGAGTACAGCTAATGACAGCATCTTAATCCCAGAAGATTACAAAGTATTCTCATGAAAGGGGGAAAATACTTATGCACAATATAATTGTGCAGATTTTGGCAGGCTGACAGGCTCTCTGGTTTAGCAATGACTGTTCTGTACTGCAGATTGAAGCCTAGCAGGAGGAGATGCTCACCCAGAGCTAAATCTCTTACAGTACCTGGCATGGCTGCCCTTCCTCGGGTGGTTTTTGCTTACAGCAACTCCATCTGTTCCTCCTGTCCTAGTTCCCCAAAATCCAGTGCTTCTGTGGTCCAGAGAAGCTGGCTTTGGAGATTATAGTGCACACACATTCCATGTAAAAGAATTGCATGAGGCACTGAGAAAGAAAAGGTTGTGATGGACGTGGTGTATTTAACACCTTTCTAGTTTTTTCTTTTCTGAGCTTGGGAATTCAGCCTCTCTCTAAAGTTAATGACAAAAAGAGGCTTCTTCTATTTTAATCCAGGTGAATGTGGATATTTGGATTGTTGCAGGAGATTATTTTAGACAAAATACTGATCTGAGCTTTATTTTTTAACAATAGCTATAATTTGTCCAAGAAGTGACGTAATCTGGGCAAGCTTCATGGGCATCATGTCCATCCCACCTGATAACCGATGGCTTTTAAACAGCCAGGGCACTTAGGCAAGAATCAATCCCCATCATATTTTACTGTTTCACAGATTCACCAAGACATTGGACTGACCAACCATGTGCCTTTGTTGAAGAAGTCCCTGGAACAGTTTGTGTACCGAGTGAAGGCAATGCTGGCATTCAACCACTGCCAAGAGGCCTTCTGGGTTGGCATCCTCAAAAATCGGGATCTTCAGGTGAGAATCACTGCCCTGCCTGGGGCACCTAACATCTGGGAGAGGACAGTGCTCATCTTGTCCAGACAACTCTTAACTCTCCCCTTGTGCATGGGTATAGCTAAAAGGCCAAGTTCAGTGTGACTGTAGTACAGTCATGTCTAGTGCAGTAGAAAGAAGCATTTTATTTAGAGATTAAGAATCTCCATATCTAGGCTCTTGCACAGAGGGGTCAGATTTGATCATAATGAACAGGTACAGGGAATTTTTGGCTGTTCTTTGGCAAGAACTACATGCACAAGAGGGAAGAGATAAGGTCACTTGAACACCTTCAGACATTTTCATGTGTGGCTTTAAAAGAAGCCAGTTCTGGCTCTTCATCTTTCACTGTAGAAGCAGGACAGTCAAACAAAACCTGATTATTTTTTTTTTTTACACTCTAAAGCTTTTTATTTAAGAAGGCAACAAAATGCCCTTTTCTTCCATCCCACTCTGGCACGCTTTGGCCGGTTCGCATACACTCAATACAGATCTTTCGTGTTCAATTTAGGGAGAAGAAATTTTGACTCAGGCCTCTGAGGAGAGAGGCTCGGATGAGGACTCGGAGGACTCGGCGGAGGGCCCCGCTGAGGAGGTACTTTAGGGGCCGCCGGGCTGCGCCTCTCGAAGGCGGGGGAGGGCGGGGGTGCAGCTCCGGCGCTGACGGCGGCGCATCCCGCAGGAGGCGAGCGGCAGCGACACGGACGGCAGCGAGGAGCGCGGGCAGGAGCGCGCCGGGGCCGGGCCGGGCCCCTCGGCAGCGCTGCCCTGAGGCGCCGGGCGGGCGGGCGGGGCGCGGCTCCCGCGCAGGCGCGGCGGCGGCGGCGGCCATGTCGGTGCAGGAGGACCCGGTGCAGCGGGAGATCCACCAGGACTGGGCCAACCGCGAGTACATCGAGGTGATCACCAGCTCCATCAAGAAGATCGCGGACTTCCTCAACTCCTTCGGTGAGGGCGCGGGGCGGCGGCGGGGGCTGCGGGTGGGCCGGGCCGGGCCGTGGGCGGCCCGTGGTGTCTCACTGCCGCCTCCCCGCAGACATGTCGTGCCGGTCCCGGCTGGCCACCCTGAACGAGAAGCTGACGGCGCTGGAGCGGAGGATCGAGTACATCGAGGCCCGGGTGAGCAGCGGGGCAGTGGGCTGGGTGCGGGCCGGGCCTGGGGCCGGCCCTGGCTGAGGCTTTTCCTTTTCCCGTAGGTCACCAAGGGGGAGACGCTGACATAGGCCCGGGGCGGCCCCGGCCCCCGCCGCCGGAGCACTGCTGCCCCACACCCCGCTCGGGGCCCGCCGCCACCGCCGCCGCCTCTGCTCGTGTTGCCAATAAACCGCTGTGCTCCTGCCCTGCCTGCTCTCTGCGTGCCTGCCTGGGGCCGGGCCGCGGGATGCCCGGCTCCCTGCCACCGTCCTGGATGTCCACAGCCTGCCCTTCCATCTGCCTGACCCACGGGGTTTGGGCACACATTCGTCCTCACGCGTGAGGGCCGTGCCACAGGGGCCGTGGGCCAGGCTGTTGTCAGCTCCTGGAGGCACCTGACAGGCTTTTGGGGTGCTTTGTACTCCTACTGGGATCACAGCAGAAAATCTGGTGATCCCTGTGGTCTGGAGGGTCTCAGCCTTCACATGTGCACGTGTCACGGCAGTGTGGGGACAGCAGGTTCAGCTGGCGTGGTGTACATGCCACAGGAGAGGGCCCTTTGCCAGCACCTGGGAAGAGGTGCTTATCCTCCTCTCTGTGAGGCAAGTGGCAAGGAGAAGGAAGTCTCTCAGCCCTTCCCACCACTCCTCTGTTTATCTCAGTTTTTTAGTGGGCATCTAGATCTGCACATTCACTGCTCATATTTAGCATTTGTTGGGGAGTCCGCGAGTTGGTGTCAGCAAAGGTTTTGTTGCTTCCCAGCAGGCTTTAAATGTCATGGTATATTCTCTGACTGTAATCTTAGCTTTTTCATGATGGCACTGTCATACCTGCAGTGTTTACTGAGCACCTGAATTACTTAATGTTTGTTATATTTTTGAAGCTGACATCAGCTGGTTCCTTGTTTTCATAGGTCCTCGGAGCTCACGGTTTTGTTCTTCATAGGAATCTCTGTGTTTTCCATTGTTTGAATAAGTGCTCCTCCAGCCTTTCCCTTAGCTCTCAGGGTGGTTACTGTCAGGTTGGGCTGCACGTCAGGGAGGCTTGGCTGCTTTTGGAGCATAGTACCTGTGCAAATGAGTGCTTTGTAGTTGTCCTGCAGTGGAGTGGAACAGCCATGGATCACTGCCCTTGGGTGTAGGGGCTGTATCAAATTAGACTGTTGTCATGCAAAGACTGATGGAAGGAAAGCAGCTCTCCTGGCTCCAGGGTGGCTGCTCTCTAGCCCACGTACATCAGAAGTACTGCCATGGCCCATGCACTGCTTACTGTGGATGTGCTGGAGTCCTGAGCTCTCCATGGTTGCAGATAACACATTATTTATCTGGAGAAGGCCCTGAACTGATCGGATGTTGAAGCTGGCCCTGCTTTGAATGGGACAGGGGTGAGGCAGAGACCACCAGAGGTTCTTGCCTAAATCATATTAAGATTCTTCAGTCCAAAGACTAAATGGGAGACAGGGTACCACAGACATCCCTGGGATTGGGGCGGTACTGGGCTGACCTCTTAGCTTGAGATCCATTTCTTGTTTCTGTTCCCAGCTAGTAGTGTGATGTGTCTCAGGTGCCTTTCTGGTCTCCTGACTGGCTGTTGTAATGGCTCTTTTTCCTCTGATACCAGGATTTCTCAAAGCAGTGGGTTTTGCCACACAAAAAAGCCAGTGGCATCTGCTGGAAGGTACCACTCCTCCCAGGGTATGTGCTCTCACAGAGCTTCAGCACTGTGGGATCAGCCTGTCCAGTTCATCTCCCAGCAGGGTTGCTGTGCAGCTCACTGCAGTACAGAGTGCTCCCCTTTTCCTGTCAAGGAGTCTTAGTTCCCTAAGGAACCAGGTTTTCTGGTTGGGTGCTGCTTATTCCAGGCCACCTCTGGGAGGTGGTGGAGAAGCCTCCTGGTCCTCAGGCTGATACTGCTTCTTGCAGCAGCTGCTGTGACGTGCAGCCTTGTAATAGATGGAGCTTTGATACATTTCATTATTTTAAATACTGGGGAATTCTGTTTGCCTTTTTTTCTTTGTACTGTATTTTGTTAGTTTTTTTTTTTTTTTTTCAGAATATGATGCCCCAGGAACCTACATTAAACTTTTCTGGAGTGGATTTGTGTTCTCTAATTTAGATGACTGATTTATGTGGTGCGTTAGTGGTTCTGTTCTTCCCACCACACATTTAATGTTGCAGGAGATGACAATGTCCTCTGTGTCCTTACAGCATGCTGTCTTCATGAGAGAGCTGTGTGCTCTACTTATGGTCAGCAGAGACCTGTTGGTGGTCTGAGACCTTTTCCCGGGACCTGAACTGCAGAGAAGCTGGTTTGAAGCTGCTTATGAAGGTGCCAGAATTGACCTAGAGAGTCAATATAGTGAATCAATAGCTTGAGAAATGTTTTCCCCCTCAGATGACTGACAGTGAGTGGGCTTGTAGTGCTCACTGACTGCTGTACAGGCAGCCAGGCCTCATGGAGTGATTGGAGCAGTCCAGCAGTCCTCATTAGAGGCTCTGAGGTTTGGGAATGAGCAGTAGTGTTTTGATCCTGGGTGGGAGATAAACTGTGTTGGCATCGCCCTTTGTATGGTGTCAGCAGAAGAGGGGTCTAGAGGTTGATTCAAGCTTTGCGTAGCCCAAAAAGGTTTTAGTCTCTGATCCAGTGCACATCTTTTAAGATCAATGAATTGGACCAGACTTTTCAAATAGTTCTAGCTTTTAGTAAATAGCCTTTGGCCTCTCTCAGTGCCTACTGTGAGCAGTGCCTTGATTTGAGGAAACAGTTTTAAAGTCAAATGTACCCTCATCCCCTTTATGTTGCAGGTGATTGAACCTGATAATTCAGTGAGCTGAGGTGATCTTGAGAGAGGAATGTTTTAGAACACAGCTGAGTTGTTGAGGGCAAGCTGCACTTTGACCTTAAGAACTTTGCAAGGCTGAATTTTAAAGATCCCAGAAGATGGTGTCTGCTTGCATCCTGGTGCCCAGGCACTGACAGCAGTGGCTGTCACTGGAGTAGTTGTCTCTCAATCCCTGCCAGCCTAGGATTGCTGCTGCTCCCCAGGTCAGTGAGATGGGAAGGTCACTGGAGTATGGGAGGTCTCCAGATTCACTGAGATTTTGTGTCCAGTTTCCAAAAGCTTCAAGCCATACTATGAGCTCTGCAGGTCCTGGGACCTGGCCTTAGAGTACATAAAAGCTTTAGAATGGCTGTACCATGAGCTCACCTTTCCTCTCACTGTCCCCATCTGTCTCTCCATGTGCAGTCTGACACAGCCTGTGTGTTTCCACTTTGTCACAGAAACGTGAAGCCAGTAGTTGACAGAACCCTCTTTTTGGGGAGGAGAGGATTATTGTTGGGTATGTCCCAAAGCAAAAGTTTGAGAATAATATCCTGGGGTAACAATGGATAGATAGATCAAACTCGTGCTGACTTGAGAGTCAGACCTGTGGATGTCTGAGGTTCACCTTAGCTGAGGGATGCCCCAGCCAGTTTGGTCAGTGCTGCACAGAGCTGCTGGCCCAGCCCCAGTTCTGCTCTGTGACTCTGCCTGTTTCCCCTGTGCCAACAGGTAACTCCACTTGCCAACAGGTAAACACCACCAGGTAACCAGCCTGTGTCTCCTAAGCTTTGTAGGCTTTTCTGCTTCTTGACCTTGCCATCTCCTGGCAGGCACATCGCTGACAAAGCAGTGGGGGACAGGTCTCAGCCTGCCTTGCTGAACAGGGTGACAAAATGGATTCCAGGACCAAACCCATTCCACAAAACATCAGGATTAAATATTGAAATCCTTGGCGGTGCCTGTGTGCTTAAAAGTGCTGAGGAAAGGGGCTTTATCAAGAGGGAGAATCAGCTGAAGCTGAGAATTGTCCCTTGGGCTCCTCGTGCCTCCCAAGGAGCATATGTGCTCCCTGGCCTCTGGCCCTGCTTCCATGAGGCACTTCCAGCCCTATAGCTAGACCAGAAGGAAGGGAAGGGAGCCCAGGGAACTGAGAACAGGGAAGAGGAGAGGGACAGATTTTTTTGCAGGTTGCTCCTGGAAACAGTTCTGCAGTCAGGGCAGTGGGTGGGGAGAGTAACCTCGGACCCCATGTTGATCCCTGTGCTTGCTGCAGCACGTGGCTCAGGCAGGCCAGGGACTGGGAAGAATTCACTGTTCCCTACTTCTCTGTCAGCTAGCAGCCTGCCCTTTATGGACTTGTGCTCTTTGTTGGGGCTGTGCTGTCCATCCTACTGATGGGCCTGGGCTCCAGCAGCCAGACTGTAACTGCAAAACTGCCATTGTAGCTAAGTTGGTAAGGCCAGCAGCCAATTCCCCAGAGGCCAGACAGCCCCCTCCCTCTTGCAGAGCCTCATCCCTCAGAGCCCGTTTGTGAGCCTGTAATGTGCTGACCAGAATAAAGGGGAGCTCCCATAATGAGGGAACGTTTCCATCATTACCTGTAGCCATTAAGGGGAGGATCTTGTGCTTGTCAGTACTGGAATCACTCTTCTGCCTCATGAGCTGTTGATAGCAGCACCTGAGGAGGTCAGTAATCCGCCAGGAAGTGAGTGATCCATCCTGGCCTTTGATTTAGCCTGTTCAAACAGGCCTTGTTTTTAAATTTAAAGGGCTTTAGCAAAAAATTTTACTGTGTTAATTTGAAATACTAGTACAATGAATTATTTAGTATGGCAAGTAATTCCACAGAAGGGTACAGAATGAGAAAAAAATTTCCAAAAGATCTTGGTAAGGTTCAGCATGATCTACTCTTGTATGATTCCACAAAAGCTTTCATGGCTAAACCTCAGTCTTTGTCTCAGCCAAAAGTAAATATCTTTCACATGTTTTCAGCATAACAGGGTGTTCAGTGATCATCTGGAAGGTTAGGGAGCAGGTTGTACTCACTGCTTGTTGCATTTTTCTTCTCTCTCAAGCCTCAGTTTAAAAGCAGAAAGATAGCTGTAAACTACCTGTAGCCTGCAAAGTGCAGCTGGCAGTGAGGCATAATCCCCCTGCAGTTACCTGTGCTTCACAGGCTCACAATTGCTGAAACAGATTTATTTAAAGGGAAATAAGTAGCAGCTAACTAAATGCACAGGAGGGAGTAATTTAACCAACCCATTGGACAAAAGGGTAGGGCAGGAGGAGTCATGGGAATGTTTTAATCTGTCAGAAATGTGATGACTTAATGAGCAATAACTACTCTATGTACCATCACTGGGCCCTTCCTACACTCACTTAGGAGTATTTCTACATTTCTCATGCAACCTGCCTGTGTGACAAATCCACACACACACTGCACCCAATTAGTGCCAAGCATGAGAGCTACTCTGCCTGTGTCTCACCTCTTTAAACCCCTTCTGGAAGCAATTTTCTCAGCACACAAAGAATAAATCACCGTTCTCCTAAATCTCTCAAGAGGATGGTTCCCAAATAAGGGCCAAGTAAACACATATAATATATGATAAAGCATTCTAATCCATTAGATAATCTTTCCAGCAGTAGATGCAGTGTATTAGCTGCTTTAAATATTCAAGGTTACATGTAATTAAAAATGTCAGGGTAGGTGAGACAAGACACTTGAATAGGCACTTGTAGGAAAGTAGTGGAATACCTTGCTTAAAAAAAACCAAAATCCAGTCCTTACTCCCTCTAAAAAATACCAAAAAACACAGCAAACAAGCAAGTAGGAAAAGAAAAATAAATGCACACCTACTACAGGAAGTATAACATACTTTATCTGTGTCCCAGTCTCTCCAGAAGCATCAGGAGATGAAGTGAGGAGAGGGACAGCTTCCTGGGACACCAACTGCACCAGGGTGAAACCGTTAGCTGAATGTGACAAATGACTTCCATGGCCACACCTTGTGTAATCGATACCCACTGTGCTATTGGAGTGTCCCAAGGAGTCTCCTTTGACACCGGCTCTTCGCACACATTTGCAGGTGACCAGACATCTGCTGCCTTCTGCTGTGGTGCACTGCGGGGATCTGCCCCCTCCTTTCCTACTCTCCTTTCCTTGTAGTGAAGGCTGGCTGGCTCAGAAGCCATTACCTGCCAGTGAGGGAGCAGCTGCCCTGAACAGCAAAGAGCCCTAGGGTGGCTCTAGATAACTATTGTGCTGAAGAGATGTGTGTCAGAGGTGGCTGAGAAGGGCTGGAGAGGAGCACGGATGAGCTTACAGCAGGTACAGGACAAGCAGAGGCAGAGCCTTTGTGTTGTCAGCACCCTCTGTGGCTGCTGGGAACAGGTGAGGTGGAGGGCACATTTTCCTTCGCTGTCATTGACCCAGCTGCGCAGACATTCCTCAGGTGCCTCCCTGGGATGCCCTGAGAAGAAGGGCAGTGTGCCCCTGGGCTTCCAAACCCCCATCATGGTGTCCCTGCTTAGCTTTACCAGGGACCAGGGCCCCTCCCTGCAGAGCGAGTTCTACGCCCCCAGTGCCCCCCTGATGTCCCAGGGAGGCCAAACCAGCGGGCTGGGGTCTCCAGCCTGAGCAGGGGCTGTGCTGGAGCAGCCATGGACAGGAGTGAGGGGTCCCAGCTGCTCAGGACTACTGAGGGCCATCAGTGCCTGGGGCAGGCTGGGAGCTGCCCAGCTCCTCTCTCCGTGCCAGCAGGATCAGCCCTTGGCCACCTTCCCCAGAGCTCAGGGACGTGGGAGCACACGCCTGGAGTGTGACCTCTGGAGCCAGAGGACGCCGCTCATCCCGTGAGTCAGGGGAGGCCACGTGAGGCCCCAGCCCTGATGCCTTCCCGCCCACCACCAGCACAAGCCAGGGCTGGCACTGGGATCCATGGCCCAGGATCCTGAACTGCCCTACAGCCTTGAAGGTGAGTGCTGGGGAAGGGTTCAGGAGGTTCTTGGGGTCAAGCCTGAGGGTATTTGAGGGCTGTGTTCTGGCTCGTAGTGCACAGCTGGGTTGTTGGTTGCTGTTTGAGGCATCAAGCCACTGTACAGAAAAGGGGTTCTGGTGCTGTGGGAGTTACAGGACTTCCCTATAACCTCTCTTCTTGACTCAACTTGAGTCTTTTTGATTCAACTTCCCCATCTTTTAAGTAGTTTTTGTTCTCTAAAGTCCTCATCGCAAGCTCAACACTTTATGCATAGAGGAAGATTTGTTTGCCTTAATTTTACTCGGACTACAAGCATGAACTTTTCTGGCTTCTGATGAGTTCATATTCTTCCTTCAGAGCTTTGCAACAACCACAGAGAGGCACACAGCGTGAAAGGAGAAACAAAAAGCAGGTAATTTCAAATGTTGCACGTCAATGCTTACAGCAGAGCTGGAAAATGGGCAGCAAACCCCTCCAGGCTTACAGGTGTGGGGCTGGCAGCAGTGCAGCCACGGTGTCTGGGCTTGCTGTGAAAGCCAAGAGAGGAAGGAAGTGCTGGAGCTGTGGCAAGGAGTGGATGAGCTGTGCCTGCTCCTTGCTCACCCCCATGGGGCCAGAGCGAGCCTGGGGAGCTGCCCTCCCTACAGCGACATGCACTTGCTGGGTCTCTCTACATGCCTGTGTTCAAGTGGAGTGAAAAGTTTGAGTTTTGCTACTTCTGTGTCACTTTTCAGCTACATTTGACAAGAGGAAGACAAGCAGAAGGGTAGTAGAATTATTACCACAGCCCAAGGAGACTGTAGCAGGAACGGTTTCAAACTGAGCTGGTGTGGATCAGTTTTTGTTGTCTCATAGGAAGAAACTCAGCCACAGCCCTCCAGGACGTATTCCCGTGGAAGCAACTGCTAGGACCAACCTAAGACTTGCAGGTGTGCTTTAACAAATTGGTTTGGTTTGGTTTGGGAGAAGGGCATTAAGGGACTTTATGTTTAAAATAAAATCTAACAATATTAGGCATCAGCAAATAGCTTAAAATGAGAGGTAAAAGTAGTTTCAAAGGCAAAAGGTTTAGGATTGTCTGATTTTTGTCTTGAAGTAAAAACAACCTTATTTTACTTTGAGTTTTTTCTGTTATCCTATTGAGTAATTTTCCTCAGATATATTTCATCAGCTACGCAAAATGTTGTTGTATATGGAAGTCGTTAGCATCACTTTCTAAATCTGACTCTGCACACAAATTTTATTCTAACGTGTTAAAAAGACCTCACTGCAATTAAATTTTGAATTACTGTGGGGAAAGCAAGGTGAGGTCTGTTGTTCATGTCATTCCCCAGTGAGCTCATGGCCAGGCTGAAATGTCTGTATATCATCATCCTTCTCTCATTATGAGGTATAATCAACTAAGTCACTTTTAAAACATACAATAATTAAGCACCTATACTTATCCTTTGTTTAGATCTTATTTTCTTTCCAGAAGAGCCACAGGGGAATTAGTTGTGCATAGTCTAAGAGAAATTAGGTACCCAACTTCCTTGGTTAATGTAAATCTTGGTGACTGACTGGGCTGAGCTGTGCTGGAGGCACAGAAAGTGAGATGGGAGAAGATGCTGGTTGCTCCTGGATGCTCTTGTGGCATCCAGGTCTTACCACAGCAGGATGCAGAAGTGCACTAGGCAGCTCTGTTTCTGTTGCTGGAACAGCTGAGCAGTCTGGTCATTTGGGCCAGCAAATGGACAGTTTTAAAGTAAATCAGTTTGATAGCAGATGAAGACGACACTGATAGTGTCTGCCCTGCCTTCAGTGTTGAATCTGCTCTTCCTTTGTGCGTGGCAGGACAGGTCAGGAGGTGCCCACCTGCTCACTTTGTCTTTGGGATGGTGCAAAGCTGGGATAGGGCAGCTGCTGTGGCAGGTTCCTGTCAGGGGAAGGGCAACCTGCCTTAAAATGCCACTGAAAGTGACTTCACTAGGTATTAGCAACCCCAAAGACAAACCTCCTGAGTTTCACTCAACAGTAAAATATCAGAATATTTATAAAATATTTTTTGAAATTGAATTAATCAGTTGGAAAAAATGTTTATATTTAAGGTAATTTTGTTCCTTTAGGTCTGGTATTTTGAGCATGTGGTTGAGAGAGAGGGCAGGAGGATTTAGCATAAACAAGCAACTGGTTCAAGGTCTAAGTTGAGCAAATAGGAAGGCAGAAAAGAGACTGAAAAAGGCAGAAAACCATAGCTGCAGATGTGTAAGTGCATAGAACTGACATTCTTTATTGAGTGGCCACAACGAGTCTGTCCAGGGTGTGGTGTGCTGGGTTTCTACATTTCCACATCAGCTGGTGCTTACCCACAGAGGGGACAGATGCATTTCCTGCATTCCCTATCGGGTGCTCACAGCTCCCATGGGGCTGCTGCCACAGCTACAGCACCAAGTGCTGGATGGAAGTCAGGGGAAGCGATTATCTGCCACTGTAGATCTTTTGCATGGATTCATCACTGGAAATAATTTCAAAATGTTCTTAAAATATTGTTTTCTTGCAATACGCTTTGGAGGCAGGTAAGCCAAGCTTTCTGGGCTGAGCCTTTAGAAGTGGTTATGTAATTTTCCCAGAAGTCTTTTGAAGTCTGTTTGTGTCTAATTTCCTCTCTCTGAGAACTGACACGCTAAAATGTTGTTCTGTTTGAGTGTTTGCTTGTGTGTTACAGTATCCTTCTGAAGATATTAACTGACCTGTTTTGGGTTTTGTATTAGAATGTTTTTTGGACTGATACAATGTCTCTAGAGAACTGAAAGTGCCAGTAGGAAAAGAAAACAGGTTTTCCTCTGGAAAATTTGAAGGATATACTTAGTTTTCAAAATGCTTGATTGGAAGTGTTTTGTTGAATGGATCCAAAATTCTTATTGTAAGAAAAAGTGTGGACATATAAACTGTTTTTCTATTGCATCCTGCATAGTGGAAACTGTGCTTCAGGCTCCTCAGAAATCTTTATTTGCATCTCAGTACAACAGTGGGTTAGTTGCAATGTTGCATGAAGGGAGATGCATCAGTGCAGGATGCCTGGACCATGATGGGCAGAGGCAACAGTTCAGAGCCACAGTCACCACAAAATGTGCACCATTAGAATATTCCTACCCCAGCCCAAAACTTCTGTGGCAAGTTAATCAAAACAAAAGGTAATGCTGAATTTTGGGGATGTCAGAACATTTGTTTCTGTGGCAAATACCAGTAATTAATCTGGGATCAACACTTAAAAATTTGTAATTCATAAAGCCTTTTAATGACAACTTGGGAAGAACAGATGTTGAAGCCTCGAAGTCTTCTGTGAGAAAAGAATTCAGAGTCTTGTGGGACTTTCCTAGGAACTATTTCTGCTATTTTTCCTGGCTGATACATTTTAAGTATTAGGATGTCAAAGGTACAGGATGATTGTTCTGTTTTGTGAATGGAACAGGGCCTGTTAGGTTACTCACATCTGTGGTAAATAGTTAATTAGACGCCTTGGTAGCTTTACAAAACAACAATGTGAATGATCAAGTCTGACTTCTTTTTGTTTTACTCATGATGATCAGAGTTTAGTTCTTTCCTAATAACCAAAGGCTGGTAGGACTCACTCAGAGGAGTCAAGAATTGGGTCCCAGGAGGGTAAATGAATCATGATATGAAACAGAGAAGTGATTTCAAAACTGAAAGGCCCAGAGAGAGAGACTGTGTTTGCAGAAAATCAAAGACAGAAAACCAGGAAGGTCAGTGACCTGATTCTAAATGTGCTTTTTCTGCCCTTTCAAACAGGCACAGCAATGGAGAACTTGGGTGTCCTGATCCCAGATCTTACTGAGGAGCAGCAAGGTGAGGGGAGCACACAAAGATCAAAGCTTTGGCTCAGGCACATTCCGCAGCAGTGTTTGCCAGGGTGACCATGAGTCAATTAAATTTATTTCCTCTGAAAACACACCCTATCCATCTCCTTGCTTGTAAAAGAGAGACCAGCAATCAATTCCCAGCTCTTCCACAGGCTCCTTTTAGGCTTTGGGCATGTGCTAGTGGGAATTTAGATACATGAAGGAGACTTTGCTGTGCATAAAATGCCTGAAGAGCAATCTCACTACCTTGGTATCCAGCCCTTGGGGTCTTTGTGCCTGTCAGTAAAACAGCATGGTCAGAATAAACACGTGTTAAATAGCTAGGACTGCTTTGGGAACTCTTGCCACCCTTCTGTAAATGAGACAACAGCATCACAGAGACATCAGTAATCTGTATGGACTATTGACATTTTTTTACTGTTTTATGACAGACTGAGGTGCTTTATACAACACAACAGCACTCTCTTTCCTGTGTGCTGGTGCTGGGCAGTGTCTTAGAGCCTGGTGTCTGTCACCACACTGAGCACCACAGGAATACTGCCATGCAACTCCCCTCTGCTCCTGCCCAGTGACAGGCTTGCTTTCCTCACAGACATTTTCCAGAGAGTTTTTGCTGCTGATGCCAAGTACTTGGAGAATCATGAGAAAACGAACCAGTGCTTCTGGGAATCACTTGTAAAATGCTTGGCCACCACTGACCCACCTATCCTGAATACTGAAGAAAAGAACGAAGTAAGTTACCAAAGAAACACTTACCCTTGTTATGCAGATATTTTTCTAGTTTTCTACAATACTCTGGGGAGAGAGAACATACAGTCCTATTATCTGATGTGCTGAAATATATTAATAGGTGTAACAAGGCACTTAGATAAATGAGGTTCAGGTGACTGCTTTTTACTTCATTGCTCTCCATGTGCAAAAATAATTGGCTTTGTATAAATTCCTCAGGATCAGTTCAGCTCACTATGTTCTAGGCAGGACCATTGTTAGTCACATTTTGCTGTAAGATACTGCAGCAATTGCATGGCCATTTTCAGACCCTATAGCTGTATTTCTCCATCTCTCTGAATAGTTAATTATTGCCCACCATGCTGTCTTTCCTAGTTGATGGCTCTGCTCTGAGTTGCTGAATGGAGTTTATATTCTCTTCCTATCTTTGGCATTACTCTTTGTCCCCGATTTCCCCATTGTATAGTAGGAGTGGGAGGCTGTATTTCCCACGGGAAATATACACAGTAATTTGCACATCAGGGTGTGCTTCTACAGGCTGGTTTTTATTGGAAAGACTGTTTGCTATTTACTGGCCTCCTTTTCAGCTCCTCAACAGCTGTGATGTCCTCCCTGGAGGCTGTGCTGCCTGCCTGAAAGCCATTGAGAACAAAGGAGTCAAGGCAATGGCTCTTCTTTACCTTTTGCTGAAGACATCCAACCCATCTGAGTACAGGCAGCTGCCCAGCTCCAAGGGGAAGGGTGAGTCCTACCTGTCTTCCTGCCAGTTGTTTTGTTAAAATTAGTGCAGTGCCAATGGGACTTGACAGCAGCTTGAAAACTCTGATATGTGCTTGGAAGTGATTATTAGTGAACAACTGAACAGTCTGGAAGTACTGCTCAGGAAAAGCAGCTAGATGTGATGGTAATGGGAGCCAAAGTTGGTATTTTACTGTAGTTCGACTTGGTTTCTTCTGGGGAAAAAACCACCTGTGTTTAGGGAGAGAGCATGTCTTGGGATGATTCTGCAAGAGAAGTTTCTCTGACTTGAGAAAGCTTTTCCTGACTTTTTTGCACAGACTGTTATCCAGCCATCCAGGACCCCTCTGAGCACTCACAGTGGTAAGAAATCTGAGCTGAGCCGCTGAAAATATTTTTGCAAATAATTCCCTAGCAGAGTATGCAAAACTAAAAGGAATGGAAAGGGGATGGCACACAGGGTGCTGAGTCTGGAAACAAGATAAAAGAGACTTATTTGCCTGGTTGTGCAGGAAGAAACGAAGGGCAGTTTCACAGGGTCCATAGTCATTAATTGTCTTTAATAGGTGACAGAGCAGCACTCACTTAAGGTGACCCTGAATTTAACTGGAGACCCTCAAGGACATCCTGTTCCTGCTTCTCCCTTGATTAAACATGTTCCTGAGGGGGAGAGGCCTCCCAGCCTGGAGCACAGCCTAGCTTTTGGTCATCTGTCAGAGCAGAAATCTCGGTAACAAGACCCCTTTCCTGCCCTTGGGCTGTGAGCAGCCTCGAGGAGCTGGAGGGGAAGGAATCCCATCTACCTTCCTGTGCCCAAATCCTGCACCTCCTGATGAAGAGATGCTCAGAGCCCGGGCCCTGAGCACAGAGCTGGGTGTGAAGCTGTTCAGAGTCATCCCTGGCCACATGAGCCAGGACCAGTTGGGATCCTGGTGTGGCTTGGCTGTGAGGGCTGTGCTGCTGTGCCACGAGAGGGAGCTGGAGCCGCGGCGTCGGCACAGGGAACCCTGGCAGAAGCAGCCCAGGGCAGGGTGAGCCACTCCTCTCCTGCTCCTCCTCTCCTCATCGTTCAGCTGCAGCTGCTGCTGCTTCGGGGAGTGAGATAACATAATGGATAATTAAATGCCAGAATATGAAACTTTAGGTGTCTACCACAATCGTTTAAGAAGGTCTAAACTGTAATGTGTATGATGCTTTCATTTGATGCTTTGTACTACCCTTTGTGTGCAAAAAACACAGCTGAAATTAGACAAAGGGTCTGATTTCCTATCAAGCAATCTTTAATAAAGCATTGTGAAATCTGTAATTATAAATTAGAAAATTTAGTGTTTAATAATGCTTTTTTCTCTATATATAAAAAAGATGAAAAATTGAAACTCCTGAAGAGATTGGAAAGGAATTTTGTGTTTTCAGAAGAGGAAAAAAAGTCTGAAAACTCATCCCATGAGTCTGTGGATGAAGATACACAAGGTAAAGAGGATTTATTTTATTTTTCCTGATTCATGAGTTAGTCTGACTGCATGTTTGTAAGGATTGACATAGGAGATGTGCAGCAATTCAGTGGCAATTCTGCAGAGTTCTGAATAAAGTAAGAAATTGTGCAAAAGAGTGAACACAGAAAATTGTCAGTACCTGATTCATTATCAGCAAAATAGTGGCTGCCTCCTGCTCTTGTGGAAGTTTGTTTCAAAAACGTAGAAATTCGCTACAAGATTCCTTCCCCAAATAAAAGATCGTAACTTCTCACTGCAGCCCTTTGTAAAAGTTACTCCAGCTTCAGGTTTTGCTGACTTTCAGCTGTTCAGCCAGCTTTGAAGGGCACTGTGAGGCAAAAGCAGCCAGTTGTGATCCTTGCATTTCAAGGCCTTGATTTTTACCTTCATATGATTATATTATGAGCAAACAACTACAGTGCTGTTGTTTCTGATGCTGCTAGCACATTTTTCTTTACTTTGATGAGCAAACACTTTCTCTTATCCAGGCAGTGATGAGGAAGATTCAGGAAGACAGAAGACTGAAGGCCAGTTACTTGGAGGTAGGACAAAGTGACAACAGTATTGGCTTTTACTAGAGGCAGCTAATGTAAACCAGAAAAGGATAAGTTTTTGCATTCTTGATTTGACTGTTGAACAAAGGTATATTAATACGTGTAGATGTAGAAGAAAGACGAATCAGAATTTGGCTGTGGGAAAGACATTTCCATGAGATGAAGCTCAGCCAATGCTGACACTCAGCCATGCCCTGTGCTCAGAGATGAACCAGGAAAGCAGCAAAATCTCCTGTGGGAGGAGTCCTGCTGGCTGGGTCTGCACAGCTGCCACTGAAATGCAGCAAGAGGGTTCTGAAAACATCTGTCACAATCACTACTTACAGACTCTGCAGTCAGCCCACAACACTGACTGGAGATCATCAGTGAGGACCACCTTGTTCCTCAGGCTTGTCCTTTCCTCCCAAAGGAAAAATGGAAAATAAGTACCGTGCTGTGTCAATACACAGAAATAGCTAAAGAACTATGGATGTAAAAAATGTAAAGCATTAATATTTTAATTAATGTCTTAAACTGAGCTCAGCCCAGATGTAAGAGCAGCTCATTTAAACTGACATTAGGAGATCTAATCTGTCTCACAGGAGTCTGATTCTACCTGACTCCAGACACTTAGATGGAGTGTGGAGGGGGGCAATAATAATTCAGTCATTTCCCACTTTTTGACTGCATAACCCCCAACAGAGCCACCCTCTCTATGGAGTTGGAGTTGGTCCCTTCCTTGTCTTTGTCACACACCTGCACTGATTTCAGGGAGCTGATGGGCTGGCACTGGCACCAGACACACTCACACACTGTGGGTATTAACCTACCTCATCTCTGTGTCCTGTTCTAGGAATACCAGCAGAGGTGGTTCCCTACAGAGATTCAGGTAAGTGCTCCCAGGTCACCTCATCCTGCTGGAAGGATGACTACAACTGCAGTGTTTTTTTTCTGGCCTGCTGAGACATTAAAAGATAACTCTCAGGCTATAAATCTCATGGTTTGCAGGTAGCCTGGTGTTGGACCTGGGCATGGTGCAGGCATTCTGTTGCAAGGCTGTGGTAGTGGCTGGCTGGCAGCAGGTGATTTGTACAAGGTGTTCTAGCAGACTAACCCACTTTTGTAGGCCTGCTATGTTCTCACAAGATCAGCTCACAGCAGTCATCATCCTTTTTAGGGGAAAACCCAGCAGTTCTATTGGGCAACTGTTCAGTCTTAGCCAAAAAATCTGGAGGCAGTTTTTAGCATTCCCTGAAGCCCTCTGTCTCCTGCTGAACAGGGGTGCAAAGCTGGGAGGGACCTGGAACGTGGTTTCTACAAGCAGTGATGCCTGGCTCCGAATGCATTTCTGCCTTAGCTCACAGCACTCCCAGCAGGAGGTGCCAGGTGAAAGGCAGATGTCAGGCAACAGAGCAACAGTGCCAGCCAAGAGGCTTGCCAGACAGGCAGTCTGAAGGCAGATTTCCTCCCACCAGACACTGCTGCACGGCCCCAGAATGTTTTTAACAAGCCCATAGCAGGAAATTGCCAACAGCTTAATTGCATTACAAAGCTCATCCCTCCTGTGCCCAGGCCAAGGCCACAGGATGAGTTAGGAGAGGCAAACAGCCCAGTGGAGCAGCCTTTTTGAGAGGACATCTGTTCAACCACTTCTGTGCAGTGGAGAAGATACAAATTGCAGCATAATCCCTTGGGGAGGTTTTTGAGTCTCCTGTCCCCAAGGAGCCACTCAGAACACCAGGGCAGAGGGATCCATTGCAGTGCCACATTCTCCTCACACTGCCAGGTGCAGAAAAGGTCATGGTACTTTTCCTCTTGGTGTTTGGCCTCTCTACCACTCACTCCGGGTTTTGTTGCAGACAGGTGGTTACTCACTGTGCTTCTTGGTGCTGAGTATGGTAGGAAGTTCTGTATTTGTATTTTTTCTATCAGAAGTAACAAAACTATATTGCTTTTCAGAGATTGCCAGAAGAGAAGATTCAGATGCAGATGGTGAGTACAGACATGCAAACAGAATTTTATCCTGTGGATGCTGTTTCAGAACTGAGTTTTGCTTAGTGATGAGGGCAATACCAGCTCCTTGATGCCTAGAGATTGTCTAATCAAAAAGTAGAAGGTTGAAAATGGGTATTAACATGGAATGCTTTAATAGAAGAAATACTGTGCAAGTCCTTCCATGATGCAAAGTTACAGTGGGACTGTTGCATTTAGGAAGTAGAGTAATACAGGACAGACACTTGCCAAGCATGAATTGATGTTCTGCTAAATTCTTTATCTATAGATCATTCATACAACTGCACAGAGTTGTATCTGTGAGTCAGAATAATGCAGTGCTATGTTATTAATATGGAAACAATTGAGTTTGCCCCCAAACCAGAATGAGATCAATCCAGACTACTCAAAGTGAAAAATGTGATCCCTGTATCAGGTGACCCAGAACAGAATTTCTTGGCAAAGTTTAGTTGCTCCATGGTTCAAAAGCACCACAGCAGAAGTCTACAGCTCATGTAAAGGACACTTCTATTACTCACCTGTTACATCTTCAGAGAAAATTCACTGCCAAGGGTCGCCTGGATGCCAGCCCAGTCTAGTGGAAATCAGCATCTGAAACTTGTGCTGAATCAGCTCCCAAAGGCTTGGGTGCAGCAGGTGCCTCAGGGGCTGCTCAAGCCACTAACAACAAGAAAAGGAAAAAACTGCTGCTTTGAACCCATCCTTGGAGAGGTGGTAAAATACTCAGTTCTTTCTGGCTATACAGTTGGAGAAAGAAGAGAAGTCTGCTCATGGCAAAGAGCAAATTGCGCTGTGTTTAAACCTCTAAAATACCTTGTTTGTGCTTCTGTTTTTGTCTCTATGGCAGTGTAGCTGCAGGAGACTCATTTCAGCAGCAGGTCTTATTTTGGGAGGTGCAGAAGTACTTGACATCAGGTGTAAGTAGAGGGATAGTTCTCACACCCTCAGTAGTGAAGGGAATTTTATTATTGTAGCTGTGGTTGTGCAAGCACCCAGGAGTCAAACTGAAGCTCCCTTGTGTTATGGCTTTACTCCCCCACTGTCATTCTGAGACTATGGATTGTCCCAGAAGAGGCAGGAAAGACCCAGAGTGCTTTAAAACAATTCAGTATTGTTAATGCAGCCATCTGGTTATACTTTTTAAAATTCGTTTTTAAAACCATGCTCTTTGGAGTGATTTTAAAATTGCTAATTTGATCTTTCTGAAAGGCTGGCAGACCAATAAACAATTTTACATATATTCTGCTCTGACAATCTATTTCAGATACAAAAATGGAAATAAACTTTAAACTCCTTAATTTCACAGTTCCATGGCAATAAAAGATATCTCTTTTTTTGTAGCATATGAGAAGGAGACCACTCACCCCCCTCAGTGGACAGTACGGTGGATGGGCATACGGAAGGATGGTAATTGATTTATTGAATCAAACTGATGTCAAACCTGTTGAACCTCAGTCCAAGAATAAGATCTCTGGTTCAAAAAACCCTTTCTTTTTCCAACACGAGTACTTTGTTGAAGTGCATCAAGGCTTCTTTATAAAAATCATCGAGGCTTCTCACAACATTGAGCCTAAGAGCCTGAGAAATCTCAGGGAAATTGATTTCATTCCCTGAATGATACTCTGTACCTAAAGGTGGATTTGGAAGGGCCATGGCTGCAGTTGTGAACTAATTTTCCCTTTCAATTTCAGACGAATTCTTTCACTTTGTCATTCTTTGCTTTGCAATTGGAGCTTTACTAGTTTGCTACTACTACCACAAAGGTAAGGCAAGATTCAACAGAAGGATAATTTGTTGAACTGTAGAAAAAATGAACAAAGCTAACATTTATTTTGTTGCCTTAGACTGGACTATTTCTCTTGGGATTGGTTTAATCACCTTTGCTTCCCTGGAAACCACTGGGATATACTTTGGTCTGGGTAAGTGTCCCTACAGCAGCAGCTGTGTCCCTGCCCTAAGGACAGGGTCACACAGTCACCTCAGGGCCATAAACCCAGCGGGGCTGAGATTCCATAACTCACTGTGTAACTCCCCCCAGTATCTCCCAGTTACAGGGGGGCTGCAGACAAGCAACCTTAATGCTGCTGAAGGGAGAGGTTGACTCATTTTTCCTTCTCAGTGATCACAAGACCCTGAGTCACCTCTCGCTGCAGCAATGGCCGAATGCTGCGTTGCCATGACAACGTGTAATTTTAGCAGCAAGGCCCTGTCTTCCCAGATCCACTGGATAAGATGCTGTGCATCCTGGCTGCCATGCATTCCCCTGGGACTGAGGAGAGCTCAGGCCAGAACTTGGATGGCAGCAGCTACTGGAAATATTAAAACCTGGGCATTTTGGCAATCCCTAGGGATGGCATAGGAAAACTGCCAGCAGCGGCAAGTTATGGCCAACAAAGAATTGATCTCCTCTGTAATCTCATGTTAACATGGTGGGAGGTTGTGGATGGTTCTCTCACTACTCAGTCTGATCTTTGTTATTAATGATACTGCAGATGTGCTTGTTTAAACAACTGGTTTAAAAACCCAGTGTGTGGGTTTTGCCATTTTTCTATTTTTTTATGTTCTATGTTGCTTATCTTAAACATTTGTTTTCACCCCAGTGTACCGAATTCGGAGCGTCCTTGACAGCTTTGTTCCTCTGATTGACAGATTCAGGCCAAGAGGTAACAGTGCTCATTTTACTGACAGCATCTGTCTTCCCTGGACCTTCCTGGGTGCTTTGGTTTGATCAAGAATTAAGATAAACTCATTTAAATTACAATTTCCAATCTTACTGCCTAAAAAAAAAAAGGAATATTTTACTTCAGTTGATTACAGCTGCTTGGATTTGAAAATGAATTAGTCTTGACTCTTTCCTGTGGCAGAACATTTTCACATTTTTAATACTCCACCCTGTATGGGGTACTATTTCCTGGCAGTGTCTGCATAAGAATTCTATAGTTTAAATAAAAACTCAGGAAGTGGAGGGAGGCTTCACTTGTTGGATCTTCAGACAGACTCCTGGCTCATTTTAATCCACGTTTATGGATACAAAACACAAAGAATATTGAAACGCTGCATGGATACAGCACAATCTGAACACAGCAGTCCTGACAGCTGTCTTTTTTTCTTCATCCCACAGGCATGAGGAAAGCTGCCTAGGAGGAGTATTGCAGGAGAGTTCCCCAAACCTGGCTGTCCAGGAACTGCTTTATGAGGTGAACCTAACAACCAAACGGCCAATGTGAAATACTGAAATGTGAAACCTCTGAAAAACATCACTCCTTTCCCTCAAAAATAAACCTGAAACTGGGGTATGGGGCCCCACTCTGGATTCTGAAGCCGTTTCTGGTTCAGCAGAGCTTGGAACACAATTGAGATGTAGCTTTGTGTTCAATTCAATTTAAATATAAACACATTCACCTTCCCTCCCCAGGCAGCCATGTGGTGGTGCATCACAGATTGCTAACAAACCACACCAGTCTGCCTGTGCTGTACCAAAATCAACACCAGAGCAGTGTTGTCCTGTGCTGGTTCTGGCTCAGGCTCAGGCTGTTTCTGCAGGAATTCTGGCCACCCCCTCCTCCCCCCTGTGCTGCCCAGAGCAGGCAGAGGCTGGCCCTGCTCTCCCAGCTGAGCCCCAGCGGTGCCGGCGCTGCCGCTGATGAATTGATTGTGGCAGAACTCGGAGCAGTGGGCGGGCAGCGATTTCACCCGAGGAGAGCTGAGATGTTACAGGCACTGACAGAGTGCTGCAGTAATAAGATTATTAACAACAGCAAATTTCATCTTTTCTCAGGGGAAAAACAAAGTGCTTGATTTGACTCATCCCCCAACCTTTTTCTTTCTTAAATAAACAAAGAACTTTAATATTCCTTTCATTTAATAAGGACACATTGCAAGGATGTAGGGCTAATGCAGTCATAGGAAGACTGCAACAAAAGGGGGTACCTTTAAATTTCTAGTAGAAGTGTAAGGTCTTCATACCCACAGAATGATGAAGGCAACCAGTTAACACAAAAAGCCATAAATATGGACTTTTAAGGAAATGTAAATCTGAAAGCTGTAAACCCAAACAGCTCAGAGTTTTACAGGAATTATTTCAAGCCTTGCTGAGAAAATTAGAAAGGTTACTTTTTGTTGCATGTAATTTGAAGCACCAGTGTCAATCACTTGCCTGCAGTTCCAGCTGCACTGCCAGAAACACCAGCAGTTGCACTCAGGCCTGCACCAACACAGCACAGCTGCCACCTAACCCCTCAAGGGCTAAATTGTGCAAGAAGGATGAAGACAAGTTTTTCAAAGTATTTATATTCTCATTTACATGGCTTTGTAGAAATATTCCACCATCTCAAAATACTGTATATTTTGTGTTAGTCTACAACTAGTCTTACTCAGACCACTGCAGCCATGCTAGTGGCAAATGGCTTTTGGGTGGGCTGGAAACTATGCAGAGTCACCCTGCTCTGATGAAAAGGGCTTTTTTAGTGTCCTCTGCTGTCTAATGTCTTTCTGAAAGGCAATTTGAGGAACAGTCAGGATGAGAAACATGTTTCAATACTTAATGTTTCAAATTTGGTACTCTGCAGTCAACATGAATTTTTAATTTTAACAGAAACTGCTCAAGGGTAAAATAAGCAAAACATTTAAAAACAGCAAAACATTTAAAAAGTCACCAAGTGCATCCCACCATGCAAGATGAACAGCTCAGCCACTTAAAGCAGGTCCCATGAGAAAAGTCAATTCTCAAAAAAAAAAGGCAACTTACACGTTGAGCTGCATCCTCTTGGGTACCTGGGAATTTCCTGCTCTTCTTCCAGATCCTTCTTTAGTCCATCTCAGCATCACCCTTGCTGCAGCATCAGCCAAGCACTCAAAATTACAAGTTCCTATGAAGAGTTTCAACTTCCTTCAGTTGTGCTCTCTGCACTTTCAGCATGTCCTGCCTGAGCCCAGGGCTCTGCTGGGCCCCACCTGGAATGTCCCATTCTACTTCAGCATCCCCCAGCACCTTGGGTGCTTCCTCCTTGCCCTTGGTTTTAAATGGCTGGGGCAGTGCCGAGAGGAGGGACTCAAAACATGCAGGTATTACCCCACAACACCAAACCCCACAGAGAAAAGAAGAGATTAAACCCCAGAAGGTTTTTTAAGCTGGTATTTTTATTAGAACTCTCTACATAAAGCACCTTTGCCTGCCTTAACCTCTCCAGATGCAGCTCTTCCATTTCACAGCACGAGATGCTTTGAACTACTCCGCGTTCCTGGATTTGGACACGGCCGCCCTCACCGCCTGCATGATGGCATCCTTGTCAATGCCAAACATCCTCAGCAGCTCAGCTGGCTTCCCGCTGCGGGGCACGTGGGACACGGCCAGGCGGCTGACGGTGACACCGGGCTCGCCCACCACAGCGGCACACACGGCCTCGCCAATGCCACCTGCGGAGAGAGGGCAGACATGGCACTGACGGAGCATCCGAGCAGAACATCCACACTGTGTGTGAGTGCCTGAGCAAAGGGCCCTGCAACTTACAGCCTCCATTCCCAGCCCTGGGAAAACACCAATCATATGTGTCTGAGTGGGCTAACTGTGAAATGAAAACCCTGTCCTGTATCAAAGGCATTCTGAGGATAAGCAGGCTGCCGTTTCTGAAGTACTCAGCCATCAGCAGCAGGACACACCTGCCTCTCAAGGGCACAGGACTGTCAGCAAGCTCTCACCACCTCGGCATCAGCCACCAGGAACCAGGTTTAAAAATACATTTAGGCTGAAGAGCATTTACAAGTGTACTTAATGTGCTGAAATTCCAGCCAATCTCAGCAGCACTTCAGAGCTCCATCTTTTCACAGTGCCTGTACGTGCCGCTGGGCACCTCTCTGGGTTATGTAACGTATTCACAACCTTTGCTCAGAGCTCAGCTCTGACTCACTATCAGTCACAGGGACAAAGGATGGAACAGGACCTGCGTGGAGGCAGGAGACACACTGGAAGCAGAAGTACTCGGAAAGAAGAAAACAGGACTTGTGTTAAAGGCATGTTCTGTGAGACCTGGTAGAAGAGGCACCTTAGTTCTGTCCTTCAGCCGGAGTGTACCCGGGATCACAGGGCTGCCCACAGCTCCAGGCATGGTGGGATTTAACCAGACTGAGCCTCCAGCCAGAGGCACCTCTGGATGCAGCTGGAGAGATCAGTGAGGTGGGGCCTGCAATGCACTCAGGGTTCTGATGCACAGACAGCTGCCCTGTCTGCACCACAGAGCACTGTGCCAGCACAAAGCCCCTGTTCAGCACCTCACAGTTAACACTCTGCCATCTTGCAAACCTGCAGTAAAATACTTATCCAGAGCTGAACACTAAGCTAGAAAATGATCAGGTTCAGTGATCTATCACCATCCACAGTCTGGGACAAAAGCATGGTGTATCCAGCACTGACAGTAGAACCAGCTCACTTCAGGTGCCTGGCAAGAGTGATGTTCACCTTAAAATATTATCATAACTATATCTACTAATTTCTGTTAGTAGATATCTATGAAGGTGGAGAATAAAAAAGGAAGAATTTATCCCAGAGTAACTGTGGGAAAACTGTGGAAACTGCCCAAATCATCTGACTTCAAGCAACTTGGACCCAAGCTTTTGGACACATAGAATACTTAAACCTGTACAGCAATGGTCTCTCTTGCAATTTCACACCTGCAAAGCAGCTGCTGTTCAGCTTTTCAGAGAACACTCTGTGCAGAGCCCCTGCAGCACAGCAGGAATTTACAATTTCACTGGACACGAATCCAGACTTCACTTGAACCAAGCACATAAAGGGCACACAAGGCCAAGTTAATCAGAAAGGCAGCTCTGATTACCCCTTACATCTCAGTGTCAGTTTATAATCCTAATAGCCCAAAAAAGGCTGAACTCTCTCTTTTGGTCTAATGGGATGACAGCATCAAGTCCCATACTCCTCTGTCAGTCAGAAGCTGGGAGCTTCCAGCCTCTCAGGTCTGTGACCTCCCCGACCCTGCTCACCTTCATGGTAGTGGTCCTCAACAGTGATGATTCTGCCCTTGGTTGCTCTTGCATTTTCAAGTATTGTCTTCTTATCCAGGGGCTTTATAGTGAAGGGATCAATCACACGGATGTAGATTTTTTCTGCATAAATAAATGAAATTATTTGCAACAATGAACTGCAACATGCAAGACAATGCCAGTGGTACAGGCAATGGCTGTGATCTCCTAGACTCTTATGAGAACTGCCCACATGAACTCCCATGTACCTATGGCTTATCTACCATAGAACCCAGCCAATCCTAATTTTTATATGTATTCTTTCTCCTTGCACCTTGAGGAATAGTGATACCCATTCATTCACAGACATGATAGAGGAGGCTTGGATGAGTGACTCAAGGTGAGCAGGAGCACCTAACTGTTAGGTGAGCAGTCACCGAAATGGCTTTCCCCAGGTAAGAGAGAATCCAGTCACCAGAAAATCCCCATTCAGACTCAATCATAAATTTTACCTTTAACTTTATTGACAAGTACAATTTCCACTTGTTTCTTTGGTCTGTAGGCATTCTGAATTCTTTCTTCACTGTAGGCTGCCACCTCTCAGGTGTGCCTGTCTGAGCTGCCCAGCCCTACCAGGGCACCCTTAAGGTTGATTGGCACCAAACCCAGGATCTGCCCTGCCCTCATAAGGCAGGCCCAGATGGCTCATTAGAGCTGCACACAAATGGCAATTGTTTATAAACAATAGCAATTACGTGAGGTTGTCTCTGATCCTGGCTGGCTGAACACTGGGCTGACTCCTACACATGAAGAGGCCCTATTGTCACAGTTTTGTGACTGAAGGCTCTTTAGTGGCCAATACACTTTGGGTATTAGACACTGTCTCTGCACTATGGGATTATCTCTCCAGAGGTGGTTACTCAGACTTCAAGATAAGCAGAGCATCATAAAGCACGGTAAATGTAGAAAAATAACAATGGTTCTGAAAACACAACTTTCAAAATATCGTAAGCATGGTGACTCAAGGTCATGACAAAGTATCAGTCCACCCAGACGCTGCACACAAAGCTCCCCATAAGCCACAGGCAGCATTACTGTATTATCTCCTGCTATTTGTAATCTCTTCCTGGGCACAGGCCCCTGACTCACAGATGGGTTTTTGATGGTTTCTTTCTCTTATTTCATTGAAGGATTACCATTGCTGTGAGATGTCAGTGACTTGAGCACTGCAACAGATTTGTGCCCCTCCCAGGCTAGTTCAGAGCTGCTGCATTCAAAGGAAGCCAGGTCAGCAGTGAGCCCAGCCCAGGGCCAGGTACCCACGGGCACACAGGGGACGAGCTGTGGTTTGGGACCTGGCCCCAGCCTTTTTGCAGCCATTGTGCTGTACCTGGCCCAGCCACACCAGGGGCCACTCCTGCTTCTCACACAGTGTCCCCAAACCTCTGCCCACAGGGCACTATCACAGATCAGCAATTCTAAGGAGACCTTGATCTGATCTGTTTGACAATTTTCATGGCTACTAATGCTGCTAAGCCAACTAAAACCTCCTCCATTAGGCAAACCTGGCAGCTGCATGTTGTACTGTATCAGCTAACAGGTGCCTGACTAACTGTCTGAACAGTGTAATTAATGTTTACCAGTACAAAGGGTGAGCAGTTAGGCTGACTGCTATTGATTTTTTCCTGTGCTACATGACAAAAAGGAAAAAAAGCCCCACCTTTTCTCAGCTGTTCTGCTGCAGCCAGTGCTTCATGCAGAGTGACTCCTGCTCCAATCACAGTCACTTGGTCATCCTTACTCTTCAAAATCACCTGCAAAAACACATCCATGCATTTTTAACACTAAATCTTACTGTTTTTAAAAAATTTCTAGAGATTTTAATGGAAAGATCAAATCTTTGGCTTTGCAATACTTTAGAGGGTAAAGGGCTTTTAGAAAAGGAACACTGCATATTTTTTCTGATTCTGTTTATTTGTGCAGCATTTACCTTTGCCTGTCCAATATGGAAGTCCTCATTGTTGTTGTAAATGACAGGGTTTTCAGGACGACTGGTTCTGATGAAACAAATGCCCTGTTTCCGAGGTAAACATGTAAGAATTTAGGAAAACAGAAAAGTGTTGACATTCTATTTCATAAATCCTATGGAAAAAAATACAGCAAAACAACTTTTTCTCTTTGCCTGATGTTCACCCTCCTATGTTACCTCTGGTTCTCATAAGTAAACTCAGTCTGCTCCACCAATTCCCATTAGTCCTTTGTGGCAGCTGGTTGCTTCAAACAGTACAAAACACTTCACCTCCTCCTAAAGCACACTGATAACTTACAATTTCCTTTCTGAATCCAAGATATTTATTTCTCTTTTGTTCTCTTGTGCAAATGAACAATCCTACTCGAGTTAATTAGACTCTTAGAACCTTACTGTACGTGTGCAACTTTTATTTTTTAACTTTTTAAAACTTTAAATTAGAGAAGAAATGCTGGGCTGAGGGGAAGGAAAAATGCTTTCCATCAGTTAAAGTACAGATGCCCTTCCAGAACAAGTAGCAAACTTGTATTTTAATCTCTTCTTCACGCTCCTTTCCCCATCTCCCATCTTTTTTTTCCACAAATCACTCATCACATTTGTTACATACCAAATTTCCAGACTCTTTCACTGAAAAGCTGTAGTAGCAAGATTTAATTTTTTCAGATCATTTGCTCATTTCTCAAGAAAACTCCTATGACAGCCAAGGAAAATACTGATCAAGGAGATGATCAAAATCCTCAATACAAAAATTTATCTTTCCACATCCAGCTTCAGTTTTGATCCCAGAGATAAGGTACTAGGAGAGCACTTTTAGGTTTGCTAAAGACCTAAGGGAGTTACACTTACTCTTACTCTGAGTCAATATAGATTCAAACTGCACTTGGTGTGTAATCATTCACATCTCCCCAAATCTGGCCCACAGCATTCCAGACTGTTCATTCTGCACTAGCCTGGACAGAATGTCTGCAACCTTTCCTTGCAATGGCAACATCCCACTGCCACGCTGGAGCCTCGGGAAGAATTTATGTGGGTAGAGACATGCAAGAAACATGCCAGCAGCAACAAAAGTAGTACAAAAGACAGAATTATTCTCTGGCTCAGAAATAGTGTGATGCAAACCTTGGTGTTGGCAGCTATTTCCACTGCTTTTTCAGTCGCTACAGCATCACTGGGGTAAAACACAGTGGAGTTGGGAATAGCCCGGAACATGCACAGATCCTCCAGTCCCATCTGAGATGGCCCATCCTCACCTGAAAGAATTAAAGCAAGATTACAAAAGAGCAAGTGCACGTTTTTGGCAATCACTCAATATAGAAGTGAGGTTCAACGTAAACCAGGCAAAAAAGGAGAAATGGATAAAATCAGGCACACACACAACATGCAAGTCTACCTGCTTGAGAAAAGAATCATCTTCTCCTTAAACTTGGAACCATCTAAACAGTAAATAAGGATAGAAAGAGACTAAAAAGAAAGAGAACTGGGATTAAAAAGAAAAAATAGGAAATAAAGTATAACAATAAAACAACACAAAAGGAATACAACCAAGTAGGAAGGGTACAGATACAGAAAGAGGGTCACAAGATATCTGAGCACCTTCAGATTTACATGTGCTGAGGCAAAATTTATTCTTGTCAATAAGTGTTCCTCCAGATTTAAAGTGTTGGAAATATGAAAGGAGAATTGCATGTGTCCCATCAGAAATGGAGACTGCAATTGGTACTACTCTCAAATTCTTAGGCTGATTTCAAGATTAAATGAAGGGTATGTATGTATTTTTTAATAATGTAAAAAGGTCTTTTAAGGAGCAATGGGGCATTTGTGCTGTTAATTTAACAACTCAAGCGCCTCATGGCATAAACTGCAGATCTATGAAGAAGAATCGTTAGCCAGGACACGTGCTGGGTGCCATGATTTTCCATGGTTAAAGAAACAACCACCACAACACCCCCCGCCCCCAGTGACCTTATGTAACGGAGCTTTGGGAATGGCACTGCTCCAAACCAGCCATGCACAGAGCTCTGAATCCACTCATGTCACAGCCTGCAGCAGCAGGGCAGAGAGCCTTCCCACATGCACCCTCTACCTGTTATTCAAGAAGGACGAGTTCACGAGGAAGGAGGAGAATATTTTCCTAAGAGCAGCACAAAAATCTGAAGAACTTTAAACACGTTAAAGAGATCAACCATTGAACTCTGCCACTGCACATTACTAATAAAGTAAGCACCGACCAGGAAGAGGAAGTGTCTCAGCTTCCAGTCATGACATGAAAAAAACCCTCTCAACATCACAGTTTCTAAATGTGTGCACTCTGAATGAGAGGGACCCCAGTGGGCATTTTCCTTTGCTAAAATGCACCCACACAATGAAAACATAGAAGGAAAATGGAATTATGAAGAATAAAATTATCACGTGATAATTTTAATATCCTGAATCTTATCCAAAGTGAAGAGTTACTCACACTTATCCTGCTTCTGCTGTGGTGGTGCCAATACCACGAGCATTCTAAGCTCTTCAATTCAATTCAAAGTAACTTACAGACTAGCACCAAGTTGAGTCTGGCCCCAGGTCTTTATGAAAATCCCAATTTATATGGTTTTGGAGAACCACAGATCAAATGAGAGTATAATTCTTAATTACATCTGCAAAACCTACATTTATAGCTTAATAAAAGAAGTGCTTAATATGAACAATAGCAAATATATCAGGATATAAAACAGTCTAAACAACTGATATTTCTATTTTTGACTCATGTAAACTACAATATATTTTCCTATATGTTCAGTTTGAAAAATACAGATTTTTCTGTTATTCTCTTATGACCTTAAAACTTATTTAATGTTTTGGTCCATCAGCAACTATTGGTCTAGGAGTGAACTTAGTAAAAGTTCAAATAGTCACTGTCATAGCTATTTCTCATATTCGAAATTTCATGTTCGAATTTCAGTGCAGCAGAAGCCCAGGTCTAGAATAGAACTGCATATATAAAACTTTCACCACAGATCCAGATTGGATTCTGAATTCCACGCAGATTTGGAATTCCATGCAGGCCCAAAGTTCTAATAGGAAGTACACTTCATTCATACCCTTTCATTTAAAATTGAATTTTTTAACTGCTAAAGGATTTCTCTGAATAACTTCCTTTATAACTCCTCATATTAGTTGCAAAACTTACATTAACTTCATATAACTCTTTAGATAACTTTATACAACTCTCTATATAAGTTACAAAACTTTGTGTTGAAATTCTTTTTTGAAAATCAAGTTGAGGCTTGAATGAGATTTGTACCTCAAACAACTTATAAATCCAAGTTTGCACTTCTACAGTCACAGCTCCCAGCAGAAAATTTCAAGTGCTGAAAACTGAAACTTGGAAGTGTAGTTCTAGGAGTTCTAGGAGTTTGGGTAACCCAAAGGAGTTTTGCTTTCTTAAATGAGAAAAGATCAAACCTAATTGGCTTTTGCAACAACACCCTGCTTGCTAAAAGTCTGAAAGTGGAAGGATTGATTTTAATAAGAGGCTTGTAATAGAATCCCTCCCTTAATGACATACCAAAGACATAATCTGATACACACTACATACAGTCTCTGCTCCAGAAAACTATACTGCTACAAGTTAAATTTGAGGTTTGGTATGAGAGTACACATGGTTATGAAGCATCTTTAAATCTTTACCAATATTACAGGTCAAATTAACTATTTTGTCTTAAAAAAAAAAAAAAATCCAACTGTCCTCCAAACCTTACTGCCAGCTAAAACTATTAAATCAACTGAAAAACTGATGTATGCAGAGAGCCTTTATTTACCCTTGTCAGCTCTCTCTCTCTTTCACTTTCCCTAGAAATACCTACTAGTTTTTCAAGCATGAATGTCTGCTTGCATTTTCCTTCTTGGTATGCAAGTCTGTTCCTGTTTTCATGGGTCATGTCTATGCATTTCAAATAAAAAATAAAATTCTCTTCCTCCTTCAAACCAAAGTCAACCCCAATATGATCTGACGTGTTCCCAACAGTTACAGTGGGAAGCCAAGACGAGAGAAGGCTCTGCTGGTGAGGGCCCTCAGCCAATTGGTCTGAGATGTGCTGGCTCTGCTGCCTTGCTCTCCCCTGGCAAACTTGTTTCCCACACCTCTCAGGTGATGGACTGCAGGACAGGGCCTGGGGGTGCAAAGTTCCTTCTGCTGTAAGATATCCTGGCTTTGGCTGCAATAGTTCATTTTTTTTTTGGCTGGTGCAGTGGTGTTTTCCATTTAGGATGGAATACTGTTGAAAACACACCGATGTTTTGGTTGTTGATATGTGGTGTTATCCTAAATCAAGGACTTTTCAGTGTCCTTGTGCTCTGCCAGTGAGGAGATGGACAAAAAGCTGGGAGGGACCATGGCCCAGACAGCTGACCCAAGCTGGCCACAGGGACATTCCACACCACAGAATGCCGTGCTCAGCATATAAACTGGGGGGAGTTGGCTGGAAGGGGGGCAGGCCGGGCATTGGTCAGTGGGTGATGAGAAATTGTATCGTGCTTGTTTTTTAGGGTTTATTTTTATAATTACAATTAGTAATGTTTTACTTTGTTTCATTTATTAAACTGTTCTTAACTCACAAGTTTTTTTCTGGTTCTCCTCCCAGTCCCACTGCAGGGACAGGGGGTGTGTGAGTGGCTGGGTGTACTTGGTGTCCAGCTAGGATTAAACAAGAGATCAGGCTCGTGAGGATTCTCAACATACAAGAGCCTATGGGAGCTGACCAGATGACCCAAGGGAACTGGCTGATGTAGCTGCTAAGACACTCCATGAAGAGACACAGTAGTAACAGGTGGAGTCCCCAGTGACTGGAAAAAGGGAAACACTGTACCCAGGAACTACCAACAACCACCCTGTGCCTGGGAAGATCCTGAACAGATTTTCCTAGAAGCTACTAAGGCACATGAGGGACAGGGATGTGATTCAACACAACCAAGCGTAAGTCCTGCCTGACTTTGAGCAGCTTGGTCTAGTGGGAGATGTTGGAACAAGATGACTTTTAAAGGTCCCTTCCAACCCAGAGCTTTCTATGATTCCATTTTCTGAATTACATGATGCCATCACAGTTCCCATTTCATCAGTATGTAAAAGGTTTTGGATTTTTTAAATCACCATATTAACAACTGCAGTAGTAAAAAATACTGGGATAAGTTGAAGTATCCCAGGATATCTTGACAGGAGCATCTGTGCAAGAACAATATCATTAGTTTCTCACTTTAGAGACTGGGAAACAAAGGTACAGTAAGCACATGACTATTCTCTGCACAGAAGATATCAACTGCAAAGATGAAACAGAACCTAAACTCCTCAGTTTCAGTCCAATCCCTTAATATCAGTCTTTACTTGTACAGCAGAAAAGCTTGTAGGGAAAAGTCCTATTTTCATCAGGCCAAAGAAAAAAAAAAAGCAGATGACAGCTTGAAGTTTTTCTCATTCTTTCTAAGTAAAACTATGTGTCCCACAAAATTGGGTTTGCAAATACAACTTCCTCCTATCAATGCTGCCACTGTTACAGCACCCCAGCTATAGCACAGCTTGCCTCCATAGAGCAGGATCCCTTTGACTGCTAGACACTTATCACTGAGTGGATGGGCACTGCTGCAGGGAAGCCGTGGGGGCCCTTACCGATGGAAACCCCGCAGTGGGAGCCGCAGAGGTTGATGTTGCTGTCGGAGATGGCAGCCATGCGGATCTGGTCGAACGCCCGTGAGAAGAAGGTGGCAAAGGTGCTGGCAAAAGCAACGGTCCTGTCACGAGTGGCACAACCAACTGCAATGCTCACCTGAGAAAGGGACATTGGACAAGAACAGTGAATTCCTCATTTATCAGTGGTTTTCAGGACATCATTTGTGGGACTTCTTGCCCTAAAAATTTAGCAAGAAGCTCTCAGTGCAGATTAAAAATCTCTGTTCAGTCCTGCTTCTAATTGCTGGCATTTCCAGAAAGGAAAGGAGGCAATTCACCCTCCCAGTATCTATCCTCCTGCATCTCCTCTGCTCCTTGCTTCAACTGCCAGCTGTTATTGTTGACTCATACTGGCAGCTTCTTTTCTTGTATCTGCTTCAAGCAGCCATTCACAAATTTTTAAGACTTATCTCCCTCTTTCTTCTCCTGGATCAAAGGCTTACATTCTCAGTTCATTGCATATGGTCTTGCTATCTCCAGCAGACAAAAATCATCATTACTAATAGGGAATGGATTTACCTGTGTTATTTGGACTGGTATTTACTAAAAGGGCCCTCCTTTAGCAAAATGGGAATTAGAACAAGGTTCCTAAATTGGTTATTGCTACAATTACCTCATCCATTTATTTGCAATACAGTTAGATCCCCACTCAAAGGGGACTCACACTGATCTTTCAATAAACCCAAGGGAGCAGTTACCATGTTCTGCTCAGCAATGTAGCACTCGATGTAGCGACTGGGATGTTCCTTCTTGAAGAGCTCTGAGAAGGTGGAGTTCTTTGTGTCACCATCCAGAGCAATCACTCGATCGTTGGCGTGGCCCAGTTTCGCAAGCGCAACCCCGTAAGCTTTGCGGGTGGCCCACTGCAAAAGGAAAACACCAGGGCTGCTGTAGCTTGCTGCTTTCTAGAGGCCTTTTTCTCTTCCTATTTGATTGTTTTCAAATGACAGCAGTATCAAAAGTACATAAGAGAACGGTGACACAGAAGAGTAAACAAACCCACAACGAAGCATTAGAAAATACATCTATGCTGGAGTTGGCAACTCCCCACCAATCCAGCTAGGAAATGTTTAAAACCTTGCTTTCCAATCATGGAAATTCACTGAAACTCAAGGAGTTTCTTCAATTTTAACTACACATAAAGTAGTTTAGAAGATTGATAATGATCATGAAATGAAGAAGTGATTTGAATCTTCATATTTTAAAATATTTATATACCCTTTCGATACCCAGTGAGTTGATTATCTGTGTCACACCACAGAAACAGGTGTCTGCCTACCGAGAAGAGGCGGGTAGTTGAAATTGTGGCAAAGGACAACACGAAATTTTCTGACATCCAGTTAAACAGTCTCACACTTTGAAAAATCTGAATAACAGTGGAAAAGAAGGGAATACCTTTTCTCCCACTTTGTAAGTTGGTGGAGATGGCATCTTAATGTTTCTAATATTTACTATAGGTGCATCTTCTTCTGGAAGGGCTGGAGAAAGCTTCTTCTTGTTTTGGATTCTGTCATCTATTTCCTGAATGACTTGTTCAGCCATATTTTTCGGAAGGGGCTTCCCATGCCAGCTTTCCTTATCTTCAACACCTGTGTATTTAAAATCACATTACAAGTAAGAAAAGTATAAAAACAATTTAGGTTTTTATCTGCAGATTTTACACAGATAAAAGTGCAGTAACATATGACAGTCGAGTATTGTCTTCCAAGGGAGAAATTTCTTGAACAATTACAGTAGTCTTCAACTGCATTAAAACAGACATATTTAAACAAAAAAGAATAATCAAATTACATATATTCCAAACTTGTTACGAAATCCCAGCATCTTCTACTGAAATTACCTGTAAATTGACACCAAAGAGATCTAAGTGTGGCAGGAAGCAACCAGTAAATCAGTGTGAACATTTCCCATGAAATTTCAACAGTTAGGCCTATTTAAACAAACTCAGTTAAGTCTGAAACAACAGTTAACCAAGGTGTCCAATTCAAACAAGACCTGATGTTTTACAGCTTTATTTTAATAGCTTCTGATGACTCTTACGTGTGCACCTGGCACTAACAGCCAAATCACCTCTCTCTGGCTGATACGCTGCTTTTCCCTAAGTCACTGTAAATAATGAACTTTGCTTGCTTACTCAATGAAAAGGAATGAAGATATTCACTGCTGTTATTAATATTTATCAAGTCAGAAAGGTAAGCTCACAGAGTGCTGCTAAAAGCTGTGGCTAAAGGGAATCATGGCAACCTCAGAAATGAGTGTGCATTTACTCCATCCCACAGATACAATGCTCCATAGCTGGCACACGTCTCACTTGACAGGACCAAACCAATTTTCTCAGCAATAATGCTGCTGAGAGGTGCAGAGGGTGAAAGCCCTTCTGCATGCTATTGCTCAGATGTGCAGGTACCTTTACTGCAACACTAGGTACATGTCATATCCACATGTGTACACAAAGAAATAATTGTTTTATTACCTGATATGCCTTTGCCTTTAAAAGTCTTTGCAATGATGGCTGTTGGCTGATGTTTGGCCTGGCCAAAGGCTTTGCAAAGCTCCTCCACACTGTGTCCATCCACGATGATGGCATGCCAGCTAAGAACACAAACAGATCAACTGTTTCTAAAGGGTTTTAGCATGTGACACTCTCTGGTAGTCAGCAATAACAATAACAAATACTAACTTCATTCCAGTGCAGTGTCTTTTTAAGAGACCCAAAGTATGCCAGAAACACGAACTATCATTTATTTGAGACCATAAAAAAATAGCACAGCTGCTATTTTTTAATGCAAAATGAGTCACAGGGGGATCAACAGCTACGAGCAAAATTCACAGCCCACAGATAACTAAGCTATCCTACATTTCTTCAGACATAATGGCCCTTTTTACTCACAAGAGCAAATCAAACATCTAGAAATAAGATGAAAGCTGACAATAGACGTTGATTAAAAAAACCCAAAACACTCTGGCATAATTTGGTTTCTATTGCATCTGACAATTTTTTAGCATGGATTTTGCATCTGCATAGAAATATGAAACTAAATAAAAGCCAATACACAAAGAATTCTCTTACTTTCCGTGTGGTTTTTTTCTGATCTACTTGCTATGACAGGACACGTGGTCACAGTTATAAAATCTGAATTGAATGTGTTAAAAGCAGTTTAAAGACCACTAACAGAGTTATCTGAGCAACCAGTCCTTATTTTTTCCTCAAAACCAACAAATTCTGCCACTTTTAATATTCCTGCTGCAGCCATGAAGTCAATCAGTATCAGGCATTGTGAAAGACCATCCTCCTTGGTGATGGAATCCTTTAGAGCTGAAAGCTCATTTGAACAACTCTGAGAAGCAAATAAAACATAGATTTTCAAATGAGAGATTATCCTGAACTTCTCCCACTCACATACCCAAAGGCCTCGCAGCGTTTCTGGTAGATTTCAACGTGATGCTGCAGAGGAGCAGGGTCACTTTGTCCAAGACGATTAATATCAAATATAGCAACAAGATTATCAAGCTTGTAAAAGCCAGCAAAGGCCATTGCCTCCCAAACAGAGCCTTCAGATAACTCTCCATCTCCAAGCAGACAGTACACTCGATAGCTAGAAGAAATTAAAAAAGAAAATAAATTAGGTTTGATGTGTAAGCACTATTAAAATCACAACTCCTCCAATAATTCATAGTAAGAATTCACTTCAATATTCTATCCCAAACTCAATTCCCATTGTTCAATGCATTAATCTCGGCTAAAGTTACGTAACCTTAGACAAATCAAATGAAAATAGTTCTGAGCTGTTACACATTAGAAAAATAAGATGAGAAATACTGCACTCCTTTCCAAACCTCTGTCTCAAAAAAAATCAAGTCTTAAGCCTCCCACTGCAAGGCTTGACTGAACAGGCCCATTGAATGCTGTCACTGTGACTCAGCAAGATCCTGAACAATGCAGGGACAGTTACCTCTGCTTGCTCCTTCCTCCCATACACCCTCTGGGAGGACAACCAACAGGAATTAACTTCAGGAAACTCTAAATTGTGGATGAGCTCAGCTATGGATTAAAGCATGCTGCATAACAAATTCAGAGTTCAGGAAAAAGATAACCAACGTGATATGACTTGGTAGACTATTTCTCCAACCACTCCAGCCTTTTATTTAGTTAAAACTCAGTTAGCAGGAGTACTGCCTCATCTCTACCAAATTCATCCACAGCATTTGTCTTTTGTTATCACTCTTTTTTTTTCTGTTTATTACCCATTAAAATTTAAAAAAAGAATAGTAAATTAGCCTTCAAATATATAATTTTAAAACACAATAATCAAGATGGTTGTCAGTGATTTTTTTTTAGTCAACATGAAGCTATAACAGACTTTTGATCTGATTCCCACCTGCCTTCAGCTAAATGTGAACTCCTTGCACTTAAGCTGTTCCTCAGTGCTGCACGCAAGACCACCTTTTCCTTTTGTCATGTAAGCACTGGTTAGATTTTTTCCACACGTAGCATCTGCTAAACTCAATTAAAATCAGCAAGTCATCTTTCCCAGAAATGATTTCAAGCTAGTGAAGTGTAGGACACATTAACTGGGCAGCCTATGCTCAAATGTACTAGAACTGTCAAATAAAATATATCAACCACATCAGGCTATTTTCCTCCTCATACAGATTTGCCTTTAGACATCTTCTTTTCTTGTGCACAAAACAAATGGCAGGAACAGTCATTTTTGTCTCTGTGGAGTTGAGTGCCTTTCTGATAACATTTTGGAGCCCTACTCTATGATTCAATTGTGCTATTATTGACCATAACAGTTCCTTATCCAATGTTCTCCATTATTTGTCATCTGACTTTGAACAGACATCTCCAGCTAGCACTTTCCTTCTAAAGGGACACATCCAGTCTCAAAATGGGTATCAGTTACTGTCTGGAGGTTAGAGGCTCCTCCAGCAACTCCCTGTCTTCTCTGTTCAGGAACATCAGCTTGCAATGCTGTCAGGTTACAAAAGAAACACACATATGTACTAATTGTTGCGAATCTTTAAACCCTTGGTAGTTTCACTGGCAACAGCTTTGTAAATATGTATCTTTTAAAACCTGAATTTGAAATTGGATTTGGGAATGGAGAATAGAATAAAGGAGAATCTATCTATATATATAATTTATTTTAACAAAATTTTCCCATTGAATGCCTATAATCATGAAATATGAAGATGGAATTACCTGGCTCTGTCAAAGAATTTGCCAGTGTATGCCATTCCACAAGCAGCACCAAGACCCTGCCCAAGGGATCCAGTAGCCACATCAGTGAATGCTTGTCTCTGAGAATAAAAAGACAACAATTACTTTGCAGTTAAGAAACAGAGAAAGTAATTTCCAGTGCTAGAAGATGGTTCAACATACATCAAAATGCAGCTTCTCAGCCATAACATGTGCAAGTCCCTCTAAATCTTGCCTTGAACCTCTGACTTCCCTGCAATGCAGGTTCCTTCACAATGACTGTCACAAGCTCTCTGAGAGGGAATGGAATTTCTCAGCTGTTCTTTGGATGGTAACAGTTAAGAATTGATGATTTTGTGTAAAAAAGAATGAATTGAAACAACTGGCTGGGAATGGCAAGACCAATGAGGTGGCCAAACTCTTGAAATACCTCAAAGCTGCTTGAAGGAGAAGTGAAGCCTGGATGGAACTTCACATAAACATTTATAAAATGGAAAATACTGCCATGCAGGACTGTAAGGGAACTTTACTACAACAATAAAGGTCATTTTTACATGCTCATTCAAACACAGTTCAAAATCAAATTCAGTTGTAAAGCTGTAAATGCCATCATCCTTCTTAGAAGTCTTTATCTTTCCTGTACTGTTCAGCTGGCAACCAAAATTGCTGTGAGATACATGCACTTGTTGTCTCACAGAAAACATAATTTTGTATCAAAGATTATGAGCACTCACTGGCACGGGGTGTCCTTCTAGGACAGAATCAATTTTCCTCAAGTTCAGTAATTCTGCTTCTTGTAGAAAGCCAGCCTCTGCCCAAACAGAATATAAAATGGGTGCTGCGTGACCCTAGAGAGAAACAGAAATTTTAAACAAAGCACAATTTCACAATTCTCGAGTATCAAGACCAAACTCTACAAAGCTGACAAACCCTGAACTCAGGTTCTTGTGCCCATTAGGAAGGCATGGAGTTATTAAACAGTTTTCCAATGCACACATCCACACTGATGATTGCTTCCAAGTTCCCATGCCCCTGCTTAGAGCACCCCAGCAGGATGAGCAGTGTTATCCCACTAGAACTTCCTTCAATATGAATGTACTCAAGGTTAAATGCAATGAGTGACAACAGGCAAAATTTTAAGCTTTGTACACTCAGACCTTTGCGGAGCAGTCATCTTCCACTCCTGGAGTCATCGGGAGACAAAAGAGCATGCAGAGGTTTGAAGCCATTTGGCAACTCTGGACAGAAACCCTCATTAATTAGAGAGCTAAAGCAAACATGTGGAAGTGACTCTCTAAGTGCTTCACCACCTCAGCATCAACTGCTTGCTTCTCACTCAATTCCTTCTTTCAGAGTGGCCACCAGAAATGCAACAGTTACATCCAGCACAAGGACATGCACTGTGAGCTGCACAGCACTGCTGCAAGCCACCACTTGAAGAATTCTGGCTCAAAGATTGACTGTGCCTCACCGGGGCACTGCATCTGCCACTTTACATCCTTATGTTTTCTGAAGGCCCCTCGCCTGCCTTTATGTCACATGAACAATGTATCCCCGTGATTCGCAAAGGCACAATGTAAAAGGGGACAGAAACACTAACAGCCAGCACAAATTGGGGTTTAAGTGTTTTCTGACCCACAGCGGCTTCAGATGTAGCACTGACTTCAATACCATACTGGCACAGGTAGGATTGCACACTACAAACTACTCACTAACCTGCCCTGTTTCATGTAATGCTCCCTGAGAAGCTGGCAGGAATTAGTGCCCACTGTGACGTGGCTGCAGGCAGAACAAGAGAGCACAAAAGCCAACTGCAACTGCCTTGTTAGAAAAATAAAACAGACCTTATTGCATCCTGATAGATTTTATAGACAATATAATATTTATCATTTAACATTAGAACAACTTAACATAGTGAATTTAAGACTTATCAGGACACATTACAAAGACCCTTTTAAACTATTTTTAAGTTATGCTACAACTTAATTCAGTCAGCTTCTTTCTTTCTTTCTGAAGCAGACAAATTCCAGGCTCTCAAATATTTCCAACAGACTTCTGTGCAGATGTAAGTGTACGTAAGCACAAGCCAAAGAAGACAATTTAATCTACAGACAGACAGCTCTTTGCTAGCAGACTGCAACAGGACAGCAAAATAGTAATTATTTATTTACCTTCGAAAGAACAAACCGGTCGTTGCTGGCATTTCTGGGGTCTTGCACTTTGTACCTCATGGTATGGAAAAACAGCACAGACATAATCTCTGCTGCACTGCAACATGATGTAGGGTGGCTACAAGTCAAGAAGACCCAAGATTACCACTTGTGCTATTGTTTGCTCAGGACTGTATCTTTAAAATATCACTTCATCAGACCCCAACTCCTCAGCACTAAAATACACAAATCTGAGGGTTTGATAACCCACCCCTGTACCATTCCCCCAGTGCCAATCAGTTGTACTTTGAGAGAAAGGGAGCCTCTGATCTAGTTGAAGTGGATGTTCAATCTAGACCCTGCTGACAGCTCAAGGACTTGTCTTTTAGAGCTCTCCCGTCTTCTCCATGCCAAGGATCACCACCTGAAGGGGTGGCTGAAGCACAGGAACCTGCATCAGCCTGGGCCTGAAGTCAGACTCCACTGATTTATCTGGCAGCAGGAATTCACAGAATGCAGAGGAAACAAGGACAGCTTTCCACAGAACTGGAGCCACTTGCTGAGTGGAGGAATTAAAAGCATGGCATCAGGACTTGTTCAGGCTCTGATGCACATGCAGGGATTGGTAATGCAAGATTAACTTTTGCAGAAAGTTCTGGAACATTTACAATTATATAACTTAGGAACCATTTCATTATACCACATTAGAGCTGACAGAATAATAATTCTGATTCCTAAAGACATTAAATAATGCAATTCTTCTTTTCATCTTCTACTGAAACTGGATATGGAAATTTACTGTCTCCAGTAAACACCCGGATACATGTTGTAAAATACTAAATTGCTTAATCTCTGGCTAAGAGGGGAACCAACATTTTCTACATTTACATCTTTATGAGTTTGCAGTATTGTACGACTTGGTTTTTCAAACACTTTTAAGTATATGGGATAGTCTCTCCCATTGAACTGTCTGGGATAACATTCAGAACATTCTTCAACAGCAGCATGAATTCATACTTCAATTATAACTTGCCTTAGGAATACACAGGCCTATTTCAGAGGCCACTGTGCCATGAAGTGCCAACAAGTGAACATAAACTTATGTGAAGAGGGTATTTGCAAATGGCAAATGTGGAGTTCTTCCATGACAAAGTATATATTTCATTTGAAGTGCAATAGAAGGGCACAGAATTACTTTTATTTATCTACATTACTTAATTTATGTAATGATCACCATAGCTCTTATGCATCTGGAAGGGGTGGCACTACCTGACCACTTGGGAGCACCAGCCTTGGCTTTTCACTTGCCATAAAGCTTAAAAGGGGTAAAGAGGCTCTTTACAATCCTTCATTGAATGTGGAAAATAGCATTTTTCAAAATTTACAGGTGTAAACAGCATCATTCTTGACATAGCCATTGCTACTGAAGTACAGGAAAGTGGATGATGAATAGTAAGAAGGTTGAAAATGCAGTTTCATCTCACTTTCTCTTCTACCAACATTTATCTTTAGCAGGATATTCTTAAAATATTTGATCCTACTTGCAAAACAGGACAAAGTGACTATGAAAGTGTCACTTTTGTTTCCCACATGTACATTTACCATGCATGTTAGGATTAGACAACACTTTCACTAGAACTTTAATCAGAATATTTTCTTTTGATAGTAATAAACCTTCCCGCCCAACATCCCAAATATAACTGTAATAAGAGAAGAGAAACATGCAAAACACTAGCAAAATACAAATTATGGTTAGTGTCCATCCCTTAGTAAGTACTCACACACAGGGAACCAAAAGAATTAGGTTTAAACCATGGTTCAAACATATTAGTAAATATTTATGTATTTGAGTTAATCAATAAGCCTTACATGCTTGTTTAAAGCTTTCATTCCTTTAATTTTATTAACTTTATACTTAACCATACTTCTATGAACTCCTGGTCTTGATTAAAAAAGTTTTAAACCACCTAAAATGGTAGCGTGTGGAAATAAAAAAAAAGTAGAAAAATTTAATAAATTACCTGAAAATTGAAAAAAATATTGTTAAAACTACAGGTTAATTAAATTAATTTCTACTATCAGAAATAACAAAAAAGCCTTAACTTTGAAATACAGTCCCTTCAGTAGGAAACCAAACCAAAGTACACTAGAACACCAAAATCCTGGATCCACACAAAGCAAGGGTAAAAGGATTGCTCCAAGTTGGTTTTGTGGGTTTTTTTATTACTGTGCATCAATTGATATTTGTTCCATCTAAACGTGTCCACACATTTCAACTAGAAAGGATAGTGGTGGAAAGCTAAAATAGAACACTGAGTCAAAACCAAAAAAATGGAAGAAAAAATAATCTGCAACAAATGATCACACCACATATTATGAAACTTAACTGCCTCTTAAGAAACTCTTGCAACTTCCACTTTTAAGAATGTATCCATCCTGCCCTAGGAAGCCAAGGCACTGTTACAAAACTGCAGAAATTTATTATCAGCTGCAGGAGAGACTCAACCCATTTCAATGGAAATGTGTGCACTACTTATCTAAAAGAAAAAGCTCTTCCACACCCCAAAGCAAGTATGTTCAATCTTTACAACTAACCTAATCACATTTTTTGCCCACGTAAGTCGTTTTGAACACAAAATTTTTTTTCCAGTTCACTGAATTTTTCCACTCCGGCTGGTGAAGTACTCAAAGTGATGTGTTTGAGCAACTTCAGGATCAGACTGACTTAGCTCTTGTCCAGGCAAAGGCTGTACTTTCTTTAACAGAAGGTAAAACAAGTAAAGACTGCAAGAAGTGGTGTGTCATATCTACCACACCACCACTTGTGTTGCAATACATGCCACAGTTCACAGAAATTACTTCCTTGAAAGTAGTAGGCAGGTCCTGTTTCCTCTGAAGTGCTTTTATTGCAAGTATTTCCTTCTGTTTTTACAAACTACACCTTTAACCAGCCTGTATTTCCTTAATAAAGTCAAAGCCATCATGACAATTCACATTTTTCATTAACTGTAAGCTTCTATTTAAACTTAACTTCCCATCCTCAACGCACGCCAGCAATTTAAGGAAAGCACACTGTCCCAGTTTTTGTAAAACATATTCATAAGGCACAGCTGCTTTGGAAATGTACATGCTTTGCCTAACTCCACACCAGACTGAATGTCTTGTGGGCACGTTACTACACCATCATCTTGGCAACCAAATCTTATTAAGAAAATACATCACTTGTCAACAGAATCTTCCCTCAAGAGCCCATCTTTCATAATCTGCTTGTTATCAGGTTGTGTAATAATTTCAGACTACACAACTCCAGTGGCAGAATAAACCAGAGGGATTAATGAAATGCCTTTGTGCAAGAAGGACTCAGTATTGTAGCACACATGAACTAGGGAATAAAAAGCTTGAATAAAACTACTTTTACTGTCTCTTCATCAGTATGGCAAGAATGGTTTTACCGATGAATTTAATTGACCGCAAAACAGTAACAGAGGCTGTAGTATGATCCTTATTCTTCAGCAGAACATCAGACAAAACAGACATAATTTTATCTGTTGATAAGACAACTGATACCACACATCCCTGTGGCCTGCTTAAAATACATACTGGAAGCTGAACACAGAAGCCCAAGCTCTACAAAGCACAGTTTTTCAATTTGCACTTTCACACAGACTTGTGTAATACTGTACAGTGTAGCCCTGGAACAAAACAAGAACTAAAAGAGCAATTGTTGGGTATCCCATACTTCTCTCTCCAGACTGGACCCAACTAGACACAGATTTGTAAAAAAGCACTGCTCTGACTTGCTGAGAGGTTTCCCGCGTCCAAGCCCCGATTCCACAGGAAGAACCACAGCAGCACTTTCATCTGCTGTCTGCAAATGGAACGAGTAAAGTTCAGCTTCAGAGAGCCATGTGAGGCAGCTCATGCCAGGCACAGGGTGGGGACTGCAAGGCAATTCAAAGAAGCTTTTATAATATTTTACACATCACCTTCCTTCACACGAACCTCAGCATCCGAGGGATTCCTTCAGATTTTTTTAAACACTGCAGCTGGCTTCAAAGAGGTCCATAGGAGGAAATTGCAACAAGATGGGATATATACATATTTTTTAAAAGCCCAGAACTTTATATGGAAGCATTCATATATTTTTCAAGCAGAAAAAATGGCTTTAATTTTACATGACTAAAAGCGGATTGTTTGCAGATATTTTTTTTTTCCATAGGTAAAGCACCATCAAAGAAAGGATAACCCTGGAATCTGCACACATCAGAGCCCACACTAAATCCTGTCCAGAGGCCTGAATAAACTGCCCATTGGAGACCGCGGGCATTGCACAGATAATCCCACTTGGGCTCACTTGAAATTCTGTGCAGAATTAGTTCCAACTGACGGGCACGCAATGAAAAAGAAGCCGCTTGCGCCTCGGGCACAAATTCTTTGGTTTCCAGTCCTGCACCAACTTAGCATTCCCGGCCTCTCTCCCAGTCACAACACCCGCCGGCACCGGAGACCGACGTGGCCCGGCCCGGGCGGGCTCTGCCCGCGGAGCCCCCGGCCGCCATTTCCACATGTGCCAGCTCCGCGTCCACCAGCCCCGGGGGTGCGGGGCTGCGGCCGATCCGCCCTGCCCGCTCCCCATCCCCGCGCACGCCGCCCCAGCGCTCCCGCGGGCGCCACGCCGGGCCCGCAGCATCCCCGCACCGCGGGCGGGAACCGGACCGCGGGGCCCGGAGCTCTGCCCCTGGGGCACCGGAGCGTCTCCGGGCAGCGGGAGCCCGGCCCGGCCCCTCCCAGCACCATTCCGAGGCCGGGTGCAGCCCCGGCATGCGGGAGCGCGGCTCCGGTGTGCGGCCGGGACTGGGTCGCTGCCCTCCCGCCTCCCTCACTCACCCGGAGCCGGCCGCGGTCGTGGCCTTGATGGAGCTGATGCGGAGCCGGTTGGCCGTGTCCTTCAGCGCCTGCAGCGTCTGCTGGTCGGGCTTGTGGTAATCCTCCATGTGGGCGATGCAGGAGGGCCGCGGCGGCTGCGGGGCTCGGGCGGCGGCTGAACCTGGTATGAGGATGGGCTTTGCGACGGCTGCGGGCGGCACGGCTCACCAGGGCCAAGCGCTGGGGCGGAGAGAGGAACGCGGGGGAGGGGAGAGGAGCTAGGGGGCGGAGAGAGGAGCGGCCAGTGCCTCGATCCCGCCTCCATCCTGCCTCCCGCCCGCGGCCGCCCCGGCTCCTCCCGCGGGCGCTATTTCCGCGCTGAGGGCGGGGGAGCCCCTCAGGAATCAGCGACGGCCGGGCCGGGACGGAGCTCTGGAGATCGCCCAGGCCAACCCCGCTGCCAAGGCACGGCCACCTGGAGCAGGTGGCACAGGAACGGGTCCGGGTGCCTTTGGAATGTCTGCAGAGAGGGAGACTCCACGCCTTCCCTGGGCAGCTGTTCCAGTGCTCTGCCGTTCACAACCTAAAGAAGTTTTTGGTCATGCTGAGGTGGAATTTCGTGTGTTTTAGTTTTGGCCGTTGCTCCTGTCCTGTTGCTGGGCACCACTGAAAGGAGTCTGGCACCATCCTCTTGGCACCTGTCTTTGAGATGTTTATGTGCGTTCATGAGATCCCCTCAGTCTTCTCCAGAATAAACAGGCCCAGCTCCCACAGTCTCTCCTCATAAGAGATGTGTCGGATCCCTCATCTTTGTGGCCTGCACTGCACCTCTCCCGTGGCTGCTTGTCTTTCTGTTACTTAGGAGGCCAGAACTGGATAGAGAACTCCAGATGTGCCTCACTAGGGCCGAGTAGAGGTGCAGGATCACCTCCCTCGACATGTTTGATTCAATCCCTGCTCCATAAAGCTGCTGCTGAGGGTCTCCACACCAGCCTGTCCCTGTCTCTAAAAGAATGTCACAGTATCCCACAGCTTAACAGGAACCTGGTTCTTCCACACAAGAGAAACAGTAGCAGACTTGCCCCTTGTGGCTTCCTGTCAGGAAATAATTAATATTTCCACAATATATGTTAAAAGTGTGATGAATACAGAGACTTTTGCATAAATTATTGACTTGACCAGCCATCAATCAGCCAATACATTTTCTCTAGCAATTCTGAACACTATGACATTAACACTACAGACTTAGGCAAGTAAAATACTTCATGTTTGTTCTAGAAAGCTCAAGCAGCACTAGAAGTCACAATCTGGAAACAAATAAGAAAAGGTTAATCAGACAACAATGACAAAAAAAGCAGTAGTGCTAGGCTGAAGGTTGGAATGGACAATCTTAAAGGTATCTTCCAACCTTGATGATTGATTGATTCTAAAATACCTCAGATCTTGCTCATGAAACCTGGTATTCCTGCACTGCACTCCTATATTTCAGTGTTCTGTCCACTGGTAGTTTGTCTTAGAAACTGTGTTGTATTGATTTAAAAATATCCTAGTTGCATGTAGTGAACTAATGCTATCATCATCTACTTCCAGAAGACACTGAACCACCCCTATTAAAAACACTACACCTTCATCTTCAAGGCTCTGCAGATTCTGGGTTTCAGAAACAAAGGAAATCACCTCCATGCACAGAGCATTCAGCCATGCTCACTTGGCAAACTGCCAGTAGGAAGCACCATGTGCAACTCTGAACAAAGCAGGAGAAAACTTTTTTCCCATAAACTAACCAATTTATTAGAAGAAATAAAAGCAGACGCCAGTCCCTTTGCTTAACTGCTTTCTTAAATTGTTTCATCAGTTGTCTTCTTGAAAATCATTTTAATAAAAATCTTCAGAAGACAAACTAGACTGGAAATAGGCCAGGAAGGGTAAAACAGAGCCAAACAACCAGACTTGACAGTAGCAAAGTGCAGAGGTTGTTCTGGAGAGCACTATACAAAGGTTAACTGCTGCAACTGCCATTTGCTCTGCTCCAATCTATATTCAACCTTCAAATAATTGGGCAGGGTAGGCCAACTACCCTTTTTTTTTTTTCCCTGCAGAACCAGTTACCCAAATATTTTAATTTCAGTAATACACTTTGAAGTTATATGAACAATAAAATCGAGATATGGAAGAGTCTGATGAGAACCACACAAGCCTTGGTTTAAATTTAGGAACTCTGAAGATATGGGCTGTAATGCCAGGAGCTTTCAGTGCCAGAGCAGAGGGCCAAGAAATGCCGGTACTAATGCACCTTCAGGGCCATTGTGCAGCTTTCCTCACAGGCACCTTGTCCACATTGTAACCCATTACGTCTAAACAGCAGCTTGGAAATCAAGTAACACGTGATAGCTGGAAAGTAGCTACTTGTGCAGGAAATCATACCAAAGAGATCCCAGCTGAGGAAACAGACACAGAGCTGCCAGACATGCTGGGGACAATCAACAGCCATTCTTAACAGCAGTTTCCCCACAATATTCCCGTTAAAACTCACTTTTTACAATATAGGTACAATAATATAGGGATTTCTTTTGTCCCCCTGGAGCTCTGATGCCCAAAGGAATATTGTCAGTAGGGGAGTATGAAAGATCTCAAGAGTTACAAGTAGCATCTATGAGAAATACTGATTTTGTCTCTTCCTCTGCAGATTTTAAACTATAAAATCTGCCCTAACTGTTGGTGAGGTAACAGCAAATTCAAACCTAAGTTTCCTGTACAAGATCCTCACCTGAACCTTACAAAAGCTATACACCAGCAAATATCTTGCTTGGAATCTGGTTGTGCCATTGCCTCAAATAGGCCTAAAATCATACTAATCTTGTAAACTGAGGGCTACCAACTTCTCTGAGCATGTTGCACAATTTTCCTCTTCTCTTCTGTCCATCCTTGCACCCTTTCTACAACCTGTCAGCCTTCTCAAGGCAACAGCACACTTGATTCTGTCTGCAGCCATATGGCCAGAAGGTAAGAATAAAGCAGTTTCAGCCAGCATTCTGGATCAAGTTTCCTGGCTGTTCCTTGCTTTGGCTTTCCCTGCTGAGCAGTCCCAGAGCTCATGAACTGGATTCCTTTCAAATAAAGATGAAACAGAAGATTCAGTCTGAGAAAGCAGCTAATACATCCCAGCTGCTAATGAGTATTCAGTCCAACAGGACAGGCAAGAGCTAGTCTGCAGCAGAATTCAGACTCCCTTATAGTGCAGATGGGGAGTCCTCAGCACCTTCTCATGTACTCTGTAGACCTGCTCTACTGGAATCTCCTACCTGCTGGTGTCATTGAAGTCACAGAACCATTTTAGCAGGGCAGCAGCATTTATTAGCTTGAGCTCTGTACCATGCTCACTGATTTGAGAGCAGTTGTTAAAATACTGGCTGTGCTGAGGAAGGGAATGACGATTTTTCTATCACCCCTGCTGTTTAAACACTGTTCTTTAGACAGATGTTGACATTTGGCTCAACCATCGTCTCACTGACAGGGAGTTATCCATGTCAGTTGAGTGAGGCTAGGCAGGATAATTTGGTTTTCCCTAATTTGTGGTTTAGAAGAGGTGCATAAAGTAAATTCTTCAAATGAGGTCAAGCATAAGTGAAATCATGTTTATGATGCCAAACTCCACAGTATTTTGTATTGACCAAAGACACATTAAGAAAACATGGCTGTGCACCCAATTTCAGCTGCAGAGAACAAATTTCAAAAAACTTCCAAAATACATTTGCATCAGGAAACGGAAAGCTTATTTTAGAGATATGGCTACTTCATCTTTCTGGATGGCTGGTAGTATTTACAAGCATAGGAGAAAAATATCAAAGAGGAAGCAGGTATCATGAAAACAATGAAGTAATTTCTACACTAAGTTTTTGCTTCTAACAGATTGATTTACTCCTGGTTTTCTGTCTATACAATGTAATTAAGAGGTCAGCATTGCCAGGCTGTTACTGTTCTCTGCATACATCATTGGTAGTGGCAAAGTGAGATGACAGTCAACTAAAATAGAGTTCAGTCACTTTCCCCTCCTTTGTCAATGCCCTTTCTTTTCTCTCACAATTTTTTAAAATGTAAACTGGCCAGATCACAGCCTTGTTTTTGCCTTTGTTGGCCCACGCTGATTCCATTCTTTGGCTGAAGAGTAAGACCTGTGGTAAAGTCTCTGTGATCACACTGAGGATGTGCTCTTGAATTGCCTTGTAAGGATGGCTCCCTCACAAGGTGTCTCAAGTGTACTGGCAACAGCCATCTCAGCAAGTGCCTTCTGAGGCTGGGCATATGGTGCTTTCTTATCTCCCTCCTGGAAGAAAATAAGGGGGATGATCTGGATCAGTCCAGTATTACTATAGTTCACAACTTCTTGTGTTTCCTCCATTGTTATCTGAATGGAAAAAGACTTTAAGACAGACTTAGCTTAGACAATGTCATTGGGAGATCACTGCCCACAACTCCCCCTCTGTTCCCTGAATCCTTGTGCTGCATCACAGAGTGCTTATTGTGGTATTGTGTTGTTAAAACAGCAGCTCAAGCATTCACAGGATGAAATTCCACCTTGTGTCAGTGCCTTCACTTTGATCTACTGAAGAGGCGTGTTATTTCTGCAGCTCTGACCAAGTGTGATGGACTGTAAAGCAATAGCTGCAGTCATGGTATACATTGCATACAACAGTCAACATTTCTTCCACATTCCTGGGACTTGCCTCTGAAACCACGTAAAATGTGATTAAAACAAGGATGCAAATGTATGGACAAACAGTCTTGCTTCAGAACATACAATCACATCTCGTTAGCTTCAGTATTAACTACTAGACTAGGCAGCTTATTAAATACATACACAGAATAACTGGATTTTTCCATCCCTTCCTCCACGTTTCAGCATCAGGGCATTATGTGCAGCAGAAGCATGAAAGCTCAGCTATGACTGACATTTGCTGAGATACTGCAAAAATGCATTGCTGACATAAGTACATGCAACCCTGTTTACCAGAGCAGGAGCTGCATGCACTCAGCACTGCTGGAATTCAGGCCAGTTAGCTACCAGGGGGCTATGTGCCCAATCTTGCCTTAAAAGCTGTTCTCCAGTGCCAAATCCAAGTCTAGTGAGAGCTCATCAATACAAAATCCAAACAGTAGTGAGTAAAGAAAATGTGTGGAGGCATGGAAGGAGACCAACAGGCTGTGCAATTGCAGTTTGAGCACTGTATAGATTCCAAACTGAACTAGAATTGCCAGTCACTGCTGGATTGTAACCTTGCTAGTCCTGAACATCTCCATGTAGTGCACAGGGTTTCATTTCATTTGCAGAGTACCTTAAAAAAAGGAAGTGGAATTCCACTCACTGTGGAATTGTGGTGGAATTCCAATCATTGTAGCCCGATGGATGGGAATGCAGTACATTGTCAGACCAAATCTGGTGCTGCAAATTTTCCAGAGACTCATCTCTTACTGTCACATCTTAACTCAAAATAAATTCTACTCCTTCATCAGTGATAGCAAGTGGTTTTAGGTAAGCACAAGTGCGCACTCAAGTAAACACCCTGTGAAAACAATATTCAGCAGGCTGTGAAATAATTATCAGCTCTGCAGTTCCCATTGGAGCATGAAAAACACTCTCAACATCCTTTAGTTGCCATAGAACAGCAGTTTGTGCTACACAGACTACAAACAGCTATAGCCAGCAACCTGGAAAATGCAAGGTTCTTGTGCAGAACCTGATGCAGAAACATCCAGAAGGGAAATCCATCCCCCTCTAAAGTCTGTAAAAGCAAGATACAAGAAAAAGATACATACAAACAGAATAGATTCATAGTTCAACTCAACTAAAACCTTCTCCTCAGTTAACAAAATTGTCTGCAAAAGGAAAAATGTGTATGGAAAGCTTCATAACAGAACAGACCATTTTTAAGTTACAAGGCAGGCAAATGTTGGATAAAAATAATTTTAAACCATAATAGTTTTTATATTGCCTCTAAATAAAAATGTCATTTACTAAAAAAAACCAAACCCAACCCAAAAGTTGCAAAGCTTCCAAAATATTATGACAATTTTATGATACATGGAAAATGTTCAGATTAAACCAAATAACTTGAGACAAGTCTTACACAATGAGACTTTTTTGTGTCTATCTAACATGTAGCCTGCCAGAGAAAAAACAAAGCATTGTATGTCTCACACAGTTAAGAAGAACTCATAGTGACTAGGTTTGGGCTGTTTGATGATATTTAGGGAAGTATTTCCGCTAGCAGTGCAAGAAAATTACAGTATTCAAATCAAAGTTTGTAATGCTAATATTGCAGTATTTTGGGGTATTTGGATTGGTTTAGTATAACCACTTAATGATATTATATACAAAACTACTTAAATTTATAATCTGACTTTTCACTTGTTGCAATTTCTTCAAATTGTAAGATAAATATGAAATATGTCTGCAATAGGGGTTTGAGGCATTTGCCTGTATCTATGCTTGAAAGGCCTCCTGAATACACAGATGTTCCTCAGTTACTTCACCATGTTTGCTTTCTCTGCTTGATTCTTGACTCAAGCTCCATAACACTCGACAAGCTCAGATGTTATTAGTCTCTTCAGTCTTTGCTTAAATGAATACCTGTATTCAATTAACTGAATTTGGCAAAGTCAAAAGAATAAAGTTATTGATGATAACTTGTGCAAAGCGAAATCTCCCAAACAGCGTAGGGTGTGCACATTTGATTGGGGGATTTATTTTTTGACCTGACCTACTAATTTAGGAGAATTATACTTCTGTGATAGACCTGTAACTTAAAATATAGCCACGAACTGAAAAGATCATCCTTGTCAGTTATGCTTTCATAGGGTGTGCACGTTTAGAAAGACGGTGTAAGAGAGCTGTAACGACCAAATAAAGCAGGATTTATTTGTGCTGTAATGCATAGGAGAGAAAGTGGAAAAAAATCTTCTTCAGTCTGACCTCTGCAACCCAGTAGGTTTTGAGTATTCTTGTCCTTTGAAAGAAGAGCTGCAATAGAAACTCTTCGAGAAGGAAATCATTCAAGAATGGATGAAATGGATTGATGCCAGAGCATTGTCTCATTATGCAGACCATTATGCACCACCAGCACATCCTTCCACATGCAAAAACACAGTGACTTCAGTTAGACATGGAACAGATTGTTCAGCTCATCTTCAGTAATAACATTTATTAGCTGCTAATGAATTTAAGGAAAAAGAAAAACGAAAACCCCTCCGATGTCTGTGCAGCATATCACCAGTAATTGTAAGAAATTATATGCACTGCATGAGAACAGGTATAGGAGCAGTAATAAGATCAGGCTTTTTTATTTAAAATTATGTTACAGAAAAAGCTACATCACAGGCTCAGGCACTACAGACTATGAATCTACATTACTTTCACATATGTCTGTTATGTTAGCAGTTTCCCTTGGACAGCTATGTCCATATCTGAAGAATATTAATTTATTTTCAAACCCTTATTAAGAAGTACTGCACGTGTTTCTAACCAAACCTTTGGGTTTTCTGTAAAAGCTTCTGTTGTGAGAGGATTTTCCTATTAAACCATTGAAAAGTAGAGATCTCTCTTTATAAAGGGCACCCTGTGCCTTCCATCCTGAAGATCACATCAGGAGCAGGGCTTGCTGTAAACCACAACAGACTCTACACATCCAGATCCTGTAGGCTTTAACCACACGCTTGCGCCTCAGTTCTTGTGGGGAGTTTAAGATGACAGAAGCTTCCTTTCAGCAGCTTTGTTACATGGGAGAACTGTCCCCCCAGAGGATAGAAGCGAATTTGTTTGATGCTTAAAATGTAAACCAGAGAAGGCACTTAGCATCACCCCTAAATCTCAAACCTACATGAGAACCCAGGATAACCTGCTAAGCCTCTCCCATTCCTCTTCTGAACCACAAGAAGTACGAGCAGGATGGCAAGTCATATGCTTTCTAAATTAAGACCAACATAGAGTTTTGTATACAGGAGCCAGGCTGGGTGATCTTTGCCCTGTAGATACTCTTAAAAGCTTCTTAACTTATTTATAAGGAGAAAAGAAGTAAAACTTGTGCATTTACATCACATCCCTGTGTGTTTCCAAGAAAGGCCTAAGGGCAGGTGCTTTCAGCCAGCATATAAAGCTTATTTTTTGTGGTTTTATTTCCCAAGGTTGATTTTGTAATAATCAACTCGCTTGAATTTTAAAGAATGGATTACAGTAGAAATATTTTTAAAGGTCTATTTAAAATGAAAGACAAAAGGCAACTAGGTATGAGCAGCCTTGCTTGATGTAGCAGATTTTAAACTGTAATAGAAGGCCACCAAGCAAAGACAAAAATTAGATAGATACTGCTATGATCAGTCAACTCCACTGTGATGCCTCATTACCAGAGGTTAAAAAACCCCACAGCAGAGCTGAAGAATTAGAGCAAGGAAATCATGCCTACCCAGTCATTTTCTGAACACACCCTGAAATACTCTGAATTCTTACAGGCAATCTGCATTTAAGCTTTGAGAATACATGAAGACATGCATCAGTACAGAAACAAAACTGTAACTTAAATCCTTCTGTGCTTCAGGAAATACCTTCACAGGCCATATTTTTCTCTCTGCAATATCCCCTTTCATATTTATTTAAACTCTTTTGTTATTCCTTCCCTTGTTTTCTTCTCAGGAATCTTCTATTCAATTGTTCTTTCCCTCTTGTTTTATTGCCCAGTGCTCTTTCAAAAATGCAGCAACTGATAAAAACCTCTCTTCACTGCCCTCCTTTCTCAATGTTTTTTGAGCCTGATTAGGAGTGTCTTATGAAAAGGAAGTGAAAAATTGTTGCATAACTGACAAGGATGATCTTTACAGTTCATGGCTGTGTTTTAAGTTACAGGTCTATCACAGAAGTTTAATTCTCCTAAATTAGTAGGTCAGGTAAAAAAATAAATCCCCCAATCAAAATCTGGAAGACAGAAACAAGCTGATTCACACCTGAAGTTGTGTGAAGACAGGTGAAAAAAATCCACTACTGGGCACTGGAAATATCTTTCAATAACATACAGTATAATTTCCAATTTTTTGATTAGAAAATTAAACTGAAATTTACTGCTGCCATAATAAAGACTATTTAGTGACTTGAAGGCGTCCTGTTCACAAATGAAGAAAAGCTGTATGAATGACACGTTTCTTACTCTCTATGTGATCTTCCATATTGAGAAGGAAGTGAGTCCGCTAACTTCAATTAATTTGGCCCATGAACATAAGCTGCAATTGTTATTTCATTCTGCAAGCCTGCAAATGAAATTTTAATTTCAGAGGACGAGCTTTAGAAAGCCTAATGCCTATTCCCTGATTCTATCCAGTTCATATCACCATCGTAGCAGGGACTGACTTTATGCTCTAATGCGCTTTCAAAAAACATGTAGAGCACAGAAGATCAAGAGAAGAAAGGCCAAAAAGATTTTGGTGTGCATAAACTTTTTGTACAGTGCCTGGTTTAGCTGAAGCTACACAGAGAAATTCAGAAGAATTACCTTATTCCCAAACCAAAGGGGAGCACTTCATGTGAGTAACAGTGAAGAGGAATACCTGGATCCAGAGAAGACAAACAGATTAATGGCACTGAGAATGAAAAAAATATTGATATTGACCAGACAAGCAACACACCTAACATAGAACTTAAACCTAGATTCCAGAATTTGGAGTTTGATTCTAAGTGGTTTCCACTTTTTTTCCAATTATGCTACAGTAAATCCATGACTTCCGTACCTGTTTTGTATGGCAGTCCTAGAAGAATCTGCTTCTGGACACAGTACAGGCACCAGTCCAATATGAACCATTAGAGCAACAAATGCCATTCTCCAGTGGCCTCCCCTGGCATTTGACCTGCCCTGCAATCACCAGCTTCTATAGGTAGTTAAAAGGGAACAAGCATCTAGCTAAGGTTAACGGATTTAGGCATAAGGCTTTGTTTTATTTCAAGATCAACTTCTCCGTTTTTCTTCCTCATCAGCTCCCCTATTTTACTTCGTGAAATTTGGATCAATCAGTTGCATGACACCAATCAGATATGGTAGGAGGACAACTGCAATTTCCAATGTCTTGGATCAAAGACCAGCACTGGACTGAGAATCAAATACCAAGTCTAGACGGATGAAAGGGGATACCATAAAAAAGTGATACAGAGAGGTACTAAACACAGAGCTCTACTTACAAGCCAGTGAAATCGCAGCTGCATTCCTTAATGTGGGAGGAAATGCATCTGTTTATCAAATTCAAAACACAAGGCTGCTGACAGCAGCAGAGGACCTTGCAGAAGCTGCTCCCCACTGCCCTTCAAGCAGTCAGGTTGCATTTTCTTAGTGGACAAATGCAATTTGGTTCTGCCCCCAGAACGGAGTAAGTAATTTGAGTTTCTTCTCAGGGAAATATTAACTCTAAATAAAAACTGAACCTTCCAGTAGGCTAATAGAACTCTAGAAATAAAAGGAAACGTCACAAGATTTTAGGAGGTGCTGAAACATTTGTTTTGAAGTTTTATTACAAAAATATATTTGCAAACATACAAAAATTTGGATGAAAAAATGCTCATTCTTAAACAATTATGCAATAACTTAGTAACTGCAAACATACATAGGTGCTATAAAACCCACACCATACCAAAAACGTTAATGATGCAGTATCTACATTTTTTGACTTACAATTATTCCGGTTTCCAGAAATCTTTTCTGAAGCCTCCCCCTTCCCCATGGTCTTCATATTGAAAGAACATGCAAATGGCTACAACTGGTGCATATGCAGAAGTGATAAAACTCAGAAATTACTAAAAGCACATAATGTACATAAAAAAACCCTAACTAACCATATGCCCATACACTGAATAGATAAAAATAAATACACCACCAAATCAGAGATACTGCAATTTTTCCAACTTGAAGTGAAAGGAAGATATTGCATCTTAACATTTTCGTAACATTGCCAGACAAAAATGAGGTGATACATATTGCACACATTCCTCTTGTTAAGATATGCTGTACAAAGCAACCCAAATACCTGGCAAAAAGGTGGCTGATTTGCTTAGAATACTTTTAAAAACCAAGAAGTCCCAAATTAAATTTGCTTTCCAAAACATTTCAGAAATTCTATCAGTGACTACACATGGCATAATGGGTTTCAGAAATAAACCAAAACGAAGCAACTAGAAATGCAAGCAAAAATGATACATCCAGCATTAAGTGTTTAAATATTGAGTATTTATACACAGAATTACACATTTTATATTAAATCAGGATGAATCACTTCAATTTTTTTTACCACTCAATCTGCAAATCTTGTTTAATTTGGAAAGATATTCTGCTTCTACAGTTAATAGCTGTTAGGCACCTTTCATATAAACTTTGCATTGTTAAATAACAGATAAAGTCTAACTACAAAACCGAGAATTTTGATTCCTGAACAATTCAGCAGCTGTAGGTTTTAAAACTGTCTTTGATTAGGGAAAAAACAAAAATCCAAACTCAAACCCAAAGTAACTTAATGTGTGCCACAAAAAACATGCTTAGGTAAGAATTAATTTGGGAAGTGTAGTCTGAACTAATAATCTTTTGATTCCCAGAAAGAATAGATAAAATCCCCATTAAGCCAGCAGTTAAAAAAAAATCACTTGAAAATGGTCACAATCATTTCCTGTGATGCCCCAAGGTAACTTGCTACACACTGGTTACCCCTACATGCAGATAACACAAGATCAAGCACTTCAACAAGCTGGTAATTTCAAACTTATACAAACATTTTAAAAAATTACGGAAAAAGAAGTTTTTAAATACACAGTCCACATTAAAAAAAATTAAATTTTACACTGTAATTGAGCTTGTGTTATACAATGAGCTTTTAATTCAAGGAGTTTATCTGTTAGAGCCACTCCCCTGGCAGTTGTCACACCTCTGCAGTGGGGGGGTTCCCATGTCTGCTGGCCCCACACAGAGGTTGGAACAAACACATGCACTTGTTCAAGGTGTAAAGTTTGGGCAATGAAGTAAACTAACAACCTGCTGCTACCAGGACACTACAAAACCAAAGCGAAGTAAGGATCTGCCAACTGCTCATTTCCAGCTGCCCAGGAACCCTCACAAGTTAAGGATATTCAAAGTATTTTTACTTTTGTATATGGCTGAAGAACTCAAAATACAACTCCTTCCTATCACTTCCATATTTTTTTGGATATGCCTGTATTTAGCAAACAGTATCAGTGTGCACTATCAGCTTCCAACATTCCTGTTCTTACAAACTTCTATCAAATCTTTCTTTGAAGAACCCAGAAACTGTCCATGAGAAGTGAGAAGTTAGGGACCCTGTCTTTGCTAAATCCAGATGAGAGCAACCCTCTATTTGGCTTGGACTGTCCATTTTTGTTCAGAGGAACTGCTCACTGGTTTGTCCCTTTCAGTGAAACTTTTCCCTAAAAAGCCCAATAGAAAATCAGTTTAGACCTTCAATCTAACCTGAGCCTCACTGTTTATGTGCATACACAGTATTGTAACTCCAGAATTTATGGAAGAAGCTCCTATCTTCCTTAAAGTCTGAGTTTGTATTGCTGAATTCAAATGCTACCGTTAAATCCAATATATTTCTTGATGAATGCACATTAGCATCTTTCCCTGAATCTTGCACATTTTTCTAACAATATACTATATATTTTAACGGGAAACACTGAACTTAAAGGCTGAGAAGAGCTTTTCAGAAGGCAGGTAGTGCTAAACAAAATATATATTCCACTAAAAAGCTAGGAAAAAAACCTAAAATAGATCAAATACATAAAAATGTAAATATTTGTTGTATCTAAAACATCCTGATTTGTGAACAAGTCACAATTAAAGCTCAATTACTAGTTTTCAATGAAATGGCCATGCACCTTGACTATGTCAACACTAACTAATCCTTAGGATATCTATAGTTACATATATGTTGTAAGGAGCCAAACAATATTTTTCTTCATATTTCAATAGTGCTTAAGGGAAAAGAATGAAGCAGTGCATCATAACTCACTACAGATGATTTCTTTACTCAATAACCCAACAGTTTTCTACTGAAAAAGCATTCTTTAAAACTACTATTGCTGGAGAAGGTAGGGACCTGAAGTCAGATTAATTACCTTTGCATGCCTTTAAGAAATAAATACAACCCATGGGTAAACCAACACAGCAGCATAAGAAAGTATAATTAAAAATTTTCTGATTTCAAATGGGAAAGTATTCAGTTAAATTCGTAGTGAATAGTGACTTACTAAATCACATACACAAAGCAGTAACATTTTAATTAGATAAACTTCAAACCAGGAAGTGTGCACTAATCATTTGGGGAGAGGGCAACAGAAGAAAAGCATGCATTTGTTTCCCATCTGCATAATTTTCAAGACTGCAGTTCCAACATGACTGAGAAATTAAAGCCAACTAACGGTGCGGTCCATCCTTAAGCTAAAAGGGAACAGAATGTTTAGATTTTATCAAACATTGCTGAACAGGAAGAGTCTTCCAGTGGTGGTCTCCTAACTATAAATTTAAAATGAGAACTTCAACATGCAACTACTTTGTTGCTTAAAAAAAAAAGATACAATCACTGAGGATTTTGCATATTTCAAATTTTGCCTTTTTAGAGAAAATGGCCTTACTCACTTGGGTAAGTATTTTATGTCAGTAATGCAGAAACAAATAAGATTAATGAGATATTGAAAGGATGAATTTACATGCATTAGCTAGAGTCTGCCAATGTATTGAGCAAATCACATTTTTAGATTTAGCTCCAATGGCCTGGCTTCCAGACCCTTTCCTTCCCCACACCTGCCAGCTTAATCACAAGGCATTTTGCTCTCATTTTCCTTAGTCCTTCAAACTGGAACTAGGTTCCCACAACTGAATTTTGTCTCGGTGTGCTGTAGTGTACTATACTGTGCATTTGCTGGTTAAAACAGTTTTGAATCTGTAATCACTGGACACTGAATACAGCCAGGAATGACAGCCAGAGCAAACATTTGCACATTCACTTAATGCTAATGAGAGCTCAAATGCAACTTAAGTCCCCTCCCCAATAAAAAAAAGGTTTGCTGGTGATGATCACAGTGAAAACCTACATCATTCTGAGAACATTACTTTCGTAAGTATTTAAGGAATAATCTTTCCTAACAGATTCAAATTCAAGACATTGAAAACTAAATATTCTTTTACAAAAATAATAGTTTTATAGATGAGGCATAATAGTTTCTAAAATGAACATATTTTAAGTAGATTCATCTTCAATTATAGCTTAATGTTGTCTGTACTCTTGGTTAGGACTTGCAAGTAGACTTCATGGATAGTGCTGAGAAAATGGGAATCATTCTGCAGGAAAAACAGAAACACATTAGAAACATTAGTAAAAAGATGCAATAAGAAGTTGAATTTTATGCCACTTAAGTTGTGATAAGGATTCCTTCCAGCTGATCAGGGAGCTGTGTGCCTGCACAGAATGTGCTTTTGGAACACATATGGGCTGTGAACCATGAAGCTGGGCAGCAGCTGAAAGCATCACCAGGCACTCTGGATGCTCAAACAGACAGGGTCACTGTGTCAGCCTGGCCACATTTTGCTTCCCTCCAGAGTCCAAACCATAGTCTTAGGCACAAAGAATCCCATCCTGTGTACAAATCAAGTCTACCTGAGTGTCAGATGTGATGTTGCTTGTCAGGCAGAGCAGCCTGAATGAGACTGCAGTGTGCTCCACAAGAATTCTCATGTCAAAGCATGACTGGGAAGTGAATTGGTTTAGTCTGTGGACAATATTTACTGGTATTTCTGGAGTCAATTCCTTCAAATGAGAAGTTACAAAACTGGTATCTTATCAGTTAGCTTGAGGGTGTAATACTCTCTTTACAAGACCTGAACAGCAATTGGTATCCTGCTTAGAGAGCCGTGTGAGTACTCCCATGCTGCAGGATATGCCTGTTTTGGCCTTCATTCAGCTCTCTCTGTAAAGACTGGAGACAAATATCCCTGTTAGCTCTCTAAAATCATCACCCAGAATATTGGCAGGTGAGCTCAGTTCCAAGATTAGTTTAAGTTTTTTATTAGAAAACCCATACACCACAGTAGAAGAAAAGGTTATGTAAAATGGAACAGATGAATCAGGCAACCAAATAACGGGATCTGGTCATACCCTTTTGGTCCTAACAACTTGGTCACTGGGAAGATACTGTTTGTTATTTTTAGACTTGCATTTTGGGTATAAGCTCTACTAGCACCAGCATGGATTGAGCAAGAGAATCCTGAGCTAATAAAGAACTGTGTGTCATTCATGGCAACTTCACCATGACACCAGAGGTCAAAATCATCTCAATGCACAGCTGCTCCCAACATCACAGATTTAATTCAACAGAACTTTTTAGTGCCTAAAAATAGCAGAGATAAAGTTTTTCAATTTCCACTTAAAAGAAACATACTCAAAGTAAAGATGAGGAAAGGTTCTAGGGAACTGAAAACAGGAAAGCTTTCCTTGGGGAAGTGGAGCACTTACAAAGACAACAACATCAACTCCCCCCCCCCTTCTACTAGTGCAAGTTACTCCTTACTTGTCTACAAATTCATATGGATGTAAAAGGACACATTCCAGGTATTCCTGTTCTTCTAAGTCCTACACATCTCAACCAAAAGGAGCAAGCTGTGCCATACTTTATGTACAGTGTGGGGTACAGAAGAAAAGAACATCTTTTGTGATCTTTCAGGGCAAAAGAAGTTACAGGGGTACAGAATTTGTCAGTGCTGCTTTCTGTGCTTGGAATCCCATCCCTCAGAAACTGAGTTCTGTATAGACACTACCTTTATTAGATGTATCAGTGCTTCTTGAAGCTGAGACCTGCTGAGAACAGTAGGAGGTGTAGTCTGAAGCTCTGTTGTTCCAAGTGTTAAAGGCGAAGAAGAACTGGCTTTATTCTCCACTTCAGCAGCTTTGGTAGCTGATTGTTGAAACACGCTGGGAGACAAGAGCACTGAAGGTGTTACTGTCGTCGTGGCTGTAACAAACTGTGGGGGTGCAACCTGTAAAAGAACAGAAAATTAGTAAGCATTGTGTTCAGTAAGAATGAATGATGCTGTAAATGCTGGGGAGATGAGTATAAAGAAAATGAAATAAATTGTAGCCACAATTACTCAGTCAGATATTGCAGAACAGCTGCTCTTAATGAAATATCTATCTATGAAGATTAGTATCACTAGTACTTCTCAGTTTCAAAGCTGAAGAATGTAGCAGCCTTGAACATTCTTGTACACAGACTGATTCCTACTCATGTGGTTGCTACCTTCCAAAATTTTTAGAACATAACATGTACAATGAAAGTTGAGCTTCACCTAAGTAATTACAGGAGTCTGCAGCTGTTTTGCAAGTTATTTTCCTTAGGAGTTTTCAGAAAGACCAGTCCTGCCTCCTGCACCCCCACTTCTATGGTCTCCCACAAATACTTGACTTTAAATTTTAAGTGCATCTCGAACATATTTAAAGAGACTGCAGAATTATAATTCCCCTTGAGGGGATGTGGGATGGAAATATTTCAAGGACCATCTTCCCACCTCATCATTCCACAGGTCTGTCTCCATTTCATTACAAAAATCCACATACTGCCTTCACCACTTTTCCTTTTAGACATAAATTGTACATTTATAAGACTATTACATTTACACCAACTGGACACAAATAAATGTCCTCTTTGAGTAACTCTGACACCTCCTGATAACTACAATCGTTACTCAGGATGATAATTTATGTCTTGCTTAGGCTGCCAGGATTACCAACATGGTGAAAAAAGAAAGAAAATAAACAAGCCCATCTCACTCCAAAGAAAAGCATCGCTAAATGTGATTTGTAAACACATTTGGTATGTCAGCAGAAAGAGCTCCACTTGGATAACCAACAATCTTCAGAGGAAAAAGCCCTCCAAATCCATCTAAAGTTAATGTGTGCATAATAACATCAACAACAGCAGAACTAGAAAACTGATTTTCTTGTAGTCAAAACTGTTAAGACTAACAGCGTGGGATTTCAGCTGAAGACGTTGTGTTTAAACTGACACATGTACATGTTTCTTAAAATTCCCAAATCCATATAAAATGCTTTTAATTAGGTAATTATTTACTAACTGGGTCATGAACAGACTGTAGAGCTTATCTTCTAGCAGACCAATAGCTAAAACAGCATTTTACTTCAAGTAGGGCCATTTTTTTGCCTTCACAATCAGATCTGGGCATGCTACTAAAACTGCTTTCATGGAAAGCAAGTTTGATGAGAATGAGACAAGAGATCTGAAAAAGGAGTGGGTGCATAAGGGAAAAGTAGAATTAAAATACAGATGGTGTCCTAAAATGAATACATAACAAAAAGGTAATTAAAACCAATTCTTGAACACTTGACTATATTTTGTAACTGCAACCTAAAACTTAAAATTGACATTATTTTCAACTGTTACTCCAGGCAGTTCTAAGAATCTTAAATCTATTTTTAGATCACTAAAACTTGCTATTACAAGTTTTGCAGTAGCAATTACTTGGGGTTTTTTTCCCTCCATCTTCAACTTTTCCTGCTTTGTATCTTTTAATAAACTACAAGGTACCTCAGGAAAACTGAGACACAGTAAGGCATGGATTGCATTTTAAGCCGCTGGGGTGCTTAAGGTAGGGCCAAGGCTAATAGACTCTACTACAATATTATAGCATTAGTACTCCCTGCTTGCATCATAAAACCCAGTTCAAATGGTGCAAACACAGTGCAGGACTGCAAATGCAAAAATGCGTTTCCATTTCTGCATCAGAACCAACAATAAGAGGGGCTGTACAAGAGCAGTGCATTGACAGCAACTCCGCCTTCCTCCAGTACAGTTCTTTTTTGTAACAGCTCCTGAAGTATGGTCAGTGGGCAATGACTATTTGAGACATCAACTGGGTACTGCAGCTGGGTTTCTTTCCCCTTTCTAAGAAAACCAATGAAAATTAGCAGAGGTACTTATCCACTTACTTGACTTGCTTTAGACAAAGTTTTCGGCTGTGGAAATACTTCTGATTCCTTGTTTTGTTGTACAGTCTGAGTTAAGGCAAAAAAAAGGCAAAATTCACAAGTTACATCCACAGCTCAGTTTCCAGAGGTAGATCTATGTTTTTAAGAAAGCCACGAAAATGCAAATTTCAACAGGTTTTAGATATAATTTGATCAATTTTGTAAAACTGATATAATCAATGGGAAGCTGGAAAAAGAGGAAAAATCGGAATTTATGTTTTATGCCTTCACTATTATGGCAAACCTACAAAGCCATATCTCAATGTAGCTCACAGGTACCCCAAGCAGAAGTGGGTCAAAATTGAAGGAGTACAAAACATTCAAAGCAAAATAATCAGAAAAAGTAAATTGTTAATTGTATACTTTCAAAGAAGGTACATGCTAGACTTCCACCACATCACCTCTCATCACAGTGCTCAGCCTGTAACCTTCTGTCCCTTCTCAGATCCCCAGCTCTGTGCAGTACTTTTCTGACACAAGTACAGATGAAATCTTTAGGACTTATTCACCCACTAACAGCACCAGTTTGAAAAACCTCCTCCTCTATAGACAGGTCTGTCACTGACAGCTAATGATACAAAACTAATGGAACTGCATTTCTAACTCAGCCATTCAATCAATACCACATAGTGGAAGTCCTTCGTTATCTTCAAACAGCTAAAACAGAACAGCACGTTTTTCAAGAGAAAAATACATGTAGTCTAAAGCTTCATGGATATCAAAGCCCACAGAATACCTGAAGGGGAGAGATTATCTTGCTGTTCAAGGCTGATGGCTTACTGTGAGATTCTTTGAAGCTTTCTGGTGTTGCAAGTTGGCCAACCGAGGCAGAGATGTTTGGTGTTAAGGGAGTCTTAGTGAGAGACTGCTGCTGTGTTTGGTCAAGCTGTGGGGTCAACCTGAGTTTCTGGAGAAGATCAACACTTGTATGAGATGCATTTGAGACAGTCCCTGTGTTTGCTGTAGTCAAGGGTGCTATGAGCTGGCTTTGGCCAGCCATTAGATTCTGTGGAGCGTGGTTCACTTCAGATGGCGGCTGATTCACCAGTGGGGATATGGGCTTGGCAGCTTGCTGCATAACTTGCATTATACTGTTGCTTTGTTTGAGGCCAGGAAGCATCTGAGCAGGGGCAGCTTCCATTGTTGAGGCTGAATTAAGAACAGGGCTTAAACGAACTGAATAGCTTGAAACATTTTTCATATCAGGCTGGGAAACTGAAGCTGGAGGTATTATCATAGGTGTTAAACAGTCCTGCTGATTGGCACTGGTTTTAACGCTCGGACTTTCAGATTTCCCCAGGGATTGTTGCATTACTGGTGACTGGTCAAAGGAAAAAGGCAAAAGCAAACTGTGCTGCTCTCTGGCAGATGTGTCTGTCTGCAGCTTCTCCATTCTCTCTGGGTTGGGGTATGGATGTGCAGGCTGCTCCTTTTGTACAGAGGTTCCAAACAGCTCCTCCAAAGTCAGATGCTTCTGCCTTGACTGAAATGGCTAAAAAGAAGGGAGAAGGAATTTTCAGTTTAGAACTAGACACAGCACTGTGCAGCTCACACAGTCTATTACAAATTCAAGGAAACCATGAGAGACAACTAGGTCAAAAGCATGCAAAATACAGTTTGGATATCAAGGGTGCCCTATTCACAGGAATTTTGAAATTCATTTAATTTATGAGGAATGTCCTGGCTATGTATGGTTTTTCCTTATGGCCTTCTCAGGACAGTCTGTGCAGCAGTAGTCAGGAAGGGGGAAGGCTATGGATTCTATTCTATGGTCAGGAACATGGCACCTGCCATCATCCATCAGCCCTAACTACACAAGGCACTTTTGGGAAGTGGGGGGAAGAGCATACATGTCGAAAAAATCCTCACAGAATTTATAGAGCTGGAAATAGTTACATGACCTAAAAGACGGGAAAGGAACATAGAAATCAGAAACTGCACAACTGAACTAGCAATACATGCCTAGACAGTTTTCCTTGTCCTTTTCATTAACAATGCAGGATATGTTACAATTGGTAAGAGAATTTATATAAACCTAAACATTTATCTCCTCGCAAAGTGGGTATATGTACACAGCTACATCTACCAGTCCTTTAGTTTCTCCCGAAAATATACATCTAGCCTACACCACTGACATTGTTAGAAAAATATTATTTTAAGGATACTATATTTTGCTGAAAAGATTTTAAAATGTGTTTCACTAAGGAGTAAAGAAACCGCTATTAACACCAACAATCTCAAAATTTTCCCTCTTTTTTTTGGAGGTTGCACAGGACCAGAAGTTATGTAAAACAGCTGGACTGAAATACAGCACTGTCCACAAGACTGAATGGCCTGCAGCACAATTCCAGTGTATTCTGATGGTATGTCTAAACAAAGATGCTACTTCACAATGACAACTACTGCACCGTGACATTGCTCTGCTGGCTCTCATTTCTCAAGCACAGAGAGCAGCAGCCAAGGCACAGCAGCACAGGTGCCACACAAACAGCCCAACAAAAACCCCTTGAGCTTGAAGTCACACTGTCTTTTGCCCAGGTTACTCATCTCTACTGTCACTGCTATTCAATTTTAGCTAAAGTCTGGCACCCTTTCATTTTGGAGCTGGGACATTCTACAGTTTATAAACCTTGTTACTTATGATAGGAATTTTCTCCTAGAAAGTTGTTCTTACTTTTTTCCATTTTTCTTACTGTTCCAGAGACACATTCTTCAGCCATAAAGATTCCATTAAGAGAAAAATCACTGTTCCAGATAATTTCAAACTCAGCTGTTCACTTCAGTATGATTAACTGACCAGCTTTCCCTTATTAATACATTACAATAGTCAAGTAATAAACTGAAATCTCTACCATGCTTGATCCAAATCAGACTGGATAGTCTCAAACATCAAGTTAGTTTCCAGCATGGAGTATAAAACACCTCTTTTGCCTTGTCTATCTCAGGTTGAGGTGTGCTTTGAGCATATTATCAACTCAGTGTGTTCATGAAGACCTTTATCAGCAGAGGCTGCATAAAGGCCACAAAATACTTTATTTGACAGGAACAGAGGGCTGCTGCTGGTGCTCAGAGGGTTTCTCCAGAAATTATTTCAGGTAAGTTAAGCTTTATAGTTCCAGCTTCGCTAATTCATAATTCAGTATAAGTGCTCTGATTCAGTTTTGCTGATTGCTGCCATAAAAGTGTTTAATGATACAACTGATTTTAATTTTGAATTGCCAAGATACAACACTTAACTACACAATATCATAGACAAGACATTTATTTTTATTTCCAAATGTGTGGTATCTTTAGCATGAGATGAAGTTAATCAACATGCAAGTGTGACATTTTGGAAGGAATTTAGCAATCTCACTGTACTTATCATATGCACACTATTTTTTGATTTCACTGGTCATCTGTTTTAATTAGATGAAAAATGTACTTTTATAGTTGAAATGGAATGTTTTTCCAGTAGCCTCTCAGTTGTCCATGTTACTAAAAACATGGCTCAGAATCAACACATTTGAGATATATTTGAACCCAATTAACTGGCTTTAGAGAACTATCATGTATGCTACCCATTTAAGTTTTTCCAGTATCTCTGCAGCTATTATTTTAAATAGCTCAACAGAATTAAAAATATGACATTTTAGATGTTCTATAAATCAACTTTCCCTTTAATTACACTTCAGAGCAATTTGTTAGAATCTTATCTTTCCAGTTTTTCCTTTACTAGTCAATTGATTCCTGTTCTGCAATTCCATGCAGTGTCAGGTGGAACATTTCAGCTGATTCTGTAAAGTCTGCATGGAATGACCCAAAGAAAATATGTGCTTTGAAAAAGCAAAGCCTCAGGCAACCCTGGTGCCAGGTCTCCAGACACGGCATGTAGCAAGCAGAGCTGGCTTCCAGGGATCACTCCATCACTGACCCAAAAACAGAGGTGCTGCTGAGGGGCTGGAAGGGCTGTGATAGAAATAATCCCAGCAAACTCCCCACACCTAATTTTAATTCATTAACTGTTACTACCCCACCCCTAGACCAGATACCAGCTGCCCAGGCTCAGTCCTAACCCAAACTAGAAACTACTACGACTACTCCAAATTACCTATTTTGTTTACAAGTATTAAATGCAAGGCTGCCCACATTTTCCTAAGGGATTTAATTTCTCAGGCAGTGATTTATTGCATCAGGAGCACCCCAGTGAACCATGGCAGGGAGAGGAGTTTTCCTCCGTGGGGCACTTCCGAGGAGCACCAGCACTGCCCGTCCTGTGCCCACTGGGTGGCACTGCAAGCAGGCCTACGGCACTTCCTTGTTACAGGCAATTCAGTTCCTGCACAATTTACTTACTTTCTTTTCTAAATCTACCTCTAAAAAGTCTTGTATGAAGCCACAGCTTCCTTGTGCAGGACCACAGCAGTGGCTCTGAAGCACAGACCAACCTTCAGTAAATGTCTAAGGCACAAGACCAGGGCTTGAGTTCCTGAGTGAAAGACCTGACCACTGGGGCATGGTCATCTTTTCTTGCTTCCTGTCTCTCCAAGTCATCCCACAAATTACCACAGACTGACTTCTTCCAGAAGCCAAGCTGGCTCATTTAAGCGTGGAGATTCACAGTAGTGTGGACATAGCCTCTTACTTTTAAAATGCTAAGTCAAAAGACAGAATTTAGTATCCTAGAAGTCTTCAAACTCATTAGTTTATTTAAAGCAATAATACATTGAGCAAACACTGGAAGTATCTTAAGAAAAAAATCGATCTTCATACTAAAAATATTTAATGAAAAAACCCTTGCATTTAGGGTTGAATGAAACATACCTGCTCTTGCACTTGTAATGAAGGCTTCTGTTCTGAAGGCTCTGTGCTTTCTGGCTTTGGGGGATTTGAATTCTGTTGCATTCCAGAACTTGATATAATACTTAGGTCACTAATCTGATTCTGAGGGGGGAAAAATGAAAAAAAAATTAATATAAATACATGAGTTTTAGTCTACATTTACCCACTATATAGTCCTACTTACATGACACTTGGACTGAAATACAGATGATGTACAAAGCATTGATTTTTGTAAGACACTGGAATTCACAAATCTTAGGAAATAAAAATCATACCAAGAATCTGGTATGCAGTCATAAAGCTTTTATTCTTTATTATTACAAGAAAAACAACAAGAAAATACGACTGGCTTTATACTTTTTCACCAAGAAAGAAAATTATATATTACAGAAAAATTAGCCTTTTCACATCCTATATCTGCACTGGCTGCTAACAGAGAAGTTAAATCACTCACTTCATTAAATCAGGAACTCAAGCTAGAACTGTTTAGAAAAAAAAAAATCCTGTCAGAAATCACTCTAAATAGATGGAAAGAGCTTGGCACTGACTTATTTCCACCAGATTTAACCAACCACGTACATTTATTTTCAGGTGTTAATTTGGTTTTCTGTGAACAAGACAAGACCAGGCAAGAGAGTTGCCTTTTATCACAGTATGCTTACAGATGGAGTTGATTTCCATCTTCCATAAACATAAAAATAAACAAATATAGATACTGTATTACCGTCAAAATCACCAGTGGAAAAACCCAGACTGTTGAATAATCCAGCTTTCAATGCATAAACTACACCTGATGCATATGATAGAGCTCAACCATTGGCACAACACATGGTGATTACTCTGGTATCTTACTCAAAGCAGTAAAATATGGGTTAAACTTTTTAGCAACAGATTAAGAAAGCAATCTGAGATTTATTCTTTTGTTTTCAAATCCTAATTAAAAGCCATAAATACAAACCCCAGCCTATATATTGTGATTTAAGGACAGAGGAGAAAAGCAGACTCTCGCATCCTTCTGACTTGTAGCCACAACTTGAAGGTCAAAACTCTTTGTGCCTGAAATGCTGGAGGCCTTTTAGTTATAAAATCAGGAAAGGCAGAGTTTTCTTTTCACTACAAGATAAGCTGCAGTATGTTTCCCTGCTCATACTGAAATACACACACAAAACCACACTATAAAAAGCATCCATTCACTTCATTAAAAAAAAAATCTCAGAGTTCATTCATTTTCACATATGGGTTTGATGTAGTGTGTACTTGAAGGATTAAGCTGATTTGGAATCCTAGATTAAATCACTCAGACCTTCATAAATCTCTTTTTCACTCCCTCTGCCCCCTTCTCATGCTGACACTCTGCCAATCTCATGTGGGCTGCACACAAGGATTACTGTATGATCCATCTGGAATGTACCAGGCAGATAAGTACTTTCTGCTCCTAAATACAAATTCATGCATAATTACCAAGTGCCCTAAAATTATTCCAAAAAAATTAAGACAGGAAAGGTCTCTCAAGAAGCCACCTTCCAAACAAGTTGGTTACTTCATCACGTTAACATTGGCACACATTGGCTACAAGGAGTTCCAAAATTAATGTGCCAGGGGCTTGTTGCTAAAGCTGAGGTAGTCAACAGAACATTCTCCAAAGAAATTTGCTTGAAACGTGACCAACAGTGTTCAGTTCTGCTTCTCTGACAAATGTACACAACTACAATTCCCAGCAGGCTCTAATGGGATCACCATGAACAGGTCCATTTATGGTTCATGTACACACAAAAAGAAAATGAAGTAATTTTTCCAGTTTCCCTGGTGTTCTAAAAATATCAACACACACATAGACAACAATAAGAAGAAATGAAGATACAATCCCCTCAATTTTAAAGTAGCTCTGCTGTAGCCCATGCCCTGCCCATTTCACTGTTGTATTATTGGCACCACAGATGTCGTCTGTCCATTAAAATATCTGCATACCAATTCCTGTTTATCAGAATTTTACTTGTCTACAGAGCTTCATCCATGATGTTTAGGAACTTTGTTTTTAGCAAAAGCTTTTCCGTACTCTTACATGAAAAAGATCTGAAAATTAGAAGAGAAGCTGGAATATCCCAAGTCATTTTATGAGCCATCTGTTGGAAATGTGTATTATCCAATACAGCAAGGACAAAGAGGGAGAAAGGCTTCATCACACCCAGGAGGGCACTACCAAAGCAGGATATTATCATCGCATGGGTTTTCTCCCTTCTTTGCAAAAAGACTTCAATTTCTTCAAATCTGTCTAAATTGATACACCATTGAAAGATGAATCATGCAGGTTGTGATGTTTCCTTCTGTGATCTCACAAAAGCTGCTACTTGCACAATGCTGGCCTTCTCCCCTAACAGCACTGACACACATTCAGAATTAATTTTTTTTTCATCTGTACTTTAAAGCATTGAAAGAACATGTGAGTGATTTCCAGAAATCAGTATCTAGCCTGGGTCAAAGATATTGTATTGTTTGTCACATTGACCTGATCTCAATGCACATCAGACAGTGACAGGTTAAGTTGGCTCATATAAGGTTTAATCCACACGCTTACTCTTTTCTCCTCATCCCCCACTGTATTGTAACCATCTAGAAACCCAAAAAGACTCAAATCCCAAGTACTCAAAGGAACTTTGTTGCACAAGCAGCTCCTGAAAGGAATCAAGCACATGTGCTCACTGTTCTCCCAGCAGCCACAGAAGCCACACCATGGTTCTGAAATGCAATACTCACACATTGCTTTACTATGGCACATTCCTGTATTATACTGGGGAAGAGGCGTGTTCAGAATCTCTGTTTCCATTTTTGGATCTCCCACACATTACCTTTATATTCATCCTGCACGTATGAATTTGGTCCTCATGACTATATAAAGAAATTCTTTCCTAAGAGCACTAACATTTCTCATTATGTAGCCTTGTGAATTTAGCACTGGCAAAGGATAACAGAATTTTCCTTCTGAGATGAATTAATTTATTAAAGGGAGAAACAGTACACAGGACAGAAGTAATAAACTGGGGAACAGAAAGACAAAGGAACAGTACTGTTACATTTCGTCTACTGCTAATAAGAAATATGCCTCCTAGAGTCTACAAATGTACTGAATGACTCAGTCTCTAACACCACAAGACATCTTTTGAGACTAAGAAGAGACAGATGCTGTTGGGCACAATTTTTATTAGCTATTCCCAGAGACAAAATTTTCTCACAGCAGGAGAAATCATTGTAAAATGGGTCTACCCTGCTACACTTCAAGTTGGACCACATGATCAGGATTCAATCCATCTTGCCTGAAATCAGAGAATGTTTCCTAGTATAGTGCTCCTGAGGGAGGGAACAACACATCAGTCTGAAAACAAGGCTGCTGAACTACTGCAGAGACTGTCCACCCTTTAAACAAAGCACAGCTGATGTCTAAAAACTTGTTTCCAGAAGACAGATATTTACTTACCCGTTCATATTCATCCTTGGCTTTACTAAGCATTTCCAGGATGTCAATGGGCCTGTTTTCATTGCAACCATTGGTCCTGCTGGGACTTTTTCTGTCCTGGGAAATTTGCTGTGACCTCTGAGCTTCTTGTTCAACCACTCTGTAAAAGGAAAGGAGAAACAGGATTTAAAAATTTAACTAGAGTTAACATCTTGCAAAAAGCAGTAAAGAAAAATGTACTCCCAGCACATTAACCCATTTTTCTACATGAATAAAAGCCTAACACATAGCTGACCAAAGTTACATAAGTTTTTATTTGCTACAAGGTTTATACAAGTCAAACGGTCTGTACGATTTATCTCCCATTCACAGAGCACTGGTCTGTCTCTCACAAAGTTTGCCTGCAGTAAACACTACTTCTATAAAACTCTCATGTTTAGACATTTTTACAGTCAAATATGTGGACATCCAAGCACGTGATACACAAAAAGCACATATATTACACCACAGACTAAGGTACAGTTTTTACTCTTTACTTCCTAACATGCATTTTTCCATATTTAGCCAAGTCAAGCCCTGTCATTTAACAAAATCTATTACCAAACAGTTCTAGTTTAGGATGAGGCCCACCATTATGCAACAAACAGAGACACTGGGAAGGAAGTGAGCTTTGTCTCACACCAGATGTCTCTGGAATCAGACTGCAAGTTACCCCTCACACCCCCACCTAAGGCTCTGGAAAGAACAGCAAACCATTTCCTTCTCAAGCTGCCCTGTAGTCATTCCAATTACCTGCATTTCCTCTGGCCTCTGGTTCCTATGGTTCATTCACCACTTCTACTCCACCCCTGCCTGCCTCAAGTATCCAAAACCTTCAATATGAAGGACAGGTAAGAGATGCAAGAAGATGATGTGTACATGGTCATTTCATTAATAAAAGTAAAAGCAGCATATACTCCTAATCCATACGCAGTTCACAAGATATACGTGGCTGTGCAATGCGCTAAAGCTTATCCTCTTGAAATAAACACACACCAGCCTGTAATCCCTTCTTTTTTAAGCCTGCATTAATCAAATATGTTAAGAAAAAACAAGCAATGTAAACAGGGCAGAGCTCTGGAGCTGGCATGTCACTTGAGAACTCTCATGCTGTGGAACTGATGGCTGACGGGGGAGCCAAGAAGTGCCATCACAACAATCATAGAAAGTGTCAATCATTCCAGCCTCCAGTTTCTTTGGGTCAGTTAGGATTCAGGACAAAGTCTAGATTTTATAGACTGTAATTATTTATATGCAACTCTATGCTGACATTTCTGAGGAAAAGAATGGTTCAAGTTTTGGAAGTTTCTCCCCAGTTTTCTAGCAACCAAGCTTCTTTACTCCGCTAGGGTTTAGTTGTGTTTAGTTGAAAAAGGGTTAGATTTGGCTTTTAACAATTCAATGCTGCTTTCAGAATTTTTAATCATACAAGCAGGTTATTTAACCAGCTTCTGATTATTTCCAGCCTTCTCTGTAAGCAGCAGTCACCTGCAAAGGTAACTCACAATCTGGAGGCCAATGTAACCCTGATAATTTCCGAGAACTGCAGCACGTGCTGGTTTGGATGAAGCAGCTCAATACTGCGTGAGTGTTTCTACAGTGACACCTTGAGAGAACATTTTGTTCTAGCACCTCATGTGGTCACCCAGTCCTGGCTTAGTACCTCTCTAAACTCAACTCCAAAACTAATGATGAGAAAGAGCAAGGCAAGAGAATCAGAATGCTTTGCTGAGATGTTAAGTGCCAGCATAACTGTATAAGAAAAAACAAACACTTCAGTTAAAGAGAAGATTCTGGGCAAGTGAAGTCACACGTGCTGCCTGGCAGGCAAAGGACAAGCTTCACTCTTGAGACTCTCCTTCTGCCTTGATTAGCTGGTCCAGAAGGTTTCAATAAAACATCCTCCCATGAAAACAGCACTCATTGATCTCACAGCAACCCATCTTCAAGGAGTGCATCCATTTCATAGAAATGTTTCATAAAAATTTCTGAAAAACAGTTCATAATATTTTTCTCTTGTTCATTGTGAACTGTTTGTTACCTTTTTAAAGTTTACTTTCTTTTTGAAGATTAACAAATTCTCTTCTCATCTATGTAATTGTCTAATAGCTCAAACTCCACCTTCTGTCTTGTGCAGGTTACGTTTCAATGGTGGTGATAGAATAAAATGTGAAACTGTATCCCCAGAACTCTGAGACATTTTCTCAATTCTAGTCTGCTGCTTGTATCTCAGAAGCCAAATCAGGTCTGACTGTTGAAACAGGGTAAAACGAGCTTATAAACTAAGCTAACAGTAACCCCCTACAAACTTACAGGTCAGAATGCAATTGTTTTCTTAAATATTTGAAGCCCTCCAGTTTCTGTCCTACTTCTAGAAAGGTCATCCCTCAATCAAACATCTTAACTTGACACAAATTAATTGTTTGTGAAATTAGGAGTTTGATGACTCTCATGAAATGCATTCATTTCAGAAAATTCTAAAAAAAAACCAATAAACACACACACACACATACATATATTTCTGTAAATCAAATACAATACCTTCCCTGGAGGGGGGAAAAGTCAACTAATGCAAATCTGTACACTGAGCATGCTCTGTGTGCAATCCAGGATTAAATCTTTTTTAAGCAAGGCCTGCTGTTTCTTTCCATTATATCAGATAGTGCAAGAGGCACACGTTCCTTCAGGGACACAGTAGCTGCTGTGACAGTTTGTTGAAGAATATCTGCAATTACAGCATTGAAAATATACCTGGCACAACCTCACAGAAGGGCAGGGGGAGGGAGAGAACGTGAGAAGTGAAGTCTGTGATTACAAAGCCTAATTTACTTTTCTTTTCAAAGATAAGCCACCAAAATATAAATGGATGGCCTGCAATCTTGTTAACTCAGTCTGGCACAATAAGGTCAAGCCAAATGCAGGGAAGAGAATGCAAATCTCCTTGAAACCTTTTATGGTTATGTTTTTAAAGTGCTGAGGTACTATAAAGGCAGCACTCTTTCCTGTCAGTGATTAAGAAAAACACCACCTTAACAAAAGGGTGAAAATCCAAGTTTCCACCCCAAGGACAAAAAACTACAAAACAAAATCAATGCTCTCAGATGAAAATGCAAATACTGCAACCCAGCCAAACGGGTAAATTTGCTTTAGGAACTGCTGTGCCATGGCGAGACTGCCTGTTAGCCGAACAAATTTTTAAGATTCCTGAACTATCTGTAGCCCATGATTTGTGCTACAGTGACCAGACCAGTTTAACACCAAATGGACTCAAGGTTTCCTATCTGAAACTTCGGTCTGCACTGTAGCTGTGTGGGACAGAATAAGGATATGGTAGAGTCTGAAGGGTTTGACTCTCTCTCACACTTCAAACATTAATCTAATGGTTTTAGATTAGAAGATGCATTAAAAAGAGAAAGACATGTCCTTCTGATGCTCTGTTTACAAAGATGAGAGGCAGTAGATGTTTTGGTATTTGTTTTGATAACAGCATCCAAGAGTCAGTTTAACACAACTGTTTTCCATTAATCCTTATAGTTAATCCTTAGATATGGACAAACCAAATAACAGTAAGAAGTCCAACATGACTAGGAAGAAAAAAATAAAAGTGGGAAATGAGCTTATCAGGATGAGAAAAAAGAATTTAGAAAGAGATCATGATACCAACATCTGTCATTTCTGTTGTCTCTCACTGCTTCTGTGCGAAAATAATAAAAAAAGCACAAAATAACCCATACCAAACCCCCTACACTATAAAGTATCTACATTGTGACTAGTTTTAATATAATGAAATATTTCCATGTAATTGTGCAAGTCTTCAAGACGGCCTAATTGGCAAGGCCTGCACACTGCTGAAGGCATGCAAGAGATAAGAGGGTTCAGGAAAGCAGTGTGATAGTGAAGAGGAGCAAAACTGAGAATGAGGGATGAGACAACAGCCTGGGCAGTACATCTACATTTTGCATTTTACCAAGAGTAACTACCAAAAAATCCAGAGATTAGCAACACCAAGCTCTTATTATTTCACAGTTTTGCTTATTCTCCTAAACCCACTATAATTCTAGAAGATTCTACCTAGTTCTCGTACCATTCTTTAATCTCTTCACTTTAGTCAGGAATAATATCTAAGCCTTAAAAAACCCAAACAAATCACAAAGTCCAACAAAAAACAGCTCACCACTAAACCAACCAAAAAAACCCAACCATCATTTATTTCATTACACTTTCTGCATTAAAAATTCTTTTGCCAGTATCCCTATACAAAATAGAATATAAAATAATAAACAATACTCAAACTTGCTTTCTCTGGACAATGCCAACTAATACTTCAACTCATTTTTTTGTCACTTAACTGAAAGTTTTAATGCCGCCGTTTTTTTATACACAAAACTATAATTTTCATTAGTTAAAAAAACTTGTATGAGCAAGAATGTGGTATTCTTCCATTTTAGGAGAGTGAGGAAAAAACCAGACACATTTAATAAATTCTCAAAGGCTTACAGAATAATAGGGCCCCAGTACTTACTTAGCCATGAGTTTTGCTATTCGATGACAGTCGTTCTTGTCATAAAACCAAATGCTGTAAATTGACACTACAAAACAAGAAAAAAAGCAAGTGTAAGACAAAAAAAAGTAATTAAACCAATGGCAAAAAACCACTAGTCCTTTAGATCTGCAACACATGGATTTCTATCAATTTCCATTGAAATATTATATATCACCACCTACTATTTATAAATTAATCAGAAATAGCACATGTGGAAACATAAATAAAACTTCAGTCAGATTAAGTGGAAGAACTACAGAATATTGATACCATTTGTAAATAAAAGCAGCTGGAAAAAGAAGTTTTAACCAGCAGGTGCCTTCTGACAACAGTTGCAACCTCCTTTTCTGAACTACTGACTTTGTAATTTAAACTAGGCCAAGGGAATATCCACTTAAAAAAAAAACCCACTGATTTTTAAATTTGTCAAAGTTGAAGACCAACATTAACATTTGAATTACAGTATGACAGTTCAGTCAGTCTCTCTGGAAGGTTCCCTCTCCAGAAGGAAGCAGTACCAAAGCTCCCATCACATTGTCACATTCATGGAACAGCTTAAAACTATACCCATAGTGACCCCTGCTCTTTGAAGGTATCAAGGACAAAGCAATGACACCAAAAGGGTTTCAGCTCAGCAAGACACTCAGCCTCATTCTGGCTTTCAGAATAAGTAAAATTCCATTGAAAGTTTGCAGAGCTGGAGCCCAACCACTGAGCCCCCATCAGAGGGAGAATCTTTGGCAGTAGTGCCATGAGCTGCTCCTTCCCCAGCAATCCTCCCGAGAGCCTTTCCCTACACAGCAGCTCCTCCTCACTGCCCCCAGCTGCACCAAGGCCACAAAGCTCCGCAACTCTTTCCAGAATTGAATACAATTCAATTCAATACAATTGTATTGTATTGAATCCAGCCCACAAAGCAGATTATTTTAAATCTTAGTTCACCTATGAGCTTTGTCAATGCATAAAGTGCAAGAATGTCAAAGGCAATTGGACGCTTTACATATGCTACCATTAAAGTATTTGAATTTTTGAAAAAGATGCTTTCAGCCTTTTAAAACTCATCTTTATACTGCAGTTCATGTCAATGCTTTTATGTAGCTGAAATCACTGATTATAAATACACCTCAAGTGAAGGAAAGGAATGTTTAAAAAAAATTACTCAAATTTAATTTCCAGTTAGATTTTTATTTCACAGTGAAATCCTTTTCTTTCTTTACTCACTTTTTTTTCCTTCTCAAAATACTCAAAAAACATCAATCAAAGCCCACTCAAAATTACACCAAGCCATGGCATTATTTACCAAATTTTCTCTGGCCCTTTGACTTATCCCAAGTATACCTTGTTGGTCCAAAATCCTCAAGAAGTCATGAACACACCTCATTTCTAGAAGAATATCCTACAACAAACTGAAATTCCTGGTTTCTCTTTCTTTTATTAAATAACAGCTGTATTAATTTGGGTGTTTGTTTCTTTAGAGGTTCCAACTTAAGTAATAGATAACAAAGCTTTTCAAGTCATAAACAAAGAAATCAATGCACAAAAGACATAAGCCAATAAAAAAGCATTCCATACATATAGCCAAGGCTTATTAAATGCTTCTCTTAAACTGTGCAGTTTAATACAATTGGATTTTATGCTGCACAGAAACATACAAAGTTTTCAGCTTGTCACATGACTAAAGAAGTAGCTCACATTTTAGCACTGAAGAAAATCTTTTTCCCTTCCCTGACTTCATTATCATACAAACTGCCAAGAGGAGAAAGCTGCTTCAAAAGCATACCTGCTGAAGAAATGAAGATAAGGAACTCATAATAATATCTAAATGGGACAAATTATAGAAGTCACACTCAATTCTGCCAGAAACAGGCCTAGACAAGATCACAAGTAGATCCAAATCTCAGTTTAGTGTAGAGTACCAGGCTTTTTTCCTCTCTGTACTACTGGCAAGCAATCACAGGGAGTCACTGCAAACATTAACAATATTACCAAGATGCAAAGCAGATTATAAAGAAACTTGGGCATTAATGTAGGTACAGCCCAACAGGCTGGAATGTTTACCTTCCTCTTTCTGAGAGGCCTCATGTGCTGCCAGTTCAGCTCCTTTCCCCAGAAGTGTGTGACCCAACAGCATTACTACTACTACTTGATATATATTTTCTTATATAAACACTGCACTTTCTTCCATGCATGCAGCTTCAATTAACAATATCCTTATATTAAAGACAGAGTTGGCTCTTACCAGCTCTTTTTAAATATGTGATTTTCTTGCTATACCCACCACAAACATTAGCTGAACATTCCTATGTCTGATGGCACCTTTCTACTGCAGCTCTTGCAAGAGTTTCATCCAACAGAAGCCACTGAATTAAGTGACTCATTTTTCCATCCAGCTTTTCTACACTGAATGCTGGGCAGCATCTTTAGTAATCAAGTAACGGTAGTTTGTAATCACCAGCAGCAAATCTTTCAGTAGGATTCACACTGCATTTTGACACCCCTGAAGTAATGAGTAACCCATACCACAGACAAATCAGACTTCATAAAACTAAAAGAAGGCATCCATTATCTTCATCTATGTTCTTCTCTGACATATGTCATTTTTGTTATGAACACTGACCCATAAATATTTATCTAACCACGTAACACTCAACTCCTCTCCGAACTTGTCTGGATCAATCCTTAAAACGTGATTAGAACTGAAATGGAAAACCAAAGAGCTTTTGAGAGAACAGAAGGATTATGGAAGACTTCCTGCTTGAGTCTAACAGCTGAATAATACCAAAAGGAAGGTCTTGGACTCTTCTATAATCTGGATTAAGAGGGGGAATAGCCAAGGGCCAGGGCGAGACAGAAGCCTCATCTTTGGCAACATAAAATGAATCTGCATCCCCAAACTGTAGTTTCACTTCAGCTCTCATTTTAAGTAAGCAGCAAGAGGCAGTGTCCCCACCCTTCCATTCCCACAACCTTGTTACCCACTGTACCCCAAGGGGCCCCTCTCCCTTATGTCAACTGGGTACATTTTAGTCCAGACCATATCCTTGATTCTGTTTCTGCATCAGCTTCACAAAAGGCCATCTGAACATAAGACAGAGCACAAACAAGAAGCTTGGGACACATAGGAAGACAAAACTTAAAAAGGAACCGTGTGCCAGAGGAAGTGCACATGGACTCATCAGCACCGCCAGTTTCAGGGATTCCAGATGCTGTCACTCCCTTCCCTAAGGCAGTTCAGCCATTTGTGCAAATACATCTTCAACTCATTCAAAAAGATGATTTGTCTAAAACTTCCCTTAACTATCTGGAAGAGCTGGTAGAAGGGAGAGAAAAGTTTTATTTTACAGGTCTAATTTAGATGTTGCCATACAATGAAGCAGAACAACTGGAAGCGGAGTCTTTCAAACTCTTGAAACTCTTGTATTTTGAAACCCCTCCTATAATGTAACCATGGAAAACAACCTGATCTCACTCCCATAAAGAAAAGCACATACATGCATCACGTTACACTTCAAATTGAGTTGAAGGCAAAATGACATAAAGCTCTCTCTCTTAAGGAATGTATTTCTTCTAGGAGCAATGTCAGCTCAAATGCCACTTCTCAGTCAGGCAGACCTAGCATCATCTTCACTGACACTCCTCATATTTATTTCCTCAATGCAGATATTAGCCTGCCACATAGATTTATAAACCATTAGAATGAATGGAAAAAGTTCCTCCCTTTCCTATTGTTTTGAATACCTAAGGCCATTTCACAAATATAGCTCACAGCACAATCCACAAGCAGGAGCATGGAGTAATTCAGCAGGTGCCAAACAGCACCCAAACTCAGGAACACTTCAGCTAACTGCCACCTGACAGCATTATATGGAAGGAGAGGGATTGCTGCTTTGCAACTCGAACCACAAAAGAAAACCTCTTGCAGTTAGAGTGCCATCCTTCAGGTCAAACTATGTATTTTTAGAAATTCTTTACAGTTTTCAATCGTTCCTCCCCTCCCCCAGCTTGCATTGCTTCCTCTGCTATGAAGATATGAAGAACAGGCTCCTTTCTTATCACAGGCTAAACCACTAGGTTAATGTGCTTGCTGGAGAGCCAGGCAGCCTCAGCAATCACAGAGATATGTTACACTTAATGGAACATGTGTGATAACAAGAGACTTTCCTTACCAGTTTTGAAACCCATCAGGAGCTCTTTGAAACACTTCTAATGCAACCCATTTCACTCTCGCTGTTCTGGATACAAGCTGTTTTCATCAATAATACAAGCCCAGAAGACAGCACTTTGTAACTGAGTTTTCCACGTAAATGTATAAACCTCTCCAAAATCCATTATTTTTGTATTACTAACGCTTACCTTGGACAGGAATAAGAAGCAAGGAAAAAACTACACCACCACAAACAAAAGCCCCACACCAAACAAGGACCATTTATATTAATACCCAACTTTTATGGTAAACATCTGTCTTTTCAGCACCATGGAAATCAGCCTGTCTGACCTCCCAAGCGAACTGGCTTGGATTAAAAACCAAGACCAACACCACCGATACAAGGGAAAAGTTATAAATGAGGAAGGTTCAGAAGAGTTTTTCCTGCAGACTTTAGGAGGTAAGTTCACAATTGCTTAAAACTGATTTTCCTCAATTACTAAGCAAACTATTTACTAACAGCTCCAGATTCTCACACTACGGATTGAAAGGAAATCCTGCACTTCAGACTGGATTATTATTACTGTTACTGGCTGAACTGTATGCATTTTTTAAAACAGAGTTTAACATGCTTTCCACAAAACACAGACAAGAGGAAACAAGCTTAGGTTCATTTAAAAAAAAATAAGTCAATGGGATTAAGTGTTTCATGAACAAATACTCTGAATACTCTAAAAAATGTGCATGTGTCCAGAGGGAGAGTTAAATGAGGACCAAATATACCTGGCAATACCTATTCCAGACTAAGAACTAACAAATAGCACATTAACTATGACATATAATCTCAAAATTTTTACCTTTTAAGAGTAATGCTCAATTTAAAATGTTACAGACAATCTCTCTTCCATTTGGCACTTTCTTGATCTGTTCGTGTTTGGAGATATTTGCTTTCTTTAAATCTTTATAACAGTGAAAACAAGAATGCCTTTTTTCTATTTACCACTAGAAGTGGTATAATTTCTCACAGCTTCTTAGTCACACCCTCTTATCATCTTTGCTTTAGGGTGTTATGCCCCACAATGTAAGTTTTGGGGCAGCATTGTATCCAACTTTTCAGGTTCGGTATTCTTTTGGGGCTGGAACCATATTAAGTAGCCAGAATAATTTTGAGAACAAAAATTCTGGAGTGAGGAAGAAGCTGAAATATGAAAAAGGTAGGACTGGGATTGGGGGAACCTCACAGAACAGTGAATAACAAAGTGATCCAAGTGTCTTCCATTTCACTCAGGGAACAGCAAAAGGCAGATATAAGAAAGGTGCCCTTCCAGAATGCCCATGGAAGTTTCCTTCATGCTCCACCCTGCAAAAACGGGAGGACTCTCCCAACAGCTATGAAAATTAGTAATTTCCCACAAGAATAAAATGGCAATTACCTAGTCTGGGTTTAAGAGTAAGAAAATGCCTCTGTGCAATTGGATAAAGTATCCCACATATACAGCTTAACCAAGTAAGTTCTGATATGCAGCAAACCAAGAATTCCCTTGCATAGCAAGAGTATTTGAAGAAATCAAACTACAGCAGAACAGTAAAACCCTACCAAAATATTATGATCTAATATGACAGGCAAATTATTCTTACAGCCTCCAGCCAAGCAAAAATAATGTTTGTAGACTGCTTGCAAAGTTCCTCACATAAGTCAGCAGCTCTGCATGGACTGGAGTAGGTTACTCACTGTCCTCAGAACAGCTCTTGTGCTGCTGAAGACAGAAATGCCAGAGCTCTGATCTGCTGCACAGAACAGACTCGGCATTACTACCCTCCTGAGTCAAGACAGTATCCCAGAACAAAGTGAAAGCATGAAGTTTGTAAAACAGTAGTACCACGTTCAGTTACAAATATTGTTGACATGGAACCTTCCCCAAATATGTGATGACATAATTTTGCTTTGATCATCTTCTGTTTCTACCATGCCCTAGTGAAGCACAAATCTCTATTTGTTACTGATCCTGGTACAATGTAACTACAGAGGCACAAAGTACGTTAGTCTCTGCCAAACAGCATGATTAACGCGATTTTAGGTTTTTACTGGGTAGTCTGAGCCATCACTCATCTGTAAGCTAAGGGAACAGAATCAGCAGTTCAACCACTCAGCAACCTAAACAGGGCAGCTTACTCATGAAGGGTTTCTAATGATGACAGTAGATTTCTTCAAGGACACAACAGAAGCCACTCTACCAGACACAGGGTTGGGTAAGAGGAAGCTTTTCCTTACACAAACTAGCAGTCCATCCTCTTTCAGTCATTAAGGGATCTCAGAAGAACTTTACCTTAAGCCATTGGAGACACAGACATTAAGCCCTTGGAGATACACATTATATTAACCACTGGCTTAACGCTCTGATTTGAATTAGCTCCAAAAATGCAAAGGATTTTCATGCCAGCAGGCAAATGAGTGGAAGTAGAGATCCTTCCACATGAAGAGAACTTGGACAAGAATCCCCTGATCTACCCATACAAATAAAACACATACATGTTGAAGTTTGTCTGCAAATCCAAATTTGCCTGCAAATTCACAAATACTATGTAAATAGAGGCAAACAGCTTTAACACAATTCAACCATATAATTTGTTTTCCAACTCTTTTAGAGAACAGAAAATTTGAAAAACCTTGTGTAAGAACAATAATCTGAAACAAAATAACTTAATGCAAAATGTAAGGGAGTTAGTGATGTGGAAATTATAAGGAATAAAAAGCTTAGATGCCATTTTCAATGCTTTTAAGCTTGTATTAGAACCAAGTTAACACTATCAGAGGGCAAAAAAACTCATCAGTAGTTTATTTGTAGCACCTGAGAAAATAACTAATGACATACTAACTGCATTGGACATCTTCCATCTGCAATCACCAGAGACAGGATGGGATAATGAAAGAAAAGATAGTTCCTGACCAAAATCTTTCAAAATGACAATGGGAAAGAAATAAGAGGAAAAAAATACTCTTGATTACTTCAGAATGCAATTCCCACATCCAGTCTGTAATGTTTTCCTTGCTGACCTTTGTATGAATTCCTCCCTTCCTTGTACTATTCTATGTCATCTCTATCCTAAACCCCACGAGCCTCCCACAAATCTTACACACTTCCTGTGTCCCACAGGAAAAGGAGAGCTTTTATCAAGGAAGGAAAACAATTGGCTTTAGGGGTTTCTAATGAACTCACACACATCCTATACCTTCTCTGATTACAACTACCTGAAAGGAGGTTGTAGCAAGGTGGTGCTTGATCTCATCTCCCAAGTAACAGCACGAGTAAATGGCCTCAAGTTGTGCCACTGGAGGTTTAGATTGGGTCTTAGGAAAAGTTTCTTTATGGAAAGGGCTGTCAAGCCCTGGAACAGACTGCCCAGGGCAGTGCTGGAGCCACCACCCCTGGAGGTATTTAAAAGTTGTGTAGACGTGGCACTGAGGGATGTGGGTTAGTGCTGGACTGTGCAGTGCAGGGTTAACGGTTGGGTGTGATGATCTCAAAGGTATTTTCCAACCTAAATGATTCTATGATTCCTTCCTTGAAGTGATCCTCTAGTCACTGTCACACACCATGGTGATTACACAGCAGCTCCTGCTTCCTTATACCATCAACAGTTCCAACAAATTAATGAACTTTTTGCTTCCCTTATGCCACCAACCTCACAGCCGCAATTCTTTCCTGCCACCTTAAGGTCATTCCTATCCCTATGACCTCCATCTACAGCTTCTCTTCCTTCCAAACCAAGCAATCTGCTTGAACACTCAACTCAATACAGTTCTCCCAGTTTCTTGCCAGTCACTTCCCTTATCTCCTAGGCTTTTCACCTTACTGACCAGTTCAGACTTTTTCCTCTTAATGACACTTATAGAAGGAAGATTGCTAAGATTATGAAACAGAGGACACCATCAGCCTTAAGCTGTTCTTTGTCACCACGATGGAATCTATCCTACTTCTTAGAGAGGCCTTCCAAGGGGAAAAGAGGAAGGGATTAACACTTGACTAGTCCATTGGGTACACCAAAGCACAGCCAAAGCAGTGTTCCCATCTGTAACTCCAGGGGACATTCTGATAGGAGGGAGACATGTTAGATTAAACCTATCAGATCACTAATTAAAGACCAGAGCAATACTGCACTTTGGTAGTATATTCTCTTTTTACTGGAAGCAGGCAGTGATCATAATATAATAGCACAGCTATTTAAGTAAATTCAGCATTATAGACAGAAAACATCATCAGATATTTCACTGGAACCTGCTCCATTACATTATATTTGAAACAGATATCACAGTAATCAGAAGTGATCTAGGTTATAAAACTGAACCTGAAGTTTAGTTGGATTAGAGAAAGTTATACTCACAGCTGGCATTTCTGTAGAGAAGAAAAGGTTCATGGAGCTGAAACTCCAAATCTTTATTTACTGGTTCAACCAGGTTGTGCATATTCAGTCGATTCACTATCGTAAAACCATGATAAGGAGAAGCTGACCTATTGTGTCAATTAAAACAAAACTAAGGATTAATACCATCAGCAACAGAAGTAATTTTCTGAAACTAAGTTATGAATTAATCTTCAAATTTCCACTGCTTTATTATGTGAAGCTCTCATAGGTGCTTTTCTATGCCATTTCTTGGCACGCCACCTGATTTCAATTTCAAACTACACTTACCTCAAAGCAGGATTAGGATTAACATAACAGTTCTACACTGTTAAACTGCTGAATCAAAGATATGCCTCTGAAAAATCTATTCAAAAAAACTAGGGCAGGTCCACCATTAAAATGCAAATGTATTCAATACTTGACATAAGATCGTTTTGAGGCATTTTAGAATTTTTTTATTAGAGGAGAAAAACCAAACCACTTACACAGCACCATTACCTTACTGTACATAGACATGACAATAAAAAAGAGCTGCTGTCTTAAATAGTGTGATGTGCACTCACAGGGGGAAACATAAACCGTAATTTCTTCCTAAAGGGAGACTCTGGAAATAAGGACTTAACCCAGTGTCCTGAAAGTACATATTAAATTATTCAGAATTGTATTGCTTAGTGAAGCAATTTTTATTATTTAGATTTTTGCTGGACACCAGGTGGAAAAAGAAAACACTGAGCAAGCACGGAAAGTTCAAGACAGTTTTAGATCTGTTTTCTCTTGCTGCATGAATGTCCTGTCAGCACTCAACTGTGCTTGTAAGCTGGTGTATAACCAACAACAGCAGCACAATGAAGGCAGGCTAAAAATCAGACACAATTAGCTGGTAAATATGAAGATTTCTGTAACAACATGGCCACCTTTACCTAATGATTGACAAAAATAATCTGTCAAGAGCTTCCAAGGAGAGGGTAAAAAAACATTACCATCACAAGTTAGCCTCTTAATGCACCTCACAGAACTTGTTTGAAATCACCAGATAGTGACACTGAAAGCTTTTGCTTTGGTTTTTGTTTTGTTTGTTTTTTAAAGTTTGGTTCGCTTTCTAACACTGAGTATTTCCAAGCTGGGAGCTGAAGTAACAGGAATTGGTTACTCAAATCCCTACAGAGTGCCAGGATACAATATTGTAATGACCAAACTATGACAGTCTGCTTCAGGATGGCTTAAGTCTGCATTAGTTCTATTTCTTACCTTCAAGTAAGTGTTATTTCATTTAGGCTTTTTATTTGCCTACAATTTAAAACTTGAACTCATGATTGATTTTATGTGCTGGTTCTCCTCCTCACCCCTTTTTCCCACCCTAGAGAACTGGAAATTTCTTTCACAGTTTTGATGAGGAAATCAAATAGCCCCCAAAACTACACACTATGAGATCTTCAGCTTTTGGGCAACTTCAACCATTTACAAAAATTTATGCCATTTTCCAGGAGTAAATTAGAACACATTATTTAATTTCTCATCTCTGTTGTTTCCATAAACAACTTCATGTATTGTAGGAGACAAAGGGAGACGTGGCATTTAACAAACTCAATGCACTAACGAATGCTATTGGATTAATAAAATAAGCTCAATAAACTAGTTTTTGATGTGGGTACATATGTAGCATTCAAGTTCTATGCTTGTTCAGCAGTACTTTTAGGGGCTTTTGACAGAGTTATTCACCCATGTGCAGAGTTTATTCTTTTTGCTTGAGTACCCAGCAGTTAACAGCTGGACAAGCAAGCAACGCTGAGTATGAAAGCTCTGCAGGAAGCCACCTGGAGTTTGTTTTCTTAAGGAAGGAAAACAAACATCACCACCACTATACCCCCCTCCCCCAAAAAACCAGCCCAAAACAAACCAACCCTTACCTTTTATACACAAATAAGGTCCCTTCTATGTCGGTTTTCTCCTACAAAAGACAACAAATGCAATTCAGGGATGTGCTTGTTCACACAGTTATGAAGGCTTTGGGCAGTACGTTAATTACACAGACTTACAATATCTTTCCACAAGGTTTTACATCACAGGTCTAAAAATACGCTCTCCTGTTTTCACAAACTGCCAATTTTTTATTTGAAAGATTAGGAAGTTAAACCGACTTCCAAAAGGTTTTGCTCATGCTCTCCATCTGCCGATGTGACACACTGTGTTTCACAACCTTCCCATGCGGAGCCCGACGGGGCACTCTCAAATATCAGATGGGTCGTGTTCCGGTTTTACTCCAAGGACAGCAGCAACAGCACAGCACGGCAGAACCACGGGCCACGGCTCTGCTTCAGCCTCCAGCTTCCCCAGCAACCTCACCACGGGCTGGTGACCCAAGTGCGCAGAAAGTTCCTGCAGCTCCAGGGCTGCACGTGACCCCGTGAAGTGCCCCCTATTCCCATTCCTGGGGCTCCGAGATGAACCCGGTGGCCAAGACAAAATTGTGCTAAGTGCAATGACGAGCGCTAACATCTCCTAAACCCCTTCTTCCTGAACAAGGGCTCTGTGCAACAGGCACGAGCAACAACAACAAAGTGCGATTAAAACCAGAAAAAGTCAATGGCCCCCAGGAGCCAAAGCGCCCTCCAGCCCCAGCGCTGCCCCGGGCAGAGGGGGAACGGCGCCGCCTCCCCAAGCGCACACACGGCCTCGCCTCTCCCTCTTCCTCCTTCTCCTGTTCCTCCACCTCCTCTCCTCTCCGCCTTCCTCTTTCTCTCCGTCTCTTTCTCTCTCCCCCAACACGAGCAGGGGCAAGGCGCCCAAACCCCAAACTCCTCCCTGGGCGAGCGCAGCCCCGCGCGGGCCCCGTGCGGACGCGCCGGGCCGGGCGGCTGCCGGGGCGCGGGCACGGCCGGGCCCGCCCAGCCGGACTCACCCACTCGTTGTCCTTGGGGCTGAAGCTGTAGAGCGCGACCTGGCCGGTCACGTCGGCGATGCCGGTGATGAAGGGGTCGTGCCGCCGCAGGGCCGCCAGGCTCATCTCCTGCCCCACTCTGCCCGCCGCCTCCATCTTGGATCCGGGCAGCCCCGCCCGCGGAACGGCAACAGCCGCGCTGGTGCAGCGGCGCACCCGCCCCGCCGCCGGCCGGAGCGCCCGACCCGCGCCTGCCGTTCCGCCCGCCGGCCAGGGCCCCCGCCCCGCCCAGCGGGGCCTCTCCCGCGTCCCTCCGCTCAGCTGGGGACCCGCAGCCCCGTCCCGGGTCCCACCCGGGTCCCTCCTCTCAGCTGGGGAGCCGCAGCCCCGTCCCGGGTCCCACCCGGGTCCCTCCTCTCGGCTGGGGCACCTCAGCCCCGTCCCGGGCTCCCGCTCCCCCCTCACAGCTCCGAGGGCTCGCAGGGCTCCGGGCCCTTGGCAGGGGCAGGGGCCGCGCCCCCGCCGACAAGCGTGGGCAGGGCTGAGGGCTGCCCTTCGCGTTTGTTATTATTTATTTACCCCATTAGTAATGGAAAGGCTCCAGAGTTTACTGCAGGCTGGCTTGTGAAGTGCGATGAGCTGGGTCACAGGCTCAGGAATCATCTTCCAGCACCTCGAGGGTGACGCTGTTTGCTCCCGTGTCTCTCATTTTCTGGTATATCAGTATTTCACGGTCAGCAGTGGGATGTGGAATTTTCAATGTTTTAGAAGAATTTGGGGATTAAATATCTCTTTCAGGTACAGTAAACATGCACAGGTACGTTTCTTAGGTAAAGGAACATAGGACAGCAAACTTTCATATGTAAAGTTGAGTGCTTTGTAGTACATATCTACGTTTGCTGAAACAAGAACAAAGTAACACGCAGTGCACTGGGCTTTTCCTGCCGTTTTTTCAATTATTGGTGATTTTAGGAACAGGAAAGTATAGAGTATTCATCAGGACCAAGACATTAATTACTTCCAAGATAAGATCACTCAGGTTCAAATATCTTCGTAGTATTTTGTGCAATCTGACAAAAAAACCCCAGATTTGTAAATTTCTAAGCAAAACCTTGTTTATGGCAAGTTCCTGACCCTCCTGAGAATTTAAAGAATGTGTGCTATGCTCTGTGTTACCACAGGTCATGTTGTTCTCCATTGCAGGTGGATAAACTTCTGATTTTAATACATCTTTACAATATAGTCCTCTCCCACAATAGCTGATATTTAATGCACAAACAAGGATCCAGCAGTTGTGTGGTTCCACAAAAAAACTTTCTGACAAGAAGTGGAAATATCAAGTTCTAGTATAATATAATTTTTTAAACTGTGAAGCTTTTGGGGCAGGACAATAATTTACCTGTTTTGGAGTTGAACAGTTGTAGCATAAAGTAAAAATATATTTCTTAGGAAAAAAGTAATCTAGACACAAAACTTCATCCTGGTAACTCACCCTTGAACTCCAGGACATAAGCACCAGTAAAAAACCCCAACAAAAGTTATATGGAATGTCTTAGAGCTCCATAAATTGTCCTTGTCCTTCTAATGGTTTCACCACAGGAAAGCCTAATCCAGAAAATTTGAGTTTCCACTAGTTTTGTAGTGGCAATACTTTGATGTAAAATGCCTCATTATTCACTAACAGTCTATATTAGAGAAAGATAAAAAGAGGAAATTAACGTTTGAGAACTATTTTACAGAGCAACAGCATTCTAAGAACTCAACAGAAGCAGAAAGAAAACGACAAAACTTTTAAAAAAACTGGTTTTAAGTGGCATCTTAAACGCCTGCACCAAACTGCTCCTTTCTGCAAGATTACAGTAAAGCAAAATTAGCTTTCAAATTAAAAAACTTATTAGCAAAGGAAGGTTTCTGCTGAGTGAGATCTCAGTTGCGGAAACTCCTTGGCTTCATCTTGCAATTAAAAGCGAAACACAAGGAGCAGCAAGAAATAAAGGGAAGCAGTGGTTTCTGGTTATGGATCATTTTCCTCCTTTGTCTGCTAATTCAAGTTCTGCATTTCAGTGGATTTATTCTCCCTGCCCATCTTCACTGTTGTTTCATTGGAATAAAGTATTTTGTATCAGGAATGATGCAGGGCCTGTCATCACCACAAAGTGTGTGTACAGGCAGGGCCAGGCCATGACTTGGGGTGCACTGGGAAGCTGCAGCTGCTCAGGCCTGTGCTGTGAGTGTTGTGTGGTGCAAATCTCCCTGGCCCTCCTCGCAGCTGTGATGGGGAAAGGTTCCTCTCTCACTCCCTGTTCCTGATTCTGGCACAGAGCCAGGCACCAGTGGGATGATGCACACGATGCCCTTTTCGTGGTTCCTCTGTGAGTGGGACAGATTCCATTTGTGTTTCAACACGTGAAGAGAACATCATGTTTTATAGCTCAGTTATTCTGCTGCAGTTTTATAGGACAGGATATGAAATTTTTTTACCCTAATTACTGTTGTCTACTTCATATATGTTAATATTAAGGTAGATGAAATAATAGAGACCCTCTTCTTCATTTGCTTGTGTCACCATGGCTGGGTCTCTTGCTCTGCTGTTGGCAGTTCTGTTACACAAACTCTTTTTCTGGTGCCTCTTTTTACACAGTAGATTACTTATGTATTCCCAAAGCTTATTTGAGCTGCAGTCACTATTTTAAACTTCCTACAGAAAAGGTCTTCATTCCTTTTGTTTTTCCCTTGTTGGCTGAATATCCTCAGCAAAAGATCTCTTGCTGCTGTTCAGATGAGGGAGAAGTGCAGCCAGTGCTCCCAGTCAGTGCATTTGCTGTTATTACTCCAGGCTGAATTAGGGTCCAGTGAGTCCTGCAAATCTGAGTGACTCATAGAGCTGTATTTTATCTTCGCAGTTTTCCACTTGAAACAATTGCCAGAAATTCCTGGTTTCATGAACTGTTTTGCAAATGACACACTTCTGTTGGTTTGTTTGCAGATGTTTTCCTTGTATTGTAATAGGAGGCAATTTCTGGGCTATTGATTAGTAATTGCATTGTTATCTATACCCTGAATTTCAGGATAATGGCTGTAATTCTAGAGACTGTTCGGGCTTAGTTCTAGATAGGACAAATTGTCTTGGTGATAACCTCCTTGATAACTTAATGAACTTTTATTTTGCATTTTAATTATTAAAAAAAAACAAAACAAGGGGCAGGGGATGCTAGAATTTTTGAAGTGCTGCCATTTTATTTGAAAAATCCTTTTATTTCACTGGTGGCATTACTTGAGCATTTCCCTCATTTCTATAAATATGGTATAAACTGCTCAGGTTGTGTGGTTACCTTCCCTGGAAATTGTTCTGCTCTTTGGAGGGCCAAGTGTATCAGCAGCCTTTCCTAGGAGTTCCAGCTTGCACTGTGCTCTCAGTGCACTAATGCTGCAGCCACAGGTACCTTACTGCATATTCACGGTGACAGATATTTATTTTTAGCTGTGCAAAATCTTTTTCTGCCCTCAGAGGAAAGTTTTCCAAATTGCTACATGTTAATAGTGCTACAGGGCAGCAGTGTTAGTCTAAACAATTAAAATTGGTGGGATAGGATGGTGTGTAAAGGGACTCCAGGTTTAGCAGGATCATCACATGGAAGGGACAAGGTTTAGGAAGATTGTTCTGGGTACTGACTTACCCAGCTGTAGGTATGGGATTTTTTCCTTTTTCCGTGCTCTGTATAAAACAGAGAGAACACAGAACTGCTTTTCATAGCATCTGAGTTTCTCAGCTGTTGCAATACTGAAATGTGAATTTAACTAGAAGTTTCTTTGTCGTGAAGTAATTGCAGTAATGATTCTGTAAAGGAATGGATGACTTTAATTTTTCTTTTTTTCCCCCCTGTACAATTGGAAAAATGTTCTAGAAAATGTGAAGCACGAAATGTTAAGAACAACAGCACTTTCTGAAAGTAACTTAATAAACTATGAGGAAAATGAGAAAAAAAGCAGTTATCCATCTATGTGTTCACTGGCATTTTGGATTTGAGTGTAACCAACAGTTACAGTCCTTCCCAGAGATGCTAAAATAGAATTGAAAGAAACAGAGAAAAGTCATTAAATTACAGTTACTATTTGATGAAAACAAAAGAATGAAAATGCTCAATTCCATTTATACAGTAAAGCTGCTCCCACAACAACACTGTAAGAGGGTGAAATAGGTCACAGGCAACCCTCCTTACATTGCTCAATAACATTAGAAGGATTAATCATTTATGGATTATCTCCTAGAAACAATGATCTGGTGCAGACAGGTAATCCAATCTCCTCTATCTTTCTAACCTGGTTTGCCATTTCACAGGAGATTGTGGAAGGGTGGCAAGTTTTTCTAGGAAGACATTGCCTGCCAGCTTGAAACATGTAAATTGCTGGAATTTGCATCAAAATATGACAGCTCTTCTCTGATGAAGGTAGGTAGTGAAATTAGTCAGGTAAAATGATTTTTTTTTAACCAGGGCACAGAGGCTCAACTCAAAAATTATATCATGTTCACACTTAGTTATAATCTGTCACTGACAGAGTAAAGAGAGAAGTTTCTCATTGACATGAATCAGAACTAGAGAGCAAATGTTATTCCTGGGACTCTGCATTTTGCATAATATCTAGCAATGTGTTTTTCCTTAGTAAATTTGTAGAAAAATTTAAATACAACTTATTTTTAAATACAAGCCTTTCAGTGGTGGTAGCCTCTGTATTTTCATTAGATGCAGGTGTGCAGCCAAACTCGATTGAAATGCTTCATGTAATACATTGGGCTGTGAACAAACACCTTTAGCCACTTCTGGGATATTTTATCTGGCTGTAGCCCCAAGGCCTGCTGTTGAATATATTAGGCTGTGCTAATTTCATTGCTGAAAATGAACTCCATTGCAAATATTCATTGGACAAAATATTGCAGTAGCAAAAGTGCACCATCAGTGATTTTCAAATGCTTATTTCATTTTGCATGTAGTTGCTGTTTTATTGCTATAATAACATTAGGAAAAAGATATTCAATTACTATTGCAAGCAGAGTAGCCTGTTCCCCTAGGCCTCCTTGTACAGTTGCAAAAAAAAAGAAAGATAATTAGATTAGCAAGGTCCTGCTCTGTACAGAATTGAGAAATACATCAGGAATAATTGTGCATCTCGGTAGTAACCCTGAGTTTTGAGAAAGCTACTTTAGTAGAACCATGTTAGTTTTAAACTCAGCCAACTTTTAATTACTGAGTGATCTACCTTAAATATACTGTGTTGGCTTTATGACATTATTGTCTACTTATATTTTTGTCTTCTTAAAACGTCCCTTTTTTCCTGAGCCACTTTTGTAGCCTCCATGTGGCTGGCCCTTTAAATACTGGGACGATCACATAAGTTTAAAAATGTAGGTTTCTATGCTGCTTTATCTCTGAAGCCTTTCTGTAAAATAGCAAGTCAGAATTCCTTTTAAATATTTTATTTAAATATTTTTATTTCTATTATTTTTCATTTGCCGGTATTTAATTTTCATTTAATATTTAATTTAAAAATATTTTATCTTCTTGCAAAATGTGCACATATGAGAGCAATCATCTCTAAAATAGGTTAGATTAATTTTTTATGTGCAAATGTGTATTTTTCAATAGGCTTTTCTTGATGTGGTACTGTACTAATAAGGAAGATGCAACACGATTCTGAGAGTAAATAGCTTCTAGAGCTTTTCAGACATGACTGGAAACAAATAGAATGTAAAACAGCCTGGTGGTTTGGGCTGCTTTTGATGCTTCTTGGGTTTTCCAGTGTCAGAGGAATGGGAATCAGCAAACCTGCATTCATTTCAGAGGTTATTAAACCACTGCAGGTTTCTCCACCTTCATTTTCTCAGCCATAAAATGAGGACAATGTATTTACTCATCATCATAAATTTCATTGAAGTACTTTCTGAGGAGTATATAAGCAGTAGGCATTCTGGTGATATTTCACTCATCTAGGAAAGGGCTGGTGGGATGCTGAAGGATCACAGAACCTCTCTGGAAGGTGAGGGCAGCAGCTGCATTGGGTGCTGTCACCTGGACAAAGGAGCAGGTTTGGAGCTCTGCTCTGGCTGGGTAGATGTCCCTCAGTGTCAGCCATCATCTTCCTGCTGGGGTTTGGCTGCAAACAGGAACAGACACAGGTGTAGTGAGAGCCTGGAGCACAGCATCCCTTAATTCCTGCTGTGAGCACACAGTTCGTTGCTCTTTGCTTTGGTAGCTTTCTCCAGGCTGTGTCTTGTCCAAGAGCATTCAGTGACATAAACGATGTGGATTGAACGTGTGTCGCATGCTAAATTCTGTCTCTGTCAGTTGCAGTCAAGAATCCATAATCTGTTCCTGCTTTGAAATCGAGTTCTGAGGTAGAGGCACCCATTTTGGATGGCCTTCCTGCAAGGGGTGAGGAAGGCAGGCTGGGAGAGGCAGGGAGGAGTCACCATACTTGGTGAAAAGGGAAGCATCATGACTAAGGAAATAAAGTGGATGAGATCCTAACCTCTTATCTGGCCCCTTTCTTCCAATCAAGTTCTGGCTGATGGAGAATTCCTTTGCTGCAGTCACTCAGAAAAGAACCATAAAGTTGTGCGATGAAGATCCTCAGGGGAGCCCTGTGGATACGATGTGTGAGGAGTGGCACAGGAAGGGCATTTCAAGGGGAATGTGTTCACACACAGTGTTGTGGAAATTTGCAACCAAACTGGGACAAAACTTAGCTAAGACATAGCTGGAACTCAGGCCCTGAAAGGCTGTGGTGGAAGTGCAGTTGCAGCCTTTTAATTTTGGGACCTCATGTCCTTCGACCTTGGTGTTAGAAAATAAGTGATCTGATAGTAATAAGTTATTAAAGAACAAAAACGGCAGCATCTTATTTAATGAATTTCAAATGCGTTGTGTGCAGTTACATGTGTAAAGAGAAATAGCAGTCAGCTATTTCCTACAAAATTTTCTACAAAATTCTGTGCAGAGATTACCTGGATTTTCGTTTGGAAAATAAGTATAACTTGGGAGATTAATCTATAAATTATGTTGCTTGCTGTGGTGTGTTTTCAAAGGGAAAAAGGAATAACTAATAAGCTGCATGTTGAAACCATCCATTGCATTCATACAAGAATATTTTTTTGCCAGTGGTGCATGACAATAAAATTACTTTTGCATATGGAATTAGTGCATGGAAATGCTGAATGTAAAGAGTTTGTGTAGGGGATGATATATTTTGTCAGTTAAGGATTGGCAAGCTGATGAACAGCTCTCCAATAGATTGTAATAATCTCAATTATTTCAAGGCCTCTTGAGTACCAGTTTTCATGACAGGTTCTAATAGGTTCTTTTAAGACTCTCATGGTCAGTACAACTACTTCTCATTTTCAGAATTACTACCTCATCTAAAGTCTGTACAAATCATGTGATTTTCAAAACAATTAAATGTAACAGACTTTGAGAGCTGCAGTGTAAACAATGCACATATGCACCAACAGCTGAAGGACCACATCTCCTCTTGCTTTTTCCTTCTGGTGTGATGCCTTCCAGAGCTGGCAGGTTGAGCTGGGCTCTGCAGTCCCGGGGTGACACAGTGCCTGCCTGCCTGCCCAGCTCCTCCTCTGCCCCTGAGTGCAATCTGTGGCTGCTGACAGCTGGCACAGAAATCAGGGTTGGGGAGGTGAAGCTTGCTGTGCTGGTCTTTCCCGGTCTCTGTGTGCCCCTGACATTGCTCAGACAGAGACAGGGCTTTGTTAGGAAGCTTGACACTTCCATGACAAAAAAGACTTGTCACCAAGGAGAACTGAATTCCAGAAGTGATGAGCTGTCCTACAGAGCAGGAGTGCCCAGAGTCCACCATTTGCCCTAACAGAAAAATACTGAAAACCAGCTACAAAAAGATAAAGATCTGAGATAAAGCTGGCATCTTTTACTGAGTTAAGAAAAATTCTATTCAGCTCTGTTTTCACAATGGTTTTGTTTTGTGAGTAATCAGGAGGTGGTTATGTCTAGGAGGTGACCTGGGTACAGAGGGAGAGCTGGTGTTGCTCCTGCAGGGCATGGAAAGGGAGCTGAGGGAAAGGCTTTTCTGCCTGTCCTTGGTAGCAGGAGTGTCCACTCAGGACACAGGAGTAGCAGGAGAGCTCAGGTGAGGAAGGTCTATGAGACAAAACCAGGCATGTCTTTGTAATGTATTTGTGTGGGAAGGGGACTGTTTGACTGGTAATAACATGGCCATGTGTTTGGGTAAGATTCTCCCATTATATTCTGTTTTGGTGTTTGGTTTTTTTGGACTTGGTCTTAAATTCCAGCTGTAGTGGGGAGCTGGCCAAGTAGGCTGTGTAAACTTCTAAGATTTAGCACTTCAGGGCCACCATGTGATTCATGAGCTTCTGTGACACGAGAGCCAGGCAATGTTGTGGGCTTACAAACAGCTGCGGGGAATACTTAAGTTAAAAGGGTTATTCTTGTTCCTTTAGAAAATCACCCTAATAGTGTGTAATAACAGGATTTTTACATTTATCCAGCCTCAGATATTTCTTTTATAGGGTCTTGCCTACTTCATGGTGCTTCTGTAGTGATCACACTTCTGCAAAGTGCTGTCCGTGGCTTGGTGGCACCAAACCAACTGCTGAGAGGTTTGAAGGGTACTAACTATTTGTTTGAGTTTAAACAATTAAAAACGCACTGAGTGAAATACATTGCAAGTGAAAGTTAGTAACTGAAACGCCGACTTTACCAGGAAAGAATGACTGCCAGAATAGGGGCACTTTGTAAAATGCTTTGAAAAAGAAAAAAAATAAATGTATAACATTTGCAGAACAGAGAGACTTATTAAACTTACTTCAGTTCCCATCAATTCTTTATAACCTTGAAAAAAATCAGAGAGAAAGATAAGGAAATTGTCTAAATTCTGTCCCTTTAAGTTGATTTTTCATTTGCATCTCTAGTCAGAATTTAATTATTAGTGTTTGCAAAAAACATATTCTGGTCTATGGGCTATTTGCAAACTGTTCACTGAGATAATTATTTAAGATTTCTCTTAATTGTTGTTTTAAGCAGCATTGTACTGGTTTTTGAAATGCTCCCAAAACCATCAAGTGCTCTCCAGAGAATGTGCTAATGAGGCATATAATGGGACATTAGTATGAATTTATTATTTTAATTTATACATTAGGAGGTTATTTTTGATACTTTTGTTACCCGCTTCTCATTAAAAATAAGCTAACGCCAGGAAATGTTTGCCTTGTAAAATTATCAGAGGCGAATGTCTTGCTTATCTGTATGTAGGCAAAGGGATACAGTAGCAGCAGGACTTCTGTTATAATCAGCAGAAAGGTAATAGAGGAAAAAGGCAACTGAAATGTAGATGTGTAACAAGATCTTCTGTTAGTTCAGGGATATTTGAGGCTTCTGCAGTCTCTTTGGGGCCCATTTTTTTTCCTCATATTTCATCTGGAGCTACCTTTGTTTGCATTTCCACTGAGCTTATGCAAAGTGGAACTTTGCAAATCTGTGTAACTTAATTTTTCCAGTGGGAAACTGCAGATGAGTGTGTGGCTGTCGTGTGCTTCACTCCTCTGTGTAATCCAGGGGAGCTGTTCCCAGCTTTAGTCTGGGTCTGACTGACTGAGAGAGACCTCAGTGGTGGCTGGTAAGGACTGGTGGCTGGGCTGGCCCTTTCAGCAAGCCCACAGCCATGGTGGCTGTGCTCAGCCTGGGAATGCTAAATCTGTTCACTGACTACTGAGTGGTTCAGCTGTGTGGCTATTTGAAAATGCTCATTTTGTGACCTTTGGCTTGCATCCAGGACCTATTTTAGTCCTAACCTTTGGCTTATATCTTGGTTTCTGGTTTGGGCTCTTGACCTTTGGTATTTAGCCTGACTGTTGGCCTTTGGGTGCCAGATCGCCTCCTGTCCTAGGCTTGGATTCCAGCTTTGGATATTGGCTCTAATTGCTTCTTGCAGCTTGGCACTTAAACCTTGTATGTGCTTTTGAAATTTTCCCCTTAGGGCACCAATTGTACTTCTTACATTTCTTTTTCAGCCTTTATGTAAAATTCTTGTAATCAGAACAGCTTGATTCTAAATACATCCCTTCCCTCATGGGTCATTAAACTGAGGATGCAGAGCTGTTGGACACTCTTCCAGGAATCCCTGATTCCTGCTCACCATGGGGAGTCTCTTGGTTGCCTTTGTGCTCACACTTGTGTGATGTGCAGGTGGGTGGGTGCCCACCAGCAGACCCTCAGCCCCAGGTGGCCGTGACAAGTCTGCCTTATGGCTGGATATCCAAAAAGCCAAAATGAGTGCAAGCCTGATAAATCCCAGCATCCTGTTTGCTGCAAATCTGTTGCCAGGAAGCCAACCTGGAAATTTGACCAAATGTGTAAGAATTAAAAACTCTCCATAAATTAATATTACATCAGCTAATTTCCCCCTAAAACATGATATTTGAAATGACAGCAAAATCATGTCTAAGGAAAATAGACACAACCCCAAGGTCCCTATGGTATTTTCAGTAAAAACATCACAAGGTTCTGTTGCTTTTGGAGGTCAGATGGCAAGCTCCATGTTCACCATTGTGACTACATGCTCATGTGAGTTTGTTTCTCTGGCTTTGCAGGAGCTGTTCGCGTGAATAACTACTCCTGCAGAGTGAATAAAGGCATTTGCAATCTGGTCCCAGCTGGAAACTTCTTTCTGAAGCCAGTTCACGCTCTTCATAAAGCACAGATCCTTTATTTTATCTTGTTTTGTGTTTAGTTTACATAACTTTAAATCTTTAGGTTGATTGCTGTGCCATTCCAAATCGCTTCCTACTGGAAGAGATGTATATTTTATAGCTCTTAATACTTTCCCAACACATATTTGGGAGAGAGATATTCTTGTCTGGGAGGAGAAGGGTAATTGCTGCCTGCCTGGATATCAGTTAGTTAGCAGTCTCCTCACCAGTGGATGCCTGGCTAAATTCACTCTTTTGCTGAGTAATTTATTAAATAACTACAAGACTATTCAGGCTGCCTCAACAGTATTTTATAAAAAAGCACTAATGACTTGATATATTTAATAGCAAAAGAGATGTAAGGAAATACAGGATGTATATTATCAGTTGCTTATCAACCTTTCTCTCACACCTTTCTCTTAGACCACAGAGCTCAGTGAATTAGATCCAGTCGTTCAAGTGAGGATGTGGCATAATTTTACAGGAGTTATTGACCATCCTTTTCTTCCTCAGTTAATGCAATCTTGGCCTGGTTTGGAATGCAGAATAACATTTCAAACAGGAATCCTTGTCACAGTCTTAGCAAGGCTGCTTAGATAGGGAGAATCAGCTCCACTAAGTGCTGACACTTGTGCAGTGGCTCGGGAAGTGGACGGAGGAAATGCAAGATAAACCCTGTGCTCGGCTGCCCTGTCACATCTTGTGTGGTGCTGCTGTCCATTAACGTGCCACTGGCCCAGGGACAGCGCTGGGCTCGGCCCACATCACTCGGCAGCTGTCAAGTGGATGAGACAAGCTTGCTGGGGAATGTACTAAGATAATCACAGGAAGGTGAAGTTGAATCTCATACGTGTGCTGTGCTGAGTGCTGTGAGCAAAGGAGGCTTTATTCTGCAGCACAGAGACCAGCTGGACTCTGTGACTGTTCTTCCGGTTTCTGGGGAAGAATTCAATACATATGGTCTGGAATCAACACCCCACTTGTCAGTTCAAATCACACCATTACACCCGCCTGCCACCCCCTACTTTTTGTTGTTTTACAAACAGAACGTCTCCTGGTAGCAGGTATGTGTTAAGGCAGCGTTCTGAAATTTGCCAGCTCTTTATCCCTTTTGCTGTGCCCCTGCTGGAATCCAAATGCCCAATTTCTTTTCTTCTCTTTCCTGCAGGGTACAAGCAGCTGTTATTTTGAAAAGGGAGGTTCTGTACCATAGGCATTTTTCTCAGCAATTTGAAAAAAAAGCACAGGCTTTTTTTACTCTAATGTCTTATCAGATTATTTCTGTTTTGATCTATAAAACATACTGCTGTATAACTTATGAAAATGGAAGGTTGGTAGATTTGATAGTTGGGTCTAACTTTGTTTTGTTAGGATCAATTTTGGCAGCACGTCTAAGACATCTCAGTACACAAAAGATGTGCACAGGTATTTCCTAGGTATTATTGATAGTCATTTTTAATGCTGGGATTTGCTGAGTGGGGAGGAAGCACACTCCTGGTTACTCCTGGGCACTCCTTTCCACTACATGCTTTCTTCAAAGCTCAGCCCTTTAACAGGTGTTGAAACATTATTCTACACAGCATTGTAGTTCATCTGTTGCAGCTTTTTTTTGTTCCCCAGGGAAACCAGGTTTTAACTCCATGTTTTAGTGTACTGAATACTTTAATGTGCTGCAGATTAATTTGAAGGGACCCCCATTACGAGCAACTGTAATAAAACTGGGGACCTGTCTTGGTAACTCTAGATTAAATGTATATGACTGTATTTCATGGTATGGTCATAGAAAAGAATTATAAAACCTCAATTTTTTATTTTGTAAAATAACTTACATTTAGTTTCATATAGAACTTTTCTGCTACATTTTGAATTTTTGTTAAATCATGAAGTTTCGTCATCTATGAAATGGCTATGGTACAAAGAAAGAAACTCTCATTTTAGATATTAATATATAATAGGCAGAGACCTAAATGCTAAATTTTGATGTCTGTTATTTCTTCCTTGACTAAACAGCTGCCTCTTCTTTAGAGGTGTTTGTGATAGGGAAGTTTTGCCGTTGTTTCATCCGACATTAGAATATTAAAGCAGTAAAATAGCACAGAAAATGAATTTCTCATAATGAAGGCAACTAACTCACACCAGGACCAAAATGTGTTAAAGAACAGGGCTGAAAGTGTCATGTCAACTGACATGGCACTGTCCTCTTGTTACAGACCAGAAATCTGGGTCTGTAAAAGGGTGTGGGCAACACAGACCAGATCATCTTTGGGCTTTAGTGGGTTTGACCTTGAGTCAGTTCAGAACATTTTTCAAATGAATAACAAAACTGAACTGGTCTTAAAGATAAAGGAGAAGCAGAACCCCATGGTCCCACAAACATGTTTTAAAAATTTATTCAAAGGAGTAGTCCATTTTTGAGGCAGAAGGGGTTAGTAATGGTACTTTGAAATGATGATGATAGCTTTCTTATTTTATAAAAACGTCCTTACTGAAATGGTATTAAATGTTGTTTAGAATGCTTTCATTAAAATTAAATGGTTGAGTGGAATTAGATAAAGCATTACCATGAATTCAGCAGCCTTTTAGATGGAGGGGCCAGTTTTCTCTTTGGGAAGGTCTGGAGGATTGTCATCAGAGTGGTCACTGTTGTAGCTCCTGCACCTCACTGACCACCAGAGTTGCTGGATTTTGTTTTTGCAAAAGAAGCTGAAGTTTTATTTCATCCTGGGTTGTTCATACTGACTGGATGCACATTTTCAGGTGTCTCAGCAGTGTAATGTAAAGATCACTAATTTGAGAGAAGCAAGGTTTATGGATTCCTTATATTTGATGTTTCACAGAACTCGTACTGTGCATAGCAGACTTTGTAACTCAGTTTTAATTCTAGTGTTTTAGAAAGCACACCTATAATTTGAGAGATAGCTTTCATTGTCCTTTGCTCTCAGGCTTTGACTTCTCCCTTGTATTTCTCATTATTCATTAATACTGACATGCTGACTGAGCTGACTGATACATTTTATGATGCACAGACTCCATATGTATGAGAAAGACCTGTCAAAACCTAGGAGACTTTTTTTTTTCCTCCACTGAATTGATTATCTTCAAAGAAAGTCCTGGCCTTTTTTTTTTTCTTTTCTTTTTTTTTTTTTTTTTTGCAACAAGATCTTTCTATTTGTCAGGGGATCGAAGATGCCTTTAAACCAGCCTGTTTCCACAGCTGAGGGATCAGTTTTAAGATGGTGTTGGTTTAGGATGTGCTACAGGGTTGGATGTGAGAGATTTTACAACTGCACAACCTCCACACTGATGGGAGAGGTTAAATTGCCTTTAATCTCCAAGTATATACTAGCAAAGGGTTATTCTGGCTCCTAATTTTGTCATTTCAATTCCTATCTACTTCATAGATCTCACACTTAGAACTAATCTAATGACCTTAAGGAAGAAATTAATATAACTTTTCAACTGGGCAAACAGTTGCAAAACTACTTTGAAAAATTTCATTTTACCTTATCTACTTGTGGTCAAGTATCTGTATTTCAGCCTGACTCAGAGGCACTAGCTCTGCTTTGTCACTCTCTCTGCACAAGCAGGTGGAATGGCTCCATCCCTGCCTTCTGAGTGGAACTGGCTCTTGCCACATGGAACTTTCCTCTTGCCACAGGTGGGCTTGGACAGGAATGGAACAGTGGCTGCAGCGTCCACCATGAGGTCATTTTGCTGCTGTTACATATCTCTGGATGTGCCAAGCTTTCCCTGCTATGAGTTTGGATGCCTTGCAGGAAAAGCTGATAATGTCTTTCCCCAGAGGATTCCCACCTTGCAGAGCTGAGGACGAGTGTTCTCCATGACCTTGCTTCCCTCAAATCCCTTTTGCACTGTTTTGAAACTGCACTGAGACCAACCAAGTGGAAGTTCCCACATCATTTCCAGCCCAGGCAGAGAGCATGCTGACCTTGCCCAGACTTCATGCTTGAATGTCTTCTGTTTGCTCAGAATTCCAGTAAAAAATCTGGAGTTGGGAGAACAGTACAGCAATAGGTACTGCATAATTTGACATGTTTCTGACTGGCTGGAGGTCATCTAAGGCTTTGAAATTATGCAAGAAAAGGTGATGTGGAAGCTGTCTTTGGAATAAAAGGAAACTTCAGGTGTCTTTAGTAGTTCACAAGGATGAATCTTGTAAAAAAGTATTTGTTTATGTCTTTTCAAGAGTGTTACTGTAATGGCTTTTCCTGTTGATATAAAATACTGAGTTTAGAAAATGACCACTGCATTAGCTTTTAAACACCTTTAAACTTCATATTCTATGAATTTGGTATAGGCATTAAAGTAGTAGCAGCTGTTTCTATTCTTTTTTTTTCTCACTCCCTGAATATGGATCACAGAAACAGGTTGCACGATTTATAAAGTATGTGCAAGTGCAGACACATTTCTGAAAGTCAGGACATCTTCAGTGGTTCTATCTTATTTTACTGCTTCTTTGAAAGCTAATAAAATTTAAAGTTTCCAGTAAGCTGTAGAAAAAAGATTCTTTTACTGTTGAAAAATGCCTTATTCAAAATATGTCAAGAGCTTGATATGGAAACCATTCAGAATGTTTTAAAAAGGAAATTGAACACTGTAGTTCTATTTTTCCTTTGGATATTTTTTCTTGTGCAAACTTCCAGATGTATGGACTATAATATTTCAATATCACTGTAAAAATATTTCAACAGGACCTGGCTGATATTCCCAAATTAAAAGACAGTGCAATCTATATTTCACTGAACATTTTGGGGTTTTGATATTTTTTATCCATTAAGGATAGAAATAAACATTGAAATGCCTGAATTTCCCAAAGGATAGACAATTTATTTCTCTAACTAGGCGTGTTTTGCCACACTGCTCCCTGAAGTAGGATCTGTGTGCTTATTACACAGCAGGCTCCTCTTGCAGTCTTGATGATCAAAGCATGAGAGCTGTCAGATGAGAAGAAATGTGTAGCATGTAAGAACTGTGTATCAGTAACACACTGGTTAAAATCAAACGAAATCAAGACCAAAAAAGTCATGTTTCTTTTCACCTTAAAACTAAATCGAGCCAGTGTTAATTAACCTTCAGAGACAGTCATAGCTTCAGAAAATAATGGCTTTTCTGGGATTTTTATCAGCAGAAAACCCTTGGTCTCCAAACACATAGCACTGAACTGTTTTTACAGTTCCAAGGGATTATTTAAAGAAAAAAAACAAGTTGCATCAAGATTTTTAGTCTCACTGAAGTCCATGAGCATTGGATTAGGTCCTTAGATCCGGTTATGTAAACATTTCTGTAACATTTTTAGACTGTAATGTTTGGCCTGTTACTATAGAGTGCTGCAGTGCTTTTCATAGCTTGATGCTTTAATACCTACATTTGAAGAGCTTATAATTTATTTTCTACCTGATACATCCACTTCCCATGTTAACATACACACTGGTATTTAAGAGTATCCCTCTTTCCTTTCTGTACTCACTGAAATATGTGAAACAGCTGCCTGAGGTCTGACAAAATGTTGCTGGATATCAATGATTTTTGACTCGCAGGAGAGGAGAGGTTGTCCTTTGCATTTCATATTGCAGCTATTTCCTATTTATGTGTGGATAAGAAGAGGTTTTTGTAATCCACTGTCTTTGCTCCTTGTGCCTAGTGAGGTGATAAATATGAAAAATAAATAAATAAACCACTTGTGAATGCTGCTTTGAAGACTTTCAACCTTTTCTCTCCTTTTCTTACTTTTTATAAGTTTTATCCTTGTATTGCTTTATCTTTGTATAAATCACAAAGTCTATATTAAGCCCAAAAATTCTTAACACCCTGTGAAACCTTCAGGTTTTGGCTTCAGGTGTTGGCTGGGGCTTCAGTGGCGTGGGAGGGCTGTGCTTTGCAGGGGAGGCCTGGGAGCACAGGACTAGGAAATACCTGGGTTTGATTCAGGGAGCTGTGTGGTCAGATACACAATGAAGGCAGTACTCAGTGTTCTGGGATCCTGTTCAAAGGGAAGAAAGACTTCAGGTTTAAAAAGTCCTGACTCTTCTCCCATTAATTCTGCATGCTGCACTCATGTTTTATCTAATTTTTCAAAAGATGTATCTCACTATTAACTGGGCAGTGTTAACCAAAGAGAGCAGATTGATTTAAAAAGAGTGAATAATAGATGCCTTGTATCAGGAGTGCTGAAAGATTGCACAATGAACAAAGTGAAACATGGTCATTGTTCATGCATTCTACTCTCCTGTGCCATCTGTTACGCTAGTGCAGTGACACGCTAAATCATTGAATCTCAGAAGCATCAGCATTTTGCACAAAGGCAAAAGACTGAGAGTGCCAGGAAAATGCTTTTGAATGTGTGACCTGTATCTTATGCAAGCAGTGTGCCCTTCTCTGACAGCACAGGCAAGCAGGAGAGTGGAGCTCCACCTCTTCTCTGTGATAAACGACATTAAATTTTATGTTATAACAGGCATGCGGGACCTGATAAACTTGTGACAGAGCTGTGGTTCTTAGGTACCAACATTGTTATTACTGCAGTGCCTTTGCTACCAAATTAAACTGATGCTGCGTGGGCAAGTGTTTGTTTTAATATTGCTTTTAATACCCTTTTTCTTAGAGCCATCAGAGCTCTCCTAAGATGAACACAGTGCAGTTTTTACATGTTCAGCAGTAGCATTGCTCTGAGAATGATGCACTAGACTTTCTCAAATGCTTGAATATATATTATGAAGGAGGCGCAGCTGCCCTCCTTCAGAAGCTGCTGGGAGAATATTGCAGTCCAAACCTTCACTCATTTAGGAAGTCAAGGAAGATGTGACCCTAACAAAACAGTGGGATTAGGTGACCTACGTAGTTATCTTACAGTCTTTGTTGTAGCTAATTCTGAACAGGGGGAATAAGCACGCTCTTTTTTGACTTACTGGATTCTTCAAGTCCTCGTAAAAATTTACTGAGATAATAATAGCAATCACATGTTGTATAGATAGTGCAGTTCATCTCTAAGTGCTTTTTAAAGATAAGAAGCATCTTCATTGATGCTGAAACAAAATTAAAAAGTCTTGTGCTAAGTCCCCCAGCACCAATGGACAAAGATAGGGAATGATTAAACCATCCAATGCACTAAGTCTGTGCAACACTAACTTGATCTTTGTTATTACAATTTTCTATTAATCAACCCTGTTAAAAACTTTAAAAAAATTAAAAAATAGCAAATAATACTTTAATCTGTTTACACTTTGCATTAGCTATCTCTGTTACTGCAAGAAGTGGTCCTAAGCCTCTCTGACCTCTGTCATAGTTTAGTTCTGGTCTGAGTTCTTTACTCTGGGTCATTGTGTATCCACATGGGTACCAGGCAGACAGAGGAGCTGAGGGGATGGAATTGAGGGGGAAGTAATTAATGCCAACAATGTAAGGGTTAGTACTGGAGTATAAGAGGTATTTTAGTTGTATGCTTAGTCCTCTTTTCCTCTTGTATTGTGGACATTTGAACTGTTGAGCAACAATCTCAATGCTGGAAGGAGTCAGGGAGAAAGGTACTCTAGAGTTCTTGAGAGCAGTCGCTCATGTTAGTGGCACTTGCCACTCCCCAAACCAGTCTAAGCAGATACATTGTCTTACATTCCCAAAGTGAAGTCTTATCTCTTCTGCTCAGATGCAATATTTGTGTGGTTTGTCTTTTCTTTTGAACTTACTTGTTTCCCTTGTACTGCAGCATAAATTTAACTGATATGACCATAATAATACTTACCCTTCTGGATTCATAGAAGTTTCATAACAATATATGTCACTAAGCCTCCAGTTCAATCCCCTCTCTGTTACACCATCTTAATGAGAGAAGGGATAGTTTTCCCAGCTTAAATTCTTGCATCATGCTTTGTAAGATACTGTTTGTTCCTGACATGTAAACACATCTTAGGATGCTGTCCTTGAAACCTTTGCTTTCCTTTTTGCTGTGTTCCTATTGTGTCTGTCTGGGCTTTAAGTTTTATGCTCTGCCAAATTTTAGCCTGGAGTGACAGCAGAGGAATGAGCATTATAATGAAAGTGCTGACAAACCCTTAGCTGTAATGACGTGAATGGTGCAGCTATCGTTTGAGTTTGCTGTGTTCTTTACTTTAAATCTTTAATGCTATTTTCTCCTTTTATCCCGTGTTGAGCAGTGGGATTACTCAAGTGGTTTATGGCTTAGAAGTTGTGCAGTTAAGTGAGTTGTTCAGTGGGGTGGAAGGACACCTCTCTGGGGGCTACCTTCTTCTTTTTAGAGGTGTGGAAAAGTTTAAGGTTTGAGAAGGAAAAACACTGTCAGCAAGATGGTCGATACCGCAGTGCCATGCCAGCACTGCCATCAACTTTGACCACTGTGATCACTCCCTCTAACAACGCCTTACTTTATATACACTGGCTGAGGTAAGGCCAGTGTCCTCTGAGGTGGCAGAAACATCACCTTTTGTATTGTAAATGGGAAAAGAATGAAGCCTCAAAGAGTGAGAAAATTTAGCTGGTAGTAAAGAAGTGTTAGTTGATGTTGTAGGCATTAATATTTTAGCCTGTAAGTCATTTGAAGCTGGATGTCTGCATTCCTGTGTGAACAGATGCTGTCCAAAACATTTCTGACATTACCACAGAACAAATAATGTATGGACTAGATATGAATCTGTACTGAAGTGCCCATTCCCCGTCTACATGTACCTGATGTTGAAGCAATGGAAGTAAACAATCCTGTGGAGTTTTCCTTTTCAGTGAAAGCAGAAACAAATTTTTAAGATGCCTTTTGGATGATATCTTTAGTTTTTCTAAAATGGCAGAAGTTGTTTCATCTTGAATAGGCCCTGCTATTTTATACTAGACAAGGATTTGGCTCCGGGAATTGCCTCTGCCTGATTCCAGTCAGCTGCAATTAGCATGTGGGTGGATGTGTGGCTCTCTTCTGCCATGTGACCAGGTAATGCTAAAGAAGAGAAAACTATAATCCCTTTCGCTCCACCATACATCTTCCCATACTGCCTGAGATTGAGTGTTAATTTGAACAAAATAAAAGTATGCATATATTTAAAAATATAAACCAAGATGTATGTGCAGAGGGATTTTAACAGCCTACAGACATCCACTGTTAAGAGCCTCATGAAGCTCAGCCCCATTTCCCCATTGGATAAATGAAATCTGCGTATTTGGACATGGGGAAGACTTGACTGTGCAAGACCATGAGCATCCTGTTCCAAAATGGTTCTGCTCTGATCAGGGGATTGGACGAGGTGACTTCAGAGATCCTTTTCAGCTGATATTGTTCTACCAATCTGGTCTATTGAAAGAAACATTAGTGATGAAATAATTGTCTTTTCTTTTGTGACTCTGACTCAACTACTGAAATAGTGTTTGTTTAGACCTACAGGGAATTAATAGCTCTGGCAGGATCATTGAAGGCAGACCCTACAAATTAACTCATTGCTGTCAACAAAGTTAGGGTGCAAGCCTTCATTTGATCTCCTGTGCTTCCCTGTCACTGTGAGATGTTTTTCTCTCATCCTTTATTATGATCTTTGAATCAAAATGCTTATGCCTCAAAAATTCACCTGCTTAGTCTGTAATCCTCCCACTTTTCCTTTGCTTTACTGTATGGAAATGATATTGATGCACAGAGATTATTGTGCATCATCCCTACCTTTGCTCTCATTTTCCTTTCTGCTTTTCACACACAACAGCATTATATCAGGGCCCTTGCACCTACCCCTCAGGCTCCCTGGAGTATGTATGATTTGTGGGGTTCCTGGAATGGTGTTAATAGAAGTGCAGCCCTGGGAATACTGCTGCAAGCTGCTTTCCATAAGAAACAGTGCAAACTCTTCAGATTGTTCTCTAACTCCCCTTGGTCTTTCAAGATTTCACTACCTGAAGAAGGCACACACACATTGTCTCTACAACTGTGTGTAACACTTGATTTCTTGAGCTGACAGGTACCAACAGTAATTCATTAATAGTGTTTTGAAGGACAATGCTAATAAAAGTGAGAACAGCAGTAGTGGGGGTGATATCATTATTCTCTGAGTCAGGTTCAATTAAAGAAGGTAAAAAATCAGCAGGAGAAGCTTCTGAGAATCAGAATTGCAAACTAGATGACAACAGTCTTCTCTGGATTACGCCCCACTCTTCAGTTAAAACAGGTTTGTGCATTTCTGGGCTCTTCACTGACAACATTCTGCTGATCATAAAGTAAATGGGCAAAAGAAAATTTGTGGGAAAACCCACAAGTAACCTGTTTGCTTTATTAGGCTTTACCATCATTGTACTCTGTGGCAGATCACAGCAGATGAAGGGAAGTCAGAAATTTGGGAAGTTTATTCTTACCCCAGACCTGTGATAGCAACAAAACTTGTTTCGTCTCTCAATGCCTCATCTCCATGTAAAATGCAGTGGTTTTGATTATTATTAAAAAGGAGGATTAGAAGCTTAATCCATTCCTCTTTGTACTTTATTTTGAAATATTTGGAAGAAAACATGGGAGTCCAAAGGCTTGCTGGTTAGGAGCCTTCTGTGCTGGGTGGCAATGGTAATAAATCCAGGCGTGGGGTTTTTGGAATGATTTTCTGGACTCTTTCTTTGCACTGTGACATGAAGAATTCATAAAGAGCCCTTGGAAGAAGTGTATAACTGCAGGTATACAGTACCTCCAGAGCAGATACATGATCCCAGTGACTCCTGAGTTGAGAATACATACAGGAGACAGATACACATATTTTCTTGACTGTACAACCAAAGTTACACAATGAATAGTACGACTTGAGTGTTAAGATTATTCTGATTTCATTCTGATTACTCTTTGAGACACAGATAGGAGCTGAGGTATTAAAAATATCCCTTTGTTGAGTGTCTAGTAAACGTTAAGAAAACTTCTAAAAATACCAGCATAACAATAAGTGTAATAAATTCTAGACTTTTCTGGCCCTTGTACCACTTTTCCAAATAGCTTATGGGAAGTCCAAAGTGTTAAGTCAAATGGAAAGCTTTAGAAAACCAAATATATGTATATATATGTTCTGCTCAAGAAGTAATGCAGCTTTTCATCCCTGCATACAGAGGTGGCATTTGACAGTAGGAAATTCAGGTATTTATGACAATGAGTAAATCTGTGTTTGTTATACAGACACCAAATATGTGGCTTAGCCAGACAGCCATGGAAAGAATTGCTCTGCAAAGAGGGAGTCAGGTATGTGGCTGTGCTTTCAGACCAGGGACCTTTTTTCTGGCATCCTCCTTTTCACTGGATGCTAAGGGAAAACTACAAATTCGTTTTCAGAGGGACTATGGCAAAGCCCTGTGTGAGACAACAGCCCCTTCATCTGCCTCCCGTTCTCAGGGCTCACTTACCAACTTTGATTAACTGCTGCTGAAACTTGTCCTAACTACTTTAGCTCATTTCCATTTCCCCCCACTTAAATGTATGTGTTAAATCATCAGCAAGTCTGCATTCTATTCTAAGAATTACTTTCCTGCCGATTTCCCTGTGGAGAACTCGCATGTATCTTGCGGGGAGAAGTGTGTTGATGTCTGACACATTACATTTACTTCTATATTTGCCCTTAATTCGTGTACAGCAAGAGGCTAAAAATTGTCGAGGATATTTGTTGCTTGTCACTCTTATTTGTGCATGAACATGTACGTACAGCCTTATGCAGGGACATGGAAACTTTGAATTTTAAAACAGTGAAAAAAGGTTTTATATCCTTGTTTATCCTCTAGGCACTGTGCTCTCACTTCTCTTTTGATACTGATGGGAAAGAGCTTATTAATGAGCTGGTTCAATAGACTTGTTAAAAGATTTTCTTTACAATAAAAGAAAAAACACAACCTTTTTGAAATTCCATCATTGAATGAAATTACATCACTGATTTAGTCTTTATTTTCCGTATGACTAAGCATCTCATTTTTATACAGAATAAAAATTCTTGTCAAGAAAAATTGGTCACAGTTCAGATGTTTTCTAACAAGACATCAGCTGCATCATTAGTATGGTTTTCCTCTAAGCTGAGCATCAGCTTATATGAGAAAGAAGGGATTTGCTGAGCTCCACATTCTTCCTCCCTCTCCGATCTGCATATCGTGCTCCATTGCTGTGGTACATTAATTCTCTTGTGACCCAGCCATTCATAAATTAGCTCTCTCATCATCACTGCAGAGAGCACAGAATTGCAGACTTCAGTGAGGGAAAGATCTTGTAGGTCAGCCCATGCCATTTCCTCACCAGTATGAAACTGAGGTGTGCTTGTGAAGGAATGGGGCGAGCCAGTGGCACTCAAGTTCCAGATTATTCTGGTGCAATAGGTGGAAACCTGGACAACCACAACTGATACAGTTATTTTCCACTCCCTCTTCCCAGTGAAGACCTGGTATCCATCTGTTTAGAGGTCTTTCAGTGCAGAATGACAGAAGAAGGATTCTTATTGTGAAGAACATTTAATTCTGACAAGTATATATTTGACATGAGAAACAAGTTATATATTTGTTCCGTGTAGTTTAAAATTAAAGACATGAGTATTATCCCAAATGTTCTGAAGTTAAATACAGTTTTGTGGCAAATGATGTCTTCAGGATCTTTTCCTGGTTTGTAAGGATCAGTCTCATACAAATTCTGTTTATTTCATTTTTCAAACCCAGCCTTGCTTACATGTTTTTCCCTGCATAAAACCTTGTGACATGGTGACAACTCGTGTATTTACAGACACACACCCTTCTCAGATGATGCAGGCAATGAAGGTAATTTTGTAATTTTTTAGAGGTAAATCTTCACACAAGTATTTGTCTTCTGAAATATAATCCCTCTAGTTGTTATGTTTACTTCAGTTTTTAAGTACCAAATAACATTTATGGAGAAATGATGTGAAGTTCAATAGTCGCTTCTTTTTTTCACAGATTTTTATTGAATTTGGGCAGCAAAAAGCTTTTTCTGAAAGATGCCTTCAGGAAAATGTCTTTTACTTCCTCTGCAAAAGTATATTGCCGTGACCACTAAAATATGAGTTTGGAAATGAGAGTAGGTAGCAGCAGGTGAAGTAGCATTACTGCTGTTTCAGGAACAGGAAAAAGGTGTGATCACAAAGCAACAATTTGCTACATTTTGGGAATCAATTCACTGTATTCCCTGGCTGTTTCAGGAGTAAAGGGAATTAAACACATGCTGTATATGAAGAAGTTATTTCTAGTTAGTTTTGCAGTCAATGCATGGTCATAATTTTGGAGAAAATCGTATTTGAATATTATTTTAAGAAAAGTATAATATGTGTAATAAATACATAGTGTGTGATCTTTTAAAAATCAATTTAACCTAGCTCAGCATGAACATGCCCAGATGTATCAATTTGTGTCATCAGCACTGAGTGAAGTGGCCAATTTAAGCACGATAGGAGAATGTCCCAGCTCGCTGTCATATGACACCTTTCTCCCTCCTTCAGCACCTTTTTCAATTGTAAATCCCAAATCACAGATGCAGGCAGTCTCCAGCAAAGCCATGAGCCATACCTTTAACTGCAGGCACATGCAAAAATCCAGTTTATACTCTGAATTCCAGAGCTGGGAACAAATTACTTCTGAGACACCTGCCCCCAGTGAATTAGGCAATTACAGTAAATTTAGAAAAACCTTAAAGAGAGTATTTTTTTTTTAAAGGAGACAGAGTAAATAAAGTATAATGCAGAATAGATACTCTATAAATAAATCATGCATGAATAAAGTACAAAACCTGCAAACCTACCAAAGTCAAAAGGATTTTGTAACAGGCTGCTATTAGGAAGGAAAGCTCTCCCAGCTCAGCACTCTGCAGGTCTGTGCCTTCTAGATGGAAACCTCTTCTACAAAGGCAATTCAACAAAAGAGAAATACCTTCTCCCAGCAAAGCTCTTATTATCTCCTCACAAATGTAAATGTGCTTTAACCTAACAGAGCACAGACACTGGTACTTTGTCAATTGCAGTCGGGTTTACTTGTGCTAATGCTCGTAATTCTTTCGCTTCTTGCCTCTGATGCCTTGTAGCTCTTCTGCTTCCTCTTGGTTTAGCTGAGTGAAACGCTGTCTGTGTGAGACCTGTCCTTCCTGGAGTCACTCTAGGAGCTTCTGCACGCACATGGAAATTACTTCAGATAGTTTTTTACGTGGTGTCATGAGCTTGGCTTTTGTAGTGAGTATCTGTTGTTAGACCAGAGTTCCACAGGCTGAGACAAATATTTGGTTGCTTAGCTGAAATGATTTAATGTAGACATTAAAGAGGAGCAGAGGAGCTCTCTTCAAGAACTGACCTGCTTTTTTTCCCTAGATGTTTTTGAATGCTTTCCATAAAATCTTACAAGATCTAGGATTTGTGCTTTCGAGAAGATAAATATATCTGCTTATAATGAAATATAAAGTTTCTGTTGAGATAATGATGCATTAATATAGGTCTGTACATCTATCAGACTTACTGCATTACCTGTACTGATTTATTAGGTTTTTTTCTCATTTTCCTTCTTAATTCATAAAGTTACTAAGGTTGTTTAATTTCTGAAACTCAGAATACAAACCAATACATGTTCACCTTAAAGAAGAAACTTCAGTTTTTTTAGAAAACATCACAATCCTACCTGCCCACAAGTAGACTTTTTTGTCTTCAGTAATGGCATTTGAATGTGTGATACTTGATACATGAACCGTTAATTTGTGCCTTGGAAAGATGTTGAAAGAACGACTTAACAGTGATTCTACATGAGATTATATAAAGTATAGATTTTAAGCTTGTGCGAGACAATTGTGACTGTCAGTTTTGAACTATGTAATTTTATGAATGAGTCATTGTAGTGTATCCAATGGCTATGACTGAGAGAGAACTGAGCTTTTAGAAAATAGTCAGTGATGCAAAGTCCTTTGCAGGCCCACAGTTTCTACTACCTTTGTACGGGACATCAGACAATGTTTAATCCACTGAATGCCACACTGATATCATTGTTACCAAAGGACACCAGAGAGAAATCTAAATATAATACATTAATGAAGTGATTTTACCAAGACACCTCTTAGTCTCTAAGGGAAAAAGCTGGCAAGGTGGTCTGAAAGATTTATTTTCCATTGCCCTCTGCCAACTTGTATAAATCATGTTACCTTCCCTAGTGTTACTTAAAGACTCCAGGGCTGCCTTTTTTATTATTTTGCCCAGGATTGCTGTCAGGCTGACAGACATAAAATTACCTTGCTCCTTCCATTTACACTGTTTGGCACGATTTAGCTTTTTTTTTTCTCTAAAGCTGAATTTTAATATTGAATTCTCCTTCCAAGCTGGGAGACTGTCCTTGGAAAATTTAAAAATAATATCTTATACTGTATTATTCATATCATGAAATCACAAGCATGTGTAATTGAGATATAAAACTTTTTTTTCTATATAATTAAGCTTTACATCTGAAAGGAAAAACCTGTAGCAGTAGAGAATGACTAAAAATTTTTTTTTGTAAGAATTAAATTGTGTGCAGTTAGAATTTGAATACTTATTTTCTTGAACTGCTTAATCCAGTGATCAGTGAGCATAGGATGATTTTGTAGCGCTGGAATTCCTGCACACAGGAGTGCAAGTTGGGATGATAGATTGTATTATTGCATAAAGGTTTATAGTGGTTTATTTAGAGGTCAAATGATGACAAGTTAAAACAAGTTAAAACATCTTGCTAGTAATTAAGTAATTTGCAAAAGTAAATGAGTGCTCATGAGAACTCAAAACCATCACGGGTTGATTATGAATTCAGAAGGGCCTTCAAGAGAGTATTCAAGAGAGAGTGCTACATTGCATTTTTAAATATAAAAGATGTAAAAGACCATTGAAGACTTTTCTGAAGTGGCCACATTCATTCTTTGTTGCAGATAAAAAAAATCAAATGTTAATTTTAGTAGAGCTTGATTAAATAAATATATCAGCGTAGTGAGATAGTCTTTAGAGTGAATAAAATCTTCATGCTATTAAAAAAGAAAAAGGAAAAAATTACTTTGGGAAGTTTTTAGAATTAATACGCTGTGTCTCTTAGATTTCTCTGTAGACTTCCAGGTTATTACTACTTTAATACTTTACATCCCATGCTAAATAGTAGGTGATGATTAAAACTAAGCTCTAATGTTTCTCATGTCTGCAACTTCATTGCAGAAGTACCGTGGTTAGAAGACTGTTTCTCCAATAAAAAGTATTACTTTATTCAACACAATGTGCTTTCCTGAAGATTTGGTGGTTTATTTTTACAAATTTGATTCTACTTCTGTGCCCATTTTAATGTCTTTAAATGACTGTAAGTTATTTCAGAAGCATCACATAATTTTTCACTTTAAATCTATCGTAAAGGTATTTAACGTCTTCCTTCTCCTTTTCCAAGAAAAACAATTTAATATTAAAATGTGTCATTTTAATCTCATTAGGTAATAAATTTTTACATGGTTTATTGTATTTACAATTATTTGTAGTAGTGGTTCTATTGCAAACCATAGAATCAAGGTGTATTTTATAATGTGTAGAATCTATTGTGACAAATCTTATGGAACATGCTCTTTGATATAAGTAAGACTATTAAAAATATGAACCTGAATTCCACCTGCATGTTCACTGCACTGTCACTGAGTTCCTACCTAACATCAGGGAATTGTCTTTCATTTAATCTTCATTGAACTGCTGGAATAGTTCTTGCAGCAGAAAGTCCTAACATTATTGTAATTAGCAGCAGAGCTCCCTCTGGTTTCAGTAATTCCATGATTTTATCCTAAAGGCATAACCTTTCCTAATGCTGATAAAATCAATACAAAGCAATGAAAGCTACTGTGTAGGGGTGACCACAAATCATCAGATGGTTGTAATTAAAGACAATTACTGCTGTGCTCATGTGGGATGCAAACCTACAGAAACCTTATTCCTTGGTTTCATAAGCATGTCCAGACACCTCTGTACTGGCTGTCATTGCAGGGGGGAATTTTGGCCCAGGGAATAGGTGCCTTCTATGGCATTTTGCCTGCTTGCCCCAGCAAAACACTTGGCTCCAAGCTCTGCACTGCCCGTGATTGCTCTGTAAAGCAATTAGCTAACTAGCCTTGTTCTTCCAGCTATGCTGACATCAGCAGTGGTGCTGGTGGCCAAGGAGCTTTGGCATGGATCTCTTTGATGTAATGTCATCAAATAGAGCCTCCATAGTAGCTTCAGCACAGCCTGAAACACGGGAGAGTGGAGGCTCTTAGGGGAAGGGCAAGAAGGAGGCAGGAAGCATGTCCAGACATTTATCTTAGGCAGCATTCAATGACATAAAGGTGAAAAACTACAAGGTTGTTTGAATGTGCACTCAGAAAATGGGGTGTTATGCAGAGAAAAAGAAATGCAGCTTGCATAGTAGTGAGTTTATTTAGTGTGAAAAATCTGGGCAGAAGTATTCTGACTCCGATGAAGAGAATGGTTGGATAAAATCTATTTTGCAGCCTTTTTTTTGGCAGTCCTTAGGCTTTAGTCGTTACTTCAACAACCTCTTCACGGCAGAAAACGTGTCAATTAATAAAAGAAGCTACACAGTGTTACTGCATGCTCAGGTGTGGAGGAGCCAGGAAGGCACCAGCTTCTCTTTTTCTCTCATTGACTAAGTTACTTACTTGCTACAAAGGGTTTAATTAAGCTAAATTTAAGCTACAAAAATATTTTACGTTCTTCAATTTTGTCTGATACCTTGTGAATCGAAGAGGGTCAGCAAATGCCTCTCTTCATGCTGCTGAATCTAAGGCCAATGATCTGATGCAGGATGAGCCCGCTGACCTTTTATACAAAAAGCAAGTAGAGTATAAGATAAATACCCTGTTGTGAAGAGCTTTCAGCTTTGAGATTATTTTATGGTGCTGAAATAGGGCTCATGACTGATCCTGAAGCACCCATTCTTTCAGATCTGCTGTCAGATTTTAGTAAGATTCCCACTGAAAATACGGGTACTGCTGCTCTGCTTTGGTTCTGCCCAAGCAGTGAGCCACTGGTTTCTGTGGAAAAAAGACAAAAATTAGGGGAAAATTGCAAACTGTTGCCTCAGATTGACTTCATTTCAAAGTAAAGTTTGAAAATGAAATTTAAAACATCCTATATTTGCGAGGGTTGTCCCATTGTGGATTGCTATGGAATGCTTTTTATTTCTCCCAATGCCATACCTGGTTACTGAACTTCTGCTTTAATATCAGTAGGATCAATGGCCACTCAGGTTATAATGAGTCATCTCTGCTTTCCCAGCTCTTTCAAATTCTGTTTCTGAAGGCTGGAGTAACATTCACTTACTTTTTATGTTCACCCTGAGTTCTTTTTGCAAAATCACCATTAAAGGGTCACTGTTGTTTGACATTTTGAGTATATTTGTCACAAATAATCTATGCTCACAGCTTCCTTGTGTTACTGGTTATTCCAGATGGCACAATGGCTATAACTTACTTTATTCTTCTTGAAATCTTACTTATTCAGTGTCCTCTGCAAGCTATGTTCTCTTTTCTGGCATTTCGCTTCTCTTTACTGCATAGATATTGAGTAGAAGTGGGCATTTACATTTCTTTCTTTATCTTATTGTTTTGTACATTCCTACTGTGCACAGGCTCTGTTAACAGCTCAGGAGCTGTTTCCCTGTTGATCCTCACATCACTTTAGTATTTTGAGGTCCTTTATTGTTTTTCTTTGCAGTCTTCTCACTGTGTCAATTCTGGCAGCCTTACACAGTGCTGTTGTTGGGTTTGGGGGTTTTTTTTGCATCCTTTCAGTTCCAGTTCATAATTCTCTTAATCCTCTTCGGATTTCATGTTCTTATATATGTCATATACCCTCTATTTTTCCTCAAGAACTCTTGACATTCTTAGTCATCCACATCAGTCTTATCCTTCTTTTATGCCTAGAATAGCTGATCTTTCTCATGCTCTCGCAATCCCTTGCCCTCCCTTCCTTGCCCCAACTCCTGGTTCGTCCATTATTTAGCACTGCATATGGCTGGATTGAAAGAAATACCAGATCTCATGGAAGTCAATGATATTGAAGTGTCTGCCTATTTCGGGGAAGCATTGATGTTTGGCTTCAGTGGTTCTGAGTCAGCCTTTGCCCCCGGGCCACTGCTGCATTGCTGGCTCATTTGCACAGCAGAGAAGGTGGTGCTTGGTGATGCAACAGGCACAGACTGAAAAGATACAGATTCTGCTTGCCAAAAGGTAAATCTGTACGTAAGCAGGATGCTTAGGCAGAGGTAAAAAATAAACTGCAGTGTTTTTCAGATTATGTGCTATATTTCTAGGAAGCCAAAACCCGTCCTTCTGCAGAATGTGTCAGCTAATGCACTCTGAAATGTGCATCTGGTTTTATAGTGGGCACCTCTCCATCAGAGGCAAGATCAAATCCATTTCTGTGCACACGCTCCAGCCCCAAACCTTCGTATTTAAGTATAATTTAACTAGTGTTTCTAATGAAGTTATAACATTGTAATATTGTATCTGAAAACAACATCAGATTTGAAGGATGGAGAAAAAGAATGTTTCACATGGGTTTACAGGGTAGCCTTTTGACAAAAATTCAACCTAGTAAAGAAGCTCTCCTGTCTGTTTTTGTATAGCTTTGTTCCCCATGTGTAGTCGAACAGCTTATTATTCTAAAAAATGTGTTCACAACCACTCTTTTTGGAAGTCCCTGTTCCATTTGCTCTCTCCAGAGTTCTGAAGCTCTTCCAGGTGTCGCAGCACCATGCCTCACTGCCACAAATGAGGAGCAGTTTAATGCCTCATTTTAATCAGTTACTCCCTAACTGGAGTGAGTGTCCATGTGTGGGTGGATGCGAGCTGTGTGTTCCTCCCTTGGAGCATTCCCAGGTGAGATCCACAGTTCAGGAATATTGGCGAGGGAAGGCAGCATTGACCGCCTTTTCTTGTGCCAGGTACTGAAAGCAGTATAAAATCTGTAGTCTCTTTTTTTTTTTTTTTTTCTTAACTTGTTGTCAAAACTGCCTGAAATAATATTGAGCTCTTTTTTCTCCTTTGCACTCTGAAAGAAAACTTTCAACTACAAATTCTTCAATTAGAGCTGCTCTGTAGAGACATGGCACAGATGGAAAGAGGTACTTTGTGGATGTTTTCACATTCTGGCAATCCAGGGCTACATCTAGGGGCTGGTCTAATATCTGAAATGCTTTAATTTACCTTGGAGTGTATGCCTGACTGCAAGATGCTAAGAAACTGTATTGTTAGCCAGGGATCTCCTTGGCAAAGGTCACTATCATTTGTATTTCCATTGAGAACACAGTGTACTGAGGGCTAAAGCAGTTCTGAGATTCCTCTGAGACAGAAAAATTTCAAAAATAGTGATGCTTGAGACAAAGTCTTTCCTAGAATTTTTAAAAGAAATGTGTTTTTCTCGTTCAACTTTGTTTATACCTTGAATTTTTAAATATATTTGTGCTGGAATTTATGAAAGACTGTGTAAGATACAATGTACAGCTGTAACGTGCCCACATTGTGTGACTCTAGAATGGGATTTTGTATGCGTAGGGCATACACATGTGGTTTATATTGCTAAGTTCTGTATTAGCTATATTAGCTCCCAGGGGGCTAAAAATGCTAAAAATTATTTCACTGTCATCAAATGTTGTTTAACCCACTGTCTTGTACACAAAGTAGGTCAAAATGTGCTGCAGCCTTGCGGAGCCCTTAAACCTAAATCAACTTATCTAGATGAACCTTTAAGTGAAATTCACCATTTGGTTTGTTTACAATTTTCTAAATTCAGTATGAGACAAGAGGAAGCAGTCCATATCTTTAAAGGATTAAAATATGCCCATAAATAAGCTCAATCACTTGCCTTTGTACAGAACAAAACAAAGCCCCCTCATCTACTAAATCGGCTAGAAGCTGAAAATAAATTTTGAGATTTTACTCTATGTTGGTTTTGTTTGTGTTGTTTGTTTTTTTTTTTAACTGTGTATTTATATGGAACAGCAAACACAGATTATGCCTTAGTAATTTTTATGGATTCGGCATCTGTCCCTTTGCTTTTATTCACATATTTTCATAGCCATAATCTCTAGTTTCTTATTTGATGATGCAAACCTTTCAGATGTCAAAATGGATAAAAATCTTACTGAATCTAGTGAGAGTCATTTTCAGGAATAATCCCTTTATTTGAAAGGAAATAAAGACCCCAGGGCAAAAAAAACCAAACAAACCAACAACAAAAAAACCCCAACCAAACAAAAAAAAGCAGCACCGTGCATATTAAATGACTGAAGATATTAGTGTCCAATGTTTTTCTAACCAGGTTTCTGCACAAAGAAATGCTTGGAGAATTCTCTACAAAAACTGGAACAGCCCCAAGACATAATCCACCTGATCCTAAGTTTTACTTTGCATGCATAAGAGAGCTCTGTTGTGTTTGAAATTGCAGAGTGTGTTGACAGGTCTGTCAGCTGTCTCCAGCCGTTATCCATGGTGGGATGCACCCCTTTCCCTGGGAAGTGGCACCCAGCTTTGAGACACCAATTCCACAGTCATTGAAAGGAGCCTTACACTAAAGTTAGAAGCTGTAAGTGAACTGCACCAACAAGCCAACTGTGTGAGGCAGGTGATTATAAAATACTGAGATTTGGCTGCACTTGCTGATTTTCAATTAGCTTCAAGGGCATGCAGAAGAAAGCAAAAGTGTGACAGAATTTGTTAGTTGTTTTAGAAATATTAATACGATGTAAACTTGGAATATTTCCATTGAATTAAACACATCACAGCACATCCTCATTTGATGTGCTTGGGCAGTGATGTCTCTGATGACGGAAAAATCCCCAAATCCTTTAAGTAACAAAGTGTATTTCACAAGCTCCTTTTGGTAATTGCATCTGCTAACTGAAATACATAAAGAGAGAGTCCGTAGTGTGCTAAAGGAATTTTGTTATTTGCATCTACTCCATTACTGATTGAAAGCTCCTCTGTTGCCTTGTCTACTACTAACGTGATCCCTCAGTGCTTTTCTATAGGGATTTGTTTCCCTAGTCTATTAAGCTGGTCTTTGTAGAGAGCTACACAGTAAAGTCTTATGATATGAAAGGATATTTACTTTGCTTCCTTAGTTATGCTTTTGTCCTTTCAAGCTCTTTGAACTCCAATGAAAGCACCATTGTCAGAGGTTTGACCTAACATGGTCCTGTGTTTTGTTGAATGTCACTATAAAGCCAGGAAGAAAACTTCTTGGCAGGGTAGAAATCTGAATATCCTACAGAATCCGGAGAGACAGGGAAAGGAATTTTTGAATAATACAAAACTCATACATGTGTTTAGATATTCATAAAAACAAAGACTGATCATTTATTCAAGTTGTTAATGTGTTAAAGCCAAAGATGGGACCTTTACATGACAGTCTCTGTTCTACCTGGTGAGGCACTTGAAAAATTTTTGTCATACCACTTAGTATTGAGATTCTACCACACTTCCTATATTATTTAGCTGCAATATTTTTTACTCCTATGAGTAATGCAGCTCATTGGATCTACTTGTAAGAATGCCAGATTTTAAAGAAAAATGACCTAAAACTTTTGCTCCAGATCTGAAATCTAGACTTGTGTTCCTCTTCAGAATAATTTTATATTTGTTTACCTCCCTTCTCTGATGCAGTTACTGTGTCTTTCCCCTTGTTCTATAGGCCTGTGATCTTCTCATTATCTGTGGTTCCTGTTTCAGTGCGGGGTGCCAATGCCAACAGAGACATGACTGCATTTTCCCCAGTAGGTACCAGTTAGCACAGAGAGAAAGCTTTCTTCTTACAGTTGTTGTTTATTCCTACTTTAAAACTTCATGCCTATTTCTAGACCTACTCATTGTGAAACAGGTATGGCCAAATCCCGTGTGCTTTTGCTGCAGTAGAAAATTGCCTTCCAACAAAATAAGTTTGGAATACATTTTTGTGTCACGTCCATTACTGAATACATAAATTAATTAATGGTTTGAAAATGGTAAATATGAATATTTGCCTTCCATTTCTGACTAGAAGTGCCGGCTGTCTCGCACACGGCACAGTGCATATTCCTGCAAAAGGCAGAATGGATCATGTGAAACTGTGTCATGATACAGCCCCAGAATGAAGTAGGACATTTCTTGACCTTGGTGTGCTCAACCGTGCAGCTGCAGTCTTCTTATGACAAGGAATGTCTCTCAAAGTAATGTTTAAAATCTGTTTGGGAAAGGTTCTACAGAAAAATTTGCTAAATTCAAGTTTCCTCTATCTGCCAAGAGAGAAACATTTTTTGAAGCCTGGGTAATATGTCATGTTCAGTAACTGAAGTATTTGATTAGTAACCTGAGAATTTGATTTCTGCTAAATGTTAAAACATATGAATTTTTACATATTCCCTAATATCTGTGTCAGTTTGTTAATATTTCATACAGAGCTAAAAAATTTTACTTGTTCTGGCAAAAAGACTTCCAGACAGCACAAGCAGATAGAGTTGGTTTAAAAGTGCAAGGCAAGTTTACATTTGAAAGTGTTCATTTGGGCTTTCATGGGAGAAATCAAAGGGCTTCTGTAGGAAGAGCAGGGACTGTGCCCGTTCTTTCCTTTGGGCTGGGCTCCGCTCGGCAGCAGCGCCCGGGGCAGCTCCCACGGGGAGCGGTGGGAGAAGCTCCTGGGCTGGAATTCCCACTTGGGGCTGTCGGACCGGCCGCCCCCGCTGCCGGAGCCTCCCACGGCCCCGCCGAGGGCTGCAGCTGCCTGGCTGTTGTCTCCTGCAGGCGCCGGGCGAGAGCCCCCACACGAATGTGTTTGCTTGTCTAAAGTCTGTGCAGTTTTTAGTAGTCTTCCAGCCTCCGGTGCGGGGTTTTGAAACTCCATCACAAGCCACCAGCAGAACAGTCTGAAAAAACCTGGAGTGTGGCTTGTATTTATAAAAGTTATTTGTTTGCATGAGGCACATGTGCTGATACTGTGAGTCATCCATCCATTTTGCTGTGACATTTTCAAGCACAATTATGTGTAGTGGAATTTTTTTGGTAGCTGGCTATGTTGCCCATCTGTGAAATCATCATTCTACCCAGCACTAAAAATAGAGATGAAACTCTTGAGAGAAAATTTTGAATCTACTTAAATGACAGTTTGAAATGTGTTCCTGCAGTCAACAGTTTAAATATTTTCTATCCTAAATATGGATACTCTAAATTTAAGGTGATGTAGTCCTGCTGTCACCACTTCAATTCACCTTGCTTGCACAGTAATAGAGCTGGAAATAATTTCTGGCTGGAAACCTGGTCTGGTGCCCACCAAAGCCAAATCACTTGGGCCCCAAGGGAGCAGGACGCGTAGGCATGAGAGAGCTCTGGAAGGTGGATAACACATGGAGTGGAAAGTATTTATTAATAACAGGGGATCCCTGGAGAAAAATGTAAAGACAATCCATAACTGTAGATCAGAGGGGAACAAGGAGAAGATGATTTCTTGATTTTTGACTACTAGGAAATGAAGCTTTGAGATAAAGAACAACAGAATATCCAGCGACTTTTAATTAGCTGTATTTTCAGTCAAAGCAAGTTAGGGAAAAGATATGGTAAACACTGAAAATAGTGAAGAACTGCAGCTAGAAGAGGGAAATGTTGGAAGAATATAGACTGTGTTGCTGAGTAATAGCACTCTAATTGAAGCCACATAAAGCCAAAGAATCTAATTAGTCAGGAAAATACATTTCATTACATTCTTAGTAATTTGTTTTGAAAAAAATCCAACTGGATTTTAAATTTGACAGATTTTCATTGTGTTCAGAGCAGATTACACTGTTTATACTTGCATATAGACATAATGAAAAATAGAGTTGTAGATATATAAAAGAAAGTGTTTAATTCAAAATCATGTTTGCAGTTGTTTGCTATCTGGGTACCATTCTGTAAAGTTCTGCAGAGAGGAAGGAAAAAATAAATTGGACTTTTGTTGAGTTGGTAAGCAATACTGGAGAGCATCACTCATTTCTTTAGTCCACAGCAGTCTGAGACACACTTGAAGCTTCAGTTCAGCCAAACAAATGGAAAGAGCATTGCCTGTGCACTCTGCTGCCTTCCCCCCTTCTTTCCCTCCTTCTCTCTCACTCCCTCTCACTCTCTCTCTACAAGTTTTCACAATGAGATTTTTCACAAAATATAGAGCTAAATCTCCAGCTAGACTGAAGTAGTGTTACTCACTTCATTTATATTCAGCTTCCAAAAATTTGTATTTTTGTTGAGCTTATATGCAAATGATTTCATGGCAAGACCTCAGTTTCGTAGGTTTCTTGTATCTGGAATTTTTTTTCAGGTGCTAAATAGGAGTGAAGAAAATCAAAATTATGCTTAGCATCAGGATACTTGGCTCATGCAAATTAGTAAAAAAACCAATGATGCAAAAACATGAAAGACTGTTCTTGCAGAGGACATATAAAAATTCAGTATGATATCCTCTTGGAAATTCTTTTACCTATTAAATCTCAAGTGTGGATAAGGTCAATAACACGGACAATTAAGCCTCCCTCTCATCATTTTTATGCTATAGTGGATTAATGTATTTTAAAATCCAGTTATGCACATTTTTATCTACTTTTGAGATCCAAGTTAATGGGTTTTCAGAAGTATGTACTTTTTATATTTGTCTATATAAACTACATCCACAATAACAATGTGCTATTTTAAGTTCTTTAAAGAGTCACCCTTACTCGTAGTGACATCAGAAAGGTGATATTTGCTCATCTGACATAAACAATATATGGACATATTTAAATTTCATCATGGTCTTTCTTAGATAAAAATTCAAACTAGATCTTCAAACTCAAACTGTATCTCCATCATACTTTAGATGAGAAGAATGAAAATACAAGTCTTTAGACAAGAAGAGAGCATGCACCTGAAAATATATACAAAATTAAAAGGAAATGCATAACATGGACAAGAATTAATCCTGCAAATCCTTGTTTGCAACATAGCCATGTTTCCTTAAAATATTCCTCCCATGAATAAGGATAGTAATAGTTTAGTATATATTAGCATAGTAATAACTTCAACTGGACTATTAGAATTAATAATGGATTAACCCGCATGAGTGAGAATCCCTGCCTTGTTAAGGACAAGGCTACTTCTTTAGCTTCTCATTTTTTATAAAATTACGTATTTGTTACGTAAGTTCCTCCCACATGCATTGCAACTGGATTTGTTTTTGCGTCCTGCAATGATTTGCTGCACAGTATTGCTGTGCTGCACTCCACAAGTTCATAGTGGCTGAAGTCTTGGTTAAGCAGGTTTATCCTTCTGCACAACACCCCAAAATTCTTAGTGGGCTCTGCTCCTATGCTGTCTGTAAGAGGCAGTTTCATCAACCACCTCTTTCCCTTGCAGAGAATAAATCCCTGAGAAGCAGTAAATGTTAGCAAGAGGAGGATGATGGTAATTTAGTTGGAAATCTGCAATAAATGCATGATAATATTCAATGTATGTACTCCCTGCTCTACCATTCTATAATGTATAAATGAAGTACACTGAGTATGGTGTGGCACATAGGTATGACAGATAGGAACATCCATATTTCTTTCTTCTCTGAACAATGGTTATTTCCATTCAAAATGTCACCACTTGTTAGAGTAGCTGGGACATATTCTAAAACATCCACAGAATGCTGGTCATTTCAGGAATGAGTAACCAATTTCAAAGTGACAGAAAATTGAAGCAATCTTAGGGAAACAACTGGACACCAGTTTCTAGAAGGGAAAACATCTGTTCAGAGAAGAATTGATGGCTTCAGTAAGAAGTACTTTTGTAAATAAAGACCATCAGTGTTCCTTAATACTTTCTCAAAAGTTTCTAAATGGACTTGCATTTTCTTTTAAATTCTAATTTTGATTTAAAAAATACACTAGGTAATTTGATCTAGCAATAAAGGGACAGTTAGCTTTTGAAACATGCACAATATGCTTACAAGTTTGGACCAACTGTGAAAATTTTTCTTTCTGTTTCATGGTTTTATTGGTTCTGAGGAATATTTGGTAGCTTCCAGTACATATTGCTGTGGTCATTATGAGGACAGGGGGTTAGAAAATACACCCTGGTGAGGCCAAAACTAGGAAAGTTATGAAAATATTTGCAAGGGAAGCAGCTGTTTTGGGGGGAGGTTTTTGTTTGTGTTAGATCCAGGCCTTATTAGATATGAATTTCTCAGTAGTGCTTCAGTGCTTAAATTCATAAGCCTCATGTAAAGGAAATTATTTGGATGCTGAAGTCCAGCTTTGCCATGATACTTCTAAGGTGCTTGGGTTAGGCACTAACTCTTGCTAAGCACGAGGTTCCTTCTTCAGTGCCTGCAGTGGTTGTTAGGCAACTAATCTCGATTTAGATACTTTTGAAAATCTATGGAGCATTTTTGACACCTAAATATCTGACTGTTGAGAGTAGAAGTCCAAGTTAATTTCTGGCCATATAAGGAAAGTACCTACGTACGTTAAGACTGTTTAAACTGGAAACACCTGTGCTGTAATGACACCTGTGAAGAGGGTGTGGTGCCTTCCCAAATCAATCACACCTGAAACAGCTGAGCCAGTCAGGTCAGAAAATTAGAAAAGAGGAAGCTCTGAACCCAAGGTTAAGTGTCTGTGGAAGGCTGCTCTTTAAACCAGTTTTGCTGCTAATTGTTTTTTCTTTTAATTCTTTAATTAACAAAGGTAAAGTCAAAAAGGATAGGCTATACCTAATGGAGAGCTTTTGACAAAGCTTCTGGCTGGGCATTCTTCACTGGATCCCTGGAGAATATCATCAGTATTAAGGTTTTATTGCTCTTCTTCTAATTACTGTCTGTAGATGTTATTTATTATTAATTAGATGGAGATAGTTGCGGATGAAGAATGGATGAAAGAGTGGGTAGGGACGTGAATAGGGAAGTGGCAGAGGAAAGGTGTAGTAGAAATAGTTTAATGGAAAAGTTTTCTTCAAAAAGTTTCACTTTTTGTGAAAGATAAGTGTTCACACCTACCAAGTTTGACTGTAGCTTGTTCAAAGAAAATAATGAAATACTCTTTAAAAATATGGGAAAACGTTAATTGCAGAGAAAACAAGCTGTAATTTTGAAGCATCAGTTCTGTTTCAAATTGGAATTTATGTCTATAATTTTTACTGGACTTCATTAATCACTTTTTGCAGCAATTGAAACACTGCCTTGCCGTAAGGGAAGGTGGCTGTGCCGAGTTTTCTCCTTTGTGGTAACAGCTCACGGTCTCTCCAGCCACGTGTATCAGTACACGGCACTTCTGGGGTAGCTTCACCACCAATGAGACCGAAATGAAGGTTTCAGGGTTCTGTAGTGGAAGGTGACGCCAAAATGATTTTTTTTTTTCAAAGTCAATTAATTTATTTGGATAAACTCTGAAGATCCCAGTGTTATCTTGAAGTCAGAATTACAGCGTTTCAACAGGTCAGCGGCGAGCTCGGGGTTGGGATAACTTGAGGGTTTTCCTGGAGGTGAGGGCAGAGGGTGCGGCAGGGACGGAGCGGCCGGAGAGCCTTGAGCTGCCCGGAGCGGGACGCGGTGCCCGGAGCGCGGGGAGAGGGAGCCGCTAAAGCCGCTGCCGCCGCTGTCGGTGCCGCGGGCGCTGCCGCTGTCCCTGCCCTGGGCAGGGGGCTGGGGAAGGACGGGGCTTGGGCGGACCGGCTGGGGCGGGCGCGGGGCGGCGGTGACGGGGTTAAGGCGGCGGCGGGCGCGGGTCTCTTTGCGGTGCCGGAGGTCCGGGCGATCGCAGCGGCCCCGCGCCCCCGCCCGGCCGCAGCAGCAGGTGGCGGTGGCGGCGGTGGCAGCAGCGAGGGAGTTAAAGCCCGCGGCGGCAGGAGGAGGGGGACTGCGAGCGGGCGGCGGCAGCGGCGGCGGGAGGAGGGGGACCGAGGCGGAGCAGGCGGCGGCGGCAGGAGGGGGACCGGGGAGCAGGCAGCAGCGGCAGGAGGGGACCGAGGAGCCGGCGGCGGCAGCAGCAGCCGGGTTGCTAGGGATGGAGAGATCCCGTGTCACCCGGATGTGAGTGTCATGTTGGCCCAAACTCTGAGGGATTTGGCAGCGGCGAAGCAGCAGCGGCAGGAGGAGGAGGAGCAGCAGCAGCCCCTCGCACGTCTCTAGTCACTACCATGGGGGTCGGGTAGCCGGTAGCGCAGGGGCAGCGCGCACCTGGCTCGGGGTGGGGTTGGGGGGCGTCTCTGCCCTTTTTTGTTATTTCATTTTCCTCTCACGCGCTGGAGAAAGTGAGAAAAATGCACCAGCAGCAGCAGCCCGAGCAGCACCCTGAAGGTAAGAACCGGGGCGCCCACCAAGGGCAGCGGCGTGCTTGGGGCTGAGGGGAGGGAGGGGGCGGGGGAGGATTTATGAGGGATTTGGGAGTCGGGGATTGGGGGGGATTAGGGAAGGGGGTTGAGGATAGGGTCTATTTGGGAGGGGAAAGGAATGAGCGGCTGTGTTCGAGGAGGGACCGGGAAGGGCAGGCGATGAGGCGAAGGCGGGACAAGGTGCTGCCCTCGGCGTGTGACCAACGTGCGAGTGGATTTATGCGCGTCTGTCTCATGTCCTGGGGCCATTAATATCAGCTGCGGGAGGACACGGCTGGGGCTGCGTTTGCTTTATCTGTGTATAACTGGGGGTGAACCTGCCCGGAGCTGCGGCTCCCGGGGGCTGCCCCGCGCCGGGGCCGAGGGCAGGGCGGCGGGCGCGATGCGCTCGGCCCCTGCCCGGCGGGGCGCACGGGGGCGAGACGCGGGGCTCCGCGGCGCTAATCCGCTCCGCCGACGGACTCCGGCGCTGCCACAGCCCCCGCTGTTGTTTATAAATGATTCCTCCCTCCTCAATCAGCAGCAAGTTTGTGTTGCCCCCGAGGAACGCAGTCACCCGGGCTTTGTTTCCCTTTCAAGCATCCATTTAAAAAAGACTATAGCTATATAGATAGATGGGTAGGTGGGTGGTTTATTTGCGCCGAGCCACGTTTCATGGCATCCCGAAGGGCAGGCGGAAGGCGGGGGAGATGGCTGTGCCATTGCTTTTATATGTGGGGGAGGGAAAAAAAAAAAAAAAAAAAAAAGAGGGGGCGGGAGGGGGGAAGCAGGGATGCTTTGGGAAAATGTTGGAGGTAGATGTGCCACCTTTGCCCCCGCGGCGGCTCTGTCCCCCGTGTCACCCAGCTGTTGATGCGCCGCCGCTGGCCAGCGCTCGCCGCGCCGGTGCCGCTCCCCGCGGCAGCTCCGTGGGGGCCCCGCCGTGACCCCCCCACTCCCCGCCGCCATCCCGGGGAGCCATCTTAGGGCTCCCGCGCCCCCGGAGCGGGGGCCGGCGCCGGCCTTGTCCGCGTCCACGCGCGTTCGCGGCGCTCCCGTGGTCTGTGCCCCCCGTCTGGAGCAGGAGGGCTGTGCTTTGCCTGCCTCTCCGCTGCTTGATGGGGAGCGATTTTTCCTCCCCTGCCTGGGTAAATCCGTTTCACAGTCATCTCTCTTGCCAACCCGAATTCCCAGCACGTATATTGTGCCGTTCCTCCATTTTTTTCCCCACCCAGGCATCAAGTTTTGAATCGCACTCAGGAGCCTCTCCTTCCTACAGGTGCATGTAGGAGTAGACTGTTGCGCTAGTCAAAGAGCTCGCGAGGAAGGATCCTTGCGAGGAGGTGGTGTTTTGCCTCTTTGCTGTCATCTGCATAAAGAGGACTTGATTATTATTTGGAAGGTGCAGTTTATTTTTTAATTTCTCGTGAAGAAGCAAAACCGTACACCATCCTTTTACAGAACCGAAGCTCATCCTTTTACAATGGGCTCATGGTTGTGATTCCTAGCGCGAACGACAGCAGAGCTTTATGAACGTGTTTATCACAGACAATATTGGATCTTCGCTTGTGGGAGGCATCCACGCATTTTTCTTTGAGAATGCAAAGCAGGGCAAGATTTAACTTGCTTCCAGGACTTCCCCCTCTACCTAGCTGCTTATTCTTAATTGAACAATACATAAGAATTTTAAACAACTACTCTTTCGACCAAAATAAATTGAAAGAGTAGTAAATGCTAAGGTGCTACAGCAAACTTGAACTTTAGGGGTAGGTATGTTTTACTGTATAAACGTGAGGACAGGAAGGCTTCCATCCAGTTAGAAAAAGACGTTGTAAGTGGAAGAATCAAAATGAGAAGTGTTTGTCTCAATACTTACATCAATCTTGAAGTTATAAAACAGATTCCTGAGCTTATTTTCTACTGTGCAATTGCGAATACCACAGCACAAGTGTATGCGTATGTATCTGTATATGTAATGGAAGCATCACACTGCCATGAGGTCTTGAAACACTCTTTTTGGATTAGGACCCATTTTAGTGCAATAAGATTATAACCGAGTATTTTTTTCTTTTATCCCACAGAGGTGAACTATGCAAGTAGCACCAGGATTCCTCTCCCTGGTGACGGACCAGCTATTCAGTCAAACAGTTCAGCACCATCCAAGCCAACTGTTTTATCTTGGCAAGCTGCAATCGATGCTGCTAGACAAGCAAAGGCTGCCCAAAACATGAGTACCACCACAGCCCAGCCTGTAGGATCTCTGTCCCAAAGAAAACGCCAGCAATATGCCAAGAGCAAAAAACAGGGTAATACGTCCAATAGTCGGCCACCCCGTCCCTTTTCTGTTTATCCCTCAACAATCCAATACGAAGAGCCTGCATTAGTCTAGTAGAATGGAAGTATCCTTTGTTGCAGTTTGCTTCTTAAAATTATTTTCTTACTTTTTCTGATTGTGCCTAGGGGATTGTTTTATAGGATCTCTTAGAGCATCACAACTTACATGTTACATCACTTGTATGTGTGGGTAACTGTCATTAATGTCAATGGGAGTTAATTTGCCTTCAATTGCTGTTCAAGATGGTCTCTTGTGTCATATTGACACACAATATAATTTACTGAGGTAGGTAGCTCAAAGCCAGAGGAGAGCTCATAGCTGTTCCTTTTTTTTCTGGGAGAAGTTGGGGGAACATTTTCAAGCTTATGTTATATTCCAGTAAATTTCTGCGTTGCATTTTTTGCCTTTCCAAATAAGGAAGAATGGATAGGAATGTATTTAGCCATTCAGAGTTAGGGACATGACCAAAGATGTCAAACCTATATCTCCCATATTGCAATTAGATTTTTGCCCTAATTGTATTGCCATTAGAGCAAATGAGTCAGATGTAGAAATCTTTTTAAAAAGGTTTTTTCCCAGTACTAAAAGTTGGGGAGATATTTACTTAAGCCAAAGAAACGTTCTAAGTGCACACAAGTGTCTGAAGTATAATAATTTTCTGAGCTTGTACAACTTATGTCTACCACCAAAGTATTTGGAAGCATGTGCATCTAGATGGGAGATCAGAGATGCTGGCTTGTGTTCATGATGATCTGTGTGATGGGAAGGATGGCTTTTCCTTTAGTTCACTGGTAATCATGTGGAAATAAGTATTTCTCTGGCAGAACTGATAGCATGTTGGTTTGGTATATTATTTCATTACCAAGAAAAGGTTTGAAATAGAGAGTAGTTTCGCTGAGGTGCAAGGAGAAAAATGTTAGCCTATTAGCCATGGCAACATCCCTGTAATGGGAAACAGCTGCTCAAGACAGTAGATTACTGAAGTAAAACTCAATTTGTTACTATAAACAGAACAGCCAACCTGGCAATAAGAGCTGTTACTCATTTATTAGGTTGGTGTTTCTCAGTTCTTTGTACAAAATTCAATTGCAAATTAAAGATGGTGAAATGGCTTCTTCTTTTATTTAAACTGGTAGAAGTCCAACTAATTTCAGTAAATTGGCCTCTCCTTGGCTAAGGTCAGGTAAATGAAATTACTATGGATCTAGAGTGGAATAACTCAGCGAGAATTTGTCCCAGTAGCACCACATCATAAAGCAAGGTTGTCTGTCTTGTGATGGTATCAATTGCTCATTCCAGTCTGGAAAATGCTGTTATAACTTTATTTTGTACACAATATAGCAGCTGTAGATGTTGATCTGCTTTGTAGCCATAAATGTGGCCCTCAAGGTGGCACAACAAACAAAATTTATAGGCCTAACAAACAAAATTTAACACATCTCATAGGACAAATGGGCTTTGTAGAAATTTTTTTTCCTTTTTTCCAAGGGAACTTTTCTAACTGAAAAAATATGCTTTAAAATATATTTAGCACTCTTACCCCAGTCTTTTATGGGACTTTCATGGAGTCATGGAAACATATCCAAAAGTTATGCACCAAATACAAGAAAGGTTGCCAAAATCGTAGCTGAGGTCCAAAATATTTTTTTCAAACTTTCACAGATAGGTTCAGCTGGGTACCTCCATGTTTCTAGTCATTGAGAATAGCAGAATACCTTGAGAGAGAGGATAATCAATGACGAACTGAAGGATGAGCTTCATATGCATGAATTTTAAGATAAGTAAGATTTTTTTTTTCTGAAGGACAGATGGTATCTCCAGGTTCCCACTGCTGTCATCCAGCCCTAGCAGAAGAAGCAGAGCTGCAGTCCATGCTGGTGTCAGTGTGAAAGTCTGGAGCCTCTCTTTGTGGCCAAGCCAACCATGATATTCTGTTTTGTACATTCTTTCATCTGTCCTGGCCAAAGCCAGGATTCAGGAAAACAACTGTCAGAGACATGGAGGGGCTCAAAATTTGCTTGTGTCCATTGTACAGCTTTCTAGTTCTCCTATAAGAGAATAGTTGTGGTTTTCTGGGAATCTTTCTCATATCCTACCATGAGAACTATATTTCAAATGATTTTCCTACTTTGGACAAGTGTATATTAATAAGACCTATGTAAGTATATGAGGACAGAACAACTCCATGATTATTCCTTGCCCATTATGATGACCCACATGTTGATTTAAGAGTGGATAATTATATTCATCTTTGGAATTTAATATAAAGTGCTCAGTGACAGCATGAGTAATAGCTTTCACTCTTCAAAAGGAAGAGGACGTTGAAGAATCATTGTGATGGAAAATAATATGATGTATATATAGTGCTATAACTAAAGGTGATGAAGTGTTTGTCAGAGTTATCAGTCAAAAGATTGCCTTGAAGTAAAGACTTGTTTTACCACTGTTGATGCTGAAAGGAGAACTAGTCTTAAAAGTTTATAGATACTCATAAGTCATGAGTTCCTTAACAAGATTTTCCAGACCATTTGACATATTTATACTACTGTCTATTTTTGCCAATTGTGTGGCCTTAGCTGTTTACATCCCATTCCCAGAAGATGATTCTAATTCAACTAATCATAATTTGGTAAGTACTCTGGAATTTTTATTTTATATTTGTTTGCTATGCTTTTAACATGATTAACTGCTAGTATTTGAGACTGCACTAAATATAGGTAATTTCAGTAAAAAAAATTGGTATGTACTGATTCTACAAAAGGTATATGGAATTGCTTTGTGGTTTGTTTTATTCCCAGTATTAAGTGTTACTTTGTTATGTGTTCAAAATGAGGGTTTTTTATTAGTAAAATTTTTGGAGAGAAATGTGCATTAATATTATGCTGTGTGTGTTCATATATTTGTGTGGCATAAAACTTGAATTTGTGTTTCTATTGCTTATAGTGACTACATATATTTATTAGCTGTTACTGTTTCTGACACTTGTTTTGGACTTGGAAGGTTTACTGCTTTTCCTAGTGTACTTGTCTACTCTGTTTGCAGTTTTCAGTGGTGTTATTTGGCTGTTTATTTTACTGGGTATTTTAATTTTTAATGAGAGGATGGTGGGAAATTTTGCATTAATTCATTTTAAAGTGATAGGAATATCAGTGTGAATTTTCAAACTGGTCACTGCTGGTATAAATGATCTTTCAAGAAAGATGGTACTGCAGTAAGTGGTGTGCAGAGATGGATTACTTTGATTGAAAATAGCTTACTAGGGTTGTGCTTAAAAAGATAAAATGGCAACTAATTTTTTTTTTTTATTCTTACAAAACTTACAAAAGCTATTACTCAAGGGTAATATTGAATTACATTGCAATGATTTTGTTGTTTATATGAAACTCCCTCTTGAAGTAGTGGAGTTGAGTGGTCTTGTGCACTCATAATCTGCATGGGACTCTTTGGATGGGAGAGGAAGTTAATGAAATAAAGAATTGGATACCAGTAAGTAGGTAATTTTGGATTCATTTACCTGGAAAATTAGAGTTGATATGAGGTCTATTTTATGAACATGTTTGCATAATTTGTGGTATGTATATGTTTATTTTCCTAACAGTAATTATTTTGTGCAGATGACCCATTTTTAAATTGTTTTTAATCGCGATTAAGCAAATATGGACAATAAAAATTGCTGATGAAAGGCAGAATAATTCAGGTCAATGTAAAGAATGAGTTATGCAGCTGTGTGTCCAGCCAACCAACAGATTTTCTTTTTTTTCCCCTGAGAAATTCAGGGCACAAATCTCCATAGCTGTCAATCCACCCTGAGATCCGCTAATAACTAATTTCAGAAAGCATTACAGGAAAAGGGTAAAGTAGTTACTTGTGTCAGAGGCTAATCATTTTGAAAAATGTTTCTTGCATTACTTTTGTTAGGTTATTGTCTGGTGTTTCTGACCCAATTTCAATTTTACAATGTGCTAGTATTTAGAAAGACAATGGACATTTTCATCCTTGATGGTTTTCCTTTTTTTAATCTAATGTGGCCAGGTTAGTCTAAGGAATGATAATTTATGTCATTTTTCTTTCAGTAAGAGAGTCTAAATCCTTATCTTTTTTAACTAGAAGGGTTCTTGAACCCCTCCAATTATACGTATATAAAGTTTACTTGGCATTTAAATGATCTCAAATTCTCATTTAAATTTGCATTGTGTTTATCCTCAAGTTGAGTTATTCCACTGAGTTTGTTCAAGGAATAGAATTTATACTGACAATGTACTTTGAGCTGCTGGGACAGATTTATACTCAATAAGGGAGCACACAGACACATCCTGTGTATTCAATCTAATAAAATAAATAGTTCTGGAATGTGCAGCATAGATTTTTCTTATGACTGAGGTTCTCCATCATGAAATACGTTAACCAGTGGTCTGGGTTCATGTCTCTTCTCTATTTCACTGAAAATTTTCCTTTGTTAGTGTGGATTCAAGTGTACTGTGAGGGAATATAGTAGAAGAGCTAAGTTGGAAATCTTTAGGCTTGCTTGGGAAGCTGCTGGATCCTGTGTTTTCTCCTGCTTGAGGTGCTTGTGTCAATAAGTGTTGGAGAGAGGGCTGTGTCTTACATTGGGAGAAGGGATTTTTTTGTTAATAATGTTCAGATCTTTCATCTGGTTTGTGAACAGACCAAATCTTAATCATCATTGAACTTTAGAAGTTTGGCAGGATTTTAGCTCCCTGCATGTAGATATGGATGCCTGACCTGAGCCCTGCGTTCTGCTCTTTCTAGGAGACTATGCCACTCTGGCTTTAATTCAAGCTGAGCTTCATAAATTTTAGTTTGCATATGGATATTACATCTAGCTTAGTTCTTTCAATGTCGCTTCATTGAATTGAATAGATGAGCTGCTTTCCATCAGCTAGCTGAACTGGCTCATTTCTTCTGAATTTGTAAACAGAAAAATGGAGTATTTATACGAGTGGAGTTTTTCTGTGAATACAAAATACACATAATTTCTAATCAGCCTCAGAATGAGGAAGGAATGGTATAAGAGCAAAAACCAGTGGAACTCTGGTAAGTGGGAACTAGAAATGTAAACTTTTCCATTCTGGTTGGGCTCATGAGAAGGTGTATATCTAAGAATTTGAGCAGTCCAAGTATTCATTCTTTATGACTTGGAAAGTTTGCAGTGGCAACCTCAATGCAAGGATGTAAGTGCAGAGCAAGTATTCACTCCTCTCTGTGGTGTGATATTAGAAGGCAGAGTCTGTGTGAAGGAGTTTCCAAGGCATATAAGAGAAACCTGAGAGAGTTTCTGAGTCTGTCTGCCTGTGAAACACTGTGTCAGCCGCCCAGCCTCTGGTTGTGAGTGAGCCCTGATCTTCCGTTCTCATTAATGTTTCCACGTGCGATGCCTGACCAGCACAAAGTCAGTTCTATGTTGCAGTGGTAATGGCAAAATAAATTTTATAACAAAATAAAAAATACTTTCTATAACCAAAAATATAACAAACGTTTTAAGAAACAGGTATATGTGCCTTAAGAGAAATAGCAACAGTATGTGTACTTATGTATTTTTTTTAAATAGGCTGTATCTTGGGTATCATTTATTCTTGGAAATGAGTTTATCTTTAATCCTTAATATCTTAAGATAGGTCTGTGAGAGGGTTCCACACCCTTCCTTTTGGAATTGTAGACAGTGCAGGTGGAGTGTGAGGATGGTTCAACTGTGTTTCTGTGTTGGTCACTTGTCTTGATTTGCAAGTTGTGATTACTGATGTTTTTGTGGCAGAGCCAGTAGCATGCTATGTGATATTTATGATAATTTAGGGAAGCAAGAAAAGTTTTTTTTTTTTTTAATTAAGCAGAGGGTAATAATAAGCAATGATGTTGTAGGATAGCAGTCCCTCTCATTATTAGTTGTTTTTTTTTTTAAGTCTTTTTGTGTTCTGAATGCACAAGCTCTGGTTTGTGTTTTGCCTTTTTGCCAGTCTCTGGTATCAAGGGTGCACTAAAGTTACCTTCTTGCTCTGTGGATTCATGGTCACACTTATCCTCTGTCAGGGAAGAGGTGTTAGCAGTGAGTGGCACAAAACAATGCATTCAAACAAAGCAGAAGTGGAGAATCAAATTCAAACTGGACTGTGCTTGACCACTTGCCAAGTGCTGCAGTCCAGTATTCTATGGGAAAGTCTGTCTAATCATTTCTCTAAAACACCTTGATGTGTCTGTGTGCCGGGAGAGGCAGGAGGAAGGGATCTTCTTTTCTGCGTTTTGACTGGAGTAGCTCTCTCATGGTGTGTGTATTGCATAGACCGCAGTACAGAGTGATGAACTTTAAAAACAGTTACTGAACTTAAGCCTGAATTCTACTTCATTCATAATTAGTCCCTAATCATTGAATGTACTGACACAACTGGGCCCTGTTCTTCTCCAAGTAAGTGGGTGAAACTGTTATTGAACTGAGAAGTTTTCTGTTAGAGCAGAGCAGGGGCAATGTGCTTTGGGATGAATCCTGATTTGCTCTACTTAATATTTTAAGGTAGTTTCTTTCATCTGCCTTCAAAAGTTTCAGGTGATCTGAACTTTCCATGCTTGATTGAGCTCTCCTTTTTGGAAGTGTTTCTTGTCTGAGCTTGATAAGCAGCAGTTTCTAGCAGGAAGGGGTTTCTGTACATATCTTCTGTTTCTGTCTTCTCCCTTTTTTCCCCCCTCATCTGTGGTATGTTATCCCTTCATGTCTTTTGTCTTTAACTTCCAACTCATTTCTTCCTTGTTATCTTTTGCCTCTACCCTCTGGCTTCCCTCTGTGTTTTCTCTTCTATTTGTCCTCTTGTGCAGCATGCTTTTCTCTATCTCATTCTCCCACCTCAGTTTGTCTTCCTGGTATCATCCCTCTGTCCCACGTTCTGTTCTGTGCTTTGCTTCCTGCTGCCTTTCCCATTGCCCCGACTTGCACTGGGCTTCTTTCTTTATCATGTGTAGGCAGGCCAGCACGACACAAGTCTGGATTTGGGCCGCAGTCAAGACATTATTGGTTATTCTTTTTCTCTCCATCTTTTTAATAAGTAAATATGAACAATAAGAAGGCATCCATCCATCCAGAGTTACTGAAAATGACACTCCTGAAGCTTGAGTCTTTGGTTGCACTGCATCTTTTGTGACAAGACCCCAAGGTTTGAAGTGGTGACACTGTTCTACTTGAGAAGAGAGTGACAGCAGAGTCAGGGGGTAGGAGACCCAGCTGTATAAATTACAGCGAATTGGCAGAGTCCCATGAGTGAAGAGCTTGCCTCTAGTGCACAGAGGGCACTTTAATGTTAATTAAAGTCTCTGTGCCTCAATAACAGGATTCCTCAGCCTTCTGTGAGTACCAGTGCAGCAGGGAACCCTCTCAGGGCGAGGCTCTGTGCTAAAGGCTCTCTCTCCAGCCTGTGCTTGCAGAGCAGGGTTGATGGTCCTGGATGCCTCTTCTTTATCCCAGGGGTGTAGTGGGGGACACTGCTACAGAAAGGTAATGTTTGTGTCCTACTTTCAGGCAAAGATTTCCTCTGTAAGTAGCTTTACGTGGCTCTTTGAGTCCCTTCAGCAGGAGGAAAGCCAGTGTTGTGCCTTCAATCTAGGGCACAGCAGGAGAGTACTCTGAGAAGAACCGGTTGAACTCTTGACTTAGAGGTGTCAGGCTTCCTGTCCTTATCTCATTAGCAACTCGATGACTCATTCAGTTCTGAGGCCACATGACTAATTAATCCTTCCATTGAAAAGGTTGTTGGTTTTTACCTTGCATCCAGTTGTCCTCTGTACGTAGATTATTTGAAAATATTGTTGTAGAAGTCTATAAAATTTAACCACGTTTGGTGAATAATTCTAAAGATTTTTGTTTAGTTGCTAAATGTTCAATGTTGTATCTTAGAAGGGTTTCTGTGTTTATCTACTGTCTTTGCTTTGTTTACTTTTTCAGCTCAAGGGTCTTTAAGGCCTGGCTCTCTTTCCACTCACTTAGAAAATCTTCCAATCTAAATAACTTTTTGATACTGTGTTTCTGATATTTTTCTATCTTTGGATTCTTAGCTAATGCTCTCTCCTAATGTCTCTGCTAGCTGGCATGAAAGTCACCCAAGTAAACTTTTCAGGAAAGATGTGAGATAATTTGGACTCTACTGAGAACACTTTACTTGGGAAAACATGATGGAGACCTTATGATTACTTGTGTATACTTTGCCAATCTACCCATACTAAAGATACCAGATTAATTTGTTGTAAGAGAAATTATCATTACGTTTAATCTGAAAAAGATTCAGAAATATAAGATCTAGTTGTGACTGATATTCCATGGGAATTTTACATTGTGCATTGATTCAAGTCAGTGAAATGTATTTATATGTTTGTGTGTGAATAGTCAGGAGGGGCCTGTGAGAAAGTCACTAGTTCAATTTTGAAAAAAAATCCCCACACAGGCTTAAAATTAGGAGATTTGGATCATTTTTGTCTATGTGCAAATGCTCTGAGGGATAGTTTTGATAATTTTTTTTTGCTGCTTTTTGTGTACATTGATACCCTGGCATGTGTTTTCTCATTCAAAAACCCTGGAAATAACTGTTTAACTACAAGAACAACATGCCTTATCTTCCTTAAAATTAGTAATAAAGTTATTTGATTGTTATTAGGTGTGACAGAATGCATCAGAAGGTAACCTCTGCACATTTGCAAGAATTTTTTAATAGATTACATTTCTGCAAGGGGATTATTAAAAAATATTGTAATGTTGTACTCAGCCTCTCTTCCTATTTCAATTTTTTGTTTAATATTACTGTCAGCCCAAAACTTCAGTAATATGTGTTAGCTAATTATTATGGATTACTTCGGTTTTTCGGTGCAGATTTTGAATTTAGAAAACTCTTTATTTCCTTTGTGTTGCAATGCATAACTCAGCAAAACAGATGAAAATTTGGAGTTGTTAATGTTTTAGTCCCACTTTATCCTGCAGTAATTTCCTGGGCCTATGCTGTCTGTGCTGCACTGCTCCAGGAATATGAAGCTCTTGAATTTTTCTGGTGAACATAATTGTGTGTGTCAGGTCTGTCTCTAGTTGTGAATGAAGCAGAAATTTTGTTTCACACTCTGGTTTAGGAAGAGGGACATTCCCAAAGGAAAGATATGACCAGGATGATTGGCAATTTACAGCTGATAAAAAGGTTGTTTGGGTTTGTAGGGGTTTGGGAATAACAGTCAAGTTCTTGCTCCTCTTTAGTTTATTTTGTGTGTCCCAGTAGAACTTAATCCATGCTGAAGTAGCTGAATCCTAAAATGTCTGCTTGGAGTACAAGGAGTATGTGAAGATCTGCAGTTTGGTGTTACAGATTTCAGTTAATGACACTACAAAACTCTTTTTATTTATTTATTTATTATTATTATTATATATTTTTTTTTAAAATTTTTTTTTTTTTTGCAAGAGAGCTTCTCATTTATCCAGACCGGAAAGCCTTACAAAAAGATGTACTCAATCATTCCCATTTGAAATGAAATGTTTTTTCCATATTCAAAGTTGCAAGCTTGTTCCTGTGGGGAATTCCTACTAAGGGCTTGTCTCTCCTTAAAGAGATTTGCTGGTAGTGCACTACTGGCAAAGTGCCTGGGGAAAGGGAGCACACACCAGAAAGAGCTCTTTTTCTATTATGGCCTTAAGTCAGTCTCCCAAACAGAATAGTGCTGCACTGGTAGAGAAGACCTTTTTTTTGGATTTCTTTATGCTGTGGAGAGCAGTGATTCCCCATCCTTCTTTTCCCTCACTCGCTGCTTGATGAAGATATACCTGTGAAATGTTCAAGTATAGACTGGTTGTAAAAAAAGTAAACTTGTTCATTTAAAACCACAGAACACTCATATTAGTTACTGTATCAGTTGAGTGGTCAGTGGGGAAAGTAGTTAGATTTGGTATTAAGATAGCTGTAATTGAAATATATTTTGAGCATTTAAGATGAGTGGGAGCAGTTTGTACTTTATATGCAAACTGTTGGAATAGAGTAAAAGCTGATTTTGAAATACTCTGTAAAAACCTATGAAAAATCTTGGTGCTAAAACTAGTTTACTGACTTTATGGAAATCATGTTTGTTTACTACAGTGCTGAGTATGTAAATTTAACAAAATACTAGGTATGTTTTATTCCTTGACAATAAAGGAAACCCTGAAATTTGTTTCTGAAAGTTTTACTCTAAAAATGAACTCATAGAATTGAGTTGCTTTCTGTGTTGCCATGTATCAATGCCACACCAAACACAGATTGCCATAAACATTACTTGGATTTTTTTCTAAACCTATTTTACAACTCTAGGTTATGCAGAGTTTAGGTGTCTACTTTCTTTTTAAAAGATGTTCACATCAGATGTATATTAGGCTTTGAGAACTGTGTTTGTTTTTACCACACTTTGTGTGTCAGTGCTGGGTCTTGAAATACCAGAGTTGGGATCCATGGCTTTTGGAAGTGCTGGTCAGGGCTTGCTTGCTTAATTTGGCAGAACTGGAGTCGTTCTGACTGCTTTTAGAAAGCTGGTCCCTGAGTATTTCAAAAGACTCATGTAGCTGTTAAATCAACTGAAATGCAGTTTCTAATCTGGTGAGCTTTAATGACAAACTGTTTTCAGTCATGGTTAATTGAATGTGTGATTTGGTTTACCATTCATTTTGCAAGAACTCAGATTTGTTTATCCTTTTGTCATGTGCCAAAACCTTTCTTTTGCAGGGCCATCTGGAAGAATAGGCCTACAAAGAAAGGTTAAGTGAATATATAGTGATAGTGTGTGAATATTAATTAGGATGGAAGTGATGTCTTTTTTTGGTCATTGTGTAATCATTTGTGATAACATTTTCATTTAATGAATTGCAAATTGAATATCATTATATTTCCCCCCACTGCCTGCCTCAGAAGAGATTGAGACTGAGTGTTGTATCTGCTTGAATAAAATTCACTTGGTAAAACCAATTAGCCACTTACAATTGGTTGTGATTTTTTCCATGGTTATTTTTATGAAGAAAAGGACTTTTAGAGTTCCACTTTTTTTGGAAGAATGCCTTAATTAAACAGGGTGGTATTTCTCAGGAATGCAGGTGCTTGACTTCAGCATTTGAAACAAACTTTATTTAAAGATTTGAGATATATGCTCATAATTCAGTGATTTTCAATGAAGTCAGCACAGCTGACCATGATGCATAATTTGACTTTCCAGTGTTTGTAGGGATTGATTAAACTTTGAAATTATAGGCAGATTGATTTGCATGGATTTATTAAGTTATTAATCAAGATTTCTTTTCCCCCTCCCTTCTTTAATATTAAAAGGCATTGTGCCAGTACATTTTTGGTTTAGATGCATGGCCAGAAGTTTAGGCAGTGTCTAACTCTGCTGCTGCTATGATTTTTTTTTTTTCAGTGTTCGTTATTCAGGGGGTTAGAGAGCCATTACCAGATTGCAGTCTTGTAGAATTATACCTTTGGGCGATGCCATTATTAAGGATCTGAATCCTGCTATTTGTTAGTGTGATAAATCATGTAATGCAAGCCATGGTCTGTGTTGGTTGGGAAAGGTGAAGAGGTCACAGTAGACAAAGAACCTGCAGAAGCTCAGAATTTAGTCTTAAAATTTATTATTTTCCAATTATTTGCCAATTTTCTAATAATTAAGATATCTCAAATATTAGTTTGAGGGAAATAGTTCAGCCCAAAGATTCATTTGCCCAGCTGTTTTAGCTGTCCTTTTCTCATGTGATACAAACCAGGTGATATGTTGAACTTAATCACAGCTGACAGCTTATGTATGTTATGCAGAACTACCAGGCAGCATTTCAGTAAAATGTTGTGGGAGATCCAGTGGCACAAAGGAACCTATAGAGCTTGCATTTGTTCAGCACAAAGGAAATCTCTTTACAATATAAGAATATGAGCATGAGAAGTGTTTGTTAATAAGGTTCAGTAGTTTGATAATTATACTTTTCTGGGTTGCTGACAGTGGCTGCAGAGTGCAGCAGCCTCCAGCAAGACGGCATCTTCTGCGGCTCAGCTAATCAGACAAATGCAGTCCTTCCAAGGAACTGAGTAGCAAATACCCCAAAGCTGTATTATGTTTATCAGACATTTTGTTAGTGCAGTTTTCACTCTGTTGGATTTATTATGATGCCATTACTTATTTTTTTCACGTATTCATCCAGAATCCTTTAAAACATATACCAGTGGTGTGTGGCATAAACCAGGTGTATTCATCATGAAATTATATTTAAGTAATTATATGCTTATCTTCATCACAAGAAGACTTAGTTCTGAGTTCAAGTAACTTATTGTTTATTTCTTGCTATAGGAAAGGAAAAATTCGGAAGAAAGCAACCTACAAAATTATGTGCCTCTTGTATATTTATTAAAATAAGGTCTCAAAATCTCTTGACATGACTGACTTCAGAACAACAAAATGAAAAATTGAGTGTTAAAAAAGAACATTTAACTGAACTGTGCCTACAAGTCTCATGGTATTAAATGATGCTTCCTAGTTTGTGCTCTGATTGAAAGCTAGAGATGAATAGTTCTAGGTACAAAGTCTGTGACTGGCTCTGCCTCCTTTTGAGGTACCTCAGCTGCAATTCTTGAGGCACAGAGTAGACCAGAAAGCTTTTCTCCATTCTAGGACCAAGTTGAATGGTCCTCAAAATGTTCTACATTTGTTCTTATTACTAATGAAACAATCTCATTTAAGTTAAAGTCGCTAAAACATGTCTTTGGCAAAGACCATGTTGTTTTGCTGGCCAGTGCTGCAGTTCTGTGTTTGTGTGGGCACAGGGGTGTCAGTGCAAGCCCACCTGAAGCTGGGCATGTGTGCCAGCTGCATTCCTAATGCCATAAGAAGGCCTCACCCTGAACTCGGAAACTCGCTGAAGGCTTTGCACTCTTAACACCCAGGGTTAATGCAGATTGAGCTCAGGTAGACTGAGCATGCACAGACCTGGCCTGTCAGACTGGCTTAGACTTGTGACTTTTGTAAAGGACTTTTTCTCCTGTAGCAAAAGTCTTATTGACTGCTTCCCACATCTGTTTTCCCTAAGCACTGCGTGGCTGAGAGTGTGTATCAGTGTGGATGAAAAATGCACAGACTGCTGATTTAGCTTCAGCTTCTGAGAGCAACTGATTTCAACCAAATAAAGCAGAAACAAACATTTCCAAGTTATTTTTACATTATTTTTGAGAACAGGAAGAGAGGAACTTTGTGTTCCCTCTTTCCCCCACATGCAGGCCACTTGTCATCCCAAAACTCAAGCAATGGCAGGCTGAAGGGATCAGCTTTTAATAATTTTCATGCTTACAGAACTGGTTGTTTTCTTTAAAAGGAGCACTGAATTATGTGGGCTAAGAAAGTCAAATAGTTTGGTGCCATAGGGGAAAGGGTAAGAGCCCACAGGTATGACTTTACCCAAGAACTTCAGGGAGGAGTATTGAATGTTTTAGTTTGCCCTGAACTTCATGGTATTCTTGAACAGGATATTTATCTTTTTAGAATTTTTGTTTCCTGCCTATAAAACAGATTTTTTTCTTTAAAAGACTGTTGAAAAGAAAAGTAAGTTTGAGGCAGTGAAGGCTCTAGATATGGTGAATAGGGTTTGTATAGACAGTGGAATGATATCTAGGGAGTTCTCTTAAAACAGTTACTTTGTCTTTATCTGGAAATGGTCTGGCTGACGTTCTGGTGAATGCTTCCTGGAGAATTTTGTTGTTAGAGGCTATATTTTAAATTTGAGTATGTAGAGTGTTTTGGCAGCAAATTTTGGTGAAGAAAAAGTGATTGGTAGTGGCAATATAGGAACAGAAGGTACAGCCACTGTTCCCATAGTGATACAGCAAAAGCAGTGACATTTAGGTAAACAGCAGTAGGACAGGAAATTTGGGGGAGTTAATGTTAGATGTCTCAGAAGAGATACAGTAAGCTTCCATACGGTGTTTCATGTGTATCTGGAAATGCTAATGTTAAGCTTCTATTTGTTATATTAGTGGCAAAAGCACCCCTCAATATTTAGTTGGGAAGTTCAGTGATTCCTTGAGCAGGTGATCTGTGAATGAAACCAAGGCAGGCCACACCCCGCTCAGCAGAAATTGCACATGGCAAAAGAAAGGGTGATGTTTTGAGCATTCACAAATAATGGGAACTCTCCAACTGGTGGGAATGGTACCACTGAAGGTGTTTTTGAATTGCAAGATTCTGTCTTCAGAAATGTTAATTTAAATTCTGCATTTCATCACTTAGCAATAAAAAGATTAGAATCACAGTCTTGGCTGAGGTTGGAAGGGACCTTTAAAGGTGGCCTAGTCCCAATGTCCCTTGCAGTAGATGAGGTTGTTCAAGGCCCCATCCAACCTGTCCTTGAACACTTCCATGGATGGAGAATAAATAGTAATGTATTCTTTGACCTATGACTTTGTGAAATGCTACTAAAACCATGAAATACTTCACTGTTGTGTTTCACAACCATAAAACACTGAAATGGCACTGAATTTGCTTTTATAGAAGTACAAAACTTCTAATATTCTTAGTCAAATTTCACTTCTAGTAAAGAACAAAATTTAAATGTAGGTAATTCAGTCTTTGGATTTGGGATCTTTGGAGTTCAGATTTTTGGTTTTTTTTGTGAGATGGATATTTGTCATGTGAAGAGGATTTATTCTTTAGAAGAGATTATGAAATTTTTCAACCAGCTGTGTAAACAACATATTTGCAGAACATGGAAGAAAAAGTGTAAACAGACAGAAATCTTACATAAATCTTCAAAATATTAAAATGCAAGTGAATGCATTCATTTTATCCCACAATACACAGAAGTATTTTGTATCAGACGCTTGTTTCCTGTATGGAATTTTGAAGAGTTTGTGACTGAGATAATGGCCTGTCCTATTATTAGCCAGTAATCTCAGAGTAAGTCCCTGGCAAGTGTGAAGGACGAATTAAGGTGCCAGAGGTCCAGGTACTCAGGCTGTTTTCCACTTAGTTCTCTGTTTGTTTCCTTTTTCCATTTTTTTTCTTTTTTTCACAGGAAGAAAGCTGGTAGTGGAGGCTCTAAGTTGATGTTTTCACATAATAATGTACTTTATAACCTTGATAAATAGTGGGAAGCTTATCTGTTCTTTTGAGAACTAGATCTTGAGTGATATGAACTGAAAGGTAACCTCATCAGCTATCAATGAACTTAAAGGATTTGGGTGTCTCTCCGCAGTCATTGTGTGCACACTTATAGTCTGTGTAATTACCGAGTAGAATGCTGACGCCTGCTCCTTGCTCAACTATTAGAGAGGTCACTAATAATAGAGATACTTTGGTTTCTTGGGCAAGGGCGGTTACATGGGCTCACATTTGTCAGAAGGAGGCATTTCCTCAGCTGACAGACAGCATCCAGAGTGCCAGACACTGCAGCACAGGGTCAGCACTGAGCAGGCTGAGCAGGGAGACCCTGGAATGTCAGCTCTTCCTGCACTGCGCAGTTTGGAACCCCCTTGCAGTGCCTGAAGAGAGGCAAATCTTAGGGTATAACAGCACATCCTATCCTTTCTCCTCTAAAACTTTGGAGGAGTAACCATGAGTAAAAAGGTCTGTGAGAGTCAAGTCTATGGTTTACTGTTTGCAGAGACCGTTCAGGATGTTCCCTACCAAGCTCTGACCATGTATTTTAGAAAATATTTGCAAAACTGCAAATGCTGCCTCGCTTTTACTTGCTGTGACTCCAGTCATGAGTTGTGCATATTAAAGGCCTACTGGAATGAAAGAAAAACCTCGAAATTGAATCCTTGGGTTTGAATGTTATTCTAAAAATGTAGGTTTGTCTCTAAAAATTTAAAAGGGGTCACTTATAGGCCTTCATCTTGAATTAGAAAGGCAAGTTATAAGGGCTTATCATTATCATTCTATCTAGAAGACAAAACTGAATTTTTTATATTAAAATTGTGTGTTCTTATGCAAAGACTGTTTTATATTTATTTCTATTCCTGTATTGACTTGATTAGAAATGACTAGGTGGTGCTCTGAGCCAACCCCAATTGCACGGTGAATCATCTTAATGCTGCTTTTTCATGGCTGCTCATATTTTAAGTGAATGTATTTTACTTGCAGATAAGAGGTGTTAACCATAAACACTAAAAATATAATGACTTAACTAATAAGTGATAAACTGCTGTGGTCTTACAATCACATGAAAATACTTGACTCCCATGGAGCATTGTAATTAATTAAACATTAGAATTGTTATAATTCTGAGTAGGATGTAGAGTCTTCAGGGATTGTGGATTTTTTTTTAAGCCAAGCCTAGACTGTGGATATCATGCATAGAACCTGCCTTTCTAAGTACCTCAGTAATTCAACTACTGTACCTTTTTTGAAATCAGATCTAAGTTAATATGTTGCCATATGTAGTATTAACTCCATTATAGCTACTTTTTCTTGCATCTACTGAACTCTTTCCTAAGGCTAAAGGCTGTGGTTCCCAGAAAATGATTGATTGAAGAATTCATTCATCTTTGAAAACCTATAAATAAGTACATGTTACAGCAAATCTGTAAAAAAATCAGAGGCAAAAATCAGAGTGGATGAATTTTTTATATCAATGTCATGACTTCATAATGGAATTTACAAATGAAGGAATCAATTCTTATAAATGTTTATCAACCTAACAGCTACTGACAGAGTAAGTTAGCCATGTGTTGTGTGTATCTTCACTCTACCAAAATAGTTGGATCCTGGCACATTTTATTCTAAAGCTTTTCCTAATACAGTTTTTCTTCCCATGCTAAAAGATTTTTATAAGCAGTGATATTTCGATGACGAAAATAATAACACTTTGAAAGACGTTAAAATTGGTAATTGGTTTCCCACAACTTCAGTAATAGTTGGATGCTGCTCTATTTTCCACTGACACAGGCGATGATTACTTGATAATTTGCTGCTATATCTATACAAGCATGCTCTGCATGAGTTAAGGAAAATAGCACATATTTTAGCTTTGAGTTGCTAGCTGCGGTTTTGTATAAGCTGTAACAAGCAGTAAAATGTGTGCTCTGTGGTTTGCAGTGACCTTTGTTGTTGGATAAATCACAGGAAAAAAAAATAAAAATCAAAGACTTGCTTAGAAGCTCTTTGTTTGGAGGGCTAAATCTGGCCTGTATCTGCTGTCCTAATTGTGCACAGTGATTGGAGACCTTTTCAGCTTGGTCAGACACAGATCTTCCAAAGGGGACAAGAAAAACACTCAGGTTTTTCTTTTCTATTTTACAATACTCTGTGTGTGTATATATGCCTAAAATAGAGTAATGTGTTCATTCTGAGCTGTAGATTTCTAGTCTGCATATATGGGTTTTATGTAAATTTGAAGAGCATTCACACCTCTGAAAAGACCTTGAAGGTTATTTTTATCAATAACTTAAGCACTGTAATTATTTGGAAGCCAAATGTCAAGAATTACCTGTGTACCAAAATTAACTTGGGCATGTTAGAAGCCACCCTTGTTGTATCAAAGTTTTCCTTAGTATAGGAACAGCAAATTATGGCAGCTGTACTGATCCTGTAGGATCAACCCTTCAATCCTGGCTCTAACACTGGCCAGCAGAGGATGTCTAGGGAACAAAATAAATGCCCAGTACTGGGTCCAGTAATCCTCAGCTCGAGAAGTTTGAGCCAGAGGTGAGGTCTTTGTTTGTGTTCAGTGGTTTTAGATGAGACAGTTCACATCACACTTAATAATTCACAGCATACTTAAATGTTTTGAGAGAACATAATCTGGTCATTGTGCTTATCTGTTATCATTTTGATTCTAAAGGTACTTCAGCAGAGACAAACATGCTAACACCTTGCCCATAAAAAACCTTCTGATGTGGAGCAGTCTCCAGCTCACTGCAATTTTTTTGTTACTCTTTCCATTTCTCCTTTAACAAGCTATTTTATCCTTTTATGTCACTGTAGTAGATATTTTTTTTTCTGTCAGGAAGTAAAACTGAAGAATGCAGTGATTGCTGCGAAGGTATTGTTCAGAAATAATGTTTTGAATCAGAGCACATCATGATACAATGACTTCTTGATTCCTTGGAAAGATGATCTGAGGTGCTGCCATGTACACTGTGTCACACTGGAGTATTATATGAGATTGAGTCTGACCCAGTATTTACCAAGCAGTGATCTGGGTTACCAGAATATTGTTGGTCTTTTTTTCCTACCTGTGAAGCATTTCTAGTCTCATTTAGTGTATACTGGATTTATTCAAGAACAGATACTATTTTTGACAGAATATTTTCTGTTAGCAGATGCCTTTTAAAAACTGCATTCAGTAGTGTTTTGTCTGTTTATTGTAATGCTTATTTTGGCAAATAAACTTTGAAGTTCAAAGTAGTCAAAGTTTTCTTTATTAGATGTTAAACAGAATCTGACAACAAAATTGATCCCTGTCTGCATCTCATTTTCCCCCCTCAACTACGCCTTCAATTTAGCAGTTACTTTTTGGATACTACAACTAGTCCCCAACATCTTATGTTCTGTGCTGCTGAGATTGTACTGGTATTTCTTGTATAATGGAAGGATTGGTAAGAAAGGTGCATTTTGAGAAAGTGTAGCAGCAGCTGTGATAATGATATATCTGCTTTTGTACCACAAATAAACAGAATATGCACATGGAACTTACAACATCATTTAAGGCTGTGTCAGCTGTGCCTTCCAGATGTCACACTGCCACAAGTTTCTCATTGTAATTGAACACTTCACTGTAGCATTTCTGAGTAATTTCTTAGGTAGAAGTATAAGCCAGCAGGTTTCGGACAGATTCTAGTAATGACTTCAGGTAAATCAGCTTATCTCCAGATATTTAAAAATAATTCTGTGCATTACTGGCAATGATAACACATTACATATTGCCTACATATAATGCTGGCTCAGAACACTATTCCTAAGTATACTGTTGCATGCAGTAATTCTCATTAAAGTGTGTCACAGTATTATAAATATCCTTCTAGTTTGTGTTAGTAAATAGAAACATATTCTGTATCATGCCACCATAAACTTATTCACATTCTCTGGTGTTTCTTGTGAAGAAGGCAGCTGGTAGTGATGAAGTAAACGATAGACTATCCAAACAATTTTCTCAAATCAAAATATGTGATAGATACAACAAGTATCTCTTGCTTTATTTTCTTGTCCCAAGATTTGAGTCTAATTTTGTATCTTAATTTACTGATTTATAGTTTTCTTGAAAACAGTTTTCTATTACCAGATTACTTAGTTAATGTGTATACAAAAAATCAATAACATATTCTTAGTGTTGAAAGATGGTGAAAGAAGCTGATGATTCCATCTGAAGTAGGAGGAAAACACAGTTGGACTGAAATTGGTCAACAACAGGCAGTCGCAGCAAAATCATCTGTTACACTGTCTTCATTACCTGATGAATGGTGAATTAGTCAATCAAGTAAGCATGGAAGTATAAGGCATTGTACTTAAACAGCAGAAAACAAGTTCAGTTGGAATTTCATGGTGTCAAAATGTGTTTGCTTGTTTTGTTTGGAAAGCTCTTCCTCTCCCAAAAATAAAAATCTTTGTAGAAGTCTTGAAGGCAGAAAAGGGTCAGTACTTCAACCCCTGATTCATGAAGCTGTTTTTCCCCCAGTCCTGTAAAAGGTGATGATGACATTAATATCACTTTCCTGTTTTCCAGTGGGATTGACTAAAGTCTCTTTATGAGGTGTACATTGATGAAATCTTTGTAATTTTTCATCAGAAGAGGTTTGGGATCATATTCAGGAGTATTTTTTATTGTTATGATGGATGCTACATTTGCTAATAGGAGCACTTCAGTAAGGAGGAGTGGAAATCCTTTTGGGGAGCAATCTTCATTATCAGGGCCTCCTTTTGGCCTTTGGGCCAAATGTCTGCCTGCAGTGTAGCATTGGTTTTAATAAATATCCAGACAAGATATGAAAAGAGGGCATTGTCCTTTTAGTGAATACAGGTGATTCCACACAAACGCTTTTCCTGGCTTGTCCAGCAGTTATGTTTGCCTTCAACTCCTAGATGCTAAGGAGGGGTGGACTGCATATTTATTTCTTCTGAGATTTCTCTGTTATGCAGAACCTTTCGGTTAACTGTTTGAGAATGGCTGCTACAATAAAGCAGGGAAGCTGGATAACAAGCAAGGGACACAGTCATCTGAGAGCATGCCTCTGTAAAATTGTTAACTTCTAAGTGTACCAAATTCTAGGAGCTAAAACCATGGGATTTTTTTTTTGCAGTTGGTGCTCCCCTCCATGCTTTCTTTCCCTTGCCTTAATTTTTTAATGTAACTCAATTTTTAAGTGGGAGATTATTCTGCTCTCTTGAAAAGAGATCTCTTTAGCTGCTGCTGCTGCAGTATATAGTAATCAGTACAGTAAAGATGAAACTATGTTACAGGAATGTCTTTTTCCATTAGATGCTTTTGGATCACTGATAAGAACTTCTACGAGTTTCCAAAGGAGACTCGGTCTCCAAGTGGTGCAGATTCCTAAGTAAGGAGCTCTCTCACGAGCAATTACATTGCTTGTCCAAGGTCAGCAGGCTCAGTGAGGAGTATCTGTCACAGATTCTCTCAGCTGACCTTTGTGGCTTTTTCTGTAAATTTACTTGTTTCTAAATGCATATTTCTTAGGAGGCTGGACAGGAGTCAGGGAGCTCACGGGGTCTGTTTGCTGTGCCCACATGGTGAGGGTGCAGGACTTTGGTAAAATAATATTGGCATGACACAGTTGAAAAGGAAGTTTCCATGCAGGGTGCCTACACCTTTGGTTTGCTCTCTTGGGGGTCTCTCTAGGAAAGCCCTGCAAATGAGCTCTCCCTGGGGCAGGTTGGGAGCAGCTGGTTGTGGTTTCCTGTTCTACACCAGTCACAGGCTCCCACTTGGAGATGGGTGAGGAAGCCAGGAACCTGATAGTGTGGTGTTCTCCTTCAGTACCATCTCATGTCCTCCTGTTGTGGGGATAAGAAGTTTGGACTCAGCTGTTAAATGGGGCCTCAGGGAACTCTAAACACTTGCTGCATTTGTGCTGGCAGCCTACAGTGATGATGGTGCTTGCTGAGATAAACATTTTGCAAAATAGCCATCAATAACCCTTACAGCAGAATGGGTTCTCATCTTGACCAGAAATGGTGAAGCTATGGCAGGCAGGTTGGAGCTCGGTGGTCTTAAAGGCCCCTTCCAACCCAAACTGTTCTATGAGTCTATGGAGATGCAGGAAGATGAGGAAATACATTTTGGAAGTCATATACCATTTTTCAGTCAGCTAAATGAGTGTGTTTGCTAGCACTTTTATATTTCTATTCTGTGTTTTCATGTTTTCTGTCAGCTTCCAAAATGCAGGTTAGTGCAAGTTGATACCGTAATTTTTATATTGTAGAAATTGTCCTCTTTATTTGAAGTAGGAAGTTATTCTGTGCTGAAGGCTGATGTCTGTAATAGTTTGTGTACTTGTGAGAAGAGCCTTTTCATTTAGCTCATCAGTCAGCTGTACCTCTCTTTTTTATCTTCAGATGGAGACAACAGCTGGGAGAGGCATGCTCTGGGTTGCTTTCATTGCAGATAAATACTTCAAAAATCATTGAAGAGAGGGCTCTTTCATGCTGAGGAAAAGTGCTGCTTTGTTGCCTGTACTTCCATAAAAGTGTATAAGATATAGTGTTGTCTCATTAGCATTAGTTATCTGTTGCAAGTCTGCTGACTGGCTGCCTCTGGAAGAATAAGACAGCAGCTTTTTAGCATTATTCTCAGCTACCATGATGTCACTTTATCCCTCATTTTGCACAGTGAGCTTGGACTCAAACTCTGTGCATGAATCCAGCTTTGTCTGGGTGTAGAGGGGGAAGGAAATGGCCAAGTCCTTAGTGGATGCTTTTTGGAATCAGTATTAAAGTTGCATTAAACCCCATGGTGAATATAGAATTCATTTATCTGAAATTATAGTCTAGAAGCTTTTTTCTTTGGACCAGAACACTTTCAAAATTTTAATGTGGGTCAGAACTTTGGCACACATGAAGATTTTCTGGGTAGTTTGTAAAGAAATGTCAGGTTTCTATAGCCAGATGTCTGTTTTGTGGTGTCAAAATCCATTAAAGGCCAGGTTATACAAAGTTAAGATTCTTATGTGAATTCCGGGATTCTCTCTTTGGGTTTTTTTTCTAAAATTAGATTCTTAATACCACCTTTAATCAACACTAGTGTCACAGAGCTTGCTTGCTACTTCAGTTGCTTTATGGAAGAGTCTCAGGCAAAAATGTGTTGTGATATAATAATTTATTTTTCATATTTTAAACAATGACTACACACAGCAAATTAGGGCAATAGTATGTGGAATTCAACACAAAGCTTAGCAATTTGCTAAGGGGAGCTCATGGCTGTAAGTTCATAGAGCAAGTGCTTTTATGTTGTAGTCTATTTTAAAATTATATGATTGAAGATGAAAAAAGTCATTAGTAAATGCGTATTTGAAATATTAGTTTCTGTCTTGGTGGTATAGTCTTCACATTGCAGCTGATTTCAGATACCCAGCTATGATAAGGATGTGGTTCATCACCTTTCAACAGTTGAAGTGTCAATGATGTGCAAGTTTTCAGTGGGTTTCAGTACCTGAACCTGCAGTTTAGGGCCAGGAGGGGTAGAAAGATATTGAAATGTGGGTATTTGATTGACAGTGGAGACAATGCACAGGAATGGTGTTTTAGCATTTTATCTGTCTTTTATCAAGAATGTTGCCACAGTCAAGGTCTAAGTGCTTTCTGGTTATACTTTTGAATTTGCTTTTGGACTTTTAGGATTTCAGGATCATGTCATTGTAGATTTCAGGTGTTGAACTGTGCCACATAAAGTGGATTTGTGTTCATGTGAGTTAGAGGTCTCAGTTTTTGTTTGACTCACTGGCACTTCCTAACTATTTTCTGGTACTTGATTTCTTCCTGATTGGTGATATTTATATAAATTACGGTACTCCTCTCCTAGAATTTGGAACTAGTAATGATTGTTTGAAAAAGCAGTTGTTGTGCTAAATCAACAAAGATGTTAAGAACAGGAGCCCTTTTGTGTGTTTGGAGAGTGACACTTCTGACAAAGTGGAGGTTGGGGTTAAGAACAAGGAGCCGGAGAACTCCACTGCCTGTACACTCAGGGAACCTGATGTGCAGAGTCTCAAGAACATTAAAAATGATCCACATTAGGTTTCCTTGCAGAACAGAAGACAGAGCCTATAAATGGGTGATGAGGAATTTAGGGGTGATAGGGGTGAGGCTGATACAGTTATTTGTGAATGAATTCAGAGCAAACTGAATTTATTGCTTCCAACCTAACGTTCTTACCAAAGCTAAATTTGTGCCTGGATATTTGGTGAGAATTGTGTTTAATATACTTGGGTTTGAAAGTGAAGTATTTAATAAACTTGGATATTTTGTTCAGTTCCTGGACAATGTCCCAGATCATGACACTGTTGAAATGAAAATATTTTTAATGAGTAGTGTTGAAAGGCACAGCAGAGATCTTAATATTGATGGTATTTAAGTATTAATCAGGAACATGGCATGTAGTGGGAAGTAACTATGTTCTTACATAAACTTTGTTACTTTGATATGACAAGAGGTTGTTTCTTTTGAAGTTAAGACCTGGATTGATTCCATTTGTAGTCATATAAACTAGGAATTTATTCCTGAGATGTCTACATACAAAAATATTTTCTTCTTGTCTGAACTAAGTCTTTATTGGTGTTGGCTTTGTTAACCATTGCAATTCAATTTAAAAGGTCCAGATGTGCCAGCATAGAGTTGGGTTACTTTGTGTAAATATCACATTTGAGCTATTAAGCATTTATGATGACAGTGCAGTGTCCTCTGACTTCACTGGTTGGTGTGAAGTTACTTTAATAGCAAGGAGCAGGGTTGCCCTTCAGGAGAGTAAATGGATGTTATATACCAATAAAGTTTCCATACATGGATGATTCAGGAATGCAATCTGAAGAGTTTCATAACTGAGAAACCATGGAAGTGGAAAAGGATTTGGATTAGCAGTGTGGACTAGTTATTCAATTAATGGCTTCCAGTTTTGATTTTGGCTAGCTAAATGATCATATCTTGAACAATTGTTTTTCTGGGGCTGAGGAGGAAAACACAGGAAAAAAAACCCTATTAAATTTTGGGAAACCCTAAGCATTTCTAAAACATTCAGAATTGTTGAGAAGGTTAGGACTTATTTGCATCATGAATATTATAAGCACAAGTGTTACATAAAGCATTTATGATTGCATATTCAGAAGACCTGTCTTATGGATGGCCTTACTTTTTTTTCTTAAATCTAAACCATTCTAAAATTTAACATGACCTTTAGCTTGAAAAGTAGAATACATCAGCAAAGGTGGGATAAATGTCTTTTGTATAAACTTGTGAAGAGGTTTTAGAAACCTGTTAAGACTGATGTTCAAATTTGAAGTCGAGTTTAATTATACATATGAAATGTTATAAGTAGTTTGAAAAATGTATGGAAATGTATTAAAAATCAGATTCATCATTAGCTCTTGTCTCCTTTTCCATGCTGGAAGGGAGCTTGTTCTCATATCTGCCAGTCAAACTTACACTGTGGTTCTTCCCTACCCTCATGTTTCAAAGTGAGTTAACTGAAATAGTTTTAATAATAAGCCTCACTTTTTTTTTTCTAAACTAAGCAGTGATGAGCAGCTAAGAATACAGTGAATGGGGGTTCTTCTTTCTTCTCTACAGCTGGATCCAGATGTTTGCCCCCATTTTCATTTCCAAGTCTGACACAAAATCTGGACAATTGTTCCTCTCTGTGAGGCATTCTGCAACAAGAATCTCCCTCCTTTTGTTGGAAGTACAGGAGGGGAGCGAGGTTGAGAGCTTTATTATCACAAAGCAGGCAGAAGTACTTGGGCAAGGGACTTGGGTAAAATTTCCCATGAAGGATTGCAATCTATAATCTTCCAGTAAATTTACATTGGTGTTTGAATGCTGGTCCTTCAATTGTGGAGTGATGCAATTTCAGAATGAGTGAAGAAAAAGGTCTAAAAATCTGGGGATGGAAACCTGGGTTTTCTCTTCTGTTTTTGTTTTGCCCTCTGTGGACTGTTTGTTTTGTGGATAAATGGTACTTACATTAGCACATGGCCAAAATGTTAATTGTACTAGTTCAGGTAATTCAGAATTAATGTCTCTTTTTATGCTTCAGTGCATTTGCAGAGTAGAAGCCTTAATACATACATGAGCATGTAACATTTGGTAACGAGACATTATTATCAATTTGTTAAGCACACAGATGGTACCTTTAATGCCATACAAGGCATGAAGAGACATGTTGCCAAGTTCTTATTTTAGTTATACTGATTGTGACTATAATTCTGCAGTTCTAGAATTCTATCTGAATTTAGTCCTGGCTTTTGGAAGAAAAAAACAAACATAGCAGCTGAAAAATAGTGTATTTTTTCTTTTTTTTCTTTTCCCCCAAGACCCAATGCACACAGATGATTTAATTGCTGAATTTAACTTATCCTGTAGTGAAAAATTCTTGATGCATACATGCAATGAAGTGAGTTCAAGTCTACTCTTTGGGGTTTATTTTTATTTTATTTTATTTCTGCGTTATTAAGCATGTGCGGTTTTCAGTTAGGAGCAGCTTCTCTATTTTGGTATTTTCCAAGGTAAGCTGACAAATGCCTCTAACAATCCACATACTTCCATGTGACAAGTGTGGATGTCATTTAAAGCATGTTGTGTCAAGCTGCTGTTACCTCAAAGAGCAGAGTGCTGTGCCAGTAATAGAGCATCTGCTCTCTGTTGACATTGTCAGAGGTCGGGGTCAGTAATGGTATTATGATCTCCTGTATACTTAGCAAAGACCAGGGAGAGCTTTTCTGTCTCTAACGTGTTTTGTGAGCTGTGTTTGCCACCACTATCACTGACGTGTCTGATTATAAAAAAAACTGCCGTTTGTAGTTTCCTTAGGTGAATTTGCACGTTGGTTTCACTGTGTTCTCAGAGATCTGAGAGCTCCTAGTATTCCAAAATCAGAAAACATGAAAGGCACACTTCTGGTGAGTTGGGTGTCTTTGATCATCAGGATAACTTTCTCATCCTTGTAGTGTATCTTCTGGAGCTTGGGTCTTGGGAGATCAGATCTGTGCTCACACAGATTATATCACAAAGGTGACAGTGTTGGGTATTGCAGAGGAGCAGCTGGGAGGGCTGAGACGGCATCAGAGAGCTGCTGAGGTGTAACGTGGGCAGTCTGAGTGCAGCACAAAGGGAATGTGAGCAACAGTTGCTGTTCTTGTGTTGCTTTAGTGACATTTTGCTGATGCAGCAAAGCTGTGACCAAAGCAAATCACACAGCAAAAATGTACTTTGCTGGTCTTGCTGATGCTTCTGGAGGAAAGGAGACCTAAAAGATGTTCCTATACCAGTGAAAACATTGCTAGTAACACGGTACCAGAAATGAATGTCTCTGTATCTTCTACGAAAAGCGTAAGAAACTAAATTCTCCTTCCCAATGTAAAATTGTCACTAGTCTCTGCTTTGGTCAAACAAAATTTGCAGTGATTTAATAGTAAACCAGAAGGGCTTTTTCATTGTCATGATGTATTTAATTAAACAGGTTTAGGAAAAAATAGGGCACGAGTTCTGTGTTTTAATTAAAATGCTAATTTGTAATTACAGGAGGCACATATGACCTTAAGTTATTGTGTAATAATCTGTTTCTTGTCAGATCTTTCTTCCAAATGGCGTAGCAGTAACCATTTCTTGTTAGAATGGTTTTGGTAATCAAAAGCAGCTCCAGTTTGGGACTCTCTGATCAGTAATGCATCTTAAGCCAGTTTCTTTTCAAACTTTGTATGTGTGCTCTTCATTAGATAGCAAAGCACAGCCTCTCTGAAATGCTACCAGAATTTTATTTGTAGTCCTGCAAGGTGATCTGGCCACAGCAACCTCTTCCCCAGCATGGAGAGCTGTAGGTTTTGCTGGTGTGCTGCAGCAGTGTCTGGAGAAGGGAGGTGTGTGCCCACACAACATGGACCTACTCTCAGATGTGTAAGCAAGGTGTGCTGAGCTGGAATGTGTTACCAGGGATCTTTTAAATACGTAGTATAATTGGATCTTATTGATTACGTTTCATGTCCCTCTGTGCTAGGTAAATATTTTATTACATTTGAAACGTGGATACTGCGGTGCTGGGGACGTCAGGATTTGGGCACTTGCCTGTGTGTTTATGCTGCTGAAACTTTTGCTGACTGGCAGGGCAGGGGCAGTTCTCCCCTGGGACTGCAGACCTCAGGCTTACATGGTGTTGTTACATGTGTGACCCAGGGGCTATTTGGTGGCTTCTTTCTCATTCCAGGATCTGCTTGGGGATCATTTTTACAAGTTTGCTTGTGCTTTTAGATCTGGCTCTTTCTTCAGTGGTCTGCAAGTTGTGTAAAACATGCCACATGCACACTGTATTTTGACATAAGTTATGTTCTTTGCTCTCCATTACCCTCAAATTGATTTGTCCCACTCCAAATCAGGCATGGCTACCTGCTGTTAGAAAGAATTGTTAGAGCTAAACCAAGTGAAAGGCAAGCATCAGGTGATATAGAGACAAGCCTTGGTCCAGACCCAACACATTGAGTACAGAGCCTGTGCCCTGTCATTGCAATACTGTCTTTAAAGGGCTGTAATTGTCTTTGTGGTGTGACAGAGAAGTCAAAGTGATTCTGAAAAGTTGGTATATGAGAATGGATTGTAATCATAAGTGTAATTTAAATTTTTTTTGTGGCTGCAAACCCGTACAGCTTCCAAAATGTTCCTCCAAAGAGGTGAGGAACTGTGTAAGTTACTTGGGCAGCAGATGCTTTCCCAAAACTCATTTATCAGAAACCATTTGGGATTAGTGAGGGGTGTGCGTGGTTTGAGGAGCACGTGCTTACAAACACTTGCAGTAGTTACTGGGATTGCAACTGTACAACATTCTACCGTGTCTGTTACATAAATTCTTTTTCTACTAACAGTTGTACATTAGAAATACAGTGCCTGTATGTGGACTGCAAAGAAAAGTCTAGAGCCAATCCACTGAGGCTGTAAGTGTTTCTCCCAGGTGTGCTGTGGGACTTGGCAGGTGATAACACTGGACCTGGTTTTGGGTCAGTGCCTTTGGGGACAAGTTAACTACAGGGAGGATAAAAGGAGCAGTGCTTTATGGTGACACACTGATGCTATGCTGTGGGCATACAGAAGGGAGTACATGTGGAGGGTGATTAGAGAATGACCCTCAGCAAGTGTAGCTTGCAGAAGATAATCCTATTTCTTGCTCTTTATCTTTGTCCTGTTTCTTCAGATTTGCAGGCACATCTTCATGGCCTAATGCAAGCTGTTACGGCTCTCTGAGGGAAATATTTTCTACCACAGCAGTGCAAATGCAATGACTAAAACTTCCTAGTTAACTATTTAAATATTAACCGGGAGCAAACTGCTAATACAGTGAAATCTGACATGTTCAGCCTACCTGTTCTCACTTTCAATACAGGCATTAGAGTACCCAGGAGATCCTTGCATAGCTGATGGCTACCACGTGGTGCAGATATCTGTCCTGATAGTTTTAAGGCTATAACCTTAATTTTATTCAGAGAAATCCGGAGATTAATAGAACAGTTGAATCTTAGATGATCTCAGATTCCTTGCTTGTCTATAGAGTTAATTTCAAAGCAGCAGTTATTCTTGAATAGCTCTACAGCTTCGCAGTGTTGCTGAAACAGTTTTCTGAATTAAAATGGTGAGCAGTCATAGTTTTTAAATGTGATAACCAGATTCTTCATCTTATAAAAAAACTAAAATGCACATTAAATGACAGAAAACAGGAATTTTTATGTTTGCTGCTCACACGGGACTAATTTTCAGTTCTCTAACAAAAGTCAGATTACAAGATGAGAAATAAAGCAGGGTTCTTATGTGCAGTTGTGTTTCATTAATCAGGTTCTGTTTGCTTCTTTAATGTGGTCAGAGGCTTGCATATACACATGGAGCAGAAGAACTACACCCAAGACAATACAGATGTTGTCCTCTCATCTGTTTGCTGCCCTGGTGATTATTTGCAGGACCAAATACTGTGGTTTTGTCCTTATGAAATGGGCTGTACACTAACAGTGTAAGGGCTGCACTGTGTGAAAATTCTCTCAAAAGAAATGAGGTTACAGGATTTCTTTCTTCAAGCAAGTAAATGATTTAGCCCTGTTCCTTATCCAGCTGCTCCTTGTCTAGGAGTGGTTCTTGTCTGAACTGTCTTGTTTCAGTGTTACTGAGAGTTAAAGAAGAATTTAAGCTTGGGAAGAGACTGGTTCCTAAGTCTGTTCTCAAAAGTAGTGTCTTTTCTTCAGCAAGATTAATGGCAAAATTGTTCACTAATAAAAGTGAACTGCACCAGATTAATCAAGAGCATAAAAATGTGGAAACTCTGAAAATTTGCAGAAGAAAGAGGAAATCTGTGTATGCACATGTGTGTGGTGTGCATGACTGCAGACTGAATGAGTACTGAAAAAATTAAAACTGGAAAAAATTTCACAGTTGGAATAAAAAAATAGTCCATAATGTTTATAAACACTGTTCCCTAATTTGTCTTCTATGACTTTGCCAGGGGTATAATTCCCCTTCATAGGAGATTTCCATGCTATTGCAGTAATTGGGGGTAAAAATACTGAAATGTTTTAAGACTGATGGAAAGTTTGTCAGTACACTCATTGAACCTGCTTTAAATTGCTGAAGAATTGTGAGATACCATTTTCTTTAGCATAATGAAACAGATTAATGTTTCATATTTTTCAAGAATGCCATTAATCAGCAACATTATCCTTTAGGATTTAAATAAAATTTTTTAAAAAAATACCTATTTACTTTGTAATGAAAAACGAACCCAGTAATTGTTTTGTTCAACTGGAATAAAGGTGCAGATCAATAAACATGGATTATAACTAATACTGTGATTATTGCCAAATAAATATGCTAGGCCTGTTTATGCCAGTTGATCTAGTTCAATTTTAAGTGTATTCCAAAATGACTTGGAAACTACTGGGTACTTATATTTAGAAGTCTGCTATTGGAATTTCTGTATCAGAAGAAGGAATGAATCATCTTGAATAACTTCTGTTCAAGTGATATGATCCATACAATTTTTGCTGACTGTGTACAAAGATACTGATATTAAAATGGTTGTGGTTTATGCCTTCTCATGTGCTGTGTCTTCTCAGGAGCTGGGAAGTGATGGCTTTGTGTACTTGATACAGACTCCACCTATAAAGTTCTGTACAATTACAGAAAGCACATTAAAAGTAAAGTTGATTAGAGTGGAAAGAGTGTCATAGCAGCCTGCCATGGTGATTCACTGGTAGAACACTGTTTTTCTGGGATTTTAATTTTTTCTTCTTTAACCTTTTGGTCAGGCTAGCTTGAAAGGAGGTGAATTGCACCTCATGTAAGATCACAAACCCCTGCAAAACTGGAGTTCCTTTCTGTAAGACACTCAACTTGTATATGAAAGTGTTACAACCTTATATTTTCCCAAGTCTTCTGACACTGTTTTCTTATATAAAGCTATGAATTTAAAAAACCCGAATGACTCATCATTGCAACTTGAAAAGCAGCAGATCCCTTTCTATTTTCTATTTTGGCCAGATCTATCAGCTCAGTTAATGCTGTGTCTGATACAGAGGTCCAAACAAGGAATTAGAAAGAACTTAAAAGAAAAAAGAAACTTGTGATTAAAAAAAAATAATTGTAAGGTAATGACTGCATTTCTACACAGCATAAACATTTCTTAGGGAAGTTTGAGCTGTTCAAAGGCAGCAGCTGTTGCAGCAGTTTAAATGGCTCTCAATGGAATATACTGTTTTAACTGGGTTTTTTGTTTGTTGTGTTGTTGCTGTCATTGTTTGGGTTTTTGTTTGTTTATGGTTTTCAAGCCAGTCACCAGGAATGCAATTATATAATCCTGATTTAATCACAGGCTGCTGTAAAATTGAAAGAATATTTTGCACATGAATCCAAACTGCTCTGGCTGGTTGGCAAAGACCTGATTTTCCAGGAAGACTTTCAGGTTTTGGTCAATGGAAATATGTAATAGTACAGGTCACAAAAATGTATAAAACTGTCATTTCTTCTGCAACAACTTTTAATTATGTAGTATTTTGGATTGGAATCTTTTAACACCTACTGGGAGAATAAGAAACATGAGTTTCTTGGTTGTGTTCATGCCTGAAAATAAGAATCTCTGAATACTGAGGTGATAGAAAACTCTTTTATATCTTAAACAGAAACAATAATTCCATGTGGGACCTTATAGGCTTTAAGGTATTACTGAGCTTCTGATTAGGAAACTGTGATACAAGTGGCAGCTATTAATAATAGTTAATCTAGGAGAAAGAGGATATGTTGCTAACCTAGAAGAAAGATTATGCATGGCATGTGAATGTTTCTTGTTATGGGACAAAATCCTTTTCTGATTTCTAAATGCACTTGAAAAGCCACATTTGGGACACTTTGAGCTTAATTTTTCTGTTTGTTTTAAAATGAATAGCTAAGAAATTGCAGGACCATCATCTAGGTATTTTTTAAGACTCAGGAATTTATGATTAAAATTGCTTTATCTCATGACATGGTAAATCAAAGTTTAAATATATTCTGCTCTGAATTACTTTGCATTTCTCCTTCAGTAGTTACTCTGTAGAAGTTTGCCTTGTGGAGGATCAGAAGACGAAGACAATGAATGCCAAAGTCACATGCCCTGGGAACTCGTTAGCTTTTCTGCAATCTTGTAATCAGAGCTCCATATAAAGAAAACTTCCCTTGTGGATGTACTAATCTAGGAAGCAGGCCCGTGTTAATTACATAAGGGGAGTTGCTTTAGATGCAGTTTTCAAATGTTACTTTGTTACAGATGACTCTTTGCTCTTGAAGTGTTATTACATTTACTAATTGCTTAAGAACTCTAAATTATTTTTATCAAAAATAGGTCACCTATTTTGTTTTCGAGGCGCAGTGTTACTTTTGTATTTTGTAATCTTACTGTTCATTTTTGGTCTAGCCCAGATTAGGAGAAATCTTTGAATTGATCTCCTTACTCTCCCTTAGATTTTCAAAGCTACTTTTGTGCTTCCACTTGTATAAAATGTTTGGATTATAGTCAAATGAGTAGAAAATATGACCAAATCAGGAATTTGGTGGAAAAGGTACTTTTATGTCAAATTGTGAGGTAAGCATGTATTTTGATAGATACATTACCAATTTAGGAATAATAGGATCCATATTCAATTGCAGGTTAATTTTTTATTCACCATGTATTGGTTCAGAATATTTTCCTAAGTCACAGTTAAGGATACCTGGTTTTATTTGCTACACTATATTAATTTAAATTTAGAGGAGAGATGGCCAGCAAAAGGTGCTGCCCATCTAAGAATTCTCTTAAGCATTGTGTTAACCAGTTTTGCAAGCAAGCCCCCAAATTTGTAATGTTAGTGCTCAAGTGTGCACATTTAACTTTGCTTCACTGCTCTACACTTTATTTTGTAGGCAGCAGTACAGCTGTTGTACCAAGAGTTGTACCAAGAAAATTCTGCAGCTGGATTGGCCATTTTTAGTACCTTTACCTTTGGCTTTTCTCCTTGCATGAGAACAGCTAAAGCAGGAGTATGGCTATTCCTGCTGGAGAAGGAGTTTAAATATTAACTTCTGTGTATGATATCTATCAAGTTGAGCTGGTAAAGGAACATTATCCTGGCTTTTATCATGATTTGTTTTATGACCCCTACTGTAAATTGCATCTCTGTAGAATAACAAATGCTCTTAATTAGAATTGCTAGAACTACTTTTATTTAATAAGATAGCTTCTATAGGACTTTGCTTAGTCATCAGAACAGGTATTCACATGTAAATGGATACAAAAACACAGTCAATGGGCACACATTGGTGTGAAAATGAATTTCAGCCAGTTTTATTCTAAATACTCAGTTATTGTGGTGCAGGACTTTATTGTAACAAACCTCAGCTGCTTTGAAGCAAATGAGCACACAGCCCACAGCCTTAGTCAGTGGCTGACCAACTGTACAAAGATTTTTTTCTTCCCTTTATTCTGAATCTCCATTTAGGTTGTGTCTGAAAAGTTTTCTGACATGAATAATGACAGAATATTGATCTAGAGAAAAAACAAGAACAGTTTGTTATACAGAGTTCACAACAGTGTAATTGGATGTGGCCAGTTTTCTTTTTCACTGATGATTTTAGAAGTCTTTTATAGTAGGGATAGCATAGAGAAAAAGTTCTTAAACTTGTTTACTGCTTCTTAAAATAAAAAGCACAATACAGTCAAAAATCTTGACTACTGTTTTTTGGTTGTTCCCCAGATGTTTTTTTGCTATTTTGTGTTTGAAGCATTGTGAATATCAGAATATGTCAAAGAAAACATTTATATAGGTGTTGAACCCTGTGTAAATATTCCATGTCCCTTCCAAATAAGGAAATGCTGATCAATTTGAAGAAACTAATTTAAAAAAAGAAAGAATTTTACTTACATATATTGTGGAATGGTCTTGGAAATTCTGAGAAATTTTTCATTATGAATTTTTTTTTTACTCATCTTGGCAGTTGTGATGGAGGAGCTCATTGAAAACATGCTGGTCTGTAGGACCCTCAGTTATTCCTAGACTCACTAGGAGGTCTTAATGCAGAATTCTTAAATTAGATTTTTCTGTAGGAATGTATTCCTAAGGTATCAGTGATTTTTCATTAAATATTGTGAGCGGTGTTTCTGCAAATTTTTAAAAGGTGGTTTCTGATTTTAATTATCTGAAATGTAGGCACTACAAATTCCACATAGTCTTCTGAAAATTCACTTGGAAATCAAAATGTTACCCATTAAATGTCAGATTTTTTGCACTGAGTTACTAAAAAGAGAGGGAGAAAAACATTTGCCTTCTGGACTTGGGTGGAAGTAAAAAGTAGAGCGACTGCTTAACATTATTCTGTATCTGCCCTTATGGTTCCCAGAAAATACTGTTTGGTCTTATTCTGGTTAATCTGAGGGTTAGAGTTGATCCTTTAAGGGAAGTGTCCTGCTTCTGTCATTCTTTGCCTCCAATAGACAGGTTCTAACCATTCTTTGGGGCATTTGGTATTAACTGGAGAGGTTTATGGTTTGGAATATTTCTGCTGGCATTTTTATTCACTAGCCTTACACACAAGATGCCAGGCTCACAGTCCTATGGCCTTGTGTAAGCTGAGGTCAAAAAAATTTCTCCCCAAACCTGGCCTTTGCTTGGTCACCTTCCCAAAGGGGGCAGTATCTCCTCCTGCCAATTTTTCCCATTCATGATATGCGACAAATGAGTGGGGGTAAGTGGGTTCTTCAGCAAAATATCATTAAGTTCATGTCCCACACACATTCTAACTTCCTTCCAAAAGTGAGAACCAGTATTTCGAGCCTTGTTGTGGTGTGTAACCCATTGTAATTCTTTCTGCACACAATAGAACCTTTAAAACTTTGGGTATGATTCATCTGTTCTTGCATTAAATAGCACTTACTCAAGGTGTAATTCTATTTGTTTTGATTATTAGATGGTTATTGTAACACTTGATCAGGATGACTCTGCTTTTAATTGGTCTCCAAGGACATGATGATGTGATTCATTTTCATGCTGAGCTATTTTTAGTAAATATTTATATTCTTACGTAGTACTGAAAGGAAATGGACCCCAGTATGCTGACAGAGGGAGTCCTTACTCTGGACATATTCTATAGTGTAGAGTAAATAGCATCATTTTTTTGACATTACTATCAGGAGATGAGAATTTTCTAGACCACATTAATTCTGAATGTGACCAGGGATATGAGATTTCGACATAAATGTAATCAAAGAAATTTCAGATCCCAGTTTGGTTTCAGGTACACACTTATTTTTTTAGTTAATATGGCCACTGCCAATGTCCTTGAGCTTGTTGGTAGTTTCCAGGGATATTTTATATCTGTAGAAATAAGAGATAACTTGTTCAGCTTCTCATATAGAATCAAATTAGAAAGTGAAAAATGTAACAATGCTGAGACAGAGCTACTTTGTTGAGTATGCAGTTTTGGGGTTTTTGTGACTATTGGTATAATTCAGTGAATACTGGCCTAACATAGGTGTTGGCAGGAGTGCATTTCTCTGCACTGCTGTTGTGCTGGTAAAGCAGACGTTTTTGAAGGCTTTTTTCCCCACTTTAGTGTTGCAATAACTTGTACTGATGTTCTTTAGCCCATTGAAGCTTTCACTTGTGTCATAAGGCTGTAAATTAAAATTCATATAACAGGTAATGAAAGAATATTCAGCATTCACCTACATTCCATTCTGTAAATTTAGGAGCTTTTCTCCTGTGTAAGATTTTGATCTCAGTATTCCCAAATAAGGTAGTAATATTTCAAAATTGGAAGGAAGTCATGCTGTAAAACATACTCACAGAAATAGTAAAGTTGTCAGCAGCAGCTTCTAAAATACATCCTTGTTAAATATTTTAGGATTCCATCGTGTTCTCAATCGTTTCCTTAGAAGGGGCTGTGATCACAGTGGAGAATGTGTTACTTTTCTTTGAGCAACACGTCTGTAGTCAACAAGAAATAGTTTGAGGCTCATGACCTTCTAAAGTCCTGTCAGAATTCTTGTTAGAAAGTTATTCCATGGCTGTAAGGAGGGAATTAAGAATCCTGCTGTATGAGAAGCCAAGCCTCTGGAAGCAGAAGGTGATTTACATGTACCGTGTTTTTCCTGAAAGGGCTTTCTTAGCCTGCTGTATTTTAAGCAACAAGCTTTAAAAAATGTTACAAATAATTTCTGGGGACAGGTGATTTCCGTATTTTTTGCAGAATTCACTGTTGGGCAAAGCCTCCAGAGACTTTCCTTTTTATAATTTTTTTTTTTTGTATATCCATTGCACTAAGCTGTCAGGAACGTGTTTCGCTCATTTGTACTTGGGTGTTTGTTATAGTAAGAAGAAACTGTGTTAGACACTTAACATTTTATTGGTGCAGAGATATGAGAGAAATTAATTCTGATAAATTTTGAGTTTTATATTTGTGTTTTCAGAGCAGCTTTAATGAAAATATCTGCATGAAAATATTTTTTTAAAAGTTTTAGCTAGAAGAACTTCATTAAACTGTAGTAAAGATGAATAAAATTTAATCTAGTAAACAAAGCATCTCTGTTTAAATAATATAAACTTAATGAACAAAATAAGCTATATTTTCTTCAGGCCATTTGGAGTAAATATTGATGTATCAGTATAAGCTGTTAATATAAATAAAACCAAAATGGCTTTGCATTCTTGAACTCTCCTTTTCCAGTCTCATAGCATGAATCTAGTGAATTTTCAACAGTTTTTGCTAGTATAAAAAAATAAAATCAGTACTGTAGAACCAAGCTGCAAGTGATTTCTCAGTGTTCTAGAAACATGACTACTTTTTCATGCATTTGAAGAAACTTGTTACAGCAAAATACTGTAGTGCAAAATTTGTTTGTAAAGAGAACATTCCGTGTATGCCACTAGTTGGCTGTTTTGGTGTTCTGTGGTGAAGTTTTAAGTATAGTGAGTATGAAGCAAAGAACTCTGTGCTTGAGTAAAGTGGAACTTTTGCTGAGCTCTTCATAATGAGGTTAGAAGATTGGCCAAGGTTACCTGCAGGTATACCTGTAGGGGCAAAGAGAACCTGAAGGATTTCTAGGGAAAAGAAGAATGACAATTCAAAGAAAAAATAATTTGGTCAAAATCTTGTCTTTTTGAACTTTTGCCTTCCAACTGGGCAGTAAAAATCTTTCTTGTCATGTTTTCTTAAAAATACATTTAAAAGTCTTTTAAAAATGTTCACCTTTCTGTGTTAAAACCAGGTTCTTTTAAACAAGACTTCCCCTGCAGTTACTGAAACAAGCTGGGTTAATCTCTGCAGTCCCAAAGAAATCATAATCTATGAAAGCAATTTGCATGTCTCGTTCCTCTTTGAGTACTACTGCATTTCATTTCCTTGCAATTGGTGCTAATCCAATTTCTTCCCATTATACTTTAGATCTCGTGATGTTGTCTAGAGCAAATTACTGCCTGCAAAATTATGGTAGACTCACTCAGTTCTTCCAAACTTATTTCTGTGTGGGCTGACTTAGTTGTGACTACTCCTAACTGTGTTCATTCATTAAGTTTTGTTTTGCTAATCAGACTTTTTTTCTTCCTAGTCTAGTTAGAGATACATTTGTATCCTCTTTATTAACGTTAATCGCATTACCTTTCATTTTGTCATACAGCTCTTTGCTAATCTTGTAATTCTTCCCACTTTTGTTTTTAGGTAGGTTATTGTGTGTTCTGATTTAGAGTTCGGAAGGTCATTTTAGGATCTGTCAATGCCTACATATAATAGAACTGAAAGAGTCCTGGATAGGCCATGAAACATCTGGGCTGTGTCACTACGTAGTTTTTGTCCAAATCCTAAACCTTTTGGATATAGTGATCCTAAATATCCTAATACAGGATGCTGAAGCTGTACCAAGTTTGAGATGGGAGATGAAAACTTAGAGCAATAGCTCCACAACAGTATGATAGTGATTATAAGAGATGCCCCATGTGCATCTCACCAGTCTGGATGGGGTGGTCTTTGCTGCTCAAAGAGGGCAGAAGAACATTCTACATTTCTGGAATTCAAGACAGGCTTTGTTGAGGGACCAGTCAGAGCTTTTGACCCAGCTCTTTAGTGAATGCCATGAGGCTTTGGTACTCACTCTTTAATACTTAAGCACAGTTTCATGTGTGTGCTTTTCTTCTGACAAGTTTACATAGTAGCTCAGCCCAGAAGGAGCAGATTCAATCAGACGTACGTTTGCAGGGCAAAATAGAGTTACTAAACTTATTAAAGGACACTTCTTTATTCATAGATTAATTTCTTTCCTCTAGGTTGCTTGAAGGGCACTGCTTTTTGGCCCTGAGGAAGGGAGAAGCTTTTATTAATTGAGTTGAATTGTCTTGTTTTTATAGCTATAAAATTAGGTCTGATTATAAAACTTTTCCTTGGGTTGCTTTGGCAGTCATTATTTCAGGCTGGCAAAACCAGTCTAGGCTTTTGTTGTGTGAGATCAGATAATGATGATTTCTGCTTGAGCTTTTAGCTCTGTTGCTGTTATGGGTAACTTCCATGGTCCCTTCAAATTCCTGGAAGATGAAATCTGGTATCAAGCTGACCTTGCTTTCTTCTTTTCTCCCTCTGCTGAAGTTACTTAGAGGATCCAGCTCTTGGTTCTTCTTGAGCAGTTTCCCTGATAAATATGTCTTCAGTTATACTTTGCTGTGTAATTTTATTTTTTATATGGACTGTTACTTTTCTGAAACTTTCCCTTTTGTTTTTTCCTCTTTCCCCCTGAAGATGTAATATGTAAGATTTTAGCTTGTTGAACAGTTTTCAGTCTCATTGCCTTCATCCTCCAGTGCATGGTCTGTGCTTGGACTGTGCTGATGTAACTGTACAGTGTGAGGGGAGACAGATCAATGAACAAATCTCTGTGAAAATGGCCCCTCCCCACAGTTTTTAACAAATCTTTTTACTTAAGTAAATTAACATTTGCCCAGTAGTTCTCACATAATTGAAATGGTGTTGCCTTTGTGAGAAAGAGGGGAAAAAATGGAAGTAAGGAAAAATACTCTGTTTAATCCAGTACTGCTGCTGGAAAGAAAGGGTTGTCGGTGTCCTTCCCCACATTTTTTATCCTGTTACAGACTGAATGTACAGCCACAAATATTTCACTGTATGTAGAACCAATGCAAAATGTGGAAAACAGTCTTCAAGTCAAAGTCCAGTAGATACAGCTTGGTTTGGGGGCTGAAAGTGCTAAACCAGAAATGCAATGTGCACATGGTGTAGCACCCTCAACTCATGCAGATTCATGCAGCTGTTTCAGGTTTGGTAAATGCTTTTTTTTCAGTTGATAAACTTTCAGTGACACTTCATGCAGCACAGAAGGTATTGCCTGTTTGGCCTACTAGGTTTAGGGATCTGACATGCTCTAGAAGTCAAACTTTTTTATAAGCTCCACGTTGAATAATTGAAGATACACATGCTCATGCTCCATGTCTGATGTGAGTCAAATTTTTACTACTGTCTGAACTGGCATGGATATACTGTAAATGTACAGTCTCACCCCCAGATTTTTTTGGGTTTGGATTCTCTGAGATGAATTTTAAGAGAAGAACGTGGGGCCTTGTGGGTTCAGATCTCCCAGCTGTGGATTTCTGGAGCTTGGATGAATGCATGTGAAAATGTTACAAACATATTCCCCAAAATGACAGTAAAATAATGCTTTTGAGGCATAACATTTTAAAGACTATTTTTGAATCTTGTTCTCTACTCTGTCTTCAAGTTTTGTAGGCTAATGACTTTTAATTTGGAACTGATTTTTGGTGTTGGCAGTTTGATTACAAGTATGTTATCATGGTTGCTTCTGTCACTGGATGTACAAATATTATGTGCAGTTGTCAAGTGACTCAAAGTATTGTAATGACTACACAAGTGCTGCAGAGTATTCAGTGTTTAGGCATTGTAATGCTTTCCTGTAGGGCAGTTATGAAAATATTGAGGGGAGAGGATCCCAGCTTAACACTTTGGGGTTTTTTGCTGTGTGATAGAATCGGTGCTAGGACATCCATTCTACAGAAAGTTAAGGATGTAGTCTCAATATATGTATGATAATATATGTTAAGGGATGGAAAGGCTTAAACTAAATGTTATAATGGCTTTATGAATATTTTTAAATGCACTTTTTGCTAAGTTGAGTTGTTTGAGGAAAGGTAGAGCACAAAAAAACTAGCACAGTGAAATAGGTTGTATTCAGATGTGATCCCATAATAATAAATATTTTATTGCAAATTAAATGCTGAAAAAATTCCATTTCTTGCATAGCTGATGAATACAATAACTGCTTGCTTAAATCTTTCCTGTAAGGCCAGTACAGCATTCATCCTGCTGGTATCTAACAATCTGCATTCTTTATGGAAAGTGAATTTATAGCTTGAAGCAGACTGAACTTCCTTATCTACAAAATGATACTATCCAGACAGTCTTCATGCAAGTTGTCAGATGCTTCATTGTGAGCCTCAAGTACTGTAGTTACTGTTATCTACTAAGAACTTGGTCTGGTTGGCCAAGTGATTGAAGACAGATATAAGGATGGATTCTGAAGGACTTGACCTAAACTTTATTGAACTGACATTTCCCAAGTCGACACAGTGCAAGCATTACATGGTTCCTGCCATGTAATCCAGAATTTAGGGCAGATCTCTCTCAGCATACCGAAAGGATTCAACTCTTTCCTTGAATTCCTCTGTTATCATGCTTCATGGAAGAACAGAAAATAGACAGCTATGATTTACAAAGTGGTTTCCTTTTGTAAGTGTAGGTATGATCCTTTATTTCCACTACAGTACAAGTTTATTATTTAGGCTTCTTCCTGCACTGAATCTGTGTCTTTGCACAGCTAAATGCAGTATCTAAAGTTCAGTGTATATATTAATATTTTAATTTCAGTTAATTTTAGTGTTTGCTGAGGAGAAAATAACTTTACCCACAGTTCAGTCAGTAGATTGAGGTTGTTGACTTTTTCACATTTTCTGCCAAACAGATTGTCCAGCTGTTTGTTTTGCAGGCACTCATGGTAGGATTTGCTCTGAGTTTGGTGGTTGGTTATACTGGAGCTGCAGAAGGACATCCAAACAATCCAATTTCAACCCTTATGCACCTAAACTGAGTTTAAACAAATGACTGAAAGATGATAGGATCTATATCCTGTTCTAACCTTCTCTTCACCTATGTTTTAAAGTTTTAATCCTCTACTAATCTTTTCTTACATGAACTTTCTGTATTTGTGTTTAGCCTAAACTGAACACACAGGATTTTCAGACTTTTTGCCCATTTTTGTGCTAAAAACTGGACTTAATGAAAATCTCTCTGAAAAGAGTGTTAGTGATGTAATTTTAATATTAACAGCATCTGGGGTGGGGAAGACTTATTTTTGAATTTTTTTTTAAAGAGCAAAGATAATATAGTAGAAAGCAAAAATTAAGGAAATAGAATTTTTAAAAAGGCACATTCATCAGCATTATATTGGTCTGGCAAGGAGATATTCTCCAGGTTAATGTCAGGGCAGGGATAATTTGGATACAAATAAAAAGAGCTCTGGATTTACAAATTCAGTTTCTCATCTCTGCTTTTTTTCCTTTGGCTCTACATGTGAGGGTACAGCAAACATTCAAAAAAATTTCTGATGGATGTATATTTGAGATGTCTTCCTTGCAGTCTGCAATAGTTGGCCAGCATAAACATGTCAGGAAACACAGCCAGGTCATATTGACCTATTTAGTTTTTGAAGGGCAGGAGAGTACTCTTCTATCCTTGTACTGTGCTTCAGATGGATTTGGGAACAAGCCCATCTGAGGGGCTTGGCTGGAAATCTCCCTTTCTCCCCACTTTTCAGCAGAAGCTGCTGTGAGGAGTCACTGCTGTTTACAGCAAATGGAAAGGGTAGCACTTTCCATTCTCCACTGTACCAGTAGTTTGTGCATTACCTGTATACAGACAGTATTGCATATAAGCAGACTGCAGTCTGTGTGTATGTAGTCCATAATACACAGGCTTGTGTATTGTGTATTTTTCATAAGCTACCATTAAAATATTAAAGCAAAGGAGATGCACATAGAGTTTGCACAGAGCAGCCTTTCAGCTGGCCCAGCTCCAGAGAGTGGTGTTGGGCTGGTTCCTGCTCTCGTTTGCAGGGTCTGCTTTCATCCCTGCCATATATGCAGTGGTGGAGTTTGTGTTTCTGCATACAATTATTGGATGCTGGAATAGAGACCCTGAACAGCCAGAATGCTGTCATGGATCAGACTGCTTGATTTACCAGCCAATACCAGGTTTTATGGTGCTGTCAAACTGCTGGGTTCAGCTGGTGTTCACTGCAGCCAGAGGTTTAATTACAGAATACACACGGTGGATCTAAAGCTCATTGGCTTGGGCATGAATATCAGTGCAGCTGCAGAGTCAGTGACTTCCCTCTCAGGCTGCAGGTTATCAACCTATGCTGGTGTCTTGCTACTACAATTTTAAGGTTATTTCTCAGCTAGATCCAGTTGAGTCTAATCTGCCTATTTGTCTTATGGTCACTATGCTATTCATAAGATAAATACATCTGCATGCATCTGTCCTTGATGCATTTCATATTATACATATGTATTAATTACTTTTGACTCCATTGAACCAGTTAACTAATGTGATCAAAGCTTAATGGGAGTTTAGAAATAAAATACCTGTTGTGATAGACAACCTAAAGTAATGTCATATTAAGTGAGCACAAAGTATTATTCTCTAGCTTAGAGCAAGCACACTCAGGAATGTGTACAAGTATAAGCAACTGTGGTGTATTTTTTCTTTCCTTTTTGCAAACATACTTTGCACTGATGTTTTGTGGAGTTTGGTGAAACTTGGAGGTGAAGGGAAACTAGGGAGACAAAGAAGCTTAATATCAGTTTCTGTCTTCAGTTTTCTGTCCCGAGCATGTCAAGTGAATTTCCTTGTGCCATTACTGTAGTAATATTTTGCTGCCTGACTTCAAATTTTACTTGGCTTGTGCTGTTTCAGGTCCTTCAAGGAAGCAGAGTTCTGCTTGGCCAGGAGTGGGGATGTTGGTCTGGAAAATACCCTGGATCGCTCAGAAGCTAAACTGAACGATCTTGGCCTTTCTTGAGACTTTTTATGCTTTTCCAGAGTGGAAGAATAAATGGTGTCTGAACACATAATTCTTCAAAAATTAAAATATGCCCTGTAATTTAATTTTATTTGATAACACATCTGTGCTGCCCTTTCTTATATAATGAACCAAAACCTAATCGAGGCATAAAATGTCATTAGTACTCCAGTATTCCTGATTGGAAGGTGGGATAATAATTGCAATAATTGATGGTGTAACTTTCAAAATATGTACTTTCACCTGGGCTAAGTATTATCAGAATGATTCAGTCTGAAGCAGGTTTATTATTTTTGGGAAAGCAAGTTGAAAGGGTACACATTCAAAAGACAGAGCAAGAACAAGTAACAGCCTTTTAAATGACCTGTGCCAGTACATGCAGTAAAATCCACAAAAATGAACAGCTACAGTGCATAGCCCCTGATTTATTATACTTTTAGAAGACTGCAAGTAAAGGTTAAGAAAATTATTACTCCTTTCAATGTGAAGTATTTTTTACAGAAATGTCAAGTTTTTAATAATCACAGGAGATGATTGCCTGACTGACTTCTCTGCTCCTCTCATGGCTTGTTGCTGTCACGGAATCTAAATGACAAAGTGTGTAGCCTGAAGACCTAATCCAACCATATTTTGTCACAGTAGTAAAAAGGCTTTACATTTGTCCAACATGTTTCATCCAAAGAAAACATTACTACAGCTGGATGCTTTCCAGTTTCTGGGTTCAAGCCTGTTCCTTTTGACTTAAAAGACAATGCTGTTTAACTCAGGACATGATAAATACTTGACACCACACACATCAAGGCTTATGTACCAAGGGAAAAGACAACTTCATGCAAACCTACTAGAATAATCATTTGCTCTTCCAAGAAGAGTGATGTCTTTTAAGGATCCCCATGGAAAGGGCTCCCCACATGTGAGATGTTACAAAGCTCTATGTGCTTGTATAGAAATGATAAATGCTTAAGGTGCCCTACTGGAATGGAAGTCTGGGAAGCTTCAAAAACTAATGTAATGAATTTTGATCAGATGTGATTGGAGAAACTAGTGTTGATTCTTTGGTGGAGTTCAAGTGGTGACAATTTTTACCCTAAAGTAAGGATTTGAAGGTATGGAGTGTAAAGAGATTCATAGAAACAGACATATAAGAAATTCATGTTTTAAAGTTATATAACGGATTTATGTGCATACTTCATCACGGTGTGGAAATGGCTTTCTGACAGAGGGTAAATTAATCATCGTCTTGTGGATCAATTCAAATAAATAGGTGCAGAGGAAGGATAATAGGATGACTGTGTGAAAGAAACTTATTTCATAAGAGGGTACTAACAGCATGACATTTTTCAGCTTGGAAAATTGAAGAATGAGAGAGAATTTCAGTGGGGGAACATGAGGGGGAGAGAAATCTGCTCTAGCTAAAGGATAGTGTTGGCACAAGAACTGGGTAGCAGCTAGCTGTGGGTAAAGTTACATTAGTGATTAGAAGAGCTTTCTAAATGCCAGAGGGGTGAGATATGGGAACAGACTTCCAGTAGGAGTAAACAGGACATTCATTTTGGCAGGATTTGACCCCACAACTTCACATCTCAGTGCTGTCAAATCTGCTGCAAGAGAGTGCAGAGAAGAATGAAGAAATAAAGTAGCAAGAAGGGGCAAATTTAAATTCCCTGGCATATTGTCTTGATTTACCCCCAACCCTAATAAAGTATTAGACTGTATACTCCTTGTGAAATCATTGTACAAAAATGAGCTTTAGAATATGTGCAAAACCATGAAATACTCAGAGTTTAGGCAGACTGGTTAATTAGTGCTGCTGCCTCTTTCCACCAAAAACTTTGAAATTAGTGATTGATGGTTTATTGAAGTACACGGAGAGTCCTAAGCAAGTACTAGACTTGCTTTGAGTACCTGTAGTTCATAGGACACAATAGGAGTGCATGTTGTAGTATCTAAATGTGCTTTTACTTTCTGACTTACTCTTTATAGAACAGGAGAGTATTTCTCAAGCAAAAGTCACTTCCCTGGTTAGAAAAGCCCGTAGTTATTTAATTATGTATACTTCTGTAGTGCTGAGGTATCAATGGCAATGGTGATTTACTGGAATATAGTTTCACTATGACTTTTGAGCTACTTTCCTAAGTGATAAAATTTTGGAAATACATAGATTAATTATAACCTTTGAAATTAGGAATAAACTAGGTACTTGTGTACAAGTGCTAAAATCCTTTTATACAGAGCAAGAAAGTGATGAAATTGTAATGCAGTAAAGGCTGAGATGGAGAATTACTTTAAATGTAAACCATGTTTTTATCCTTGTTGATAATATATTTGGTACAGCAGGCACCATCAAGGCTGTTGTAGATAGTGGTGTAGAATAAATATTATGCAATAGTGTGGTAATAATGGAACATGAAGTGTTTACCTGTTTGGATGCAAACCTAGATTTATTTTGGAGAAATACTGAGTGATGTTGCTAAAAATATAACAGTTAAGGTTAATTATAAGTAAGAAGAATAAACATAATGTGACTTCTTCATTCAAGTGCGGTCATGCATTTATTGTTTTGGTGTTTCAGGTCTTTCAGCCAACTTTTACTGCAGGACTCAGCAATATTTTGTGTATCTCTACACCAAATGGTACTATAGGAAATTGCACAATTGCTGGATGCCTCACCAAAATTAAATGACCACAGAAAAACTGGTCTCTAAAATAATCAATTTTATTTATACCTGAAGAATTGTATTCTGTGATAAATAGCAAGTCTGGAGCCTTTCAACATTGATTCTTCAAAGATTCATATACTCATCTACTTTATTTGATTTCAGTAGCATTATTACTGATTTATGCCAGAGGAAATAAAACAGGTGATTTTCTTGTGAAGCTATGATCCATTTCAAATAATTGTCACCTTAAGGCTAATCTGCCTTTCAAAAAATAGCACTATTCCAAGCTATTATAGAAATGAATCTGTGCTCCTATTTTTGTGTTCTTCAGTTCTTTGATACATAATTCTTAGAGTCATCAGTGAAATTTTTTATCATTAATATTATCAGGTGTTGTTGTGAGTAAATGAACACTTATATTTTGTGTTCCCATAAGGATCTGTTAGTAAAAACCCAATCCCTAAGTTTTTAATTCTAAGTTAAGATGCCACTTTGCAAGGAGAAATCCCAGATTCTTGGTCAACCCAACCAAAACAAAACTAAGAAACTTAGATTATTGTTTGGCCAACAAGCACATTGTACTCTTGCCAGTGTGCTTTTACACTGCACTTCTCCTTCAGCACCTTTCATCTTTTAACTGTAATTCAGGTTAAACTAAACATGAAGATTAAAAGCTTTCCACTTTCTGTACACTGTTAATTATGGAGTGCACGTGCGTTCAGTGCTTTGAAGAGCCTTCTTCAAGTGTGTAGCTTTGTTAAATAGGGATCAAAATATTTAGATGAACATGCTATAAACCCCCAAATAACTGGTTAATATTTAGAAAGGAAATGGTGTCATTGTTGAATAATCAGGTTTGAAATACAGAGTCATGTTGGGAATAGGGATTCATTCCTTGCATGTCAGTATGGACTTTAATGTTCCAAAATAAGTATATGGTTTACTGTGGGGCTTTCTGATTCCTAAGTCATAATGTATGTAACTATTACTAAGAAATCTATAGCTGTAGTCCAGGGGGTCATTACAGAGTGTATTGTATTTTACTTGCTCTTTTAGAATATGGCCTATATGTATTTATAATTTAAGAACTGTTGTTGTTTCCACAATAGCCAGATTTTAGGTCATAATTTTTAGTAATCTGTAGGATTTTTGGAGATCAGGGTAATTATAATTATTGTCACATACTTTTCTGTGAGATGACTTTATCACCATGCACAAGGCAGAATTTACTGCCGTTATTTTTGTCTCTTTTTAGCCTAAAAAACCAATAAACCCAAAAACCCCCACAAAACCAGCCAAACAAAAAAGTTCAGATGCTTAAAAAGGATGTGAACTAAGCCATGTAATATGGCTGAATTTCCCTGAAGGAGGAGGAAGGTGTCAGTTACGATTAATGTGAACAACATTTATGGCCCTGGAGATGTGACCTCTCGTTACAGTAAATGTGACAGCATGAATTACTTTCAATTACAGTGAACTACACTCAGCTGCATTAGTTCTGACACACCTCACTGGGAGAATGCTGCTGTGGTAGCTTTAACCAAAGGAAAAAAAAAAAGGCAAAACTTCTGAGTGCAAATGTGTGTGTCACTTGAGCAGAGCCATTGGGTTCTGACTGTGATGTATTATTGCCTCAGGTTTTACACACTTCTATTACATCATTTGTTGTTTGCACTGGCACTTTCAGGTTTATGCCTTGGGCGCTGGAGAATATGAAAACCACCTTATATAATAAATGTAAATGCAGAATTAATATTTTTTAAAAAGTTAGATGAATTATCCTTTTTATTTTCCTCACATAGTAACCTGCACCTTTACTTGGAATGATAAGTGGGGTCTACTAGCTGTCAGCATGTCCAACATGTCCTGTTTTGTATGGCATAATTACCTTTTAATCTTTATTAACATTATGAATTTATTCATACAAATTAAATACATACTTGCCCAGGATATTTATCCCTTGACAGAAGCAGTTCTTATAATGTCACTACTTCTTCCTTCAAGGGTCAATTATCATGCTTCAGTTTCTACCTCTAAGCTTTCACAAAAAATAAAAGATGCCCAGGGCAGAAGTCAACCTTTCACTTTTGCTACAGAGGAGATGCCATCTATTTCATGCTGTGCTAAGTATTCCATTGAAACGCGAGTAAAATATTGCCTTTGGCAAACCATAAATTAGAGACAGTACTAAGCAAAGGAAATAGCTTTAATTAAAGCATTTTGTTGCATTTTCAGGACTTGATTTGCAGAGTACTGGGCATTTTTTCTGCAGAGATGAAGACCCTCTTTTCCAATTTGAGGGACTGGTGTTGGAATCAGAGTAGAAAACTTGTGACGTCAAATTCTCAGTTCACAAAAGGAAATAAAAAATGGTGGTTGCTGACTCCAAAGTGGTTCTGGATTAAGCCTGTAGAGTGTAAGTTCCTGTTAGTCTTCCTGCCATGTTAAGGATTAATTTCAGACCTCCATTTTCCCAGTATTTTTGCTGGCCATTCAATGTATAATAGTGGATTGTGAAAATATTTGTAAATGTTTCACTGGGCATTTTAAAAACCAATATGCAGTATAAACTGACTTCCATACGTCAGCAACTCCCAGGACATTGAGGTACAAGGATTTATATTTTAGTTACACTCACTGAAGTAGAATAAAATAATTTTTAGAGCTGTCTTCAAATCACTGAAACAATGGGAGAGTAACAGAATTTTCAGTTCAGCTCTTCTGGCTGTGAAATATCTTTACTTAGGCAATCAAGATTACCTTGAATTCTGTGTTCAGTTTTGGGCCCCTCATTTCTAAAGGAGATTGAGGCATTGAAGTGTGTCCAGAGAAGGCCAGTGAAGCTGGGGAAGGGTCTAGAAAGTCCTACAAGTAGCAGCTGAAGTTGTTTAGTCTGGAGAAAAGGAGGCTGGAGGGTCCTTATTGATCTCTAGAGCTCCCTTAGAAGAGATTGTTGTCCTCTACCATATCTCAAGAGAAAGGACAAGAGGAAATGGCCATTTAATTGTGTCAGGCAAGGTTCAGATTAGATATTAGGAAAAAAAAAAAAATCACTAAAAGAGTGGTTTGGCTGCTCAGGGAAGTGGTGGAGTCTCTGGAAGTGTTCAAGAGGTATCTGGATGTGGCACCTGGGGATATGGTTCAGGGGTGATTATGTGGTGGTGGGTTGATATTTGAACCAGATGATCTTGAAGGTCTCTTCCAACCTGTATGATTCCATGACCTTCACTAAATGCATGATTTTAAAATTCTGTGCATATATGTGAAAGAGAAAAAAAATTGGTTTTAGCTCTTGGCCTCGAGGATTTTTATCTGATCAAAATAACACTTTTTTTGTTGTCTGCTTGAGAATAGTAGAGACTTCGGTTCTTTGGGGAAAACCCCTGATTTTTCCAAAAGGGGAGGTAATGGGTCTTGTTTAATGTAATTACCTTGAAGAAAACTGTTTGTAAATGTGCTTTAGAGATTATCCCTCTGAATAGATGGGAGAAAAATTGCAGGGACTATGATATTCTATATCAGCTGGAAAGCAGTTTTATGGGTGGAGAAAAAGCAGGTGTTGGTGTACTCAAACTGTCCTATAGTGAGAATAGAAGTGAACTTGAAACAGTGACAGAGCACTTAGGAATATATTGTTATGGACAGTGGGTTCTCTGGAAATCAAAACTGATATCCAGATAGGGGAATAAATTAAAACAGGCTTAGATGCAGTTCAGATGGGAATAACAAAATAATCTTCTTGATCGAGTGTTCTGTGTGAAGAAGCGGAAAATGAAATAAGACATTCAAAACCTAAATACATCTCCTGGGATGCTGAATGGTATGGGAATGAAAGGAAGAAAATGATTTTGCGTTGTAACTTAGAGATTACAAAGATGCACTTAGAAGCATTTGCAGAATCTGGAATTGTCTTTTATTACTGCATTATTTGATTTTTGACTGTTAAATATAATTTTTAATAAATAGATACCTCAAGCATTTGTCTCAAAAACTACCACAGGAGAAGAAAACTGCAAGGGAGAACTTGTTCAGCAAACTGAGACAATCAAGGATAAAGTTGTGCTTTAACATTTTCATGGCTACTGCAGACCATTCTCCTGTCAGTTTGGATAAATGCATTTTTTTGGTTCCTTACGTTCTTGTTCTGAGCAGTGTCTACCAGGCATGTTCTGTTCTACCTTCTCCTTTAGCTGGAAATGTATTTCATCAGCAACATTGCTGTTGATGTTTCTGTAGTTTATGACTTCCAGTGCTCTGGCAGGTTGTGTGCTCATGAATAATGCAGTCTTTCTAGATTTGTTTGAGTGGTTTTTAGCGCAATACTTTGCTTTACCTGTTAAGAAATAAAAGAGTAAATGAAAGTGTATCTGAGGAGTTAAGAAATTCTTTCTAGAAGAAAAGAATTGTGAAGAGTTAATAGTGCATGCAGCACATAGAAAGGTATTAGGTATTTCACACTGGAACTTATTTACCTATCATATTTTCCTCTCACTGTTTAATTTCAGACCTCCATTTTTCCAGTATTTTTGCTGGAAATATTCTATATTCTATATTCTCAGTATAGAATCATCATAGCCACATCATGTATTGCATTCAGTGTCTTCCGTATGAAATTCCAATGCTGAGCTGATGTTAGAATGTATTAAAGAGAAGGTCAGAACTAAATACAGATTTCTCTGATGGAAGTTCTTAACATTTTTATACCAATGCAAGGGATTCACATACTCTAGTACTTTTTAAAGCCTTTGAATTTTTAAAAAAGAATATTTTAATTCTGTAGCCAGTCCTGGTACAGATACCCAGTCCTGGTCATGGAAGTTGACTGCTCTCCAAAAGCAGAGGATTGAAGAAAATATTCTTGATGCTGCTGGTTTGCAAGGGGCAGTAGTAGACCATAGGTATAGGACATAGCTCCCAGATTGACCACTGGTCTGGGGCTCTTCCCTTTGAAACTTGAGAAGGATATTAGAAAAATTCCAGTGAAGTAATAGGCTTAATTCACCTGCAGGTCAGACCAGGACATGGAGTAGGTACACTGTGTTTGAATTTTTGAAAGCCTTATTCGTGGGCATTCCTTAAACCTTTTCCACTGTAATAAAAACCAACCAACAAAACCAACCCAAACCAAACCTAAATTTTTAAGCCTTACATAATGCAAGTTTCTTACTAAAGGTATTTAGAAAAACAAACTGTCTCATTGGGTATGTTCTTAACAAATCATTCTGTAGCTCTTAAATTGATAAAAGCAAAGGGCTAATGGAGTCATATATCAGACAGATTAATGAGTAAAGCATCGTGATGAAATTATTCTATCAGTTTTGTCCAGTTCTTCTGTAATGAAAGTGGAAATTAGATTTGCAATCAGATGAATAAATCAAGGGAAAAAACACCTACTCAAGGAATGTCATTGTTCTGTTTGCTGGCTGACACTATCAGTGCAGAACAGAACTACAGACCCAATCTGTTCTCCATATTGTTGTAATATTTTTTTTTTTTTTTTTTAAAGTCCTTGACACTCTTAAAACATACCACTGAATTGTTATAGAGCTGTGAATGAATAGGTAACCTACAGAAATCCTTATTTGTTTGGTCTTCTTACTTTCTTTTCATTTGGAATGCTGTTTTCCTTCAGAGCCACTCGGAGCATTGTCAGTCTGTTGGGACAGATTTTGCTTTGGCAAGCTCACCTACAGAAAAGCTGAGCACAGAGTGACCAGAACTGGTGTGAGAGCCACTTCTGTGCATTTCAGCATTGTGTTTGTCAAAGAAGGAAGTACATGGGTTGGAAAACCAGGGAAAAAATGGACATCAGTAGTAGGTAGGTTTAAATCCAGGCTACTGCAGCATCACTGGAGTAGTTATGTTTTTATGACAGCTGAAAGTTTTTATGGCAGCATTTTAAGAAACATGCAAGTGGTCTCAATGTATGTTTTTGAAGTATGATTAGCAAAAAAATACAGGAAGAATTCACACAGTATTTTTAAAGCAGTTTTTTTTTTCATCTGTTTCATAGTGAAATGCTGACATAATTGCAGTTGAATTTGATTGGTGAGGTTTTAGTCTGTAGTTTTTCTCTTTTGAGGAAAAATAATTTATTTTGGCTTTTGGAGTTCTGCTTTCTGTTTTTTAAACCTACCTTGCCCTTGTGATTTTTTGTTTTGCTTGTTTTTGTTTTGTTTCTCTTTGAATGTTCTGGGAAGTCTCTATCTACAAAACACTTCCCACACAAAAAGTGGACTTACCAGTCTGTAACATCTGAAAGTTTTCCTAGCTGCAAAATATAGGTTAAAAAAAATTCAATAGAGGATTTAATGCTGTCAGTGGTCCTGTTTTCTACTTGTGGGTTTCTGCATGGTGAGAGTGAATTTTTAAGGATTAAAAAACACTCTTGGTTTTTAAATTCTCAGAATTTGAATATGTTCATTAAGTTACCTGAGACCTACTAAAAGTCTCATACTGTGATTTCTGGCCAAAACCTAGTGTCTTATAAGTAAATAAAATTGATAGCAAATGTCAAAATACATTTTACATTAATGCTGTTTTCTGACTAGATGCAGGTTTAATTCATCACTTGTCACTGATTCTGTTCAAGTATGTGAGGAAAATGATGAGACCACAGGCCAGTATACACAAATACTCTCTTCTACTTATTGTGCTGGCCTTGTTTTCCTGTATATCATCAGTTAGATGGGGACAGAAAGACATCCAAGTAAATTGGTTTTATTCCAGTTATGTTCTTTGTTTCTTAGTTGGCCTGCTTTTGCTTGTACAGTTCTTGGGAGTATTGTGCTCAGTCTTCAAATGGATTTAGGACTGAAGCTCACGTGTCACTGCCTCCTGGCATTTCTACAACCTGCCTTTCACACCCTGCAAGAATACAGTCATTGCCAAGTGATTGGTTTGTTGTCCCTTTCTTGACAATTTTTCAGTAGGTGGTCAATTTGCAGGAGTTCAGTTATACTTTTAGTTATTTATGATCAATTTTCAAAATCGCACCATTTGCCTCATTTCTTCAGGACAATGTGAAGTAGGAGGGTGTCTGTGCCTCCATAAGGGTGTGCAAGGCACTGCCAATAGTGGATTTAATAATGTACACACAGAGTGGATGTCTCTTGTTTTCCCCAGCTGTTACTCACCAAAACTCTGCATTACCTGTCCCAGAGCAGAGCTCTGCCTAAATATAACTGAGGAAAAAACAGACAAAGAAGTTGGATTTTTTCTGTTTAATGTTATGAACAGAAAAGACTTATTGTATACTAAATAGAACTTTTACATGAATAAAGCCAGTGTGGCTCCACACAGATGCCTGTAATCTGTATGGAAAATTCTCATTTGAACACATTTTTTTCTCTATACAAATGCTTGTTTACAGAACAGAGGTGTTTACATCTCCATTATTGTGTTACATCGTAAAGTGCAAGATACATGATTAAGAATATGAGAAGTAATCACACTCAAAGATGAAATGCAGGTCTACAGTGCATTTAGAGGAAGTGATTGCAGGAAATAATGATAAAAGTAGTCAGTGTTAAATATGCTCTGCTTATTCATCTACCTCTGGCTGCCAGAACCTGACAGATGAAAGTAAAACTAAAACTGTCTTTGAAGCTTGAGATACTATTTCAGTGATGCAAGTTATTTAAATGCTCCTTCAGACTACACTGATAAAAAGGGACTTTAGGAAACTTAATTGCAGTTAATTTTAATTACACCTTAGTGTATAGCTTGTACTTGTTTTTTGTTCTTTTGCTCTTTACTGTGCTCAGTATTTGAGATGTTCTTATTGCATGTTCTCTTCCTGCAAACACTGAGGCCTGCTTGAGGTCTGGAGGGTGGAACTGTTGTTAATTGTGACCAGACCATGGGATTGTGAATCCTCAGTTCAAAAAAGTTGAAAGGATTTTGTGTCCTCTTTGAAAACAGTAAAAATGTGTGTGAGATTTGTTGCTTGGCAGTGGTGCTAGAAATGTGAAGTAAGAATGTTCATGCTGTGTAGCACCTACTTATTTCTACTCCTAAGTATGGAGTTTGCCTTTGGTGTTGACTTTCAAGTATCAACCTTGCCATCAGATGCACCAGCCCAAAATGCCAGAGCATCTGGATCTGCAGTAATGTGATGGTGTCCCATAAAGCCCCTCAAAAGACTGAAGATATTTCTGGGCCTGATGCCAAATTCCTGCCCAGTCTTGCCCTGGATTTTACATGTATTCAATATATTCAAGCATAAAAGGTCTCACGTACGTGAAATGTGCACTTGAAGTATGGAAACAATGTCTATTGCCCAGGTTTGTACTAAGGGAGTATAATTATGCATACACCATTGTGTTTTCTAAAGTTGCTGCTCAGCACTGTCAAAAGCAGAGTTGCACTTCCAAGGACAATGATGCAGACATCTGACAGAGTAGAGAGCAGTGGTTGTATTCCCTCCAGTGGGTCAGGACTGATGAGAATGGTGAAACCTGATTTAATTGGATTCATCAGAACATGAATCCTTTAAATACGTTTTCCAAACTCACTCTCCTTGTTTGTTGTTACGTATCTAAAGGCACAGTTAATCCAATAGTTATCATCAATGTTGAGTGATAAATAATTCCAATTCTTCTCATAAATAGAGAGTAATTTCCATGTCTAATCTTGGGAGTGCATTACTTTATTTGTGCTTTTAAAGCTGACAAAGTAAAGGCAAAGTACATAGATTTCTTTTTGCGAGGTGTATGGATTCCATTTATGTTTAATTTTTTTGTATTGGGAAACTGCTATAATGTTTTTATACATGTGGGAATAAATAGGCTTAGTTTCCTATTTTTAATTGGTACTGTGCTGCAGGTCACAGATGATTTTCAGGGGAATACAGGTAAACAAAGTGAAAAATTAAATCATTATATTTTAAAATTAAAAACTCAAGTTACTTTTCTGTCTTATAGATGGAATGCTTTCCCAGTGCCAGAACTTGAAAAAATGGCTAATTGTCAAAAAGATAAAATGGCTTTATATGTGCTGTCAAAACATCAGTCACACAACTTATTAAACGGCATGTGATTTATTTTTTTTTGTCCCTAAGTATCTGGTATTATGTCTAAACCTCAGAAAGTTGATCAGTCTGGTTAATTTGCTTAAAGTGAGTCACTTTATCTGCTAAGCAGTTTTTACTCTGATGCATGTTTGTTGGCCTGGATGCAGAACTGCATTTCCTCAGTTAAGAAATAATTCCCATCTCTGATGACAAGGGAATAGAAATTATAATATAGTAAGACTTAATTACCTAGCATAATAGATTAAGGTTTTGCAAATTAATGACTTACTATTTTGAAACAGTTATCTCATGAAACATCTTAAGGTAAATGCAGAATTTTGGTGTGTCACATTATGACATATCACAGCAGCTTTGCGTATTTCTTTCAGAGATTTTGAAAATATGAAGATAATAAATGATGACTAATGTACACCATCTGGTTAGGGTGGGGGTAAAAAGATTTTCTGAGCAACAGGGTTTCTGCTAAGCTGATTTACTTAAAATAAGAAAGCAAATGCTTGCTATTTTTTTTTCTGAGAAAATGAAGTTCTAATGATTTCACCTAAGCTCATAGGGTAAGGTAGCCTTTGTTTTGTGCTAAATGATCAATATCAAAGGTGAATTCCATGGATTCCATGAGATATAGGTAGTTTATCTTATCAGTCCTGTTGCGTGATATATTCAGAAAAAGATTGCTGAGACTTGAAGATTTTGAGCAGCATTAAGAAAGTTTCAGACAGCCTTGCTGGAATCAGCTGTCTGCAAGGAGAGATGACCTAGCTTTATCAAATCAGTGAACAAACAACTATTAATCTATACAGCCTCAGGATTAAATCCTTCAAAACACAGACATATTGTTGTGCTTCATATCTTCTTTAGGTTTACAGCCGTCACTTTTTTCTGCTAATTTTATGATGCAGCGTAGAACTAAATGCAATAATAGATATTATGTGCAAATTCTACTTTAAACTCTCCAGTTTCTTAGAACCTAAACTGCCTAGAGATTTTCTTTTGCGAGCACTCACTGCATAGTCTTAGCTGTTTCCTTATTATTTTGTTTAGTTGTCTTCTGCTTTTTAGTGTTCTGACTTCTATGCTGAATGAAATTAGGTGGTCATTTAAAGATATCAATTACCTTCAAAAAAAGATTTCTTCACTGTAGAGAAAAGAGAGCAGATAAATGTGTGCCTCATATCCTGCTAGAAGTACAATCTTCAGTCTGTATTTTGAATCTAACTCTTACTTTTTTAGTTTTATTTTCCCACTCCAACCCCACCTCTACAACTCTCTCAATAAAGAAAATTAAATATTATTTACTCTTGAGTAGTGATTGCTTAAGCTCTGGACATACAAGGTGATGTGTGGCCTACAGATGTGTCAGGGTTGCAGAGGCAAAAATTCATGTCCATAGTGACCTGCAAGAAATTATCCAAGCGTGAGAAGAGACCACAAAACCTTCCTGAGGGGTGAGCAGGTTGTTACATCTGCAGTTTGTGTGAGAACATCTGTTGGCTGCCTACTGATTAAAGAGCCAAACATTCTGTAAAGAAAGCACAGCCTGTACTTGCAATGTTGTTAACTGTAGGGCCAAGTCATTAATCTGGCCTCCATGGAAGACAAAAGTTGTGATTGAAAAATAAATAAATAGAGTGTGTAAGAACATGAAAGGGAGGAAAGCAGGAAGGGAGGAAAAATGAAACAGTGAAGATAAGAAATTTGTCTGATTTACGATGAGGACATATTTAACTCAGTTCCCATTGTGGCTTCCAGGTCCTTTCTCATCCCATATTGGTGTGGGATTATTTAACCCAAGATGCAACACTTCCCATTTTTGCTTGCTGAGTTTCATGTGGCTTCTCTTGGTGCAGCTGTCAAGGTTTTTTGTGGTCTACCTGCAAAGTGACACACACTGACCTTAAGCCCACCTGTGGGTTTAAAAATGAGATTGTCCTACATTCCATATGGAGTGTTTGCAATACTGTTTAGGAAATAAGAAACACTCCTGCTTCCTTAAAAGAAATGAAATAATTTGGAATGAGGCCAATATTGTTTTTCAAAGATGGATGGTAAATAATAGGGTGGAGTTGTTCAGATTTGAGCTGTCACATTAAAATGAGGTGCAGGGCTATGTGACCATCAACAAAGCTGTGTAACTTTGGCACCAGGGCTGATGTTCAGCCCAGAGAGCAGAAGAGCATTGGAATATTTTTTTGAAGGGGAGCAGTGAAGAGCAAAGATGGTTTTTAGGAAGGAACTGATACTTTAATGGATGGGGTTAAATCACATAATTGCCTGTAAAACAGGACATAGGGACCCATAAGGTCATTTTGGCTCAGAAGGTCCCATCCAGTCCTGGATCCTGTGTTCCTTTTAAGTAAAGAAGTGATTGACATTTGGCATGTATGGAACATACGTATTTTCTCTCACTTTTTCTTTTACTACTGTGATTCTGATATATATTTTGCTCATGGCAAATGACAACCATAGTATTTTTGTCTTCCTTATGTTTTCCTACATTATTTATCTTCCTATAACCAAGCTGTAAATTTGTATGCAGGGAGACAGAAATAGCTGTTATTGTGGAATGTGTATGTGGTGGGATTTCCTGTATTTAAGCATTTCTGAGTGTGTTTCTCAGGAATACTGGTAATTCACATCATTGTAATCTCTGTGGTGCTTTCTAGCAAAAGAGATCTGGTGGATTTTGGTGCAAAAGACATTCACATTTCTTGTGTGAGGCCATTTCAGTCTTGTTATCCAGCAACTGTTCTTGTTGATTGCTGAGAAATTGATGGGTAAGTGGAAGGGACAATTTTGGAAGAAGTGTTAGCAAGTTTGAGGAGAAGGAGGGCATCCATTGGTTTCGCTGGGCTGGAAGATCTCACCCAAAATGTAAAGCAGGTGAGGAGCCTTGGATGAAGCTCCACGATGCTTATGAAGTGTACTCACAGGAGGGGGAAAAGGCTGAACTGAGCAGGAGATGAGATCCAGGAATCGCTGTTTTGCAATAAGAGAACTTTACCCATCACAGTGATCCCATGGTGCTGCTTGTGGGATGTAGAGACCTGGAGAGAAGTTTACTGATAAGCCTGTGCCTCTGTTAAGTCAGCAGTGTCAGATTTATAAATGGTTATATCACATCCTATACATAACCATCCTAAATGGCCTTTTTGGCTGGAAAAAAAATCTAGCTGCCCAAATTAAAGATTCACACCTAAGAATATCAAGATCTTTTTTTAAGTTGCAAATGATTAATGTTTGATTTTTCCTTTGGTTGTGTATGAAAGTACCAAGCTGTGTGACAAATAAGGAATGTGTATTTTTGTGTGTAACAAATAAGGAATGTGTATTTTTGTGTGTAACATTGATGTTCTATTTGAGTAATGATAGTAGAAGATGGTAATCCTGACTGAGCAGTTACAATCATGTAATTAACCTTGTATGTGATAAATGAGCAACATCATGTGTCCCTGAACAAGTTTAAAAAATGAATCATACTCTTTGTGCCTTTTATTCTTGGCTGTAATATTTGAGTAACAACAGATTTCTAAACAAAATGTTATAGAAAATGATGAAATTATCTCATCTGAAGGTAAAAAGAACAGAGATGTTAACTGCTCTGTTTTGATAGCGGTGACTTCTACAATTTACCAAATCAAGTATGCTCATAATATTTTTGGGGGTTTCTTTTTTCTGAAGTATCTAGTTAGCTAGGAAAAGAGATTCAGTATATAGCTCTGAAATAAGACTTTTGGTAAAATGCAGAAAATAATAATATTTTAAAAAACCATTGAAACAAATGTGATGTTGGATCTTCAATGATACAAGCTGATGGTACAGCATCTTAAAATTTCTTCAAAGGTAATAGAGTATTTCAAAGAAATTCTGGTGATGTGGAAGGGTGAATAAGTCAATGTAAGCTTCCATATCAAATTTTAAATTTGCAAGATAGTGTAAAATTGAATATTAATTAAAACTTTTTGAGTAGTCAAAGTATGTACACCACTGCTTACCTTCCAAGGATACTTCCAAGGCTCTGTTCTGCAGCGTTTTCTGGTTATAATGAATGCAGAGAATCCTCTTGACCTGGATGGGACTGTTTGCTTAAGTAAAGATGCAGTATGCTTCCATGTGTGCAGAAACAGCTTTTTTTCTTCTCACAGACTGTGAAAACAAGAAAATCGTATGCAATTACGTAATTATAACCTTGTCAGTACAGTTATCGTTAAGTGTTATGCAATTAAAACCTGTGAAATAAACTGCCATGAAGGTATTTCCTTAGTCCTGATCAGTACCCACTTGTTGCAAATTGTAAATAGTAAAAAGAGCTGTTCCATTCATTGTCTCTCATTGTACTTTTTTTTTCTTCTGCAGGAAAAAGTAGAATATGCCTTCCTGATAATTTTTACAGTTGAAACATTTTTGAAGATTATAGCATATGGATTATTACTACACCCCAATGCATACGTTAGAAACGGATGGAATTTATTGGATTTTGTAATAGTAATAGTAGGGTAAGTGGCTTATTTTCCATTTTACAAATATTTAAAATTTTCTTTACAGTGAGGTAGGTATAGGTCTGTTTGGTTGTCACTACAGCCTATGCTGGATTTCTGTGTCTTTGGAGTAAAAGCATGAACGAGTGAAAAATTTTTTAAAAGTCCTAAAAGTTCTCAGTGTTATCTGTGGCTATAGACTACGTTGCATTTATAGTAGAAGTTGCCAGGGAATTCTGAGTCCTGCTGGAGATTTCCAGAGGTGTCTTTCAGAAGCTTTTCCATCTGATTTTTCCAAGGTAAACTCCTAGTCTCTTTCCTTATGCTGATCTGTCAAGAGCCATGCATTGTTATTTCATTTATTTGTTTAACCCTTCTCTGCAGTTATGTGGAGGTCCTCTGTTTCACAAAGACCTCTGGGAGGACCCACATGTTTCAAAGTGGAGAAGAGTGGTTGAGGAGACAGAATTAGCAGTGATTCCTTGATATTCCCCAGATCAGAGTAAAATTGGATGCTGCGCATCAGGCCCCAGATACAGATATGATTTTGGCTTGCCTGGTGTAGAATGTGTGCTAAAAATGCCATTTTTTCTTTACCCTGTGCACCTTGCTATACCAGAAAACCTTGGAGAGTTTGTTTTTTACCCCAGAGAAGGGACTGCTTGGGCCTTATGCAGGTTCAGAGGAGTGGAGAGTGGAACATCTCACATTATGCATCTACTTATGATAAATAATTTTTGTGTCAGCAACTCCATGTCAGTGGTTGTGCTATTTCATTAGATCCTACCTTCAGCTATCTAGGAAATTTATCTTGAGATATGTATTCACCAATTTCCTAAGTATTCTGGAGATTATGTTCAAAAACTGTTTAACCAGTACTGGAAGTTTTGTTTGCTAAAAACATGAATTTTCTAGAACATGGAGAACATTATCCATGTATAATTTTGTATGTTGTAGCAAACACGACCTGGGCTTGCTGTGTGCATTTCTAATTTCAGTTTTAAATTCAAACCATATCAAGGGTTGCCTGTAATTGAAAAGGCCCAGAAATCAAGAGTGTGTGCTGCTTTTAAGTTGTCACTGCACTAAGGTAAAAAGAAAAATACTCAAGATGAAGGACTTTGTGGTAAAACATTGTTAAATACGGGAAAGTACTATGAATATAAGGATACCTGATTTGTAACTATTTGATTATGAGATAGTAAATGTTACTCAGAAGGTAGTATTTGGGCCAGTCCTTTGGCATGCAGGCAGTTTTGGTCTAGGACTAAAATTTGTATATAAATAGATCCTTCATCAGGTCAGGTCATTCTCAACAGATTGGCCTCTGTGCCTGAAGGGGAAGAAGCTTGGTGGACAGGTTGGAGGCTGTCACACACGAGCTCTGTTCCCTTGCCAAGCAGTCACTTGAATAGACCTCTTCCCTTTTGTGGAGTGACCACAGAGTTACAGTAACCCTGGAGCAGTCTAATTAACATGACCTCTATCTTTGGCTGTGTCCTAAATACATGATAACTAAAAAATTTTCCACTAATTCCTAAAACACTCATTATTGGAGGCTAAATGTAGTTAGGTCAAATGCTCATGCTGAATTTGTTGAGAATATGAATAAAAAAGGACTATATCTTATCAAATGCCCAAAATATCACACTAAGATTAAGTCGCATTTCAATTCCAAAAGTTTGGAAAATAAATTATTGTGCAGGTTGTCATCAGCCTACCTGTAGGACAAAGTGGATCTTTCATAACATGTCACACACTGACAAAGCTGAGCGTTTTTGCTATTTCGGTAAGAACACAACCTCCGTGATTAAGCATGAGTCCCATTTATTTAATTAATACATAAAAGCCCAGTGAAAAATTGATTTTCATATATAACCCAAGGTGGATATGGAATCACTTCTGGACCTGATTCTATTTGACTAGCTTCAGTGGGAAATTTCATTAGGTATTCTAATAGCTTTCAAAGAGCTGCCACAATGTCCTATATTGAATGTATTGAAATTTGCTTCATGTGCTTTCTCAGCAGAAACTGTAGCAGCCCAAATGCATTCATCTTAATTATACCTAAAGAAATCTCTACAAGCAAAAGGGAAACACATATAGAGATATTTTTAAAATCAAATCTTAATTAAACCTTTAAACATTGGTAAAATGTAGAGGAATTTGAATGTAAATTTCAATAAAGCAGATCAATAGTTTCATACCTTAATGGCTTTTTAGGAATGACATATGGCCTGGTTTCAGCTGGGCAACATAAAATGACAGAACTGTAGACACAGCTGTGAATGTGATGCTTTCCACTCTTTGTCACTTTTCTCTGTGACCCGTCAGAGTATGAATTACTTTGAGTAGTCCACTTATCTGCATGGTCTCTCATGTAATTTCCACTGATTTCTGTGAAAGAACAAGGTCCTGCTAGAGAAAGCTTTCACAGCACCTTCCTATGCCCTTTAATTTTCTGAATGTTGTATGAACTGATAGGTTGAAAGGTTCCCTGAATTCAGGACTTGATTTGGAAGCCCTTTTAATAATGTCTGTCTTTAGAGCATAAATAGTCACTCTTGAAATCACTGAGGTGGTTCTTTTTCCTGCAATTATGCTTCTATTAAATTCTGGGGCTGAATCAGGACTTGGTATTCAATGTCTGGATTTGGTGTAACAGTGTGTGGGCTGCTGCTGCTCCTTGTAACATCTGTGGAGTCTTTGTGGCTGAGTTTTTCCCTGGAGCAGAGCAAAGTAGTCTAGGGATGGGTATTGACTGATATGGCTCAACTGCTTACTGGGACAGGGTAAAGCCTTCAATAATCTAGTTTAGGCAACCTATTAAATAATATATGATTTCAAGCAACTATCCAGCGTGACAGAGTTCTTAACCAGAGTTGTGAAAACTTTTCATGACCAAACTAAAACCCTGCACATTTCAGGCATCCTTTACAAGTGTGAAACATTTCTCATGATTGCAAAACTCTATTAACTTGATAATCCTTTCAGCAGAAGTGTAGCTCTGCAACTATTGAACTGCAGACTGTCCAAAGGATAACACAGTTTGTGTGTCTAGTGACAGTCTAGAAAACCATGTATCTGAGATGGAGCTCCAAACTAAAATGAACCTAAGATTAATTTGGATTTCAAGAACATGCATCACTTTAAATTGCTGCTAAAAGTGGGAAAGTAAAATATAAGTCTTGTCTTGCAAACTATTCTAATGAATGACTAATTTGTTTCTGCAGGGAAAAAATACAATGTAATAAATGAGCCATCTGGGAATATATTTTTCCTCAGAGGTATTGTGTGTAAGAAACAAATCTTTTTGCTGTTATTAAATGGTGAACTCTAATTACTTTTAAAATATAATTAGTTTCTGCTGACTGTATATAGAATATTGTACTGCTGTGCCACTTGGGGTTCATGTATTCCACCAAAATTAAACCAGATGGTTTTTGTTATTATCTATTTCTTCTTCTAAAGGGAAGATTTATTCTCCAAATGTTAAAGCTAAAATGTTTGAACAAAAATGGCAAAGTAGGTTCATTTATTTTAAAATAGCAAGTTGTTTATATAAGCTGAATGCTAAATTATTGGATACTGTGTGATCCTCATTCTCTCTAGAGGGATTATAACTTTCATAGCTCTGTCATGATTTAATGTGTAAATATACCTCTCCATTTGGCACCTGAACAGCTTTTCAGAATGATCTGCAGTTCAACTAATTTCCAAAGTAATATCTTTCACTGCATGGTGATAGTGGATGACCTTACCTTTCATCTCATTTTCTAGATTATTTAGTGTAATATTGGAACAATTAACCAAAGAAACAGACGGTGGTGGCCACTCAGGTGGCAAACCTGGTGGCTTTGATGTCAAAGCCCTAAGAGCCTTTCGTGTATTGCGACCTCTCCGGCTTGTATCAGGAGTGCCCAGTAAGCCCTGCTCTCTTTATTTCCATTGCAATCAGGAATGTAACTGCTCTGATTATTGAACTGTCCTCTTCCAGACACTACAGAAATGAGATGGCATAAAGCTGAGTTTTTGTTATCTGGCTATATATATAAAGTGAATTTCAAGATAAATGATACCCTCTTTCGAGTTGAACAAGGGATTGTGAATTCAGTCAGTGTATGATCTCCTTACACAGTTCAATAAGCAGACAGGGGAATACACTTCCTTTTTAGGAGCTTTATATAAAAGTAAATTACATGTTAAAATGCAAATACACCAGAAAGTAAAATTCAGGATTTTTTAAGTCTAAAACCCTGCATCTGAAAGTGTAGGTGGTCCTAAAATAGTTTATATGTTGGTAAGTGTATACCAGAGCACATTACACATTTAGTGTTCCCTGCCCCCTCCAATGCACATGAATGCCTTCTGTTTATCTCAGCAGAGCTAACAGATAAATTAGGAAACTTAAAAAGTAGAACAATATTGTTTAAGGAAAGCAATTGAATTTTCTGATATTTCCTGCTTTCTTTTAATGCTTTATTAATTATTGAGGCTATTTGGGCTATACGAGGTTCACGGCTTACGGTTCAGCTCTTTCCAAGGCATTCAAAGGAAGAAAGCTAATTCTGTATTTATTATATCATGGACTGTTACATGGAAATGATTGCATTTTGGCAAAAGGCCTTCAGTGAGGACAGAAGCAGTCCTATGAAATGCCAGAGAGGAAGTCTATCAAGTTAAAAAGAGGCATATTTTATTCTCATTGGTACTGTGGCAGCTTCATTAGTCTGGGACTAATTCATTTTGGTAAAGCCAAAAGTTGGATAAATATTTAATTGAAAAAAAGAAAATAGAGCAGTTTTGAAAGGGATAAATGATGAAATAATAAGTTTGTTCAGATAAAAAAATGTGTTTTCCCAGTTAACTATATTTTTCTCCCCAGAGCAAAAAGACAGTTCTGCAATTGACTGAGTGCACATTTTCTAGGAACTTGCCACAAAGTTTTTGTTTTAGCACAGAACTTCTTAAAGGTCATATAAAATGACCTACAGGCACACACTGGCTACGTGCCCTTTCTTTATAAAAGCACCCACAGATTCTTGTGACACATTTCAAGCACTGACTTCTATGATAGAACCTTTATTAACAGAGGAACTAATTAGAGAGGAAGTTTTAGATTCTTATGAAGATTTTTATGTTACGGGAACATTTTGGAGTTCTGGGTAGTAGATGTTTTAAGAAAACCTGATTATCTCTGCATGCCTGCATCATTAATTTCTAATAATGTAATAATGTGTAATTATATAAAATCTGATAGAGCAAGATACAGAAATATGGTTCATATCTTGTATCCTTTTTTTTTTTTTTTTTTTTTTTTTTTTTTTAGGTTTACAAGTTGTCCTGAACTCCATTATAAAAGCCATGGTCCCCCTCCTCCATATTGCCCTTTTGGTATTGTTTGTAATCATAATCTATGCTATTATAGGATTGGAACTTTTTATTGGAAAAATGCACAAATCTTGTTTTCTTATTGATTCAGGTAAGTCATTGAACTGTTGATTAAAATAAGGGTTTGGTGATGTTTTCTTTCAAATCTGTGGGATTTCAGTTTGATATAGAACTAGGGGCAAAGCACTAAAGCTGTTATAAAACCCCAGTTTACACTGATTCTCAAATTTAGGTAAAGTGCATTAAATGAAAAAAACCCCAATACCAAACTCACAAAAAATCAAAATATTTAGAGACTAGACTATGTTCTGAATAGGTTTTCGTTTCTGATATGTGTAGTTGAAATACCAGCAGTGATGAAAATAAGAGTGACTGTGTAGAAGAGACAAATCCAGATTGTGGCAGTGTGTAAGGAGTGCAGTTCTGAAATGAGTAAAGAAGGAAAACAGTGTTCTTCTATCCAGGAGAAATAATGAAATGGAAGTGTGTGTTGTGGGAGAACTTTGAAGGAGTGAAACCATCTTACCTGGTGGCTAAAGGTGCTTTTTCTGCCAGCTAAGTAATGAAGATGATTCTGTTTAGGAATTAGATCCGTTTCCCTTAGGGGGGTGCATGTGTTGGTGTGAAGTGCCATGAAGTGAAGTAGCAGCAGTGAAGAGGAAAGAAAAAGTCAGCATGAGGAGCTTCTAAGAAATGATGTATTATGACATTATGCTTCTTTCCACTCTTTAATTACTCAGGCTCTTGTATTCATTATTTTGATTGACCTATTTTGAGCCTGTAAGGCCCAGATCTGAGAGAGACTAAAAGCTCCAAAGCTCTCATGTGTTGCCTTTCTCAGCTTGAAATCTGGATTTATCTCACAACAAAGTTGATATTTCTTCATGTGAAAGGGTAACTCATGAAAAATGGAGAGCTCAGAGTTCTGATGTTTTGGTCATTTTCCAGATATACTAGTTGAAGACGATCCAGCACCTTGTGCATTCTCAGGGAACGGCCGTCAGTGTGTCATGAATGGCACTGAATGTAAGGGTGGATGGGTTGGACCGAACGGAGGCATAACCAACTTTGATAACTTTGCATTTGCAATGCTGACTGTGTTCCAGTGTATAACCATGGAAGGATGGACTGATGTGTTGTACTGGGTAAGTTCATAAATCACCGAGCTTTGTTTGCTTTTAAACAAGCTTCTCTGTCCAAGTGGGGATCGAGCTGTGTTTCACAATGCCATCAACATCTCGGTGAGTTTTGCAGGAGACAAGCTCAGCTGCATCCTTGTTTCAGTCACAGCCTGTTACTGGATTCCTCAGGCTAAAAGGACGTTTTAGAAACAAATTTATTCATTTCTTATTGGAGGTTTTTTTTGCCTATTCCATTTGGATAAATGTAAAACTACATTTATGTCCTTTGGACTAGCATTTCTTCGTGTGAGCCTACAGATATTAAGTATGTCTTCACTGATTAAGCTTAAGAGCTCTCTTTTTGCAGTACTTGTGCAGAATTTTTCACAATGTTAACATAAATTAGAACAAAGCAAGCTCTCAACTGACATTGCTTGCCATGGGGACTTAAAATCATGTTAACTATTCAGAAACTGCAAATTACAGCAGCTGTGGCCCTGACATCATCTCTGTGGAAGCAGCAAAAGGTATTCAAAGACCTAACTGTGTAAATCTTCACTTTTAAATGCTCCTTTGGTGTAAGGTATGGTACTTCCAGAGTCTTGCAACATCAACAGTCAGCTGGACACAGACTGGGAAACTGAAGAATGGAGGAAAATGAACACACAGATTTTAAAAGGAGTAAAGTCACCTAAAAACACAGACATTTCTCTGCTTAACCCAATTCCACTCTAAGGGACATGACATTGTTTTGTGAATCTTGGGCTATCTTAATATCTGATGTGAGTGATTTGTCCAAGGCCATTCAAGAAATCTGTGACAGAACCTCCCACAGGTGCTGAACATCAGTGAGAATATTCTGTACTTACTTGGTAGTCAGCAGTAGGTCTTGGCAGCTATTAGGACCTTATTAAAAAAAACCACAATTCTAACAGTTAAAATGTTGGAAAGTATGCATGGAAGAAAAAAAGTGATTACTGGTAAGGATCATTGTTGCAGGCCGTTAAAAAGGGATGAAATGTGTCAAGGAGTTTCTTAGTGGAACTTTGGGTTTTGTTGCTGAGAGCAGCTCACATTGTGAGTTTGTTCAAGTTTGTCTGGCCAAGTGGGACTATTTACTAATAGTGCATCTGTTGTGGAGTACTGGATGCATTTAAAAATGTGGAATTACCCAGAGAATGACAATATGATTTTACATGGTCATTTGTTGCAAATCAAGGTGAAATGAGCTGTTGCTAAAATGTATAACACCAGAATGTACTCTCAGATGAAATCTGTGATACTGAAGTATAGAATATGGAGATGCTTTTAAGAGAATATCACTGTTAAAGATAATTAAGATGGTAAAATGGCATTCTTTTAGGATTGAAATACAAAAAAGAAGGCAACTATGAATATCTTCTTCCACTGTCTGTTATCAGTTACAAAACTGGCTAGAAAAATACAAACCTTCAACACTGATGAGTAACAATTATATATGGCTACACATAGACTACAGTAGGGTTTCCCATTGTGAGGGTTTCTCAGTTTCTTGGGGTTTGCACTCCAACTTTCCCTAATTTTCTAGGAGATTGTGTGAATGTACAGTTAGCATGTACTTTATGGTTTGTGTTCATGGTGATGGCATTATTTTAATTCTTCCTGAAAGGAAAGGTATGCCATAGTTATCAAGAAAAAAAAATCACACATTTAATTTCTTTTGGGGCAAAAGTATATCCACATTTCAGCAGCTGATAATTCCTCCAACTACTTTTCAAAAACAATGAATATAAAAGCTTTGGAGAGTTGCTGCGTTGAGAATACAATTGTTACAAAACATATAGGAACAATTTAAATTGAGTGGCTCAGAATTAAACATTTTTTCCCCTGGGATTGAATGACCTAATTAATCTGCTGCCCTTTAGAAAACTTTGCAGAGTCTTCATTGACAGCAAAAAAAAATAAAATCATTAAGATAAGAAGTTGAATATTTTCATGATCAGACAAAATGAAAAATATAAGAAAATGATAAACAATTGAAAAACTACAGGAGTTATTTTTATTTATTTCTCTGTAAGGAGTTTCCAATGTAGAATGCATTTACAAATATACAGGTGTCATTTTTCATTTTATTACAAATGATACCGAGATTATTAGTGAAGCAAATGTTTATTGATCTAGTGAAATATAATCAAAATCAGATATTCAAGTGGCTTTGGAATCTATCTTATATGATTAAATTATAGATTCACATTCTTTTTATTCAACAAGTTGCCCATTGTCAAGCTGAAATTACTTGCTGAGGACAAGAGGAATGACAGTTAATATGTTTTAATTTTATCACTGGATCAAGCTGAGGTAGACTTAGCTAAAAATTGGAAAAGATTTCATTTGAAAATTGTAAAAGCTTTAGGGGACACCAAATCTTAATAAAAGAATGTTCAAAGAATCTGAGGGAGCCATTTCAGCTCTATGTGCAAGGGGTTTGTGGGTTGCTTTTTACTTAGAACTCTGGTAATAATGCAGAGAATGAGTCTTATACAAAACAAATAAAACCAAACCCATAAATATCAGAAACTGCACAAAGCTCTCATTTTTCATTTGGTCACTGTGTGAACAGTGTAATAAACTAATGTAGGCTTCTCTTGCTAGCAGGTGTAATGTGAGTGGGTGAAATCTGTGCAATATTTTGCATTGTGTTAAGTGGCATTCTGTCAGGAAGCATGACAGCTGAAAATGACAGCTTCCAACAGCACTCACTGGCACAGCTTGTTATCACCTGGTTAACGACACTAAACTTGCTTTGAAAATTCTCCAAGCACAATGATGGTTTTTCTCTTATGCATCTCTATTGTGAGTCAAGGCCTTGATTCTGCTGCTGCTGGGCACCCTTCAGATCACGGTGACTCCCGTGGGCATCCTGCTGCTCACCAGTTTGCATCCCAATCCCATGTATCCTGTTGGGTTTTAGTGTCTTTATCTGACATCATTTCTCCTTCTAACTTACTTGTAACTCACTGGATAGCAGGGATTATGTGCTTTGTCCACAAAAAATATGACTCCTTAGTGCCAAAGGTACGAATTCAGAGGTTAAGGGGTGTTGTCCTTATTTTCAGCAGCCAAATGTGTGCTCCCAATTTGTAGGTTTGTGGCTGCACATCTGTGTTGTGTTCTCCATTTATATTGGGACCATGTTCATTCCCAGTCATGGTCCTTTCTGTTTGCTCTGGAGCCCTAACTGGAGGCTCATGCTTTTAGTTTGGGATCCTGCTGCAGTTCTTGTTATCAGCCAAGTGGCAGCCTCTGTGTGCCCAAGTTTGTAATGCTCTGGCTCACATTCCAAAGCTGAGAGCATAGTACTCTCTGCCTCATTTCCAATTTATGCTAGCGAGCTCTCAGGAATTGCAGAACTTTAATCTGCATTTGCATATCTGGCTCCAGATTTTTCCCATGTCTTTGAAACATCTCAATGTATAATCTATTAATGGCAAACACGTATTTTGTAAATTGCTTTTTATTTTTAGCTGCTTCACTTGATACATGGGAACACAGATAACGAGCTGTGATGCTTGCCAGCAAAACCCCCAATTTTCCCATGAGCACCACAATTATCGCATTTAATCCTTCTTGTTTTCACCATAGTGAAGTTATCTTGAGTAACTACACTTGAATAATCCAATAGTATCTTGAATGAGAGATGGTCAGGGCCTCTGAGGAACAGAGTACTTAATGGGATGGGTTGCCAGCACAGTTGCTTCAAAGATGAGACAAATGTGTTAGTGGCTACTGAATTTTACCTGGCTAATGTTACGGACAGATGCTGCATTACTAACTCCGATTTTAAAGCTCCCCAATTCTCTAACACCTGTCTAGCACTGTTCAGATTGATCTGGAGATTTCTGAGATTGAAGCACTTGAGCTAAAATTGCTGAATAATGATACACTGATGCCTTACATGATGCATATACATTAATGCCTATTAATACACCTACTGATATGTTAACAAGATATTCTCTAAAGGATTCTTGTTTAAAATACTCAGTTCATTACTTGAAATGTCTAGGCAATCTAAAATATACCTAAAACTCATACAAGGTTTAAGTAAAGGGATGTCAGTTTTTTTTAAAATATGCCTTTTACTGATATGTCAACTTTTTGAAAATGTTACTACTTTTCCCTAATAACATATATTATCATCAAAGAAATACTTCATTCATGTTCCTCTGCTTTTATAACAAAAAAGGGTGCACTTAGGAACCTGTCTCCTGTTCTAGAAATTGAGCTTTATATCTCCCAATATACTCCTTGAAGGATCTTAGAACATCTGAAAAAAAATCCATCATTTCTGTAACACAGACTGTTTAGGCTGCACTGCACTCTTGTGTATGTGTACATGCACTTTTGCATAAGTGCCTGCACAGCCAGTGCATTAATGTCAATCAGATCAGGTCAGGAGCTCAATTTCTTCTCCTGGCACTTTTTAGAATTCTCCTCTTCAAGGATCTTAAGGGCAGACTCAGATATAGTGTACTTGAAACCAGCTGATCTGCAGCCAAAGATACTTCCTAAACACAAGGAAATGTTTTGCAAATACATATCACATGAGAAAACACCTTGGCTCATGCACAAAATTTATTATTAGGCTATAAACAAAAAAACTGCAAAATATGTTTTAAGAGTTATCAAAACTGTCATCAGAGTGCTGTCAAGGAGTCTCCTAAAAATACCTTTCCAAAAATGTGACCAAGAGTCAAATAAGCAGTAATAGTCTAGAACTTTGAATTGAATGATTTAATAAGATAGTGGGAATCAACTACTTAGGGTGATTTACACCATGTTAGTCCCATTCCACCTGCAGAAAGGAAAGGCATGTTCCTGCATCCAAACAATAACTTGTCAGCAATGAATTTCAGCTTATTGTCTGAGAGAAGTCAAAGAATGCTTCACAGCTTTTTTCCATTTGTAAATTCGTTGCAAATATTTAGTAACGTTAAAAATTTTGAGGAAACGTGCCTGAAAAACCTTAGAAAATACTTATTCCTGCCTTTTCCTCTTGGGTTCCTAGGGAAAGCTTAATGCTGTTCTGCTAGCATTGCTCAGCACCACTCACGGGTCATCTGAGGGAGGCTCTTGAGTGAAACAAGTCAGCTCATCCCCAAAGGCATCGATGCGCTGCATGCACAGAGCTCCCAGCCTTCCATGACTACATACGCAGAAAGTTAACACATGATGTACAGCTGGAGAGAGAGTGATAGAAATTTTGGATGACAGCATTAAAATGCTGCATAAATATCCCTGAAGAGCTAGGGGTTGCAGGCAGAATTTTTTCTGTTTGAGTATTAAGTACTTGAATCTGGTTTCATGTTAAAATCAAGATTAACATCCCCCCCACCACCCCTGCCTTCTAGGTAATGATTTGGACTAATTACCTTTTTATGTTCTCTTATACTTAAAAGCTCTGAATCATCCAGTTTTGGATGGCAAAGAGACAGGACTTAATTTCAGAAAGAGAAAAAATGTAATGGTCAAATTCAGACATGCAAACAGAGCTACTAGGTGAAGGAATATACGGATTAAATGTTTAAATTAGGATCAAAAAGAATGTGAGGAATATATATGTATATATAATTTCACAATATATGAGATGGTATAATTTTTTTCCAATTAACATCTTAACACAAAGACCCCACTCGAGGAGGATTTTAAACTAACTCACAGGGAAATGTCTTTCCTATGAGCTGAACTTGATTGACTTTGACAAGATATCTGGTATCTCAGCCTCAGCTGACTGCTGACCTGTACTGCAGTCAAAGCGTGGAACTAATTTCTTGTCACAGATCATTGCAAATACTCAGAAGAACTTATTATTTCTCCCCAGAAATTTTAAATAAAATTGGGTAGAAACTAGATGGGAAATAGAGGCTAAGCTTAGGGTAGTGCTAAGAACTCCACTAGTCTATCAGCTAGAGTTTCTTCCAAAAACTTTGCCACTAGGAGCAAATAATTATTTTATAACAATGCTAGTTCCCAGTCTGTCCCAGGATAACAAGTTAGTAGATAAATTTAAATCTTCCTGAGTATTGAGGCTTTGCTTGTTGGTGCTACATAAACTAAGGCAGTAATTTTACATCATCTATCTGAATAGTAAATGCATTGTACTTGTATTTTTTGTATCTAGTACATGGGAAATATTAAATGCATCCAATTGTTGTTTAATGTATGGTAAATATATAGGTGGAATAGCAAATTCCAAAATAAAGAAGGTGTTTAGTACAGAACATATGTGTGGATATTATAAATTTTCATTTTCATACATGGTAGCTAACTTTAAAAAATAAGCACATTGTTGATCACACTAGTTACTTAATTTTAGTAGCTTTTTGAGCCCTTAGATTTAACAAACCAAATCTATGCACAGATTCTATAAATTTTTGGGAAATTAGTTTGGACAATATGGATAAATAAGTACAAGCATTAACAAATTGTTAATTTGAAATTAACATGCTGCTATTCATGAGAGCTGTCAAACACTTGGAATTTGTTATATGTGGAATACAGATTTTGTTAAACCTGATAATGCTCAACAGCAAACCTTGGGGTTACTGTTTTGTAGAGGTAGCACTCTTTATTTTGTTATGGTTCTGTCCATTTGCTCTGCAGATTAAGCAGGGATGGATAATTATCTGGAAAAATTTCTTAGCAGTCACATTTGACATCTTGACTTTCCTTGGAACAGTTACTTGATTTCCGGCCAGCCCTTCCTCCCAGTCAAAGACAGTAAGCTGATTAATGGAATGCCACTAACAGGAATTAGCTAAAATAGTATTAGATACAATACAGTGTCTGAATGAAAAAGAAAGACCTGCATCTAAACTAATTTCCAAAAAATTGTAGTAAAAATTTATAAACAATCATGTTTTGAAGAGTAAATGCTTCATGGGAGTACCAAAATTTTATACTTCATTTGCTAAGAGTGGATTAAACCAACCAGAAGTAAGAAAATTAGGTCTGTTCAGATTGATCAAAGCAAATTCATTAAGCTGAAGCAGCATCTTCCAAGCTGAGGTTTAACTTGAGAGGACCGCTCATATGTGTCCTGCCAGCAATTGTACTGTACAGTTTACGTACAGAAGACAGACAACAAATTTAGGAGGTGCTTAAGCTGTTACGAGGCTCTCTAGGACCTGTGACAGTTTTTCACTTCTCTATGGGATCTCTTTCTCTCTAGGCCTGCCATGATGCCTGAGTCATGGAATTCTCATATTCCAGTACTTGCTGAGGTGAAATTCTTAACAAAGAGTGGTCTCAGGGCACACCCCACTACTGCATCTCCATATTCTGTGTCAGAAGCACAACAAAGCCGAGTCTGTCCAACCTGGAGAGCATCAGGGAAATCTGTGCTTTGACTCCAGAACACTGAATATAAAATTCCATGCTTTTATAAACTTATCTGGATGCTGCTGTGCTTCAAGCACAGCCTGTTTTAAGTCAGCTTTAAATTAACTCTGCTTCAGCCAAGAATATCTCAGGACAAAACCTTTGAAGCCAGGCAGCTTTGAAAAGCTCTCTGGTGTGCTCCACACAGAGTAGAATAAAGAGCCTGATCCAGGGTTTTGTGAACCTTCCTTGCATGCTTCCAAGAATACAGGGTTAGTTCCACTTCACAAAATACTGATGTCCGAAGAATTTTTACACCTGTCAAGATTCTGAATTTGTCAGTCTGAACAATTTCTAAGATGATGAGGCAGATTACAGGTAGCTCTAAGTGAACCCACTGGTTGTGTGTCTGTTGAAATATTATGAAAAGAGGAAGGTAGAATTAAAATCTAAGGAAGGTAACAAACTTAACAAATTTAAGAGAGTTTGAAACACTCTGGAAAACTAAAATAGATTAATGAATCAGTGCATTGCATCTGTAATGGTACAAGTGCAGAATAAGAGGTTCTGTTTTATCGTTAACCCCAGGTAGAGCTTATATTAATTGCAACAATTTTCAATGAAAGAATACCAGGTGTACAGAAAAGTTAAGGTCTTGATTTGCATGCAATTGCACATGAGGATTTTACTCACTATTACCATAGATAGAGATAAATGAGGTTTTAATGATTTCTAATTGATGTTTTAGGTTGAAGTTTGCCAGCTGCTGCTGTGTAATAATAAGGGTTGTATCTGCAGTAAACCTGACTGCTTCCCTGTTTCACTTCAGTCTTGGTCTCTGATCATTTATGCTGTGTTGTAATGATAGCTGATTCCAACTACAGCACAGCTCACAAGATAATTCATCCAAATGCCACTTGAGGCAGTTTCAGACTGCAACAAGTTTGTCCAATCAGCTGAAGATAATTCTCCAGGACTGCAGACTCACCAACATAATATGTGTAAACATAAAGAGCCAAATAAATATTGTGTAGTACACATCTACTGTTACGGTGAAACAGAATTAAGGGATTTGAAAAACACTTTGTCCTTCGTATCATCCATTATCTCATCCGCCCTCTGGTTGATGTGGTGGACGAACTGCTGAGAACTGACATTCAAAAAGTAAGGCTGGATGTTTAAAAAGACAAAGGGCAAGAAGGATGGTACTTGGTGGTGTCCTTGCCATAGGTGTTATGAAGGCTAAAAACCTCAGCCTCAAAAAGACACAACAATTCCATTGAGAGCCATTCAATATGACACATCCTTTGGCACAGTGCATCCCTGGGCCATAGGACAGGAGACTCTTGCAAGACATTTTGCTGAAGATTTCAGATGTGAAATCTCCTTGAATTCCAGGTGTTGCTTTAGTGCATCTGGAATTTGTGACTTTAACTCCTTATTCTGCACTTCAGGTGAAAAGTCAGAATTAATCCCTTCAAATGAATATATCTTGGTTTTTATGATGGTGATTTTCCTGTTCTTTCAAGCTCTGTCTCTGCTATTAATCAGAAGGCAAATCAATTCCTTTAATCTTTCTTTAATTGGAAGTTATGGAAAATGCCATTTGATGTGCATGAAATGAGCAGCAAACTTTTCCAAAAGGGAAGAACTTCTTTTTGTACTTTGATCTCTGGTATTAAGGCAATCTGAAATATTACTTCATTAATAGAAATTACAACACCTTACTTGATTAGAGTTTAATTGTATCTAGAATTAAGTGGTAAAGTTGTAGAATAGTTTTCAATTTTAGATTAGTGTCAAGGTGTTCTTCTAGGTTCAGGTGTTCCTGAGGTATAGAATGCTTTTGAAGTAGTTCAGCATCTCCCAAACTAAAGCATTTCTTCTAGTACTGGTTGGCTGCAGTTGCCAATTTTTGCTTCACAATGCATTAGTCCTAAAGATAGATTAGCCTAAAATATAAGGCTTAAAAACCCAGCTGTGTAAATGAGAAAGATTTTTTTTTTTTTTATTAATATGTTGCACATTATAAAGTGAATGCAAATCATAGCTGCTCATACAAACAGAGTCTTTGTGACACAGCATGAGAATTTCAGCTTTGCTCCTGGCTTACTAAGTTAGCAGAATGCCTGGCTGCTTGAAAATGTTTTCTTTATGAGCAAAAACAGGGCATGGAGTTGTATTGCAGTGATCCCCAGAGCTCTGTTTTTTGAGCTCTACTTGAAGTAAAATTGCAAATATTAATCTCTCAGATTTTTCAAAATGACACATAGCAGAAAAATGTTGGCACCAATACCAGATGAATTTATGTCTTCACTCTGAATTCTGGTGACTTGGAAAAAACTGTCTGCTAATGGTGTAGTTGTTAGATGCAAAATGCATTCAGATGTATTTGAAATTTAATTAAAATGTTTGCTCTGATCAGTTATTGCTAGAAAAACACTTGGCCTGTATGGTATGAGTCAGGTCTATGAACCAAACTCAATCCTAAAGTAATAAAATAATTATGAATAGACTTAAAAAAAAATCAAGTAAATATTCTTAAACCACAAGGGCAGATGCCTACGCTTGAAAGAAGATGCAAAGGGCAACATCCACTGGGATGAGACAGAAATTCAGTCTGGGCAATAGAACTCAAAGCCTAAACACAAATTTCAGATACAACAAACACAACGGCGTTCACAGAAGAGAAAACAGATCTGCAGTTAGATTGTTCTACAGTACCATGTGTAATTTTATTGTCCGCTGAATTTTCATGACTATAAAACATCTTAAGAAGACTCTAATGCAAAAGCCAGAATAAGTCTTCTTCAAGAAAAGCCATTTCCAAGAAGCATCACATCAGAATTGTTTCTGTGACTTATCAAAGTGTCTTTTTGCACCTGAATCCTACAGACAAAACCAAGTTTCCCTGCTTTAAAATACCTGTTTATCTGAATAGGCCTTTTTAGGCCATGGGTATGTTTCAAAAATCCATCCTTTGCTAGGTATAATGAGCTGGCGAAGAACAGCAAGTGGAAGAGATCTTTAAAGAAAACCTTGTGTGTGTCTATCAAGAGTGCATTGAAAGCTCAGTTACTTCAACCTCACTTTAAAAAAAAATCAGCAACAACTTTTTAGATTTCATTCAACCTTGATCTTGATATAATTTATGTTCAGAAGTTTTCCTTCGATGTTTCCATGTTTCTTTTGTGTTTCTAAAATTTGTTTTCAATTCTTCATTTTCCTAAAATTGTGTTCCTGCTTTTTACATAGATTCATTTTCATTTATTTCTTTTTGAATTGATTTAAAGTGTCTGCTTATTTGACTGTTGTATTTCAGGAAAAACTGGGGGAATTCCGTGTTACCAAAAGTTGTACTGCTTGTACAGTTGAGATACACATTGCTGTTTATTTTCTCAAATGATCATTCATGTAGATAGGATATACATGAACTAAAAATCCTATTATTTCAGTATACTTTGTGGTCATCGTCTTAACTGGAGATCTGAAATTTAGTTCATGTTCTCAGCATTAAAGAACAGAACTGTTGCAGTGCTCCCTTTATGTTTGATAACATTTCTGATCCAAATGCTAGGTTCACTCAGCATTTTGTTCTAGGGTATGTGTTAGAAATGTAAAATGAATGTGGCCAGTGCCTTCTTGCTCTCTTTTTTGATTTCTGAAGGAATGCATAGAATGTTATCTAACCTGAATGATCAAATTCTCCTTTCTCTGACTCTTCATTGCTGTTAATACAGTGATCTACTCTATAAGATCATCTTATTTCTTGCAGATGAATGATGCAATGGGATTTGAATTGCCATGGGTGTATTTTGTCAGTCTCGTCATCTTTGGGTCATTTTTCGTACTAAATCTTGTTCTTGGTGTATTGAGCGGGTAAGCAGACACCTTTTTCATCATGAAGGCAGAGTCCTGAATTCAGTTGCCATGAACACACAGGTTATCTCATACAGGTGAGACTTCAGTTGGGATGACATCTTTTAATAAACCTCTATTGCTTTCTCTTCTAATTAGAGCACAAAAAGTTTCCTTGTAGCTCTCAAATAACATACAAACACCAAAATCAGAGTTTAGACCTATCAGTACATATTCTTCATGTCCTTTTGGCAAAGTTATAAAAAAGACTAACAATTCTTATGCACTCATTTAGATGTTATTTCTATTAATCTTCCACGGCCTTACATCTACAACAAAATTTGGGTAAGTAAATTTAAAAAATTGTTCATTCACTTTTTAAAGATCTGGATAAGCCATAAACTTTTATCAAACCTAGGTGATCTGGCAGCTGCAAAAAGGACTCTGCTGTTTAATGAATGACTGAATCATAATTTATTTCCTTGCGTTTTACAGGTAAATGATGCAATAGGATGTGAGTGGCCATGGATCTATTTTGTTAGTCTTATCATCCTTGGCTCATTTTTCGTACTTAACCTGGTTCTTGGTGTACTTAGTGGGTAAGCAGTTGAGTTAACATTGTGTATGCTGCTGCTACTTGTAAGATGGCCTCTGCATTTACTCCAGCTTCTCAGCAATGGCTTTTTTGCATGCACTTGAAATTCTTATGTCATTCTACCAGTGTTTGCTCTTTGGACTGAACTGTGATTTGAGTGCCTGTATCTGTCTTGAAATCACGTTCACCATGCTTGCCAAAAATATTCGTTCAATAAGGCACTAATCTCCTTATTCTATAATACTCCTGCAGGGAAAAAGATTTTGTGCACAGAGGTGCGTGGTGCACCCATACAAATATTCTCCCCTGTTGTTATATACAGGTGTCTTTTTCTGGAAGACCAAGCTTTGCGTTTCTTCAAATAGTCATAAAGTAATTGGAGTGCTATTTACTTTTGCCAGTCACATATTTTGCTCAAAATACGGCAAAATATTTTTACTAAGTGCTTCAAGATCTGTCTTACAGAGTGCGGCTGCACTACCCCAACACAGTGTTCAGTGGTTCCTGGGTTGTAGAGCTGTGAACTGCTGTGACAACCTGCTCCAGGAACTGATAAATTTATCAATAATGAAGTATCAATTTAATATAGCTCTCAGTGGATGGTTGTCACAGCTTTTTGTTGGTTTGTGCACTCCAGGATCCAGCCAAAAACTGAAGCCATGTCAGTTCTAGCTGTATAATGTGTTTTAAATCTGTAGTTTATGGCCAGAGTTTGACAGGTTTTCTTTTTACAAAGCCCCCTTACCTGAAGTTGCAACCCTATTTCCTTTGCTATTTCCTGATTTCTAATGCACTTGAGCTTGGGAAACTCCAGCTCATGGTAAAAATATTTTTTTGATAAACATATGAAAGATCCAACTAGCATTCGAATGCTGAAAAGAAAATTATTATGGTCGTGTGCATTAGTTTTTAGTTATACAGCAAACAGTATTGTTCTGGCAATCTCAGGCAAGTTGTGCCATCTTTGTTAGCCAACAGAAGAATTTCTTGAGTGGAAAGCAGCCCGACCCTGCAGTTGATGGTGTCATCAGGATGCTGATAGTGTGTGCAGCCCCATGCATGCTTTTGCCAAGTTGTATCCATTGTATGTGAAAGACGCAATAAGGCATTATTATATTCCTGGAAATCAGATCAGCAAACAAAATTTCCAGGTGTAGATGTAACTTTGTATTAAGAGTACTTTTACCTGATGAGTGGTTTTACAATGTGCTTTTAAAATCTTCAGTCATTTATCTGTGATAGATCACTGTTGCACATGGGAAACCAGGGAAAGCATAGTTTTACCTTACCGTCAGACTTGCTTTGCAAAGCAGATGTTTAAAAGCAAAAGGGTAGTGCTAAAACAACAATGCTGATTTTTAGATTTAATCTCTTCCTTGCAAGACCTGTCCTGTAAAATCTGATTTATACAGTTGTATCAGCTTTGTTTTATCCAAGGACAAATGTGTAAATTGTTGCAAAACTAAGGGCCCAGCTTTCAGCCACACTGGAAAATGAAATAAGGAGAAGGACATGTAAATGAGGGTAGTTAGTGCCATTTATTTCTTCTTTTGATGCTGTTACCTAACGTTGTGTGACTGGACTTTCCGCTGAAGTCATTAGAAGATTAGGCTCTCACAGTTCCTTCTCTGGCCCTTAAGAACATCATGAGCACTAATTAGTTTTCTTCCGGTCCTGTGAAGGTGTCTGGTAACAGATAATGAACATGCCTATTTTGTCTTCCATGACTTGAATTGTTATTGGTTTCAGATTTTTGTGTTTTTTTTTTTTTTTTTAAAAATTAATAGGGACTGTGATTCCAAATTTGGTGTTCTGTTGCGCATGTTAATTTATTTTCCTGAAGTCATGGAAATTTAGATATACTCTTGTGAGTCAGCTTAACATTTGATTTAATACATTTAAAATACTATGTGAAGTTTGCAACATTATGATACCTATGTATTTTGGAATATGGAATAGTTTTTTAGCTGCCATTCCAACACAGGGAAGAGGTATCCCCTAGTCCTTGGGTTCCTTTCTGCAGTCAAGAAATCACCACTGATTTCTAGGTGTTGTGTGATCCACAGTGCTCTAATGCTCCTCAGAACCCTTGCTGACTTCCCCTGGATTTTCAGTGCACAGGAATGGCAGTGAAAAGCGGGATGTGAGCTCTCCTTAAATTCATCAAGCCATTAATTGCTAAATTTATTTTTCTATAGTGTCAGCCAGAGTCAGTCGAGTGCTCAGGGTGCTCGATGAATTGTCTGAATCCATGTTTGCCCTAAATACATGCAAGAGGCTTCCTAAAACTCGATTTTTTTGTTTTCTTTCTGAAGACAATGACTCTAAGAGCTGAGACATGTGATGTATAAATATCACCAAGGACTGCTTTGAAAGTGCAAGGAGAAAGTCAAAGGGAGTGCTCCTGAAAGATACCTATCACAGCAAACTGATGCTTGGTACAGAAGTCAAGACAATGTCCTGGCATACTTGTATAAAACTCTGACAAACAAGGGCCAGTGTGGAATACAGTTACTCTGATTTATTTTGATCAGTATATGACAGCTGTATATAACTAATTTCCCCCATGCTTTCAGTTTAGACCTATACTTTCAGTCTAGTCCAATTTTTATGGATAAAATTGATGTACCAGTAAAATCCAATGGATGTTTTTGTGTTTCTTAGTTGAAAGATAACATTTTTCTTTCTGAGCCAAGCACTGAATATGTAACAGGTATTTTTTTTTTCTTTGTATTTAAAAGTTATTAGCTTTTATGTTTTATACTCTTCTAACCATAACATGAAACTTGGTTTATAATAAATCTACAGAAAAAATTAAATTTTACAAAACAAATCAAATGTCAAGAATGCATAAATTATGCCAACTTACTTGAAAAGCATGGCTTTGCATACAGATTTGGAAAGTGGAATCTGAATGCCTAATACCTTTTCTGTATGAAAGTGTTACTTCCTTTACATCAGGTTATGCCATGTACATGTAAATGTTTGCTGTTTTTGATCTGTTTGTGGTTTTAAAAGATTCAGTTCTTTGCACTCTTTTGTTATTCTGTGACCATCTGCCCCTTTGTATTTCTGTAATGCCTCTTGTGCACTGCATGTTTGATGTGTTTAGATACTGTAAAGTGGATGAGAATGATGATTGGCAGATCTTTTGTTTTACATCTAGCTCTTTCTGAAGGTGAGTATTTCCTGGCGATCCATGTCAGTCTTGCCTGCAGAAGGTGACATTCTTAAAAATGCAGTTCATCCTTCTAATATCAGTAGTGTAAATGAATAGAAACAATGTGTGTATGGAATCTGCATGTGGTAAATACTGTAATTTCTGCATGGAAGCTGACTGTGGAGATTTTTTCCTAAGTAATTCCCTTGAATAACAAGGATGGAGAGAATTCATAGGCTTGAGTTAATTCAGCTTTTTCAAAAAACTCTAATTTTTACTCTCTATTAGACACTAGAAGTATTCATATTACTCTAAAAGTGAATCTTCTGAAGGCATGAAATACTAGGCACAGAAACTGGGAGCTCGGAACAGACCTTGTCCAAATATCTCAGTGTAAAAGACCAGAGCATATTATGGCTATTGGTGCAAAAGAGTGAGCTGAAATCGAAAGTTAGAAATTGTAAGGTTAAGGCTATTAGAAAGTTTGCAAATAAAGGTCAGGATGGAGACACTCATCCATTCTGAAAGTGTTAAAAGTTAAAATAAAATTTAAAAAAAAAGTTAAAATAGACATGTAAGTAATTCAGTATGTGTTAAACTGGTTTGCTACGAACAGAGGAAATAAATTATAAAACATCATAACTTATTTATCAAGAGGCATGGCTTTTAATGATGCATGATAATCTACTCCTGAAGATAGTCCTTATCATTAGGGGATGGGTTCTGCTGATGGCATTTTCTGCTCAAGGCATTAGTATTTCTTTGGGTAGCCATGGGAACAAATAAAACCTGTCAAACAGACTTTAATGAATCTATAAGTTGAATGTATTGCCTTGCAAAATGACACCAAAACATAAGCTTTGACGTGTCCTTACATCCTCCTACATGTGATCTTACAGGTAACTAAGAGAAGGTTAATTTTTTGAATTTCTTTCCTCCAGTCATATTAGCAATGTATGTCCATAATGATTCTAAAAGCTAAGGTTGTGTTCTCATCCACCCCAATCTCCCAGCAATATCTGTCAATTAACATCATATAAAATATGTTGGTGAAATAAGCTTATACACCTAAGAACTTTTGTCTACAGTAGGTATGGAAAAAATCATAGAGAAAGACATTTGAATAATGATGCACCAAATAGAAAATGGCAGTAAACTGCCATCCATAGTCTTTCAACAAAAGGAAAATGAACTGGTTTTGACAGTGTTCCTTTTCACAGCAGCAGGAAGGCCTAGTGAAAAATATAAAATAAAAATTATTGCTGAAAATTTAACTCCTTCCCATAGATAAACAGAATATACATTGTAAACAAGGAGAGGGACTTCAGCTGTAGATCTCAGGAAGTTATGGGCTGAAGCAGGCTCTTTTAATTTCTGTGTCCTGATGAAAGTAAAAGTCAGATACAAAAAATGGAGAAGTTACAAACAAGGAAATGTTATATTTGACCGATCAATTGAATATACTAACAGTAATTAATCAGTAAATACTTTCAGCTGCATACAGCAGTAAATAACAGATTGCTTTAGACAGATACCATTAAAGTCAGCAGGGATAGTTCTGTACTCTTGAATAACAACTTGGAGGGAACTGATTTTATTTCAGTTCTGTCTGAACTCACCACACCAATGTTCCTTAGGGTTTAGTCCTGTGAGGTGCTTGCTGGTGAGCCCCTGGCAGGAAACAAACCATGGCAGTTTCACCAACTCTGAGAGGGCACATCCTGATGTCAGGTGATGGCAGCATTTAGTCCTGTGCTCACAACTGCCCCTTCTTCTGAGAAATCCAGCATGTCCTGAGCCAAATGGGTCTTGACCCAGGAGAGAAGGGGCACATCTTAATATGCAGATCTAATTAATAATGATCTGAAACATCAGATCTCAATTTTGTTGCTCTCTGAAGTGGTTCCCTGTCTGTTCCCACTGATGATGCCGTAGCATTCATGGGCACTCTGGCACAGTAAGGCTGTACAGGCCCTTTGCTCCACAGAGCTGCAGCTGCTGGAGCTGTTGAATGCACATTTTTTTTAGTTACTAATGAACTGCATAGAAATAGCCACGGGTAGGTAATACCAGTTTGCATTTCTTCATCAAAAGCCCAATGCTCCTTGCTCAAGGAAAATTTCTGCTAGGATTTTTTTTGTCCTAGAGAAATAATTCTAGTGTTCAGCCTGAGAATTTTTTTTCCCCGAAAAGAAGGGGTGACAATGATATATACAAATCTCCTGTAATTAAAGATGTGATGTTACTTAACCTTTTTTGTGTCTCTCCACATCTGTTACACTTTACACCCAGCTGGGAGCTGTTGTCCGTGCTTAGCTGTACACTTGAAGTAGTTTTAGTTCTCTGACTTGATTCTTCTAATTTGTTGGTTGGTATGGTTACCACTGTGTGAAACCTCTCCTGCAGGTCTGGTGGCCAGCACTGTACTCCTGTGAGTACATTTTTGTTATTATGGGACTGTTCTCTGAATAAATGAGTCTGGAATGTCTGGGTGCCAGTTCTACATATAGAATTAGCTTAACACTTTCCACATACCAGATCCTCTGTGCAGTGACCTCTGTACTACAGGAGATTCATTCTCCCTCCCACTGCATTTGCAGTGACACAAAAGGGCAGGAATGTGGCTAACAGGGGATTTGTGTCCTGGTTTATGCTTAGATATCAAAAGCACCTGTTTGTTTCGTATCATCAGTGCCTAAAGATGAACAGGAGTTTCAGCAACACTCGTGGTGCTGCACAGGCCCCCTTGTGAAATGTCCCTGCCTTTAGCATGGGAAAGCTTTCAGCTGGTACAAGGCTGGTACAGGTGTCTCTAGTTATTATATCTGTGAAGATACAGAGAGAAGAGAGAGTATGCCAAAAAGCATTTCCACAAATTGCCTTAGGATTTTTGGTTGATGTGACTCTGCCTATAATTCAAGGTGTGAGAACCAGGGAGATGTAATTGAGTCCCAGCAGGCACTCCCTGCTGCCACTTCCACCTTGTTGCATCAAGCCATTCCCAACTGATGCATACCAGCAGGGGTTATTTCACTCTGCTGAAGAAAGAAAAATCTGGCATGATTACCCCAGACTATTGAAGCATGAATTCAAGCCCTGCATTTTATATGCTTCTGCCTCAGCAACCATTGATGATGGTAGTGTTGTGCCTGAACAGAGAAATGAGATCATCTTTCTGCAAGGAGATGAGGAATTTTTGGGACAACAGAAATAAACCCTGCATTTTATATAGTAGGTTAGTTATCACTAAAAGTAAATGAGATCATGTAAATTAGTCTCCATCTAATGCTTTGTTTTGCAAGCGATGTCTCTATTGTGCTGCAGATCCAGCACCCCCTGCCCAAAATACTTTCAAATGTCAGATCCAGGTAATTTTATCAAACCTGAATGAAATACGTATTTAGAAGTTAGCTCTTAGCACAGGCATTTGTGAAACCAAATATTTACAGAGCTTAAGTCCACTTACTGCAATTAATGTGCAGTTTCCTGAGCCTGTCAGCTTCAGAGGCTGCTGGCCTGTGTGCTGGATTGATCACAGGGAGGCCAGTTCAGGCCACCAGTCTGACCATGTCGGTTCCTATGTTGCCTATACAGCCGAAAGCTTTTCCTTTCTGCCCTGGACCCACCCTACCCACTCCACAGCCATGAAATGCTGCACAAGCAACTGTATTAGTCCTCCTTCCAGGAGATCAGCCAATGTCTATGTATCTTTATCTAAATATTCAAGTATCTTTTTGTGTAAAAGTCTTTGTCAGAAGTTTCAAAGAGCCAACATCTCTCCCTCTTCTCACCCTATCATCTTTTTCAAGTTACTTATTTCTTGGCCAATAAAAGAGATGCTTTTGTTTTGCCAACAGATAACTCGTTGCTTTCCAATTCTATTAAATTCTCCTTTCTTATTTATGGCATTTCACTAGAAGGAGTATGTACATTTGTGTCTGAGGGATGTCCCTTCATTGTGGCTGTGATAGAAAAAAAATACCATAGAGACAGATTCTTCCCTCCCCTGAAGAAAATTGTCTTCTCATGTTTTATAGTTCCTTACAAACAAGTTTAAAAAATAAAATTAAAATTTTTAAAATATCATGGAAATAAGCACCCTTGCATCTCCCCCACTGATAAATTGCAGCAGCCTCTAGCAAGGCAGTGTCTGACTTCTGTGCAGTATTAAAGGGAAAGGTCAGAATTGGCTGTGTATATAAAAAACTAGGTTTAATTCTCTGTATGCAGCTGTTTTAATGTGAAGTCAGAGTTAAAAAGTGGTTCAGCCATGGGTGAAGTGCCATTCAAAGTGCAAGCCTTGCCAGCTGGTTAATTAAAAAATTATTTCATTCACTTCACTCTGTATAATAACAGCAACTTCTGTTTTACTTCACCCTCACGCATCACCTCTCCTTTGAATTAATGAGAAACACCTGAAGGACTTTAAATGAAAAAGACATGAATACTTAGTAAAAGCTAGCAAGGCCTGTTACTTCTCATTTCCTACTCTGCCATGATAGCTCTTTTTCCAAGGAAGCTGCCTGTGGGAGTTGAGCCATGAGTGCATTGCCTCACTCAGGTGTAAAGGACAGTCTCTAATCCTCTCTCTGAGAGAAGCTTAAACCCAGCATTCCTTAACCCAAACAGTTTCTTATTGTCTTGTGAAATTACTCTGGGTTTTTTTAGAGTGATTATCTTTCTGAGAGATCTTTAGAGCTCGCTCTTTCAGTGCCATTTTTGTGAGGAGATGGCCTCTTGCAGGACCTTGTCCTTGGATGGGAGGTGAAGGGTAGCAAATGCAAAGCAAGCACTGGCATTCTTCAGCTTCATTACAGTGCCATCAGATGGAACAGGATGATCCCCATGTGCCAAGCTGAAATGCTGTTGAATTAAGTCCTCAGCTGTAGAAGATGTAGTGCCTGCCTCAGCTTTTGCAGCAGAAAGCTATGTAGCTTCTGCAACATAACATTGAAAGCACCTGCAGCATCTCTATAGTCATATGTAAGCAGCTTAACACTTAAATTTACTAGTGTCCTCTAAACACTAAATTTTTGCTTTGATGCGTTTAAAGACTAAAAGATAATAAAAATAAATTAAAAAACACCCTGGAGAGATTATGTCTTTGCAATTCTAAATAAAGAGTGTATGTCACCAAACTGAAATATTATATTGAAAAATTGAGACTTTCTATTATTCTGTTCTGTTTTCTTCGGGCAACATTTTTAATGATAATTGTTTCACCTCCTTAAAATATTTTTCTGTCTTATACTAATTTTATAATATTTTCCACTTGAAACAGGATGTTATTGAGTGCTTTAATAAATAAGAACATATTAATTAGGGAATATTTTCAAGTGAAATTTTCCAGTAAATACAGGAGTTGCAAGTTGATAGTAAATGAAATTGCTGTAGCCATTTTTTTAAGTTTCACTGAAGCCCTATTGTAAGATTAATGTGAGTAGCAATAGGACAAGGGGTAAACAACTTAAAACTGAATGAAGGCAGTTTAGATTATTAGATGTTAGGAAGAAATTCTTCCCTGTGAGGGTGGTGGGGCACTGGCACAGATTGCCCAGAGAAGCTGTGGCTGCTCCATCCCTGGAAGTGTCCAAAGCCAGGTTGAATGGGGCTTAGAGCAACCTAGGATAGTGGAAGGTGTCCCTGCTCATGGCAGGAACATGGAATAGGATGAGCTTTGAGGTCCCTCCCAACCCAAACCCTTCAATGATTAACATGTTAGTCAGAACAAGTGAACTTTAAATACTGAATTTTATCTGCTTAGAATACAGTTCAAAAGACGCTTGCCCCTAATACTACATATTGATACTCAGATAAATTGGAATGTGCTTGATCCTTGTAGCAAAGGGGGTTGCTTATTTGGACCTGTGGATCACACCAAAAGATGTAATAGTGCTGGTATGTTAGATGTTGTGGTAGGAGAATACACTTGTTAATTGTCTCGAGTCATGTGTCATTCAGGGAATCTTAGATTTATGGGGTAATTCAGGTTGAAAGGGATGTCAGGAGGCCACTTTACCCAATCTGCTAGGGTCAAAGAGCCTGATTTCATTATTTTTTTTACCATTCCATGATAATTCAAGGATTGTTCCTAATCATGGACTAAACTGGATAGACAGTCCAATACATTGTTTTGAGATTGAGGCAATGAGATAAAGGGTTAGGTTTATATAAAAGGTTCTGTTTATGATTTGTGCAAACAGGACTTCTAAGTTGTGTTGCAGGGAGCAAAAGGGCAAACCACCCAGATTTCCAGCAGCACAGGAGTCTGTGTGTGAGATAGTTAAGGCAGAGCCCAATAGTGGAATGCTGTATGTTTGGACACGGCCAATGAACTGCAGCTGGGAGAGGAAGGATTTTAGAACTGGCTATGAGAATTTTCTTTTCACTGAAACTTAGTATTTAAGTGTGAAATTCATTATTGCAAGTTAGTTTCTATTTGTAATAAAAGCAACTTTAAAATCTGTATAGAAGCGGGAACTAAATGGGGGGAACGGACTCTTCCCTTATGGGAAGTGTCAAAAATACTCTTAATTTTTGATCAAATTACAAAACCTCTGAAAGATGAGATGTAATGTGGTAGGGATTTGCCATGACTTCTTTGCACCTCTACCTTGTTTTCAAAGCAGCGCTCAAATCTTCAGTGTATTTTCTATGTCACTGTGTTAATCTGCAACGTCAAGACTTGGTTCAAAATGCCAGTGAGTTTGTCAATCAGCATTTTTTTTCTGCTTTATCTGCATTTGATAGAGAATTTTCCAAAGAAAGGGAGAAAGCCAAGGCCCGAGGAGACTTCCAGAAGCTACGGGAAAAACAACAGCTTGAAGAAGATCTGAAGGGATATTTAGACTGGATTACCCAGGCGGAAGACATTGACCCCGAGAATGATGAAGAGGCTGATGAGGAAGGCAAGAGGAACAGTACGTATTCTTCCCTCTCTACTTCTGTGGGAATGGTTTGACTCCTCCTGGGGGTGTTGCAGCCTGTCTGGTGCTTTCCCTTTCCCAGTTTGCAGAGCAAATGTCTGTTAATATAGCCATGCTGAGTCATGGAAGATAATTCAGAATCTTACAACAAAATTCTGCTTGGAGTGTCCATGTATAAATCACTGTCTGCATTCAGTCACAACTGAGACTTATAAACTGCTTTATTTGTGTTCTGGAAAAAGTTAGTGCAGAGAAGCCACGTGCCACTAAGTGTCATCTTAAATCCTCAGAATGCCTTTTCCTGTGGGTGCATGCAAGGGTAATAATACTGATATAAAGAGCTTATAAATATGGCCAAAGCTACAGTCAAGAAATAACCTTGTGCTCATATTGAGGATTTTTTGTTGTTGTTGAAGTAGAAAAGTTACATTCTGGGTTTTTTTTTTGACATTCAGAAAACAATATAAAATATTTTTTACTACTTGTCTTAACTGGGTGTGCAATAAATGACATCTTGTGAAATGTTCACTTGACACTAAGAAATATAATTTATGATGTATTTATTTGACTGTAGGCTGTTATGGACATGTAATTTATGCTGTAGTGACCCTCTTGTGCTTCTAACCTGAAGCTATACATAAGGTATAAAAACAAGTTAATTTCATGATACTATAAAAACTGTAAAAGTTATAATTTATTTCTGTATTTTAGAAAATTCTAGTAACAGCAGTATTTTAATATTATTTAGCAGAGGTTATTTTAGCCTGTCATGTTTGCAGAGTAGTATTTAAAATTTTCATGAGAAGTTTTAGAGCGGTTCATAAATGAGAATACAGATTCAGGATGTGGTTACTGATTTAATACTAAGATTAAAGTCCAGATTTTAGTATATGTTCTAATGCTACATAGCACCTTGTTCTTAATGTTGTACTCCGGAAAGTCACAGTATGTGTTCATTTAGATACCATAGAGTATTTATAAGGACAAATGGTTTGTTAAAGACAACTCAGAATATTTTCTGTATTGAAATAATACTTTATTACCATTGCTTTTCTTCTTGTGTTGCTAATTTATTGTGAACCTTTCTTTTAAGTCATAGCACTTTTCAGGTGCAGTAAGTGACTAAAATTATGTGGTTTGATATTGAAGTATCTGTTTTTAAAGTTATTTCTGTATTGCAGAGATAGTAGTTTTTCAAAATCTTTGTGGGTCAGAATTCTATAAGTCTTTTAGTTTACAATCAAAGCAGAGTATGGGAGTATGGAACTGTGATACTGGCTAGAAGGACACTGATTTTATGAGAGGCTGGAAGGCAGCCTGTGGGTTGGTGTTGATTCCAGCATCACTGGAAAGGAATAATTTGTTTCTATAGGAAAACATGTTACACAAATAGAATTTTTATCTAGAACAGAGCAAAAAATCCAGAGTTCGCTGTGCTTTGTTATTGCTACTAATGTGTGGAAAGAGTACATAAACTGTGGGTTGAGTATCAGTATAAAATCCTGAGTCTGAATTGTAAAAGATGGCACATTTCATGGACTAAATACACTTTGTACAAGGCTGCTTTGCAGAATTGTAGGTGATGATGAATTTGCAGAGTGCTGGATGACTGTGTTGTCAGCTGTGGTGCCAATGGACTGGGTTTACAGGTGAAATCTCAGGAACCCTTTTTTGTCCTGTTCAAATTGGATGCTTGTTAGTAGGCTGCAAAAAATCTCATTTCCTTAAACAGCTTCGAGGTCATACAGATAAAAAAATAATTTGTATAGTTACTGAGTTAGAAATAGCTTTAAAATCTAAACTGTTAACTTCAGCACAATTTTAGGCTAAGTTAAAGGTTTTAGAAGATTTGCAGAGTGTAAACAGAAGGAAAGTAATTTAAAGAGCTTTAAAAGAAATGCCACAAATTTAATTTCAGGCAGACATATATGCTCTTGAGTGGAAATTTCCAGTGAATAGGCAATCTTCTAGCACTCCTGAATTTATGCACATGTCCTTAAATATATGGCTTGGTATTTCATTTTTAATATCAATTGTAACAGCCTGTAAAGGAGGAAGGGTTGCTGAGTTGCTCCACCTTCTCGCATTTGAGATATTATGGGGAAATAAATTTAGTTGAAATATACTGGTGATGTTTTTCTTGAGTCATCTTGGAAGCATGAAGTAGAGCTGGGTCCCAAGATAGGCAGAACAATAATTTTCAGGCTTCTAGGCAACTATGTCTCTGCTTTGAATATCTGAACCTCTGGGTGATCAAGATTACTGCTGATTTATGGTCATGGAAGATCACCATGGTGCTCTTCAATGATGTAGAAGAGCTCTGGGTTTAGGATACAGAAGATCTCTGTGGCAGGCAAAGGTAGAGATTTCAAAGATGGTTAAGACAGGGATTAATGTTTTTTCACATAATCCTTTAAAATTTTAGTTGAGATTCTTGCAAAACCCCCACAGCATTTAAAAATTTCTAATTAGAGAAGTTATTAAGTCATTTATTTATGAATCCTATGTATTTTTACATCTCTGTTGCTGATAAAGGGCAGGTATTCAGTGCTGTTGAATAACAGAATACCTTTTAATTACTAGAATTGTAAACATGCCTTTAGTAAAAGTTGGAAGTCTTTATTATGAACCAATAGCTGATTATCCTGAAGTCAATGAAAAAACTTCCATTGCCTTCAAAGCACTGCGAATTTAGCTCAAAACACGAGGATCCGTGCCAGGTGAGGGGTTTAGCTGTGATCACTTGTGCTGCCGGTGATTTCAGTTTGTTTTGCCTAACCTTGCCTGTGTTGTGTGTATGGACACGTTTTTGTTTTTTGCGTTGCGACTGCTGCCACCTCCCGCGTCACTGCTGGGATTACATGTGCTTCCCCAGGGCTTACACTGGCTGACTTAATGGAAGACAAGAAGAAAAGCAGACTTAGCTGCTTTGGCCGTTCTTCCAATAAACATGGTAAAACGTGTTCGGATTTGCAGTTGAACTTTCCTTTTGTGCCAATACTGCATTGGATGTGGTAGCTTTCGGGAGCACAGATTGTTTGCATTTCTATAACCAAGGCATAACCTCTGTAGCATGGAACCCCTCGTGCATGCAGCCCTTCCTGCTGGTTGAAGTGCATGTTTGAAATAGAGGTGCTGCTCTAGCTCCCTAAAGCAGTGTTTAATCCATTCAAATTTCCACTGAAGTGTCTTTATCTGTGACTGTTTGTGAAGAATAGGTTTTCTTTTTCAGAAGTCAGGTAAACCAGATCAAAAATGTATTTTAAAATTAGGTGTGAAGAAAGTAATAAAAGTATTTTACGAGTCTTCTAATGCATCATAGTGTAAACTTAGAACAGCATGGTGATAATATTTACTATTTATTTTTCGTATTTATGATGTAGAATCTAACAAAACATAACAAACTTTTACTGTATCTCCCCTTGTTATTGCTGGTTTTGTTTTTTGTAATTTATTTTATTCAGTTTTCCCCACCCACACTAGAGATGGACAGGAGGTTTAGAGTAGCATAGTTATTTTCAAATCTGCCTGTTTTAATACTGGCAAATGTCCTGTTCTGACATGAGCATAGTTGCAGTAGTTAGGAGATCTAGTTTTAATTCTATCTGCAACTAAGTTATTTGACCAACTGGCTTTCTTGCTGTCCTAACAATGACTATTGTGGCCCAGACTGAGGATGAAAACTCTCATCCTGTTACTTTAGAGAGTGTAGATTTCTAAGTCAGAAATTTCTAGGACCTGATGGACTTATTTTGTACAAACACTGAGTCTGCTTGAAATTGTTTGTGCAGTGTTTACATATATCTGATAGCTCACACAGCTTTATGTGCTGAAATAGTTTTTCTATAAAAATTGTGAGAAGACAGTTGCAATTTTACTTAAATGAGAAGGCTCAGGTTCTGATGTCTGTCAGGAAGCAGCCTGGCACTGGCTGAAAACCTGCTGTCACCTGCTGGCAGTGGCTGCTATCTTACTACTAGTGCCTGACCTTGCAAGTCAAAGGCATCCCCAAACTCATGGGCACTGATTTGGATTTTTCTGCCTTGCAGGGCATGTGCACCTTTTGTGAGCAGGGTTTTTCCAAAATACAAATTAATGGACTAAGTTTATTTCTTCCTGAGTTCATGAGATGATTATGCTGATCTGAGGAGTTGAAGTTTAGACTGTCTCTGGGTTAGAAATACCACCCTAAATATTTTTCTTTGTATTCCCTCTACCTGCATTTCCATTAAAAACAGCATGTATCTAGAACATGCAACATTCCCAAGGTTTGTAGTGTCATCCTTCAGGCTACAAGTGGTTGGTTCAGTGATGCTACAGTTACAAAACCCAATTATTTTGCTCTCCTTCCACTGCTATGCAGCTAAACTTATATTGCTTTTCCATGGGCTGCCTATAAAAAGAGAGAACCCATAAGAATGATCTACAACAACATTAAATCTTCACCATGAAAAAAGAGATCGTACTACACTATCATGTAGAACATCTTCCAAGCAGACTCTCCTTAAACTGAATTTACCCCGAGGAGCTTCACAGTCAGAAGCGATAGTGCCACTTCTTTCTGAAGTGTTTTCTGGGCATACAGCAGACTTAGAAAAATTGGAGATGAATTTGCAATGATAATGTTGCCACTTCGGGGATTTTTTTTCCACTGTTTTCATGTTTGACTACCTCAAAGATTTATTATAAAAGATTCAGAAAATTCATGTATTAATTTGGGAAAGAATTAGGAAAATTTTGGAGATTGAGGAATTGGTTGCTAGCAAACAGAAGATGATATTTTTCTAAGATTCATCTAAAATTTTGCCAGTTCAAGATAATGCCAAGATTCTCTGCAATAGCCTGCACTGGTGAGCTGTGCAGATCAGTCCCCTTCTGCAGTGCTTTTCCTTCAGCACATGTAACCAGAAGGCTGCCCAACATGCCCCAGTGTGAAAATGACATCAGCCTATGGACCAAAAATGCACAGTTGAAGTTGAAATAGGTTAAAATTTTAATCACATGCATTCTAGAGGAAAACATTTCTAACAATAATACTTGACACCACAGTTCAGTAATTCAGGTTGTAATGTAGCCTGCTTCTGGATTCTACAGTGACACTGAATTGTTGTATTCCAGGATTATGGAATTTATTTCTTCTAAGTCCAGCTGACGAGGGCACATCACTGCTGATAGACAGTGGCTTGCTCTTCTCTGTGCATTAGTTATGTTGCATCCTTGACTGGGGTCTGAAATCCCTGCTCCAAAGTTTGAAAACTCCATAGAGTACCTAGTGAATACAATGGATTGTTTTTCTCATGTTATATTCTTATCCACAGAAGCAAAATGTAGTAGTTGATGTATTTGACCTGTTTTCTATACACTCAGGAAAGTATTAAGCTGCATGCTGTATGGGCTGCTTATGTTGTCTAATGCAAGCATTCTTTTGTTTCAAACCAGTTAGCTTAATTGAAGAGATTATTAGATCTAGAAATCTAGATAATCTTTCCAGAAGAATGCCAGTAAAATAAGGGCAAAAGGTGAATAAAGAAAAGAAAAAATTTGGTATCTTCCTCTGATTACTGGGGTGCCAGTTTATAGATCTCAGAGCTGAACCTGCTGAGATCAGTCTCTCAAAAGTTCATTGTGTGCTGTGTTTGCCTCATGGACACCACCTGCCCTTATGGAGCTGTGGCCATGGAATGGAGTCTTTTTGACACCTGGCAGGTTGCTTGCATTAGCAGAGTGGATGTGGACATGCAGTGCTGCTCTTTTCTTCTGGCTAAAGACCTGATGACTTGCTGGCATTGCTGGAGCTGGACTTCCACACGGTGCCTTTCTTAGAACTTCTGTCAAGTTTTAATTTTAACATATAAATTGCAGTTTAATGATAGCTGAGTTTCTAATGTGAATTAGTTTTTTTCCCCCCTCCTCTGTTGGTAATACAGCACCTGCAAGTCGTGGATAGAAATGGAGCAACAGCCCTGTGATGTCTGAAACCCAGCAACATTCTGATTTATTTAATAATTTGCAGAACTGACATTCACTTCAGTAGGGACAAAGATATTTTTCTTTTTACTTTGTTTTTCTTCACACAATCCTTTTCAAAACGGATTGATGTTTCTTACTGGGGGCTAACACATCAAGTCGGGGTAGACTTGAGTTAAAATTACAGTACTTTACATTTACATGCATTTGCATTACCTACTTTAAATGTAGTTTTTTTGACACTGAGTGACACTTTATGAAGAACTAGATTCTAGGTACTGTTTTTTTCAGGGGAAAGAGGAGTTGATAAATTTGAAATATAAGTGTGAGGCATATTGCACATATGCAATAATTGTGGAAGTAAGCCTATCTGTGCTTTCCTGGCGGCTCTTAATAATGTGTGAAACAAGACTTCTGCACTCTTATTTTGCAGTTGCCCATCACAAGTGCTGAAATGTTCATCATTAGGTGACTATAATGCTTTGTTTTCTAACAGCAGTCAAGTCACCTGGCAAAAGGCAATCAGTTAATTTCTTTTCCACACAGGGAAACCTCTTGTATTTATTGCAAAAGACCCTGGCATTTTAAAATAAAAATTCTTGGTTCTGAAGCCCTGAGACTATGCCTGAAATAATTTTGTAATTTTTTTTTCTTTAACCCTTTGAAATTTCAGTAGTTGAATTTGAGCATCAAAGATTTTTTTCCTTTTGAGAGTTCCTTTTGAACTCTGACTGTAAGCTGTGACATTTACAGGACTAGCAGAATTAATTATTTTAAAACTGATTTATAAAGGGAAGCATGGTATTTGAATTGAGGCACTTGCAGGTGCTAAACAGAGACTTTTAATATATAAAGCTATTACAGTAGTATTTTAAAAGAATCATCAGAACAGAAGAACCTTGTGAAAGAAGGTTTTGCTGTGCTTACTGCCTGAAGTGCTTTGTTTATCCAAACACCCGCATGGACATTTTGGATCTTTGTTATGCCACTCTGTTTAACATTTCATATAACAGTGACTTGCTAATGAGGACAGATTCTCAGCTGTTGCAAACAGTAGCTGAGCACCTGGCCTGCACAGACCTGTCAGTCTCCAGCTTGGATGGGATTGATGGGCACAGAAACCAAACCAGCTCTTCCCACTCCCCTGTATCTTCATGTCGGTGTTGAGGCAATACAGAGGCTGTGCAGAGAGGCTGTTTCTGACAGTTCTCACTTTGTACCTGATATGTAGACAAATCAGAAAATTCAGGGCCCAATTCTTAAATCTCATTTATATCATCCTTTAGGGTACCAAATTAGTGAGATTTCTCTATCAGAAGTTGGCAGTGTGGCCCTTCTGCCCTCAGTACTCTCAGTGCACAGATATTGACTTAAACCCTTCCCAACAAAACAAACCACACAAAATAAACCAAACAAACCATCAAAACAGTGGAAGGCACACACCAGAATACCTTTAGAATGTTCTGTTTGTCTTTTGTTCTTGCTGTTTTACAGTAATTTCAGTGCATCTTCCACCTGTCTTATGTATCCTATTTTATATGGTATTTCTACTGTATAGGCCAGCAACATTAATTTGCCTTTTTCTTGTTCCTGAGGTTTTCCTTTCATGCTTGCTTTGCAGACATGGAAGCACTGCTTTCCCCTAGGAATTACTGAGAACTTTGGCTGTTCATCATTTCCTAACACTTTTTGACATAAGGTGTCCTCCCTCTGTATTTCAGTTGATTTGAAGACAAATGGTATGACCCAGCTGAAAATGAATTTTAAGAAACCATTAGCTGCAATTGCTAACCACTCAGTAATGATCCACTCTGTGTGTAGTAATTCACTCTGTGGCAAATGCAATTGTCCCCTTTTTATTAGTAGTAATTCTCATCATGCTTTGAAGGACCATTCTATTCCCAGTGCTCCTGCCTGCTGCTCACAGAGTATTTGCAGGCACATTTACTTTCTGGCATCTTGCCTTGATAATTCATAATGTCAGTAAAAGCAAAGAGTGGTCAGTGTGACCAGAGTGTGATAGTTCCTACTTTCAGGATGAGTTTGATGAGTTTTCCTGGAATCAGTGAGCTTGTTAACATCACTTTAATTGAAAAGCACCACCAAAGTGTTAACAGAACACTTCTCAAAGTGACGAGTTACAGAATCTAGCTCAGGTTAATTTCTTTACTTGGGGTAGCATACTCTTTGTACAAACCACCTCTATTTTATATCTGCAGTGAATTGTAAGCAATTACCTTGAATCACTGAAAAGAAAAAAAAAAAAAAAACCAACAAACCCCACCACTCTCTCTGGAATTCTGTGTGCTTTCTTTTGGTGGGTGAGGAGGACTGATGAAGTGTCTGACTTCGTTTACAACTCCTCAGACCTTCCAAGCTCTCAGCAGGGCTGGAGGCATTCCTGCCACAGGCCAGGAGCTGCCAGGAGCCAGTGCTGTGCCGGGTGCTGGCTCTGAGGCAGTTCTGTGTCCCCACAGCGAGCATGCCCACCAGCGAGACCGAGTCCGTCAACACCGAGAACGTCAGCGGGGAAGGCGAGAGCCCAGCCTGCTGTGGGAGTTTGTGGTGAGTGCACAGACGGGTGCCAAGCTCCCACTGATGCCTTAAGATTTTAGCTTTTATGTTTTTCAAACCCTAGACTGCATTAGTGCACGGGTGTAAACTCCACGTAAAATGTACTTCACTGTCTTCACATTTTAGTGGAAGAAAACAATCCTTCTGGGCCTGTGACCCAAGGGCACCCTGCAGCCTCAGGCCTTGAAAAGTGTAAACTAAAGTGAGTTGGGGTGGAGCGAACTGGGGGAATGTGACTTCATTACCTGAGGCTGTAATTGGAGGATTACCACCTGATATGTAATTAGACCAAACATATCTGTCTGAAAAACCATTGTCCATTTTGAGTGTAGCCCCTTGGGGAGGCTTCGTCTGCCCTTAATGTACCTGTAGGCGCTTCATTAAATATATCGCCTTTTATCTTTTGAACCTTGTCTGGCCTCTGTTTCTAGGTGAGCCTGATGCCAGGCATCACCACCTCATCATCTCAGCATTTCAAAGGATCGTTCTTTCCCAACTGTTTATTAAGCCAAACGAGCTTTGAAATAGTCAATCTTTGTATGGCACTTGCAGGAGTTTGATATTAGACCATTATTAGAGTATTAAAGCGCTCCTAAAATTCTCAGGTTAAGAAGACATAAAACAATTCAACTCACCTTGCTGAGCAGTTGTGTCTCCCTAAAAGCTTTTATAAAATATAATTTTTGTCCAAAATTGTAAGAAGAAAATTGAAGTTTCTAATGACATGTAAAAACAAATATTTATTAGTAGTAATTCTTTTGCTCAAATTTTTTTTCTCAGTAATTATTTGCTCTGATTTTTGTGATTTCCAGGCAGCTTCTGCATGTTTATTCAAGGTTTATTTAGTGAGTTTTAAAGGAGATTTCCTTTCTTTCACTAAGAAAATTTGTAAGGCTTTAGAAATGGTATTTCAAAAAATAAATAACAGAGAAAAGAATTTCAGCATTCGTGATGCATTTTGTTAAAGGTTTGTTTTATGTATATGTAATACCAGTGGTTAATTCTAAAGAAAATGGATTTGTTATTTACTTTCCCCCCATTCTTAAAAATGTATTTTCCTTTTCTTCTAGTCAAACGATCTCAAAATCCAAGTTCAGGTCAGTATTTTCCTCTTATAATCACATTCTAAGGTAAATGCAAAATCTTTGTCCAATTCTCACTCTTCTGGGCTGATCCTCGCTCCAGCTTCTGGAATGTTACTCTGCGCTGTCAGTACTCTGTGTCTGAGCACAAAGTCAGGCCATAACTTATCAAGGATGTTGTTTTGCCCGTAATGTCTAAATGCCTTTGGATCAAAATAGAAAATGCTTTTCGTTGCAAGCTTGCCTACCTGCTGCACTACAAGTCAAAATAGAAGTTAATCTTCGGGAGCATGCCTTTACTTGTATCAATCTAATGGAAAAATTTACTGCTGTTCTCCTTTTTGAATTTTTGTTTTATTTCTGTAGTCTCTTTACATATGCCTATGTTATTCATACACATTCATATATGTACCAGTTAGCTATACTTCATTGTCACTGATTCCACACATCTTTTAGGGGAAAACAAAAAAATAGCCCCATCGGCTTCAGAAAGCTTAGAGTTACACAGCTTGAGTCTGCTTGTGAGTCTTATAAGTAGAGATACCCCAATGTTACTATTCTTGTCTCATGGAATTCAATGATAGGATGTTCTGCAAGTGTAAGAAAAGTCAGTTTAACCTACCCAGGTTGTAAGGCATCCTGCTGATGGCCATGGACACAGCCCTTACAGCGGCGGATTGGCAAGATAAGAATGTCCTTGAGCACAACATTGATTTAGGTCAGGACAGGATATTTTTCCTTTATATGGTTAGAATACTGCAAAGTCTTGAAACATCTTTGTACTGGTATCTGAAACCAGTATTAATTTTTGTTACTACAAATACAAATCTAAGGTGCATAAAGAAAACTCAGTTAATACTTGAACAGAGTAAAGTGAAGCAGAGAATTCTAGTTTTATGAGTCCAAAGATGTATCCTTACTTGTGAATCCAACTCATATCTAGGTACAGCCTTGACTTGTCACTCTTATTTATTTCACAGGCATTTTCCCACTGACATAATTTCAGGGCACATCAGTAGAAATCTCCAGGAATTACTGAAGAAGATTTCTGATGTTATAGGGTAGATTTCTAAAAGGTCACCTCAGCATTCCTGTTCTGTTTAATCCTGCCAGTATTCTCTTTGTGGTTTAACTCAAAGCCTACATTTTCAGACTGAATTTAATTTGAACTCTGAGTTGATTAATTGACTTTTCTTTATTGGTATTAAGTGTATGGGGCCTTGGAAAGATAGATACATTTTGTTACTCGATGAAATGTTAAAAGTAGCTTAATCTAATTATGTCACAGGCAATTGGAGTCTCCAAATGTTGTGGTTTGCATTTATAAATCTATAAGGAAATATAAAAAAAAAGGAATAACATGTTAGCAGTCCCTAATCTGCAACTGGTAATGATTTACACAGCTATTGAAATATTATACACATATTTATGGAAATACACCTGCTCACCCAATTGCACTGTTTTCTACACAGAAGAAACTCCTTAAGTTCATGTGTGTTTTCTGTATAATAATACATTTATTTTTTTATTTGAACTTTCAGTCGACGCTGGCGTCGCTGGAACCGATTTAACAGAAGAAAATGTAGGGCTGCAGTAAAGTCTGTCACATTTTATTGGCTTGTTATTGTCTTGGTCTTTTTGAACACATTAACTATCTCATCAGAGCATTACAATCAACCTGACTGGCTGACCCAGATCCAAGGTACAGTCAAAAATTTTTGTCCTGGTCTTGTCTATAAATAGTTGCCTTCTATCAGTGGCTAGTTTTGTACTTTGCCATTTTGTTGTTTGCTGTCTGAGGGATATTCAGCCCAGCCAGAGGGAGATACAAGAAATGACTGAATGTGGTCTTGGATTTCCATAGCTGTAACACAGCTTAGTAAAACAGTAGCACAGACCTGACAATGCTAAATCATAAATACCTGTACTTTTTTCATGAAACCGTGCTTGAAAGATGAGGAGGAAGTGGGAACTGGCACAGCAGAACTTGCTGTGGGCTGGTTGCTTAAGTTACAGTGTGGACTCAAGCTGTGAGCTGAGGAACCATGAACTGCACAACAGATTGGAAAGATGAATAGTTTATAGTTGGCAGGAAGCTTTACATCCTTGTGTAACTTTTGTCACTTAAGCATCAACTACAGTCCAACATAAAAAAAGCCGTACTTCCTTTTTAAGCAAAAAGCTGCAAACTCATATAGAAAGTATAGTATTAATATGTTAAAATAAAAGTTGAATCTATGAGGCAATTCAGAATCTTTTTTCTTTAATATTTTGTTCCAGATATCGCAAATAAAGTTCTTCTGGCTTTATTCACCTGTGAAATGTTAGTAAAGATGTACAGCTTGGGCCTGCAGGCTTATTTTGTTTCTCTCTTTAACCGCTTTGATTGCTTCGTTGTTTGTGGTGGCATTGTTGAAACCATTTTGGTGGAGTTGGAAATTATGTCACCCCTTGGAATTTCAGTGTTTCGCTGTGTTCGTCTCCTGCGTATTTTTAAAGTAACAAGGTAAGATTATCTAATACTACTAATTCTAAGGATAGCTGAAGAGTGATCAGCAATTGTTTTGTAATACTTCATCATGCACTGCTCTTTTACTGTTTTGTTTGGGGTTTTTTTGGTGTGTGTTAACACACGCGTTTTAATTTATAGGCACTGGGCATCCCTGAGCAACTTGGTAGCATCCTTGTTAAACTCAATGAAGTCCATTGCTTCACTGTTGCTTCTGCTTTTCCTCTTCATCATAATCTTCTCGTTGCTTGGAATGCAGCTGTTTGGAGGCAAATTTAATTTTGATGAAACTCAAACAAAACGGAGCACCTTCGATAATTTTCCACAAGCCCTTTTAACTGTATTCCAGGTAACTTTCTTTCATCCCCTATGAGACATTTTACCTTTGATCAACAAAACTGTTTAAGTGGTCATGTTGCCTGAAAATAAAATCATTAATACTATTTATTCAGTTTAAGTAGCATTCTGCTCATTAAATTCAGTACTGTGGTAACTTTGCACCATTTGTACCATTTGTTTCATCTTATTTGATCTATCTATGCAACATAGCTGTCATGTTACTTCACAGAGTTAAATTTCCTTTGTCCATCAAACACATGACTACAAAAAGAGGTGGAGTGTTATTTTTATTTTGATCAAATTCTTTTCTTTAACCTCATTAGCTGTGTAAAAGTTCAGCTGCACTCAAGCAAGAAAAAAGAAAGAAGCCTTTAAAGAGTGTGTATTTACATAGGGGTCCTATCATTATAGCATAAAAATATTAATTTCTTTAGAGACCAGGTTTTATTAAAATCTTAAGGAAATCTTGTCTGCTACTTGTGAAATGGTAGGGACATACTCAGAGTTTACTTTTCACTTAATTGTGATGCTTTTTGAAGTTTATTTTTCCCAATTTGGATCCTTGAATTTGGCTATTTGGTTTCATCTTGCTCACCATTTTCACACCTGGCTTTTTACATTACCACAGTATTTGGTTTCAGCCATTGTAGGTGGGAGTTAAAAGCTGACCCTGCAGGATTCATCTTGATGTCATCTTCCTGTCTCTTTGGTGGAAGTCTCATCTGGTGGCTGCCCAGAGCAAGCAGGAAATCTTTCAATTTAATTTTAAGATGAGGAAATATAAATGAGAAATTTCCTTATAGGGAAAAGTGTTCTCATTTGACCTGACATTGCCCCTACAAAAACTTAAGGCTTTACTTTCCAATTCAGCTGAGTTAGATTTTATTCAGATTTTAGGTTCTCATTTTCAAAGGAATGGTGCTTCCTTCAGTTTTAAGAAACACTCAGGAGCAACCAAACTGTTGGATGCTCACCAACAATGAAAATCAGCTGGATAAGTTTAGCTCTCCAAGAATCAATTTCAGAAAATGCTATGCATTTAATTTTCTTAAGCAACCATTTAATTGCTTGAAAGGAGAGTCAGTATTACATGTTTTGTCAGGATGGAACTCATAATTTTTAAGAAGTTACTTAGAAATGTATGAAGTGCCCCTAAAGTGTGCATTGCAATGCCCAGAATTTTTATTGTAGTACAGATTTGTGGCCAGTATTTAATAAGAAAAGAAAAAAGGAACCTTAAAACATACTAAGTGATGGACATTTGTTGGCATTGCTAGTTGTGTGGCATTACTGAAAACCAGGGGCTCTTATTTTGGCATGCTGAGATCAATAAAATTTCAATAAAATGTCAATTTTATTATTTTTGCCTTTGAAGTTCAGTGATATAAATGCATAGCACAAAATAAAAGCTGTTAGAGTTAAACCCAAGCTTTTGGAAGATGTTTATTTAAATGGGAATTTTAAAACAATGCATGAAAAGAACATGATATTACTTTATGCATACAGAAGTTTAGCTGTGTTGTATGGTCAGAGGAAATATGTTCCTCTGTTCTCTTTTGATGCCGAGTTACTCCTAATCTCCTAATATTGGCTCCTTAGATCCTGACAGGTGAAGACTGGAATGCTGTCATGTATGATGGCATAATGGCGTATGGTGGTCCATCATCCTCAGGCATGATCGTCTGCATATATTTCATTATACTCTTCATCTGTGGTAACTGTATCCTTTACACTGCCTGGAAACATCTCCAAGTGGGGCTGTGTGCCAGGGACATCAACAAAATCCCTCTGGGAGGGGGTAAATGGCCATGGGCAAGTGCTCTCTGCATGTGCCAAGTCCTTTAAAGTGGCTTTTCCCTGTACCCTGTCCCTGAGGAGTGAGAATCAGTGATCCCCAGGCCATCTCCAGCCACCTGCAGAAAGCAGGGAATGTTTTCTTTCTTAATTTTGTGGGAGCCTGGCCTTACCCTGCCTGCTGTTTGTCATCTGTGACAGTGGGGTCTAGAGCCTGATCTGTGGGGCAGCACTGCCCTGTTCATCCCCAGCCCAGGGTGCAGCCCCTGAGCTCTACACGGACTGGGAGTGCAGCCAGGGACCCTCTGCAGGGCAGGGGCTGGGGACAGACACCGAGGCAGCTGGGGTAAAGTCTGCCGGAACATTCCTCTTCCCTGCCTTCACTGATCTGGAAATACTTCCTTGGCCTCACATAGAAACAAACTACTGCCATTCTCAGAAGTTCTTAAAAGGTCAGGAGGTGATGAAAGGGCAAGAACATTGTATTTTCTGTACTATATGGTATTTATATCAGTATTTGTGATTAACTGATATGGACTGAAGAACTGAATTTGATATAGATTGTTGCAGACATGGAAGACAGTGCATTATAAAAATGAATTTTGCAAAATGCCTGAACAATCTTCATGTATAATAGACAATTTCATATTTGAACTTGCTCAGGCTAGCATGAAGTTGAATTTCATTTATTTTAAAAAATACCTCAAGCATTCTGCTATTTTAAAACCCGTGACCCTAATGGATCTCTGCTCACTTTACAGCCAGTATCAGTCTAGTCCATTAAATGGGTGTTATTGCACTACGCTCCAGCATCACAAACCTCCACGCTGTAGGTTGGGAACATGTGTTTTATATCTCTCACATTGTCAGTGTTTATGCTGATAATAAACCACACAAGTATGGTAAGGCATAATGTCCTTAAAATGATTTGAAATAGATATCTTGCTAAATGTCTTCTTGGCCATTGCTGTGGATAACTTGGCAGATGCTGAAAGTCTAAATACAGCTCAGAAAGAAGAAGCTGAAGAAAAGGAAAGGAAAAAGAATGCGAGGTAAAATAGATGGGCATGTTGAACAAGCAGGAGAAGGAAGGAGGAGGGTACTGAATTCTTCCATAAGGATTTATTTTTTTTTATGGATGTCTTTACCATTTTCAAAATGTGCTGGACTCAGGAATAAAAATAAGAGGGTTTGTCTAGACACTAAAATAATAGACAAACAGTATGATTTTAGATAAAGTTAGGTAGTAATTGGGGTGAATTAAGAATATAATGATAAACTAACTGATATTTAAACCCTGCAACAGTAGGATTTATTGTGCAATTAGCACAAGAATTTGTCTGTTGTTGCCAATGCCCAGCTCCATGTGGAATCAGTTCTCTAAACCTTATATAGACAAGTAGAAAACCTTCTTTTGAAATCAGTGCAAGCCTGTTGAAGTCAATGAAAGTTGTTTGTATGAGTCCAAGGGCACAGTTTATCCCTCTAGAAAGGAGTAATGATCATGCATTGGATGTTTTAGGGATTAGCCTCTGGAATTATATTCAAAATCATAATCTTTTAAATGGATCATTGCATTCAAATGCAGCAGATTTTATTGCTCTGACACCTGCAGCTGTACAAAATATTTCAAATATTTTATTATAAGCTTTCAACTTTTCACAGAATTGGTATAGTTCGCTTAAAATTACGTCTTTACATGCCATGCTTTATAATTTTTATTGTATTGTTTTGTAGAAAGGAGAGTCTGGAAAACAAAAAAAGTGAGAAGTCAGAAGGTGACCAAAAGAAGCCCAAGGATAGTAAGGTGTTTATCCTAAAACTTTTCTCTTTTCTGAGAAGCAATTTCACTAATTTTGCTAGGGAGTACTTTGTATTGTGCATTGTATAATTTCTTTTATGAGGCTAAGGAAACTTAGTTCTGATGCTTTGCATCCTCACAGTATTTCCTAATCCAGAAAAATCCTTTTGGTTCCAGGATATCCTGAGAAGGGAAGCTCTTAGAGAACAAAATAGTTAATGTTAGAAAAATGTGATTTTTTTTTTTAGGATCTCTGTATGTGTTTTGCTTGATAAATCCAATGAGATTAGTGAATGATAAACTCTTAGTAGAACTTAGTTTGAACATTCTTGATAGCTTTTATCAAATCATGTTGGTTATATTCTCATTGTGATTTACACAGACAGAAAAATGTGGATACTATAGAAAAATTATTTTTGAAATATAAGTAATAAACTGTCAGCTCTTTTCTGTTCTCAGAGTTACTCTGCTTCAGAAAACTCTCTTCTCTGAATTCAGAGGCTTATTTGGTTTGCTTTTTCTGGGCTTTGTACTCTATATAATTTATTTTTTTTCCTGTGCATCCCTTTCATTGCTGTAGGTGACAATCGGTGAATACGGAGAAGGAGAGGATGAGGATAAAGATCCCTATCCCCCCTGTGATGTACCAGGTATGTGAATACTAGCTAGAAACACTTTTGTTTGCTGAAATATCCTAAACTTGCTCTTGCTGAACATTGAATCAATTCCTTTGAAGTCAGTGAAGTTGTGCTCTGTCATCAGTGGATAAATGGGCCTGGGAGCTGCTAAGTATTATCTTTTCCTCCAGCTTCCTAGATGGTACAAGCAGCATTTGAGAGTTAATGCTGTGAGCCTCTGGACTGTTGTGGTAACACTATCTGGATGGGAGAGCAAATTCTAAACTTCTCTGAAACATTTGGCAAAAGAGGACATTCCAGGGCTGATGATGTTTGGTCAGCTTTTTCTTGGCCCAGTGAACATACTTATCTAAAAATCAGTTCTGCTGGATTGTCTGGATGCATGTCACAGAAACCTGCACTGAATTTTGAGCACACAGTGTACACCCAGTGCCCAGACTTCAGCACTCAGCTCAGGCATGGATGGAGTGTCAGGGGCTGAGCTGAACTGTGGCTCCAGAGTCCTCAGGCAGTGTGAGGAGTCCTCAGGTAAGGCTGCTCAGGACCAGCAGAGTCTGTTAAAGTGCTCAGGGCACCTGTGCACACACCCATGCACAACAGCCTGTATGTGAACTTCTGACCACATTTGGATATTCACATATTGGTTTTACAGATTCTTGGAGTCATGCTATGAATATATATTTCCTATCAGCCGTGTGTATTCTCGTACAAGCTATGCTTTTATATTATGAACAAAACCTCAATATTTTTTAGTTTATAGTAAAAAGAATGTTTAATTTAAAGTAGGTGAAGATGAAGAAGATGAGGAGGATGAACCAGAGGTACCAGCAGGCCCACGACCCCGTAGAATATCAGAGCTCAACATGAAGGAGAAGATAACACCGATCCCTGAAGGGAGTGCCTTCTTCATTTTCAGCAGCACCAATCCGTAAATATAATTTTGAAAAATACTGGCTTAGACATCAAGGTTTAGCAGTGAAGTCACAGACCTCCTTCCAGGGAGATCAGGAGTAGAAATCTAGTATCTTCAACAGAAAAGAGATTGTCTTCCCTCCTAAAATTTTCTGATTGACTTGGTAAATGAAAATAATTTGAAAAAGATTATTTTTCTTCACACTGTTGAAGATAATATGCTTTTGTACATGTGGTCTGAGTTCTCACATGTCTGGAAAGTACCCTTTAAGGTGTATTATCTATGTACTTTGTTAGTCACTGGATATAAAAGATTTGAACATCTGCGTGAGACAGAATTTCTAGTAACCCTAGTAACCTTTGTGGAGGAGAAACCAGAAAAAGAGAAAAGTAGGAGAAGGGTTGTATATATTCCTCTTAGGGTAACAGCATTTCCCAGATTCAGACAAATATCAAAGATAAAGGTAAAGACAAATTATTTCAAAAAATCAAGACCAGTAATAGTTGGATTTTGGGGAGGAATTGGAATCATTCACCACTTAGTCTAACTCCAGAGCGTTTGGAGTGCTACACTGATAAAGACAGCAAGCTTGACTAGTCAGTAGAAGTCCTTACTTAAGATTTATTTGGCATGGGAGAATGCTGCCTTTCAGTGGTAGAGGCCCTCAAGTTTAGAAGATGGTCAAGATAAAACATTTTGGGTTGCATGAATTGCCTGGAGCTCCTCAGAATTTTCAAACTGGTAAGAGAGCTCCTTAAACTAGTAATTTTAGTGTACTGAATGCAAAATCCTTAGGTTTGTTGAACATTTCAAATTGCTTTCAGCTTCAACTAACACTATGTATTCTTGGTCTAAAATGACCAATTTGCTTAACTAAGATATGTCACACTCCAATCCTCCACTTAATAACAGGAGAAAAGATTTTAGCCAAGAACCGTCTGAGTCTTCAGCAGAATTTAGACAACTTCAGTGTTAGTTATGAACCTCATCCTGAATTTTTTTCAGTTTAATCCCAGACCTGCTCTGTGATTACCTAGGGCTCAGTGACTCTAAGCATATGCACAGTTAGACTTCATGTCATGTGGCTGAAGCCTGACAGCTCTGGAGCCTTCAACACCTACTTGTCCTGTAATTCTATAAGAATATCTTCATGGAGATTCTAATTTGGTTTGAGTCCTAAGTAGCATAATGAGATCTGCAGCCTAAGCTGCATCTCACTAGATGAGTAATTTTGACAATTTTAGTAAGAATCAAACCAAACAGGGGATCTGGAATGACTTATTGTCCAGCCTTGGTCTTTCTGACGTTGTCTGTACGTGCACAGTGGTACAAACACTGAAACTTGTGGTGTTCATAACCCAATGGAAACCAATCCCTCCCAGATTGCTCTAAGTGCATCTTCACTACGGGTGAATTGGATTTTGAATTTATTTACATTCTTAGGAATCAGACCGATGGCTTCAGCATTTTTATTGCTTCTAACTGCTGATTGTTGCTCTATTCTGTCAGTGTTGGCAGAGTAACAGAAAACATGTTGTGTGTTAACCATCTGCTGAATTCCGTGTGCAAAAATGGTGTATTTTTGTATCTCCTCTTTAGAATTCGAGTGGGATGCCACAGACTTATCAATCACCACATCTTTACCAATCTCATCCTTGTCTTCATCATGCTGAGCAGTGTTTCCTTAGCAGCAGAAGATCCAATTCGCAGCCACTCTTTCCGAAATAATGTAAGGCCTTCGTTTTTATGTCTGAAGATAAATATACTCTCACAGGATACAATCCTTTGGGCCTAGTGCCTGATTTTTAATTTTCATGTTGAGAAGCATTCCTTTTCCATTTTCAGGCTATACATTTATATTCCTTTTGCTTTAAGAAGCATAAATCTTTAAAGACAATTAACTTTATTGATGGAACATCACAAGTATTAGAAATGTTTATTATTTACATAATATTTTTTCTATGACTATAAAAATATCAGGATAAAATATTCTCAAGCTGAAGATAATATCTATAATTTTCATATTTTTTCCTACTTTGCAGCTGGAGTACCTCTTGTGCAATTCCTGAATCACTCTTACTGCTTCACAGTGTTTGGTGCTGATCTAAAAATGCCAGTTAAAATTATCACTGTTTATCATGTTTGGAGCAGACTCTTATGTGTCCTCTCTACACTGATTCTATTATGTGGTCTTGGGGCACTGGTGTGTCCCTGTGTTAGTGAGTGTAGGGATTCATAAGGGTGTTACCTCTTCTCTCAGAGAAGCTGATGTGGCCACCTTGAAGGGTTTGAGTTAACCCCACGTTGGACTCAAAGATATTTGGATTCTTGATTGGCCATCTCAGAAACTAAACAAGTCTCACTTTTTTCTAAACTCACATGTAAGAGGAGGATCAGAGCATGCCCAGCTCTTGCCTCGATTCAGAGAAAAATGCCATTTCAGCCTAAAAACCATTCATTTCAGTAATGTCTCTATTACTCAATAAAATTGTAGTGTATGTGGGAGCTGAACATCTGTGTTCTCCCAAAACAAGTTCCTGAATCCCCCATTTTAAGTTCTTCATCTAGTGGAGGGCTTAACTGTTACTCAAATGCACAATTATTGGACAGAGAATCAAAAATAAATCCATTCTTGTGACCACAGATTTTACTAGCCTTGTTGCACTTGTATCAGCTGTGAAGCAAGACTCTCACGTTCATGTGAGTTGTGTTTGCTTTAGATTAGGTAGGAAATAGCTGAGATAGTGCTACTTGGTAGTAGTCCATGGGGACTTTGGGGATGCTTTGGCAGAACTTTCAGGCCTCTTCTGTTTTAGATACAAAATGATCTGTAGAGATTGTTGAAGAGTTAGAGAAACTCTTGTCCATCTTGCGGGAAAGGTGGGCCTGCTGAGGCTGTAGAGGTTGTATCTCTCTAGTTCTTGCTGATGTTGGTGCAACCTCTGAAAGTCTTCTTTTGGCTGTTGGCATTCTCTGAACATTTTTCCAGTAACTTTAGGAAAAACCAAAAAGTTAAAACTTTCTCCAGAGGTAAAAAGAGGCCAAAGCACAAAGACACTTCATGCACTATTCAGCAGAGCAGTGTGCTTCCCATATCTATAAAGCTGGACCAATGTAATCCTATAAATAAATCACACTAATGGATAGGAAAAAGAGAGCTGGTGGAGAATACTGAAATTGTTATTATAGAAATGGTTTCAAGGGCTGATAATTGTATTTGTAACTAGAGGAGCATTAGGAAAATGTAAGTGGAAAATTCTGGTAACTGAAAAGATGATTTCTGTTTGAGACACAGACAAAATGTGTGAGGGATTTCAGGAAGGCATTGCCCTCTTGTTGTAAGTATTCTCACATGCCCCAGGCCTGCATAATTTTCTTTTTACTGCCTTGAGTATTCACATTCCTTCCACCAGCCAGTTCAGCAACAGAATGGAAGTTTACAAACTGGAATGCCTTTAAATATTTTATTTTAAGTCTAGAGCGAATTGGTTACTGATTAATCTTTGTTGAACGTCTTTAATATTTGCCTGTTTTTTCAGTCACACCAAGGGGCAGAAGGATGTGGTATTGAGCGGAATAGGGGGAAAAAATTATTTCATTTTATTTGATATAAGATGGCTAATTTCGTTGTGTGTCTCTATTTTATTTCCCTTTCCCACTTGGTTTGTTGCTGAACCGCAAGCAAGATGTTTCTGTGCACAGCTGTTGGCTGGGTGGATTGCTGGGTCCTTGAGACTAAACTCTCAGCCTCCTGCAGTTCACTGGTTTAGGTGTTAGTGATGTGGCCACAGCTCTGAGTGGTACTGAAATACCTGTTTGTGTGTGCCTGTCAACAGCAGTGAGGTCAATCCCACAGCCACAATCCTCTTAGAAATTTCATATCACTGTGCAACTCTTGTGGGTTCTTTTAAATTTCCCACAAATAAATGACTGCTGTATCTTCCCACTTCAAGAAAAAAGCATTGTGGTATTGATTTTAAGTGATTGGTATTCATTAATTTGCTATGTGGCATTCTAGACAAGCCTCTACAGGAACAATATCATGTAGCAGAATGTGGAATGATCTGCAGTCTAGAAGCATCCACTGAAATTTTATTTTGTGGTGCAATACTTTGGTAAAAACCACGGACATTATTAATAAGTATTTATTCTTTGTTCAAGATTCTGTGTTTCTGCTAAAGGCTGAAGAAAGTATCTGTGAAAGTTGGTAAAGGAAAGTTTGAATGGAAAGAAATTGTTGCCTATTGGGTCCTGTCAATTATTGAGGGTTGAAATCTAATACCTGAGCACAGTGGCATCTATTAAATTTTTAAGCAAATAAAATGGTTGCACAATAGCTGGAATTTTAAGCTACTTTGTCTAAATTCTCCATCTATATACTTGGATTAATTCAGGTGTTGTGTATGTGGTCTAAGTTGTAAAAATTACTAAGAGATGGATTTCTTACTGTGGCACGTATTATACCTTGCAGATACTTGGTTACTTTGACTATGCTTTCACAGCCATCTTTACTGTTGAAATCCTGTTAAAGGTAATGCATTGTTAATTGATCCTTTGTAGCTCAAAAGCAGCTTTAGCAATAATGTTTGTAACTTTTTGTTTACCTTCCAGATCCTAGGGTATGCAGATTATGTCTTCACTAGTATGTTTACATTTGAGATCATTTTGAAGGTAACAGGTTTTTAAAGGAAGCTTGTTTAAAAGGATTTTCCTTGTGTGTCACCTGCCAAGAAAAGGCATTTGACGTGTTCTTCGCCTTTTCTCTAAGCGATCAAAGCTAAACTTTTAAACTAGAGGATTTTTTTATTTGACAGTTCCTCATAGTTTTGATTGGTTATTTTTTTACCATTGGGTGCATGAAGAAGCTGATTTTTTATCATTACATCAGTTTAATAATTCATTTTTTACCCTTTTGAAACTTACAGTTGTCAGAAAAGGGAAAAATAAATCATTGCGCATGAGCTATTCCTTCTCCTTGCTCTGGCATTTTTGAAAGAGATAATCAGTCTTATAAGGAGGGAGCATGTAACTTCTCATTTATTTTGCTGAACTATATCCACAGAGCTAAAATAGTAGATAACTATTTTCTTGCAATAGGACTTGCAAGATATCTTGCATTTATCTATCTATACACTAAGATACTTTGCATTTATCTTGGGCATACATTTAAATTCACAGACAGGCATAATTATGCTTGCTTAAATGTATTACCCATGCATGAGCCAAAAATTGGCATTTTAATGTGTAGTTTGTGTACTGATTATTAAGAATGTGTATTGGGGTTGCTCAGATTTTCAATGTACAAGACTTACTCTGGTAAAGAAGCCAAATAACAGAAAACTGCATTCACATGAAACAAAATGCTGAACAAGGAAATAAAATTTTTCATTGGAAATTGGCAAAATATTTTTTCAGACATTTACACATGATTAATAAATGTTTCATGCTGTGTTTATTCTCACCACAATTTTTGGTTGAGTAACCCTGATTTATACACTTTAAAATTGCTGGCACACTAAGAATCTGTACATAAACTATTCATTTCCAGTTGAGGATTAAGCTTAACAAAATCTCTTCTCCCAGCTTCTGCTCATATTGCTGTGCATACTCTTCACAATTTGCAATTTGATTAATACTAATTGGTGCAATATTTGGGCTGTTTACAAGATAAACTGTACTGTAAGTAATAGACTATTTTTGTGCTTGTGAATTTTCTCCCAGGCTTAATGTTTATCCCCTTATTTCACATTTTCAGCAGTGAGAAGCTTGCTATAGAATTGATTATTCTTATTTGTAGCATGCTGAAATAAATATCCAGGGGTTTTACTGCTAAGGAAAGGCCAGACTAAAGGAGAGAACAAAGAAAAGAGCTGTAGTATTAAATCAGAATAGCTCCCAACTCTGAATTTGAGAAGCCATGAGACTATGTTACCATTATATCTGTGGCAGGAGTCACTAAACTTCCACATGCTCTGAGCAGCAGGTTCTCCAGCTCCTGCAGTTCCATTTGTGTTGTTCTAGGAGAAAGAGGAATTATGAAGAGCAGCATAAAGAGGCATAACTGGATGTGTTAAGAAAAGCAGCATTCCTGCAAACTGCAAAAGATTTTGGCACTGAGAAATTTATGAGTTATCCAAGGGAAGCAGGAAACTCTAGAGCTTGGGCTGCTGAAATTTGGCATTGTAAAATATTACAAGGAAATAAGAAGCCACATCACAGCCAAAAGTATTGATGCTTCTGACTTTGGTTTCTCCGGGAAGCTCTGTAGTGCATTCACACATAAAGGAAAACAAACTGTACCATACAAATGTAATGAACAGTCAGGGCCTACCACAGACACAGTGCCTGCTTTACTAACATGTCTCAAGACTCTGGCTTTGCTTGCTTATGGCTGGGGCCCTCCATGTCCTCTGCTGTGCTTCCCACAGTATCCGAGTTGTACAGAACGAGTGTGTTCTGCAAGGAGAAAATTCAAAACTTGACCTGCAGTAACAAGTAATTTCCAGGCAAAGAATATATGAAACTGAAATTAGGATATCCAGAGGCAATATTGTCAGCTGTAGTGAAGAAACTCGTACAAAAAAACAAGCATTAAACCAGAATAATTCTCAGCATGTAGGGAGTCTCCCTGTGCTGTCTTACTGCACTCAAAGATTCCCACATTGCAGTGTTGAGCGTATAAATGAGGATATGAATAACAGAAGAGCTGCAGTATCACTTTAAAGCATTTAAGAATTCTCTTATGTAATCCCTACATGACATCACAATCCAGTTTATCATCCTGTTTGCACAACTTGGGAAAGGTTGAAACATCAGAGCAAAGGTCAGGTTAGGGATTTGTGCTTTCAACCTCCCCCTACTGGCTGATCCCAACCATTTAAACTTACTAGATAGTTCTAGCAAATGCTTCCACTGGGATTTGTGGTGTTTCAAGCATGAGTCTCCATGCAAAGATGGGGAGATATGTACATCACCTGTATTTTTAGTTCAATTATTGACTTAATTTTTGTGGGAGTCTTTACATGAAACTTTGTGTGCTGCTCATAACATAGTACAGTGTAAATGGGTAGTTGTAGACAGATGTTAGTTTGATATTCAGGGTTATTTTGGTACTCGACTCCCACCAATTTTGATGAGTTTAGATGTACTCTGTACAGCTGTAAGTGAAAGAGCTAATTTAATGGAAATTTTATAATATAACTATGTTACATCTCTCATGCCATGGCATAGGTTAATGCTTCAGCATTTTTACTCTTCTAGCTTTGAGGAATATTTAATATTCAACAAAAGCAGGTTTAGCAACAGAATAAGGAGATTAATTAATTTTTGCTTCCAGAAAACGCATCTTTCCTTTGCAGAGGTACAGCCTTTACTGATGGTGATGGTTTGTCATGCAGAAGGCCTGGAAATGTCTGCACACTGAATAGGGATGAGTACACCGAGATGCCCATTGCCTGTAGCTCTGTTCTACATTGGGGAACAGTCTTGAAAGCTGTAGTAATCTGCTGTGAGGGGAAGTGAAAAACAATCTCTTCCCTACACCTTGAGAAACAGAATAGAAAGTAAGGCATTAAAATGCACAGTCAGTATGGGATGTTCTTTTGATGGCATCCAGTTTTCTTACCTGTGGAAAACAAGCTCAATAGCTCAATGTTCAGGCCTTTTAGAGGATCTTGAGGCTGAAGAAATTAGAATTCATGTGACTTAACTGACTGCAAGGTATTTTTCAGAGGTATCCTTATTTTTGTTATGAGTTTTTAGTTTCAGTGTTTCAGATTTAATCCATAACTATGGAAAGACTTATGTAATATTCTCTTCAGCTGGTGAGTCTGTGCATCTAATAGTTTAATTTGATTCCTCTGTACTTTTTTAACTGGTACTTAGAGTTACGGTAGGGGGGCTCATTCATAGATTTAGGAGTCAAATTCAGTTTTGTGATACCCAAAACCATCTGCCCAAATGCTGACTGCAGCCATAATTAATAGAGCCTCTATCATTGGCTCCTAATGAAACCTGCAAATGATGCATACAAGATCCACTTTGTATGCTTTCACCTAAATATGGGACAGAAAACAAAAAATTAAGAGAAAGTCCAAAAGGAAGAGCAACACTTGATATTCTCCATAGAACAGCAAAATTTAGGGACCTTTGATTACACTGAATACAAAACATCTATTGGTTGTTCCAGGTTATTCCAAGATACCCACTCATGACTCCCATAAGCCAAAGCTAAATAGCTTTGCAATGCTGCTCTAGGACAGCCTTGTCCTGCTTCTGTACCAGTTCTGACTCTCAGGTGTTTGCAGAGCATTTTCAGCTCCTTCGGTTCTTAAGATAGTATGAATAATTAGGAGTCATAATCTGGATCCTACGGTTTAGTAAAAATGAAAGTCTTCAGTGTTTTTTTGGTATCAATTTTTCTAACAAAGGCCAAATTAATTCAGGGTAATCATCTTAGCCTCATCAGTTCTTACACAAAATAAAACATTTGTTGTCATCAGAAACAATTAGCGTATTTGTTGATGTTGCTTGAGCTGAATTTTTCTGATTTAAATGAAAGATTTAATGTATGTAGAGGGATTGTTTTATATCTCAAAGGATTTTAGAAAGTGAGATAGTATTGTATGCATTCACACTCTAGGCAAGTGTCTTGTAAACAGCCTAAATGTGAATTTGAATAAATTGAAATATAGACTAAGTGTGTAACAATTCTATTTTTAGATGACAGCTTTTGGAGCGTTCCTTCATAAAGGATCCTTCTGCAGGAATTATTTTAATTTGCTGGATTTGCTGGTTGTGGGTGTTTCTCTGGTATCATTTGGGATTCAGTAAGTACTGTACTTATAATGTGAATGATTTATTTTTGCTCTGGGGTTTTATACTGAAATCAGTGTTTAGCTCCTTTGGCTCCCCCATGGAATGTGAGTGTGCAGTGTCAGTGCTCAGGGATTGAGCTTGCAAGAGGGAGTGCTTTACATGGAGAGTGTTGTAATTCACTACTAATATGAACTGGAAACAAATTACTACTTCCCACTATTACCAAGAGAAAGAGGAGGAGCCCTGGGCACTGTGTGGTGTGGCAGGTATTTCCTGGAGCTTCAGGAGGTTTATATCCCTTCTCTCAAGCTGGTGTAACATCTGCAATCTCATTTTATGGTTTGGTCTTTCAATATTGACCTGTGGGGATATGGAAGTAGACAGTGTTTGAGGGGGGAGAAGTTACACTTTAATCAGGACTATAAGTGGTAGAGGAGAGGTTTTTTCGTTTTGTTTGGGTCAGACTAAACGCAGTAAAAGAGTCTAAAGGTATTTATTGATTAATTGAGTAGTTGTTCCACATTGAAAATCATCTGAGAAAGCCTTAGTGACTTAAAGAGAGCAGGGGCAGGTGTCAGGCAGCTGCTCCCCACTCTGCTGGTACCAGAACTCCTATTGCACAAGCTTTCAGTTTCACAGGGCATTCTTTAAAACACTGTGCACTCTTATTGCCCAAAATGCAGTCCTAGATACTTAAACAGAGAGAATAAAAGTCATTTGAGATTTTTTTGATCTCCCGTTAGTTGGAAATTGAAGAATTCATTGATTTACAGGATTTACACAGTGTCTTCAAAAGGGCTTGTCAAAACTGAAAAATACTTTGGGGACTATTTTGCTTCAATATAGTCTTAGATGAGCTTCTGAGCTATGAATTCCAAATTTGCTCCAGAAATAAAATTATTCTTACCGTGTTTGTGAGATTGATACTATTTCCTAATAATAAAGAATCAATAAAGAATAAAAAAATCTTACATATATATATTGGTAGGGAAAGTTTTAATAGGAGGGTTTTTTTTCAAATTTCATGTTTAAGGAACTTGCAACTATATTGTTATTCTGTAATACAATCAGTTACCGTAACAGTAAATTTTTTTTCTCCTAGATCAAGCGCTATCTCAGTCGTGAAGATTCTCAGAGTTTTAAGAGTCTTGAGGCCACTAAGGGCAATAAACAGAGCAAAAGGACTTAAGGTGTTTATTTTAATTTTTAAAGTTATATTTCTCTTGGCCTGATCCTTCAGTCTTGCCCCAGGTTTATTATTCTTGCACAAGGAAAATTGTTTACAGAAGTCCACAGAGCAAGGACAGAAATCAGCTCCTGATTCTTAAACATATCTGGTGTTAACCAGCCCAGGCTCTGCCCAGAGTTCCAGCAGTTTGTGTGTGGAGGAGCTGCCACTGAGAGCAGATTTGGACTGTAATGAACCAACACGTTCATGCATTTTAGTTTTTTATTCATACTGCCTATGTAATTTCTAGCCAGTTGATGTTGATGGGTCTGTGTCAACAGACTTACAGACAAATTTAGAAAACAAGTCAATTTACATTGTTAGGTATAATTCTGGCAACACAAAACCAGTAATTTTAAAGAAGAATGCCGAAATAGACTTTTAGGGTGTGTAGTCTGTGACAAATTCCATTGAAACGTATTTTTTTCTTTCTTTCCAGCACGTTGTTCAATGTGTTTTTGTGGCTATTAGAACTATTGGTAATATCATGATTGTTACAACTCTGCTGCAATTCATGTTTGCTTGTATTGGGGTGCAGCTGTTCAAGGTAAGACACTCTCAGAACTTACAGTACATCAAGAAAAGTTGAATTGAATTCTTGGTAGTTTGCTCCTGGAACTGGGCTGGTCCCATCCTGAACCAATTGTAGTATAAAAACATTTATTTTACATATCCTGCATTTTGTCATTGCTTTTTGTTTCTATGTGTAGGGAAAATTCTACAAGTGCACTGATGAGGCAAAACAGAACCCCGAGGAATGCCGGTGAGGAGATCTTTGGTCTAAGAATGTTCTGAATAAATTAAACTGTGTCTGGGCAGGCATGTGTCAGGCCATTTAGGGTTTTGTAAATTGGAATTGTCATCTTAAACCCACCAGAAAACACAGGTTAGCAAGGAAATAATAAAAACATAAGGAGGCAATAAAAGAAACAGCTTTGAAGAGTGCATTGAGTAGCTCTGAGGTCTGTTCAGTATTTCACTAATGATAGTTTCTTTCCCACAGAGGGATTTACATCGTTTATAAGGACGGAGATGTCGATAGTCCCATGGTCAAAGAGAGGGTCTGGCAAAACAGTGATTTCAACTTTGATAATGTTCTGTCTGCTATGATGGCCCTTTTCACAGTCTCCACCTTTGAAGGCTGGCCAGCGTGAGTGGGTTCTCCATGTTTGCACAGCGTTGTTACGAGAGTTACATTTTCCAGAACTATTCACTTTCATTTACCAGACATTTTTGGGCAATAAAGTAGTTTCAAGTAGTGGTGTAAAAAGAGAGGAAGTAAAGAAACCTCTTATCCTGAATCTGTGCACTTATTCCATATGGCAGGAAGAGTAAGAAAAGGTGAACTTTTAATATAGTTTGATTCCCACTCTTGCTGCTTCTGCTATAAGGAGCTACTCAGCTCTACTAACAGTTTTAGATGCTTATCCATCAATGGCCTTTAAATAATGCTAATTTGAAAGTTTTGGGCCTTTAAGTAAACCTTTTACTGAAAAATCAGGCAGCAGTACACTCATAGAGAAACCTAGGAAGCGCTATCTACTGCTATTTCCCTAAATGAGAAAATTTTATTTGAGGAAGTAAATAAATAAATAAGTGAAAACTATGACCATTGGTTCACTATCTTAATTGTTTCGGGAAAAAAAATATAACAATGTGCTGTGATTCTTCTGGTTTCTATAGTCTTGCAAGCACTGTCAGTAAGTAGAGGGGGATAACAGTGAACATCACACCATTTCTGAAACCTGCCCTTTGAGTCTGCATATTTTACTATTTTCTCATATTAATAGTAATAAAGATAAAATTCTGTTTGTTTTTCAGGCTGCTATACAAAGCCATTGATTCAAATGGCGAGAATGTAGGACCTGTATACAACTACAGAGTGGAGATCTCCATTTTTTTCATCATCTATATCATCATTATTGCTTTCTTTATGATGAACATATTTGTTGGTTTTGTGATTGTTACATTCCAAGAACAGGGAGAACAAGAGTACAAGAACTGTGAGCTGGACAAAAATCAGGTTAAAATAAATAATGAATTCTTAAGTTTTATAAGTAGCCTTTTTTGTTTATGCATGAAGAACTTCCTTTCTGCTTTGGGGCAGAAGAGGGCACCAAACACATAGCTTAGTATTTATTAATTTGTGTTTTTTTTACTGTCTGGGTATTTATTTAACTGGGTATTCAGGTTGTTGTACGTTCCTCTTTCTGTGAGCCCAACCCTTCAGTCTTTTTGTTGTGAAAGGTTATCCACTAAGCTTGTTGGCTTCTTAGCATCTTGCTTTCTGGTGTCACGTTAATAAGAATACAGCCAGGTTATCTTGAGGCAGAGATAGGTTTTACACTAAGAACTGGAAAATCATTTTTGTGTTCGGAATAGTCTGAAAGTGTTCGAAGTTCAAGTGTTCAAAATGTTCTGCTTCTCATCCCCATTTATTTAGAAATTCACAGAGAATATTCAGATTAAAATTGCGAAAATCTGTCCCCATTTACTGTTTAATCCTTTGACTGAGAAACTCTTAAGTCACAATTTTTTAGGTATTTTTGGCTGACTGTGACACACTTCATTTAAAGAAAGCCAAGCATGAGACTGTAGCCAGGATTCTGTCTGCACCATGTGCCCTATCAGTCAAGGTCTGTAAGAATTCCTCTAGAGACAAGTGGGAGGCCCAGCCCTGAAGATCTTGGGCTATAATACATTATGAGATGAATCCATGATGTTCCTACACATATGATTTTGCTGGGCAATTTAACTGATCTATTAGAAGTAACACCGCCTCAGTATTTATTTTTCTGACTCTAGGGTTTTATGCCGTGCAGGGCCATTGATGGTTGAAACAGGAGTAAATACAAAACACAGTTTATAGATGATTTAACAGTCCTGCCAAGTACTATACCCATACATACTATAATGTATTAATGTATAAAGCCTAAAACCTCCAGGATTTCCATGGGCATTATTTGATTTTTGCATGTGGCTGAGTAGTAGATATAGTTAGCTGGAGTTGTAAATAATCAAGTGAGGGTTGGTGAGCTGCTTTTACACTTTATTAAAACTTAATAATAGAAGGCCCTACATCAAGTAGATAGACTGTCTGGTTTTGAGAGCTATATTTAACAATTTATGTTAAATAATTGTATTAATAGTTGTTTAACTGCTAAGTTATAGTCTAACAGTTTTTGCTGTGTCTTCTTTTCAGCGTCAGTGTGTGGAGTATGCCTTGAAGGCACGTCCTCTCCGTAGATATATCCCAAAAAATCCTTACCAGTACAAGTTCTGGTATGTGGTGAATTCTACTGGATTTGAATACATCATGTTTGTCCTCATCATGCTGAACACCCTTTGCTTGGCTATGCAGGTATGAAAATCAGAAACTCTCTTGCAGCTGTTGGCATAAATTGTGGGGAAGAATATGGGTGATATAATGCCTTTAATTTATGGCAACCTGTGGTTTTTTATGAAGTAGAATTTTAAAGAAAGTACTTCTGATCACGGTACTTTTCTGTGCCATGTTCTAGTTGTCTCTTTCTTTCCCTACTCTTTCAGATATTGATAAGAAAAGAACAGTTTGAATTCAGTTTACAAAACCATTCTGCTTTTTTCAGTAAACTTGCAAACACTGTGTCCTCTTAAAAATATACCTCCTACACACTGTGTTATTTTGTGACTGCCATACTTCAGGCTTGCTAAGCAGGTGTGACACAAGCCTGTGTAATTTTAAAACCTTGCATATGAAACTTGGGGAAATGTTGTTGTCTAATACTCCTCTTTTGAGGGAACAATTTTCCTCTAAAAACCATCTCTCTGGAGATTCCCTTAGGATGTTGAGGAATGACAGTTCTGTTCTGTTCAGTGCCGAAACAGAGCACATTTAAACAGTTCCATGCTTGACCAGAGATATTCAGCTAATCTTCCATGTATATAGATGTACCTCATAAATTTTACTAGAAAATGTTTTCCTATGCTGCTTTTTTGTCAACTTTGTCTTAGGCTGCCTTGCTTTCTCTTTATATTTTAAAGCCTTTACTTTTGTAAGTATTTTATTTTTCATTCACAGCACTATGGACAGTCTAAGCTATTTAATGACGCGATGGACATTATGAATATGGTTTTCACAGGAGTGTTCACTGTTGAAATGGTTTTGAAACTGATTGCATTCAAACCCAAGGTAAGTTTAAGATATGCTTTAGTTAGGTCGTCAACAGAGGAATTAAGTATAATGAGTTTCACACTTCTTGTATATTATTCAAAGAACAAAAAGAACCAACATTTTCCACCTTTATCTATCAGAGAAATTATAATAGAAATGTAACTCCAGGAAATGAAATGCAGATATCAGAAAAAAATCTTACAAAGTGGTTGATGAGATCTGGAATATTTTGGGGTAATGAAAATGACCCTTTCTAAATCAGATAAATAATTTCCTGTTACAAGCATTACCATGTCTCCTGTTCTGGGTACTACATTCATTATTTTACACTAATTTAATCTCCAGTAAAGATCTGTATCTTGTATCGTTTCCTATTCTAAAATGGAAAATAATTTCTTTACTTTATAAATATAGCCAAGTATTACAAACATACACATAAATAATTTACATATTCAATAGCCTTTTTAGTTTTTTTTGTTTTCAGTTATATATACATAATATTTGGTAGAAGGCCCCACACTGAGTGGTTGATTCCTTGTCTTAAAGGGACACTGTCAATATGAATGATGCAGACACATTTTCAAAAGATGATTTACAAGAGAAACTGATAACTATAACTGAAAAGAAAACATAAAATTATGCTGTGGCAGCTAATGCAGTCTTTTTGTTCAATTCTCATGCTGCATTTATGAAGTGCAGAAGTTAATGATGAAAAAATAGACTAAATTTTTTTTCAGTACAATTAAATTAATGTTTATTCTGGACTGTGTAAAGAAGTAAAATGTGTGCACTTGCTATATATGGAATTTGAAAAAAGCCAGATGAACCATTTGAAGTTTACTGCTCTCACCATCCAAGGCTGGTGCTTTTTATTTTCCATTGCCCTTCTTTTAAAGCAGCCAGGATATCTGCCTGTGGGGCTGGCTGGGAGCTGTGCCCTTTGCTGGTGTGAAGCAGCCCTGGCTCTGTGGACAGCCCTGTTCCTGCTCTGACCCAGGGAGTTCTGTGCTTGCAGCACTGCTGCCCAGAGCTCAGCCTGCAGCAGATGGAGAACTGCTTTCTAGATTTTCAAAGCTATTTATTCAGCTTGCATTTAGTACTGAGCTTGGCTGTACAGCCTGAGCTACTTGTTTTAAAGCCACCTCGTATTTGCCTGAAGAAGTGAACAAATTATCCATCACTTGAGATCTGGTGTTGAGATGTGAACTGTGGAGTTCGGGGTGAATGTTTACCCACTCTCCCGTAGTCTCGCTCTGCTCTGTCCAGTCCATTGTACATTTCTAATGAATTTATTTGTATTTTTGTGTCAACTATCTTATTTAAATCCTAAGGGTTTCACATTTAATATAGCACAATATGAGGCCCCAGAGGAGATAGCTCAGCTCTGTGGACCACAGTGTCATGAGTATGCTGGTTGTGTTTCCTGATTTGTATTTCCTGTTCTATATCCTTGTTTTGCACAGAGGACTTTGCTGCATTTTACCATCTGCTTTTTGAAAGAAGATTGTGAATCCTTGTATGGTTCTCCATGCACTTGTGACTGTAGTCAGAAATAGCAGCTAATGCCAAACACAGTGGTCTGATCATGAGTGTACAAATCACAGTGCTCCATTTGTACTGTGGGCTTCCTACTCGTTAGCAAATGCAATGTCTTAATACTGGTCTCTAAGACTCTGTACAATTTGAGCTTTAATTCTGTTGCAACATGCTTTCTACCTGACTGGATGCTTTCACTGTGAGACATCCTTGGATCTGAACCCTGAGAGTTTGAAGAGCAGACACTGACAGTGGAAGGTCCTTATTTCCTGAATTTCGGTGCCCCGTAGATGCAGAACACCTTAAACTTGTTAATTAGCAGGACAAGGTCTAAAGACCATGATCATAATCAGACTTCTGGAAGAGACTAATTAGCAGGAAGGGAACAAAATGCATTTAAAGTTGTTCCTGTTATTCTTTTGAGATTGTAACCTTTTAAATTACCAAATACTCTAACAAAACCTCTTTGCAACACATATTACATAGTTCATTAATAAGCACAAATCAGCTAGCAGCCTTAAGCAGATTTTTAATGTATTTAATCTAAATTTCAAAATAGGTGCATGTTTAAACAACAATTAATTGCTTTAACTTATATTAGGTTTAATAATAGTAGGAACAATCTGAAACGAAACAATGTTTTGCTGCAGGGCCCATGAGGGAAGACTGATTAATTTATTCTATATCTCTGTCACTGATGGGTGGGTCTCTAAGGCTAGTCTGACAGAATAAAGTTTTATTTATTAATTTTGTGCATTTAAAAAGTTATTTCAGAGATGTTCAAAGCATCAAATAAAAACTCCATTACTCACTCTGTAAAAATAAGAATAGATAAAAACCTGTTAGATCTTCTCTCATCTGCTTGACAGTGTCCCCTTAATATGCTGACAAAAGTCCTGTGAGAACAGTGATCTTTTGGTTTTGCTGGTCATATAAACTTAAGGCTACTATAAATTACTGATACTCTTCCTATGATACTGGGTTGTGTAAAACCAAGGCACTGCAGACTGCCTTCCAGCTCTGAAATACATAAAACCTGGAGAAGTGCTCGACATTAAAGGCGATGCTGAGTGTCTGGCACACTTGACTGGGAGATTGGACCACACAAGACTTTGCAGAATGAGGCCCTAAATTTTCCTAGAGAGTACTAAAAGAACTAAAATATTTATGTGGTAGATATATGGAACCATATTTTGTTGCTAATTCTCTATGCCTACATGTTCCCCAGGATTTGTGCTTTTGTCCTTTGGCACTTCTCAATGAGCAAATTTTTATAATATAAGCTAAAAGAATGGGCCTTTTTCATCAAATTTGCTAAAATCTGTTACTCAGCATGGTTCAGTGCCATTCAAAACAAAATGCAGCTATGGAATAAAAAATAATACATCCACACATACTGTATGTACAGCTTCCTGGTAGCCAGTTGTTGCTTAAACTTGTAATGATTTTCCATGTCGTTTTACATCAGATTTTTGTAAGAAAAAAGGAAAGATGGCTAGTAAGTGAATTGATCTTGGGTCCTTGCAGTGGTGAAAACAACTTATTTGCATGATGTTTATTTGCTGTGACTTGTCCATTCCTCCCTTTTCCAAAACCATCTTTATTTTCTCTTAGTTTTTTGTTTGTTTGTATGCTTTTGCTTTACATATTAGTTTGAACAATATTTGTCTATACTGATGGAAAAGGTTTCATAAAATAGATGTGTAAATTATTTTAGCTGTGAAGTGTTTTAGCTGTATTGAATCAAAATATGACTTTTTTATTTCAGTGCTTTATCTTGTAGCATGTTTAGTAAAGTAACTTTTTCTATAGATGAAATTATCCTTTATTTGGAGGACCTTTTTTGGTTCCCATTGTAGAGGAAGATGGATAGCACAGCTCAGGATCGTGCTGATTATGTGTTTGCTGTTTGCCAATAGTCTCTTATTTTGTGTGTGTGTATATATATATATATATATAAATATCACTATTCTAAAATCAAGGAAGATACTTAGAAATAAGGAATGTGAATGATCAGGAAGAATATGGTGAGAGTAGCTCCCTTCCTTTAGTTGGCAGCTGCTGATCTCATTAGGGTTATAAATTTCAGTATTGTTGGGGTGGTTCAGCGCGCTGCTCAGTAAAACTTTGGGAATGCCTTGGTGCCATGAGCAGGATGAGTAAGGAGGGAGCAGTAGGGAATTGTACAAGAGCTCTTTGGAGTGGAGGCGTTTCTTTAGGAAGCCAAATCCACGAGCACTGCCTTTTTCCCCCAAACGGGAAATGATGGTTAATACCAAAGAACCAGGGTAGTGTAAAGGGTTGTAGAGGTAAAAATACTCTGATCTATTTTCCTCTTGCAGCCCCTTCCTCAGACAAAGGACTGATTGTAACAATTTGTGTTTTAAAAGAGTAGCACTAGAAATATAATGAGCCTTTCCTGACCCTGCTTCCTCTCCAATAATAAAATATAGAGCTGTTGTCTACTGTACCAGCACTCTCAGCCTCCAAAGCAAATTTCCACACAAAATAAGACTTTTTCAAATACTAGTGCACTCAGGCGCATTACTTTAAACTGTGAAATTACTAGAAATTTTAACAGTTTAAAATCTTGAGAAAAGTATCAGTCCAATTCTAACATGTTTTGGAACTGATTCTGCTTTTTTCTGCTAACAGCTCATGTAATAACTTAAACTACTCAGCAAAAACATTATCTTAGAGCAAACAGTGTAATAAAAAGTGAAACTAGACATAAGGTTAGATTAACACTTGTAATTTTAAACTCCTTGCTAAATGTATTACTTTAGAGGTTCAGTAGTGGCCGAAAAGTTAATATTTTAAAATTAATTACCAAGAAATGTGCATGTACGAAATGTACATTTCAGCTTTTGCCTTGTGATACACATTCCTTAGTCATGGTAGACTGATATATTAATATACCTGAATGAGGTAAAGGGCAAGTTCAGTAATTTTTGCAGTTCTGGATTTCTATAATAACTAGGAAAAATCCACATAGTGCAGAAAGCTCTGGTCTCCATAGTTATCTAATAATAAGTCTTGATTTGTTCCACTCTGGAACCCAGCTGGAGGATTCTTCTGAAGTTCCTCTTTGCTCAAACCTGCAGTTTTATGCCCATAGTCAGCATGAAAACCCTTTATAACCCTTTGCAGTCATGTCCCAGTAACACGCACGTGGGTAATATTTTTAAAGCCATAAAATGTCAGAAGTGTGATGAAGCAATTTATGAAAATGAATTTTCAGACATTGGACTGGCTGCAGCAACCAAAAGCATTAAGAAGTTGTTCAGGTTGCTGTGGTTCTTAGCACTGACTTCACTGGCTGCAGAATCAGCCTCTGACTGCAAATGTAGCATGAGTTCCTGTATTAGACCTAGCTTATGAATAGATTAAGTCAGTTCTGTAATCTTTATGCACAGTTTCGCATTAATAACTGTGCGTGTTTAGCCAGTGCTGAGACTTGACCCTTTTAATATTTTTACCAGTCACTTAGATAAGATTATCACAAAATCCTTGATGTTAAGGAAGTTTCAATTGGCTTGATCTTGCAGAAATAGAATGAAAGGAGTCTTGCTGTCCTCATTAGGGTATATATATGTTAGAATTTTTCAGCCTTGCTAGAAGCCCAAAACCAATTTTGGATGATGGCTTGCTTGCCAACATCATGCTTATCTGATGGTGTGTTCTGCATGTGTAGAGTGTGTGTATCTGTCTGTGTGACTGTACATGTATATATATAATTATATATATATACACACATGCACATATATGTTGCTTTTCCTTCAGTAGGCAATATTGTTTGGTTTTGTTTTGTTTTCTCATTAGACCACAGGTTTTGTTTAACTAATTTCTGTTTATGCAAAACTAAACAGAAGTATGCAAATATTTGACATTTCATGTGTAATCACAAACGTTTGCACCCTGCCTGCTCTGTTCAGGGCTATTTTAGTGATGCCTGGAATACGTTTGACTCCCTCATCGTTATTGGCAGCATAGTAGACGTCGTTCTCAGTGAAGCTGATGTGAGTATATCCCAGCTTACTTTCCTCAGTCCCTACTTCTCTTTCTCTGTCTCCCCACTATTTCCATCATCTGGACAAGTCACAGATTTTGATCTGATGTTTCTAAAGTTTTGAGTACAGACCAGTCATAGGTCAATTATGTTGATATGGGAAATAAATAGCCTTTTTTTTCTGCCAATTTTTTTTAGCTATGAAAGGGAAAGTTTAGATTGTATAGTGGTACATCAGAGAAGCCTAGAGTGTTTCTGTGTTATAACACTGTCCTTTTCTTCTCTTTTTCTGTTTGTGTTTTTCTCTTGCTCTCTTTCTGCTGAATGCTTGTCCTAACAGCACTATTTCACTGATGCATGGAACACTTTTGATGCCTTAATTGTTGTTGGTAGCGTCGTTGATATTGCTATAACAGAAGTTAATGTAAGTAGCAACTGTTCATGCACTAAAAAGTAATTGTTGTCATCAAGAAATACAGAAAATGTAAACTTGATCCCAAAAGAGTCCTTTTTTAGAAAAATATGTTTAATCCTGGAATCAAAGACCAAAACACTGATACAGATGTTTGTTCAAGCTGCTATTATTTATTTATATACTTGCATAATTGCACGTGCACACAGCACAGTGAGAAAATAAATCTTGCTTTTCTATATACTCACAGAAAATATATTAAAGAAAAGGAATTAAGCTTATGTTACTATCTTACTTGAAGCCCATTGCTTTTTGTAGGTAACTTGACCAAGATAATTCAAGATTCTGTAAGTTTTCAGTGGCTTGGTTTAACAAATGATAATTTCTTTTTCTGTGGGAGGTTTGGGTTTTAGAGGGGTGTTGGCATTCATATCTCATGAAGTAGCAGAAGAAGGGCACAGAGAAAGTAAGGCTTTCCACGCTGTGGAAAATAGAATGTTTATTTTTTCCCAGTCCTTTTGCTTTTCATAGCCTGCAGAGTAAGTGTTTGGAAATTTGAATTACTCTTAAAGTACTTGGAAGACTCCATCTTTTACCAGAATTTTGACTGATGGCATTGCATAGGTGTTTGGGCAACAGATTCACCCTTAAATTGCTTCCTAATCTTGTGTTAAACTGTGGGAATCTCATGACAGACTGAATTTCTGGAAAGAAAATGGAGGAGTGATGAGAGAACATGGGAGCAGAAGAACTTTATCCTGACCTTTAGATTTCAGACTGATTTTTCTCAGTTCTGTGGGGATGGATCTTTCTGTTAACTGAAGGAACTTGAGCAGACGGGGAGGATCAATCAGCCCAGAACTGCAGTGCCCCCATGAGACTTTTCTTAAAGTATAATTATTCTTCATGGAGCATGTTTTTAAAAGCTGCCTTTGATTTATTTTTTATTAGGTTTTTTCTCTTTTTTTTTAGTTTAGATTTTTTTCCCTCAATAAGGTTTTGGATTTAGACTTACAGCTCAAGTATTTGCAATCTACCCACAATTTCCATTCACAGTAGTACCAGTGTAGGTGAGCACAGTATTTGAGGAGAGTACAAAGACCTATCATTTAGAATAGTTTCCCCTGATAACTGCAAAATGTATTTGGTTGTGAAGAGATTGAAAAATAGCTCAGAGGTTCTTCCAAACCAGGACTTAGCAGTGTATGGGCAGAGTGAATTGGACAGCACTTCTAGTAACTGGTCACTGCTGAGCTGTCAGCTGTGAAGAACACTGATTTAGCAAAAATCTCACAGTTGTCTTGAAAATATTCTGGAGACCAGGTAATAATCTCCAAGATAAGTACACACTGCCGTCAACAACCAGCACTGCCATTTCTTAATTTCATGTTACATTCACAAGAGGAAAAATGCTCATCTTTGATTTCTTCTAGTTTTGCACGACAGACTCTTTGTATACTAAGCATTGTGTGTTTCTGGTCTTGCCACTTTTCTGTGCTTTGTTTGTGCAAGTCAAGAATGTATTATGATTTTAATATATTTCTGGCCTTGATTTCCCATTTTCAACATGAAACATTTAATGCTGCAGGGTGTCCGGGCAAATTTATTAGATTTTTATTACTTTTATTATTTTGATTCTACTGAACTATTCCTAGTTGATTAGTTTATTGTAAATTTCTGTCATCCAAATCCAGTATTTTAGAATCTTTTGCTCAGTACTTTTTCAGCATTCTGAATGATGCCATTCCACCTGTGCTCGTTATCTAACACTGACAGTGATCCTGGTAAATCTACAGCTCTGCTGAGATGCTAACGAGACTTTGTTTCCAATGGAATTTCAAGCATGATTGAAATAGCACCTGTGAGAATTCCCACTATAGAAACTTCTTATGCTGAGGAAGCTCAGCCTTGTGTTAGGGCTGATTTGGAGCAGGGTAAATCACCAGCACTGACAGAAAATCAGGTCTTGTTGCAGTTCTAATTGCAGGGGCGCAACCATTTTGATTGAGCAGTGCAAAGGAGATATGAGTGTGAATACTTCATGACCTCAGTGTGAGCTAAACATTCCTAAAGGGTTACAGATGTGATTGCCTGGTGCTGTGGAAAGAGCTCAGCAGCATTCTGATAGTGTAGCTGGGGATGCTTAGATCCAGTGCAAAGGCCAGTGAGTTCTTCTAGCAAACAACGAGTTTGCATCTGACCCATTTTTTATAAGAGAATGGAATGGACTGTCTAGGTACACATTGCCTTGATTTCAGTATTAAATACTGGAAATAAAATGTAGTCTCTTTTATTTTGTTGTTAATTTTTAAAAAACATTTTATAAGAATATATATGCTTCCCTGAGGCTGATTCTTCTGATCCAGTAACTTCCCTTTCTCACATAATCTGGGAAATTACTGTGGTTTGAATATTTTTGGTGCCTGTGGAAATGTCTTTAATGTATTAAGCAATTTACAGGATTGTGCAGCATTCTGAAGGACTAGATCAGTGACCAGCTCCAGAAATGAACCACCTCAGAGCAACATATATTTTGGCAATAAAAATTTTCTGTGATTGTCTTTTTAATTTACTCTTTCATTCAATATCCCTTCCTTTAACCTTCTTCTTTCATGAACCTAATTGGTTTTCATGTTCATTTTATTTTTAGAAATTATTAGAGGCAAGTATATATAAGTAAATATACATATGGTGTAGCAATAAAAAAATTTAAAACCACTACTAAAACCTATATAATTACTACTGGGTTCAGTGGCCTTTTGTTTTTGGAAACTTTCACATGACATGAAAGATCTTGTGTGGTCATAGAAATGGTTCTTTTTCAATTAAAAAAGCAGAGTAATGATTGGCAGATACAAAGTGTGGTCAGTCCAATGTGGAGATGGACATCTAGAACTTACAAGAATGAGAGAGAAATGAATTGGAAATAACATCTAAATAAATATGTTGTTAAAAGGAAATAACGTAGAAGTTTCAATCTGGCCTGACGGTATAGAAATGATCTTATTTGCCTGCTCAGAAGCCATTTGGATGACCGACACTGAATGACTTGGAAGCATGATCACATTGTTGCAGTAGTGGTTGTGAAGATTTTATTTCACACTTTTTGTTTAAGTTTCTTTTACCATTCATGTGCTGCCAAAATGTTGAGAAAATAATGGAGAGTTCACTTTCCTCATCTTTTATGTGAATGGTTAATGCCATCTCTATGGGACTGATTTTATTCTTGGCATTAAATAAACTCCAGGTTTTCTGTTGAAGTAGAGCTTAAGGGAACAGCATTTATGTCTTCCTCCTGAGCCCCTCAGGAAAACCTATTTGTCTTGAATCTTGACCTTGTGCTTGTGTGGAGAAGTAAAAACCTCATGTCTACCTCCTGTAAGAGATTCTGGATTCAACTTTGAGCAAGAGCAGTCCAGTTCAGTTTGAGTACCACTTTATGCACCCCTATCATGTGTTAGGTATTGGTGCTAGTAATTTGTACTTTTTGTATACTGTTGATATATTTTGTAGACTTTTATGGACATCTCTCTTTAGACTTAAGGGTAGGTCAGAAAACTACATTCTCATATGGCTTTGTTTTCATTAGTGTGAAGTCTTAGTGCAATATCAAATCATGACAGTGTTGCAATATGTACTTTGGAGCCAGAAATAAATTTCTGAGCTGCTTTCGTGGTGTTAACAGTAATAATTTATTTACTTTATTGTACAACAGAGCATTTATTAGTTATCGTATAATATCCTATGCCACCAACATGTTAGTTGTGAACTTACTTAGAGTTTAAATACGTCTTTTACAAGAGAAAAGGCACTTTTAAAAAAATCTTTTCTGGGGTTTCTCCCTTTGACTTGAAATTATTATTAATTGATGCTTATGGGCATTTTGTTCATGTTGAGTGGGGAATATAGAAAGAACTGATAAGACTATGAGGAAAATTTCTTGCTCATATCTGAATTGCTGTAATTATTCTCTGAGCAAATCCTGTGTGTTTATGCACATGGACTCCCAGTACACATTTCTGGAGATATTTTGGCAACCTGAATGTTTTGCTATATATGATATTGTCAACATATGTGTTTGTCATTCAGATGCTTCCTTCTCTAATTATGTTGATGAGGACATTACCATCATGTGTTATACTCTTGGACCCTTTGGCACAATATGTAAAAAAGAAGCATTTGACCAACACCATTTACTAACATCACTGGCTTTCACCATGTTTATTTTTTGTTTAAGCACAGAGTTTGCTTCTAATGCATGATCCAATCTGTTTCACACTGTTCATAGTTTTGACACTGAAGTTCTTTTTAGTCAAGATGTTTATTTTGAACATTTGTTGCAATATAAGAGTGTAACGAGGACTTCCTGTTTAGGAAATGTGCTAAATTTTTCATAAACAGCATTAGTACTTGACCAAAATTGGTAGCAGGTTGCAAACATTTTAATCAGTGAGTCAGAAATTTAGGTTGATCCTTGGTTTTATTTTTTTGAGGGTTGGGTTTGTTTGAGGAAGAAAACTGTTCTGTTGCACTTTGATTAAGTAAAAAACAAAGACAGTGTATTACTGCCTATTTGAAGGATTTAAGGATTGGCTCAAAATTACATGGTTATGAAGTGTTTTGCTGACCTGGACTCCAAGTGTAGCTGGTCCATGGCTGACAGAACAGGCAGAACAATGAGGGCAGTGTCTGTGCTCATTCCCCTCATTGCAGTGTGTCTGTCAGCCAAGCAGGGAAAGCAGAAGCTGTCCATTTATTCCAGCTGTGCCCATTACCAGCCTTCAACAGACAGAAGCACACCTGTCATCTTAAGAATCACACAACCCCAGTTTTTGAGGGACAAAAAGTCCTAATAATGACCAACCAATCCCAAAGCATTTGGGACCAAGTAGCATTGGAATGATTGGTGGAAAATGAGGGGGAAGAGGAGGTTGGAGGTAGATGGTCTGTCTACAGGAAATACTTTTTATTTGCATTCTTGTCAGCAGATATCATCCCTCTGCTCAGCCTGTCCCCCCAGTCTCAAGTCTATTCTAATACTTCCCTACATGTACAAAATCAAAATATGCCACCTTCTTACGTGTGTTCATGCACGTAATGTCACTGATGCTGCAAATAAGGTTGTGTGCTTGGGGAGTGTCTGGTTTTCCCTTATCTGTAGTAAGCAGACACTCTGTTTTTGTCGGTCTGTTATTGTTGCTGAAGATTGTCTTATCTTTATCTCAGTTTCCCAGATCTGAGCATTGCTTCATGCTGGATGGACACACATAACCATTGACTAACTTTGTCTCCCAGATGAGCATTTCCTTTATAAATAAGTATGAATAATGTTTTCTTTTGTGGTAGATCACTGCATTAGCTTCATTATAATTGGTATTAGCAATGTAAACTAAGCTGCTGTATTATCAGAGGGAAATGCCAAAGAGGGTAAAAAATTAGACACACTCTAAAATGTCAAACCCAAAACACTTGCCCAGTGATGAAAATTTTCAGCTCCAGTAGGAAAAACTTCTCTTGTATCAGGAGTTCATGTTCATACTTTGTTTCTAGCATTTATCTCCACCTTGGTATTATTGTACAATTTGCCTTTTGTGAGCAGTGTTTTTATTTTTCATTACTGGCCTGCGTTTTCCAGTGTACATAATTTGTCATTTCTTGCATATGACATCCTAACACTCCCCAGCAGCATCAGATCAGCCATTAGAAACAGGCAATTAAGACTTCTTAGTTCAAAGAAGCTGAGAAAGAGGGATTTATGAGGGTGTGCATTGGGCAGTCCTGGGCATACACCACTGTGCAAACACAAATACCTTCAGTGACCTCCTGACAAAAAATACAATGATCATTCTGGAGCAGCTCCAGTAGATCTGATCACACAGTTTGGGTAATCTGATCTCTGCATTTTAAAAAGTGAGAATTAAGTAATTACTAAGAGAGTTGTATGTAGAAAACCTTTTTTTCACTGACTTTTCCTTTCGAGAAGTCTTTTTTTCCATAACCAAGTCATAATGCAAACTCATTACTTTTTCATTTGGAAAAGTGATTAAATAAAAATATGGAGGACCAAAGAATCCTTTTTCTGCTATTATCTATCCCATTATGTATTGCCATCCTAACACTGATGCTAACTTACTTGGGGCCCCATCCTACTCCTATAAAACATAGTGGGAAAAATTCCCAAATGCCTACCCTGGAATTTTGTTTTGCTTTTCTTAGTGTCAATTTGTGATGATACTGTAGTTTAATCTGATCTTTCTCAAATACGATGTCCAGTTTTTGATCATACAAAGTACTGAAGCAAGTAAAGTAATTTGCTCACTATTTAAGACAGTATCAAGCTCAACCTGAGTCAGTCACCAGAGGTTAATATGACATTTCAGACTTCATCTGCAGATGATACCTTTTTTCTTTGAAGCTTCCGATAAAAAGGACTTTTTCTCAGTGCTCAAAAGCCAGTAGCAGTGTGGATCTGTGTGCACTGGTGCAGGTTTGGCATTGATTTAGATAGGCAGCTTTGCAAGGTATTTCCATGATCTGTGATATTTTGACATTGACGATGTTTGTGATAATGAATTTTTCTGTAATTATATTTTGATGATTTTATTTCAAATGGTTGAAATATACAGGGAATTTCTAATGAAGCAGTTGTCTTTCCTTAGCAGCAGATTTTCTGTCTATTTTATATAAGTTCTTAGACAGTTTGGATGTTTCAGCCAGTTTTACAAGTACTCTTGCTTGCTGAAGTTTAATGAGAAGATCTGGATTTTGGTTACTTTAATGCATACATTTAGTAATAATCCCATATACAGTTACAAACTGTTCGTTTCAGAATATATTGATATCCTGGAGGGGCAATAATGTATCGATACGTAGATTGCTTGTAGCTGAGCAAAGCAATATTTTTACCTCATTTTTCCCGAGTAATGCCTTTATATTGAATATGTTTTGAAAAAAAGTAGTAGAGAAAACAATTACTAATTTAATAATGATCTGATTTTAACACAGCACTACCTCTTACTGCTTTTCTTTACCATAATATGTTTGCATAATACATATTCAACAGAATCAGCTCCTTTCTTTTCCCATCCTTCTCCTCAAGTTTTATCTTGAGTAACAGGAGTAGGTGAGATTTGAGTAGGTGAAGTGTGGCACTGAGTGTGGCTGGAGCATCCACAGCACACTGGGAGCAGTTCTGGGGAGGCATCGTGTTCATTGCTGCTCTGTGTGACAGGAATTGTTGAAAGGTGCCCCTTTAAAAGGAGGATATTTTAGGCAAGAGGGTAAGACCCATCACTGGGATCTAACGTCCAGAATCTTGTTTTTTCTAGTGCTATAAATGTTTTTAAAGACACTCTAACTTTGGAAGAAGCTGCTGCCAGTCTGTCAGTGCACAAGCAAGCACAGAACATTGATCCTTTAAGCTTTGCTGCCTGCTCTGCAAAGTGCGTGACCATTTAGGCTCTCAGGAAAGTTTCTCCAAAATTAGACAGAGAAAATAAAAGGACAAAAGTGAGATGTTCTTCACAGGACAGAGAATTTGGCTCTGTGAACAAGAAGTTGTGTGTGCCTCTCTGCTCCCCATAGCTCCTGAGGGCTGCACAGATCTATTCCAAAAGGATCAATCAAATCCTGATCCTTTTCTCCATGCTTGATCCTGTTACAGCACTCAGGTGTGGTGAGAGAGTTCAGGTGTTGCCTCCTCATGTGCACTGCTGGGGCAGGGTCAGCCTTCAGGGTGTGGGGCTGTCACTTTGGCAGAGGTGAAGTGTCCTTGTTAAGCACTGCAACAGCCAGTGGCCATCACTGAGTTACCTCAAGTGAATTAACTTTGCTGTAAGGGAGCTCTGGGTGTGATATAAAACACAATTTATTGACTATGGTTAGATTCCAGTGGTGTAGTAATTAATCTTCAAAAAGGGCAGAGCAGAAAAGGACCTTGAAAGCTAGTGTGATCTCTAAGCTTTGTTCCTGAGATTTAGTTGGGCTTCCTGCTATAATTTCATACAACCTGTGAAAATTGATGGGTAATTTTGTTTGGCCTACATAGAAGCAGGTATTTTATTTTGTATTTATTTTCCATTGACTCTTTTAAACATGTTTTATACCAGCAGATTTTATTATGACTCAGCCAAAAACATTTTAGCATGGGTCAGCCAAATGATGAGAGGATGGTTTTAATAAGGGTATTTATGTTCTGTTCAGGACCTGTATTGAGTTGAAAGGTGTTTATTTGCATTTAGAAATTAAAAATGTTCTTCATTTTGTTTATGGTTAAGCTAACTTTTAAAAAATCTTTTATTTGATTGTAATATTTAATGTTCTTAATTTCTTAAAGCCAAAGCCAACTGAAACAGTCACAACTGATGAGTCTGGGGTAAGATCAGTAAAGTGACCCCAGTGGTTTTACCTATACTTGAGTTTATTCTTTTTACCATGTCTTTTTTCCACCAAGTTTTTCTGTATTTTTCATTCCTGTCTGATTGCAAAGGTGTTATGCAGTGGTTTGCATTCATTGTCAGTGTTCTATTGGAGTCTACTACAAACAAATGATCCTATTAACAAACCAGAAAACTTGGAAATGCATGTGGTGTGTGAAGCATTTCTATAGGTCCTGTGTTTTCAGCATGTAATTTTTCCTTTCATATCATGGTTATCAAGGTGAACAGGCCCTCAAGATACATTTCCAAATCTTACCTCTTCCACCTTTGCATTTTATGTTGTTTTTCTGGAAGTGTTGCATGTTTAGTGTGTATTTGGTTTGACTTCTCCGTGATGCTCTTCAGAACTCTGAAGACAGTGCTCGCATCTCCATCACTTTTTTCCGTCTCTTCCGAGTGATGAGGTTGGTGAAGCTGCTGAGCAGAGGAGAAGGAATCAGAACATTACTGTGGACATTTATCAAGTCATTTCAGGTTAGCACAATTTATTTAAATTTGCTTTATAATTACAATCATTTATACACCAAATTTTACAAAGCAATACCCTGTAGAGTGCAAAAAAATTTTTTTAGTTAATGTTATCAATAATGACATATTTAAATATATTTTCATACTAATGCCAAAATAAATGTCACCAATTGCTTCAGTGAGTCTGAGGGCCATTCTTTGTCATTTGTTATTAGTGGTTACTGTGAGGTTTCTGTGGTACTTCCTGAAAAAATATTTGGCATATTTAAAAGAGATAGGATAGGTTTGACATGCGTAGATATCATACTTTCACACGTTTTATTAGATGACTAGAAAAGAAGAATTTAACACATATTTTACATAAAACCAATTTTGTAAGTGAAATAGGTACTTGAATCATTGCTCCTGAAAACTGATGAATGTGAAGTTAATGAAACTCTGTAACTCTATAGAATGAAGTATCTTTGGGTTGTCAGAATCAGTAATGAAAATAAAATCACTAAAGATGATCCTTCCTCTGGGTTGCTGGCAGAAGTAATTTAAAATACAATGAAGCTGGTATTCCCTGCATGCAGCAAAGTATTAAAAGTGACAGGTTGTAACATTTTAAGCACTTGCATAGGAAGAAAAACCTTGGAAATGTCTGTGTTGAGCAGAGAAATTACTTTTGCAAATGGAAATAGAATTGATGGTGTGAAATTATTAAAAGACAATGCACCTGTCCCTTCCTAGGCTCTGCCTTACGTTGCCCTTCTGATTGCCATGCTGTTCTTCATCTATGCTGTCATTGGAATGCAGGTAATTAGAGAATTTTTTCAACATAAAACAACAGTACAGATTTGTCTGAGATTTGTTTCTTAAGTTGCTTATTGTAACTTTCCTTTGGTTGTGGTGCTGTGTATAAGGCAGAGCTTTCAGGGTAATGGAAAAATCTTTATTTGGCTCTCATTTTCTTGATCAGGAAAAGATCAGGATCTTGATCAGGAGAAGAACTTGGTGTGCTGCTTTTTTTTCTTTCCTTGTGTATGTGATAAATTTAATGTACTTATATGGCTATCATGAAAAATCTAAAATGTAATGAAAGTGTGTTTGTGAAATTTCATGCATTCTGAAGGAAGTTTAGATTGCAAGGCCTGCAGCCTCTGACAGCACAGGTCACTGGAATGAAAGTCAAAAATCTATTTTATTGTAGGTATTTGGAAAAGTGGCCATGAGGGACAACAATCAAATAAACAGAAACAACAATTTTCAGACTTTCCCCCAAGCTGTGCTTCTTCTCTTCAGGTGAGTAAACCTTAACTCTCACTCAGTGCATCCCATTTCACTGGTCTATGAAAAATGTTCAAAATGTGTTTGCAAATGAGAATCAATTCAGCTCAACAAGCACATCCTGTTTGTGGCTGTGTGCTGAGTGTCCTTTGGCACAGCAGGGTTCTAATGACGTGATGCAGGTCTAAACTCATTACAGCTCTTGTGGGCAGTAACTGTCTTCAGGCAGAGCCCAAACCTAGTCCGCCCAGATATCAATCTGTGTGAGCATTGGGAAAGCTGCAGAAGACTCTGCCCTTACTGAAACCTTTAGAAGTACAACTTGTGTGACAGTTTGAAGAATTGAAAAACTATTGCAAACGTAAAAAAATAAACTACATTTGCTGAAGAGTTAACGTAAGGTAAAGCATGTAACTTGCAGAAGCAAAATATCAGATAAGCAGTAGAAAAAACTTCCTGATGGCAAAGGTCTGAATCAAACTAAATCTTGATGTGGGGGGAAATTATGGGATCTCCATCACTGGAGAATTTAAGAAGAAAGCAAACATTTGCCAGGAGTGCTTCAAAATGTCCTGGAACAAGGAGAGAATGACATGGGACAGGGATGCCTCTAAAAGTGACAGCCTTGAGTGGTCTCCTGCCTGAGATTCTGTAATTGAGCTCCTGAGCATTGTTGCTCACCTGGCTGGCAAAACTGGCACGACATTCCTTATCTGGGACCAAAGGCATGACCCACTGAGGTCTAAGTCACCTTATGCCTTTGGCACCAGGTAATGAGCACAGACAAAGATGTCATAATTATGTAATTGTCTTTTAAAAATTTTAAATCATGGGACTGTACACAGGCTTTATGCACCTGTGCAAAAAATGCAGTAGCAGAAGTTAGAGACAGGGATTTCTTCAACCACAGAGGACAGTTCATCTTTTACAAATATGTAATTTGAAATTTTATGACAGATTTTCATACACAACACCACTTTTGCACACAGTAATGCCACTGCAGTAAGTATTTAACTTGTAAATCACAGTTTGGGGTTCCAAGTTTTACGTGCAAGCCTTAGTTCATTAGTCTACCTTAAAAAATGTGTCTGCAATGTCAGATTATGCTTGTCAGTTCCAAAATTTGCTCTGTACTTCCTTTAATTATTTCCTGCTCTGAAATGTTCATAGTCTCTCTTCACATTTGTGCTTGTACAGCTCCCAGAATTTTCTCAGAATGTAACAAATGAATACATTTTTAATCCATCTTGATCAAATCATGCTGAATTTATCTTTGTGGTGTTATAAAGGTGTGCAACTGGAGAAGCCTGGCAAGAAATCATGCTGGCGTGTTTGCCTGGAAAGCGCTGTGATCCAGAATCCGATTATAATCCTGGGGAGGAATATACATGTGGAAGCAATTTTGCCATCATTTATTTTATCAGTTTTTACATGCTCTGTGCATTTTTGGTGAGTTTAGCTTATGTTTATTAACAGCAATGGGCTTTGGCATTTTGGCTTTCTTCTGAATTAAGAGTAGTGAGTTAAGGGAATGACTGAAAATCCCATATGCAAAATACTTTGGCAAGGTTATATTTTTCCATTCAAAGTCTTAAATTCTGTATTTTATACCAATTTTTACTGTGAGAGTGGTGAAACACTGGCACAGGATGCCCAGAGGGGTGGTAGATGGCTCCCATCCCTGGAAACATTCAAGGTTAGGTTGGACAGAGCCCTGAGCAGCCTGATCTGGCTGAAGATGTCATTGCTTATTGCAGGAAATTGGTGTGGATGACCTTTAGAGGTCCTTACCAACCCAAACTATTCTATGATTCTAAATTCCCATATGTGAGATTTTCTTCTGACTGTACATGTGCAGGGTGCTTGGCTGCACATTTGAAAGCTGAGTTAGCAGTCTTTTCATAGCTGTTATTTCATGCATTTCTCAATGATACCATTAAATATTCATTAATAATAGAGCTGCAATTCCTGTGACTGACTAGTAATGCTGTTTGATTTGTTTAAGCTTAGCAGAATTTGGGTTTGTGTTTCTACAGGTGGCACATGAGAAGTGAACAACAACCTTTCACCCTAATCTGTGGCAGAAATGGATTATTTTCTCTGAAATAATAATTGAAATATGTTTTTCCTCATTGCAGGTGTCTGGTATAAGCTGATTGATTTGTTTATTCACAGTAATTGTGTCCTTGAAAAAGGAGAGTGGTTCAACAAAATTTTTTGAACTGCTGTAAACATATATGTTCTCCTTCTCTGTATCCCCTTCTGTGTTAACAAAGCTTATTGTCATGAAATTGAATCCTCTTCCTGAGATACACACTGTGTCATAATGTGTGTATTGGATCCATTCTTCAGTTTGATGTAGTGGGATCTGGCAAATCAAGGAAGAGAAACAAAACCATGTTCCAGCCTGTGTCAAAAAATGGAGTACTTTAAAATAGAACTATGTTCTTGTCATGTCATTATTTGATAGATTTCCAGTTAGTCAGTTAAATGCAAATATTTTCTGTGATATTTGATGATATTTACCAAAAATCATTGATTTACTTGAGTTCTTAACCTTTTACATATTGAATAAAAAAGTCTAAGTGGATTGTTCCTAATTACTTTTTACTTTTTCATTTTAGATTATAAACTTATTTGTGGCCGTCATTATGGATAATTTTGATTATTTGACACGTGACTGGTCTATTCTGGGTCCCCATCACTTGGATGAATTCAAAAGAATATGGTCAGAATATGACCCTGAAGCAAAGTAAGTTAGATCATTTCTCTGGTGTAATTTATTTGGTAAAAACAATACAAGCAGACCAGGGTGTATGTTTTGGGAGTGGATGTTTGGTAACTGATGTGTGTTGGTTCTAGGGGAAGGATAAAGCACCTTGATGTGGTGACCTTGCTGAGGCGGATTCAGCCACCGCTTGGTTTTGGCAAGTTATGCCCCCACCGAGTGGCCTGCAAGGTGGGTTTCACCTATTTTCTGTCTGACTGCAAGATGATAAACCAAGCTGGAGTGAAAAATAGTGTGTAACATTATGTAGCTGCAAGTGAGAAGACAGAAAACTAATGTGAAATTAAAATGATATAGACTGTCTCAGGCAAAATTTAATTTTAATGGGGATTAATGGCATTTTAATGTAAAAGTTGAAAAGCAACACAAAAGAGGTGAATGATTGTTACATTATTTGAGGACTTCAGAATTAAAGATATTGAGATTTTAGCAATTTCATTGGGAATAAGATCAAACCTGTTAATTATTAAAGGATTGTTATAACAGTACTGTCATTTGGATTTCTTGTATATCTGTTTTATAAATAGGTAAAGCTGACACATAAACCTCTGGGTTGGAATGGAATGTCACAAGGCATACTTAAAGCAAACCTCTGTCTATCTATATTCTAACATCAATTCTTCATTGAGTAATGCTTTTAAACTAGAATAGAAGAAAATACAAGTCAGACATCAGGAAAAGATTTTGATAGATGAAATCGTGTCCTTTTGGCAGAAAGGGTCACAGTAATGCTGCTCTAGAAGAACACTGATGCAGGGATGGACTGACCCAAAGAGAAAAGCCCCTTACACAGCAGTTCAGTGTAGCTGGCATAGGAGACTCACAGCATCACTGAAGAGTTACCTGAGGTCTGAATGGGCTCAGACAGACAATTCAAACCTGGTGCTCTGGTTCTTTGTGGAGCATGAGAAACCCCTGGGACAGGGCGGCAGCTGGAGTGCATGCCCTCAAATAACTGCTTTTGTTCATTGTTCTGGCACAGTGTCACTCGTAGTCAAGAACTGGGCTTCAGTGTTTGAAAGTCAGCTCAATAAATAGCTCAAGTAAAGTACTGTACAGTTTTAACTTTTGTATAAGCATACATGTGATTAATATAAAAAAGAAGCAATATTGTTCTTAATTACTGGATATTATACACAGCTAGGATGGAAAACTCAACTTCATTTTGAAGAACTTAAATAATTTATATTCCTCTCAGTGATACTATTCTTTGAATATATCAGCCTTTCAAAAAGTGACATTATAGGAGATTTTCGAAGAAAGCAGCATCAAAATTTGTTTTCCTTTTCTCATTTTCAGAGGTTAGTAGCCATGAATATGCCACTAAACAGCGATGGAACCGTCATGTTCAATGCTACTTTATTTGCTTTGGTTAGGACTGCTCTAAAGATAAAAACAGAAGGTAAGGTTCTTCACTGTAAAGCCTTTACTGCCCTTGTCAGAAAGCACAATGAGGAAAAGTTACAATTTATTTCTTTTGTTGGACATGAATAGGGCTGCCTTGGTCTTGCTGGATCTGGTTTGTTTTGGATCATGGATTGTATTCACTGTTGCTAGGAATGATTTGCTGGAAAATGAAAGTGAGGAAAGATATAGTGAGGAAAGATATGAGTGCTGGAAAGATATAGTGAGGCCAGAGCAAAGATACCTCAGAAATTATTCGATGTTTTTGTCTGGTCAGATAAAAATGTGCAGCACTAGCATAGCAGGAGTTCTACTGCAAGGAATGAGTGAATGAATGAATTCCCCTTCCTGCCCAACTAAAGTACTCCATCCTCACTACCTTTTAGCTCAGTGCCTTGGATCCCACAGTGTAACTTTTGCACACTTGAAAGCAGCATTCCCACTATGGTCGAGGCCAGTTCTGAGTTGGTTGAATGGATTTCTGTCATTTGCATTAAAGAGGGAAAGGTTTTTAAAGATAGTGGCATGTTTCAAAGAATTTTCTTTCTATTTTTACACATTTTTCTTTTTCTTTTTTTTTTTTTTTTGACATTTTTTACTACTTTCGGTTCTGTTTCTTCTGCTGTTCTCAGGAGAATTTGCGTTCCACTGGCAATCACAAACTCACAAACTTAGATTAAGGCCCTCAGGCATTGCTGTGTGAACAATGCAAGAGATGAGAATCTGCTCAGTACCCAGTTGTTTGAACTTTCAAGCCTGTACAACTGACTAATTACTGTGATTAAATAAATAAAGGCTCAGCTTTGGATCAAGGAAGAAGTGGCTTGTAAAGAGCAAGTCATCACTTACTGGACAATTTAAGCAGAAGGAGTGACAGAGTGAGGCCAAGGTCTGGAGGTCACTTTTGACCTTTGCACTGCTGCAGAGCTGGATTTGAAAGCACCAGGAATTTGCTGTCCTATGCCTTTTTTTCTCTTTAGTTGTGGCATTGTCTGCCACATCACACAGCATGGACTTGCCCCAGAGGATCTCTATCACAGTCTTTAATTGTGTACAGCTAATCCAAAGGATCATTCACTGCAGCTGTTTGAGCCATAATTACCATCCTCTGTTTTGCCATTTCCTTGCCACAGGTAACCTAGAGCAAGCCAACGAAGAACTTAGAGCAGTCATAAAGAAAATATGGAAGAAAACGAGCATGAAATTACTTGACCAAGTTGTCCCTCCTGCTGGCGGTTAGTCCAATAAATTCTGCCATGTGCTTTTCTCTGTGCATGTTGGTCTTTCTAGAGTGTCAGGAACCAAAGAAATAAAACTTTTAAATTTTGCAATTATAATGTGATTTAAGGGCAACAAACAATAACAAAATAAATATTATTATATCCTATTGCAGTAGATAATACATATAGGACTGATAAGTGAAACTTAGATTAAAAAGAGTGAGAGGAAAATGTTATGCTTATTTTATTGCTTGAAAAAATTACCATATTAGACCTAAATGTAGTTTGATTTCAAATCATTCAGCAAAATAAACTAGCTTGATTTCAATGCATTGAGCAAAACACCATGTTTTGTGCTATGCTACATTATAGCTTATTTGCTTGTATATGTTGAATACTTCTGGGAGAAAAAAAGTTAATTGCCAGCTTAAAAGCAAGAAGCTAAATTATCTCAGCTACACTAGTTTAAACCAGAGCCATCCCACGGATAATGGAAATGGTTCAGATTTATGCAAATAAGACTGAGATATGAGAATGTGGCCCATCTAAAGAGATATCTGAATTCTAATGACACCAAACATTTGTGAGAACTACAAGGCACGTTTATTAAATGTTCTTGCGTGCCGTAAAATGACGTCAGCATCTCTCTTTGTAAATATATATATTCTGATATATATATTTAGCCTTTTTCAATATATACATTTTTATTAATATGCTGTAGTGTAGGTTTAGGTGACTGTTTTTTACTTGCTTTTTCAAGTTTTAAAGGTGCAGGATCTGTCTCACTGTCACCCATGTCCAGGGTGTATTTACCCAGACATCCAATCCTCAGATCCATTTGTAATCCCCTGGTGTTTCTTGTAGTTTATTGTACCTTCACAGTGCTATGGCAGCTCCCAGGACTGCTCAGACTCCAGCCCCTGACCCTGGAAGGGGATCCTCAGTGCCAGGAGGAGGAGCAGTGCCTGCACTGCTCTTGGCATCACCCAGGAGCAGCAGCAGCTCTGTGGCTGGAGGAGCCACTTGGTGTTGGTGGGGTGGCTGCTGGATAATAGTGGGGATGTAGCCAAAAATCTGGCTAAATTGACTCTCCAAAGGGGAACTGATACTGCACATTTAAAACAACTTTTGTGTTCTACTCTGTTGTTTTTAGCCTTACACCTAAGTGCTTGCATGGCATAGACGATTCGCTTTGTTATTGTTGTAACTATGTGCTTGAGCTTTTTCTGCAGCCTCTGTTCCTTTCAACTATGAGTCTTTCCGAATATTCTGAAGCAATTCTGTTTTAGGGTGGTGGCATGGAATTAGCGTTGCCTCTTGCCAACTTTATTCCCCTACATTTTTATTGAAATAGAGACGCATGCTTCAGAATAGCGAGCTCTGCCTGCCTAAATCTGACAAAGAACCTGTACAGATTACATGCCTAGAACTAATCTCACGTAGTAATTCACTCTTAACTTCAGCTTCATTTCATTGCTGAATATAAGCTGTGTATTTATTTTCAGCTCTACTAAAATTCATTGCTGATGTTTATTCTGCAAATGTAGCTCTTCAGTGTAGCTGGAAGGCTGAAAGCCTGGATGTGCCCAATTGATAGGAAACAGTATGCCTTCTGCAACCCACTATAAATAGGAATGCATTGGGAAGTTCTGCAGATTTATGGATTTTCAATTCCAGTTTACTTTGTTCCTCTATGGACCTTGTTATGATTTACCTGAAAATACTGTAAATCTCCTAGAAAAAAAGAAGAATACAGCTATTTTACATTCATATGCCATAGGAGTGTAAAATAGCTTAATGTATGGTAGAAATTAGTTTTAATGTTTAATATTCAATGGAAAATTGTCTATGAATTAGCACCAGTGACAGCTGATAAGAACAATTTCCTCGGAGGTGGAAAACTCTCTTTATATATATAAATAAAAATAAAACTGCAAAGCATTCAAATTCAAAATGTTAAAATTATTAAAATGCACTTAAAATTATTGAGAGGTCCAGTTTAGAGTAGTTTGCTCCAGTATTACTTGTGCTGATATTACTGAATTCTAGGTCCTTTGTGTGCCATGACTACGTCTCCAGAACTCTTATTTGCAGAGCAGAATGAAAATAATCAGTAAAGCAGGTTTTCCCCCTCTTGGATTATAAACAGATGCACAAGAAATAAACAGTAAATTCTTGATACTGATGAAATAACTTCTTACTATAACTCAGTGAAACTGTTAATAGCAACATATTTTCAGTACAGAAAGGTGAAACAGCTTTGCAAAAATATAGAATGTCAGTCAAATGTCTGATGTATTGATGAGACTAGAGAGTAAGAGAAATACATAAAACTCACTAAGGACTCACCTGTATTCTCTAGATTTCCCAGTCTCCACCTGCAAATCCATTTAATCCTGCCCTCTTCCAAGAGCTTCCTTTTGAAATTATTCCTTTTGCTGTCACTAATTGTAAATAGCAATTTGTCTGTTCTGTGGTCAGTAATGTTTAGCTGCCTTCCTATACCTGTCTATATCTGGCTATATGTGTGTTACTCAGAAAAGGATGGCTCCCCTTGGCCAGGCATCAGTTCCTGTGTGCTCGTGTCTGCAGTAGGACTGGCTGTGCCTGTGCCACACAAGCACTGTGGGGACACAGACAGATTTCGGCACGCACAGTCCAGCAAACTGGCAGTGCATTTGTCTGATGTGCTTATGAAAAATTGGTGCATGTTGAGAATGATCAGTAAGGGCCCTTCATTTCTGCATCCTGGTATTTCACAGGTGGTGTCATCTCAGGCACAGTCAGTGGTGGTGCAGTGTCAGCCTGACGTGAGACATGTGCAACCCACAGCGGTGTTTGTTATTATCAAGTCTGTCACTTCTATGTGCTCGTTCTTTCTGGGAGCCATTTGCTAACTCACTGCCTTAAAAATTCTGTTCAAAGACTTGAAATGAAAGAGTGTCAAGAGTGGGGAAAGGCTTATCTGGGGAGTTAAGCCAGAGCTATGTTGCAGATCTAAACTAGGGAAGGCAAGTTCATGTTACATGCTGTATAAGAGATCTCATCCTAATTAGTCTTCTGAAGAGCTGCAAAGGAAAATTACAGGTGAACATCAAAGCAAATGTACACAAAAAGTTTATTAATGAGGTTCATGGAGTCAGTTAAAAAGCTTTTTATTGCAGAGATGGAATCCATAGAATGATGAGCTTTTCTTGTGAAGCTGTTCCTGATATTTCCTGCTAGTTCCTCCTGTCCTAGCAGGAACTGGGGGGACGCTGACCCTTGAGGAGTTGTCAGAGTTTGGCAGAGCTGGCTTTTTAATATGCTGAGATATTTCCTGCAACAGACTGGTCTCCCAACCAGTATCTTTTGAAGCAATTGTTATAACTATTTTTGTTTTGATAAATTTAAAGACAAGCTGCTGGGAGAAGACATTCTGGGTGCATTTTCACTGTAGTTAAAGCCTGTTGTACTTTCTCACATGTGTACAGCCCATTTCAGACATTAAAATGAGAGGATCTGATTTTGCACGGTAGAGGTTTCGAGATAAATTTTATCAGAAAGGGAAAATGGATTTAAAAAGTATTGTCCATGGATTGGATTCCCCACCCTCTTGGATGAGACCAAGTCACTAAAAGAAAAAAGTCAATTAAAATTAGAAAAACCAGTCATTACAGGTAAAAATAGTAGTACAAATACTCTACTTAGTGAGATACATTTGCACATATTGATAAGATACATGGACACTCTGTTTTAATAAAATGTTTAACAAAGCCCATAATTTCTAACAGAAGTGTGTTAAAATGTGTCTGGGCTTGATAGATTTTCATGTTCAGTCAAGTCATGACTGGACAGAATAACAGTTGATGCCTAAACCACACTAGCCCCTCTTTATGTACAGCAGGGGCCAGAAATCCTGTTGCCAGTATCTGCCTCTGGATACTGAAAGGCATGGGGAGATTGGACAGTGCAGCAGAAAGGGAAATGGAACTTCATGTCAGATGACTCTAGGGGAAAAAAGTGTGTGACAACAAAAGCAATGTTTTTGAATAGAAAACTCTTTCTAGTTTTCTGGCAAGCATTTATCACTGAGAGATCAAACTTGCCCAGCTGAATGATTCAAGGGACTCGTAAACAGGCACATTCATTCTTTGCCTGCTGTGAACCAGATGATTTTGGTGTCCTCACAAGGCACCTGCCTTTGGAAACTTTCAAATTTGGATTGTGTTCACGACAGTGACTCTGTAAAAATGCTACATTTCACTGCCCTGGCTGTTTGCCTGTTGTTTGAATTGTACTAAATTCAGTGATGGAAGTTCTTTTCATTCCTTTCAGCATTACAGAACTGACACGATATGTTCACTGACAAGCAAATTGGGTTCAGCAGTGACAAAAAAAGGCAGAGTCACTATTATGAACATCAGTGTATGTGAGAGGTAGTAGCTTTTATTTAATCTATTTACTCCAAGTAACTAAAGCCAGTACTTCAGCTTCTATGTATACACAAACATGCTTATGGTTTTGGTAGAAACAAGTACATGAGTCTTGGTAAAGTGCTGTATTTTCTCTTTTATTAGGATGAGTTCACTTAACTGACTGACCCAAACCTGCTTGCTGAAACATTGCTTTTGAGCCCTTACAGGCTCCATTGTTGTAAGCTGGAAGCAGAGTACCTGTTGCACCCATCACATTTCCCCCCCAAATCAGATGTGAGTGTACAGGCTATTGATAAATGTGCTGACTTGGGAGAGATCTGTCTGGTCTGTTCATTTAGATGATGAGGTAACCGTGGGGAAGTTCTATGCCACCTTCCTGATACAGGACTACTTTAGGAAATTCAAGAAACGCAAAGAACAAGGATTGGTGGGGAAACATCCTGCGAAGAACACCACGATTGCTCTGCAGGTGATTTTTTTATGTTTTTAACTAACCATTTTGTGAGCTTACTTGAAATAGCAGGTAGATGAATATTGATGATTGTGCAATGCTGCCAAGATTTTATTTAGCTGGGACACTTTTGGCCCTTATTCATCAGGAAAGTAAAACCTAATCCTGCTAATCTGTCTATAACAAGGTGAGTGCAAAAACTTATTCTCTATGGACTACTCAAACAGTAGCAATGGTCATAAAATTTCTTAGCAAGTCTAGCTGAAAAATCCCAGCCTGAAGTTGCTGGTTGGATATTGGATAAATAAAACTCTCAGCTATCATTTATGTTTTTTGTTTTGCTTTAAATGTTTATTTTCTTGTTTTCTTGAAATGCTACAAGCCAGTTCTCAGGGAACCTCCTACTGTGCATTGCCTCATAGTAAAGACGTTTTTATACAGTATCATTTTTCTTAATTCTCACTGTTTTTCTTTTCCACTTATGGTGAAATATCTTCCTATTTCTTTTAATATTTGCAAATTCTGAATTTTGCATCCATCAATTTCTTTTGTGGGAAGTAATAATAACATACTGCATTAATGTCTCACACTTCTGTCTGTCTCTTAAAACAAGCTATCACATGGAAACCAGGACAATAGATTTGGCCTTCTGTCTCTCAACAGGCCTGCAGCAAGTAGCCCATAGAGTACACGTGATCTAAAGAGCAAATTCTGACAACTTCATTCCACTGGTACCCTTTGTAGAATGAACTTTGAAACAGGCAAACGGAAAGCTGTTCTCAAATAATTCCAGACATCATACACTGCACCATTTTTATTGGATTGGGACTTTGTGAATTTCAGTTAATGATTAGCAGTTTGCTACAAACTATAAATATATTTGTTTCTGATAGTTTTTTATTCTGATGCCAAAATTTCAGAATATGTTATGAAAATCCCTTTCTGAAAGAGGAGAATTGTGTTGATTCAGATACTGTTTGTTCAAAATCCTGTTGGCTTGTACTTCAGTTTAGCAAAATGATCTTTGCTGTGTTAAGTGGGTAAATTGTTTCATTCCTGTTTCCTAAGAATGTCTCTGCTGGCAGCTCTGGCTCCCATTGTGTTCCAAATCACTACAAGCATAAGAAATGCAACAAGCAGGAAAAGATTCACGACAATTCTTGCTATTTATTTGCACCCACATGGCTTGCCAGGACTCTATGGATTGTATTTGCATGCATGAAAGAAGAGAAAATTATTGGTAATGCAACTGATAAAAAGGCTGCAAACCATTGAGAGGGAAGTGAAAGATGCTGGATTTTTGGGAATGACTTTTCAGACTTCTTTATTGCAGAAGCATTTGGGCGTAAGGAGGTCTAAGTTAGTTTTGAGCCTTGGTATTGCAGGTTTCCGCTTGTGTTTTTGAAGTTGCACACATAACAATGTAGAGAAAACCACTGAGTTCTCAAATGTGAGTGTGCTCTGTTGTATATTATCAGACTCTGCTTCCTGTTCAATGACAAAGAGGGCAAGATGGAACTGGCAAGACTCTGCTCTTCCTCTCCTTAGGCAAATATTTTTCAGTTCAAAACAGCTGAAAAAAATGACCATGAATCTTTGCTAGAAATCTGCAAAGGCCTATGGGATTTGAGGCATGGATTTTTTTTTTTTCTGATTAAAACAATGCTCTCATGGTATTAAAATGAGCTGGGCCAGTAGTTGAGAAGATTCTTGCTTTCTTTTCCCCCATCTTCCTATTTTCTGCTTTTTTCTTTCTAACAAATCAGTAGGAACTCAACTTCATTGACCAAATAAAAGCAGAAATACACTTTCAAAGACACCTGCAAACTATGGTTGGAAAAAAAAAGTCCAGTCCAGCATATAAATGAATAATCCAATTTTAAACTGGAAGGTACAGCACATCAAATTCAAAGTCACAATCCTGTGTTTGTTAGAATAATTAATTATAGGAGGATACAGCTTTAAAACAGAGCTGGATATCTTTCTAAAAGAGATGTTCTACTTCAACAAGTAATTGATTTCTTCTGATCAATGACCCTGAGAATAGTCCTGTGGGATGTGTTACAGGGAGTTTAGTATAAATGATCACAGAGAATATTTTTGGCCTTATAATGTGTAAAAATCTGGTGTCTCCATTTTCAGCCTCTTCATTCCCGGCTTTGTCCAAAGCTTAAATCCTTGTAAAACTTCAGTGTTCCAATGGTTTTTATTGACCATTTCTGGCTGCATAACTTATGGATATATGATCCAGCTTGTGTCTCAACTACAGGAATTTTATTAGATGATCTGGGAAAATTTTGTAACTGTGAAAATATTATTTCAATTCTTAGAGAGCTGTTAGTAACAGCTTTATTCTTTCAAACACTCTAGGTAAACTAATGTTTGCATATCTCTTTGGTAAACAATATACTAAGAGAAGCAGAAACATGCAGTATCACTCTGTTATCCAATTTTCAGGGAAGTTGTGGTGACTGTTATGTCAGTATAGCAGAGGTGCTCTGGCATTAATTCATCAAACACGTTGCACATTCAGTATTGCAGCATCTGACTTTGACACAAAGACATGAGTGGAACAGATGATGAACAACAACAGAAAACGGATTTGTCAGCCTTCACTCTGGAGGGGAAAATGATCCTCAGCTACACCTGAGTCCCTGACCCTGAAATCTAACCTTTACTTTTATTTTTGGCTGTATTTACCTTTTCTATTGTTTTGATAACTTTTTTTTTTTATTAGAAGCTTCCTATAATCAGGGTGGCCATGTTACTTCAGCAGCAGCTTTTATTAAGTTTCTCTAAACTAGGTAAGACTTCACAGTGTCTAGTAGTCATGATCATGTCACTACAAACAGCCCCTGCTTTCTGAACTGCTGGAGATCAGAGCAGCAGAAGCTGAGCTACATCTGGCTGTGATTTTTTTGAGTTCTGTCATTCAGAACCTTTCTATACTAGGAAATGCTTGTTTAGAGCTTTAAATAACATGAGGAAAATGCATTTACCAGGCTAATAAGAAAAGACTTTCCAGCCATCTGTCAGATTCTTCTGTTTGTAAAGAACAAGAGCAACTGTATTTTCATATTCTGGTTCACATCTCACCCCATTGCAGACCAGTTGTCATGCTGCAAAATCCTTAAGCAAGCCAGCAGATAAAAGCAATGTAACCTGTTCCAATGTGTGTCCAAAGCCATATGAGCCATAGATGCTCTTGTACTTTTGCTGATACCTGTGACTTTCTCTTGGGGTGAATGAACTAGTTAATTAGTGAAGAACATGGTTCCTAAGGATCTAATAAACCCTGAAGTTTCTGCATAATCTAGCCTGGCTTTCCTTATCTCCTTTCTCTTGCAAAAGAGGAAGAAAACAACCTGCTATCAAGATTTACAGTCCCTTCCTAACCTTTGAGTGAAGCAAGAGGTGAGCTACAGTTTTATAATCCTGCTGATTTACAGTTGGCCATGTCACACTTCCCTGCCTTCAGAGAGTAAGCAGCCCCTGTGAGACAGAAGGCTCCTTGTGACAGAATCCATTGTGTTTTAATTCTAGGGACCACTGCTGGGCAAAAAATTAATGGATGTTGCAGTTTTCCTGTTTTATGAGACTGCAACAGCCTTTTAAAAATCATAGATAATTTCTTTGGCCTCTTTTATTCCTCATGCTCAGGATGCTGGGTTTTAAACAATAATTTCATTCAGTACTTTTGAAGGAACTGAAGAGAAACCCTGTAGCTGTCAAATGGCCTCAGGCCCTATTTTTCCAAGGGAATTACACGGTTTTTTTTTTAAACTATTCCTTTAGGTTGTAATCTAGGATAACAAATTGTATGTCTTGCTTTTAGCTAAAACTTTTAAAAGCGTGTACTTCTTGTGCTGCTGACTCCGATGCAATGACTTATATTAACATAGGCAGAAAAGTGATGCGGAATAATTTAAGAACTTTTACATGCAATATAAAAAGGGTTTTAGAACTGCAAAACAAAATCTTCACAATATTACACCTAGAGTTCATGGTCATAAAAAAGTTTTCAGCAGGAAAAGCACTTCCAGGAAAAGTGTAGTATGAAAGACAGGGAGCCATCCACACTGTCTTTAGTTAGCTGAAGAGAATAACACAGAGTAAAATTCTGTGAGCTCAGGAAAGTCCAGTGAGTCTTTCTGATGGCCTACAGTAGTTGTTTTAATAAGTTCTGTTTCACCAGGTGTGGGAATAGGTCTTCCCTTGGAAGCCACATTACTTAGCTAAAGATTCAGTCTGTGGACTCAGGAAGGCAGACTGACTGAGGAGCATGTGTAAAAACACTGTTCTTAGGTGTTATCTTAGGAGAGACACACAGAGCATTTGATTTCAGGGTGGATGAACACTAGAGTAAGTATAGAATAGATTTTTTTGTCATTAAGACTTAGGCATTTTAACACATGAAACTGAAACTTGCATCTTTGCCTTCATTTGGTCATGTGAAACCAAAACTTGTGAACTTTGTCACAAGAATGTCCCTGGCAGCCTCCTCGTGTTTAAGGGCCAGAACCTCCACCCAACTGCAATAAAGGAAATAGCTTCTTCTGACACTAGATTTGAGATATGTTTGGTGCAGGAGAAGAAACAATGGAAGTTTGGGTTGAGTTAGAAAATTAGAGCAGAGCTCCCTGCAAAACTAGATTTACTTTGTGTATGCCAGAGCATGCAGAAGGCAGGAATTCCTCTTCTTATTCCACAGTAACTTCATTCAGGTTGATTTTTATTCTGTAGACCTCAGGTTTTCCTCAAGAGTGTAGCATTTGCTGTTAGCCTAACCCAGGCTGCTGTTTGGGTACGTGTCAGAGAGGAGGAAGCAGCCTAGAAAGTGAAGAGGGAATGATTATCTGCTCAGGCTGTTAAGTCAAGGAAGTCTTTCTGCCATCAACTTTCAAATTCCTCCTCAATCAGAAAAGGCCGCTTCAAATGATAACTAAGAGCAGTTTGTCTAAACTTGCATATTGTCACCAAAACCACCTTCAAAGTTGCAGTAACAACATCCCTTGGAACCCCACAGTTTGCTTTCAGCAGACCCAGGGGAATTCATGCCCTTACGAAGGCAAGAGAACAAGAAGCTCTGAAATGATGGGTGACCAGTTTGAGTCATCTGTTTATGCCATTTTTGTGGTGTTACATATGTCCTGAGGTCACCAACAAAGAGGGCTTCCATTGCCTTTCTTGTGCTATTGACTGATACTTATGCAGTGACAACAAATATGTTTTCTGGGTCAGAAAGAGAGGTCTTTGTGTAATGATGGAAACTTGTATTGAGCCAAACAGTGGTCACATTGCTAGTAAAATAGATGTTAAGTGAAGCATGAACAATTTTAATTACTTTCATCTAGCACAGAGAGGGAATGAACTAATTTCTATGCTATTTTTCCTACAGAAAATACTTACTGCAAACTATGTAACACATCTATATTAATATTCATTTATGTGTACCCCTCTTTGTTAGTACACACAAGTAAAAGTTAAAGGATATTTTCTTTCACATCCCAGGTACTTAAAAGCACTGATTTATTGAGCTGAACCTGATTTTGGAATAATGTTTCAGACTAAACTAATTATGCTTTTTTCTCTCTGTAAATGTTACAACTATTATTAACCCTGCAGTAAACAGTAATAGGGAAAGGAAAAAGCCAAACCCTCTGGTAGGCATCAGCTGAGGGGTTAATTTGTCGCTCAAGTTCCACTTAATCATGCTCCCATGTTCATGTGGTGCTCAGAAAAGGGCTCAGCTCTGGCAGCCTGGGCTGGCTGAGAGCTCTGAGCTTCTGTGCAGTAGCAGCACAGTGCACTCAGCCTGGGAGCCGAGCTCTGCCAGGATGGAGAACTCTGGGCAATCAAGACTTGACTACTATGTCTCTTATGTCCACTGCTATAGTGTAGGTTATTCAGCTATTTTTCTGCATGCTTATTTCCTTTTTAAAGTAGTTCTATCATTGTATTCTGTTCATACTAACTTCAGTCTATTTTTATGTTGATGTCTCAGTGTAGCTCTGAGGTTTTTTACTCTTCGTAGTTTTCTTTGCTCTAAAATAAGCAGATAGTAAAAACATCTTCTTTACCTATAAATCTAATGATTTACATTAATGTTTTCAGAGTTATAGGCTTCCATGAAGCCTTTTTCGGAGTCTGAAGCTCTGAAAACCTAAGTATTTAGAATGAATGTTTGTGTTTTTTTCCAGTTCTAGCGAGTCTGTAAAGCAATATACATAAATATAGATCATTGTTCTAAAGTCTGTGAAGCAAAGCTTGCCAGTGTCTTCCAGTTCCTGGTATCACTCTAAGATGCCTCAAAAGAGGGATCACTGGGTATTTTACTGACTGGAAACAGTGTGGGTGACAATTATATATTTAAATAAGAGTATTGTTCTTGCGCTTCTTAAACTAAGCTTAAACTGCATATATATGTAGGTTGGAGCATACCTTAAAATGGTTGTGGACTGAGTTTAGGTAGAGGGAAAATGATCTTTTTGTAGTTCCAGTATTTATAAGCATTTGAATTTTTTTCAGAAAGTCATGGCTGGAGTCTTGCATTATACACAGATTTCTTAATATAAGCCATATATCTAAAATGGTGTTCCTCTTTTATGCATACTGTAGATGTGGGAAGTTGATTAAAAATCTATTCAGCGTTTGTTAAAAGCAGTCTTTTCAAAATGTTTACATGTTTAACTTCCAAATGTTTTGATGTTTTGGTGTGAGGTGTGCCTTTCAAGCCTCTTAAAGCATATCTCTAAATAACCTGTCTAGACGTACATCTATTGGTCATATGATATGTTTTCTCACTGAGGGTGAGGGACTCCTACAGTTCTGTTATTTCTGCTTTTGAAAACATATCTGTATAATCTCAGTGGTGTGTCAGAAACAGGGGCATCAGTCATTCTCTTAAGATGCTATTTAGGACCCAGCACTGGTGTATCAGTGCCTTGTGCCATCCAGAAAACATTGCAGGTGCTGTTGTGCCTCCAAAGCACAGCTGCACAGAATTACCATGCTCATCTCAAGTCATTCTGTGCATTTATGGGAACGCCTAATTAAAGACATACTTGGGTTGCTCATGTAATTATTTTGTTCAGCACTCTGTGTGTCACTGCTTTGCTGAGTAACCTTTGGACTGATACTTCTCATCTTTCTCTCACCTACAAGGAAAAAAGATGAAGCAAGAAAAGAGTCAAAAATTACATTTTGGATGAGCAGTGTGTCTGAACAAGAAATAACTATTTTTGCAAAGTTCTAGTGAAATCTGTAGAACAGAGTTAGAACCATGCTCAAAGACTGTGAGGAAGTAATTCCTGTGTAGCACTCAAATTTGGCTTTTTAAAACAAAGTCATTGTAATGTGGTACTTCAGGAATGTGGCATGTCTTGATTCACTGCATATAATAACAAAAAGTCTCATAAAGTTCTATACAGGGTAATTACCACCTTCTAAACACCTTAGCAGTCATAGTGAAAAAGAAACAAGCACACCTTGGAATGAGTAGACAAATCACTAACCAGGCTCTCTTTTTTCAAAAAGTCCCCTCTGCTCAGCTTTTGTTTTTATCTCAGATTTAAATGTAATAGTTTTTAGAACCTCAGAAATGGAGGACATGGAATGCTCCCATTGCCCTCTTGTGTGTTACAATGTCTCCAGGGTTCTTGCTGAGTAGACTAAAATGTGCAATATTATGTAAGAAATGTGTGTCCTGAAGGACCCTTCTTTGGTTTAAGCTAAAGAAGAGATGTGGGGAAGGTTGGTTTGATATTTGTGTGCGCTCTTTTAAGGGACCTTTGGTTTTGAAGTGCTTGAAGGTAAAGTTTGATCAGTCCATGCTGCCTCTTCAGTCTCCACAGAAGACATGAAGTGTGGTTCAAAAAAGGGATTTTCCTGCTCACATAAAAATACCAATTCCTGTGTTTTTACATCAGTCCCACTTCAGTGGTGGCTGACTGATCTAATGAAGAGTTGTCTTATCAGTAAGAGCTCAGCATGAGCATTTGTATCATTATGTGCTGCTCCCCATCATAAAAATGTTTCTTAGATGACTTAGAATGCTGTTGGATTGCACCAGGTAAAATGAGTAGTCATTTTAATGATAAGAGTTCACAAAATTGTTGTAGGTTGTTTCATTAGAACAAATAAGCAGGAATATTTTGGTCCTGTAGACTGATGTTGCTTGAGGGCTTCAGTGCTGGCTGTGAGTGAATAAATTTGCTGGGTTTTGTGTAACTAACATATACCTTTGCATATGGGGATCCAGGTTTTTATCTTCCACTGCTGACTGTGTAACTACAAGAGGTCTGTTACTTGGAAATGAATATTACTGAAGAAACATGAGATGAGATGAGACGATAAAGGCTGCCTGCTTTTTCTTGAGTAAAGCAGGGGTAATTCACCAAGAAGTAAGCCAGAAGGCAGTTGGAAATGTAATGAAAATTAAATTACTATTCAGTGTGTTGCTGTCAAACATGTGGCTTTTCTCAGCTTCTAGGCATATATTTGTGGGACTTTGTCACAATTTGGCAGACGAGTATGAGCTAGTAGTTTTTGTTAGAGTTAAATTTGACTGGTGCTGCTCTCTGACAGTGCTGTGTTCACAGAAGGGCTCAGCTTGAAGGCAGCCTGGGCTGGCTGAAAACTCAGAGCTTTTGTGCAGTTGTAGGGTAGCACACTCAGCCAGAGGTGGGAAATGGGCTCCTTGAGCATGAATAACTCTGGACAGTCAAGACCTTGCTGTGTCTCTGTGCTGTAGTGTAGGTCTGTTCAGATATTTTTCTGGATGCTAATTTCCTTATTTTAGCAGTTCTGGAATTGCATTCAGTTCATACTAACCTCAGTTTATTTTTATGTTGAAGTGCCAGTTGAGGTTTTTTGTTCTTTTTAGTTCTGTTTGCTCTAAAGTAAGCAGGTGGTGAGTATCAAATGCGAGTGGCTCTTCTAGATAATGGTCAAATAACCAAAATATAATAGCAGTCCTCTAGTAAATAAATACTGCTTTTGTCTCTGCTGAATAAATAGAAGCATCTGGCCTTCCACTTGAAAACCTGTACCCTAAAGTGTTAATTTTGCTTCCCTTTAGCACCTTGCAAAATTATGACATTACAACCTTGCTGAGGTTTTGACTGTGCAATTACCATAAGAAGTGAGAGAAAGCACAATGTATTTACGGAACGAGTATTGTGTATTAACTCACCAGTAAATGATTTTTAGAGCCTTGTTCAATTATAGCATAACTCTCAAAGTTCATCCCTGAGGAAGAAAATTGAATTGCTGAAATAGATGTAGATAATATGATCAGTCAGGCGCCTCTTTCAGGAAGTGAAATACTGGAGTGAGTGAAACCTGAAGAGGAGCCTGTAGTAAATCTCCACCATTAAGATTCAAAGCTTTTTGGTTCATCCTTTTCCAGGTTCTGATTGCCCACACTGCATAAATGCCATTTTTCTACCCAGCAAAGCAGCTGTTTCTGTTTTGAGTGGAAGTTTTGAGTGTGCTCCTGGGAATGTGTGAGAAAACATCATGAATGAGACCAAGCCATGTTTGGGGTCCTCCGAGATCCCTCATGTCCTCCTGGAGCTCTGAAACACAAAATTCTCTACACATCCTCATGCTACCCCAGGGCAAGTATGTCATTGCTGTGCCAGGACAGCCCACACATCTCCCTCAAAAATGCTAAAAAACAATAGATCAGGTTTTTAGATCATAATCAAAAATTGAGCCAAGTGCTGTGCAGGATTTTTAGTAGTTTAAGTGTGGTGGTAGTAAAGGGTTAGACAAACACATCTTGGATTTCTTCTGAACCTGAGGAGATAAAAGAAGTTCCTGGAAAGAACAAGACTGTGTTTCTTAGCTCAGACCATAACAGTCAGAGTGAAGTCAGGAAAAATGTCTCCTTTTGAAGTCAGGCCTGTGCAAAAGCACTGAGTTCTTGGCATAGGTATGATGTCTCATTCCTCCCTGATGTGCAGGTCTGTCCTGGGCGGTTTCAGCATTATCCCTTTTCCTAAATGTTGCTTGTGGTAGCAAACTTGAGAGGAATATGAACCAATGTACACTCTGCTGCTGGAACTCAATGTTTTTCTGTCCTAAACTAAAGTTTTAACCCAAATACCTGCAAATCATAGTGCAGTGCAGATGAGCTGGAATTATTTCACTGCTTTCTTTTCCATCTGAGCTCTGCTAAAATTGCTGTTGCTATAGCAAAGATCTCCTTGTGTTTCCTTTGTTGACACAGGCTGCAAACATGTTTTGAGCATTAAATATACATCTCATTGAAATGCATTTTATTGTAGTTCTTGCTGATTACTTTTGCCTTTTAATAAGATTAATTTTTCTTCTATAGGGGTCCATAAACATCAGTGATGTTTTAGTCAGTACCTACACTATGATAACAAAGACATTATCACCTCAACAGGGTTGTACTGGAATATAGAAACCTTTTATTAATAATAGTAAAGGGACTTACAGCAGGATGCATCCTCTGTGGATGCCAGGATAGAAAAACTGTTAATTGTCCTTTAAAATAAATTTAACACCTGTAATTAAAGAGTGAAAAAGAATTTGCATTCCTAATGTGTTATGGTATTGTCATTGATTTAGGCAGGACTAAGGACACTTCATGATATTGGCCCAGAAATACGCCGAGCTATATCCTGTGACTTGCAAGATGATGAACCAGAGGAAAACAATCCAGAGGAGGAGGAAGATGTTTATAAAGTAATGTCAGAACACAACCATGTGAATTGTTTTTTGTATAATATGAGAGTAAAGAATGACCTTATCCTTGAATATGAAATAATATAATAACAGTAATCCTTTTAAACCCCTCAATTCAGAAAATATAAATATTTTATAAATAAATATATTTTATGTATAAATCTATAAAAATGGTAGTATCAGGACACTTACATTTCTTCATAAATTTAGGAAGCAGTTCCTGCAGGGTGGTTCTCCTGCCCCTAATTCTTTCTCATTAATTCTTATTTTTTCTTAAGCAAATCTTAACAAAAGGTATGAACCTTGCTGTCTCAAATTTTGATAGTGGCAAGATTTAAACTTTAATAAAAGATTCCTACCCCTTCAGTAGTAGATAGGAAAAAGAGAATGAAAGTCTATGCGAGCAAACCACAACAGACACAGAGCTGCATATTTTAAAATTAATGTATGGGATTACATAGAGGTCAACTAAATATAAATGCCATTTCCAGTCCCATGAGGATTATCAATAACAATCAATCAGAAAAAGAGATTAGTTTTCCTCTTTATGTTATTTAGTCCTAAATGGTGAACATGTAAGTTTGGTGTTATAATCAGAGGCAAACCATTTGTCAGCCAGCAAGAAAACTTATTTTTTTCCCAAGCATTTCAGAAGAAGCAGATGTAAAATCATGCTTCTGCAGGAATGTCAGCAGAAGCCCCATAGCTTGCTACTGTCCTTTGCAAAAAGGAGGATGTGGCACTGGAGACAGTGCCCCAGCTGCCTTCAGTAGATGCATTTCTCTGCCAACCATCATTACCTCCTGTCTTCTCTAGATTGAGCTGCAACTCAGACTGCTGTCATCCAGGACCCACACCTGGCTAGACAGGGAGGCTCCCTAACCTGGGTCAGGTGTCCAAGAGAGCTGCATGTCATAGTCATAACTTAGCACCTCATCCTCTCTTTCACCGTCCATTACACTCCCAGGGCTGGTAAACAGAAACTACTCTTTCTTGTACCTCTGCAAGAAGAAAGAATGGAAGCACTGAAGCTGAATGTTCCCTACCTGGGATTTGCTTGCAAGCTGTTGCATGGCACTCCATCCTGTCTGAGTGACGCCTGTTGCAAACCAGTGCTCCGGGAGAGAGGGAGAGAACTCCACCACAGTGTTCCCCAAAATTAAGCAAACACGTCTCTTTCTGAGGAAGCTGGTGCATGTTCATGTATGGGAATCTAGGTTTCTCCTGTGTAATAAAATGTGGAGAAAGCTGGATATGTCACTTTTAGTTGTGTGGAAAAGAATAGTGATCACAGCATACTGTTGATTTGACTTTAAAATACAATATTGTCATCACCACAATCACATCTCTGTCACTTCAGGAGATCCCATCTGAAGCATCATAAAATTAGAAAGAAAAATCACAGGTTACTTGATTGCTACTTTTCTATGCATGTAGGAGAGAAAAGTTGTCACTGTCCAAGAGTATGTTCTGTTAAGGTATCTGATATAATTTTTTCTTTCTCTTCCCCTAAAACAGAGGAATGGTGCCCTCTTTGGCAACCATATAAACCACATTAGCAGTGACAGACGAGATTCATTTCAGCAAATCAACACCACACACCGTCCCCTACATGTCCAGCGGCCTTCAATTCCCTCTGCGAGTGATACTGAGAAAAACATGTATCACCAGGCAGGAAACTCTGTGTACCACAATCATCATCATCACAACTCGGTAGGAAAGCATGTTCCAAACTCAACAAATGCCAATCTCAATAATGCCAACGTGTCCAAAGTCCATGGAAAACACACAAGTTTTGGGAATCGTGAGCATAGATCTGAAAACGGTTACCGTTCACACTCCAGGACTGATCATGAGAAGCGTAGAAGGCCAAGCAGTAGGAGGTAAATTTACAAATCTGTTTTTGCTTTTAAATAAATTTATAAGTACATTATAAGAAACTTAAGATAAGTGGAATTAATTTGAATCTTCACTTCTGTTGCCTACTGATGTATGAACTGTATTTAAAATCTCGCTCTGATGAACAGGAGATGCATAAAACTTCACCGGAGTTTGAAAGCAGCAGCTTTCCTTGAAGTGAAATCATTAGTTACAACACAGTCATTGTAATCACCAAAGAGTTTCTCAAAATTACTTGTTCTTAAAATATTTTTTCTCATTTTCATGGCTTACCTGGATAGAACGCGCTACTATGAAACATATATTAGGTGAGTTGATATTGTTCTGACATAATTGAAGAGAAAAAATTGAATTTTTTTCTCCTTTCCTTTTTCTTTTCTACATTAACTGTACAATAGTGCATGTGCTCGGTAACTTAAGTGCCAATTTTAAAGTAAGATTTGCCTGTTCTAAAAGGACAAACTTCTGGTAAAGTTCAAAATTATTCAAGCCCTTTTAAAAGTCCAGGCAGGTTTCTGCAGTTTTCAACAGGCTAAAGATCACACTTCATTGTAGCCCTTGTTAAAAATTGACTTGCCAAGACTGGAAAAACCACTGGTGTTAGCTTTGATAAATGTTAATGTGTACAGCTTTCTTTCCTGGTCTAATGTCTGAATATTTTCCAAGACAACTTTCAAAAAACAGGATCTATTTTTTTAATTTAAGTGCATTGGTAAAGGGACGTTCAGTGGTGCTTTTAATGTCTAGATTTGCATATCCATTTTGTATTTTTCTTGGAATACCTCACTGAGAACTTCTTAATATTTGAGCCATTTGGCAAAATTCAGGCATTGGAGAGAGGCTGTGTTTATCCAAATGACTGAATGTATATCATATAAAAATGTCTTGAATGTATTTGACTTCACTGAGCATCCTTTTATTGTTTTCTTGTTGTACCATGAGGAAATAAAGGAAGGCCATCTTTAATAAACAGATACTTCGTTCATGTTCTGAACTGCAGTGCTCTGCACTACTGTAACACCACGTTCTGAACTAGTGACTTGTTAAGGCTTTGCTTTTTTTTTCCTCTTTGAAGCACATTAAAAGAACTGTGTATAAAATAAGCAATATATAATTGACATAAATAGAAAAAATACTATTTGGTTGTTGCTTACAGATCTGACACTGGTGATGGGCGCCGACCTACTATTCGCCGTGAAGAACACGAAGTCCAGGACTATTGCAATGATGATCATTATTTGGGAGAGCAGGAGTATTACAGTGGAGAGGAATATTATGAAGACGACAGTATGTTGTCAGGAAACAGGTGAGGATGTTTGTTAAATAAAATGTTGTTGCTAAATAAAAATATTTGTTAAATAAAATAGCATGCAAAAATATTTCAGTATTTTAGGTGCGTAGATGTAAAGGCTTCACTAAGCACACTCACACTGCAAATTCTCTAATGCAATTAATACTCCACAACTGCTGAAATGTGAAATGATGAGTAGGAATGGAGAGTGTTCCAAAGATGGAATGTTTCCATTCTACTGAATACATTCAGTAACATCTCAAAAATAATCTTCATTTTTGTCCATTTTTAAAAAATTTTCAAGTCCAGCCCAGAAGCAGAGGAATTTATTGCCATTTATCTTAGATCCATGGGTGCATATGCCCAAGTGCCAGACATGCTTATTTCTCCTCCTCCTTCTTCTGCTGTATGGACTACATTCACCAGCTAAATTCTGGCAAGATTGGCACCCTAATCTGCATTGTGTTGGTTTGCATAAAAGCTGAGATTTGCATGAAAGCTAAATTTTACAGAATTCTCAGGTCACTAATTTTTTTGTATGATATTTAGCATCAAGTAACACCCAAGAGCTGATTTTAAACACAAGAATATCCAGAATGTAAGAGGCTTAAATCTATTCTGAGCTTCTGCGCTCCTGCATGTTACCGAGGATTCTAAAGAGAGCATGGCAGGAGTAGAACAGAGTATTTATTTTATTGTTTTAAGCAGTGTGCAACTGAGATCTTACATTTTTGCCTGTACTGGTAAGAACAAATTCATTGAAAATACAATATGATTAAAAATTTAACCTGAGAATTGACTGCGTAACTGTACTAGTACAAAAGCATATGTCTACTCTCAAAATCCTACAGAAACTGGTTTTTAAATATGAATTGTACAATTATAGAGGGCAGTGTTTAATTATCTTGCTGGAGAAAGGATAATCTTGAAAATCTTTCAGAAGGAATCTAACAGATCTGTTTACACAAACTCACTGAAATAATATTTCTTTATTGTTTTATAATGCAGGCATAGATACGATTACCACTGTAGATATCACTGCCATGACTCAGATTTTGAGAGACCTAAAGGTTACCATCACCCACATGGTTTTTTCGAGGAAGATGATTCACAGATCTGTTATGATACAAAAAGATCTCCTAGGAGACGGCTGCTACCTCCAACACCACCACGTAAGTACATTAAGGACAATTTGTTTGCAAATCTGAACTGATGTAAATGCATTCAGACAGATTCCAGTTTAAAAAGGCTTTTTTAAAAAACTTGGATTTTAAGCGTCTTATTTCAGATTGACATTGGTACTTTATTCTGCTATCTCAGGAACAATGCTTAAAATTCTGTGTTTCCTCTGAGGGAGAAGATGTTTCAATTTATAGGTAGAATTAGCATTGTCAACAGATATTTTTTCCTGTTTCTTTAATTTTCATTTCTTCTTTTCCTTAGATCTGTCCCTTGGTTTTTCCATGTCTCAAGAACAATATCGCTTTACCTGCACTTCCACAAGCTATCATGAATCTTATCTTGTAATTCTGTCTTTGTATGTTCCAGGCCATACTGCAGAGATTAGCAGTGCTAATCCTCTGGTGAAGCTAGGCACAGGCTCAAAATTCTTGGATTTTGGTCCTTGGCCTCTGACACTGCACAGAGAGGAAGTACTTGGGGTGGCACTAGAAGTGTAAAAGCAACCTATTTTTAAGTTTTTTTTTCTTGTCTCAGAGATTCTCAAGTGTATTGAGATGATTTTATATCTGAGGTACAGTCTCAGACTGTTTAACGCTACAGAAAGCCATGGTAAAGGGCAGCAGCAAAATATATTATTATATAATAAAGGTAACATTCTCCAGCAGTACTGCCAGTGCTGGATCCACACTTCAGGCACTCAGCTCCTTGTGACAAGACTGGCAATGCTCTCTGCTGTTTGGCTTTCTGACCTTAAGGGGCACAGTGGCAGAATGACTCTTGTACCACAGAGAGTAAATAACTCAGATGAACAATAATGAAGGGTACAGAAAGCTGCTGGCTGTCTTTTACTAGCAGAAGGGAAAGACACCAGATGAAGGAGAGACTGTGACAGGAGACCTCTGTATATCTTTCCACAAGCTTTTCTGATAACAGAGGAATTTTAAGCCAAAGAAATACAGATGCTTTGTATATCCATTCCACAGATTGCAGGAGAAAAACATTCGTATAAAAATTGTCTTGGGTCTGCCCATGAAAGTGTTTCGAGTGGAGGGTTGAAGGTTTCCTTTAACTGTAGTCTTGGAGATAAAGTTTTAATGACAGTGTTTGGCAGTCATTTATTTAGAGGAAGTTACACTTTTTATCTTACCTACAGGAGAATAGATAAAGGTACTAGATAAGAGAGTATTTGATATCCTAGGATAAGAGGATCTAGTTCTGATCTAAGTTGTGTAAGGGTAATTTAGGAAGTCCTTGACTTTCACCAGTGTAATGTCACAAGAGCAACGAGTGTCATACCTCCTGTCATAACCATTTATTTAATATTTGGGAAAAGAGTTGCGAAATTTCAGCAGCTCAATATCTGAGCAGATTTTAGAAGAATCTCCAACCTATTATTTGTAACTAGTGTATGGACTATTTGTCTTGGGGAGGAAGGCTTGATCTTCTCATATAAATATAGAAGAAAGGAAAAAGAAAAAGAAAAAGAAAAAGAAAAAGAAAAAGAAAAAGAAAAAGAAAAAGAAAAAGAAAAAGAAAGGATGTGCAGCATTGCACTAAACAGTTCCTGCTAGCATCTGATTCAGTCCAAGTGAACATTACATCCAGAGCCTTGGCTCAGTTCTGCAGTCAGTAAATTGAGCTCTGTGTCAAGCTTTCTGGATGTTTTAATACCAAACTCATCACCACAATATTTGAGCAGCTTCCAAAAGTGTACTGAGGGATGACTGATATTTTCTTTCAGCTTCTTCTCTGCAGAGCAGCATGTGCAAAGAGGTGTCTTGTTTTGGATTAAGGGAGCTTTTGGGTTGCTTTTTATTCACTTTGGTATTGGGACATTTAGCATATCAGGATCAGGAGCTAAAGCTTCCATTCCTGTATTTGGATTTGCCATAGAGACAAGGGAGAGAGGCAAAGTTTGCTTTAAGTGGATGGAATCACCTTGTGGAGGTACCTGTTTTAGTTCAGTGGCTCTTTGATTGTTAGTATTCAGCATGAAGTGTCTGATGATAACTGTGGGGTGCCGTAACTCCATGGCACTTGGTACAGCCAGGTTCTCTCCAGTGTCCCACTCCAGTGCTTGCAGCTGTGAGGGTGGTTCTGGATTCCAGCTGCGGTTCAGCATCCAGGCTTTCTGTGCATTGAAGCTGGCACAGGGGGATGACACCCACATGCTTCCCATCATTCTGCAGGCTTTCAGCAAGATCAGCTGAAACATTTCCACATCAGCCAAACATCTTGATTTAGTTCAGATTTTTACTTTTTCCTTTCTATCATGAATAACAGTGCACATAACAGCAGATACCATGGCTGATTGCTGTCCCAAGCAACAGAAAAAACATCAGGAATTGACAACCTGAGTTGACTTGGGTATGGTTTTATATCTTGCACTTTGCTTCCAAGGAACTGAGGATTTCTTATTTCCTTTGGGAAATCTGGTTCATTAGAATCAAGAATTTGAAATCATGGGGAAAAAAGAAGAAAGTCACAGCAGTTTATAGCAAAATTCTGCAACTGAGTGTCTGAGCCAGTCAGCTGCATCAGACAAACTTGCTTTCTAAAACAGCTGCTTCAAATTCTGTCATGTTACGTTGCTTCTATGGTTTCTACCTAGGACTGCTTTTGTGTATGTGGTTAATCTCTCCTTCATCTTATAACCAGCCATGTGCTTCTGTTAGCACAACTTCTTTCTTACTGGAGGATCTGTTTTTATTTGTATCATAGTTCATTCACACTGGAGTTCTGGAAATAATAGACTTTGAGGAAAAATATTTTGTTTTTCTAATGAATTATGGTTTCCCTGTAGCACATAGACGATCTTCCTTTAACTTCGAATGCCTCCGCCGACAAAGTAGCCAAGATGACATCCCACTCTCCCCTAATTTTCACCATCGCACGGCTTTGCCACTTCACTTAATGCAACAGCAGGTAAACACAAACTCTTCCTTACCTACCAATGAATGGCATCTTTCCAGCCTCTGTACTGCACTCCTGACTTTCACTGTTGTTTGAAGCAGTACTGGTGAATTCATTGCTAGAGAAAAAGCTTCTCAAACATTGACCTTGTACAAAACACAGAATGAGTGGCCTGCCCCTTTGACCCTCTGGGTGTCCACAAATAGTCAGGATGCCCTAAGGAGTTTTGACCAGGACTGCATAATACAGCAGCTGGCAATTAATCTTTGCCTATCTCAACTCCATTTGTGACAATTTGCAAGTACAAGATAGACCCCTTATGAGGCTCCGTGCCGAGACTGGAAAATACTGACAGCTTCCTATTCTGTCCTGGACAGAAGGAATGTTTCTATATTTTGTTTTCTTGAATATATTGTATAAGCAAAAAGATTTTGTGATGTGGGTAAAATGGAAAAAATACCATTTTGTTGTGTCAATTTACCAGTTTCAGTCCTGTTCCTCTCTTACATGGCTACTACACATCAGAAAATGTTAACTTTGCATAGCTGCTGCCTGCAAAATCGGTTTGAAATAACTGCTGAAGTGATAAATGAGTATGACTGAGCATTTGAAATCGCTGACTTCTAAAATTCTTCCCTTTACCAGGTGATGGCTGTGGCAGGTCTGGATTCTAGCAAAGCTCATAAACATTCACCAAGTCGTTCAACACGTTCCTGGGCCACCCCACCTGCCACCCCTCCCAACAGGGACCGTTCCCCCTATTACACCCCCCTGATCCAGGTGGACAGGGCTGACTCCACAGAGCACATGAATGGCAGCCTGCCCTCCTTGCACAGGAGCTCCTGGTACACGGATGACCCCGACATTTCCTACAGGACATTCACACCAGCCAGCCTGACTGTCCCCAATGACTTCAGGCACAAACACAGCGACAAGCAGAGGAGTGCTGACAGCCTGGTGGAAGCGGTGAGTGCTGCAGGAACCTCTGAAGGAGCCAAGAGTGTCTGTCTGTGCAGTTTTGGGGTTGACTTTTAAAAGCATATGATTCAGTTCACATCGGCTCTCCGAAAATGGATTTTTAGTTTTATAGCCACTAACTGGTTTTAGGTAGATGAGGGAATTTATTCATAGTTGTTGTGTTGTAAAGGATTTCTGCTGAATCCAAATCTACACATTATTGAGAGATTAGTCAGATACTTCAGAATTTTGAAATTTAAGTTTTCTGGATGAGGATCAGTTCTGAAGTATCCTTCCACTGTGGCAATAAGGAAGAGATGATGTATATGCCTACTCTCTCTGTTGTTTCTATAGAAATTAATCCCCATTTTTGCAGGAATCTGAATAAAAGATCAAAAACTCCATGAATCAGTGTTCTAAATGCAAAGAAGAGAATAACAATTGCAAGCATTGATTTTTAGGTGTACTAAATAATGTAAAGAATTCCCTTTTATATTAAAAAAGATTTGAAGATGAAGAGTGTGCAGCTTTTCTGAATCATAGTTACTGTTGTAGCTTACATCTCTCACTTCCTTTCCATTACAATTAGCTAAACAGCACATTTTTGCAAATGGGAATTCACCATCTCTTTTCCATGTACTCTAAAGTACTGAGAACATATAAAATTCTGTATTTCAGGGAACTGTTCTAACTGCACCATCTGAGATGTATTAACTGTTGTCTTTAGTGTTCAGCCTGATGATTGATGTTTAGCAAAGACTACTGCCAGATTTCTAAGGAGAAGTGTCAGATGTACTGCAGCACCACTTACATTGTCACACATCATGGGGTGCTTTGGAGACTTGTCACTGTTGATTTAATAGTTCTTTACACGTACAGTTTGGCTGTGGGTTGCTCCAGTGATTCAGCATGGGGTTTCTAGTGTTTTCCACAAATGAGAAGTGTTATGATCTGTCTGTTGTTCTGTAATTCCACTGAAATTCCCACTCTCTCCCCTCTATCTGCCAGGTACTTATATCTGAAGGCCTAGGAAGGTATGCAAAGGACCCTAAATTTGTTTCAGCCACAAAACACGAGATTGCTGATGCCTGTGACATGACTATTGATGAGATGGAGAGTGCAGCAAGTAATCTTCTCAATGGAAATATCAGCAATGGGACCAACGGGGATATGTTTCCGATTTTAAGCAGACAAGATTATGAACTTCAAGATTTTGGTCCCGGGTACAGTGACGAAGAGCCGGAAACAGGACGATACGAAGAAGACTTAGCTGATGAAATGATATGCATTACAAGCTTATAGTATTTAGCAAGGAAAATGTTCTAATAACAGAAAAAGTGCCTCATAGTTTCAAGATGCTAGGCACTAGCTGGAGTGAATAACCAATCCAAGTTTTGTATGAGTGATGTCACGCCTCAAGGAAGCCATAACTAATAAATTTATTATCTCCAGGTTGCCGAAATGTGATCAGAGCTGCAGTAGGTCAAGTCTCTTCCCACAGTTCCTCTGTAGGAATAAGGTTATCTTGAAACCAAGAAGATTGTGACAATCAGTTTTTTGAGGGCTAGAGCAGGATTCTGAGGTGTAGTATCTTGCCTGTCTTTCAACCTTGTGCTGCTGTCCTTCCTAGTAGAGCAAGATTTTGTCAGTGACAATGTCTGTATAGGTCTGATTGTGTGGGAAACAGCAACACGAGATGAGTGATGACAACCAATAATGTCATTACCTCAGTGCTCAAAACATATCAGCTACCCATTGCATATCCATTCTAACATTGTTTTCAAACTTGCCTCCTGATTTCTTTTCTTAATGCTCTTCTAAAATACAGTTTGTCATGCTCTACCTTTAGAGATTGTTGGAAAACAAAGTTATATAAAGAATAATCCGTCATATGTAACATCAGTTTACATAGGAAAATATCATTCAGATGGTCTGTTTTATGACTATCACGTTAAGGGCAAAATATACTGGAATAATTGCATTCTTACTAATGCACTTGCAACCAGGTTATAGTAGAATTAGATAAGATAGTTTGCTAAAAATTATATAGTAGAAAATACTGTAAATTAATTGTAATATACAATGATTTGTATTTGTAAAGAGATGTTCTATATTTTGTAATTATTGTACCGTAATTGAACTGCAGCAATATTTATGGACCCTAATTATTGTAACTCTCCACAGAATTCTAGATAGGAGTATTTTTACTTGGAATATATAGATCTATAGCATAAATATTTAAATAGAGCCACCTCTCAGTGTAAATCTCTTTTTGGGATAAAGTGTCAAGTTTGAACTTGGCAACAGAACAGAATTTTTTTAAATAATTGAGCAAAAGAATCTCTCTGCATAAGGGATGCATCGCTGACTACTCAGTCTTACACTTGGGAAGGTAAAAAATTTAATGTAATTTCAACTTTTTTTTTGTTTTTTACTGAAAAGTAAGCTCTATTTTTTTGTTGTTGTTGTTGCTATAATAACCCCATGCAAAAAACCCCAAAACCCAAAAACCTTGGCAAGTTCATGCCAGGGCATTCCTGGTCACAACACAATTAGTTTTGACAAAGTGTAATACCTACATACCCTAATTTGACACAGGAAACATCTTGGGCAGAAAATACTTCACAAGTAAATGAAAATACTTTAGTTCAGTACTACTTTCTCTACTTGGAAAGAGAATAAATGTGATAATATGATTCTACACAGAACCAAACACCTTGATATAAAAAATATGTTATTTTATTGCCTCTACCCTTCTGTTGTTCTATGTGTACTATTTCAAAGATTTATTTTTATGCAATCAAGAGAGGGCTTCGATATTGTTCACAATGCAGTAAAACCCTGAAATGTCTTTGAGGCTGAAATGACCTTGGAGGATAATTAAAACACACTGAAAGCTACTGTCTATTTTGTTAGCACTGGATAACAATGACTTGTTCTAACAAGTTATCTTATCAGGTTTTACCTGTAGTTCATATGCTAGATAGCAATCCAGTTCACATTTTTACAAATGTGATGTTTAAAACATGTCAATAAACATTTTGTACATACTGACAGTTTCCTATGAATAGCTTACAGACTTCCTCTGAAATCATTCTTATTTCAAATGCCAGAATAAGAACTTAAAGGTTTGTAAATGATTTCTTGACCTACATCATTTTGTATTAAAACAAATGCAAAATGTTCTTCAAAATAAAACTGTGTAATAATTTTATTATACTTGGGAGTCCTTTTACTAATAATTTTTCACCAAGAAACTCCAAAGGTTAAATTGAATTTGCAGTGTTCAATGAATGGGAGGGAATGTGTGCAATGGGTTATCAGTCTGCAGGACCACATCGTGCAAGTCTTGTATGAAGGGTTGCTGTTAACCACAAAGAAATGAAGCACTCAGAGGATTCATGTGCAAAAGGGATTGCTGCTTCCCTAGACACAGGTCAATAGAAATTATTAGGAAAATTTGATTAAAATACCCTGAAACATCTAAATAAATTTTCCATGCTGGCTCGGGAAGCTCTTGGGTAGGTTACCCAGCAATACTCACTTTGTTACATTTTCCCAGCTTGCAGAAACAAAATCTAGGTGGCCAAAATGGAGCTGTCCTTATGAAATAACAATGAGTAAGTAGATTTCAAAGTACTGTCTACTGTGGTAAACCCACCTTTAAGGCAACTGAAGTAAAACTTTAAAAAAAAAAGGAAAACCATCTCAGTCTTGTATTTTGTCCAGCATGGACGTTTGATAGCACGTCAGGTTTGGCAGATTGAGCAGAGTGATGGGGATTTTTAATTAATGATTTCTCCAAGGAGACAGAAAACAATACACTGACGTTACTGTATTTTCATGCACTTTGTCCTCAGCCTTTTATAGTCTGATGAGAGACTCTTTAAGGCAGATAAACAGTTTTATGAGAGAACTGTTTGCAGAAATAAACAATGAAGGAAATTTAGTTGCCGACCATGTTCTGTGTAGTTATTGGTTTAGGGGAGAACATTTGTATAGATTCAAAGAATACCTGTTCGGTTTTACTACAAAAATATGTAGCAATAAGTAATCAATTTATGTTGTAATTGGCACCCTTAGAATATTACCAAACACAGTAATAACTCAGTACAAAAAACCTAGAAATTCTCTTAACAATTAAATCATCACTTATGAGATGCCAAATTTGTTTGTGTATTTAATGAGAGAAAATACTAGTTAAGAATTAAACACTGGTAAGTATTCTACAGTGAAGTAAATTCACTGAAAAAAATGCATCTGTAAAATGTATTCATATTTGAACAGTGTCTTTTTTTGGAGCTTGGCTGACAGAAGAATTGAGACTAAAAATTATAATATTGTAATAAAATATGCTTGTGTTCTCCCTCTTCATTTTAACTATAATATAAAAAGTATTTAATTACTTTTATTATTATTTAATTATATAAATTTATATTTTATATTTTTAATATATTTATGCTTTTATTATTCCTCAAAATCTGCTTCTATGTTTATTTTATAGAAAATGCATATTCCAAGTCCACTTTTTCAGTGTTCATATAGCTGCCTTACTTGTTTGCAGACTAATTGAAGGCAGACAGTTGGAAAGGATTTTAAGGTTGTGGTGTGCAAAATCTTACACAAATACAATACCATGCAATTTTACAAATACTGCTATTTTCTGCTGCTTTTAAAAGCACTGCTCATACTAAAGCAACTTCAGCTGAAATGTGTGTACAAAAGAAATGGTTTTGGTCACTTTTCTTTCTTAATGTCATTGTCCCCAGTCAGAGACCTCCAAGCCATTTCCATGGAAATGCTGGTGCTCTCTCTTGCAGTACCATTGCTGGTCCAAGCCGTGCTGGTAGGTCTAGTAATTCTTGCATCAAAGAACTTTTACAGTTAACTGGCTTTGAGCACATAATACATTATCTGTATATTTATAGAATTTATACCTGGGTAGAATTGGGAATAATCACAGTGTACTATTTTGTTAAATAGGTAAAACTCTGGAATTACAACCTGTGTTCTGCAGTCCAGTAAGGTGTAAAAGATTGTTAATTTTAGCTATGAGACTGTCAGTTCTCCACAGGATGTGTTAGAATATCCTGGACCTGTTCTAAGGACCCTTTAGCAGACTTGACTGTGCTGGAAGTCAGAACAATTTTAACAGGAATTCAATATCAGCAACCAGATACAACACGGGAGAAACAAATGGTAAATTGATGTTACTTAAGGATTTCCCCAGGGCAACAAACCCTTCAGCACTGCATCAAAAGAATATCATGAAGAAGCCTCAATGTTCTTCAGCAGTGAAGCTGGAATTAATTAAGCAACTGCAGTTCACAGCAATGAAAATATTTAAGTGTTTAGAAGGGGAGAAATCTGCGAGGTGTCTGTGGATGCTTAGAATTGCAAGAAAAGATGATGATGTTTCAGAAGAAATGCTCAATTATCTGATTGCTCAGTGCAGCAATGTCTCCCTGAACATGACACATGGATACCTAACCTTGCTATTTACTCCTCTTTTTAGAGCATGACAAAACAGCAGAGGGGAGAGGTCTGTGCCTGTTCAGTGGTAAGTTATGTAAGCCAGTGGCTAGTTAATCCTCTGCAGTTGCATAACAATGCCCATCTTGCATGCCTAGAGTGGAAACCCACTCTAGGGTTGTAAATCTGCAAATGCAGGAACTTCAGTATCTCATCTTGCCAAGTTACTTCCCTTCTCAACTGGACTGTGGTAAGTCTCACCAGTATATATTACTTAGAGTACCCTTATTGTATTCCAAATGACAATAGAACTTACTGAATACCTTTAAAGAAGAATCTTACAACCATAAGTGCTGAGAAAGAATTATTTGCTGTTAGGTGCAGAATATACAGTCCACATTTTTCTCAAACAGTTGCCCCAGAGGAATTGTCTCCTTAACTCAGCTAATCAATCAGCTATGACTTGAAATATTCTTGTTTTTCCCCTCATTTCAAAAGAATGCATCACATACATAGAAAGGGTTTACCTGTCTCCTTTTGGAGCAGAGCTCGCTGCTGTCATCTTCCATCTTCAGTGTTTGTGTTTATGCTGATGCTCTAAGGAATTAAGTCCTTTCCCTCAGCAGGGCTTCCAATCAGTGCCTTACAGAGAGCAGCACCAGGTACAAGTATCTGCCTTAAACATCTGCAGTTGTCCCTCTAGCCAACATCTGAGTCAGCAAGGTTTTCTACAGTCTGTTAAAACGGTGTAAAATTACATTTTTTTCTGAAAAAAAGTTTATTCTCTTTGCCACAAGTCCTGAGCAATCTTAGGCTACAGAAGCTTTTACTTCATGATTTGACAGAAGTTATTTTGAATACTTAATATATACAAAATAATCACTGGATTCAATTTTTTTCAGTGAGTTCAGTTTCTTAAGGCTTTTTTAAAAATCAGTACCTGAAAGTTAGTTTGACCCCAAAAACAGCCATGAAAGCTCAAGTATCTTAACTTACACATCTGAAGATTAAAAAAGCAAAGATTTAAGTCCTAACCAGAATATAGCATTGGTTCACTGAATAAGATTTGTCTTCTAATTTGAAAAAGATCTCTTCCCGTATCAATATCTGACCTTACATAGTTCTTTCGAGAAACATTTCATTTTAAATACAGTTTGGTTGTAATTTTTCTAAATACATTTGAGTGATAGCAAGGCACCATTCAGCATATTTACTGAGAAATATCTTTTGTGAGCAATCATCTGAGCAAAGACCAGTGACTGTAAGGATGTTACAGGAAGTGCAGATCTGTCACTGCTAGAGTGGTACAACTAACTCAGCTTAAATTGTGAGCAGAATTCTACTAAGTTCCTCGGGGGAAAAAAAGCAAAACAAAACAAAGAGAAATTCCACTTTTCCAGTAGATTTTTATAAATATGAACTCCAGTTCTGCATTTTTTAGAAAAATAAGTTTCTGAAAATACACTGAATGTCTTCTCCCTGAATGCTATACAGTTAGAGACTGCTGAGTTTAGTGAAATATAACTTTGAGTGAGGATTTTTAAACTGTGCATTCCTTTCATAAAAACCACATTTGAAAAAATCTGAGCACATGCAGGTTCCTCTCTTTCCTATGAGTTCTGGTACAAATGAATTCATCTCATGAATATGAAATTGCATAAGTGCTTACATTTGCTTAACCATTCTTTGCAGGAAGTGGTAATCACTGACTAGCTCTTATCCTGGGTAACATTCCCATGGCAGTTAAAATTCTTCAGATAACAAGGAATACCATCATCATTTACAAAATAGCACACATTAATCTCTCCCATTGCACAGAAATTCTGGCTTATGTCTTGTCGTTTAGAAACTGCTTTTCTTCAAAAGAAAATTTGAATTTACCACACTATGTCATATTTAACTAAATTTGTGACTATTGGAGTGTCCTGCACAGGGCCAGGAGTTGGACTCAGTGATCCTTATTGGTCCCTTTAAACTCAATATATTCTATGATTCTAAAATATGCTACTTAAACCAGCTGATCAAAAAAAAATAGGTAGTCTAATACAAAAAAAAAATAATCAAACTAATAGTTATTTTAATAGGATATGTTGTTTTGCATGATATTCGTTATGTTGGCATGTTCAGTATGAGACACCAACATGCTGATGAAAGCCTAAACAGCAAATGATATGAAAGGATGAGAATATTTACTTATCTCTGTGTTTCCAAGGTCTTGGGCTTATATACAGGAACATTTTTCTCCTGAAGTGATGTGAGACCCTTAATTATATCTGCAGCTTTCTCTGCTATCATGATAGTTGGGGCATTCAAATTTCCAGTGATAATGCTGGGCATTATTGAAGCATCAACTACTCTCAAGTTTTCAACACCAATTACTTTTGTTTGGGGATCAACTACAGCACTGCTGTCTGAAGGCTGACCCATTTTACAGGTGCAGGAAGGATGATAAGCACTATCAGCCTTCTGCCTTATGAAAGCATCTATTTCTTTGTCAGACTGAACATGATTTCCTGGTTGAATTTCAGGCCCACGAAATTTTTCAAAAGCTTTCTGAGCAAAGATCTCTCTGGTGAACTTGACACACTGGCGGAATTCCCAAATATCTCTTTCTGTATAGAGAGAAAATAAGAAAGCTGTAAGTACACATTTAATTTACCAATACATACAGAATGCAAAACAGAAAGAAGCATCATTGCAGAAGAAAGGCTGGAAGAAAAGTCTCTCACTTCTTGCTGAAAGCCAAAACAAAGTGGAGTATTTTTCAAAGTCACAGATATTTACATTCACTGTGAACAAAACTGTCACTTACATAGCACAGCCCCAAAGGGAAGATGTGAACTATGAGGAATTGCACTTTGTCTTGCTGTACCCTCTGTCTAGGAAAAGGAAAATAACCTCAGCACAAAGAAGCAAAAGAGATTAATTCCTTCATGAGCAGAGGTGGTGATGAAATGAACAGCAAGACACAGCAGATACTGAGAATTTTGACTTCATCCCCAACAGCGAATTCTTTCTAGTTTATACAATGCTTTGCATAATCACCTCTTTTCATAGTGGTTGACTTTTATAAATGAGAAATAAGTAACAATGTACCAACCAGCACTTTTGAACTGGTGTTGAGCAGGTACAAAAATCAGCTACTGATACAGGTGGGAAATAAGCTGCCATCAGAGCTAGGAGAGGCTGCATTTACCTGTTGACAGGTAGTTGGGCTCAATGATGGGGTGGTCGTTTGGGTCTGAACTCTTCAGCTTCAGCGAGCCCACACTTGTGCTCCTCATGGGTCCCACGTGGACCTGCAACACCCACACTGTACTCATGACACAATCCCACCAGAGCTACTTCCAAATTCAGTATGATTTTTTTTTTCAATTTAGACAGACTTTACAAAGTCAGCAAATGTAAACATGGAACAGAGATAATACCACTGAACATTTTTCCATTTTATATAATTTCTTTCGTAAATATGAAATTCCATTGTAGGGAGGAAATATGGCTATCACATCAACTCACAGCTGTTCTTTTAATTTAAAACACAGCTATTCCAATTTAGTAGTATCAGAGCACTCTAACACAATCAGTAACTGGACCAAATTATTGTAATCTCTAAAGAAAAGAGATTAGCAAGGAGAAACATGTATATTCAGTGACAGTTCCCCAGAATTAGCACAGAGTTTTGGATCAAGATTGTAGTCTAAAATGGGGCTTGGATTTGTGCCAGTAAATGAGTGTTTTTGTACATTTTCACTTAAACCTCTGTCTAAACTGCAGAGGAACAGCGAAAACTTTGTTTTAGTTTTGAACAGCCCCTGGCAAAATTGTGTTCTAACCCACAGCACTAGGTGCACCCAGTGCACTTCAGTGGAGTGAATACTTAATTCAATGCTTGCCTACATTCCCAGAGGTAAAAAGTTTGGTGGCAATATCAAATAACAAGGCTGTGTTTTTTCCCCGGTGTAGGAGGTTAAGCAGTCTATTTCATATTGTACTGAATGAGGTATTTTTTAGTATATAGCCAAATTATCAACACTTATAATGGAGCATAAACCTCCTTGCTAATGGCTACAAAACCTTACTGGAACATTCTCTTCAACTTACCTGGTAAGCTTCCATTGTGGAAGCAACCCGACCATGGTCAATCACCTGAGAAGGAAGAAAGTGGAACTGAATGTCGGGGTGAGGAACCCCTGGTTCACTTCGGATAAAACCACCAGATTCTAAGTGGGCAGTGGCTCCCTCACCTAGAGAGTGTAAAGGAGAGAGAAGATGCCAATAAAGTACCTTGGAAGAGCAACAAGTCCACTTGTTTTTAACCCTTAATTGCACTGTCATGAATAATGTATTTGTACAGCATCAATTGCAAGGAATGCAAATCCATTATGTATGGCTTGTATTTAAAGTGTGCTTCACTTTCATCTGCTTTTTATTTCCAAGATAAATGTAAATACACCTAACTTTGTGGATATCCCACTCATTTGAGAGCAGGAGGTTATAATTATGAGTCTGACTCTAGAAGTAGATTTGGATCCTAACAGGTGTGGAGGGAACTGACTGCACATCCTGATATGCCTGCACTGCTTGCTCCATGATGTGCGCTCCAGTTATCCCATCAGTCACTGGAACGGCAGAGCCACCCCCAGTGTCTACCCTGAAGGGAAAGATGAAAGCCCTGCAATGTGTTTTATGTTATTTTCATTTCCTTTTAAATCTCAATATTTACTTACATGGTAAAAAGGTCACATATATACAGAATAAGTTGCCAAATAACAACATAATTCAGCAAGTGACGTAGAGCTCAACTTTGGCCAAGCTATTTAACTATCATCAAGGATTATATTTACAGAATTTTTTTAAGGTACAACTTATGACTGAGGTACTGTAAAGTGCATGTGTCATTTTAAGGAAAGTCAATTCACATTTACTTGCAGGCCTAAAGGATTCTGGTCAGAGCAACAAACAAATTATTTTGAGACAATTATACAGAAAACTTAATTCAGTTCAATACCTTTTATTCACGTCACATTGATTTAAAATAGGGTACTTTCTCCATTTTTTTGCAACAGCTTTTCTCAGTAGCACTGATTTTTAAACACAGAATTTTTCTTCACATGAGATATAGGAATGTTAAAAGTGGTGTATAATAACCTCCCTCATTACCTAAGACATAAAAACTTTAAAATATTCTGATTTAGAAGAAAATAAATAGTTCAAGTGCATTTGCGAGTTCCAGTTATTTCCCAGAGCATGAAAAAGATTATATATCAAGGGTCCCAGACTATAAAATTCACAGATAAAAGGCTGTCATAATTCTAAATTAATCAGAGGTAGAATAATTGCATACTTTGCTTCATACCTGTAAATTTCCAAAGCCATTCGAGACCAATCCTCACCATGTTAAGTGGCTTTTGTGCACTATAGAGAGTGATAGGTTTGGTGCACTTTTGCTGGACGTACACTTCTAAATGATCTTGAAGGTTCTGGCCTACTCCTGCAGGGGGTAGAAAGGGGAGAGAGAGGAGAAAGTGAGAGGGAAAAAAAATGTTATTTCACACAAAACAATTACCCACCGTGTTTCAAGCTGAGAAAATCTTAAGTGAGAACTAAACCAACCTCTTACAAGGGCAGTGATGACACAGACCAAGGCCCTGAGTCATATCAGCCTTTTGCTCATGTCAGAATAAGGTTTTACATAAACATAGCATAACTAGAATGAAAATAGAAAGTTAAATGGCAGATATATCACTTGTTCTAAAATTGCCAGATATGACTTCTAAATACTGTGCCAACTATTTTAGCTTTGAGGAAAAGTTCGTGTTATTTCTTCTATATTTGAATATTTATAACAGCGGGAGTTTTACAGTCTGTTGTGGATCAAAACTAATTCAAAATTCTTAATGATAGATGTGCTGGTTAACTATAAAAATACGCCTTCAGAAAGGCATTTTTCACTGTCAAATATGGTGAAGAAAGTGTAGGAGTTTGTTGCTTGGTTCTAAAGTCAACGCATGTTTCCTCTAATTTGTATAAAATCAATGCATCTTTCCTCTGAACGTTTCAATATGTGTTTCAGTCTACGTAACTTGACATAAAGAAAACTCAATTTCATGATTCATTTAATTCAGTCAGTTGCATCCATAGGAAGATGAAAGGTTAGAAGAGAGAAAAAAATTACCAGGAAGATGGCAAACAACAGGGATTCCCAGCTTTTTTAGATCATCTGCATTTCCAATTCCAGACAACATAAGCAGCTGGGGAGAATTTATGGCACCTCCACTTAAAATAACTTCCTTATTGGCAAAAACCTAAAAGGAAATGAGCACAAAAGCCCTAAGATTATAAAGCCTGAGCTGAATACAAGCAATGTCAGGGGCTGCTGTTTGGATATACTGCTCTGATCCAGATTAGACACCCTTCCCCCATATTTTCCTCATTTAAATGTATTCCTGTCTTGTCAGAATTTTTCACAGAGAGAAGTAACCAAGCTTTTAATTTGATCATTCCTGTATTTATTCCCATCTTTATTATCCATTCAAACTCCATCTTTATTATCCATCCATTTGGCACAGACACATTCAGCCCAGCTCCTGTCCTGCTTGCCAGGGGAAGAGTCCCTGTGACACTCGGACCAGGCTGCTCAGCTGCTCTGACATTTTCAGTAACCCTTTATAAATTAAAACTGAAACTCCTAAGGAAGATTCTGAATTCACAGACATGGTAGCTCAAAAATTCTCAAGGGCTTATTTCTTCTTTAATTCAACCAAGACTAAAGTTTGATTTCTTAGCTCATGGTAGTCCTCAAAATCCCCCCCACTCACTAAAGCACTACTGACTGCAGGCATAGATTGAATTTTGTTTTGCTGGCAGTCTTTTCATCAAATGGTTGGTCTTAGCCCTTAGCTGACTGCTAAATTATTCCTCTGCCTTTGACTGGGAGTTTTAACAGATTAGCATGGAATGCATATTAATTTGTTGTAGTCCTGTCCTTTTTGAATGACACTTCAGCTATATAGTGACGCAAATGAGATTGTTGCTACAGTAATATCAAAATGTAATAATAATAAAAAGTATTTTCACACTGTTTATCCGATATGGCCAACAGATGGCCAGTGCTGACAGCTTTTATTTGTTATTGCTTTGCTCTGAGCAATCATTAACATGCTAAGACTTATAAAGACTGTATCAGTGCCTGTTGAATCCATACTTAGAGCTGTATTTTGCATGTTCTACACACATAATACATTTACATTTTCTATGGTACACACAGAACTGGTACCAGTTTGTTCAAAGCAGCATTCAAATGATGCTTGCTCAGTCTAAACCCACTGCAAAGTCAGCACTGTAATTATTCCTAGCCCACACAGTGTTTTTCATAAAGTTACAGGTAATATGCTAAGAGAAAAAAGTGACTTTGATAAATTTTTGTATGGGTTAGTCTATAATACATTAAAACATCTTCATCCTTTAAAATATATTATTCTATTTGATTCTGAACTTAAAAACTCTAGGAATGTTCAGTCTACCTTCCCTACTTTTGTCAGAGGGTTTACTGGAGTCCTGGGAGATCTCCAGAACTTCAGTGTTAGACAAATGACAAGTCACTGGCTGGTGAATACATTTTGAATCACTTTTAAATCAGATTTTGGTGATCTTTTCACTTTGCTGATGACTGACGTAAAAGAGATTCTATCTAAAATAGACCATAAAAACAAAAACATTTTAATGTAGTCAAGTGCTTCATCTTGATGTTCATAATGCAATAAAATTATTAGTTCTTCTATCCTGACAGGTATAAAATTTTCCAAAAGTAAAAACAGACTAATCCTGCAGTTTTGATGCTGGGGGAGGGGGGGGAAAAGGAAGGGAAATACTTTGAAGGTGCACTTTGTACAATACATGATATAAATATATATCATTCACCAGGTAGAATTCATTCATATATTAGTACGTATAAAACAATTGGAGAATTTTGCAATTAAATTATCCAGTATTCAGAAAGTCTTTGATTATGTATAATTGGGTTTTCAAAGCTTTCTTCAACAAAATTGATCTTGATAACAGCATAAGAACAGCAATTAGAGGTACTCTTTACACAGAAATTTAATAGCTTATGAAATCAGTTAAAGGCTCTGCAACTTTTGTTTCATATTGTTAAAATAATTATCATTTGCAGTCCACTTAGAAAGCAGCAGATTTGTTCTGTGGTTTAGAAAATCAAAGAACAGATTATTTATACTGCATTTTAACTTTTGGCAGGTCCTCAGTCACAGAACTTGTCTGCTGAGTTTTATAAGGCTTAGTGAACTCAAACCACCAAGATTTGTACTCTACCCTCTCTAGGATATTATTATTACACTTTGTAATTGTTTTATAATTGTGACTAAATATCTTAGGTTATTAGCATACAAGCCTCTTTCAGGCAATATCCTAGTTACAGTCCATAATCAGCTGTTAAGGGAAGTGAGGATGATTTAGGTCTTAGAGAAATCAATGGATTGAAAGAGGCATAAAATGAACCAATTATCCACAGGGTTTTATAATGACAATTCAAACTTCCTTCCACACAACCACATTTTCAGTGGAAGTTGGACTGAAACTGAAAAGTATTCATTCTACAGCCAAGAGACCAGATTCATCATTTATCCCTTGAGCCATTCAGATTTCAGGGTCTGGCTTTTACAGATTTTCCTGTGCCAGACCAGCATTTTCAGAATTGTTTCTCAGAAACATCCCCATTGCAGCACTCTGGTCAATGTGCTGGGACAGGGCATGGTTGCACCATAGCATCCAGTCAGACACCTTACACAACACTCTGGGTAACATCAAGTTATGGCTTGTCCTCTCAGCACTGGGAGATGCAAATGTGATGATGAGTTAATCTCTAAATCAATACAGCTGATGCAAAATAACTGACAAGGAAACATACTGGAAGAAAAAACATAATCTCTGAAAAAAAGAGGACATTTTGCATAGTAAAGTACCATTTTTAATAGATGTTTTATAAAAAATATATAATTTAGCTTTGATTCATACCTTTCATACTGGAAATTGAAAATCTCTTACCTTTTTCCTTTGCCCATTTTTCACATACTCAACACCAATGCATTTTGTTCCTTGGAACAAGATTTTTGTTACAAGTGTCTTCTCTGCAACTGAGAAATTTGGGCGTGATATGGCTGGGCGAAGATAAGCACTAGCTGTGCTCCATCTTTGACCTACAATGTATATTTACATTAAACATCAAAATAGTCATGCTCACTATGCTTCAGATTTTGGCCAATAACCACCAGGATGCTTACAGAGGGAAAGTCTCCATAGAATTTATAGAGTTCAAAGCAAATGTGATTTGATACAATAATTAAAGATTTTATTTTAACATAACAAATTCCACAATGACATAATTTAACTGCGAATCAGGATTTTCCTACCAATGCAACTTGCAATGAAATACACACTACACTGATAGCAAGCTGCTGAGAAATAAATAAGGTGTAAATACAGAGTGCCATAGCTGTGTAGTAACCTAAACACTCAAATGGCATTCAGTGCAGATTGTAAATCCATGTTTGAAAATAATTTCTGGGTCAGAAATAGAAATTACTTATGGGCCCGTTTATGGTTTACCTTGGTGTATAGTCATGTCCATCCAGCCAAAGCCTTCCTGCTGATAGCCATTCATATCATCCGTGAAGGGATACCCAGCCTGCTGGGCTGCCTCCAGGAACGCCTGGTGAAGAGGATGGTTTGTTTTCCCTCTTGACACATGCAGGGGGCCATTCCCACCTCTGTACTGATCCGGCCCCAGTTCGTGTGTCTGTGCCTTCTTAAAATAGGGCAGGCAGTGCTCGTAGTCCCAGCCTAGAGCCCCCTCCCTGCTCCAGCGGTTGTAATCCTCGGCGTGGCCGCGGATGTAAACCATGGCATTGAGGGAGGAGGAGCCGCCCCACACCCGGCCCCGGGGCCAGTACATCACTCGGTTATCCATGTGCCTCTGGGCCGTGGTGTGGTAGTACCAGTTGTATTTCTCATCACAGAGGTTGTATGTTAACGCAGCAGGCATGTGAATCTTCCACATCAGTCTTTTACTGCCTAGCAGGGTGTCTTTAGGGCCTGCTTCCAAAAGGAGCACAGAACTCTGAGGGTCTTCTGTCAGCCTGTTGGCCAGTACACAGCCTGCTGATCCAGCTCCTACAATGATGTAATTATAAGGGTTTGCCTTTTCAGAGCTCAGTTGAGATGATGCACGCGAAGTTTTGAGTTGTTGTTCATTGATGCCTAACATGTTCTTTAATGTGTGTGCTTTGAACAGGCTTCCTGCTACTTTGCACATCATAGGACTGTGACATTTAAATCCTTTCATTAAATATGACATCTTTACTGATAGTTAGTCACTCTCACAGAATTTCTGACAAAACTCCAGTGGTTTACCCTAGAAAAAACCCAAAGATACTAATTAAGATGGTAGACATTACTACCTCTAAAATGTCAGTCATTTTCAGGTGACAATGGTATACTTTACCCATTTTCACCACCCAAAAAGTTAACAATGGCAATAAATCAGTAAACATTTACTGTCTTATTATTGTTTCAATGCAGTCTATGCAACAGTCAAATGTACTGTGCTATATGTAGTCTGATTTTGATTTGTTTCTGGTTCCTGAGACAGATACATGATGAACATTTTCAAGTACTTGCCAAACCTAAAAGGGGTGGAAACTTTTGCAATCCTTGTAGTATCTCTTTATCCACCTCTAATAGGCAAAATTTAAGAAAAACAACAATTTCAAAACCTTCTCTGTAAGTTTGTGACGGTGATATCACACAAGGCACTTCACGATGGAAATGATGAGGATGCTCACTGCACATTCTGCCAGAGAGTGTTTCCACAAAACAAATGTGTAACACAATCGTTCCAGCTATGCTAAAGTGAAAACTGCTGGATTTGCAGGTGTGTCTCCTAACACAGGGAAAGGCAAAATCTGTTTGTGCCTCTCTACCTTGCTACTAAACCCAGATCCTGCAAGAGTGCTCCGAGTACATTTACATTCTAACACCACCACCAGATGTTTAGGCTGAGCAGGAATAGCAAGTTTTTTACCTGCAGAGAAGGCTGTGAGCCTTGGAAGTACCACGGGTTTAGCTCTGTGTTTCACCAGTTTGGGCACAGGGACTCAGCACCAGATTTTCTGTGTGTCACAGGTACTGATCCTGCTGGCCAGCCTGAAGGGTTTCTCCTGCTCTCTCCCCCTGAAACCATTCCTTTTGGACTAAACAATTAGTGAAAAGGGGTGTTCTTGGATGTAAATAGTATCTCTCCCTGGTCCATGACTTCTGTCTAAGCTGTTGTGGATTCTAGAGACAGCAACTTATCCAGAGTCCATTACACTTATCTCTTCCAGCACTGACCAGCTGAAAGAGATAAGTGAGCATTCTCCTGAAATACGTTAAATACTCTGTAGCAGAATTAGGTGTAAATTGCTGTTAAACGTGAAAAATCTTTTGCGTACAACTACAATTTAATACAATTTTATGTACAATCTCATTTGCAAAAGCATGTTCCTTTACTCTTGGGGAACAGATGGGAAGGAGCTGACAGGAAAACTTGTAATAAGCTTATCTGGGGCTGCACAAGCCTCAAAGCTTCTGAATGAACAACCAGCCATGGAGAACAATTTGTCCCGTAAAATAAAAAAAAAAAAAAAAAAAAAAAAAGATGCTGGGGATATTTCTGAGCCTAAAGTTCACACAGCTGATTCTTCTGGCATGGCTAATTCAAAATTGTTCCCAGCTGTAGATGGTAGATGGGGAGGGTGACAGGTTTTTTTGCAGGTGGAGACCATTAAAAGATTCTTTCCACAAGAAGGTTTATCACATGGAGTAGAGGAGGATGTAAATATGGAGAGGTTTTTACTTGTAAATATGGAGAGGTTTTTACTTGTTTTGGTTGTGATGAAGAGGGCTACAGTTTTGCAGTGCCTGTGTTTAACCTGCAGAACTGATGGGCCACAAGACTTTATTGATCCAGGAGCAGCAGATTGGTGAGGGGGTTGGTAGGATATGGGCCTGGGCCTGATAATCTGGGAAAGACACTCTGTGCCAGTAGAGAGCTATAGTTTTATGGCCAGCTCTTCTAAATGTTGCAGTGGCTAGTGAAAAGGAAATAGGTAGAAATAGGGAGGTTAATACATTGTGGTCCTATTGGGGTGCTCTATACTCACTACCAACAAAAATTATCTTTTGGGCCTGACTGGATATTACTACATGTCTTTTTCTGGGTTGCCCTATATCGTGACCTCATTATGAACATGTAGTAAAATGTTCTTCAGGAATCAGTGAGCAGACTTGCAGAAATGCATATGGCAGCAACATAAAATACATTCCCTGTATTGCAATAGAGCTTAAAATCTGGAACTTATTTTAAAATAAGTTTGTATCTACTGAAGCTGCTATTTAGCATGGTTTATAGGTGGAGGTCGTGCAAGACTGAGGAGAGAAGGAGCATCTCAGCAGGAAAGTTCTGTTGCTACAATATAATAATACAGCTGGTCATACACTGGTTAGCTGGAGGTGGGCAGCGGAATTCTGAAACCAGGTGTTTGGGGCTCCTTGCATAATTGTAACACATTTCTGAATACAGTATCAGGCTGATGTAATCCATGGATACCTACAATTGCAACTCTGTCTGGGGTCATGTGTGGAAACAGAGTTCTCCAAGGGACTCGAGACAGGGCACCCTCTGTCTGGGCTAGAAGGCTGAACTGCCAACCAAGAAAACTAAACCTAATGTTCCTTTTAAGCAGTATAGTTCAAATCTTCTCCACCATATGCTTTTCAGATATAAAGTTAGATGTTATTTCATGTTTTTCTTTGCTTTTTTGGTTGTTTTACTTCAAATGGAACAGGACTGGCAGAGAGAATTTGAGAGAATTTTTATCTTGCAAAGAGAGCTGGGAGTGGAGTCAGTCAGCAGTGTCCTGGCCTTAACAGTCAAGTGACTCTGACAGTGTGTAGATGATTCACAAACCTAGGTTCTTTTGGGTTCTGAAGTGCAGAGGTCAAAAATCAAGTCATTCTGATGTAACATAAATCCAGCACACATTTTGAGTGAATGCATTAAAACACTAGTTTCAATGCACAATTCATTTTGTTGTATTGATTCACATCCACTATCCTCGTTCAGTGGTCCCTCTGCATGAGCACTATCCCACCCCATTTCTTCTAAACTGATCCTGAAACAAAAAGGAGAAGGCCACTGTGCCTGGAATTTTACTCCCTTCTCTATCGGCAGAGGCAAAGCCAGGATCTCCTCTCTGGCAGATGTAAAGCGTGACCGTCCCCCAGAGATGTCCAGAGCACGGACAACACACAGTGCTGCAGAGCAATGGGGTTTTGCCAGGACATTAACCCTTCGTGTTGCCACCAAATCCTGTGAGGCCTGACTGTGTAAAGTGCAGGAGGAAGAGCTCCTCAGGTTAAAGCAGACCTTGCTTTTTGTTTGTCTGTTTTTCCCTGCTGCAGGCTGTGTAACAGGGTTTAACTGTATCTGTTGCAGAATGTTTTGGACCAACTTTCCCTTCACTCCTGCTTAGGGAGAAAGTTCATTCACTTTCAAAAACTTGGTGGTGATTTTAATTTAATTTAATTAAGGGCTGAAAGTGTTTAAGACGACTTACCCCGCCGCTTCCTCCTCTGTGCACAAGCGTGTCTCTGAGCTCCGGCGGGTCCGGGGCTGCCCGCGACCCCGCTCTGGGGGCTCCTGCGGCGGCTCCTGAACCGCACCGCGACCGGGGCCGCTGCCGCCGCGCCGCCCGAGCAGGAGGGAGGTGGGTCTGTCCCGGTCCCCTCCGCAGGACGAGGCACCCACAGGCCGCGCCTCTCTCAGCCCTGGCCGGGGAGGCCGCTCGTGTGTAGGGGCTGCCGCCGACCCTCGGCAGCCACCGCCCAGCCCGGCGGGCGGAGCTCGGGGTGGTCCCTGGGAGCGCGGGGCCGCCGGCGGGAGGGCGCGGAGCAGAGTGCGGGCTGCGGGGGGAGAGCTCCCGGGGAGGCAGGGCAGGAGCGCGGCTGGGACTTCCCCCCGGAATGCACCCTTTGGCCGCTGTGCAGGATGTGCCAGAGCGGCTTCGCGCCGTTTCGAAGGCGTCCAGAGGAGCAGCGAGCGAAGTCCTCAACCTCGCCCACCCCCCGGAGTCCCGAGCGGCTGCGCTGTCCCGCCGCTCCCGCACCTCCTCGGGACAGGGCTGCGAGGTTCCCCCGGGACAGGGCTGCCAGCTCCGCCAGGCTCCCCCGGGACAGGGCTGCCAGCTCCGCCAGGCTCCCCTGGGATAGGGCTGCCAGCTCCGCCGGGTTTCCCCGGGACAGGGCTGCCAGCTCCGCCGCGGAACTCCGGGGCTCGGGGCAGACCCAGCCCCACGCTGAGGCGATCCCACCCCGCTCCTTCCTAGGAGCGCTCCAGCTTTTTCACCCCGCTCTTGATGGGGCAGAAAAAACGGTTCCCCCACCCTCGGCTGGGAAAATGCTTTCCAGCTGGGAGCTGCAACGTGGGAACATGAAACCCCAGGTGTCCCCGCTCCGCGCCCCGTTCCTCGCCCGCGCCTCGCTCCGTCCTCGGCACTGACGGGAGGTTATCTGTGTATGTGTGAGCTCTGGGAGCAGTGCTCGAAAGCAGCCTGTGAAAGTTGAGCTGGAGCTTGCAGTTGAAGGCTTTAATTGTGATCCTTACCTGTGCAATGCGTGTTTTCAGGAGAACTCCTTGGTTTGGAAATGGGCGTAGCAAACGCGCTGTCCCACCGGGCCTGTCTGGGTTGACTGATTCCTTACCTCAGCAGTGACGACTTTCGGGTTTGGTTGTATCACTGATAAGTGAGTTTTCAATCATAATTCTGGACCGTATCCCAGAGGGGATAGGCAGAAGAACTCGTAATTCCATGATATAACTCAGATAAGTTACTTCTTTATTGGCTTTGTCCTCTGAATATCTTCAGTATATGCTAATGTTCGTTGTAGACTAAAATGCATTAAAACGTGGTGGTGGTGAGAGTGTCTCATTAAATTCCTGGAGAAATGGCCAGGGATTGGTATTGTGTGAAGTCAGGGCCACTCCAGGAGGATGAACCCAGGACCCTTGTTTATGTTTCCAGAATGCTCATGGCAGAACAAAGCTGATACAATGAAGACAAACTAAGATTATTGTGAGATCTTGTACTTTTTCCTGACACCATCTAAGGACAATAGTCTCTGCTGCAATATCATTGATATTGCTTGTAAATCCGGGTTTTTTTCCCCAAGTCCTTTCTTATCACTCTTCTCAGTATGTATTGAATGATTAATAATTTTCTAGCTTAATAACTTGTTAATGTTTTTGTTCTTAATCAGATAAGAAGATAATGGACAGTCTCTGAGTGGTTGGTTATTCACACTCAAGCACCACACTCCAAACTTCTGAATAATTATTCATTAATGGAAAAGAGTAATTGTTCCCTGTGGAACTGAGTAAATGTGTACTTGATGTAAGTGGTCTTTAATCTTTGCAGTGATTAAGAATGCTTGAAACCAAGCTGATGTGTGTTTGCAGTGCTTAAATAATTTTGTACACTTTCAGTGGTGTTATTCAGTAAGCAAATAAAAGGTCTATAGAAAATATGCACAAAATGCGTATAAGAGTATAGAAGTCTCAGGAAATAATAAATTCAGCAGTTACATGGGGCTAGATGTTGAGCACAAAATTCTAATTGTGATCATTGTTTTGAATGTGAAAAAATAGAGGACTTTCCACTTCATTGTAAGGGCTCCTGCAGGTGTCCAGTATTTTATGGTTTGCTGACTAGAAATTGATGATATCCCTTTGTTGCCAATCACACACATGACCTTTAAATAGAAATTTTGAGAATTCTGTGCACGTAAATTTGCTATTTTTTAATGCATGGATACTTGAATATTTATCATTCTCAAGTCACTGTTCACTAGCTGAAAGCTGAAACTAATTGTTTTCTGTTGTATTATTTATCAGGCATATTCAGCAGATTTTCCCCTGGATGTTTGCAAAAATCTGGGAAAAATAAATGTTTTGGCTGTATAGAGGTCTGAATGGTAAAATCCTGTTAAGATGCAGATGATTTCTGTCTTAGGTGATTTTATGTATACTGGCCTTGTCAAATTTTGTCTTTCACCTTCCTTCTCTTAAGTTCTATGCTTATTAGAGTAATGCTGCACTTCAGGAATTAGTTATTTTGTAGCTCCAAACAAAAAGGAAGAGAGGAGATGACATGATGACTGACTAATGGGACATCAGCTTGCAGGGGGAGGTACATTCCAGGAACATGGGAGGATTGGCAAGGAGCAGATTTAGACCGGTATGTCTTATTTCTTTCAAAGTAGGGAAGAATGTTAAGTAAATTAGTCAACAACTCCAATATTGATAATTATTTTGCATTACTTTTCAGCCCACTTTCTATGTATGGACGTTAGAAATGATAGTTTCAATAATTGTGTGCATTTTCTCTAAAGACTAAAATGCACATAAATGAATCCATAAATACCATATATTGATAGGTATTATTATGATAACTGATGGTAGCTTTAAGTGACTTGTTTCAAAGTGATTTTTTCTCTTTTAGAGCTCCTCACAATCAACTCAGTTAGAGGATTTGAGTGTTTTCTCCTTGCTGCTCTAGAGACTGTCTCTCGTTGTGGCAGCTCATGCCATTTCAGACTGAGGTAAGAGTTCTCAGCTTCTTGAGCTTTTGTATTCTGTTGAGTTTTGCTGCAAGCATCCTTTTAGATAAGATCATATAAAAGAGACTGCCTTTCAGGTATTATTGCAACAGGAACGCTCTCAAGTGTGTTCAGGAAGCTCCAACTTTGGCATTTCAGTTCAAATCAGTCCTGTGCTTTTCAAGGCAGGTTTGGTTGGTGTTGCAGGGTGGCTGAGGAGCACGGCCTCGCTGCCCTCAGGTGGAATGCAATTGGAAGATGTGCTAGTTGTATAAAATTGCAGCTAGGTCTTCTGGGTGGATTCTATGGGTTTTTGTATAACAGAGAAAAAAGTGGACTCTACAATGGATCATGAAAAGCAAACAAGAGGTTTTGATAGTAAGTACAGGACAAGAAAAAATATTCCTTCCCAATTCCTGTCTTTCCACTGAGTAAAATAATTTATTACATAAGTAAAATACAAACAGTGACTTTAGTTTTAGTTCTTCATTTCACTTTTACCCTAACAATCACTTATATAACAACTTCATCTCCTGGTAACATTAGAGTAGGAATCAGAATATTACATTTAACCCACAGCTGCATTCTTTAGCTGTTGCTTCTGTGTGCATGTTCCTGGAATGAATCTTGGCTTAACACGTGTCACATCATATTTTATACCTTAAGTTCCTACACTGTGCAATTTTAATATACATAACCTGTATAATATAAATATAGTTACGTTGGAGATGACAGTGATACTCTGTATGCAGAATTCAATGCATACAATTCAAAAGATGAAGGGTAGTTGAAGTCAAGTCCATTCAGTAAGATTTTTGGTTTCTTACAACACTTCCAGAAAAACCTCAGTTGAAGTTAATATTAATAAAATACAAAAAATATGTATCAGAAGAAGATCAATTCTTGTGCACTGGAAAAAAAGGGCATTTGGGGAAAGGAATCTTCAGTGAAGTTCCTCCAGGTTCCTCTGTAAGCACCTCCATCACCACACAAATGCAGCTCGCTCCCGTAGCATCCTGACACCAAAACGCTGCCATTCCCTCTGGTAAATCCAGAGCTCCTGAGTTGTGTCCAGACAGGCCAGAACTGCACCTCCTTTCCAGGCAATCAAACGTGGATCCATATCCTAAATTCAAAACACAGATTGCACATAATCATTGGTCTCATTTTGCATAGTTCTCCAAAGTTGTATCCTACTTTTTCCAACAATATTCACCAGTAAGAATCTGGTGGGGTAGGGGAGGAGAAAAGCTTTTCAGTACCATCCATGAAAAAATAGTGAGATAAAAATATTTAATTGATATTCAAGATGCTTCGAGAAGTCACTTTTTGTTTTAAGATGTTTTCCAAACACATCATGAAAATCTTGCCTTCAGTAATGGAGGCTCTCAAACAGATAGAAGTATATTTACAAGTTTTGCCTGATTACTGCCAAATGAAAGTTAATCTGAATGCCTGTTTTTCTATTACCTTGACAGTACTAAAAAATAAAAATAAAAAAATAAAAAAAAAATCACAATTTCTTGCTGAGGAGACAGATTATCTTCATGGGCCAGTACTAACTGCTTCTTTAAGAACAGGGCCTTGACCTAATAAACACTTCAGTGTTCTGTACCAGTAACACTCTTGCCATGTCTTTAACTTGCTCCCTTAAATCTCAGATATTCAACTGCTCTGGGATTTTGAAAGAGTTTTTTTCTTTTAATCTTTAAAGACTTCAACCAATCACAGTTTATAACCACTTAGATCTCAGTTAACAGTTACCTTAGGCCTTGTGATGACCTCAACATTTTCAACGACTCTTCTGAAAGAAGGTGGCATTTTGTTGAGAATTCGGTGTTGAAGAAACTCTTGAGCTTTATGAAACATAAGGCCTCCTCCCACTACTAAGATGGAGCTGTACATCTTCTTTTTTGTATCATCAGATGCTGGAATGAATGAATATATAGAAACACATTTGTTTTTTAAACTTAGCATGGTCTCTATTTGTAATACAATTAATTTAGGTCAAGTCAAACCAGATAGAAACTGATGTTTGCTTTTAAAATTCTTTTTCTATTCCTTAGAGATATAAAACATGTAGAGAAACATCAACAAAGATGCAAGCATAAGAAACAGTGTAGCTACTTTCCAGGTGATAAAACCTAGGGACATGTCTTTCTTAGGTGAAATACAGGAGTTACAATAAATCCACCCTGAGGTCTATTTTACAGACTTGTACAAATGTCATTCTTACCACAGCAGTCGATACTATGAAGGATGGCTTTGTCCAGGCCCAAGGCTTTGCCTTCAAACTGAGAAATAGCAGTTTTCCTGGACATGTGAGCTGTTAAAGGTTCCTCTGAATCATTGCCAGGGATCATACAGTCACCCTGGGAAGATCCCAGTTCCACTTCTTGTGGGTAGATCCTCTCTGAAATGTCTGAGGATTGGCCTCTCAATTCTCCCTCAAATGCACCAGGCTTCGACATAGATTTTCTGTCAGCTGTAGCTTTTGCAGACTTAAAAATGAGAAAACAAGTTGAAATATGAAAAATGCGAACAGATCTTCAGCAGGCTGCAGAACAGCACAAAGACTTAACTAAGCACTACTGTACTTCCCTTCATGTTTTTGCACAGCAAGGTTAAGCCCTGCATTATTATCTCATCAAATCTGCATTTTAATCCTCATGTTCTAAGTAAGGGCTTATTTTGAACTCCATCAGATTGATCAATCCCATAATATGAAGCCTTCTTAGACTTTAAAAATGCATGCTTCTAATTAAAGAATTGTGTAGGCATCTGTAACTACTTACTTTAAATTTATTCTTTAATACTTCTGATCCAGGTAACAAACTCTGGTTTCTGAGATGAGCTAATGAGTCCTCATTTTATTCCCCAATTAAATGATAGTTAATGAAAAATAAAACCAGCAATCACACACCTGCTCCTGCTTACTTTGTGTGGCCAGCAGATAATGTTCATCATGAGGATCCTCAGGGTCACCTTGTGACCTGTGCTGCAAAATTGTCATTTTTTGTCCAACAATTCCAAAAGTTGCTGGATAAAACAGAGCCATTGGTGCCTGAAGAGAGATTTTGCATGGTTTACTACAGTTTTCATTATTTTGGCATTTACAACAGGAAAAAGATGTCTTGGTTCTATTTTTCTCACAGTTCAAAATTAAATAGAGGTGTTTTTTTCCAGGTAGTTTGTAAAATACTAAAGTGTCTTCTGTTTTTTATAATTTAAAAAAGTCCCAACAAACACACAAGTTTCTTTACAAATTTTAGCATTGTATGATAAATAAGTACTCAAATGCAGTTTGTTACAAAATTAGAAAACTCAATGGTGAGCTGAAAAACTTGCAATACTAACATTAATGCTTTACACTTGAAGGATAGTTATCATATTTAGATGAAGCAATAACCATTCTGGCTAAAGCTACTTAGAAAGTCTTGTGCCTCCACCAGTGCTGCATTAGGCCCACTCATCCATACAGGGATTAATTTGAAGTTCATCTACAAGCATAGTTTAAGAACAATCCATAAATCACACAAGCTTAGTAGCACTGGACTGATACAAAGTGAGGCTCTGAGTCTGAATGCTCAACAAACTTGTAATTAAATTTTAAAAAAATCACCTGTAATTTTTCATCCCCTAATCGGAACTGGTACAATAAAGCTGGAGAATCCGGATGCCGAATTTGGAACTCGTGATCTTGTAATCCAGAAATATCCTAAGGTCAGAATCAATGGAAACAAAAAAAACAAAATGTGTTTTTTATTTATCAAGCTGCATAATCTATTTAAACTACAGAAAACAATAAAAGGTAACAAAACTCTCTTCTAACTATGGATTTTATGTACCTATTCCTGAGTTTCTAAAGTCTTTTCCCTGTAGTATGATGTGCCAGACACCTTTCTGCATGCCTAAGCCTCTACAATGAGAGGTTTTGCAGGAAGAAGAGACCTGCTGGCAGATCTTACAGAACTGAAGTTGAAAACCAGCAAGTATGCAATTATTATCAGCTTCTTTCAGCAATAAGAACAAAAAAATTATCTTTCTAAGGGTGGGGATTCATTTCAGCTAGAGGAAAAATAAACCAAGTTACAAATATTTCAAGTCTGAACTTTCTAGAGCTTTTGCCAGTATGCTACTGAGTAAAATATTTACAATTAACTTAGACTCAGAAAAATGATCCCCAGAATAACATTCCGTAGAGGAAAAAAAAACCGACTTGGAGAACACACGATTTGCCCCTTCTCACCTGATCTAGATGACAAAATGTCTCCTTTAGGTGCTGAAGCAGCAGGCAATCCAACTTATTAGTTAACTGACAGTCTCTATAGGGGAATCCTGCTCGTTGCATAAGCCAATAAAAACACCTTGACACATCAGATCCTCCATATGCAAGGCACAGCCTAAAGCACAGAGAAGTCAAAAATCTTATGCAGTTGTTGAAATACTGGCTGACTGCACTGATAGGGAGAGGAATGCTAGGAAGATTTTAGACATGCTAGGATCATGACTTTCAGAGTTTGAAGAACGAAGTATTAGTTGTGATCAGTTCTGCCTGTTTTCTTCTTTTAAAGATAATTCTTTCAGGTTCACATTGTAACAGCTGACTCTGTTAAATGCCTCAGAGTAAGAAAACACCTATATTTATAGAAATTTTGTCTTCTAAAAGAAGTCAAATCTTTGGTAAGCAAAAAACTCCATGATTATAATAATTCTGCACACTTTAAGGTACCTGGTGTTGCGATGGGAAACACCATCTTCCACACAGCAAACACTTGTCTTCTGATCTCCCACATCAACAATACATGCACTGCTTAAACCACTTCCAAAGGTAGCACAGACAGACTCCTGGTGTACAATAATTCCTAGCAGTATGAGAAAAAATTATATTAAATTCATGCCAAACTTTACAGTCATGTTGCTGACATTTAAAGGACATTTTAATGTCTTTTAAAGATCTACAAATAGCCTGACTCTGCACTGCAAGACTGTATAATTAGTGAAGATGGAGTGGGGGGTACTGAAGAGATTTTTTTGTTGGATAAGGTTTTAAAAGTCCTGAAAAAAAGCTAAGAGCAGGGTCAAATGATCCTGTTTCTGTGAGACTAAAGGTATTGTCTCTGAATTTTAATTGTTTTTTAGATCTGGTAGTGTAGGGTCTTGACTACCAGGTGTACATGAAGTGTCTTCCTAATTTTTTTCTGGTTTTAATCAAATACCATTACTATTAGCATTTCAGATAAGATCTTTAAGTAGTTATAAAGTAAGGTCCAGTTTCACCCTCTGTTTTCCTTTCAATCCACCTTTACAGAGGACATTCACCTGGGAAGTACCAGAGGTTTCAGTCTGTCCTTCCATACAATTGTGCATGTTAGAAATATTTAAGCAATCAGACTGCTGCTACTTTTACCTCAGCTGAATGAGAAGTCCACAGCTGGAAAGTATAACAGCAAACAAAAAAAAACTTGTTTCAATATTAGCCAACCCTTTTGCCCCTTTAAAAGAGACAGCAGTTATGTGATTGGCAAAAGGTGAGGGTGCTAGTCACAGCTAACCTGGGATTGATGTGCAAAAATGTACTTTAAAAGAAAAAAAAAAAAAGAAATCTTTATGCAATTAATCATTAAGTATGATTAAATCGGTATGGTTTTTACCTGAGAAGCCCATCTTCATTAGGATCATATTTACCAGTTCTTTCACATGTTGTTTATTATAGATGTCTGGAATTAGTAAAATGCATCTGTAGTACTGAAGACAAGAACAGTAAATTAAAGCCAGCTCTCAAATAAAGTTTGATATACAACTTCTTAAAAAAAAAAAAAACCCACAATTTTAGGAAAGGGGGAGGTTTTTAATACTTAAAAAATGTGTTCAAAGGGTGTGCCCAGGGTCTATAGCCATTAAAATACATCAGACATGAGACAAATACCTACATGGCAAGGATAAGTAATTACATAAGTATTAGGCAACCCTTCCCCAGGTGCCTCCTTTACAGTCAACAAAAAAATAATAAAGAGACTAAGATTGTGAAATGTCTATCATGCGATTTCTAAACATCCTTGTTAGAAGTTCTGTCAACAAGTTTTTCCTTAAAGACATGGACAAAATTCCAGATGAAGTCTTGGGAACCATGCTCACCAGCAGAAAGAATGTATTTGTTAAGAAAAGCACCAGTAAGAGGTTACCAATAACAGTAAGTTGCTTCTCTTTTACAATAACACTTTAAAAGTGGATACAGCCCACACCACATAAATGTGCCGCTCACAGCTCACCTTTAGGTCTTTCAGAGGTATTTCCAGGTATTTTTGTATTGCATGTGACCATATAACTTCAAGGTCTGCCAATACTGCAGTGAGGGAGCCACCAGGTCCTGCATGGAGATTCAACTGCCCTCTTCTAATGGGCCAATGGATATTATAAGAATCCAATGGATTAACATACAGTGCCTGAAAATAAGATATTACATTTTGGACATTGCTTTTCCTCCCAAAAAAAGTAACAAAATGAGTAAAAAACACTGGGAAGGAAAGTATTTCAGAAGCAGATACAATAAGACTGCTCTGCTCAAGCAGCAGAGCTCAGACTGCTGTGACAGCAATACAGAGGATTTCTTTGTAACAGGGCTTGATTATAAACCATTAAAATAAAAAGACAGCAAATACATTGTTTAAAGTGTTTGAGTGTTCTTACCCACTGACATCTACTGAATACACAGGTATATTTTTCCATTATCTCATATTAGAAACTAAAATAATTTAAACACTTTGAAGCCCACAAATATCAAGTTACTCAGCAGCAATTTCACGTAGTGATACTTTTATCAGTTTCTTGCCTTCTCTCTGAATTATGCCATATGGGCAAAGTTCTCACCTACTCCCTGCAAAAACCCTGATTTACAGCAGCAAGGCATCCAAGATACTTGTTAAGCAAATGGGGGAAACCCTCTTGTCTTGCTGAATGATAACAAATACTCAGTTGCTCCACAGTAAAGTTTCTCAGTTTTGCTTGGTTAGCTTTACACATCTTTCTGTACATACTAACTTATAGCACACTGCAACTGATTAATGGCTGCATTAAAACACAAGAAGCCTCATTCAGCAGGAAAATCAATCTTACCTCTTCTCCTACCAAAAATTCAGGATGATTTGATGTGTTTGTCCACTTGGCCCCAGAACTGTGATCCAAAATGGCAGGCCTCATCTGTCTGTTGTATGATCTGGCCTGAAAAGTAACCAAATCAAATCCTGTTGATAAATATTTTACTGGTCACTTTTTATGCATGGAAGAAAAATGAAATGCCCCTTTGAACCCAGCCCTTGAGGAAACATTCTCTCACATTTCCAGAGTTAGCTAACAGAATAGTACTATCCATACTTGGTCTGTAAAGGGTATCTATTCTTGTCCACTGAAGCACAGCACCACACCCAAGGGCTGTATGAACGAACAATTTAATAAGAGCTTGAGAAGGAGTTACCTGATCAGGTGACACTGGTATGCGCCTTGCTCCGTTCGACATCTTTTTGGACCATATTGCTTGGTCCACCATTTTAAGGCCATTTTGTCTTTGCTCAGTACTTTCAGGTTTCTAAGGAAAACCCAAATATGCAATGTAAATACTTTCAAACCACTGTATACTGGTAATAGTGAAGCTATTAGGAAACAATGAAATCATTACTGCGGTTGATTGTACAAAGGACAGATGTTAGTACAATGCAAAATAGACGTGCTCAGGCCATTACCTACTTAACTACAGAAGTAAGAAGTAGGAGCAAAACTGTTTAAATAGATCTCAGTTATATAAAGGTGAGGTTTAATATTAGAGATGTTAATTTGATTTTTACAGATTCAAATTACAAATAAGAGTATTACATGTGTTTTTTCACCAGGCTGGACTAAAATTACTCGCTGTGTTATCCAAGTCACAAACTAACAAGTCTGATTCTAATCCTACAGCTGGCATTCTATCAGAGGAAATACTGAGTGTGGTACCAGACCATAGCACCGGGAAATCAGTGTACAAACCCTCAACCTAGGAATTTTTTTAGATTTAGTTCATTGCAAACAGATCCAATAAAACGCAAAGACAGACTGGTGCAAGCTTACTAACTTCAGTAGGTGGCATCTACAGTCCTTAAAACGGTGAAAAAAAGTTTGCCTGGAGATGTATTCTCCTCTAGAAAAACATGAAGGATGAGGGGCAAATACACACTACACAACAAACCAAACGGCCCCAGAAGAGGCGATGGACACGCGGATTTTGGCGCTTACATTGAGGCCGTCCCTGAGGAGCCAGCTGTCCCTGTAGGCCGCCTGGCCCTGCTGCTTGTGCCGCCGCGCGATCACGTGCGGGATGCCCGCGGGCAGCGTGTCCGTGGCCCGCCCGAGCCGCAGGGTGGTCGAGCCGGGGTGGATCACCACGATGAAGTTGCTCTGTATTTGCTGAAAGCAGCACAACGAGCACGCAGTGAGACCGAGTCCCCGCGACCACCGGGAGCTCCCCCGGCGCATCCACACCCCCCTCCGCAGGCCTTTAAAAGGCCGAGCCCGGGCCGGGCCCGCCCCAGCGGGGAGGGAGCAGCGCCCGAGCAGCCGCGGTCCGGGCCTCACCTCCTGCAGGGACTCGGGCACGGCGGCGGGGACGATGGGCCGCTTCACGCCGCGCTGCTCCCGCTCCCGGTCGCGCTCCTTGTCCTTGCCGTTCTCCGCCTCGCCTTTCTCCGCCTGGGTCATGCTCCGGCCGGGCGGAAGCCGCGTCTGCCGGGCCCGAGCGGCGCCGAGCCCGGCGAAGGGCGGAAGCGGGCGGGCCCTGGCCTGGCGCCGCCCCTCGAGCAGGTACCGGGACGGGGCCCGGCGACTCCTGGGTGCTGCCTGGGATGGTCTCGCTTGCAGGGTCCAGCCCCCGCGCTGAGGGGCCGATCAGCGGCACGGGGAGCCTGGGGAGCAGCCCCGGCCTTGCCGCGGGTCTGGTGGAGGACCGGCCAAACACTGTCAGCCGGGCTGGTACTGCTGGTGGGGCTGCAGCACGGGGGATACGGCCTTCCAACAGCTTAAAATAATTCTCTAGAAAACGGTTGTAGTGCAGCTGGTGTACGTCGTAAAGAGCTAACGATGTTAGCCTCCCTGTCTGTGGGCAGCGAGTTCCTCTATGAACTGTGCAAATGGGATGTTAGACTGGAGCTGGGGGAGATGTGCTTTTTAAAGGCTGAAAGTTGCTGTTACACAGCTAAGTCTAAAAGACAGAAACTTTCTGTTCGGTATGCGTGGCAGGAGTGGGAGCTCCTGGAGTGGCTTGTTAATTGAGGGGCATAGTTGATTAATTTCGTGCTAACGAGCGTTAAGGAATACACGCAGGGCGGGGTGCAGCTGCAGTTCGAGCTGCTCGTGGAGCTCTGGGGCTGGAGCCCCAGGAGAGAGGCCATGAACCGCAGCCCTTTGCGCCGCCAGGCGAGGGAACCCACAGACACGGCAACAGCACACGGCCCCCAGGCATTCCCATGCTTACACTGAGGGTATAAAAGCTCAGGGGTTCCTTTGTTCGGGGTCCCTCCTCGGAGGCACCAGCTGTTGTTATTTACTTATTGCACCAAGATTAAATTATTTTAAGGATCTGGACGTCTGAGACTCTGCTTTGGGAAACCTGGTCTGACTGTGAGTGTGGTTGTGTAGAGTCAAGCAGGGCCGGTTTTGATCTCAGCTCAGGGGGTGTGGATGTGACTGCCAGAGTGGTGCCTGGATGGTCAGACAGGAAAATTTCCTTAACAAGAAATTATTAGAGAGGCTTAAGTAAAAAATTTGCAGTGGCACTTTGTAGAAAATAATTTAATCTGGATTCTTGTCAGCTGATTTTTCCTCAAATAGATGCAGCCCTCTTTACGCAAAAAAGCCCCAAAACCCACAAATCCCAAATGAACTCAACAGTGAGAAACTCCCATCCTGAAAAGGGGTGTATTAGAAAAAAGATAGTTACTATTTGAAAAAAACAAAACTATTCTGGGATAGCTGTCAGTATTTAAGTTGACCTATTTTTTTCTTCATGTAATAAAAACAAGACCTAATTTTATTGTAAAAAAACCCCAAAATTTGTACAGTAAATAGGTTTATACATTTCAGTAAGTTTATAGTGGAGAATGAAACTGTTTCAAGAGGTGTCTCTGTTAAAAAAAACCCAATTACGGGCCTTAATAAAGCAAGGGTTGTAAAACAACGTAATTTGTTAACTGCATTTTTGAAGTCCTTTTAGAGTATCATTAATACAATGAAAATACAGCAAAGTACAGTCTTTGTCCTGAGAGAGTGAATATAAAACCTTTTAGGAAGTGCTGCTTTGACTCTTGAGGGACCATCTGTATCAACTATAAATACGTATTTGTTCTCATCTGAATAGCAAAAGGCTTCTTGTACTTCAGATTTTTTCAGTTTCTAAAAATGATGAGAAAATCAGCCTTGTGACAAGCCAAATATAATTTACTTATTACTTTGCAACAACAGTAAAATGTTCAGAAACTATACAAAGACTTTAGACAGTAAACATGTATTTAATAAAACTGTGGTTCAGTTACACCGGATCCTTGAAGAAGGAGTTCCCAGTACAACTTCATGAATCTGCTTCTATCACAGAACAGTTTCCAGTCAGGCATACACATCCCCATTTGGTCCACCACTAAACTCTTCTTTTCTTCTGGCAGATGTGTATGCTTGTGCCTGCTTCTTCAGCAGGCATTTACCTAAAAGATAAAGTAATTACAGTACACCTAAAGACAACAAGGCCTTTCTTTATAAGAGAAAATGAACAATTAAAAAATACTATTTTTAATTTAGCTAAATGAAACATGCTAAAGACTTGCTAACTTTATTCCTGAGCAGGTTACACCTTGCTGTGATTACCCAAAAGCCATCTCCACAGTCTTTGCTGGCCTTGTGCCTACTGAACAAGAAAAAAATGCCACAACATCCTGTTTTTTTTTTTCCCATTTGAAAGAAGCTTGTCCTTGTGCTAGTGAACTGAAGTACCAGTGTATGTGTTCCTGGTATATGAACTTTTTCCTACAAGGTTTACAGGTATTAACCACCTGCATGTTTTTTTTTTCCCATGTAACTTTTATTATAGAAGCAGTGGGAGTGACTGATAAAAAAAGGATTGTTTATTTAAGTCTTAAAGTAAATGAAACCATTCTGTAAATACACTCAGTGTCAGATGCAACTCCCAGCAGCCAAACTATTTATTAAACAGAATTAAATATCGGGCAGCTGTAAGAAATTTAAAACCCAGGGCTTCTCTTTTTAAGCAATTCTGATTTTTACACATTACTGGAATTCAAGATTGGTATGGCTGTATCATTGTAACTTGGGGCGAAAACCCCATTTTGACTGTCTTGTAACAACTTTATTTTTTCGTTCTTTTCTGTTGAGAAATAACAACTTTAACCAAAACCCCTAACATGTCATATGATAACTATTAGAAATGCAAACAAAGCTTCAGTTTCTACCAATCTGATCTTTAAATTAGCAGCCAAAAAAGATGAGAAGCTATAAATAACTTATCAGCTGTGCTCAAAAATCTTTGCCATGCTTTCTCTATCAATTTCTGTGCAATTAAAAGTGAAAGCCCAAATTCCTAAACCACAATCCTTTTTAACATCCCTTTCCCCTGCTTTTTTCCCTTTCCCGTTTACTGGAAGTATCTTTGATTCTTTGATTATTGAATAATTTTGATTATTTTCCTGTTTTGGTAACTTCTGCAACAGGAGGACAGAACACTCCATTCTACCTTAACCCTGAATTAACACTGCTATTAAAAAAAAAACCAAACCCTACAGAGCAGCAGATTTGGAATTACCTTCCTCATCCACCTCCAGCCATTGGTGGTGGACTGGGGCCTCCACCCCAGTGGTTTATTCGGCCCATCCTACGGCGAGGAAGTGCTGGAGGCCTGAAAAGAAAGGAAGTCTACTGTCATTAAACTTTTCAGCTAGAAATATAATAGCACTGTGTCTAAATGTCAGTAGCGAGAAAGTCTGAACCTCTGAAAAAGTTGTGTTTCACCTGAAAAACTGTAAGGAAACTCCAACTCCACTATAATGAAAATTCTCTTCTGCACTGCTCTCATTACTGCTGTGTGATGTGAGAAGGCTACAGACAACTGATACTTCTACACAGTCCTACAAAACACTTATGCTGCAGTGTCCATAGAAATGATACCCCTAGAACAAAGTGTTTTGCTTTATCTGTAGGTAATGTAATACAAGAAATGACTGAACTAATGCAAGTCAAATGCTGAGTATGAGCATGCATAAGAAAAGCAGAATTTTAACGAAGATGTATCTTGTCTCCTAGGCAGGTTTCAGAAATATTTTCTGAGAGTGTTAGTCTGTACTGCTATTGCAGCTGTCCAAAGCTGTGCATTGTTACCAACAATACTGCAGATAACCATTTCAGCCTTCCTGCACAACCCAATTCACTGCAAATCACAACTGTAATCTACTCAGACTCATGTCACTTCACCAAGAGAGGGGAAAAAAAAGGTGTGAATATGAAAAAAATACCCTCTTCCGTCATTGTATCCTGAATAGGAGGAAGATGTGTAGCCTCTTCTTCTCAAATCTGGTTGAATAATGCTCTGGAAACTGAAAAATTAAAACAAGGGTTAGGCAAATTGATAGCTAGATACGGTTTCTGAATTTTTTGATTGGAAGGTAAGAAATGGCCTGAAAAACAGTAAGTAGTGTTCAGGAATGAACAGTGGATCTTCTCAATATCACTGTTGTTTAAATCTTGGCAATTTCTCTCCCCCATATGAAACTAAAACCTGAAATAATTCCAAATTACAGTGAAGCTTAAACTATAAAATCTAGTGTTCTTGTTAATATGCAAGAAATGCATAAAGTATAAACTTGTAACTGAAATCATTAAGAACTGTTGAATACATCAGAAGAACTTTCTCTTTGTTAACTGGCTTTGATCTGGGGCCATAAATTTGTGTTTACTGCTGTGTGGTTACCTTTGTATAGTCAGAATCTATTGTTACCAGTAGAAATTCTTCAAACAGCTTAATTATTTGATCAGCTAGTAGATGCTGTTTACCAAAAGTGTGTATTTTCTTTTTGCAGTATCAAAATAGATGAAATGTAAGAAAACTCATTTGAACTGCCAATAAGTGTCACTTTTCTGCACCTTTTGTTAAGTATACTGTGCTTAATAAACAAAACCACATATTCCTAGTAAAACATGTATACATATGGAATGCTAAAGAGTAAATATAACATTTTTATTGTGTTACTGATAGCATTGCTATCTAACTTCCACCTATGTCAAATCTAAAATGAAGCTCACCAAAAGAATCAACTTCTACTTACAAAAGGACCACAAAATCTGCTATAGACCAGAAGAAATCTGTTATAGATGACAAACTCCAGGGAGCCCGACTCTGGTTATCCAAAACTTGTCCTGTAACATATCCAGATACAAAACATCCAGTGACGCTGAGTGTGTGCCACTGTACAGTACATTACACAAACCCACATCTGCTATGTCCAGAGTTCGCAGCTGGGATGGTGAAACTGCACTTCATGGCAGCGAGTTTCATTTTCTGTAGGTTACTGCCCAAGTACTTGAACTAAAGGGGTCAGCACCGCCACACGGGCTCTATGTCCACGAAACACAAACAAAAGTACCGCTGCAGTGTCTGATTCCCCGTAAGAGGTTAAAGTGCTGCCCTGTGACGCTCCCGGTGTCTCCAGCACGCACTTGGACTCCTCAAAGTCCCTAAATCCGGTTTAGAAGCAGGCAAGGCTGGGCCGTAGGCCGCAGGGCAGCGCGGGGTGACGCGACACCGGCAGCGGGCGGACCCTGCCGGGCTGTCCCGGCAGCGGCGGCGCTGGGGGAGCCGCGCTCTGCGCAGCGCGGGCCCAGTGCCCTCCCTGCCGGTGCCCAGTCCCCGGCCCGGCCCCTCAGCGTTGGGGACGCACACCGCGGCTGCCCCGGCCCCGGCCCCGGCCCCCCGGGCGCCCCGGCCCCTCACCGTTGGAGATGTACACCATGGCTGCCCGCCGGCCCGGCCCGGCCCGGCCCCTGCGCCTGCGCGGCCGCCGCGCGCATGGGCAGCGGCCCGGTGACGGCGGCGGAGCGGCCGCGGCCCCGGGGCTGTGGCGGGGCTGGGCGGCGCTTGGAGCCCTCCGACCTCCGCTCCCTGCTCCCTCGCCTCAGGGCAGGGGCGTGCAGCCCCTGAGGTTAACGAGGGTCCCCGCCTGTTACCGAGAGGTCCCTGTCGGCAGCCCTGCTAATGCCGAGTTTTCCCTCAGCACCCGGCTTAACGAGGGGTCCCCCTGAGCAGCCGCTGGTATTACCGAGGTTCCTCTCAGCACCCCCGTTATCGAGGGGTTTCTCTCAGTACCCCCGTTCCCGGGGCCCCTCAGCCGCGGCGGCCGGCGGTGCTCAGGAGCGGCTCCTCCCTCCGGGCGGGCGGTTCTGGTTCACCCCGCGATGGATTTGATTTAGTGGCTCCGGTGCTGTCGGAGCTTGTCTAGCGGGTTTAGCAATAGTAACGGGAGTTGGAATGGGCTGTCAGAGTTTCATAAAAACTAAATGTTCTTAGTCGCCTTCTGCACTAATGATAGAAATACGACCATGTGCAGAGATGATTTAGCACTTCTCTCCAAAGGGAACTTTTGTTCCCTGTATTTAATGACAAGTATGTGCCTAGGTGTATTCACATTATGTTCGTGGGAATGTTCAACCCGAGGTCGGGCGTTTGTTTTCATTTATTTTATTTTTATAAAAACCTTGCCCTGCGAATAGTGGCTAGCATTCCTTCTCTAGGAGAATACGTGCTTGTAAAATAGGGAGTAACTATATAGCTTTATAGGCAAATGTAATATAATACCTTCTCTCCCTTAGTTTTTAAGCTAAACTAATGGAGAAGGGGTGTTTAATTCTGATGTGAAACAGCGGTAAAAATTAATGTAAAAACACTTTAATACTTCCTTTGCAACAGCTGTATTTTCCTAATAATGATGATGTAAAGTTCTTTGCTATGAGGGGCATAACAGATGAGTTCTGAAGTTGAAATTGTAATACAGTGCCTCTGACAGTGTAGTTGTCCCCCAGTAAAGAAATTGTTTGCAACTGACAGGTGTTTATAAATGTTCAGTGTTTATAAATAAACTCTTGAAAACAACTGAAAGCAGCTGTGAAAGAAAAGTATCTGGAAGAAGGTATCTAAAATAAATGTTTATCATTATTGTAAGAGCTGGAGAATCTGCAGCTCAATAAATGGTGCAATACAAAAGCATTTAGAAAATGGTGCTGCACAGTGCAAAACGGGCATAAACAGGCAGTTTGTTAAAATAATCCAGGGACCCCACCTGTGTACTTTTTGCTTTCCAAATGATAGAAAAACCCCAAACCCAAATAACAAAGAAGATGATTAGTGAGTTCTTCACATGCTGTGTTTTTGTTTGTTTGGGTATTTTTTGAGGGACGGGGGGGGGTTTGAAGTAAAATAAAATGTGAACTAGTCTTGGTTTGTTTTATACTAGTGGTAAATATTGTTTCAGTGCTCTGAGTTTATATAATTAAAATGCAGACTTTCTCTGTGAAATGTACTTTTGATGAATGAAACTAAAGAAATATCATTTTTAAATCAAGATTACGGATGTGTGTGTGTATTCCTAACAATTTTATTTTTTATGAGAAGGGATATCCAGGAGCTTAATAATGGCAGAATAACCAAGCATTGTATAAAATAGTACATGAAAATGTCAGTGGTTTTAACTGTTTTTAAAGCACTAAGATATATGTTATTTATTAATTTATTTCCACATTTAACTTTTAGATGTGAAAATGTGACATTTGTAAGGTAGGGTTAAAAATCAATGGTAGCATTGCATTATCAACCTGATTATCTATCCTGTCCTTGGGTCAGGAACTGAGCAGAGAGGAGGAATGGGAAGAGGTTTCCTTGTGCAGCTGCAATTTGTGGTGGCCTTCTGAACTTTCAATGGGTTATCTTCTGTTTCTAGATGATTTAGGGTTTTATTTTTGTGCTCTATTCCAGGTGTAGATTTGTGTATTTTGATTCCTTGTTAACTGTGTTTGCATACCAATACCCAAGTACCTGTGTCTGAGCAACATATTACTGTGCTTTAGCAATGTTTTCTATTTTTTCATGAAAAGTAACAAAAGCATGGGTCAGCTATTTTGATAGACTTTTCTATACTAAGGGATGACCTTTTAGTTGTGGTGCAAGAGAACTGGAAAATGGTGTGCCTAGAGAAGTGGTGATACAGCATGAACAGTGCTTATACTCTAAAATTTATGCTCTGTGTGACTGTAGACTTTTAAAGAGAAAATAATTCTGAATTGGAAGCTAAACAAGGGAAACTTGGCCCTTCCCTGAAGAGGATTTGCAATATACTGATCACATTTAATAGCAGAAAAAGAAAAGGCTTTTTTTTTTTCTTGCTGGCTTGCAGTTATTTCACATAGTGATTATCATGTTGCACCAGCACGCAATTAAAATGGAAACATTCAAAACTTAATTTGGACTCGAATTATTCATAAAAGAGCTGATATACAGTATTTGTTTTATGCACATAAAATAATACTGTATGTCTTAGAGTGAAGTCTTCAAAACTCCATGTCACAAATGTAGGATGTTTATTGCAACATAACATAAAACTCAGAGGATATTTCAAAGGATTCTATTTTTAAATACTTTCATAAGAAAAAATTAAATAATTTGCTGTTTGTAGAAAAACTGATACTCACTTCTTGCATCTAAGTTGTGTTGATTTAAAGGCAGAATTTTAAATAGAATTTACCTGTTCAAGTAGCTTCAGTTTTGAATAATTGATTGAGGACCTAAATTTTTTATTCTTTGGTGCTCCAGACAGAAGTATCTTTAGCTGAGAGCCCACAATACATGAATATATCTTGTGCGGATTTCAACTGGAAGATACATTTTGCTAAATCAGCAGCTCTGATCCTGGCATAAAATGAGGTCAAGTACATGAGCACATAATGCTTCTTCCCTTGGCTGGGACAGAGACTAGATGTTCTACTAACAGAATTTGTCTGCAAATTGTTTGTTTATACAATTTCTTGAGATCTGAATAACAAACATGAAGAGGCTTTAGTTCAAATTTATTACAGTTAAAAGAGTTTGAAAGCAAATTCATGCTGGAGGAATGCCAAAGGGCTGCCTTGCGCTTTTAGAATTCTTTAGATAACAATATATCCTCACATACAGAAAGCCATAACTGTCTGTATGTGTTAGATACTCTTCTTAACAACAAAGACTTCACCCCTCACTAGAATGAAATTGGTGGTCGTCAATTTAAAGTTGTATGAGAGTCTAGAAGGAAACTTCCCCACTCTACGCAGAGTGAGAAGTGCTGCATTCAATGTTTGGGCAGACAAAGAGCAGGTTCGGTACCAGGTGAAAGTATCTGAGCTGAGTGAGGAAATCCCCGGCTTTCGGGAATGGGGATTCTTGGAATGTCCATCGGGTGGCAGCGCAGGTGTGAAAGAACGCGACCTGCCTTGTTTAACCGCACTGCAAACGTTCTGCGCCTTCGGCAGAGCGTACTTGGATCTTCCTTCATAGAAAAACCCTTACTCCACTACCACTTGACACTTTGTAATGCATAAATGGCAAATTCTTCCCGGGTTGAGGACCAGTGACGGCTACACAGATTTAGAAGTTTCATATTGGCAGAGTTTTGGGTAAAGTGAGAGAAATGCTTTTATGTTTACATATAATTATTTTATTGATGGGAATGATTGGTGGGTTTGTTGGTTGAGGCTTGCTGACTTTTTTTTCTTCCTTTTTTCCTGCATCCCTGCATAGTTATCCCAGTTAGTGGAATAGCAGACTTCCTGTTTTGTTAGTGGAACCATTGGCTTTTTTTTTAATGTAAATGAAAAAAAGGTGAACATAAATGAATGTAATAAGGACCTTGTGAAATATAGCAGGTAGGAAAAATAATGATCGTGACATGGATCAACTGAAAATAAAAATCAAGTCCTCAAACCTATGTGGTAAGTTATTGGCAAAGCCTGAAATAGAACTGCCCTGTTTACTCTCCTACTTATGTAATTTCTTGAGGATATACTTGCATCTGTCAGGTAAAGGAAGCAAAAGCAGTCTCAGACTCTATCAGTGTTTTTGTTTAAGGCAAATATCCTTTGCCTTGTTATGTTTCTGCTAATGCCTGAGGATTTGATTTGTCATGTACCTGATGAGTCTGGGTTGTGAATGTGTGCACACACACATAGTGCCTACTTTTACATGTTTGTAGTAGTTTGAAAGCAAATCAGTGAGAGACTAAAAGTCAGAACTACAATTTAATAGGAAAATTAAAATAAATGCAATAGTACAAAAACACTGACAGAGTCAGAATGCAACCTGACACCCTGTCGGTCAGGGTGTTGGTGGCAGTCCAATTAGATGGTGGTTGCAGTCCTCTGGGAGCGATAGATGTGGTTCTGTTGAAGTAGCGATCCTGTGGAAGGGTGTAGTTCTCCTCTGAAAGTCCAGTGGTGTAGAAGGGTCTGATCTTCCTCTGGGAATCCAGTGGAAAAGCTGATTTGTGTTGTTTCAAATCTCAGATTGTATCCAGATCGGGATGCTTGGTTCCTCTCCCTGGGCGGAGCATCTCACAATGGGAATGGTGTAATTTTATCAGTGGGACTCAATGGCCCATTAACAGAAGATATCCCTGGAGCCATCAGGGACGAGCAAAGAAGAGTGCCCCACCTGGCTCCAACAGCTGGCCCATTAGAAGACACGCCCTGGGGCCATCAGGAACGAGCTAGGAACACTGCCCCACCCAGCCCCAACAGCCCATGAAGATGGTGATAGAATACATACCATTGAAACCTAAGACAACGTTTTCCTTCTTTTTTTCCTGAATTCTTTAAAAAAATTGGCTTTCTGTCTAAGAAAAAGTAAAATTTAATACAATGAAACGTGAAGAATAAATGTTCACATTTGGGATTATCCTTTTACACTACTGTTCCTATATTTTAAAATCCTCTTTGTAAAGGTAGCTTGTAAGAACACCTACAGATTTCACATGATTATTTCCACCTCCCAGATTTTATTTTGGTACCAGCAATGATGTCATTATGCTGTTGTGGTATCTTTAGAAATGAAAAGGAATTATTAACCAGGGAAATGCATTTAAGACAGATGTGAATGTTGCCTTTTTTTCCAGACTATTTAGCCCTCAGACCACGGCAGAACATCAGCTGCAGGTGACCATGTGGTTAAACTGATGTCACAGTCTTGTACTGTGATTTTGGTCTTATCTGCATGCAAAAATTTGCTTGTACTGATTTGTTTGACATGATGGTACTAGAAAATCAGGGAGAGATGCTCTAAAGACTGGGAAAAAGATAAGGATTTGAAGGGGAAAATGGAATCTCAGAATGCTGAAGAGTGGTTTAAATGCCAGACATTATCATATCTAAGTAAACCTGATCTCCTTCAAAAGGTTTTACATTGAATGTGTTTTCTGATGCCTGCTAGGGCATATAGTGTGTTCCTGTTATCTGTAAAAGCTGTCTTAATTGTTTGGCATACATTAGGCTGTCTGTTTCTGGTGATAGCTTGGTTGTGAATACACGCAAAAGAGGGAAAAAAACTTTAGCTCACTGATGCTGTGGAGCTGCTTGTAGATAGCTGGAACATTCTTATCAGTCACCTGGTGGGAGAGGTATGGACTGTTTGACTGAGGGAACTCCTACGTGAAAAGTGGGAAAGGAAGCTGGGAAGGCTTGTATTCCAACAAGGTGCTACTGTTTGTCATTCATCTTTATTTTTGTGTCTGAGGCGACTACAACACAAAATATGTAATGGAATCCTCTGGCCTCACTGATGTGATATCCCAGCAGCACATATTTTTAGGGATATCCCAGTGCTGTTTTCTGCTGGAGGTGCATGGGTTGCATTCACACGGATGACTGAGTGAGTAGAAGTGTTTCTTCTTGATTCATATTTGCTTTTCTGTGTGTTTGGAGTTTTGTGCCTGCATTTGGAGCCTTTTAATGGGCACTTGAATGTGCCGCTGCCGTGCCAGGAGTGGATTCCCCCTGATGAAGCAAGGCTGAGATTGCGCAGCAGCTGGAGCTCTCCTGCAGCGTGGGCATGGCGTGATCAGCTCTGTTCATGTGCTGTGCACACTGAGGACTGTCAGCTGGCAAAGATGTCGTGTGGCTAAGCAGTTCTGGAATCAACAGATTTTAGCAAATGAAACCTTGTTTTTTCCCTTCTTTGCAGTAGTAATGACCAGTAATTTCCTAATGGCCAGCAGTTTCCTTGTCAGTGGAAACTGTATAGAACTGTATATGACAAGATTAACATAATATTTGAGAATGTCCCTTACTGCATTGGAAAGGGTGATGCAAATAAGGTGACAAATTGAACAAGGCTTTAGCTGTTGCTAGAGGCATCTCTGATACTTGATACACCCTTTTAGCTGTTAAACTTTCTTTAACTGGTTCAGTCTTAGCAGCCACCTAGGGTACTTGTCAGAAGTGGGTGGATGAAGCCAATTTCATAATCAATTTGGTGAGTAAAACGGTGATGTGATAACTGGAACATGGTTCTGAAGAGCTTTTATGGTGCTGTTGGAGTATTAATATCAAGTTTTTGTTTTCCGAAAATTTGATGCTTTAATGGAATATGTTTGTGCAGTCAAAACACCTTTGAATGGGTGTAAGCAGTGTAGGTATTTAAAAAGCACATGGTTGTTGAAGGTGGGGTGGACTCACACTGGAAAAGTTCCTGCAGGACTATATCCCATGCAAGGGACCAGGCTGGAGAAGAGGAAAGACTCTTTGAGCAGTGACTGAAATAGCCTGTGATGAACTGACCATCAGCCCCATTCCCTGTCTCCCAGTGCTGTTTGGGAGAGGAGACAGAGCTCGGGAAAGAGGGAGGAGTGGGAGGAAGGTAGTTGTAAGATTTATTTTACTTCTCATTATCCTACTCTGATTTTGTAAGTACTACATTCAGTTAATGTCCCCAGTTTGAGTCTGTTTTGCCTGTGATGGTATTTGGTGAGTGATCTCTCTCCTGCACCTTATCTCAACCCATGAATCTTTCATTATATTTTCTCTCCCCTGTCCAGTTGTGAAGGGGAGTGATAAAATGGCTTTGATGGATGCCTGGTGTCCAACCCACCACGCAGAGTTAATTGGAGAAGTGGTGTGTAATATCTGGTTGGGGAACACATACATCCTCCCAGGTTTAGCTTTTATGTGAAAATCACATTGGCTTCTGTTATTATCCCACGATAGAGGACCCTAAAGATTCTGATTTTAAAATACAGATGACACTCTTTATTATCCTATTTACTGCATTTTCCATTTTTTTCTCATTTAATGCAATCCACTGCATTATACCTCATAGTCTAGAACATAATGTGCATGGGCTCTGTGCCATCAGAGGCAGAACTAGCCCCCAGTAAGAAATTGAATATAAACTTGAATATTTTTTTTCATTTTCATCACACTGGATGACAAAACCATGGTTTCAGTTCTTTACAGTCATATTGTCATGACTTTAAATATTCTTTCTTTTATGCCTGACTTAAATGGGTTTTAAATTCAGAAGGAAAAAAATCAGAAGAATTCCCAGGCTTTATGTTGAAAATTAATTGCAATTGAATTATCATGTGTTTCATGCTTAAGGAAGCAGAAAAGCCTACCTGTAAAGAATTCTGAAGTGCTAATTTTATTCATCAATGACTATGGTAAAAATTGAAGTTCTCCATCTATCCAGTCAGCATGAAGCTGAGCTTCGGTAGTAGGGAAAAGGAGTAGGACAGACTAAATAATGACATGATAAAATTTCTTGTTGAGTTCTTCTACAAGGTAATATGTTGAATTCTAATTACTGCATTAAAAAAAAAGACATTACAGCAGTATTGAAGAAGGTTGTAAAAGTTGATTTCTTTTAGAAGCAAAGGCAGAAATAAGTAGCATCTGAAAAAATAAATAATGAGAGAGTTGAAATATATACACATGTAAATGGATTAAGCAGCGGAAAGTTTTTCATTTTCTTTGATAATAAAAACATTTGATGACAGTGAAAATTAGTGGGTGATAACCAGTATGTCTATGGTGTCTTGACAGAAAAGTCCTTCCATGTGGAAGGAGGTTGTTCTTCTCACAAATCCCCCCACTAAAACCTGCACAGTCAGACTATTTTTCTTGAATAAGACTTTGGAATCAAGCATTTTAGATTTTATGCTTTCATAGTAGGATTCTCACATTCTAGGCTGCTGTCAAAACTAAATTTCTTTTTGGAAGAAGTAGAGATGAGTTTAAGGAAAGACGTTTTTTCCTTGGGCTTTGGATTCAATCTTCTTGCCCTTGGACAAAAAAAATAATCTGTGAGAATCAAAAGGAGTTGGATACTTTTGACTAAGAATAGTGTTTAAATTGGTGCTTTAAAACCAGTCAGGGATATAAGCAATCACCTCTGAGTCTCCAAGCAGTATGAATTAAGCTGAGATGTTTAACTAAGTAGCTTATTCTCATATTTGTCTCAACTGATATCTCGTGTACTTTTCTTTGAAGTGTTTGACAGCAGGTACTGGAAAGAGCTATAGCAAAGCATTTGATGCCTGGAACTTCTTTCAGAGACTGCAGTCATCCTTGCTGCCTCCTGCTTACCTTGCTGCTGTGGATCTGCAGCCTTTCTGTGGATATTAGAAGCAGTCATTGGGCTGCAAGTTTTGTTTCTCTCCCTCTGTTTGTGTTACAGCTTCACGTCTCCCATCATTAACAGAAGTTTTCACAGTCTGTCTCAGCTGTGTTTGTCTCATTTCTAAGCCAAGATAATCCTGTCGTGCACTGTCCCACTGTGTGACACGATCTTGCAGAGAACCAGTGAGCACCAGTTCATTGTGAGGATGTGGTCAGGCACCAGCATGAAAACACAGGGTTTTAACAAGCAGATCTCATGACTGGTTTCCTTATGAAAGGTATATCCCAATCCAACTTACTGCAGCCCGGTTGCTTTGGCAGAATTTATCTCCTGAAGCTGTCTGAGTGATGTTGGGTACCATCTGTGTAGTGCTTTAGGTGGGTGTGACTCGTGGGGAAGGTGCTGCTGAGCATTTCCCACCTGCACCATGACCCTGTGTGCCGGGGTTTGCTGCTGGCCCAGCACAGCACACGTGTTCCCTGACATGGAGCAGGGGGGAAGGGCTCAGTGTCCGGCTGTTCAGGTGGCTGCCAGAGGAAAGGACAAGGATGCCAGGCTTGAGGCAACTGCTTTTGTTTGTTGTGCAGAAAATCTGCAGGTGTGTGGCAGCATGGTAAGCAGGAGACAGTTGGTGATAAAGTTCTGTGTTTAATTGGCTTTTTCTTCTCTTGAAGACCCATTCTGCACCCTTTAAACCTTTCATAATTTTAAGTCATTGAGGAGAGAGAAAGGGTAAAGATTGTTTCTGTGGGCTGATACTTTCACACTGTAACATAATCCTTTATGTTACAAGGCTTTCTTCCAGGTTGTTAGCCAGGTACACGAATCACTTTTGCCTTAATCAAAGAAATGACAACTAAAATGGTGTGAGAGAAGCTTCCAAAAAATTGAACTCACAGTAGATAACAATGCTTTATTAGGCTAATAGACTTTGGAAAGTGCTTGTTTCCAGATTCCCCTTGTGAAGCTGTTCAAAACATGCTCCTGAGAGCAAGCTGGAAAAATAAAATCAATAGAGAGTAGTTTTGGCTATCACTTGCTTTCCTGCTGCAATGTGACTGATCCCATCAGAGTTCACTTGTTTAATGCTGAGAGGCAGAATCCAGGTTCTGGAACCATGAGCTGTATTTTGTCAGGTTGCTTTCTTTTGTCAATTAAAGCTGTTTTGAAGACAGAAACTTCACTAATAGCCTGAAGTTCCTTCTGTTACTTTGGGTTAGTAGCTTTCCATGCATGGAAAACTGATGCTGCTGCCTTCAAATTTCAGCTGTGTTTCATTGTTTGACAGGATCATGTGTTGATTTTGAGATTTTTTTTTCCTCTCAAGGCTTATTTTCTAAGTCTCTTTTTCAGATGACACCTGACTACACCAATAAATTCTTTTAAAAAATAAAAATTTAATAGTAGCTTATGCAAGCTCTGCTTTTGCATGGAAATGGCATAATTGAACAGTAGATAGAGTTTTCACAACCTAATTTGCATAGAAGTCACAGATTCCTGATAAACTATTGAAAGCATATGTCCTTTGGGAGCACAAATGTAGAGATTGCTTCTGAGTGTTTTCTTACCAACAATACAAAATGTGGAGGTCTCTTCCAATGGGTAAATTGCTTATATGACTCTGTATCTTCCTTGAACCTTTGCTCCAGCAGTTTCTGGTCCATTTACAAATGCTGCGGTGAAAACGTACCCAGTGTGTGAATATATCCAGCATTTGGGTACCCAGAAAGTGATGTGTCTGCAAAGTGATTAAGAACAGAGGAGTAATTTATTATTAAACTTATATAAAAGAAGAACTGGAAGACAACTTGTTCCTTTTAGTCTCTGAAGCCATTATTTGAATCTTAATGTTAATATCTGTCTTTTTCTAGTCATTCTTTCTTTTTGATGGACTTGAGGCAGCTCTTAACGTTTTTACAGACAGAAACAGGGACTGTGCATAGACTTGAAGATGTGAGTGAATTTCAAGATCTGAGTTTTTGATCACAACATTCTTCACTCCCTTTCTATTAACTTTCTAATTAAGTTTACATTACAATTTTTATTATTGCAGTCATTGAAATACCTATAGTCAGCTCAAGCTATGTATAAGATAAAGACAGAATATTTAACTACACTGCATATTTCATTTTAAGCGTGAAACTGAATAAACTTGATACTTCTGGCAAAACTAGTTTCCCTAATAAGAATAATCAATTACATTTTCCTTTCTGCCACATGGCCAGACGTGCAGAGCGATTCTTTCCACCTGGGTTCCTCATGTCATTTGAAAAGCCGGAATTAGAAGGGACAGAACAGGGATTGCAGCCCTCTCCATTTCATTACATAAACTTTCCCTCTGTGCAGCTGGTACACTGAAAACAAAACTGCTTCAGAATAGACTCAACAGATCTTAACTGTGAGAATAAAAGAACTTTAATTCTGTATTGTGATTTTTGTCCTAGAGAATTATTATTAATGTTATTATGGGGATCCATAATCACCTCAGTACATCAATGTAAAATGCACAATGTCTTTCTGTAAGTTTTGGGTTGTTTTCCCCCTACCTCTTGCTGCCCTCCCTGAAACTGCCATCCCCTGGCTGTGAAGTGTAGATCTCCTTTCCAATATGTGATCTGTAGTAAGAGAGGCCTTAAAAATTATGCACTTACCCTCATCTCAGCAATTTATTCCTTCAGTATTTTATGGCATCTCTACAGTCACCGGTGAGTTCAAAATAGTTGGGATAAGCAGAAATTAGAGGAAGTATATAAATAAGCAATTAAATATAGAAACAAAGGAGGAAAGTGTTGTCTGTGCAAGTGAGTTTTTATGTATGTGTTGCAGCTACTTGTCTCCTTGCTGAGAAATTTCAGATCATCTTCAGAGGTCTGAAGACCCTCCCTGGGAAGGAAATGTCTGTGGCTCTTTCTGTTACACTGTGTTGTGACTCCTATCAGCTAGAACAAGGCAGAAGCATCTCTAGGCTCAAGAGGTTACTACATGTGTTTATAGATAGAGTTTTCACAACCTGTATTCTGAAGCCAGTTTAGTTTTGCTAATTCATAATTCTTCATGCATGCTCTTTACAGAGCCTCTTAAGCTTGGTCAGTCTTTTATCAGAATACATTGTATTTGAAATCACCAGGGTCTTTGAGGTCCTAGGCCTGCTATGACTCTGCAAAATTCCTACAGATTGTTGCTAATTTTTTTTGCAGGAGCTTTCCTATTCTTTGCATATTGATACATTGTGCTCGTCTCTCATATAACTAGTGCAGCATTTTGTTGTAAAATGTTATTGTAAATCACTTTTATGTTTTAAAATGTCTTTGCAAGGTGGTGGAATGACTTAGCAGAAAATGTTGCAGTTGCTGACAGCAGATTCTTTCCCTTAAGTGAATGCTTGCAAAAAAAAAATAAAATATGATAGTGTAAGCAGAAAAAAATCTGAAAGTCTCATTGTCCACTTTGGTTCCATGACCTTGGATGTAATTAGAAGACTTCTTAGCTTTGTTGCTCAAGCAATGTGTAGATAGTCCTATATACAAACTTGACTGATTTTATAAAAGAGGAAAAATTATCTAGTCTAGGAGCATGAAATAAGAGGTAACTAAATTGATTTTCTTTTTGTAAGAATTTTTTTATTAAAAAATGACATCTCTGAGATCTGAACAAATATGGACTCTTACTTTTTAATGTTAGTTCCATCTACTAAGGAAAAAAGAAAATCAGGGTTATGTTTTTTTTTCCCTGAAAACCTTTATCTTATTAAAAGGTATGAGTATTGCCTTTATTCTACAAGGTTATTTGATTAGTTATATTATCTATTTCACTAGTGAATAGAGTCCTTAGACGTTTTTGAATGAAAATGGGACTTTTTAATCTGACTGTATTCATTGTATCATGGGAAATCCTATTCCAATTATTTCTCTTTTGTCAATGATCCTATTTTAAATATCTGATGTCTGTGATAGCAGTTATGTGAATTCTGATTTTCATAGCACATATCCTGTTTTACGTATCTTTATTTTATTATAGTTAACCAAAGCAGACCCAAGTGCCATCAGCCATGATGCATTTTGTAGCATTCTGACTTAGTTCATGTCTTTCTTGCCATGTTTGTCTTTTCTATTGATTGCACAGAAGTGAAGAAGGCAGTGTGACAGTGCTGTTTATTTATTTATTTTTCTCCTTGCATCTACTCATTCTTTGTTTCTGGAACTCTGGAGGAGTGATGGGAACTCATGCATTGCTAGCAAGTTGTGAGGGAGGAATATCTGAGGGTCAGTGAATTGATTGATGTACTTAGACTGAGACTGTAGGAAAAAGATCCCTGCCAGCCCAGCACGGACTGTTCAGGTGGCTGTGGGCAGCATGAGACTGCAGTGGCACTGGGACTGCTCCAGGAGCACAGGGCAGCCACTCTTCATCACCTTGAAACTTCACATGAAAGAAGGCTCTGTCAACTTCTCAGACTCCTGCCTGTGGCAGACCTGAGGTTACTTTTGGGGGAATGGCTGCTGGTGCTTTCTGACAAATCCAGCTCCTTCCTGGTGAATTTTTTTAGGAAAGGGAAGAGTACACATACTTAAAGCTGAGTGCCAGTCATCTTAGGGCAGTAGCACCAGATGACATTCTCTCTCTTCTTCTCACCATTTCATCCTCAAACCGGTAATAGTCTTTGACAAGCATTGCTGTGATTAAGTAAAGAGACAGATTGCCTTGTTAAAGGTACTTCACAGAGTGGGGAAAAAAATACTTTGAGGACTGCTTAGATTAATAATTCATAGTTAGCTGATGTAGCAAGACAAACAAAGTACACTCAGAGTTCCAGTTACCTGGGGATCATGAATGTCACTGCATCCTTAACGTAATGGACAAGATGCTGCTTCAGGACTTCCAGGGACAATGTATTCATTGCTCTCCACTTTGTCCAATGTAGCAATTAATGTGATTAAGCTAGCGCCAAATCTGTTTTAAATACTATTGCACTGGGTCGTTAACTTTAACACTGTCATCATGTTCTCCCTGGTGTATTTGCCTTATATAAGGAAGGTACTAATGCTTAGCCTTCACTTGAATCAAGAATATGTTAATGCTTCTCTAATTCTCAAGATATTACTCAGTGTTCATGTATTAGGAATTACATTGGACTAATAGGGGAAAAACATTCAGTCCTATATCCCTTAGCCTCTTGAAACTCACACTGGTATAATAGCAAGTGTCTTGATACCCATAGTTTGCAAACCTAGTGGTGTTTAGCCACTTGTATGTGTTGTTTTTATCTTGATGGGTGCTCTGTTAGGAAACCTTAAAGGCTGCCTAGAATAAAAGAAAACTGGAGCTGTTCATAGGTCCTACATGATGAAGTATAGTTCAGAAGAATTACCAGGTAATTATCAAGAAGTTTTTTTTTAAAAAAAGATCCATCAAACCATGCTGGATTTTCTAGTGAACACTATTGGGATTGGTTGGACACTGCTACAAGGGGTGCCTGAAGTGAAATGGTTTTAAAAAATAAACTGCATATAAAATTGGTCAGGTTTGGAAAATTGACTTGTGTTTAAAAGAGTCCCAATGATCAGAATAAAGTGAAATTCATCCTCCAGAGGCTTGGGGAAAAGGTTCTGGTGTCAGTTACACAGCCATGAACCCACAGACACATTTATTCAGGTAGCAATTGGTGCAGGTGGCTTCTAGTCTTTGTCTGAAATCCCTCATATACTCGAAACAATGAAGTGATTTAATATCACATGTAACAGTTATCTGTGCTAGAAACTTATTGTAACTAAAGAAGAAAAAAGAACGAATTGATTTTTTTGTCGGAGGTATCAGTCTGTCACTGCTGTCATTCAAATGTGGGAGCAAGGGTAAGAAAAATGTCTAAAATAAATTCTTATTTTATAATTTTCAGGTATTTGACTTTAGGAGAAAGAGCCTTGAGCTGAAAAGGAAGAGGATGTGCACTCATGTGGGTCTATGAAAAAATTCCTGGGGAAGCATTGAATGAGCACATTTATGTGCTAGTGATTTTCAGACGTGCTCTTCAAATGTTCGCGTTGCTTTACTTGGGAGAGTTTTAAAAGTAGTCAGATATTAAATTGCAAACATGTTGGGTTTGATATGTGAAAGTCTGTTAGGAACCAGTGTGGAAATGGATCTTTGAACTCAGTTCCAGCAAGATCAGAATACATTCACAACTTACAGTGCACTGTTCCATGTGCAGAAAAGCAGGTAGTTGTCCAAGGGTTTGTAAACCTAGGAACAATCACTGAATTAAGGTAACTTTATTCAGTAAAGACCTCTGTAAGTGAGATTTGTACAACATTAAATACAAGAGGGGCTCTCATCAAAGTGTAAATGTGAAAACATTTATTTTTACTTTTATGACTACTTTTTAAAGATGTGTAACCTCTGAAGTACATAAAGCACTCAGAGATCTCTTTCTGGAACAGGCAATGTTATATTTTTATGTACCAATCTATATGAACAGGTACATGTCCATAATTACGCTTGCTTTTAACCTCTTCCTTGATTTTTTTTTTCTTCTGAGTTCTTGTAGTTTTCAAAACAACTCTCTGTGCTTTGCAGTTTGACCTGAAATGTCAGAATTAAATGTACAGAAACCCGCTCCTATAGAGCTGGTGAAGAATATAGTTTTTTCCATCTCCCTCGTGTACAGCAGGAGCTGTGTTTTGTTAATTAACTTTTCATAGCTGCATCATTTCCTTTAAAAATTGTGGACAACTGGTTTTGGCTGTGGATAGAAGTTTCTTCACTTTCACCCTGATACATACCATAAACTGAATTACCTCTAATAGCCCTTCTGTTCCAAAATTGTTAATTTTTTGTCTCGGCAGCCTTTGGAAGCATATGTCTGCAGCACTTTGTATCTGGAAATAAACTGAGGAACTTTCACACTGCTGTAGAATCATCTGACTTGATAAGTACCAAGGAAGATGAAGTTTTTCTTGTGCACCAGCCAGATGGATTCCACAGATTCCATACTGCACAATCTGATCCATAGTCTTGGCAATAGTTAGTTTCTAATGTACATTTGAGCTTCAGTGTTTCATTTGTGATGAGTTTCACTTCATTAGTTAAAGTGTGTAATCCACTACCTGTTTTTTTTGATTCAGTAGCCATGTAATTCTAGAGATTGCTTCCCAATAGATTTTCCTGGTGGTTTATATTTTTAGAGGGAGGATGGATGGGAGGACAATTTCTTACTTCTTGGACATTGTCAAACTTTGTTACAAAATTGGGATTAAGAATACATAATGCTTAAGAAAATTTCCTTTTAATGACCTAGTCCACTCCTGTGTGAGAAAATTGGACCTCCTCTGTACAAAATCCTACACAAAATATATTTTTGGGCAGAGTAGGTATATCTGCACTTCCATCCTTTTCATCTTCCTCAAATACTGATTTTTTTTTCTATTTTTAAAATGATTAAACACACTGAGTATTCTTTGGACATTCCCTTTTCCAGGTACTTGGTAAAATATGTGCTTGTTTATCAGATGTTCTAGGTGTGCGTTGCTCCTGCACAGTTTCCCAGAGGATTTGCTTTTTCTGAGTTAGTTTTTTTACGAACTCAACCTCAAGCTCTTGTCATGGCATATGCCTGTCAGGAGTAACTTAGGGGGCAGGTGGGAGGTGAGAAGATACTTCTCTAAATAAGGGACCCTGTGAAATCCTCACCTGAGACAAAAGAAGACAGACTGTGTGAAGGTAACACAGGATTTGTTTAAGGATGAAAAAAGGGGAATCGTTTCATAATGTAGCTCTCCAAGATAAAGTGGTGGCAGCCTGTTTTGACTGCATTCCAAAGGACTTGTGGCACATTAAATCAATTCAGGGAAGTAAGAGGGAACCCAAGAGCTTTAGATGTTACTTCATGTAGGCTCATGTAAAAAAGTTCCAAATTTTTTGTATGTATTTTTTCCATATATGCTCATTAGTTCCTCAGTGAATGCAGAGCTATCTGAGGATAAGAAATGTTAGGTCTCAGACTAGTGAAAAATAATCCCCAGGATGATTTTTTCAAACCTTCTAGATGAAAATAATACAAAACTTAAAAATAAAAAACTGCATTTCAAGGTTAAGAGATTATTGCAATGAGATACAATAAATTATGCCTCCTAGATGGAGCCTTTTAAGCTATTATTCTTACTAGTGTTGCATTCAGTATTTGTAATATAGAATCTAAGGAATTCTGCCTGATGCCTGTATTTAAAATAAGGTTGAGTATTTAATAAGCAGAATCAAATGCTCAGTATTTCATATTAACAACAAGTTAAATAAAATATCTGCCATAAAAGGGTTTGAAAGAGATAAAATATAAATTGTGTACATTGGCCCTTCATTGGGAAGATCATCTCTCCCTAGGGAATTTGCTTAGTTCACAGCAATTCCTAGCACTTGGAACTGCATTTTGACTTTGGTACAAAATATATTGGACTATTTGGAACTTAGTGACCATGTCATGTAAAACCTACATTCAGTAAATGGCATGCAAGAACAGCATAAATATCAGTGTATACGTAGAGATAGCTAACACATAATTACCAGTAAGCTGTCATCAGGAATATAAAATTATGGTGATTATGAGAACAGAAAATAACTACCTTTCTGCCTGTCTTTTTAATACTAGTACATATGCTCATGACAAAACCACAAGTTCTTTTCCAGGTCACTTTTGTGTATGCCGCTCCTTTTTGTGAAAATCTTGAGAAAAAGAACTCTAAAAAATGGAGATTTTTCAGGCCCTCACAGACAATCCATGTTTGACATTTTCCAGCAAGGTAATGTCCTTTGCAAACCAAATTCATTATTGATCAGATAGTTTTAGGCATAAAACACAGCAAAGCCAGTGCAGAATGTACAATAGATTTCCAGCAAGTTAGAAAGAGTGGGGTAGAATGAAACAAATCAAGTAAACCTTGTGGTAGTTTGTTGCTTTTCCAAAGAAGAAATAGATCTTTTCATGCAGTAATGGAAAATTCTCCCATAGCATGGCTTGTCTAGCATGTGTTTCCAGAGGGTATCATTAGAGATAATGGACTTCGGTTTGCCCTTCCTTGGGATTTCAGAATTTTGCAGAGCAACAAAATTTGATTGCCGTGTTCTCAGTGCATCCTTGAAAAGTCCATGATAGAAGCAATATCAAAACCATCAAAAGACCCAAGCAAACGAAACCCACAAGTGTTAAAAGGCAAAGTATGTGTTTGTGTGATACTGAACTTCAAGATTACATCTGCAAAAGACCCTGCTGCTGTGGGCTATAATGCAGAAAAACAATTACAGAATAATTGGAGAATGGTCAGTGAGGCAAAACTGTCAGCCCTTGGTGTCATTTGAACAGGTCTGCTGCAATGATGCTCTTTCTTGGGAGCATTTAGATGGAATGTGAGGCACTTATGGATGTTGGATATACATTACAAACATGAATATCCTCTTTCTTATCTCCTCTGAAATGACCTTTCACACTATCCTTCTCTCATCAGTCTTTTTGCTAAAAGTATTTGCAGCTTGCACATCTCTGTATTTCAGACTGTGGTTAATGCATATGCATCTCCTGCTTTGGCAGGTGCAGGTGCAGTTCATAGTCTCAAGGGCAGTGATCCAGTTATGTGCTAAATGTGCAGGTCTGCTGTGGCATCACTCATCTGACTGAGTCGTCCTGGCAGATTCTGTGCAACAGGTTTTCATTGCAGAAACCATCTCCAAATTACTGATTGAAAATTAGTGTGTGGTACATGCTGTAATAGTTCCATTATAACATGTACTGCAGAAGGAACTCCAATCAGTTTCAGGTTTCTGGCATAGAAGAGCTGCAAAGCTGTATGTGGTTCTCACCATGGAATTAGGCTGTGGAACCTTTCTGCCGTGTTGTAGATTCTATGCAAATTCAAAAAGTGGGGCTATGCAAATCTACGACAGTAAAATTCTTGAAGGATGGGGAAGCACAAATATATCAACTCTGGGTCAAGAATTCTGAGCTGCAAGCTGGTGGAAGTTGTGAGAACATACTTTAGTGTTATCATTCAAAGTTATTTTTCTTTTTTTTTTCCTTTACATTCACTCTCGGTATCTGTTGGAGCTGGAGCACTGAGTTGGCCCACTGGCTTAATGCAGAGATACCTTATAGTAAGTTCTTAAAATCTTTAAGGATTTTTTACTAGAAAAATTAAAATTATTCAGCAAGAAAGACTTTTTCAAAAGTCTTAAGGGTCCTTCAGTCCTTCTCAGGTGGGGGGAAGTTGGTGATATCCTCCAAACTGAGATCAAATATGTTTGTATCTTCTTGAACCTAAATCTCTGTTTCTGTCTGCCTGATGGCTGGGCCTTCTAGGGCTCTACCAGCAAGCTAAGGATACCTGATTAAAATCAATGCTCCCCTGTTTTTAAGATGGTCAGTGGTGGCTGAGTTACTACCCTGGTGTGGAATGGGAAGTAATATGAATAATTCACTTTATTATGTAGAAAAGCCAAGTAATTGTAACACAGATGGAATTCAACTGTATCATTCCATCTTCCCTGTAGGTGCTTGGACTTGTCTCAGCATATTGCCTGGTTCCATGAGAGAAACAAATCCAAAAAACTGTCAGGTTTCCATTATCACCATGTCTCTGGCACTTGAGGTAGATTTTAAGTAGATGATTCATGAGAATACGTTGTTGGAAAGGGCTGTGCTGAAATGTGTGTGACAGATGTCAAAGAAATATTGCTGATATATTTTAAGTGCTGCTCCCAATTGAGACATTCCTGAAAGTGTAAATATTCTATAGCAACAAGGAAAAAAATCCTTCTGTACTCATCAGGAAGTGCTTTGTATAAGGTTTTCTGGAGCCAGGCTGAACATTTATGATGCAGACAAGAGACAGATATAGGATAACAATATTAAAGTCATCCTTCAGGATTCTGGGACACACAGCTGTGCTCCCATGCTACTTTCCAGCTTTTGTGTAAAGGTGATTTCCTCTTCATTGCCTTTTGTCATTTCTTAGCTCTGTAAATGGAACACTTATTTTTCAGCTTGCAAAAAGTTTGTGTGAAATGCACAAAAATTCAGGAGTGCCTTGTAAATGGCAGCTACAATAGCAGGTATGCAAGCATGTCAGCTGAATTTCCCTGTGTATATGCACGTGAGTAGGAGCAGCTTGGGAAAGTCATTCAGATGGAAAAGTTGCCACAGATGCAAGACTGTTTCAACCATATAAATAACTACTTACATGTCTTGTGCATTCAGGTATCACTATGATGGAGGCTCTTCAAAATTAAGACAAAATTAAAAAGCAAAGCCCAAACTCTCCAAATAGTTTAGATATTCCAGACAGGATAGGAGGATAACTGGGGATAAAACCTGCCCACCTAGGTGAGAGTAAAGGAGAGTACATGCCAAGCTTAGGACAAGGACCCTCTTGCTCTTGAGGCTGCTCTCTAAGAACCATGAGAGGAAAAAGCTGAAATTAAAAATTTTGACCAGAAAGATGCGAATGGCTGTGAGACCACAGCTGTTGGCAAGGATGTTCCCAGGAAATCTAACAACACTTAAGAAAGGTGGTAATAAAAGGGAAAGAGCCACCAAAACTCTGCTGAGACTTTGTGACTCCATGAACTGCGCGTGTTCAGTTTCTGTTTTTATTGGAAGACATCCTTGCAAGTTAACAGATCTGAAATTTTCTTATACTTAACAATATTTACCAATCATTATGGCTGTAAATGACACTGAAATGAAACTTTTTTTTGTTCGTTTTCTGAGTCCAATAAAATTGCTGGGTTTTATTTTGCATTGCAAAGAATCGAGAGAGTTTAGTGGACTGAAATAGAAAACAGTACTTAAAATTGCAGTGATACCAGGGAGCAAATATGAATAAAGATGTGTTAAAGTGAAAAAACCCAAAATATCCAGATACTAAAATAATTACTAAATATACAGTTTAATCACAATTTAAATTTTAAAAAGTATTTTTCCTGATCATAATTTATGTAAACATCTTGATATCTTTATTTTGTGCTTTAGAATCAGGTTTGTTTCAGGACAGCAAACAAGTGAAAAGTCTCTGTAGATCAGGTGTGTTAGTCCCCTTCCTAAGGCACAGGGAAATCAGAAAGGTGGCTTTGTCATCTGAAATTTTCCACATCTGCACAAAATTATAAATGATATAAAGAAATATATGCCTGAGGCATAAGGAACTTAAGCATATAATAACATCAGAAACAGTGATTTCTGCCTAGAGAAGTGACCTTTTCTACAGCAGCCAGTGTTCTGTTTTATAAATATTTGATGAAACGCTTTAGCTTGGGCATGTTGTTAACAAAGGAGGTAAGTGGGGGTAAGTGCTGTGCTCGCCGTGGGCTTGCCAGGCAGTGCTGTCCCTGCCAGCTGCTGGACCTTCTGAGGGGCCGTGTGAGGCTGAGGACTTGGCTTACACCTTGATATAGCAGTAAAATAACAAGTACAATATCTATGTGTGCCTGTGTGTGTGTCTATTTCTATTCACAAGACTTAATTTCTGCTTTGTGTCGGATTCCATAATGACGGAGTTAAAAATCCATTTCTGTGTTTGCATCCAGTGGAGGCCGTGCTCCAAGCCATGGCCACAGAAATTGCCTTTCCTCTTGGTTTCTGTCTGCAAGTTCAAATGAATTCCGTGATGTGATACTGTCAGCTAGTTTTGTGCTTTCATGTATTTGCTCAAAAAGAAGCTCACTTTTGATGTTGTTCTACTTATGTCTCATCAAAGATTTCGTAGCAGCTGCATTTCATGGTTCTCTGCAAAACCACCTGGAAAACATCCATCGTCTGAAAGTGATATTCTTAAGAGCGCCTTGCAGACTCAGATTTGCAGGTTGCTGAATGCTGCTAAATTGAAAACGACCCTATTTGAAAGGAAATGGATGCCGTCAATCCTTTAAGAATATCAAAAGCTACAGTACAAACAGCTCACAAAATGTAATGGGTGTCTAGAGATCCAGCTGTAAAGCTGCAGTGTAGTGCAATCTGTTGAATTTTAGTCATATGGAGTAAGATTTTGCATATCTCTCTTAAAATGATTTTATAGTGGATGGCTATTTTAAACTTTTACTGAATATGTGATTACCTGTGCTTATTGAAAGAGACAAGACCTCTATTTAAAGGAATTGTAGTTAAATACTCCTGTTACCTTCATGTCTTCCCCTATCAAGTTGTCAAAGAGAAAAGCATCTGCCTTAAGCTTTAGGTCAGCTTGTCCAAAAGTAAATGCATTCAAAAGATCATTGAAAAAGGATCATTGCTGCAGTTCAGAAATGGTTAGAAGGGTACTTGAAATACTATTTTAAAAAAGAGAGATGAGGAATAAATTATGCATGGTCATGATGAAGTTACTTATGGAGTCCTCAGGGAACAGTTTGTGTACTTGTCCTGGTTTTTATATTCTATATATGCATAAATTATTGATAAAAAATGTAAATAGTACTATCAAAACCAAATTTTTTTCCTCAATGATCTTAAACAGTGAAAACTTAATTGGACTGCAGAGAGTTTGAGAAGGATCTTTTAGTATTGTATGATGCAGTAATATGGTAACAATTTTTTTAAAAGTGCCAGGTAGTAAACAGAGGAATTCCTAATATAATTCTACAGTGATCTCTAAATTGGCTATTGTTTTTCAGAGGAAAAAAACATCTCAGAAATATTCTTGGTGGGTCTCTAAGAATGCCGGCTGAAGGTTTACAATGGATTATTCTAAGTGGCTTTAGAAAATACTCATTTTGATGAAAATTTTATGCTTCTTTTAGCAAATCCATTTTGGAAAAAAAATCACTGTATTAAAAGTGTTCTCATGTCCACTTTGTCCTTTAAAGTAAATCAGTCAGATGAAATTAAGATCCTTAAAGATCTAAAATTAACAGAAAATACTAAGTAAAAGGAGGAGCTCTGATGTCCCTTTTTGTTTGTTTTATTCTACAGCAATCTTCTATTCCTTTCCATCAGTCATTTCTAGTGGCACTTAATGCTGTGATTCATGCCATTAATTTATTCCAAGAACTACACAGATAGCATGTAATAATTAACTACTACATGCTGTAGTGTGGGTTTCACTAACTGCTACATTGAAGGACAGATATCTCCATACTCATCTGACATTTTTTGCCGTTCAGGTGATATAAAGGAACTTGATGCAGGCTGTAATTAATCAGTAGAGAATTGTTCTGTTGATGGAAAGCTCTCAGCTGGGATAAAACACAGAGCTGGCTTCTGCACCAAACACTTCTGCCTCTCTGACATCAGAAGAGGCACAACATTTTGATCCATTAATCCAGCTGATATGTAATGTTTTATGAAAAACATGTGTTGCTAGGACATTAGGTCGGTGTTGGCTTGCCCGCAGAATCATGGAGCTGTAATTATTTCCTTGTTTTTCATCTGCTGCACTGGTCAGATGAAAAATTTCAGGAGATATCATAATGAAAGAAGAATTTGGACTCTACCTTTTTTAAAGTAATGGTTATGCTCTTAAAAATAATGCCAAAAAGTATTAGATTGATGTGAAACTAAGTCCTTTAAACTATTTCTCCTGCTACATTGACAAAGATTTGTGAGGATCTCATTAGTCACAAGAAGTACAATAAAGGAGTACTCACTGTAAGAATAATGTTTCTTTTTAAAAGGAAATTTATTGTTTTGGATTTACACAAGAAGCATGCAGTAAGGTCCCCTTCTCACAGGCTCACTCAAGTAAGTAGCACACACACGTTTTCTGTTGAACTGCTTCCTCTGTTTCTGCACTTACAGTACATTTTAAGGAAGGGAAGATAAATTCATTCCAGGAAATAGGATACAAAAGGAAATCTTTATTCACAGTATTAACCCAAAACATTTTGTGGAGATGTTTTATAATGGCTAAAAAAGAAAATTGTGGAGTTAAACTCTCCCCTAGTTTTATATCATCTCCTATTCCTTCCAAATCACAGCAAGGCACAAATCTCCATGGGGGAGATTACACGGGGAGAGCGAAGATGCGTTTTTCGGTCGGGAGCGGAGGCTGCCCTGGGATCCCGCAGCCCCGCGGGGTGTCCGGAGCTCCCGCCTGCGCTGCGCCCTGCTCGCCACCGGGGGGCGCTGCAGTACGCGGGAAGCGCAGGGATGCGGGAATGGGAAACGGAGCGACTCTGGACGAACCCCCCCCTTCTACATCCGGAGTGACAGCTGGCCTTTCTGCCGCTCACTCGAGTTTAGAAATACTAATTTCTAAATAATTATTTAGCAATAATAATAATGGTGGTGATAATTATTCTTTCTGTGCTGATCTAGCACTGGGGAATTCCTGTCCCAGTGGAGGATCAAAGTGGATAGGATAGTGGATATTCCCAAATCCTGCTCTCTTCCCCTCCCCCCCCCCCCTTTCTTCCCCCCCACCTTTTATTTATTTATTTATTTTTATTACAGAATTCTGGTCCAGACTCTTCTTTTGAGTTTGCTTGTGCTTTCTGAACTTGTTCCACCTTTGGCTGGAGACAGCCGTTCCCACTTCACGGGGCAATGACAGTGACTGATAGCTTTGAAATGAAGTAACCACCAGGAGCCCATTTCTCCCAGGTGTGGCTGCTGACCACATTTAACTGCAGTCCTCATGGCCATACCAGCATTGTTCTCTAGAGATCCATGGCAGAGAGTCTGCTGATTTTTTCTCTCTTGACACCAACACCATCAGGACTCACAGCAACCTCATGCTGGCTACATGGAGGTGCAAAACCACCTACCAGGTTATTCATCCACTTCAGTTTTTTGCTTGGGGTCACAAAGAGTTGGCATTGTCACTTCCAGGATGAGGTGAAACCAAAGTGCGTGGATGTGGTAGACAGGATGCTGTTGCAATCCAGTTTCTCTTTGGGGTAATCAATAATTCTGACCATTAGAAGAGCTATCATTTCATCATAGTTGCCAAATACAGTGGAATTCTTGAAGACCTTCCAGGTGGGTTTGACTCTGGCATCAGCTGGGTTCCTGTTGATATAATGCATTTCACAGTCAGTGAAACACTTTGCACCTGGGAGTCCCTGCAGCCCTGTGATGAAAGGGGCCAGCTGTGTCCTGGAAAGCCTCTTAGGGCAGTGTTAATTCCCAGTGCACCTTGGGGACCTGTCTGGGCAAGAGCCCATGCAAAACACTGGAATCTTCATGTGAATACTGGATGCTTTTAAAAACTGTTTAATTAATTTATTTTTTTTTTAGCTATACTTAGAGCTCATTAAAGAGCTAAGTGGATCAAAATCTGTGGGTTATGATACAGTTATAGACCATGTGTGTGGTAGTCTAAGAATCTATATTCAGTTCTTGACAACACAGACTCGACAGTTTCTGTGCTTTCACTCCCACTTGCTATAAATATACAATGGAAAAATCTGTGTTAAAAATTTCTAAGTGTTTCCCAGGCTGTTCCTACAATGAAATGAATGTGCCAAAGTGGGTCATAGGTGACAGTGGAGAATGGGATCTGCTGTCCCATAGTCTTATTGCCTTGTAGTGATGTTCAAGTGCTGTAACAGTGATTACATCCTGACAGGTCAAACGAGTGAGAGCAGTGCAAAGAAAGCCACAACTCATTTAATCATTGAGATTAAAAAAGGTATTTAAACTAGGGTTTCATTTCTTAGGGCAAAATGGTTTTGAACTGGCTTTGTAGTTATTTCATTTTTGTTTTCTACATTTACATATCTGCCAAGCAGCTCACAGATGCAGCTGGGTAGCACTTTTGGTTTTGCTTCTGAGGAAAGTCTACCTTAGAGCTGGCAAACCAGCAAGCCTTTGAGTGGCTATTGAGCATTTTGAACTTCTAATACTGAGCAGAGGAATCCTTCAGTTCTGCTGGACTTCATTCATAGTTTTTGTATGGAATTTCATGTTTTAAAAAAATCTATGAGAAGAAAAATGTTATCTCTAAATTCTAACATGGATCCCCATAAGCAGAACACAAGATTTCTGATGCAGGTGTTTTCATCAGTCTTTTCTCTAATAGAAAGACAAACTTCTGTGTATTCACTCCAGGGTCTGCCATCTTTTTCCTTCTCTAAAGCAGGTACAAACCTAATGTGTGGAAGTGTTCCTGCAGTCCAGTGGAAGTGGAACAGAGTTAGTGTTAAGAAATGTTCAATCCTCTCTCTCTCTTACAAGTGTACGTCATGTGTTTTTCATCATGTATTTTCACATGGATGGTAAAATACATCTTAAAATTACTTGCTCAGCATAAAATCACTTCCCTGTTGATTTGGTTACCTTCTTGCTGCTTTTGCCATGCAGGCCAGTGGGCAGTTTTGTTTCCTTTGGTGAACTTAATTGATGAAGAGAAAGAGAACATGGAAGAAAATACTCTTTTTCATACCAAAACATCTTCCATGCATTTCAGCAATGTTCATACCAAAACAATTACTCTTGTTTTTCATGAATATTTCTGTAAGAAAAAAGCAATTTTCATCTAAGCATAGTTATTAGTTTTTCTCATGAAAGCTTGGAATACATTTATTAGAAATACTCAGAGAGATATGCAGTTGGTGGTGCTGCTGTGTGCCACTGGGAAGCCTTTAATGGCTGCTTCTTGAGACCTTCTTTCCTCTCTGTGCTGGCAATTGGTGTGGCTGAGGATAATTATTGGTTTCAGTGCAATCTGTAGCAGTGCCCTTTTGAGCAGAGGGTTCAGGCTGCAGTGTGTAATTGTGGGATAGATGGATTTATAGTGAGTTGTGGTCTGCAGGGCACAACATTTACTGGGCACACTGTGCCTGCTTCTGCACAGCTCTGCAGCTGCATGATCCCAAATTTATTTTTACAGATGATGGATGCTGTCATTCCTGGTCTCTGAATGAATCAAAAAGGAAAAAATCTTGCTATTAGTTCTAACATTTGCTTATGGTTTCTGACTGTCTTATTTGATTACATTGGAATTACTTGAAGCTTGTTTTTTTTTTTCAGATACTTTTCTGCCCATGTTCAGTTGGGTGTCCTGCAAGACAACTTAAATGCAAAAACTTACATTAGTTGTACTTAAGAGTTTTGATAGGGCTGTGTTTATGAGTGTATCATTTTGTTATCTCACCAAGAATATGTTACAACGTTTTACATGCCTGGTATTTTCTAAAAATGTGGAAATACATCTGAAGATTAATTTTTTAATTCCCATTTTTCAGATAGGCAAGCTTAAGCATAAGACGAGAAAGATTCACTCAGGGTCCACAAAAAGGCTGCTGTTGAGCTAGAAATAACCTGAAGTCTGGGCTCTTAAAATCCTACTTTAGTAATCATTACTGATCCATATCATGTCTTATTTGAAATATAAGGGAATCAAGATTTTTTCTGTTACGTTTCTTTAAATAGAAAATATTTCTCCTAATAGAGGACCCTGTGTTAAATACAAATGACTGTAAGTTACTGAATTCACAATGACTGAGTTCTTTCCTTGTTTGGTTTGGAATGAATTTTTTTTTTTTTTTTGTTCCAGATGTATTATTTCTACTCAGTGCTGATTTTGGTCTTGCCATCATACAAAATCTCAAATTCCCATTCCCTCTGCTAAGAATCTTAGAGCACAGAGGAGAGAGGCACCGTGAGTATGGAACTTTTTGATTAGTTGGTGGTTCATCATAGTAGGACTACAAGTCTTTCTCGTGTTTCCCAAGTATTGTTACATAGTAAATACAAATTTATTTTTGAATTGCACGGAATGTATTTTCCTGGTACCCAGCAAATGAAACTGTATCAAGGAAAATAATTCAGCTGCAGAAAACAATACCCGGATTTGGACAAAGAAATGCTCTTTTTTCTTTCCCATTTTTTTATGTCTCTGTTACTTTATTCTGCATACTATTCAGAGTGCTAGAAAGGGTGAAAAATTCAATTTTAGTGTGTCCATGCCTGAGTGGTATATTTAGGGAAATGTTCAAAAGAACCAAATGAGTGTGCTGAAGGAATTCATGGTGCTTGTGTTGGAAGCAGCCTCTCGGGAGCTGCAAGCTGCAATTGAAGCAGGATGTTTTTAAAGGAATCCACCCTGCTTTACGGGGTATCTTGGCTCATTAGCATTTATTTCTATGACTGCATGGTGGCAATCATAAATCCTCCTGTCGATAGGTCCCTTGCCTGGACTATTTAGATTTGAGACATTGATTTCCTGAGAGTCCACTTTTATAGAGAGATTCTGTCCATCTCCATTTAAGAAAGGACACTATTGAGAGTTAACATGGGCACAAGGAGACTTGTCTGCCTATGGGTGTTTGCTTTCTTCTCCAGGGAAACAGATGATCTGGGTTTGAATTCCATATCCTGATGCTGTTAAACTTCTTGAATTAGTCCACTTTTGATATTCTCAGCATATGACTTTGCTTCAGTAAGTACATGCCAAAAAATGAACGTGCAATCAAAAAATGGCACCAATATGTAGTGTGCTAAAAAATTAATTTTAGTGTCAATAAAGACACCAAATAATTTTTAATAGAAGCAATGCAGTGATTTGATGAAAAAAGTGTAAAATAAGAGGTAAGGAAAAATCCTTCAGTTGTGAAATGGACATGAATGAGTAAAGAACAGTTCTAACATTTCTAAAAACCAGTGGTCCACAGGAATGTGTTGGTGTTAAGATGTGTACCACAACATGAAACATTGCTGTGCAACATGCGTTCAAAATATACTTTGAAGAAAATTGCTACAATTTGATTTAATTTTATTCATAATAGACATTCACACAGCTTCCTGGTTGTAACTAATTAATCAACACTGAGCACATTCTTACTAAAGCCAAGGACAGCTGTGGCCTGTATATGCACAAACATAGGAAATATGGAATACAGCCATCTATGCTCTGTGGTTCAAATAGCTTTGCTTCAGTTAAAAAAGGGACCTTACCAAAAAGGTTTAGTGTACAAATATATATATATTTGTATACACATACATGGCTATATGTACATATTAATAAAAAAGCATTCTTCATTAAATAATTCTTGTTTGTATTTCACTGTTAATTAATGTGAAATGCTTGTGTTAGTCTTTAGGCGGCTGCTTCCTCAAGTCTTTTTAGTGTACCTCCACATTTTTATGATGTTCATATAAAGTTTTTGGGGTTTCAGGTAACTGTCATGTTAGATCTTGAATCTTCAGTTTCTGAAAGCACTGTACACTGTTTATTAATTATTTCAATTTATATTTTCTTTAATATTGCAGCTTTCTCAGCTTGTAGCTCAAACTTCTGAGAAAGGTTGGTTTGCAACTCCAGCAAGTTCTTCAACAGCAGCTGCTGGTTAGTCAGCATTTTATAGGTGATTGTCATTGTAAAGTATGGCAGTAAAAATGCTGTACTGAATAATGCCATATATTTAATAAACTTACAGTTTTTGCAAGCAATATAAACGTTAAAATGATTCCTAAAATAGGGATCTTTCTAAATATCTTTTCATCTGTTTTACCTAGAAAATACAATGAATAATATTTTCTGAGGCTTCTTTTAGAAATTTCCGTGGTCAACAAGCATGACAGTGTTTTGCAGTTCTGCTTTGCTGGGTGTGAAGCTGCTCTGTGTTGAGGTGAGAGTGCTTTCATTTCCAGCTTTTGTCATGGGGAAGGGTTTCATTTCAAGAGAAGGTTATTTGTGTGGTGCTTCCACAATGAACTGTTAAAGTAACTCTGAAATTTCTCTTCGAGAGCATTCCCCAACCTTAGGATCTGATCTGACAACACCTTGGCCCCGCTCCTGACTGCACTGCAGGCTCTTTGCACCATCCAGAGCACAAGGTGACTCTGGAGCCAGTTTAATTGGCCATGGAGGGATGTGCACAACAGAAGGAGCCTCCCTGGAGGCTCTGCTCTGCGTGGTTGGGCCATGCTTGTGCCAAGCTGATGATGCAGAAGCCTTTGGGAATGTTGGCAGCCAGTGAAAATCCGATTAGACTTCGGACAGCTATGATTTATGTGGAAAGACTACACCAATAAATGTGCAGCCAGTCCACTTGCCAGCCAGGGTGTGGGGAGAAGTGTTCACAGTGAACTCATGTGTTCACAGACTGGTTTGCAGTTTTAGTGTATCTCCAGTCTATGCCGTGTTAAGAGACATGAGTGTTTCAGTTAAAACTCTAGGCCAAATAGTTTAATCAACGTATTTCTGGGTTTTTTTTGCTGCATAATTATCATTGTGATAGAAATGTCCCAGTCTGTGGGTTTAACTTCATGCCTGGGCTCATATACAACTCAGTGTAAAGAGCTTCATATTCCACTGGAAAGGGTTAACAGGAGATGAAGAACAAGGGATGTGCAGTTAAGATATTTGCATGAAATTGTTAAGGGAGTTGTGGGAAGCAATTTAATCTTATAATTTTTCACAAATTATTCCTTTTTAAAAATAACATCACAAATTTGAACACAGCTAAAAGGCCCCAGGCTTTACCACACATCCCAACTTTTGCAATCACAAGAGAAAATGTACCCTTTCAGATTTTTATGTTTTCTTCAGCCATCTCTTCGCTTAGAGAGTTTAGAGAAATGATATTTAAGCTTTTATCTTTTCTTTCTCATCCTCCTACCTAGAAAATTATGGCACTGAGTCAGGTGGGTAATTCAGAATAAAAAGAATAGCTCTTGTTTACATTCCTGTATCTAGTTTTCAGAGCTTTTTTTATATCTCAAAATTATTTTCTCTGATAGTTCTGGGTGAAAATTTGGCAGACTGCTCACACTGCATTTACTGATGATTCAATACCAATTTTCCTTCTCTGAGAAAGTAATAATGATTTTTTTCATGCTTTTTTCTTTCTTTCTTTTGCTTTTTTTTTGTTTTAATATTCAAATCCTGGCAATCATTGCATCATTCCTCCACTAAATTTTGAAAAATATTTCTTACCATAAGGGAACTGTAGTTAAGAGTCCCTTTGTGACTTTGTATAATAGAAGTGTGCAAAAATAATAGGGCTATTACAGGTGTAAAAGGCTATGTTCATCCTTTACGTGTCTTAGAATTTGAATAGATGAAGTATCAGGACTCAATGAATTGTTATCTTCCCCACTACTGAGTCAAAACAGCAACAATGGAATTTTTGGGGTGGCCATAGGATACCCAGGATGCCACTTTTTGAACTGCTTGTACTTCAGCCTGAGTTGGGCACTGGCTCACTGGAGTGTCAAATTCAATGATTCAAATAATAACTGAATTGATGGTATTGACCCACACTGTGGCAAGAAGGGCAAATCCTTTGGATTACCAGACCCTATTTGGAACAGGCAAATTACATGTTTATTTTAGCAGAAAGAGTAAGGAATGAAATAGGCTCAGAGACAGTGTTACCCTGGGTGAGGTGCATCCAGACAGTGACTGAGGAATATTGCCCAGTCAGTGTTAAAGCCTCTCAAATGTAGCTTTAGTTTTTTATTGCTACTCAAAGTACCTCTAGTAGCATTTATGTTTGTATTTTTAAAAAGCATATTTATTATTGAGAAAAAGAAAGTAGTTAGATATTGTGTACTTATGAAAAATAAGGGCTTAACCTCCCTGGAATATTTGCTAATCATCAGATGGTCAGTATTTTACATTCCTGCTTGAGTAAAGATGTAACATACTCTTCCTGCAAGAGATACAAGGGCAGACACGAGGTGGAGAGCAGGTGATATTTAAAGAAGCAAGTTCATAAAGAGGGGGCTGAGAATAGCCTAAGTTATTTACATGCCATGAAACACAACGTTTCAAAGCCAAGTGATAAAGATTTGATCGTCATCTTTTAAAGAAGTATCTTATCAGAAACCTTGTTTCAGGACTCTGTGTTTCAACTGTTTGTGAGTGTATTTTGAAATTTCAAAATTTGAGTGTCTCTACATGTAAGATTATTTCTGTGATTGCAGTCATGGCACTGTATCCCTTTGGTATTTCTGCCATTGTCATAGGTTTCTTAAGCAGTCTTCTTCTGTATGTTTTGTTATTTCTGTAGGAAAACTTCAGATATCACTGGAAATTTTGATAGTATGTGTTAAACCATACATTTTGTTGATTCCTGTATAAAGGACATATAGCACATTTTGCCATTTTGTTCTGGTTTTGACTTCTGCCAAAAATAGTTATGTAGAGGTTTCCCTCATGTATTTACCATGCATCTTATTTGATAGTCCAATTCAGAAAAAAACATTTATCTGCTGGACAGTAAAGAAATGATGGTAGCAATGGTGCTTTGCATTATGAGAGGATTAAAAACAGTCTCCAGTGAAAGTGCCCCATTCAAAGAGCTTGGCCAACATTCCTTCTCTCATATCAAATGCTAATTGGACTTCAAACTGGAGCAAATAGTCCAGCAGAACAATGTAACATCACCTGAAAAATATGCCCCTGCAACATTTCACAGCGGGGGATGCAGCCACGCATGGCATCTGAAATTAAAGGTATGTCACATCCTGGAACATCAGCTGTGCCATGTCACCCAGGCTGCAGCACTGCACACTCGAGGTGACGTGCCACAGCTGAAAAGCCAGCATATGACAAGCTCTTCATTTAAACGAGTCTGCCAGATGCCAGGAAATTCTGCAGTCTCCACTGATGTTCTGTATAATCAGTCTCCAAGCCACTCTGCTCTCTCCAGTGTGGGATTTTGAAACACCATGTAGGCAGAACAATGATTATCTACACTTTAGGTGTGCATCTGGAATAAAATAATGCCAATAACCCTCTCCCCACTATCCTGCCCCTACATCTGCAAATCATTTAAATACAGCCCTTTATTTCAGAACTCCACATTTGCCAAGGAATATCAGAAATCCACATAAAGTCCCAAGTGCCAGATTTTGTATCTGGATCTCTGATTTAGCTTAATAATGTGTAAAAGTTCATGAGGTGTGAAACTGCATATAGATAGCTCCTACTGCTTTATGCTCATGAGGACATTAAGGTTTCTCCCAAGGTCAGTTCAATTTATGCTCACCAAATCCTATCAGAAATGTCACTTGCCTTCAGAAACAGCAAATGACTAAGAACTTTGTTATTATTAGCTTACCGTCCCACCATACTTTTGAAACCTTCATATTAAAATAGGAATGATGTGAAGACCATACTTTCTTAAAGATGTCATGATATATTCTTATTGTAATTTAAAAGTAAGGACTGCTAGCTACTGTCACAATCTTCATCTTCCACATGCTTAAGAGCTATGAACTAGATTTAATAGTAAATTTGGTCCTAAGACTTGTTTAAAGAATAACCACAATGGCTGCAGACATACCGATGCATTTACACGTTTCAAATATACTCTGCTAATCTTTATTTGGACTTGTCCATCCCATTATTGGAAATCATGTTTTTAACAAAATGTATTTTTTCCCTGTTCAAAATAATTAGTTGATCTTATAAACTGGGCAGTGAAATATTTCACTAAAAGTTGTGTTGCAATTAATAGCACTGTCAGTCCTTGTAACAGTGAATTGTTGATAACTGCAGGCTATTGTTAATGCCACAACAAAGAGTTGATTTTAAAGCATGCAGCTACATACTAAAGAACTTACTGACTGGATTTGATTAAACTGTTTTGGATAAAATAATTGGCTTACACAGAGTAGAAGTTTACCAAAAGGTGTGGTCACTGAATGATATGAGATAAACAAAACTACCTGTTAGAGTAGTCCAAGGAGAAGAATTCATACCCTTATTTAATGTTAATTTATGTTATGTAATTAATAGTTCGTTGGTTCAAATATATTCTGGAAGCAGAAAGTTATTTACATTTGAAAATGTCGAGCTATTCAGTGCAAGTGGTGCCACTGTTCATGTGCTTTGTGTCATAATAACTTCTACATTTAAGTTTTAGATCCCTTGCCAGTAGCTCATCAAAATTGTAAGGATTAGCATGAGTAATGCAGATTTATGTCTACCTTGATCCAGGAATGTTCTTTTGTGGAAAAGGATAAGACATGTCATGTCTTACTTTCCAGCAAAGCTTTTCTCTGTAACTGATCAGGTCTGGGTGTCACTGAACCTGAATACCACCAGAATTCTAAAATGATACTCTTAATCCTTAGTCATCATTCTTCTTTGTGACTGCTAAGAACTTGCAAAATTAAGTGTTAGTCTTTGCTGCTCTTCCTTTTTTTTCCCCCCTCATAATCTGCGAGAAGCTGTTGATGAGAACAAATGGTTCTGAAATGGTGTTTGAGTTTCTGGCTGTTTTGGAGAATAGGACAGGAGGATTAAATCAGCACCTAATATAACATAACAAATGACCAAATGAGGCATTATTTATGTCTCATGTTGACATAAAGGTAAGCTGCTACCTGCTGCATTATTTCTGCACTGGAATTTCTACAGCACCTACTTTCAAACCCACACTAAAGTGAGTAGCCATAGATACAGAATGTTTAAAGTCCAACATCAGCCATGGCTTGATAATAAGTACCCTTGAACTGCGTCAACTTTAGGGTAAGACAAAAAATCATAATCGTGGTGGGTAGACAAATTTACTTCATTTTTAGTGCTCTTTGGATAGTCAGGGAGATCTAAGCTCCATAAGTTCCTAAAAGTCATAAGGCAAAACTGGCTTGAGAGAACTTCCCTGCAGATTTCACATTTTAGAGTTCCAGTCATTGCTGTGTAGCAGTTTTGAGTAAGGTACACCAGGCACACTGAAAGACAGAAAGTTTCTCATGTATCAATGATCCTAATTTTTCAGATTTATCCATGGATTCTTTCTGTGCCTTTTTTTTTTTTCCTTCCTGAAAGTGTGTTTGTATTTCTTAAGCACAAATATACTGTATTTCTAGTCAGGAGATTAAAAATGTAAATATGTTGTTCCCTGAGATGTTCACATCATTTTGTAGGTTTAACAGGGGGGAGGAAAGCTGGCTAGACTTTTAAGAAATATTTATATATGTGAGTTGAAATGTTGCTAACTGCATGAAGAAAGAGTCTTCTTTCAGCTTACAAGAGGCATCTTTAATGCCAACTTTAATTAAATTTAGCAAATGCTGTAATACTTAGGAACACGAGGTTCTGATAAGAGGGAAATTTTTTTAAGGCTGGAACCATTCTTTAAGGTCTTCAACATTTGTTGTTACAAAATAACTATAAGTGTTTCCCCTTTGAAAATCACAATAAGAAATTCCTTCAAATTTGCAGAAGTAGAGCATACTTCTTTGGATCAGAAAATGCATGTGTTGATTTTGTTTAAGGAATAATACCTGTGCTAACCTCAGTGAATTTAAAACTGTTTCAGAATTTCTGGAAAAAAAAAACAAAACCCCAAATATTGCCTCTACTTCCTTGATCATCTGAATGGAATTTCAGTTACATATTTCCTGTTATAGTTGTATAGGATATAAACTTTTTCTGTTTTACCTTTTTAACTCAGTCAAATTGTACAAGAATGAGCTTTGCATGCCTAATGAAGAACAGCTCAGAAGATTAGGAACAAAGCATTTTTGTAGAACCAACACAAACTGCAGATATGTAAGTGCAGAAACTGTTGCTTAGCCACAAATGGTTTCTGTCAGATTTAGCTTTTATCTTGGATATTCCTGAAGGAATCTGGATTACCATAATGAGAATGTTCATGAACCATCTTATTATAATTTTAGAAATTTCAGTGCTGAATAGCACACCAGCCTCTATTGTAAAGCTTCATGACTGAGCCATTTTATTTTATAAAATGCATTTGCCCTGTACAGTTTTGTTTGCATTCATTTTCCTGTTTGTCAGCTATTTTTTTTATTGCCTAGAGCTTGAAAAAAGGAGAAAAAGTATCAGGAAAATTCTGATCATCAATGTTGATGATGATCTCATCCAAAATAACAAAAAAATGCAGGTTCTCTATATTTCCTAGTGCCTTTTGTACTGGATGTGTCAAAGGGGATGTTCATGATATGATATGATATGATATGATATGATATTATATCATATTGTTGTGAATTACAAGTAATTCCAATTAATTTCAAGAATTAATGGTAGTGAAAATATCCTTCATCTGGATTTTATGGCAGAATTAGAAGCTATGCATCATTTCTAAATTTGGCAATCAAAAGAAATCAATCATAAAGAAGTAAGCATATATAATATGCATTAGTCTTTGATGTAACTATCTGGATGGAAGTGTTTTTAAAATATGAAATACTTGCAGTGATACAAAAAATCTTTTAAGATGTTTTGTAGACAGGGTTTTTTCCTTTCCCACATCAAAAACACAGAGCAAATGTGATATAGTTGAAGAACTGATGATGAAGGGGTTTTTCTGTTTCAGTCAAGTTATTGGCATCTTCTATCACAGCTTTATATCTCTACATGAGTGTGTAGTGTTTTTCTCTTTCTTCTTGCTCCTTTTACAGCTTTTAAGCTATTTTCCTTCATGTAGTCTATGGTTCCACTACTCTTCTCTTAAAGATGGAGAATGATGCTTCACAAGGGAAGCAGGGCTACTATCAGAGATGGCACCACAATTTCTTCAAATGCTTCTGTTAATAATATAAAAAATATTTTGTATAAAAGAGTTTATTTTGTAAAAGAACTCTCTTGGAAGTTCATCTGTCCTTGAGTTCAAATATGTTCTTACCTCCTTTTCTTCTTTATAGAGGAATTGTAACCCACCTTTCTCTAGGACCAGAGTGGACAAAAGTAGCATTACTTCTTGTTGCTGATGGTGTGGATTTAAATAGAACAATCTCTCTCTGAAATCTTTGAGAGTTTAGAGCATGGAGGATTTTTAGTTCTTACCTTGACTTGTGTATCTCAGAAAAAAAAATGTTATATTTCATGAAGACGTCAACATGATTTGCACAGGTGGCAGTGAAGTAGATTTTTCTCCTTGTGAAATTATGGCAAATCCTTCCTCCTTGCTGTGCTCTGCAAATAACTGCCCATTCCTAAACTCTTGTTTCAAGAAGTCCATCCTGCTGTGGGACGTGTATCAGGTTACTTATTTAGTGACATGGATAAAAGCACACATGGAATTTCAGAGATGTAGGTGAGCTCTGTCACAGACACAGCAGGAAGAGACAGAAGCCTCTCAGAAAGCAGAGTATGCTGTAACACAAATGTATGAAATTATGTCCTTAGGATACTAAAAGTCTGTAGTGACTGAATTTTTAAATTTCTTTAGTAATTTTATTAGTTGGAAAGAATATTGAGTGGACTTCTGTAAATATTGAAGTAAATTTAAATTTGGAAGTCTGAAATCAGGTTCCAAGTTCATAGATTGGTACCTAAATATAACTGGCCTGATTTTTAGAAGGTTGAATATCAGGTCAGTCATACTGAAGTAATGGAAAGTATTCCCAAGGGATGGATACCAGAGGGTGGTTTTAGATGTCAGTTTGGAAAACTTGGACTTTGGGCTTTAAATTCTAAAATATATACTATAACTCTTTTTTTGTCATATCTATATTTTTCTATTGAGCTGTGTTAAATGTTGTGAATGAGAAGTTGTTAATGAACTTTTTATGCACTTTTGAATTGTGTAACTGAAATTTCTGTTCTCAGACAACTGGGTGTTTAAATCCAGGTGCTCTGTAAGTGCTGCTATACTGAATATTTATGAACTTCTCAAGATGTAAACCAAGCTAAATGGAATAAATGCCAGTTTGGGTTAGCACACAAATAAACTTGGACAGGAATTGTCTCATATATCCCTGATCTGTTGGAAAAGGCTTAGTAATGAAGCGATTCACCATAATTTAGTGATTTAATATTATTGTTACTGTGCAAACACTTAAAATGCTAGTCACTTCTGTGGTTCCATATTTTATTGCAAAACATTAAACATGCAATGCTGCACCAGTTTGTATCCATCTATTTGCATCTAGACTTTTTCTAGGGTTTTTCTTAGCAACAGTTTGGGAGCAAAGGAAAGATCACACACAGAAAATCCTTTCTGAATTTCATCTTACTTTGATGGCTCTTGAAAGCAATCTTTCAGAGGTTAATGAGGGTTCTGTGAGTATTCACAGAGTGATAGCCATTAAAAAGATGACAACTGACGTGGTAATTATATCTTTTTATGGAAAATTCTCTCTGCTTATCTGATCATTACAGAATTCATAGTGAGTTTCTGAACCCCAGCTCAAGAAGGTTTTAGAAGCTGAGGCCCCATGACTTAGGACCAGACTGTGAATACCTTGTTCCTGTTGTATTGTCTCCAATGCTTGCATTTTTCAATGTGCAACTGCACAGCAATGGAAAAAAAATTTATTGTTTTATCCTTTAATAGTTGCTCTCCAGAAATTCATATAAGGTGGGAATACCCTAATTTGATGTATCTTCTAGGCATATACAGGCAACTTTGTGGAAAAATAGAAACTTTGAAAAAATAGAGAGATTTAAAATATTGTGAGCACAACACATGGAGACTTCACCTCCTCCCCACCCCCCAAAAAAGTTTTCCTGTACAAGTTTTGAAATACTTGAATGCATATATTATTAATTATTCATTCAGTATTTGGCTGCTTTTTTCTTCTTGCAGATGTGAAACAGTCACATATAATGAAACCTTGCCAAACAGCATAGGGAGGTTGTCAGAAAATGGAGGTTCTTTACATAAGTAATATGTGTAGATGAATATATAACTAATTAAGGTGTATGAGAGGCTACATCTCCTGTAAATCTGAAATATATTATTCATTTTTCTTTGCCTTTTCATTAGTTAATCTATTACTGTAATTATCACTCGTCTTTTGTGGCAAGCTCTTTAAATTAGAACTAATCACTCTAAAAATAACACAGTCACCTAAAATATTCACATCATCTAAGATGATTTCTTTTGTGGTGATGCAACCTGATACACCTTGAAGAAAATTTGTAGATGTGGCATTTTATATACGTTAGGGAAAAACAGGCTGACTGCATGAGAAAAGGAGTGGTGAGTCAGAGGAGGGAGATAGGAATGACCTTTTCCTTTTTTGTTCTTTGTCTTCGTCTTGCACTTGTGGTATGTAGTCATCATTTTCAGAGCAGAAAAAAATGCCAGGCTAATTAATTCAGTATAATGTAGAAATGCTTTCTGAAGTTAATCAACTATGTTATGTAATTTAAAAAAATAATTGGGATGTTACATCTTTAATTGTATTACATTATCAACAAATAATATTCACAAGTCACATAAAAATTCCTTCTAGGGTCTGTCAATCCATCATCCAACAGTTTTTGGCCAAAATGTTGTCTGATGTTCTTTGACATGAGAGTTTCTGTAGTATCCAAATGTTTAAAAAAACCTCTAAATAGTGCAAAATATGGTCTGCATTTCCTTCTCATTTTTTCTTGTAGTGGTATAATTTTGTGCTCTCAAGAAGTAATTATGACATCTGAGAATGCATTTAGAGGTGTAAAAGCTCTAAATTAACACTACTTGCGAAAAGGGACTGAGGACTGTATGTAATTTTCTTCTGTGTTAATGGTTTCAGAAGCTGGGTGAGTGAATCGGCCCCAGTTGGAGAGGTCAGCCTTGCAGTACTTCCACTGTCACTTGCACTTGGAGTCCTTGTGACAACAGAAATGGTTCACATAGAAAAATATTAGAAGGAAATTATTTTGGATCATACAGCATGATATCTTTATGCATGATGGATAATCCTGGTGAGTGGGCTGTCAGCCAGGAATTCTTTTCTGCTGCTGAAGCTTCAGACAAAAGAAAGACTGTGGCAGGACTTGCATTAGGTGCAGTCTGCAGAAACATTATTTCAGATTAGATTTTCAGCTGTTTGGCCTGTGGAAGGAAGGTCTTTCACATTTACAGCTCTCTCATATCCAACAGGTCACTGTTTCCTCAGGGAGGAAGAAACATGGCCAACCTCTTGTCTTTTATCAAAGGTGCCATCAACGAGCTAATTGTCTAAATCTATTAATACTTTTATCATGTCTGTTTGTGCCAGCTTTTATGTCCAGCCAGGAAATAAGACACTTGTCCTTTTTCAGGTTGCTTTGAAAAGAGCAGCACAAGGCAAGTTCTAATTGCAGCTCCTGCAATTGGTCTGATTTTTAACAGGGAGGGACACTTCCCATATGTCCTTGTCGCTGTAGCTCCCAGTCTGTTGGCCCGCGGACACAAACTCTATATAAAAGTGTAAGTAATTAATACAAGTAATGAAAATGGTTCTCTGATTTGCCTTTATATCAATCATTCCAAGTTCAAACACCTCAGTGAAAATTGCAAAGTGACAGATTTTTAGAAATTCCTCTGTGTGATGACAAAAATGGTAGAACAACTTTGAATTCCCTGGTAGTTTTAGTAGTACTTGCCTTTCTAAATCTTGCATATTCAACATTAGGAATAACTTAGAGAAGGTATTTGGTATGAGTAAGTCAATCTGTAGGAAAAAATGCAAGAGATGAGGTATCAGACAGCTCAAGGAAAATTTATAAAGCCTTTCACTTGCCCATGTTTCAGCAGGGATCCAGAGGGGTAGATTTTCCGTAGCATGGATTAGATGAGTTTTTGGCCTTAGTGCAACGAAAGATTGTTATTCAAATCATTGTTAATAAACCATCTGTCCCTGTGTAGCTGTGAATGTTTTGGTCATGGAATCTTTTGCAAAATCATCTGGCTGTGTCATTTGATGACCATGACAGAACTCTGTCTTCACTCAGGCCTCTGATCTCTGTGGCAGTACTTTGTATCCTAAACCATCATCAAAATATCTGTCCCGTGTCTCTTATTGACTTAATCAATCTGACTAATTTTGACCATGGGAAACCAGTTATTTCTTCTTAATATCTGTGAATATTCTCTTTTCTGGAAGAGAAATGTAGCTGCTTGGTACAAATGGATGTTTGACTGGTAAAGTTCAGACATTTGGCCCTGGAGGTTTTGACTTATTTTAAAACCAGGTGGATTTCCAAAAGTGAATTTCTTTTCATTCAGACAAAACTTTCAGCATAAGAGAGGAAATAACAAGGTGAGAAAGAATAAATGTTGATAGGTGAATTGATGTACTTTTCCCTTGCTTAGGGACAAAAAGGAAAAGTAAGGAAATAAAAGTTGCGGTTTGCCATATCTCAGGAAAATGAAGCATTTCACGTTCACCTGTTCACAGACTCATCTACAACACCATTTTCAGTGTGTGAAAGGTGCTTGGAGGCCTATTCCTATGAAATGCACTTGCTTTTACTACTCCTAGTGAAGAGGCAGGTAATGAGGAGAAAGTTTGGAACAATTAAATGAACTGCAGCCCCTTGTTCCCCTATCCATTAAGGAAAGAGCATTACAGGAAGCAGCTATGGTGAATAATAACTCTGGAAAACTAAGAAGAGAGCTGACATTAGTGATAATGCACTTTCTGCCTCTGGAAGGTAATATGTCTGCAAAGCAAACAATTTGAAATACACTCAAAAGCAAAGAATAAATACTGAGAGTGGAAATGCTGGATAGCAGATTGAAGCAAAACACGAGTTTGAAATGCAGTCATTGACAGTAGGAAAAGACATCAATTGGTATATAAGTGCTACTGGGACTTACATAGAACATTAAAAAGTTTGGGAAAAGCAAAAAAGTGTGGCTCATATGTCAAAAACATTGGAAACAATTTACAGAAGAAAATAATGTAGCTATTGATTCCCCAAAATGCCTCATAAAACTTGAGGGTATTGGGAATTGAATGGGAACATGTGGTTCTGTGGGCTGGATTTTGGCCTGCTTTCAGTTGCTTGGGTTTATGGTCACCCCTAAGCTTACAAAGAGGTCAGGCTAAATTTTGCCATACCTGTTTCTGTAAAACCGGAGTTGCAAGGGAGGAATGACAGAATGGGAGGAATGCAAATGACAAAAATGACACACATGAAAGGTCTACTGAAGGAAAGCAGGCTCAGCTGAATACATTTATGTTCTGATCATGAGGATGAGATGATATTCCCCTTAACAGTGGCTTTTAAAATTTTAGTTATTTAATACAGCAGAAATAAAAAGATGATTAAAACTTTAAAATTTAACTACTTCAAAAATTTTTGCTGCATAGTTGCATCCTCTAATTGATTGTAAATCTAACTTAACAGCAATTCACATCTGTGTTCTATGTGTGTTAATTTATCTAGTTTTGTTTCTCAGTTTTTCAAAATACTCCAAATGCAGAAGGTGAATTGCTATCACAATGTTGCCTCTATTCTGTTAGTTATTTATCCAGCTACCATAAGGCTGTGTTGTTTCAATAACTCACATGAAATTCCACATTCCTGGGAATGCAGTTCATGTAAATAGGGGTGCATGTGTTCATGTCCACCTCTGCACCTGCACACAGCACACACTGAGACATCCAGGGTAGCATCTGAAACATGTGTGAATAACTTATTAGATCTTTCCAACAGTATAGCTGCTTTATTCTGACTAGCTTCAATGTTTAATTTAGAAAGAACTGATGAATTTTTCATATTGATATAGTCATTTTCCTTTTAAGTGTGTGTTTTGTATCCATAGGGAAATACATGAAGTTGCCAGGGTAACCATGACTTTCCTTGAAGTCCTAGGATGATTAAACACCTACAGTTCACAGATATGTAGGTCTGTATGGGGTGAAAAGGGTTCTGTCTAGGGCCATTTTGGCAAAGCTGGGATGAATGGCATCCAGTATCCCAGGGAAGCCTGTAACTAGAACTGTACTGACCTTGGGATTTCTTTTGCAAGCTTGTGCTACACACACAGAAATGGCTTTGACATGCAGCAGCATTCTATGACTTGCAGGAAAAAAGTAAAGACAACACTAAAGGTGCCTGAGTGGTGAAGACTCAAAGCCAGAAACTGTGAACCTTAAATGTGTCTTGCCATGGGAGCAGTAAGTCAGGGTCACAACTCCCCTTGACTGGGAGCTGCGATGCAAATAGCCAATTGTGATTTCAGGGACAGGCTGCAACCAATAAATGTAAGATCAACTGCTGTAGTAGATCTTCCTGATACTTATTTCCACAGAGATGATGAGACTTTCCACACTTCGTAATATTTGGTTTCCCCAAACCATATGAAGATTAGGCTTGTAACATTCACCTATGGATGAATGAATTTCTATAGCAAGTATAACTATGGATGCAACTTCAGCCTAAAAAACATAGACATAGTTTTTTAAAAGTCAAATGTTATGACAGATAATCACATAAAAAACTCCATAGAAGTAAAAATCCAGGCTAAGAAAGGTCTTATTTAATATATTATAAACTTTTGATTTATTTTTTTGTGGCTTTAACAAAAATATTCTTGCAGGGCCATTCCCTAAATATCCATCAAGAAGTTTTATAATAATGAGAGTACATATGAGTAACTCTGTTCTCATTATCTTTGGTTATCATGCACTAATATTGCAAGTTGGAGGTGTAGACCCAAGCTCAGTTTTTCAAGAGTAAAATGAGTACTATTTATATACAGTTGTACATACAATATTAGTTGCACTCAGACTCAAGTAACAGATGATTCTATGATTTAGACAAAGGCAATTATTTTATTTTAGTGAAAAATTTAGAAGGCTGTCTTGAGCTGAAGTGAATTCTTCTGCTTAAGATGCCAAAGACCTTTGTCTAATTCTCTTCAAACAGCTTAGTTCTGCCCATGTTAGAGACTAATTTACTGTTTTGTTAAAACCTTAAAACTACAGTGGTGCTGTTTTACATGTTCTTTTCCTTGCTTTTTTTCCTCTCTCTTTTGAGGGATGAAAATCTTTCTGTCTGCTGCTAAGCAATGACTGACACTGATAAAACTTGGCCATTTTCAATAACACAGAACAAGGTCAATTTGAATAAAGACTATCTTATGCTAGTCAAAATGCTCAGGGGCGGCGAAGAAGGGAAAAGAATGTGGGTGCTGGAAGGAATTCAGATACACTCTTTTCAGGGGAAGTCCAGTACCTCTGTAAGTCTAAAATTAGAAATGTGTGCTGTTTTGAGAAATTAGCAGTAAGAAAGGTGGACAGTCTAACAAAGCTATAATAAAATGATTTTTCAAAGTATCTCTATTTAATGCTGCTTGAAATATCTCTAAAGTACATAAGTGAAACTGTGTGCAAATCTGTAACCACTTCAGTCCCATAGTGAAGGTTTTACCCTGAAATAGAAGATCAGCCAGTGGGAGAAAACACATCACGAAGAACACGTATAGATTTAGTTATGGGTTTTTATGGCTGGAACATGTAGGAAGTACTAGGAGGACTTGATAAAAAGAAACCCTCTCAATAGATGTTCTCAGTTCCCAAGCTGGTTGTGCATGACTGGCTCCAATGGCTATTACATTCAAACACTTTCAGGTGTTTGGGCTGAACCTGAAATCCACTGATGCAACACTTAACTGAATTTTGTCACAGGTGTTCATGCATTCAAATGCAGACCTTTACCCAACAGCTTCCGCCTGTGTTCACTCCTGGGTCAGCCACTCACTCTCTCTGAGCTTGTACAAAAGCTTAATGCTGTTACTGCATGTGTTTTGTATTGTAACATAAACATGAAATAATAGGTATTTTGCACTCTCACAGGATCATGCTCCCAAGAAACTTCAAAACAATATATTGAAATCAGGTTAAATGTATGTCTACCCTGGGCTGCAGGGTGTAATGCAGTGAATGCCATCCAGGCTGATAACTCTTCACAGAGCAGGATGGAGTCAAGGTTTAGCTTCCAGTAATAATCTGAACTCCTTGTAAAGACCAACCACCTTGCAGAATGTCAGTACAGCTTCCTGAAAGACCTGGGAGAGATCTCAGATCGTACTTTTGACTGGGAGTTGTTTCTCTGCCTGGCTGGTGCTCAGAATCCTTTGGGTATGTGGGTTTCTCTTGGACAGTACCAGGATTAAATCACAATATTGATGTGAGTCAGGAGACACAAATCCCTGTTTCACCCAATTTGATGACAAGAAATTGACCCCACAGTAAGAAATGTCAGACTGCAGTGTCTGTGTTTTCTTTCGGAATCTCCTTGCAAACAGAGGTAAAATGTGCAACCAAAAGAGAGGCTTTAGGGCTTTTGTCTTACAAAGAGGAAAGTGTTCACCTTTGAACACCTTAGTGTATAAACCTCACAGGGATTTCTTTAGTTTAGGGGGTTCATAAGAATGATGCTTCTTGTCATCAGGGAAATTTCTCATTCACTTGCTCGTGCTCAGAGAATTGAGAGTTTGCTTAGAGTACCAAAACTTCTTTCTCCAAGCTGGACCTTCTTACCAAAATGGTGTTTGCAAAGCAGATGAAGGCATGTGTGCTAAATGCACCCCAGTCCTCAGCTCCTTCGAGACCACCACAGCAATTTGATTTCAATTCATTACTTTAGTGAAGACAACGCCCCATAACTTTGCCAATGTAATCCTGGTTTGCAAAAGCATGGGACATGAGTAGTAAAACATAGCAGTGTCCATTTGGGTTTAGATATAAGTGTGAAAAAGAAGGGAAATGAGTATAAAACATACTTCTACTATGTATTTAACAAACATTGCCGGTTGATTTGTGCCACTTATCTGGAGGACCTTGGGCAAATCTTCCAACTCTAGAGTTTGTAGAAATTATGAAATAAAATCTGAAATGACTCTTAAGATCTGGTTGAATTCATTCCCATTTATGTTACCATTTATCCCCTAAGGAGTTAGATTTTGGATACAAATGAAAATGCCCTTGTTGCTACGCCTGAAAATTAAAACACATTAGAAAGGATTTACTGGACAAAAGGAGAAGAAATAGTATGGGAGATTTAATTCCTCAGTGATTTCTATCTCTGCCTTCTCTCCTATGACACATGGTGGGTATAGGCTTCTAACACTCCCATCTGCAGGATCTCCTGAGGAGCCAAAGACTACACAGCCTTGTGTAAGAAACTGAGAGTGGACTAGTGTAGCATATGCACCCCTTTCATCAGGCTCAGATCAATCCCTCACTCATCCCTGAGTTTGTTTCTCTCTTCTTTGGTCAAATATTTTATCAGTGTTTATATCAAAGAACCTGAATATCATTTTTACAAATATTTTCCAAGGATGGGTTTAAAATTATGGCCACTGATATTATAGGTCTCTTGTGTTTCATGAAGTGGGTGATACTAACTGTGATTTAATCAGATCTTTCTTTCCCAATGCATCAGTTTGCACAGAGATAGTTCCCATCTGTGCATCTTTTCATTTTGCCTTAGGGAATTTAGCAGGAAACCTAGTACACATTCAAGCAGTGCAGCATAGTTTAGTGATTTGTATTCTGGTCACATCATAAATAATCCTCCCAATGCTTGTTCCAATATATAGTAAACACATTTGGGAAAAATACACACAACTGCGTTGAGTGGAGTTGATTTGGGATCACTAAAGTACCATTAAACCAGCATGTTTTTAGTTCCTTCTTAAAATTTTAACCATGTAGGAGAGTGAGATTTCTAAAACTATCTGATATATAATAAGGCACACTAATATTTCTTTTCCTTGAATAGACAATCCTTTTTTTGGATAATGTAAATTAATTTTATTTCTTATCTTTGTGCCTTGCAAGCACACACAGAAGCCATAAAATGAAACAGCAAAGCAGAATCAAATGCTTGAACACATTTAAAAAAGGGAAATACCTTGTTCATAACAGCCAGAGCTGAACAGTGAAAGTGTCAGTACTTTCGAAAAGCAAGGCTGTTAACAAAGAATTTAATTTTTTTTCAGTAGCTTTAATTACAGGTAGGCTTTTTTATGTCAAAGACATTAGTTCAGCAAAGAGTAAAGTAAGTCAGAGGTAGTTAAATGAAGATTCCTTATGCAATCATGGGCTCAGCCAGCTAAACAGCTAAAATGTCTGTACCTGAATATCTTGAGAGAACCATGAAAGCCACTGTAACCTCAAATTCCTTCCTTTCACATCCTGCTCCAGATAGAAGACTCAATCCTGTTTTCTATACCATGTACTTGTCACCAGTACAGTGTGGTTTCCTACCTACTCCCTTGCGCTGAGCACTGTTTTACACTTGTTCCTCTGAATGTCTTGATTCATGAGGAATTTCCAAGGGTATAAAATCCCTGAAATGCCAAAGGTGTTTTTCAGTTGCTGAAGGCTGATTAGGCACTTAGAAATCAAATTCTCACTTTAAAAAAAAGGTGGGAAAATGTCTGTTACCTCCAAAGTATGTTGCGATTATGTGTGCTGTACATGGTAATTATTTTAATGCTTAACACAAAAACAGAGATGTGAGTTAGCATATGAAGAAGGCTAGGCAACATGGGACACACAGCAAGGCAGCTGCAAGACCACACAGTCCTGAATTCAAATCAAGGCTGGATCAAACCTCTTCACTTTATGGGCAAAAATATTTTTTTTGAGTCAGAACCTTACAAAAACCTCTAATCTATAGATCTGTTCAATAGATGAACAGCAGTTTTTGCACAGTCATTTTTAATATTTAAATGCCCTGGGAAGCTCTTCAGTGCAGGATAGGTCTCTTCTAAAATCCATGGCAAAATCTTTGAAAAATCCAGAAGAAACTTTAGAGCAAATATATGTTGCTCTAAAACCAGACATCCAGAGATATGTTCCATTCCTAGTTAACTGACTTTTCATTAATGAAAGTTCCTCTAGCTCTTTTTTGTGTTTTTACATGTTTATTTGTTCACAGAATTATGTAATTTATTAATTGTGCACTTGCGTGTGGCAGATTTCAAGGATGAGATTTCAGACTCCTCATCCAGGTGACTTCACTAACCCACCTTATCTGCTTAGTTTTCTCTAGGGAATTCTTTTTCTGGATGTATTTTAAGTGATGTGGAATTAAAAAGGGACTATATAGCTCTTCGTTCTGGCACTGTATTGATCAAATATACTTCTTTTTCCTCTGGGTCTTACCAAGGACTAAGCTGTTAATAATAATTTATCCTCATTTTAAGATGGCCATTACTGCTATGGAAGTTGGCATAATTTTGAATTTTATTTGGTTGGTTGAGGAATGAAAGGAGAACAAAGAAGAAGCAAAGAGGCTCAGGCTTGAATAACTCCAAATGCTTCTTGGCAGCTGAAATATTCAGTGTATAACAGAATCATAGAATAGTTTATATTGGAATGGACCTTTAAAGATCATCCAGTCCAAGGCCCCTGCCATGGGCAGGGGCATCTTTCAGTGGAGTAGGTTGATAGATGTAAATACTTTTTGATGTTTAAAGTCTAGCTTTAATGGTTCTGGCAGCTGCATTTGGAAGACTGAGCCTTATTAAGGGTCAGAGCAGTGGCTTTGGGCAGGTGCTTGTTCTCTGACCTTTTCTTCACAGACATGCATCTCTCTAGATCTAAATAAACTGGTTAACTCCTGCATTTCCTTTACAATAAGCCTCAGAAAGAAATGAAACATTTATTCTGTAAGGTGACCAGCATTCACTAACACAGTAAGAGAAGCTTGTTTTAATGCAATAGTACTTGGAAGAGAATTGTCCAAGATTTAGGGTAAGACACCCATGAAAACTTGTGCTTTAACAACTTGTAAAGTTGCTTCGTGTGCACATGTTGCACAGCAAGGCTTATTCAAGCCAGGAGACCTGAACACTGCTGAAATATTGGGACCTGTGTGTTGTGTGTCTAGAGATGGGGTTCAGTGCAGGCATACAGCAACAATGGCTTCAGATATTTTAATTAGAACACTTGCAACTGAAAAATATTTACGATTTACTCAGTTTATTTGGACCCAATTTGTATCTATTATGCACTTTTAGCACATCCTGTTATCACACCATCACATGTTGGGATAATCCATGTTCTTGAGCTCAGATTACTCATGTCCATGACAATAGTGCCTAGGGACCAACACAAATCAAGGGTAATGGCAGAGATAATGTGTTTTGATATTTTTTCACGCACAACAGTTGTCTGTTTCTGCCCCCAAAGCACCTCATCTGTCACTTCTGTTAGACAGAAATACTTTTTTAGTAAAGAAATAGGAGTGGTCTAATTCTGCAGGACAGTCAAATTACACTTCCTTAGAATCATAAAATAAAGTACTACTACAAACAAAACCGTCACCTAAAGAAAAAATAATAATAAAAAGGTTTTTTAAACAATAACAATTCTTCATTATTGTAGATCATGGATGCAGTAATTCCTGAAGGTTAATGAGCACTTACAGTAACATATTTACTTATGTGTTGGTTTGGCATGGCCTGGTTTTTGGTAGCAGGGGGGCCACAGAGGTGGCTTCTGTGAGAAGCTGCTGGAAGCTTCCACCATGTCTGGCAGAGCCAATCCCTGATGGCTCTGGAGATGGACAGGCTGCTGGCCAAGCCTGGGCCAATTGGAGATGGTGCTAACACCTCTGTGATGACATATTTAAGAACAAAATCAAAACAAAATGCGCACTGTTTTTTCCTAGTCAGAGAAGAGGAGGAGGTGATACCCTGTGAGGAAAACAACATGGAGACACCAAGGTCAGTGCAGAAGGAGGGGGAGGAGGTGCTCCAGGCACCAGAGCTGAGATTCCTCTGCAGGCTGTGGTGAAACCATGAGGAAGCAGCTGTGCCCCTGCAACCCATGGGGATCCTAGGGGATGCAGAGATCCACCCACAGCCCATGGGGATCCATGGAGGATGCAGAGATCCACCCACAGCCCATGGGGATCCAGAGGGATGCAGAGATCCACCCACAGCCCATGGGGATGGGGATCCAGGGGGATCCAGGGGAATCTGTCAGTATGGAGATGAGTGTTTTTCCCTCCTTAGTGTGGTGTTTAATAAGTCTGCAGTTGGACATGCACATATCTGAATTCCAAGTGTTTGAAAATTTCAGTGGTATTACAAATTCAAGTTCATCACAAGCCATCCAATGTAGTTGGTGCAGAAGCTGTTTTCTCCCCTCATCCCCATGGTAATTATTTCTCCTCCTAGAAAGTTCTATTCTACTTTGGGTCCTACTGATGTGGCAATTCAGCCTGGATTGCTGCATTATTGTTATGTGCAGTTATCCTCTGACTCTTTGTACTGCTGAATCACCCTATCTCATCTCAGAGTGTCTTTGCTTGTGATCAGGTGGTTTAGTGACCTTGGTATCTACAAGAGTTTACTTTGGGCTGCTGTAAGAAATTCGATGTTAAATAGATGTAAAAGGTTCTTCAGAACAAAGCTGTAAATCTGTGACTTACTGAGCAATGCAGACTGGACAAAGAAAAGGATTTGAAAACAAAGAAGGTTTAATAATACCTTGTTTATGCCTGGCGTTTCACTCCAGTCCTTAGATAAATATGACTTACCTTTGGCATCCCTTGCCCAGTTCTCTTGGGGCCCAAATTACAATCTGCTTGCTGCAGCCTCTGCCTCTGTGAGATTGCTGCAGCTGACAGCTGCAGAACTCAGCACTGGCCAGCGAGCCAACAGCAGTGAGTTTGCAGACGTGCTTGTGCTCTGCCTGTCTTTTGCAAACTTAAAATAAAATTCTGTGGGCAGATGATACTGACTGACTGAGTTTACACATATTTGCTTTTAGTATGTCAGATAAATGCATCTATATAATCTATATAATCTATATAAATCTAGATAGATTTATTCGCCTATTAAAAAGAAGTGATGCTGATTTTGTTTTGTTTTCATTTGCCCCTTTATTGTCATCTCTTTTATTTTCTGTTATACAAAAGAGTGACTTGGGGGGAGGCAAACAGGAAAAGGATGATTTTTTTTTAACTTATGGCAATATTTTTAGGAGTACATGCTAACATGTGTCACTATCTTAGCACCAGCAAAGAAAGTGCCATGTACTGCCAGGACTGTAGTGCATAGCATACAGAAGACTGTACCGTGTGCTTAAATTGAAGAACAGAAATGAAAGAAAAAATATTTTTAATTTGCTAGTGAAACTGTCCAGTTCTGTTCAACAATTAGGAAGTCACTGATGAAAACTCATTTTCAAGACCTCTCAAGTACATGAACTTCATGGCCACTATGTTCAAGTGCTTGTACACGTCTGTGCTAGTGAAAACAGAATTTCATAATATGACTTGTTCTTTTTCACAAATCTCATCATTTCACATCACTGGTAGTTTGGGGAAAGAAAAGCTTAAGTATACAGTAAGGTGAAACTACCAGTGGGACTCTAGCATGTATTTATCACAGAGTAGTGTAATGACTGAGGCATGAACCCAGACTGGCAGGGAATCTGAAACATTAAATCAAAGAAACGAGCTGGTTTTATACATTTCTTCAAGGCACAGCATTTCCTTACGTGGTAATTCCCACTGAGTGACCCATCACACAGTGCCACATCAGCAGCACGCTGTCCCAATGTCCCCATATAGGGTCCAATGACCCTGTATGGGCTCCAATGACCCCAATGTCACATGCTGTTCACCCTTCAGCTTCCGCAGGCTCCTCTCTGCTGCGCTCTGTGTGTGACACCTCCTGCCCCCAAGGTCAGGCAGGGACAAGCTTCTCTGTGCTGCCATGTGCTGCTCTGTGCTGCCATGGCATTCTGCAGGCGTGTCTCAGAGCCTGCAACTCAATTCTATCCTATCTCCTCACACAATTCTCTCTTTTTTGCTTTTTCTGTGAAACACAACTGATTTTCCTCTCCAACTTACCTTAAGTAATTTTGGTTTCTCTGCAAACTCTAGAGAAGTGATTGAAGGTAGTTAGGTATGTATAGGTTCAATTTAATATTTTTTTAGAAATAAAAGATTTCTTTGCAAAGAGGTGTGGTTTAAAGAAGCCTTTTGGTGGTGCAGAAATAAGCATTGATGACAGTGAAAGCCAAGGTTTATTCTTAATCTTTATTTCTACCCTTCCCATCACTACTGTTTTTACCTAAAATGAGAAATTGATGTATTTCTCAATTTTATATGCTTGTAGATATTGCATAAAAAGACTATCTGTTGAAATAGCTTTTTCTTTGGTGTATCTGGCTGTATATTCTTCAAAGCTTTGTTCATTACTCTTCTAAATGATGCAGTAGTCTGTTATTTCTTTGTTTAGGAAAGCTTGTAGTAAAATGTCTATTAATTTCAACCTAGATCCTGTTTTGGACTGTTTAATTGGAGTCTGATTGGAATACTTGGGAAGTTCCATGCATTTTGAATGATACCAACTCTTTGGTGCACTGACTCCTGTCCTTCCTGGAGCTTTTACTTCTCCCTGCTGGTTAGACAATCTACTCACAAATAGTTTCAGTCTTCATTTAAAAGTAAGTAATTCCTGTCGCTGCCTGTGTTTGGTATTTCTATTATATTGGAATTCTGTATGCAGTTTCAATTGAGTCTAGAAGAACAAACCGTAAAACAGTTGAGTTTACTACAAGGAAAAGAGTGATCCTCGCAATGATCAGTGCAGCACAAAGGTGATGCTTATCTGTAGGAGCACCAGATACATGTGCACTGTTTATCAGTTTTAAGGGTTGTTCATGCTTTTTTTGAAATAGCATCTCCTTTTTTTTATTGACTCTCTATTACTCAGAAATCAACGATGACTTTGCACATGTCTAAAATTGCAGATAAAAGCCCACCTGGAGCACAACCAGCAATTCCAAGAATTAGATTTAATAATATGCTTCAAACCTATGGTTTTTTTTGGATGACTGTATTGGAAAATTTATCAAGTCCCCTTTTTGTAAGGTTGATCTTTGGTGCTTGTGGTTCTGGAAATGTGTAAACCACAGGCATTACTGACTTTTCAATTATGAAATAGTAAAATACTTTCATTCTACTTCGGGTCTTGAATAGTTGTGTGTATGCTGAAAGCATGGTGAGCTGTTTTGTTGAAGAAACTTCTGGATTGCTTGAAAGGAAAACAGGAAATATTGATAAATGCAATGAAACTTTGCAGACTGAACCTTTATATTTAAAAATAATGCAGCAAGCCCTGTAGTGGTGGAACCATTAGCTGGCCTTGTCATGAAACACCACATTTTGTGGAGCAGGATAATACTTTCCCTGGTGCAGAAATGACTAGCTATTCCATTGCTTCCAATTTTTTGCTACGCAAGAAATACTCTTCAATTTATTTTTTTAATAAGTGGTGGTCTATGGGCCAACATTAACCAGAGCTGGAAAAATAATTTTTATTTTTTTCTTAAAGTGCAAGAGGGAAAAAGTGTTATGGGCTGTAATTTTCTTTGAAAAGCAAGTAGGTTAAAAAGGTTACAGTATGCTCTTTTATTGTCACTCATAAAAGCTAAACTGTTACTGGGAGTTTTGTGAAAAACCGTGTTTTTGTTTGGCAAACAGTATTATCAATTTGTTGAGGCTTTGCAGGATTTTTTTCTGGGTCATAATTAACATCTTGGCAACCTTGCACATATATAGCTCGTTTTTATTTTTGTGCATATTTTTAAAATAAAAGTGTCATCTGCAGTGCTGGTAGCCTGCTTTGCTTTAATATAGACCTGGGAGATGCGCACAGACATCATACATTTTGGTGGTGGGTAAATATCTTTGCTCTACAGTACTCATGAGAAATTTCTGCTTGTTAGAATTTTGTGAATAAAAATTGGGGTTTACTTCCCAAATTGTAAAAAAAGAATGAAGACAAAGAAGGCTGGGAAAAAGAGTTAAGGCATATCTTCAAATATCTTTGGGGATTTCTCAAGACTAATGTGTGAAGATCACTCATAACAAACGGTGCCTTTTGTGAAGTTCTGTGCTCTTGGACCTGCAAGCATCAGCATAGGTGTGTGTCCCACTGAGTGAAACAGTGTGTTCTTGAAATGGCTCTTAATGCAGGGAGGAGAACAATGGCCAAAAACTGTAATACATTATTTCAAAGGTTCCATGGCTGCTGTTATTGATAGAACTTTTACAATTTCTATTATGTGTGCAGAATGATACTATTAACACCACCTGTTCAATATTCCTATTTACAGTCTGCATACTGAGTGGTGTGATAGGTGGTAACAGGCCTGTGTCCCTTCACAGAAAGAAACTGTGAGGTGGTTTTGTTTCGGGGAGTTGCACAGAATTTATGTAATTGGTTAATATATGGAAACTATAGTCTTATACTAAGCACTGAGTTGGTATAAACTGAATCATGCAAGACCCTTGGTCATTAGTAAAGATAGTTAGATCTAAACTGTAAATGGCCAGTATAAAACAAAAAAATCCCAGACAAGAAATATTTTATGCTTACTCCTTTGAACTAATGATTGAAAACAGAGTTTGCAGATGGCACTGAAATAGAAAGAACAAATACTGAGCAATGCAGCTAGACATGAGGAGGTTTTTGTTCATAACCACCATGTGTGAAGTGGACTGTTCATTTGATACAAATGCAACAACAGATGCTGAAAATGTGTCTCTATTATGGCATTATCACAATGAAACAATATTTTTAGTCTTGGTATGTGCAAATGACTTGCATATTAATAATTATAATTTGTATCATGGTGAGTTATTACAATACACAATCCTCACATTCCTGCAGTACCCACAAATTTTTAGGTCCATTGATATCAATGTATTCATACTGCTTAAAATTTTACAGCAGAGCAAAAAGCCCCTTGTCATTCTGAAAGATGACTCTAATTTGCATGAATTCTGTTCTTTGGTTCAATGTGTTACTCGAACACATTGTTCATATCTTGAAATTTTTGTTCTGAAATCCACAAAGACAAATTAAGGACTCTCCTTTTAGCCAATCATAATTTTATATCTGTATATATATTTTTGAGTGCAATTTAACAGTATAATTTGCATAAAACAGTATAATTTTAAGGGCCTGAGGATAAAAAAACAAATCTTTGATCCACACTAGGTATTCTCAGTTATTATAACTCAGTGGCATCATGCAGATCTTCTGCTGGGTGGCTTTTTTGTTTAACTGCTTGATATAAGATACCCATTTATAAATCAACGGCTTCTGGAACTATCACTTGCTCATGTCTGACTTCTTGAAGCTTGCCTATGTTTTCAAGTTCTTACATTGCTGTAACTCAAAAACAACAACAGAACTAATGTTGTATATTAATTTTCTGTTTTGCCTATACTATTATATTCTATATAAAAATGATATGTATAAACTGTGTTGCTTATAGAACACTTGTTCTATAAATAGCCATTTGTTCTTTGACTGGAATAGGTGCTATTCCAAACTTTGCCAGTTCATTTGAGGTCTAGAGTAAAGCTTTAGGGGAAGCTGAACGACATCCTGAAATGGATCACTGATTTCTATATTAAATGTGCAAGGCAATATTAAAACAAGAACTGGCACCTTCTGACCTCCCTTATGCAGCTGAATTAATGGTTTAAATGATTTACCATTAGTGTCAGTTTTTGAGCTGGACGCAATGGGTCACAACACTCTGTATCTGCCTTGCAGAAAGAGACAGGGAAAACAATAATATTGAAAAACTGATTTTAAATTCCTGCATCTGGAATGTGGCAATCTAAAAAAAATCTAAACTAACTGAAACACACTGGAGGAGCTGTGGGGCCAAGGTTACCAAAGTGACATATTTTATCCATTACTTACACAGAAAATGAAGCCAAGGGAATTGGTTGCTTACCTCGTTTTTCTTCCAGCAGCAGTTTTGAGTTTCTCTTATCCCTGCCTTTGTTTTGTACTCTGTAGAGATTCTTCCCAGATGAAATGGTTCTGATTTTTCAATAGGGCTTGCCTTTGCTTCTGAGTCTGCTGCTGTTCAAAAATTACTGCACCTGGTAATTTTTATCACTGCTGTCTTTAATTTGAACACAAAGTTAACTGCTCTTAAATTAGTAATTCCACTGCAAACTTGAAGAGTCTTTTTGAAACTATGAATAAGTGAAAATGGCAGGAAATGAAGTGGGGGTTTGTGTTTGGAGATAACACCACTAACTGTTTTTCTTGCACTCCCAGGTTTTGGGTCCTTGCTTCTAAACTCTGTTTCCCATTTTGCATAAATTGTAGACCTCAGTTCTGAAGTCTTTAAATTGGTGATAAAAATTTCTGCCTGACTAAAATATCTCTGATATTTCCCCCCCGCTCTGAGTGTTATGGAATGTAATTAGGGGTATTAAAATAAATTAGATTGCACTTTCAATTAAAGTTTCTGTTTTGAATACTTCATAACTCCAATGTCTTTTTGAATGATTACAGAGGCTGCTTGTTTGATGTCTCTTCAGTGCTATCAGCTGTAGGGAACAATTCAGGACAAATCTCAGCCACCACCCATTGCCCAAGAAGGCGACACTAAGCCACCATTTGATGGAGAAATGGAGGATGTTGTGTTGTGCAGTTGCTCTGTAACAACAAGATGCACGTGCTGCTTCAGGTATTAATGAGGTGTGAAGGGATGTGACTTGTGCTGCCCATTTTTGCCTTTCCCTGCTCCCTTTTTTGATTTTGCCCTCGACTTTTACTGGTGTGATATCTGGCCAGCAAGCACTGGTTTCCAGTCCAGTGACCACTAGTAGCTTCTTGTTTTAGTAGCCCTATTTAAAATCAAGAAAAAGATTTCAAAATATGGTGAGACTACAAATGAAAAGTACTGATTTTTGTTTATATCTCTTAATGCTCTTTGTGATGAGGGTGCTGAAATATGTTAAAAAAACTCCAGTGGCAAACACATGTTAACAATGCAGTGAATCACTAAGCTTTTTCTAATGGTACAGATTGTCAGTGATTACTGAATTTTCTGGCTCCTGCTGCTTTGGATGATTTCTGCTTTGTGTTATCAAGGGTCAGGAGAAAATTATGGTGTTTCTTTTCTGTTCCTGAACAAAGTGCCATGTTTCTTGACTTCTGAAAATAAATAATTTTGAATTTTTTTTTCCCCTTCATCTCTTCTTATTCACCTTCTTTTGCACAGTAGTTTGAATTCCCATTAGAGAAAAGAACGTTAGTAACAGGCTTTCAACTTCCCAGTGCTTGCAAGGCAATCATTAATGGAGGTATTTTGATATACTTCTTTCCATGACAGCCTTAAGCTGCAGCCACAAATGGCTTTTCAGATTTATTTGAACTCTTGTCTTTAGTTTTCATGTTTTTGATGAATGGATGATGCCTTTAAAGTTTCTAAATATATGTTGGACATATGAAAACCTATTCAAGGTCTCTTCATAAGTGGAAAGAAAGAGTAAAGCCCATAAATAAACCATCAGAGCATTGCTTCTGGAGACATGTCACACCTGTTGTAGAATTAACATTCTGAAACTTCAGAATGTCAGACTATTTTTGAAAAGACTCTTCCTAATGAAGGGAAAAAAATAAAAGAAAAATAAGGAAGAAAAAAATATCACTTCAAAGAGCTACTTGCTTGATTGAGTTGGGGTGAAAAAATGACTTGATGGCTTTGATCCTTCCATCAAATGAAACAACACGAGAAAGGAGGGGGGAGGGAAATGTGTGGCTTTGCAGAGTAATGTCATGCTATCAGCAAGGACCACGAAATATATTTATTGGCTTCAGCAGACTGTAGCATAATACAAAAGAATTTTCAGTCACTGTAGGACTACGAATTTCCTCTGCATTAAAATTTGGTGGCTAAATGTCAATAAATCAACAGTAGTTATCTAACCAACACTAGGGGAGTGGAGATAGATTCAGTGTTACTCTCTGAAGAATAGGGGCTTTCTACTATGCAAGGCTTATTTCCAGTACAAACAAACACTGTATTAGATAAATATAAACACATTTGTCTAAATATGCTGTGAATATTTTATGTATAGCTCCTACTGGGGCAGGAAAAAAAAATCTATCAGACCTGCAGTCTGAGTTTCATTGAAGAAAAATGTTACGTTTTCATATCTGCCACCAAATATTATCTAAGTCTTACTGAGAACAATTGCAGGGGTAAAAGGGTTTGATCTTGAACATCTGGTTGGTGTTTTATATCCTGTATTTACCATTTATGATATGCATGAAACAATTGAGGACCTTGAGGACGGATGGGCTGTAGGAAGGATAACAACAGGAAATGGTTGGGAGAGGAACCCCTCGGTGCTGAGTGGTGTCAGGAGCTGGCAGCTGTCACAGGAGAGGTGTCAGCAGGGTGTGACTGCTCAGAGCTCTGGTGAGAGAGCCACAGGCAGTGAGCAGGGAAAATGCTTCCTATTCCTTAGATCACTCTGTCTTCAGGGAGATGGAGCTTTATAGTGTCTCACTAAAGATGGGCAGGGCTGCATCAGGAGATATTTTGGCTCTGTCATCAGTTTTACCTGAAAACAATCATCTCTAGGATTCTGTGCTCGTTCCTGGCCCAGGAAGAGTTATTTCTGTTCTCTGATGTTGTGATTGCGAGTTGCTTTTGAAGCCAAGCTTTGCAGCTGACCTTTCAAATTTGAAGGGCTATCTCCTGTAGCAGAACACAACACTCCATTTTCCAAGTAATACTAGAGCATTCAAGGTCTGCTTTTTCTATTTTGAGACTTTGTTTTTCCAACCTTCTTTTTAGTCTTCCATAAAGATGATAGAAAAGGGGGGAGGAAAGAGAATAGTAGGAAATGCTTTTAAAGATTCAAAGAAACAGCAATTCAAAATTATTTTTAATGTGTAGTCAAATCTGGGCACAATTGCTTTCTCACCATCTTTATTGTAAGGCTGTAATAAATAATTAAGTTGGATGCACTACTTCTGTACAGGTTGGTGTAAAGTATAAACAGCTGCTGTCTGGTATTTCAATCTCATTTTACATACTCCCTTTAGTGAAAATGCTGACCTAGAAATTGTCATCTCTGGCTGAAGCAGTGCTGCTTCTGCTCCACTACCTACATCTGACAGTGATCAGTGGCAGCTGTTTTGTAAAAAAGGTAGGATAAAAAAAGTCTGTAGTGGGAATATAGAGAATAGCTTTTGCATTTGGAGAACATTTCTAGTGTGTATAATGGTGTGGTAAGAAACAGAAGAAGACCCTAGTGGGACAAGTAGAAAAGATGAGTTCTCATGCCAAACAATAAAACATTGATTAAAACAATAAAATAATAAATTTTGTGAAAAATCTTTTTCTTGGATTATGGTAAACTTTTAATTTTATTTTATTTTATTTTCAATCCAGTTAATATTTAGCTAAAACGAATGCATAATTGGTACATCTTGCAATCAAAATTCAAGCATAAGATCAAGAATCAAATCTTTAGCACTTTCCGAGGTTGGTCCTGGTAACATACAAACATGACCCACTGTAAGGAAGGTAATAGTACTGTCATTACATGCTCTGGGAACATCTCACATGCTGACTCAGTTACTTGTCTAAAGGACATAAGAGTGAATAAATGTATTTTCCTGCATTATGTGAGTACAGGATGTACAGCACATGCAGGCCTGTAAGTGTAACCTTGTACAGTTTGTGGTTAGGGCTGGTCAGATGTGTTTTGAACATACAAAACACTTTCATTGATGGCAGTGTATTGTTTTGAAAATGGATATTGACTTTACAGGCTGTTTCTGTTTTTGTGTACCACTTAAGATGAATTGAATATGAATTATTACTCTGTTGGGTTGGAAATGCTGGCTGCTGCCTTAAATGGAAAGCAATTGTAGCCAGTTCTCACCAAGTCAGGCATCAGAAGTGCTAGATGCTTTTGGAAACTCTAGATGTCTAACTCTATTTTTAGGTGCTTGAACAACATTTTGGAATCTGGTCTGAAAAAGCCAAAACCCCCCCTAGAGATAGCACTAGGATTTTCATGGTAAATTCAGGTATATAGATCATCTGTTCTATGAATGTATTTTCTGTGAATGCTTTGCAAGACTTGCAGGATGTTTTACTTGTGAGATCACCAGACATTTTCTGTTCACTGAAATAGTAATAAAGGTCCTTTTTCATGGCATTGATGGGATACAAACACTCATAAAAAAAGTGATTTCTGATTTTACCTTCATTTTTACCTTCAACAGTTCTGGCTCCTCCTGCATGTTACCTGCCCAGGCTATCCATACCTTCTTTGAGTAAAACATAGATCTTTATTTTCATCATGATGGATGTGTGAACCTTAAAGCCTCAGAAAATTTTCTTCACGTCTGCTCTTTCTGTGAACATCCTGTGAGGCTTTCTGCATTCTTTTTTTCTGCAAGAAAAAATAATCAGGGTATATTCAGAAATGTTTATCTGAACTTTAAAAAAATTTAGTCAAAAACCACTTCAAGCTAGGTCTTCTTAATATGCTGGAAACTTCAGATAGAATGTCTAATCCTCTCTGTCCAGGACCAGACAGGTCTTTACAGAATCACAGAATATGCTGAGTTGGAAGGGACCTACAAGGATCATTGTGTCCAACTCCTGGCTCTGCACAGAACCATCCCCAAGGGTGCCTGAGAGTGTTTTCCAAGTGCTTCTTGAGCTTTGTCAGATTTGGTGCTGTGACCACTGCCCTGGAGAGCCTGTTCCAGTGCCCAACCACCCTCTGGGTTAAGAAACATTCTCCAATGTCCAACCCAAACTCCCCTGACACAACTTCAGGCTATTCCCTTGGGTCCTGTCACTGGTCACTAGAAAGGGCTGTGAGTCTGTCCACTTTCTGTATTTTGGTTAGCAGAGATTTGAAAAGTAATTCTGGAATGAGGGTAAAACTGCCAGGCATCCACAATGTGAATATAAGGTAGGGAGTATTTCAAATTGTGATTGCAACTCCCAGGCCTTTTTACTTACCAGGACTTTTTTGTTCTCCTATTGAAGGTTTCTCAAAATAATTTCTGTACTTGATCTTCCCATAGATGCTCTTGATTAAGTTTGGGGACTAAGAGTCATTAGGTGACTGCTGTGAGACTTTTGTTGTTCTGGTGCAGGGTTATTTTTTATTCTTCCTTAAATTCACACAGAAAGTGGTAAGGAATAACTGAGGAAGTACTTACAGCATAATTTGGGAAGGTATTTTGACAGATACATTGTTTGTTCCTTTGTTGAAACTCCTTTTTTGGGATGTGAAAGAAGGCTTATCAGTGAAATGGAAAATTTCTGGGCCTTGGCATGTGGTGACTCTGACCTTTATGATGACATTGATTGATGTTCTGGATGACACTCTCCAGAGCACTCTGCCAAGTAACCTTGGCCATTGTTCCCCAGAAAAAAAAGCCAGAAGAAAACGTGGGGGTGGGGTTGAAGCAGTGAGCTTGGTTAGCCAAGAGAAAGCCCTGAAGCTGCTGCTCACCTCTGTGTTGGGGGCTCAAAGCTTTGGGCCCCCAGTCATGTCTGCATTACAATAATTATTTGTTTTAAGCTCTTTTGCTGAGAGAATAATAAAATTATTATCTATTTATCCAGACAGATCAATTGAGCATCTCTGGGGATGATGAGGCCTTCAAGTGAGCTGCTGTTCAGCATCTGTTTCCATCTTATTGGCCCTACACATTCACTTGTTAACTTGTTTAAATTCTATCCCACCACTACAGTTGGCCATTCAGATGTGCTGCTACCTGGACTTTTGATCTTAGTAGACTAAGTGGTTTACCCAGGGGAACTAAAGTCTGTATTAGTGCAGCTTGTCTTGAGAGTGCAGGAATGGCCTGAGCTCCGGTTGCTGCTGTACTGCTCTTACCAGGCTGCCATCAAAGCACACTTCTAGTGGTACCCCTGGCTGTCATTTACCCATGTGTCATGAATGGATGTGGGAGTTTAGGTTAACCTTTGCCTTCTGCCCGGGCCTTGGCAGCAGGCAGTAACCTCATTGGGGCGGCCAGCACCCCAAAACCCACTCATGTTCGTAAATTCTTTTAATGATGACTGATTCTGTCTATTATAGAATGAATCATTTTTTAATAGATAAGAAACTAACAGATGTAAGACTTAAAGTAAACCCATACTACAAAGGAATAAAACAAAAAGAAAGACCACTAGTAGGCTAACATACAGTGCACGACAAGGTACCTTTTTCAGTTACAGGTAGTGAAGAAAAAGCTTAGGATTCAATGACCATCCAATTGCTGGTCGAGATCCTTTCTCTAAATCTCCAGAGAAGGAACCACGAAACCTGCATTCAGACTTTGGGGAGAAGGTTTGAATACTTTCAGGGTGTAAGAGGCTTCTGCCTCAGTGATAGCTCCTCTATCTTTTATAGTGTAAAACCGTGACTCTTAAGTCAGAAATATTTCTTCTTATCTCTCTTCCCATCAGCTCTCCAGACTAAGATGTAAATTCTTAGCTGAAGTTTGAGCCCTTTGGCGCCAGAGATGGCCCCTGCTGGGCCTTTGAGCCCTTGGGTTATCTCTTTATGCACCAGTTATCTGTGGTACACAGGAGGAGGGGGAGTAGACATTCTGCCACACCATGGTCTCCTGCAAAACTAGTGCACAGTTGCATGGCCAAAAGTTTGATTCCCTACTTAAAAAGAGCAAAGTTATCTGTGTGGTGTGGAAAAGGCATAGACAAAACTAAGGCAAATTGCCTGGCTGATGAGTTACCAGATGTTAGCAGGTTATTCTTGAGCAGAAATGAAGAGTTAATGACTGTGTTACACACAGATTTGTGGTATCTAGGTTTAAAGAATTCTAGAACTCTTTGTTAGGAAGACGTTTTCTTAACTGCAAACAATTCTTTATTAAAAGTACAAGAGATTCTTGTTGTGTTTTGTTTTCAGTTTCTTCGGGGTTTCTCTGTAGTGTTTGAAGCACTGCGTTGCTTGAGTGCTTTACCATGAAGGTAGTTTAATGATTCAGTTGTGTTTTGTTTCTGTGAAAATGTGAGAGTCTGGGAAAAGTAATTTAATCCTGTTAAAAGTGTTTTTGATAAATATTTACTGTCTTGTACAAAAGCTGGCCTCATGTAGTATGAAACCAAGGCTTTTCTCTACCTTTACTTCTAATAAAGAAAGGAAATGTTGAGAAAGACTTCATAAATAAAAATGGATTATGGTTACAGTAGATGCAGATCCTTTTGAGTATCCTTTCTTCAGCAGCTTCCAATAACATGGAGTCATAGTTTATAGTTCTAGCTTGGGTTTTTTTTTAATATAAATTCTGTCATTACCTAGTTTATTAAAGATTAATTAGAGTCCACAAAATTGTAAGTTTTGGAATGAACATTATATGTGGAAAAGTATGTATATCCCAGTAAAATCAAAACTGGCTATATACCCTTAAAACCACAACAAGCTGGAGTCAAATAATCTATACTCCTCACCTTTGGCTTGCTCATTTTGTAGGAAGAATCTGATTTGCAAGCTATGCTTATAACCAGCTGATTTCTAAAAGTCTTGTAGTATAATATTTTATGCTTGTGACTGTTTGCAAGACTTACACTGAATGAGATAATCTTTACAGGTCGTTGAAAGTATATAATGGATTTTTTGTTTTATATTTTATAAGGAATTTTCCCAATATAGCATGTAAAACTAACAGCTTGGTAGTTAAATAATCTGTAAGGAGTTCAGTGCATGTTGGGTGCTGGTTTGTGGGCTGGTTTTTTTTGTAGCTGTAGTAAACAGAGATGATCTGAAACAGACTGAAATGGGGAGGAGCATGCTAATGATAATAGATCTAAGCTTTTGCAAAACACTGTTTTATTTTTCAAATGTATTCTCTGAAGGCATTGTCTCAGCAGAAAAGGGAAAAACACAATGTACAGCAGGAAAAAGTGAGCAAATATGTAGGTAATTTAAAGCGTAGGCAGATTATTTGATAGGAAGTTAAGTAGCATATAGGAAAAGCAGAGAAGAATATTGCAACAAAAGATGAGTGGTGGGCTCAGGGGTTAATAAAACAATCTGAGGTCTGAGAAGCAGGAAATCTGGTAGGAACAATGTAGTCGGTTTAGTCAAAACCAAAGCTTTGAGCATGTCTTGTGCAGTGTGCTGAGCCAGGTGATGCTGTGGACTTACCCTGGCAGAAAGCATTGAAGTAAAGTTTAGCTGTTACTGGATTTGAGAGCTGCTGTTTCTCTGTGTCGATTCATTTCCCTCAGTCTTGACAGGCTGGGTTCTCTGTGCACAAGAAATTTGCTGTGAAGGGTTGAACTCTGTTTCTCTTCAGTGCCCAGTGGTGGGGATTTTGTTGGGCAACCAGTCTAGTAAATATTTCTTAATCTGCCCAATATACACCATCAGGAAAGAGAGATTTCCAGGAACAAAAGCCAGACGCGGCTCTCCAAACCAACCTGGAGCACAGATGGGCACTTGGCATGGAGGCAGTGATGTTTAACAGGCTAAATTGTATCCTGGAGACTTGAATGCCCTTTCCCAATAGGTTCATATGGTATAGTTTTCTTTCCTTTTTTTTTTTTTTCCATGCTGGGAGAGGGGATGGTCAGGGTAAAGGCTGTGGTGCCTCCCTGAGGGCCTGTGTGCTACAGTTCTCTTGATGCATTTCTGGAGCTACTGTGCAGTAGGATGGGTGCTGGCTGGACATGGGTGTGCACTGCATTGTTCCTGTGTTTAACAGGATTGTCCTACATTGTACAGCATTTCCTTTTTCTAACTCACTCCCAGAGTAGGTGTGAAAACATTTACAAAGCATGAATTCTCTTTCTGAGTCTTCAGTCCCAGAAGTTTGAAATAAATCACAGGTACTGTGAGGAAAGAATAATTTAATCTTTCTAGGAAGTCCTGGGAGACTGTACTAATATCTCAATAATTATGGAACAAGTATAATGTCAGGGCACAGAATAAAAGCTGAAATCCATCAAAAAGAATCAAATAGCTTTTTTTAGTGTGCTGTTTTGCTTGAATTTTTACCTTGTAATGGCAAGTTTTCCAGCAGGAAAGATCTTTTCAATTGGAGGTTTCAAAGCCTTGCAAGTTTTAAATTATATATCCTTTTTATTGATATGTGAACTCCTACTTACACAATAATATATTTACTCTAACTAGCTGTGTATTGATCTGGCACGTACCACTGGTGCACATATTTAACATGAAGTGAGAGGGTATTCTATGTCTTCTATAGTCTCATTCTAGAATAATTCCATTCTGAAGGGACTCAGCTGTTGAAACCAGAAAGTACAGCATATTTCTGACTAGTAAGTAATAAGCCTTTCTTGATTTGAAGGTTTACCAGCCTGCTCCTTAGAGACTGACACTTTTGGTTCATCTCCTTGGGGCATACAACTCTTACCAGTACCACTGTTTGCCACTTTACAATTTAATTAACTCATAGTTGCCAAGTTGTTTTTTTTTAAAGTAGCCTAAGGCTTCAGCTAAGAAACACGTAAAATATGCTCTGCTAATGCCACCTGCTGATGCTGAGAGTACATATCTGCCTGCAGTTTCATTTTATGCAAAGTTTTTATGTGCCATCCTATATACATGCAATGAATAACTTCTCATATGCTTTGTCACAGAGTCCTTTTAGATCCATAATAATGAATTAGTTCTGGCTCTTAGTCCTGTGTGCTGTAATTTCACTTTAGCTCTAGTCCAGCTCATAAAGTGTAATTCTGATTGCTAAAATCAAACAAGTGAACCCAACTTAGTCTTTGTTCTCACTGTTGTGCACTGGTTCCATGCATAGTTAACCTGCAGACTTAAAATAAACCATTCCTTACATTTTTATGAAATATGTCTTACTGTCTCAACAATTTCATGTGTCTGTAAAGGTGTAAACTGTTGGGTTTTTGTGTGACACAGTGCAGTTGAGCTTCTTTTCTCTGCCACAACTTCTTGCTGTCTTTCGCTGTTGCAGAGGACCTGTGTACAACGTGATCCTGGTGATCAGGATCAAAAGGGTGGTAAAAAAATCTCTGGAAATAGTCTTCACTTTTCTGATTGATGGCAGGCAGGCCTGCCAACAGCACCAAGAGACAGGATGCACTTTTACACTCCCCACTTTTTGGATGTGTTTAGCAGTAGATTGTTTTTGTTTTAAGCCTCGTGTTTGGCTTTCTCTCCTTGCACAGTTCAGTGGGATGCAAACAACTGAAATGACCAAGTGCTAGAATTACTTTATGTCAACTTTTAGATAAACAGTAATTTAGTGGTTTTGAACAGGGCTGTGCAAAAAAAGGGGAACACTTTGAAAGTTTAACTTACTGAAAATCTGCTTTTCACATTGCCCTCCACTGAGAGTATGGTTTGGGAGCTGGGGAGGGAGAATTGTGATGGACTAGAAGGTGTCAGGCATGAGCTTAAACTGGTGAAACAGAACTAATATCACTTTGGGGAAAAGAAGAAAGCTGAACTATTAGAACCATTCATTTATTTCTGCAGTAGCATCTCCTCAGGTTTGACAGACAGCTCTGTATGTTTTTCATCTGCTTGTTTCAGGCACAATCAAATCCTTCACCTTTATAATTTTGGAGATAGTAGCTGAAACAAGGTCTGCTTCTTGGGTTTGGTGGGGTCTAAAAAGTATTTAATTACTATTTATGATTACTTTTTCTCTGGTCATTCTTAATTGTGTGCACTGTTGTTCCTCTCAAAGGACCCATTTCTTTAGCTGATCTGATTCAAATAGCTGTCATCAAAATATCTGAGAATTTTAGGTTTGTATCCTTCTCTTTTTTACTGTATATTTTTACTCAGAGTTGCAAATGTCCCAAATTCCTCTTTACTCATAAGAAAAGAACTGATCTCTCTTTCTTTCTGTGTTCTCTTGTGGATGTTGGGGCAGATATCTTTGCCTGCCCTCAGGTACTGTGCTCCAGCCCTGTGGGACAGTCCATTTATTGTTTTGGCATCCTGGCTCTTATTTCCCATGACTGTGACAAAATTCTGTTCCTGTAGAATATAATTCCTTTGGATTGTTCTCAATTGTTCTTACTCTATGTTAGTTTTTTCACTAATTTACAGTAAGAAAAATTCTTGGACTCCTCAGAAACACTTGCCTTGTGGCTTAAAGTACAAAACCGAGCCAAGACCTCTGACTGGCAGGGTACAATTCCCTTCATCAAAAGCAATAATCTGTCATATAGATGGCCTTTCTATGCAGAAAGGTGGGTTTATTTAGGAGGGATGTTGAAGTTGCTTAAATTATTCTTTGTGTACTTATGAAAGTGAAAAATGTCACTCACGGAAAATGCATCATGAGCTTTATTTTTCTTATGCAAAATTGTAATTTATTTTGTTGGGTATTTTTTGAGAAAATGGATTTTTTTTTAAAAAAGGTATTAAGAACAAAGATGAGTTTTTATTTTGGTAGACAAGTGCTTATCTGTAAGTTAAATTTTAAAGCCATCTCTTATTCCCTGAAAAAGGAGCAGCAGAGGAAAGGAAGAGAAGACTGATGAGTTGAAGCTGTTTACGTTTGCAGGGGATTTCAGAAGGTGATTCTGATGTATTTTAATTTTTTGAAATATTGTTGCAGTAATGCTTTTGCTTTTTAGTTTTGGATGATGCATGTGTGCATAGAACCAACAGCATAAGTTTCTGAGTTTAAAAGTCCCTGGTTGCAGCTGCTTGAACTCCACTTTGCTTTGGACTAGAACAGGTGCTTAACTTGTCTTATCTGCCTCTTATCCTCTCCTCCTTATTCCTCGGAAGTGGACTGTGAAATACTGTAGCAGCAGCTGAATATAGTTGTTAAAGGAAATCCAGGAGAGAGACTCTTGCTTTAGCACAGCAGGAGTCTTTATATGTTGTGGAGACCTGCTGCACTCACACAGCTACCATGCCAAGATCATGTCATTTTAAAACACCATCATAAAGGAAAATAGTCCTAAATGATGGACTTTGCTAATATCGAAGAGTAGAATTAAGAAATGTTGCAAAAGGTCTAAACATCCCTGGGTTTTGCTTTTCAGTCTAACAGAGGCTGATTATTGTTGTATTGGAGCACGTAAGAACAGTCCCATCCTGACAAGTCAAATGAAGGGGTTATGTAGTTGCCCACTATTAAATTTTGAGGTGGAAGGCTCAGAAGTGTGGTGCAGGGGAAACTATATCTGATCTGCAAGTACTCCCTAGTGAATGATACTTTATGTATGAATGTGCTATTAGAGGTCCAAAATGTAGTAAAAATGTGCATACCCGAAACTGAAAGTGTTCAGATGTGTGCAAAAACGGATCAAATTCATTTTAATCCAGAAATCAGGATCCAGTTTGCTGGCTGGTTTTGTAGGCATTTTTGAATGCTTCATGCTTACCAACAGAAGGCTCAGCCAGCCTTACTTAGCCTGTGAACACCAAACTCAGTAAGTAGAGCAGATTTTTGTCTGTCAAGTTTTCATTAAATTTTAAAGTACAGATGCAGGTTTGTGGTGTCAGCAAAGAAAATAATTTCTCCTGGCAGGATTCAGCTTCAGGACTTTGTGCTCTAGGGTAACCCTGCTTGAGCAGGGAGGTTGGACCACTGTGGTCCCTTCTAGCCTGACCCATTCTGTGACTACAGGACTTCAGTACCTGTGTTGGTACATTGCAACTCTCTCTGTGGTGTTATTTATATAACTAAATACCTATTTATATAACTAATACCTACTAGCCAGGAGCTGAGGGCTCTGCTCCAGTGAAGGCAGATTTAGTGTGTGCATAATCTGTGAACCTTACCATGATCATTGTCACAGCACTTTCAACACAAAGGGCTTCCTTTGCCCACAACAAACAACTCTTGAGCTCACTGCACATCCCTTCTTAGCCTCTTGCTGAGCCTTGACAGTTTGGCACAATGGCAGATTCTGCAGCTGGTTTCCTTTAATGAACTGCAAATGGCATTGCACGGGTGCAGGCTTGGTGTTAACCCGTGATTGATGTGTTATTTCACCAGGTAACTTCCTCTGTGCGTGTATTAGTGCAGAACAGACACGTTCCACTGCACACAATGGGTTCATTCTTCACTAGATAAATATAATGTGAGTAATTGCAGTTCATTATGTAAATACCTCTGTATGAGACTTTTATGGAGTAGTAATGGATTTTGCAGAATATTTTTCTCTCACATAGAATGCTGTTTTTTAAAACAATGTAACAGTGTCCATCAGGAAGGAGGCTTCTAAACCTGCACCTTAGAACATTTTGTTATAACTTAATCTAACTTAAATTGAAGAGAACAATCCTGACTATGCAAACATCTTACTACCTACTCCTGAAAGGTGAAAGGCATGTGTGGTGTGATAACTGTATTTTATTTTTCTATTTATTAAGCATCTACCTCATAGAAGGGGAGCAAGGGTGGAATTTAACAGGGAAGAAACATACTCCCCTAAATAAAGGGAAAGAGATAGGAGGGTTAAGAGGATGTGATGGAGAAAAGGAGAAATTGAGGCCTGGAGGCACCATTGCTTGTGGTAGTATTGGAAAAATGTCTAAAACATAGGAAACTTCTTTGTAAATCCTTAACATATTTGGTTTATTTTAAGTATTCCTCTCCCTGTATGTGTGTTAGTAGTGGTACAGAGATAACAACAAATATTTCAATATAATAATAGAAGAGCATTCCAGTGTGAAAAATAGAAACAGATCTTCTGTTGGTGAAGGATCATTAAGAATGAAATATTAAAGAACTAATATATGTCCCTGTTAAATTGACATTATTTTTTTGTCACAGTATGGTTTTAAATCCCATCTTACATTTAACTGCAGCTTTCTGCCCAAGTTTTGCATGTAGAAAGAACCCCAGTCAAACGCAAAAAAGAACTGGTAAGTCTTATGCCTCGGATTGCAGTGGTTTTTTATGAAGGTTTTCCACTTGGAATAATGTAGAATACCCCTTGTTTCTGGGCAATAAAAACAGAATGTGGGAAAATCTTATATTTTATTTCTGTTTGGGTTATTCTGTTTTGCAAACAGAGGAGAGAGTCTTTGATCCTTACATTGACAACGCCGAGATGCAGTTGTGTCAGTCAGCTCTGTGAAAAAAAGGTTGCCCAAGCTTGTGAAGACAGATCTTTCTGTCATGGCCTGGTGAATTCCAGCCAATACTGTAACGTATCCGGAGAGCCCTGACAGGCTTCCAATCTAACAGTGTCCCTAAAATATCGAACGTGTACAGAACGGAAGCCTTTGTGTGTTTTTGCTGTAGCTGAGTTCCCTGCATACTGAACAAAAAGTGTTAATGAGGAAAATAGTTTCTACAGACTTAGAAAACCAGCTCAAGTCTATAAACGAATGAAAGGAAAAGCCAGATAACACAGCTGCTCTATGTAATGGCTAGGCTGTCTTCAAACAACTCGACTGTGAAATGATGCAAGCCTTGAGATTATTACTTCTCCCCGTTGGCAATTTGTATTCTTGAACAGCATGTGCTCTACTGTATTTCAGTCTCAGGATGGGGGTGGCAGCATCCTGGGGGGTCATATTGTGCCAGTTGTGGTAAAAAAGGGCAATTAGGGCACTCCATTTTTAAAGATAAATCCCTTGTCACTTCATCTACAATTCTTCAAAATGCATAACACCGGCTCTCTGGGTAGTACAGCTAAGGCAAGGTGCCCAGAAAGATGACATGTGTTGTCTTCAACTACTGCAGCTTCCTGGTCTTACTGCTTCAAGAAATATGTAACTGCTGCTCTAAAAAGTGCTCCTTGAAGTGTCGGCTGTTGTCAGATCTGCCTCTTGCTGCCAACAGGCTGTGGGATCAGATGTTACCCAGGGTGCTGTGAAAGAGTTCAGCTTGGCTGAAGGACTGTGGTTGACTCTGTGCATCTGTAGGTTAAAGACTGGGCATGCACTGATTGTATCCAGAGTAGCTAAATGCTGTCTTGGGAGACTGAAGCTTTTTATTTTCCCAGTTTGGGGGAGCTTATCCCTCCAGAGCTCTGCAGTTTCTCAGCTGTGTGTTATGACTGTCTTGTTTTGCCTGGGAGTAATTAGCTTGGTTCAGTAAACCTACCAGACTGCTGACTACTAGGACAAAACTGTTAGAAAGGAGTGCCACTGAACTGTTGCAGTTCTCCTTGAAAACAAAAACATCATAGTATTGCTTTCCTTTGATAACTAAAAAAAGGTCTGACTTTGGCTTTTAAAGCTTGAAACAAAGTCAAGAGTTCCCTAGAACAATTGCTTGGGAGGAGGATTTTAAGCAGTGTCAATAGATGACACCTCAGGTAGAGATTCCTTGGTGAGAAGTAACACCCCAGTGGGTGGGTCAGAGGGCTCAGTGGGTGATGGATGGAAGTGGTGCCCTCAGGTGCTTTTGGCTGTACCACTTGATTACAAGGCAAGTGTCACAGGAGCACAGGGCATCACTTCAGGAGGGCTTTTCATGGAGTGCTGGCACCTCGTGTTCTGGAGACTGAGCAGCTTTTGCAGTTCAGGTTTATGGTAATTTGAGAGAGAACTGAGCATAGGCTGTGATTTAGATGGCTGTGTCTTCTCCAGCAGCTGTAGGAATCAGAAGGGTATGTAGGGTGAAATAGCCTTCACTACATTTATAAAGGAGGATGGAAGCATGGAATTTAAACTGTTTAGGGAATTTTACCTGTTTTTGTGAGAAAATGGGCGGTACCTTTCTGTGGCTTGAAAAAGCAGGACTTGCAATAGGTAAAGGTGAGAACAGAAAATAGAAACACACAACAATGGAAAGCAAAATGGTGGGGCAATAAATGTGTTGGAGTAAAAACAGGGAGCCTTAGTTTACAAGTACCAAATTATGTATCAGGCTGTATAAAGCTCAGGGGAAGCTCTTGGGATCTGATGTCTTCCCTATGTCCTTCTTGTCTGTCTTTTTTGGAAAAATTGGCAGGATGTCCTGTTGCTTCTTTTTCTCAGCAGCCCTCAGATAATTCCAAAAAATACCAGTTTAAGCAAAGTTAAGAAGTTCATCCACCAGTGGAATGGAGACAGTTATTTCTAGGAAAGGCTGAGAGATAGAGGGCTGAGAATTGCACAAACTTCTTTTATTCTTATTTTTGAAGGCATTCATAAATGACACATAGAATATCCCCTTTGGATTAAGGGGTGGTGTCAGTGGCCCTTGCTCAAACATTGCATTTAATCCATTATCTAAATCCAGTTTATTGGTCCCAATTGAAGGTTAAGCAAAAGTGTTTTCATGGCATAAGAAATCCCTGAAGCTAACCAAGCCCCCCAAAACCCCAGCCCTCAAAACCACAAAGTATTGGTGTTGGAAAACATGTGATGATAAGTTTGACTCAGAACTTTTCTTCTTCTTTCTGTATTTTTCTAAAATCTATCTAGTATTGTGTGCTTATAAGTAAAATTGTAGTATAAACTGGCATTTGGGTGGTGATTTTTTGCTTTGCTTTTTATGGATAGGAAGGACAACTATATTATGGCCTGAACTTGTTAGTATTAATGTTTAAAATGGAGTGATGCATTAAAAAGTAATAAGCACAGCAGTCTAAGTGTGTCTGTTGCAATGGTAGTGACACTATGATGGATTAACAGCCTGTAAAATAGAAATGCATGCTGTGGCAAATATTTTACCTAACACTTATTAGTATATTTATGAGTATCAATTTTGCTGTTACTTTGCATCTTTTAAGCACAATCATGCTTTAATGTATTTTAAAAACCCACAAACCTATAAATCTGCTATTCTTCTGCAGGTGTGAACTTTCCATGGCATGTAATGTCAAGTTATATAATTAAAGTAGAAGTAGAATTTGAGCATTATACACAAGCCAGAATTTGAAACCCCAGAATAAGAAACTATATTGTTTTGGTGTTTTTTCCTGTGATAGGGTATTTTGTGTGATGTTGGAATCTTTCATTATGTCCAAGTCTACATTTCCATTTTAGAGTATCACAGAAGTGCCCTAATAATAGATGGTTTCATCTGTCCACAGCAGCCAGGTTTCAATTAATGCTCACCAGAACAAGTAGGCACTTGCACTGGTGGAAATAAAATGCAATCTTAAATTTGGTTCTTACCCAAGGTGACAGTAACCCCTTAAGAAGTGGAACTTGATTTGCATAAACCAGCAACTCTTAAATAGGTTTTATCAGGTTTCTTTTGTCACCTTAAGGCAAACAATGACTTGCTTACACTCTTCTTGAAGTTAAATCAATTTCAAACTCTGAAAAGTTAAGAAATTTGCTTAGTGCTTCCTAGTATTATTTTAGACCTTATTGAAACCTGTTTGCCTTTTGATAGCTCCTGGTGGCCTTTCTCTGCAATTGAGATCAGATATGTAAGTCTAATAACTTCACAGGACACTTTATTCTGTTGATATATATTATTTTTCCTTATGTAACAATTTAATGGAATTCATTATCACAGTGTGCTACTTTTTAATACATACTATTTCCAATTTGAGATAACTTTCCTTTTGAGATAACTTTGATTTTCAGGATCAGTCAATGTTCACAATAAGTGAAAAAGGCTCAGCAAAGTGATAGAGCAGAGGTGGATCACAGGTTAGCAACTGCTGCCATGGAATTATACAAAATTCATTTTCTGTAACATCAAGAAGCAGCACTGTGGTGAATATCAGATCAAGAAACTGGCAGTTTAGTCAAGACTTCATAAAAGTCACATTCCCACCACAAAATTCATACTTGTGATGTAGGAATTAATTGGAGAGTGACAGAATTATGGACCTCTGAAGTACCTTATGGCTTTATGTAATTACTTGACATGGCACTGTTTCTTGGATCAAAAGCCACATTGTATTTTCTGCTAGGCAACAAGGATGTTATTTTGAAAATAATTGAATGCCAATGTAAAGTTTGCAGGTTGCTTTCAGCTGAGTGGGTTGGAAACTTGACCTCACTGATGACTGTGAGTCCACAGATGTCACTTCATCTCTTGCTGCAAAAGGTGCTCCTTTGACTGTGGCTGCTCAGGGCTGTTGCTCCTCCCTCCTCCCTTGAATACCTCATTTTTAGCACTCAGTGTTTGTGTCACCAACCCTGCCAAGGTCTGAAGAAAAGGCAATGGATTTCCTAACCCTTTAAGTCTGTACTTAGAGCTGCAACAAGGGTCCCTTCCAAGGGACCCTTCCAAGGCTCTGAGGAATTTGTAAGGTTTGGGGGGAAATGTTCACAGGCCATTATAGATATGACCAGGTGTTCACTCTAGAGTGCAGGCAGTGATAGAATCACACTTAAATATGTTGTGACCTCCAGTTGTCTTTTTCTTTTTTTTTTTAAGGTCAGAGGAAGAATGCTAGATAGGTTTGTTTCCATACTATTCTGTCTATTATATCAGAGCTCTTAATTACAGTTTCTCATTTTTAAGTCCTATCCTCTGTTTGCAGGTATTTTGAATGTATTGAAAACATTAACATTTACAACCTAGCACCAGCTTTGGGAGTAAAAAATAGTTTATTTGCGTAGAGAAGAGTTCATTTCCCAGCATGAAACACTTGAAAGAAACAAAAGGCAGACTTTGTCTTAGTAGTTGAAAATTCAAAATAAATGAAGCTTACGTAAAATGGCAGTAACAGACTAGAGCTACAGTGGACTGCTGAAATTGGATTTGGGTAGCTATAAACATAATTAGCTTAAAGCATTCTAGCTTGCCATGCAGTGTGAGCTCTCATAGGCTGGGATGTGATAATGCTTTGCTCTTTTGCATTTTAACTCCTTGTGGAGATCCAAAAGCCAGCTGATCTTAGGCTTTGTGGAAACGAAATTAACCACGCGTTCCTTGGGGGGTTATGGCACACTGTGAGGTTTATTGGGTGTTGAAGTGTGCTAAAGATAACGTGACAGTATCCTAAAATGCTGTACTCCCAACATACTTATTAGGACTGTATATTAGTATTTTAAAAAATCTTTAGAGATTTGTATTTCTAGTCATGTAAATGATTGATTATATATAAACATTGGTTGTGTATGCCCTTAATGCTCTCATGGATGCAATAGTAGTGCTTGATTTGACCTGAACAGTATATACAAACAAGATGATAATATTGTAAAATTGCATATAAAAAATACTGATGTGGGTCAGAATTTCTGCAGCATTTTTATTTCTCCAAAACGCTAGCTCATGCCCATTATGTGAAACTGTGTTTATTTAAGCCAGTGAGTAATGCTACTTGACCCCAATCTTTGTTGTAAGTGGGTTGGAATCTGTCAATAACTTGGCATTCCCTCACCAGTGGAACACTTGGATTTTAACACGACACATCCATAGAATTCTAGGAGTACATATTCAGCCTCTCCAGAACAGGCCTCATGTGCTGTCTTCTGCTCTTCCTCAGATGTACAGATCGCTTGAAACAAGAGAGCCTGTGTTCTCACAGCAGGCAAGCACTACTTGATGAGTGCTTCCACCACTGGGTTGTTTCCAAATAATAAATTCAGAACCTTCAGATTTTGCCTTTCATCTGGCAGTCTCAAGCTTTGCAAAGCTGACATAACTTCTGTTATTCCCCTACTTCTCCTGTTTCTATTTTCCATGTGTAAGTGTATGTGTAACACTCTGCTTGCACAGAAGTATGGGAAAGTTGCATAGAGTTGTTAAATGCTGCAAGAATTTTCGTCATAGGACATTTTATTAAACTGTTTACTGTTTGAGTTGACTCTATATCCTTTAATTTTTCCTCTTTTTATTCTTCCACTGCCTTTATTTTAGGGAAATTTTTTAAAATTAAATATTTCAAACAATGGACAATTAAGTCTGTTAAATATAAAAAAAATTCATTGTGGAGAACACATCTGAGGATTATAATCTTAGTATTTATAATTGCAGAGGAATGTAGTACAAAGCAAGTATTAACACCACATCATTCAGAGTAGTTATGACTTTTCTATTTTTGCAGTATCTGAATCTTCTAATATATGTGGAATATAGATAAACTGACGTATTTCCTTTCTTGTACTCTTTTTTAAATATTAATTTCCAGTGGAGGTGGCTTACATCTTCAGCAAGGCTTTTAGTACTTCAGCCTTCTGCATTTATTACTTCTGTTTAGAACTCATTGTAGATAAGCATCTGAAAAAAGAAATACAATAAACATTTCTGTTAATTATATCATTTCCTCCTACCCTTCTCCCCTGCACCATATGTTCTTTTCTCTGCATGCCTCTCAATTGAGTTTATTAGGGTTTGATATGGGTCTAATCAGGGACCTCAAAGTACGCTCAGATGATGCAAAAATGTGACCCTGTTTCTGCACCCTTTTGTAAGTGTAAATATACCTGGAGGTAGAAGAAAAGAACAATGGTAATAATTCATCAGGCAGTTACTATGTGCATTTATACATGGGGCTTTGCCCTAGTCTGTAGTCTCTGCTTCAGCCTTTGTGTCATATCTCATATTACCCTTTGCCCTTGACCTGGATTTTTTGTTTGTTTATTTATGAGTTGGTTTGATTGTTTTTTGTTTTATTTCCAATCCCTTGGTTATTTTCTTGAATGTGGTCCTCTGAAAAACATTTGGGGGTTCATCAAGTTTCTCTGCCCCTGTCTGTGTCTTTCTATCACAACATTTGATCCACATATCCAAGTTTTATTTCTGCTTTCATGGGGAAAGCAGCTTCTTTCATTTTCTGTGAGATACTGAAATGCACCATTGTGCTTGATCATCAAGGACACAGTAGAAGATTAGTTGCCATTTTTTATCCCTTAAAAATGGGAGGTCAGGAGCAGGGAGATGCAACTTTATACTCCTGTATGGGGAGCTCTACTTCAGAGACCAGTGGCATGTAAGGAACTTGCCTGCACTTTCTGCTGAGATGCACTTTGGTTTCAGAATGTGTATTTGCTATGTGTCTAAATGCTTTCCTTCTCTGGTCAGTAACCTGTGCATGCACTTATCTAGTGGGACCAGAAATTATTCCAGATTCAGCAGTTGTCTATAATAGCATAAGGACATGATAGAAATGCCACATTACTTCCAAAAGATAAATTCATTACTATGCTTCTTTGAAATTTGGCTTTCTTCTGCCTTTGCTCCAGGACATCGGGAGGCTGTAGCAAATAATGAAACACATTGCTCTACCCCCAGTAAAAAGGACTGAAATCCTTCAGCAGAGCTTGCCACTTTTTTTGCTGTGTTTTCCTTGGTCCTTCCTTATGCAAACCCACTTAGGGAAAGTTTCTGCATCCTTATGGGAAAAACATGGGAGAAATGGTAACATGAATTTTGGATCTGGTGTCAAGACTGCAGTGATCTGCATACCAGGATCAGTCAGTAGTGGTCAGGCCAGGACACAGCTGCAGGCAGATTGTGCTGTCACCTGTAGTGGTTTGTGTGTGTTATGGTTCAGGTTTGCTTTCCATTCACTGAATGGTCGGGAGGAGCTGATTTCCTGCAAGGACATTCCCAGCGTGCATTAATAAAAGGTGCTGAAAGCACTCTGTGGTATTGTGTACACAAGTATTTGTGAACACAAAGGGAGCTTGTTCTTTCAAGCAAAAATTTCTTTTCCAAGTGAATTGAGTTTCTTAAACTAGCAATACTACAAGTACAATTTTTGTATTAAACGAATGTGAGTGTCCTGTTTTGCACACTCCAGATGCATAAACTGTAGGTCTGATATAGTACTGAATGTATGATAAATGTAAACAAAGTCAAGGTTTGATGAGTGACTTTATCATCTTTTGTTGCCAATAATTAGGGGCGGGTAAAATCTATGTTAAATCTTGCTGGCCTCTTGAACACAGGCATATTGTGTGCTTTCAAAAAGTTTCTAGGGCTTCCAGTAATGCTTTCAAAAATGAAGGTAACTGTTACTTGTCATCAGGACACTGTGTTGGCTTGAAGCAGATAAAGATCTTTGTTAATTTAAGAACTGTTTGAATCTCACGAAATGAGCTTATGACAGTGTTTAGCATGTAAAAAGAAGTAAACAGCGTAAGTATTGAGACAATCAACCATTTCTGTTTCATTCCTGGCTTTGGAAAGGTACTATTGTTTATGTAATATGTTCAAAGGAGCACATAATTGATTATATACTGTTAGTCAGCCATGTGCATTTTTACATTTCTGCCTGTAGGTAAGCAGAACACCTGGTGACATGGCAGCATGTTAAAAACACTGCTTAGGAAATCCACAGTAACAGCACAGATAACAGGCCTTTCAAAATGATTGAGTAATGCACAAAATAAATGTTTCTTTTAACAGATTTTTTCTTTATTGCCTTCATACGAAGGTATTAGTACAGAGAGAAATGTAATCTTTTTACTGTTCCTGGGGGGGATGGCTGGTGGGTGGTGAAAGTTGCAGGGTGCTGTGCTACTCTGTTCTACACAGTTCCCCTGTTAGTCTTTCTATCTTTAAACTTCTCATTTCTTCTGAGAAAGCAGGAAGCTCTTGTCAGCCAGGTATTGAATAGAGGTTTTGATATTTAAAGCAAACTGTTCAGCGCTCTTAGAGATGTTAATGTGGAAAGAAATACAGGTACTACATCTCGAACTTCAAGACAGAAAACGTTAAGATAAGAACAGTGCACAAAGGCAGAGTGAATATTTTGAGGTGTTAATTCTAAGTACAGAGGGAAGAAACTAGAATTCTGGAGCGGACACTGGAGCTATGTTGTAGGATGCAAGGATGACTCAGCCCATGCTCAGATCATGGTCTTGCCATACTTATTTACATTAAAGTTCAGCTGCTATTTTAAGTCTGTGCATTTAGTGGAGAAGAAGGCGAGAAAAAAGCAGAGGGAGAAGAATAAAAGCAAAAGGAAGGAGGGTAGATTTTAAAATGCAACAACAGAAATACCTGGACCAATCCCTCCTGCTCCGCACGCTGCTCTCTCAGTGGAGGAGCTTGTAATCCTATATTTGCTATATCAAGAGGATTCTTCTATGAGCACAAATTAATAATTTATTCATAGGCTGGAGTCAGCCCGCATTGATTTACTTATGCTGCATTTCTTTTCATTCATAAGGCTTTGCTGGTCCCGAGCTCTCGGAGAGTGACTTGCTGCAGTGCTCCGGCGTGGGAGGAAGCAGCAAACGTGCCTTTATGCACAAGGACGTGCTCCCTATGACTCGATTAAATGTGCGAGCCTGACCTAAAGCCGGGGCTCGCTCCGGGAAGCCGCCGCTGCCGCTCCTGGGCGATGCTCCCTGGGCAGGGACCGCCGCTCTCCTCCCTCCGCCCGCCCGCGCCCGCCCCGGTGCGGCGCCGCGGCCGGGATGCTCCCGGCTCCGCACGGCGCTGAGCTCCGAGCAGCCTTCGCCTCTCCGGGCTGTGTGACAGATAGATGCCTGTCATGCGGCGCTGCCCTGCCTGAATCGCTCTCCGGTGGGTGTGCACGGCCCCACGCCCCCGCCCCTGCCAGCCCTGCCGAGCCCTCCCAAGCTCAGCCCCCGGCAATGTGCAGCGCTCTCTTCTCGCCTTCCTGGAAGGGCTCAACTACACTTTCTGCTCCTCCAGACTTTCTCTGCTTTTGCCGTACCCTCCCTCTTGTCCAGCTCCTCCTGTGCCTGCCTCTCTGTCTCGGCGCTATCCCGTTAAAAGGCTGCTGCTCCTGCTCCGCTGAACCAATGCACTGGCTGGCTTGATCTGGGATGAAGGCTGGAGGTTATCGGCGAGGGAAAGGAGAGCTCTAGGCAGCTTTCCATTTGCAAAGTGAGCAGTAATTGCAAGAAGACAGCCTCCACAGTTGGAATCAATAGTCTGCTTTCTTGCTGCTAAGGGCACTTTGGAGCAGCAGTAGGTCACTGAAGTAACTTCAGCACACTGCTGACTGCGGAGTTGTAAAGAACTACATGCAAGTGGCTGCAGTAGTGCTGGAAAACGCTTTGCTGTTACCAGGGACACAATAGTTTTCAAGTCATTAGAGCTTCGCTTCTGGTCCGCTCCTTCCATTATACAGAGAGGGTCATTCTTTGGAGGAATGAGGATGGAGCTGTGAATTTTTCTTTTTCAGTGTCCCCTTCCAGTGGATGGGAGTAAGAGTGGGGGAAAAGAAGCTTTTAGAAGCAAAACCCCACTGCTGCTGAACTCAGCTTCACTTGAATTTCCCCAAACCTTTCCAGGCACAGAGAGGCACAATGCCAGAGAACCTGAATCTTCGGGCTTTTGGGGGTTTTTGCTTTATCTTCTGGACAGCTTTTAACACAGCCTTAGTGGATGTGGTTGGATCGGAGCAGCAGATCCCCTTGTCTGTGTAAGTGCTTTCCTGCTATTCCTTTCAGGACCATGTTCAAGGATGAGAACTTGGCTGCTCTAGTTCTCCTGTTTTTGTATTGCAGATATTTGACTGTTCCAGGGCACCTTTGCTCCTCTGTCAGCTGTGTTTAAAGTGGTTGTCTCCGAGGCGCTTGGCACTACTTTGATTTTATTGTAGGAGCATGTGTTGGTGGAGTGTGTGGCCACTGAGTTTTAAGTGCTTGTATTTACTGAAATTGATGCTGTTAACTCTTTCTCATGTGGGAATTTATCATCCAGAGCTGTTTTGCCACTTTATCTACTGTTTTCCTTTCAGTGGATATATGTCATGGTGTGCCAAAGCATGTCTCTGTACAAGATAATTCCTTAAATTTTAATGGTGCAGGTTGCTAGTTTCATGTCAGAGGCCTTACCTTAGCACGGGGTCTAGTTTGTGCTTATACTTGTACAGCTTCACTGATCTCTTGCTATGCTTAAGTTTCTTAGTGAGCTCTCTAATGCAAAATTGCTTGGATCCTTCCAAGAGCAGCTGAAGCTGTTACAGTCTCTGTTGCTTGCTATGACATGGGTATTACATTTCTTCCTGTCTCTTTTTTTTTCTTCACAGTGTAAAGCTCTGGGCCTCAGCATTTGGTGGAGAGATCAAATCTATTGCAGCCAAATACTCAGGTTCCCAGCTCCTACAGAAGGTAAGGCTTTCTTTGGTTGTAATAAGGAAGGTTTTAACAGAGAAAATGGAGGCAGATTTAATTTTTTAAATGAACAGGAAAGCAGTGCTGTACATGCTTTTGTCCAAGATCTATTTTTGTATTGCAGGCTAGTCCCTGATGACTCTTTGCATTGCACTGCACTATCTGTAGAGTCCTTGCTTAACCTGATATTTTTGTGTTTGGATGACTTTTTTTTCATTGAAAAGTAAACTCCAATACTTATTTCTTGTAGCCTAGGCTTCAGCTCAGGTTGCGGGTGTTTAGTCTGCTTGCTGCATTGTGGTGATGATGATGTTTCTATGCAGAAACAGCTGTTTCTTATGAAAAATGTTAACTTCATTCTAGGAGCAGAATTAGTGCATATTGTATTATTTTCACCCTGGGCTGGATGTACACAATGCGCTGTATCAGGAGAAGGCGGCTGCACTGTTGTTTGTCATCTCTGCAGTTTTTACAATCCCATTATTCCCCCAATCATCTCAACCCAGTGCTGAGATGTATTACATCATTACAGATAAGAGGAATGAATGTGGTTATCTTCTTGCTCAGCTGCACAGCTGGGTAATAAGGTAGTGAAGTATAGCAAAAACTTGAGAAATTGGTATAAGTCTACATAATTGGGGCAGAGGGTAATGAAAAAGCAGATTTGAGTGTTAGGTATATATCAAGGACTCTGTTTAATTTAAATATGCAACCTATAGTAAACTTCTGTATTGTGGACACTTAATTTTTATAACAGTTCCAAAAAGAAAAAAGAGAGACTAAGAGGAATATGTTAGATTAGGACTGCTATTTTGGGGCATTTAACATGTGATTCTCAAAATGCAATATGTAAATGGAAAAACATTGAGACATTTACTGATTAAAAACACTCATTCAACCTACATATTAAATTTCTGCTGATTTTTGTAGACATGATTTTTAGTTCTGAGTAGCAATAATTTTATTTTTTTGTCTGATTGTGAGGGAAATTATTGCTTGAGCTTGTAACATTTATTTCGAAAGGCTTATATATGTGTGAAATTATATAACAGTACGTGTAGCAGCTGAAATGAAAAGCTTGTGCTATCCTTTAAAATGAAAGCAACTGGCTTTAGTAATTACTAAAGACATAAGAGTTCTTTAGCAGTTTCTGTCTTTTCAGATTTGTATACCCAGGGCTGTAAAATGTGAATTTCGCTACATGAAAATAGAGCTATTAAGAACAAAAATATTTGCCGTCTCTTACTGCATTTCAAGGCCTTTAGATGGCTTCACTTCAATATGTTGGGCAAACTTTCATTTTATTATGAAAATCTGGACACTTAATATTTATTATACTTCCAGCTCTCATTCTTTAAAGGCTGTGTAGTCTTACATTGTCACTGTTTTTTATGAACACCTTAAATTAATAAAGCAGATGGAGCTTTCAGTTTTGATTAGTTTGTAATCAAGTATTATTGAAAAGCTTTATTTATTTTTATTGGGCCATAACAAACAAGTATCTTTATTTAACTTTGGAGCTGCTCCATGTGCAGCCATTTTTGCACAAAAATGGCTTTAGAAAAGAAACCTATCCAGTGCTGAGCCCAACATTTGCTAGAAGATTATGGAATGTACCATGTTTGGCAATCACGCTAAAATCCACAAAGAAATCACTATGGAATCCTTAATCCTCCTTCTCTTCCTCATAGTAGTTGCTGCTGTCATCCCTTCTGTAATGTATTTCTTCCCTCTGAAGTATCAAGATTGCTTCCTATTGGTTGTCATAATTGTAGATAATTGGAAGCTATTCATTTTACCTTTTCATCAACATCCTTTCTGTTTCACTAACCAGTCTGTGCTCCTGTTTTTGAAGGTGGACAGTGTATGTTCTTTCCAAGCTGTTTCATTTTTTTCCGTCGCTTATGTTATGTTATTTCATTATTGAGTGAAAGAGAAAAGACAAAACGCAGGTTTGACAGGTATTTAGAGCATTTTTATTCCTCTGTAGCATAGTCTGTTGGTTTTTTCTTTTTTCTTCCTGTGGTTACAGTAGTTTTTATAAGATGTCTTTTGCTTTTTATTTAGAATTCCAAATGTCTCTGTCCATTTAAGCTTGGTGTATGCTGGTGTTGATTGTGGCAAATGAGCCTGGATGACAGATGACTTTAGCATGTATTTTTTTGTTTTGTTGCAAAGTATATTTCTTTCATAAGCTTATGTTAATAGAAACATACCAAACTTCAAGATCTGCAAGTATTTTCAACATGCAAAGTCAGTGACAGAGGTTGTCACAACAGTTAAGGAGGTGATAGCACAGGAGGGTTCTAAGTACAAATGCCTTTTTTTCCCACCCCCTCCCTCCCCACTAGCCAGGCATCAAGAATGTATTTGGTATTTACTGTGAGCTCTGGGTGATCAGAATCCCTGTCATTTTAAAGTCAAGATTCCACTTTTAGAAGCAGTGAGACTTCTGATATTACCAGAGGAGCCCACATTTCCTGATTATGAATTAAGCATCCTTAAACAAGAGAAGGTATAAAATGTGTGTATGCTTATGGATCTGGGCAGTATAGATTCCTCTACTGTCAACTGCTTTGGAGTGCCATTTAGCTTAATGCAGGCTTGCTAAATGAAAAATTAATGTAAAGGTTACTTGATTCATTTTGTCAGCACACACAGAGAGTGCTGCTTTCAAAGGGATGCGCTCACAGTCGAGGTGTGATTGACAGTCCCTACTGCCCAAATGTTTTGCACATTGAGTCATTTGACCCACAATAAAATTTCATTGAGCGAATTAATTCATGTGAGATACTCAGTAAAGAAATTTTTTGCCAGGTTACAGTTATGAATATTGATGGAGTTACTGAGATTTTTAAGGTCTTGTTGTATTGTGAATATCGGATGAGTGACCAGCACTGGTGTCCTCCTGAGTTTGTAAAAGATATGTTAAAATATTTCTGTTGCTTTTTGAAAGTATTTTTTAAAAAAACCCTACTGCTTCCCATATCTTAATTGAATGTTTCATTATTTTATGTCATTATTATAATTTTATCCAAGTATTTGGTATGCCTCCTTGAAGTATCTGGGATATATGACTTTTCCCAAAACTGACTTTAGATGGAATACAGATGGTTCAAATTGCTTGGAAAATAATAGTTCAGTAAATGATTTTGGAAATTACGATGAGGTTTTAAGCAAAATTAGCACTTACAAAATGTTCTACTCCTTGCTTTCAAAGATATGGAAGACCATTAAGTGTACAGGAAGCAAATAGGACTGTATTATTCCTAATTCTTCTGATTTCTGGGGGTTTTACAGCTGTCATATAGATTTGGAGAGGCATCTTGATGCTGTAGAGAGATTCATACTCTTCACCTACTTAGCAAATACTACTGGGGCCTAAGAATTGACTCAGATTTTAATTCTCTTTTAGGTGTTGGTTTTTTTTTTCTTAGACTGTCAAAAGACATCTGCCTTATTTGAATCCTGACATTTTAGATTTTTTTTCTTTTGTAAACACTCTGTGTTTAGTGGGTCCTGTACTGAATGTGAGAGAGTAGCCCACTAGCAAAGCCAGGCTTCAAATATGGGATGCATTGTAAGGGTTAGGTGCCAGGAACATACTCACTTCAGCTGCTGCAATTTGAGTTTTGTAGAACAGGCTTTGGGGAATGCTGTTGTTATACAGTAAAGCTCTTTTTAAATCAGTGCAGTGTCTGTTTGTGTGAAAGCGCAGCTTGGTCTATGCTTTCTCAGGTTCCTTTTGATGAGACTACTCTTTTACTCTTTTTTAAAAAATATTCTGAGCTGTGATAATTCTTCATTTGCTCCTGAATAGTCAATATTATTTTATGGCAAATGTAGGAGCGGTTTCCAGGTGAAAATACCCTTAATTGCCTGGTCCTTCCACAGAGGTTTGTTCCTGATGAGAAGCTTGTTTAAGGCTCCTTCAGATTTTCCTTATGTAAGTTGTCTGCTGGAGCCCTGAGTGTTATGTAAGCACTGCCTGCCTTGGTCTGAAGCAGGTTGGAGTCTGCGTCTGCCTGCTCCTTTCAACAAATCCTTCATTGTGTTGGGAGTTCTCAGATCACTGTTTTCTCAGAGCACTTTTTTCAGTCAGGAGAGCATTTTTGTTTTTAAAGATGCAGAATTGCATTTTATCTCACTGACTAGGATGGGGTGCTGTATCTTGGTAGTTTCTTGCAACTGTGGAAATGTCAGTGCAAAACTAATATAATGGGGTGATGTAGATTAATTAGCATTCAGCTGGTGGATCTGATTCACACAGTACATCTATCTTTAGTTTAAATAGTATAATAGTGACTTAAATTCTTAGGCAAGTTTAGTCCAATCATCTTGACATTAATTGCCTTTCTTTTATTCATCCTTATGTTGGTGTTGGTTTTTGTAGGCAGTGTCTTTGCTCGAGACACTGCAACTACTGCTTTGAAGGAAGGGTCAAGTAGGACTGAGACATGCAGGTTAAAGGAGAGCCATGGACTGACTTTTTGGACATCAATTTAAACATTCTCCAGCCGAGCAATTCTAAAAGTGCAAAAATAATATTGATTTTTTAAAAATCAAAAATAGGGAAAAATTGTCAATAAAATCTGTAGACATAAGGGTGTAAATCAAAAAATCGCAAAAAACCCCATCAAAAGAAATACCACCACCCCCAGCAAAAAAATCCAAACCAACAGCAACAACCCCCTTCTCTCCACCAAACAAACCTGACACCTACCCCAAAGCCCAAATTCAACACCCCACCGACCAGGTAAATGTGTAGAGCTTACAGAAAACTGAATACAGAGTTAATTCATTATAATTTGGACTCCTGAGGTCTGGTTTATGTAAAATGTGTCTCCTAGTACTGACTTAAAATCAAACCTTAGAAAATAAAAGAAATAAACCTGAGAATCTTAAACCAGTGTAATTCTGATGATTAGTGCAAATGATGTTTTGGAACTTGCAGAGTTTGAATCTCCATCCCCTTTAATTCCTACAAATCTTTAGGCTACATGAATGACAAGATTATTCTCCATGCCAAACTAGGTACAGAGCATTTGAGTGTGCTTTGGAGTATTTAATGTTATCTGCAGACATAAAGATGTAAATTCTTCTGGATTGATATTTTAACTTTGTTCAAGAATAAAAAAATCAAATACATTGTTATGCTACTAATGTATTTGGTGGGAAAACCTGCTGGGTTCCATACTAATTTTCAGGTGGTATGTTGATCTGTAGACAAAAAAATTAGTCTTATCAAACTTTGAATACTTTCTTCTCTGCTTTTCCATAACAAAAAATAACTTGGCCTTCCTTTTTTGTACTAAAGTTCTGCCTTTTCTGGAGGTATTGGAAAATTTTCTTTCTCTTCAGTGAAGTTAGAACTGCATCTTGAAAGATCTGTGAATTTTATTCTCCTCTCCTGTTTGAATGTTATGGCAGGAGTAATAATTATTTTGGTGTTGGTAATGTTTTGAAAAGGTCGTCAAATCAGCTTGAATATCAAGCATCATGTTTTGGATTTCACTTGATCTAAAAGGAAAGCCATACTGAACTCATGTTTTGCTTCCATCAATGCTCTCTATTTTGCAGTATGTTCTGTGTCTTTCTGGGTTTTGCAAGCAGAGTGTGATCCTCTTACTTGTATTATTGAAAGTAAAAGAGTTCTATTGTTAGTATGTAAGAGGAATATGAGATGGCTTTAGTAAGTTCATGATACAAGCATTACACTTACAGTAATGTCTTCTAATATGGAAATTATTGAGCAGACAATCCAACTGGAAAACATCAGATCTTGAAAGGAAGACAATGCTAATTCCCTTGCTTAATGCATTTATGGTTGTTTGTTTTCACATTCTGTATTGGAAAATGCTTACGTTTCAAGGTTAAAGGAGCTGCTCTCCATGCAAATTATCTTGACAGTGAAGGTATGTAGAGCATGAATAGATGCTGTATTGTAGTGGTGATTCACTCTTAAGCAGCTGCTAATCAATAGTCCACACTTTCAAATGTCATTACTGTTCTGTAGGGGACAGTTTTTTGTTGCTGATAATAAGTGTTAACACATTTTACAACACAAATTATACATTGATAGGGTAGATGGTATTTTAGTTTCTGTAGAAGCTTCACTGACAGGTTTTAATGAAATAAAATAATTAATATGTTGTTCCTGAGAAGTTCCATCTTGCTCTTTTTGCATATAATATTTTAGCAAAATTACATAGATGATTTTATGATCCTGTTTAGCATCTGCCAAGTTAATTTGTATAAAGCTGAAGTACTTTCTTAGAGTGTGTGATCAAATCATTGCAACTTTTTTATTTAAAAAGAATGTATTTGCAAAAACACTTCCTTAAAAAGTTGGAAAGAAGTTGATAAGGGTCTTGATAGCCTTTCCAGATGTGATTAATTCCAGGGACAGATAATTTCTGAAAATATCCTGCTCTCAGGTCTCCCAGGACTGGGAGAAGTTACCCATGTAATAAATGATAACCAGTACTCTGGTTTTAAAGACAACAACATGACATGAGGGGATTGTAATTGCTCAGGACACTCCTTCACATAGGAGTGTGCAGATTCTGCATCCAGCATATCAAAAATAGGGCAATCAAAATATGTTCTCCATATCCATGGTAGAGGAACAAGAACTGGTCTTTAAACACAAGAATTAATTTTTCCTACTATCAATTATTTTTAATTTTTTTTTTTTTTTTTTTTTTTTTACTAAGAGAAAGTTCTAGAATAGTGTGGAACTCTTGCAGGTTGGCTGTTCAGAAAAGGTTCCTGGCCATTATGTAGACTTTGTTGAACTGCCTTATGTTAGGAAGATGAGCTACATCCTTTATTTTGGACTCTTATCAATAACAGTAATTGCATTTCTTCTTTGATGTCTGTATCTATGCAACATTAATCTTTGTGTCTGTATCTCCTGAAGGCATAGCTGGGGTGTCCTTCAATTTTCAGAGCAGAAATAGGTTATAAACACAGTTGTCACTGTTGTACAGGGTAGCCAGGTAGCCAGGCTGGATGAAGGCTTGCTGCTTTTCCCCTCCCCTTTTAAGCACACAAACAAATGATGTTATTAAAATACCATTTTACTGTAGAGGAATAAATATGTCAACTGTAATAGACTAAACTTGTTGAAAAAGGATGTCGGTTGCTCACATTGTCTCTTGTTTGGCTTCAGGTCTGACATCCACATGATATCAGCAGGGTGAGCTTTTCAAGGTGTTCCAATGTGCTCTTATGTTAGATGTCATTATGAAGTACATAATGGAACTCCAGTGGGGCTTGTAAGACCCTGGGATGTCCCAGTGACAAAGAAGGAAATGATCAGAAGTAAACTCCTGGTTTATTCCCTATGCACCTGCCACAGGTTCTAGTGCTTTGCTATCAACAATTGTTAATACTTGTTAAAGTTTGTTCTTTGCTATTATTCTTGAGAAGAATTTTCCTGTAGCATTACTCACACTGAAGTTTTGCTTCTTTAGGTAGGGCCTGTTTGGTTGTATGGAGTTTTCAAAGCATATAGGTTCTTGTAGTGATTTTTCATCAAAAGAGAGTTTGACAGGTGATATCTTCTAACCATATTTTCTGTCTGTCAAGATTCTTGAAAGAACTGTAAAGAGTTAAACCAATGCATTTCACTGACGTGCTAAAAAAAATTTACAAAACCTTAGAAGGTGTTTTCTTTGTCGGAGTACCTGCTCCTACTCATGTGTTTTGCTTTTACTTTTCTTAACTTGACATATTTTATTGTTGTCTTTGTTTCTCTCCCTGTCTCTTTTTGAACCACCTTATTTATCTTTCATTTTAATCCTTCTGTTTTTAAATGGGCATATTTTCTAGAGGGAAATGTTTTCTTCTGAGCCTGATGCCAAATGTTTTGCGTAAATAATTTTATAGTACAGGAGGCACTTAGAGATAGTTATTGCTATTTATCCTTCAAACTAGATCCAGATCTTAGAGCAGCAAAGTTAAGAAAGTATAAGATGAAGGAAAAAGTTGTTCTCAGATCCATTAACAAACCAAACTGTATGGTGGCCTAATCTACATCATAAGACTGGGGATATAAAGTGAGAAGTGTGTGTGTATAATTAATTCAGAATATCAGGGCTTAATGTGTGGATTCTGTGGATTGTTGATTAGTTAAATTTCTCATATGTATGACTGACAGTAATTTCCTTGAAGCATTCCTCTTAGTTTTTAGGAAAGGGTGGAAGAGCTTCTAATAGTCTCATAAAATATTTTTCCTTGGTGCTCTCAAAACCTGGATTTGACAGGCTTCCCTGAATTTTGTGCAGGTGGTGGATTATATGTCCTGTTGACACCATTCCTCTACAACGTGCAAGTTGAGTAGATTTCCTTTGCTTAATGTTGTTCTGAATATAGTGATACTAAATGAAAAAATTCTAATTATACTCTAAGAATTGAACCTTTTGTGTTTGACACTGACTCCACAAAACTGGTTCTGGAAACCAGCACTCATCATCCCCTCTATACAAAGTCTTCCTGTCTTCTGCTGTGGAACTCTGCTTTTCATTATTTCTGGACTCATGGAATAATTAATTCTGGAGCAGGATTTAGAAAGTCTTTTAGCTCAGATTCCTGTTCGAAGTGGGGTCAAGGCTAAAATCAGTGCAGATTTCTTGGGTCTTTGAGTCTGATCTTCAAAACCTTCAAGGACAGCAGTACCTCTTTGGTTCCAATGCTTGTCTCTAGTCTGGACAAGAAGTTACTTGAGCTGGATCTTCTAATTTCGGTTTGACAGCTGAGTGTCATTTCTGCCTCCATAAAGATTGTTGGTTCATCATCTTCATAATCTCCTGGAAGGCATGGAAAGGCACAACACTTTGTCTTGACAGGCATCTCTGGGGCTCCAGTCATAGACAGCATTATGGTAATTTTTAGTTTCTTCATCAGGTCTCAACACATCTTCTGACCTATTATTTAAAAGTAGTTCTCAGTAGCTTTATAGACTCTTAAACTGAACTCTGCTGTTTGATATTCAGGTAGGCTTTTTACCACTCACAATAGGAATATGTAACTGTTCTCTTAATTATGAAGTCTCAAGAGTAATTTCCACTTAGCTGATTGCATGAATAGGAGAAGATTTTCTAATTTGTCGTGGTAACATAGGAATTTATTTTCTGATCTAAGGCTAAGACAAGCCATTTAGCTCTGAGTTGCTTTATTAGCCATTTCTTTTACTATCTTTATCCCCCCCAGTATCTTCAGTGAACTTAGTGTCGTACAGAAAGAGTCTGTCAGCTGGCAGAAGGTTTTATGTCGAATTGTCTATTTTTACTTTATTCTACAGTAGCTGTCAAGGGATTTCTTTGTGCTTTTATACACAAACAAGGATTTGACTTGCTTTCCTAAAAAGCAGGAATCAAAATTATGCAGTCATAATATCTGTAGCCTGTTAGGTAAAAGCACTGTGAAAATGCTATTTGGAATGCATTATGGAAACCCTGGTCAGGGCCCCAGCATGCAGTGTTCCTATTGTTCCTCCAGGTCCCATTTTAATATTTGGCTATTCAATATACTTTGAATATTTTGTGTCAAGCTATCTAAAATCGCTGACTTTCAAAACACACACAAAAAAAATCTCCATACTACGGGTGTTAAAATTCGATGTGTTGGGAACACATCATTGGTCACAAATTTAGATAATTATCTTCTAAAATAACAAAGCTTCAAAGAGAAAAAGCAGGAGCACTCAAACTTTGGCTTTACCTTGAAGCTAAATGTCTATCATCTTCTGACAGCTGTATGAAATGTATGAGTGCCGAGCTGTTTGGACATGATGCTATCGTATTACATTAATAGCAATTTTCACTGATAATGAAAACTGGTAGGAGGCTAAGAGCAAAGCTTTAGATTATGACTTGCAGCCATTGACTATCTGCATCCAGCAGATTTATTACCCCCTACGCACATTGTGCCTTTTATAATGTTTTCTGCCATTTCTTCCATCAAAGCACAACATGAAAGATATTATAGATGGCATGAAAAAAAATCTGGGTACTCACTTCACATTTCAGACTTCACTTGCATTACAAACTGCAATCCAGTTTTGCAGTAGAAGTAGGGATGAATTCTGGCATCCCCCCGAAATTTTCCATGAAAACCTTTGCGAGGGAGAGGAGTGTGAATGAAAGAAAACTGAAGAATTTCTCTTGGTCAACTGATTTTCTATGTATAGTTATATCTAGTTTTTATCCTGGAGCTGTGATAACCATTTCTTGATGGTCTAATTAAGTCCTGGAATCTTGGTGGCCAAAACTCAGTGCAGTACTTAAGCACAACACTAATTTAACCTGTGGTGTCACACAGAGAAGTCTGGTACATGCAGTGGTGGCAGGATTTCATGCAGAATGCCAGAAACCTTAAATTGAAAATTAAAACTGCAAGCAGAACTCCCCCCTCCCTCCAACTGGAGGTGCCTTTTCCTAATTTTCCATGTAAAATGGGCCTAGTAATACTTCCTTTTTCCCTCAAATTTTAAAACTTTGAGGTTAGTTGCAATTAGGGGCATATGGATATGGAAATATAGGAAAGTGGAATGGAATGGATCAGCTCTGAGAGCTACAAAGTATTAATTTTAACACACTATTTAAATATAACTTCTTGCATTACTGAAAATATAAATGGTTTCCTGTAACAGTCTTGAAAAATTTCAAAATTGGTAGAAACTTGTTTATTCTTGTTGTTGATATTTGATGTCTGTAGCTGGCAATAAATCTCCATATGGCATTGCACTGGTAGGTGAAATCGAACTCTTTTTTGTCAGAGGATGAATCCCTCCTGTGCTTTGAATACAAGGTGATATGCTCTGCTGAATCAGAAAGTAACTTGCAAATTTTCAAACCTTTTCTTCTTTGCTTTATAATTTTTTCCATGCTGGTACTTTCCTATTATCAGTTTTCCACATAACTGCAATTCTGCACTAGTTTTTCCTGTCCGGATTTGTCAGACTTTTTCTGACCTATTCTGCTTTTCTTCCAAGTAAGATCCAACCAATAAGACTCTCATTAGAGTCAAATTCACAGTTGCTAAATGCAGCTAAATTGGGAATTGAGTAATTTTATTTATCATTTTATGACTGATTATTTCTGTCTACATTTCAATTACCATAGAAATTTATTTTCATGCATTCTTTGTCACTCTGTCCTCTTTACTCCCACTTGTTTATAGCCATTGCTTTTTTCCTTTGGAAATTTTTGCCATTAATGTCATTTTTCTGTTCCTTTATCAGCTGTAATCATAATGCTGCAGTAAGGATCTGGTCACCTGAGAAAATGATGCAGAAAGAAAATGAGTAATAGCTTAGTAATACTTTTATACCTAAGAATGGGAGAAGGCTATGCAAATACATCTGTTCTTAAAATCTTTTCATTAATTTATGATGCATGAACCCTTAAAAGGAAGAATAAGTAAATTAGGATCTATTGGTGCACTTTGTACATTGTGAATGCCATTGGAAAGAGAGGGTGGTTATTCCCCCAGTAACAGCCAATAAACCTGGTTGTGCCTTGGATGGTGTCTGCAGGAAGTGGGGTGGGGGGACAGAATTCCCTCCAAAAGCAAAGGGAAATTCTGTCATGGAGGTGGAGAAAAGTTTTGCACAAAGGAGTCAGCATCAGGAAGCTATTGCAGGCTCAAAAAGCAGCTAAGGGTGAGAACAGGGACACATAAAGGCAGTAAAATGAAGAGGAATGGAACACATTGGGAGCAAAGAAGCAGAATGACTGAAGAATGTTCTTTCTTTTGCTGAATTTTAATGCAGTTGGAGAATAAATACATTTGTATGAAATGCAGGCAATATCTGTGTTCTGGTGATTATTCTTGACAAATCTATTAAATAAGTGACATATAAAAATATATAAATCATTCTATATCAAGCTTACTATTTTTGAAGTGCATGAGTACCACATGATTTAAAACTTCAGCCAAGAACCAAAAATAAGAAGAGATTATATGCTAAGAAATGTAAATTTCAATTCAGGAAAGGCATCTGAAATTAAACTGAGTTTAGTAATGATATAATTCTGTCTTTTGTATTTTGCTTCTCAGGTGCTTAAAATCAGAATGCTTAAAATCAGAATGCTTAAAATCAGAATGCTTAAACATTGTAAAAAATTTGTAGTTTGCTTTGCCAAAGTCCTTTATTCTGTACAACCTCAGTGTAATAGGAATAGTTCAACTACCTTCTTTAATTGGCACTGCTCCTATCCAGTCCACCTTTAGCACGTTATTAATGTAGATATATATTTGTTTAGTAGAACTTCCTCAGCATTGCAAGATGTCTAGGGAATTCTGTCTGAAGAAGGATGGCAGAACACAACACTATATGAGGGATTGGGACCTATACTTATGTATTGGAATAATTCAAACATTAGACTATAGTATTATTCATATAGACCATATTTATCTGATTGCATGCTGCAAATTTATCTTGGTTTATAAATATACAGGAGTCAAATTACTGAAAGCGCTAATTATTCTGAATATAATTTGTCAGACAAAACCAGCTGCTAACTCAGCTCTTCTCAAGAATCTTCAGTAAAATGCACAACCTAAATAATAATGTCTTGAAAAGTACAGAATTCCCATTCTTCACACAAATCCTCTCTGCAGAGTCTAGTAAAAGCCTAGGGTTTTCTGATGTGACTGAAAGGACAACAAATCCAGGCAGACTGTACTGTGGCTTGCATTGCTTGAACTTCACTCACAGCAGATTTTTCAACATTATTTAACAACTGTAAGTTGGCAGAGGTGATGCTTTCCCATCTTGGCTGAAATGTTGATGTGTTCATTGTCTAGTGCAGCCATTAAGCTCAATTAAATAACACTCCTGCTTTCAAAGCCTTCAAAAAACCTACAGTTCTAGTTTGCCCCTGACCTGGTGATTAACCTTATGCAATTCAGTTCTGATACGTCTTCTTCCATGTGTAAAAAATGTGGAAAGTTCTGCTTTCTGTCTGCAGTTTAAAAAGGTTTTGATGGCAAATTCTGTGCAAACCTTTCTTCTGTGGGGTTTGTTTTAATAGGTGTGGTACTCTTTATTTTGTAGGTTACTTTTCTTTTAATAAAATGGGGTCAAATATCACGGGTAGGTATGGATGAATGATTGATCTAGTGAACTGAACAGGTCAATTATCTCAAACTTTGCATATATAGCAATGCTGTCAAGAAAAAGAGCCATCTATATGGCATTTATAGCACCTGTTTCCAAAGGCTGAGGAGCTTGAATGAAAACAAAGTGTGCTCAGGATTAATGTTATTATTTCAATCTCATTTGAAAGTAAACTAATTACCATAACATTTGAATGCACAACAGTTCAGGGTCGATTCAGGCAAATGCAGATGGGAGTCACTTCGCTTGTTGATATGAGTGGCACCTCTGCAGTCTTGTGCCTGGAGTAAGGTTGTTTTGTGGTAGGTTTTAATGAAAAGTTCTTGCCTAAAGTGTTGTGTAGCTCTATTATTGTCAAAGAATAGCAGATTCTCTGTTGAGGGTCTAGGGCTAAAATCTTCTCTGCTGATGAGAAATGATTTAAAGAAGAAAAGTGAAGAAAAGAATTGCTGTTGACTGGCAGGTAGTTAAGGCAGAAAAAAATTTCCATATATATCTAGAATATATGAGCAGATCTGTATCTACTGTGACTGTATGCTGCTTTGCAAGCCTTTAAACCAGTTCTTGGAATGCTGACTGTTGTACAAATTGCAAAAGGATTGGATCTGCAGTCTGGTAGTTTTCTTTTCACAATAGTCATACGCAGTAATGAGACTGTTATCTGTAATGAAACCATATTCTCTTGGAAAAGAGGTGGAGAATGTTTGAGAGGCAATGTTCTTCAGACTAGAAAAACATTATGGTTTAAATATGAAGAGTAATTATAAATCTTCTTGATGGCTTCACATTAAGTCGAGCTGCAATTTATTTTACTGCAGAAGTGTATGTACTTTGCCGATTTCTACTTTTTCTCCTTGGTGGGTAGGAGGTTAGAATTGAAAGATGGCTTTTGTTTCCTTGTTTAATTGCCTAAAAGGAAAAGTGACTGGAATAGAATCCTATTTCGTGTAGGGGAAAAATAAAATGAGATTCTCTCACCTACTGATTTCAAAATAAGCACTTTTTAATTCTTCTGTTCATTGCCTCCCACAGGAACTGGCAGTCCTTCTGTGACACCAACTCTTCTCTGTCCTTGTGTCACGTATAAGGAGTTACTTTTTTCCCTTTTTAACGAGTGGCTTAATATAAAACATATCTTTTGCCTTAAGCGTTTATTTCTGTTCTCCTTTCTAATGCATTTAATTTCCTTCCCCCCCACAAATCCTCTGTCCTTGCTTCAGACTTCTGATATTATTTGATAACTGGCTTTTTCATAATACAGTTTGTTTAATCCCGTTTTCAGATTTACTCCTGTGTATTAATTAGAATTTTTAATATACATACACATATAGTAAAGCTGTTAGTGCCTTCTCAGCTCTTGGAAATACCCCAATACCTATCGCTGAAGAAGTATAAAAGCTAACCTTGATGTACATAAAATCACAGAATCATTTAGGTTGGAGAAGATTTTGAGACCATGGAGTCCAACTGTTAATCCAGCACTGCCCAGTCCACTCCTAACCCATGTCCCCGAGTGCCACATCCGCACAGTTTTCAGATCCTTATGGGGGTGGTGACTCCACCACTTCCCTGGGCAGCCTGTGTCAATGTTTGACAGCCCTTTTAGTGACTAGTTTCTTTCCTAATATCCAATTTAAACCTCCCCTGGTGCAACTTGAGGCTATTTCCTTTTGCCCTATCCCTTGTCAACATGGACCTCTCTGTCTCTGCCAGTGTTATTCAGCCTCTTAAAAGCCCCTTGGTTTTGGCTGCATTTGGTCTAGAACTTCTCCTTGGTTGTAGAATGTGATTTCATCTGGAATGTGTAAATTATTCTCTGCTTGTTCATTGTGCATGAAGCAGCTGAAGGTCATGATTTGCTATAGTTGCAGAAAGAAACTGATCTAGTTGGCTGTTTTTAATGGCAACGACCTTCATTTAGAGAGAGAGACACTGTTTAGAGAATTTTACAACTGCAGGGTAACTACTGTGCTCGGAAGGGGTAACTATAGCATTTGTGTAGCTTTATGCCTCTTTTTTGATTGCATGTTTAAAATTCCATTTTTAGGACTATTTACCTGTTCCATCTTAACTTTTCTGTCATTGCTGTTGATAGATTTTACAAGATGTGCTATATATATATATATATATATATATATATATGCATACATAACAATATATCATCCTTAAAAAACAAAACTCCCCAAAATCTCAGAAAACCATGTATTACATTTGACTGTATTATGTAGCTGCATGAAGCATTATGAGGTTAGGTAAAAAAAGATATAGAGCCATTTGAGTACACCTTATTGTCTGAGGTGGGGAAATTTATCACTAATTAGTTACCTACTGTATTGTCTATTCTTTGTTTACTCTAAATAGTCCTTAAAAATCATATAGTGGAATTATGATATAATTCCAAGTCTGAATAAGGTTTACAGGGTAAACTTTTTTATTTTTTATAATATGGTTATTCAGGAGAACAACAAAAAGGCTGATAAGAAAAAAACCACCTGTACAGATTCCCCCCTGCCTTGAATATTCATTATATATTCAAGGATTGTTCTACCTGTGCAGAGATAAAAATACCCAAGCACTGCAGCAAGATGTTGTATTGCAGGTGGTGTTTGTCCAGGCATGAAAAAAACCCTTCCTTACTCTGGTTTCCTGAACTGTAGAGAAATTGTGAACAGAGATTTACTTTGTTGTGCTACGTAAGTATTAACAGTTGTCTATTATGAAATAGAGAGGTAAAGGAGGAAGACAGGAGCTGAGGTTGGATCCCATTGCTCATTGTCCTAGACAAACCAAGTCTTGACTGATATTCTAAGAGCAGGATTTAATTTTTTTTTTTTTTGTAAGATATTGCCTGTGTTCTCTCTTGACCTTTCAAAGAAAAAAAATCCTTTGCATATGAAAGTATCTTTTGCAACTTCATTAACATAAAGTTGTTGCATACTTGTAAAGAAAGAAAAAAAAGTTAAACACCCCCAAGGACATCTGATTTGCCCAGAGTATGTTGTGAATGAGATCTTAGCTATACCTAGTTATTTTTGGTGTGTGTTTCTTTTGTTTGAGGTTTATTTTTGTTTTTACCCAAAGTTTTATAAGCTTTTGGACAAAGTAGCAATGTGGTACTTAAACCACGTACATCCAGTCCCACATAGAATTGGTATTTTAGTAGTGCTTGGATACTGTCTAGGGAACTGCACGGCCCAGAGCTGCTGCTGTGTTAGGTTTTCAGGAGTACTAAAAACTCAAAATCCTAAAAACAATCACCAGTATATTCGGGGGAGGGTGCCGGGGGTATAGGTATAAAAAGCTCTCACTTTGGTGTGGTTAAACAAATTCAAAGTAAAGCAGAAAATTGTTGAGAAAATTTGACTCGTGGAATCATCTTATTGCTAAGGTTGGGTGTTCAGCTGACGTCAGAGGGAAAATAGAGGAAAAGAAAAGTGCTGGAGATGAAGGAGTTTGTAGGTTGGCCTGGGAGCCAGGTGTAGAGGCAAGGGTGTCATGAGTGACCATGTCTGAATTTGCTGAGCTGCCTTCTGAAGGGTCTTCACCCCAAATGCTTTTGAAACAGAATAGAAAGCAACTGTTCAAGGGGAAATAATTAATGATTAAAACTTTAATAAAATTAAAATTTTAATCAAAGGGATATTTTTAAATGACATATCCCATATTTTTTGATGTGTGCTGCCTATTTTGTGTGAGACATGTAGACAAATGTATTTCTAAAGATCAGTGTTCCTTGGGTGCTCATTTGCTCAGCTTTCCTGCTCTGGAACTGGGAATGGCAGCCCAGTAAGGCGAGAGTAGGTGTTTATCCCTTTGTCTAGGCATAGTTCAGTCATTTTTTTTTCCTCTCACCAAAGGAAAATGTATTCCTCTTGTAAACAGTTGGCTTTTAGTTAGTTGGCTGGTACTAAAAGATAAACTGCAAAAGAGCCTGAGGGTATTAAGTCACACTGGGAATCTTAGTTGTACTGGTCCCAGCAAGGAATATTTGGGGTACAGCTCTCAATCCAGACCACACTTTGGCCATGAGCAGATCCTTATGTGGACTTTATTAAGTTTAACCCTTCCTACCTGCAATCAAATTAATGACAAACCCCTCCTCCCCCCACCCATTTCAGCCCTGCTTCTTTGTGGGTGAGCTGCCTGAAAAGTTCCTGTATTCAGATTCCACTCTCTTATGTGTTTCTCCACTGAGCCTTTCTCATCTGGGTGGAATAATAAGCAATAGATAGTTATTAACAAGCAAATCAGAACAATTGCAAACAAGCAAAATATCACTGTACAGACTGATCAATATTTCATTTTCTACCATTTTATTAATCTGTTTGGGCTGCTGAGGATAAAATGCTCTCCTCCTCCTCCTAAGAGGATGCAAATTTTCAGGAAAATGATTCCACCCTTCAGAAGGTTCTCTTTAACCAGTGCCAGAATTTTTAGCTGATCTATCTTGTTCTCAGCTTTTAAAAATGAACCCTCCAGCATTCCTGCAGTTGCCTAAACATCTTGTATTTATGATATATGCTTTTTTTAAAAAAATAATGTCCTGTTTCATGCAATAAACTTGGTCAACACAGAAAAGAAACAAGCAAATGTCATTAAACTCTCTTATCTTTTTGGGATTTATTACCATTAGGAATATTTAAAACACCTTGAGGATATTCAGTTAAGCTTTGACTTGCAGTAACTCTTTGTATGCTTCTGTCCTCAGGCGTGCTCAGCCTAACGTGGGGATTTTCCAGTTCCATCTCATTTCATGTGTTATGGGTACTTTATTTCATCGAGCCAGGAGAAGCATTTCAATCTCCTGACACTTTGCCACAAGGCAAGGTGTTTCAAGGAAATGTCACCTGTTACACTGTTACAGCAGACAAAAAAATCATACTGGATCCATAATAAGCTTTTATTAGCTTGACCTATTTAGTAGTTTTTCTTCCTTTTTGTGACAATTTCTGTAATAGAGATTTGGAGAAGTGTCAGTTTTTCACTGTGAAAATGGTAAAGCAATTACACAGACCTCTAAGGCATTTTATTTTGAAGTTTTATGTTTAATGCAAGACTTTCTTCTAAGCTTAAAAAATGGGAAGGAATTTCAGAAGTGTTTTGATAATGGTCTGGGATTTTTCTGTGGAACTTTTTTCTTGCGTTTACTGTTTTTTGTCACAGGATGGCAGCATGAGTAAGACCCTAAGAAGATATAGCAGAGTCCTTTTTGATGTATTTTAAAGATTTCTACAGGGTTAGAGTTGTTGTCCTTCAAAGGGAGACGTCAGCTATAATTTTGCATCCTAAAGACTGATTAACTAAGTTTGCAATGCTAGTGCATCATCTTATGACCTGGAGAGTAAACTATGAAAGGATGAAGTGGATAAGCTTCTGAAAAATGAAGTTTCCATTCAGATTAGAGTTTTGAATAGTATTAACTTTTATACATTGGCCTTTTATTTTCCAGATTAGAGTCCAGAGTTAATTTTTAGCATGCTTGTATATGACTCGGAAATTTTTTCTCTTGTTACTGGACTAACAACTTTTGGCTTGTCAGTGTATTTCATGAAACAAATACTTGAGGCTGAATCAAATGCCTGGATCTCTAAACCCTGATGCATCTTAGCTATTAGAACTTTGTAGGCCAAACCCATTTTTAAAATGAGGTATTTGATCATTGGTTTACCCAGGTCTTGGGGAAGATCTCTCACAAAATGATGTCTGGTTTTTCAAGACAGCTACTACTACTAGACATCCCCCTGTCAAGTGCAGTGACTGTGTCTCAAAAATCTCATCTGGAAAAGCACCTTTTTCAGATTAAGTGGTTCTTGAACATACACATGTATTCTGATTTGTACAAAATTATGGATCAATGTTTCTTGCCATCCATTGCCTTTATCCTCAAAACTGTCTGCTTTAAAAGGTAGGATACAAAAGGAGGAAACCCAACTTCTATTCGTGACCTAATGCTTTTACATTTTACTTCTGTTATTCAAATCTAAACTGTCCAAATTTTGCAGCCTTAGTTTTCCCTGAATTTTATTCTCTGGTAGTTTTGTGTCCTGCTCTACTGTTATATTTGGGAGTTTTATAATTGAAGATACAGACTTCCAACACTTGCTCCAGTACTGAGAGATATGAAGAAAAATGTTTTCTTCTTACTGAAAACTGTCTGCTTTGTAGACTGAATTCTTCACCCTCTTTCCATAGATTAATTCAATACAAAGATCCTAGCATTTATCTTCATGATCAAGTGCTACGCCTTGGAAGTTTATGGCTTGGGTACAACAAGCAGTCTGGGTTCAGATAAGAAGCAAAAAATCTCAGTGTGAAATAAGCCCAGTATTAGCCATCATATGTATACAACTTACACCTATTAGTAGTAAATGCAGAATGGTGTGAGGCAATAGATGGAGATCTACATATTTAATTTTTTTTCTGTAGGAATAAAAATTGTTATTGTAGGGCACTGTCAATAGAAAGGGGGAATACAAGTGGAGGGGGGATGAGGTTTGGGTGGTACATGTGCTGATGTATCACTTGGTGTGATTTTGACTATGCAATCTCTCTTTCCCTGCAGACTTCTTTCCTATTGGATCTTAATTTGCCATTGCAGATAATTCTGCTATAAACCACTTAGAGTTGTCATATGCTCTCACATAATGCTATGTCAACCACAAAGCCCACAATGTCTTTGATCACTTCTGTGGTGTTTATTAGTCACTTTCCTTTCAGGATTTCTGGGCCCTTTTGAAAGCTTCAAAGAATTCTATTCCAATCCTGCATCAAACCAAGACACCCTTCAGCTGAAGAGGGCTCTGCATTATCCCTCCAGATGCCATTGGTGCTGGTTCTGAGTCTACAGAGGAGTTCATGAACAGCAGTGTAGTGCTTTTCTGCTACTGCTGGGGAGCTAAGCAAACTTACGCTGTAGTGCTCCCAGCTGCCAGTAATTTTAGAGGCTTTAAGTATAATGCTCACTATGCAGATTTACATTTACAAATTCTATTACTTTGTCCATTTTATTCTGTGAGTGGTTCATGTCCTTCCTATTCATTTTTCTGTGTATCGAGTGTTATTTCAGCTCTAATTTGTTTGACATTCTTGGTAGTAGTATATTTGTATTCACAGAAAAGCATGTGAACAATTTCATCTATTGATGCTGTACAATGTGCCTATTAGATATACAAGTAGCAGTTGAATATATCCCCCGACCATTGTTAGGCCTCTTCAAATGATAATGTGCCCACGTTCCTCTGTGAGGCTGATGCAGCATAAGAATGAGTCTGCAATCTTCAAGGACCTGTATGTTGTGCTAGCAGTGACCAGAAATTGAAAGTAATTACTTCCATTACTTATGCAGTGAATAGCAGGGAATATGTGTAGTTTCATTATGTTCATTAGTGTTACTTGTAGATGGCAGCCATTAGCAAATCACAGTGTTGCACTTCACCCAGCTCAGTTGGGGAGCTCATCCCGTTCCCGTGGTGGCATCATGAGCAGAAATAGAGTGAAGAGTTTTTGGTCATTCTCCAGATATTTCCACATGGAGTGTGGAATCAGCCAGAGAGTGACTTTTAAAATCTCTAGTTATTCTATACCAGCTCCTTCACTAAAAATGCCTTTGTAGAGTGATACTTATTATGCAATGATAAAAATACATACACAAATCTTCTTATTTTTACAGAGCTATTTCTGCGTATTTGGAAAAAGTATGAGCATAAGGAGATTTGCTTTCAATATCCCAGGAAGGAGAAATTATGCTTATTTTGTCCTTTTTGGTTAAAGGTTCTAATTGTAATAAGTGATATTACATAAAGGGATCTCAGTGTAGCATAACTAGAGAGCTGTCAAGTCCATGTTCTAAGATCCCCTTGAAGGCAAGAATTAAGAATGACAACTTGTTAACATTTATTTCCTGAGCTGAATTTTAGGCAAGTCTACGTGTTTTACAGAAGCAACTGTAAAGAACAGTGAGCATGTGGGTGTTCTCAGCAGGATCTCAGTGTGCTGCTACCAGCAATCTCACTAAAAAATAGTAATGAAATAAGAAGGAAAACAAGTATCTGCTAGTAATGTATATCCTAGTGAATGAGCTGCTTGATATAAATAGCTCAGATACATCACAGTTGCAAAATGGAGCAAGATCATCCTAAGTGGAATGTTAATCAGACAGCTTCTTTAGGCTTGTGTAGCTTCTCACTCTTCAGAGAGAACTGGGGAAATTCATGATGCAGAGTTCTTGAAATGTCTGCTTTGACGTGGTTCTGGCTTAATGCATTCAATAGATAAGATAAACTTAATAGAGAAGACAAGCTCATGGGTGGCTGATTGTGGGACTTAGTCACACTATTTTGGCGTGACAGCATTTTTGAAGCATTTATGGACTTCAAGAAGTGAAGTGAGTAGAAATCATGTGACTTCTTTGCGTCAGGCTTTTGAATTTTCTGTCAAACTGAGAATTTGCTTGAGCAAGATGTTATTTGGTTTGAATTATTGAAACAGCATGCTCAGCTAGTCATAGAAAACAAAATAAATGGTGCAGCAGGCCCTCGCTGTGCTGTTGAGGGTAGTAGCACTGGATTGCCCTCTCTGTTAACTACTGCATAAATGATCTGAAGTGTAGAGGTGAATGCAAGTTCTGTGCATGAATAGTTGACCATCTTTTATTCCAAAGGGCAAGCCCAAGGTTGAAAAAGTTGCTTCTTGGTACTATGTGGTCTGTGTCCCCCAAGGACCATTGGCAGGATTCTTTTATGGTGTTTGTTCACCCATATATCCTATGAGGGATTGCAGCACTAAACTGTTATACTTTGCACTCAATACCATTGATCTAAAGTGTGTTATTTAACTTATTCTGGGTTTTTAGCTGTTAACCTTGAAAACCACTGAATAAAAATGAAAAGTATCCTGATGCCAAGCATTATTTCTTGAAAACGCAGTGCCTGGATTCAGTAATTGCCATTAACAACAGAAAGGAGACGATGCCAGCTGAAGTATTAATTTAGATCACCGGTTATGTGGGAAACAAAGTAAATGGTAATGGCATGCCATTTGAGAGCTTGAAGGACTATCTTCCCCACTTTTTTCCCCTCGTCTCACACACAACAAGATACTTTTGGGTTTAATTAGCAAGTGGACCTCCCCCCACACACTCACCATTCTCTTGGTTTATCATAGTATTGTAGCTTGGATTTTGGAAATTAAGTGTTTACTGAATTCCTCAGGCTGTTAGGAAAAGGATTATTGACTCTTACGTGTGTTGCTTAGTTGTGGGTGCGGGAAGAATTTTGCATCGTCATTATCAACCTTCAAAATTTTCTAAGGAAAGAATTAATTAAGGTTATGTGCACCTGACATGCCTATTGATTCAAAGCATGATGGAGAATTCTGATAATTGATTTCTTAATATGGCTGATAATTGAAAAGGGGAACTCTTCAAACAAGATAGGCTTGTGAAAAGAAGTGTCTTACTACATATAATTGTAATTATTTTACACTTACATCTTTTCAAAGTAGCTTTTTCTGAGGCTTTGATTTAAATCTAGAGGTTGCTTTTTTAAAGCAAAGTTTAACTTTGGAGTTATGATTATTTTGGGTTTAAATTAAAATTTTGAATTTAACAGGTCTTGTTTTTTATCTATTTGCAGTTTAATTTCTGTCAAACTGTGTAATATCTTTCACATAATTTAAATTCATGAGTTCTGACACTCATGATCGTGTGAGTCTTTCAGTTACAGGGTCTATAACTGTACTGGAATAACTGCATAAAGGAATAGTAACTGTGAGCTGACAGTCTTTGAATATCTGAGAGAAAAAGCAATGGTTGAAGTTTGTTTCTCTGTTTTGGAGGAGTAGGAAATGTGACATAAGGGGCTCAAGTATGGTGCTGCATCCACATCCCCATCCATTATTTCTCTCTCCTCATGAGAATGCACTTTCTTAGCTGCTTCTTGTCATTATGTACTCTGTCTTGAGACAGAAAAACAGAAAACCTCTTGGCTTGCATTAAGGCAGTGACTGCAGTTAGTGGACACCAGCTTCAGCTGGAAGGGTTTTGTAAAAGTTATTTATTTAGGGTTATTAAATATTTTCCTTATCTTTTTTTGGATATGGGCACATTAATGTTTCTAAAGTACTTTCTGGAAATTGAGGGAAGGTGTTTGAAAAGCATAAAGCAGAGCCTTTCTCCTATTCTCTGCCATAGTCTTCTAAAGGGATTAAATTTAAGAGCAGCCTGGTAGGATCAGTTCTGGGGAAGTAGCACGGGATTTCAACTCATTTCACATGGCTCAAAATTGGGGAGAAGCTTTTCAAATCAGTTGTATTTGCAGAGCCAGGCTTAGCCGTATTTGTTTGCTGTCTTTTGTACTAGGCCATAAAGTTTTCTTTCACCATAGAGACCTGACACACTATTTCATGTTTTTGAGTATTTCATGTTTATGAGAGGGGTCTGTTGTCACTAATAACTAAACTCCAACTTTTCACAAAATGTCATTCTCCTGAAAAGTTATCTCTAATGGATACCATTCCATTTCTGTACAGCAATTTTTCTTGTTGTTTCTGAATACATTATATCCCCACAGTATTGTGCCTGATGGTGTGGGGGGCTGAGAAGCCCCCCAGGATGATCTGGGAGTTGCTACTGTTTTGCCCTCTTTGTAAAGAAGATTTTGGTGAGCTCTAGACCTAGTATTCTGTACATGATAGATCAAGCTAGTGGTTTAAGTTTTTACAAGGAAGAGTGGGACTAAATTTAGAGAATATTTTATATAGAATATTATGGGAAGAAAACTGATTTTGAAGCACAGGGCTGGGATTTCTAAAAATCACTCCCAAGCCCCCCATTCTGGTGAGAGTTATGAGTCCTCTATAAAGTGGCTTCTGTTGTAAGAAGGAAACTACTACTGCTTGGAAAAACTTTATCCTTCAGGATTCATACTTGCCATGAAGTCAGAGCCCTTCCAGGATAGGCACTACAGGAAAAAAAGAGGTTTTCACTTCATAGTTGGTGAATCTAAGGAAACGTGACTGTGCTGCTGGCATTGAAAATGGATGGCTGCAGAATATAGGAAATGTAGCTTGAAATTGCAAGGCAGAATACAGGCTGTTAATTTGGGTTACCCTGTTTGTTTGTGTTATTCACTTGCCAATGGAATCTATTCTTTCTGAAAATATTTATATATTTTCAAGAAAGGCATGTCATACAGGGGTTGAGCTATGTTACTATTGTAATTTAAATAGTTTGGACATCTGCTGAAAACACTGTAGTATTTATTGATAGTGTTGGGCAAACTTTAATGCAAGGAACCCTTTGTATGGCACAGATAACTCTGCCAGGGATAAGTCTTCAAAGTGGTATTCTGTGGTTTCTCTTCAAGATAGAAAGAGCTTTGAAGGCACTTCTTTGGTAGGACTTCCTAAAACTTATCTTGCATCAATTGGGAATTTGCTCCAAAATATTATTCTTCTCTAAAATGTAGTTACACCACTTTATCCTATTTTAGTTTTTTGTGTTGTGTATCAGAAACTGATAAAGCTTGCAGTGTTTGATTAAAATGAGCAAATCTTTGCTAGGGCAAAAGCTTTTTAGACATGTAATGGTGTGTGTGCAGAGAATGTTGCAGCTGAAATATCTGAGGACTCTTACCAGGCCATCAGGTTGAGACTTTGAGAAGCCCTGCACAATTTCAATAGTTCTGAGGACAGTTACTTGTTACTTTGTTTTTGCCCTTCTTAAACAAAACTGTTTTCATTAAAAAAAGAAAATGTCTTGATTTTCCTTTTTCCTTGTCACTTGAGGTAATGTTTTAATTTTTAAATTTTCTTACATTTTAACATGCAATCTCTGGCAAAGAGCAGGGAAGTGTCCATGGTACTGGCACACCAGTACAGCTTAAAGCAGCTGCTGTCTGTTTCCAGACTGCATCTTTAGCTGTATCAGCCATTGAATTTGAGTGGTACCATGGAAATACAGCACTGCTTGCACAAATCAGACATTCTCTATTCAGTCATAATCACAGTGCTTTTGTCCTGTTCTGGTCCCAGCTTTCTATTATCAGTTGTTCTTATTTCTTCTTTATTGTCTGCTCTAGAAGTGAGATCCATTCAGATGTTGACCATGTGCAGAAAAGAATCAGGCTTACTTTATGTAATATTTTAAATCCTCTGCTATTTTTTCTGGATTCAAGATATGCCTCTATGGAAATGGAAATAAGGCCTAGCAACTGAGTGGTATTGTGGAGTGAGTTCCATCAGCTGCACGAGTAAGTGAATGAAAAGATGAAAGAATTTGAAATGAGCTTAAAAATATCTCTTCCTATTACTTTGTACTTCTAAGTTTTGAAATCTGTCATATTTTATATTTAAAAATTGAATTGAAACAGTACTCTGCCTTAGGATGGTATATTTTAGTGGATTCTTAAATTTGGAAGATTTAAATGGCGAATGGTTTTCTTTTGTGAGCTTAAGATTACTCTTGAAAGCGATAAATCCTTCAAGGAATATAGTTAAATGGATAATATCCACGTGACCAGGAGCAATTTAAAATATGCAAGGTTATATGCCTTTCAATTGGAAAGGAGAATAATACAGAAATTTCACAATCCATCAGTATATCCTAACACATCCAGCATGATCTGATTCATAGAGCTGCAGTTTCTTAGAGTCCAGGAGTTTGCTGAAAAACCAGAATAGTGGAGTGCTACATTGCAATTGTGTTTGGCTAAATCTCAGTGTTTGCTTTCTAACACTGAGTTGAATCTTGCAGGCTTTGTAATCCAAATACTGCTCAGTTCAACAAATGGCAAGGTCAGTCTTGATCTCTGCATTCTTATAAGAAGCATCTCTGTTTTGCAACAAAACAGCAAGTTTGATGGTGCAACTGGGTCCTGTAGAATCATGCTTTGTGCAGAGTGGGAGTCCAAACTGAAAAAGAGGACTGTAAGAATTGCTGGGAATGGAACAGAATGAAAGCAATTATTATGCTAGGCTATTAAAGCATATTGGACTCAAATCTTGAATAAAATATGCAGGGCTGATTTTCCATCCCAAAAAGGCTTCAGTAGGATGAGAAAAGGTAGAGGCAAATCTTTAATATGCTGAAATGTACAAGAAACCTTTGCAGGGTGAAATTAAGACCAGCATACAAAAGAAATGAAAAGAAAAGGGACAGCTTGAAAGCTGTGTAAAATCACTGATGACAGGAAAGAAGTGATCAAGAAATTATTCACAGTTTCTTTTAACAAAGGAGTTGAAAAGCATCACATGAAATTCAGTTAAGAGTTTTGATATAAAGGGGATGCTGTTTTCATTAGACATAATTAATCTACGCAATTCATTGTCATGGGATATTATAAAAGCCAAAGTATAAATAAGTTCAACAAGCAATTGAGCAAGTGCACTGAGGAAAGGTTTACCAAAGAGCATTAAAAATTAAATGGATGCAGATGCTACTTTTATCTTGAAGTTCTTACATCACAGATTTTTAATGCCTGGGAGAATATATGTGGAGCGCATTAACACCTACTTCTTTCCTCTTTATAGCATTTAAGCATCTGCTGCTGGACACAGTAGCAGTGAATATTGTGCTCATCCAATGATACTATTCTTGTGTCCATAATGATTATTCTAGGCTACATAAAGCATACCTTGTTCATTTATGCTAATTAAGGGTGACAGCATAAATCGTGGTGGCTTCAGGACAATGAAGTTAAGGCATAACTTCCTGTGCTGAACAGAAACAATTTCAGATGTGTCATTGAAGCTCCTAAAAATAGCCTGGCTATTTTGCTTTCCATTCTAGGTTTGTTTTGTGTGTTATTTCCTTGTTGAATACAGTGTGTGACTTCAGCTCAGTAGTATTGTGAGTTTTGGTACCGCTCTAGGAGAAGTCATCTTTGATCTCTGCACACTGGGCTAAAGGAATGATTTATTTACAGTGCTTGTCTCTTGAACTGGATGTGATATCTTCAGTACACATAAAAGGAGCACAATAAAACAGGTAGTTGACAGCAATATCAACCACACCAAATTGTTTCTTACTACAGGTTCCTTATGTAATTTGCTGTGTCATTGTAGATTATATTTGTTAGTTCAATTACTTTTAAATTCCTTGATAAAATAATTTGTTTGTGTGACTATTTAGAAAGGTCAATTAAAATTACTTAGCCCAGAGAAATCAATTTACATCAGAAAAACTGTTTGAAGACACCATTAAGTGCCTGATTCACTGACAAAACTGGATAAGCAGTTAGTTTGGAACTCCAGATGCAGGGACCTCCATCTACAATGAACTTGCACTTTTAAGTTATGAATGCTGGAGCACATGAAAGGCTTCAAGGGTTAGGAGCTCCATGGCTGAATGTTTGCTCTTGTGCCATTTCACTTCAGTTCCTTCTTATTTATTGCTTTCAATTAAGTTTTTTTTTTTGTAAAACAGCTAAAAAGAAAATTAGAAACATAACCTGTCATAGTAAATCTTTGCTACATAGTCAGCATAGCTTGTAGTCTGTTGCTCTAAACTGTTCAACTGATTAAGTATCAGTAGCTTCTTCGTGTTTTGTCTTTACAGCTAAAATAGCAGAAATGGGCACAGTTAAAATTAATTTTAAAAGAACACTTTACAATATGCACACCTCTTTCTCACCTCTTTTACCCTTTGTTAATGGTGAAGAGCAGTAAATCGGCTTGAAATTGGACCGAACTGACACCTACAATTCTTATGCTCTGCTTATTGTGTGAGAAACTAACTGTAGCATCATTAATCAAGCTGTCAGGTACAATGTGAAACTCCTACATTCATTACATAAAGAGAAACTCCATGAAGAAATGGAACCCCTGTGATGAATAGACACTGGACACCAATTATTGTGGTGCTATTAATCATTACAACCAAAGTTAACATAGACTGGGGACTGCAAACTAGAACCTCTGTGGGGAAGAAATGCACATATGCTCACATTAATATATGTGGTTTTGTGAGCTTTATAATCTTAAAAATTCATTTGATGAGATGACAACTGGAAGTGAATGTTGCCAAGTTAACTCAGAAACACTTCTAAAGGCAAGTATGATAGATGAGGAATGTTCTTGCCACACATGCTCTGGGAACACATGAATCACACTGACTGTCGCTGCCTCTCACTGTCTTCCTTGGGAGCTTGGATGTTATTTCACAGAGAGATTTCTCATCTTTAACCTTAAGATGATTGTCTTGTTTCCAGAGTTGGAAAGTTTCTCATTGTATGAGAATATGAAAAGCAGACATTGTGGATGACAGGAATTGTGTGTAATATCTAAAGAATGTGTTCCCACTGATAGGAGAAGTCTTTGCACATCTATGTAATGAATATCTATGATTTAAATATCTAAAAAATTGTTTCCTTGGATGGTAGACATCATCCTGATTTACAGTTTTTCACATAAGTTTCTGTAAGAGGTTCTGTGGCAGGTGCTTTTTGGGGGTCTTATTCCTGTAAATCCTGAAGCTTTCTGTCTGAAATCAAATGCTTTGATGAATTTGATGCAAGTGAAAAAAGCAAACCCCAAAACTGTAGTGTCAGTGGACCTTAAAGTAGTTTGTTGCTGTGTAGCACCACTGCAAAGCAGCATCTATTGTTGAAATGATATGTAGCATGAAAAGTGTACACTCCACTTGGGGCTGCAAAAAGTAATTCACAGTCAGATTGAAGATTTTTCAGAAAACGCTGTGAAATCATTAATTTTTGTGGAAAATAGAGACTTCCCTCTGGAGTAGAAACAAAATGGGTTTCATCCTATATGTATTTGAAAGCTCTTAATGAAATTAGTGAATCTCCAAAATATTTTTTCTTTTATCCCTATGTCTTTTGCTCCAACGTTAACTTTTGAAAGCCATTCTTTTGTGTTTGTTCCCATCTCTGGAATAATTCTCATTCATTTCAGATGTTTTGAACACAAAGTAGATACAGTTATTTGGGTGATTGGTTACATAAACTAAATAGTGGGATTTAAACTCTTCAGTTCCTCTGCTTCAGCCTTCTCTTGAATTTTCATGGGTAACTCTCTGAACTGGGGCAGAAATCTAAAGTTCATTTTTACCCTGATGCATAAGAGAACTGTACTCTGCCATTCTTTCTTTTTCAACAGGATTTGAGTGGAAACCCTGCCTGCTGCCTTGCTTGGACTTTTCCAATTATCACTTGAATGCTAAAGAGTCTTCAGAATTTCTTGTCCTTTTTTCAGGCTGCTTTGAGCAAATGTCGCCATCTCAATGTTTCACTGCAGAGAGGAAACAAATTGCACGAGGCCACTTTCTGTACAATCATCACAGAACATTCAATCAGAATTAATTGCTAAAATTATATAATTACAGCTGCACTGAATGAGACTAGACCACAGCACCTGTTCCAGTCCCAACTGCATTTACTCTTGCTTTTGGGGGAAAAGTGCAAACTAGGATATAGCCTTTTCTGTGCCATTTTATGAATAGCTAAATAAAATAGTGGTTTATTTACCAGGAGACTTTGAAATCAAATAGATATTTTAAAACCACCATATGGTAATAATGTTACCATAGGAAGAGAAGAATTATGACTTAAATTATTAATTCGATCCTGAAAGGCTTTTAGGTTTGATTTTCTTATCTTATGGTAAGCTATCTGAAGAATTGTCATAAAAGAAAACAGTAACTTGAATGGAAGCTCTCTGCATTGAGTCCAAATAAATTAATATTGTGTTAATGATTGCATAAGAAACAGTAAGTTTACCTCTAAATATCAAGCAATCTTTCGAAGGGAAAGGTGTACTGTTTTTGACAAAGCAGGAAGAGGAATTGAAGCTTCAAAATACACAGTGAGAAAGATAAAAGCCACATTTGAGTCCCTTGCTCGTGTGGCTGATCTTGGTGTCTTCTCCATTGCATTTACTTCTAGGCTATTGACTAAGCAGTAAGGAAATATTTCCTTTTTTCCATTCCCAAGCCATCATAGATTGTGAGACAGTCCCCTTAAAACAAGAGATGGTCTTGAACAGAGAGAGAATCAGTACATTCCATCTACTTGCTCTGCTAGTTCTTAATCTTGAAGTTGACCAGCTTTCAGAATTTACTCTAAAATCATGAAATTGGTATAGATGTTTTTTCATCAGAACTCAATTTATATGTAATAACTTTTCCCCCAGAAAATAAGCCTTTAAAAAGGCATCAAACAGCTTAAGATTTGCAATCATGAATAAGGAACTTTAGCAGACACCCTTCTGCTATGGAAATTCTAGGAGTTCAGGGTCATAACAATGCATTTATTAAAGCTAATATATTGTCAAACATTTCAGAAAACTTAGGTACATCAAACTGACAAAGAAGATAAGAGTTATGTTCCAAATTGAAAAGTATCTGTGTGTGTATTTCTCAAACAATTCATAAATTATGTTTCTTGGTATCCCATACTTTTTCAGCAGTCTAGCAGCATGTCACTGAATCCTTGTTATGTTGAAGTCACTGGTTTTGAGCATGTTTTTTGTGCATACTAGATTTGTTAATACAGTCTGATTTAAATCTTGTCTTTCCTAAAACAACTAGGCACATCTCTAAGGCTGTCATTTAACACAAAATATCAACTAAAAACTGCTGCATCAGTCCTGTAAGTTCATTTACTGCTCTGTCTTTGCTGAGAAGGCAGCGTTGAGGTTTTTTTGTATTTTGCGCATATAATAAATGTTGACAATATTTGTCAAAAACTTTTTATTAAATGAGACAGAGTTAAAATTGAATTCCATGATAAAAGGAGCACTCAAACAATCTCATTTAGAATGTATAGTCTTTCTTGCAGTGATAGTCTGCAGACCTTTTTGGTGATGAGTTCTGGTTATATGAACAAAATATTTAACTGACTGAATTGTTAATGTGCCTAATTTCCATCAGCCTTTGCAGATGCATGGAAGCCTATTGTGATAATTGTTAAAATGACATTTTAACATATTTTCTTGTTTCAGAACTCGTTTTATGTTCAAGTATTAACTTCTCTCTCCACTCTGAGTAAGACCACATTTATTTATGACCAATTGTTACACAACAACACAACTTAAACTGAAGTCAGAAAGTAATATTAAGGTGATGAATAAACAGTAGGTTTAATATAGTAATAATATTTCTATGTATTTCCTTTCTAGTCCTAACAACTATACCTGGACACGTACATGTGGTTTCCATGAAAGGGATAAAGAAATATGAAATATGATTTTATCTGGGCTGGACAAACTGACAGCAGGCATTTCTACTGGGAAAGTGATTCCTTTCTTGATCAGGAGAAGTTGGATCTAGGCCTTTGGCTTTATAAAGTGCCATGATGGAAAAATGCAATTGGTACTGCCTCACATGTATTAACTTAGGTGTTTGCAGTTTTATTTCGTTTGTATGTAGTGGCTTCAGATGAAATATGCACATTACAGGAAGTATTTTCTGCACTGTGAATGTTTAGTAGTTGAACTTCTGATGCATTTTCTTAATTGGCATTGACAATTGAAGAGAAATCAAGTAAGGAAGTGTTAAGGAACTGCTTACAGTTACTAAGAGGAATTTTTGTGCTGGTTAACATTCATGACTGAAAGATATTTCGATGAAAATTGCTATGGCATTATATGTGATTAAATTACACAGTGTCAGCTGAGCAGTACTGCCTTCAGCAGTATCCCTATAAATTACCTTTATGCTCTTTGCTCTGAGAGTCTTTGGAGCACATGTATTTATATGTTGCTGTCTGCTCTCAAGGGCCCTTCTTTCATAATGAGGGTGCAGCTCTCCTCTCATGGTATTTGATACAGACATGATTACAGACAAGATACAGAAGGTTCATATAATTTGCTTTATTTATTCTACTGCTGAAGACACATATCTCCATTGTAAAGATATCCTTCTATCCTCTCTTTATGGAGACTTAAAGATTTCAATAAGCAAGTATAATCAGAATTTCTTTCCAATTCAAGCAGTGGTTTTCCTGTTGGTGGGAGGCTTGTTCAACATGTGTGTCTGGTGGTTATTACATGCCAGCATTCCTGTGTTTATATTTAACCAGGTCAAGTTCAGGTCTCCTTGACCTGGGGTCTTAACCCACTGGAGACTCTGGCTTTGGCCCTACAAAACTTTAATACCTTGATGTCAAAAGGAAAGCCTACAGTGTTGAGCAGCAGGAAAAATAGGCACAGGGAATGCCAGGATAATTAGCAGGCCATCTTTGTACATGCATCCCTTTTCTTCCTTGCACAGATTGTGCAAGGAAGGTCTTCTCCATCCTGCTGAGCTGCCACTGAAGCTTTGCCTTCTGTTGAGTTGCTGATGTGTCATTGGGGGGTTTGCTCAGCAACATTCTTGTGCCCTGTTCTTTGCAGTCTGAGTCATGTTCAAGTGACCTGTTTGCACTTAAGCTTTGAAGAAACTGAGAGACATTTGGAAAGCACAGGTATTCCACTCTTTCGAGGTCTCTCAACATACAGGTAAATAAAAAAGAAAAATGTATTCTGACAATTTGAACTGGCTTCTTTTTTAAAGCTAGTTTAGATGGTTGGTCTAGTGATGCAATGTGAAAGAAGCAAGAGTTCTTGGTTCATTTCATAGGAGATATGTAAAGTGCTACTATTTGGGACATGAGTCTTAACAAAAGGATCACACAAGAAGATACACTGTAATTAAAGGGACACATTTGAACTACTTTTACAACTAAAAACCTTGCTTTTGAATGGTGAAAAGATGAAATAGGACCAAGAGGTGAGTGAACAAATATGTGGCTGTGATGTGTATTGGTGTTTATTATACCTGCATAGGGAATAATGGTAATCTAAACAAATTAACATAAATGTGCTTGAAAATGACAGAAAATCCTACTGAATGTGCTCCATGGTATGCTTAATGTAAGCTTCTTGGAGATCTCAAAGATAGCCTTGTTAAGATGTGTGAAATTTCATTAGATCACTTAATTTACCTGCCTAGTGTCTTTGATTTCTGACAAAAAGGATGATCTTGATTTCAGTCAAATCATTAATATAGAGCTTTATATTTGAATACATGTTCCAGAATGTGAGAATTGTGTTACAAAGTCCTGGGCATATGGAACACTAAAAATCATATGAAGAAGTAAAGTGCCCAGTGTTTTGGAAGATTCTGCTTATATTATTTTGAATATCTGTTAAACACATCGCAAAACATTTAAAAAAACCCCAAAAAAACAGGGAAGTGAGCTGTAAAACAGCTATAAAAGCAGTAATCCTTGTTTTATGCACAGATTGTACACTGTATTCTGTATTCTTACTGACAGTTTAGGCACAAACCACAGATGTGGCTGATCAGTTTGGGTATAGCTGCATTAGGGCATTCCTTAATTCTGGGGAGGTATATTTTGGATGAATCAAAATTCTCTGTTATTAGAAAATGTGCACGTTTCAGAAGAGTTTAAATAATTTCAGCTTTAAGAAGCAAAAATAGGAAATGAAAGTTTAGAGGAAAACCACATTACCTGGCTATGGCTTTGTGTACAGTGCCATTTATTGGGAATTGGGAGCTGTCAGTGTGGAAGGAAAGAGCTGGGACAGTGGTGCTTTAAGCAAACAAAAGCACCCTGAGTCTGGACAACACCAGAACTCACATTTCTGTTGTGCCAAGGTAGCTGCAGTGGTGTCAGTGCAATGGTGGTTGATTTCTTAAAACGTTAGCAAAGACAAGGCTTTTGAGATGTTAATTTGCTCTTATGCAAATTAACCTGTCAATGGCACAGTGAATGTGGAAGACCCAACTTCTTTTCCTAGAGTGGTTCCTATGGTTTCAGAGGTATGCTTTCTCAGTTGGGAAGATATGAATATTTATGGTACACAAAAATCCCTCATCTGTGTTGCAGTTTCTATAATTTTTATTTAATTTTACATTAAAAGATGTCATTTCCAGCCATTGCATAGGTAAATGGCTTCATCAGCAATCATTTTATGCATGCAAGAGCTGGCCTGATTTACAGAATGCTAAACACAGATGGGTTTGTTCCTAATGCTCTCTAGTAGCTACTGTAGGAAAGAGTGCACAGTATATGCCTAATACATTATTTACTGAAGATAAATGCCAGACATGATTATGGTAAATTAGACCTTCTGAATTATTTATGAGACTCAGTGCTAAATGTTTTTCTCCTCCTTGTGTTACTATAAAAGCTGTTATATAATTGTTGGCAAACACTTTTTTTGTTAATTATTCAAGATACAGGAAATAAAATGTTTGGTTAAGTGAATCTGTTATTCACTTAAAGCCGTCTGTTTTTTCTTTTCCCCAAATGTATTTCAACATTTATCTCTGCTTTCAGAGGTAAAAAATTAGTGCATTATCAGTTAATATTCCTTGTAGTCCTGCTGACACCTAGATGGAGAAACTGAAAAGCAGAGTGCTGTATGGAAAACCTTTTTTATTATTAATACTTTTTTTAACCATCACACTTCACTTTCTAATATTACCATAATATGTGAGTGGAAATACGTTCCATGATATGTGGCTATCAACTAGGTGGATTTGTGGCTGAAGTTGGGTATTTTAGCTTGTGCCCTGACTTTCACACTGATTGTCCTCTTTTCTATTGAAATATTTGAGGTTCTGAGGAAAGCAGGTCTGTGCACTACTGGCCTAATATTTTGTATGTTCCAATCTCTAACAGCTTCATTGGTTTCCAGTAAAACATCAAATAAAAAAATCTGAACCTGAATTAAGTATTCTATACAAGGAATTCCTCCTCCACTCGTTTTTATATTTGTGGAGTTCTTTTTTCTTTTTCTAATTATATTTTGAAATTGAAATTCTAAGATGCTGCCATTCCCAAAGGCCAAATGAACATAATCTATTTGTCGGCAGACTGGCTTTTGGCAGCAAGGAAAACGCTGACAATGTGGGCATATACATCTTTTGTCAGTTTTTATTTAGCATGCAAAATATATTTCCCATGCTGTGAGAGTACTTCTGCACCAGTTTTAAAGCTATGCTGGCAATTATGTGTTAAAGTCTCATTTGGCATTTTTCACAGAGACAATGCCCACTTATTTGCTCTGACTGGAGCATCTTTGGTGTGATTCATATTTATTTTGATACATTTTCTCTATTATTTTTTCACTCAGTTGGGATACCAAAGCTCACTAGTTTGTAGTTGTTTGGGCATCACATTTGAATTTGCTGTAAATCCCAGCAGTTCTTTGATGTGGAGAAGGCATGTGGTTTTAGGAGAATTAATTCCAGGAAGATTTTCTCCATGCCTTATGAAATACCTTGTTGAACTGAGAAGTATGAATGAAGAAATGCTGGCAAGATTGTTCTGTAATATGTGCCCAGTTCCCACTCACCATATTTCTGAGTCTGGAAGAGAAAACAGCTTAGGAAATTTTAGGGATAATACACTTCTGCCATGATGTATTTCTTATCAGTCTTTCTAATCAAATTAAGAATCAGAACTGGGATATTTTAGAAAGCTGTTACCATTTCTTCTTTCTTGCAGCAGATTAAATTTCTCTCCCCCATAGTTCTCCCTTGGATTCAGCAAGAAAAATTAAATACCATTTTGTGTTACAAGGGTTTTTTGAATGGTTTCATTTTCCTCTTTTTATAAAGTATTATGAGAACTGTTATTTGTTAGTTTTGTTATTTTTTTCTGGAATTCTTATTCTTCTATAAAAGGAGAATGGACCATTCAAGCCCAAATAGAAGTTATACATTTTTTTCAGGAAACCTTTTGTAAGTAATGTTAACATATGCATTTTGTTCCATTAAAGAGGTAAAGGGCAAAATGCTTAGCACTTAGATCTGTGAGGAAATACAGAAAACAGCAGCTTTAATTTAAATTAATTCAACTTTAAGATAAATTTCTACATGGGTCAAAATTCTGTTTGGTCTTTGCCCCTATAAACTGACAAGTTGAGGAAAGAAGCCCCAGAAAGAAGCCTAATCCTGTGTGCACATTTCTTCAGAGTTCTGTTCTATGTGTAAGTCAAGACGAGCTCGTTGAATATGTGCTGAGCAATGATTTATGTTTCTCCTCTACCCTTTTACCAAAGGAATAGAAGAAGAACAGGTCATGATTTGTCCATGCATATTCACATCACTTGACCTGTTCAAATTTTTTCATTCTCTGTGATCTTTCCATAAATGCAGGAACTTGAATTTCAGGTGCGATTTAAAAGAATAGTTATAAACCCTGAGCTAATATACAATAGAAAACAAAATACCTGCAAGAGTATAGAAAACATTTCATATCAATCCTGAAAAGCAAATTCAGCCAGTCAGGGTTAAAAGCTGGTGCTAGTGAGGAGTAATTAGCATTAATAAAAAACCTGAAAGTCCTGTGATGGGTAGAGCACTGGATTTCAGTTTTGAATGGTGTGATGGCCTATTTGCCATCTCCAACACTGCTTGTTTAGGTATCAAAGCCCAAAATTCTGTTCCAGCGTTTACATGCAATTTCTTAATTTCTATTTGCAAGGCAGATGTAATTGTGGGGATGGTGTGGGTGCAAGTAGTGAAATAGGTGTCAGCTTAAAAATCTCTGATTATGACCTTTGCAGGAGGCATATTAAAACATTGCTACAGTATAAAAAATGCAGTTGAATACTATTGCCCCAAATTTCTCTGAAATTCATGCCAGATGTGCCTAATTTACTGGAGAGAAGTAAAAAATGGGTTTGGAGCTGTATACTTTCCTCCGTTTGTGGCCTTTCTTTCTCAAACAATTTTGTGCATCCTGACCCAGTAAAAATCACTGTCTTTATAATTTCATTGGTATAATTTCATTCATTTCATAAAAACTATGAATTCAAATGACTTCTAGATTTTCACTCTGCAGTTAGCTGTAGGAAAAAAGCTGAAAAATATCCTGTTATAAATTCAATATTCTGAGCATAAGTCAGTTTGGAATCCATACTGTATGTTAAGAGATTTAGTTACATTTCACTATTTGCTTATTAGAATTCATATTTCATAATAAAAATTATTTTGGAAAATGTCCCCATGCATTCTGCTTACATTTTGATCCTATGAAGAAAAGGTACACTTAACTTTTCATAGATTTATTTTCCCTTTGAGTTATATCAAGTGGAATTAAATATGGCCCCTCTGTTTTCTCCTAACCCACTGGCATCCTGCAGTTTTCTGATAAACAATTAGTGTAATGATTTATCTAGAGGGAAAACTCAAATGTTTAAAAGTTACATTATCAGGAAAATAATTGTAAATCTAAATGGTGAAGCAATGGACTCAGAGGGCGTGATGATTCAAAACACCACCAAGAAGTACTGACAGTGAGGTTTGTAAACTGAACAATCAATGTTTACAGGGTCAGACAAATGGTGATTTATTGTACATGATTAACTTGTGCTGTGGCAGAAGCCCAGTTGCCAAGACAAAAAGTAACTCCATGCGCCATTTGTTTGAAAGAGGACAAATTGAATTTTTGTGGCTGAAAATAACAGAAACTTGCTATCTGCAAGAAGTTGGATAGCTTGTCTCCAGCTTGAAAAAACCAACCAAGCAAACCAACTACCTGCTAAAAAAATCCCCTCAAAATAAAACCAACTCAAACTAACCAATCAACAACCTCAAAAGACCAAAACTCAGGAACTGTGTGTAGTGAGATACTGAGCATTACTCATGAGATGCTGATTATTCTCAGCTTTCTTATATTTAAGAAGATGTTGCAGGCACCCAGCATGATTATGTGTTTGGAAACAACGATATTAATGGCTAGCAATGAAACAAGTATTTTAAATGGAAAAATCATCACAGTGTAGTGAAACAGTTTATTGGCACTCCTGCTTACCCCAAAGGGTTAACGTCTTTACACCCCTACCCCCCCCTCCGAGCACATCAATAACGCATTTAAAATTCATTACTGGTAATTTTCTCATTGGTAGCTGTGTGCTGTGCTTTAATGGGAGTGTTGATAAGAGCCTGTCTGCAGATGATAACAGACTTTCCCCGTTCCTGTTCCCGTGGCCACAGTCAGGGCTGTGTTTGTTTACTCGCAGCTCGAGAAGTCTCAGCCGAATTAAGGAGCTTCTGGAGCTGAGCAGCAGCTCTCACCCGCAGCCCCAATCCAGCTGTTACTCCACGAGCTGACTGCAGGAATTAAGACTTAGTTCCCAGTGTTCCCCAAATCCTAGGGAAAAAATGGCTTTAGAAGCATCCTGCTTCAGCAGTGTTAACACAGAAATGATTTGGAGATGAATGGAGATGGGTACTTTCAAAAACCACTTTTCCAAGGGTGTTTCACCTATAACGCAGCATAAAACTAATGTTATGAAAAAACCAAATCATATTGCTAGATATATATTTTTTTTACCTAATGGGGTGATTTCCACCTGCTCATAGGAGGCTGGCTCAGGCAGATAATAGCCTACTGAGTCACCAAAATCCCAAGTATCCCGTTGCTGCCTGCAGGGGTGGTGCCCAGTGGCTGCTGAGCGGGGGATGAGGAGGGATGCTGGGAGCACAGGCAGCAGCTGCTCTTTGTCTCCCCGGTGCTCCATTCATCATTTCCTAAGAAAGGAATGAACTTCCTACTTCCCTTGCAGTCCATGTGGCAAAACCTTTTCCTTGTCATACGGGCCCTTCCTTGGGGAACAAATGAGCTGCTTCTGCCTCTCCTGTTAGGTAGAAAAGGTGTTTAAGCAGGAAATGAGTTAGACACAGTTCTGCTTCAATAGTGGCTTCTGCTGACTGTTGCAGGTGCAAATAGTCCTGGATTTTTTTATTACTCTGAGTCTCTAATGTTTCACAGTTTTAAGCAAGTGCTGCTGGGTAGTGGGCACTGTTTAGCTCGGGCAAATCCTGAGTTTTTCCCAATCTGATATTCAAGCACAGTTTTGGAACTTGCATCAAGAAGAATGGTTCTTGTGCAGAACCTGAGAATGCAGTAGAACTGAGGGCAGCCTGGCTGTGACTCTACTAACTCACTGTTTCATGACTTTCATCTTTTAACTGCTCCCAATGTATTTTTGTAGGGTGGCAAAGCCTACCTTTGGCTATTTTTAAGGGCTGATTTGTTTTTTGGCTATATCCAAGTATAAAGTGAATGTCAAGGAAATAACTGCATATATTATATATTCTATGATCTCAATTAATTTAATTTAATATGTCAAAGTTCCAGTGTAAACAAATCTCAAGATGTATTTGGAATGTTTCCTCTCTTCAATGAAAGGAAAATTGGGACTGCAGTGTATTAAATTCTGTTTCATGAACGGTCATGAAAATGCACAATTTTCTGAACATAAACAGTCTCATTGGCCCCAGCAGAAATGTTTAAAGTGACTAAACTGATTAAGAGCTGATTGATGTAACTGGAAGGCTGCAGTCACTACAAAGCTCTGTGCTTGGTCCTGAAAAACCTACTGGCAAGCATTGCAGCTCTATAAGAGCATCTGTATTCTGTGAATCTGAACCCATTACAGTATAAACCAAGTTGTGGTTTAACCTAAACTTCAAAAATCTAAGATATCTGAAAAAAATATTTGTACTTTAGAAAGAGGGGCTCAGTCTGGCAAGACACATCAAGTGCCCCATAGTTAAATACAGATGAGAATGTATGTGGAAAACAGGTGCACAGCCTATCATGAGGAACAGGAACATGAAATAAGTGAGAGACAAGATCTTTCTTACTACGTCTTGAATTGATTTCAACAAAATGAACCTGTTATAGAATGCCTTTGGGGTTTATTAATTGTGTGCTTTCATTTCTATGTAAATACAAAAATGCAAAAGAAAAAAAACAAACCCTGAATCTTTTTAGTCCCCTTTCAGCCCAGGTGACTGGATCACATCCAGACTCCTCCCACCAGTGAAATCAGAGGCAATTGGACCTATTTAGAGAGAAGGCACAGAATCAACAGTCCTGATGATCAGATTTGCACAGTACATAAACTTGCAAATGTTATATAGATGTATTAGCACAAATATGCTCTCAATATCATGTAAAACCTATCCTAACCACCTGGTTATATAACTTGATCTCAACACATTCCTTTTTACACAATTTGTTTGGTGTAGAAAAGAGATTTTTTAAAGCAAGGATTAGTAGTAGTTAGTGTTTAAAGAAAGCATTTTATATTTAAGATATCTGACTTGACCTGATTTTCCCACATGGGAGAAGCAAACCTTCTTTTCCTGAAATGCTGTGATGGTTTCTTTGGCCCTTCATAGGACAGCCTTGGTCTACATGGTAAGTCCTGTAGAGCTTTCCATGGAGCCTGCTGGAATTATGCTTAGAATCTTGAATAATGTTCTCTTTGTATACTTATTTCTCTTATCCCCTTAAATATTTTTACCCTGTTTTATCTGAGAAAAACACAAAGTGCATCACAACTGAGCTTTCCTTATTAGCTGATTAAAATCTTAGGTTTTTGTTATTATGTCTGTCAAAGTTGATCACTGATAACATCGGAACAGCAAAAGCAGAGAATTTGTTATAACTATCTGCTTCTGAAATGCACTGAGTAGCAGAGACAGAGGCTTTGGAACAGCAGTAGTGCAAGAAAAAAATATGGTAATTACAGTGGTGGTGTTTTATAAAACTATTTTCTACTATTATTTTCTGCATATCCTTGGGCTCAAAAAATGCTGAGATGAATGTCATTAAAGACAGCGTATTCCCAGCTGTGCCAAGTACAGTGTTCAAGAAATTCCTCCTGTGCCTTTTGAAAAGTGTTTCAACTTGTATAAAATCTATTTACAGAAAGGATGAACCAGAAGAGTGAGTGGGAAAAATACCCTGGGAAAAAAAATTGTAAACAGAAATGAATACATATTTTCCAGAGAATTTTGCAATATCTGCAAGGCAAATACAATAGTTCAGAGAGAAAATGTTTTAGTGTCTACTCTGAAATAGGGCTTTACTCTGTCCCCCTCACCCTATTTATCCGTTTTAGGGGAAAAGTTAAATAGGTAATCACCGGGAGAGTTTTTTTTTCAATCTGGAATCTGTAAAGTGCATTCTTGTATTGCAAGTCATTGCAATAAATTAGAAATTCCCTGTACCCTTTGTCAGATTTCCTGTTGAGCTCTAGTCACATGAACGCTGGGTACATTAGATATATTTTTTAGCTGAAGCCATGTTTAAGTTCCATGACTTATCTCTGCAAATGAATTTTATTGCATATCTAGTAAATCCAGTCACAGTATATTGTGAGGGTGCTTTAAAATATTCTTCTTACTGGCTGTAGAAGAGACTACAGATGTTTGGCCTCATTAAACATGTGTTAGTTGAGAATAGACTGTGTGAATGAATAACCTGCATTGTATTGTCTCAATAGAATTATTTTTTTTGCAAAGGAAGGATTTCTAGATTATTGCACTCAAGTTTCTAGCATATCTAGATAAATCCAGTCACAGTATATTGTGAGGGTGCTTTAAAATATTCTTCTTACTGGCTGTAGAAGAGACTACAGATGTTTGGCCTCATTAAACATGTGTTAGTTGAGAATAGACTGTGTGAATGAATAACCTGGCATTGTATTGTCTCAATAGAATTATTTTTTTTGCAAAGGAAGGATTTCTAGATTATCAATGCACTCAAGTTTCTAGTTTCACAGATATAATATAGTATATCAATTACTTTTTAATATGCTATTTATCCATTTGTAGAATTCTATAGTGAAATGATTTAATTTGCTATCCTGTTTAAAAATCATAAATGGAATAATTGCAGAATATAAACCAGTGTTGAATTGGTTAAGCTTGATTTAAAAGATCTGTATTTCATACTGCCCATGATTACTGAACAGTGTTTTAGAAAAGGTAAATGCTGAGAAATTCCAAATTCTGAAACAGTAAAATTGCAGTCAGTGCAGTGTCCATTCCCACCCCCATCCCAGAGGCGGAATAAACCTGAATAAATGCGATTGCAGGATTCTACTGGGAAGGCAATTAATCCCTTGAGAGAGAGGGAGAGATCTATTAATATGCAAATGAAGATCATGACACGGTCAGCATATTTTAAAGGGTTTTGTATCACTGACAGGCGTTTCCATTGAAACAAAGCAATTTTCAAGAATTTGCAGGAAAGTGAAGTTCAGAATAAAGGAGTTTATGGAGGATGATACTTTCAGAAGTGCCAGTTTGCCTCTTTTTTCCAGCAGAAGTTGCAGCAGGGCAGGCACCAAAGCAGGGAGTGCTGGCAGCCTGGAGAGCTTCACCCCTTCACACTTCAGCACTCGGGCATTGGAGCTTTAAATGCTTTCTCCATGTGTTTCTTTGTCCCCTACAAACAGAGACTGTCAAGGCAAGGCACAGATCATGCCCTGTTTCTAGGGCCAGTGCATTTCTAGTCAGCTGTGGGAAGGAGGAGCCAGGGGTACATCGGTGCAGAGGTGGTCACGATGTTTGCAGGTCAGGCACCTGCCGAGGGTTTTGGCTGGCATTAGTCCTCTGCTCTCTTCCATCCTCTCTATGCTTTCCTCTGCCCTGGGCTTTAGTTCTCCTCCTAGATAATTCCTGCCCCAGATCCTCTTTGCAGTCTTTGCAGAGTGCCTTTCCTCTATATTTCATGTCCTGCCCCTTATTTGCAGCCATTAGTTTGAGGCAGACGTCCTTCTTCCCCCAAATACGTGAGCCAGAACAGGGGCATCAGCAGCCTCTAAAGAGTGTTTCACCCCCAGCTCCCAGTAACACTGACATTCTCGAGTCAGTCTTCCAAAATGTTCTTTATCTACATTGTTATGATGGATCTCTGATGAATTCTGACAGTTCAATCTTCTCTTTATGAATTTCACCAAAGGGAAGCGGTCGCTCTCAGTGTTATCTCTGGTTGGGCTGGAGACCACCAGTTCTTTGCTGAGACGTGCCTCAACTCACGACCTCCTATGCAGTGAGGGCAGCAGAGCTGCTTTTAACCCCTGGCTTTCCTAAAAGGAGCCATCTCCTTTCTCCAGGATCTGTCTCCCAGCTCTTAGGAGGGTCAGTTGTGTTTGTAGAGGACCCACCCTGCTGGCACAGCAGCAACCGCTGACCCTTGAGGCAGAGACAATGTTGGAGTGCAGTACCGGGGAGAGAGAGCTGCTTGGAAAACCTGGAATTTAGAGACAAATTTGGAACGTGCAGTGGGAGTGCTGAACTGCAAATCTTTGAGGAAGCATTGAAAATTATCTTAGAATGCTGCACCTAGTACTACAGACCAAGAGCCAGGCCAGATCCTTTGATAGGTAAGCTCTCAGAGACACTCTAAGGCTGGGAGAAAATTGAGTTGCTAGTAGTCTCTTAAAAGGCTTTGACCTACTTAAAATCTCTGTAGAAACAAACACATAGTTATGGGATGTTATATTTTGTTTTGTTTGTAAATTTATTTTATATTTATGCCTCCAAGCCACTTCCTCAAAAGCAAGGGAAAAACTGTGTGCAGTTGAAGAGGTATCAAAGACATTATTTTTGTAAAGAAAATTCCAGAGCTTCCAGTAAACATGGTAAAGCAGGAAGTAATAGCACATGAAGGATTTTGAGACATTAAAGAAAATAGCCATTCTGTGCTGTGTAGTTTTGCTCATAATGAAACACTTTTTGCTGCAGCAAAACTGCAAGAAACTCAGTACATTTTAAATTCTTCAGAGAAAGTGTCATGAGACAGTGAAATATTGAGGCTGTGCAAATTAGCATTGGAAAATAGTTTGTCAACCTGATTTTATGATTGTAGTAATTACAGAAATATTTTTTGATAGCTTGCAGCCTACATTGGGACAAGGGTCTCAAGAGAAAAGACACCAATATTTAGAATATCTCTTTAGTTTGTGAACAGCAGCAAAACTGCCTTTTTATCATGAAAATAAGGGAGGTGTTGAGAAACTACAGAGTGCCCAAAAGTGTTTGATCCAGTACAATGATCTGTGAATTTGTTTAAAATGCATTGGACTAATTATTTACTAGGGGCTTACAAAAATCTTGGGTGTGACATAATGTACTTAATGTGCTTATTTCATAGGTAAGACATAAATTTATTCTCAAATCCTCAAAAGTTGGAGAGTGTCTTTGAAATGCTTTTCATAAAAATCAGTTTTTAATGGGAAAAATTTCTTCTCTGTGAGGGTGGAGAGGCCCTGGCACAGGGTGCCCAGAGAAGCTGTGGCTGCCCCATCCCTGGAGGTGTTCCAGGCCAGGTTGGATAGGGCTTGGAGCAACCTGGGATAGTAGAAGGTGTCCCTGCTCATGGCAGTGGGGTTGGAACAAGATTATCTTTAAGGTCCTTTCTAACCCAAACCTTTGTAAGGTTTATAAGACAGCGTATCACTAATACAAAAGATTTGATTTTACTTCCCCTTAACACATGCCTTTTGATTTTTTCTTTGCCTTTCTTTTTGAGTCATATTTTTATATGAAATGACAATTTTGTGACAGAACATAGTTCAATAATATTCAGCCATATCTAGTTAAGGAATATTGCTTATTTAATATGCTATTTGATGAACATTTGCCACTATTCCTGTTTTATAAAAGGAGCAGAGGTATTTTAGTTTATCAAACAATGAAAATGTAAGAAGGAAGAAAAAGTCATTTGAATTATAATGAAGTGGTATAAAATTCACAGTACATTAGTTTTCATCTGTGGGATCTTATAATGAGTATTATTCTGCCAGGCTAAAAATTAATGTTGTGAGGAACTCCCCTCAAGTGCTTTGTGATGTTTCATATCTTTTCACTGTGTTAACCATCATAGGGTTTGACCCTGAGTTCCCAAATGTATCTCATTAAGATAAGAGATTTCTGCTTTAGTTTAGATAATACAATCACTGTAGCTGATTTTCTCTGTCAGTTTGTCAGTGGGATGGAAATCTCTAAACCCCTACTATCTACAAAAATACCTCGAGAGCACCAATACCTGCCAAAGAACCTTTGTTAACATTTCCTTTGGTATTGTACAAGTATAACAGTTTCAAGTTGCATTTTCTACAGTCCTATCAGCACAAATCTATTTGGGAGAACTAGGAGACAGCACCCAGAAAATAAATCACTGTCAGGTTGCATGTTAACTGTTGGATCAGAAGAGCACAGAGACATTTTTGGCCACTTTTACATCCTTGGATTAGTTGTGTATGTTGTCTTTTGAAACTGAAGATACAACCCATTTACCTCTTTTTGTGGAAGTCACAATTGATTGTGGGAGATGATCTCAGTGAGTAGAATCAAAACACTAAGCATTTCTTTTTCAAACCAAAGATGCAAAGGCAAGTCTTTTTAGGGGTGCATTTTCTTAAGAGGTTTATAGGAATGCATAGGATGCAGCTTTTGCTTTTATTCACACTGTTTCAGCTGTTGGAATTAGTGTCTGGTGTTCTGAGGTTCAGTTAATGATTCAGATCTACATCTGGAGTTATAAAATATTGCTGCATCCATAGAAATGTTTCCTTGATGTAAAACATTAGAACTGAATAGAAATAAAATAGCAATTAAATATAATAATTTTGCATAAAAAGCATCATCACAATTGCAAAATTGCACATTTGAAACCTTAATTTGTGAGATTGAGAGACCATCCTGTGCACTGGAAGTCACTGATCTCATGGAGAAAGTTAAGTTTACATCATAAAGTGTTTGTATATGCAAGCTAAAATGCTTTTGCTTTTGAAACTGTAAATCGAGTTTCTTAGTTTACAAGTGCTTGAATTTGTCAGATAAATTGTTTTTCTTAGCATAACTTGTTCATTTGTTATTTCCCTGAGGGTTTTTGTTTGCTCAGTTTTGAAGACAAAGCCTCAAACAGATTCTTGTGTTTCCTGTTGCAAACATCCTTGGGGATGGGTGGATCTGAATGGCTGCTGTGGCTGTGAGCACTTAATCTTTGGGGCTGGTGGTGGTGGCCCATGGCTTGAGAGGGTGATGAGCCTAGAAAAACAGATGGATGGGAGGTTACCTGGGCATTAAAGCTACTGTGCTGCTTCTGCTGGGTGCCTCTGGTCTCTGCTCTTCTTCAGCTGCCCTGGTCCCTTCCAAAAGTTTCCACACCTTTGTGGCAGTGCTGGTGCTGTTGGTGATGATCTCAGTGGCCACCACCTGAGAGCTCTGCAGTTTTCATCTTCCAGTTTTCATCTTTCATCTTGGTACAGTAACAAAGCAAAATGCTTCTGATAATCCAAGAGAGTGAAAGGAGAAGCCCTTCCCATATTACTAACACAAAGCACCTCCGTGAAAACAAGCACACTATAGACTGTTTCCTTGTCCTTTGAGAATATCAACAGCTTTGGCAGCAAACAATAGCAGTTCTATAGAAAAGATCAAGCTAAACAGGGGTTACTGTCTTTCTCTTCTATACAGACTTGGATTTTTTTTCCTATTTGTACCAAGGAAATTATTAATTCAGTAATGGTATAGTGTCCTAAAAATGTAAAGTGTTTAATTCTTGCATTTTCAGATTTTTTTTTTTATTAAAGTCAAAATTCAAATTCTGAGCTGTCTCTAGACTCCACTTCTTTTCCCAATTGACATCTGTATTTCCTTTTCAAAAGGAAAGGACAAGAAGTGCATAACTCCTCTTGACACAAGCTAAAGTAATTTATTTATCCACTGAACTAGAGAAGTCTACTTTTTTATAACTTCTGTAATATAAATAACAATACTGGCAACAAATCTGAGGGAAAAAGAAGATCAAACTTTTCACACTGTGTGTGTTTTATTGAGTAATTTTTACTTCTTTGTTTTAGAACAACTCAGAGTTCAATTGTGTATAGTTATATGTGGGCAATGAAAAGACAATTGCAGCCCCAGAAGTCTTCAGTGTAAATACAGCATGAGAGAGAACAGCTGGACAGTGCAGCAGCACAGGCACTCTAGGAATGAGGGAAATAATTGTGATTGCTGTAATCAGGGGTAGTCACAGCACACCAGCTGTCTCACCAACATGAAGCAAAGTTTCAACTGAATCAGATATTCATGAGTTTAGCTTCTCTGGTTCACTGCCCTGAGGCTTGCAGGTGAATTTCTTACTTGTCATTAGTGGCTGAAAAAACAAGAGAATGCATCTTGGCAATGTGGTTGAGAAGAGTCTGAGGATGAGAGGATGAGAACAAACAAAAGTGTTTGTATGTCTTTGGAAGAAGTGTGACATTCTTTGAAGTAGTTGAGTTAATCTGCATTTATGAGTGCTTCATAGTAACACACGTGGTAAAAACTGGAATTGGAGAGATTAATAATAAATATAAGGAAACAGCTTATTTTATCATTATTAACATAATGATCTGGGCAAGGAAGGATTAAAAATACTTTGCAGACAAAGCTTTATTGCCATTCAGGGTTCAGTTTGCAGTGCAGTGCTTGCAGGTTTCTTAGTTGGCCATGTCCTATACAATTGATGCTGGAATAAAGTATATTTGTCTATGTCAGGTGAAGGCTAAATTTAGTACTGAATTAGTCTAATTCTCTCTCTCCCTGTCTGATCTGCAAACATCCATATGTAAGCAGAATTAACTGCATTGCAGAGCCATGTCTTCTGTGTCGTGGTGAGCAAGTATTAGTTTTCTCTTTCACAATTTTGGAGGCAATTTTTGTATAGGAGAGGAGTAAGACTTGTACATCCTGAGTACAGCACCAGGTACACTTGCTAACTCTTCCTGGTAGTGTTTACCATTAAGCATGCTATTAATTTACTATTAGTTTAGTAGTTTGATGACTTTAATGAGTAAAAGGCCTTAAATAGTATGATTGCATATCTAATTAGGCATTTGGATGAAGAAGTGTTGTAGTCTGAAAGCACAGACACTTCTATCTCTCATATCTCCAAACAGCATTGGATAAACAGTCTTACCAAAGTATTAACTTCTTTCATTTGAAATAACTCTGATTCAACACATGAGAAAATATTTTCTGTTAAGTGCATAGTAGAAGACAAATGGAATGTGTGTCTGGTTGTTTTTTGTTTGTTTTTTCTAACAGCAGTGTTAGGACAAGGTATTTAAGCCTCTAACCCTTGAATTTCTTCAAATAAGTCTCGTGCCTTAAAAATGAACAATGACATTATCTTTTAAATTTTAGTAGGTAATCTGTTTATTCTAATATCATACAGGGAAAAGTGTAAGACATTAACATGAGTATCCACAATATACATACTGAATTACAATGCTTGCTTCTCTCAAACTAAAAATTGTCAAGACTTCATGTGACTGTAGGGATAAAAAGCAGAGCAGATAACTGCTACAAGTTATTTCTACTGAAGGCTGTTATTTTCCTCTTGTAAGTCAAAGCAAGCAGGACTGCAGATCCCTGTAAAATCTGAGTTCCAGGGATCTCCAGCTTCCTAATGCAACTCTCCTTTAACCAAAAGGAGGAAAGTAGGAACTTTGTGGTAAAGGACAAGGTCTTGATGGACAGAGATTTCTCATGATGTGGCTGACTTTGGAGAGTAACCTGCTTTATTCCAAATATTTTTCAAAAATTTTGTAAAAAAGCCATTATTGTTAATATGGAATATCAGGCTATGCCTGTTTGAGTTACTGCTATCCTGAATTCTAAAATTTTTGTACTGATTGTGGTAAAAAAAAATTAATAATGATAAGTCCTTTACTGTAAACTTCAGATGTTTTCAATTTTAACTCCACTGGGTTTGCTACTCCATATTTTTCAATGAATTTCAAAATGCTGTGACATTTGAGAACAATTGGAGGAAAAAGTATGTTGCCCTTTATTGCAAAACAGTAATTCTGCACTTTTGCTAGGTTTATATTTGCTTTAAAAGAAATGTTAATGCATGCATTGAAAGCTGGACCATTCTGAAACTGCAAATGCACTGTAAACAGGAGAAAAAGATTATATAATGTAGACAGAAAAGGTAGAAATGGCTTTGAAATTGCAGGTACACTGAAGAGGTGAAGCTTCCAAACTGAAATTTTATTGACATTTAGCAGTGGAACAATGGGCTTTCATCATGATTTGTTTTAATATAAGCAGACCTTAAAGTTATTTCTTGGAATCTTTCTGCTTAAGTTGAATTTTATGGCCCCCTTATTCATAAACATAAAGTGCCTTAATAACTTCTATTAATAATTAATAGAATGAGCAGATTTGCCCAAACTTTATACAAAACATCAGTAATTCCAATGAAATTGTACAAATTGAGGTTGTCATCTTTATTAGATACTTGACTGATAAGGAAACAAACATCATCCCAGCAGGCAGTTTAAGAAGAGAAAAATGCGTGTTTCATAGTAATTCTTGTATTAAAAATGTAAAAGTAATTTTTGTCCCTCTTTATTGGTTTGGAAATAAGGTGTTTCCTCTGCAGATTAGTGTGCTGTCCTCAAAAAGGTGGATGTTTCAGTAAGGATCATGTGAAATAGGAAGCTAGAAGATAGTATTTAACATATTTCAGGGCAGAATAAAATATTGTACAACTTATCATTTTCCTGCATAAAAACTTTTAATAGGTTTCAATCTATTGTAACTCTGATCAATGTCTAACAGCTGCTTTTACTGCACACATTTCTACTTAATTTTCATATGGGTAGGGTATAAAATCTGTACATATCCTCCATTCAACTGTTTTTTCCAACAAGGCTTTCTCCATGCATGTGAATGAAGAATGCTTAAAAACATACAAAAACATAACTTTCTTTGCACTTTCTAGTATAAATATACTTTAAAAAAATAATTGAGTATATTAAAATTTATGTTAGGTCTGTCAAAAGTGTATTAACCAGACTGGCAGGAACATAGATGCTACAGAAACTAACATTGGTTCCAATATTTGGCTGATCAGGTGTGCAGCCTCAGCTCTGGAAAATGGTTGAGAGTGTTTCCTATTTCAAATGCAATTATCAGTAGGTTTCTGTGCATGTGTTACTTACACACAAAGGCAGCTGCTCTGCCTTTGATCTCCTTGTTTCTGATGGAGAGAAAGCTGGTTGTAATGGCAAATCTTCATGTAAAAGCACACACTTGTTAAATACAGTAAATTTTGCTGACTTTAATGGTGACTACTGTAAAATGCTGGTGGCATTGCATTTTGGCATTTGTGTATGTTTGAACAACAAATTAGTTTTTTTAATATTCATGCTTTTAATATCTTGCCTGGTCATCTAAACTATTTCTTGCCTCTTTGTCCCTTTCTGGTACACTTGGACATAAGAAACAAGACCAGGGAAGGTATTTTTACTCTCATGAAGCAGTGTCACATCTGCTGTGCCAAGTGTTTAACCTTTTATCACAACTTAGTTCTCATATAAGTGGTGTTTTATGCCCATTTTACAAGAGATTAATTTTTCTCTGCCTGTTGTCAGAGAACTGTTGGGTCTCACAGTGCTTGCAGTTGTAGTGCCAGCAAATTTCTCAGTTTTGAAAGTTGCTTATGCCATGGCTGAGCAAAGATGTGTCACACATCCTGTCTTGCTGTAACAACATGATGTGTTTATTACAACCCAGTTGTGTTGTGTGTCTTGAGCCTCAAGGAAGCAGTTTTTTACCAGCTCCATTCATGCAGTGATGTGGATTTTCTTCTGTATGTAATAGGCTGCTGTTTAGTCAGCATGAAATCCAAATCACCAGTCAGTCTAAGTGTGTGTGCCTCCACAAGAACTGTGTCATTAAACAAAGATTAAATCAACAAAATATTGTGGGAAGGGAAAATTGCAATTATTAAACATTGTCTGTTTTGTCCAAAGCAATAACATGAAACTGAATCTATAACATGAAATCCACAGAACCAAGACAATCAATTGGAATATTATTCCATCCAAAATGTCTAAGAATTCTTAAATATTTTCCTGTCGATTTGTTACAAATTCTGCATATCTGTGCATAGACTGTAGGTGGGAGTTTCTCAGAGCATGTCCTTTGATGTGTTACAGGACTCTTGAAGGAGCTCAGCAGCTGGATTGCTCCCTGTTGGTAAAATCTTCAGGCAGGAAAACGTAAATAGGTGGTTTGTAACCTGCTTACAACCTTGGTCTAAGCTGAACTGCAGTCCAGCAGGGGGTTTTAACACCAGCAAATGGTCTCTAAGCATTAACAACCTACAAAGATTTCTGGCCCTTTGAAGGGAGCCCAAACTGGGAATATCATGGCAGAAAGAGTTGCTTCAAATCTATAGAAACAAACTGAATTTCTCTGCCACTTTTCAGTGAAGGTGGCTGATGATCGTGGTAAAATGTTAAGATAATTGCAAATTATTAAAAGTATCTCTCCTTGCTTAATAACCTTTTCTGTCTTTATCAATAACAAATGCCACTGTCAAAATCTTAATGATGTTTGTTAATACATAGTTTTAAATCACAGTGATATAAGCAATGCAGAAGAGTGAGATGTGCTTTTTTTTTTTTTTTCCTATGGTTTATCAAGTAACTATCTCATGGGAATTTTAAAATTCTTTTTTAAAAGCATGATTTGTTGAAATAGAAGGGACTAGTTCAGTGTTAATGGTGGCACACAGGCACCTCAGGCATCATTAGCTATTTCACTCTGTCAGCTATTTTCAGAGGGCAAGGGTTTTATGACATTTCATTCACCAGCTGTGCATAGCTTTTGCTCCAGGAAAGTTTCTAAAACAGATAATATTATGATGAATTAAAATTATAAATTATGAAGACATAGGGATGTATACCCTTAGTGCAGAACATGCATTTAGTTTAGAGGAAATCTGCCTCTGTGGGAGTTTTCCTGTAGGTTCTAAGAGACCTATAATTTATAGTTATCTCATAAATACCCTTTACTGTAGTATTTTGAAAACATACTGTCACAAGAATTTGTTTGCATTTTCAGACAATTCCTGTAGGCTGTTCTAAGAGATCTATGGAGCCTGGGCTTGTATAGTTATCTCATAAATACCCTTTACTGTAGTATTTTGAAAACATACTGTCATAAGAATTTGTTTGCATTTTCAGAATACACAATTCTTTTTAGGCTGCTTTTATTTCTGTATCTGGAGCCTGGGCTTGTAGTAGCTGGTCCTGCTATACTCTATACCTTAGCACAGAATAAATATGTTTGTATGGAGAGCACGGAAGAAAACCACCTGTTCTCTAAAGATGTGCAATCTGATTTGTCTGGTTTTGTTTTCTGGGTTTCTGGTGGTAGTTTTTTATCTTGATTTTGTAAATTTTAGGCATACTGTTTGGAGAAGCTTTTCCCAAGATTTCCTTTTTTGGAGGAAGCAAGATGTGCAGTAGCAGTACAAACTGCATCCTTATGGTGGTAGGGTTAAAATATGTTGTTGCACATTAAGAAGTCAGTATTTATCAGAAGTGGTTTGGTTGTATCTGGCTGTTGTAGTTCTTTCCTGATTAAACACAAAACTGTGACAGTTTTGTAGTCAGGTAGCTCATGCACTAAGATTTCTTGAGCTTTAAGATACTGCATTTGACAGACTTTGCCAGCTGTTAATCCAGGAAATGATAAAAGCATCTTGGATGAGCATAGATAAACTTTCTGATGTTATCATTAGTGTGAAAATGTAATCCCCTTGAGGAAAAAAAACCATTGCAGCATTAGTGACATGGAATTATGTAGAGCATGGCTTAGAGGGTATAAATAGACAATATAGAGAAAAATATTTGCTATCTAAAGACTTAAAATATTTGATGTTCTCACTCTCTTGGTATTCATGGAGAGCTGTGGATAATGAGGCCTGATCCTAAACATAGTGGGGTAAAAAAGAAATTTTTTCTTGTCTTCAGTGGAGTGTCAAACAGGTTGTATATAAGCTTCTGGAGTTTCCTCATTACTATCAATGGCAGACCTAATATGGGCTGTTACGTAATATAATAACTGTTCCTTGTTGTTCCTACTCTGCAAAGTTTTATTTTTGCCCTAAGCATCCTAGCTTCAAAATGTTCCATATTATAAAGTCTGGTTCTGAGACCTTCGAGGTTTTGTAAAATATACTCGTAGTAATTAAAATTAAATTAAAGCAATTTCACCCTGCAGTCAGAATTCAACCACGCTGTTTTCACATTTCAGCTTACCTTTCCATCTGAAATACCAAAATATTTATACTAACCTTATCGGGAAAAGAAATTTAAAAAATTCTTCCAGATGACTGTTTACCGTTGAGGATACTGTAGTACTGAACTCAGCCTCTGTGTTTAGCCAGAGCAAAAGTGGAATGTTTAAGGTCGACTGCTGTATCAGATTCTGGGAAATCTATTATCAGGCAGAACATTTCACACTTCAGTAAACTCCAAATTAATTACATTGATGGTACATGAATACTGAAAGAAAGTGAGCGTAATTAATGCTACTTCAGCAAACATCAGAGGAAATATTAGTGATTTCCAATTGATGATAATGCTAATGTGTTATATGAAAGCATTTTATTAGAAATGGTATAATGCTGTCTCTTGCAGTGCCTGTGTAATGTGCCAGTTTATTAATTTAAACATATTTTTATTGGCAATTTAAGATTATATCAACATGCAAATGTATTTTAATATAGTCTTAATTACATGCAGTCCCCTTGCAGGACAGTTTAGGTGTGAGGACAGACAAATCTGAAATGAAGACATGGAAGACAGCAAATCTGCTACCTTAGACTTGTGGAGGGCAGGCTTTGGTCTCTTTAGGAGCCTGGTTGATGTAGCCCCTTGGAAGACACTCCTGAAGGGCAAGGAAGTCCAGGAAGGCTGGACATTCTTCAAGAAGGAAATCTTAAAGGCACAGGAGCTGGCTGACCCCATGTGCCAAAAGATGAGTGGGTGGGGAAGACTGTCCTGGTTGAACAGAGAGCTTTGGCTGGAATGCAGGAAAAAAAAAATAGTGGGTTTATGACCTTTAAAAAATGGGATATGGAACACATGAGGACTGCAAGGATGTCATGAGGTTATGCAGGGAGAAAATTGATGGGTCCAATCCTAATCTGGCTACTGCCATAAAAGATAATTAAAGAATGTTTCTATAAAGACGTTGACAACAAAAAAGGAGGCCTAAGGAGGCTCTCCATCCTTTATTGGATGTGAGGGGAAACATGAACAAGTGTGAGGATAAACCAAAGTACTGAATGCCTTCTTTGCTTGTCTCTTGTAAGATCACTTGTTCTCCAGGTACCCAGACCCCTGAGCTGGAAGAGAGGGCTGGGGAACAGAGTGAAGCCCACATAATCCAGGGGGAAACAACCTCCCACACCACTGAAATACACAGACTATGGGTCCAGGTGGGACCCATGCAAGGGTATGGAGAGAGCTGGTGGAAGCACTCATTGGACCACTTTCCATTGTCTATTGGTGACTGGAGAGGTCCCAGGTGACTGCAAGTTGCCAAAAGTGATGCCCATCTACAAGATGGGTAGGAATGAGGACCCCAGGTCAGGTCAGGCTTGTCAGTGTGACCTTGGAGCCAGGGGAAGTCGTGCAGCAGATCATCTCAAGTGCCCCCAATGGCACACAGAGGACAGCCAGGGATCAGGCCCAGTCAGTGTGGGCCGGTTTATACGAGGCAGGTCCTGCTTGACCAACCATCTCCTTCTGTGACAAAGCAACCCCTTAGTGGATGAGGGAAAGGTGATGGATGTTGTCTGTCTGGACTTCAGGAAAGCCTTTGACACCATTTCCTGCAGAATTCTTCCAAAGAAACTGGCTGCTCTTGGCTAGGGTGGGTGTAGTCTTTGCTGGATGAAAAACTGGCTGGTTGGCTGGGCCCGGAGAGTGGTGGGGAATGGAGTTACACCCAGCTGGGGCTGGTCACCAGCAGTGTTCTCCTGGGATCTGTAGTATGGCCAGCATTTTATCAAACATCTAATGAAGGGGTTTAGGGTACCTCAGTCAGTTGCAGATGACTCCAGGATGGGTGGGAATGTTGATTTTCTGGAGGCCAGGAAGGTTCTGCAGAGGGGTCTGGTGGGAAGTCTGTAGCACAAGTCTCACAGGGGAGCTGGGAGTGTTTAGCCTGAAGAAAAGGAAACTCAGGGGGGACCTTATAGCTCTCTACAACTACCTGACAGGAGGGTGTAGCCAGGCGGGGGGTGTTATTTTATCTTCTCTCATGTAACAAGAGACAGGATGAGAGGATATGGCTTCAAGTTGTGCCATGAGAGGTTTAGATGGGCTATTAGGAAAAACTTCTTCACTAAAAGGGCTGCAAAGCTCCCTGGGAGGAGGCTACCCAGGGAAAAGGTGGAGTTGCCATCCCTGGAGGTATTTAAAAGATGTGGAGATGTGGAACTGAGGGATGTGGGTTAGAGGTGGATTGGACAGTGCTGGGTGGATTTGATGACATTAAAGGTATTTTCCAACCTAAACTATTCGATGATGTTCTATCTTCTAGGGTTTATAGTGCAGCATTAAGAGCTGATGTTATCTCAAAACACCATCTGTAATTCAGTGACATTTACACAAAAATATGCCATTAATGGTATTATGCCTTCTATTGTTTACAGTCTGAGCCATAATGAATTCCACCCTGCCTATTGTAGAGTACTGTAAGAGCAGCCACTGTAAAACAAGCTGTCAGCATCCAAAATGCAGTTTCTCACCCAGAAACAATGTAATAAGAAAAATAATTAGATTCTGTGATTAGCAGAACACAGTGAAATTATAGAAGGTGGTTTTGAATTTTTTTGCAGATGTTAGCACTTTATAAATTTGCATTGGAATCTTATTTCAGCCACTAAGACTGACTTTCAAGCAACAGTAAGCAGGCTATAGTTAACCACTGAAGCAGAAATTTAGAGTCAATGAGTAATTATTAAGAGCTTTCCAGAATATTAGCTGTTTCAGTTGCTGCAGTGATGGAATAGTCCATTAGATATTTCTGTTTCTGGCAACTCCTGAGAATTGATTCTGATACGAAACAATGAGCCATTTTGATCAATACTGTAATTACTCTTATTGATGGATTGTTTTACAATGATAGTCATCATTGCAATGTGTCTGCTCAGGAGGCATCAGGACAGTCCGCTGCATGCAGTAATGCGCCACAAATATCGGATTCAAATCAACACACTATTGAGACTGGGCTGACAAGCGTGAAATTAATTGTTCCACTTCATGTAAGACCTGCATTCTTCTTTTGAGAGAGTAATTTGTTGCTGTGTGTAGCCTGGGAACAGTACAGCTTCGGTGCTGTGTTAGGTGTGGCTTTCTTGGTCTTTGTCTTTTCCCTGCAAGATCAGTTCTTTTACCCTTTTTTAAGCATTTGGAACTTGTGACTCAAGGGCTCTGGCAAAGTTCATATTCTTTCAAGTTTTTGAGGATGGAACTGCATATCTTGGTAGAGAAAAATAGTCTTTATCATCCAAGCTATTGAAAGGTTTTAAAATACAGGAGTAGCACTGAGGCACGGAAATTCAAAATCCTTGTATATGAAAGTATCACAGAACAAGATAATGTTTGAAAAGCTGGTTTGGTTTTTTTCCCCCATCTGAAATGTTGCATCATTACTAGTGTGTTTTTTTTTTAATGGGTATTTGTACTGAAAATGTTATCTTCAAATTGCCTTGTTGGAAAAAGAGACCACATTCAGTGACAGAAAATATTTAGAAAAATAAATATAGATGTACTGTGCCACACCACTGTCGTCTATTCATGGTTGGTTGGAAAAATGGCTTATTAATAAATGGAAAGTACATAATTAATTTAATGTGAAATGAAGTGACAGTTATTAGTACAGTTCCCAAAATTGTGTTGCCCTTACACTTGTGTGTTTCTCCTTTACGTATGTTAGCTTTCAGCTTTAGGTTTCTTAAAAGAATATTCATTATATTAAAATACTTGAACTTAAAGGTTTTTAACTTTATCCTATTCTGCTTTGTCATTTTCTCTTCTTTTGTATAAGCTTTTCTCTCTCGAACGAAAGGCAAGGGTTGTTTATTGCCAACTGGCACGGTGTGTGTGCACCCATGCATGTGTAATTTTGCTGCATCTGTGTAAATTCTAACAAAATAAATTCATAGCTGGCTGTGAGTACACTGGTTTGAACATGGAAAATACAGAAAATAGCTGGGGAACTCAATGGACATTTCTCAATCTACCATTCTGTCTAATAGTGTCAGACTTAAATATTTGAGGATAAGGCTAATATTTCAGTTGTGAATAGCTGAGAATTACCTTCTTGCAGAGTGAAGAGCCCAGCACAGTCTCTGATTTATTTTCATAAAAATAAAGGCTCCTGTCACCTACTGAAAAAGAGTCCTGTCCTAAAGCTGCTATTCTACCATCAGCACAGGAGACTGTCAATCTTTTTTAATACTGCTTATCTAGTTGACCATGGTGGATTTTTTTGGGATGGCAATTTCAGGGCTTTAGAGATACCTTGTATAAAGTGTATAATGGTGCTGAGAGGGTTTTACTTCTGAAGGGACTTCTTAATTCTGTTTGTGTTACAGCTGCTTTCTCAATGCTCTTCACAGGGAATCTTCCAGTGATAGAACACTACCAACAGGTTTCTAGTGTACCTTAAGCAGATGCACAGATGGTTTATTTTTCAAGAATATCCCTTAACAAACATTTGCTTCTTGCCCAAAAAAAGGCTGCTGAAGGGCTTGAGTTGTACTCAAGCTTTTATCACACTGACACCATACCTCACCTGTGTCCTGTGTTTCACATTTGTGAGATGTCTTAGAGAACCACAGAATGGTTTGGGTTGGAAGGAACCTTAAAGACCTTCCTGTTTCAAACCCCTTGCCATGGGCAGGGACTCCTCACACCAGCCCAGATTGCCCAGCCTGGCCTGGCCTTACGCTTTAGTGCTGAGCAGTAGCACAGTAACACACAGTGCTTGCCTAAAGCACTGGCTGCCAAAATTCTTAGGCACTGTATTCAGTATTGTTTGTCAGCAAACATCACGGATCCTGTGTCTCACTGAACCACTCTGGCCCCACCCTGTACTGTTCAGCTCTGCTTTTTGTCTTTCACAGGAAAGTGTGTCTGCCTCTGCTGCTTTTGCAGGGATTGAGGGTGGAGTTGGTGCCTGTTGGAAAGCCCTGAGTTGGGCAGTGAGAGGAAGGCAATGGTGAGGCTGCAGCTGATGAGCTCCTGGGAGCACTGTGAGATAAATGCTGAACTGAGCCTGGAAGAGTTTTACTTACAGGTGGTTTTCAGGCCTGGCCTCTAGATTTGGACTGTAATAGCAATAGAAGGATTCCCTAATGAAAATCTGTCTGTCCCCAAACACAGATCAGCTGATGTGGGAGTGTTAGTAGGGCCACATTGCTGAATGTCAAAAAAAACCCCAACAACCTTAGTTGTATATATCTTAAAGTAGTGACAGGGAAGAAATAAAAGTAAATGTTGTATAATCCTCAGGAAAATTCAGTAAGAGGAAAATAATATCTGGTAGTTCTGATCCTTGTCTAAACCTATCTTCTAGTTCACATCTTGAGCCTTTTTTTTGCTGATGCTCTAAATTGCCATTACTTGTTAATATTGTTAATAAGAATTTATTAAAAGGAAATGATCCAGTATGAAATTACTGGAAAGATGGCTGTGTTTGTGACTGAAAAATCTCTGTCTTTGCTGAGGTGATTTCTGAGTGGATTTACAAAATATTGATTGAACAGTTGTCTAATAAACAGCTGGTATTTGCAGTCATTAATAATACTTCATGTTGGAAAAAATGAAAGGTAAAACTAGGCTGAGGATGTACAGATATTCTATCCAATATGGGGTGGGTTTCCACTTGCCTTCACTGTGTGGCTGCATTGCAATTCATGCATAGACTTGCTGTACAATTTTAACCTTTTAAATTAATAAAATGCAAATAATTTAATGCCAAATATTGAATTTGCTACATAGGTAAAACTGAGTGAACTTTTGTCTTCAGAAGACTGATTATCTGAAAAGAGTTCAGAATTCAAACTGATCTGTGATTAGAGTTCATTTGCATTGCTTCCATGCCACTGCTTTTTGACTGTTTATCACTTTAAACAGATATTTAGAATACTTTTATAATATCAATATTATGTAAAATATTGAAATAATATTTACATAAAGCATATAGTAGAAAAGACATTTAACTGAAACTTTATCCGATATATATTTTTAAATCCACTAAGAAGTTTTAAAATTTTTTTACAAGCATTCTGGCTCTATTTGTAGACTCTAGTCCTGCTCTATGGCACCTTCTAAGGTCTGAGGTGTTAGCAGTGTTCATCAGCAAGACCAAAGATTCAGGTATTATTTAGAAGTGGAAAAAGTGGTTTGTCTAAATCTACCTTTCTATATGGAAAGAAAGAAATATTTTGAACTGTATAAAATAACAAAAAATTTCAAATCTTTAATGAAACATTTGGCTCAAGATTTGTCCTGTGTTAATTGAGAGGATTTTTTAAAAACTTGTTTGGATGTTTGGTTCTTTTCTGCCTGAACCAGTTGAAGTTTATGCTGTCATCTGAATTTCAAATTGCATTTCCAGGATGCAGACATGAATCAAACACTGATGAAGGAAGCCCAGGGCTACTTATGGCTCAACTGTAGCAAATACAAAAAAACCTGTCAGGGAGATTTAGCTTTGTGTGCTCTTTCTCTCACGTATCTGTGTTGCAGAAGTCAGCAGGGAACTTAACTTTCAAATATATCTTGAGACAAAATTTTTGAATTTCAATTGATTTTTTTATTTTGTTTTAAAATTCACATTTATATATCTATCAAAAATCATGCCCAGAAGTTTGCACACAAATTAATCAACCGTGGTTCTTCCACGAATTGGAAACAAAAATAAAAGACACCTTCCCCTTAAACACCAATCTTTCCTTTTTTGAAGCTCATTTTTTTTTGTCGTTTTGACTTGTTCTTTGAAATTCTTTTTTGCAATGAACTCACTGAAATCTAGCATTTATCTTTAATTCATCCCTAGGCTAAACACACAACAAAGCTTTTTGCTGAAAATAGATCATGCCAGAACAACAGAAATGAATCAGACAGTTCTCTAGGTCAGAAACTCAAAGAACTGCTGTTTGCTGACTTTCCAAAATATAACAGATATTTTATTGATTTGTCTCCTTCTTAATTACCATAATCCTGTCTGCTTTATTGCTATTATGGTGTGTGATCTGTGATCACTCGAGTTTTATTTTATCTAGGGTATCAAATATAATATACCCTCAGCCACTTACAGTTTTGAGATTGTTTCTACATGTATTGATTTTTGAGCTTGTTTTATTAAATTGCAAGGAGAAGAAATTCAAAAGCTTGCTTGCTTGCTAGATGTTTACAAGTTTAGTTTCTTGTAGGATAGAAATGTCAGCGATACAAAGAAGGAAAAGACAATCAGAGTGCAGGGTTTGCTTTCAGAGATGAAAGGAGGGAATATTGCAGGGCAGAAAAGTGGGTGGGTAGGACCAGGCATCCTGAGGGGTGTTGCTGTTGCCCCACAGATGTAGATAACAGCTTCTTATCTTCAGTCTGGACAGCTTCACCTGAGCCAGAAATTTTCTGGGCAGAGAACATAATCCCTCTGCTTGAATTTCGATTAATGCTTTCCGTTTCTGAAAGGCAGAAATGAGTTTCCTTCTTGAAATTCTCTGAGATGCCCAGTTTTGGTGGCCCTTGTATTTGAACAGTGTCTCACAGCTAGTTTGCTACTTCAGGTTTCTCTTTTGTGTAAGGTTTTGTGTAGTGTGTGTGTGTGTGTGTGGGGCAGTTGATGCACCTAGGGTTTTTTTCAGTATTCCTTTAAAAGCAACGGATTGTGTTTGTTTCTGCCTAAACACCAATATGCACAGTTTTAACAAAACCTGCTTATTTCTTCTTCAAAAATTATGATCGAACCAAATTTAGTTAAAAAAACCAGAACTTGCTGTGTTCTGAGCCTTAGCAGGCAAATATATTTACCTTCATGCTGATTTTTAAAAGAAAAAAAGTATTAAAAAGTATTAAAGTATTAAAACCTCCAATTATTTAATGCTGTTTACTGTGTAAAAATTCTGTTATCTTTTGTAGCTAGTGTTAATGTAACTACTGTCAGGAAAATATTTATGCTAACTTTCATGTGATAAGCCCACAATATGTTGGGAGATTTACTCAGTCATTGATTCTTTTATTTGCTAACCTTTCATATCTGTTCTATAGTGAAGGCTATGTCTTTACCTGCTTAACATTATAAAAATGAAAATATTACATGAACGTGAAATTATGAGAGGTTGTTTTTTTTCTGTACTGTCCAAAGCATATCAATAATTTGAAGGAAGAAAAAATCCCTGTCCAAGAGACAAGATACACTTAGCTGGGTGTGCCTTGGCTTCCTACAGCTGAAATCTATTTTGCACTTTGTTGCACAGTGGAAATTCACCCTCCTTGCATAAAAAACTGCCTACTTGGAGTAGTCTAAAATAACGGAAAGAAACAGCTATAAAGAAAAACAGCTGAATACTTCTGAGTGGGAGATACTTGGACAGAGGGAGGTTGTGGCTATTGACACCCTGGATCTGGTACAGTTATGAACCCGAGTGTGTTGTTGAAACGGAACCAAATGCTGCCTTTAAAACCAGAAATTTGTCTCCATTCCCAACAGACACATTTGAAGTGCTCAGTATATAAATGCTTTGATCGGATTAGCAGATTTGAGGATTAAGTTTGTTTCAGAACTGGAAATCACTTTTTCTAAAAAACTCATATGCCTGCATATGTATGCTAGTTTTCAGAAATTCTCATTTCTTTCTGTATTTATACTTTAATCCTGGATAATATAAGTGTAGGCACATATAACGCATTGTATGATTAAAACTTGTGAGAAAAATGGATAAAAAGTCTGCTTTCATCTACTAGAGTCAGTAGTCCTAAATCAGTCTCTCACAGGTACTGGTTATTCGTGCGACATGGTCACAAAATACCCCCTGTCAGCTGACAATTGTCTGCCTAAAGCTTAGTCTGTAAGTGGGAATTACTTCTGCCGCCTCTTTCTCCTTGCATTTGGGGAGTAAATCTGAAGTGACTTAATTTTGAAAATCCGGAGTGCTTGTTGAAGGCAATTGGGCATGTTAGGACTGTGCAATCTACTGGACACTGGAGTGCTGTGCTGCCATGAGGTCTGCCCACAGCAGCAATCAGTGCTGCTCGCTGTTTTGCTGCAGGGCTTTGTCCCCAGGCTCTCTCTGAGCACGGTGCGCGCTGGGCGCTGCCGGTCCGAGCGGGGAGCGCCGGGAGCTGTCCCTGGGCACCGGGCACCACCACAACTCCTGCATGCCCAAAGCACCCCGAACACAGCCTCAGCCTTATGCTAGAAAATTCCTGCTTGGGTTTCCCGAGTCAGAGCTACTGGACTGTGTAACCTGTCCGGAGCAAAGGAGTGAGAGCAGGTGGAGCAGAACTGCAGGAGGAGCTGCGGGGCTGACGGGCCGGGTGTGAGCGGCTGCGCTGTGCTCTGCTTACCACAGACAGAGCCAGCTCCTTGCCTTGCTCTGACCCGCCAAGACAGCAGGGATAATGCTGTCTTAGTAGTCTTGCCACCACGAGAGCACCCCAGCAGAGCTGCCTGGAGTGCTGTCAGGGCTTCCTCTGGATGTGGGATGAAGCTGTGCAGGTGGAACAGCCACAGGTGCAGGTGTGGTGGAGCCCAGTCAGCAGCTGTGAGAGCCTGGATAGAATAACAATGCTCTGTGCCACAGAAGTACATTGAGATTTTATATGCTTTTATTTTTATCCTCCTGATTCAGTTTACCATTGAACATCCCTGAATCTGATTTATTTATATGTAGATAGTTTAGTTGAAGGCAATGCATAGAATCTAATGTTCTGCTCTATGTAAGTTGAAAATCTTTAATTCTTTAATGGACATAGTGTGAGACCTGAAAATAATAGTGCAACATGTTCTAGTATGTGTGTATATAAATATACTGCATTATGTATCTGTAGTTTTAAAAATAGTTCAAAACTAAGACTTCACCATTTATCCTTTTCTGTGGGAGAGCATAAAGATTTAATGCAATGAAATGGACAATTTTCACTGGAAGTATGAGGAAATATATAAAAAATTGTATGTGGAAATGTTGTTGGTTGTTGTGGTTTGACAAGCAGCCATTGTGCCTATGACTGAATTTTTTATCAACAAGAATGTTTCAGTGGCAGATTTATGGAGCTGGCACAGTAACCAAATTGTCATGGTAAAGTATGGTCACTCTGGATCTGGATCAATACTCCATAGAGTACATACAGATGAATTTCTGTATACAGATGATGGAAATTTCGAGCTAGAATTTAAAGGTTCTGTATTTTCAGTGGTTTTTCAAGAAGATGAGTTTGGTGCACTTTCAGACTTGTAGCCCATAAACAAAATTGCAAGTGAGAGGACTGGAGCCACTGTAGCAATTGGAAGTACAGTATCAGCTCCTAAGGAGGAATGTTTTTCTGTAGGGATTTGTAATTGTTGGATGAGTTCTTAAAATAGTAATAAAACTGATATTTGTATTTTGATTAAATAGAACACAAATCTGAAATCTGAAATAATTCAATGAAGGGTTCTTATAGTATTGTATTTTTAGATTAATAGAAATTGATGACAGCAGTTAAGTCAAATTGCTGTCCTCTGGTAATAGGATTTTATAGGAAAACTGTGTTTTGAAACCTCTCTCCTTTTTCATAAACTGCAGTAAATAGAAACTTCAGATGGGGTCAATTAAATTTTAAAGGTTTAGAAAATAAAAATAGTATTAAATATTCCTGTTATCCCTCAGTGAAGTTCTGTGAAATACTGTTTGCTGGAGTACCTCTGCAGGTTTGGAGCTTCATGCAGATCACTCACGACCTTTATTTGGTTGTGGTAGCATTTTGCTCTTTGTATTATATCGCTTGTGGATTGTATATAAGTCCAACTCTTGCTGCTGCTTAAATTGCAGATTATTATATTCAGTACTACTTTAACTGTTGCGGACTTTTTATTTCATGCTGTCTACATAGGCTTTAAAGTGTTAAATCTTTTTCTGGCAACTGCTCCTCCTGTGATTACTGTTTGCACAAGTAGGAGCTGCACTGCTGGCAGTTTGATCAAGTAGGTGAAGAAGGGTTTGTAGGAATGTATCATGGACTGTATGCAAATTCCTTTTAGTTTAAAATGATTTAGAGCATTTGCATACAATGCATTAAGCAGTTCCCCTCTGATTTATGGGGAAAAAAACCTTAAAAAAGATTCATCCACTCCTACCTAAAGGTTTTTTTTGGCTAATTAAATGCCTTTTTTTCAGGTCCCTTCCCCTCTCCCCCCATATCAGCATTATGAAACAGGTTAGTAAAGTCACGGTTTCTTTCAAGCTATTTTAATAACATTAATTTTACTTTGCTACCTCATTTTCACAGAGGTTTTTGCTGTTGTTGATAAAAAGCTTGATCTGTTAACATCGTGACTTGATTTGGTAGATGATGTGAATATTTTGTCCCCTTTTGGTTTGTTTATTATGACTTCCAAGAAACACAGTACAGACATTTTGTATTTCTGAATGGGAAATTGAAGGAGAAGCAAATAGTTTGTGTGGAAACTCTGTATTATTTCTGGACTAGAGAAACCTGCCATACAAGAAAATTGCTTATGCAGTTAGATTTTGTTGTTTCTCCATTGGGATGGATTACACACTCAGCTTTGGAACAAAAGAAATGATGATTTATGCAGTACATAATGGTCCAGGGGTAATGAGTGTGTCAGTGCATGCTTTGTGAAAATGAAATTCAGGGAACCATAATGTATAGAATAAATAGTGACAACTGTGAATTAGAGACCCATAATTTCACTGAGGAGTTCTGAGCATGACATAAACTTCAAATGTGAAGCTTGGGTGGTTTCTGGTGCTCCATCACTGGAGCTCTGAAGAAGAATTAATTCCTCTTCAAGGACCTTAATTCCACATTCATGTGATATTCTTTTCCTGTTCAACATGTGAACCTCAACTTCCTTACCATTTTAAGCAGTGTGTCCCCACATCTTTCTATCATGACACCTATCGTGTTCCAGCATGTTCCCTCTTTCTTGCAAGCTTATGGAAAGAAGCAGTAACTCCTTTCATTTTCAAACTACTGCAAACTGACATCTCAGCCATGCTCAGGATGGTTTTATCATTGTCTGGTTTTAATGTCCAAAGTTGCTTATCACTCAAGCTTAAAATCTATGACCTTGTGTTTGATAAAAGCTCTTAGCTTGATATGTGTATGCCTTTATAGAATTTAAAGAGAAAATAGGTGTGTTGTGGTTCTAACTGCAGTTAATTTCTTGTGGAGTTGTGCAGCTTTTAAATAAATGGGTGGAAAGTATTTTTTTTATGCAACTCATTTCTTAAGAGTTCTCTGTGGAAAATTAAAATAGAGGATTTATATAGAAAACAGTTTTTATTTTTAAGTGATATAAAGTACTTGTGATGCTTCATGATACGTATTTAGCATAGGCTAAAAAGTGGATAACTTTTTACAATTTGAATAACAGATTATGTGCATAAGCATTTGATGGAAGATAATGACAAACATATTCTTATGTTCATTTCAACATATCAGTTCTTCTTGCTACATAGAGTGCTGCTTCTTAGGTTGTGTATGCCTGTCTTGCAAATGAATTATGAAAAGTACATTTTATTTTATCAGATTCAAGTTTGAATCAAAATTCTGTATTCTTTCCATTTTTTAAAGACTAACACACAGAGTGTATGTGCTGAAACTATAGTAATGATTTTAAAAAATACTTGTGTTTTTATATTAGGTTTGAAGTCTGCTACTGTTATTTTAGCAATCAACGTAGCAAGCCTTTGTCTTTTATGTAGATACAGTACAGATGACACAAATATTGTTGCTGGAATGCTATTATTATTTTTTCTTTTATTACTGTAGTTCCTAGGATTTTTGGTGTTTGAGATCCCACAATGCAAACTGAGACTGATGCCAAGGCTTCAGAACAGAAACCAATTCTTACTTATGAAACAAATTGTTCTTGGGGCTAAACTACTGGAGCCTTTCACAGATTTTTGTTTTTTTCCTGATTTGCAAGACTAAGCCAGAGAACAAGGTGAAGCTGACCATGGAAATATTATTATCTGTATTTAATACCTTGAGAAGAGAAGCACCAAGTAATTAAGTGACTAATTCAAGGTTATGCAAAACTCAGTGGCAAAGCTGGGACTTGAGCCCAGTTCTTTCAAGTCCAAGGTTAATATCTCAACCATCAGACAGTTTGTCCTCTAAGAATGTAGCTTTCATTTTAACCCAAAATTTCACTTATGCTAAGTTTATTGCAAAACCAAAATCCCTTTGACTTAAATTTTCTGTAATTACTCTCAAGTAACAAGGGACTTAAAATCTGCTTCAGCAAAGCCTGATTGTTATTAAGGTGTATTTATGGGTAAAATAACTGATATTTGAAAACATGTTTAAGCTTAAATAGTAAGACTTTTTATGCTTTCTGTGAGTTTTTTCTTTCTTCTACCACCTAATACTATAGATAAGTTTATTTTTTACTGTAACTGTTGCTGGAAACTTGACAGATTGTGTCTATCTCAGCAATATTTGAACTGCAAAGCGTAGTTGTTATATTTCTTCTCTCTCTCAATATATATTTATAAAATGGAAGCTGAATTCTGAAGGAATTATTAATGATGTGACTGTTCAATGTTCTAAAATTTAAAGCTGCCGTAGAGGGACAATTGACATCAGACTTGATTTATATTGTAGCTCTCACTTTAAAGAATCAAAAGTATAGTATTCAAGACAAAAAAAATGAAGTATGAGTACATGCTGCCTGCCTAGAAGGTGTTTTATCATAGAGCAAATTTATTTCTTCTAATGCAACTTGTGAAACTCCATCTGGAATTATATGGGAATTGTCTGTTTAGCCTTGAAAAAGGGTGACAAGTCAGAACCAGTAACTGGAAGAACAACAAATAATTAGGAGTGTAATTATGGGTGCTATAAATGATTGGGAAAGAAATGGAATATTAAAGAAAACTGAAGTATTGTATATCTAATTTGTGAGCTACTTTAGGAAAAAAGCAAGCCCTTTATTTGACAAAATATTTTCAAGGGAACTCAATTTTCAGATACAGCTTCGATGATCTGGTTTGTTAAGATACCAGCTGGGGTAGAAATAAATGTCATGGTACTTTTGGATATTTATTCATTCTTATTCAGTTTGCTCTGTGCTATATGCTAATACTTGGTCCTCTTAAACTAACTCAGAAGATCTTGTAAATATTTTACTGAATGAACGAATAATGTATTTTAAATGTTTATACATCTTATCTGTACAAGGATATTGAAGAATGATAACAATTTTGACATCAAACTATTCCTGAAACATGAATTTAATCTGTTTCATGAATGGAGAAATGAAGACACAGAAAAGTTAAAATAATTCCATCAGAAGATTGCTGCAGTGCAGGGAAGACAACTGCAGTGCTCGGGAGATTTGTGTTGTCTTCCCAATTGTCATTTAGCAAGTGCTTTGTTCTAACTCAGTGTACTGTGCAAAAGAGGACCTTTTTGTCCTTTCTCCTGGTCCAGATATATAACCTTTAAATCCACCTCTACCTTCTTACACCAGAAGGGAATCGTTACATTTTTATGGAAAATATGCAAAAGTTAGGCTCTAATAGTGATGGAATTGTATATATTTTCTAAATCTATTGATCCTTCCATAGGCTGTTAACTGATATTATATAGAAATTAGATTAGTGAAGAATTCCAAGGAAAGCCAGAGAAGACCAGCTGATTGTGACCTTTACTCATTTGTTGTTATAAAATTTGTGAAATGTTTCTGTTTTTAGTGAAATTATTATCTAGGAACAAAGACTTTTTCTGGGCAGGATTATAGCCACTGCATGCTAATTAATGGAACAAAGGGGTGAGGATTACAGAAGCAATAACAGTAAAATATCCAGGAACAGTTGTGCTGGGACATTATCTTCCTGTCAGCTGTGCTGCTGTGTGCTTTGGCACGTCTCCTTTTGTCATCCCACAGTAACCAGAGACTTCTACGGGGGCCTCACAGAAACACGCCTCGTTCTGTCCCTGTGGCTTTTCTTTTCCAGAAGAAATCCTACCCACGGGGTCAGCAGAACCAGATGGGGAGAAGAAAATAATCTAGTGCTGGTATTCTTAGTGAGATGTCAATGGTTCACCAAAAGGGACAGAGGATGGGTGATTTCTGTAGCCACTAATTGTGAGAGAATCTGTTTAGGGTGAAGTGATTCACTCTTCAAAAATACGTGGTGGTAATTTGAGTATCCTCAGTCTGTTCTGGCAGGAGAGCCTAATGTAGAGGAGATATTTTCTCAGCTATCAGGGTCATCAAAGAGTTATAAATCTGGTAACTGATAGTTACCTTTTACTGGAAAGCATGATGGTATGATAAGAGGTTAGTTTGCTGAAGAATGTTTTCATTTCTAGAACTGAGTAGCAGAGGTCAGATATTCCTAGCATATTTTCTAGATATTCTGCATTTTCTTCAATTTCTACTCCACCATTTTATTTAGAAATATTGTCTTTTCAGGGTTTCTAGTGGCTCTTGTTTTAGTTTATCCTATCACACACCATGAGGCCCCTAAACCCTGATTTTTATAGTTAAGCAAGTGGGTTCGTGTGATTTTGCTATTTGTTGTTTTGGGAATAAGTTTCTGCTGACCACAAATCTCTTCTAAAGTGATCACCAAACACTCTTCGTTTGAACCAGGAATGTGAAAAATTTGGAGTGTGATTGGAATATTCACATGCTTATTTCTTGACATTTTTTTCAAATGTAGTATTGACAGAAAATCTGTAAAGCTGACAGGAATCAAAATAGCATTCCTTAATGCATACTGTTGCAAAATTTTCTAATTTATTGCAATAAATTCTACCTCTCACTGTTTCCTAGAAATGTATAATTTTATTTTTCTGACTTGCATGGATCTACTGATGAAGTGATCAGCAGTTTTCTTGTGGTTTGAGTTTTAATCACCAGTTGGAACAGGAAAACTTTGAAGAATGAGCCAAAAGCAAATTATGAACAGTGCAGTTTTTTGTTTGTTTTAAAGGCTGGAAAACATTTCCTTATCAGCTAAGACATCATTCAGCATCCATCTGATTAGGGTGTTCTAGAGTCATCTAGAGATGTAAGATGGCACCAGTAAAGCATAAATAACACCCAGGAATCCACACAAGCTCTGTAGATATGAGTTAAGTGTTTGCAGGCAGACAAGCTGTTGCTGTAGAAGGACCTTTTCCATGTTCAAATGCCCTTTAGGAGAGTTTGGGTGTGGGTATTAAGGTGTGAGTTTGGGTGTGGGTATTAAGGTGTGAGTTTGGGTGAAGGTTTTAAGGTGAGTTTGGGTGTGGGTATCAGTGGTGCTGCTCTGTCTATGTGGACATAAACAATGTGCTGCCTATGCATTCTCAGCACTCCAGAGACTGAGCATAGCTGGAATAGGTCTGTTCCCTGTTTGCGGCTGACAGCTGTCCGTGACCATGGCTCTGCAGTGGTGTCTGTGTCTCCTTGTGTGCACCTCTCAGAGGTACCTGCACACCTGAGCAGCCACTGGAGAGTGTTAAACCAGGAGGAGGGGGTGGCTGCCTTGTTGACTGACCTAATCAAACTGGTTCACTTGTCCTCCCACCATAGTTGGGGGTGAGAGGAAGAGTCTCCTTCAGCAACTGCAGCATGACTTGGAACTGAGGGCTTTCTAGCCAGCTCAGAGATTTAGATGTCCTGTGGCAGCAGCTGCTCATCTGTAAAATATTGGACCTTATTCCTGAAATAAAAATTCATAAGGCATTATGGTTTTGAAAGCAGGATTGTGTTACTAAAAACAGATGGTTGAAAGGGAACTTTATTTTGAATGAATTAAAGGCAACTGTATTCGATTAATTCTTTAAGGGCACTGAGGAATAATCCTTATTTTGCCACTGAAACAAAATCGTTGATTTGCTTGATGATGCCCAAAAAGAGTGGTTGAATATAAAGTTGGTTTTATTATGCCATAGGATTTTCAATTATCAGAATCCTTTCCAATTGTGGTGCTGTGATAGTAATAGAAGCTTTTTCAGAGTCGGAATTTCTATACAAACATTGAAAGTAAATATAAAATAAATTAATAGCTCTATGTAACAGGTTATGTGGTGATAGTACAAGTTAGAATTCTAGAGCAAGAAGAAATGCATGTAGTGCAACCCATGATTAAAATGGTCCCTGTGAATTGTTTTCAGATTGTGTTAAAAAAAAATATTGTAGGTGGTGTTCTATTGAAATCTTTAAAGATATCTTGCATCTTTTGCCGGTGGCTATTATGCATTCAGGCACCTCAGGGACAAAGAAATGACAGAGAAATGGATGGCTTGGGTTTAACTAAGTAGGTGATGGTACAGATGAGGCCTGATAAGCTTAACACTCCATCTCTGTGCTGCCACTGTGGTTTGCAAGGAGATTAGAACTGTCTGACTGCGAGGAGGGCAAGCTCCACAAATTCACTCATACATGGCAGTTCTGTAATGAGGTGATACTTCATTCCTTAAACTACTGAACTAGAACTGCACAAACAGATGTGTGCCTCTGGCAGTGCTGTGCATGCAGCACGGGCGCTGCCGTGCCTCCAAATGCAAACACAACCTCCACTTGCCACAATTATATTTTATCGGTGTGCGCTACTCTTTGTATGTTTGTAATAATAAGGGAAAAATTATGTTGTTGTGAAAAAGGGAAAGTAAATTTAAGGGTGTTTATAATGCAGGGTAGAGTTTGAAGAGGATCTAAATATTTATTATAATTTTCAGTACATTAACGTGACAAAATTTGGTGTTGGAAATTGAGAATATCCTTCCCTTGGTTATTTGCATTGTGTTGTTTCACAGCAAAACTTTCAAAAAGCTCACAAGATGGAGATGTGGCCCCACTTTGAGTGTTTTATACCATGAAAAGCACAAGGTTAGCTCAGACTCAGAACTCAGCTTTTCTGTTTGAGGGCAGCAGCTTTGCAGCACTATGGCAGGATGTGAAATGACCACTGAGACCCTAATTCACACAGAATTATCTTTATGTGCTGACTTGTTCTGCCTGCTTTAATAGCACCACTTGTGATTTTAACTTCAGTATATGTTAATTACTCTGCTGCTCAGAGGCCTGAATGCAGTTCACCAAGGTCATCGCTTTGTGGTATGCACTGAGGAATTTATCAATAGGTTGTCTTGCAGTGACCTGTGATTGTGGTGCCTTTTTTTGATGCTCTGAGGTTTAGTGAAATTGTGTATTTTTATTAAGCAATGAAATAGTAGCAATGTGCTGATGGCAGTTTGCTGCACATTGTCACGAAGAATATTTTTTAAAATGGAAATTTTAATTTCCATGTCTGTGAAAATGTGCTGTTAATTATAGCAGCTTAAGGTTTACTTAGTACCAAAATAGTACTTAGAAGAACTTTAACACAATGATTATTAAAATTCTGGTATTTAGAAAGCAATAGCACTGTCTTTAAAACCAGAGAACCAGTAACTTTAGTTTGCTTCCTCTCTTAGAAGCTTGCTGGTCCGGGGACTGTCCATTGGATTGACAGAACATTCAGATATTTCCTGAGAAGGGGACTCCTCTATTAGATGCTGATCACTTAAACCTTGTCTTTTTTAATTGCAAAGAAAGGGCATTATTTAATTAACTAGTGCAGTTGAATCAAAAAACTAAGCTGCAACATAAGCAAAAGTAGTTTTCAGTGATAGGGCTTTCTGCTACAGGATATTGAACCACAGAAGGCCTAGAACATTTCTACAGGTACATTTCACTAGGAGAGTATTTGTGCTGCAGAAATGTAATTTTAGGCATTGCTCATTTGTACTAATGAACAAACCAACTAGAACAAGATCCTTTATTTAAGAAGCAAACTTTCACATTGCAGTACTTGAAAATATCTGCCAGTATGTGCATACGCTCCCAAAAACACAAGATGTTTTCTCTGAATATGTGCAAATAAAGTAGTATTTTTTAAAGTGCTCTAAACATATAACGAGAAAAGATGCAATAAGGAGATAACAATGTGTTCATTTTCTAATTAACAGTTTTTATGTGATTACCGTGTTCTTCTATTTGCTTCCTTTCATGTGTGAAGGGAGCAAAAGTAAATTAATTACCTTTAGCCTGAAGGAGAGCACACTGTATTCTTTACAACTTCATAGTATTGATTTGGCTGTTATTCATGGCTCCTATTCTCTGCTATGCAGATTGATGCATCTTTAATTCATAGATACATTATCATTAATAGTGGTTTATTGACCAAGCAAAACAAAGCTGTTGTTGGGTCCTTTCTAGTGCCAAAGCTCTGGACTTTTTCTGATGAATGTATTAGTTTGTGCAGTCTATTACAGACTCTGGAGTTAGATGTTAGTTAGTTTCTGTACGCTGTGGTGATGATCTGTTGGGGTGCTATAGGTAATATGTAATTTTTTGTGAGATGAACTCTGTTGGTGATGTAATGAATTCCTAAATTACAAAAAACCCTTTCTGGTCCTTTTGAGAATCAGAAAAAAGCTGAATAAGCACCTCCGTATTTGTGTGCGTATTTTACAGCTAACTGAGCATAGAAAACTCTCTAAGTAATAGAAAAAAGAATGTGCCCTGCATTTTAACTTGAAATAGGTTTGGTACAGGTTTAATTTGGACAAATTTCTTTTAAGTTTTCAAAACCAAATGGCTTGTTTCAAACTAATGGTTTGTTGAAATGCTTCCAGTCTGATCAAATACTGACATAAAAATAAAGAAAAAATACAAATCTACACAAAATATATAGATAAAAATAAATCTACTCTAGCTTGGTAGCCAACTTATTTTGTTATTTAGGTTTTCTTTATTTTTGAGAGACGAAGAAAAGACAGGTTTGTAACACAGGCATGAGACTGCACAAATATCTGAGTAAAGGGTTTATTTACTCTTCTCAGTGATGTTTGGGAATACCTTCATGTGGGTACAATATGGTACAAAGGTTACTATTCTCTAGATTATTCATCCAATTTTCATAGAAAACCAAACCAACCAACCAAACCAAACCAAAATACCCATCAAAAAACCCCACGAAAACAAACAAAAAAACCCAACCAAAAACCCTCCAAACAAACAAATCAAAGCAAGAGCTACAAGAAGAACTCTGGCTGAGATTTTGATGCAGAGCACTTGTCCTTAATGAGATTTCAAGCATCATTTTTAAAAGTGTGAGGGATAAAAAACTCTGTTGGGGGAAAAACATATTGAGAGCCAGCATGCCAGATGCCAGCCTAAGCCTATGTGCATCATAGCTACATGGTCCAAAGGGAAAAGGATCTGTGCGAGTTCTGCTGTACAGGGCATTAGTTTATATCATATTACAGTCTTCCAAAGGCAGTTATTAAATATTGGATTAAGGGTGGTTTGGCAGTTGAACTTTAACCCTTCGTTTTTCCTTGTCTGTTCACCAGTTTGTTTTGTGAAGCTTTGAAGGAAATCACGGTGGATATGCTGCTCTCCAGAAGGGCACAGAAAGGCTGGCCATCCTGCACTCTTTCTTGTGAAGTTTTATAAGTGACTGGGAATCACATATGGGAGTGAAAAGCATTAGCTTGTGTGGCAAAACCACAAATATGTTTTCACACTTCCAGGCAGTGCCAAATGCTATAGTTTGGTTTCCAAATCTTTTCTTTTTATGGGTAACCTGCTGAATTCTTCTCAAGGCATCTGCACTGAGACCACATGCAGGTGGTCTGAGATGCAGGGATGCTGAGAATACACTGATGTTGCTGGCTTTGATGTGACTGAGAGGAGTTTAGATTTTTGAAAACATAATAATTTTTAATGTTCAGTGGTGAGATGGAAGAATTGGGAGCCTAAATTTAGGTGCCCAAATTCAGATATTCAGATGTTATGCTTTTTCTTGTTATTACAAGTCCCCTTTGATATATACTGTTCTGACACCTATCTGAAACCCTAAATCAATATAAATACTTTTATGAGGTGGGTACAGAAAAGTGCAATGATGAGACAGAGCAGCAGGGATCAATGCCATGTCCTTCAGAGTGACAAACAATGAAATATAAAGCTCATTTAAGAGTTAATGTTGAAGGTACCACACAATGCAAAGGGTAAAGGTTTAGAGGTAGTATCCAAGCAGACAAATAGATTGAAAGATATCTTGATAGACAACATTGCAAAACACAATTTGTGTCCTGAGGAGATTGTGTTTCTTTTTTGGAGGAACAAAACCCATTAGCTATTCTTAAAAGCAGTGCTTTTGAACTTTCTCAGAAGGCATGGGTATTGCTAAGCAAAGGTTTGTCTTGGAACACACTTCTTTTTTTTTTCTGCATACATTCTACTGTGTTTCAAGTTTTCTTGGCTACTCTTTTTATTTTATAGCTCATTTAGGGGCAACCATGAAGGGTGGGAAGACAATTGTGTAAGATTTCTTAGATGGGAAAACAAGTACTGTCTATTAAAAGTCTATAGAAATAGTGAAACCCAGCACAAGAGCTGGGTGTAATAGACATAGATCGAGGGGGAACAATAAGGAGGGAAAGAGACATGCAGTGATAAGAGGAGTGTAAAGAGAAAAAAACCCCAAATGTTGCCAGAATGTCTGATTGAAAAAATTAGTTTGGGGTTGTGTCCTATGACCTTACAGCACAAAGCAAGCTGTCTCTTTTGGCTGTTCTTGTTTCCAGTAACCATAGAGGCTTTTGGAGAAGACTAATGCAGTTTTGTCTACAAAAGAAAACGTTGTTGTGTCTCATCCCTGCTGAGAATTGTTGATGGTAGTGAGTTGTCATGTTCCCTACTTCTGAATCTTCAGTGGCTTAGAAAAAGTGTCCAGGGCGAATGGATTGCATTCTCAGACTGCTTCAGTGTTTTGTGAGGAGCAGATTAGTTGCACATGCTTTTAATATACTTGCTTTCACCTGAAAATACAGTGATGGTTTTTCCTTGGGTGAAAATGTCCTCTGGGTCGTATTTAATTCTGCAGATTTATACCGATAGATGTTTTGGTCCTCATGTAAAGCAGTTCATGTGAAAAACTGTAGTGAGTTTTCAAGAGTATCAAGAACAGTCTTATGGAAAAAGGAGCCTCCAGGGCTGCTCCAGAATGTTGCTTTTCAGTCTAAATGAGGGCTTTATGTTCTTTTCTAAAATAGAAGCAAAGGTGTGGGTAATTGTGTAGACAGCTTCTGTGAAATATATTTCCAAAGCAGCTTTTAATAGCCTTTGTTAACTGGCTCTTAAAACATCTTTGCTGGCTTGTGGAGATGTTTCAGATGTCTGAGAGAACTTGCAAGACAATAGTTTTTTTTTTAAGCTGTTTTCAATTATGATTAAGTTCATATTTGGGAAAGCTGGTGAGGTGCCCCTCCTGTAAAAGGAGTCCCAGGTGCCCTTGTCCTCTCCCATGGGGTTTTGCAGGCAGCAGCCAGGCAAACCTGCCCAAACATTTGGTACTCTGGTTAGCCCTGACCAAAGCAACTCTGTTAAAGGGAAAGATGGGAATGTATTCCCAACTTCTCTTTGCTTGGAATTAAATTGTCTAACTGCTTATTTCGATCACCCATTTGTAGTGATTTTTTTTTTTAAATTAGCTACTTTGAGTAAAAATTACAAAAATGAATTAATCTCAGAGAGCACGAATTTGAACCTGGAGTGTGTTTCCTTATCTTTTTATTTATTAGATGTTATAATTTATGCACTACCAATAAATGTGACTGGTTTTCTAAAATTTTATTTGTGATGAAAAGTACTCTGTGGTAGAGTTGCTTTTATCTTCCCTCACTAGCTCAGCTGTTTTACCCATGCATGTATTGAAGACTTTTACCATTAATGCTGTTTACGTGGTATCTCTGGTTATATAGGTGTTATATATATGTATATATAGATATAAACATATCTAGTTGTGAAAGGTTCAAGGAGACACCTTGTGTGGCATTTCACAGATGGGGCAGAGGAATATTGCTAAATCAGGAGTTGGTTTTGATGATCATTCAGCTTAATGCTTTAATGGATTTGGTTTTGTAGTATTTACATATAGCTGTGAGGTAAAAATAGGTCAGAAGTAAATATCTTTGTAAAGATTAAATATGCTGGGGGTATAATACCCTGGCAGTGGTTTCAATGTGCAAATTATTTTGCAAGGAAAGCAGCAACTACCGTCGTCAAGTCTGCTGATGATAGATTTCCCAGGATAGCTGATCTTTGGCTATAGTATAATAGGTACAGCATTGAGTAGCTAATCACAGTAAAGTAGCATGCAAAAAATATTCAAATATTTTGTATCTTAAAATGTATTTTTTTGAAGTAACCAAACTGGATTTTGAGGAAACAGGAGTTCCTCAGACCGTGCAAGAGTCAAATTTGACAGCCTAATGCAGAGCTCCTCGGAGTTGTTTGATGAATTGAGTGAAAATTTCTCTGCAGAAAATGAGTGTGCCATCACACTGGGCATTGCTGATGGATTTCATCAACACAAAGAGGTTCAGGAAAGGTTAATAGGAGTGTGTAATGTGGTGTAACACAAACTCTCAATTACTAAGGAGTTCTCTAATGTCAAGGTGAGGAGAAGTGTGCTGTTGTGACTCATCTTGCCATGCAGATCAAGAGGAAGTTAACAAAGTTGACTGTGTTTTATTGAGCAGGGCACTGAAAGAATGACCAAGATAGCTTAATCTCTTTGTAGTTCTGAACTGTTGTATGATGTTGGGCATATCACTGAATTTAAGGATACCCCAGCATCCTTTTCTACATGGAGATTTTGATAGATACATGCTTTATAAAAGCTTTGGTCCTCTGTGGATGAAAAATTTTATACCAGCTCTGAACTAAAATAATTTTGTTCAACAAAAAAATTTTAAAAAATAGTAGTTTATTTTATTAAAGTTGCTCCACTAAATGAATATATTTTAGAGCCAGGAGGACCAGAGAACAGCATAACAGTGGCACTCTAATAAAACCACCCCCACCACAGGGTCCGTGTGATAAGGGGAAAATACAAAATCTTTTACGAATAAGAGATTCACAGATGAGTCTGTCGGAGGAGTGCACCATCTGTATTTGATATCTCTGCTGTGCTAGTGCCATCTGAGTACCCTTCTGCTTAGTGGAAAAGCTCAGACTCCCACTCATATGCACATGTGATGCTGGAGAAGGCTTTTTATTTGGCTTCCAGTCGGGTTTATTCCAGCAGTGCATACATGGTTAGTGACCCCTCAGCTCTAATGAGGCATTCAGAGGCTGTGCTGGATAATTTTAAATCTTCTACTGGGAATTGCTCTACCATCTCCCCAGTGCAGAAGGGACGTATGCTGGTACAGGATAGCAGTGCAGGCGCTCCTGCCATGTAAGGTTTGTCACCAAAACACCAGTTTTGTCCCATCAATTTGAATATGGTTATTGTCTTATAAAATGCTGTCACAGATTTTTCAGATGAAGAGTAATTCATATTCTTTGTTTTGGTTTAACAGCCCAAAGTCATGTTTTGCAATAGTCCCTGCTCTGTGCATAGGTTTTTTAATTTCAACAAAACTGTTAATGGAGTCAGCCAGCAACAAATGAAACATTTTGAGTTTGCTCCATATATGGCAGGTTTGGGTTCTATGATTTAAAAAGCCCAGAAAATCAAAACCTATATAAAGTGTAAAGAGGAAGAGGTGTTTTTAAAACACCCTAAATAAATAATATTTAAAAAAAATTTTTTGCAGTTGTGCTTAAAAAAATACATGCAAAAATCATTATATATTAAGAGGAGCAAAGAAAAATGAAGGGGCTTAATGTTAGGTTGCAAAGAAGAATAGATTATTGAGAGATTAAACAATATCTTTATGCATAGAAAAGTAGTTTATTATCAACCTTCTGATTCCTACAATTTAAAAGAACTTGACATAAAAATTCAAGGTTGCTTCTGTTAGGAAAGTCAACTTGACTGCCAAATTCATGTGTTTAGGGGTAAAGAATATGGTCAGAACTGTGGCAAAACTTTTGACTCTGTGACTAAAGAAACTGCTTTAAGAGCTGCACCCTGTATCAGCTGTGAGCTTTTTGCAGCCTTGCAGTCTCATTAATTACATCTGATTGCTGGAGCATCTCAAATACAGAATCAAAATAATTCTAATAAGTTTATTAACTCCTGTGGCCCTTCAGTCCAGCACTGCCTCTCTGAAGGGAGTCACTGTTAGGACTTGCATGGCAGAGGGAGTGAGGCAAGTCTAAACAGTTCAACCACTGCATAGCACAGCCTTTCTGCTGGACCAGAGATATTAATTGAAATCAAAAGTTGGTGATTTAATCAAAAGTGTATGTTTCTACAATCTCACTTTACATTCACAATGTTGAGGCTTGAACATCTGAAAGTGGTTTTTTGAAAATGGCATGGAGTAAACACACATTTAATTTTTTCATGGAAACAATGGATAGATTGGATATTTGATCTGCCATTTGCATGCTGGATCTGCTTTTTCATTATGAAACATAAAATGTATATATGCACATATAGTTTCAGCATGCCTGTGACAAAACCTCTCAAGCAGCAACCTTTGTTAAGTGTGTGCAATACAGCTACGAATGCACCTCAGAGGCAAATAACAGTTGCAAATATGCAACACAGAGAGATGACTTTGAAAGTATTATTACAAGATTCCTATTGAATTCCTTTCTTTAATCAGGATGGTAGTGGTATTTACTGGCTCTGAAAAGCCCAGGGAGTGGGAAGAATTTTCATCATAAATGGGTGTAGTGTTCTGCAGATGTACAAAGCAACCAGAGCTTTGCTGAAAGACTGAGACTGAGGACTGTGTGCACACGTGTAAGTAACTTGAAAATGTTTTTGTATACAGCATAAATGTGAATATCTTGATTTTGATAGGACTTTATAGAAATAGATACAAATAGGAGCACAAAGACCATGTTTCTCTCTAGAATAAAAACAAGGAGAAAAAAATTCAAGCTTTAGCTGACAATCTTGCTTCAAGAGTGTGCTTTTCTTGTCTTGGTCACTCAAACTCTGTGGGTTTTGGTGTAATTTGGCTTTGTTTTGGTTTTGTTTGTTTGGGGGGGTTCTTTGGTATTTTTTTGTTAGCACTTTTTGGTTTGTATGTGTTTGTGTTCTTTCAGTGCCAAATATTTAGATTGCATTAAACACTTCTGACCCGAGTTTTGTACAGATTGCTTTCTGATTTGTTATTTCTAGATGATCATTTACTATGAAAAAAAACCCCACACCCAAACCAGTGAAAAGCATTAAGAGTTCTGACAGTGAAGTACTGTCTGTCTTTCAGTGGTGCTTATGTGAAATGACCTGGCAAAACAGATACTGAAGAAATAATGTATTTTTGTGGGCTTTCTCAAATGATAAATGTTCTTGTCTCTCTAGAGAATTTCTTATCAAATGCTGATTTTTGCAAGAGACAGAGTCAGCATTTCAAGTATTTTGTTATAATGCAGGAAATCAGAAGTTGTATCTGCTTCATTTTCTAGACAATTGGAAATTCAATTAACAAAAGAAATTTCCAACTATGACTCTAATATTTCTTACTCTTCTTTATGCAAGTCAGTTGTTTATAGCAAAGTTAGAGCTGTTTTGTCTCCTTTTAACAACAATACACGTGTTACAAATGATGAGAATTATCAGTATCTCTTAATGAACTAAAATTATGGAATATTGAAAAAACCTGAGGGTTGTTTTTTTTTTTTTTTTTAACAAAACAACAACTTTATAATCAGCTTCATCATTTTTACATGGAAGAGAAATGTCAATTTAAGGCATTGCTTGTAAGAGCACCTTCATAGTAGCAGTGCAACAAGGTAGTTTGCAAGTCTGGAGTGTAAAGGCAAACCTGGCCCAAAGGCTTGTTCTTTTCACCACTCATTTTGCTTCACTGAAAGAATAGTGCCATGCTGCTTTCTCAAGATTACATCAAAACAAAATAATTTCATTTAAAAACAAATTCAAATTTATTTCAGATGGAGTACGTTATTGCTGTTTTAATTTATTTAAATTAACCCCAAATTTAATATGTAAAAATTTAGTGGTGGGGATGGGACGAGGGCCTGGAGGTCAGACAGCCTCTGCAGTGAAAGGAAGAGAATGCAGCATTAATGACAGCCTTTGCTGTGGTTTTATTGGGATTTTGTGTTTTTCCACTATCTCATGGAATTCAGGTCTCTTGCACTGAGAGTTGTTTAAAAATCAACTGCTTTCTAGGAGAAATGTGAGTGCCCAGTGTCCTGCAGAGTGGGCACTGAGAGCAGGGCACAGACACACCCAGGTTAGGCTGGCACCTCTCCCCTCCAGGCACAAGGAGAGTAACACCAGCTGGAAGTCTTTTCCAACCACATAATATTCCTGTTTTGGAACCTTCCAATGATGGCTGAAAAAATTATAGAAGTGCTTTTTAACAGCAATGAAACTCTAAATATAAAATATACATTACAGAAACCTCTTGGTTGCCAGAGTCTTTCAGATCAAGTCAGCTCTCCTGGTTTTGTTGCAAATGTTCTTGAAGTTTTCCAGCAACTGAGTAGACATGCACCATGTAAGATGTGGGGCCTTTTCAAATAGATCTGAAATAATATCTTGTGTTTCTTCCAATTTATTCTTTTGTGTTGAAACTTTGGTATTTGAATTATGAAATAATGAGTTTATTTACTATGAACTAGCATAATTATAAATTGCGAGTTAAAAAAATCATTCACATCTATTTTGAGTGCAAGTTATTTTTAATTTTCAAAAGCACCAGTTGCTCAAAAATGAGACGTGTGGCTTTTTAATATGCTTTCATAAGAGCCTAATAGACCATGTGGTAGGATTCTGTGTGCCTAGAGAATGTTGGGGATTTCAACAGTACCATTCAATTTTCAGGCAAGCACAGTGAATAATTGCATGGTTTTCTTCACTTGGAGGCAAAGCTTAAATCAATAAATCTGGTGACCTGAAAGCTGTCTCTTCAAGTGATGCATTTTAGAATACTTTCTAAAATCTCAAAGGTCAAGTCTAAAGGAAACATTTTTATCAGAAGGTGATACGTTGAACATGATCTGTGCAGCTGGAAATAAGTGATTCAAATTTGTACTTGATTTGTTTTAAATTCTCCAAAGCTTCAAATCCTGTGGGATGTGGATAGACATTGACATCATTAATTAACTAGCAGTGTTTTCAATTTACTGATCATTTATTGCATTTTGTCACAGTATTACAATGCATTTACCTTTATTATCTACTGCATTCTTATATTTTCTCCAGTGAATAAAAAAATAAAGATGCATTTTTCTATTTTAGAAAATCACTTTTATCTCTAGTAATGACATAAACGGACTTCAAGAGTTGAAATCAGAACTCTGTTGATGGTATCTAAGTGCAGATCAAAGAGGGGAAAAATCCCAAATCTCCCTGCCTGCCTCGAGGGAGCAAAATACAAGGTTTGAGGTTTCTTAGGTTGCTAGATTGATATTAAGGTCTCAGGCTAGATATTCATAACAGGATATAATGTGGGAATATGAAATTATGGCTGAAATTACATATATTAAAAAGATACCCTAAATATTTACTGACAACTTTGTAACTTTGTTTTGAAATTGTCTGCAAATTCTGTTTTATTAAATATTGTTTCATTATCAAAATATTCACACAAGCTTTTACAGAGCAGTGCAAAGTTTAAAGGAAGTGCAGCGGGTCGCTCTACCTTGAAAATTAGTTTTGTTGAGGGAAATGGGTACAACGTGCAGGTTCTCTTAACAAAAGAGTCCTTTCTTGCATCACTAGCCAGGACATGATTGGTCCTGACTTATTCACTGTTTTGAACATTTTAATGTTCATCCAGGTGCTTTGAATCACTGGTTTTGGACACCTTATTGTCCACTCTCTCTCTGGAGTTATATAAGAATCAGCATTCTGCAGGAAAATTTTAATGATAAATCTTTTTAATTATATAATTTCATTTTATCGACTCAAATGTTGTGGGTTGTCCCAAGAGTCTGCTGTAGAGGTTTGGAAGATATTTTTGGCACACAGGGCTAATTGGCAGGAGGCAGGTGTGCCTTCCTTCTCCCTCACTGTCAGGGAGGTGCAGGTTTGTGATTAGGTGAAGAGTTTGATGATTGGCAGTGATTAGTTCAACACAACTGTGCATGTTTTAGAGAGAGAAGCAAACAATAACTGCAGTGAAAACCAACTGTTTTTTTGAGTACAGGCTGTAGTGGAACAATGTGGGGAAGAAGAAAGTTCTCAACATTAAATTCTTTTTAATAATTAATTCTTACAAAGCTTCCTTGTAAACACTGATAAGGAAAAAAGTATTGATATGCAGAAAATAGAGGATAAAAATTGTTTTGCATGTATTTGTAGTGCTTAGGCATTCTGAGAGATATTCACATTGTGAAACGAAGTAATGCTCATCCATATGGGATAAAGGATGCTTTGATGCTTGTGTTTGGATGAAGGCTCATGGTCATGGGCTTTGTTTAGGCTTTTCTTTCCATGAAAAGTTAAGCACGTCTAGATAAGCTTGTAGGATAAGTATTCATAATGTAAGCATTCCATAAAGCTTGTGAAATAGGCATCTACAGGAAGTTCAGCTGAGGAGGAGGAGGATTCTGGGTTGCTAAGGCACAGGGATTGCCAAACATATCACTGTTTTTACATGATTTTTGGAGGAGATGCAAGGATTTTTCGTTACTTTTTTTTGGCTGTTGTTTAGTTGTGGGGAGTAGTAATTTAAACACTGTGAAGGGGAGTTATCGTTTTCCTACAGTGCATGAGATAAATATTTTTATTATTTTTTAAATTGAGTTCTGGTTCTATTCCAGTTGCTCTCTCCCCACGACAGCATCTTGGCACAAAGCAGTCTGCTGTCATGCAAATAAACATCAAATAGATGAAGAATGTCAGCAAAAGTGTAATATAAAACGAATAATTAGTTGTCAAAATTCCAGCTGGTTCCCTGTGAGTAACTTTTCTCTATTTTTCTTTTCTTCTTCCAGAAATACAAAGAATATGAGAAGGATGTTGCAATAGAAGAAATTGATGGCCTTCAGCTTGTGAAAAAGTTAGCAAAGAATATGGAAGAAATGTTTCATAAGAAGTCTGAAGCTGTACGGGTAAGCAGTAGATCAGTCAGCTGTTTCCTCCTAAGATGTAAAACTAAATATATAATTTAGGCTCTGCTCTGAAGGCTGTATTAGCAATTGAAGGTGCTGAAGTGGAAATGCTAAAGCATTCAGAAATATTTTAGGATCAGTGTTCAAGAGAATATATTTAAATTATTTATACCATCAATAGATAAATGTAAGAGTGTGCAATGAGATTTGGACTACCAGTTTCCAATGTGAGTTTGTAAAGTATCACTTGTGTGCAGTAAAACCTCACTGCATATGGTTAAAATGTTAAAATATCCAATCAAAGCAGAATTAATTTCAGTGCTCACTATTATAAAAATAATATTGCAGGGAAATGTCTGAGTTCAATAACTGTCCTTTAGTTCAGAAAAAGATGCAAGCACTTCAAATGGTAAGCACTTTAATTTTGGTAAGTGCTACATCACTCTTCAGGCAGCTTATTAATGATCATTAAGTAACTAGAGAGCTCTCTGTACATCTGTAAGTTTTTGTGCTTTTTTCTTTCTTTCTTTTTTTATTTTTTCAGTTTCCATTCTGATCCTCCTTTTGTAATAGCTTTGGTGTCTATTACACTTGCTATAAAACCAAGAAAAAGTTCAGAATTTTATGTTTTGTTATATCAAATAGGAGTTTGTTGTAACACGTGTGTTCTAAAGAATAACAAATCTTCCTGTTGTAGTTTTCCTTTTGCATTATTCTCTGCTAGAAATTGAGGTGACTGCCTGGAACAGTAGTTCCTGTGGCATCACCTCTGTCAGCAAACTCACAGGACATTATGGTGATGCTGTTTACCGTCAGCTGCTCTATTTCAGCCAGACTTATCTGCTCAATTGAGCTGAAGATCCTCCTGTCTCCTCTGTACAGCTGGAGGAATCACCCGAGGACAGGGATTCCTTTTGTGTAGCAGGATACAATCCTGCCTTCAGCCCTGTGTTATTTGTTATGGTGCAAAAGGGAGGAAAGAATTTGGCTACGTTTTAGAGGTTGAATTTTCAGGGCTGGCAGTGAAGTAAAACATATTTCAGCTTGTAAAACTGAGCACACTTGGCAGGGAAGCAGAGAAAGACAATAAACATGGAACCCCGCAATGCTATTTTTACAGTGTGTTTTTCAGAGGAAAAACTACACTTTAATATGTGTGCAACAGCTTCCAGAAGCCTGAAGAATATTGACTTGGGGAAGGGGGAGGACTCTTTTCCTTGTTTTTTAGCAGAGAAAACTGCTCCCCTGAGGTCGTAATGTGAACAAAGCATTCTTGGAGCAGCACTTATTTAGAGAGAGAAGTGACCAGAGAGCTGCACACTTGGCTGGTGAGGGAATAGAATTCCATCAGTGAGGAGTGCTGGTGGGGAAGAGCAGTTTGTGTCTCAATTAGAGCTTCATAACAAATGTTTGGAACAGGTTTGGTCTCTTCATACAGATGATGTTTTTATCTAAGGAGGAAAAAAATACAGGATCAATATAGACCACCATGCTCTGAGTAAAAACGAGCCTAAATTCTGTGAAGTTAAACCATGCGTGTAATCTTGAGTGAACGGATTTTAGTGCCGGAAAAAGTGACTGAAATCCAGAGCCTTCTTTGGAAGGTTTCCATCTTTGGAAAGGAAGCTAAAAGCGTGGTTTGGACAGGGTCACAAAATCCTTTGGTACAGTGCAGGTTTTGCATAAGTTTCCTCCTTGGTACATCATGACTGATTTTTCCCTCATATCTGGGGAGGTGAGATGGGAATTAGAAAACTCCTGTGCACTTAAGACCTCTATTCCATCCTGATACTAGATCATCTTGTCTCTAAAATACTTGAATTTTGACATAAGCCTTTGATGGAAACTTGTGCAACAGCACCGAAACACAGAATTCAGACTAATATGTCAGATATATTGGTGGTGATGTTGGAGGAAGTACTAAATGAAGAATATCTTACAAAATATTTCTCAGCTTTAGAAATAATGGGGATGTGATTGTGAGGGTTCAAATCCAAGGACTCAGAAAATGTGTTCCAATGTTAGCCCAAATTGTTACCCTATACCACTCAGTGAACAGTTTCAAGTAGACATCAAAATCCATGATTTATTAAAATGTTTTATCCAAAAGCATTTTGGGTTAAACATACTTCTTCAGGTTCTAGCAGATGTAGCATTCTGAAAAATTTCCAGAAATTCATAGTACATAAAGTGTTTGATTTGTAGAAAAGACTGAGAAGAATGACCTGGATATATAAAAATAGGATGGCTTGGATAGGCCTCAGGTTTTGTCTTTATTTCGTTTTTTTTGTGATTTTGCTTGATGCTTTCAAACATTTGAACTTGTTTGAAGCTACTAATCACATTTGAACTCTTTTCACTCCTCCCCCTTAATATTCTAGATGAATTTTTATCTTTCTGTCTCATTGCTTTTCATAGTGATTAGTTGGTTCAGTGTGATTTTTATCATATTCATCCTCTGTTTGAATTACCCTTCAGTATGCAATTATCCTATCACAGAATGTTCTATTTTTGTTCTGTCAGATACATAAGATAAATGGAAAACTGAAAGTACTAAACCAATTATATAACCTTTTGTCATTTACTTACTGATGTTGCAAGAAACATTTTTTCCCCCTCCTTCTCCCCAGTGTTCACTATTTACCCTGGGTTTATATCAGTTCAGGATATTCCTGTTAACCGTTTCCTTCCTAATGCTGCCCTACCTGATTGAATTTCAAGCAGGCAACTTTGGATTTTATTTTGAAGTATTTGTGACATGAATTAAGTTAAAATCCCTGAGCAGTGGTTTTGATTCAATGCCACTGATGTTTTGTTTCTGTGACAAAAGTAAATGTATCCACTTTTAATGTGATGATGCTTCAGGTGGGAAAAATCTTATTGCCCATAAGGTGCCATAGAAACGTTTCCAGCACTGTTCAGTAGTTGTTTTAATTTTACAGCCAAACACCAATAATCCCTTTCAGACCCTTGTGTAATCTGCTGTCACTTGTGTTATTGCTGCTTCTCCTGGACTTTTAGGGATTTCACTCATAGGAAGTTTGCTTGAACAAAGTTATCTGTGACTTTTTTTTTTTAATACGGTTTTTAGAAGGTTTTATGATATTTTAGTGACTCTACTAATTTGAACTGATCAGGAGTTAAGCACTGTGACATAATGCTCAGTAAAAAATAACTATTGGTACAAACTTGATAGTGAAAAAGAGGTGGAGTTAAAATTGTTCATTTGGTGCTTTTACTTTTCCTGGGTATTGGCATAATGGGAAAAAATTGAAGGCTAGAGGGAAGTGAAAAAGCAAAATGAAAGATAACCAAGTTATTAGGGAATATTTCAGAAGCTGTTATAACTTTAGCTTTGCACTAAAATTTTGATTTTCATTAATATTTCTTTGCAAATAAAGAGGTGCTATAAAAAGATTGTTGAATCACTGCTAAGATGGCAAATCAAGTGTTAAGGATGGTTTTTCTTTAAGGCAACTACCCTTGCTGCAATGGAAAATGCAAATAAGAGGCTTCTTTTTATTAACTTTTCCTGCTATAGCTACCTGGTGCTCATTGTGAAGCTGATTCTCATTATAACTGTACTGTGAAAAGTAATTGCTGTTGTACAGTAATTCAATTTCAGTGCATTCATGCATCAGTAAACCAGCGGGGTTTATCTAGAGAAACCTGGGACTCTAAAGCTTTTTATCATGAAATTCCACATGCAGACAAATGTTCTTCCAAGGAGTAGAATATCAGCATTTACATTTAACAAACATTTGCAATGAAGAGAAATGGATTTTTTTCCACTGATGATTTTTACACCAGTCTTTAAGCTTTTTTCGGATACGATTAGGATGACACTGTTTATGCACAGTTAAAGTAATGTACGTGTTTGAAACGTTTGTGCTTAGTCACATGCATATGTGGTGTGCACATTTTACTATGCACATGTATATTTGTGTGGGTGCAGATCTTTTTTTGTGCATTTTGGGGTTTATATGTGCAATACCAACAAATGCAATTTACTATTGCTTTTCTGCATGTATATGTACACATATACATAAGCAAAGTATTAAACAACATGTACTGCATTCATCTGTTTCCAAGAAAATACTGGTAAATTGGTGTCCTGGTCAATAAATTAATTTTTGTTTAAAGTGATTTGTTGGTGAGTGCAAAATGAACTTGATTTGATGAGCACAAAGATTGTGGGAAGTAATTCAATGCTGAGAGTGAGAGTACCTGAAGAGAGGAGTTTTCTTTATTCAGTGCACTACAAAGTATTTCCATAGAATGTATGAAAGCTCAGTAAAAAATTAATACTGAATACTGTAGTCAGTAGTTGGAGCTTTTGTTTTCAAACCACCTCCAAGTACTTTACTCTTTCCCTGAGTGTACTTGGAATTTAACTAGTTTTTAGTGTGTAACTTAGTGGTGAGTTAATTTCTATTCGAGGCAGCAGTGAGGAATATTCCAGGTGAATTTTGAACTGATGAGTTTTTTTTTTGAAGACTGTTTTAAATGTGCACTGATTTGAATGTCCACTGTGCATTTTATTGCACTGTATTTTCATTCTGATTTTCTATCACTTTGATCAAGGCTGGTTTGAGAATGGCATTCTTGAGAAGAGAAGCAAACAATCATTCATATTTTGTATTCATATAATATAATAGAAATATATCTTAAATGTCAAAACTTATTACTTTTCTAGACTCACGATTTCAAAGATAGAATAAACTAAGTTCCTTCATTGAGCCAATTTTCATCGGCAGAATTAGAAGGAAAATGAATGTCAATGTGCACTCTTTACAGCTGCAGCTCAATGGGGGCTCTACTGACCCCTGATTTCTTTTTTTATAAATATAGTAAGAAAGGGGTTTTTTTGTCAGCAGATGCAAATGAAAAAAAAAAAAAAAGAACTGCAATATTAAGTTTATAAAATTACTGAGGGGAAAAAATTATAAATGGTTGTGGGTGGAAGGAAATTATGGTGAATCAACCCAGTATGACTATAAATAGTTTTAACTGACAGAATAAAGACATAATGAATAAAGGAGAGATGGCTACAGTTGTGTTAATTACTGCTAACAAATTAAAGGTTTTCAGCAATATTTTTGTATTCACATTTAGTATTTTAACTGTAATTGTTGCTAGTTAATTTTGGTGTCATTTAAACCTGCTCATAGTTTTACTTGTCCCCTTCGTGTGTCAGTAATAAATTTGTGTTCTTGAAAGCACTAAGAGTTTTATTTTTACTTTTCTGCAGATTTCAATACATTGGAAAATGAAAAGATGGTTAGCAATCCACTGACAGTGGAGTATTCAATAGCATAATACATAACCTAGATAGCCATAATATGGAGAATATTTAAAGGTACAGTAAATATTTGTCTTTTTTATTGCTATTGGGCTTGAAGATTGCTTTCGGTAAATATGTAGAATATAAGATATTCAACAAATGAAGGATTGGCAAACCTATTCTAGTGCAGATCACCTAAATCCCACACTGCTGCTTTGAGTTTGTCAAGAAATTTGTGTTCTCAAAGGGAGGGAAAAAACTATTTTAATTGAAATGTGTGTGTGTTTCTTTTCTCCTTAATCTTTGCTCCCATCCCATGGCTGTGGTGGGAGAGGTCAGACTGTCCTCAGGTGCATTTGCTGGTAAACAGGAGGAATGAATGAAAAAGGTGCAATTGTACCTTATCTCATACCTGCCCTATGCGTGCAGCGGAATAATTATGGAATAGACAGGTTTAATGGAAGTTAGTTTTTCTGTCTGTAGAACTCTCTGAATCATAGCAGGGAGCATTGATAAAATATTTGACTCTCATATGTCCTAGAACCCAGGTTAGCTGAGTTGTCAAAACAGGTCCTGGTAGGGGGGAAGAGGTGAAACATGGAAAAGTTCAGTGGGAGAGAATGAAAAGAAAACCAGTTAAAACTTCAGGGAGATGTTTCAAGGGATATGTGTTTGTCAGGATTTCCAGGGAGTCATGTACAGGATGTGCAGTATTCAGGAACTCCCAGAAGCATCACTGCTGTAGCTCACTGCTATGGCTCTGCAAACGTGGAGCTTTCCTTGTCTTAGTACTGTTTGAAATAATTGTCTACAAAAAATAAAGCAGCTTGAACCATCTTTGGATTTTGTCTGTCTTTAAAACCCTGGCATGTTTGTATGCTAAAAGAAAAAAAAATCCATGGTCTAGTCAGGCTTAGGAAATTTATTTAATTTCTTTAAGTTCAAATTTAGAAAAAAGAAAAAATACTTATAAGATAAAAAGGAGGAAAATTAATACTTGTAGAGAAAACTTCAAAGCATTTGCTGGTGGAGACAATTATGATGGTCTCACCTCCAGTGCCAAGAAAAGAAGTAAAAAGAATTTAAAGATCGTGCATTCAGCTATGTAGCATTTATGTGAAAATACAGCGAGGAAATCCAGCCACACTACAGATTAGTTCTTGTATTAGACTTCATTGCAACAGTACATAACATTCAGTCTTTGCAATCAACATGAAATAGTTTTTCAAACAGCAGAAAAACGACAGTAAAGTAGTTTTGGAAGAATAAAGTAGGATAAATTAGTCTCATTTATCCTTCTTTCTTATCAGTGTTTTAGGGTATTAGCATATTTTAGTGCTTCACATTAACATTAATTATTTTAACAAAATTAGTCATATTGTCCAACTTTCTGTTCAATGTGGGATTTAAACTAGTCACTTCAAATAGTAATGTTTTAATTAAAACTTAATTTCACTTGCACAACTGTCATCTCAATTTTCAATTATGATTCTGATCTTGTAAATATGTATCGTTGAGTGTATTTTTTGGAATTACAAAAATAAATACTGGTACTTTTACATCATACAGAAATGATAGATGTCCAGTTTTAGAGGGTTTATTGGTACGTATTTTTAATTGATTATAAATATCCTCTTGAGAAGATGCACTATAACTTGCTGTTCATGTAATATTAGCCTGTTTTCTGAAACCTTGTGTTCATTTGCTTTAATGCTTTGGTAATAAAAAAGATCTCTTCCTTTAGAGATTGCTCAGCCTGCATCCATGCAGAGCAGGTTTCCATGCTGCTGCCTCCTTTTTCCATTCCATGAATGATGCCAACCTCCTCTGCTCCGTCTGTGGAGCGTGAGGGAGCACCAGGAGCAGCAGTGAGGAGGAGCCTGTTAATGGCTTTCTTGGAGGGATTTAATGAATGGTCATTTATCAATATTTTGAGGAGGAGAGAGACTATCATCTCTGTGTGATTCTTCATTTTGAAGTGCTCAGAAGCATTTCAGTGAAAAGAGGTGTAAAGAGAATTCATTGTTTTTTACAAGCATTAACTGTTCCCTCTGCTCTGCGATGGAGCTTCCAGCAGGGCTGTGCTGGGTCAGCCGTGTTGGCTCAGCCTGAGCTGCCACTGGAGCACCATTGCAAGAGAAGAGCCTCCTACACAGATAACTGAGGGCAAATACCCCATTTATCCTCTTCACTCCCACCTTTCTTGAGTTTGACTCTAGTGTAATTAGGGAGGAAGAGGCCTCCTAAATCTAAAATACTTCCAGCTTAGTTAATTTGTTATGTCTCTAACAGCTGATTATGTATTCCAAACATGCCCAGAACTGGTCAGCACATTTCCTTTCTCTCTCACTTTTTTGATTTCTAACAGCTACTGGTTCAAAAGTTATTCTGCCTCATCTTGTTTTCTCTGGACACAGTTTCTTTTATCTTCTAGTTTGAATAGAATTATACTTTATAGGTTTATACAATAAACCCACCGTGCTCCTTCTAAACAGTTTCTTTAAGACTGGAGAACTGCACAGACTCTCAGTGTGCTTTTTAAGCTCACAGGCTCTCTGATCATTCCAAGGAGCTGCTGACAAGGGTGGGGGTAAAGAAACTCTTCCCAGCAGCAGTGAATTTCAGGTGGTCACAATTTCTGCTGGAGTTAAATCAGAACATCAGGATTATCACTACTGGTGATATGTGAAACTGTTTTGGGAGACAAAAGCAGACCAACAGTGAGACAAGATGCTTCCTTTTTTTTTTTTTTTTCTTCCTGGAAAAGCAGGGGCTTATTTGGGAGTGAGTTAACCAAATATTTAGTTAATATTCTTGTTTTAAACTGTATTTTAAAAGCTGTCTGAAATACAACTGCAATAAAACATCAGATTTGATGCTGTAACTAGAATCTCAAATGTTAAAAACTAATCTTCCTTTAGACAAATACCAAGAAAAAGGCTCAAGTTTTGTTTACTAACATGAGACTTCTGGATTGTCCTAGCCTGTACTTTGATGTGCTTGCAAGCTGGCAATGGTTCTTAAAAAAGAAGTCTCCCTTCCAGCTTCCACAGGTGCTTGCTCACCTCTCCTTTCTCCTTTACTTTTGCTCCACTGAGCTGTGGCAAAGCTGTGCAGAAAAGTCTGAGAATTTTAAGACCAAAGAATTACCTAGTGTGGAAACCCCAACAACAAAGAGCTGAGAGGGGCTTTCTTTCCCTTAATTAATTAGGATTTTGTTCATTGCATGACATGAAAAATACTTGTAAGAGTAAGGCCCGAGAAGGAGATGGGAGACGAGAATGAGTTAGATCATTTGATAGACACTACGTTTTTATTTTCCCTTGGGAGTGGCAGTGATGACTTAGAGCTATATTGAACCATCTCCCCATTTGGAGGATTTTTTAAAACTCTGCTGACTCTCCAGCTGTTTAGAGAAACTGTCTAATTACTTGTGGGTCACTTCAGTTCTGATATTTTGTGTGTCGCTGAGCTGAATGTGCTTTGCTGTTGCACGCTGTGCTGGAGGGCGAGAATCTCCTCCCCTGCTGGTGGGTGATCAGTTCCTTGTGTCTGGGAGCTGCAGAAAGCTGAGCTCCTAGCTTAAACCTTCAGTGGATGACTGAGCAAAAATGTTGCAAATCAGTTACCTGACTCCCTAGAGCTTCCGTAAAATATAAACAAGATTGAAATGTTGATTTTCCTAGAGAATAAGGCAAGGTAGCTCACACACGGCACATATTGATAGATTTGAAACTTTGCTGGACAAAATAAAAACATCCCAGTAACTTGAGTTTCATAGTGCTCAAATTCTGATGGTACTGTAGTCTGGTACACTGGGGATCAACCAGCTTTAGGGCTGATATTACAGGTGGAAAGACTCTTACTATAACAATAGTCTTGCTGTTGATTGATATTACTGATCAATCAAATTATGTTCTAAATTAAAATGTTAATGGATTTCAAATTACTTCCAAAGACGGACTCTGAATGTGAGTTTTTACAAAAAATGTCTAGGGAATGCTTTCCATGTACACAGCCAAAAGCATGCTCATAAATTTCTGTTGTAGATTTAGGATTTGTGGCAGGAACAGCTGAGGCCCCCAGCTCTGGCAAGAGCTGCAGCACACTTGGGTGGGAGCAGGTGCACAGACTGACACCTGGGCTGGAGTTTGTTTTTCGGTTTTGAGGAGACACAAAGTTAAAAATCTCTGGTGGGGGCAGCAGAAGTGTGAACTTTGATTTTGTGGTATTTTATATTTGGAAGGAAGAATACTGTGTAGCTCCTGTTGTCCTAATCAGCGTGTCATTTGGTGCTGGGGCCGTGGTAAGAACAAGTGTACTCATTTATTTCAGCAGCATCTTGATTTCAATGCCATGTAATTGTGCCATATTACCTTTGGTATATGTTTTAAAATTATTTGTAGTGAAGGGAACAAGCAATAAATTATAGAGAACACTTTTTAATTTCTTCTACCTCCATATGAATAGATACACAGTCATGTATTCTTGGCCCAAGTGCATTTCTCTGTCATTTAAGCTAGCACAGCGTATCTTGGATGATTGCTTCTTGCCGTGCTGTGCAAGTACTCCAGGAGGACAAATTGTTTGAGTAAATCATAACAAAAAAGGTGTTTCATGTAAGAAATAAACAGTTCCAAACTAATACTATAAATTGAAATTTTATTGATTAGTCTGGGGTTTTTTTATTATAAAGTTTAAATTACAGCAATCATTGTGGCACAAAGCACTACAGAAATGCTACATTACAGAAAAAGCTCATGCCCTGTATTTTCAATGGGTCATTTAAGAGCAATGGAAATAGTATATGCAAGCAAAAAGAACTGCTCTGTACCTGTGAGTCTTTGTTTTAAAAAGAAGCTAGAACTGGAGAAGCAAGGCATGCTGCAGCAAAAGGCACAGAAAATCTGTGTGCAGAAAAAGAGTTAAGGAGCATTTAGAGATTTCATGTAGCTTCATGTCACCCTTGCCAGGTGTATCATTACATGGACTATACACTACAGCCTCCCCAAAAGGCTCACAGGGCAACTTTCTATACATCAGAAAAAAATTCAGGGACATCTCAGGTTAATTCTTTAATTCTTAAGTGTGAGGATAAAACATTGTTTAAAACCACATTACCTGGTAAGCCTTTGGCACTGGTAGGGAGCATGTTAAGGGAGAATCCTGGTAAAGGTCTTTATTTGCTGGTCTATACCTCAGTTTCTTCCATCAGTGGAGTTTCTGATTTTGACAACCCTTGGGGCTAGAACAACCTGGGGATTTTCTCCTTTTTTAACACACTGAGCAAGCTAGAAAAACATCAGTAATGAAAAAATGTTGGCTTATAATTTTCCATTATATTGAAAAAACTGGATTTTGTCAGTAAAATCATACTTTTATCACTCATTTCCCATAACTTGTAGTGAGATGGTAATTTAGCACTTTGCAAATAAGTAATTATTGAGTCATTAATTTTGCACTTATCTTAATTGTGTTACATCTATGGATATTTATGGAGTTTCACTTTTGAAACACACTTGAAAAATATTACTATGGGGTTTTTTTGAGATTGGCTTAAGAAAACTGAATTATCTTATTTTAATGGAAATATTTTTGACATATAAAAATGGAAATTTTGCCTTGATTTGTGAATTAAGCAATTTTCATTAAGATGTCACTATGTATCGTTATAGAAACGGGAATAGTTATTTATTTTCCTTTTGCTTTTAGATAACTCCTTGCTCATGATCTAGGAATTAAATCCCTAATCTCTCGATCTTTATTTTTGACTGAAGTTCAATAAGGAATTGGATAAATTCATAAAAGATGAGTCCATAGGTGGCTAATTAGTATACTAATGGACACCCTTTAAATCAGAAAGCCCATAAAACACTGATTGCCATAAACTGAAATCATTTACTGAGAAACCAGACCAAGGCTTTTGTCCTGTTTCTCAAGTACTTTTCTCCAGCAATCACTGCTGGCCACTGCTGGAGGGAGGTTGGGAGCTCTCTTTTGTCTCTCTGTGCTGACACTCATTGCTGAGATTCTGTTAACAACTCGAAGAGTCGAACTTAAAAAGTTATTAGATGAATGCCATGTTTTTGAAAGACCAGGTAGTTTGAGCTTATGACACAGCTCTTTTGGTGCTGCTGTGTTCTTATTTAAAAGTGATATTTTATTTGAAAAAATGCTGCATGCTTATGGCTTTTTCTTCTCCTCATCTATCACCTTGTTTTCTGAGCTTGGAGAGTGAACCATGCAAGTGGCACTGGCTGGGCTGCTTTGTGCAAACCCAAAGCAACGCCCAGGAAAAACTCAGACTTTTGCTTGATAAAAGTGAAATAAAAGTGTGTCAGCCGGAGGTCAACACAACCCCAAAATGTAAAGAAAATTAACAAATGCCCAGAGAAATGCCTTGGGTTTAAAATAATCTGGGGTCTTCAGGGGATTTTTTTCTGTCTTCTCTTTGGATGTTGAAACAGCTTTGTTACATGTGAATGTTGATGGATGTGAGTAGAAAGAAAAGAGGTGAATAACAATCACCTCTAATAACAATCAAATATTGTTCATCTCTTTCAGCCAGATCTACAGCTCTGTGGGATCACAGGCAGTGTCCTGCATTCTGCTCCTGGCTGCAGGTGGCAGTTTTGAACTTTTCCCAGTACCTCGTCCTCCATTAGAGGACACCATTAATTGGGAGAAGTACATTTTATTACCTCATTTCTCTCCTGATGACTACAATGCAATATATCAAATAAACACTCCAACGAATACCTTGCCATTTTTCATAGCTAAGGAGGAGGCCTGTGTGGCTGGGAAGCTGCAGCAATGGAGATGAGTTAATTATTTTAGGCAATTCCAAGTGACAATATACACCAAAGGGATTATCAGTGCCTTGATAGACTTTTTGAAGCCAGAAGCTACTGCAACTCTTGCTTTTGGAGTTTCACTGAAATTATTTAATTGCCTTGGTTCTTTGTTTTTCTTTTTTTTTTTTGAGCATATGTTCTCATTAAAAAACACTGTAACATTCCTGATCACTGTTTTGTATCTTTTGTACTGAACTCTGAGGCAATTATTTTTGCTTGTTCCATGCCATATCAATACTGTCTGACAATTTCTTCCCATATCCTGTGTGGTCTGGCTGTCTCCTTGCCAACATTTAACTTTTAAAATAATTTCTCCTTATTTTCTGATATTTTATTTGATATTTAATTTTGCTTCTTGATTTTCTTCCCTCTTTCTGTTCAATCTTTTGTAAATTGTGTTTCCTTAATCATGGTTAAGTCTACTTTGCACTCCTGGGTTACTCATCACGTGATGCTTCATCTTGCATTCTACTCTGTTTACTCACTGCCTTGTCCCTGAGATATTTTTAAACTATGATAGTGTTTTTTTCCTTTCACCTGTAATTAATAAAATTATTTTTCTTTGCCATTGTAAACTTAATGAAATCAGCATTGACCTGATTTCACCTTTCAACCGTGCATTTATCAATGTAACAGGTCTTATTAGACTTGCATGTTCATCGTGAGCATATAAGGAAAACACAAAGGGATTATTTTGTGATTGACCTGAGGTGAAATTCCCAGATAATTTTTCATTTCTCTTGTCTGAGTGTGCTGTTTGCTAAAGAGCCAATGGCTCTAAGCCCTTATGGTGCTCACTGCTTTCAGTGCATGAATTTGCAGGACAGGTACCTTTCCTTGGAAGAAACAAAGACAAGGGGAACTTTACAGCTGTCAATAACAATGAAAGAGATAAAAGGTCACAAGATAAAATGTGGGTATAAATGAGGTATTTATTTTGAAGGTAAGGCTTTGAAAACAAGATTTTGACTCTTTCAGAATGCCAGAAATTATGATTGAAATGAAACTGGGTAAATTAATTGATTGTAGCTAAAGCCACTTTATTTTCTTCTACAAAATACTCAAGATGAAGGCATAGTAGTTCAGTTTAGGTTGGTAGAATTAGCTTTTATATTTTGTCTATCCCCTAAGAGAGCAACCAAGAAATCTACAGTGATTCCAGCCCCCTCAGTCCGTCCCCCCACCCATCTCCCCTCATATCTAGAACCAGGTTGCTTTAATTTTTTTTGCACCCTGACTTTATCAATACACATTTTAAACATCAATTACTTAAGAGTTGTGCTATGACATCTGAAAAGCTTTGATGCAACAAGTCACTTATTAGGAAGAAATATTAAGAATTATTGTGTTGCTGAAGGAAGAATAGAGGAGTTAACTAGAATATCTTAAAAGATGAATTTGCTAATGACTGGATTTGAAGTTGGTTTTTGTCATGCAGGTATAACCCAGAGTGAGTTTTGCAAGACTTATTTCTCTATACATATGGAATATGAAGGGAACATATTTTGTGTACAGTGGAATATAAGTGTAGTTGTGTCATCATAATCTCTGATGATACAGTCAGGTGATGGCACAGAAAGGGATGTGGTTTTATTACAATACCAGCAGAGAAATAGAGCACACTTTAAAAATTATTAAAAATTAAAGTACAAAACAATGGCTTTTATATTATATGTCTTGAAACATTTTTATGGCACATATTATTGTGACAATCTGTAGGCCTATTGTTTTTACAGTTAGTAGCTCGTTAGAATGTGGCAGGTAAAGGAGAAACATTTTCTTCTGTAATTGCGAGATCATGAAAGTCCAGCTGCCCCTGCTGAGGATTCCCCGAGTTAAAGGGATATAGGATGTAATCAACACAAACTCTAGGTTTTCTAAATGGTGTAACTAAAATGTTTCCTCTAAAATGGCAGAGCTAAGACAAAGGTAGAAGCCTTTCATATATTATGCATGAATGAATGAAGTCTTAAATAGCTTCGTTCCACAGCAGAGATGAGAATCGTGGTGTAACGTGATTCTTCCTGTCATAGACACAAATTGATCTTGCATTATTCTGATTATGCTGTAGAGCAGGACTCAGGAGGATGCTCAGCATTTCAGGTGTAAATATAATGTTGTTCCAGAATTCAGAGACCTGGCTTTTATAAGTAGGCATAAATACGGTGCATTTCTTCCAGGAGAATTTAGTGCCAGTGCTGGGGCAGAGGTTCCATTGGTGTATCCCTACACTTACTCCCAAGATAAATCCATGCTGTTCATGCAAATCTTACAAGGCTGGGACCCCTGTGGGTGCTGATGTGGATGGTATACTTGATTTCTGGTTAATTTTAATTTGTTGAAGTAAAAGTCTTCCAAGGCAGTTACAGGGCAGGATAAACTCACAGATGTTCACTCATTGCAACCCCATAAAAGTTTAAAGCTCTGATGTAGAAAAACTTGTGATGCCATATATAAAATTTATTCAGATTAAAAAAGTAAAAGAAATAAAGTGTTTTTTTTCTTTATATCACATAAAATGCTTTTTTTGTGTTATCATTGCTGCTGGTATAAAGGAAAACACCTTGGACAGTAAATTTGGCTGCTTTTCCTTTCAATCTACACGTGTGGTGACAAAAATAGTTTAGTTTCAAAACATACTTAATCCACTGCATCCAGTCTGTCACAGTTAACATATTGACTGAGACATCCTGATTGCAATATAAACCTTTGTCCAGACAGAAATTATTAGCACCAGCAACTGATTTCACCGAGGGCTTGGACCAGTCTGCAATGGCACATTTGAATTATTGTTAATGGGACTGAATTTAAGAAAGTGTTTTGCAGGAGAAATGTCTTCATTATCTGTTATAAATGTCTGTTATTTGTTTCCCCTTATTTGTGTTACAAAGCACTAATGCTTTAAAAAGTGAAATGAGAAAGTGCCATGGTGATTTTTACTCCAGAAATTAATTGCACTGCAATCCGCAGTGGCTGAACATTTAATTTCAGACTGAAGTAAAAGAACATAAAATTAAATCCTGGATGAAATTTCATCCAGTCTGATTTCAGTATTAGTTTCTTATAATGCTTTTTGGGAGACAAACAAGTATGACCTACTGGCATGAAAAGAGCCTATAAAATTTAATAAAAACACAAACTGGTTAATATACTTTTTTATTGGGGTAAGATTTCATTTTGTTGTTGTATTTATATTATTTCCATTTTTCCTTCAAAAAGGGCCTTTTAAATTCAGTATTTCCTCCTGTACAATTCTGCTTCTTTTAAAAATTCAACCTTCCATTTTTAGTAGTTAATTTTCTTATGCTGTTTATTTATGAAGAGTTGAGAATAGACAAATTAAACATGACTTTTATTCCTTTCTCTAAATGCTGTAGCGTTAGTCAGCTGGTTTAGTCCTCTGGTATTACATCATATATGAATTAGATGATGAAAATTTAATGTGGTTTTTTTGTGCAGTAACCATAATAAAATAAAAATAACTAGGAAAAGGAATAATTGCTTGATTTAGAATAAAAAAGAAAAATGTAAGTAAACACTTTTAATTTGCAGTTACAATTTCCAGTTGTATTTCACTTTCCTACTCTCACTTCTACATAGTGTCCAATATGTTCAAATGTTTTACATATTATCACATTTATGGTTAAAAGCTGTGAAATTGTTCCCCTTTCCCTTTCTCTCATTGGGGAATTCAAGTACTCTGAGCCAAAATTAGCGTTCAGGTCATTACAAAGACACTGCTGATATTGTATTTCATACTTAATGAATCTTTATTGGTATCTGGGTCTAACCTTGACTCTGCTTAGTGAATCATAGCTTGGCAGTTTCTGAGTAGGTGCTCCATTGTCCTATCAAATTCCAGCAGAGACAACTTGGTCTTTCCCAGAAACTTCATGATAACATGCAGCATTGTGACTTTAAAAAATAATAATAAATGCAAAATAAAACTTCAAAATGAATGTTGTCTTAGATTTAAACTCTGTAAAGTTCATATGATCATACTGTCAGTAAAGGTAATATTCTTATCTTTTGTAGTGTTCTGCTAATCATCCAGCTCATCATCCCTAAAGATCTCAAGTCTTGGTATGAACCTCAGGGTTTTCAATTCATGCAATTATTTTTTAGCAGAAGATAACAGAGAAATTAAAATTTCCTCTATGTGCAGCAACTGAGAAGGAGCTAGTTTCTATGTCTTAACTTTTAGTATCTTAATGCAGACCTGGAGAGCTCTTCACCCCCTTTATGGGGTGTAGGAAACTTTTCAGTGTCCAGGTGTCTTAACCAGTGCTCTCTCCTGTAGCTATTTCTCCTCCTTGCCCCATAATGCTAGATGGCACTTCCAGTATTTCTGTTCTAATTTCTTTTCATCTCAAAATAGGTAGTAGAGAAGAGAAAAAAAAAAATTGAAAAATGCTGTGATTCTGAATTGATAGATAATATAGTTAGATATGTTTTTAAAAGGTGACAAATACTGAGCAAAACCCCATTTTTATACCAGTAGAAACTCAGAGAAGACATTTGCAATCCTAGAACATAGATTAATATTTTTTAACAGAAAACGTGTATGTTTCTAGTAGGTGAGTGCAAATGATATGTGATGTGTAGTGACTGTGTCCTGGGTTAGTCTGGAGGGGTCAAAATCTAGGCAGTGACCAATGCTGCAGGAAGGGATGCAACTTCCTTCCTGGGACAGAGAACCAATACCAGGTAGTTTTGAGTATGGATGTATATGCCAACCAATTAAAAGTTGATCCGCCTTTGAGGAAAAAAAATCGTATATAAGCAGAGGATGCTTTGGGGTTCTTCCTCTTGGCCTTCATGCTCTTCAGAGAGAAGCAGCTCCTGTGCTTCTCTCTCCAGTAAGGCTGGGCCTTTGCTCCCCCCCCAGAGAGAGAGAGAGTGGGAGGTGAAGGGGATTTGGAGTTGCTGTTGAGCCTTTCGGGGTTCAGACACAGCTGAGTCGTAAATCCCAGTCATGGCCAGGCAGAGCCAAGTCCTTGCTCTCCTCCCCCTCAGCTCGGGACACTGTTCAAATGCTGGAACGCTGTTCAAATGCTGCAATGCTGGAACGCTGTTCTTGGACAGCGCGGGCAGAGACACCGTGATTGTCACAGTGCCCGACAGAGAGAGAGAGAGATCAACCCTCTCCATACTTGGACTGAACTTCCAAACACCCATCCTTCCTGACACAGAGAGAGGAACTGAGTGAGGACACCTACATAAATGCAGCATAGAGACTCTAAGTCAGTGAAGGAAGCAGAACTGATACCTTGAGGGAGGAGCATGAGAAGTGCTTCAATAGTGAAGCTGAAAATTCTTCTGTGGAACCGTGGTTGGACTGAGCTAATAAATTCCCTGTAATATATGAAGAAATAGTCCAAAGTGAGGATGTGATGTTCTAACTGCAGCCAGGGAGCCAAGGCACCTGGGTGGAGATGAGTAGGTGCTGAAATAGGTGCAGCCTGAGGAGAAGCTTGAGCTGAGACGCAGAAGATGCTGTGAGCTGTCCCTTGCCCTGGGGAATGCTGGAGGACTTGTGTTGCCGGGAGAACCTGTGTTGCTGGACACAGAAGAAGGGGATTTTCTTTGCTGCTGCAATAGAACTGCTCATCCTTAAAAGGGCACCCCATGGACTGTTGTGACCCCCCTGTAGTGGCTGTAGGAAGGCTGCTGGTGTGGGGGAGGGATCTGCCAAAAGCAGATCTTTCCTCCCGGGTGGCTGCTGGTGGTGAGGCTGAAGACCCATAAAAAACTGTATTTTCTTACAGAGAATCCATGGTATAAGCAAGAGAGACTTCTCTCCCTAAATGAACTGAGACAAAGACTATTTCAGAGGTGGTAAACAAACTGCAAGTCGAAGTGTTGTCTTTTTGTGTATTGTCAGTGGGAAAGAAATGGAGAGGTGGGGGGAGAAGGGGTTGTCTGAGGAGTTTGTTCTGGTTCCTCTTGGTTTTTTTTCTTTTCCTCTTTGTCTTAGGTGTATTAATAAACTTTCCTTATATTCTTAAAATTTAAGCCTGCTTTGCCTATCCTTAATCTTTACCTCACAGCAAAATCAGGTGAATTTGGGTAGGTGTGCTGGCATTTGGCTGAAAACTTGAATAGGCGAACTGAAACCACTGCAGACTGGCATCAGGAAATGTCATAATGTCATTTCACTTGGTGGTGACCAAGGTCTTGTGGTGCAGCAGGAGCAGCTACCTGGTGAGGTGTTCACCCTTCAGGCTTCATCACATCCCCTTTGAGGCCCCAAAGCCTTGCTCATGGTTTGGTAGCTGTGATCAGGTTTATGCTGAGGATTTTCACCTCGTGCTTTTGGGTGCGATAAAGTCCCCTGTGAACTCTCTTATTTCTGTGAGAGCTGTTTGCCAATACCATAATTCACAGCACAGCTGCAACTTAAGCTGTGCAGGGTTCAGGTCTTAGGAAAGCAATAATGGACTTAAAAAGCTCAGAGAAGAGAAGCAAAGGCAATTGCAGGAATGTCTTTGTTGCAAGAGGATTCCATGCATGTGAATTCCTCATTCTTGAGAAGAGAGCTGAGGGTGGGAGTCTGCAGCATCACAAATAGCGGCAAGGATTGGAGTACAAGCAGCTGCTCTGTTTTCCAGTGCAATGCCTAAGGGAGGGTGCTCAGCTCTTGTGAAGTCCCAGAGCTGCAGATTGGAAGCTTGGCAGGGTACCCCTGAAACATTATCATATATACTGGATGGTTATTTTGTGTTTCCTTGGATTTCTTCTTTTGACCACTTGTGAGGCAATTCTGGTCTAGATGGGCTCTGTGATCTGAATGCACACAACTGCTCTCAGGTGTGGGAAGGGAATTCCAGTCCAGCTCTGGAGTCTGAGAGCCTGAAAAGGACAGACTCAGCAGCTTTCTAGCAAGGAGAGAGAGATTTCTCTGCAGAAAGCTAATTAAACTAAATTGAAGTAAGAAAATTTCAGTGCTCAATAATTTCTGTTGCAGGGAGGGTGTTTTTTAAGGTCAACTCAAATCTAGAATCCATCTGTCCAAATAAGAGTATATGAATGCAGTTACACAGATCTTTGACTGTCATGTATTCAGAGGTCTCTCTCAATTGTACCAGACGTGGCATTCTCTCCTTGCACACAAATTTGCCTGACAAATTTTTAATCTAGCTGATTTTTGAAAAATAGCTTTGTGCTTTTTGTTTCTACTTCAAATCAAGTTCCATTTTTAATCCTGAGAGCCATTTCATTTTCCTTAGTTTTGATGTATCTGCAGCTCTTGTTTTGAGGGTTCATAAAGGACCATTTTTTCTTCCTCAGAAACTTGCCTTTGGCAAGAGACACTGTTGCAAAGTGGTCCCCAAGCAGTGTTTTGGATCTCTTTCTTATTTTAGCAATGAATCTGAATTTTGCCATAGGGCATACTGAGTATTTCTGTTCTGTGGATGTTCCTCACAATTCAGGATATGAATTGTCGTGATAGGTACTGTGTGATACAGAAGGTTGAGAGCAAGGGACTTTGTGGGATGTAGGTGAAGTGTGGAACACTGCAATTGAGAGAGAGTATTTAAATGTCTCACTTAAACTGTCAGGCAAAGTAGATATGCAGTGAATGCATATGTTCTGAGAATATCAAATCTGCTCATGTGCTACCTTCAAAGAGACTCTTTGAAATAGGAATTGCAGCTGAAATTAATTCTGTATGGCACTTTCCCCATCTTCTGGAATTGGCATCAAATTTGCCTCAGAACAAGAGAAAAACTAGTCAGATATAGAGAGCTTCTGGAAACGGTAAAATTCTCACTGGAATTGTGGAACAGCAAAACTAGTAATAAGATTTGGTGTATCCGTTAATTTTAATACTTCTGTCTACTTTATCTGCAAGTCACTTAATTAAAAAAGAAGGAAAGGAACACCACCAAGGCATTTATTAATTTTGGGGTAAGCTGTGTGAAACCTGTCAATCTGAGTTCACCATATCCCTGAGATTCATTTTCTTTGGATTTGAAAATAAACCTTAAACCTCAAGGATGAAGCGCCACTATGGCTCATTTCATTACTTCCAGCAGACAATAAACCAGCCCAGAATTAGCATCCCCCCCACAGCCATGCCCCTTTCCCCTGTAGCCTTCTGTGGGGGGAGGCTTGAGAGCAGAGGTCTCTCCCATTTCTGTAGCTCTCTGGCTGGTTTAGCCCTCTTATGCCCAGGAAGGATCTACAGATCCTTGTGCTCACTCTCTGGCTGGTCCCTGATCATTCTGTGAATGCAAATACAAAGATGTACCTGGGATATTAATCTTCCTGCATGTTAATAAGCAAGGCATGATATTCCTATACCTCCCTCCTCCCCAGTGCACTTTCGCTGCCACCTGAAGGAGCAGCTTTGATTTTGTTTTCCTCTCTCTGTGGTCAGGTTGTAGACACAGTGATCTTTGTGGTTTTCCTCTCAGACTGAAGGACAGTATTAATTGCCTTTGAAGTTTCCAAATCTGTGTTTCTGAAGAAGAGATTTGCAATGAGTGAGTGTGAAAAGGAGCCTCTGTGGAAGCCAAATCGCTCTGGAACCAGAGCAGTGCTGGCTGGGTCAGATGCGTGCTCTAAAATCCTCTGTTACCACTTGACATGAAATTGAAATTGGAATGATTTCTATGTCTCTGATGGAACTGGCTTCTCTCACTGCTGTTCAAGCATCTGTGGAGATGACGATTTTGTTCTGTTATCTCTTAGAAAGTACTCCGAAGTCTAAGGGTATTTATTTACTTATTACCTTCTTTGGGAATCAAAATGAATGAAGCAACCCCAACACTGCTGAATTCTCCAAAAATACTTACCAGCAGTGTCTGTGCTCAGACAGCATGTGCTGTTTCTCTTGTGCCAGGAGCTGCCCGGCCCTGGTGATACAGAACTCTCTGCTACACATCAGGCAAATTCCTTCCCTCTAACCCTACATAAGGTGGGAACATGTAAAAACGAAAGATTCGCAATAATTTTTGAGAAGTGGTATTAAGTTTGGCTTTTTTGAGTGAAGTTTTAATCAGTAGGAAATATAAATAATGGGAAGGGACTTATTCTCTTCATCCCAGAGCAAGGGGGTTCTTGGTGGTGTTTTGTCTGGTGGTCCCAAACTTCTAAATCCTGATTTGCCAAAGGATGAATTTGAACTTCTTGAATGAATGTGTGTTGTATCTGATCCTGACCACTTTCTGCTTGCCCCCTAAACTCTTGGAATGACAAAATCTGGGTTCTACAGGATACCATTCCCAAGATCTCTGACTGAATTCCATACTTGGGGACCCTGACAAAAATAGCTTTCAAATTGCTTTTGGAGACTTGCAAATAAATGTGAGTGCATACGTGATTCCATTGTGAAGAGCATCATTAAAGGCTTCACTTCTGTGCTGCAGTGGAACATTCCCCAGTAAAAGCCTGTGGGAGGTAAGTTTACCTTTCACAGGAGTAGAATGAATTCCAACAGGAATGCACAGCAAATAACCTCACATTTTTCATTTGGCCACTCCAAATACAGAGCACATTCCTCTTTCTTGCTCTCTCCGCTGTATGCTAATACATAGGATAAAGAAGCATATGAATGACTGAATAGTAATAGTTAAAAATCAACACATTCTCAGGTAACATTACTAAAATTAAAAATAAACAGTGCATATTTATCATCTTTTGGGACAGGGAAAAGGGTTTATTTGTGACAAGTTGGATTGGTGCACTGCTGACACTCCTGTACGGTGTCAGGGCTGGTAAAATACCCTGAGTCAGGTTTGAGATGTTCAATTCTAGCCCATCTATACTGGAAAACAAGATAGCTTGCTACTAATTAACATCTCTTGTGGTTTTGGTTTGTTTTAAGACAAAATAGTCAGTAGATGTAAAATTCTCAGTCTTAGAGTTGTTCAAAAATATGTGCTGTAATAATGTTAATATATGGCTTGAAAATGCAAGATTGCTCTGCATTTGAGTTTTTAGAATAATGCTTTTTAAAACAATTGCCTTACAATCATTTGCAAAGTCAAAGTAGGCTGAATAAAGTAGGATTTCTGATTGCAAAATGGGAAGTGATGAGCAGTCTGTGGTGTTTCATAATGTAAATGTGATAATTGGTACATGCAGGTTAGTTGGAAATGTTTCTAATATTTGATTTGTCTTTAGTATGAAAGAATTTCAAAATTTATAGTGTATTAATTGAAATGGAAGAAATATGTGTAAAATCTGTTAAATGAGCTGAGAACTAAATGACTCCAAGCTGCTTTGGGGATGTCAATAGTTTGACATCTCTGCAGAGTAAACCGCATAATCTTTCAAGGTTTGGTCTTTATACATAAACAATACTTGAATATAGCAGTTGCCACACAGAACTCAAGAATTTGATACTGCAGTGTGAGGTGGCTGTATTTTTGTGCAGTATTACCAGAATACCTGCAGCAAACAATCAGCTGTCTTACAGAGCTAAGATCTCTTCTTTTATCCTTTTAACTCTTGAACCCGAAACAAAACATGATCCATTTGAAAGAAGTGATACTTCCAAATAAATTTTAGGTCTAAATGTATTAAACCCAAAAGAGAAAAAACCCCACCCAAATCTGAGGTTTATTTTGTAATTTCTGAGGCTGAGTAATGTGATGCAGAGTGGCTTTCCACTGTGTTTCAGGGAAGGTGACTATCCTACCAAGGTTATTAGAGAATTATGCATTTCACCTTTCAAGTGTTATCTGGCACTGCCACTATGGCTTAACATTAGCATATCCTTTGATACTTCCATGGCATCAGGAAAGACAGAAGCATAACCCAAAATAGAGAAGGGACTCATAAACAAAACAATATTGTTACTATGTTGGCTCACTTAGCCTAGTCAATTTTTCTTTACTTTTTCTGCAGTCTTTTAAAATGGAGAAAAAATTGTTTTGAGAACAGTGCAAACTTGTATCACAGTGTAAATGATTTGGGAAAGAAGCTCAAGCCAGTGTAGTCTGCATAAATGAAAGTGTTGACTGTGAAACTGCTTATAAGGGTGGGACAGAAAATGGTCAGAAATAATAATATTGGGACTTTCTATTAGCTTCTAACCTAGCTGCCTTCTTCAGAACCTTTATTCAAGATGGGACAAAGTAGCTGCCTGGTGAAATACAATGGGACAACAACTTTCTTCCTTTGGAAGTCACCCTTTCCATATGGGCTGGAGTAAACAGGGTAGGGCTGGGGTTGCAGGTTTCCCTGACTGTTTCTTTGCAGATGTTAAAAGTTAATATAGGCAACACAAGTATAAAAAAGTAAAATTAAGACATTGTCTTCTTCTTTCATTTACCTTGTGTCAGCAAGTTAAGAGTGATGGTGGTAAGTACAACTTTTGTACCACAATGGGATCTGCATTAATCAATACCCATATTTATACATGGGAGTGTTCCATTGTGATACAGCTACTGCACTATTTTGCTACTCTAAAAGGGCTTATTCTTTGGTTTTTTGCTGTTTCTCTTAATGAGGAACTGAAATATTTTCCTAGATATATCAGTGCAGACCCCTGGGGTTCGATGCCTGCTTTTGGAAATCCCTGCTGAATGTCTGAAGAAGAAAGCAATATCCCAAGTTTCAAAAATTGAGGATTTAATTGCCATTTGCATGGTCTGTTACACATTCGTGTAATAAAATTGACCTTGCAAGTTTTATTAGCGTATGACTTAGCCATCATTCATAGTTCTTAAAGATTCATGGGAAACATCTTACACATTTTTGTTTGAATATCATTTGGCAAACAGTTCAAACACCTATTGGAAAAAGACTTAACTTGAGTAGAGTAAGCAGCATACACAAAACAACTCCTCAAAATCCCAGAACAACAATAATCTCCCCCTCCCTCCACCCCCAAAAAAGTCTCCCAAAATCCAACACCAAAAAGAATTCAGAGTAGAGGCTGCCAAGGTTTTAGTGTTTTACACCCCTAAGCCCAGCCTTTATACCTAAGAGTTCTAAAAAATGTTTTTCTTTACTTCCTCAGTCAGTTCAAAGCTATCGAGGCCGTGGGTATTGCAGCCATTAAGCCTGACCACCAGGACATGATTCTGCAGACTGGAAATGGCACATTCTTCAGCAAGCCGTGTAATGCGTGCAGTGGGAACATGGCAGTCCCATATGGAAGTCCTGCTGACAGCAGCAAAATAGTTTTTAAGCAGCATGAACAGTTCTCCTGCTCCAAAGAGCTGTGAGCTGTGTGGTGTGGAAGCCTGGAAGCCTGTACCATATCCCTCTTCCATCTGTGCAGGATGGCTATGGTGCCAGACAGGTAGTAGACTCTGCTGTGCTCTGCTACCCTTCATCTGCTTTCATGACTCCCACTAGTAAAAGCAGAATTATACTGCTGAAATTCAGTTAAATCAATGAAATTCCATATGGCACGGGGTTAGTCACTTGTTTTCAATGCAGTCTTTAAAAGGGGTGAGCTTTTAATTTAAAGATATTTATGTTCTTAAAATCAGGAGTAGAGTGCTGTTCAAGTTCCTGGTTTTAGTAGATTATGTGTGTTTAATACAAATAAAAAGCTACCAGCAACAATAACAAAAAATCCCAACCAAAGGAAAAAAAAAGCCAACAAAACAAGCAAAACCAACCCAACAACAAAAAAACCCCTCCTCCAATATTTGTAGAAGAAAGATATGTTTTTAACATGCTGGAAATGTAACTGAATTTGAAGACAGTATTTTAAGATAAAGTTTCAATATTCTATACTCCAATATAAGACCAGTTTTTTGTGAAATAAGATTATTTTTGTTGATTTTTTTAATACAGCATACATGTATTTTTTAATGTTTGAAAATTTTCCCCAAACTCAAACCAACCAAATGCCACTATAAAGTGTTTTACTTCCTTTCCCACTCTTGTTCTTGATAATTCAGTGCCAAGATTACTCACACCTGGTGCTTTTGTTTCTCCTCAGTATTCTGATTGCCTCTTGAAGCTCTTCACAATTTCATTCTTCTACAAATGGCTCAGCTGTCTGGAAAAAGGCCGATTGCTTTTGTGAATTTCAGCATTGAGAAGCTCAGTAAAATACTCTTTTGATCTTTCTATAATTGTTTTAACAAAAATATATCTGCATTTCTGTGTTCATTCTTTAACTTTGATTTCTTCACGTATTGAAGTTGCAAATTAATCTTGCTCTATCAGTGTTCGTTCATCTTCTCAGCTGTTCTGTGTGAGTTCTGGCTTTTGCATTATCTGGTGAAAATAAAAACTTGGATAATTTTTTTCCCCATGCTGCTGATTTACAAGCTTTTCTCAGGCCCTCTGTTGTCCTGTTTTGGCCCTTCCTTTGTCCTCTGTATTACTGATTATTTTTGGACCTCTCAGCATATTTCATACTCACGGCGTGTTTCATTTGCTGTGAGCGTTTTCTTACACCTCAAAGGACTCTTCTAAAGCCTCAAACCATTCTTGAATTATTCCCCAAGAGTTTCTGTCCATGTTTTAGGAGAATTCTACCTGTAGGCTTTTGCATTTTTCAGATGGAATCCAAACGTTCCCTACATTCTGTTAATTTATTTATTCAGTAATTCTTTTGCCTTGCCCTATCAAGATGGTAGCTGTGACACTGCTGGTTGGTGATTCCACCATTCCTGATGATTTTTTCATCAGGTACATTGCGTAATATAAAAGTTTTTCTGTTGAATCCTTGTGATTGTACCCCTAGTGCTGTATGATAAAATCTGGTTTTAACCCTTTATATTTCAGCTACTAAAAAAGCCCCAACACTAAAAAAAATAATGAAAAATCCTTGTTTCCAAGGTCAAGCATTGAAAAAGTAGAAAATACCAGTTAAGGTTGGCAGTAGATTATTTGTATTCTGATACATTCTAATTATTTAATATTTTTTCTTTAGGTCTTCTAATCTAATGAATAGAGCAGACTCACTCAGAGGTTAAATCAGTGCTGCATGGGGGAAAAATGTGCATTAAAAATAATATTTTTATGTTTGAACAAATGAGTTCGCCTATGTAATATTCAACTTTATGTGCCAGGGCTATCAACCCAGAGTGTCCTCCAGAACCAACCCCCCCCACTCCCCCCAGGTCTGATTTCTCTGATTCCATGTTAAAAAGCCTTGTATGCAACAATCCTAAAAGTTGGAATTTTTTCAGGTTGGCTTCAGTTAAACCCAATGTTTTGTTCTTCACTTTGCTGGATACAAGATGCTACAATAATATAATAAACATGTTCACTAGAATAGTGTAATTTACATACGAAAACTTTTTTTTTTTTTTTTTTTTTTTTGTTACAGACTATTGCCAAGAGGTGGCAGTCTTTGTCCCCAAAAATCCTGTGCTCTCTAGGAAATGTTATGTATGGTAAACATAATTTATTCCTATCTACACTAGAAAATAAAAAATACTTTTTAAGCAGACATAGAGGGTAAAACCCTCTTATATTTGAAAGTTTAAGGGTGACCTAGCTTTAGTTATATTTTATTTTGACAATGGAATCTTAAATGACAAAACTTTGAAGGGAGCAGTGATGGGGAAAGAGCACTTCACAAGTAGAATGCTAATGAGCAAAAACTACTTAGGTCTCAGATTTGGTTAGTGACTGAAGTACTTCAGCTTTTGGAGATGCTGTTAGGATCTGATGCTTTAGATCAGTAGGTTGCTGTGCTCATCAATCGACCCAATGAAATGAATAGAAACAATCCACTTCCATTAAAATTCATGTTCAAGTTGTTGATTTTTCTTTACAAGTTATTCAGTTAGATCCAAGCAAAGCACAGACTGGTTTATTACAAAATAGCGTAAAAAGGGAACTTATTGATGATAAATGATGGCCTTGCTAAATATGTACAAAAATTTGGCTATATGTTTTGTGTTTTAAATTGTAGTTCTTTTGGTTTTGTTGTTGTGGTTTTGTCTTTTTTTTATAGTGAGAGCTGCTCAGGCTGTGGGGGGGAGGATGGGATTTTTGGTAGGGCTCTGTCAGACCTATAGTAAAGCAAGGGCTTCCTCTACTTACCTGAGGAAATACCTGAGTAGTCCAAGAAGCTTGGGAAAGTTAGTAACATGTCAACATCTATTATATAATTGAGTTAAAAGTGAGAAAAATTAGGACGTTTTAGAACTTACCAGTGTTATATTTTGAATTCAGAAGTGAGGCAGGTGAATTTCTTGTCACCACTTGAAGAGCATGGAAAGAGTGTAAACTGAGCTGCACCTTGTGTTTATTATATATGCAATATCTCTGTATACTCTTTCTAATTCTCTGAATCTTTCTCCCAAGGTTTTTCAGTCAATGATTATCCCAGATCTTGTGACAATAGTTACAGCAGACCACTGAGATGTTTTCAGATGAAAGAAGTCATTGCTCTGTTTTTTAAAAGTTTTTATGTCTATTTGTTCGTACTTACATTATTGAGGTCTTTTTAATTTATATGGATTGTGTGAGGTTTCAGAAACAGAGTAAATGCAATTGGTGAGAACTCATTGTGAACCATTTCAATGTTACACAGAAGTGTTCTCCATTTCAATTTGCTCTTTATTTCTTCAAGGGCCTATGATGAAAGCCTAATAACTGAGCATGTTTGACTCCTCTTTGTGTCCGGGTGTAGTGAAAACATTAATTATAATAGTTTGGTTGTAGGAAATATATTTTATTTCATCTTCTTCTCAGTAGAAATATAGAATAGTTTGGGTTGGAAGGGACATGAAAAATTGTCTAGTTCTACCCCCTGCCATGGGCAGGACACCTTCCACTATCCCAGGTTGCTCCAAGCCCCGTCCAATCTGGCCTTGGACATTTCCAGGGATGGGGCAGCCCCAGATTCTCCAAGTAACCTGTGCCAGTGCCCCAGCACCCTCACAGAGAAATATTTCTTCTTGATATCTAATCTAAACTTGCAGCCTTTCAGTTTAAGGCCATTACCCCTTGTCCCATTGCTACATGCCTTGCAGAAAATCCTTCTCCAGATCTCCTTTAGCCCCTGTAGGTACTTAAGCATTACATGTTTTTCATGACAGATATTGCAAATCACTTTATTCAGTTTATTACTCTGGAATGAGTTGCAACTGTTAAAAGGGCATGAAAGTCTCTTTTTAAAAGCTAAATCTAATATGGAAGTCTTTGCCCAACAGATTTGATAATCTCTAAATGACAAATGTTACAATCTAACACTGCTCAAACACACCAGGCCTATCAAAACCCCCTTTCAGTGGTACCAGTGGGGTTTCATGAAGGTCCAAGGCTGGCCCTGAGTGTTTGCTTAAGGAGTGTCCTGCTATCACCCCACAAACCCTGGGCTGGAGGAGGAACCACCCATTCTCATCCCTGCCTTTGGCCATGTTGTTGCCACGCCAAGGAGAGATTTATTGGAGTGTACAAAGTCAAGGTGTTCACAGAGGCTGCAGCTGCAAAGTGTGGGAAGTTTCATGGAATAAGGATTTAATAAAAAGGGAGCCTACCTCCATATGGATCCACAGAGTTAGCTTGGAGCTTTCCACTCTTCTATTATTTCCGTGATTCTCCATTAGTGTGTGAATTTAAGTTTGAACAGTCACAGAAGGCAGGGAGCATCAACAGCCACAGATCTTTGTGGCCTCATGGTTTGTTCGTGGAAAGGAAGTATTTTGCACATTTCTCAGGGTCAGAGTTGACTGAGACTTAAAACTACCTGTAGCAACAGTAATGACCTCAGTGTTTTTTTCTCCTTGTTTGGACTTTGCAGGTTGGAACACGTGTGCTGGTTGTAGATAAATGGAGTTCAGCCAGCAGAAGAAGCCAGCAGTGTGGGGTGGTTCAGCCTTCTATAATCCAAGATAAATGGAAAACTATTGCTATAATTTACTCACTGCCCCTGCATACTTAAGTTAATAGCTTTTGTTGGCTTGGCTGTAGTCTTGGTTGTTACTTTTTGAACCTGCAGGTGTTGGTTAGCACTGTGAAGACTCATGTTGTTCCCCAGGTGCATTTTAGAAGCACTTTGAGAGTCAAGAGAGAAAAAATTAATAAGAAAAATGGGAATATTCTATGAAATGAGTTCTCTAGGTTATACCAAAATCTAGAGGTGTGTCAAACTTAATGGAAATGATGTGCTGTGTTGCATATTTTGCTTCGTTTTCCCAATAAATCTGCATACGATAATTAAGTGGTGAATGTTTCAGTTGATAAAAACTAATTAAGAGGTGAAAGTATAGCAATCTTTTAGTCACTAGGAGAATACAAGTTACAAGACTCTTCCTAATAATGAACAAAACACCCACTGGATTTGAACTCATTACCTTTACAAAGCAAAGCAGATAAGGTTTTGACTATGCAATGCAGCCTCTCCTTTGGGTTTGGGAATTTGCAATTTTCCATTAATTTTAAGGACAGTTTAATATTGTTCTTAAGATTGAATGAAAAATACTATTATTACAAAAAATATTTATTTAAAAAATAATAAGTGAGTAGATGGGATGGAGTCTGTGCCTGAATACAGACTTGCCAGTCTGTATTTAAGCATGACTTTGGCAAAGTGACACCCATATACTCTTTGGGACTTCAGCATTAATCCATAGGGTGCCAGCAAAGCCTTTTAGGTACATGGAACTGATGTCCAGCTCCTAAGTCTGGACAAATTTCCCCACCAGAGAGTTTTTCCAAAATGTCCAAAAACCAGAGACAACAACATAGTTTTTTTTTTTTCTTTTTGGTACCGACCAGCCAGAATATACAAAACTATGAAAAGACTAAATTATCACTTAGTCTGAAAGTTGATTTTGTAATTATTTCCAGCATTCTTAGCAACCAAATCTCCAGAACTATAAAGTATGGTTCATGAGACCAAAGAAGCTTGGGATTTTATCTTTGAACTTCATCTTTTTACAAGACAGAAACCAGGAGAAATGCATTGGTTTACTCTTTTAAACACAATACTGATGTTCTTTTCATTAAGACTCTGTAGCACTTCTGTGCTTGGGAACCAGCTCTTGAAATTGGCAGGGCTGGGGCCTTGACACAAGGTTTTCTTTGAAACTCTGTTCCAGCTGGATCAAGTTTTTAGCATTTGAAAACTCCACACATGGAGGCATATGGCCATTAGAAATGTATCACAGCAAGACTGTCTGCAAGTGAAATCTTTGGAAGTTCTTTGCACTGTGAATTTTCGGTACAGGGTTGAACAAGAGTTTCCCCCAGCTGGATCATTACTTTCCTATTGCTTGAGGCAGCAGCAGGCAGGGGAAACAGTGTCTTTCCTGAGGTACAGTCAGTGCGCCCATGTGCCTTCTGGACCCAGGAGAGCGTTCTCATCTCTCTGTGTTCTCATAAGGGCACTGGAAAATAGGAGGGTCAGCAGACAAGGAGGTCTGTTGATGGCTTTAGGAGAGGCTGAGGGAGGTACTGCCACAAGGAGAGTAGAAACGGGAGAAGAATGACATGGCTTAAAGAGACAAAGGGAACAGAATTGGACTGTGCTAGGGCAAGATATTGTAGATGTGCTTAATGAGAGTGCAAAGGGAATAGGGAAAGTTGGAAATGGAAGTTGGCAGAGTGAGGAATTCATAGGGGCTTAGAAAAGACAGGTCATGAACATGCTTGAGAGTGTGAACCCCAAAGCTGTTATGAAGAAAGAATAATTTGTAGGTGCTACAGAAGAAGTATGAGAGAGTAGTAGAAAGAGAGTAGTATGAAAAACTTTAACAGTGGAGTTTGGGCCACCCAATGTGACATTAATGAGCTCAGGGTGGAGACAGGAATAGTGAAGAAACAGGACTAGGCCTAGGACTGTGCTGAGTAAAGAAAGGAACAGGACTAAGCCATGGTTATGTTTGAAGGCAGAATTAGATACATTCTAATTTTGAATGCCTGTTGAACCTGAGATGTAACACTGGATTTCCAAGTTTCAGGTGAATACTTTCAAAATCCAGTACCGATGCATTTAGAAATGGATACCAACTGCCTTTTCACACCTTCACAATAATGCACTATTTGCTTCAATATCTATCTTAGAGAATTCTACTTGCAGTAGGAAGCTGGGAAGGTTTTAGTTGAAAATTTTGAGTTTCATTTTCCTTTACTTTTAAAATATTTTCCCTTTTAGTTAATCTGTTGGCAACTGGCATCCCGACCCTGTGAGAATTAAAAAACAGTCCAATGGACATAGCATTTTTTGGTTTGAAAGTGAAGACAAGGCTCTGTGCCTTGTGATTGAGTGCTAGGCTAGACAATGGAAGTAAGTCCCTGCAAACTCTGGAACTGACCTTTGTTTTGAGTAATAAATCGTGAAGGGATTTTTTTCTGCTGTTGTGTGACAGTAATCTGGTTGGAAACTGAAAGGAGGCCAGTATATCAAGACTGTTTTGGTTGAACTAGACCACAAATTGCTAGCTGAATTTGAATTAACTTGGGGGATTGAGCCTTAGTGCAGTGATGATGAAAAAGCTGAGTGAGGGAACAAAGCAAAGGCAATAGATTTCACTTGGTGCTTCCAAATGTAAACAGAGCACAAATACCTTGACTCACCCCAGGACTGCTGTCAGGACAAAGTCTTTCTTCAAGTGTCCTTTCCCCTGTTGAGTGAACGTGGGAATATTTCCATTTCTCTTTAGCTCATTTGTGTTGCACATATGGTGTGGGATTCATCTCCCTTAACTTCAATCATATGAAGTTAAACATCTAGTGAGAAAAGAGTGAAGGAAGAGTTCCAAAGGTCTTTCTGTGTCTTATGAACTATTTTAGAATGGGACCTGCAGCACCTTTGAAATTTTCTGTCTCTACATATGAAGGATGTTTAGGAAACTTCAGTGGAGGGATTAAATTTGAAATAGTTGAGGTTAGGTGAGATAAATCCTACCAATGGAGAATTTTGCATTAGAAGAATTTATATGAAAACAGTTATCCCAAATTTTTCTCAAGCAAGATCTGCCATGCATCCAGCAGTGATGCTGAGAGCTGTCAGAGCTGAGGGAAAGCTACTTTGGCTCAACCTCACTGTCCTCAAATGCAGAAGAGACAGTCTGGCATTATCCAAGCAGGAGAGCAATTGTGACAGTCAGGAAAGGAATATGACCTGTGTGAAAAAGATTATTAAATCAGATGTTTTAATCTAGTGGTTTCAGTATAGGGGAGGTGAAAAAGGATCATAATGACACTTACAGCTTAGTGTTGACAATATATTTAAAAGTGTGTGTAAACAGGTGGCTCTTTGGACTCATACACAGGCCTGCTTCCCTTGCTTTTGGAAGGTGTTTTACAAAGTAACATTTTGATTAGATTTTTAAATTTACGTGGAAGAGAACAATGCGCTGGTTATGAATTATTCATTGAAAGTAAAACTTTACAAATTGTGTTGCCTTGTTGCATGTGAAATTAAAAGGGTGCATAAACGTGTTGCCAGACAATTACACAACCTTGGGTGGATATGTGGTTGATGCAAAATGCTGAAGAATCTTGGCCCTGAGGCAGGAGAGGTGGCTGAAGGAGCTGGTTGTTGCTGTACCCCAGCCAGGCAAATCACATTTTAAATATCCCTGGAAAAGCTCTAAGTTGTGTCTGCAGCTGAACCGATCCCTTGATGTCTGGGACATACAGAATTAAAAGTATGGCATAAAACCCTATTTAGCACCTCATTCTGCTCTGTGCTAGACATAATAACATGGTAGGAGCAGATTTGATAATCTGCATATTTTATATCTGATATATTGGCTTTGTGCAGCCTTTGAGCACTGAAGAACTTGGTACAAGACAAATGTGTTATCTCCTTCATATGGAGTCTTCCTTCCATGCCCTGGCAATCTCCAGATGCCATAATTAAATATAGTTCTGGCCTAGTTAAGTAGAATTGCATCTAATTACTCCAGGGTTGTCTTAGCCACTGTTATGCAATGTGTGAATTTCATGAACTTTAATCCATTTACAGTTTCATTTCTCTTTTGTCCAGCACTGTGCCAAGCTGAACTGTTGTTGCTTCAAAAAACCCAGCTAGCACTCTAACAACAATCAACCTGAATATCTGCCAGCTTTGAATGAATATAAGTGGATAATTGAAGTTATTTGCGATAATTGCATATGCTAAGCTTTTAATTTATTTTTATCCTTTATTTATAATTTCTGCTTTGATTGTGCTTTGCTGCACTTAGTGTGGCTGAGCATTGTCTGGCTGGGTTGCAGTGGAATTTGACAGTAGTCACAGAGCAGTCAGTTTTTGTGTGGCATTAGTTGCAAGATTGATATCTATCTTAAGCCACAAGCACTAAGAACTCTGATATCAAGATAACAGGCACTAAATAATTTGTGGTGTATCTTAGTCACAGCAACAGCAAATTTTAGTGATAAAATTTCCTAGAAAATACCTCACAGCTGAGGATAACAACCTGGGGTATAAAATACACTGCCAGGGTTTCTGAAAAGAGAAAACCTTGTGTGTGTTTGTGTGTCTCCATCCTCAAGGACTGAACCAGCCAAACTGCCTGTCTGGTGTCACTGCCCTGTCGAAAGCCTCCTGTGTTCCTGGGAGGAGCAAATATTCCTCCAAGGTCAGCATCAGCCTCTGATGCTTCTCCATGGGTTATGGCCAACACGTGCAAAGCTTTTTGTGATAAAACAGGAGATTGGGAAGCCTGTTTGCACATCGGGGCTTTCATTGCTGTCTGATATGACACTGGCTTTGGGCATGGGAAATAATAGTGAGACTGAGGAACAACATCAAAATCTCTCTTGGCTTCTTTATCTTCTCCACTAAATGAGCTGGGAAAGGAGCAAACCCCAGAACTCTGAGGGAAGTAAGGAGGACCTGCAGCAGAATTAGCACCATGCCAGAATATTACCTAATCTCACTTAATGCTAATAAATCTTGTTCTCTCTCAAAACAGCCTGACTTTTTCAGAAGTGTTCTAAGCACCTGCAGCCTTACAGATATTCTGGAGAGGAAAATTTTCACATCTGAAATGAACCCCAAAATGGGGAAGTCACAGGAAGGTACCTGGGTAATGTTTTTGAAGTTCAGTGATCTATTGCTGAGTGCTCCCACATGCACGGCGTAGGCTTCTCATGGAGAAGGCAGTGAAGAAAATTGCTCTGATGATGGAAACACAATCTCGTTTCTCTCCCAGGAGTACTTTCAACTGCTGAACTATGTTTAAATAGTTATCTGGCAGCACTTTAGGAAATATTTTTGGCATATTCACAGCTCAATTACTGTAAATTTTGTTTGGAAATTAGACATGCAAATCAATAATAAGGTTATTAAAATTGCACTGAATATTTCACCTGAAGAAGGGTAACTATTGCTAGTTGTAAGTATTTTCTGTACACAGAAAACTGATGTTTCAGAATACAGAATGCTGCTGATTTTTGGTTGATAATGTACTAGAAACCTTCGTAACAGATATGAAAGAAATAAGGTTTAAAAACCAGGCATAGGTTTTCCTTTCTTGTTATCTCTTGTTTTTCTTAACAAAGTTCATTATATTTGATTAAGATAGAAATCTTGGTTACAATTCCATACATGGGAGTCAGAGAGACAGGCCTGTTAAAGTTACACAAGTTATTATTATTATTTTTTTTTTTCCAAAACACATCTCAAATTAACCTCAATGTTATATTCAAGTTTTTTAGAAACCTCAAACAGATCTGATGCCATGGGAAATAATGAGAAAGTTTGTTAAGGTTCAGGGCTGTTTTTTGCAGTTGATTGAATACATTTGATGCTGGAATATAAGAGCAGCCTACAGGTTTGTCTACATTTCCTTAATGACTGTAATATCCCAGTGCATTTTTTGAATGAAAAGTTGTTATATTGAAATTATGGAATATGAACTATTTATGTTATGGACTGAGATGATACTAGTACCTGGCTAAAATTAGTTATAATTTAATTAGATCCTTAATTCTGTCCTTTTTTGTGATTTGTAACAGCTTGGTTTTGAGAAGAGCAATTTCAAAAAGCATTTCTGCTTTTTGTGTTGTAGTTGGTTCCTCTTAGAAAAATAGAAAGGAAACGATGAAATATAATTTTTTAAAGATTTCATAGCTGAAAGGAGAGAAGGGCATAACTTCAATCATCATTTATGGATAAAGATTAGTAATCCTACACAGTTCAGGAGTTCAGAAACTGTTTCAAATTTGGTTATGCTTTTGAATTTATTTAATCTAACTTCAAAATGGCATTCTAATGAAGGAGAATCATTGACAAGTAATCTGAAACCCTTAAAAAGTACATGAAAAGAGAGAAGATCTCAGAAGCTAAAATACCTACCTTATCCTCTGGATGTTTGTGTGATTTTTTTTTTCTTGAAATTGTTATTTGCATATTTTATTTTCACCTTTCTTTCAATTTATGTTCCTTTTCCCCTTTACTTTTTTTTGATTCTTTTTATCCCTCATCCATTTTGTTTCACCTTTCCTTTGCTCTATCTATAAAAACCTAACTTGAAAGAGAGTTTATCTGGGAATATCTGTTCACTGAAATTATAATATCATTTGTCAAGAAAATTACCTTGTTCAGAGATGCGCAATGATTTATTTAAAAAAAATATTGTGAGATAACAAACATTTATTTTTCATCTCTCAGCTTTTTTTCTATTATTTGTGGTATCAGTACCACTGAATATGCCAAACATTAACCTTATGTTTTGTTGACCATTTTGAGGTTATTTGTGGATATGTTATTTGTTCATCTCCTGCTTCATGCCCTGTTTTTATCCATGTTGCATTGTGATATTCTGGGTCAGGCAGTTCATGTTTCTTCTATTTATGTGTTTTGGGAAAGTTCTAAGGCTTAGTTCCTTAACTGGGGGAACCTAAATCAAGCTGTGCCTTAGAACATTATAATTGATTTATCTAAAGATTATGTGCTGCCCTTGACCTTCCTGTTCATGTGCACACAGACACTTTTCCACATTTAGGGCTAAATTCCTCTAAAAACACCCTTGAATGGTGTAACTACCAATTCTCACTCTGTGTTCATAATTCATTCCATGTAAATGCATGCAGATAACTCACAATTCCCTTCAGGATAACCACGGCTTGGGAAGCATTTACTTGCTACAGCAAGGATTTGAGAGTATGGTTACTCAAATGAAAATATATTGGCATTTGTATTAAGAGTGTCATTATAAACTATTAAGCTAAAATTGCTAATCATGCTAATGCTGAGACTCATTGTTAGATAACTGCTCAGTCATTAAAATATTTTAAAAGGGATTTTTTGCCTTCATATAAAAAGTTGCAGTATTACATGTGGTTTTTATCTTTTTGCCTGCAGAGTGTTAAGAAATTTCTTCCATCATGCTTCATCCCTTTGGGGACCTCTAAAAAAAATCCAACCAAAAAACCTCCCCAAAACACAACAAAACCCCATGAAACATTTGCATTCAATTTCTTCATTCCGATATAATTTGTGTATATCCACTAATATGTCATTTTGTGGAATTGGGCTTATTATTGGCTTCCCTTTTCTGTAACTCTCCCAGATTTTTCATGGTTTCCTTCATAATGGTGTTGAGATACTTAAAGCAAACTGTGGTTAAGGACTGATACATGAAAAATGCAGCATATGCTTGTATTTTTTTCATTTAATGTAACAGAAGTTTAATTTTTTATTTAGTTTTGTGAGGGCAAAGTGCAAAATGTGCTTACATATTGTCTTCCACAGCTTCAAGGAAAAATTCCTATCAGTAGACACTTCACTTCTTTGTCATTGAGTTTCTTGTAGAGAATGTTGCTGAAATGTACATTAAAAAAAAAGTAACAACTGAAATCTTAATGAATAATTCAATGAAATACTAAGCAGTACTTTTCATTTCTGAGCTGCCCTTGTAACCAGATGTTTCTACTATTACCCATCTTATGCTTCTCTAGTTATTTCTTACATGTAGGGATAAATCTTAGTTTAAATTTATTTCACTGAGGCAAAAATGTAATTGAAACACATTGGGATCAATACAAACTATATAAGAAGCCATGAATTATTTTTCTAGCCCGCTAGGTACTAATATCTAATATCACTGGTATCTCATGAAATACTGTAATAATTTTTCTTTTGATGATTAAGTAAATATTTCAGCACAGAAAAAAACCCATGGGTTACTTTGCCTTGTATTCTTTTCTGTATGAAGAATTTTTTTGATCCTTCTTTCACTTTTTTTCTCTCAAACTCATCAGTCATGAACTTCTGTATCAGGTGAGCACAGAGTAGTAATACACCTATGGCTTTATAATAAAGAAAAGCACATCTGTAGGAATACATTGAGTTAGAGTAATTGTTTTACACAAAAGACCTTTTTCATGCTTGAAAAATGAGGGCTATATTTGTAAAATCCTTTCAGCAGGTCACTAGCTTACTAAATAAAGATGGGCTTCTGAGAAAATTTGAATGTGTACAGATTTGTTTCAGTTCCTGTAAGGCTTCCCCCTCAGAGGAGAAAATTTGTTAATTCCCTTTTTTAGATCCTAAAGACAAAAATTTTGTGGCTCAAAAGAATGCTCATTAATGTTCCACATTACAAAGTCTGTTGTTGGTACTATTGAAATAGTACAGGAGTAGTGGGAGCAATGACACCGAAGTTCACTGTTTCATTTGAAATGTCTTTCCGTGGCTCTCCCTCCTGCAGCGGGTTGGGATGTGTTGTTATTGTTGGGTTCTTTACCCCTGTGTGTAGGAAGGTGGGCTTGGATATTTTGCCAATTCCGTTCTGGCTTGATTTGCCCATTGTTGGAACCATTTCAGTTCAGTTCCAGCTTGGGTCAAAAGGGTTTGCTGTGACCAGCTGGGTTTTCATGGAACAAGATGTTTAAAGCTGGAACCACTCGAATGTCAGGGATGTGCTCCCAGCACAGGGCTCTGGGAAGGTGCCCCTTTGCCTCTCTGTATCAGCCGAGGTATCAGGAGTATTTCCAGTTTGTAATTGTATGTTTGAGAACTGTAATTCTGCACCAACAGAAAGGTCTGGAGAGCTTCCCCATGGGGTGTGCAGGGAGGGGGCAGAAGGCCAGCAGAGGCCCCGGGGCTTTTGGGGCTCGTGCTGGCCGTGGGTGAGCGGGAGATGGGATGGAGCAGCGAGGGATGGCGGGACTCGCTGCTGCTCTGCAGACCCCAGCAAACACAAACCCCCCCTGCAGCCACTGTGGCTCTGCTCAAACTGTCAGCGTTCTGCTCAAACATTTGTTCTGCATTGGCAACCAGAAATATTTTTCTTGGTTCACTTTCCATTATATCTCAAACTGTATAGCAATCAATATGAATTCCGATTTCATTTTGATTTATATCCAAAGGCTTGATAAATGTGCAAACTGTTATGAAAAGGGAGGAAAAATGTGTGCATGGCTGCCCGCTCTGTGTATTGTTAATGAGAGTCTGGACCTTGCTTTGTGATGTAAAATATTTGAACATATCTATGTGTACCAGTGTCTGATAGAGCAAAGAAAATAAAAGACACAGAATATTCTTAGTTTGATTTTGGCTTGTACATATGTGAATGTTCAGGTAGTTAAAATGAAAACTAGGAGTCTTTTCCATGATTAAAATACTCTGAAGTATAAAGAATCCTGAGTGAAACCTTAGAAAGGGTATAATGTCATTTCCCAATAGAATATGTGCAGCAAACCCCTCTATGAATTAAATGGTTCAGGTAGCTGTGTTTTGGTGTAACCGTGTTTTTTTCCTGTCTGATGGTAATGGTGAGGAACAATAACTACTACAGGGATTTCTGGGTATTGTTAAGAGGGCAAAAATACTACTGAATTGCTGGCATTCAGTAAATGTTACTTCTGTAATTGCAGAAAAATCTTGTGATAATGTACCATGCTGAGGTAGTATTTCAGTCTGCTCAGTAAACAAACCTACTCTCTATTTTTCTTATAGTTTATAGTTGACATGTAATTTAGAAATCCATTTTATGTCAGTTTCTTGAAATCAAGTCCATTATTAGGGAATACCTCATATTTTAATGTTAAGGACGGTTTGGAAAGGGCTCCTATGTGCAAAATAAAGTCCAGTGTGAAATCAACTTTATTTTTGTTCTCTCAAAAATCATTTCGGACTGGGAGCTGCAGGAAGCTGAGCACTGGTGGAAAAAGCAACTTTTTATTTCTTTTTTTTTTAGTAGTTGAGCTATTTTGAGTGTTTTGTGCCACCAACACTGGGTACTGAGGGTTTAAAAAACTTGGTCCTTTATTTTTAAATCTGAATCATTTATTTCAATTCAATGAAGTATGAGAGCAGATAAATTGCACAGTGCTCAAACAATCTCTGTTTTTATACCAGGTTATAAAATTGTTATCCTTTATTTCAAAAACACACCTTTTTTTTTTTTCTTTCAGCGTCTTGTTGAAGCTGCAGAAGATGCTTACCTGAAACATGAATTCGATGCTGACCTACAGGTAGTAAATAATTACTTTCTTGAATGTTTATCATCAGAGTATATATAATGATTTAAACAATAGCTTGCTTGAAGAGCTGCAGTAGAAAAGCAAGCATGTGAGTAATAGAAGAAAGCTGATTACAGAAAATGGAATTAATGAAGGCTGGCTCAGTATTTTGACAGGTGCTTGTGTATTGGGACACCAAGCAGGTGGATTTTACTCTTTCAGAAATTTCATTTCAATTCCCTTGCATATCTGTGTAGGTCACATTTTTAAACACAGCGATTAGCCTCCTGTTGTGTTGCTGCTGTGTGCTGGTAAGGAACTGTTCTGCAGAGTCGAATTTGCAGATGGGGTGGGACCCACAGGGATGGGATTAGCATGACCTTGATTTGTGCAAGTGGTTTGTGTTTGGATCTGTGTCTAGAGCAGACACTGGTTTTTCTCTTTCCTAGGAGCCCTTAGAGCTGCACCACTCTTGTGTGTTGCCTTTAGGAATAACACGGGAGGGAGCAGCGCTGTGGCAGCTCACAGCTAAAAATGTTTAAAACAAAAGCCTTTGCCTTAAAAAGACACACAATTAAAAAAAATAAAAAAGGTCGATTTTAGAAATCAAGTTATTTAACCTGACATTGAAAGTTTAACAGAAAGTCTTTATGCTTAGATGAGTAAATATCTCCTTACCTTTAACTGAATTCCTATATCCATGGTTTCTTGAATGCCATGTTAGGTGGAGTTTTGTCTACCTTGCCTCTACCTAGTTTTAATTTTAAAACTTTCTGTAAATATTTGCTATAAGTCTATTTAAATTTTGGGCTTAAAGAATTAAAGGAAACAGAGACTTTTTCCATAGACATTTACGTGTATCCAAGAAATAAACAGATCCGTTAAGTTCTGTTTTCAGACTTTGCCATGGTTACTTCCAGTAATCACAAACCACTTTATTTTAATGAAAATATGATGCAAATTACTTATTTCTGTGCAGAAAGGAAGAAAAAAATAGAGTGTACTTATCAGAGCCAAAGATAAAAGAATTGAGTTTAGAAGGCTGTGATACTGAGATCTGTCAGCCCAGGTTGGAGTAAGGATAAAATGAGCATGCTGAAAATGATAATTCACATTATTGTTGAGTATTCGAGGACTGCTGGGTTCTGTATTCAAATGCTTTTGAATTCTGTTACACTCCAGCCTTGCAGAGGTGTGCTGCGTTTCATTTTTTTGAACTTTAAGCCTTGGAGAAATAGGAACTATTGTCTGAATAAATCAGAAACACACTTAATAGAAGATGTTTTAGAGGGCTACAGTAAATGCTTTTTCACTGCAGGACAGTTCTCACTTTGACAAAGTCCTTCATTTGCCAAGGCTCTGGCGATATTAACACTTTCAGGAAGGCAGTTAAAAGTCCTTTGTGTCAGCAGCATTAACAGGACAATCAAATCTTTGTGTGGAGCTCTGTTGTTTATTACTGTCACGGTCCATTAAAGCTAATCAATTGTTAATCTTGGTTTCAGCGACCCCTTTGCAACCCTTGCTGGGCGATTGTTGTTCTTTATCAAAAATCTCATAATACCATCTGCTCAATATAAAGTAATGGCCAGGATGATTTGATAGTGTACATTCAAGTGGAGGGGGACAGAAAGCTTGTACAATGTACAGTGTATACAACTGTGCTCTTAGAGACGAATTTTTTGGCATTTGTATTGCTTTGGCCGACATGTGGAAGACAGGATTAAATGCTTTGAATTAGTGATACGTGATACAGCACCAACCTGTGCTCTTTGTGCTCAGATGTTCTGGAAACTCAGAAAGCACACAAAGGAAACAGTTTTTTGCTTTTTACATCACCTTCTGTGTCTTGAGGACAGCATAGATAATATTGTTTTAGTACATAAAAATGATAAAAGGGAGAAATAAAATGGTATTAATAATTTTTATTGACTGTAGAAAAGCATCAACTTAAAGAAAATAATAACTGTGAGAGTTCACCTTTTAGACTGCTGGTATTCTCTTCAGCAGTGCTGAAACTGTATTACTTGGTTAGACTAGACCTGATCCCTTCTGGGCATTTTTCTCAGTAACATTATTAGTTTTGTCCTTAGTTATTCCATAGGTATTCCAATCAATATACTGTAATTCTGTGTAATGGTCTAAGCACTCAACTATCTATCCCTGGACTGAATCTATTGGCACCACCAACCTTGTAGTTATAAACATAAATAAAATTCCCAGAGAATTGAAAGGAATAAATCAAAATGGGTGATGTGATGTTTAACTCATCAGCATTATACATTGCATATTTGAGTAATGGCCAAACTATGAATCAGTGAAAGCAGACTTTAAAGATTTACCCTGCAATATTTGGGGTTTGGGCAATTTTTTTTTTCTGTTAGGGATGTGAGACTATGAGGAAATAACCGTCTAAATGCTACTTGTATTTGAGTCTCAGTCCAGGATTTTCTTACCTCATGGGTATGGGTGCAAGCCATTCTGTTATTAAATGCTATTTCCAAGTGTATAAGTAGAATTTCCTCAGTCATGCCTAATGTATTTGGGCATATAAGATAAGTAACCATTTGTATGGTTACTTACTATGGTAACTACAGCAAGTTGCCCCGTCACAATATATTCATAGGTGTAAAGAATTGCTCCTCTTCCTTTATATGGGAATGTCTGTGTTCACCTTTGTTTAAAATGAACAGTAATTCCCCTGATTTTGGGCCTTTAACATAATGAAAAGGCCCCCAGCACTGAGGTCAGCTGCTATTCTCATATACCCAGCCAAGGGTATTGGACGTTGCAGGTTTTGAAGTGATTCTCCAATCATCCTTCAGTTTTCTTGGCTTAGATGTTTGCCAGAGAAAAATTTGTGGGGAAAGATAATAAAGAGGGTACCATCTTCTGTTAGGAGATGACCATTTAAAAAAAAATTAATAATTTTTGTTAACTGAAATTTGGCATCCTGACCTTTTAGTACCTCTGTGCTTGGGGCTGCGTTTCCTAAGATGTGAACTGCCTTGTTATGGTTCACAGAAACACTGGTGGATCTGGTGTTCAGATGCCTGGAAGAGACTCAGAAGTGGAAAACTCTTCCCTGGAGCTGCCATGTACCTAAAAGTTTGTTGCCTATGCAGCTGATACAACCACATAGGTGTTGAGAGGCTCTCTCCTCCCACCACACTTCATCAAATCACTGGAAACTGGGCAAATTCGAAGGGTAGAAATGCACCAAGATGACAGGTAGCTGCTGCTCCCCTGCCGTGGGTGGTGAAGCAGCAGCCAGGGGGCTGGGTGGCTCCTGAGCCCTTGGCACACTGTATGACTGTGACTGAGCTCTGTGCACACAAACCTGTGCTGTCACCATCTGCACAGAGGGAGGGCAGGATCCCTCTTGCAGGGTTGGGCTCTTTCTGGTTTCCATAATCTCAGGAGGTGGGTGCTCAGTGGTGGAGCTGGTGCTGGAGTTCTCAATGTGGCAGTAAAAATAACTTCTGCTTTGTTTCTTACAAACAAACAAAAAACCCCATTAATTTTAGAATAAAGATTTGTAATGCTTAGTTCCAATCTGATTTTTGTACTTCTGACCCCAATGACAGGAGGAAGTCATATAAAATTTTGTCATGACTACTTGTTCATTTGCTGACTGATTTCACTACAAATACACATCTGCAGGGTAGTTCTTTTATTTTCTGTGTGTTAATTAAGTTCATTAGTTCATTTGCTTTACATTCCTGCTGAGTTTTCTCTGCATGTGTGTGATGTGATGATAAAGAAGCAAGGTTATTTCTGCTAGAATCAAAGCTGGTGCATGGTTGATGCACAGGAATTACCAGGTTTTATTTTTCTGATTGTTGTAGTTTTACTTCCTGCATAAGATAGGAGAGATTCAAGTGCCAGTGTGTTAAGATGGTTGACCTTATTTCAGTTTTATGCCCCAAGATTAGAAGAGGCTTAATCAAGTAGTTTTTAGGAAAAGATTAGTTTCTTTTAAGAATACTCTTAAAGTTAATTTAGTGGGATAAAAAAGGAATACTGGTGTAAGGCTGTTTTTCATTATTCATTTTTCTAAGATCTATAGCATATGGCTGAGCCTTAAGGAAAAGGTTTGCAAAACTATACCAGAGTTAGGTACCTGTCTGCCAGATTTTGTTGTCTGTTAACTCCAAATTGCATTTCGTGTCCTTGAAAAATCACATCCTTACTCTCAGACTGTGTGTTTAGGCTATATAAAAAAATCTTGTGAAATCAACAGATGGAAAGTTAAGAGGTTCCCAGTGGTTTACACATGTGAACAATGTACCTTTTTATACGTATTTTGAAAACCTACAAGAAGTAAGACTTCAGATGTTTAGGAGACAGCACAAATAGTAAAATGGGGCTGAGGAGCACAATTAGTCCAGTTCATGTGGTTTGCAGCTTCTGGGTCTAATCTTCCAACTGTTAATATTACTCAAGAGTTTATTGTTTAAGGGGAGCTAACTGGCTTTTCCTAATTTTGAAATTTAGTTGTTAGATATGCAGCTTAAATATAGATACAAAATCATGACTTTAATTGGTGCTACTTGAAAAAAATCTGACGTAAATTTTTATTTAGTATAATGATACCAAGCAAAAATTTATAATGATGGCTTATTAAATGCTTAGGGATTTAATCAAAATTTAAACAAATAGATGATAATTACACCGACATCAGGTACTGAAAAATACAAGGACAAGAGATAATTGAGAGCAGCTATTCCACATAATCTTATTAAACTCCCATTATAACACATGCATTACTTTCATGTTAGTATTTCAGACAAGTCTGAAATACTAAAGTATTTTTTAGCTCACTAATATTGCATGATGCCCATGATAACTAGATTTACAGTTTATTCATATTTTTCTGGCTGCTAGAATAATGTCCACAAGCGTCTGAAGTCAGCTCTTAAAGGGTCCTAAACATCCCCAATGGGAAAGGGAAGCCTGTTGGACTTCAAGCACTTGAAACCAGCAATTGAAATGACTATTTGAAAAGTGCATTTAAAATAACAGTGCAGCATCTGAAGTTCAATGTACTTCATGGATTATTTATCCAAGCTGCTTATTTTCTAAATCAGTCTGTCTAAACTCCAAGCCTGGAAACAGCTTAAATTCCTTTTTAGACCTTTGCAGGCCTGAGTGCTCTCAGCTCTGTTTGGGTGGGATGTGAGCACTGCAGCTGCAGCTTTTGCAATACAGCAGGAGGAGGAAGAGATCCTTAGCTCACACCAATCTAAGCTGTAAACTTCTAGTGGCCTTGCACAACTCCTGCAGAAGCAGCTGCAGAACACTACAGTTTATTCATCTGGAAAATCTGCCTCTGTGACTCTTTCCCAAGGTACCTCACCCAGGATCTGCTCTCAAGGGGTTCGTTTCCATCTCACTCTGACACTCGAGGTCTCTGTGGTTTTGTTCATCCTGCTGGAGGCATAGTTTGGATACAGCTATGATGTAAAATGCTGCCAGGACTTGCAGAGGTGTGGTTCTCGTTCTGAATAGTTTGAATTTTTCCATACTGATCAAAAGATAAGGGAGATCAAGGAAAGACATTAAGCATAGAATTCAGAATGTCCTTAAAAACTGACTGCATCACCAAAGTCTTAAGAGTTATAATGCAGTTAGAAGCATAAAAGGAAGGAAAATTGCACAGAAATGTAAGTCTAGTGAGCTAATGAACTACAAGGCCGAGCAGACCACATTTAAATCATAAAAGCATCTGTTAGAGTTTTTATTTGGCATTAGTTTTTCCTTTGGAATTTTTTTCTTTCATAAAATACTTCAATTTTTTTCCTGGAAGAGATAAAAGGTTCCTCTTTGCAGTTCTTAGTTTTGAATTATTCTTATTGATTTCTGTGAGCTCAAATTAAGGACTTCCCAACTGCTCTAATACTACAACAAATTGATTTTCAGATTTTTAGCCCTTTCAGTGTAGAGCATTTTACTTTGTCTACTCTTTCCTACTTATTTGTTGAGGTTGGCAAGAGGAAAACTGAAATGGCTGTGGAACTATCGAGACATCAATGAATTCAGATGTAATTGGTTAAAAAATGCAGCAGAATTCATGCACAAAGTAATTTTCAGAGGAAAACTTCAATTTGGCATTCACTCTGCATGCATGGCAGGGATTAAGTACCAGAAAGAGAGTACAGAGAAAGTGGGGCCATGTACCATTTTGGTTATTTTAATTTCAAAGCTTTCATGTTTTCTGCCTCTGTGGCAAGGGAAGAGAAAAAGAGAAACAAGGTTCTGTGAAGCCAGACTAGCAATGTTTTAGCTCATCTTCTAATGATGAATGACTTCATTACTCTTTTGCACGTTGGAGTTTGTAGTTTGGAGTTTTTGAGCACTGAGGCAATATTTTTGATGTTTTAAGACAATTACAATCAGTGGATAATTTCTATTACTTTTCTTTCTTCCACAGATTTATCTTTCTAAGAACTATGTTCTCTTACTACAAGCAAATGAAATGTAAATAACTAGAGTGATTTTATTTTTGTTTGTTCACAACTTTGAGCACAGAAGAGCAGAGTTTAACTCGCTGTCTCAGAAGCAGAGATGCAGGACAGATGATTTTTCAGCAATTTTGTAATTTTGGTGCTATTCTGCCTTATATAAGGGACCTATCCAAAAAGAACAGTAATTCTCTGCCTGTCTGGTTCAATAGCTGTCCTGTCTACACAGGGCTTGACAGCAGAGGAACAGGCAGCTCTGGTCTGAATTTGTTACTGCAAATAATGTGCTCTGCTTCTGAGAAAGTTTGGCACAGATTTCTGGAGATTGGTTCTTCTCACTGCAGCTACAGGACTCGTCCTGTTGGTACCCTTAAGCCAGTAGTTTCCAGACATTACTGGGGTTATTCTTGCCAGTCCCTCCCATAACAGCAGTCTCTATCTGAAGTGTGTGAGGTGTGTGCTGAAGTACACTCTATAAATTCAGTTCTACCCATTAAATATGGACACAGTGCTTTTGCCTGGTGATAACTGCTGTAAATAATTACAGAAATCTGAAACCTGGAGTTGTTAAAGAACTGTATGACTGGGCTGATAATGCTGTTTTCCTGAGATTTTACCTTTTATATTTATTTGGCCCTTTATTATGTTTGCTTGCTACCAGCAATGAGAAGGAAATAGCTTTCTAATCCCATGAGTGTTTTCCAAATTTCATGTTCTCTGATTAAACATTGAGACACCCCAAAGGTTTTTCTGAGCAAGAGAAACCTCTGCTTCTGAGCAACTCATAATCACATAGGTGGGGCTCTCAGGATATGAGCAACCTGTTCAAGTTGCTTCTCTTGTGAATATTAAATTATTTGTATTATGTGAAACAACTCAGCAGAAGAGTTACTGAGACACTAAGCTCAGAAAAGCCTGATGCGTGGGGCAGTCATTTTGGATCTCAGGCTCTAGTCTGAGTGTCTCTCCTACTTGATTCAGAGGATAGCTTTGAACAGCAGCATAAATCTTTTCCTCTCTGGCACAATTCTGCAAAAAAGAAATGTGTTTTCCAAAACAAAGATTAACAGGTCACATCTGACAGCAACAAGAAGATGGAGCAGAAAGTATTTACATACAGATAGTACCTATAAAGTTTTTTCTTTCCCATTCTCAAGTAATTATCTCCAGGTTACTTTTTTAATGCTCTTTTGTATGCATCTTGTAAGTATTAGAGACATTTTTAAAAGAACTAAAAGCTTAGATTCTTTCATATTCACACAAAGCCATGGGTTTTATAAATAAATTTGAAATTTTATTTAGAATAGTGATAAAACAATTAATTGTTTGAAATGTGGAATTCTTTCATTTATTGTTTTTGCAAGGCAATTCTTTACCTTATTCTGGTAGAACAGACAGAGGAATAAACAAGTATTGTTCAGATAAGGGGACAGTGATGTGGCAGAAGAAAGCAGTCACATGAAAACAGATACGTTCCTTTTAAAGTAGGTTATAGGGAGAAAAAGAAAAAGGAGAGAGACAGTATGAAATGAACATTTAGCAGAAAATCAATAATAGTACTTAATGCAGCCTTAAAATTAGAGTGAAATTTGTCATATCAAACTGGGAGTGAGGGTAAACTTGCAAGAACTTTACCTGACACTCCAGAACAATTTACTCTCAAAATGCCCAGCAATTCTTCCAAGATTGTCCAAACTAGAACAGATTCAGCCAATGTTTTTGACTTTCCACCCAGTCAGAATGGCATGTGTATCATGCATGCCACAGTTTACAACCCAGCAGTTGGAGGCTTTCCCTGCATTTCAAAGCAGGCTGTCCTTTGGGAAGAGGTGATCCCACCCAGCCCAAGTCACTGCCCTGGGCAGGGATGTACCAGGAGACAGGAAAGGTTAAATGGGGCAAGCTGTTTTCTGAAAGGAAGGATGTGGATGATGCAAAAGAAAGCAGAAACACTGCAGAAAAAAGTTAGGTGTCAGAAGACTGTAAAGTGCAGGGAAGAAGGCTGGAGAAGGTAAAATACCTAAATAGTGTGTAAAGGCAAAGCTGTTAAGTGTTAATATCTTAGTGTTTCAAGAGTACTGACAGTAATCTTTTTGCAAGTCTCTCTAAGAGTCATTACCTTTGCTTGTAGTGAGGCTAAAATGGAGAAACCATTTTCAGCTGTTTAAAAAAACCCTTTTCTAGAGAGCAGAAGAGTAGGTAACACTTAAATAAAATTTTAAAACGGGTTTCAGAGAAGTCTGGCAAAACAAGCATGCACAGGCAGCGAGGGAGAAATGCTGCATAGATGAGGAAAAAAGATCACAATGTTTTTGAAAAACATGCACTCCTTGAGATTGCTGTAAGCCTTAGAGAACTTGGCTTATCATTGTCAGAGCAGACAGAGATGATGTGTTTAATAACGTGTCTCCCATAGATATTTATGGGCCTATCAATTTCCAATTCCAGCTAACCAAGAAAGCAGCTAAGAGCCAGAGAAGTGACATACAAGGTGAAGTTAGAGTTGCCAGTGCTTAATGTTTGGCATATTGGTGATAGCAAACAGGAATTTGACATTGAAATTCACTTCATAGTAGGCAGTTTGACTTCTTTTTTTCAGACTTGTGGCCTTGAAAGTACTGGACATCCCTCTCTCACAGGAAAAAAAAAGATTGTCATCTTCTGAAAATGCTTTTTAATTAGCTTTTAGCTTTGTGCTGCAGACAAGGTCAGCAGAACTCTGAACCCTGTGCCTTTGCCCTGCCCTTAGCACTGAGCAGGGTTCACACTGGGAGTCAGATGCACTCCTACATTCCCAGCCCTGTCAAGATCTCTGAGAATGTTTTAAGAAAATGACTCTCCTTGGTTTAAGTGATGCCAAAGGCAAGTGACAGATCTATGGAGTTTGATCCTATCAGGATTCATTTTGAAAAATGCTGCTCTGGTTTAGCTTTCGTTTATCCATGGATATTCAGTGTGTATCTGACAGCACAAGGAGGAGGTGATGTACAGGGATTGTTGTTTTCTGATTTGTTAAATCTTCTGCAAAGGCACACTCAGTCTCTCATCAAAGCTGTGTGTCTGAGCTGTGTGTTCTGCCAGGATCATGTGTTTTCTGACTTCTCTGGAAAGTATATTTTAAAAAAAATCTATTTGAAACCTCTATTTAATTCTGTATGTACTTAGATCAGAAAATAAATGTAGGTGCAGAATGCTGGAAGTGCAAGATGCTGAGGTGCTTAGGGGAACAGGCAGTGCTGGAGTTAATGCTTTTATTTATAAGGCTCATTGGTCAATGATACTGAGCTCTCCTCCAGGAAAAAAAGATCCTTAATTCACTCTTACAAAATTCAATGCCCTATTGTTCTCACTTTTCTGAAGTCACTGTTTATAACATTGCTCTCCTCTCCCCTCTGAGGAATAATATAATTTATTGGGGCAGTTCATTCATAGTCTGTGTGATATCTATCTTTTGGGACAGAGATACCTTTTGCATGATGTACACACTGTTAGCTTCAAACTCTTCCTGTTTGCTTTATGTGCAAGGGTTTGTAATCAGGAATATTTATGCATCCTGGTACCCAGTTGTGCTGTGCTTGCTGTTTTCCACTCTTCATAGAAAATTAAACTTTTTTTCTTTTTGGCTCACACCTACCTGAAAAGCAAAAGATTTGAGAATATTACCCAATGGATTTATGATTACTAGGCAGATAGCCAGTAATAAGCAGTGATATCTGATACTGTAGCCCAGACATTCTCTGCTTTTTTCCACCTTTTTCCTATTATCTCTAGGTTTAATAAACTATAAATGGGAGACATAAATGGCAGACCATCTTTTCTCTTTTTGTGCCTTTTTTTTTTCTTTGGAGGTGCTTGGTGATGAGATTAAGTAAAGGGTCATATATTCTTCCAGCCTAGCATTTAGGAATAGGCAAATTATTGAAAAGGGTGGAAGTGATCTAGGCTTATTCATTTTTGTGGGAGAGCAGCTTTTTTTGCTACACAACAATCATTTTAAATGGAAATAACAGTATTATAGATAAAGATTTAATGAATATATATGCGAAAGGCATGATAGGAGTCACTAAGCAGCTCAGGGCTTTGGATGAGGTCAGGTTTCTGACTTGTGTAGTATGAAAGTGAGTAAATCTTAGATGATCATAGTCGAAATATTTCCAGGGTATTGTACGAACTGCTTATTGTAGGAAAAAAATTATTTTCTTGCCTCTGGCTTATAGGAAAGATATTGAGTGAAAACCAGCTGCATTTGTACCTTTAATGTTTCCATTGCATGTATTTTGTCTTTGTTTCTGGATCTCATGTAATTGCTGACTGTGAAATTAAAATACCAAGCTCATTATTTCAATCCTGAAATATAACTTGCTTTAGACTTATGCTTTTGTGTCTAATTGTAGTGTCCATGTGCTGAGCTTCATTAACTTGAAACAGAAGGAGCCCCCACTTTTTTGTTAAAGTTAATTAAACCTGGTAATGGTTATTGTCTGAAAATTTTCTGGGTTCAAGTAGGGTATTTTGCCTCTGTCTCTATTTTCATGCATCGTTTCATCAGTTGTGGTTTGTCAATTCATAATATACAGGATTTGCCTGGACTCACTGAACTATGGGATTTTTTAATCATAAAAATACGCTCGCATGTTTAATTAATGGATAGTGAGAAGCTTCTCCTTGTGAAATAGTAACTGGTGACTTTTAAACTCAGATCTAAAAAAACAATTGGAAAACCAAAAGCAATTATTTTTCCATGAATAATAGGTGACAGCACAAAACACAATAGATAGATCGATGTTAAGGGCCACAATTAATGACTTTCAGGTCTTTGTAATATAAAAATTGAAGATTTAAAATTTGACAAATCTATAATGTGTAAAACCTTCAGAACTCACTTGTGGCCATGACTGAGAGTATGAACTAAATATGCATGTTTAAATGCATGTATAGTTTAGAATTTATGCTTTAATAATTTTGTTCAAAGTTCTGCAATTCAACCTTAAGTACACTGCATGGTGTGCACATCTTTATCACTGGGTTTGTGAGTTATGCTGTGGGAGGCGTCCTCCTTAAAAATACCCCCAAAAAGTCTCCTAGTGAAAGACCATGTCTAAGATCAGGCCATGAGTTTTGCTCAACAAAACTCAATGATTAAGTGCATGAAATAAAAAATTAGATGCACTTGCCTATGGGAAAAGCTTGAGGAAAAAGCGATGGTCTTTGCCTTGAAAAATCATGCAAGCCAAGTTTTAAATAAGTGTTTTGTTTGTGATTCATTAAAAAAGAAAAAAAAAAAAAGGACAACATTTAAATAACAGGAATTTTATTTAATGTCACTTATCATGCATTTTATATTTCAGATTTAAACCGGCAGCTGTTTAGCTTAAGCTTTTGGACTATTCAATTGAGATGTAAAAAAACCAAGGATTTTAAATCTTATTCTGTGTTCAGTTAGCTTTTTGAAACAGGGAGCATGTGTTCAGAAAAATATTGCTGTGCATTCAAAAGGTGCCAATCAGAGATATTAGTGAAAGGTTTAACGGGTATTCTGTGCTGTGTGAAGCTCCTGCTGACAAAGTCAGCTCAAGAGCTTTCAGCATCATATGCAAACCAGAATTTTGCAGCAAAGACAAGTAGAGGAGGATGTGCTGTGTTGAAAGGCACTGTGGATGTTTTGGGTGTAGGGATGGCAAAGGCCCAGCTGGTTGACAGCAAGGTTGGGTACAATTTTTAGGGCTTGTGGAAGCTTATACTGGATTTGTGATTTTTTTTTTTTTGACAAGGTGTATAGAATTTTGATGAGGTAAAATGGTCTGGACAGAGGCCATCTGAGATTACGTAAAGCTGTGGGAGATTTTGGAGGCTGTGAGGTCTTTTCAAACCTTTCTGCCCAGCCCAGTGGCCTTGCTGCCCTTGCACAGCTCTGAACTGCTCTCCATGGTCTTCTCTCCTTTCAGTCACAGTCCCCTCGTCACCAGGGGGGCCTGACTCAATTTCCCCCTCTCCTGCTTCAAATTCTGCCCCCATGGCAGCAGCAGAGGGCTGGGGGAGCCAGGCTGGGGACCTGCTCTAGGGAAGTGCTGCCCTAACTCATCCTCACTGCCTTGCTACTGGAGCAGCCTGCTGCCCTGGACTGTCTGGGCTGCATTCCACACAGCCCTGTTTGTTGGTCATATCTTACTCAGGACCTGGCACAGAAGGCCCAGCAACCCTTCAGATCCCTGTGTCTTTCCCCATCACAAGTGTCACCTCTCCCAATGCATTCATTTAGTAGCTGGGCATCCAGTTGTTTCCTGCAAACTCTTGGGAAATTAATAGTCCCACAAAGTATAATGGTGTTGGTGCCATGGATTAATGACAGGGTAGAGATGTTCAAAGTGCAAACCTCTCAGAAAAGGGGCAAATCCTATGTCATGTTTTGAAAATTCCCCTCATTTTCACTGAAATTCCCATACAGGTAAATATTTATCGAGGTAGCTCTCTAAAACTTAAATGATTATTTTTCTCCTAGAAAGACCTAATTTTTCAGGCTTCAACTACATGAAAAATGTCAATAACATGAAAAGGCATAATAAGGAGATGAAATACAAGATGGTATTGTCATGAGAAATTACTCAATTTCTATATCCTCTCCCTTTCCCTACTCTGTTTCATCTCTTAGAATTGCAATTTTCTGCAGATTTTATGGAACCTTATATTCATTGGGATCTATTACAGGGTATAGAATGAGAAAGCTCTTAAAGATCAATTGAAATTCAAAAAATGAGAATGTGCAGCATGTACTATAAAACCGCTTGAATGCCAAAATATTTTTTCATTTTTGATCTGAGTTCTGCACTGAGCTCCTTAAAATAGCAGCCCTAAGAGTATCTGCAATTAACCCCATAGATAAATGAAATTCCCTTTATTTTTTTTTTTTTTAATTTAATTCCTTGAAAAGTACCTTGCTGTATATTTCTTCCAAATAATTCCCAGTCCTTGACCTTTCTACATTCTGGCAGCACCAGCATTTCTCTTGAGCAGGGGTTGCTGGGCTTGTGGAGAAATAGAACAACACAGATTTTCACCTCATCTTCCTGTTTTCCCTCTGTATGTGAGAAGACAAAACTGAGAGGTGAGATTGCTGTCAAGGCTGAAGTGCCAGGGAGCTTCTTTGGAAAGAGGGCAGTGAATGTCACAAGGTGGAGACAGAGGGGTTTTAATCAAGGACCCCTTGCACTCTTGGTAGTGCAGATTTTACTTGGTTGCTTTCACTTTAACTGAAAGACAATGCAGTAGCACTGGGGTCTGTTTGGAGTGGAAGCTGTTCAGCCGTGGTGGCTTTTTCTCTGTTCATGGGTGAGCTTTCTTTCCTCCCACCTGCAGCGTGTCAGCATTGTTGCTCCCATTCATCCTCTCCCAACACAGATTTTCAGCTCATCTTCCTGTTTTCCCTTTGTGTGTGAGAAGACAAAACGGAGAGGTGGGATTGGTGTCAAGGCCAATTTGGGTGGATCCAGTTTTATTTTAGCCGGTTGGCTCACTTGTGTCACTTGTGGAAACCAGGAGAGCCCCTGGTGTGCCAGGATAAATCAAGAGAGAGACAGGAGGAGATACAATGGTTATGGGGTACAAAAAGCTGCTTCATTTGCTGCCTTGCCCTTACTCTTCAGACTGCAGCTCAGCTCTTTTGACTAATAAAGCAGTTCTGAAGTGGCAAATCCTCCTCACAGCCGAGGATGTGGCTGCTGGTTTCCTCAGCCCTTGCCGCGGTTGCCTGGCTCCCCAGGAGAGCTCAGCCGTGTGCAGGCACCTCTGCTCCGGTCTCCAGATAATGACATGAACTGGTGAATCTGGGGAAGCGCTGCCTCAGCCTGTGTGTGAGGGAACTCCAGAAGGACAGTATAAAAACTGTGTTTTCTGATTTGGACTTTACAGTGCCTTAAACAGTGACATCATTGTATATACACACAAATATATAATGATGAATACAGCAAATGCAGTCTTGCACATTGGCTGGAAAATACATGCTCCAGGCCCAGATTTAATAGGAACTTTCATATTCCATTCTTGGAATATAAAGCCAGCACTTTTGTCTATTTTGACTTTCGCATTAATAAAATGAGGTCAGGAAATCTGTTAAAGTTTATCTTTAAAAATGTTTTCAACCCAGTCACCTTGTTTTAAAAATAATTTCCGTTTGTTATCTGCACATTTAAGTAGATTGTGTTTCCTCGTGATTGAGTCTCTGAAGGAAAGCACTAACAGATTCCTGTAATTGATTATACTTTAATGATACATAATGGCAAGTTCTGTTTTCCATTATTGTTACCCTACACGCTGAACTGTAACTGCTGCGATACCAGAATGTATATTGATATACAATTGATTTAGTAACATTTTACCAGTTGAAATGTCCTGCATTAACTAAAACCATCTCTCCACTTCTCCACCAAAAGCGGCCGTTCCCACATCCAGGGCAGGTATTGGACAAATCTCTGCAGATGGTGGATTCCTGCAGCTCATTGCAGCTGGCAAAGGACAGCCCTGCTGGGGAGCGCTGCAGACACTGTCTCTGGGTTTCATGGGCGGTTACAGATGGGAGTTGGCTGCTCTTACATTTCCAATGTTTCACTAATTGCATTATTTTCTTCTTGATTGTCCTTTTTCAACAAGTGATCCACCGCTTCTCCCTCCTGCTCCTGCTCCACCCCCACAAACCCTCGACGGTAAATCCGGTGGCTGATGATCTGAAAGTGTTGCTTATCTTCTTGATTGGTATTATCTACTTATTTATGGATGTTCGCTGACTGTATAAATATCCTCCCTTGTGTTTAGATGGAAAACTGGAGAGCAGGAATTTGCACGTCTGCGTGTGATGGCACGTGCATTTGTAAGGGCAGAGAGCACACCCGAGTCCTGATCTGTGACACGCTCCTGCCTGCTCTCTGCTCTCACAAATCAATGGTGCAGTTCTGTTCCCACTCAGCTGGGCTCTAACCCTTGGACATTCGGCCTGTCCTAACAGAAAGGTCTCAAGGAAGTTCTGGCGAGTGATCCAGCACACAGAGCTGGCCTGGTTTGCAGGTGCTGCAAAAAGCCATAGAGCTGTTTTCTTCACAATAATCATAGAATATGGAAACTTAATAGCTAGAACATTATAATGGTGTAAAACTGGTGATGTATGTTCAAAACAGTGGCTGAAAACACACAGTGTAGTCAGACAAGGTACTGACCAGGGCTTTGGTTTTGCCTTAAATTTTTAATTTTCTTTACTGAGCAGAGGATGGTACTTAAAGCTCGCAATTCTGGCAGGTTGTGCCAACAAATCTCATTTATTGTATTGCAAGTCAGCAGCTATATTATCAAAGTCCTTTATTTTCCAGGAATTTAAATCTAAGCTTTCTCATAGTAGTCACCATATTAAGCCAGTGTGACCATTCTTAACCAAAATTCAGGGAAAAAATACAGAAGCCAAAAAACTGCTCTTTGGATTTGGTGAATGTCAGTGTCTGGCAGAATCAAAATACTTTCTAAAAATCTGCAATAATTTCGTGTTTTAGTTTTAAAAAATGAAATTTTAGCTTTAAATTTCACTTTAAATTCTGAAAACATAAAAAGGAAAGTTACTTTTGAAGTAAATCGACACTTTGGTAAGTTGAGCTCGAACACAATGACTTGCCACCACACACAGATTTTTTGGTTTATTCTCTGCTACATAGATTTTGTAATGTTTTAAATTACATCACTGTATATATATGTATTAACATTCAACACTTGGATTCTGTTTAATATAGGCTAAATATTAGTTTAATGGCTTTGTGTCTGACACTGATTACAATTCAAATGCTCCTTGCATGCTGTTCTGCTGATGGTAATAGCAGCATTTGTAATGTTCAGTCATTGCCATCCAAGTCATAAACAGTAATATCAATTAATATATACTTATGCTTGTGTGGTTACTCTGTGCAGGGATTAATAGAGAAATTATTTTTACTATCAGAAAACCTTTTCAAAGAGATAAGAGCTGCAAATGCAAAGCAGATGAGTTACTTAAATGGCCTTTTCAGCGGTGATATTTGAATGTTTGTAGTGTCTCACAGCAGTTTTGGAATATAATACACAATTTAATTTCCTGTATATTTGTGTTGTAGAGGAACAGTTTTTGGACTGTGAAGAATAATTTATGCTCTAGTGCAATGTATTCTCAGCTCAACTCCACGTTGCAAAAGAAACCTCTACACATTTCTTTAATTTAAGAAACATAAGTTCCTAATTAGTTATACATAGACAATGGTGGATTTTTCAAATTGCAAAATGATTAATAATATGTAATTAAAATGGAACCTGGATCAAAAACTCATCAAGTCTCCCTAATGCCATAATACTGTACCCTTTTCCTAGGCAAGCGATCCTCCCCCAGGGGATCTGAATGACTCTCTGGAAATACCTTCCTGCAAATACACTGTCTACTCTCATAAGGAACATCCAAAATTTTCAGTTGGGGAACTTATTTTCCATATTTTCATGTTAAAAATATGTAACTCATTAGAGTATTAAGTAAATTTTGGAAAATATGGCCAAACATATACAAGGTAAGAACGTGCTCTGTTAATATGCTTTATAGTTGGAAGTCAGGGGTAAGTAAACAAGCACACATGAAGAACAAACCAGTATTAGTACTATAGCTTTACTAAACATTTTCTTAAAGATTGTACAATTTATTTCTGCCAGATTAAAACAAAAATCCCACCTACTTGTTTCTAAGTAAAGTTGCTAACAAAGCACCGATAACCAGAGAATAAAATCTCTACTTTATTCCTTTACTACTTAACTTCCCCACCCCACAGTTCCTCAATTTTGCTATCAAGGACTCACCAGATGCTCAATTACAGCCCAGAGGGTTGGAATGAACCCCGCAGAAAAGCAGGTCTGGGGCATATCCCAGCTGTTCAATGGGAGCAAGCACGGTAACTCTGGGAGCCACTAGATGCCACTCTTGTCTCATCCCAGTACACGTCTGAGAGTATTTATGGTTGTTTCAAAAACCCAACTGTGCCCTCCCACCCCCAAAATCCCTTTAAAGATGTTCCTTTGGTATTTCAGATATTTTGCCTTTTATTTTTTCTTAATTAAAGTTACAATATGACCCTATTGTTTATAGTTTTCCTTCCCTCTGCTGTAATGCTACATTTGTTTATAAATATTTCAAAGCTACCCCTAGCCAGCACTTTTGTTGCTGGACTCTAGCAAAGCTGTGTTGTGCTCTATCTCATTTTTCTCTTTGGGTGGGATTCAGAAACTTCTGACATAAGTATTTGTCTATATTCGATTGATTTCACAACCACTTATGGTGTAAGAACCTCTAAATCTATTTTTTTTTAAATTCTATGAAGAACTTCACCTTTGCATTTTTTTTCTATACCAGATTCAATAGGAAGCTCTTGAAATTGTTCTATATTCAGATTTTGCCATTGATGACCTTTTTAACTACATTTGTCATGGCATTTCCAAGCGAGTTGCCAATTTTCAGGATATTGTTAGCCAGGTAGTTGGTGAAGAGTAAGTGTAAAAATGTTCAGGTTATTTAAGACAATAGAAGAAAAATTAAAAAAATAAAATAATCCCTACAGCCTTCAACATAATAAAAGTGTAATGTTCTGTCTGCACAATAGTAAACTTAAATTTCTTTTGTTGGTAAGACTGTGTGTTTGTGTGAATTTGATGTAGACTTTGTGATTTTAATACTGTTTTCCATACAGAATCAAATATTCTTTTTTAATGTATATATAAGATGACTTTTATGTACTGTAAACTACCTGTATGGCAGCCAGAGCTGATGAAGTCACTTGCTTAAAAGATAGACAGTATATCTTTTGTAAGTAACCTGAAAAAGCTTGTGAATAACATGTCTGGATAATGATGAAAGATTATAGGCATATAAAGACCTCCTGCACAATCAGTTAAGTTAGATTTATCTGAGTATTTTCTTGCACATGTGGAATGCTGTGAATTAATAGAAAAATGCAGAGGGATAGATCCATGGAGAAAGCCTTTTGTACCCTGCTTAGTTTCTTAGAGGTGAGGATTGTTGGTGGAGCTCTGTGGAGAGAAATGTGATTTTGGAACATCAAAATGTGAGAATAGAGGGAAAAGATGTTAGTGCATAAAAATATGTCAGTAAAAAGGAGACTGGATTATTTAAATAAAGTAGAGCTAGCTTTGTTGAGAGTTTATAGACTGTATGCAAATAAAAACTATTATTCTGTCTTTTTGAGAAAAAGCCCAAAACTATTAGTGGTTTATGGAATTAACAACCACACTATATGCAGGCCAAAGTCCAGAGCTGAGGTTGCCTGTGGAACCTTAACTTTATTGCTTCCATATCTCTGAATAAAAACTGTGCAACTTGAAAGTTCCCTTTTTGTCATTTGCAATGGAATGATTTAATTTATTTAAGTTTCTGTGATGAACACTTAATGCCTTACACATGTAGGGAAGGGTATAGTCCGTGACTCAGCGCCTGGGTCTGTAACTGCAGCCTGTCTGCACTGCTGCACTGAGGAAGCTTTTTGTGGTCATTAGCAAAGGCTGACCTCTCTGTTTGTATACAATGTCTTGACCATGCAATTGTTGAAGGGCAAGTTTAGGGATGTGGTTAAATTAGTCTGTAATTTTATTAACTCGCTTGGGACCATAGCAGTTACTTTTTAAAGGTCCCTCTGTAGTTCTGCTCTCCTCTACTATCAGATCTTTCCTTCGTAATCTCTTCTCAATAAGCTCCCCATTACTTCCTTTTCCTATGAATATTTAAGTGGTGCTGGTGAAAAGAGAGTCTGTATCAGCTTTTCCAAAGCACGTCCTCATGCAGTGTATCTGGAGAATATAAACCCCTCATAGAGCTATATTGGCTCACAGAAATGGGAGGAAGTGTTGAGTTTCCTTCTCCCCAAGGGACAATGGCTGGAAGTTCCCTTTGTCAAGAGTAATTCCATGCCCTTGCTTGGAGAGCTCCATGTCAAGGGTTTGCAGATGCCAGTTTTGCTCAAGAGCCACCATCTGCAGGATCAGCAGCTCCTGGGACCCTGACCCCATAGCAGCTCCCACACCCATCTCCCCCCACCCCGTGCTTCCCAAGAAGTGTCCATCTCCCATGGGAGCCCTGTTCCCCACACTGTCCATCCTCCCCTCTCCCAGCAGCTGAAGCACAAGGACAGCACACCTCTTACATCTGCTGTTGCCATTAAGATAAAGTGTGAGTATCCAGTACAGTTTTCCTCTCTGTGGTGATCTTCAGGTGTTGTCTCCTCACCCTGATGCGGGCAAGTTGCCAGTGTCAGGAAATGTCTTGTCTGGCAATAAATGACCTTGCTCCTTCCACCTTTGGAGTAACTACAAAGGAGAAGGGCCAACTCTGGAACGGGGCTTCCAATCCTGTAATTGCATCCCAACTCCTGCAATATTTCTTGCAGTCTGGAGCAGTGCAGGCACAGGCTGGGCCTGGAAGCAAATGAGCTGCCTGCAGGGCAGGGCTGGCAGGAGGGGGGCTGCACCTGGATCTGCAGCAGGGGCCACACCAGCACTGGGTGTTCCTCGTGGGAAACGTCAGGCACAGTTTGTAGGGAGCCCCAGGGTGGGAGAAGACTGTGCCATACAGGGATGAAAGGATGGCTGTTGTCGTGGTGGGGGCTCTGTGCATATTTTTCCCCCTAATTAACTAGGGCTTTTTCCCTCTCCTCCAATATTAAGTCAGGATGTTTTCCTCAGATGTAGAAGGGCAGACATTTTGAAGGAAATGAGTTTTAATCTAATAAAGTCTTTTCCAAGACAGAATTTGCAGTAAGCATAACCTTTTATAAATAAAGCTGAATAAAGTAAAAAACACTGAATTTAAGAGAAGGGAGAGTACATGACCAAATGGGGTTTTTTTTGAGTACATACTGGGACAAGGAGGTTTATTCCCCCACTAGTGAAGGTATATAACTTGCAGGCCCATAAGCGCCAGATAAATATGGACTAAAAATTTAAACAAGTGTGTTTAAGAGACAGATTTTAGCTTCAGAGTTTTTGCACCCCTTCAAATGTTGAACCTCATTAAAAATAGTTACTACAAAATGACGACAATATAATAATTGATGAGCTTATGGATGTAATCAATGATCTATATGTTTTTTAGCTGACACAAATAATAATCTTGATAGAAAACTATTAGTGAGTATTTATATTAAAATCAACACAATACTTATTATCAGAGTAGGAAGTTATGATTCTAATTAGGAATATGTTATGAGAACTTTTAATGTTATGATATGCCATTTATAATATAATTTGTTTATTCATGTTTTTTTCTGTTTTCAGTGTATGGAATGCTTTTTTAAAGCGAATTAGGGTGCAGCAAACTGCAGAAGAAATGGGTAGCTCAGGACAGTTTAATGGAAGCCTTGTAATTTGCTGTTAGATAAAATGATCAGAAAAACCTGAATCCAGTTTTTCTGTGACATCCTTTGTGGTGCTGTAAGGTGCTGATCTGAGGGGTCAGCTGGAAGGACATGAGGAAGTTGCTGGCCGGGGTTTTGACAGCCCATGATCTGTGTAGGATAAGGCTGCCTCCGAGGTCATAGGCTCTCCTCATAATAATTCTAATTAAGTTGGGCACAGTACTCTGTAGGCAAGGTAATACAGCTTCCAGTTCACTTTCTTCAGTCTCTGAATTAAGAGAGTTGCTGCCCTGGGTTGTGCTATACAGCATAGTTGTACTTAATCACAGCAGAGGTAACACTAAATTTAAAGCCAAATGTAGGATTTGAGAATGAAAATTAAATATTTGAGTCACCCAGGAATTTATTTTTTTCCATTTCACTTATCTTTTCAGAAGGCATGTGGAATTCGGGGCAGGGTTAAAGTCCTTTTCCCCTGCTTTATTCCCTATATCACTTTTTTCCTCTGTCGTCTTGCTTTCACTTAAATTTAATTTTAGCATGGTGAAATGCACACCAAATTCAGAAACTGAGTGTACATTAGGAATGTATTTTTCTTGCTTGTTGCAGGTAAGTAAACACCAGTGAAGTCCTGTGCTTGCCAGCCCTTCGCAAACCTTATGTTAGAACTTGTGGAACCGTGCCAAGCACTGATGGACTTCAGCTATCATTAAAAGCTAAATTTCCATGAGATTTTTGCTAAGGTTCACAGAACTCTTCAAGCAAATTTGAGCCTCATGGCAGTAGTCTAAGGATTGATTTATTGTTGTGTATCAAACCCTACAATGGTTTGGGTTTCGTGTTTTCTGCATTCCAAGTGAACTTGGAAGCTCTGATCCTGACGCATAGCTGAGTGCAAAATCCAGAGTGAGCCAGAGTAGAAATCAAAACTGATTCTTCTCAAACTGTGCAGATGAAACCTGCAGATTTTTTTCCTAGAAGTCTGTACTATGTGCCTTTCAAAGGACTGATAATAGCTAGCTCTTATTTTACAAATATAGGCAGATAAGAGTTGGCAAACATTCTTGTGAGAAAGAGAAGAGAATGAAGGAAAATAGGTACAAAGAAGCTGTGAGCCAACCAGCCTCAGAACCATACTGTGAAATGATATGACTAAAATATGTGCATGGTAAATAGTGTGACATTGAAAAATGAAACATTCAATATTGCAGCCGGAGGAGAAAAATGCCAGCTCCCAAAATTGGGTTCTGGCAGTGTGTTCAGAGAGTTGAATAGGCATATGCTTGATTGGAGTTTGGGTGGAGAGAAAGGAGATTCACAGAGCTCTATTTCAGTTCTTTCTGTATTTTCCCACACTATGAATTAATCACATCTAATACTAATTATATACTTGCAACATTCTGAATTCCTGCATAAACTGTGGAAAAATGTGGACATGTTTCCAAGACTGGAGCAGCTCTAACAATGGATCCCTGTATGTGCTTTTGCAACTGTTTGCTGTGCGTCATATTGAAAACCAGTTATGTTCTGCAGATTTACTCTTCTGTACTTTGATGGTGATTTACACTCCTAGGGAAGCAGTTGGATGAAACCATGTCTAAGAAATGTGGAAGCTTAATATAAATAAATTAAACACAGGCGCTTGATTTCAGTGAATCACAGCCTTTTGACGTTTATAATTTCAACACATGATTGTACCCAGCTACCCAACCTCTGTGACTCATGGTGATGCTTCAGCAATTGGCTTGATAGAAAATGTAAAACGTAAGGTTGGGGTTTTTCAGCTATTCTAGGATGCTAAAAGATCTGGATCTACACAAGTGGGACAAATTCATACATACTAGCAGTGTGTTAGGAAACTGTCTAATCATTCTGAATTAATGATGCCCTGATTACCTTGCCTGTAACCATTAGGTCAAATGAAGAGTTTCCCCCAGTCTTTGAGATATAGGCAGGTGTACTTACTTTGTTTTTGTTAAAAATAGAAGCACAGCCTGACAGAAGTGAAATTATTTCAGGAGGTAAATCTGAGAGAGTTAAATTCTTCGTGTTGCTAGCATTGCTCTTGCCTGGAGTTAGACAGTTTCATGCAAGCTACTGCGGGAGGGTTTCATCCAAAGGGAACCTGTTAGGGGTCTGAAGTGGTGTGATCAGGAGGTGCAGGTGCTGCAGTCAGGAATGACAAGTTGGAACAGCTCTGTGTCAGTGTGGCCTGTGGGGAGCTCAGACAGGGACTCTGGAGGGCTGCTCTGTGTTCAGTTGGGATAAGTCAGATAGAACATCTGAGGGCACAGAAGTACCAGTGATGCTTTGAGGGACAGGTAATGCAGTGGGGGTTTTCCATCAGGCAGTTTCAATTCTGCAGGTGTGACAAATGTGATAATTCCCATCTTGCAGCTCAGGAATCAAGACTGATCTCTCTCATGAGATATACATAATGCTGATTTTTTTTCCTCTGCATTTTTAATGAAGTGATTGAAGGGCAGTATCTAATGAAAAATCTAATGAGTTTCAGCAAGATTTTATTGTAGAAATATGTAGATAAACTTGACTTTTTTGATTTGAAGTAAAAGAATTTGCCTTGGGGGGGAGGAAGAATTGAAGTGGGAGGAAAAATTTTGAGTTTCAGAAACAAAATTAAAATTTCCCAAAGTCATTAACCTACTAAATTGCAGTTAATAGCAGGGACACAATTAGTAAGACTCCAGTGAGGCTGGTGTAAAGTAAGAATTTTCTCATTTTTATCTGGTTTGCTGAGTTTTTTACTTCTGGAAGCCTGGTGATACATTTACTGCTTCACTTTCCTCTGCATTTCTTATAAACTAGAATTGAAGAAAAGTAGAAAGAAGCAAAGAATGAATAGAATAAGAAAATACAAAGGGTGAAGCTCCTCACCTTTCATCTTGAAGCACTTCAGCAGGTCTGCCCAGTGTGATGAGGTATTCAAAGGCTGTCTTTGGAAATACTCTAAAGGTTTAAGAAACAAGAATATCAGAGCTAATTGGGAAAAAACATTGGTGAACTAATCTTGCTGCTTTCCATGGAGAACTGTAAAGCTGGCTGTATTTTCAGGCCTGTTTCCCCTTTTACTATTTGTATTTGCCTGACAGAGTCCTGCCTTTCAGTAATTACTGTGAGATTCAGGTAGGAGAGACCCCAACATAACACTTGAACATTGTCAGGACGATTCCAGTGTTGTGCATCGATACTTTGAGCTGGGAGTACAAGAAAATGTATTGAATTTGTGGGTCAGGAACTCTGAGCACTGATCTCTTTGGGGATGTCCTTAGTGCAGACCTGGCAGGTGATCTGCTCTTCAGCCACTGCTCACAGGAGTGCCTGGGAGCTGAACTCTGCCAGAGCAACTGGTGTGAAGAAGCACTAAAACCCAGAATATTTTCATCTTCTCAGGCACAGTCATACACAGGATTTGGGGAGTGGGTATTAAAATGTGCAGATGCAAACCCTCCTAATTCTCTTCTGTACATAAAAGTGGTATTGTATCAGATTAACCTCTTAGTCATGTATATGGTCCATGCTAAAGGGACAGCTATTGTTTTCAGCTGCAGCACCCACCATTCACATCAAAGTCTCTGCATAGCTGTAACAGCGATGAGAAGTTTTTTTTAATCGAATGTGTCTCATTTCCTTCAAGTATTTATGGCTTGTCACTGTCTAACTGAACCCAAGATGCTGACAAATATGCAAGTCATTTGTAAAGCAGTTAAAGTACAGGATATATATAAGTAGAGACATTCTTCTGATTAGAAAATAATCTTGTATTAATAATAAGTCTTCCTGTTGTAAAATTCTTTCTAAATACAGTAATATTCCAAATGGGAATTAGAGATATTTCAGGGATGACATTTCATTATTTCCAATCAGCTTTACTATAAACAAACTCTGCAAATTTTCAGTGTCAGCATATAGCTCAGGTAAAACTAAGCTCATATTTGTGCTCTGAGTACCTGAATGTTTGCTGAGGATTTATCCGAGGCACATTTCTGTTTCAGGATGATGTGTGTTACATTAGGCATTTTGAATGGTATCCATTAGCATAAGCCCTTCTGTCTTTGAAAATATTTTTGTCACTAAAGTTTTTAAGTCTGTTTTTGGTCTCTATGTTTGTTTAAACTACAGATCAGTAAATGGCTGAGATGTGTGTTACATTTCAGGGTTTCTCCATGATACATTGTATGTATTGTTGTTCAGATCCCTGTGTGGTCCAGTCATGCCATATATTATTTCAACAAAACAGCTAATGACAAGCTATTGCTTAATGACGTGCTTTCATGGCACCTTATTTAGGAGGGAGGATCTTTCTCCTGGCAGTTGGAGGCTTTTGTAACAGTATCTACTGTAATTTCTCCCTTGGAATCTACAGAGTAAATCATCTGCTCAGTAAACTTATGTCCAGGAAGCCTGAATTAATAACCTCTGCGTCAGCTTCACGAATTTCTCATTATTCCAAATACCTTTTCCTGTTGGCTAAGCCTTTTGTTCAAGATGACACTGAATTGCTGTGGTTGTAGGCTTATATAGCCTGTGTTTTCCAGGCTTATGACCTGGAAAAGGCTTTTGGCCATACAGGTACATTTTGTCACGGACTTAAAATGAAGCAAGCACGGAAGTAAAAGACATTAAATATAGTAATTATCCATGAAAATAACCATTACAAACAGTAAATAGGTTTGTATTTCTATGAATATTGTTTTAGCTGCGGCAATAAGCTCAAAGCCAACACATTCAAAATAGATAAATCCTTTTTATAAGGGAGTATATTATATTAGCACTAATCTTTATTTCTGCAATAAATGTTTGAAGGCAATGGAGGATTTTTCTGCCAATCATAATTAACAAATTTATATAATATTTTTACATTCAGCTCTTCTCCTTCAATGTAGACAAATGCAGTGGAATTTATATATCTGTACATCATTTTTTCCATTAAGAAGATAGCAACAATTAAGAAAAAATGCTATTTTTCCTTAAAAATGGCATTCTTCAGATGATGTCCTGGTAAAAAAAGGTGCAGGAACTTAGATAAGCATCTGGTAGAATGAGGGCTTCTTACTGTTTTTTGTTAGATGAGCATTTCAGACTTGTTTGTGATTGAATGATACTGTATTCTGTCTTGTTTTCAATTTATCCTTTACCAGAGAGACAGGAAGGAGCAGTGAAATAGGAAATTAGGATGTTTAGAGAGAGTAACTAGAGAGAGCTAAAAAATGTTTTTTAAACTGTTTATATGACTGAGAGGCCCTATGTGTGTGATCTTTCCTGCTGAGCTGAGGGAAATGCACAAATACAAGATGTACCCAGTCTGGGCTGTCACTGTCTGCTGGGGACATCCTCAGCTCTCAGCAGATGCTTCACGCAAAGCCCATCCTAGGAATGTTTCTTGGATTCTTCAGAGTCTTTGGAAGATGTTATCTCTCTTGCTTCTTGAACCTAAACTTCTAATGCTTGTAAACAAGACAGAGTATCAAGCTGGATTTTGGAGTAGATGATTCAAAGAACTACCAGTTTTCCCACCCCCAGATGGATTTCAAACTAGAAATTTGACTCTGTTTGACTTAATTTGCCTGTTCAGCTTTTCTAAAAGTGTGTAGCTGTTTCAATTTAGAATAGATAAAATTGCCACACAAGCTAGAGCTGGAACATGGAAATGGTGGTACTGTTTTGGAAAACCTCAGTCAATTCTTCAGTTGAATTCACAGAGTCTCACCCTGTGCTCTGGTTTGACCATAACTCTGAAGTTGTGTGTAGGATTCCAATAACAACACAATGCACAGCTCAGTGAGTGTCCCAGTGAATTGTTCTGTGAGTATCTGAGAATTTAATATAGTGAAGAAATAGTTGTCGAGACTCCAGATAGTTTCATGATGCTGCTCTGACAAATTCAGTTTATGTAATGTGTTCTTCTATTGTTGCTATTATATTTATCATTGTTGGCCTGTCTTTCTTGATGTGAAAAAGGGTTAGAAGTTGAAAATATAAAAGGGACTGTTTCTGTATTTCATAAACTTAACTTTTGGGCTCTACCAGTCACTTATTCGCACAAGTTCAGGATGGGAATAATGTGCAGATGTTCATTTTACCCATGCAGATATTTTGCAATATCCAAGTCCTTAACCTGCCCCTCTTTCCACCCTCCCCTGTCTCCCAGCTCTCTTCCAGGGCAAATAAAAGCTCATATTTGATATAAACCTGCCTCAGCAGGTTTATGTGGATTCTGAATTCCTGTATCTAGGACTCATGCATGCTGAATGAAGTGAAGAAAAATCTTAGTGTGTGACATGGAAAAGTATTTTCTTTGTGTATTTTTTAAACTTTATTCATACAATCAGTACAAAGCAAAATTGTAAAGAATCAGAGAAGTGTACGTGCATACTCTGTGAGATGTTTTTAAACACTTCAAACTTATTTTATGAATAAAATAGATGCCATTGTACTTCTCCCTTTACTCTAGAGACATATGTTTCTTTTATTAAATTAACTCATCATCATGGTTTTGTTATTTCAACTGTGGGGTTAGCTGACCAAATTTCTATATTGCTTGAGAGAGTCATTAATCATTTGAAGAGGATTTGTATATATTCAGTTGCTCAACATCTCATCTCTCACTTTACTCCCAAATAAATTCAATAATGTTGCACGTGTACTTTTGCTTTCCTTTTTGTAGTCAATAATATTAATTTAACCTCCTGTATGTTGGTGGGTGCTTGGGAGTAACAAAACAAAGATGGGATTGTAGTGAGCACCATGAAATTCTGTTCTGTTCTAGTTCTTCACTATTTAATTATTTTGATTATCCCCTGTTGGTCTGAAAAAAATAAATCTGGTAAAGTGTATGTTTTATTCATCATTCAGGGCCACGGTTGGTGTTCAAATGTTGACTGCTGGATCCAAAATGCTTGTTACTTTCTGTATTTTTGGGAACAGTTATTAACCCCCAGCCCAGCAGAAGGTTATATATAGGCCGTCCTGTCCCTGAGCGTGTCGTGTCGGGGAGGCTGCGCAGCCATTGCTGAGCACAGAGCAGCAATAAATGCGTGCTTCAGACTGAAGAGTCTGGGTTAAAGTTGCTTCTCATGGGACACAGAGAAGATGCAGAGCTCAAGAAGTATTTTTTTCTTCCTGCTTGGAAGTACGAATGAGGCACTTAGGGCATATGATTGTAGAAAGGCACAGAGAAGTCACATAACGTCTCCACTGATAAACAGAAGCAGCCTTGAGGTTGTCATCGACCTGAATGTGTCAGATGAACTGAACATGCACAGAATGACACTGGTTTCACTTTAAAAGTTTTCATCTTATCTGTTTGTGTAATAGTTTGCTTTTCTATCTCTATAGCACGTTTTAAACAGTATGGATGGTATTTTTTTAATGTTCTATATTGAACACCATTCACTGGTTACCTCATGGTAGAATGAAAAACATCAGAATATATTAGTGCATTGGCTTTGAAGCAACTCTGCCATTTTGCTCTTCTCTTTTACAGAATTATTTTGCAGAAGTTGTTGATCCTGCTTGTTCATTAGCTTGGTATTAGCCGTAGGGCTTTCAAGAGAAATGAAGAAATCCTGTGGTTCTAGCTAGTAATAAAAATGGTGTTACAATGAATTAAAATCTTGCAAATTTTTTGCATCTGTAATGATACACATATGGTATAATTTGTTTAAAAAGATCAGCCCCATAAAACTGGCTTGGGGAATATTTGAGTTAGTGGGATTGAGAAAAAAAGACATCCTGACAACCTGTTGGCATGTGTTTTGCTGTAAGTATTCTGCATCTGTGATTTGGTCACACCTATATCAGTGGGACACTACTTCTAACCTAAAAATAAAATGAGACATAGTGAAGGTTTTTAATGCTCTGAAAATGTTATGAATCTAATAATGGCTTACTGAATAATGTTTTATCTTGGTTTTCCTAGTTTGAAAAGGGAGGATCAACCCTGCTGCAGGATGGAAGTAATTGCAAACTTGATACAAGTGTGTTCAAAAATGTTTTAACATCCTCAAGGCTTCAGAAGCACCTGTTAGTCTTTCCCTGTTTACTTTGCTCTCGCACAGTTTGTCCTTTTGGAGTGAAAAGTTTTAGGGTTATTGCTGCTGCTTCCAAAGTATTGTTTAAACAAAGCCCAACAAACGTCTCATGTTTATTAGTAAGAAGACTGAGCCACTTCTAGTAGTCTATTTCTGAATTGGAAGCAGTAAGTGTAGAGCTCTCTTCCATGTCCATCAGGAATGGGAAGAAGCATCCTCAGCTGGAGTGCAGAGCCCAGGGAGCTCTGCCTGTGCCAAGGCCAAAGTGGAAGAGCAGGAGGGAGCTGAGAAGGGGCTGCCCCAGCTCCAGCAGTGCTCCTGGCCTGCTCACACAGCAGAATATGCAAGAGATGATAAACCTTATCAAAGGGCCACACTACCATACTGGCAGATTTGCCAGGTTGGGCATTTTTGCCTTTTCACCCTTTCCCAGTTACTGTCCAGTGTTGGAGAGTAACTGGGCTGCAGGCTTTGCCTGTTCATCGACTGGGCCAAAGGCTCCCTGGGATTGGGGGTAATTTTGTGGGTTTGAAATGCTCAACCTTCACAAATGCACAGACTCTACAATTATTGTGTTTTGGTTGCAAGATGATTCACTTAAATCATGGAAGTCTTGTTTAATGTTGCTCTAGAAATTTTTAGTAAATTTATTCCATGGTTTGCTGCATCTCTAGGAGCATGATCCCTGGCTGTGAACTCACTCATCTATGCAGCTGGAATCTTTTTAACCTACACACACTGGGAGAAGGAAAAAATTACAGTGTCACTAAAGTAGGGATTTGTTTTGTTCTTTAGCAGAAAGTATCCCTTGGAGGTTTCTTATGTGTATGAAAATGAACACACTGGCTCTTCTAGACCCAATAAAAAAGTTAGATATCTGGTGAGGCTTGTCAAGGTGCCCAAAATACTAAACTAAAAGCCTATTATATAAATGTTTTCTCCTTCCTTGTTTTATTTACTAAATTTGAGTGACCAAAGAGTTTTGTTCAGTCTTGTGACAAAAAAGAGACTCTTGAGAGCTTTTGCTTGTAAAAGTAAATATTTTTGAAGTTATTTATCTGTAAAGGAAAAGGGGGCTTCATCTGAAACTTGTAATGTAAAATGATATTTTTTAACTTTAATGGGTGATTGAAAATAACCATCATAATTACTTTCCACGTTCAGGGAATCAGTTAATCTTTACAAGCCTGAGACCTTGATGTGTTATCAATTTACTGCTATAATAGATTTTATACTATAATGAAGTATTATTTATTTATCCTCTTTTGTGGCCATTTTAATAGGGTAATCATATTGGGAAGGAATGTATAGCCTGGGGAAAGGTAATCTTAATTTGATTGTGTAGAAAACAGATCAGTTGTTTTTTCAAGGATGCAAGTAATGTTTCTGTACTACTTCCATAATTGAAGGGGGACTGATGACAACTTTTCAAATCCCAGGTGTTTTTTGAGCCTTGCTGATGAATAAAGACATAAAAAAGAGGGGGAAAATGTGCTGGATGTTCCTACAGAGGAGCAAGGAGGAACCTTCAGCGAATAATAGGAAATTATAAAGACTGTACCTTACAACAAGAGATGCTGTTTGCTCAAACTTAAAAGCTTTTTAAAATTCAGAAGTTTTTACTGAATGAGGCACTTTGCTTTTATGACCTTTTATAGTTACTTGCTAAACAGACCAAGTTATTGAACACAAAAGCTTTAATCATGTGCTTCAAAACATAGATTCTCCTTACTGGACAACAGTCAGAAAAGATTTTTTTGAGCCTTTGAAACAGATATGCAGTCAGATATTTGCTTTTTGTTTTACATGAGTACCAGAATGGGGACCACTGCCTCCAATGAGTTCTTGGTAGGATGGCCTCCCTTGGAGTCGATAACTTTCCTCATTTTGCATTCCACATATCACGAACCTTTCTGTTCTCCTAAGAGATGTGGCCTATTTGTCAGTCTTGAGAAAATAAATTTTATATCTTTTTTATTTAAACTCTGATGATGATAGCTATTTTGCTGCAGCTGTTGTAGATGGTTTAAATATTGTGCATTTCTAGCTGTCTGGCTTATTTCATGCTAGATCTTGCTTTCCCCTTAATTTTCCATATTATTTGCTGCTGCTTCATTTTCTCTCTGGTGCTCTAGCATTTTGAGGCTCATTGCAAATGCTATAAACTTTTCTTAATTTAATATCTTAAAGATACATTTAATTTTCTCTTTAGATGAGCTTCAAAGTTACAGAAACACCGTGAAAATGGTTCTTGAATAGTTAAGAATTATCAGTGTAATCCAAATACTGCTCTAATGCTGCTCATTCATGCAAATCATTCCCACTTACACCTTCCTGGTCCTCATTGCTCTGTGATTGAGACTTTTTTTTACTGTCTCGGTAAAAATAATTTCTGTAGTTTAAAAAAAAAGTCAAACTAAAATTGAGGCTTACATTCTTTCATGCTGTTAAAAACCAAAATACTTCATTTTAAAATGCAATGAATAAACCTGATACGTGTTTACTGTTATGTGCCAAGTACTCTCTAAGTTGCAAAGGCAGTTCACATTAGAATGTATCTTTTAAGTTGAATATTAAACATTTATGTTTAAATAAATATACTGTTTACAGTGCTAACAAATACTTGGTAAAACATTTAAGCACTACTAGATATCTATGGAATGATAAATGTAATGGCAATATAGAACCTCAGTCATGTACCACACTTTGTACAATACTGCAATTATGTGAGATGTGTGCAATACTTTTCAATATTGCATCTAAATTACTGGAGTTTTGTCTCAGACAAGTATCCATTGTAATCAAGGTGCTTGTTTAGCTGAGACATTATGCCAAAATAAGTGGCTAAGCTGGAATAGAGAACTTTGAAGACGTTTCCTTCTTACTTTGCAGATCAGTTTTCACCTCCAACCTACCCCTGTAGTTCTCACTGCAGGCCACAAACTTTGCACTTCCCCAGTTTCTCTATCATATGTTTTGAACAAATTAATTTTTGTCATAATTTATGTACATCTTTGGAAGTCATCCTAAGTGATCACTAGCTCAAGCTTTTTTTATTGTGGCTGAAGGTTTTTTTTTGTTTTAAAACAAACTTACTTTTGCCTGTCAGCATGAATGATGCTGTAAATCAATTTTGTAACAGCCCCATAAGTCTCTGTCTCCTGTGATTACAGGGTATGGCAGAGCAGCCCAGTGTTCTGCAGACTGTCAGCAATAGGATTATTTGGAGTGTCTCAAATATGGTCAGCTCCTTGGTGGGGCAGAATGGTCCAGTGCTTGTTCTGCTGGACACTGATCCCTTTATACTGGCTTGCACTAGGAAAATTTTCTTAACAGGGATAAAACTGAAAACTGAGATTCCTACTTGTCTTATTATTATGATAAAAGTGGACTTTCAAAATGTCAGATCAAACTTGCAGAATAATGCAGATACTGCAAAGGAATGTGCAAGCAAGAAACCCCAATGGATTTACTTGAGCAAATCTGAATGTACAAAAGTCTAAAAGCTGATTTTTAGTTCTAACGATTCATATAACATCTGACATGAAGGCGACTTCCTCACTCACCTGCAGGTCTCTAGGTAAGGTTGGAGTAAACTCATCTGTTGCACAATCACAGTAGAGCTGAGTCTGCTCCTAACCTGTATAGTTTTCATGTTATTTATTAGACTAATAACTTTCTGGCATGCTATATTGTGTGCACTCAGGACTCAACTAGTTAAGGTTATATCAAAGACTGACCTCCATTGACAAGATTAAATTGAAGTCATTTTCTCTAAGAGCTTAGGTAGAGTATTTGTGTTGTAGCAAACAGGACTTTATCCTCTTTCCCTCGGGCTTTATCTCAAATGCAGTGTCAGAATGCCAGATGGATTTACTTTAATATTTTTTCTTCAATTTTTAATATTCTTTCTATCACCTTTCAGCTGTCACACTCAATAATTTCCTTGAAAAGGAAGAGCCCAAAAGAAGCCATTGTATAACAGCTCTGCTCTCTATTTCAGCAGTATTTTTGAGCTGCATATCTTACCTGATATTTAATCCTTAGAACTTCCAGGACTGTCTTAAATATGCTATTTTTGTAGGCTTCTCACTTGCAAAAAAACCCTCAACAAGATAAAGCCAACCTCCTCCCACCCCCCCCCCTCCCCCCCCGATCAAACAGAAAAAATCCCAAAACTAAACAGGAAAATATTAATAATCTGCAATAAATAATAGATAGCATAAGGACTATTTTATGCTACAGTTTGCGTTTAAAAGAACCCCAAATATAAATCACTATTTTGTGTATACACAAAATATAGAATTGAGCAGAGAAAATACAGACCCAGATCAATAAATCAATGAGTACTAAATCAACTGAAGAAACAATCAGTCCTAAATATCCTTAATTATAAAATAAGTAGGGTTTTCTTTCCTTTTTTTTTTTTTTTTTTTTTTATAGCAGATTTTAGTACTTGGCTAGCCTTGCCACTTACAGAACTTGATGAAAGAGATTGCCTACTAATTAATTTCTTTGGAAAAAAAAATAATCCACTGAATGAAATAATGCTTTTTTAGAGTTGATTTAAAGTATATTCTGACATCCTTATTTGAAATTTGTCAATTTTTCCTTCCATTTACAAAGTAGTGTAAAAACCGTGGGCAAATAAAATTTATGTCCTTGAAATCATTAAGTCTGTATTTCAATTACTGTAGAAATTATTCCAAGATACCTACCTTCAGTTCAAGAACAGTATATTGCTGCATATTCTAGTACAGAATACTTTATCCTCAAATAAACATCGATTTATGTTTAAATATTATATGCATTTACTCTCAAATGGATCATAGGGCAGGGACTCAAATTAATGTGATTCTTAAAAGACACTAAACTTTGGCCTCCTCCAATTAGGAAACACATCACAAACTGTTGCCAAGGGTTAAGGTATTTAAGAGGTTAAAAAGTAGCCAGTACTGTTTGTTGCTTTCAAAGCTTACTAAAATTTCTGGTTAAACTAGGTCATAAAGAAATCAATAATTTTATCTAAATTGCTTTTGCTTATCTGGTTATAGTTCTGTACAAAATAGGCCAAATAGTCTTCAGGAATCTTTAACAGGCAGACAATAATTTCTTGTTCAAAATAAGTCACTGCTAAGCTTATATATCCATGTTAAAGTATGCATAATTTATAATGGCAACTATAATGTACGTTTCAGTATAAAGCAAATTTTAGGAAATGTCAGTCAGTACACATTGAGTAAACATCTACAGCTGAAGCTAATACTGCTGTGAAGTAAAAACACTTTTAGTTTGTCAGGGACTAAGTTCAGCACTGATAGCAGTTCCTGATCTGGTAGAAATAAGCTAAACAGAGATCATAATTAAGTAATCACCCAGAAAAAATATTTAAATCTAAAAAACTTTGTATTAAAAATAGCACAGATATTGCTTATGATTAGAGCTCTTCTTGGACTGTCCTTAATATTTTCAGGGCAGCCAGAGAACAGAAACAATATGGGGTTTTCTTGAGATGTATTGATAAATCTGTTTTCATAAATGTACCTGTACGAAGAGTATAGGGGGAATCTGAGAGAGTATAAAAATTTCTTGTTCTACTCTTCTGGCTGGAGATGTTAATCAGTGGATTGACAGATGTGTTAAACCATTCAAACCTCATTTTTATGCTGAATGTGCATTCTGAATAGAGAATGTGGGTTTCTGTTGCAGTATGAATACTTCAATGCTGTGCTCATAAATGAACGAGATGAAGAAGGAAACTATCTGGAGCTGGGGAAGGAGTTCATCCTGGTGCCAAACGACCACTTCAATAATTTGCCTGTGAACATCAGTCTCAGTGACGTCCAAGTACCCACCAATATGTACAATAAGGGTAAGGAAAGAGCTGCTTTATTTTGTCATTCCATTGGCCAAAAAAACCACACCTTTGCTTAAAAATGAAGCTGTTGATTAACTGTGTATTATCTGTGTTTTCCAGTTGGAAAAAATACTGAAATTTCTATGGAAGAATGTTTTAAGTATGAAAGTTCTGTAATATCTTTTGTTTTGTGGCAATTTAGCAGTTTACTGAGGTTAATGATTTGCATATGAGGCTTGCATGGTTTCTGCCATAGAGTATGGCAAAATAAGTTTTTTCTAGTGAATTATTTTCCAGAATCTTCAAATCATTTGAACAGTTTTATTCTATCACCAGTTTTATTCTATCTTTGCTGAGATATAGAATTGTCTTTGAAAGATATAGGATAGGTGGAGGGGAATATTTCATTAGATTTATGCTTTCAAACTTCTGGGAATATTTCTAGCAGTATATGTTCTATTCTAGCTGTATGCACAAACTCTGCTGTGAGTTTTCAGATAATATTTTGAAGGAATAATTTCTACTCCCCTATTTGACATAGCTGCTTATGCAGTGATGCATAAGCACTGCAAAAATACAAATTTCTGCGCTCTGATTAAATGGAAGTGGCACAAGGAAAATGAGTAAATGTGTATCAGTTTAGTTTACATTCCCAATTTTCAGACTGAAGTCCATCCCTTCTGATACCTAATATTGCTGTTTGCTAGTGAAATGTGCTGTCCAGCACCTATCCATTTATTTTTCTCAGGCCAGTAATAAAAAAAAAAATTAAGAAGGAAAGCTCCAGAGTTTCCTGACAATGTTTACAGTGTATTTGTCATTGGCCAGTAGAAAGCTGCCTTATCTCATAATCTGGTTCCTCTTCTGCGTTTTAACTACACTAAAAGACAACTAAAAGGACATTAAATGCTTTCCTCTTAATACATTCCAGGCTAGCAATTGTGATAATTCATGCAAGGATATTGTGTAATCACAAATGGAAGGCTGACTAATTCAGATAAGTTGGTTTGGTAAGAGAAGCAGTGGACATGGCAGTTTCTTTTCAAAGTTAGGATTCTGACTTGAGAATCCTGAGAAGCCAAAACTCCTACAATAAAGTCTTAAACTAGGGATGAAAAAATACATCTTCTGAGACAGTATTTGAAAGGTTGTGAAATGATTAATGCTAAAGGATATTTTGAAAAGACTTGGAAAATGCTTAAAGCTTCTAAAGATACCAAATGACTTCTTTTGTGTAAGTGCTAATATTTATTTAATTAAGCCTGTCTATAAATTAATTCATTCCAGAATTGATAAGGAGGAAAAAGAAAAGGTTTGTGAAGGAATATAGAGGTCAGGCAACTGTTCTTTTCTGGAGAAGGAAATGATCCTCAGTAGTTAGAGAGAACAGTAGAACTAACGAACCTTCAGGTATGTTAAATGTGCTACTGCTGTGTATAGAATGCATTTTATATGCTGATTACTTATAGTTAAAGGCCAAAGTCAAAGGCCTTGCTACATCTTGGTTTGGCCTCTGATACAGGGATTTTCTGTAGAGATGGGGAAGATAGAGCTCTGTGATGATTCCTGTTTCTACTTTGTGTAATTCAGACCATCCAAAATTGTCACTTCATGCAGCTGCAGAAAAAAAAAAAGCATTTTAAAATCATTTAAATGTATTCCAAATGCAGAAATCTGGTTTCTTACTGGCATTTTCCTTGCACATGGACATAATAATCTTTGTTTCAAGCCTCTCAATGTCTGGAAATGGTCCTCTTGCCAAGAAGTGAACTATATACTTGAATTTTTTGTTGCCCAGTTCTGTAATGCAGAGGGGTGATAACAAGTTAGTTAAATCCTAACCTGAGGGTACAGCAGTAGATATTGATAGGTTTAAAATCAAGTGTCTGCACAATACCATTTCTCTATAAAGGGTCTGTTGTTCATTTCCAGGTTATGTTTTATTTTATTGAATTACTAGGGAGAAGCAAAGCCCAAACTCACAGCTGAAAACAGACAAGTGTGATCACTGAATAGTTAAACACAGGACTCTTGAGTCATTGTAGAAGAAACTGAACCGATTTGTAAGCTAATTTTAAACTTTTTCCTTAATTTTGTTTATTTTAGTTGTCAGATATTGATAATTTGCAGTGGGTTCAGAGAAGAGTCACAGGACTCATCAAAGAATCGACAAATGTGCCATGGACTGAGAACCACAGGAGCTCAGTTCATTTAGCTTATTCAAGAGATGATTAAAGGCTTAATTAGTTGTTCTGTAGTTAATTACTAATACCAGGTTCTATAATCGGGTTGCCAAAGATTGTAAAAATCCAGTGGCTGAAATCATGTTCCATTATTTTGCAGATTGCACAACTGTGGGCTCAGTTAAGCTTTGGGAAAAACTTTGGCCTGGTCATCTGCCATGATCACAGTGATCCTGCCCAGCTGTGGAATCACTGAAGTTCACAGTCCCTAACTGGGCACTAAATAGGATTGGCTTAAAAATCTTGGCACGTGAACATATTGCTATTCTTTATATATCTTCTGGCTCTTTCAACCTCTTCATAGAAAAGCTTAAAAATATTGACAGCAACAACAGAATTAAATAATTCCCTTTCTAAGGAAACCTTCAGATTTGGAATCTGAAAATAAAGAGCAAAACCAAATTTCATTACATTTATGATGAAATCAAGAAAACTAAAACAAGATAAATACAAAATCTGTGATATTAGAATTTAGCATGGAACATTTTGAAAAGGAAAATGAGAGCCAATAAAACAGTCTGCCAATTTGTAAGCATACACTAGTGCCATCTTGGAGTACAGAGTACATGTACCGACTATAATATAGAAGGAAAGAAAAACTAATGTATTTAATAAAAAATCATAGCTTTGCATTTACAATCCTCTTGATCATCATAAATAAATATTTTGATAAAATAAAAAGCTGGTCTGGTTGTTGTTGGGCTTTTATACTTTTCATTTCCCTCTTCTGCACACCCTCATTCCCTGCTTTCTCCGTATCTTAGAGTGGATGGCCATTAATGGTAAAATTATAAATATTATTGATCTTTGGAATATAAAGCCAATGCAGTTCAGAAAAAAATATTGTAGTACTCCTATAATGTTCATATAATGAAGGAATTCAGAACAAAGAAAAGTGGGATGCTTGTGCTTTACAGTTAAATGCCCTTACCTGTGTGTCCATAAAGATCCCTCAGCTTTGGGATGTTTTGCAGAAAAGCTGGTGGTCCATTTACACTGCAAAACATTCTCCTGGAATTGGCCTCCTTCATTTTTCCTGAAAAAGACTGCTCATTATAATGTTTTGCTTTAGAAACGCTTAAGCATACATTGGGAATCTGTCACTGCATTCTGTTTCTTCTCTTTGAACATAAAATGTACTCATTACCTATGGCCTCATTGCCCACAGCCAAAGGATTTGCAAGGCAGTATCTTTTTAAACAATGAATAATAAATTAATTAAGATGTTTTGTGATAACTGTCTTAGCAAGCAGTAGCTCTTCCATTCACAAATTTGGCAATTATCAACTGTGTATAGATTTCTGACAGAAAACAGGGAAAAGGTTCTTAGTGAATTAGTCATATAAAAATATTCATAGAGGAAAAAAGAAGGGAAGAATTAAGGTATGTTTTTCACGAGAGTAGGAAAGTTTAATTTTTGAAAGCACAGAATCAATCTGAATCCAGTTTGGGCAATGCAAAGGCAGAAGTCCAGGCAGGTGTACATAAAGCAGTCTCGTCCAGCTGCTGGGCTCTTCTATTAAAAATATTTGCATGGGTTATATAAAGGCACAAAATGAGTTCTTATGGGTCTTATTTTTTATGTCTTCCTATTAATTTAGAATGTAAATGATTTGGGATGTGCTGCTGTCTTGGACTATCTTGCACATATCTTGCATATGTACTTCCACAGCTACACAATCCTAAGATACTCAGATTCAACTTTCTGCATATCAATCAGTATACTTTAAACAGCTATTGTGGAAGAGATTAGTAATAATGAAAAAATTATTAATAAATTAAACTTTGTATAGTTTCAACATTTGATTAACTACTTTTTGAGATGCCAGTAGTATATTTAGAAGAATCTAGGAATGTGGCATATAATTAAAAAATAGCACTTGGAATGTGGGCTAGGATTTCTGGCAACCATCCGTGGGGAGCACGGCAGTAAGATTGCTGGTGGGGAGAGTAAGATTCTATAATGGATTTATGTACACAAGGAAATGATAAAAGAAGACTCAAAACTGATCTTGTAGATGTTGACAATATATAAAAGTAAAAGAAATATAGAGTAGCATTTTACCTTTTGTTAGTATGAGAATACAGGTAGCCAAGATCCCACATTCTTTGTCCAAAGTATGCGCTGTATCTGGGATGAAGAACCTACACCAGATTTTGATTTTTCTTCCTAAATCTGTCACCTCATATTTACCCTTACTTGTGGACAGCAATGACATATTTTCTGCTATTGAGTTTTCACTCAGCAGTTTTTCCATGGAAGAGGCTTATGAATACTTGGATAAATGTGGTTTTCAGAGGAATGTAGATGAAAACCATAGCCAAGGTGAGAGTCCATGTATCTTGGTGACACATACTCAGGCAGTTCTAAATTATGGCACCTGTTGAAAAGCAAAGCCTAGCCCAGTGCAATGCCAGAGGTTACACAGAGCAGGATCTCTTCCTCTTATGGGAGTTTTGCATAAATCTAGGAAACACACGAGGAAATACAGTCTCTCAATATTAACTGAAAACAAGTCCTGGTTTTGAGAGTTTGCAGTTGGTCTTGGTTTATATGACAAAGTAAGCTTTACATTTGTAGAAAGGGGAAGTGCCCAGGTTATCTTCTTTTCAATGATTCAAAAATATCAGGATGCAAGTACTTCTCCTTGCCTTTCAAACTACCTTTCTCAGTGTAATAGTCTCTTCATAGTAAGAAATTTAGAACTAAAGAGAGACTTCTGTGCCTGAGAGCTTTTTCACGTATAAAATAATTATTTATTTCTAACCCCCTTATATTTCACAAAATCTTACAATAGCTTTACCTCTGTATTTTGTCGAAGATTGAGATTTTGGACTAAAATATAACACACCCAAAGACAGTCTTTCTTAAATGTTTTTTAAAAATAGAAATGCTTTGTAGAAGGAGCCAAGTTTGACTTTCCTGATTATGTATTTTGCCAGAAGTAGGGTAAGTGTGGCCATACGTGAATCTATCTAGCAGCCTTGGCCAGTCCTATCTCTGAGATGTGGTGAAGGAGGCAGACATGTGCCAGTAGAGGTGGATGGGAGGAAGGATAATTTCTTTGCTTGGTTCAAATCAGATGCAGCTTGAGAAGCCTTAAAAAAAACCAGAACAAAGTAAAACAATTTATCTTGGCAATAAAAGAGAAGTAGGCTTATATATGTTGATTTAAAGTAATGGGAGGTTTTTTCTTTGTTGTCATTTCTAGTTTACTGAATATATAATCCTGTTTTACTTGCTCAGTTTTATAGTGGAGAAACACTTCCTAGAGGATAAACCTTCATCCCATTAACACAGCTGACAGTGTAATTAAGTGCATTCTATAGATTTGCAAGGCTTAGTTATCCACTGAAATTTTTGTACTTATTAAAAGTCATTGAGCAAAGAGTCCAAACTTAACTACTGGATAAAACCCCCAGATTTTTCATTTTTAAATACTCTTAATTATCTTAAGTGTATTTTTGTTTTCATCACTAGTGAATGACTGAGGAAAAGACATATGTATATAGACATACATGAAAGTATATATATTTATATCTGTATCTGTGTGTATATATATATCTCCTACGTGGAGAGTGCTGCAGTCTGTTCTCACACCAAAGGATGTTGACATATATGTGTGATTCACTGAAGCAGGAAATATTATGGACACAAGATAGTTTTGTGACCATGGTTCTGCAACGAAGTTGTCACGTCCTCCATCAGAAGAATTTTAGTTTAAGCTGCAGCACAAGGTTAATGTCTTGATTTTCCTGCCCATGCAGAGACAGTCAGATCACAGCTCTGCACTGCCTTCTTTGTACAGCACACAGCAGATCACTTCTGAGAGCCAGGATGATATTGTAACCAGTATTTTAGTTCTTGCCTGTTTTCCCAGAGTTTGTTCCCAGTGAGATTTCATTGTATAGCCCGAGGCACAGCTTCTCACTTTAAGCTCTGTGACTTCTGAAGCATTTCAGAGCTGGCTTAGCAGTCTGGTCTCTTCAGCACAGCCCCAAGTGCCACCGTCACACACAGAATTGCATTTCCATGGTCTGAAATTCAACACGTACTCAACTACTGTGCTCTGTGTGGGGAGATTGAAGCCTGTACTTCAGAATTCTGTGGAATTGACATCTGTATCTTTTAGCTTGGGCTTTTTGCCCTTTACTCCTAGTAAAGCCCTGGGGTGAATATCACACAAACTCTTAAATGCCATTCAGAGGTGCACACACAGCAGCACCATGCTAGTACCAATGAATAAACTTGTTCTGAACAGACTCAGTTTTGGAAATTTTTCTTCCCAGGTTGATTTACAGTGATGTCTGTTCAAATCAGTTTGAACACAGAAACGTCCACTCCTGCAGTGGAACTTTGTGAAAAGACTTTATTACTGTCTTTGAAGTGCCCCAGGTGAAATGTTGATTGGTGTGTGAAAAAGTGAGATGTAGTGGGCAATGCACAAAAGGACCATATTAACTTGTCCATGTGCAGTGAAGTCTACAATAATAACTATCTTTCATACATAGCTTTCTGAGTACATTCCTGCTTTCCCTTGTTGCTCCTGCTGAATTGAAATACCAGTGTCTGGGCATGTGCAGAGGGTTATTCATGTGCATTTTCTCTTTTTAGAAGCCTGATATTGATAACTGCCTCACCTAAAAGGCATTAGGCTCTGCTTCAGGGAGGATGTGTGCTCTCTGCAGGGAGAAGAAAATATGTTAGAATCAATTAATGAAACTAATAATGATATGTCAAAATAAAGCATGAAATTTCCCCAAAAGTGTTGGGTCTGGAAAGTTACTCTCCAGCTTTCATTATACTGGAGAATGGGGCTTATACTAATGAAACAAAGTTTCAATTTTTTCCCTTATATGAATACATTTTAAACTCAGGAATTAACATGAACTTTCAGCCCAGTGCTTACACTGATTTCTTTTCAATGTTGACATGATTTACACTGAATACATTTCTCAGCATTTACCTACAACTATTTCTGATATTTCATCATGTCTACCACTATAAAAGAGTGAATTTTCACATCCTGTCTTACAGCAAGTTGTACTTCATAGTACTGTCATGTGACTTAGAATTACATTTTGAGTTCACAGCACTGTTTTTGTGAATTTTATAATTAAGTCTTCATTCCCTACTATAATATATTTGAGAGGAGAGCAACTGAACAATATGGCTTAAATATAATCATAATTGACTTCCAAAAACATCTCCTTAGTAACAGTTCCTTCTTTCCTACCCCTGACATTAGACTGTGATCCCTGCATTCTGCTAATTGCAGTTTTGGCACTAGGGAGGATTTTTATTATCAGATTGTCTGTCTTGGCAAACCCCTATCATCAGCCCACTGTTAGTTTATCAAATCTCTGCTATCATAAACTGCCAGGTGCCCCAGTAAATTACTTTTGCATTTTTACATCATCAGGCCTGGTTCTCTGTTAAGTTAGGAAATACACGTATGTTACAGGAAAGATTTTTTTTTAAGGCAGCTGGAGAACAGTTTGTGCATGGTCACATTTCCCCCTTAATTGAGATTAAAAAAAAAAACCATAACCAAACCAGAAGAAAAATATTCCACTGGATTACAGATTGTCAAGTATCTATCCAGATATATTTAGATAATGAAGTAGAAGCCTTAGTGCAAGAGCTGCTTTGGCTTTACTGACAGAGCAGACAGAATCAAGATAGAAAATAAAATGTGATGATCAATTATAGAGTCTGAAGTTAATCTTCTGCTTTGAAAACTAAAAGCAATGATATAAATTTTAACTTAGAGAAGTCTGTCTTAACCGTCTTCTGTCTGTTCTTCTCATCCTGATACTGTGATAGAGCTGGAGTTTTTGAAGTACAGGAAGCAAGTTTATCAGTGCTTTCCATAACTGCAGAGTTTTTCAGTGATGGATGCTGAAGTCCATGAATATTTTCAAGCGTTTCTGTCAACAGGAGATATGGTTTATGTCAACTCAACCAACAAACATAAGGCACACAATATGTTGCTGAGAGTCTCAAACTGTGTAAATCAAGCTGTAAAATCCAGTTTTTAAAAACTGGTTCATGACTGTGAAATACACTTTAAAGTTCAGTAGCAAGTAAAAAGATAAAGAAGTCTTCATTAATCATAGTCTAAATTCATTTTTCCTCAAATTAGTACCACACTAATACTAATTCCATGTTGATGGATTTGGAATACGTTAAGATATTAACAACCATTTTGACTCTGTAACCGTGATCACTCTGTGTAAATATGGACTTTTTAAAATAAGTGATTAAAAAGTATCTTACAGCTTTTAAGCTGTATTTGGACTTCACTTATTTTGAGGACAGCATGGCTATAAATGTTTTCCTATGGATTTAAATTCAATTCTTATCATTGCTCTCATTTTCACAGTTCAATTCCTTTCCATGGGGTTTTTTTACAAGGTTGCAATACTGTTTTGCAGAAAAAGGCTTTACCTCTTTGTCTTGCAGCTTTGCTCGTGACATGATCCTTTGCAGCACACGTGCACTGCTTTTGTGCCTCTCTTTGTCTCTGTCATCTATCATTTCACTGGCTGTTGAAAGTATAGATTTTATCATGTGACTTAAACCTTTGTTTAAAAGCTTTCTGTTATTATTATTGTTATTACTGCTGTGGAAAGTTGGCAATCAATTGTTTGTGTGCTCTTTCATTGTTTTGTGGATTGTAGACTGTGGAGTAGTTTGGGTTGGAAGAGACTTTTAAAGGTCATCTACTCTAATTCTCCTGCAAAGAGCAAGGACATCTTCACCTTGATCATGGTGCTCAGAGTCTGACCTGGAGTGTTTCCAGGGAGGGGGCATCAACCAGCTCTGAGTAACCTTTTCCACTACCTCACCAACTCAATTGTAAAAAAATTTCTTCCTTATATCTAGTCTGTACCAACCACCTTTTAATTTAAAACCTTTATCTCTTTTTCTATTGCAAGATATTTTCTTCCAATTGTTTCCATCCCTTGTCTCTTTGTACCTCTATAATCACTGATACTTTTAAAATTATTTACAAACCATGTGAATAGAATACAACTTAGAATAATTCTGAACTCAATGTCTCTAGTGTAAAAGACATCAGGTGTAGCCTGTGCTCTTCTGCTTACCATAATTACTTCTTGAATGCTGAAAACATTGCAAAAGGAGATCTTGGACTTAGACTTCACAAATATTCTTTAAGTTTTGCTTGAACAGTTTAGAGACTGGTAAAGAATATTACCTGTGTCAAATGGCATTTCCATTGCATGATGCTCACTGCATGTTAAAAGATGAGTTTATGCACTACAAGTCAATAAATGCAGACTCTAATCAACAGTTTTGCTTGCATAGGAAAAAAAATCTGCTGCATGCAATACAGCCTTCTCTAAAAGATATTGAAATGTGATGAACCACAACCATTTTTTGATTAAGTGAGGTTTTTTCAATTTGATACTTAAAAAGAGCTATGAATATCATTCAGTCATACTTTCCTATCAATGCCTTCCAACTGGCTGCCAAAATTGAGATTACCTATTTTCTAGAATATTAGAACCAAAAAAAATTATTTCTCAAGTGATGCAGAAAGATTATAATCTGCAGCTAGCACATATGCAAAACCATTTTCCTGCAAGGTGTGAAATTAAGAAATAAAATCTTGTCTGTCACTGTCGTATATGATTTTATGGACTTTGCTTCTGAAAATTCAACATCCTGGAAGTTGTTATTTAAATACTCATGGTCACATACTGTCCCAGACCACTATATTTATATTTTGAAATCCTTCCCTGAATTGTTTGTCTTCACATTTTCAGGTCTCTAGGACAGTGTTTTCACTGTCTTCCTAACACTGGACATTGTTTAATTTGAAAGGAGCTTTCTTAGTCCAACTGATTTAATCAAGGTTGCAGAGAATGTCCTATCTCCCTGTATTTCTTTAACTCTTGTTGCATATTGGACAGAGATGCACAGACTTCTCCGCTTCTTCCATCTGGTTTTGCTTAAATTCTGCCTCAAATCTGATTCCCAGAGTTTACTCAGGCTGTTGCTTTGTTCTTGAAAAGGGCTTTAGCTTCACAGATTTTTTTTAAATTTTTTTTTCTCTCAAGCCTCGCTCTTTAATAGCAAGCCTTTTGGAAATACTGGCATGGCCATGTAAGATGTGTACTGTGCTTTATCTTTGCTGTGTTCTAGTCTGTTTCTGGCTGTCGATCTAATCTGTGTGTTTCTAATGCATCCTCATCACCATGGCAACTAGGTGTCAGATCCAGGCTACATGGAAACGTGAAGTATTTCCTCTAGAAAGCCCTACTCTCTCCCACTCCTGATCCAGCAGCTGTTACTTAGTTACTCGGAGTTGGGCTTTGCCTTTTTGACAAATGTGGGCCAGTGAATGTTTGTTACTGAACACTATCTCAGGTACAATATTAAGAAGTTTTTTGATCTGATACATCTCTGTCAATCATGATGCCACCCCTACTTCCTTGTTGCTTTTAAGGACAAGAAGTGACAATAATCCTGGGTTTCTGAAAACCTTTAGGAGTGAATATGCATTAATTAAATAGCTGTCTGGCAAAGTATAAACTGTAACTTTACTATGAAGAAGATTGACATTTGACAAAGACTAATAGTACTTTATCTAAAGATACATATTATTCATTTTGTCTACTGTTTTATAATACTGTAATAATTTGTTTCCCCATGCTGCTACATTACACAGACCCTTTGATTTTTCTTGGGTATGTGTTGTGTGAAGAGGAGAAAAGGCGGCTTGCTCTTCTGGTTAAGCATTAGTATGCTTGGCTAGAATATAAACTGTTTCAAAATATTGTTTGGCTGAAAACTTACAAAGACATTTTTACACTATACTTTGTTTATTTAGGTGTCTTGCAGCTTTTATTTGGCACATTCCTGAAGGAGCAAATAGTGTTTAAGAATACATAACGGATTTGGTAATGTACTCATCCCAAGATACATTTGTACATCTGCTCAGTGTTTTTAATGCTATCTTCAGAGGCTTTAGAACCAGCTGAACATTTTTGTATCTTGTATGAGAAAAACTTCCATTTTACTCAAATTGTGCAGTCTTTTGTAGAGGGAAGTGCTATACAAGGATTATAAAAGCACAAGAGAAGTAAGGGTGTCGTGGGTTGACTCTAGTTAGGTGCTCACTCAGTCACTTTATCAATCCCTCTCCCACTGGGAGAGGGGAGAGCATAATATTGAAAAAAACCTATCAGGGTAAGAAAAGGCAGTTTTATTACAGCGGGGAAAAAATAGAACAAGCAAGCTGAGAGTTGCGCATGCAAGAGCAGAGGGGAAAACAATCAATCTCTACTTCTTATTAGTAGCGATGTTCGGACACTTCCTGGGATCAGGGCTTCAGCATGCGTGACGGTTGTTTAAGGAGGTAAACATGGACTAGCTTTGAGTGCGTCCTCTTCTTCTTCTCTTTTTTTCTTATATATCTGAGCTGATGTCATATGGTATGGAATATCCCTTTGGCTGACTGGGGTCAGCTGGCCTGCTGGTGTCTTTTCTTAGGATCTTGCTTATTCTCATCTTTTTTAGTGGGGGAAGGAATGTCAGAGGGACAGCACTTCTTGGCAGTAGCTAAAACACTGCTCTGTTATCAACACCAGCTACCAAAGCAAAACACAGCACTGTAAGGGCTGTGAGCTTTACTCCAGTCAGACCCAATACAAAGGGTCTGTTGATTTGAGAGGATAAGAGATGGTGACTTGCCATGGTAGCAGATAAGTGTCCTGTTAAATCCAATACTTGCACATTCATACTCTGTTGATACTCCCAGGAATGGACCAGTAGAGGTTTAATGTATTATTGCCCAGTACAACTGTGATGCATTTTATCTGCTAAAACATTTCTCTCTAAGGTTCTCATGCCTCCATTTGCTGTATGCAAGAGGCATGATGTGTTGATAAACACAGGATGACTTTGGAACCTCTTTCAAAGCATTATTTGTTGGTCCCAACTGCACTGTGCTATGCAGTTAAGTCAGCCTGCTTCTGTAATTCCGTGTCTCTGAATATCTGTGTAATAGGAATCAGACATTTATTGTGAAGTGCTAGTTAACAGGTTTGCATGGTCTCGTGCTTCAAATGGCTTTTGTAAAGACAGGCGGATGGATCTGTCCCCGAGAAATTTCTGTAATGATGACTTTTATTTCCAAGGCTATGCCTTGCCTTTGTCATACATCACTTTGACAATAGCTCTGATAAAATTGTCCCTTTTGGTCTGTTGTGCATTAAATATTTTACAGCTTGGTTGGATGGATTTAGCAGCAGTCACATTGCTTTATTTTCCCCTAATTTGCAGTGTGTTCCACTGGCTTCCTCTATTGCTTGTGATGCTTTTCCTGCTCTGCTGCTTGCCAGAGGTTTGAATTTCCTGGCTGCTGATAGTCACTCTTCCATCAGACTCTGCAGAAATTTCTTCTTGCCGTGTGTCAGAACTGGCTTCTTTCGTTTTGCAGTATTCATGACAAATTTTGCTTCTGTGATGAAAATGCAGTGGATATAAGTCTCTTCTCAATTTGTTTACTTTCTGCATTCACAGAATTTGTTTTCTCTTTTCCACTTGGAAAACCACTTCTATCAGTGGTTTTTCATGTTGCTCATCCTTTCTCTTTACATCATGGCATCTTAGGGTTCTGTCGTGTGGTACTTTCTTACTATCCTTTCATGTTTCACAGTCCTCAATTTGTATCATGCAAAAGTGTGGAAATGAGTTTGTTTTGCTGAAAATACAGAAATATCCTGCTATCTGCAGTAACATGAATTAATTTATCTGTCAGGATTACTGAGTTTTGATTTTAGCTCTCCTCAGCTCAAGGCAATTGCTGGCTGGGCAATCCCATTTGTTTAGAGCATGTTAGAGAGAGGTCTGACTGCCCCATATACCTGGCTCCTGGGACAACAGCTCTATTACAGCAGCATCTTTCTAGTTCTTCCTGGGATGCCCTTGATTTCTGCTCTGAGTTTCTCCTTTAATTTAAAACAGAAGCTAATATCCTATTTTCATAGATGGTGCCTATATTGTATTTCCAGAGCTTTGCTCTAACCTGACCACTGGTCAGCCCACACACTGGTTGCTTTTAGCTGTTACATCTAAGAAGTTAAGCAAAGTCCAACCAGGCCAGTACCAAATGGGTGAAGTGGGCTCAAATCTTTACTGATTTGCTGCAGGACATTTTCTGTAACTCATGAGAAGGCAAGCCCTTAGGAGACAGAAATGAGTCTCTATCCCAGAATGCTGTTAGTAAGGAGTTTGCAGCTGTAATTCTGACTTTCAAATGAACTAAAGTTTAATCTCAGTCCATCCCGTTAAGTCAAAAAAAATTACAAACCCTCCCAACCCAAAAAAGACACTATTCCCCCCCCAAAACAGTACAAAGCATCACCCAAATGCACTCATGAAACTCAGCATAAAAATAAACACATCTGGCCATACTCTAGTTCTTCTGCTGCCACTTCAAAGGAGAAGGGTAAAGTTATTAAGGAAATATTGGAAGATGAAGACACTAAATGCCTACTGCTATGTCTTTATAGAGTCACGTACTTGAAGTCTTTACCCATATTCTTGCAAGGAGGGAATGTGATTTCTGACATTGGTGAACGGCTCCCAGCACATGAAGCAAAATGGACAAACACCTTCTTTTATGTCTACAGATGGCCAGATGCTTTGATCTGTGAGCTGATGCATCCACATTACCCTGGAGTCAGAGAGAGGAGAAGAGAGAGAAAAAAGTGAAGGCAGTTGCCAAAACTGGCATCCAGCCTCAGCTCTTGAATATGCTGGACCACCCTGAAAAGCATTCATATTAGTGTTGAGTAGTGTAATTATTAGATTGTTGGTATATGTCCCAGCAAAGTATGTGATTTTGTTATTCTTTAAAATATGACCAGACTAAATATGTTGTCAATGTCATAAAAACTAAGCTAATATTGTTCCTATCTCTGAGCCAGAAGAGTGCTGGATTTTGCATTCCTTTTCCAGTGCTTGGGCCTGTAGGCTATGCTTGTACTGCTTCGTGGTATGACAGAATTGCTCTGCAATTTAGGGCTGCCCTTGAGGCTGTGAGATATTACAGGAGGGAAGATCATTTTCAATGCCAGTATCTCTGACAGCTTTCTAGGAGAAAGCAATGATTATATCACAAAAGTAATAGAGTAGGGGGAAAAAATGAAGGATTATTAGTAACTTTTATTTTCTTGATAATAAAGTAGAGTATGGTAAGAAAGAGAAGTATTCCACACTTCATGGTTACTGAGTTCTCTGGTGGTTTCCCTTACTTTCTGTAAAACTTTCTGAAATAATTAAAATGCAAAATGGATTGTGTAGGCATTAGTTTTGTTCCATAGACTTAGCATACTCTAGATACTTTTATGGATTCTGTGAATACAAAAAAAAAGGTAAATCATTACCTTTGGCTGTTGCACATCTTTTAGTCTGTGCACTTCCCTTGCCTTTGTTGAGACTTCAGTCCTTTTCAGGCCAGCAGGATCTGTGACAGCCACTTAATTGCTACATGCATTTGTGCTGTTCTTTGGCAATCTCATTTCAGTTTCGTGTCATTATACCTATTTTTGTGGAGGTTGGTTTTATGTTAAATGTCAGTAAAAAGACGTAACAGCTACACAAACAATGGTGGAGCAAAATCCCATAGAATTGCAAACCAGCTCATCTAAAAGACAAGGGAAAGTGAATATTTTAATTATATTTTATCTGCCAGAAAGCAAAAGCAGAAACTGTATTTCAAGAACTGTGGTGAAACCTATTTACATTTATTATCTTGGAGCCCTGTAACACCACATTAATGATTTTGCATTTATATTAAGCTTTACCTTTTTTTTTTTTTTTCCCCCTCACCAAATTTCTGAATATTCACAAGGATTAATTTACCACTATTGACATTTAACTATCTGGGGGTTGCAGATGATGTTCACCAGTAATTGAAAAACTTAAGAATACTGTTTCTAAATGAAGTACTGGGGGAATTTAAACAGTTTAGTGTAATTACAAAAATTGGAAATTGCCCAGAACAACAAGTTTAACAGACAGGTTATTAGATGATGAGAGTGTAAAATTTTAATGAGGACATATGGTCAGAAATTCAGTTGTATTTTGGATGGTGCATGTGGACAAAGATGCACCCACATAGCAGCATTATAAAGTCCAGAACAAAGAGCTCCAGTGTGAAATCCTTCTGCCTGAAGGTACAGCAGCCAGCAGAGACTCACGATTTCCAGGTCTGCTGTTTTGTACTGTGGCTACATTTGTCCCTACACCACTTTTCCTTGTGTTCCAAGGATTAAACTGGAGCCCTATTTGCTTCTTTTATTAAAGTGGTTGATGGCTAAAACATAACTCGATACATTATAAAAAGAACAGCCAGCATAACAGCCATGCAGGGTGTGGAAAAGCAGGGAATTGTCACCACCTTTCATTGTGAAGGAACACAGTGAGCACAGGTCACATTTTAATTGTGCCCTCTTATTTAAAATGCCTGCTTTATGCTCCTTCCAGCTAAAAAACCAAATTTATTTGTTTCAAAGTCACTGGATTAATGTTTAGAGTGATCAGTAGTCGGAATATTAGTGTTGTCAGCCTAATGCAGAATATAGACTCCACTAGCCTTGTTCAGAGAAAATTTCCTGATTTTATTTTCATGGAGTTCTCTAATCTGTAATACATATATATATAAACATGTTAAGAGGCTCTTCACAAGAGGTCCAAAAAAAGTAATCCAAAAAATATATGGATATTTCAATATGATTTTTAAAAAGTGATTTATATTTGTATTTTTTCTATACAAATATATATGTTTTTTATATGCTACTGGAAGGACTTCATTTCAGAACTTAAGAGGTGAATGACTGAAGTTGTTCCATGATCTTATGGAACTGGAATATATATAGAATTCAAAGAAAATTGTCATGGGGTTGGGAGGCAGAGGGTTCTGCTAACATGAGTGGCATTAGAGCACAGATTCATTAGGAAAGGACATTAAAAATTAGGCTCTGAAGAATCCAGGATAGGAGACATCTGATGAATTGATAGAACTGTAAAATACTAAGGTACAATGTGCAGTCTTGGAACGAGACTCAAATAAAAGTTTCTAAAAACCACTGCAGTTTATTTGAAATATAAATTAATATAGAATTATTTTATTTGATTTGTTTGTTTTTTCACTAATCCTGATGACTGAAGGGCAAATAAAAAGATTATAGTCCTCTAGAGGCTTGAGAAATTGTTCCTTCTTTTTTCCTCTAAATAGACTTTTCTAGCAACACCAGGAAAAGTATAAGAACAAAACCCAAAACCAACCTGCTGAACTTGATTGCTCTACTCAAAGACGAATTAAACTTACCACCTTATCTCAGGGTTGTGATGCTGAATCAACAGAGCCACTGCAAGTTTTAGTGATTTGCATACTCCATTAGAAACGAAGTACAGGAGCAGAATCAGAATATCAGTGTTTGAATTGGTAGTGGGAAATTCCTGTGAGGAATAAGATTCTCATTTTAGTGCTTCGCATCTCAGGTAATGTCTAAATGCTGAACAATGGGTTGATATTTTGGAGTGCTGACATACGAGCATATTTTTACAGTTTTGAGAGCTGATTTGTGATGTTTTGGTCACAGCTTGTTATTGGGGTAACTTCAGACTGGGAAACAACTGGACAATGGATTTTGCCAGCTAGGCAGGAGTGAAGTAGTGCCCTTGGACCAGTGACATCAGTTTGTTCAATATCTGTCTGGTTGGGCAGGTTTTCTTTCTCTAAAGAAACAAGTAACTCAATATGTTTTAAAAACAACATCTGTTTTGTTGACCTTGCTTTTTTAGCATTTCATCTATATAAACCTAAATATTTAGGTGAAAGGAACATGCAAAGTTGTGTAGCTGAGACATTTCCCTTTTTCTGCTGTTTTTCTTGATGGATGCAAGGGAAGATAACAATTTGCCTTTTTTCCACTCCATTAAAATCGCATTTGAAGCAGTCTTCTGAAATCAGTACAGTGACATTATTTTGCAAGCTAATGGCTGCTTTATTTCAAATGCTTGAGCAAACGTTACTGTGTATTCATGTATGCACACTTTTGCAAATTAAATAATACATCTGTGATTTCAGTTCCGTTTTTTTCTTTCTATTCTGCTGACTTCACATAAGATTTAACTGGGAATATTCTGTATCTTAATTGTTTCTCATCTTTCAAAACTCACAGTTTGGAATCCAGTAACTTTCTGAGACATGTTCATTGATTTCTCATTTCCCACTACTGAACCAGATCTGCTGCTCGAAAACATACTTGGGCAGCCTGGGGTTTTAGGGATTGATAGATGGGGATGTCTTAAACAGAACAGTTTCAGGATCTTTGAACAGAACAGTTTCAGGATCAAAGATTTGCTTTGTAGTTCTCTTTCTATGGAAATAAAAACTGATTGGGTAACTGTTGTGGAATGTGGGTTCAGTGTTTTCCAAATAACAACTAGTGGTGTTTGTCATGAGATGTTGTGGTTTTATGCATACCATATTTCAAGTGTGAAATAAAAGTTTTTCACTTTCTGTTCCAACATGAAAACTTTCAAACATTACCAAGTTGTATGTTTAAAAAAAAAGTGTTGCCATGAGACATTCCATGCATTTAGGGAAGGTACATTGAGTAAATAATCTAAAATAGATTGACTTATTTATGTTCTCCAGAACAAGTGATGTGGTGTTTCAAGACAGATGCTCTTAAGAGCAATTTTAACTTATCTAAAAAGCTATACCAGGTTTCTCTGCTCTATTTGAGCCCTACTTCTGTTCTTTAAGTGAATTATTTATTTTGGATCACTTGACAAAGGAAATTGAAACCATTTTGTAACAGTTTTCAGTCAATTGATTTTTGGCTATTGAATAAGCTGAAGATGATTGAGTTAATGGGATTCTACTTAGATAAAATCACTTTTAATTGTGTGTTTGTGTGTGTGTTCTTTATTTTTTTTTCCAGATCCAGCCATTGTAAATGGAGTTTATTGGTCAGAATCTTTAAATAAGGTGTTTGTCGATAATTTTGACCGTGACCCTTCTCTCATCTGGCAGTACTTTGGAAGTGCAAAGGGATTTTTCAGGCAATATCCAGGTAGGAAGAAGAGAAGTTCTTAAAATACAATAAAGAATACTATGGCTGCATTGAGTATTGTCACAAACCCTGACTGCCACAGATACTTGCAGGTCTAGTTTCCCTTTATCTATTTCTCAGAGAGATTTGCAATCAATATTTTGAAAATTTTGAGGTTTTTCTACCAATTTCCATTTGGAGGTGGAGCCTTCATGATAACACATAAAAATTTCTATTCAGATAGACATATACACATATGTGAAAAATAACTTCTAAACAGACTGTGAAGAAGGAGGGCAAAAGGATTTAAGCCTTCATACAGTACTTAACTTAAAAAATGTGTTTTACCAATGCACACAGTAAGACTTCATTTTAATTTGTTGTTCTATTTTTAAACTTCCAGTTAACCTAGCACATTTATATTTAAAGATTTTAAAAACTTGCTTTAAAGTTTATTTTCATACTACTTGTAATAAAATGTGATCACATCACTTGTATTATTTCTGTAGAAATAGGTTAAAACACATATTGTTGCCTATTAAGTTTTATGTTTAAACCTATACCAAATTTACCACATTATAATAAATTATGAAGTCAAATAAACTGATTCTCAGCTTCTGTAACTTTGAATCATGCTCACAGAAGGTATTGTTCCTTTGGATGATGTGGTTTAGCAACCCATGTTTCTCTAAGTCTTGAGTTTAAGCAAGTTTACTGTAAGTCTCTATGTCTGAAAGTGGCTGAGACTAACGGCTGCTACATCTGTGTTAGTTTTAGATTATATTTCAGTTACCAAGCTCCATGATATTTCAAATATAAGTCCTAATTTTCAAGCCTGTTTCTCTTTTTGTGGTAGAAAATGAGTGTAAAGAGCAGGAAGAATTCCCTTGTCATTAGTTTTTTCTTGGAGACATTTTATACTTTTTTTTCTGACCCACAACCAGGAGATATTACCTCTTCATGGTGATGTGAGTGAAAATTCAGAGTATGACCTGGGGGTGAAGCAGGTAGTGTAACAGGAGATGCTGGGATCAGCCACAGGTAGGAAGTGCTCAAGGTCTGGAAGGGACTTTCCAAGATGTGATAAAGCTTGTCAGCACCAAGGACCAAATATGACAAGAGTTTCCTGAAAACAATTCAATGAACATAGTAAGCCTAGAGAGGTTTTCACCTTACAGTAGACTAAGAAAGAGTGAGGGAAAAATTATTTCTGGATGTCCTATTTTCTTCCCCCCAGTATTTCCTATGTTATGATGACACTGCCTGTTAAATTAAAGTATGAAACTCCATTAACTGCTACTTAGCCCCAATACCACAGATACATTTTGAACAGGCACTGTGAAAATGTAATTTAATATTTTATTCTCTATTTTTTAAACAGGGATTAAATGGGAACCTGATGAGAATGGAGTCATTGCATTTGACTGCAGAAACAGAAAGTGGTAGGCAATAGATGACTACCAGTGTTTAAGAAATGTGAAATGATGAAAAGTTCTGTATTTAAAAGTTGTTGTTTTCTCATTTATCTCAGGTACATCCAGGCAGCAACTTCTCCAAAAGATGTGGTAATTTTAGTGGATGTCAGTGGCAGTATGAAAGGGCTTCGCTTGACTATTGCAAAACAGACAGTTTCATCTATTTTGGATACCCTTGGAGATGATGACTTCTTCAATATAATTGCCGTGAGTGTCTCAGGATTTTTTATTTTTTACTATTTCTCTTCCATCATTTCATGCTATCTGTCATGTTTTACTTCACACAAGCCTCTTGAAAAATGCTGCAGACAGGTGATGGGTAAGATGACATCTGAACCCACTGGACAGATACTGTTTTTTCAGTTCAAGATTCTTCAAGTGCCGGAGATTTTGGACTGTTTGTCCATGACTTGCAATTTGAAATCCCTTTAAGAAGCAGTCTTTAGTCTGGAGCTGCAAAGAACAGTAATTTTAATTTTTTTTTAGTTTGCTTGAACTTTGTATATTACCTTAGCTTTTAACTTTGGGGTGTGTCTGGCTTCCCCCCTGCCTGTCCCCCTCAGCTTCTGCAATACAGGGCAAACTGCAAAACGGTTAATATGTAAGAATTAATAGATTCAGACCTTAGCTTTTGCCAAGGCTTGCATGGCATGATAAAATCCTGACATAACTCCTCAGTGTTTATGTCCTGATCTGAAATACTTGTATGTGTAAGTTGTGTAGAGGGGTTGCTGATGTTTACTAACGGTGAGAAATCAGATCCTCTTGTGTATGGTAGTGAGTTTTCCATGGCAAAGGTACAAGTTTTAAAGCCATGACAAGAGTTTTACTATACGTAAGAGTAATGGGACTAATCTTGTAGGTAAGGACGACTTCAACAAGTCCAAAACTGACATCAGAACAATGATTTGCAGGGTAGGAAAGGGAGGAGGAATTATTGTTACATAAATTTTCTTTTGCTGATATTCTCTTGCTAATACTTTGTAAATAAATGGTTTTCTCCAATGTGTAAATGTCTTCAACTTCTTGAATACAAGGAAGATTTTGGCCTTTTTTTTTGCTACAGGGGAAGTGTCCTTTTCCTACTAAATTAAATGACCCCAGAGACACAAGTGCAAATCACTGAGATTGTATAGATAATGAAGTATATATGCATGAAATAGATGCACATAGTGTATTTTTAATGTACCAGCAGTTCAGACTATCTTTCATATTAATCTCCTTGCATGATAATTGCATAATTAGCAGAAATTCATGTAGTATAAAGATATAATTACATAGTGTATCAAAAAAAGATTTACTGTCCTTAAAAAAAATGTGATTAACTGTAATCTAAATAACTTCTGTAAGTGGAAAGAATGTTTCAACTAGAGTAATTACTAATGCCTGACCAGCCATTTTTTGGTGCATAGTATCTGTTTATCAGTAGTTGTAACAGTTACTGTGAAATATGTGGGAAGAAAAAAGAAAATTTGAATTTTTAAATGAAAATTTTATTCTGGGAAAATCAAAAGGCTGCTATAACAAAAAAAAAAGTAAAAACATATGTAGTTTAAATCCAAACTAGTGATTCTGCAGAAGTAATACAGCAGAAATACTGTGCAAATAGTCTTTAAAAAAACAAGTATGAAAATGTTTATTGTCATTTTTTCCAATTTAAAGTTTATTTGAAAATGAACTGAGCTGTGTGTAAAACACCATAGAGCCACAGAACTTTTGGCATAACGTATTGCCAAATTACACAAGTTTCTGATCACTGATTTTGTGTTGAGAAAAGGAAAGAATAACCCACCTGAGCCTTTCCTCGCAGTTGTCCAGGCTGAAATTGTGCCCAACACCTCCCCAGGGCCAGCCCCAGCACCTTCGCTGCCCTTCAGTCGCTCCCCTCTCAGGGTGAGGTGCAGCAGCGCCCGAGGCGGCCAAGCCGAGGCTTGGTTTCCAGCTGCAGTTTTCTCTTTGCAGCTTCTCGCTGTCCCTCCTCGCTGCTCCTTCCCTGCTCGTTGTTGTGCCCTTCAGCTGGGTCACCCATGGCCACAGTCCCTCAGGGGTGTCCCCGCCTCACCCTGGCTCCCCCAGCGGCGTCCTCACCCCGGCACGGGTCACCCACAGCCCCCGGTGTCCAGCAGCACATCCCTTTCACCGAGCCCCTTTCCCATCTGTGTTTGCAGCTGTTCCCAGCTGCTGATGGCCCTTCCCAGGTGCTGCGTGTGTGGGGCCCTGCAGCCCCCGGCCTGCTGTGCCTCCGTCCGGGCAATGGCAGCGCCCGCAGCCGGAGCTGGTGCTGATGGGAGCTGCCTGTGAGGGCCCAGGGCGCCTCTCCCACACTGCAGCCCTCCTGCAGTGCTTGGTTAGGATCAGAGATTCTGAATTTTTAGAAAGAAACTGAATTACTGTGCTAATTACAGCATTTGTCTGAGGTAATTTTTTTCCTCTGTAGGTTCTTCCCTCTTTTAGGACGGATCTATGTGTGTTTGTTGAAATAGGTACAGATAGCGATGGAGAATGTGTTTTTAGGCTTACCAGCTCAGTTGTTTAATTTCATTAGGATGCTGATGTGCAAATATGAACCTGAAGGTGCTCACTGCAGTGAAAGAGGTACCCCATAAATGTAGGCGAAACAAGGAGAGCATGACAGGAGTGGCAGGGAGGGGGTAATGCGCTGTCCTGTTGCCTTGGGGTTCTGCAGAGAGTGTTTGTAGGGAGTTGTTTTGTAGTAAGTCATGGAATCATAGAATATGCTGAGTTAGAGAAGGGGTCCATCAGCCTCATCAAGTGCAACTCCTGGCCCTGCACAGGACGCCCCAAGAATCCCACCCTGTGCCTGAGAACATTGTCCAACCATCCCTTGAACTCTGTCAGGCTTGGTGCTGTGACCACTGCCCTGGGGAGCCTGTTCTACTCTTCAGCCATGCTCTGGGTGAAAAACCTTTTTCTGGTATATAATCTAAATCTCCCCTAAACAGCTTCGTGTTATTCCCTAACAAGGCAAAAAAATAACAGTGTAAACAACAACAAAAAATTTGTTTTCTTGTAACAAACTAGCAAGAGAGACCTGTGCTGTGAGGGGAGTGGACCTTTCAATGAGGAACGGCACAGGTAGGCTGGGGCTGAACCATGAACTGCTTTCAAAATGTGATGTGTGAAAGACACAGTAAGGGGACACAGTAAAGCAAGTCACCGTGATCTACGTTATCTGCAGAAATTACTTCTGAAGCATTTCTTTGACCAAGTGCCAGCAGGGCAAATGAAATTTGTCAAGAGCAGAGAAGATGTTTCAGCGATCAAAACATGAGACAACAAAGCCCAAACACAAGAGGCTGCTTGGTGTGAAAGCACTGAAAATCCCATACAGCTTTTATCTATAGACAAATGTTTGAGTGAGTTTATATCTTACTCTTTGTAATTCAGACATAGCCTGCTGATGTGACAGCAGTTTCATTTGGAGGTAAGATACACATATGTCAGTCCAAGAAATCCCCTTTGTAAGGCAGATCTGTGCTCGCACAGCAAGCCTCTGTCTCCAGAGCTGTCCAGCTGTGCACTGTGTGCAAAAATTGATCTGCTGTGCCCAGATGGTGGAGACTGAACCTTCACACAGCACACGGCTGATCCTGGCTCAGACTGACTGCTCTGAAAGGCCACTCCAAATTGTTGCTCTGTGAGGGCTCCTGGGCATTGGGAAGTCTCAGACAAATAGCCGAGTACCTCCCTGTCTCCCCAGACCAAAATCTGAGGTGAAATAAGAGCATTATTAGTGTGGGAAATGTGAACAAACAATGTGTGCTTGCTAGATGAAGCAAAATTTTCAGCCTGAATGACTGTGACTGTCAGGATGGCTTTATTATGCACAGTGCTTTACAGAATGAATACTTGTATGTATTTCTGTATATCTATATAGATATAGATATAAATGTATATATATCAGAAAGCAGAATTCAGTGCAGGTCTTTCCAGAGAATAAACATAAAAAGATAATGTTAAAGAACATTTTAGCTTTCATGGGTAGGTTGTTGCAATATCCATCTGAAATTGATGGACTAAATAGATGATTGAATTGCAAAAAAAATTACTGGAATACAAGAGTGATTTTGTGCTGTCTATGTTAAAATTTAAGGTCATTTCACTGTTGCAGAGATATCTGCAACAAGAGAAAAGGCATATTTTTCCAATTCACTTTGAAGTATAATTCCAAGTCAAGCATTAAATTAACAATATTATCATAAAATGAGTACTAATTTTGTCAAATGCTGAAATTTTAAAAATGCTTTTATACAAACTCTACATTGAATTAGCAAAATATTAACTGAGCCAAGAATATTAAATTAATTTCATTGCTTTAGACACACTCTTTTAGCAAAACTGATCAGAATAAAAGTATTTGTTAATTCAAAGCACAGTAGAATAGCTCCCTGTATTAACATGTCGAATTTTCCAATATAAATAGTCTCCTTTTTTTTTTTTTTGTTCCTACAGAATAGACCATGGATAAATTTACTTTTCAGCCTGTGTGAATAATCAGACTCTGTGGCAAAGAGAGGCAGCCAAAGTGAACCTCCATCTGAAGTTTCCAAGCAGTGGGCTGTGCTTGTGTGCCACTTGTTGGGCACAGTAAACTATGGAAACACGAATTCCTTTGGTTCTTTTCTGGATTGGCTTCTTTGCCTGGGCTGGATTGGATATCTGAATATGCTTTAATATAATGTGAAATCTTTTATCTGTGTATTGTTGCACAACAAAATGGGAATTTAATTTATTTATGTGGACCTTGCACCAGGCAGCTTAAATATGACAAAGAAGAAATGAGGAAAATGCTAAGGAAAATGTATACTACTAGTGTAGGTGTGCTAAAATCATATATATCTCATTTTCAGAATATGAATTGTATCTTATTATGGAATGTAGGCCAGCAGCTCTCTAAATAACTGTATAGTTTCTTAGTCCACATTTTAGGCCATTTACATTTTTATACCTATTGTGCAGGAAATAAGAAAAGGGAAAAAATAATGTGAAGTAATAAAACAGATAACTGTAACTATGTAAATAAAATAATAAATATCAATATAATTGCATGTTTAAATCACAAGAGTAGACCAGGGTTTTCGAAGAGGAGCTCAGAAAGGAAAGTAATTAATTTTTACTTCCCTCCCCTCAGCAAAACACAGGCTATTCCCAGCCATTGTGCAGGTATTAGCTCTCCCAGCTACTGCTGTCACCACTATCAGATGCAAAGATGTCAGATGCCAGGGTATGGAGGAATGGGACGTGTAACACTAGGAAATGTGAGAAAACTAATGCAAGAACTCTTGAAAAGCCAAGTGCAGGCTTTCACTGAGGTAAATTAACAAGACATCTATACTGGGCATTGCTGGTGAAGTCAGCAGTTGTTAATCAGATCAGGAAGTTATTTCACTAAATACAAAATTATCAATGTCAGGAAAAGTGCAGGACTAAGTCTAAATTACTGATGAGGTAGTGGGGAGGTGGAGGAAGGGGCAATTTCTTCACTTTTTGTACTTTAAAGATTTGGCAGAGTTAAAAGAAAGGCATCACCAATATCACTGCAAAACACCCTATGACAAGGGCAAAGAAATCAAATAAAAGCACAAGTTAGGTGTTTTACTAGAAGATTACAGTTGTACTAAGGAACTTATCAAGTAGATAGGCAAGTTTAAGTAGCAAACACTACTTGGAGTGCTTTCACATATTGCATCAGAATTCCAGTTTTCATGGACTTAGGCAGATGCTCTTTTGGTAATTTCATTAGGAACTGAAATAATTCTATCCAGTGAATTTTTCAACTCTTTATATTTGAGATTAAAAAAAAAAATTAGAATGTGTATACATTTAGTAAAGAGATTAAAAAATTAAATCATTAAAATTCACCCTTGCAAGAATTCAAACCATGAGAAGCTTCTATACCTTTTTATATAAAGATTTTTCATACTGTGCTTTCATTTCTATCTGTACAGTAGATGCACAACGTAGAGAACACTTGCAAGTTATGCTTGTTACCTTAGAACACCATTACTTAAAATATTCCTTTTCATATCTTGGCACCATCCAGCTCCTTCTGCCATGTATGCTACATTGCTTAACATATCTTTTTGATAGCAATAATCTCAAGGTGAATTAGATACCACAACTGGAAATACTTGTCTGGGTTTCAGAAGGATCAATATCTACATTTTCTGCAATTGTATTCTCTATGTGAGAATGAAAACTTTTAATTGCCCTATTTTGAAGCAGGTTGCTTCTGTGAAAGGGGGCTGTGAAGGGATTTGAAGCATGTCCTCTGTGAAAGTGTGAGTGTCCTTTATCCTGCAGAAATGTGTAATAGTAAAGGCTTGGTGGGAAACTCCTGGGAATCTCTCTAGGTTGTAGTGTAGCTGCAGTCTCTGTGAATAGCATGATGGCATGATGAGTTACTCAAAATAGTAGTTAAATCTTATAGAAATCTAGTGGACAGAAATTACAACTGTTTAGGTGCAAGGTCTGTTAGAGTAGGAAGTTGTTTCATCTATTTGCTGGTGGTGACAGACCTTTAAAAAAAAAAAAGTGGTGGTACTACAACATTAGGAAGCCTCGAGTTTACTTACATGCAGGTGTTTGAGACATTGACTGACGGACAGGTAGCCTTTAACATTTTATTGCATATTGGCCAGTTGCAAACACTGTGCCTGGCATGATATAAATATATATGCTTATATAGTTTCCAATGACAGCTACAGAGATCAAGCTAAGAATAGGCTTAACTGGAAAGTATCTTGATTTAAGAACACATTGAGAAAAAACCCGCATATGAGCAGGAAAAGCCTTGGGAGTAGGAACTGGTGTACCAGAGTCTGTTATGGATTTTCAGTATTTTATTTTTTAAAATAGAATGGATTATGGTCTTGAATTTGGACTGTAATAAGAGATGCTGTGTAGATGTGGTATTATTATTTTGCAATGACTCTCAGGAGATAGATTGGAAAACAGTCTGAAGAGAGAAACTACAGGGGAAAGTACATCATTTATCAGATCAATAAACTGTTATGAGGCTGAGATGCACATGGGACACTCTCAGTGACTCTAAAGTGTTCTAGAAGCCTTTGCCTTGTATTTGGTATTACCTTTGGAACAATAGAAAAGTCCACATGCTCTCATACATTGAAATAACAATGATGGCAATAAAACAATTAAGGAAGCATGCAAATCTGCTGCGGAATTTATGTCTAAATACCTTTCAAGGATTTTTGCTTGTTTTTATATAACCAGTTGTTTTGCTGATGCTGATATAAATCATCTGTATACCCAGCAATAGTAAATTACTCTGGGTTAATATTCCCTTATAGCTGAGGACTGAGTCTGGCACAGTGCCTCAAGAATAACTTCATGCAGTTCAAATTAAATACTCTTCTCTATACAAGAGTAATTATGTGGTGATGAATGTGGTGAATAGTGCACTGCTGAAATGAATGGTGACGACAGGTGTCCAAAGTGGATCAAGTTGCAGGGGTCTGTGGTGCAGAGAGAGGAGTGGTGTTAAATTGAAGGGAGTAGAGCAAATTTGGAGCTACAGGCTGAGAGAGACAGTGAGAGTTTGAAGTGACAGAGACCCCTGACTATGTCATTCATTGTAGGGCTTGCTTTATTCCCACTGAGGTGGAGGAAGAAAGGAGTAAATGCTTGCATTAATCTAATGAAATGTTTTCCCTGATTGTTTTGTGTTGTTTACCGTGGATGTTCTGATTCACTTAATCCTTTATGAGAGGGTGAAACCATCTCAAGCTGAGATGCAAAGGCCTTACAGTTTGATCTGGGATAACTTATATCAAAGTTATTGACTTATAAAGTGGATTAAATTAGCAGGAGGAGGAATTCAGTTAAGGCTGTATCTAGAAAACTATTTGTTGAAGGTACTACTTTATTAATATGACCTGTGTTGAAAGGTTTAAAAGATTTAAACAAGTCCAAATTTCAATCAATCATCTGTTAGTGTTCAAGTTCTACTGACTACAGATGAGACTGCATTTTTGTTTTAATACTTAGGATTTCTTCTGAATGCAGGACTGAACTATCTAACTTACTACACCTCACGAGAAAAACAGATAATTCCTTCAAGATCTGTCACATATTCTTGACACCATGGGTAATAAGTCACTCTGCTTGACTGAAATTTTGAAAATTGTCAGTCATTTTTAGGGTTGATTCAATTTACAGGTTTTTTTGGTGTAGCTGTTTCAGTATTTACCTTTTAAAATGTTAGACAGTGCCACAAATATTTTTCAGGGCTTTTCTTGTATGTAGAATGAAGTTTGTGATGTATCAAACTTGATCTCTTAATATTATCCAGATTTCAATATGAGGGATATTTTTGCCAGCTACTGGTATATAGTGCCCTTAACTCCACCTGAGTTTTGGCATCCATTCAGTGCTCCTCTGAAAAATGAAGACTCATGTAAAAGGAAAAGAAATGCCACAACCAGTTTTTAAAAATGAACAAAATCCTTTGTTCTTGCTTTCTGTGCATGTTTCATTCACTGTAGCTCTAAGTCATTAAATTGACTTGTATCTTCCGAGCTTTTAATTAAATTTTTCATCATACTTTGTATTTCCCTCTGTAGTATAATGAAGAACTCCACTATGTAGAGCCGTGTCTGAATGGAACATTAGTTCAAGCAGACAGAGCCAACAAAGAGGTAAGGAATGAAAGTAACAAAACAGTGGAGAGCTGGGATGCAGTGAGTAACAATGTGCTATAATGATCTTTTCCTAGTACAATGCATTCCATTATTAAAATTTATTAATTATTCTACTTATGCCATTTCAAAGGAGTTTTATGTGACTCAACAGAAAGAAAGAAATAATCTCCTAGTCAATTTGGTTGCATAAACTTAATGAAAAATTGCAGGAGTCATTGAAAATACACTGTTAATAAATTTAGGTAAATATTTTAACTAAAATATTTCAACCACTTTAAATTGAACTATCATTCTGTTAACAAAAATAACTGAGGAAGAGATTGCATTCTTAATTCAAAGTAACACTAAAGTTAAAACAAAATCTCCAAACAAGTGTAATACTATAAGAATAAAAGAATTTGACATTTCAAGCTTGTCTGTCAGTATAATAATGCACTCATTCAAGAATGTTCTGTGAAAATGTTCAGTTTAGTTACATCCTGCTGGAATTTTTTAGGAAACAAACCCCAGTACAGTGACTACAGTGCAAATTTTATTTGAAGAGAGACTGCAGTATCAATCTGCAACTTGAAGTTTAGTTTATTGCCTGACAGTTTTCTGCAGTGGTTCTGTGCAGGCATTACTCTAATGAACACTTTAGGAGTTCAGGTAAGATTCTTTATGCCATGTGAAAATGTGACATAAAATGGCTGAAAAATCCTGTGATTCCTGTAGAGGGAAAGGCCTGTTAAAATCAGCCGTGTCTGTTATTGCAGAGCTTCTTCCTTGTTAAGGCTTCCTTTCTTTTTAAAGTGGTTTCTCCATCTGTTCTGAGTCTTGCCTATGGCTGGAGAGGGCAGCAGTCCTTCTTTCAGTAGTTTGTGTTTTTACTAAAAGAAAGTAAACAGGAAATTTCCAGCTCAACATTGAATTCTGCTTAACACCCAGTGTAGTAGTTCATTTGTGCTCACGTTGTCAATGATCTGTTACAGGAAGTAGAAAACACAGCTCTGAAAACACCCTTTGAGGTGTGTCAGTGCTGGGTCTCTTTATGTTTGCCAAGACAAAATGATTTTCATCTCGTTATTTGATCTTTACTCCATTGTATTACTCCCAAGAGTTCTTTGCATTTTAGGTATGTCTTACAGAAATTATTATTCACGGGTTTCTTCTTTTATATACTTGATATTTACCACTGTAGGTATCTAAATATCACTTGGTTGCTATGTGGGCATGAATTGTTTCTAATAATTTGATGTTGAAGTCCCTTATTTGTGAATTGCGATGCAGCTTTCTAAACGAGCACTTTATTGTGGGTGCATCTAATGAGGCACATGAAATCTCTGCAAGTTCTAGATGCAGCTCTAAAGATTCAAATGTATTGCCCAGATGTCCTGTCTGGAATTAATCCTACAATTAACCTTTCCATCATTCTGCAACTGATCAAAATGCAGATTACCCCACACCCATATGTTACTTTATGTCAGATTTATTATAATTTAATAGTTTGAAAAGTTTTTATGCCACTTAGATCATGCTCAGATTTTATGAACAGAGCTCAATTTTTCAAAATAACTAAGTAAAAGTTCATTTTTTTTCAGAGTAAACTTTGATGTAATTTCTGGTTAGTGAAATTCTTTTATTTATTTATTTATGTACAGAATAACGTTTTGCTTTGTCTATAAACTGAATAATATATGCAAGGTTTGGGGGAATAATTAAATATGACCTTTTCATAGTTATTCATATTAGTGAGGTAATTCATATTCTCTCCTTGAAAGGCCAGAACTAGAGAAAAAACCTGTGATAGATAGCATGTAATAGTTTGGTGCATTTGTATGTACCATGTCTTTGCCAACCTTCATTTCTTTCTTATATACGAGCTTATATGTTATATCATCTTTCTAGATACTGTAATGAAATTAAAAAATTATTTGCCTAAACACTAGAAGGCACAAAAGTTCTATTGTCCTGAGCATAGATCAGACTACAAAGTAAAGATTGTCCAAGGAGGTGGATAACCACTTAATCCTACGCAAGTAATTCAGTTATCATGCTCCTGAACCCAGTTAAAAACAGTTTCTGAAATATCTGATACTGTTGTAAGATGTGATACTGTATGATTTGACTGTACTGACATTACAAATTTACCTGGAGGCCTCATCAAAAACTCACTGAATTAACTGGAAAAGTTTCTCTTGAATTCATAGGTTTTTGGTCAGGCCCATAGGAAAAAGATGTACTAAAATGTTGCTCATGTCCACATTCCAAAACTGGTCCAGAGCTATCAGAGTATTTAGCTTTGCTTTGGAACACATCGTAAGTATTCAACTGTTTGGGTTATAACTTTTATTTCTGTGAATCTCACAGATACACCAGACTTCTCCTATAGTTTATTTTTTCTGTAATTGCCATGTCATTGCTATTGTAGTATCAGGAAAAAAGTAGATAAAATTACACTTTCTCCACCAGTCTTAGAAGATAGCTACTCCTTTGCATGTTCCCTGGTAATAATAACAACTCTTTCTTTTCTTTTGTTTATTAAATGATAAAAAATCCAAGAAAAATATCAAGACAAACACTACGTTAAGTAGCTTTTCCAAGCAGTCATTGTCAACATGTTTCTGTACTGGCAAAGTAGAGCAGAAGATTAACAGGCAATGTTTTGATATAATCTATTGTTTCAGTTTACATATGTCTACATGTGCCTGATTTATTTGGAATTACAACATAGGTCTGAAAATGTAGCTATATATTTGGTTCAGAACTTTCTATCCTTAATTTTTATGTCAAATATTCTCCTCAATTGAATGTAGCATCTCCTGCTGAGGGGGCTCTGTGGTGCCAGCAGAGGCTGCCCTGCTCATCCCGATCCCTTGCCCAGCCACAGCCTTGGCTTTCCAAGGTTCAGGCATAAGTGGATCCTGAGTTTGCCACCTGTGATGGCCTCCTGCCCCAGGCAGCTGGGCTACAGCCAGAGCCCGTTCTGTTCCCATGCACAGCCTGTCCAGGCAAGACGAGATCTGGGAGCATTTTTAGGGAATGGAGCATAAGGGGTTTTTGTTGTAGGCAACAGGAAAGAGCTTCAGCCTCCAGCAGTCTGGGAAATGAGTGCTTCTCAGTGGTGTTGGTGCTGAATGTTCAGTGGGATTATGGGTAGTAAGTGAACATGCTCTTTCACGTTCAGGGATGGATTGCAGGAACTCTTATCCATAATGTTCAGGGAATGTAATAGGCTTCCACAGAGCCAGACTTTCAGCGAATTCAATTAGTCTTATAAAAGAAAACAACAAAAGAAAAGCTGTCTGGTTTATACATTTTGTCTTTGAAACACTGTCACTCTTGATCCCCTCCCCACCTCTTCTCTTTTTCGGATGGAAACGGTATTGTAAACGCAGTGTTCATTCCACACATTGCCTCTGGAACACTTACCATTATTTTCTGGACCACAGTGTGGGAACTACTTACCTAAAAGAAAAAAAAAACACTCTTATTAAAGTATGAAAAAGCATTTGAAGCATTGTAGCTCTCTCATACCCACTCTGTGGTGACACTCTCTCTTCAGTAATGTATCTTTGTTTCCTGTTGTAAGCACCAGGAAAAATATTACAAAGTCAGCTTCTGTTCCATCCCCTGCTTTCATTTTTCTGTCTTGCAGGTAAGAACATACACCTGACATTAGAGGAAATCTGTACAAAGTGCACACAGAGGAAGGAAGCTGCATTTCTCTTTGAATAACATCCCAGTTACTATTGATGAAGCATTCTTTCCCTCTAGAATGTGCCATCTGGATTCCATTTGCATCTTTACTTAAATTAAGATTTAAGATTCAACTAGAATCTCTGAACTGAACTGTCTTCTCACAGCTATATTTGACAGGGGTAAAAAGTTAGACTTCTTTATTTATATGATAATGAAGCTCAAGTTAGCCAAAGATTCTTGATCCTGCATCATTTTGTTAAGTAAAGAGAGCAGTCAGACAGAAAAGAAAATATAGCATGAGTACTTTTACCTTTGCAATGTTCAGCTTTGTCAAATGAATATTATGAAGACTGGTACAAATTTCATAGTGATTGGTGTAGCGAAAGCAGGAATTTTTTTTTAACAAGCCTCATCATACCTGTTATGGGTTACTTGATCAAGACCACAGTAGATTTTTGAGGGACATCAAATACATTAATTAAAATTAAGCATTTTAACATTTAACACATCCATGCATTTTTGTGATGGGAAAGGAATGAAGGTTGGAGAAAACAGGTTTTCAACCCTGAATCTCCAGCATGTAATGTGCTTTTCTTTAAGAAAGTGTGAAGATACTTTGAAAGAAGTAATGGTTCTAAGCATCTAGACCTCTTCCCTGCCAGCCAAGTAGAGACTTGAGTTGTAAATCTTCATTTAACTTTATTTTTTTTGGATGCTAGCAACAACCTACAAGAAGGAGATGCTAGTATAATTCGTATGATACATTTAGAAACTTCCCCAGGTTTTGAGCAAGCTGTTCCATGACTTTTCTGCAGAGCTGCTGGTTCTCTAAATGCTTGTGGTATGTAGCTTTCAGAGCAATGAGGGTCTAGTTGAACCTTGAGTTTCTGTCAGATACAACTTCAGAAAGAATTCTTCTTTCCAGAAACTTTATTAAATGGAGTTTGCTTGATGTATTTGTAAAAGACAAAGTTACAACTTCAAATATGGCAGAGATGTGAGTGGTGTTAATATAAGGGCTGCCAGTTTGGCTAAGATACACAGTAGGCATCTCAGTACTAGATTTCTTCCAAGATACAGTGTTTCAGCTTTCATTTTACAATAGGAGAATATAGTAATTTGTTTTAGGAATAATTATAATGTCAGGTGATATGGCAGGTGTCACGATGTCTGCACTTATTTCTAGAAGTTTTTACAGCCTAGAAATTGTCATAAATTTTTGTGTTGGCACATACCTGCAGTGAAGTTCAGTTTAGATATGTGGATATTGTAAGCTATCCCTAATTTGCAGAACTTACTTTAAGTTTTGTTTATCACAAAAATTAAATCTGTAATTACATTGGGTAGCATAACTGAGGTTGAAATTAATCTGTGATCCTAAGTGTGGTTTAGTAATATAAAATATGCAGGGTATATTTGAATTTTACCAGACTATTTTATAATTTGGCATTAGTGTTAAACAGCTGCTACCTTGAAGTGTATCAATTTGCTATACACAAATTTAAAAAAGAGTGGGAAATAGTTCAGACACTATTCTGTCACCGTCTGCACTTTCTCCACAAATTACAAACATGTGGAACTGCCTATTTTAATACTAGTTTTCTTGGGCCAAGAGGTTTTCATCTTTGAGAAACTCCATGTTACAATTTACCTACCCCAAAGGAATCGGATGACAATCTGATTTAATGTAACTCCAGATTTAAAGTAACAATATTACAATATACATTCCTCTTTTATATGTTTTTTTAATGTACTATATATGGGTTGAGGACATTTCTCTGTAAATGTTTCCAGATGAAATATATCATCTTCTAGATGCACAGATAGGCACAGTAACTCCAAACTAAATCAAGAACTTACCCCAGCGTAAATTCGAATGACAGAAATAGACAGATGTAGTGTATAACTTCCAAAAAGCTTTTATTTTTCTATGCAATTACCAGAAATTAAATAACCAGAAGACTGATTCAGCAAAGAAGCTGAGTGAAATTGCCAATAAGAGGTTGGTAAATACAAATTTTGCATATTGAATTTTATTTAAGCAAATTACTTTTGCATATTTACCTATCCATCTCTGTCAAATCTCAAAAAAACCCAAAATCAACTGCATTGCTTAGCTGTTAAAAACCCCAAAATAGTAAAGTCTCACTGAAGTCTACTCTTGTTTTAAAACTGTCAAGCTGTTATAGACCCTCAAATCTTTCAGTAAGCCCCTGACCACTGAAATTCGGTCTGACGTTTTCTGTTGCAGTAACTAATTTACTTAAGAAGAATTTGGTTTTAATCTGAGTATATTGAACCTTGAGCTCCTTGTTCAGCATTGTTTTTATGACTATTTTTTCCAAAAATATCCCCCTTCTTTCCCAACACAACATGTTAGGAAACAGAAGGGGTTGGATAATTATCACCAGCAAGGTAACCTGTAATTGCCCAGACAAAGGATTTGGAATGAGGTGATGCCTAAATGCATTTTACAGATGTGATGCACACTTATCTGTCAGTACATGTGGGTAAACTTCCCTGTGACACACAACTGAACATCAATCTCCCACCTCACACAGGACTTCTGATTGTTTTTTTTCTTTCCTGGTTTAAGTGCTGATGCAGTCCATCTTCACAAATCTGATAAATATTTGCCAAGTGTGTCCCAGGACCATTTGGAGTTACAGCATGTGTGGATAGGCATGGGAAGTAATTCTAGAAGCAAAGCACAGACTTGCAGTAAAGATGACAAGAAAACCTGGAGCAGTCTTGAGCCCATTAATGATGTTTCTCTGTTGGAAGCTCAACATTGTCAGACAGTTAATAGCAAATATCATGCTTTTCCAGTGTAACTGTATAACCTCTGCTGCATATATTAGTTGTGAACCGTTCCTTTTTGGAATCAGTGGAACATGCTTTATTCTTTGGCTTGAATCCATGGTCCTGTACCCAATCTAATTTGGGTATGCCTTATTTTTGGTAAACATAAGGAGGCTCTAATAAAATATTTGTGCAGGGTACTGAGACTCCTGTATAGCATATTGGCTTAACAAGAATGAAATCAAAACTGTGTTGGTTGTAGGAAAAATGAAACTCAATTACTAATTCTGAAGCCCTAAAGAAAATAAAAATAATTTTAAAAATGGATTTTTTTTCTAGGTAAGTGGGAAGGGTAGAGATAGAGACTTGATTCTGTCAGTTTATGACAGTAAACTTGCTATTGGTTTCCTTCCATTTTGTCAGTGCCAGAGAGAGATAATATAAAGGGAAACAGGTTTCCAGGACTTCCAGGAGAGGCATCTGCTATAAACCATAGCAAGCTCGACTTATTGACTGATGTATCTCTGTGTGTGGCTTTAGGTGGTGTTCTCATGTTAAAATGCATAAAAGCAACCTTTGAGATCTTGTAATGTGTGTGCCAATTAAAAGATGAGCCAAACTCACTGTTGTGATGAGCTTTGTCATGATCCTGGGGAAAAAACCCATTGGTATAATTCTGCAAATGTTTGCTAGAGTGAACACAAATGTTGGGCTTTTGGGATTGCCTCAGCTGGCATCTTCTGTGCTTTTTTGTGTATGTCTGAGATGGGTTGGTTGTCATAGCTCTTACAAATGGAATTGGAGAATTGGAACTCAGTTCTCTGTGTTAATGTACCATTACCTGCTTTCAGATGTGTTTGTTTTCTCAGATGTCAAATGAAGGTGGCTGTAGTTTGTTCTTTTCCTTCTTTTCCCTTTTTTTTTTTTTTTTTTTTTCTTTTTTGGAAAGGATAAAACTTTGAAGGTTATGGAGTATTTTCCTATTACTGTAATGGAAGCCAAAGAATTCCCCTGAGTGTTGTGCAGACACTGGACTCTATTGTTTGCTTGGAGGGTGACCGCTTTCTGTTTGTTTCCAGAATATAAAAATGTGTCATCTTCCTGTGATCATAGATACCAGTCAGCTTGTCTAATCTCAATAAACCTTGTGAGGCCATTAGAACAGCCTCTAAGGTAAGAGACCAGTAAAAGGAGTTGCCTTGGAATTTCCTAAGAATTGCCACCAAATTAGAAAATTATTCTTCAAGTTTTCTATAGGCTGGATAAATCAATGTCTCATTTTGGCAACAAGTTTGACAGCTTCTGCTACAAAGGAAAAATTCAGTTTCCCATTTTTCTGGCCTTCATCTCAGAAGAGTTTTTAAATGTCTGCAATAACCTGAAATCAGAAAAGGAAAATCAAATTCTTGCCTGTATTCAGATTTCTCCCTCTACTTCTGTTAATTTGCCTATATTCTGTATAATGAAAAGTGCTCTGAATATGTCTCAGCTCCCAAGCACAGATTTGCTGAAATAAATTGCTTTACTTGAATTATATAAATTCATTAACTCTTAAATCTTAGTAAATCAAAAGTGGGAAACCAAGAAAAGAAGTAACAAAAATGCAAGTTGCTACCATATTTTGAGAGACAATTTTACCTAATCCCTGGAGTGTGAAAACTTAATGTAATCATCTAACCAAGTAGGATCCCAAACCCTACAACCGTTAATTAAACTGTGAGGTTAGAAAAGGGAAATACACCAGGGTGCACCAAAAATTTTCAACAACCTCATTATAAGAGAAATTCCAAGTTCAGTCATGATAATTGGTTATGAATTTATCTACTTGTTCAGTGATGCCAAAGCCATATGCAACAGTGGTGTGATTTTATAGTTCTGTGTGACTGTCCCATTACACATAGTATATGAGGGACATTAAAAACCATCCTGGGTTTCTTCTCATTTAAATTCTGAAGGACCTCATCCTGACTCACCTGCACATGTGGATTTGTATCCTCATTCTCTTCAGCTCATGTCTTTCAGACATGTCTGGATGATCACAGACACCTCCCCGGCTGAACACTTCTGTGCTTCCTCACACAACTTCTGTGGAGCTCTGACCCTATAATTTTGTAATCAGACATCAATGTCTGATTGTCATAATTGTGTGCCTAATTTGCATTCAGAATTACCAAGATTATGCATGTCAATTAGGTATATGAGTCTGCAATTAGGTATTGCACATTCTGATATTTGCACATGGAAATTAAGCATACAGTTGCCTGGGAATGTTTGTGCACACAGTTGGACAGATACCCCAGTCAAACAAGGGCTCCAAAATGATAGCAAAACAAAACAGAGATAAACCAGTTTATTATTAAAAAGAGCTGTTGAAGTTGTAAAGTTGAAGTGAGCTTTTTGGCTTATTAAGAGCTGGGGACTCCTGCTTTTCGAGATCTATTTGGTTTCTGAAAGTTATTGGAAGTGGAATTAAGGTGGTTTTTATCTCATTCTGAATTCATGTATACTTTTTTTTTTGTAAACTGATATTTCAGTGATATATGTCGTCCTGACATTTTTCTCTACTAGTTGGGTTGAAATACCCTTTTCTGTTTTACAGTGCTTTTGTACTTTTTCGCCACTTGTGAAAACTGAAATAGCACTTTACAAAAGCATTGCCTCCCCTGCTCTTTCCCACCACACAGGTGTTCATTTTTTTCTTACAAGTTAATAACCCAGTCTTCTTGTAGAACGGTTTTTTATGTCTAATATTAATCTTGACACTGATAAACTGCATTTATACTGCAATGACCTAATGATTAGAGTCTACCATCTTTTAGAGCTATGTACTCTGAAAGCTAAATTTCAGCAAGAATTATTTTTATTAAGTATCAGATTCCAAAAACATAGAGGGAAAATAGTTAGAAATGATATAAAATTACTATACAAAGTGAAAAGAAAAGATGAAGATCTCTAAATGAAAACAAAAATAAAAAAAACAAAGCAAAATTATTTGATTGAGTAAGTAGCCAAAAATGTATCTTGTGATGCCTTTGCCATATTATTGTACTAACACATCCTTAGTTTAGTGTTACTTAAAGAGTCAAGAAAGATTAACTGGGAATTACTTTGTTAATTAGTGTATATGGTCATTTAAGCCTAAGAAGTAGGGCTAAAGTATTCAGAAATCCTTAATCATTGACATTGACAGGTCTGTTGTAACAGCATTCTGACAAATGAAACCTTCTTGTTCATGTTTCAGCATTTCAGGGAACACCTTGATAAACTTTTTGCGAAAGGAATTGGAATGCTGGACATTGCTTTAAATGAAGCTTTCAACATGCTCAATGAAGTAAGTTCATGCTTTTCAGATTCTTTTTCACCTCCTTCTTGTTTTCCCTTTTTTCAACTAAGTTTATATTCATGAAAACATTTTAAAATGTTTCCTTAAGAATAGTCATGTATTTTGGAGAAAAAATACTACAGAATGTTAGTCTGCTGGAACATGAAAAAATCTCATCTAAAGTAAGTAGCAAAATATCTTTTGATTGAAGGATGTACCTTGGAAATAAGAGCTCAAACCCAAATATTCTTCAAAAAAGTTTGACTTGACAAGTGTGCCTGCCTTTCTGCTGTGTGATCATAGATTAATTAATGGTTCTAATTCTTGTGTATTCATCTTGAAGGGCAATATTGATTGATTCTTTTCCAGGCATAAAATCCTAAAATGAAAAAAGGAGAATCTTCTTCCACCCACTGCTCATGTGTTCAGTTAGACAGTGTGGAACTAATGCCTTCATGTGATGCATGCCAAAAGCGACGATGGGAAAAGGTGCATGAAGTAAAGGACACTGTAGGCTGTTTGTAGAAGTTTCATTAAGAATTGTGGGCACGGAATAGAGTCTTGGGAACCAGAAACACAGTATGAATGCCTCAGTGCAAGACATGTTCTATGGTAGTCCTCCAAATCTATGTAAACTGAAAAAAAATCACATTGCAGGAAGTGAAGGAGAAGACCTGAAATAGATCTGTTTTGCTTTGGTTTAAAAAGTAACTGAAGTTATAATGATGAATGTGGTATAAAAATCTCATTGGTTAAACTGATAATTCTGAGAACAAAGGGATCTGACATCCCATGTGCTGTATTGTACCCATGATGAGAGATCTGTAAGATCATGATGGACTATGCTACATGTGTGTTCAGCTCTCTTCAAGGTGATGTATTGATTGCTCCTATTTATACTTCAAAAGGAAGTATAATAGGTTCAGTTCTTCTCGCATATAAACTTCCAGAAATGCCAGCATAAAAATCTTTTCCATTTTCTACAGGCATATCTGCAAAACTTCTGGGAACTTCAATTAAGCAGCCTAGGCCAGAGAAAAGCTACTAAATCTCCCCTTAGAAGAGTACAGCAAACCATTTTACACTTTGTCTACAGGATGTGACCTTGATGTGCCAGAAGCCTATTCTTTCAATTATAAGTTAACTAACAATGTCTTTTCTTCATTAAAAAAAAAAAACAAAAAAAAAAGTAGGTGAATCAGGAGGGGTAGGGAGTGGGTGGTGTAGGAAAGGAAAAAAATAGAGAAAGCTTTGTGTAACACAAATAGTCTGTTAAGATTCAGGTTGGATTTTAAAATGGTTCAGAGGTTACACTAATTAAACTCAGTCAATTTTGTGTTGCAATTACCTTTCAATATTTGCTACGGTTGTCAAGACTTGGAGATGGTTGATACTGATATCTTTGAAAAGCACGTTTAAAAAACCACTTCCAAATTCTTTCCAATCATCAATTTATGGAGTGTACATTATACAGGGTAAGAATACAGAAGTGCTTGGTACAGTAGTTAGGCACCTACTATGTCATGTGACAACTGCAATTATCTCTTTTGGTGACAAATGTGCTTTTCGCAGTGATTACCTTTAAAAAAAATCATAGCCAATTAAATAAAATTCTGTGACATTTCAAAGACTGTTAATCACAACCAAATGCTGTAAATGTCAGGATGCATTGAAATTTTTGCTGCTAACTGATGAATCACAGAGTTAATTGTAGTTCATCATAAGCCCCTTGTCATTGTTATTATTATGGAAAACACTTTCATCACTCTTGCTATTCAATAAAATTAAAAGTTTTAGACAAATATGAGAAGATATTACTCATCAAAGTATTTGAATTTAATCTCATTCTTCAAAATATTCAGATAACTGTGTGGAATAATGCAGATGCATACAGAATGGTGTTTTAAAATAAATGTACAAAGGCATTTCCCCTTCATTAATTTCTCTTTCAAGATACCTTGACACTTTCAAAATACATTATCCATATGAGGAAGATATCCCTAGACAAAGTAACTTCATCTTTATGAGAAAATAATGGCTCTAAGATCATGAAGGAATCCCTCTTTAATAATTCTGGTTCTGGTTAAGACTGGAAAACCTGTCATGATGGGAGAATTTTAAGGATTGACTGCCTTCAAATAACACAGAGAAGAGTTTTCACCCAGGCAGTGATCACAATACAATATCTGTAAATCCACATTAGCTGCTCTTTAGGTAGTATTTCTGTTACTGTTTGCTGAGGTTCCTGTTTGATGAAAAAGAAGCTGATCTTGAGGAGATATTTAGGTGATAGAAATGGTTGAATATGTCTGTGATTACCCAGATATAAAAATGTGAAGGCTGAAGAGACAGAGGACTTCTGGAACTCACCATTCACCCTTTTCTGCTGCAGGCATTTCTACAAAGATGAAAGTTTTAGGCGAACTTTTTTAGAAAAAGTGGGTTTTAGAGTTTTGGAGAAACAGTGAATGTGTAAGGGTGAGTAGACAGTGGAAAGCTTACAAAACAGAGCTGTTGCTCGAACAAATCAAACCTGAATAATTTTTCATGAATGCAGGAGCAGTCAGAGTCCCTGCAAGGTAATTCACCTGTGAACATAGGTACTAAATGGGACCACTCTGTTCTGTGGCACAGCAAAGCTGGTGAGGTGGGACATGGTAATTCTTGCTTGGCTTTCTTAGCATCAAGAGAGGAGTGATAGGATGAGGCCTTGCCTGACCTTGAATTTGATAATGTACACGAAAACTACAAGTAATTGTAATATCCTATTTATTGACCTTTTCATAGATTTTTTTTAAAGTGTTCATACAGAGCAATAAAAGATCAGATAATTTTACAACTTTGCTTTTTTTTGATAAAAGATGGATGTTTCACCAAAGTTCCTTGAATACATAAGGTAATACACAGACGAATAAGAACCTGTTCTGCAACCAAAGCAAATGGAGACACATGGATTCAAAATCTGAGCATCAACTCCAGAATGAAGAGATCAAAGCTCATATTATGACTCAGTCCAATGTGTTTGCTCTTTGTCAGGAGAAAATCCCAGTTATAAAACGATGAAAATTCCTTTGCAAATACCAGAGGATTGCTGATTGCTGTCTGAGTACCTGTGCTCAAGTACTGCTCTTCAGCAGCCTGGATTACTTATATGTATTCATTTTGAGTAATAGGAGAATCTCAGAATATGTAAATATGAACTGGTTCTCCCAGATATGTATTTTAAGGAAAATAGCATATGGAATGTAATCCTAAGTGAGTATGAATGAATGCCGTATGAATAGTCATATGTCTCTCTATGAGTTGTGTATCTCCTGTACTTTGCAGTAAAATCATCATTCATTACTTCTTTTTGTGTAATGTGTTCTTTTCAAATGATGTTTATATCAAAGCAAACCCTATAGATGCATCAATACTTATCATCTATGGAAACCAGGGCAATACCATTTTAATTTTGGGTAGTGCTATATTTACGTATGTTTCTTATTTTTCAATGAACATTATATCTATGATAAAATGTGTTCAGCTTGAATAATTTTGACTTCTTCTAAGGATGCTAGAGATTTGACAAAATCCATGTTTATCCAGTGTGAGCCTGTCTATCTTCATTTAATAGGAATGTGCTGTTCCTAATGGTTGTTTCCTTTTGCAGTTCAATCACACAGGACAAGGAAGCATTTGCAGCCAAGCCATAATGTTGATCACTGATGGAGCTGTGGACACATATGATACAATATTTGCAAAATACAATTGGCCAGACAGAAAAGTAAGTATGTTGTCACCTCTACTAAAGGGGAAACCCAGAGCTTCATATCCAATATAAAGTGTATGTCTATTGAAAAGTCAGTAACAGTCTTTCTAATGATCTATAAATGATTTTGGATCACTAATAAAAAAAAAAAAAAGATGCCTATATGGTGCTGCCTGAGGATAGAGATGGCCTTTTCTGAAGTAATGAACTTAGGTTAATGAGATATAAAGGCACTCTAGGTTACATTTTTGAGCATTGTATAATCCCTCCCCTGAGACACATCATTAAACATGAAAAAATTTTTCTTCTGTCTCTCAAAATGCACATTAATAACTCAATACTTTTTCGAGCTAAGGATGGGTATGTACTGTGAACAGTGAATGGCTTACTATGACAGGAGGAAGAGCAGATGTGGCACTCAGTATTTTAAATTTTTTCATTTGGCAGAGTGAGGAATAGAGCTGGCAATTAGTAAGACTTTATTAAAAATGTATTTGTCTCTATTGATACAAAGAAATGTACCCAGAGTTAAATTACCTTGTTATGTAACACATGGAAATTTCTCAGTAGGGCAGAAATGCCTTGAATTTTCTTGATGAAGAAACTCTAGTGTGCCTTGTGTCTGTATGTGAAATAATTTTCTTCTACAATTCATCTTTTGCGAAAGCAAGTTTTGGAACTATTTTAGGAAGTTTTTGTAGCTCTCTACCATGTTATATGCCTCTGGAAGGAACAACCACACTTTTTGAAGTGAAACTTGAGCAAGTAATTGATTAATATAACCATGCTACGTGGGGTTCTGTATTCGGTGGGAAAAGGGAGCTGTTTTAATTTGCAGCTTTTAGTCATGTTTCTCTATTATAAAATTGTCTTTATTTTCTGAGGGTCTTTGTTAGCTCTGTTTTATGCAAACATAGTATCGTTCCACTGGAAAGAAGGCCTAAAAAGCTAAGAGTTTTGTGGCCAGTCAATGGGATACCATCTGATTTAAGTTGTTAAGTCTTCAAATATTCCATGAGAACATTTTACGTTATTTAGCAAAACCTGGTGTTTAGGGAGATTCACAGAATGTCTCAGGAGGATGTGCCTCTGATGTGCTGTATTTTCTCATACTTTGGAGTTGGTTCCCCTCTTAAGAAGGAGAAGAGACTGTGGGGAAACTCTTATCATAAGAAATCAGCAAGGAAAGAATTCTCTGAAAGAGTCAGCTAAGTATTTTCACAAAAACATGTGTTGTATATCTTTCATGTGCTAATGCACAGCTCTATCTGAGATAACAATGCTCAGCACAGCTGTTGCAATAAGCAGCAGGAGAGGTTTCCATTGGGAATACTTCTGCAAAGGCCTGGCATGAAGAGTCCTGCCTTGTTTAGCAAGGACGTGGTGTCTGGGGAGCAGCTTTTAATTAATATGCAATATTCTACTCAACTCTTCTAAGAATATTTAATGTATTAATTATTACAACCTTGTAAATTGTGTATTAAGAAACATGCATGGAAAAAAAAATCCAATTGGTTTTTCCTCTTTTGAGCCTGAAATGTTTCAGTATGAGAAATGTAAAAGATTTCCATATGTATGCTTTAATGCATTAGAGCTTTGAATGTCTTTGTTGGATTTGTTATTCTAGAAAGGAAGGCTTATTGAAAATGCTATATCCTACATATTTGCAGTGTCAGCGTAGAAATTATGCATGCCATGCACTTGAAATTCACTGCCTTTGCATTACACCATCTTTATTCTCTCCAAAGCTGATTTTTATATTCATAAATCACATCTTTGAACTGCTCGATAGTTTTTTTAATGTGCATGTTTTGTTCCCTATTATCAATGTGTTGCTCTGCCATCTTTCTTTTAATTTATGTTTTTCCTGCATTTTGATATGGGGTGGACAGTGATGGAAAAGATAACAGCTGTAATTGAGGTACATTCTGAAGTTTCTCAATTACCTGATCAGCAAAGTACCAATTTCAGTTATAGTTGATCTAATGTTAGATAATAGCAAATAGTTTGTAATTAGTTGCAACAGAGGCATCTCTTGTTTTCTTACAGAAAAGAAAAAAATTCTTTATACAACTGTGAAGACTTTAAAAGTTTGTCAGTGAGAATCTCTAAAAATGGAGAATGAGTACGAACTTGCAGGATGTAAACAGCAGTTCATATTTTCTTCCTTTTCCCAAACCATTTATATCTTTGCAAAAGATAGTCTTAAAAAGATATATATACTATGTAAGCAGGGAAAAGTGCACTTTATTTGGTATTATTAGAGATATATTCTTCCTAATAACTGATTAAAAACCATCTTCCTTCTGATAATGCATTAAAATAAAATTGTGTTGCAATGACCAGGAAAGGGAATAAAATGGCACCAGTTAAATCCCCAAAGTAGCTTAAATTAAGCAATTGAGTTTTTTGGGGGGGAAATCAGTCTTTTTTTTTTTTTTTTTGTATGACCTAGGAAATTATGACCATCAAAAGACCATTAAAAATTATCTTCTGGAGTGTTTCCTTGAAAGAAGGAACATTTTTGTTTTACTGGGTTTTTTTATGAGTCTCTGCTTCGCTCAGCAAAAAAAAAACACCCCACAAAGAAACAAGACAACCAACAAAAAAAAGCCAAAACACTTCCCCATGTTTACTTAATATCTTCTGCAACTTAAAATGTAAATCTAGTAGATGCTATTTTTATAACACACTATATTTTGTTTATATGACTAGTTGTTAACATCTATTTCCTTTTTCTTATGAGGCCGTACGTGCAGCCTTGCACCTCAAGGAGTTTATTCTCACGCATTAGAAACAAGTTTGTTCTATATACATAATTTTTCTCATTCATGAAGCTTACATTCAGTACTTTCAAGTTTCTGTAATTCATTCAAGGCAACTCTGCCACGTGAAGTACCAAAAAGGGAACAATTAATCCACAAGAATAAACAAATCTACACATCTCATATAAAAGCCCAGATTTTCATCATGTAGCAGAAATAAGCATTTAAAAGGAATTGTACCAAGGATGTGTTTGTTTACAATGAGAGCTATAATATAGTTGCAATAATTTTATTTTTTTAAGATGTCCTATTTCAGGAGAAAGCCTTTTAAGCCTCAAAATATCTTTTTTATGCATTGTGAGAAACCAAGCAAAGGACTGCACTTAGGTATTTCACTAGGTCCCTTATTCTAATTGAAAAGCATGAAAAGCCATGGGTAGGGGAGACAGGCAGATAGATAGATGTGGCTACATGGAAAGATAATGCTTCAGCTCTACTCCCAGAAGATAGTACTGCTAATGATCTTTTCTTATATAAAACTGTCCTACTTCCTTTCTAGTGGAAAATTCCAAAAATAACTAACAGAAATTTCCAGGAAGATTAATCTTGAAAATGTTGCTGAAATGCTTTAGCACATCAAGAAATGAAATTATGATGAGATTAGAGATGTTAACAGAGCTTCAAGCTTTGTCAGATTCTCAGCTGAGAGCCATTTTAGTCACTATCTGAAAATTAGTAAACTTGGAAAAGAAAGTATCTACTTATATATTATTTAACATATTTTGTCATTTTAAATATAGCAAGACTGTTCTCAGTATGTTGTGATATTGCAAGGGTAAATAATTCATTATATCATTTTGTATGATCGTGTGAGGAAAAAGTTTTAAACCCTATTAACTCACTGGCAACTCCATGAAGTCTCATGATGTTTTTTCCTCCACTGGCTAAAATGACCCGGTGCCTGCATATTTGAGGGTCTCTTTCTCTCCTTCATTTCCCTATTGTTTTTATGTGGCTGTCAAGTTCTATACTTCTACAAAACCCATCTACTCATTGTTTTGGAGAGCCCAAAAGCATTTCTTCCATAACCATGATTGAGAGCAGAGTCTAAAATCTCATTTAAATTAGGGGCAAATCAGTATTTCAGTTTGGATACAGATTTTTTAGTATCCTTTTCTCATAGGGGTCAATGCAGCACTCAGGAAGTCAAGGAAGATGTCAACTTTGTGGCCTTTCATTATGACAGCCAGAAAGAGCTGTTCTGCTCCCCTGGCCTGAGATCTTTTCCTCATGATACTGTACCACATGTAAAATCTGGAAAACAAACCGAAAGAATCATTGAATCATTTGAACTTCATCCTTCCCTTTGGGTGTGTCTTTGAGTCTGAAAAGTATTTGCTTTCATAATTATGTGAAATAGCTATATGCTATGGTAGATATATGCAAAACCAGAAGCACTAATTCCACACTAAGTCAAGTCAAATGGAAACCAAAATCCCACCTAAAGTTTCCTCATTTTCTGGAATCAAATCCATCTAGAGAATCAGGGATAAAAATGCCTCTGTATCCAGTTACTTTGCTAGTTATTCTGCAGTCTTTCTTTTACTGGGCAAGGAACAGGGAATAGAACTTCATCTGTCTGTCTCCTATTATTCTGAGGGCTCTGGGTGGAATTAATTTTGTATGGCACAGAAATTTTTTCTTTATGCTTATGAACCATTACAACAAGGCAGAGGTTTAAGATGGTTTCTATCACTGCTAAGACATCAAGTAGGGTGAATATAAAACATATACATATAAAATACTAAAACAATATAAAGCAATAACATCTTTATTCCAACTGCTAAATGATTATGATGTAGAAAGACCTAACAGCCAATGCTGCCCTATGTCTGAATGGAACTGTTGAAATTACAGTATAAATAGTTCCATGACTTTCAAGTGTTTATACCTACTCTTACATCTGCTTTATAGAAAAAATTTCACAGTCTGGCAGGTCTCTGAATCTATGTACAGTACTTAAAATTATAATTGAATCCAGAGAGCAACACCTTAAAATTGGCTGGATTTAGATTTGATTTCATAATAGAATACTAGATTTGCAGGCAATAATAATTGGTAAATAGCTCCTTAGTTATGTGGGACTTTCATGTATACTTTTACTAGATCAGTATTTCTAGTACATTTAATAATATACAGCTTTTTTAAATATTTAAGAAAGTAATTGGTCATTCCTGGAGAGAACTGGTCACTTGATCACTAAAGCTCTTAATTTCAATCTGCTCATTTATATTAGAGATCTGTGAAATGAATATTTACCTGTAATTGTTCTGCCTTTTTCTTTTTTCCTAAAGAAATAAATGGGTGCTGTGAAAACAGGCTACAAGAGAATGAGTGGCTCTATTGTGGCATTGCAGTGGTGGCAAATCATCTTTTTCTTCATGTCTGCCATCCACGAGGTTACAAACCTTTCTGCAAATCTTTAACTGAGTCTGTAGCTTAGGAACGTGGCGATGCTGGCAACACAGAACATTCATACAGCAAATTGAATGTCTTGTGTGCAGTCCTGTCTGGATGTTATTAAGTAGAGTTCTTTTCTGAAAAGCCTGACGTACTTTGGAGGCAGATACCATTACTGCTACACAAACCTGGTGCTTTATTACTGGTTATCTCAAGAACAAAAGAAGGTCCAGACACTTTATAGGCCTTTCAAGCTATGACAAAACTTACATTAATTACTTATCTTTTTAGGCACTCCTGTAGTATGATGAAAGATGGGGTATGAGATCAAACAGAAGTTTTGATTTCAGGATAGACAACTCCTCACAGCTAGATTTCTGCCCCAAGTGTGATTTTATTTTGGAGAAAAAATGTTTAAAAAAGGTTTTATCTTGCCTTATTACTTCTCCTCTTAGAAAACAGACATGTAGGTCCTGATTCAGCAAGTTTTTTTTGTTAAAACTACCATAATGACTTCTACAAATTTGTCACTACTATTTTTACTTGAATTCTTTAATATGACACTCAAAGTAGTTAAGACATCTTTTTCAGTCTATTGTCAATTTAATTTGCCTGAAGAAACTCATCCTACAGTGTTTAAACTCAAAAAAAGGAGAGATGTTTTTTGTGAAGATAAGTGTAATTAAATATTGTCCTCAGGGTATATGTGGATTGCCAGAGGAAGGATTACTGCCTCTTGTAAACAGTCTCTTGGTTGGCTAGAATCATGGAGGGGCTAATGCTTTCTGAATGTTTGAAGAATTTTAGATGAAATGATAATTTATACCCAATGAAAATGCATAGTCAAAGTGCCCTTATTGTGCTAATATTTGTCCTATAATCAGAAATAGACACACAAGAAAATTAGCCATGAGTCATACAGAACACCTTATAAGCAAGGGGCAGTCTAAATGGAGAATGAGCCACAATTTGAAGTAGATTGTCCAAAGTACTCTTTGGGAACTCATGAGTATCAGTAACACAAAAAAATTTCTTATCCTTGTAAAAAAGAGGGTAACTTTTATGTAGTATGTGGACAGAAAGAGATCCAAAATTTGAGATAAAATAGGTATCCATAAAATGTGCCTTGATGACTACAAGTAATCTCTATTTGCATCTGGCAAAAAACTCCTTGTTGCTGAAATATATGGCTGATGGCCATTATTAACATTAGAGACCAAAATATGATAATTAAATATCATAATAAGAAGCTGATATATGATAGATTATGTTTACTAAAACAAAAACCCCAAACAACTAAACTTTCTTCTGATGTTTTATGTCCTGTAAGGTCTTAGTTTTTAAAAACTAAGTTATTATGGCAGAAGCAAGAGAGTTAAAATATGCATGGTAATTGCACAAATATGCCTATTTTGTTCTGTGGACTATGTCTGTTCTTGAGGTAATGCTTTTTTGTGAAGAATTGTGTCATCTGCTTAAGGAAATGGTGAGATCATTTATTTCTTGAAGTTCTTTAACAGCATAATAAAAACTGTATTTTAGTTTTTGTGGTTTAAACTGAGCAATGCTGCAGTTATCCTAAAAGCCAGGATTCAGTTTATAGACTGTTTTTAATTCTCTTTATAATGTATGCATCTTCTGAAACATTACAGACAGAAAAGAGGTGTTGAAGGTTGTCAGAGCTATTCTGTTTTAGATGAGTATCAACAGTCGCTGTAAAATATTAGGAATGTATATTTTTAATTGTGAATGACCCACCACCAAAAAGATGACTATAGCTGCACATATAAAACCCATTTGGTTGCATTTGACAATAAAGGGATAATACAGTACCCCAAACAATTATTTTGGTTTAATATAATTTAAAAAATAAGTATAGATAGTAAAAAAATAGTTAAGGTTATGTTGGATTGGTTTTCTTCTTAAATGACCTGTTTAAAGTTTGCTTTTTGGAAAGAGTTGAAATAATCTGAATTTATATTAAACTTTACATTACAGCCATGAGTCATGGTGAAACCTAAGTTGGTGCAAGAGATAAAACTAGGATTATATTCACTCATCTCTTGTTCCTCCACCAATAGCCTGAAATTAGGATATAATTGATGTACAAACTTGCTTAATAGGTACTTTCTGATCTGTAGAGCACAAGTTACTTAGTGAAAACTAAGGAAGAGTGAAAATTTCTTATGTATTTTGGAGTAAGTTTTAAAAAACTGTACTTATGATGTTTTAGGCCTGTTATAACCCTATTTTTTTTAATGGAAGATTAAGCTTGAATCAAAATCAGTATGGTGTAGTGGACAAACACTTTAATAGCATTAAAGATTTTTTTTTTTTTAATGACTTAAGAGGAATGGCCTCAGTTTGATGCAGAAATACAAGTAGAGGAGATGAGTTATTGCATCTTTCCCTAACCAATAGGTCAGATTAATTTCTAGTTCTGGTGAGGTACGGCAATTCCAACAACTTGTAAGCAACTGTGGAAAACTATGGACCACACAAAAAACCCCTGTTTTCAGACATTTTCATCTAAGTTCTGAACTGTATTTCTACCTAGTTTCTATGATCCATTCTTAGTTCATTCCTGTATAATTTTTCCCTTAATGAAATCTTCATATACTCCTATTTTAACTCTCACTGTGTTAAAATAAGCCATAGTGCATTGTTTCATTACACAGGGAAACTTTAACTTCTGTTGGATATTTACATTAAGTTGAGAAGGTTGGTAAATTGCATGTTTAAATATCAAATCTCAGGAGATGTTTGGAAAGGGAATGTTACAAAGAGAGGAAGTTAAATGTTTGGTATAGTATTCTCTTGCTGGCATCCCATTACATAGAGCAAATGGTATTTCTTACTCATTTTACTCTGAGAGGCCAAATTCTGCTGGTTTGGAAGTACAACAGACATTGTTTATATGAAATTATTATTCATATATACCATTTTCCTAGAGTACCTCTGTTATCCTTGGTGGTGTCTGGCTGTAGAAAAATCCCTCAATGCATGCACATATATCAAGGCAGTACGAAAGATTCATTCCATGCAGGGGCTCATATATGTCTAGTTTAGTATTCATTTCAGTGAAATGCTTACATATGTGAGTTATTACATCCCTTCTAACCAAAGCAATGGATTCAGGCATACATTAAAGCGCTTTACTGAATTAAGAGCTAAACAAGTTATCCAAACAATCCCATCTTTAGAACACTGTTGTGGGTCTGCTGATTCTTTCTGAGTGGTTGAATCTTTAACTTTGTTAGTGGTTATGCATTTTATAGAATACCCATTTAGAGAGCACTGTTTGTTTATCTCACTGTATTTAGACCTACTTTTTCTAAACTGGCCTAACAGCATTAACTGACATTCTGAGACTTCTGCAAAACATGGCAGCCTCTGTAGACTTAACTTTTGTGTTCTGTTCCCATGTGCAGACATCTGCTGCAAAACTGATAAAAACCTATTCTTTTCTATGAGGTTCTGAATTCCATCATCCCATAATCCTCTCTACTACCCTTACCATAATTGTCTCTGTGCAGAACTGACAGAATGGGATTTGCACATCTGAATAAGTATGTTCTCTTTCTGCAGGATATAATTTGTGCACTGACTTCTGCTAAGATTTCAGTTCAGTCACAGAGGTTTCCTCTTATGAGTTCTCGAAAGCTTTCTGCTGGATCTTAACAATGAAGTTGAGTTTAGTGCATTGTTAGAAGACAGAAGTCTTTATTCTGCCACCTTATGTCATTAGTCATATCTTGAAAAAAACATGAAGGATTTTGAATCATTCGGGACTTGTTATAGAAGAAGGCTTTAAAATCCATTGTAGTAGTGAAGTGTCTATGCCAATGACTGCTGTTCAACATGTTATTATGAAAATAGGAGCAGCTATAAATATTTATAAAACATTTTGAAATACGTCTTATATGGAGGTTCATAAAATAGAAAACCTACAGAGCCTGGACAATTCAAGATGCAAGCCACTTAGGGTTTGTTTTCCTGGAAAATTGTTTCCCTCTCAAATTGTGCAGTCAAGTTCCTTAGTTCTTATTCTTGAACAGGTTCTGGAGATAGTCAGTAACTTCCAGTAACATTTTTATGTTCACATCACTTATATTAAAAATAAGTAGAAACAAGTTATCCCTGTATGAGGAAAAATGTCACAAACACTCTTAGAAAGATGAACACTCTCTGTTGTTACGATGCCTAAAGGAAAGTTTGGAAGTTTACATGAATGGAGACAACAGACAAATCTTCTAGGCAAGCTGGGCAATCCTCTTGGCAAGAATAAAATATGATAGTGTTGTAAAATAAGAGTTTTCAATCAAATGGTTCAGTTTTTCAGCCTCTGAGGAAGGAGAATTCTTTGGGGTTTTAATAATATCTAAGGTAGTATTGGATATTGTCTGTTTCTGTGCTTTTTAGCTGATTTAATAATACAAGATAGTAGTACAACCATGAAGAAGGTTTCCTAAGAATAAAAAGCAAAAGAGAACAAAACTGGCCTTTCAATGAACCATATTTCAGTCTAAATCTTTCACTATTACTAAAAAAAATTCTAAGCAGTTTGTCTATTCTATTAACTTAATCTTCAAGAATGAAATTAACTGAGTATACATTAATTGAGTTTGCTCTTACAATGAAAAAGAAATGGCTACATTTTTCATAAAATAAGAGTTTTGTCTAATGCTGAAACATCTGTGGTAGGGATGGGTGAAAACTGTAAACATTTGCTTTGGCTAAATTTGCATCACATTTAGGGGGTGAATTTTCACAAAATATTCATGCTTTCATGTTTATAGGCACAAAAATTGATGGAAGGTGAATTTAATTCTGTATGCAAAAGTGACTCTGGTTAGATTATCTTTCTGTCAATCCAGCTCTTGTCACTTGCAATTGAAAAACAGTCCCTCATCAGTCCTCAGTTTGTGGGAGCACCACCAGTGTAACCTTTTTGCAGTTGTACTGCTGGCAATTTTGAGTGGGAACCACGGGATCTGTCTAGGGAATACTGTTAGGCTGAGGTTCCCACTGTTTTCTTGTGTAGAATTTGAGTCTGATCTTATGGTTTGTACTGTACTGGAAAGGTATAAACAGCCCACCTTTCAGAAATTATTCTGCACTTTAGCTGAAACCAAGTTCTGTTCTCATTGTCCCGCTGCCTCTGTTCCTGTGTCGTGGGGTCAGCACTGCTTGCATTTGTTCTGTGCCATGCTGGGAACGCAGCAGCAGGGTCACACCTTGTGATTCAAGCAGGGTATCAGGACATCAAAGTGTCTCCTCTCCTCATAGCTTGGGTGGGTTCTGCTCATCAGGGGTTTCCAGAGTGCTTTAATTACAGTGTTCCTGCTTCTGCTGGGCTCATATTTGGGACACCCAGTATCTGAGCTGGGTGTGCCTTGCCTTACCAGCAGATCTGTGCTCTCAGCTGGGCTGTCCTGGGAAGTCTGGCACGTGGGCAGCACGCACTGCCTGAGGTTTGATCGATATGTCAATCAATACTGTGTGTTCAGCTCCCCTGGAAGAATTTCTTTAGAAAATAGCTCTAACTAGAGATCAATAGTCGTTTTCTTTTCTCTTTGTCCCCGCCACGAGGGGCAATATTTGCTAAAACAAAAGATCCTGTTAGCTGCCTTGTGAAATAAATTTTCCTTTTCTTTGCTGGAGGTAGTTTTTATTCTATTATTCAGTATAATCCTGTTCAAATGGGAGTTGTGTTCTATTCTGGGGCTATGTCCCTGACTTATGACTGATTCCATGATGAATAGTACCCACAGTATTTATGTAGCCAATGGAACTGTTTAGAAATTTTTTGAAAATGGTGACAGAACTTAGTCCATAATAGAAACTTAGCTTACAAATGATTTTAACAAACATTGTATCAGTATAATTCTAATGACAGTAATTTTTGAAAAATATTTTGATACATTTAAGCAACCAAACCCAAATTTGTAGAAAATATTCAAATGTGTATACAAACAGCATTAGAAAACTGTGAGTACAGTTTTTAGCACTGTATCTCATAATACTGAATTTTTGGCTAAAAATTTTACCGGCTGACTAAGTACATTTTGACATATGGCACCCCATTTTGAAACAAACACTTTCATTTTGGCTGACCTAAATTCTCCTTAAAAGGCCATGTATGGAAACTAGAGATGAGCCAGACATCTGAGGATGCCTTTGTGGTACGTCATGTTTATGCCATTTCAGACAGAAAAATGCATTTGACTCTGAATTTGTATGCAGCAAGCAATAATTAATGAGCCATTGGACCATCAGTATAATTGGTGGATGCTTCCCTATGGTTTTACCAGTGGAATATACAATATTCAGTTGTATGCAAAGGTGAATGTCAAAATGAAGCCTTTGACTGCACCTTGCTTGTATTAGCAATAGGAAATAATAAATAAAATTTTCAAAATCATAGTTTTGTTCATAATAAAATCCTCACATACCTTCCCCAATTTAGTAGACATGGCTAGACTGAGGTCGGTCCATTTTTGGTCACATAGCAGCAAGGATGTATGGAATGTCTCTCCATCCCCCTGCCCTTTCACAGCCTTCACAAAAGTAGCTCAAAATGGTGTCTCTTCTCCCAGGCAAGCAGATGAGAGTCATTAATCATTGGCAGCCACTCAGAACATACTTCTCAGTTGACAAATACTGAACCTTTAAGGGCATTAGCAAATTCTTTTCCTGAATCCCTCCATCAAGCTCCTGAATTCATCGAGAAATCTCTGGTAAGAATTGTGCCACTGCACCAGAGCAACTTTCAGATGTGCTCTTCCAGAGACTCACTTCCATAACTACTAAGAATTACCTTTAAGGATAACTGGTTAGCAGGGGTGGACAGGATCTGTGCACTGTGTAAACCACCAGGGACACTCAGGAAAAGTAGAGGAATTCAGTACAAAAGTGCTCATGTTGTGTAAATAACTGCAGCTGCTTTTGCTGAGGAGGGGGAATATAGTTGAACTTGAGCTCACCTCTAAGGGCTGTAATGCTGCCATATTCCATGCATTTTCAAAACTTCATAATTAATTAGATAACTTTCCATCATTTAGTGAGAAATAGATGGGTAAACACCTGGTTTAGTTATGGTTTAGTTTGCTTTTTTTTAAATGTTGGAACGTTTAATAGCCATAAGGGAATATGAATGTAAAGAAAGCCACTCAGGTATGTTATAAATACCTGTAATGAGCTTTATTTTGTAAATACTAATGAACTTTATTTTTTCTACTAATGTACAGATCTAGCCTTTCCAAAAGATAGTGGCTCAACAAAAGAGGTGTATTTTCCTCCTTTCTCCAAAGTGATTTATTAATGGGTTGTTGAGTGGCAAAACAACCTGGTGTTCACTCCCACATTAATATTTAATCAAGTGTTAACAGCACTACAGTATCTACATGATCCAGAGCTGTTCACAGTTGTGCCAGTACAAAGTGTACTTGCCCTCTGAGTAAGGCTGGATTATGAAGTTAGAAACATGGGCAAGATTATCATACCATCATAAGCAGGTATCGGTACTTTTATTTTTCTCAATTAATTTTGTTGATTTAATAGCAAAAAGTTCTATGTGGGTTTAATTGTCTGTGTAGTACTGCTCAGATTGTAATATATTTCCCCCTAGAGAGGTTTCTTGTGTGGTATAACTTCTTGCAAAAAATTTTCTGAAACAGCATTCTCAAAAGAGATTTTTAAAAATTAGTCTATACTGTGCATGTATGTCTCTAAGTTTTGGAAGAGGTACATGAAAAATTAATAAGCTTTTAGAAGGAACTTTTGTACAACAGTGTAATTTTATAGCTGGATGTTTTCATTTATTCTCTAATGTGTTGATTGAATGTAAACATAATATGTTGCATTCTTTCTGAACGCGCAGAAGAGTCTTTACTATGGCTGCAGATTTGGACCCAGTTTTAAGTTGTGCCATGTTTTAGTTATTTTGGTTTGTGTTATTTTGGGTTTTTTTAATTGTTGTTATGCGTTTTTTGGTTTGGTTGTTTACTTCATTGAATCTGAGAAATCTGTAATTGACAGAAACACAGAATCCTGAGGGCTGGACTGTGAAAGCCTCTCCAGCTCCTCATGCCCACATCAGAAGCCCTTTGTCAATGGAATATTAAATTATTCCTGTATTGCTGAAGTGCTCTTTACATGCTCTCAGTGTGGATTAAGTAGCTGATGTGTTCTGTTCAAATAATGCCTGTACTTCGTGGCAGGCACAAACAGTTCCAGTGTTTCTTTGACACTTGTTTGTTGTCATAAACTGTTGTAATATTTTAGGAGTGTTGTACTGTGCTAATTGCAAATGTAGAAAAGATCCATGATACAAATGAAAATGTAAGAGAATCTGGACTGCCTCACAAAATGTAGGGCTTAAAAAAGTCTAGAACATTCTGAAGCTGGACAGGGAATTGTCTCCCTTCAAGATAATTTGAGTCTTAAGCTTCCTTATCCTGTGATTTATGAGTCTGGATCATAATCTCAACATTGAATAGAATCTGAGAGATGCTAATATTTTATCATATTTATCAATTCCACTGCATTTCACCTGTCAGCACCGTAAAAATTTCAGGGAAAAATAGAAGATATTCTTTTATGTAAACGTGTCATTGGCAAATCTCTTACATTTTTTTCCTATGACTGTCACAATCGGTGCTGCTTGTATGACAGAAGCTGTTAATAAATTAGGCCCTGAGCCTCTTGATGGCAGTGTATTTCCTTCTTGAGTTCATAGGCTTTACAGACAATTTATGTCTCATTACAGCCAGTACAGCAGTTTATGCCCTAATAAATCAAGGGAGCTTTGCAGAGATGATCTTGACAGTAATGAATCTTTCTGTTGGCATTTCCACTTCACAGACACAAATAATGAAGCAAAACTGCCCCATCTGGCCACTCAGTAAGAGTCAAATCACAGTGGGAAGCTGTTTTCTCAAGCATTACAAAGGTCATTGTGTGCAGCAGGAGTGAGCGATAGCAGGTTGTGCTGTGAGTGACAGTGTAGAATGAAGCCATTTGTGAGCTTTTATCATTATAATTACATTTATTAGCTCTGCTGCCAAGATTCAACCCGCCCTTCTACCAAGTCTGTGTGCTCTTGCATCAAAAGCTGCCTTAACTGATTCCTGCAGCTTATTTGGAGAGCTGTTGGTTGGATATTGCACAGGAATTGATTTCATCAGCTCAATCAGCCAGTGAAGTGATGTTATTAAAGTCTCTCATAGTAATATTTTGTAAAAAAGTTTTGGGAATTTACTGCCTTGAAAGAGAAAAGCCTGGCAAAATATGTTAGTATACTAGTTGTAAATGAATAGATATACCAGGTTCACTCTGCTTTAGGAGCATATGGAAGAAATGCAGGATGTGTCATCTCAGATTGGCCGATGGGGCCGCTGAGCCTTCTGTGTAGCCTTTGGCACTATGTGAGCAGGTGATCTTTCCACCTGTTCTAAAATCCTCAGTTCTTGGGTCTGACATTATTGTTATACTGTTCATTTGTTAATAAAGACCTTGCAGCACAGAACTTGGATATACGCCAAGAATCCTTGAAGATTTTTCCCAGGGCCCTTCACAAAGCATCTTCCCCATTTTGGATTTCCACTGCTCAATATTAAAGAGAATCCCCTAGCATTTTAAAGCATATTTTTCCCATTTTGATCTTTTCCTGCTTGATAAGACTGTTGGGTCTGATTTCTTTCTTTGGTAAGATAACATACTTTCTCCTGGCTTAGTTTGGGGTTTTAACACTGCATCAAACAAGAGAATTGAAAATAGGGTCTTCTGTCGGATAGGAGTTTGGGGCTGCTGTAGTTTGTTAATTTTTTTCTTTTTTTTTCTCCCCTTCTATTTCATTCCCTCTTCCTTCATTTTCAGTAGTGTGTTAGTCCTGCACACATTGTGTGTAGTTGTGGCCCGCTGACATTCCAAACAGAGCCACCATGTGTCACTGAGGAGGTTACCCAGTTCCATGCATAGCTCAGTGCTCCTCATGTCTTGGGTTTGCACACAGAATAATTCAAGTGTCTGTAGGTGCATACAGTCATTGTTCTGCCATGAATTTTTTTGAGTTCTGAAACGCTGTTGTTTCTGTAGGCATAAGTCAGCCAGTAATTTGGTTTCAATTTACATGTGGCAATTTTCCCTTCCCCTACAATACATGTTTGAACTGTAAAGCACTGGTGTACAGGCTGCAGATTTAAGGATGTCTCATCCTTCTCAGGAATGCAAGTATCCATTCTGTATTAGCAACATGACACAGCAAGGATTTTTTTATTTGGAAAGTCTAAAAGTTATTTTTTCCAGTGGATATTTTACAAGGGTTATGTTGCACAGTGAGAATGCAATTGCCTGAGTACAAACCTGTCCAGAACATGGAAACAGTCACAAGCTTGTGGGAAGTACCAAGTGTTTTGTAATTAACACAGGTAAGTAGGGTCTCACTTTTATTTTAAAGAATACTTATAATAAAGTTGAAGGAAGAAGTATATTCAATGAGAATGAGGTGCCAGGTAGATGGCATCTCTCAACAATAACATCTAAGAATGAGGAGGTTAGATTTATATTTACAGTTCAGACAAGAAATGCCAAATTCCCATACAGAAGAAACCAAAAATTTTTAAATTTCTTTTAAAAATTTTATTTCTTTTAAAAGAAATTTTTTTTTCAGTAGAGAGTAAGGGTAAATGTGAGTGAACACACAACAGCAATTGCTGTAATACTCCTCTTACATGTCCTAGGACTCCTGATGCAGATGGTGAAATCAGCAATCTCTTTGGTAAAAGAGGAGCTGGTGTTCCAAGAAAATACTGGAGGTGGCATACTTGGTATTACAGGCTGAGTAAGGTGCTGCACCAATAATAATGTTGGAGATTCTCCTTCTCCTTCTCCTTCTCCTTCCCCTTCTCCTCCTTCTTCTCCTTCTTCTTCTTCTTATTTCTTATTTTGTTTTTTTTGGGCTAAAAATATGTTGGTTTGTTGTTTGTTTTGGTTTTTCCCAAAGACCTCCAACAATCATACCTGTATTCAGATTTATTCAAGGTTATTCCAAAGCAAAGTAATTTTTTTCACAGAACAGAGGAAAATTAAGTGCTAAAGTTCCTTTTTGTAGTAGCAACATACAAATTTTCCCAGTTGATACAAGCATTGAAAAGCTTCAGGAAACTTTCTTGCTCTTTAAGAACAAGAATCAAATGTACAAATCATAGGCTATTTGTATGCATTTCCTCTTCTATCCTTTATTTCATTTTTCTTTCCATACATGAAGAATGATAAATTAAAAGATTATAGCTTTCAACTACAGCCTTGACAGATATTTATCTGTGGCTTATATTTTGTCTGTCTTGTGATGGGACTTGCTACAAAATTTCAATACCTTGCCAACATCTGTGAAATGCAAGAGAAGGAAAAATACTTTTGCAGTTTTTGTGTCATAACAACAATTTTGATTGCCGGTATCCAAGCCACCTTTTGTAGTACAGCATCACTTCAGTCTGCTTTTTCTTACATTCAGGTGTTTTTATCTACTAAATGCTGATGTGCAGGCCTGTGTGAAATGTATGGAATTGGTGCTGCGTGTTTCGTCAGCTGTGATGGTTATGAAGTTCCTTTGTAAATTCAATTATTCTTTTTCTTACTTCTTTCACTTTCACAGTTCTTTCACAAGTTGAAAGAAGGTTCAAAGAAAGCACATAAAATCAATGTTGCATCAATGCCTTTGGTTTATATCTTTTCTGGCTTTCCCCTAAATATTGCCATTTGTTGACTCCAATTCTGAATGAGAAATACATTTCTTTTATAAAATTATGGGCTGGTGCCTTAGAGAAAGACCATATTTTTAACTACAGCTTGTAAATTTTACTGTCCCAAAAAGTATTTCAAATCAAAGCACTTCTCCTTTTTGTTTTTCATCACATACTGTATCTTATAGTCAGCATAGATCTGGCTCAGCTGATCTGTCTCCTAGGATCGTCAGTCGTGCATCAGAGATTAACATCATCTGCTTTCTCTGGTGTGATGTAGCAAGAATAAATTTGACCTCTGGAGATTTTACAGTTTTAGCTCTACACTTTTCAGGTTTAGAGGGTTTTGCCACATGCCTGTGACTCTCAGATATAATAAAGATCTCTTTAGCTACCATTCCATTTACAGCTTAAACCAATCTAAGGCTATGGTGCCATTGTTATATGTGATACCACACAAAAATGTACAAATTATGCAGAATACTTTGGGAGTCTAAGGTATAATGGATGCCCCTTATCTTTATTATGTTGTTACTCATGGCAGTCTATGGTTTTGAAAAGAAAAATTGTCTGCTGGTAAAGTTAATAATGTTCATGTTTGACTTAAGAAAATGTGACGCGTGGTTGTTGCATTAAGATGGTTTATGCTGTAAGACCTGAAAGTGAAAATAGAATCCTTAATTTTTTTGTTACCAGGACACGTATTTTCAGCTATCTTAAAAGAAATGTTTGGGAATTGCCTGGTGAAGTAATCAAGAAATGGTAGGGTAAAATTATCCAAAGCTGCAAGTTTTTGCAGGAATAGATGAAAGTCATGTGTGGGAGAGAGAGACACTGAATTTAGATTATTTGCTGTTGTGACCAGTTTCTGTCCTAGGTGTTTTCAATTGAAAGTTTCTGACTCTAAACTAGGTATTGTGTGGACCAGGTAAAGTCACCTTTATTCCTCACAAGAGATACATGAGATATATCCCTAGAAACACCCAGGTGCATTCAAAATGAACTGTGAGTATGCAAGTATAGTGCTCTCAGATGTTGGGGTAAGGAGACATTCAGACCTGATTTTTCTGGGCTGTATCTATTTGCCTCAAACCATGCTGAACATTGGTATTAAATTCTAGACTAAATTTACATGCTAACTGGAGTGCATACTGGATTCACAAGTCAAATTGTTTTTCAGTTCAAAGATAGTATTTCCATTTAAATTAGTAGGATTTGTACAATATGACCTTCTGAAAGAGGTTTATACCATACTAATATCTATTATGAAATATTAGTCTTAATATTTTAGTTGTTTTAAATATGCATTGGTTTAAGTGGGTTTTTATTAGCAGTGTTTATTCCAAGTTAGAAAGTGGATGTCTAACAAAACTCTCACTGTAAGAATGTTTGGAAATGTATGCAAAGGTTTTCACAACAGCACTGTGTTTTTGTATATCCTATTTAAAGTGCCTGCTGGCAGGAAAACCATTGCACTCATCTTCAGGAGATCAGGATGTCAGTATTCCTTCCCTCAGCAACAAATATCCTGTCGAGAAGAGCAATTAAAACATGCATTGGTGTAACACACATTTTGAATATGGTTTGAGGGTATTAGGTTAATCACACTGGATCTTGGAAACATTTCTGTGTCCAGAGCTATTTTTAATATATATTTGTGATGTTCTTTACATTATGGTGTACTTAAGATATCTAAAAAACCACAGTAGCTTCAATCAATTTTACTTTCCAGTGGCAGGAAAATTAGTATTAGAAAAAGCAGTAATTGTAATTAAGCTAACATCAAATTACAACTAATTTGAAGTATTGGCAACCTAAAAATATTTCTCCCTTTCCCTGTTTAAATTGCATGATAACTAAATTATTTGCTCTGCTTACAGTTCAATAATTTGTATTTGCTTGCAAAAAAGCTAAATTTGTTTGCTTCTACTTCTCCTGGGATAGAGAAAATATGAAGTATCCTCACAATCTCTTAATACATGCTCCCGAGTGAAAACATACAGAGTCCTTGAGATATGTGTAGATTTGGCAGCCTTGAAATGCAGAAATGTTTCATTACATTTGTAAATTGAGTTTGGGCTGTGGAATATTTCCAAATCATTGAGTATGAGTATATAATGCTGCTCTTATAATTTCTCTGAAGTGAGATTTATATTATTTGGGATATTTTTTCTCTTTTTACTGCATGATTTTTTAAAAATTTCTTTTACATATTTTGTCAACTCAGAGATGCCTTATGACTTTTATCCTTTTATCCCAAGAGAAATTTTTAAATATGCTGAAAACATCTCCAATTTCACAGGACAATCAATAAATCCCTTAGTATTGCAAGTTATCAACAACTGAGCAAGATGTTGTGGATAGGAAGATTTTGCTTCCTTTATGCCAGGTGCCGTCTATCTGTGGGTGTTTTAGGTGTTCTGCTTGCTAGTTGGAGAGGATGGGGTACTCTGCTGGTTTAGTTTTTTGTCCTACCGCCCTACTTCAGCAAGTTTCTGAAAGTATCCAAGTCCTTTATTTCCCATTTCTGTCTGGCCCTGTACTCTCTGAGCTGTCCCTTGAATAGGTCTCAGAGAGGTGAAGGATTTTTTGGATAAACTGCCTGATCAGCACAGCAATTCCACAAAGATGCCTGAAATGGAAAGGAAGATGGTGCATGTCTTGTACTGTGGTATTCGGCTGGACAAGCTTCCTTGGTGATTACCATTAGCATATTCCTGAAAGCAAACTTTCTTCAGAACTGATGCTCATAATCTCTGGTTCAAAGCATATGTTAAAATAACATTAATGGAAGTTACTATGCTAAGGCAAATGCACTGCTTGCATATCAGAAGGCTTACTGCTGCATCTAATTAGAACAGCTTTTAAAAATTTAATCTGTTAATAAATTACTTTGCACGCACATTAAGATGTTAATATTCATATTTGATTTGATTTTCTGTTGTTAACACTCATAAAGCTTTTTTATTAAATTGATTGAAGGAGATGACTATGTCTGTATCTCACCATTATTTAATTAAAGCATTAGTTTAATTAATAGAAGTAAAATTGCTCTTGTTACCTATACAGGAATACTTTCAGTGTGTTTTTTCACATCTGTTCTCTTGTGTGTTTTTTCAGACCCAACACTTTTGTTCCAGACTTTTTTTTTAGATGAATTTTCTTTGCTTTTCTTTTGTAGACCTTCATGATCATCAAGAGGGATGCATACTAAAGGGAAAAATTAAACTAAGCAATAAATAAGGCAGTATGTACATTAGGTCACATTAGCGTATAAACATCATTAGCCTTTCTTTTGTGTGACCTGTAGATGGGTAATGCTTCCCTTGGCACTCAAGTGAAAACACTCAGAGGTGCAGCCCAGGCATGTCCTCTGCAAGAATGTAAAAGATGTGCAAGGTCTGCCATTTGTCCTCCCACGTCAGTGTAAGTTGGAAACATGATTGGATTACTTCATATTAACTCCGTCTCCTTTACCTGTTAGCTCAGGTGAGCATTTGTAAACTCATTGCACCTTGTAGAGAGCAAGACTCTTAAAGCATTCTATTGATACTTCTCTTTTTTAGTGGTACCTCTAAGTTTAGAGAAAGTTTTATGCACAAAAAGTTTTGCACATTAGTCTGCTTTTGCTATAAATTGATGTGGCTCCAATTTCTTTTGGATTACATTCTCTGCAAGAGACAGACATTTAATTTAACACTGGGACTAACTGCAGACTTAAAACAAAATAACGGAGGAACCAGTGCCAGACCCTTGAAACACAGTGCCTTGGCTGTGAAATAACACATGAATACAGCATCCTTCTTATATTAGATCTTTGCACATAGGAGCATTATCTTTTATCTTCCATCTGTAAGGCCTAAATAGGGAAGTCCTCAAACCCTTTCTATCCCCTCAAGTTTTGGACCTGAGGGTGCATACAGTAACACTCATAGATGTCAGCAGGCTGAAGAGCCACTGTGCAGTGTGAGAATCTTAAATATGGCTTTGACCACTGCTGTGCAGTACAAGTCAAGTCTGGAAATGAGATGACAGGCTGCTGGTTCTTGTGTCTAGTCTTATCTTACGTTTTGAACTGATTTCTACTGTGCTTGGCTGGCTTTGGAATACAGATCACAAACTTAACCATAAAGTGTGCTCCCAATGTGCAAGGAAAGTCTTGAAAGAAAGTGAATAATAGAATTTTGTGATATTTTTTGTTGAGTATGCAAAGCTTTGCTCCATGCTGTGTGATATCACTGTCATATAAGATATCAACAGCTGCACTTTATTGCCCAAAGTTTTGATCAATGTTTTTTAAAATGGTTTAGGTATCCCTGCATCTGTTTAAGAATCAAAAGTCAAAAGAACACCAGATAAGGCTGTGACAGTGTTGACTTACCCCTATTCCTTTTTCCTAAAAAACTCACTTCCTTCTGCTGCATGAGAAAGAAGTGAGTGTTCCTCACTGAGCTGTTGGAACTCTGGCCTAACATGAGCCATGGACAGTCTTTCTCAGCTGTCCTGTGCAGACCAGTTATGATGGTGTTTAGCAATTATGAATGCTTAACGTGTTCACAGTCCTGCACAGTGGCTAATTAGTCCTTTTATGTGCATTTAGTGGCATTTTTAAAAGCTCTTGGGAATTCTACAGAGTAGATGCTGTTTTCGAGGGTCTCAATGTGACTTATGTGTATGTTTAGGTACCTTTGTAAAGCGGTTCTTAATTCAGAGTGGAAAATCTTACTCTTCTCTCTTTCTGTTGTAAGTCATATGGAAAAAAACCCCTTTCTTTTCATAACATACAATTATGATACCAATGCATTTTTAACTGCAAATGTGTTGTCTGCAGCAAAATTTCTGCATATTTTAGAATTTTTTAGAGCATAATGTATTAATTGACAGCAGTGTATTTTCTATTCTTTTTTCAAAAGCATCAAACTATAGAGAAAAATCCAGTACCTTATCACATGCTGTTTTAATCATATACATGTATTTGAATAGTGAAAATTTCTTTGACTTGTGGTCTGGTTTGATGTTTATCTCAATCTGCTGTGTAGGAAGCTACATATTAAAATTAATAGTAAATATATGGGTGCCATTAGATGTGCTTGAAATTGACTGAAGTAGCTGTACAAAAGTTGAAAGGGAAGTGTTGAAATGCGAAACGAGGGAGAGAAGGATCCAAAAAAGGGAATAAGAGAGTCATCATGACTATTAGGAAAGGATTGAACATACAGTCATCACTTTGTTGACAATGAGAGATCCAGGAAGGAATTACAACCAAGCTGACCCATCTGTGCAACATTTACAAGAGAAAAGACAAGAAACATAAAGGAAGATGCATTTAAAAAAGGAACTTTTATTTTTACTTAGATGTGTGTGTTTCTTGGACAATCAGTGCACTGCACATCCTCTGTTCACTGCCACTACACTGAGTCCAGAGAGCAAAAGTTGTGCTTGAAAAGGACTTTTTTTGTTGCTTTCCATGTGAAACAAAGTATGACTAAAAAGAAATGAGAGATATCATAAAGTTTAGATAGTTTGGTGAGAGGGGTGTGATAGAGGACAGCTCCTTTTCATGTGTTTCTTAATAAGCATGAGGTTTGAAACAATAATATTATCAGTGCCAACAGCTTCAAAGAGCTCCCATCTGTCTGTTCTCCATTTTACTATGGCCAGTCTTCATTTCGTCCTGATGGAAAGCAAACCATCGCTGTCTATCTTTTTCATCTATAAAGTAGAGAATTATTTAAAGAAAATGACACTAGCTGGCCATTACTAAGCTACGATTTGTAGGAATTTATTAGAAATTGCTAGTTAGTAATTTTATTGTTAATAATTAGCTGATATTTTTAAAGACATTTGAGCAGTTAAAGAATTGATTACATGTAAAGAACTTACTCTGTGGGGCAGCACAAATTCGTATTTCTTCAAGGAAAACCTACTTGTATATTTACTTTTGTCTCACAGTTAGTTGGGCTGTGAAGCATAGAATGGAAAGAGGTTTTTACAGCTCAGTTCCTCCCTTTGGCAATAGAGGAGGTTAGATTCACGTATTTTGTATTTGTAGATTCACATCTTTTCACATTCTTAACTGCAATTTTTCTTAGTAGAAACAAAATTGAGCTTAAGTGAATAGAGGAAAAATGTTTTCCTATGTTGGCAAATAATATTTCTTCATTTATAAAGTAAGAAAATATTTATGTAGTGCTATAGATTTAATAGCTTAATTTTCCATGTGATGCTGTACTGTGGCAAAGAAACAGAATTTGGTAACTTATAATATTGTGTTTACTTTGATATTGTCATGTTTCATTGAATAATTTCTATAGAAACTGTTACATCCATAATGCATTAACTGTAACTTTGCCATCTATGGAAAATGAGAATTTATTACTCTGTTCATTCTAGTCTTGCTGGAGCCTGGGGTGAGTATAAGAGAAATAAAAAATAAGGTATCAGGAACTCAACAAATGGAGCACCAGAGGAATATATAAATTATTTTCAATGGTTTCTTATATTACAAATACAAGAAGGGAGAAGTTGAATTTTGAGACACACAGGTTCTGGGGACTTGGGAAAGACTTAAGGAGGAGTCAGAACTCTTCTTGCCTTTGGGGTTATTGAAGGGAATGGCTATCTTATTTAAAAAGAATAGAATGCAGCAGTGTTTATCTGTTTTCTTAATCTTTCTACTCACTTTTTTTGCTATATATACTGTTAAAAAATTTGTTAAGAATCCCCAATTCTTCTAGCATTTTTTTGAGGATTCTACTTGTAATTTTAATATACACAAGATATTTTTAACATACAAAGATATTTAATATCCACCAAAAATTTTAATATACACAAAAAAATTGAAAAAAAATATATATTTATTTAGGAAATGCATACCTTTTTTAGTTCTCCCCGCTAGGTAAAATCATTGACTTGTTTCTCTAATACCTTTGTGTTGTTCCTAAGTTAAAATGATCCTTTTAGTTCTTGTGCTAGATTTTGGTTTAGTTTCATACACAGCAAAAAGATATGAGGTTTACAACCATCCAAAAGCAGGATGATCTTGTCAGTAGCCTGATTGGAAGTGTCACAATGGAGCTGTTCCTCTATTAGCCTAAAGTTACTGAGTCTCATGAGTGAGGTGCTCAGAGTTGAAAGGACAGGCTGCTTGTTGCCTATGGATGCAAACTCCCACTGTTCAGTACAACACTTGGAACACTGCTCACCGTCAAAGAATTTTTCAATTTGTATTTGTTCTTCATTAGTTTATAATGTTACAATTACATCCAGGATAAACACATGTTTTATTTGGCTTGCCATCATTCTTTCTCATGTTTCTGATTTTTGTCTGTTTGATATATATGCAGTCTTAAAAAAGAAAACATATTTATACTGATGGTAAAAATCAAATGCTTCACATTTTTATAGGGATGTCAAAATTACAACTAGGATGAAATGCTCTGGTTCTTAATGTCACACTGAAAATTGTCTTCTTTAAAAGAGCACTGGAATTCATCAATTAAAAATTATATTCTCTGTACAACTGTAGTTTTGTGCATATTATACATTTTTATTAGAAGCATTTTTCTCTTTAGGCTTTTATGATAAACTTAATAAGATACATCTTCTAAATATTGTAAAATATCTACTAAATGTTTTGATCACTGTTGAAATTTTCACAGTTGACCAGATCATAGTGACAATAATGAATGACTGTTCAGTTTTACAGAATGTTTGTATCTGAAGTCCTCAAAATACTTTTTTTTTTTATTTCTGGCTTATGGATAGAGAAAATGCATTGCAGAGAGTTAGAAATTCATGATGTTTAAAATTCATGGAGTGGCAATATAGCCAGGATCACATTCCATTTGAAATGACTACACAATAATAATAGAGGTAGAGGTACAACATGACTGCAGCTTTGGTTACAGAGCAAAGAAAACTCTCCAGGAGACAGTGTAGCTGTTCAAGTGCTTTACTCATAAGTAACTTCTTGGAACTCTTTGTGCTTAAGTGGTTTTGATCTTAAAGTTTGCTGTGGGGAGATGGCATTCCCTTGGGATAGCCATGCTTATGGAGGAGCCCTGCTTAATAGCTGTCCTACCTGAGCAAGCCAGGTGCTCCTCTGACCCCTGGGAGAGTGTGGCACTGCCTGCTGCAGCCATGAGTCACACATTTATCTGTTGCTTCCCTGTTGTGGCAACGACGCCACTACAAATCCTTGTGGTATGCCATAATATTTTTGAAATTTAGCAGAGAACTTGGGGTGCTTTCTGGGGTACAAGCAATGGCAACACTGCAGACAGGCAGTGCAGGGCAGGCTGCAAGCCTCCTGTCCTGGCAGAGCTGTGAATGTTGCATCAGGTGTCAAAGAGTTGGTGCAGATCCCGTGGGGAGCCTGGGGTTGACTCTCGCAGCTGCTCTGCATTTGTGTTTCTACTGTGTCTTTGCTATTACAGTGCTTTGACCTTGCTGGATTAAAAAGTACTGGAGTATTTCTGTTAATGTGCAGCTCCTTCTACTCTGCCTAAAGCATAAACCTGCTCCAGCCCTTTTTTGACAGTTAGATTGACTTTTGACTGGAGAAGAAGGCAGCTGTAGTGGGTAGATGTAGATGATGGGGGGATTAGTGACTTTCTGCTGATTTCTCCTCAAAACCCAGCAGTAGGTTCTGATTGAGCCCAAAGGCTTTAAGAGGGCATTCCTGATAGTTTTCAGTATTTTGCACTTTCTGCAAAGCTTGATTTATTTTTATTTAATTGTTTAGATTTTGAGGGCTTATGTATTTTATTAATTTATGGCAGTAATGGGGGAGCCCAGAGCAGGCACATGTCTCACTCCTTTGGCATGGAGTGTGGCACTGGGGTTTTCCCTGCCACAGCCACACTCTGCTGCTCTCTCCAGATGATTTATCACCCATTCCTCTGTGTCACCTCAGCCCAGTCTGAGCCCATGTCTGTGAGCAGATTCAACTCAAGCAATCCAGGCCTGAGAGGAGACTGTCAGGCATTTGATGATCAACTCGGAACAACTTGTAATGCTCTCTGGGCTTCACCTTGTGTTCCCTCAGCAGCCTTGAGCCTGTTCTGCTGCCAGGATATTGATTGGGTACTTTCCACTGGCTACTGCAAGTGCTGTGATATTGTAATTTCCAGCTTCTGTTTTTCTGCTGTCATTTAGAAAATTGCGCGCTGTCCAGATTGGGATTTTATGGTCTGCTGCCCCCTTGGACAGTTTATTTCTATTTTGATGGAGAAAACCTTTGAAAATGTCTGTAATCTAGAAAGTATATAGTTAGTGCATGGCTATGATGCTATCACAGTAAGTGAAAAATTGATAGGGGTCATTGGTCCCTTGATAACAGATGAAAATAATGCAAACTTGCACAGGGCAGAGGAAAAGCAAACAGCCCAAATTGCATTTAACAGATCAGAAGTTTTCACCGGTATGTTGATGTAGAGCTCAAGTTTTACATTACACACTTGACATTTTGAAGGAATAAGAGGGCAGATGGAAGTGCCTGGTTTAGCACTTACCATTTGTTGATGGGGGAGACTTATCCTGCAAGAACTTTGCCCATAAAGGGTGGAGGGAGAACTGCGTTTTTCTAGTTGCTCCCCAAAATACATGGACAGAAGCCTGTTTAAAAGGTTTATGTGATAATAATAGTAGGAGATTTTTCAAACCTAATGTCCTTGTGATTGGATGCAAAGTAGTTTTGGCTAATTCTTCAATCTGTAAATTGTCGCCAGGTAAACACTGTCACTGAAACAAGCAGTGTTTTATACCTTTGGGAAGATGGGATGAAGAAGTGAAGGGGGTTTGCAGAGTATTGAGAAGTGGTGTAGACTGTAAAGGCAGGTAATTTTCAACATTTGTTGGTTTGATTCATACTGGTATGTACTAAGCCTTTACTCAGCCCTCAAATTATGGTTTTTCTGGGGTTTTTTTGCATACTTCAAACTGGCTCTTCTATAAAGTTACAAAAAAAGAGGAAAAATAGTGCCTCTTTATCTTTCATGTGACTTTCATGTGACTTTTACATATTTAGTTTTTAAATTTTTAAATTCATATTAGTTACAGATTTTACTTAAGTAGTTATTAAATTTTCTTTTGCTTAAAAGGCATTATTCAGAAATTAAGAACCCTTTAATGTAGATGTTATTAAAAAATCATGGCTCACTAATTCAAAATGAGGTAAAGATATATCTTAAAAGCTACTGCTACATTGCTGCAGTCGATGGAAGATTACCCAATGTTCACATATTAATGTCCACTGTAAATTCAATTAATAAGCAAGTAATTTGGAGAGAAATGCAATTACTGTTCATTGATTGCTCATGATTATGAAGCATACATTAAATATAAACCCAAGTGCAATTGCTTCAGTTTTAACTTTCTTTCTATTTATCTTTTGACATTGTTCCTGTTTTATGTCAGGATGCAGCTGTGACCCTGAAAAGGCTTAAGTATGTGCTTAGCTTTGTGCGCTGGGAGTATTCTGAGAGTCTTCTGTGAAAAGCATTTTAATTTGTGACCTTGTCTGTTTACTTGTATTTGAGTTTGCCACTTCCATAAATAATTTCACTGAGCCTGACACCTTTTAACCTTACTGCCCTCATGAACTGCCTACATTTTATTTGAGCTCAGGTACCTAGGAATCAAATCTGGCACCACACACTCATGATGGAAAGATAGTGACAGGGGAAACCATTTGAATCTTCCACATTAGATAAGTTTAAGAAATAATATTGTGGCATTAACAAACCTTTAGGAGAAAACTGTGTGTCAGGAGACTGAATTTCTCATTAGCTCAAGTGTAACTAGCGGTTTGACCTCATGATGGGATGAAGGCACTGGAAGATGTACCCCCTCAGGATGCAGGGATTGCATCAGAAAGTGATCCAGGATCTGGGATCTTTTGCTGCTTCACCAGCTGCCCAGCATATGGAGTATCTGAGGCCAGCTTAAGGCCTTTCACTGCTTGTTCTTTGCAGGGAAAAATAAAATCAGGAAGAACACATGATGTTTCTGTCTAACTTTTTGAGAGAGGGTGAAAAGCCAGGTACATAGCAGGCATATATAGCTTAGTGGCCTTAAAATGTACCTGAAAAACTTCTGGATGAACAGACAAGGAAGCACTGGGCGGAGAATTTGAGTTTGTACAGTGTAGTGGTGAAAAAATTCCAGGAGATTAAATGAAATATTTGTCTATAGCTGTGCAAAATCTCAGGACCCGAGGTTATGAATTCTGGTATAAAGACCTTGTCCCACTGTCTCTAAAGCATGCAGCGCTGTTGGTCAATATTTGGAATTAATGATATGATATAACATATGCAGTTGCCAACTAGAAAAGGAGTTTCTACTTTGCAGACAGTTTACCAGATTTCTTTGTCTTTTAGTGATCCGTTTTCTGCAAAAGATTTTCTGTGGACATCTATCTATGTATTTTCCTAAACTTTACTTGGGAGCCTGGAACCACAACCTATAAATTTTTGATAAATTTCTCATTGCAGTTCCCCTGTGGTACATTGTGTCTGTGATCTACTTTGTAAAGTCGAATAAAAATTTGTCAGGAGAGTTTGGGGTGTGGAACTTTGTTAGTGAATAACTTCACATCGTTCCCTTTATGTGTTCTGCGCCTTGGCTTCACCCAAATAATATGTTTTGTAAATTTTGTGGATTGCAAACACTCTATATATGAAATCTGCTCCATGCTTACAAGACAGAGTATTTGAACAAACAAAAGGCACTGAAGATTCTGACTTAGAAATGAGATCTTCTGAATTCTGTTCCTGCCTTGTTTTCAGTGCAACAGACTGCTTAGAGCACTTGAACTTTTGCATATCTTGGCTTTTTTTTTTTTTTTTTTTTGAAGGAAGGGATGAATAAACCCACCAATTTTGCACGTGTTTTGCCGTTCTGTGTGCGTAAGTTCATTTTATTTAACTTTTTGGTGCCCCGGTTGACTGGGCAACACCTGTGGTGTCTGACCTGTTGCAAATGAAATGGTACATGCAGACTATGTCAGTGGAGCCAAAGTTGTCCATACGAGTTTTAATATACTATGGAAATGCATAAATAGTTGGCTGCAGAGTTTAGATTAGTAGCCCATTTGATTCTGAGATCTCTAGAACTACCAGAGACAAAAATCACCATAAAAATAACAAAAATAAACCTGACACTGAATGGATAAACCTGAACAAAATGTCTTTGATTGGAACATTTGGGATAGCTGCCAGGCTGGACTTTGAGATGTTTATAATGGGCTATGTGTTGATTGAGGAGAGGTGCATGAAAGGTGCAGTTTTAGCACCCCCAACCCATGCCAAAGTATGCAAGAAGGTGGGGACTGCTGTTTGGACAGGGGACAGATCAATTAAATCTTTTAGGACAGGATGCTTTAAAATGCATGTTTGTAAGTTAAGACATAACCTAAACATTTTAATCACAGGAGATTTTGAAGTTTTATCCAGCTGGTGAGTTCTTGGTGGGGAATCAACATTGAAACAGACTCTCCCAGGTCTTCAGCAATTCATTTCTTTTAACCTTGTAGCTTTTGAATTGGTTGAGCATTTAAAATTCTTTCTCCCCTGCTAACAGAGGTCGTGAGGAGATGTGGTGATGCAGATATTCTTTCAGTTTCAGATCAGACACAGTTTAAGTTTGATTTATTCAAACACATTTTGAATCCTTTTAATAAAATAAATAAATCCTGACAAAATGTCATGGTTGAATTGTAATCTTAACTAGAAATACAGTTTTAACATTCTGATTCTCAAACTTCTAAACAAAATCAAAGGTTAAATAGGGCTTATTATTTGAAGAAAGAGATAGACACTGGCAAAGGAAAAACCAAGAGTAGATACATTACTTCCTCTGGCCATTAGAGATAAACAATTCCCCTGTTTCAGTAGTTTTATCAAACAGTGAAACCTGGACTAAAAATCAGCTATTACCCATAATATTTGTAAAGTGGCTCTGGAGTGAGTGAATTAAAGCATGTTGGTAAATTAAAGTGTTGAATATTTTTATATGGAAATAATGCATGGTTTGCTAGCTGGAAGAAGAAGCATGGAATTGTGTCACTGATTTCAATCCTGAAGAAATAAAGTAAAATTTGACATGAAATGTGCATGTGAAAAATTGCTTGCGTTGCCTTATGCTACCAGCCTAATTTAAATCTTGATTATCTGGCTTTGGGATATCTTTTGGAAACTAAATTTGGTTTTTTTTGTTTTTCTTTTTTTTTGAGAATTGTAATTTTGACTGTGAATTTTGTTTCTAAAAGACCTTAGGACATTTGCGTAGTTTACTAATGTGAGATATATTGTTCTGTTGTGATTTTCCTATTTAGAGGTTTGATTTTCTGTGAAGTTTTGTGTTGTGTCATCCAGGTCAGCACAGCAAGCAGTTAAGAAGATAAATAATTCTACTGAGTACTCAAGGGCAGAAATATCATGAATGCCAACTGAGAGTTACCTCAGTGGGAGAAAAAGGCTTTAGCATGGTGAGACAATAGAGCTCATGCAAAAATACAGATGATGAAAATGTCTGTCCTCATAAACATAAATCCGAATATAGCAATTGCAAATGTTGTTGGTAAAATTAGAGGTAATAATTTTAGTAGAATGAACTGGACAGAAAAAAAGTTGTAAAGCAATGAAAAGGATGAGATTGAACAGTCTGCTTTGAGATTCTGGAAATAAGCTAAAGACTGAAGAATGGGTGGAAAGTAGATTGACTTAAGGATTTCTTTTTAAGAGTTTGGAATAACAGTGCCAGGTATCCATCCAAGCAAATGGTAAGCTCAATTCTGCTTTAGATTAGTAGAATTGCCAGCTTAAAGGCTAAAGGAACCTTATAAAATTCAATGGAAATAAAATTTACCAGATAAATTATTGATGCTGAAAACAAATTTCAGTAAGAAAGTAACATGAATCCATGACTCTTTGCTTAAAATAGCTGTCAAAACAATAGAACACACAATCATTTGAATTTTTAATAGCAAATTCACATATGGGTTCACTGGTCAATACTGAGTACCACTATCTAGGCATAGGTCAGACTAAAATTCAGACACTGAGGTACTATTCTCTTTCCCTGTTTTCATTTGCTTAAATCCTTTCAAGTGAAACTGTGTTTTTTAATTGTTCTGTGGAAAATGTTGGCATCTTAATTTTAAAATAATGGTTATTTAACACACCCATTAGTTGTTGTTTTGATTTTAGTTAGCATGAATGAAAGTGGATCAATGTTAGCATGGAGTAAGCCAGAAATAGCACCAGCTACTTAAAATATATTTCTCTCTCGTAGTGTCAAACTGGTTTATGTTCATACCCACATTCTGCTCTAATAGTCACAAATGTTCCTGGTAGACACAAATTCTGATTTTTCATAGCATTCTTTGTTTCTGTGATGTTTAGTAATAATGTGTATTCATATGAAAAGACAGCCCCAAATGGGAAAATTTGCTCTTCATTTAGTGAGTCACTGTGAATAGGATATTAGACAGACCTGTGCAGACACTTTCTGTACATTACCAACAGAAATAGGAACAGATTTTAGGCCTTTGAGTCCCAGATTCTTGCATTATTCTTTATTGTCTGGGTGTCAGTTTTCTGAGTGGTGTAAAATTCAAGCAGTATCTCCTGAGGCAAAATGTCAATGAATTCACCTATCCAATTATTGGGCCTTCTATAAATTTGTTATTACATTTTTATTATATAGGTAATAGTAAAATGCCTTGGGCTTCCTTGCATAAAATAGCTAAGCCAATATTAAGTTGCTAGCAGAACAGCAAACTCTTTTCCTGTCTGTGTGTGTCTGAGGGACTCGCCTAGCTCAAAGTCTCCATAATAAGATGGCTCCTCTATTATGTTTTTATGAAGGTCATTGGTTCTGGACAATTTCAGGCAGATGGTGGAACAAGAGTTTCTAATGTAAAATCCTCTATTGCAAACCTCTTTTATATTAAGGTCAGGGCAGCTTCAAAACTTTTACAAGTGGAGTAATCTTGATGAGACTCTCAAATAGACATTGTTCAAATTATTAGGATTGAAAGATTCAACCTTTATTGTGAAGTTAATGTAGAAATTATATTCTGTATTGTCCTGTACTGTTGAACTGAGTCAAGATACTTTTCTGAGTGGAATATGTTGCCTTAACCTGATTTTGAGAAAATGAGTGATGGTAGAAAGGGTAACATCTGAAAAAAACGACTGCAATTCCCTGGCTAGCTGCCCATGCAGAAAGCTTTCTTGGGCTCAGCTGCTGGTTCCAGAGCAGCTGGGGGAGCTGGTGCAGCTCCCGTGTCAGTAATGTGTAACAAATGTAGGAATATACGCTGCGTAAAAAGGGAAGAGATCCTTTTCAGTACATAAGCTGACTTCTTCCTTGAAGTGTATTGGCATCACGTGAACTTTCTCCTGATTCAACATCAGCCAGCAAACTGTCAGCCTTGTCCTAATCTCCCTCTGACAGTGGCCCTGATAATCAATAGTGCTGGCTGGTTGAGGAGGGAGTTGAGATGGCTGACTGAGACTAATGGCTCCATGTGCACAATCACAACAAACAGAAGAAAGTACTTTAGTGGTCCATGTGCAGCTCCCTTGCAGTACTAACATTTTTGGGATGTTTAGAGACCTCTTGTACATCTCTTGTCTAAGGAATGCATTGAATTTTGTTTTACACTGATATACTTAATCTATTTCTAGTGATGCTTTCAGAAAAATGTTACTTGAGGAAATTTGCTAGTATGGGAAATTACAGAATTTTAGGAACATACCTCATCTTAGAAAATGTCTGACAGTGAATAACAGATATATCACACAACACTGAAAGATGAAAAGTTAGGAACACGAACACTGTAAGAGAAGGCACTTGGCAGTAAAAGCTCTTTAATAGCTTTCCAGGGAAAAAAGGGTTTTGGAAAGGGCTTGCAGATTGGTGCGTGGCTTGTATTTGCAGTAAGTGTTACCTGAATATGGTGGGTGCTTCATGTTCACTCTAAACTGCATCATTAGGGCCATTGGATTGATCTGAAAATGAAATCTGAAATGTCAAAGTCGGCAGCTATAAACTGAGGGATGACAGTGTCTGTGTGCTATTTGTCTCAAATGAATGCACTGTTATTTGAAAGTTGTATTTATTCTTCTGTGAGACTCCCGTACTTGAGTGAGATTTATATGTGTTCTGGTTCAGTAAAACACTGGGCCTCTATCTCATTTATTGGATTTCAGCATGGTGGAGCTCCTTTGGTAGCTTAAAAAGATATGAAGTTTTATTAAAGTGGATAATCTACAAGAAAACTCTTTTTAAATTTTGAATAAATAAATAAAAATTAGTTGTCTAGAGAAGTGTGAGAAAACAAATTCTGCTGTCAATGACTGTAATGGTAACATAATTGTGTGCTTCACTTCAACAGTATGGCTGACATCAGGGTAAAGGTTACAAGGACAAAATAATAAAGGTGCTTTTCTAACCACGGCCTCATCTTCCTTCCTCTTTCTTCCACGGAACATATGGGGGATTTACAAGTATATGTCAGATCTTTGTAGCACAGCCTAGTTGTGGCAATATTGAGAAGTGTCTATTAATAAGAATTTGAGTAAGTTTTTTGGAATTTCACATGCACGTATCCTTATTCTCATACCTTCCAAGGAGATTAAACTGATAAGATCAGCATTTGTACTCTGAATTAAGTTTCCATGTATGGGTTTATTCAAGAATAGCTGTTGTTTTCAGTTCAGATATCTTTATTTCAGATCAGTGTTTAAATATAGCGTCCTTAAATGCTGTGCGTGATGGTGACAGGGAACAGTACAGACACCAAATGTTTTTCCTGTGGAGGGAAAGGCAGTGGCCAACCCAAAGGAATTGTGGAGTTGGACATAAGAACATAAAGGGGATGATGGACAGATTGGCAAGCAATTTTAGTGGAGCTGCATTTGTTTTCTTGCTCTGGCATCAGCCAGGATTCCTGGAGTTTCATTGCCCCCAGCTGGCCATTCCTTTTCCTCTGGTACCCACCTGCATTTCTTGTCTCCCCGGGCCAGGGTGAAGGATCCATCCTGGGGGATCCACCCTCCCTCAGTGCCAGCTGTCCCTTCTGCAGGGCCCCTGGCACTGCTGGACCCTCAGGTTCAGCTGGGCAGAGATTTAATTCCATGTGTTCAATGTTGTCTGGCTTAATTAACCTAATTCTTCCTTTGATTGAATAACCCCTTTTTCTCTTCTGACTGTCTCATTAAAAGGTTGAATAAAATCTCGGTCTTAATTTGTTGCACACTAGTTTCCCTTTCCTGAGGCACACTTTTTAGAGAAAGCTTGCATGCCCACATGTTCTCTTCTCTCTTCTGTGTTTTTCTGTTTGCTTGTTGCTCTCATTTTATATGAAGTCATGTGTAGATATATATACGATGTCATATATATGCAACATAGATAGTAAGATATAATTTTAGGCACATATCTTGACTTCCTAACCTTTACTATTATTGCATTTCATTTGTGTCTCAGTTGGGCAGTGTTTCCCTGTGTTGCCTGACATTGCATTAATGATGTTTATTCTTTTCATCACACAAAGAGCTCCCAATGTCTCATTTTCAGTGCAGTTTGCAGTTTTTACAACTCTGCCCTTTACGATTCCCAGAAGTACTGTCTTCCTTCTGCTGTAAGCTATTTTGTTCTTTAATCCTCTCTTTGTCTTGTTTTCCAGCTTTCATTCTTTCTCTTGTCTTCTTGGCACTGAGGGCATTATTTTGTTCTTTTGTCTTTACATTGCTACTTCAAGAGTCTCTTACTTTTTCTGCAGCATTAAGCAACTGCACTCAAAAGTTACAGAGTGGTTGGAGGGGTTGGATATTTAAAATGACTCCATGTATTAAAAATGTTCTAGAGTTTGGAATTGCTGATTTGATTTTAGATCTTATACTGGGCATTGTGATGGAGGAAGTAAAATGTCAGAAAAGGGGGCTTTTGTAATAGATTCAGTAATTCTCTATACATATGTCTGAGGGAAAAATGAATACAGTGATGTTGTATGTCAGAAAGATTGTAGAGAAATCAGTTGCTCAGTGTCAAAAATCTTTCTGCAAAATGAATTCTTTTTATCCTTTAAATTTCGAGTTCCCCATTTTTCATCACTAACTTAACTTCCCTGTGCTTCCTAATGTCAAATGCAAGTTCAGTGTAAGTGTGCCAGTGCTGTGTCCTCATTTTGGTTCTCCGTTCTCCTTCTTCCCATGTTTCTCTAAAAGAAGGAGGAGGAAGCCCTTTGTTTAGACTACATGTTTTAAGAATGAAGAGTGTTTATAGAGTATTCATCTGTTTTTTCTTCTCCATGATACATATGGTGACATCACTGCATACTTTTAGCCGGTTTGGACAATGCAAAACCAGCAGTGAAAATGGAGACAGCAAACAGAGCATGGTTTTATAATTAACTACAGAACTTAGAGCATAGCTTATGAGTCACATTAGAGAAAAAAAGCTTAGTTCTGAATTCAGAGGATGGACATCCCTAGGCTGTCTTTCATATTTAGTTTCCACAGTAGTTCAGGTCTTCATTCTTTGTTCTCTCTACTATCAGGTTTAAAAAAGTCCAAGAATTCCTTTACAAACACCTCAGCTGCTGTTGTTGATGTTTAACAAATATCTGAACATGGATGAATTCAAATTGACAAGTGAAACCCCTCAATATTTTGTTAACATTCTAAAAGGGTTAACCACAGTACCTGGAGTCACCCACTGGTAAAATGCTTAAAAGAGTTATTTAGAATGCAGTCAGAGTAGCATGATAAAGCAAACCTGGCTTTTGTATTTAAGGAAGATGACCACTATGTTACAATGTATGTAGCCTTATGTAAAATGTGTTTTACTGTTGGATGATATTCTGTTACAGTGCTTTTAAAATTATCTAGGATAGCTAATGGTAAGTAAAAAAAACCCCAGTTCTTGTGTACATGCACGGTTCCTACTTTATCACAGGCCTTTCTAACTGTCTTGGGCCCTGCAGTACCCACCAAGTCCAGCTAAAACTTTTTCCCATTTCTCCTTTATGCAGGTAGAGCTGAATAACCCCTTCCCTTATCTTGCATTCATATCAAGTGTGTATTGCCATTTCTTTTAGCTACACCCAGCAAGTGTTTGATATTTGATTTTATTGTAGTAGTTTGCCATTTTTGACCCACAATGGATTTGTGATTCTTTCTGAAATCTAGATCTGTTCCTGGTGCTTCACTAAGTTCTTCTCATCTTTCACCCATGCACTAGAACTTTCCCTCCTAATGATATACTTATTTGACGCAAATTTAACTTTGTTAATTTCAGACTGTTTCTCTTGCTCCCAAATGCTATTTTGAATTCTATTCTATATTCCAAGGAATCTGGAATGACTTCCAGCTTCATGTCATTTGACAAATTTTTAAGGGTTCTCTTCATCTAAATACTCAATCAAATTATTAAATTGCACTTGGTACTGGTCAGATCTTTCCCCTCCTCTACCAAATTCTCTTCCTAACATGACAATCATAAATCCACTTTGAGAGCACAGCTGTCTGAGAAGTGCATTCACTTATGTTCATTTCATTAGGCTTGGAGTCCTTAGAGGGAAACAACACCACTGAGCACATAATATGCTGTGCTTTATTTTTGTCAGAGCCCATTGGAAGGTCTCATGGATGGTATGTTGCCTGTTGAGTCCAAGATTGGTGAGAGTGGCCATACTTCTCCTAAAAATATTTAGAGAATATTATCAGGATATCTTTCTCCTCCTCTTTTCACCTGTGTAGTACAAAAGACTCCTATTATGGGAGAAAATAAGAGTGGTTAAGCAGAATCACTCTTAGATTGATGTTGGCAGTTTCTTTCTGCATTTTTGTGTTGTATATGACTGTGAATTAATTGTTTAATCACTTTTTCTAGTGTCTTTTTGGGTAGTAAAATCTAGACAGTAATTCTACAGATTTTTTTCCTTGGTTTTGAAAATGTTTAAAAGTAAGTTTCCCTTTTCTTGTCCTTGGCATTTCCTTTGCTACCCACAGATCTTAAAAAACATTCACTAATATTTTAAAGATTATTTGATTAGCTTCTCCAACATTTCATGGGAAAATTTGTCAGGCTTCATTGATTGAAACACAAATTGCTTATCTGCCATTTTTTTTCCCAAATATGACCTCAGCTCCTAAGCCCCTCGTTAAAAATGCTTGTGTCATAGTAACTTCTCAAATTAAACTGTCTGGTGAAGGCTGAAATAAATAAACCTTTGACTAATTGAACCTTCCCTACAGTTGGGTTCTGTACAGTTCTTTTTAAGATTTGCTTGCACACACATTTTGTTATAGCTTGGGCCTCACATGTACTTGCTGAACAAAGCAAATGTTTTTCACTGTAAAAATCTGAATTTAGATTATGGTCCTAGATCCAGCATGTCCTCTGGCCAAGTATTCCTGATTAGTAAAGAGAAACTTTGCATTGGCCCCTATTATTTCAAGGTATATATGCAACTGGCACGGTGCTTTTCAGGTCAGCTGGGTTATGGTCATGGTTTATAAAACATTTAAAAATGTGGCCTATGAATTACATTTTTAAGAGTACTTTAGAATACATTTAACTCTTACAGAACAGTGTTCTTACACTGTTTAGTGTTTTAAAGATAATACCTGGTATCCTCCGTCTCATGTGAAAGTGAGTTGGCAGGCTGTGTAGGTTAAGGCAAGAAAATGTAGTAGTCTCTTTTTGACTCCACAAGTCTGTGTGAATTCTCACTGTCATTTTCCATTCTGCTGCCTCAAAGATTGTGATTATCATCACATTGCAAATGTTTGGAAATCTGGAGATGGAGTTAAACTTTCTGTAATTTTGTCAAGTAGGGTTGTTTTGAAAAATCAGCTGTCCTTTCTGTCATGTGAGTTCTACTCTTTAATGTGATTCTTCTTTTGCAGAAGAAAATCAGAATTTTTCCAAGAGTAGATAAATTGGAAGATATAAATCATAAGGTCAAAAGACCATGCACTTACCTTTAGCCTATAAATGATGTTGCAAATTTTCATGACCTGGTTAAATTCAAGGGTTAAACAAAGCGCTGTACACTGTTTCTGTCTTTAGACATTTGTTCTGTATCCATGGACTTATTTTAATGTAAATAGTCACCTCGACAGCTGTGTCCCCTTAAGCACATTTTATTTAGCAGCTGGGTTATACACGTCACTTGGCAGCCATGGATTTTCAATTTTTCCCTGTGCCAAGGGGGCAGCTGGAATAATTTGAGTGCTCATTAATTTGGGAGAAATATGAGCTGCAAGTCAGACAACATGAGTCTTCTGTATGGTGTTGTACAAGGATAAGCGGATCAGGGTAGAAGCAATTTGCCCTGTCCCAAGGGGGTCTTCGTTTTTTAATAAGCTGGTTATGAAAATTCTATTTCTTTGCAGTTTAAAGAGTCTAATTAGAGCCCGTAATTTCTCTCATATAACTGGAGTGGATGAAGGTTAACATTAGGCCTCCAGAGTCTTTTCACATTCATTTACAGACTTAAATCAGGTAATAGTTTGTAGCTAATTAGAATGGTGTATTAAATATTTAGTTTGACTTCATTTAACTGTGAGAACACATGGATGCCGTAGGGCTCCAAAAATGATAAAGTAGAGGTACATTTAATTTTTAATCAAAGATAAACTTAAAGGCATAGCAATTTTAATACTGACTGGTGTACTATGACAGTCTGAGCATCAATTGCCTTCCGTTGGTTAAAATGTCAAGATAAAGGAATTTCATGTCTATTTTATGTTCTTGCTGTAGCACTGCAAAGGTTCAAACAATTCATGGTGTGTATATGTAGTGTCTGAAGGATTGAATGTTTTTCAGCATAGCAGACAGTTTTTATGTTAAATCTCATTCATTTTTCTATTCACTAACTCAGCATTTTCAGAAAGATTTTCTTAAAGAAGTTGTAGTGTTTCTACTCACAGGAAGTCCAACAATAAACACACATTCCTACCAGAGTTTGCCAAACAGTGAGTCTGCTGTTCCATCAGAGCAGCATCTGCATTTACAGCTTCTTCTACTTTGGCTGATTTTGTATTCCAATGAACAAGTAAAGTAATCTTAAAATTCTGTGCACAAACTTTTTCCTGTTCTTGCAAGTCTTCAGTTTTATTCTCAGGGACATGGTGTGATTCTTGGGGCTGTCCTGTGCAGGCTCAGGATTCGGACTCTGATCCCTTCCAACTCACATTTTATGATTCTGTTACACTTATAATTCGCAAAATTCTTTGCATTCTCTGGGAAGACCTCATACAGTTCTCTGTGCTACATTATGAAAATCTTCCTTTTGCAAGTTGGATTCTTATGAACCTGAACTTATTTGCCACTGAACTCAGTATAAAACCTAGCATAAAATTCAGTTGTACAGAACCAAACATAGCCTTACAAAATGGAGCTCAGCATCACCTCGACTTTTACCTAAAACAGGCCAGGAGGATTTACATCTCCTTGTAGTGAAGGAAAGCTTGCTCAATTCAAGCCTGCATGAAAAAAGACAGATATCCTGAGCCATGAAATACAGAAGCTCACTTCAACACAATTCTGTAAAGCTTCTGCAAACGGATCATATTTTATTCAACTGGACATTTTAGTAATGCCTCTTGGTAAGAGCAGGAGTGGCTATGGATTGAATTTCCCTGGCTTTATTTTAATCTTTTTTTTTTGTGTGTGTGAAATTTATTCTAAAAAGCAATTTTGTTGATTAAATATAGAGCATCCAACTATTGCTACACACCTGCATGATACAAAATGACATTGCACAGATGTAGCTGTGATGTACCAGAGAGCCCTGAAGGACCTTACACCTTTTATAATTACCCTTCCACAGTCTGGTGTCTACCAAACAAAAATTACATTGTGTTAACTTTTATCTGGTGAAATTTTTAATGCTTTTTTACCACTTTGCAGGACCCCTACTTATTTCCAGAGGGAATTGTGTGTGCTAATTCCCTTGACTATGAGTACCTTGGTACTGTTTCCTGTTTGATTGTGTATTTATGCCATTTTAGTTTAGACTGTATCCTCAACCGCTCATCTTCCCAAGCTTTCCCACAGTCCCACTGAATTGATTTCTTGTCCCATAAACTGCGTGCAGCTCCCCTCTGTCTTACCTCAAGGGTCACTTTTATCCTCAGTGTCTGGTCTGGATAGCAGGGGAGTCCCTTGTTCTTTTGTGAACAAAGCTGTGGGTCTAAAATTGGAGTACCAAAAGTGGTGAAATACTTCAAATTAAAAAGGGAAGAATCATGATAAAGTGAAGAGGTGAACAAATAATTGAGACAAAATAAAGAAGAAATATACTGTATATTTGACAGAGAGGGAAAAAAAGAAAGACAAAAGGCATCTGTAACCTCAAAATAGTCAAACCTTTCTGACTATCAGCTTGTTCAGGCCTCAGATTCTTGGCTCATGATCTGTAGCTTTAATCTCAAGTTTCCTCTCCAGCATTTTTTGGATGCTAGAAACTCCATTACGGATTGCTAGAAAATCAGTGATAAAACTCCTAAATATCACCTTATTTTCTTACACTGCTTTCCCAGTTGCCAATTTTTTATAAAATGGTTTATGACTGCAATAATCCCCTCAAAATCAGCTGTTATGGGAGATAATAGCCGGTTGTCAGAGCATTAACCACCCTTGACTTCACTTTGGGCCATTATGCAACAAAAGAATGAACTGGTGGTAAAGTTGCCAGGTGTATTAAATTATATGATGAATTATAGAGACTCTGTAGTGGGGATTAGTGTCCAAAAGAGACTAGTAGAGATTGCCAAACCCATTATCTGATAGGACTGCAGGCTGGACAAAATCCCAAGGGTGAAAGGCCAGTGCTTTATCCATTATGTCATCCTCTAATCTGTGTCTGCACCATGCACAGTGAAGTACTCTGTAAATGAGTTACCATTGTTCTATGCTGCATCCTGGAACTGTGTAATAGCAGAAGTTGGCAGTATTTGGTTACTTAGAATTTAGTCTGATTTTGATCTTTTCTCATGGATTCCTGAAAAAAAATTAGTTGATATACAAGAAAGTTGAGCAGAGTAGTAGCAGAAAGTGTATGAGCCTGCTTTTTCCACAGGAGCTTCAGTTAGGTCCAAGAAAGTTGGTTATGTCACGGCTTCTGCTCTGATCCCTTCCCCTTCTCTCCATTCAGACAAATTAATTTGTTTAGGCTGCTATTTTGCATTTGAGGAAGAAAATGTATGTTCTACATTTCGGCAAATCCTCCAGGATTTTGAAGAAAGTCAATATTTTATGCTTGAGTATTCACCTACGCTTGACTTGTTAATGGTTTGTAATGACTGACCTGGAATCTTGCAAATCAAGAATGGAATCAAAAATTTCCTTTGCTTTTTTTCCAATAAATCTATTTAATTTTACTTTGAAATAGTAACACTGTCATAATAGAAAACTGATGTCAGGTAACTTTTGAAAGTTAAAAAAGTGAGTTAAAATTTTCCTCTTCCTCCTATACCCCATGTAATTGAAGTCACTGTACCATGGTTGGATGTACCAGTTGAATGATCTAAAAAGCAGAATAAATAAAATGTTTTTAAAACTCAGGAAAATATTTCTAAAATAGTTCTTCAGTAATAATGTGCAGTACTTACACAATATTTGGAGATGTTGTATAAAGATTTTAATCACACTCTGTGTATAGATCTAAAATATTAATAAAAACCCTTCGGGCTCACAGCAATTTGTTACAGTTATAGCCCGTGCTGAAAATAAACATTACATTGAAGGCAAAAGTTGTTTTGGAGTAATCTTGGGTTTTTGGGTTTTTTTGAAGCGTAGTCTTTGGGATTTCATTTTTTAGATATGGTCTCAGCTGAAAAAGTTTAATATTCTCAAAATTTTCTTTGCTGAATTAATTTGTTAAACTGCTAAGATGAATTTAGTACATTCAAGCTACACACTTGTTGTACCACACTTAGTACATTGTTGGTTGCCTGTTTGACATCATTAACACATGCTGCACACTAAGCAGGAAAGAGCTAAGAAGGATTGGATGCTTATTAGACCTATTTTGTGGAGGTTTTTTGTTTTGCTTTTAAATACCATCTCTTAAATGGTTATTTAATACCATTTAAACTATTTGCTTTGCTACATCTTTACATATTATTTATTGTTAAGCTCCTGCTGTGCTGTTTGTGCCACCTGTGAGGGAACTGATCTTATTCAGTGCGGTGTGACCAATAATCCAGGATGTCTAAAATGACTAAAACTTGTGTTCCATGTAAAAATCCTGTCTTTTTTTCACAGCTCTGTCAATCATCAAACTCTTTAAGGGAAACAATAAGCCCTGTGCTAATAAGCCTTAAATTGGACACTCTCTGATCACCTGTTCTGTGTAAAACAGCATAATCCCACCTCTCCCTGCTAGCAATATTTCTTACACATTGGGTGAATTTTCACAGTGGGAAATTATTCTTTGTCAATATTGAGTTGCATTATGATTTTCTGTAAATCAGCAAAGTACATCAGTGCATTTTCAGGGCTAGAATAAATATCCTCACCTGATGTCTCATGTAAAACATGTTTGTTTGAATTTTCCAAAAGTGACTCTCAGCAGCCCTAGACCTAGAGAGCAGATTCAGAAATGCTCCTCACAGGTGAGTGTGATACACTGCTGCTGTCCCCTGACCACAAGGGACTAACAGCAGCACCCATTTCCTTTTCTCCTGCACAGATTTTCTGAGGTAGGTCTATGCTAAGAGCTGTTGGGGATGTGGGTGTTTGGGAAAGCAGGGCTCAGCTTCTTGATGAGTTTTTTTCTTTGTTGTGGTTTTTGCTTACATCTTGTTTTCCAATGAAGTAGATGTTTCAATTATTTGGGGTTTGTTTTTGCTAACTGTCCCATCAGTTTTTAGGGTACAACACATGAAGTTTCAATATCACTATAATACAAAACCTTGGTATAAAATTATCTGGGTACAGTGTGCAATTGCAGGAAGGAAAAAAACATGAGGAAATGTACAAATGTAAACTTTCCCAAAAGAGGTACTTTGAATACTACAGGAGAAAAATTAACAATGGAGAACCCTTTACTGAATAACTTAACATTTCAGGATTCAATTTCATGAGGTAATGTCTTCAATTTCATGGCTTCCTTGCAATGAGTGCACTGTAAGTTGAGGCTTTCAGCACCTCACAGTGCAAAGGTCTCTCATAGGACAAAGGATATTGAGGTAGTGCTGTCTTATGTTGCATCACAGGGCTTGGAACCCCTCCTCAATAGAATTCTGTGTGCTCATTTAGATCATTGTCTTCATGGAATTTCCTGTTAACTTATCAATGCAAATAGATCCTCCAGTTTTTGTTTTTGGTTTTTTGGGGTTTTTTACTACTTCATAATAAAAAAATGAGCTGAAGTAAAAAAAAAGCTATGAAAACATTTAGATATAAATTGTTTCAAGAGTGACTTTATATTCCTATTTATCTTTTCTCATGCCTGTTCACTGTTCATACATTATGCCCTTTGCAACAACCAGATGCACTGAATACACTTGGAATTAGTTTGTTTTTTTTTATATGTGTGTGTTTCAGTTAAAGTTAGAACCTATAATACATCTCACATTGATACATTTTACAAGTTCAACATTTTTCCCTTTTCAGATTTGTAAAGGTTTCTTGGGCAAAGGCTTGGGGCCTGTTCAGATTTTTTGTTGTGGATCTTCCTGATTATGATGAGTTAATCCAGTATGACTCTCAAAGTCCTTTGTGGCTGCATCCACACTGATCCTCACAGGAAAATGTGGGGTTGTACCATCTTCTTAACACAGGGACCAACAGAAGCATCAATTCCCTCCTTTTCCACTGGTGTCTTCTGAGGTGAGGTGTACAAAAGGATACTGGAGAGGGGGGACTAGGAGGATGAGATTATGTGAGGAAGAGTGATATTGAAGATTAATCTGGAAGTGATGACAAAGCACAGTGTAATGTTGGGTGGGAAGCACGAGGTGCCTATGAAAAGCTGTCTTGAGAGCTCTCACTTTGAGAGCCCTTGTAACAGTTAAATCAATTTTTTTTCATGAGGCTGCTTAGGAGTTCAGACAATCACTTAGTCTCACATTGATCCATTGTTCCCAGTCAGTCCATTTTCTCCTCTATGCAGAGAATAGCTGAGGTGTTCCTGGACCACCATAGATTATAACTATGGGAACCTGAATTTTATCCCTATGTCCCACTTAAATTCCATAGTTCTTGCCACAGGACTATTTTTATTTCTTGCTGAGCCAGAAAGGAAGGACTATTTTGCTGAAGGTGTCCTTGAAATAGTTTGCAGCTGCAAACAGAGGTCTGCACTGTCAGCTTCAAGCAGAAGTCCCATTTCCCCTCCTACACAGTATTTTGAGTTTCTGGAAATATTGTTTTACCAGCTGTTTGGCACGAAGATATGAATTCACAGTTTCATTGTGTAGAATCTTGCAAACTGACTTGTCTTGCTTAACAGAGGTGGGAGAAGGTCCCTATTCTCTTCCCTACACTGCCAGTTTAATGAAGTTTCAGAGGTGAGGACAGTTCAGGGACTGCAGATTAGCCCACACATAATGGATGAAACTGTTAAGTGGATATTTCAGATGAAGTGGTTAGCACTGAAATAGCTGTCATTTAAGTCATCATTCTTAGGTTTCCTCACTAATGGTTGAGTGTATGCGTCTCTGAGATTTTATATAAACCTTCTGTCAGGAGTTTAAAGGTTCAAACTGCAGAATATTCCCTGGTTGTAAAAGTAAGAGACTTACTAACAATACTCTCTTATTTTTCAAAATTTGAGGGACTACAACAAAGTGTAGAGAGCAACCCCTTGTGTAGACTAAACCATGATCTGTGCCTAGGTAAGGCAACAAGAAAGTGAAAAACAAGGAGAAAGTAAGATAAAATTACTGATAATGTATGCAGTTATTTATCTGCTTTTGATTTAGGTGTTTTACTCTGTGTAAGACTTGTGTTCAGTTTTGTCTGAACTACTGAGCTTGGAGGGTCAATGCCTTAATATTGGTTAATTCTGCTGTGTAGGTGGGAGTAGTTGCCAACACAGCTTGTGACAACTGCTGATGTGTTGTGCTTCTCACTAGTTTACTATGGACCAGAGTCCACAGTCTTACATACAGAAGCTGACTATCATAAAATGCACTGTTGAAAGTGGTTGGTTGCATAATATTAATTTGATTCCATGGTTTGGAACCATTTGAGCTTTTGCAGCAATCTTTTAGTGAGAAGAGGAACTGAATGGAGTCTCTTTCTAGGAAGTGACCCTTACAGGTCAGGAATGACATAAGAAGGTAACATATGGGAAGTTTCCACAGCTGCTGTTTTAAAGATAATTAAAATACATCAATCTCAAATGGTATTCTTTGCCATTCAATGCTTGCTTTAGAAAAATATGAAGTGAGAAAGTCAGAAGCTCTAATAAAGTTTCTAGTTTCATTGTCCTTTCAGTTTCTTTAATATCACTATGAAGCTCTCACTCCATATTCTGTGAACATTGGCTTAAAAATAGCAGTATATGTCACCTACTGTGCAGAAACAGCAAGCATGATTGAAAAGATTAAAGACTTTGCTCTTGGAGTAAGTTTGCTTTGTATTCAGTGAATAGGAAATCTACAATTTTCAGTTTTGTAGATAGGATATAGAAATTCAAGACTAGCGCATCTACCTGAGGATATTTTCTTTCTCCAAACCTAACAGTTCATGGTAAGCCTTAATGATATAATATTTTGCAGGTCAGACACAGAAAATATTTTGATTCAGGTCTCTCTTTCAAGTATCTTGTAAAGCTTTCAAAATTATCGGGAACTGAAGAGCTCTCTTTCTGTCAGATGTTTTTTGCCAGGGAGGTACACCCTCTGAAACCGATTCCTTCTCTGATGGAAGTGGTCTCTTGATTCAGTCATAGCACTTGGATATTCAAAGGTGTTTTTTTCATTTGACTTATACTCAGTTAGTTCAGAGCATATGTAAGCTATGTAAATGTTGTTACTGGATATTCTGGGATTGGCCCATAACAACTTGGGATTTACTCAGTCTGCCTTGACTGAAACATTCTCTCCATATGGATTCAAAGAAATTTTTAGTGTCCTAACATAATGCTGTATCATGAGATACCAACATAGGTGCATCAGTGTGTGTCTGTATAGTGCATGTACCTATTAAAGCTCATAGTTTCTATTTTGTTATTTTCTTCAAAGTCCAATACAAACAACAGAATGAGACAGACACACTTTATACTTCCTCATCTATTATTAATTACAGAGATTTCAAACATATGCATCAATACTACACATATTTACCAGCAGACTACACAATATTAGTGCTATATGTGGGTTATCTGCGTAAAATAAACATTTCATGCAATCATTTTGCAGAGCAGGATTGATTTGACACACTTTCCATTCAGTTGCCTCATATATACAAGAAGAAAATTTGGTGGTCACTATTAACAGCTTTATCTACCAACATATATCTTGCTTGGGATCTGAGAATATGGATGGCTATTAAATCTGGTCCCTAATGTCTAATCAATGTACAATGACAATTTCAGTGGTTATTACCATGCTCTGTGTCCTGTTTTGCACCACACATAGCCCATCACTGCATAGGTCTTGTCCATGCACAGCAGTTGAAGTAGTTTGAACTTACCTTGCCAAATTATTGTAGTTTTTCTGTAATACTGACTTAGTTATATTTTTATGTATCTGCAGTAAACATATCTGTGGCCAACTCTTTTCCTGTTTTTTGGTATTATACATCCAGAATTATCACATACAAATGCCTTGTTCAGAAGAACAAAACTAGTATAAAAGGTGTGTAGAGCCAAGCCTGTTTTCAAAAATGGGATTTAGAATGTAGACTTATTCGTACAAGTTTCAGTTCTAATAATTTATTACTTAAGTCGCTGCTGTGGTCTCTGAAAGCAGAAAATATGATGCCAGATCTTTGTTTTATAAGAATGGGCTGCCCAGGAAGATGTGAAGTCTCCATCCCTGGAGGTGTTTAAGCAAAGCCTGGATGTGGCACTCAGTGCTATGATTGTATTCACAAGGTGGTGTTGGGTCATAGGTTGGACCCAATGATCTCAAAGGTCTTTTCCAACCCAATTAATTCTGTCATTGTGTGGTTAATGCTTTTCAGTGCAAGTTCACAGTGAATTAAGTTTATGCTGATGGGTTCAATGAACTGATCAAATGAAACTTTTAGAAGCAGAGAAATAATCAGGTTTTCCATCAGAACTGATATTGTGGATTTTTTTCACTATTTTGGATGAAGTATTAACAAATATTTGCAATAACTATTAATGTGTCTTTAAGGTATACTGACCATGGTAAACATCACTTGCATAACATGTACCATGGAAAGTGTGTTGAGAAAAATACACAATGCCTTGGGACAGGGAAGGAACCAGCACTTCATAAATTTGGATCACTCTTCTTCTACCTCTCTTTTTTTAGATTCTTTTATTTTTTCAAGTAATTACAATTAGCAGTATTTTTATGCTTAAAATGTTTTCTAGCAAAACTGCTAAGTAAACTAGATGTAGAAAATATGCTCAGAGAAGAATCATTAAAATCCTTGCAACAGTAACACAGAGACAATCTATTCCTCATGATGACCCATGTTACAAATTTGTTGAAGTTTTATTTTTTGTAGGTTATTTTGCTGCCAGTGCCTATTATCATGCTTAGTGCTCATCTGTTTAGATAAGGCTGGTCTCCTTTTATTAGGAACACAGTATAGTTTGATTCTTTATAGATTAAAGCACATCATTAAATATAAATCTCTCAGAGTATTCAGTCTCATCATTGGCTATTTTCGAGCATCATTTGCAGGAAGATAAAACATGACAGTGATTTATGCTGTATTTTGAGAGTGCAATTCTCACTGTGCACTTTCATGTGTCTTTGCAGAACAAGGAATTTCTTTATTAATACTTTCAAAGTAATCAACAAAATATAAAAGCACCATTCTTTTGTTTAATGTTGTGTTCTTTAGAGTCTTAGAGTGGGATTATGCAGACTGTTGGACTCAAACTTGCAACACTACACCATCAGTGTGTAGACTTTTCAAACCATATAAATCATGATTCAGTTCTGTGTGTATTTTATGTTTGAGAGACTGGGAAGTTTTGTGATTGGAATCTGGTCTCTAGGCATGATGATAACACAAAGCACTATGTATGCCTAGAAACAGGATGTGGCCATTAAGAAAATGAATAAAAGGGCAGTGAGAGAATAGTGTCACAGTAAAGAGGGAGACTTTCAGAGTATTTTAAAACTAATTCTGTGGGGAAAAAAAATACTCTATGGGAACTTAGGATGAAGTTGGTTTTTTCAACAAATAATATCATTTGTGTATGAGGAAAAATGCTAATGGAAAAAATAATAACAACTTTTTTTTTAATTTGAAAATGAATTAAACTATATTAAAGGGATACCTCTGAGTACCTGTCTGTGTCTTGACAATGATATTGTGTCATATGAACCTTGAAAACTAAAGTGGAATTTGCTTGCCTGGTGTTGCAGATTCTTAAGCTACAGAAGTATTTGCTAATTAAGTGCCTCTTCCCCCACATCATAACAATTTTCTGAATTCATAAGTGCAGAGCAGATTTATCTGAAACATACCATTTTGTACTCCAGTGGTTTTTAGTTGATTCTCAATTACACATTAACCATAACTTTTGTTAAAGGTCAGATATTAAACATATTTGAAATGATCAACCATTCTATTACACAGAACAAAAGCCACATTTTTGTCAGGAGGTATTACTGGCAGAAATATTTTGTAACCTACTGTAATGCTTAACCTGTAATACTTTCTTAGAAGGGGTTTGTCCTTTGAATTACACATTTGTATCTGAAGTTCAAACGCATATGTTTTAAATGAAGTATTAATTAATTTATCTTTTGCTTTTTACTTTCAGGTCCGTATTTTCACCTATCTGATTGGAAGAGAAGCTGCATTTGCTGATAACCTGAAGTGGATGGCCTGTGCTAACAAAGGTTTGTTAACCTTCTTCTGTGAAAACCTTGTTTTCAAGACCCCATTGCTGAGCCTTCTGCACATCTGAGCCTTCTACAGATACGGTGTCGCTGACAACTAATCACAGAGGATGGGTTGTTTTCTTTTTCCCAGAAAATGAAAAGGCTTAATTATCTTGTAACACACAATTTAAAGACCAAAAAACCCCGGTTTGAAACTTTCTTCCTTAAAATATGTATGAAGCTTTTAAACTATGTGGTCTTAAATTTTTGTTCAGGGAACAAACTGATTTCAAAGCATTTGTTCACTTCTATCTATTATTGCTCCAAGCGAGTTTGATTTCTAAGAACATTGGGTGCAAGTCCTGTTGAGTTAGGCATAGTATGTAAAACACCAGACATCCTGTCCCTTGAGGAACTGACAGTGTAATTGAAAAAACTGGCTTATATCCTTTAAGGAAAAGAACATTAAAACATTTAAGATGCTGAGATGCTGCAGTAAAAGAATTGACTAGTATAAGTAAGAGTGATTCAGGAAAAAACCAGCCCCAAACCCCAATTAATCTTCAGGTTTTCCTTTTTCTTTCCTCTTGGAAAAAAATAAAAGTTCTTTTTTTTCCATTGTGCCACATTACATTATGATAAATTGCATCAGGTGCTATCCATTTAGTCATTATTTCTTTAACTACTGTTATGTCCAGCTGATGGAAATTACTCAGTTTGAAGTCTTGTCTTAATCAGCTAATATTACACCATAATTTAGTTTAAATAATAGTATAAGAATCCTTTGAAGCATCTTTTTTGAAGACAATTTAATCAACAAAATCTTTTAACTTTTTAGCTCAGCTCCACAAATTCATGAAGATCTAAGTACAGCAACTCAGAAATTAGGACCAGGCAATGGAGGCTGCCTTAGTAGATCATCTGGTCCACGTCTTCCTTATTCCCAGAGGGGAAAAGTGGTCACCTTTGTCATTCTTCAGGACTACTTTGTTCTTTTCAGAGTCATGTTGCTTTGAGTCAGAGTCTTACTCATATGAATCAACTAAACAGCTTAATGACTGTTACTTCTAGAAATTTATTTCCCTCTCAGCTTAATAGTTACAATACCTGCTCTCTGATAGTTTATAATGTAAAAATCTTCTACCTCTAATCATTAATTAAATATTTTTCTTTTTGGCTTTGAAAATCACAATTGGAAACAGCATGCCATGGTCAGACAGTTCTGATTTAGATTTTTCCTTACAGTTTTCAGTTACAGCTTGTCCGTTTTATTTCAGTGAAATGAGGGATTACAGCACAGCAGATGAGGGGTGTAGTAAAGCTGGTCTAAAGACTGGCTGAATAGCTGGACTGCAGTTTACTCTTTGCATGGGTGGGCCAAAATATGTTGTTGTCACTGAGGGTGAATGACCCTAAAATCAATTTTCCTTGCAGTGATTTTCCCCTTGGAAGCACAGCATAGATGAAGGCTGTTTGCAGGGTTTCCAGCTGATTGGACTGTGGACAGCAGCCTTTTCCTTCAAAATGGGTCACAGGGGAAATTCATACCACCTTGCAAAACTTCTTTAGCTTGTGGGTTCTGATTGTGAAACCTTGAAAAACCCCAAGCATGTTTTTCTGTTACATTTTTTCGTATAAGTAGGGCATATCTAGAGGGAGTTAGCTTAATGAAGCAAAACACCAAACCATTTTAAATACATTAAAACATTCAAGATGCCCAAAATCCCTCTAGAGCAGTTTGTGAAATTTGCAGTGATTTACTCTTCTGTATCATAAGCAAGTGCATGTTAAGGAAAACAAGATTTACTAAGATTCTGAAGTGAACAAAGGTGAAAATTTCCTTGTGCTTAGTGTGCATGTGCCAGATGTTAGCAGTAACATCTGGAACTTAGAAGTGACAGGCACTACCTTTCCCTCAGCATCACTTCTAGCAGAAAGCTGTAGAGATAAAGCTGGGAGTTAATGCATTACTTGCTAAGAAAACAGCTGGGATTAAGGTTTTTTTTTTGTTTCAGTAAAATTCACTATTGCAGTAGTAATTTGACAGCCTCTGTTTTACTTATTTGGTTTTTAAAACATTTTGTTATGGGTCATCAGTGTGGTTGGCATATTATAAAATGGACAAAGGATTGGATTCATCAGCACAAAGGAGCAGAGGCTGGGAAAGCAATGCAGAGGAAAATGCTTTGCGTATCGGAGAGCTGATAGCAGCTCCAGCTCAGGCAGAGGACAGATCAGCCCCGAGGCAGGTTGTGCCCCAGCTGGAGCAGTTTATAGACTATTGTATTAGCAGAGGAGAGCTGTGTGCAGGAAGCCCCCATCACATCCATTCCCATTATTAGCATGACCCCAGCCCCTCCTGCACTGGGGGCTCTGGGGTGGCAGGCAGCCAGTTACCGAGCCTGTTCACCTGCTCCAGAGGCCTCCTGTGGGGGTAAAGGGGGAAACCTCAGTGGGAGCTTTACAGCTGTACTGAAACAATGCATTCACTCCTTAGCCCTTACCCAAAGGATTTTTAAATTCTGCTATTTTATTAGTTGCAAGAGTACTTTTGTACAGCGCCCGGGAAACGAAATGTACTGCACTCCATGTAAAAATCAGTTGGAGGCATTTTGAAGTTATCAGGCCAATGGTGGACATTTTAGAGAAAAACAAGCCATCCAAAAAGCATTGCAGGGACTGTGTAATGGGGAAAGGCAGCCCACATGCAGAGCATAAGTGTCTGTCTTTACCACATTATTATACATCTCTCATGCTTGTCATTACCAAATCTTACCCATTTCCTTCATGAGTTTTTTCCTGCTGGGGAGGAAAAAAAAGTTAGTGCTGACTGTGAGGGGGTTCTGAGGTGGCATAATTCACACACCAGGGAGCTGAGAAGCAGGTGTTGGAATGCAAAAATTTAAGCATTGGTTTGCTGCTATTGCTGACATGGCCTCAGCAGCTGCACTCAAGGACTTCAGAGCAAGCCTTTATCTGGTGATTAAACCTGGCTATAGGAACAGTAAGGGTTTTAATTCCATGGGGTATCTCTGATCTCTAGATAAGAGATGTAAACTTTGCAGTGTAGAAAGGTAATTCTTGTGAGTTACATATAGCTAGAAACACATGAATTGTCAAAAAACCTAAATTTAAATTAAAAAATAACTAAAAGCGTGTTACCTAATGTTGTTCCTAGCAATAATACACTAACTTTTGGTAGGGTTTTCCCATCAAAGATAAAAAAATATTTTCACTTGTCTTTGAAACCTTTATTTCATTACTAGGTTTGTGCAAAATTAATTCAGATTTACTATCTCTTTTAGTCATAGTAGGTTAGGCTAAAATCTGTTTTGTCTGTTGTGCAGTTTAGAAATATGGTTTGCAATCCTACAACAAGGAATGAATCCTTTGTCTGTAACATGCTGCCTGGAGGCTTCTTTTTAAGTTGTGATATGAGAACATTCTCAGAAATCCTGCAAAGAGAAATACCTAAAGTAATACACATCCCTACGAAGAATAGTCACAAATAAGTGCTCAAATAAGTGTCTCTGCTCACATTGGCTGTACCAGGTCCACAGTGGTCTCTTCTAAAAGAAAGAAAAGAAGGAAATTCAGCAGTACCAGTGTCTTGTAACATGTATAAACCTATATGGCACAATACTGAAGTGTTTCAGATTGAATTGTTTCCTGTTTATTTTTTTTTCTTTTTGTTTGAGTAATCTATCTGCATTTTTTCACTTGAAGTAGTGAGATAAAAGTATTTCAGGACATAATCAGAATAGATGCTCATTTTACAGCAATGCATTCTTTATCTCAGTGGTAATTTATAGGCTGTGATTAAAGAATTTTCCAGGCATAGGCATCCAGGTGCTTCTTAAATGAATCTTTAAGATTCTGATTTTAATGAACCACGATAATAAAAAGAGTTAACTGTTTGTGATTCAGAAGTGTATGGGTAACAAAATACTGCTTGATTTAAAAAGTGTTTTCTATCACCTTAGATATAGTACAAACTTTTTCAAGTAGTTAATCTCCTCTGACTTTTCAGACATTATGATATCACTTAACCTATATATATATAATATAGATGGCATAACATGCTCATATATATTAAATATCTGAGCGCAGGTGTGATCCTGTTGTTCTCTGGATACTTCTCAGTGCCAACAAATCTCTGCTTCAGGTGTAATTCTGAAAAGAGGCAGATCAAAATTCAGTCACTGTGAAGTGCTTTGGGAAAATGTAGTTCTCACCTGTAAAATGAGTGATCCACACATTTGTAATAGTTCAGATCCCTGATTAAAAGCCTTGTAACCCACTATGTGTACATGTCCATGTTTATATATACAATTTATGAGGTTCTCTATGTGAATAGCTTATGTTGGCCAACAAACATATTTTAACTATGTATTGACATTTTCACTAAATTAAAAGGACCAAATACTGAAGTGTTGCTCATTACTCGCACGACAGAGAAACTTTGGGGTCCCAAAATTGGAGCAAAAAAAAAGAAATAATATATTTCAGAAGGAATAATATATACATTGTTTTTTCTCTTTTTTTCTACTGATTCAAGAAAGTACACTATGGTTTGGGGGTTTTTAAACCATAAACATAGAATTCTGCTTTTTCAAGTACAGGTTTGCTAATTAAACTCATGTCAGTCATTTTATTCTATGGCTGAAAAGGCTCTTAGAAGCTTAAGACAAATAATAGCCCTATTCTGAAGAAACAGATAAACCTTCATATTATATGTAGGAGTCAGTTAACACCCTCACACAATACTGGATTTATTAAAAAAATAAAATAAAATATCAAATAAATAAAATTCCTTAAGCAGAATATTGAGTATATTAAGAGTATGATACTATACTATGAGTAAGAATGCCATACTAGGAATATTTGAGATCATCTATATTCAAATTAAGTTAGAAAAACACAACCAACCCAGCACTTCTGCTTCTTATTTCTAAGTTGAAGATATGCATTAGGCTACTACTATGACTTGTTTCACTTTATAGATCTCTGCTATAAAGTCTGTTCTTTCACTGTGCCTTAAATCACACATAAATGAAATGTGTGCAGAAACATCCATTTTGTAATGTTTGAATTATGGGCTGGTGTATTGGTTCAGAAGGTTCTAGATTCAGACAGACCACCCTACAGTCTTGCCACAACAGGCCCCATCTCCAAAAACACAGCTCGGAAGGTCTTTGCACCTGCCATGTTTTCTGCTGAAGCTTAATGAAGCTTAATATTCCAGCTCCACAGAAGTTGTGATCTTGTCAAATGTTTAAAATTGTAGTGAGGCCGCTTTCATGTTGGTCTTTTCTCATTTACGGAAAGTAAATGAAGGCAAGTGGTGCATTTAAATAAGGCCTGATGAAATTTTAGCCTTGAAATTTGTCAGTCCTTCATCACTCTGGCATGATGTGGGCTCCAGATGCCACGTATGTGATGTATAAAAATACTTGACATCTAAGCACTGAAAAGGGAGTGGTGACAGCTCAAATAACTGAGGCCTCTGCTGTTCTCAGTGCTGTCAGGTTGGTGGAGATGCTTTAAAGGATTAACAAGGCTATGATCACCTAAGCAAATAAGTCTAGTTGTAGTCTACATTTTCTGTGACCTGCCATATTTGTAAATTATATATTGCTTTTTTTATTTCAGTCACATTCTGTAGGGATGAGTGTTTCAGAGCATATGCAACCACAATTCTGTTACTGTAGTTCTACTCCATCATGTTTCTTGAAACTGGACAAAGTGGGTGAGATACAGTTGGACAAAGATAATGCCAGTTCTAAATTTTAAAGCAGGCAGCATTAAAAGAAAATGCCCAAACCATTAAATGAAAAAAAGTGGTCTGGAAATAAAAGTTTAGTGCAGACAGTGCAGGGGTTCATAGCAGTGTTGGAAACCCTATCATTGAAGGCTGGCCAAACGTTTCACAGGCATCTGTTTTCACCAATTATTACTGTTTGAGGCTGCTTCTGGTGAAACATTCCCCTTTTGCATTTTTTCTTTGGAAATAAGCAGAAAACATGACAGACATAAACCACATGATACTTCTTCTTGAAGACTTCCTTTATTTGTTCTCTCTGGTTTATAACTTGGAATTGCATGTTTTCACAGGGTTTTTTACTCAGATTTCTACCTTGGCTGATGTGCAAGAGAACGTTATGGAATATCTCCATGTTCTCAGCCGACCAAAGGTTATTGATCAGGAGCACGATGTAGTGTGGACTGAAGCATACATTGACAGCACTGTAAGTCTGCATGATAAAGCAAAAATATTGTGGTAGAAACACTCATTATGAATTTGCTTTCTGTTGCTGGAATGTGCTAACTCAGTGTAAGAATTGGGAGTTCATATCTTTATGCTACAAGCAAATAATTCAACATTACTGAACTTTAGCAGATATTTATACATTGTAATTACATAGAAAATACTGAAACAAACAATAGTTACAGAATAATTTTCAAGTTTACAATGTTCAAACCTACATTTCTTTTATTAATCAAAAATGGGCATTGAACAGATATTGATTATATTGAGTAAACATTTTTTTCTACATGTTTTAAAACATGTCAGTGAGTATGTGGGTATAAACACACAGACTGACAAGAATAAATATTTTTAGTGTAGAAAGGTGGGTAGCATCCAGGGGTCAACTGTGGTATCTTGGAGAAGAATATTGAGAAGATTCTGCCTTTTAAAGTGTATTGAATGGGTGATTTGTTAAAATAATTGTCATAAATACCCAATTTTAACTTGACATCCTTGTGAAATATTAAAGCACAACTTTCTATTATGCAGTGACTGAGCTCTTGTGACACTTCTGTAGTATGTGTGGTAAATCATCAGATCTGCAGGTAAAGGTTGTTCATTTTCATGGATTGGTCTGAAATAGCATTTTATCTGTTCTCTTTTTCTTATTACATTTCCTTTGTTCAGATTAAAATATTTTGACTCGTATATTATCCCTAGAACAAGAATTTGTACAAATGTCTGCCATTTAGTACTGGAGATGCCAAGTATTCAAAATAATGGATAGAAATCACAAATTACTCATGACACAGATCTTTCTTTCTTTCTAATTTTTTACTTGATGGATAAGGTGGGAGAATCTCACCAGCTTCACTCTGATACTTGGTGGGCTTTGTTTGTTTTGAGTTTGTGTTGCTTCTAGATGGTTCAGTCATAAATCTATACAAAGCCACCCTGGGAATAGAGCTTTTATTTAATTTTCATGATTGTTTAGGCCTTTTCTAGTTTCCAGTTATGGCTGTGGGTTATGTAAAATAAATACCTAAGCTCCAGTTATAAAGAAGAAACAAAAAGTTAATTGCTTTAGAAGGAATTAACTTATATCTTTTTTCCTTTTAAAAATAATCTCCCCTTTGTTCTCTTTCTTTTATTGAAACATGAGATGAGATGAACAGAAAATATGTGTTATTAGTGTGCTTTCAGGGCACTCCATGAAATGAGGAGATGACCAGGAGACCCTTGTTCTCACTCACTTTTTTTAAACATATGAAGTAATCAGTGTGTGAATGTTGAAGAGAGTTTGTGTATTTGCTAGAGAGAGTAGCAGGAAGACGCTCAGGTAAGTGGAGTCTTAGTGCAGCTCTCTTCCTTTGCCTATGAATCATTCATTAAAAGTATTGCAAACAAAATCTTCCTCCTTTCTCAACACCAAGCCATCCCCTTTACCCAACAACAAATTGCTGTCTCAGAATTAATTTGACACTTTACTCTTCCTTTTGCCTTTTAATCTGTATTTCTTCAATCTTTACAGGGAGAAAAATACTCATAAAAGTTAGTCTAACTTTCAGTGATTCTCCTGTAGGTTATGGAGAGGCTAAGGAAAATTAACAACTTAATGTTGTGTGAAATACTATGTGAATACAGCAGGGGTGAGTAAATGCAAGTGAATTTAAGAACACTAGAGGGAGTGTAGAGAGGGAATCTTGAGAAAACCAGAAAATCAAAGAAAATGGAGCTGTTACAATCTTGAACAATAGAACTGCTTAAAACCAAGTAAAAGGTCTTTTGATGCAGTCAAAATACTTCCAGGTTCCTCTCTTTATGGTTCTCTCGTTTTCCTGCTCTATTGACTAAACTAATCAATGTCACTGTGCACACACACACATAAATATATATACACACACACACATAAATATATATACACACACACACACGTGCAGTCATGTACATACACGCACACATATATTATAAGTATGAAAGCTCCATTCAGGACCCAAATAGGCTGGATTCTATAGGAAAAGATTGAAAAATAAAATACCATGATCTGTTTAGTTTCAAGCTACCTTTTTCCTCCCTCCTCCATCATTCATCCCACAAAAAACCAGACAAAGGAACAGGATGAATTAGGGTAGTCACATACAAAACTTGAAAATAGGAATGAAGTGAACCTTTCACCAAACCAGTCTTGCTTCTGCCTCAGCTAAAGCTGCCTGAGTGCTATTTTCAGAGACAGGTTCCCTGGCCATCTCTAGTGCTTTGACATCGGAAGTGCTGTTAAAATAATCCTCTCCATCCCATAACTTGTTGATTTTCACAGACACTTTGTGTAGCTGCTGCTTGGACCTTTCCTGGTTAGAAATATTAGCGCATTTCCAGACAGCTTAAATGTTCCTATCACCCAGTGGTGTCTGAACAGCCAGGCTTAGGTTGTCAGGGCTACATTTACGCTATTGCACTCAGTGTCACTGTGCCCTAACAGTGTGGAATATACTTCCCTGTTCCCTTCTCATCAAATAGCAGAGCTAATTGGCCAGCTGTGTTGTTTCTGAGCAAGCAACATTAGGCTGGAACACACTAGGATCCAGACAGAAAGAAGCTGGACAGTAATAATCTTAAGATACAAAACATTTCCCCTGTTACCCCAGACTGTTCTCATCCAGTATTTGCACAGGACAAAGTAATCTGTGAAAGTCAGAAGTTAGTTCCTTTAAGTGTTTGATACCATTTAAGAATATTCCCAGAAGAATTTTTGCTACTAAAACAAAGCATCTAATTCCTGTGTCTGTTCACCTCTCCTGTAAGAGGATGTCTGCAAAATGTTCATATGATGCTGCCTCTTCAACATGGCTTTGGCACTCCTGAGGAGCTCCACATGCCATTAGAAAAAATGCTACCTCCATAGAAGTGGAAATCTCTGGCAAGATGTCACATGCAGAAAACATGACATGGAACAACCTCTATGTGTGTCAGGGCTGTGTGTCCTTTGGCACTGTCAGAATTGATAGCTGATGTAAAGCAACTGAGATAAGGCCTCTCTGGTGACTCCTTGCTTCCCTTTTTCTTGTCCCCAGACTTTTTTCTCTCCCCAGTGTTTCCTGTCTTTCTGAAGAGGTAACCAGTCAGCTCCTACAGTCATTTTTAGTTACCCTTCATCAAAAAATTCTTTGAGTTTATTTCTTTTAAACCCAGGATTTAATGTTGGAAAGGTGATTATCACAGTGTAAAGCCTCATTTCTTTCAAAACCAGGACTTTTTACATAGGATTGATATAATCTTAAGAAATGTTACTGGCTCTTGGAGTAATAACAGATTTCTGAAATAATTCCAATTTAGGTCTGTGGGGAACTGGACTGATTGTACTTGGTTTAGGCACTCTGTAAACAGTCTTTAGAGGCTTATCTTGGGCTAATTCTAAAGTCAGCTTCACAGTAGCTGGAAGTGCTTGTCCTGTAATAGTCCAGTAGATTAAGTGCTGCCAATACCTTCAGGCTAAAATGCTGGAATTGAAGTATGTGATATATATCAGCCAGCCTCCTGTCTTCTAATTCAGAATCCTCTGATTCCAAATTCCACACCTTTCTTTAGACTTGTTCTCTTTTCCATTTGTTCGTCTCTACTCAGCAGTTTGATCCACACTACAAATGGGTGAGCTCTGTTGGATCTATGGAATTCTGTGAGAAAGGGTGTTTAGGCTTTCAAGAGTAAGAGGTCAGGTGGAAGATTCTTAATTGTGGAGTTTAATGGGAGAAGAAATTGTCTTGCTGCCTGTTCCTGTTCAGCTGTACAGCCCAGAGATGATGTAAGGAATAGCTCCAAAGGTTGCAGATGGGATACGTGGGCCTTAGACAGTGACGTCTGGACATCGCTCCTACAGAACAGTCTCAACATTGGGTCACATTTGGATCTGATATCCCTCCTTCAACATTGCTAAGGCCCACAAGCATGTAATGGTTCAGAAAATAAAATAACCTAATGAATGTTAAAAAAATAAAGGGAGATTTCTAAGTGTTGGCTTTCAAATGTAATCAGAAAAGAATTCTTAAATTATCATAGTATTTCACAGAGGCAACAGTTTTAAAGTAGACAGTGACTTCTTTTAAGCATAGATGCATCTATAACGAGTCAATAAATGTGAATATTCTGGAAGGAAAAGGAATATGGGCCGGGCATCAGACTATTCAAGTGCAGCAGTACATTGAGGTCAACTCTTGGTATAATGGATAAGCATCTGCAGACCACAGAAGCCTTTAACTTATTCTTGTGGTCACATTGGAATGTGATGAAACATTACTGTTTTTTCCTGCAGGTAATTAAAAAGATTGGTCTGGCCCCTGAGTTCCCACTGTTTAAAAGTTTGTGACTGAGAACATGTTTATTGGGGTGTCCAATTTGACCTACTTGGCCCTTTGTTAGCTCTTCCTAGTGGAATTTGTTCCTGATAAGTGTACTTGAATATATTCTCTGGATCTAATGTACCATTGAGTTCAGATCCTCCAGGCTGTTGGTCTCAAGCTGTGAGCAGATTCAGGCAAACATTACCATGTTGGCTCTGTTCATTTTCCAATCAGAGTTCTTTGCTTAAAAAGAGCAAATTATTGTTTCACTGACTATTTTGAGATGACTATCTGATGCTCCAGAATTTAAGAGTTCATTTAAAACAGCAGTGTTCTGAGTCATTACAGGTCATGGTTCGTCATAATATAAATGGTGAGTGCTTTTGCTCTTTGTAATTTTCTTGTGTGTTAGAGTACCATGTGCTGATTCTTCATTTGCATTATCCCCACATTATCACAGGCATACATTCCATTATGAATTTCAGTTCAATTCTAGTTCAATTCTACAGTTACTGTTGTATATATGTGTATGTATATATATATATGCTTTCCTCATTTCTTCCTTTTTTTGAAGCAGTTATTTTTTGGAAGTATTTCCTGATCAAGAGACTAATGCTGTCCCAGGAAGGCAACATGGCCAAGAATCTTATTCCTCCTTATGGGACATTAAATTGAAATAGCTCCACTGAAGTAAAGCCTTCATCTTTCTGAAATGCTTTATAATGGGTGTTACAATTACATTATTACATATATGATAAAAAATCAATTTATTCATCTTTATCCCTAAAAAAAAAAAGATGAAGTATTGCATAGGCATACTTGTTACTCTAATCCAGGTTCTTTGCAGGAATTATAGGAAGCTCATTCCTTTCAGCTGTTACATCAGAATCCAAATATTTTGTGTATGCAGATTTAAATTCTAGGATACAGTTCTTCTGACACAGGAGAATTTCAGGGAGTATATATATATATATATATGTATATAATGGACAGAGTTATAGCAGAAGGTCCTCCAGAATGAAAACTGTTATGTTGGTGCATTTTTCTATCCAGTACTTTCTGATGAGGTACTAAAATGCTGTTTAGTGCTTCTTCCATTCACACAGTTTTCTTTGTGTTCAATGCACAGAAGAGCTTTTATAAAGTAACAAAAATAAAGTAGTACCCCATTTTCACTGGCTTCTATTCCCAGAGACATCTTCAAGTACTTCTGGTGGCACAAGTTAATTGTGCTATTATAATAAGTGGGTATGTTTAACATTTCTATCAAAGTAAAATGTTCCCTGGGCCTCTATTTCAAAAAAGTAACTTCTAGATTGCAGTACTGGTAGGCATTAAAATGCATCAGTGTGTTCAGAATGTTCACATACATCTAAAGCAAGTAAATGTTGATAATCACTGCAGAACTGAATGTCAGAAAGTCTCATTAATCAGCAGCTGAGATAAGAAAATTTACACACATTAATTTTTTTTAATACACTAAGAACTAGGAATCTGTGTTGCTTTTTTTCCAATCCCACTTTGGATTTAGTTACATTCTCTAACCTTCCTTTTGTGCCAGTATCTCTTAATTTCTAAGAATTAACAACTCTTTATTAGAGAATATTATCACCTCCAACTGCCTCTGAGGTTCCCATGGGAATTTCCTTTTCTTGCTTTGACATTTGAGTGAATTGGGTTAGGGAAGAAAAATCCCATGGATGGATATCAGGCCTTCCATCAGGTAGGTTTGTTCATAAAATAAGGATTTTCAAGCTCTGCTTTGTCTCCTACAGATCTCAGTGGTCTTTTGAAGGCTCTGATATGGGAGAAAAGTAGAAAATAGCCCAGGAAATGCCTTTGTATCAGCACCTCAGTTTGGATTAGTTTTCCTGGAAGAATACAATAGTTCTGACCATTTCACCTTGAAGCTTCCATGGGAGCACGATTGCAGTTCAAAGTTGCAGCAGTTACAGTCTGAGGTGTCTGCACTGGGACCTCGTAGATCTGGGACAGTGCTTCAGCCATTGGCAGTGCTGATCAGTGCAGCTACTTGTGCACACATTAAAACAGGTTATGCACACATTTATAGGTAGGTGCAACATCGCTTTATGCTGATGATTAGTGCATGGTCTGTGGAAATCTTCATTGACAGTCTCATAAAAAAGAGCATTGGAGCCAAGGCTTTTATGAGTTCCATGGCCCAAAATTTTCAGTTGCCGTGATTAAGTACTCTCATTTTCTCCCAAACAGTTCTAATCTGTTTGTTTTACTGCTGGATCTAGAATAAATGAATTATCATGAAACACATGAACAGTAACAACTGTGTCAACCGTCAAAGCGTAATGAGTGCTGGAGATAGTCAATGAATGAACCTCTAAACTGAATAGAATTCATGCACTCAATTGTCTTTCAGATGCAGCTCCAAACAACAATGGATGTTGTTCTTTTATGTTAGAAAATGAACATATGATTTACTCCTGCTGAGCAGCAGGGTGCTCTTCAGTTCAGGGAATGTTGTGCCATTTATATTTGTGCTTAGATCCCACATTCACACACCACGACAAGAGTCTGGGCGTAGTGTGTCCCAATAAAACAAACAAATTGAGACCCCTGAAATCAAACCTGGGCCATGCACAGGAAAATAAAGTCCATAAGGATCTAGTGGGGATATAGATAGTAAAATAAGAAGGATTGTTCCATGGAAACACAGTACATGCAAGTAAGGCTTCATCACAGTGAGCACCTGTGCACGTGTATGTATGGAAGAATGTGTATCTTGCAGCTTTTTGAAGGAAACAGCTTCTTTTGATAAATTGCTTGTTTGTTTTCCTCCACTGCTAATGCTGGAACTTACAGTATTAAGGCATTTTTCAATGACTGCATTAAGCAAAGAATATTACTATGGAGAGCTAATTGCTAGTTGTCAAAGTCACAGAAAAACTGTTACAAGGAAATAGCAATACTTAGTTTAATGAATTAACACTTTTCATGTGTATTGCTCTATATGGTATTTACACTGTAAAATGCTATATGTGATACATCAAAAAGATGTTTAAAACATCAAAACCAAAAACAAAAGTCCTACACTTAAAAGAGGGACATAAAATTTCCTGCTGGGGATGTGGAACATGGAATGCCATCTGTATTATATGGCACTGAGAAAACTGATTATGTTTGGACCTCTATTTCATAGCAGATGGGTTCATTAAATTTAATAGCCTCCAGAGCCTTTAGAAACAGTGTTAAAAACATGTGGAACATGCTGAGACACTTCACTTCTCGCCCCACAGTCATTATAACTCTGGCACAGACTATAAATATTACACTACTTTATTTCCATTGAATCAGATTACTATTATAATTATTTTTTGTAGTGTACATTTACATGAGAAATGCAGAATGCAAATTGTTCTTCAGACTTTGAGATGTGCAGTTTATGTCTTTAAATGCATTTTACAGTTCTTTGCACTTGGAGGCTTTTATACAGAACTTATTTTTATCTTCTTCCTGCGACATCAGCAAGCAGCTGTAAAGCCACAGCAAAGCTGGGTCTTAAGCAGCTCTGCTCCCAGTGTGGTGCAAATAAGACAACCATTAGGTTAAACCATTGAAGGGAAATAAGAGGAGTCTTACATCTTGGGTTTTAACTATATATTGCTAAAAGATTCTTTTTTCTAGTATTTTATTATTTTATATGATAGGGTAACCAGTTTGACCTTAGTCTCTGTTCATCTTTTATTTCTGGATGAAAGAGAGATTAAATATCTAATTCGGAATCAGATTAGTTCCAGCAGAAATATTGCTTTAAACAAAGTAAACTCTCATCTCTTTTTGAAATATTCTCAGTATTTGATAAAGGATTATTTTACTATTTCATTTTTTATTTTAAATAAAAAATGTTCTCACTTCCAGTGAGAACAAGGAACTGTTACCATGTTTAAGTGCCTTGACACCTGTCTAACCTTCTTCCATGTCTTCATTTACTACGTTTTGATGTTTAAACTAAATTATGGTTGAAGAAATTGTCTTCCTTGATCATTATTTTCTCAAAAAATAACTCAGTTTCCCAATAACCATATCAGCTTGTTTCTGTGCAATGTAATTATCTTCTCTTTCCACTTCCTTCCTGCAGAATTCTGACTATCCACACTGTCTTTTACTGTTTTTCTAAGGTCACTTTTGGTTTTAGGTTGTACTGATTGATTTAATGTGGATTTTCTCCTTCTTCATATCACTGACTTCAGCTCCAATTTTGCTACTGACCACTGCTGATATTATTATCACGACCTGCCAATTTTAATAAATCACTAAAGTCCTGCTGCAGTAGATGATGGATGATTACAGGATTTAATAACTATTCCTTCCTCATATAATTTACATTTAAAGTAATAGGTAAGAATCACCAGTTGCTTAGAAAGGGCAGAGAGTGAAAGGACATGATAAGACAGGGCAGGTCAATGCAAGAATTGATTACTGGTCTTCCAAACTGCAGTGTCCACTTCTACAGATTTCCAACACAAGTCTCTAGGTCTCAAGAATCATGGAATTCTTGCTTGTGTTTGGTTAAGTTTGATTTCATGGAATTCTATTAGGAAGAAATTTTCCCTAATATCAATCTAAACCTACTCTGGTGCAAGTTGAGGCTTCTTCCTCTTGTCCTGTCACTTGTTACACCTGAGAGAACAGATGGACACCCCCCCTCCCCCCCACCCCCACCTGGCTCCACCTGCCCCCACCTGGCTACAATCTCCTTTCAGGTGTTGTAGAGCCATAAGGTCCCCCCTGAGCCTCCTTTTCTCCAGGCTAAACACCCCCAGCTACTCGCAAGGAGACTTGTGCTCCAGCCCCTTCCCCAGCTCTGCTGCCCTTCTCTGGACACACTCCAGCACCTCAATATCTTTTGTGTAGTGAGGGGCCCAAAACTGAACCCAGGATTTGAGCTGTGGCCTCAGCAGTGCCCAGTACGGGGGGGACAATCCCTGCCACACTATGGTCCTGCTGGCCACACTATTGCTGATACAGCCAGGATGCCACTGGCCTTCTTGGCCACCTGGACTCGGTTTCAGCTACTGTCAACACCTCCAGCTCCTTTTCCACTGGGCAACTTTCCAGCCACTCTGCCCCAAGCCTGGAGTCTATGTGGGTTTTTTTGGCCCAAGTGTAGGAATCAGCACTTGACCTTGTTGAGCTTCAGACAATTGTCCTCAGGGCATCGATCCAGCCTGTCCCAATCCCTCTGCAGAGCTCTCCTACTCTCAGTCAGATCAAACACTCCCATCCAACCTGGTTTCACCTGCAAACTGACTGAGGGTGCCCTCGGTCCCCTCACCCAGAGCATTGATAAAGACATTAAACAAGACTGGCCTTAGTACTGATCCCAGGGGAACAGCACTGGTGACCAGCTGGATGTAACCCCATTCCCCATCACTCTCTGGCCTCAGTCATCCAGCCAGGTTTTTACCCAAGCAAACAGTGCACCTGTCCAAGCCATGAGCAGCCAGCTCCTTCATGGGAATTCTGTGGGAAACAGCGTGAGGCTTTCCCTCACTGACCCTTGCTCTAGAGAGATGTCATGTTTTGTAACTTGCAGTCAACTGCGTCCTCCCTGGTTATCCAGAACTGCTGATATATAATTGAAACTGGCTTCTGATACAGAAACTGATGGGATGTATTTGAAAAAGAATCCATAGAATTACAAATGCCAGTAGGTTTACCTGCTGGATGTTCTCCCACCAGTTACTATGTACAAATTACAAAGAATTGCTCTGCTGGTGAATTTGATTAACGGGCATATTCATGCCAAAAGGGTATTGGTCCCATTTGCAGACACCTGCACACTAGAGATAGAGCAGCTTGGGACCATTTCCAGCTAGGATCTGCCAATGACTTACAGTGCCTTTGACTAAGGAGACAGAAAATGCTTTGCATTTCCACCTTGTTTCACAGGGAATTTTCTGGTTTTGTTGTGACACAGAAATAAGATCAAAAGGTGACAAGTCATTAATTAGAGAAAGAATTTGTTTCTATCTCCCTAGATGCTACAGTGAATCCAGCATTTAGGAGGATAGGTTTATTCTGAGTGAAAATAACTACTTAAGGACATTCACAACTGATAAATGTCCATCTTTTATCTTGCTGCCTCTACTCTGAGTGAAATTGAGTTAATTATAAGAAAATTGTAGGTATTTTGTCAGATATATTACCTTTTTCCGGCATCTTTTTGTCTTTAGTTTTCACATAACAGATTTTTTAGGGTAAATGATAATGTAGGAAAGCAATGAATTTAGTATAATGTACTAAATCCCATCCTTTGATCTCATATTCCTTGAATTTCTGGAAGGAAGAGGGCAGTGAAGATGAAATGTAATTTATCTGCACTGCTGGAGTAAAAACCTGCAGTAATAAGAAAGACTTATTAAATTATTGGTGCTGTTTGAGCTTTGCTGCAGTGACAGAATTCTGTGCTAAAAAAGAACAGAGAATAAAAGGAAATAATCTTCTCTTTTGTCTATTGTTCTGCAGATACAGAAGTCTTTAGATATTTATAGCTCTTTTTATGTAATCAGGAGTTTTCACGTACAACTCAGTCATATGCATAATAAGCATAAACGTTAAAGTTCATGTTTATAGCAGCCATTATGGCTAATATTTTCTTTGAAGCCAGTAATTTACAGAGAAATAATTCAGACATATACTCTATTCTACAAGGAATAACAGGATGTTTCCTACTGATGCTCTTGCTGCTTGACAACAAGGTATTTGGCCTTGGTCCACACCACTGTATTTTGTCAGATCAGATCTTTCCCAGCAGGCATTTCCACAAAAGATTATTTTAAAGACTAAAGTAAACGGTAAATGATCTTCAGCAACATCAATATCAGGAGAAAGTTTAGAACTCATAAGTATTTTCTCTGGAATTCATGACAGCCATTTCACCTGCCCTATGTCAGGTTTCTGGGGGGAGGGAAATGTATTCACCCTAAATATTAGTTTACATTTGCTAGCTCTAGGAAAATCATTAAAATTTGCATGGGCTCTCTAATAATTGCCACAAGGACTCTACAGGGCCATTGCATTTGCACACTTCTTTTACAGAATAGGATTTTTTCTTTTTTTTTTATACTACCTTTTATTTAGTGGCACATAAATGCAACAACAGCATCTACATTAGAAAGTGTATACTAATACCAAAAAACAGCACAAATTACAGAGCTTTCTAATCTCTTTTTGTTCTATTTCAGCCAGTGAACTCTGAGTAATAATAAAGGCCTCAGATTTCTATGTTGACAAGTTTATTCCCTAAAACTGACCAAAAAAGTAAAAGTAAATTACTTACTTAAGTCAGCTATATGCTTGTATTCCATATAGGTCACATTTATTGATTATTATTCTTCCTTATTTTACTCTCTAGTAAATCAGTAGTATCTCTCTTATGTACCTGGAGTTACACTGATTTAAACCAGAACACATATTCATTGTGTCAGTTAAAAAAAAAATAAATCTTACCTTAAGATGCTTGGATTGTACTTCTGTTAACTGAGGGAACATTCTAATATTTTGTATTAAAGCCTTAAAACCTCAGAAATTTGAGTTACAGTGAACAACAAATTGTCTTTATAGGAAAAACAAGTTTAATTTCCTTGTCTCCTTCACCTTGTCCTTTTCTTGTTGTAATTTAGTTTAAGAAATGCCATGTACTTCAAGATGATGGCATTTATCCCATTTCAGGTTCTAGTATGTCTAAAAACTGCCTTAGTGTCTGCAAACAGCTCTAGTTCTGAGGCAGGTGAAAGAATTTTGAGATCTTTCCTTGTGATTTCTTGTAGAGAACGAGAAGTAAGGATTTCTTGATCTGCTAGATAATGCAATAAGGGAGAAGAGAGGAGAAGGTGATGGGTAATTTTTCCTTGGGATAAACCCTTTCCTTGAACTAGATTTCATGTGTAGTGTATTAAAAAATGAAAAACTTTTTAAAATGAAAATCTTTATTTAAGCATATTTGAATGTAGCTTAAATCATCTAGAAATGCTTATGGATGTGTGATCTTCCAACAGATCAGAGCCTTAGTTATTGGCCATCAGGTCCCACTGGCCTTTGGGAAGCTTTAAACTTTCAAGATGTGCAGAGTAACAACAAAAAGCTTCTTCCAAAATATAACAGCAAGAGATTTGTAGGTCCTTCTACAGAGTGAGTGAACCTTTATAGTACCTGATGAATTCATCCTGCAGTATGAAGAGTCCATAAAAAGCTCCATAGCTGTTTCAATAAAGTGTAGTTGTAAAATCTCAATCTGAAACTAGAATGGTGAGATGCATTAGCTATGTGCTTATTAGAAGGGTATGAAGACAGAATCTGGTCCTCAAATCTGTTCAGAGCTAGTGAACAGGATGCAGCACTGATGATGCCATTTTGTCATTTATAATGGCAGCACTAGCCATGTCTGTGGTACCAACCTCCCCACAAGATTATACAAAAATTTTACAGAAAAAAGAATCTATTTTTAGATTAGGAGCTTAACCAACTTAGAGATTTCACATTAAATGATGGAATGTTTTCTAAGATTTTAATTTTTTTTTTATCATATAGTTTAAAAATAATGCTTTCAACAGTTAGAGACTTAAAACTGCCTTCTGATCTTGTATATCTCTGTTAGTTAATAAAATTAGTTTCTTTGCTTAGGCATGTGAACCTAAAACCACAGGTTCCTAATTTGGAAACCACATGGTGGTCACCTTGCTACTAAAGCACAGTATTTTAGCGTAATGTTATTTATTTCCAAAACACACATTGGGCATTTGATTCTCAAATTTGTATACAAAACCTGGACAGAATTTTTATGGAGATTTGTTCCTGGTTTCTGTGAGTGTCCCTCTTCCCTGAAAAAGCAGAACAGCACTTTTAAACATCTACCTGAGCTCAGTGCCTGGGCTTCATGTAGGATTTTTATGCACTGCTTTTGCACATAATTTGTTCCTTTGTCTTTATGCTTCATCTGAACTTTTTCAGATGTGTCTTGAGATGGACTCATCGGTTTTTTTCCATTACAGAGGCAAATTGATAAACAAGAAAAAAGAGGATTGTCTTTGAAAGAGAATGAAGCTTTTTGAAAGGTTTGAAGCTTCTCATTTAATTGTTCTGCATAAGCTGCCTTTCCTGCTGATTTCTGGTGCCCTTGATCTATTATTATATCTGTGGATTTCTTCTTCTCAGCAAATGAAATGATCCTAATATTTTTGTGCAGCCTTTCTTCCTTTGAAATCATCTCCTGTTGTTTATCAGCTCAAATGATCTTTCGAGCGTATGGTGTCTATCTTGTTCTGCCCTCCAGCCTCCTGCTCCATACAGAGCAGTTCTGGGCCGTTGCTTACTGGCATTGCCTTCAAGGTGTTTTGTGATAGCTAAATACAAAATCTGTATGAAAGATCTGCTCATTCAGAAGCAATTAATTGGGGAGAAAAAGAACTCCAATAAAATACAAGAATTATTCTAAATGTATTTGTTAGGCAACTAAGCAGACTGTTCCCTCTAAAAACGTGTTTTAATTCTAAAAGATAATTGTTTCCAGCACTTAGAGCCCTGTACTGGTTCCAGTCTTTGCATCAAACTTCTAGAATCAATGAGTTAATTTCAAAATATGTTTGGAAGGACTTGTTTTGAAGCAAAAAAAAGAGAGAGTAAGTCCTATTAATTACGACTTCCCCTCCTCCAAACCCAGCTCCATTTTCCTTCACTTTGATATTCTTAGAATCTTTTGTGGCACAGATTCATTTCTTAAAAGATCAGTATAGTCCTCTCGTTATCAAAAGCAGATAGATTATTTTAATTGTATACACAGATTTATTGATGTGATTCTCTGTGATGATTTTTTCCCTATGCCTGATTCTTCTGCTCATGTTCTTGTATGCTGAATTTCAGACATTTGAAATCAATCAGTTATTTTTCTATTTTCTCCCATGTGTTCCATGCTAAACATTTCACAATAGTTTTGCAGGTGCCTTGTTTTCTCCTGGTATTAGCTAAAGCTTGTTTTTTCAATTAAAACCTCATTGATTTCACCATTAAAAAAAAAATCAACTGCTACAATAAGAAGCTTAAATGAAGATGATGGAAAGCAAAATCAGATTGAATTAAATACTGTAAACAAGTCCTGTCAGTCCTCTGATTTCAGGGCAGTTTTTTTACAGAATACAAATATTTTTATTCTTAAGCCTGAATCCCTGACACAAAATTATGTGTGAACTTTATAATGGGTCAGTTTTGTCTTCATACCCACAAATAGTGTCCCCTGCAAGAAAATGTTTGCTTTTACAGGAAACTGCTTGACATGAGTAACTTCCTGTTTGTTTCTTCATTGCACGTTTTGTGGTCATACTCCAAAATGCTGTGAACTTGAAATGCTGCTGTTTGCACATAAACGTCAGCAAAAAATTCTTCTTTATGAAATGGAAGATCCATGAGGTAAAACTGCCTGGTGTGAATTATGCTTAATTCCAACTTTCAAAGCTAAGTCATAAAAACCTTTTGTCGTGGTAGAAACCTTCACCCCTGTGAGCTTGTGAACATCCACAACAGCAAAGAAGAAATTATATCGGGTTTCTCAGAGCCCTAAAAGGCACAGTCTGTTTGTGACAGTAGGGGAGAGGGATGAGAGCAATGGAATTGAAAATGAACCTGGATACTCCTTCCACTGCTTCTGGCTGACACAAAGAAGAAATGGTGTTACTTTATGAAAAAATGATGGAGAAAAACCAACGGTTTGGGATAATACCTCTACACATGTACTTATAGCCATTCCCTTCTTAGACCATGTTGGATGATTGCAAAACAGGCTACAGAACAACACATCTCTTCTAGAAGTACAATCCCATTTAATACAATTAGAGTAACATACTAAAAATCACAGACACAATTAGTAAATCTGATTTTTTAGAAGACATTCTGGCTTGCTTTACACATGCATTAGATCAAACACACTTTCATCTATCTTCAGAAAGGAGTTATCTTTAGATGTCGGTCTTACATTGATATGTAGAGCGAGCAAGTAAGATTTAATATAGTGCAAGATCAAAACTCCTCTAAACTCATTGCAACATCCTCATTGACTCTAAGAGTTATTGTGAGAGGCTCTTGCTTGGGTTGGCTTTGAGGCCAGTGTCAATTTTACTATGAGAGAAAGAGGATGGCTCCTAAGAGGATTTATGATCAAGAATTGATTTATTGTTTCTAGGAGGACTGTCAAAGAACCCTTTTTCCAAACATGGAAGGGCTTTATGTGAGATGAACAAATGAATGAGTATGTGTACATGCACTTGTCTTCTGAACTTCTGAAGTTGATCCTTCCTTCCTTCCTTCCTTCCTTCCTTCCTTCCTTCCTTCCTTCCTTCCTTCCTTCCTTCCTTCCTTCCTTCCTTCCTTCCTTCCTTCCTTCTCTTCCTTCTCTTCCTTCTCTTCCTTCTCTTCCTCCCTTTCCTTTTTTTGTAAGACATAAAAAGACTAGATATACAAATTTTAATGTAAACTGGATCACTTAGTATCAGTGATGTGTATCTTACAATCATTAGTTTTGTTTATAGTTGTCTGTGTTTAGAAAATTATTCCAATTCTATGCATTAATGTTTGCATACAGTTTTTAATTAGGAAGGATATATCTACTATAGCAGACAAGAGAATAGTTGTATCATAAATTGATATAAGGAAATATATATACAGTAATGTAAATACAGAATATATGTTTGCACAGATAAGCAGAATTAACTATAGACAAATATTTCACACTTAGAAGTATTTAGTTATTGGTGCAAAAATGAAAATAGGACTGGCTCCCTTTACACACAGAGCCATGAGGCCAAAATTTTGATCACGGTGTGGAATGCTCGTGGAGTGTCTGATTCATTAATTGGTTCTGCTACTTTGATTTATAGTCATGTGGCTTATCCATACAAATCGCATAATTCTTTAAAAAGAAGTTTCTAACCAAACTTTGAATTTAAAGTAATCACTTGGTTTAATTTAAATATAACCTTTCCTGAAAATATTTTCATTACAAAGAGAGAACAGTTAGTTTATACAAATAAAAGAATCACAGGCACAGACTGACAGAATATATAAGTATGGATTTCTTTTCTGCTAATTTCCACATGAAGTTCAGAGAGCAAATGCAGACACATATGACTTAAGTAACTGTTTTAAATGTTGAGAATATTTAGATCCTTTTTTCTGCTGATTTTCATTTTAAAAACAAGATTACTAGACTGCTTCAGGAATTCTTCAGTCATATGCATTAATAAGCAGTTAATATATTTTAGAAAATATATCAAATCTTCAAAGAGTGGAGCCATTTTATTACAAAGTTCTTAAGTGTATGTAATTTTTTTATTTTGCTATTTCTTAATTCCAATCCTATGCCATTACAGCTCCTGTGTGTTCTTTTTTTTCATATTTCATGGAGCTAAATTCTTTCCTTTCTGTCTTCCATAGGAATTATTTTAAAGAGAGAACTAGAATTATAGTTTTCATCTATGTTTTATGACACTCTTCTCCATAGCAACATTTAAATTTCCTCTGATGGGTGTTCTTTGCATGCAGAACACAATCTGTCCTTGACTAAAATGCTGTAGTTACTGAAAAATATGTGGTAGCACAGTAAAACTATTATGTGAACAGTGAAGGATTTGGTGTTAAATCCCTTGAAAAAACAAGTGCATTTCCTTAGAGATGTTGGCCAAGTAAGCTGCAGGTTAATGTCACTCTTTTAATATTTATACTGAAATCTTAATGTCAGGAACATCCCAGTAGGATGCTGAATTTTATTTCTTCCCCCATGTGTGCATACTATTTTCTATGATGCCTGTAGTACTTAGATGGAGGGGGAATAAGTGCATAGATGGCAAAAAAACCTGTCAAAATCATAATATTTAAATGTTGTCTCTTATACAACTGAATAAATAGATTTTAAAGCAAGAAGTTTACATTTTCTGCTCAAAACTGAGAATTGGAATATTCTTTCTATTCTTTTCCAAGTTTTTTCTATTTATGGGAAGAGCTGAGGAAACCTGCTAGCAACATATGAAATGCTTTGCATTTTCTCCATGTTTGCCACAGCACTTCATATCTTTCCTGAAAATGTATTTTTGAAAAGTAAAACTTCTAAGCCATACATCCAATGTCAAATAAAGAGTCAGTATGTGACATGGATGGGATGACTCTGAACATTAAAAACACCATAAATTTAGCAATGCGTTAATTCTACCTTAATTTATTGCAGCTCAGAAAGTATTTATAGAAATGTCTATACTATCAAAACCATATCCAGACTTGCTGATTATTTACTGACATGCTTGCAGTTACTTTCTATTGGCTTGTATTGTATCTAATTGTGGAACAATCAAGTGTGTAGGGCTTTTTTTCTGTGACTGGTGACTTTTAAAAGCTTGGCAGGAGAAGAGAACTGTGGAAATGAGGTCAGTGAATATAAAATAAGAATTTTTCCTTATTTTTCAATGTTTTAACGTAAGTAAATTGCAGTAGTATAGTTTTTGTAACAATAACTCCACGAAATCATAAGAAAAATAGAAATGGAAAGTTAATATCATAATGATATATGTTCTTTTTGTTTCTTTAGTAATAGAAGCCATGTTTTTTTATATAGTAAGAAACTACTGTGTGTAATTAACTCTCACAGAAGATATTTTTGTACTACTCTTCAAAAAAATATAAGGTTGAATTCTGATCCAACAGAATGATGTTTATAATTCTACTGTGTTTTCCTTTAAAACTTCTAGACCTGGTTTCTTGGAAATCAGGGATGTGCAGCTACATAATGTTTTGAATAAATTGCTGAAACAGCTCTAAAATATTTAGCATGACCTTTTTCTTTTTTATTATCATGAAATCATTTACAAAATCAGTCTTTACGAACTTATTTTGATAAGGGTGAAAGGAGATACACTTTTATGAGGTACTTATCAGAACTACTGCTCCTATAACTTGTTCCTTCTGCTTCTAAAGACAATATTTCAGATCTCTGGGGTTTTGTTTGGTTCAATCACATTGGTCTTACAGGTATCTGATCCAAAAAATAGTGCAAAATCCTTGATGTTGGATCCCTTTGCCTGTCTTGGGGTTTTTAAACATGTTAGTAGTGTCTAATTTTTCTTTTTCGGGTAATATCAAACACATTTTCATAAAGGGCTCAAAACAATACTAGATTATTTGCAAATGTGGAAAGCATGACACTGTGCAACACCAGTTCCTGCAGTTATTTATTCTGTGTTACATTGTGTGATGGGACCCCAAGCTGACCTGAATTTAGACATGGAATTCTCAACATTTTTTACTGGCATCAAGCATATTGTGATCCTCAGGGGGCCTGCAGTTTCTGAGAGTAATTTTTTTACAGTACAAAATAGAATAAGAAAATGTATTTACTGAAGATTTATTTTTGTTCTCTGGTTGAAAGGAGTTTGAAAACAAATCCCACTACCTTTTCTTCACTGTGTTCTTGCAAGGCTTCATGCTTTAATCTTGTCCTTTAATCTAAGAAATTTTTTAGCAAAATGTCCATAGTTCCATCAAGATCCCTAAGTCTGCTTTTCTGCATCAGATAATCCTTTTAGGTTTCCCCTGGTGCTTGCAGGCTCCTGTCTCTGCTGTACCTGGCAGTACAACAAAAGTCTCTTCCTAAGCAGTTTTGTGGAGCAAGGTCCAGTTTCTTTCAGATGGCTCCTCCTGACCCAAACTGGATGAACCAGCAGCCAGCAAATGGCCAGGTGTTGTCCCAGGCACAATAATTTTAACACTCCAGCCACAATAATTTAAACAAAAACCGCTTTACCCAGGTGGCAAACTAGGAGCAAGTAAACCAGATCTATGAACTGTCGTGTGTATTGTTTAGCACCAAGGGAGGAAGAGACACTAATGGAAAACAAACAGGAGCAGGAGGACTTTGGTGTGGCTGGAGCTGAATAAAACCACCAAAAGGGAACAGTTTACCAGGGATGTAAGTAAAACAGAAATACCTTCATTGCTGGAGGGCCAGGGCAAGATCACACAGTTTGCTGCAAAGCTGCCTCTTGGCAGGGTAGGAAGCAAACCGCAGGAATCAGAGGTACCTGGAAGCTTTTACACACAGACAGGCAGCTCTTGCACTGTTCAAGAAAGGGTCAGACCAGAGGGCTATTACTATTATTCTTAGGAAAATTATTTGTGTCCTATGGCCTTCCAGAAGGGGTAATGCCAGACAAAACTCCACAGTTTATTTCAGAGGAATTTGTAGCAAATGTTAAAGTGAATTGCTGACATATAGGACCTTGTACCAGCCAAGTCTCAAATCAGCAATAGGGTGAAGATTTACCTGATGGGAGCAAAGATATTTTAAACTTTTTAAAGAAAATTTTAATTATTGTTTGGTTTTTTATTGAGGAAAGACCTTGAACTTGCATTTTTAAGCTTAGGTGAAATGTGCTGAGAATTCCAGCCCTGGAAAAAGCATGATGGTCTCGTCTGCTGACTTTATTATTCTTAATCAGGGTTGTGACTACTAAAGTTTCAGAGAATGGAAATACTCTTGATTTTCTAAAAGGCTATAAATAGGATTGACTAACTGAATTCAGCAGTAGATAATACAGAACTCTAGTTTGTAAATTCTTTTTAATGTGCTCTTGAAAATCCGAGTAAAAGCAATAGGGGTCTGTTTGTATACAGAAGTGTGAAGCATATAGTGTGTGTGGTAGTTATTAATAGGAAATCCTCACTTCAATCCATCTGACTGTAACTCTCCCACTTGGCAAAACTTGACCAAACTGCATGTACCTGATTGCATTTGGCAAATAAAAAAAAAAGAAAAAAAAAATCATATTGCCACTTTCTCCTCTTGTTTAAATGTAAAAAATAAAGAGTTTCCACTTCTCAAAGTAATTAACCAAGTCAAAGACTAACAAGTAGTTAAACTTCCAGAAAGGCTTTAAACTGCTCTAATCTGTTTTACAGGATTTATGTCATGTATTTACCATTCATAGATATCTGCAATTTCTGCAGCAATCCTTTTATAGTGTTTGATATAATAATTAATTTTAAAAATCAGGCTTTTTAAGAAACACTTATAGATCATACTTCACTGTGATCATGGTTTGTATTTTGATATTGGATCACTGAAGTTTTAGGATGAAATAATTTTACTTGTACAATTCTTCCTGCCATGAATTTTGTTATATTTTATGTTGTGAAAATGGAGAAATTGTGGCTGTTTGCTCCCAGTACTTGTGAATTAGAGATCATGGGACTGCTCTCTTTCATGACATATACCATGTGGATATTAGCTTCTAGCAGAGGACTGTGTGCAAGTTATTAGTTTGGTTTTTTTTCTCCTATTTGTTTTCATTCAGTGGAAGGGTAAAAGGTCAGTCAGAAGCTCACTAGGGATCTTGAAGGTCTTTTTGCATCTGGCATCGATTCACCTGCCTGTTTCTGTATTCAGATGATGCCTTTAAAGAAAAAATTTGTGTTGGAGAAAGAAATTTTCTGAGGAGGTGGACTTAGCACAAGGCTAGAGTGCTACATGAGTGAACTTCTCCACAAGTATGGAGTAAGAGGAGAAGAATTCAGAAAAAGGGAAAACTGTATTGTGCCTGTAACAGTTTGGTTTCCTGACGTCCTCTGCTACAATGGGTTTTCTTTTTTCTGAAGTGAAAACAGAACCCATCTTTCAACTCTTGATAAATAAGGTCTTTTATATGTGATGGAGTCTGCTGCCTGCTCTCAATGCCTTTATACATGAGTTGTTGCTTACAGTAAATACTGTGCACACAACCAGGTATGGCTACTCTTGTTTAACAACATCTGTGTGGTACAACTATGCATATATGCATAAACACTTGCATTTGATTTGCATATATGCACATATAATCATACTTGTGTTTACAGCACAGAAATGTATTGTTCTATGCATATATTATTGTATATTATGCATGTACTGTAATCTGTTTGCATAAGCAGTTACTAACTTTCTATTCCCATTTTGTTTTTCTTTCCTCTGTCATGGAGGATACAACCTTCTACTTTAATATGAAAATGTCTTAATGTCAGTTTCATTTAAAACTAAAACTGTCTTTATGTTGAATTATATTTGTGTACAGGAAGATAGAACAATTTCACAGTTCAGGTGTGATACCATATCTGATGAGAACACAGTCCCTTTCTTGGTGTGGTAGTATTTAACAAATTTCATGGTGCTTTTGTGATACCTAGTAGAGAAGCTGTCAAATCATAAAGTCAGTTAATAAGCCCTCAATAAGTTGAATCAATTGGCAATGTAAGCTTAGTTCTTCTAGTTTCTTTCCTTTACACTTTGTTTTATATTATGTTTCTGCTTTTATTAATACAGCAGCTAAATAGCTGTTCGAATTAATTTAATGTATAATTGCTTGTTCTGTTTTGTTGTTTTCCAGCTCCCTCAGGCACAAAAGGTAAAATATTTTAATCAAATCCTAGTCATTCCAAGTAGTCACCAGTGCTTCACGTTTCCATGGTGGTGTGAGTGCGGTACAGGTGGTGATCAGTGAAACTCTTCACTGTCACGGGGGCTCTGAGCTGGGCCCCAGGAAGGTGCCTGGCTTTGAGCCCAGCTGAGTACCTGCTGAGAGCAGCTCTTCAAACACATGAGCTATTTTAACATACCAGGCATCCAGTAGCCTACAACTTGGAAACAACAGGGAGGTTATTTTATCAACAATTTGAAATAATAGTAGGGATCAAAAAAAACCAACCCACTCCATTGCTCCATGTGAGACATTTCTGGATCTGTTGTAGAGGCTGCAGAAGCCATGGCATAGCTGGTACCCTTTCACTGCTCCCCACTGTATCTACCAACACACCCCTGAACACATTCAACATTTGACTTCTCTAACAGGTTGCATACTTTTCATATAATGTGCTCTTGCCTTTAAACCACTTCTGCATCGATATGGTGTTACCAGAGTCAGCACTGCACACCAGGACAGCAAAGCCAGTGTGGCAAAGTTAAGAACCGCTTGCTGCCTGTTGCATCATCCTTATGTATTTCACAAATATAATCAAGGCTTCCAGAAACTAGAAAATTTAGATGGTGTTGTATGCTTTTGGTAAAAAATAAAAAGGAATAGAATATGCTGGGCAATTGCAACACTCGTTTGTCCAAGTCATTCTTATTGTTCCTGGTAAAGCACTTTCAATAAGAAATGTCACAGCAATTAGTCAGTTTGACATCACTGTTGTTAACATTAATGGATGATGATAAAAGTTCAGTTTTTAATGAAAGCTATAAGTGAAATGATCTTTCACTTAATAGCTTTTGAAGACTGGTGAGGGCATCCACAGAATTTAGAACTTCATTAATGTATCTCAGCCACTTTTTAGTTTAAAAAGCAAGAAATATGAGGATGGGAGGTTTTATTTTTATGATACTACATGTATTTGAAATTTCCCTGCTTATGGAGTTTAGAAAATTCAATTTTAAACCTGTAGATAATATGCTATTTTATGACACTGGACTATGTCTGTAGTTTGTTTGTGCTTTGATAGTTGCAGAACATGGTACCAAAAGATGTTGGTTTTGTTGCTTTTTTTTCTTCTTGAAATAAAAGGTTTCAAGAAATACTTTGTGTACAGCTTTCTGGAAAAGTAGAAGGACCAAAAGAGTGGCTAGACTAGCTAACTTTGGCATTTTCATTTTCACCTGCTTGTCTAAACATTCGTGCCAAATGCTTCTCTTAACAGTTTGCAGAAAGAAGAGAGAGTCATACCCAAATGTGCTGGTGCAGAAAATACAACCAGTCAGACTGTTTGTCAGCTTGTGCCATGGGGTACTGCATTACCTGTTCTGATGGCCACAATTCTGCACTATTAAATAATATTCTAGTACAAATTACTCAAGTTTGTGGTTATTGAAAAACAACACAATTTTCATAAATGGTCAAAATTGCCAATATTCAGTGTGTTTACCCCCAGATCAAACAAACGCAGAACTAAAGCCACATATTTTTATGTACATACATAGCTGACTATAGTCTAGTTGACTGTGTATTACTATTGTGCAGAGAAAGAGGAGAGGGGTGGGAAGGAAGGAATGGAATGGGGAGGGGTGACAGGTACAAGTAATCCTCCAGGGCTTTTGATAACTTCAGGCAAGAAATATGCCTTTTAAAAAGCATGGCCTGGTAGCTTATGAACAAACCAAGAGAATTTCTCTTGCTCTCTGCAAGGTGAAGGGAAGCAGCACGGAGCTGGTGCATGCCTTTATGAATGACTTAGTCACTGCTTTGCCATATGGTGTCTGAACTTGTACTGTATTTTTGTTGGAATCCATGCATCATCTTGCAAATGTTTTCTCTATAAACATTTCAAACAGTCATGTCTCTCTAAACATGTTCACTTTAATCTTCGAGTAATCTGAAAGAAAAATGTGGCATTTCAAGTTTACCTTTACTATTTCATATCTATTCTAAATAGTTCACCATCTTGATGAAATGTGTTTTCTCTCATATGTGGGACACTTTGACTACAGACTTTCCAGTGTTTAGTCAGTGTTCTATGGTGATTAGCTATTGATTTTGAAGATTGGTAGGTTTTCAACTGTCTATAGCAGTTAAATAACAATTAAACTAGTTACTCTTATGCTATCTGCTCTTAGTCAAACTGGTGCAAATCCAGAATTGGAGAGCAGGTGAAATGAAGAATGATGAGTTTAAGGTGGATCTGTCTGTTGCACCATATTTGTCTTGAAAAGATCTTTGAGCTGTACCCTGTACTTAAAATAGAAAATACCACAAAACCAAATCAAACCAACCACCCACCCAACCAGCCAAAAAAACACCAACAAAAACTCACCAGACTTTCAGGAAATAGAGACCCTGATTTAGTATGGTTATTTTACTTTCAGAAAAAATATGTGTAGGAAGAGTTAATGTATCTAAAAGGAAGAACTGCTACCAGACAAATGAAACAAATTCACATGAATTTTATTTGTCCTCTATGTTTCCTTTATGCATGTTTTTAGGTAGCCATCCCACAGGGCTGTGAAAACAGTAGTAAGATAAAATAATAACTTAAATTTACTACTTTTCAAATTTGATCATTTTGATTTCCAAAATGACCTTTATCTTTCATATCTTTATGTTAAATAGCTTTTTGTATGCATTGAAGAGCAAAAGCCATTTTTCCTTAATAGTTCAAAAAGGTGTTTTGTTTCCTAGTAGGAAAGCTTTTCTTGCTTTCTTGAGCAAACACAGCAGGATTCAAAAGCTTTTGCCCTACTCCTGCTGTGATGTTTTGTTCTACTTAGCTCAAGTGAAGAGGTAGAAGTGAATAAATTAGGCACACAAATCAGAAGCAGAGAGTTGTGTTTAGGAACATTTAAGAATTTTTTTAATGATTCTTTCATGAATGGAACCATATTTCCTCCATATAGAAATGTTTCGATGGTATTTTTTGCCCAAAAGTTCCTGACAGCTTTCTTCTCTCTTTCTGGGTCATCCTTAACTTCCGTAGGGAGTGCTGTGCCCTCCTCAAATCTTGATGCTATCATCTTTCAGCCTTTTGGGAGGATCATTTATCATTTCCTGCATTGTTTACCTTATACTTTGAAGAGTGGAATGAACTGTCACTGGGAATAGAAAATAGAAAATTTGGAAAGCTGCTGTTTCATTGAAGTGCATGACTGTGGTCTTAGCACTTTTATAAAATTATGATAGTTAAGCTGAATCTAATGGAGTACAAAATAATCATAAAGTAAACACTTGGATTTAACATTCCTTTGGATCTATTTCCTCTTCATGAGATGCTATTGTATTTGTTTTGTAATGTTTATTTGGTTTCTATTCATAAAACCATGTTAAAATTTTCGCTTACACGTTAATTGCAATCTTTAGTTTCCAAATTTCTCTCACATTCCTCAACAGGCAAAATTACTTTTAATAATATTTTTGATTCAGCAATTTACAAACTTCAAGTAACTGTTTTACAATAAAGGGCTTTATTTCATTTGCTCTGTGTGCTAAACACAGAAATTTCTCTTTAACTTAAGACACTCACACAGGTTCCTGTATTGTCCCAGATCATAATTTGAGTCTCTTCCAAAATAATAGCTATTCCTTATTCTTTTAGTCCATATAAAAAACAAATGCCAATTCTCTGACACTTCCAGCCTGCCTCATGATCAGCACATAAAAGTGCAGTGGTCACAGAAGACAACACGTTGTGAAGCAAATCCATACAGAGAGGGTAAGGGAAGAAGGTGGGTGGGTTGGGCAGGGGTGTCAGAAATTCTGGACAACCCACTGTAACTCTCCCTGATTGCACACTCCCAAGAAAGATATATCAGGAATTTTTCTAAAATTCCTTCTTCTGTAATGGGGACACCTCAGAAAATGTGTATTTTTTCCTGTACATATGTGTCTGGTTTAATTCTGGAGCCTGTCTTACTCTTTGACTTGAGAGATGGATGCTAGTGCTGGATATGAGGCTAAATTCTAAGTGGCTTAACTCTAAGAGGATGGTTTTTATTTTTTATTTGGGAAGACCTGCTTGGGGTTGTTCTGAGGTGTATAACTGTGTACAGTGAGGAATTAAAGGGAAAACTGTTGTAGTTAAATCTATTTCTAAAAGGAGTTTTTCTCCAACTATAAAACTATCATTGCCAGGCACTAGAGATATGTACCTTTTCCAGAGAGCACGTTCTGTTTCTTTCTTCACAACAGCCAAGAGACATTTAGCCTGGGAATGCATTTTTTCCTCAGTCTTGAGATTTATTTTCTTTTAAAGATTTGTTATTTTTTTCTAAGCATTTTATCAAACTGAGTGTCCATAGCCCTTGGGTAGTTGCCCACCTATAACTGTTACCACCACATCTTTTCAATAGAAAAACATTCTGGGGCAAATCACTGATGCTGTCTCCTTCATTCATCATTTTAGACTAGATAGTAGCTGCAGTATGATGAGCAGTGACTCAGGAAAACGTTGCAAATACGAGTCCCTGCTCATCCCGTTATTTGCTGATTCCACTTATGGAAGTGGCCAACAACCTTTTCATCTGCCAAACAAATAAAAAATCAAACAGGCTGGATTATACAGTTTCAATTCTATAGAAATGATTGCACCAGCCAACTCTAGTTGGTACTTGTAGGTAACAAAATTACAGGGCAATCATTCTTGCCAGCTTCCACAGTCAATTTTGAGAGTTAATGAGCAGTTCTTTCAGAATTTCCCAGGAACTCCAGACTGTGGGGGTTTTTTTCTCCATGTAAAGAATTTCAAACACCCTAAAACTCTACTGGCAGTTCCTTGGCTGTATCCTATCCATTAAATTGTTTTAAGTAATATCTTGAGAGTGAGTGGACTCGTAAATTAATACTGTCCTGGTACTTGACAAAAACATGATGTCAGAGAAAACTACCCAGGGCAATCATATAAAATCTCTAAGTGCTTCAAAATGTCACCTCATAATCAGCAGAACTCTTTTCCACTTCCTGGGCTCCTCTCCACATAAATCATGTCAATGTGCTTGACTCTACTACTCTGGCCAAGGAGCGGAAATTCCTACATTAGTGTGGCTGCATTTGAGTTTCAAGTGAAACCTTTGAACCCACAATGTTTTGCCAAGTTTTTGGGTTTTTTCCTTGTTTGTTTAATGACTTACTCTTCCTTGATAGATCAAGGATTATATTAGCATTAGAATTATCTCTTCTTGCTAACAAGGAAAACAAACCAAAAAAAGGAAATATGATAATAAGTTCGTTCCACCTCATATCCCTAGTGATTCCTTATTAGATATAAACCTTCTTGACTCTAAACCCCGTTTTTGTTCCTGTCTAATGTCTGCAAACATTCCTTCTCACCATGAGATAGTGCTATGCCTCAGGAAATATACTTGTTTAGGAAACTAAAAATCCTCCTGAAGAAGACTGGGAGCTGTAAGACATGTAATTTTCTAGATTTTGTTTGTCTGATTTGTTAATGTGGAATATGCTTCATAAGGCATCTTTAATGTAATGTAGGACTTGTTTTCTGAGAATATGGGGAGCCAATTGCTTCATTATAAGAAAACTTTTGTAAACACAAACAAAGCAGAAAAATAAATTGCAAAAGTTCAAAATAATAAAAAAAAAGGATTAGAAGTTCTACCTGAGTGCAGAAAACATGATAGGGGTGTAAGAGTGGTAGGAGAATGTCACAGTCGCAACTGGGCATGCCTGTCACCTACCATATCTGAACACAGGTGCAGCAAAGCAGAATTTGTGTTCTACAAAATCTCCACTTGAGATCATAACTGCCTGTGGCACACTTTCAAATGTTGAATAAACCTCTTCAGCTTTAAATGTCTATCTCTGGGGACAGAAGGGGTTGAACTCTGCACCTCCTGCTTGAGTTGTCGTTCACATGTCGCCAGTGAAGAACTACAGGCACAGAGCAGTGCTGGTCTGGAGCACCCCAGTCAATCTCTGCCTCAGGGCAGAGGTTCAGTCTGGCCAGAGGGTGTGAACAGGGAGGAGACAATCTGAGCACTCTCGCTGTCCTGTGGCCAGTGATAAACATCCTACATGTTTCTCTTGAATGGAACCAAGGTCAGGAGATCTGTTTTCTCCCTAAACTGAAAAAATGCATTTAAACCTGATGTGCAGAATCAACTAATGCTTCATGGCACCTCTTTGTCCAGCAAACTGAAGGTGACTGGAGCAAAGGTGCTCCTGGGATCCTTACTGGCTGTCATCCTTTGTGCCACTGTGTGAGCTGAGGAGATCTCGGCCTGGACCAGGACAAAGCGCAGAGAGCTCCTGACCTCTTGCTCTTTGCTGGGAAAAAACAGCCTGAGGCAGCTTTGGCAGAGCTGACACTGGGAGGGATGAGGAGCAGAGCTCTTTCTGCTTTGCTACTGCCCTTGATGCTTCCACAAGCCACATCTTAGCCCCTTCTCTCTCCCACAGCAGACTGCAGTAGGAGTGAGGATGAGGCATCTTTCCTGCATTGGAGGCACTGGGATGGGCAGAGCTGGTTCAGCTGAGATGGGGCTGAGGCTGGGCTGGGCTGGGCTGCATTGACTGCAGGTCCAACTACATCTGTGTCATCTGGATAAACTGTCTGATCTCATTTAAAATGGAAATCATGTAATTGAAGAATGCAATCAAATGTCTGTAATTGTTCCTTAGTTCTCAGAGATAGCTTTTTTTTTTCAAATATAGCTTGCTGATGATCAGGGATTGGTGTTGATGACAACGGTTGCCATGCCAGTATTTAGTAAGCAAAATGAGACTGTAAGTACTCAAATTATTTCTATCATGTGATAATAGTGTGACTGATGTGAAGGTGCTTTCAGGGATCTACTAAGATTTTAGCCAGCTCTAAAATTTTTTTTTTTCCTTCGTATTTTGTCTGCCGTTAGTATCCCTTTATTAGCATAAAAATGTGGACAAATAATCCCAAATGCCTGTACTCTAGAAACCATGCTAAAATGATGAAACACTGTGCCTAAGGGAAAATCTCAGATGACACTAGGCTTTAGGGCTTTCTTACTTCTCTATTACTTTTCCTCTCTGCCCTGATATAATTTGGAATTTAATTAGTTTTATGTATATTACATATATATCTGTTTATCTTTAATAATTTAACAGATTATTAAAGAAAGTCAAGTGTACTTTCCCCTTACCGCTTCATCTTTCTCTTTTGTTTATCAAATGGCAGAAGAAATTGGGAAAGAAGGGAGTAACATATTTTTAGCAGTAGTTTTTAATTTAAAATCTGTTTGCATGTAAAAGATTTCAGTAGAGGGACTCACCATCTATCAAAACCTTGCATGTCTTTTCTATAAGAATTGTAAATAAAGCAGAAAGGAGCAATATTATTGATTTAGTTACTGCTTGATCAGCTGAGTTGCACGGTGTCTGCCTTCCTCACTTTTTAAATATTTTGTCTGTTATCTATTCACTTCTGCAGTGTAGGTGCAAGGTCAAGTAAGTGGTGAGAATGTTTTTTATGATTGTGGTTCTGAGTGCATCTTTTACTGTTCTTTTCAGAGGTCTAAAGGGATTCTCCTGGGAGTAGTTGGCACAGACGTTCCAGTTAAAGAGCTTTTAAAAACTATTCCAAAATACAAGGTAATACACAAATGGTGTATATATAATTTATATTCAGTATAATGCCTAAAATATAACATAATTCATTGAATATGTTATTGTTTATACTTACATAGCTCCATTATTTCACCCATTTTCCTCAGGAATTTTATCTCTGTAGTGTCTGAGATCAAGTGCCATTTTTAAAACCTAAGTTAAAATATGGCTCAATCTTCACATTTTTGTGGATCAGTGCGGTCTAGAGGGTAATATTAAATACTGTTCATGTTGAGATCAATGTAATTATAAAATCAATGAAGTAATCAAAACATGAAATATAGCCAGAATATGAGGCAAAATGACCAAACAAACCATGCTGAAAAATTGCATAACTTTTAATGAAAACCTATCCTTAACGTAGCTTTAGGCTTTCTGTTTATGTGTAATTCTTCCTGTCCCAATTCTGCATCTCCTGGAATTAAAGGAAGTGGCAGATTGCAGGAACTTAAACAAGTTCCTGCCTAACCAGATTAGTGCTTCCTTCTCTCCTACCCAGTATTTGCTAGATATTTTCCTCTACTTAATTTTCCAAAGTAAGTGACAACTCTACAATAAAATTCTTAAAAATGAGTTATTAAAATTTTCAAAATTTGAACCACTGTATCTCCTGTGAAATGTGTTTCATTCTGTAGAAGTAGGCTTCAGGCAAACACAAAATGTAATTACTTTTCATTTAAATTTGATGCAGTACATTAGTATTTCACTACTTCCCCATGTCTGAAATGTTTTACTATAGTACTCTTCTATTCACAAATGAAAATTAATATTTTCCACTTAATTCCTTGTGGATTTTTTTTCATGACTAACAAGCACGAACACAATATTGTAGACAGCCTTTGCTAAAGAAGCCAGCCACTGGAATAACTGCATTTTGACAGCACCTGTACTGAGCATGAATTTGTATATCATACAAATTGTCTCTTAATTGTCTGCCATGTTCTCATTTTGTGATTTCAAAGAGGGTGGAGGAAGAGGATGACTTGTGAGTGCCTTCCAATATTCTCGCATAAAAATTCCTCCTATCAATTTCAATTCTAATTTGAATACATTAGGATTTACCAAATGATTTTCTGGATCAATATGCAGTAACTGGAAAGTTTAAATTAAACAAGAATTTGATAAAAATAATGCATAAAAAAGAGTGGCAATAATACTGATAAGGTGTATCGGAGTAAATTCCTGTGATCTGAATCCCACTAGGACAGGGACTCTGCAAAGCCAGCTCAGAAAGGCTGTCCCAGGTGGAAAAAAATTGCAGGCTATGGGAAGAGGCAGCAGAGAACTCCAGACTGATATCAGAACACAGTGACAGAGACGTTGCTGCTCAGAATAAATAACAGGGAACACCCTCAATGCACAAACCACCAAAGTTTGCTAACAGCAACTTACATTATACTTCTGTGCATGCGGAAAAGCTGAATCAGTAGAAGGGAGAGGAGAAAGGAGCAAAATTTGCTCTTTTGCAGTTTGGAAACAATCTTTGGAGCTGCCTACAAGGAGCTTTGGATCGAGCAAGTCTCATTTGTAGAGAGAGGGAAGAACAATGTTGTGATATCTGCAGAAATAAAAGCTTGGCTCTGCTTGGCTGGATAGGAAAAGCCAAATAACAGTGATGTTACTCCTAAATAATCTAGAGAATTTGGATATAGTCTGACTATAAGAATCTAGAAAGTGTGGGAGGCCCAAATAATGGATATTGCAACAGAGTGAGACTGATACAGAAAAGAAGTTGATAAGAATTATTTTTCTGTGGAAGTGATATATAATCCTCTTGCTGAATATTAGATTTTTATTTGAAGGTATGCTTTATACTGCAGGATGTACTGCAAGAGAGGATTATTACAGGAGGCAGCAATATCATGCAATTCAGTTGGGTTAGTGAAATCACTTGAGTTATAACTTCCAGTCCCACATGCCATAAACAAAGACTCTGCAATTGCAAGAGCATAATCACCCGTGGGACCCATTCCTTCAGAGGCAACACGTGACCAAAAATTCACACAGGGATGTAAAATGATTGGTTGGAAATAGAAGTCTGCTGGCCAGGAATTCTCTCAGCTTGGATGAGGTGAATTTTATGCCAAGAAAGATGAAGAATAGCAATAAGCTATTTTCAGCCATTGTTATCTTGACTAAACTTCCCCAGGTGTCAGTGGCAGTTTCTCCTGAATAAGGTGGGGCTGGATTTGGTAATGCTTGACTTCCATGTGACATTTTACAACACTTAGAGAAAGGTTTTTTTGTTTCTGAATCTGTGATTTAGAGACAGAATTCAAGGATTAAAATGGCACTGCTGCTGTAAGTGGTAGCATCTCTGAGATACTGCTGAGACTGTGCAATTTCACACATTGCACAGAATGTGAAAAAATGCTACCCTTGGATCCTGTGTAGGCTTCAAACAGGCAAGTGTTTTTTTCCTGTGAGGTATACCACCCACATTTGTTTCCTTACCTGACTTCCACTGCCTGGATGTCATTCTGCAGTTATCAACAAAGACAATTACACTTGAGATCTAATATTTAGCCAACAGCTTGTTCCCTTGTCACACTATAATAGCTAAAATATGTCCACTGTTATTATTTTGACTATCCCTCCTCTATGAAGACATGCCAAGAACATATCACCTTCTATTGCTCTCACTGAAGTTTATTGCTATAGGAAAACCACTAATTTATGAAACAATCTTCTATGTGGCAGATACAGTTGACCATATACAATCATTCACACAGAGACATTATAAATTAACCCAGAATGTTTTACCTGTGACCTTACCGTAATCATTGTACTCTGGTTTATACTTCCAGAAAATCACAGCAGCTGATAGGCTTACTCTCCTTTTTGCCTCTTAAAAAGCATTCTGACTTTTCAGCCTTGCTCAAGTGGTTTTGTGTCACAAATTCCTGAAGATGCACTTCAGCAAGGCATTTAAGAATGCACTCAAGTGAAATAAAAAGATTTAGTCGTGAGGACTGTAGAGTAAATATCAAAGCAAGATAGTGCTGGACTTTCAAGTTCCATTTTTTTTTTTGTTTGATATTTAATACCTCAGTGTATTGAGATGCTTAAATAAAACACACAGGATATTATATTGTCCTAAGAACTGAAAAAGAAATGGGTAAGGAAGGATAGGAAGATGCATTCTGTATGGTAGAAGATACATAGTGAGCCTGTAGAAAAGTCTATGTTAGCAGCAAGTTTATGTTAAGAAGGGATGTTTGAATGACCACATGAAGGATTTAAAGATACATTTTTTGCATTCAGTGGAGGCAATCAGCTGTGTAATAAGCATATTGTTAAACAGACCAGTATTTTTATTTAAATAAGTACAATGCTAAATTTGGGCACTGTTAGGCCTCATCAAGCGTCTCATTGCTCTCAAGGAATCTCCCACAGTTCCACTCAGTATAAAGATGTAAACTTAGAAGAAATTCCTTAGCAGAAAGAGCTGCCTTCTGTGCCTCCAGTTGAACTGGAATTAACAGAGAGCCTTTAAGATGGGAAAATGTAAATATCACATATGGCAGGTCAATACTGCTCACTGTAGCTGCCGTTTCCTTATCTTTAAGTGGTTCTTTAACAAGTGAAATAAGCAAGCTGAGCACTCCTGGCAATAGGAGAATTTATGAAATTCCAGTATCTCTTTGCCCTGGCATGTCGTGTGTATGCCACTCACTATGGCATCTCATATGCAGGTCTATAATATATGTATATATGTAATAATTGACTCTAACATACCTAGGACCAAGTGCCCTGGATAGCAGAGTTGTGGGATAGTGTAAAATTGTGATTTACGCTGAATTCATCACAATGACAGTGACATTTGCACAAAATGTCAAGGATCTTTGCCTGTGTTAAAACACTGTGTGGATAATGGCTGTGAATGTCAGCTGCCCTGGGTTGCCAAATTATTGCCTGATTTTTGTTGAAGGGTTTAGTGGAGACCATGCTAATTAATATTTCTTTCTCCTTTACTTTTACAGTTAGGTATTCATGGATATGCTTTTGCAATTACAAACAATGGATATATTTTGACTCACCCAGAACTCAGGCCTTTGGTAAGAATGCTATTTATTGACTTACTTTATTTAGCTGTATGTATTACATTTGTTTTTTTCTTAGTGTGAATAATCTCCATTAAAAATTAAATACAAAAGACTAGATACTTTATACTGTTTTATAACCCGTCATAGTTCTTGGTAAATTCACCTCTGGAAACAACACTTTGCATGAAAAAACCCTAAGGAAAATAAATATACAAGTTGCTTCTGCGAAAGATGCAGACCTCCATTACTGCAAAATAGCAAAGCCAAAAATTGCTATAATTATGTTCATTTTACATTGAAATGGAATGTTGGAATGCTCTAGTGCTGTGTAATAACCCCTATTTGTCATGCTAAAGTGTTAAAGCTAATTTAATATATGTGTAGAAACTTCAGTAAAGCATATTTTTAAGCAAAATAGGAGCACTAGGGATTTTTTCAGTACTAAAAGAGGAATGGCAGCAAATTTTGCCTTATAGTTTCCCTTATCATCTTGTTTGCATTAATCACAGCAAGGAAGATAAAGTTACTGTTATGCAAATGTTTATCAAGTTAACACCCCAGAGGGCTGGTACATTCCTGGTTGCACCATTGTTTAGGAACAGCACTGCCAAGTGTTCCATCACTTCCAAAGCACTGGCATTAATAGTTCCACTGCAGTATCCACATGGCTGCCAACTGTGTTTCTCCTGCAGGCACTCCAAGCAACACCCAATTTCAACAATATTTCAGTAGAAAACAGAAATATTAACTGGGTGGATAATTTAATTTGAAAATAAAATTATTGACAAGCATGATTAGTCATTAGCATATCTGAAGTCTTCTTCCAGAAGAAGAATTTGTCTTTCTAAGATTTGGGGTAGGCATTACTCACTAAATTAACATTTGTATTTGCACTTAGTTTAATTTTTAACTGGAGTAGAGCTTATGAAAAGTGCTTCAGTGGGTGAATCTGATATCCCAGGTTTGCAAGCTACAGGAATATATTTGAAAGTTCTCTCTACATCCCAAGAGTTTGATAACTCATGTCTTTGCTGTAGTGTCTCTTTTTCTTCTGGCAAATTACTTATTTCAAAATTATTAGTATTTATTCACTATGTAATAGATATTTTATAAAACAGGAGGTAAAACAGGAACTGAGGATAGCTGTAAGTTAGGCTGACAGTGGGTATTACCCTCTTCCTAATTTCTGAATTTTTGCTTTAGTGAGGCAAAAGGTGGAGTGCTGTTACTATCCCTCACCAAATGTACATCTTGAAGGCACTTACTTCATTACCTTATACAATGGAATCTCTTTTTAAAATCAAATTGTTGGGCAGTAGCCCATAAACTGTCAGCTAGGGGAACTCATTGTGATATATTCACGGTCTGTTCATTTCAGGTTTTTGGAAGAGTCATTTTTACCTCTGGGTTCTGTCAGTGGTGGGTAATGAGAGTCTCCTGTTGACTTCAGTGGAGTTTTTGAGAGTGAAGTGATTGCTGGCCTGGGCCCTTGGTTTAATATTGCAGGCCAAATCCTGATACCATTGTAACATTCCATAAAATTTGTGACAATAAGTATGTGAAAATAGTCCTGTAGATCTGGAATTAGATAATTCACTAAAGAGACTTTCTAAAATTATTTCTGTCTTGGAGTTACATTCAAATCTTGTTGATTACTGACTTGATCCACTCTGGTTTATCCTGTTATATTTCCCGGCAGTGATGTAAAACTAGAATATTATTGAATTCCCAAGTTCCCAACCCCATATCTATTAGTTCTGGAGCTAATGTACTGCTTTTTTAAGGAATTGTCTTCTGGGACACAGAGCAGAGAGGCAGGATAGCAAACAGCACAGAATGCTTCCTGTTGCACCAGATTTTTATCTAACACTGAGCAGTGTATGTAATCATTAAGCTGGCTACATTTTTGTGCTGATTATTCTATTGGGTTTATATTTAAAAACGCTTTTTGTGGAGATTTCGTCTCTTGATTGTTCTGCTGGTTTTTTGACTAAGCGGCTTTTGGTGAGGATGGCAGGCTGGGTGCTGTGGGGGACTGCAGGAAGGAGAGGAAGGTGCTCCCTGAATCCTCAGAGGGCGCTGCCATCGCCGGAGCAGCTCCCAGACCCCAGCGCCGGCCGGGGGCTTTCACCAGACCCTGTCCCACAGAGAGATCAGAAGGAACTTTTTTGGTTCCATTCTTCACTAGGCATGACTAGGGCGATGAGTCGTGACAAACACGGCAATGAACCCCGGTAGTGGGTAGCGAGGAATCCCTCGGGAATGGCTCTGCAGGCTCCCGGGGCCTGCCCTGGCGGCGCCGCTCCGCCGTGCCCGTGTGCCCGCGGCTGCAGTGCGGGGCCATGGCCGGCAGGTGGCGCCGCAGCTCCGCCAGGGGCGCGGGGGGCGCTGCCCCAGCCCGCGCTGATCCCAGCGGGAGCCGCGGGACATCGCCCCGGGCATCGCCTGATGGCCTTCAAAGCCTTCCCTTTTCAATCTGATTTTCTGAATTTTCTTTTAAAAATTATTTTCCCCCTCTTTTTTTTTTTTTTTTTTTTTTGGTACATAGCTGAAGTGTATCCATTTTTCTGTATTATGCCCTTTTAAAGTCTCCTTCCCTACCATAGGCTATAGCTGATGGGAAAAATACTTTTTTAAAAAATAATATTGTATCAGAACGCTCCTATATGCCGAGTTTGACTAAAAGTCTGTATTTTTACAGAGTGGTGTTTTATTTTTCACGAGAGAATATTTTCAGTTGCATGATGTAATTTGGAATTTTATATTCTATTGAAAACCATGACCTACTGCTAATAAAAAAAAAAATAAATTGTTTGGGAGTTCAAGAGTGAATTTTGAGATTTTTCTTAACTTGGTGTAGGAGGCTCCTTACCCATATTGAAATGTGGGCACGAGGACACAGTCTCCCTCATTTGTGATCATGGCACATTTAATCTGCTTTTCAGGAGCCTCTTAACACTTGTGGTGTGTGCCAGGTGTTACACTATTAGATTTTAAAATGAAAATATGTCACGGTGCTGATGTTACAGTTTGCCAAAGAAAGAAGCTTACTGAGTGTAAAAGAAGAGTGAGAAACCAGGGATAAGTACTTTTAACGTGCCCTTAAAAACAACCACCGCATTAATTGTGGCTGATTGCTCATTACTGCCACTGTCACTCTGCAGCCTGTTAAAGGTTGGTGCCAGAGAAAAACTGCTTTCTTAGGGAAGTGTAGTGTGATTGCAAACATATTAAGGAATGTCCCTGGAAGATGAGTGTCTGCCACAGTCACAGGTTGCCCTCATTGTGAACCTTACCTGGTGTTAGGGGCTTGTGCTGTTGCCTCTCTGTGCTAATGTTTGTGTGGTTTTCAATAAATAATAACAAGGTTGATACCAGTTTTTATTAAATCCATGGCTTTTTTGATTCATAGTTAGCAATGGGATTTGTATTTTTGTTCAGGGAGTGGAACTGGGCTGGTGTTTTTTTCAGTAATTACCTGGGTCATTTAGGGTAGAATAATCAGAGATCCTGAAAAAGGAGGCTGAGTTTCTCAATTAAAGGAAATATGCATTTAAGGACAAATGCATATGTTCCTGAATAAAATTGCATCTTTTATTTATGTTCTACCATTTAAAAAATAAATCTGAGGTTAAAGATGTGTTCTGATTTATGAATTAATCTAATAACATCCCTGATTACTAAGGATTTTGCAATATTTCTGGGTTTAAATAAAAATCCTCTATCTTTGACAATACTGAGACATTTATACTTACTCTCAAAAAAATGTCTGGGAGGCTGAGAATGCTCTTACCACTGTAAATTAATTCAGTTGATTCCTTGCTTTCTATACAAGGATGCACATTTTAAATTTGATCAGTCTTGGTTGGGAAAGTTACACCTAAAAATCAAAGCTTTTGTGTAACACTGCAATGCCCTCCCCAAAATATATTGGTGGTTCAGGTGCCTAAGTTGCCATTCCAGCCTTAGAATGTGAACTGTCACTATGTGTTATGTTAAGCTAAAGGACCTGGAGTGTTTGAAGATTCTAGATCACTATTAAGTCTTTTGTAGCTGTAAATTTTGAGAAAATTTGTTTATCCTAATATAGAAAAACAGAGAAATCCATGTGTCAGGGGAAACATTAATGCCCCACTTAAGCAGTGTTAGCCTTTCAGAAGCAGCAAATCTCATTTCTCTCTGGGGAGTCCCGCCTGGAACGTAAGATAACCTACACTTACCCTTGCTTTATTCATTGACTCCATAAAACTCTACAGCTGTAGCTGACAGCAGAATATTTAAATGATTTGAGCAGTGTAAATGCCTCACATTCATTTAAATAACTGAAGAATTCAATCACTTGAATGCCAATGATTATTCCTATTGGAGTTTACATTTCAAATAAGACAGCCCATCTGAATCCCTGTGAGAGCATTAAATTGCTATCTAATTAGAAGTGCAAAATTACATATATTTAAAAGATAATTAAAGGTTTGAAGGCTGTTGAATAACTGGTTGTACATATAAATGAATCACTGAAAATTTGTTAGCAATATGCGAAGCTTTCTTTTATTCTTTGCTTTCAGCTTTGAAGTTAGGTATAACTGAGCTCATGGGTTTAAGTCTGGTAGTATTAAGATAAAGGCAGATGTTTTTAATTATTTCTACTCATACCCCAAATAATTATAAGCAGCTGCCAGTTTTACATAATCCCAAATGATAAATCCTGAGAATGCAAATAAAATCCCAAAGAGAGGGGTTGTTTTCTTCAGTGGGGTAAATCACATCCATGTTGCTGTGATAATTGACCTGAGAACGTGAGCTCAGCCAGTGAACTCCTTGGCCAGGCTCAAGGTGTGGGACCTAAAGCTGGTATTCTGTATTGACTTTTACTTCACCCTGTATATTTCGATATTGCTTTATCATTTTAAACAGTGCACCATTTGAAAAGCAAACACATGTTAGGAGGGTAAATAGGTCGAGTTAGGTAAATACATGTGGCATAAGAACTGTTTTCTTCTGTTGTTTTGCTAGAGGATTCTCCTGTGTTCATGGCACATCTAATACTTCCCACTTTTTCTCTTCCTGGAAACTTAGAATTAAATTATTCTCTTTTCCCTAACAAATAACATGGCTCCTGTTTTCAGCTTTTCTCTGCAGTATTTCTGCACATTTTATAGCACAGCAATTTTTCACTGCCATCTGGCTTGGAGAATCAATCCAAAATGACTGGTTTTTGCCACCAACCATAACCCAGGAACTTCCAGATTAATATCTTAAATAATAGGCTGGTTATGAAAAATCTGTCTTTGGACAGGGAAGTTGTTTTTCCTATTTCCTAAGAGAATCAAGCTATTACGTTTTTAATATTAAACTAAGGAGGTGTGTATAGAAAGAAACTTTGGTTTTTGACTGAGCACCTATTAGTGCAGATCAATAGATTATTTGAGGTTGCAAACTGGATGGAGACCGTGAAATCAAAGTATCACAAATGGCAAATCAGGATCATGTGAGCAGAGAAAAAAGTATTGCAAATGAAATAAAGAACTTAAAGGCCAAGCAGCAGTGATTTAAATTAAAATGCTGCTTCACATGTACCCCCAGGCAGAATGTTTTGGAGCTAAGTAGCACGTGGAGAATGTAAGCTCAGTCACTGGGGGTGATGTTGTATTATCAGGTTATAAACAGGTGAAGCAGGGAAGGGGATTTTTCACTAGGTTTGTTGGTCGGTTTGGGGTTTTTTTGTTGGTTTCTTTGTTCGTTTCTAAAGCACACTTTCCCTTTGCACAGTCCCTGCAGTGGGAGCAGTGGGACAGAGCATCAGCTTGTGCAGGGAGGGCTACTGAAGGCCTTGGATGTTGCATTGACCAAGGGAAGTCAGGACTCATGCAGTTTCCACCCCAAAAGCTGCAGGCTTTGCATGACAGTCACAGCCACCCCAGACAATAAATATGGGGTAGCTTTAGTGTGCAGAATCTGAGAAAGGGGAGGGAGCTGAGTAACTGCCCAGACCAGGGAATTGCAAATAAGACAGTGCTTACATCCTCTGCCTGTTTATTTAAAACTGCATGGAAAAGTGTGTAATTTTAGTTAATTATGCTGTTTCTCTGATATTTATTCATTCAAGATTTCCTATCAGACTTTGTAGATAAGAATACCTTTGCAGGATGGCTTACTGCAAGTTACAATTGTAGAAACAATTATATTATGTATTTTATTATGTAGAATTCAAGCTCAGCAAAATATATTTGCATATGTTCACTTGTCTCCTGTAAACAGAAGAAAAAGGGGTCATTCTCAAAGCCTGGTGAGATTAATACATTATCCAAATTTTGAAGTGCCAATTCAAAAAGATGAACCTTTGTTAAATGATGCTATGTTTTAAAATTTGAGGATTTTTTTCAGTACCTAATTCCTTACTTTTGTACATTTTAGTATTTCGGCAATGGAGAGCTATTCCTTGATATTATTTTACCTGTCTAGGTTTTGGATGGTTTTTAGTAGGTCCTTTCTTATTGTAATATTTTTTCACATATGATTCCACACTGTGGCTTAGAAAGTTCACTAAAATCCAGTGATGCTTCCAAGGCTGCCATCACAGCAACTTCCTCTCTCCTACCTCCCCGTTATCCAGATGGAGCACGTCTGAGAAATTCCAATCACCTTAGACCCAAGATTGCAGCTGTTAAGATGTAGATTGCTCTGTCCTTGATGACATTGCTACACTCTGACTCTATAAACACGTGGCTGGTCATATTCAATGCAGATGGTTTGGGACTGCTTCACATGTAAATGGTTGTGTACAGGGTGGTGAAAAAATGTGGTTCAGTCTTTAAGCAACACACGTCACACATTGTTTGAATCATCCAATGCTGTAAGAGTCGGGTCCAGTCTCAAACAGAAGATACTAAGTAAGATAAAGCTCATTCTAATGGAAAAAACAAATCATGTGTTTTTCTCACAAACTATAAGTTAGAACCATCCTGTAGTTTTGAGTGGAACAAAAGTTTCTTCTTTTACAGTCCAGATGTTTAACACTTCGGAGTGGGTTAACTGCTATATAATATCACCTCATATTTTATACTAGCCAGAGATTAGCAGCACTCATTTTAAATGTAGCTCTTTTTCTCCTGTACTTAAATCAGAGTAATTTGGTAGAATTCCTAGTATCTATCTTTCCCAATGGGTCCCTTAATTATTTTTTTCTGTGCTTTATAGTAATTTTGGAGATCGGTTTGGCTTCAAGCTTCAATCAGCATTTTATACTTTACCCAGGAGCCTCAGAGATAAAAGGTTAGATGAGGCTTGCTACCAGAGAAGAAGATGTAGATGAATGCTGTTTTTAAAACCTGAAGAATTGCTTCAGCAACCATGAATAGCTTTTACTAAGAAATTAGTTAAGCAATAAAACAAGAAAGAAGCTAGAGAAGAGTAGACATTTCAACTTTACTTTTATGAAGTATTTAATATCTGATCTGCTTGCATTGATGTTTGATGTCCTGGATACATAAGCGTAACGCAAATTTACTACTGGGAATAAGGTGATATCTTCATGAAGATTATGTACAAATAAATTTTGTATCCCATCCTTCCTGCAAGTTGGATTTGTCTTCTCATCTGTACTTTTCTGAACTGCAACATAAATCTATTCTTTAGTTATTGAATTCCAGTGTAGGCATTTAAGAATAGCCATGAAAATGTGATTGCTGAATAAAGGGGTAGACATCTCAATACCTTATTAACTCCTGTCCTAAATGCATTTAAGTGCATTAGCAATTCCTTTGAATGTTTATAGAGCCTAACACTTGCTTAACCATTGGGATTTTGGCTTTGTGTCTTCTATTATGAATTTCTAAGACATGAATGCTCCTGATTCTTTTCTGCAGAATTTTGGCTGTTTTATTCAGAACTTCATTTGTTTGCTTTTGGTTTTTGGCTTTTGGTCTCTGAGTGCAAGGTGTGGAATCTGTATGATTAAAATATATACCACCCCCTTAATCAATATGATGCAAATGGTTTGCCTTGGGTTTGAAGCCTACTTCTGCTGTCAGACACACAAGATCAACTTCTCTTGGCCTAAGTAAGGATCTCCACATGTCTGAGAATTCAGTATAGCCCAGAAGCTCTTCAACATCTGTGAGGGAGGATGTAATTAAACATTGGAATCAGTACAGGAGCTGTTTGCTCTACTCAAATGATCCCAGCTAATGTCTTGGTAACACTGTTCAGCTCTCAGTATTTCAGAGCTTGACTGTAACCATTTCTATACTAGAATGACTAAATCAGAGCAAAGATTTATTTGGTTAATTGGTGCAGCCACAGAGAATAGAAGTGGTTACTCCCTGTAAAGATTAAAGATAATGTTGATATAGCAGCAACCATAATGAAAGGCTTGCAAAACACAGCTACAGAAATCAAGCCCTGGAGATGAATGGGGTGTTATCCTGTCATATGTTATTCTTGTGAGATTTAATTATATTGGCTGCAAATTTTGTACTTCAGTATTTGGATATAGTTATCTCTCTGGCTATCATGTAGGGCTGTCATGTAGCAAAGAATTGATTGTAGAACTGAACTGCCTGAATTCAAAGTCCTGAGTATAAGCATGTGCTGCAAGCAGAAGTTCTTTACGTCTTCCTATTCATCTGTTGAAGAGTAATAGGTGAGAAGTAGACAGCCTTGTTACAAGAATAGTGGGTTTTAGCAGACAACAAGAAAACCTCATGAAAATACTTTTCAATTGCATCTGCATCACTTCTCAGAACTTACACCAACAGAGTTGCTGGGATTTTTTGTTCAAAAGCATGGGAATTGACTTGAGATTTCATCCCACAGGGTTTCCTAAAAGAACTATCTGTAGGAAAAATTGGAGTATCCCATTTTTTATGAGCAAAAATTAAGGAAGCTCAGTGAAGCCTCTGTTAGGAGAAACTTTACAGTGCTAGCAGTATCTCAAAATCTCTTGCGATTATGGTGTTGTAGTCAATATTCTAAAAGGCTTGCTGTTGTTTTTTGTTGATTTTTGTTGTTTCTATTTTTAAGTAATGTGGTCTACAAAAGCAACTGTGGGATTTATATGAGAATTTTTAATTCAGAGAGGAAAAAGTCAGAATGGAAATAACCTTTGTAATGATCGGAAAGCAAGACTTTCTCTTGGTCTTTCTGTAATCTGCAGAACATGATTGAAAGTGCCTGCACCACTGCCTGTGGTGATAAATTGCTTGTCTCAAGCACTGACAGGTTTGGTTTATGGTGTAGCTGGTCCTGGCCTGAGGGAGGAGAATCAACCATATATATTGCCTTAGAGGTACAGTTTGTATCCTTCTGTGGTGCTGCTGAGTAGTCACAAAAGCAATTTGGGGATATTTCACAGCATCACAATGTCTCCTGTCATACCTCATAAAAAGACTTGTGGTTTCTCTTGATAAAAGACCAGATTTCACATTATGCTGATCCTCTCCCAAATTTACTTTTTTTTTTCAAATGTAATCTCCTAATTTTACTTAACCAGTCAGACTCTTTATTCACAGGTCTTCCGAAGTACTTCTTTCTTCCACTGAGCCAGGTTTGTGTGGTTACACTAATAGGCTGATTTTGAATGTTCAGCAGAGGGCAGAATTTCCCACGTTATAAACACCTTGGTGTCAAATTAATTTGTCACGAGAATGTTTATTTTAAATGTGTGATTTACAGCGTAACAGTGAATAGTGATAAAACCCTTTACATTATCATTATTAGTATATTACTTTTCCCCATGAAGTTGCAGATAAAATGAAGTATCAGCAAATGTTAACACCATACTTCCCAAAGACTTACATTTTTATCTTGTTTGAAGTGAAATGGGTAAACATTTTGTTGATAAGATTACAGTAAATATAACTTCCTGTACAGCTGAAAGAGCCAGTTGGACCTATTTAACATAAACTGCAAGATCCAAGGTCTCATTTATTTTCCATATGGGGAGAAGAAGGTACAGCAGCTGAGTTTGACCTCCCTGTGTGTCCATCAAGAAAAACTCTGCATCATGGCAAGAGATCATGCAAATAATCATGAGATGTAGGTTTTTAGTTCACAGGGAGCATTTGTGCGGCAGTATGGTGCACTTTGTGTGAATTAAGCTACTTATTGCTAAATGTATTGCTGACCATCAGCATGCATTCAGACATTTTTAAAATCTTCTGATACAAAAACCGTTGTGCAAATAAAGCAGGATATGCTAACTATTCCACCATTTTTATACCAGTATGAAGAGGGAAAGAAACGAAGAAAGCCCAACTACAGTAGTGTGGACCTTTCTGAGGTGGAGTGGGAAGACAGAGATGATGTGGTAAGTGATGTATTTTAAAACCCTGTCAGACGACATTGTTGCATCCCACTACTGTACCTGGAAACTGTTTAAGTAGTCATTAGAGAGGCCACCTGACTGCTCTCAGGAAGGGAAGGACAATAGTACCTTTTATTTCATTCAGAATTTTATAACTGTTTTGCATTGCTTCTTCCTTACATATGCATATACAACGAACACAGACTCTTTGTATTTTTGGTAAAACTCATCACCCTTGCAGTCTCCATGCATCCCATTGTGTATTTGTGCTGGATATCAAATGTAGCACTAGAAACAGGAATAAAATGTCTCCTTAGGGCTGGCCCAGACAACTGCTGAAACTCAGAAATGAGTTGAACTGCTTTCCATGAGATCCTTCTTTCCTTAATGGAAGTAATGGGAGCTTTTTACTTGATGTACAAAGTCAAAAAACATCAGATGAATAAACAAAATTGGATTCTTTGACCTATGTGCAGAGCAGAGTTTCACTCCAAACTCTAATTTCAGACACATGGGTAGCTGCAGGAGCATGAGTTCTGTGTCTATCACACAATGCTTTCCATTAACCTCATTTTTTCAGTGCTTCATCTACTCTGTAGTTCACTCTTTATCTTATTCTTTGTTACCTTTCAGTCTTAGCCTTTTCTGCAGCACTGTATCAAAAGCTTTCCTTATGTCCATGGCTTAACCTTTGCCTGTTCTTTCTGTCACTTCCTCAATAAATCTGATTTGTTAGGCATGATTCGTTTTGTGTGAATCTGTGCTGACTGTCCCTAATTAAATCGTAACTTTCCAGGTGTTCGCCTTTCTGTCCCGTAATTTAGTTTTTCCCATAAGGTCCCTCCTGCCAAAGTCACGACTGCATGTCTGTATTTTTCATAGATGTCTCCTCAATCCCTTCTCAAATATCAGTCCTGTGTTAGCTTCTCTCAAGTCCCTCGTACCTCTACTTTTCCAGAGAGGTTTGAATACATCCACTGAAGGTTCCCATATTTACTTTGTCATGGCCTTCCGAAATCTGGGATGGATCACGTACAGCAGCCCCTGGAGTCTTGTCAGTCTTCAGGTGTCCTAATTTCTTGATCCTTGTTCTGACATAAGTCTATATTTTCTTTCTCCCTTACAAAATATATATCTTGCATTCCTCACTTTCTCCACCCCCTTTGTGAATAGTGAAACAGTTCATCTATGTTTTAAGCAATGTCTGTTTCACCAGGTGATAGATTGTCCTCAGCCTCTCCTCAGAGGCCATTTCACTTCCTAAGTTGAAGTTTTGTGTTGGAGTGCACATACAAACTTTTTCAACATTTTTATAGCTTTGTGTCATTTTCTATGCACACACTATTTAAGGTTTCCTCATAAGATTTTCACATATTGTAGCAGCCTTCTGCAATCTTGGCAATCTTGCTGGCTGCATGTTCTGTACCTTGCTTTTTCTCTTAACTTTGATCATGTATTACTCAACCAAGTTCTCTGTTTTTAAAACAGAGAAAACCTTTTAAAACTTCCTCTGTCTTTTCAAATGCTACTGCTGTAGTTACACACAGATTTTAAACCTTCATGATTTTTCTTCTTTAAACCTTCGTTATTTTTCGTCTTGTTATTTCTCTTTAGTTTGTTTTCTTTTTTTGCTTTATATTTCTCCCATTACTTCCTCTGCTTAATTTTCACGTTTCTAATCCCTCGTTTTTAATCATATCTTAGTAGAAGTTCAGTGGTTCAGATAATGGAACATTGAGCAGTTCTATGACACTGAGAATTAAGTTTTATTTATAATTGAGGTTCTATCTGAGTACACATGGAAGTCCAGATCCAGCTTTCTCTAAGTACTGCCTTTGATTGCAACCCGTAAACTCCGTCACTATTTCTAACAAAAATTGAGTTTTGTCTTATCTGAAGGCTGCAAAATTTTTATTTCACATTTTGACAAAAAATATATACATGCATTTCATCTGAATCTTTGTCTTTCACCTATAAAATATATTTATTAAAAATGATTTTTTAATTGTAACACAGAAAAAAGCTACATGTGGCTCAACTTCACCCAAGGCCTTGGATTTGATGTTCTTGATATTTTCCAAGCTTGGGTAGTAAAGCATTGTTTATTCAACTGCAGAGGGAAAGAATTAATGTATTCATATAGCTGCTTTTAATAACATAGACTACTACTGGTATATTATATGGAAGCTGATTAAGACGTTTTCTTACTTTTTGCCCCATTAATTTAATGGTTACATAGTTTTCCAAGAATATAAAATGATCTCATACTACAGAAGTGAAACTGAGTTTTTAGGAATTGATTGAAAGATATTTTGTTGAAGGAGCAATAATGCTTATTACTCTGAAAAGTGAGGACATGGGTTTCCTCCAGTGATCCAATAAGGAAAAGGTGGCCAAACTAAGGTTAGAATTTTTTCACCATGAAATATTGTTGTCATAAATATATCAGCTCATTTTCCAGGTTAACAATACCTGCTATCTTGCTGCTAAGGGATTTTATTAGAAACAGAAATTTTAGCAAGAGCTTATTAAGAGTGTCTTCCAGCAAGGTTTGCAAATACACAATAGCAAAGAGGAGCAGTTTCAATTTGGGTAGAAACCTTTTTCTCATTAACTCACTTAAAATTCTTCTGTTATAATTTCTAGCTGAATGAAATATTTTTTTCCCAAATAAAAAAAGGCCATGAATGAATGTTTTGGGGCTTGAAGCCAGCTGAGGCAGTGCTTATTTTATGCATTTGAGGAGGGAGATGAAACTGCAGAAGAGCTGAGAAACCGGATTACAAAGCCAAGAAATGCAATCACAGCAAGGAAAAAAAAAAAAAAAAAAAAAAAAAGAGGAGAGTAAAACTCCAAATCCCACATGCAGACTTGATCTTAAACACTACTGAGAGTTTGGAGATCCTTTTAGTAAATCTATGACTTGCCTGAGGCTTGTGGGAGGAATGGGTCTTACACAACTGCAGGCACCAATAGGAGAAAAATGAAAACCATGTTAAAGATAAATGGAACAGTTCTGTAAATGTTAGAAAGTAGATGGTTAATTAAGACCAGCTCTCCAAGTCCAAAACCACAAAACTTAAAATAGGAAACTATTTCCAGAATTGCCTATTATGTATTGTTAAAAAAAATCTACAGTAAAATATATGCTTTATTTTATATATGCCTCCAGCTAAAAATTATTCTTTTACACTCACTGACAGAAGAGTAAGACTGTTAATTCAAATCTAGATGCCCTAGAATTAAATTTAAAGAGCTGCAAAGTTTGCAGTTTTTGATAAGTCAGCCATGCTCAACTTGTTTGTGAGAATAAAACCAGATACTTCACTGGCAAGTTTACGGATTCTCTTTTCCCTCCATACTAATTCAGCCTGCAGACTGCATTGATATGTCTGTCTTCACAATTTCTCATTAAACTTGACTGAATTGCTCAGTCTGGCATGAGGTACTATGGAAGAGGAGATATTTATTCAGCAAGAACATGATGTCCAAATTTATGTTTAGATGGATATGCAATGGAAGAGGCATAAAAATGCTCATTTTGTCAAGATTTTCCTGCATTTTAAATGCTGAATTGATTAGTGATAGTGGAATTTTCAAATTGTAATGAAAATTACAGCTCCAAAAGATCTATAGGTGCTTTTTCCCACAACAAGCAAAATAACTCACTTCTTCCATTAGTAAGTCGAAGAGTGTTCAAATGTAATATTTGCATTTCTGGATGGTGTAACTGTTAAACAGCAACTTTTTTATTTCTCCCCTGAAGTCCTGAACTGATAAATAGGCAAATTCGAAACCTGAAGGCTGAGGATTTCTCAAAAAACCTGTTTTGTCCTTCTTCAGTTTCAGCCCAGAAATGCTGGCCTCATACCAGCTCTGCTGGGATGGGCTGTCCTCATCCTTGGGGACACTGGTGGTCATTTTGGCTTACAGCCCTATGGGATGGTTGTTGGGTTTTTTAACTCTTCTTTTCATCATCGTGGTGCATTCACCTAAGAGAGAGGTTGTGTGTCCTTTGGGCTGAAGGCTCTTCTTTCCTAGGGGGCAACAAGTTGTGTTAACGGCAGAGTTTTTAGGAATGATAGGCCAGGGACTTTGTAGCTTGCAGGTTTAGGAGCCTGTAACTCAAGTAGAAAAAAAAGTTACAGGAAAACAGTGATCTAAATAGTGGTGATCTAAAAGGTAACAGATTTAACTTGCAAAACAGCAGCTAAATCATTGTGTATAAATCCTTTTCCATTTGTTTTCTGTTTTCCTTACCTTCCCTCAATTTTTGGCTTGTAAAGCAATGAAACATGTTTTTGAAGGGGATTTAAGATGTCTTTTGGAAGACTTGGAGAGGTCCAGGTCAATTGTTTAAGCTGTGACTGACCTAGGGTTTCCACTACAGAGCTAGAATTTAGTACCTTGTAAGGGGTGCCTGGACAGCAGTGGACAGCCAGAGGGAATTGCAGAGCACTGTAGCTGTGTGTTCCACTGGGTCATGTTACTGATCAAATGAGCTGTCATTCTGGTTTTCATGGGTTACTGCTAATTTTTGATGCAGTTAGGATAAAGTTTCTGGTGCTCATTAAGGATGCAGCCCAACGTAGATTTTTAAGCAGAATAAATACTGGAAGATAAGTGGGGTTTTCTTTTTTTGCTTTCTTATTGTCTATGTCATTGTTGATGTATTTGAACACTGGGCCCTGGTCTAACCAGCTAAATCCAGTCTAGTCCTTACTTTCCCATATAGTGACTGAAGAATAGTAGTCAGCTACACTGTTCACCCCAAATAAAATCCAGATTACTACAGAAAAAAGTGTAGTAGTTGTTTTACTATGAAGGATGCTGAGAACTCCTATCTTATGTACCTTAGCTTAAAATTGTATGCAGGAGACTTGGCCTGTACAGTCAGTAATAAAATCTGTAAATGACTTCTTCAGCATGTAGTAGAATTAGGGAAAGCAAAGAAATTAAGGAAATGGAGTATTACTTAGGTCAAATGAGTCTAATAGAGAGTTCAAAGATTTACAGAAAATACAAATAAAGGAATTGACACATTTCCTTCATTTCAGCTCCGAAATGCAATGGTGAACCGGAAAACAGGAAAATTCTCATGGAAGTGAAGAAGACAGTGGACAAAGGGGTACAATGTCTAAAATACTATTCCAACTAAATATAAAGCAAGTAGATATGTTTTAAAATTATTTTTAAGGGTGCTATAAATGTGGTTTAATAAGTATAAAATAAGTATATATTTTTTCTCGCTCACTGAATGTAAACATTGAATCTAATTATGTCAGTGACTAACCACTTGATCTTTTGTACATTTCTTATGGCAAACTAACTTCTTCCCCTCTTCCCTTCTGATTTTCTTGTTCTGAATCTAGAAGCGAGTCCTGGTGATGACAAATGACTACTATTATACAGACATCAAGGGTACTCCATTCAGGTAGAGCTGGCCATAATAAATGGACGTTTCATCCGACTTGTTGAGTTTGTGCTTATAAAGAGCTTGTGAACTCATTAAAAGCTCATCAGCAAAAGCTGACAATGAAATATCCCTGGACAATGCTGAAAATAGCAAGGAAAAGGAGCCTACCAGCATTCCTTTCAGCTTTTCCGGGGATGGAAAGTTTGTGCAAGCTCACACAGGCAAACTCAGAGTGTTTGTCATGGCTTACATTTCATTGAAAAAATATTCAGTTGAGATTTACATTGAACGAAAGGCTTTCGCAAGTACTTGGAGAACTATAAATACTATAATCCATTTAAGTAACTACATCTTGAGCCCCATTTTATTTTTTTTTTCCACAACAAGAATGTAATGTAAAATGAGATAGTTTTTCACTTCCAATTTGAGGTTTGGATATTTTCTTTCTCTAAACGACCTTCAATGTATTTCTTTAACTAAAACCGAGTAAGCTGGTAATTTTGGCATGCATTTTAGGAGAAAAAAAAGAAAGGAAAAGAAAAACAGGTAGTCACTTTAAAAATGCTCATATTTGAACAAGAAATAATCCACTAACAAAAGAGCCCTAACTGTACTTTGCACTTAAGGCAGGAGTTTGGCAGTTGTGATACTCAACTGAAATTTTCTTCAATGGAACAGTTTCACATAACTTGAGCTACATTACCACACAGAGAAACTATAGGCACATTTCTCTGACCTCTAATGCATGTTAAATCTTACTCATGGGTGGTAATACTCAGTTGTTTTTTTGTTTGGTTTTTATTTTGTGGAGTTTTTTGTGGTTGCTGTTTGGGTTTTTTTTTTGTTTGTTTTTCTTTTGCACTATTAAGTAAAGAGAAATGGAGCTACATGCATGCATGTAGCGTGAGTTATGGTGCTAAGGACAGAAATATAGTTAGGAAAACTGTCCCTTTGCAACATGGTTTGTATCTAGTTTTGGGTTGTTATATAGATTTGGGACAACTGCACACTGTAATGTCAAAGATGTTTACTGTTCAACCCTTTCCCAGACTCAGCTGTTGATTGCAGTTTGTGTGCTCTTGGATTTGTTGCCTCTCCATGTACTTCAAATATCAGCCCATGCATTTGCAATCTTGCTGATTACTGCAGATTCCTAGCTTGAGATAATCCCCTTCAATGAATGAATGAATGCCAGAAGGCATTCTGTGTTTGTGTTTAATAGCCAGAGGCATGGGATCCCCAAGCCACTTCATTAAACTTGGATATTTTAAATGGTAGACTGAAAACCAGGCCAAAACACCGTGTATAACTGTTGAGAATTTATGAAGCTGAAGTCAATACGAAAGAGCTATACTAGCCAAAAACATGAAACACAAAAATTAGTCCAGGAGGAGTCATGATGCTGTTGTCACATTTGAAATTATTTTCTTCTCAGTAGCTCTATCAATTCCCACACTTCTGTAGTTTCTCAACAGCTTAGTCTGATTTACAAAAAATTGTCTCCTTCATTGTAAGGCCATGGTCATGTTCAAGGCTCAGTGAAGAAATCTCATGCTGGGTGAACAGCAGTGAGCTTAGATGGGCTCATTTATTAGTTTGCCAGGGAATAATGGTTTACTGCACCTCTAAGCACACATAAATGCAGCCAATTGTTGCAGGCACATCAGAACTGAGACATCATTGAAGCAAGTAATAGAACAATAATTATAATTGGTGAGGGTTTGGAAACAAACAGTTTTAATTTAATCATAGTGCATGAGCTGAAAATGTTAAAAATGAAAATAGCTCTGAATGTCTGCTATTGTTTGTCTCACAGATTTCAAGGTCTGCTTTATTTCTCCGCACAGTTTAGGTGTGGCTCTCTCTAGAGGACATGGAAAATACTTCTTCAGAGGGAATGTAACTGTAGAAGAAGGTAAGGTACCTACCTTCTCAAGTGGCTTACACAGTAGTTTTATTGTTGATTTGGTAGTTCCTAAAGCTTATACATTTGTCTGCGGATTCCACAAGGGAATTAGACTTTTATTTTCTTTTTCTTTAAAGATCTTTTACTTCCCAAGGTTTCAAGCACAGTCACACTGTTTGTGAGTCTTCTTTACACGTGGTCATCCTCCATCCTCCTCTCTCAATGTTCCAGACAACAACTCACAGCCTAACATTAATTAGTTGTGGTGTTTTCTGAATTGAGTAACCATTAAGAGCACTGTAATGGTTATTGGTTTTGTTCACAGACGATACATTGTGAATTCTTTCAGAGCTACAACTGTTTTGTACATTATCTACAAGGATTTTCTGTTTATACTAGTAGTAGAGGTACTCAGGGAAAGAACTGTTCTTTGGTTTTGCTTTTTGATAAGTCCCCAACTGAGTGGAGGAGTCAACTGTGTGTGGTGATAAAGTTGTTTGGCAAGAAGGTTTCTGAAGATGATGGAAGAGTGGAAGCATTTCAGAAAGTTGAAGGGAGGATTGAAAATTTTAGAAGCTGGTGAGCAAAACCTGTTTCAATAGAGGAATGCTTTCAGATTTTATGCTGAAGTATATTTCCAGTTCTTCTTGTTTGCCAGCAATGTTAAGCAAGACAGCTAATTTCTTCAGGTTCCTTGTCTGTATTTTGGGACATGAAGGTATTCTTGTACTCAGGAGAGATATAAAAAGAAGTTCCTTGAAGTCTGAGTACCTGCACAGCCCAAAGCCCGAGACTTAGAGCTACTCACTCCCCAGACTGTTCCCAACATCCCTTTCACGGATGTTCTTTAATCCAGCCACACATCTCAGCCAGCCTGAGTCCCAGATGCACCCTCAGAAATGTTAAAATAACCATAACTAACAGTTCCTTCTCTCCCACTCTTACCTTCACTGATTCTCTCTCACTTCACCTCACTGTCCTCCCCAGGGACCACAGTTCTAGTTCCAGTTTTGGCTTCCCTGCCTTCTTAGTCACTGTTGCTCTGTCCTTGTACATTATGAACTCTGGGGGGTTAAACCCAAATGTTGCCTTCTGAACCCTATTTGCTTATTGTCTATTGATAAGTGTTTTAAGAGTTTTTAAAATTGCCAAAGTACATTTTTATTGTGCTATATAACTAATGATATAGTTCTTATTTACAAGCATTTGTGTGACCTGTTAGTACAAAAAACCTTTTCTGAACAATCCCATAAATTGCTGTTTGTATTCATGGGCAGTGTGCTTAGATTTTGAGGGAATTGTTTTTAATGATTTTTTTCTCTATAAGAGAAGGAGAACAACTCACATGAAATGAGAAGTGTGTATTTTAGTACAAAGAGCTTTACTGGCCAAAGAGAACAAGGGAGTCTGAACAGGAGTCTGTTACCATTTTGCATTTGTCTTTGCTCAAATTTTCTTCTGAACTTTAAATATATTATGTAAGTAACTCGTATAAGTTATACATATCAGCACAAAATTTTTTTTCTTACCTTTTCAGTTTTAGATCTGATGTAGCTAGTTTTGCCGGTTTGTTAGACCCTAAAGTGTATTTGAACATAGTTTACTGTGATTTATTTCATTATGGTAATAATGCGCTTTCCAAGAAGCATTTATATTATGGAGTGTATGCAAATAACCATCTGTTACCCAGACTTCTCCCCAAATAAGCCATTATTATTCCTGTTACAGGTTTGCATGATTTAGAACACCCTGATGTATCTTTAGCAGACGAATGGTAAGCCTTAAATAAAGCATGAAATTAGTGTCTGTTACCCTTCTTGGTTTCATATTGTTTGTGCCTGCAGAGCCCAATTCTTTATATTCAAAGAGAGATCATGCTTGTACATAAAACTTTCTATTGTTTTGACAATGTGTTCACAGGTCCTACTGCAACACTGACTTACACCCTGAACACCGGCAGATGACTCAGTTAGAAGCAATTAAACGCTACCTCACAGGAAAAGAGCCCCTGCTCCAATGCAAGTACTTTGTTAAACATGGATTTGCAGGCTTTATTCCAGAAAAACACTGTCGTACTTAACCTTCTACAAAATGCAAAATTTAACCAGTGATGATTTGAGATAGGATTGCTTAGCTGATGTTGCTTTGCAATTTCATTTGGTTCTGAGCTTTTCCCAGGGTATCAATAAAGATATTATTATTTACTAGTATTATGTATTATTAGTAGTAGTATTAATTATTTTACAAATTTCCAACTTTCACAGGAAACTATGTGCCTGTACCAAACATTCAGTTTTCCGTTCAGATGGTATAGCTGTGCTATGCAAAATTATCACTCCATCTGGTATTATAAATTAAACAGGACTGATCTGAATCAATTTTTGGATCACACCTCTAAAGAATATGCCAGATATTTAATGGGTATTTTAGAGAGGATGTGTATGTGTCTAGCATTTCTGAACTGCAAAGCAGAATAAAAATTCAGATTGGTGCATATTCTGTATGTTTGCAGAAATGCAGGGCTCTTGTGACTGTTACTGGACCTACTTGTAACCTTACGTCACATGCAAATGTGAGAATAAGATATTACTGAATGAGTTACATGAAGTGGAGTATCGTTGTTTGGTTTTTAATCCAAAATTGTAGCCAATGTATTAAAATTATATGTGAAAAATTGCATTGTATAATATTGCACAATATTACTGTGTAGTATTTTGTAGTAAATGCTTTGTAGCGCAAAAAGTTTAAAAGCATATCACAGACAAAATGTAGCAATATGTAAGAAAACCTTATTGTTTAGTCATCTGAAAAAGGTCTTTATATGCACATACATTTACTGATTTTATTATATTGTGATAGGTGATAAAGAATTGATCCAGGAAGTTTTGTTTGATGCAGTTGTGAGTGCACCAGTTGAAGCTTATTGGACCAGTCTAGCTCTGAATAAATCAGAGTAAGTGGTCTTTGCGTCCATGGTTATGTATCAGCCATGGATGTATTTTTAATAGTTATGTTAATGAGCTGGTGGAATATCTGGAAAATCCTGATATGCATGAAAATATTAACTGTTTGATGCTAAATATCACCAAGTTTGAGTTCAGTCTGAAGTGTTTATCTTGCAGAGTATGTCATGATGATTAGCTGAAAGGTTACCCAATTTCCACAATAAAACTGGTGAAATGGTACTGTAATTGCAGCTTACAGTTCTGTGTATTTTTAACAAAGGATAATTGAGAAATTCCATGCAAAATTTACCAAAATTATTGATGTAATTGGTACTTTGTCTTAGAATAAATTATACATAGAAAAACTTGCACTGGCAAATAATTTCTTTAAGCCTTGATTTGTTTATTTTCCAGAACTACCTAGGATCAAGGTTTCTGCTAGAGAGAATCAGGAGATTAGCCAGTCCTTTTCAGAGTTTATATCTTTTACTTTATTCATTTATGCTATGATGTACTAGGGTGTTAAGTAACAAGTTTTTATCCGTATTAGAATAAACAGGTGTTAAGCTTAGCAGTTTGCATGAAATACTGTGGTTGAAAGGCAATTCTGGGGAGTATCCTGATTAGATTTGCTAAATTTCAAGCATTTTATAAAAGTTGAATGAAAAAAATATGTTGTGGTACAACATGTACTCATACTGACTGAATAAAAGCAGCATGGTAAGATCTGCTGCATCAAAGAGCTATCCAGCCTTCTCTGAGAAGATAAAGATTAGAAATTTTTGCATGCTAATATACTGTGGACATCGAGATGTGTAAGGTGTCTTTGAATCCTCCTACACAATGAAATAACAGATCCAGTAAACACAAGGACAGCTGTGGAATGATGCCAGTGGGAAACTTTTGAAGCCATTTCAGATTCTGACTTTGCTTCATTCTGTCTCATTTATGAAACAATAAAATGGCTCTGGTACCTACTTTTGTAGTAATGGGACTGAAGTACTTTCAGCCATAACAGAACTGGTTTTAAAATAGCTTGGTACTGATAACAGTGCAACAGAAGAGTTCAGTCTGAGATACCTGCTACATTTTTTTCCCAAGTTCTAGAGGCTAAAACCTGTCCTAAGTTTGTCTCTCAGTTTTAAATCTGTTTGTTTATGTGAGCAATACTCACACGTATGACTTGAAGCATAAATATAGCACAGAAATGTTGCAAGGACTGGGAGCAAGATCAGAAAATCCTGCCCATCTCAGAATCACTGTATGTCAGTGGTTTTAAATAGTTTGTATATAGCTATGCCACAACTTTTTATTCTATTATTCTATCCATGTAATCTCTTCCTACAAATCCTACAAAATTTATTGTGTTTGGCTTTTTAGAGATTCTTGGTCTAAACAGCATTTCTACATTGCATACTATTCAAAACCCAGATGACTATAACTTAAATAACAACATTTAAAAGTAAATCAATAAATAAGGGAACTATGCTTAAAATAATCTTTCTCAAAAACATGTACACTTGTGCTTTCTGTGGCAGTGAGGCAGCTTTATCTGTTTACTATCTGAAGAATTGTCTTTGCTTGTGTTCTGCACTGTTTCAGAAACTCTGACAAGGGAGTGGAAGTTGCCTTCCTTGGGACACGGACTGGACTCTCTCGTATCAACCTGTTTGTGGGTCCAGAACAGCTGACCAACCAGTAAGTAACAAACTGTGCCTGATAAGAAAAGAGAGAGAGAAAAGTTTATTTTTATGAAGCCCATCTGCTGTTTCTTCACACAGAACAAATTAGAAAGATGTCCTAGGATCCCTTAAATTATTTCTTTAACTGAAACATTTGGAGCAGTGAGCTATTTTACACCTGTTGCCCATAAATTTTCTTTCCCTGCACACATGCCCCCAGCATCACATCTTCAGAGCAGAATTATGCTGCACCTTTTACTACACCACCTGAAAACAAATACCTGTAGGCTTTTTCAGGGATTTTGCATCATGGTTTTGGAAAATATTTTTGGTGTTGAAATAAAGCCAAGTGACTGAAGGGGACTTTGTGAAAGAGCAATCAAGAGGCCTCATCATTCAAAAGTTTCCCATTTTGCTTGGAGAACATGTAATCTAGTGGAGGTATGATGCATATAAAAGAAAAATCTGTGTTTGATGTTTATGACAAACTGAGTTTATTGAATTCTAAGGGCTTATCTGAGGACAAGTACTGTTGTACAAGTAGGCAACATCAACAGCACTACAGTTTTTTACTGTCAGACAGAAAACCAGAACTATGGAGTGGACATAACACTTGTTGTTGGCATAAATTTTCTTCTGCCAACATTCCCTGAAATTATTGAGGATTAAAGTATTTAGTTGTCCATTACCACCCCCTACATAGTCTTTTGAATGTGGGCTGTAGAATTACCTTTTTTTTCACTACCTAAGAGTGAATATCTGTGGCAACAGACTACCAAATCTCCAATGCCTTTTCCACCTTGTGCAGCTCATAGCTCTTATATTGTGCTGAAAGAAAAAGGCTTTTTAGACTAAAAGTTTTTATTTTTACAAATCAGTAAAAAATTTTAGTGGTATTTAGAGGTACTGTTTTTTAGTACTTTTAACGTCTTTCACAACAAAAGTTATTGTGTGTCACAAATAATGAGTGACTAAATTTAACTCTTTTGTTGAACAAATGTTATTAGAAAAATTGTCCCAAACCATTTTCTTTTGTAAAAGATTGCATTTTTTTTTGTCTTTCAAAGCTAGAAACTATTGTGTGCCAAGCAACAAACAACAATTGCTTTCTTTCTCTTTTTTCTCAAGAGACTTCCTGACAGCTGAAGATAAGGAGAACATTTTTAATGCTGACCATTTTCCACTCTGGTACAGAAGAGCTGCTGAACAAATACCTGGGAGCTTTGTCTACTCAATCCCGTTCAGCACAGGTCTGTAATTTCATCATTCCCTAAATTTGGAACCATGCACGATGCTGAAAGGATCCCCAGTGTGTCAGTACAGAGTGGGCTTTGTAGCTAATCTCAAATATTGGTCTGAAATAGGCACTGAAATTTGCAGCTACTTCACTGGTCCTTTAACCAGGTGAGTCTTCTGCGGGGCTGCAAGTGGAACCCCAAGATGTGGTGTAACATTTTTCATTTAATATTTGCACAGGTAGAACTACATTTTAACAAGTATTTTAAGCAGGGCAAGTCCAACAGTGTAAATGTCCACACTATTGAGAAGCCCTACCAGTTGTCACCTTTGCTGCTCCTTTTAGCAGAGGAGACAAAACCTGTTGACTCATTTCAGTGTTTTAAGCTTGTTTTTGGAATGCTGGGGAATTTAAAATGGCAGTGCCAGTATGTTCTGTGCATACATAGAGAGCGTGATGTTCCCTGTTTTATTTTCTGAACACTGTATCTACGTAGACTGTTATCTGAAACCAGGAAGGAAAAAAACCCTAAATTTCCTCATTTTGCAATAGATTCTTTCAATTTTCTTTCTCTTTAATACACCCAGCAGAAACTGCCAACAAGAGCAATGTGGTGACAGCCAGTACTGCTATTCAACTTCTGGATGACAGGAAATCTCCAGTGGTTGCAGGTACAACTGTTGTAGTTTTCATTTTGTTAATTTTTAAAATCAGTTTATGAGTTCCTCAATTTCTCTTTTGGGTTAGCAGGTATTTAATGTAAATATCCCATCTTTTAAGAAGTGAGAGGGAAGGACGCAATCTCACCTCTAAGATTTAATTGGATGATTAATGGAGAGCATTTAATGCTCCCTGTCCCCAAGAACTTGATTAATCAGGGAGATTAATTGACCCTCAAATCTCCCTGTGAGCTACTGAGTTTGACTTTATGGAAATTACCATTATCTGTAAAGCATTTTTGGTAGACACAATTCTATATCATCATAAAACAGATTATATAATGATAAGGAAAAAGAAATATAAGGAAGGACTATCTGATGTGTAAATGTTCCACCCAGGCTTCAACTTTGAAAAGTCAGTGCTCTAACAGGATTGGTTTAGAACAGGATACAATGTGGTGATTTTGTCTAGATTATCAGATATGTGATTTGTTCAGAGCATAGAAATTGAATAACAAAGCTCTACTGTCTGTCTGCGAAGAGTAGAATCTAAAGACTAAAAGGTGAAGTGTGACAAGTACAGAATAGAGAAAAATCCACACAGATTTAAAAATGTGAGTAATTAATTTTGAAATTGTTGGATGTTCCTCACTCAAGTTCAGATGCTTATCTGACCAGTTTTTCTCTAGTTCCCAGTGGTTACTGACTTTGAAGAAGGAAAGAATTTTGATAAATCTTATGATTTATTTTTCTAGAAACCAAGCTCTCTTATCTCAAGGAAAATTAGATACCTACCTACAAAGCAAGAACCACCTTATTTTTCTCGTATTTAAAATATTATTAAAAATGCAGTGAATACTATATTGAAAGAAAAAGAATGTGCCCAAAAATGGGAAATCTCAAATATGTTTCCTCAAACACAGAATATTTCTACTGATAAGAAAAGATTTTCGAAAGTCAAAAGGAAAGCAGCTTTCTGACTCCAATCCAAAGATACATTCTTCTGAATTACTGAATTCTTCCATAACATTTCATGAAATCTTAATTTTGACTTCATACTCCTGTTAAAGCATAAAACAGCATTTATAAACTAATGTCAGATGCCTGCAAAGTGCTGAAGATGTAATTGAGGGTTTTCACTGTACAATGACGAAGGTTGACATGTTATTTCTGGAATGCTCTGTTTTTTGGAGTTAGCAAAAGTTTCATCATGAAGTTTTCCATCATCTCTAAAATGTGTAGGGTTAATAGACAATCTGATATTTATTCTTTTCTCACCAGTATTTGCAATTTGGTTTTGACTTTGAGAAGGTATCACACATAACTATTTCTAATACACCATCAACAAGATTTGGGGTTTGATTTTTAGTAATTGTAAAAGAGAAAAGCAGGTATTACTCCATTGCCCCAATAATTCTGTTTAGTATTGAACATCTAAAATTGTTTGGGTCCCATCTTTTCTATCTAATATAAACACAGGGTCTTGAAAGCTTTGTAATGCCAAAGCCTGTAGAAAATTTCCATGATATCTGTAAAAGCATAATGCCATGAAAGATAAGAGCAGTGTACCTACAATCTGAAGCACATCAGTGGTGTTCTATTTCTAGTTCTGTAAGCTTTAAAAACTGTGTGCTAGATATTTTGTTTACAATATGAAGCATTTTTAGGAGTTTGTTTTGAATAATTTTTCCTTTCCCTCTTGTATGGTTGCATGTTTTCAGGTGGTTTTCTTTTTGGGGGGAAGCCACTTTGGGTCTGTACAAACCTTTTTCTATGAAAGTATCACTCATCCAGCTACAGCCTCTCAGAGACAAATAAGTATATGCACTATTCTTGTTCTCCTTAAGATCATGAATGTGACTTGTCAGTCCTACTTTCTCTCAGAAAACTTTCAAGAAAGTATCCAGCATCTAGTTCAATTTTTAGGTTTTATTATAATGCTGACAATATTCCATGCTAAGCAAAATGGATTTAGAGGCAGAAACTGGAGCAGTGATAAATGGGAGAAGTTTGAAGTTTTTATTAGCCAGACTTGGGAGACTAAAGTAAGATTATGGGTAATGTTTTCAAATACCTCCATTGGAGTTCAAATTTGGCCAAAACATCTCATTTTAATTTGTGTGAAGTAAGTATTCCTTATCCCCATTTGGTCTGAGTAGATTACAGTAAGCAGCAGGACGGGATACACATTTCATGTTAAATCACTGTTCCCTAGAGGGATTTGACTGAAAATTAAGCTGTGCCAGAATGTTGTATATTACAGATCACTACAAGAGTTTAAATCTGGCAGAAAGAAACAAGGACATTGTTATAAAATGGAAACCTGAGTTATTCCTGCCCATGAGAGGGGAAAAAAGGAACAAAACCAAGTCTTACTGCAAAATCCATAGACTGGGTTTTGTGGTTTTTGATTTATTTTAGGTTGTTGTTTTGTTGTTGTTTCTTTGTAGTGGGACATTTTTGTTTGTTGTTGTTGGGTTTTGTGTTTTCTGTTTAGAAACCCATCACTTATAACAGATTTCATATAACAGTCTAAGGCTTATTGTAAATAGCAAAGATTCAACTGTATAAAATAGGCAAAAAATCCTGAAATCAGTGAGTCTGCAGACTGTTAGTAGAGAATAATTGAGTGTTGCTGCTGTTTCACCATCTGTACTTACTAATACCAGTTCTCTGTCAGAATGTCTCTGCTTCTTGGCAAAAAGCCCATGTAATTTGTTTCTAAAACCTCTCCTTCTTGCAATTGAGATTGTGATTATTTTATTTTATTTTATTTACTTAAATGAATGCAAATTTCTTTACAATGTGTGTAGATAAATATTTAATACAAGTGTAGTAGCATCATATTTATTTCTGTGTATACAGAGTTCAATTTATTTACAGGAAGGAAGTCACAGTAGTACTGCAGGCAGGGCTTTCTTTATATTTGAACACATTCATGTTGAAAATTACTTTAACTGAGGGTTTTCTGTGACCATGTCAACTGTATGAAGATTACATGGAAATGTTTAGCATCTTCAAACTGTCCCAGTTGCAAAATGAAGAAGAGTAAAATATGGTGGAATTTTTTTTTCTTCTTAACAAGATCTAAAAATAGGAGAATCATCCCAGATCCCAGTCTTGAAATTTAGTGAGACTCCTGGAATATTAGTATTCCTCTGGGTGGCAAAGATGAAGCTAATATAGAATATCTGAATTTGGACAGTGATTTAGCTATTAAAATTGAGGCAAGTGAAGATGGAACTGTGTCATACGATGCTTATGTGAAGGGCAGTACATTTCTGCTAAATCTTGGTAGAATTCAGCATTCCAGTCTTGTATTCTTTGATATTGTGTGATGAGTTAAATTATTTCAGATCCTTTATTTGGATGTCAGCTTTTCAAGTAGCAAACATACGGGCATCTGGATAAGTGCAGCACAGGATTTCTGTGTGCTGTGTTTGTTTCCATTTTTTGGCAAGAGATTATTTTTGTTAAAAAAATTATTAAAGGTACTGTTCTGAACAAGATGTGGGGATGTAAACAAGCAAACAAGAGTCATCATGGAGTAAAGCAGGGTCTAAAAACTGAAAAATTGTGCTCTCTTGAGATTTTGAGAGTGTTGACAAAATATGTGAACCCTCATAAATGCACTTCCCTAATTCATAAATGCATTTTAGTTCAAAAGCTGCAGTACAAGAGAGGACCTTAAAAACCTTTCTTGGTTGAAAGAGGCCATCACTGTTCACAGAAAACATGACAATTAGACCCTTGGTATGTTTAATTAAAGGCAACAGAACTGACATAATCTTCTTAGGGAATAGAAAAAATATTAAAGAATGCGGAAGAAAATGTCTGATGAAAATTGTCAAGTCCACTTAAGTTTTCTTCATTGAGCAAACAGAACCTGGATTTCAGGCCCCATTGGAAAAGTCCATAGCAGGGCTTAGTAAAAAGCTCTGGACACTGAGTCAGAAGAATGAAGAATTAAATCATGCACGGGCAAAGTCTTTAGTCTCACAGTCACTGGAAATTTAGAATTTAAAGGAGATGAGGAGAAATAGTCCATTTTTTTTAAATACAAGGCTGCTTAGGAAAGCTGAAATTACAATTTTCCTTAACCTTTTTTTGCCTCTTTTTGTGCAGACCAGTAAAATACATGAATGGTAGAGTCTGGAATTGATCTCTTAAGATCATCTAGTCCAACCCTAGTGGTCTAGATCTTGAAAGAATCAGAGCTAGACCTGATAACCCAGAACTGTGTCCAGTCAGATCTTAAATGCTTCCCCAAGTAGAGAGGTCATGCCCTCTCTGGGTGTGTTATATTGTACATAAATTGATAGAAAACCAGGTGGAGTTTTATTACTGTTTCCACTAACTGTTGAAAATGTATAATTGCAAAAATGTTTTGTTTCTAATGTACCTTAGTACAAGGAAGGAATTTCTAGAGAAGTATTTTCTGCCATTTTTTGTATGGTCAGTTTTGTGTTGGACTTTCTATTTATCAAAGTTTAAATTAGAAAATAGAAAACTCTAAATGAGCCCTCCTTGCACATGCCCTTCTCTGATCTGTCAATTCAAAGAAAGCTTAATTTGTTTGTTTTAAAAAGATAAAAAGCTTTACCAGTACATCAGAACTGTAGTTTCTGAAAATGAGTAAGCCCTCATTGCTTTATGTCAGCTTGACTAGAATAGTATAGTAAGAGAAGCTCACTGTACCTAAATTATTGAGAAATGAGAGTATTCCAGTTCTGTGAAGATGAAAGCATGTTTACAGTCATTTTCTATCAAAGAAGGGCGATTGCCTGGGGTGTGCATTCAGGCATTGCCAGAGCTCTGTGAATCTAGCCTGACTCAGTCTTTTCTGCTGAAGATGCATAAAAAGAGAAATTGTATATATATTTATATTTTATATTTGTATTTATATTCATATTTTATATATTCAACTATGAACTAAAGTATACTTTATGTATAATAAGCAATTCTTTGTATTCAGGTGTAGGAGGTGTTACTGAAACCTAAGGAAGGGCAGGCCTCTTCTGTTCACTTATGGTGGGATTTAAATGCTCTTACTGAAAATACGCATTATGCAAACAAGAATACTATATTTTAGTCTCCCAAAGAAATTGTTCCAAGTAATGCCATGATCCAGTATTTAACTTTTCCAGTGTTTAACTTTCAAACTTGATCCTTTATTTTTATAACCAGCCCATATCCAAATTCAAGGATTTTTCTCCAAACCCTGGTTAGAGAGAGATTTTTTTACAAGTGACCTCATCTATTGCTTTCTTTGTTCTTCCTCTTATATAACTTTAAAATCCAACTTTAGTATAACAATAAATTCAGTTATTCCATGTTAAATATTCCTAGTCAAGATGCTAAGAGGCCTCAGGTATTTTGAGTGACACAGATTGAAGATTTAGCATCTCTTTCTAGGTTTGTCTCCATAAGCTAAGCCAAGGAATTGTAAGGACTTAAATTAAGCACTGCTTTGTTAAAAATGGCACACAATTTTGAATGCTTCTATTCTGGCCAGAGGAAAGCGACCCTGATAATCCTGCTGTTTAAGATATTCAAACTGTGCCTTGAAATTAGGAAAGATCCAAAATCTCATATTACTTTTAAAGTAGAAATCAGTCATATTGAGGCTGGTTGCACTTCAGGTTTTCTTCCTGTTTAGATCAGACTCTACAAAACAGCAATCTAAAAGAAAAATTTGTGATTATACTAGTTTTCCAGTAACTGAGACTTCTGCTGCTCTAGGCTCTAAGTCTGAAAGAGTCTTTTAAAATTTCATGGAGGAAAATGTGTTCCTTATATCTGAAAATGTGTACCTTTATGACACAAAAATTTTGGTTTTCACCCTCTTTTCTCCCTTTTTTTTTTATGTGTTAATATTTGTATATACATGACCTCAACACTTCATTTAGAGGGTTTTTTTAAGTGACTTTAAATGGGGTTTGCATGCACTTCTCTCTTCTAATGAAGTGACTATCAATTACTTAATCAAAATTAATTTGAACTATTGATATTTCTAAAAGTGGCAGATACTGTATAAGTTTCACAAATACTGAAATCTGCTGATGTTCTAGTAGTACATAGAGCAAATACATCTGCTCTGTACTTCTTCAACTTTTTTTTTCTATTTTTTCTCACATGTATTGCTTTCATATTATTATTAAGAACATTCAGGCAAATGTCAATGCCATTACAGTCCCTAAAATTTATGATGCAATCTATAAAATTGCATTTTAATATGAAGGCCTAGGGGAAAATGAATATGTCATCATAATGACACACCAACCAAATTTTTGAGGCATTCTAAAATAGATGTTTTCCTTGTCAAGCAAGAGAGTGATTTACCTAATCTTTACTCCCCATTATAAGCCACAGAACATTATATTCAGCAGTAGCATTTAGCAAATCCCTCAAAATGTTTTTCATGCTTTGGTAGAAAACCATGACTTTATGTTTTTCCAGAGTTTCTCGTTCATTTTGAATATTGTTTTTGTATTCATAAATCTAATATTGGTATACAGACTAATTTTTCCAGCTTTAGGAAAACTGAGATGTGTATTTGTACAGCCTAACATTAAGCAACTCACATGTTGGGAGCCATTGTTTGGGAAAGATGATTTGCAGGAAAGGTGTGGAGAGAGGTAAACTGCTCCACAGAATGCTTTGGAGCATGTGGTGAAGTCCTGTCCCTTTCCATTGGTTGGAAGCTGAGGTTAGTGACATATTTACAGTTCAGACATTTGCATTCGCTTGCATTTTTTCTCAGTTCATTTCACCATTCAGAATCATTGTGTGGAATAGTTGAATACTGGCTTTGGTTTTTTGAGGTAGTTCTCTGCTAGTATTAACTTGAGAATTTAACCTCTATTTATCTAATCCATGGGCTTTCCTCACCTCCTGTTCTCAGAGAATCCAGGACTTTGACAGATGTATGACAACAGTATCCCAACACATTTAGTATTAATATGTATAGTAAATGGCACAGAGCATCTTCTCTTTGCTTTTGCACTTCTGCTTTGCTGTTGGGATTTTTTGGTTGGTCAGTTGGGTTTTAGTTCTACGAAATTTGTGATGGAGGAAGATCCTTTTGCTAAAGAATTCTGCTGCCAGCAAAGTAAATCCCTGATTGCAGAACAAGGCAGCAGATGAGCTGTCGGGTCCTTTGGGTAACTTCAAATAATGCTGTTCAAGGTTGAAGTGGCAATCATGTATATATGTATAAATATATATATATATATGAATACATTGCTATAATTTTAAGTATTCAGGACTAATTAATCTATTTTCCCTCCAATACAACATATTTCCAAATATTAACAGCGTTTTCTCATGTGTTGTGTCTTGAAATGAGGATGACAGCCTTTGCAAAGAGTTGAGCACACAGTGTACATAGCCCTAAAACATGGAGGGATCCCTCTGCAATCAGTACGAGAGAGCAACCACAGATTTCACTGGAGGAAGAGGTGTGAAGTTTGTATTTGTTGGTTTATTTATTTTGGGTTCTAGTCCCTACAGCTGCTCCCCTGTTGTAGTTTACTGTGGCTGCTGTTGCTGCCCATTTCCCCTCTGATCTGGGGAACATACAGCCATGTTTCAGGTAATATAAACTCAGGACATACCAAGACTGACGATTGTTGTTACTATGCCACATTTGGCCAAATTAAAAGATCCAAGTTGTAAAGGTAGGCATCCTTTCTGGATACTTGACTGAAGTCTGTGTGCCCTTGTCTCCTGGGCAGCAAAGGTAGATTGTTGCAATGGTTGTTATTTTCCTGTTAATTGTTAATGAGAGATAAACTATGTGTAGTGTCACTAAATGTGCTACTTTGATATTCAAGAAGGGGGATACAGATTTCATTTGGACATTGTATTACAAGGGAATAATGAAGCTGAATTTTGACTGACTTTTTGGAAGATCTCAATTTAAAGACAAATATGGCAAGCAATTATTTTTCAGTTTAAACTTTATGTCTTTCAATATAGATGCTATCGGTCAGATTCTGTAAAGAACATGGGTGTATTGTCTTCATTTTTGTGTTCTAAAATGAAATTTTAGGAAGTTTTTCTGTAAACAAAGCAATATAGTGAGCCTTTATATGAAAGACAGGAATGCAACAATATGTGTGCTTTCCCTATCTTTGCAAATGCCTTGCAGAGTAGCATGTCCTGATATTTTGTTGAATTTGAGGGGGAAGAGTGTTTTTCACAGAGAGTAGAAAAAAATACTGTGCTTACTATAATACTCTCATGAGATTGCTGGAAGGACAACAAAGCTTTCTCAGGATCCTTTATCTGAAAAATAAATCTGTGCAGACAAATAATTTCAGTGGCAGATGTCCATTGCTAAGCTTTATAAATTAAGGACAGTTCTGTGCGGATTCCCTATATTCAGTCTTCCACTTGTTATAGTCAATAATTTTTATAGACAAAAAATTGTGGCTTTTATCTCTGTTTATCAGTAGTTGAAAATTCTGTTTCCTCTCCTGAAAAATAAATATTTTACCTTTATTAAGTAATTGAAACAAAACTTTTCTCTGTTAATTTTACGCTATTATCTTATAATCAAAAATGACTGAAATGTTCCTTGCAAACATTTTTACCATGGTAACCATGATACATGGTCTTATAAATCTTAAATGAAAAATTTCCTTGGAATTTTTTGGGAGTTTTTTGGTTTTTTGTTTGTTTTTTTCCTTTGGCAAACATGAGGTTAGAAGGTAAAAATCAGATTTTGCATGGATTGCCTTGCTCTGTTCCCACAACAGAGGGAACTAATGGAAATATTTAGTACTTTGCTTTCTGGCAGAACTCCATATCAATTTACAGCCCTGTGTGTGCATGAAAATCCCCAAAGCATCTTGAATGTGACTCAAAATGAGTTTCTTTAAATATTGTTGTGCCCTTCATTGACTCTTCCTCACCTTTTTCGTTTTTCCTTCTTCTTCTATTTTTTTTATATGAATGATGATACAATGAGGAAAGCCTGGAAGGTTTTTGGTGCTAGGTCTGTTTTTATAAGGACTAGGAAGATGTTCTGGGTTATTCCTGACTAGGAAATATCAAGTCAATTCTTGTTTTTCTTTCATTTGAAAATATTGGAAGTGTGAAGTGATTTGTGATGGAAGCTGCACTGTTCTGTCTGAGCCTGTTGGAAACATTGAGGGTGAAATCTCTCTGGAGGTTGGAGGTTTATTAACTTTCATCTCAGGATCTACACTTTGAGTATAACTGTGCTTATTTTAGGTTGTTGCTGTGGAAAAAAAACTATTTGGCATGGCTCCAAACTCATTTTTGGGCCCATGGGCAATACGATCCAATCCTGTCTTACTTCAGTCTTCTGTATCTGAAAAACTGTATTCTGCTTTGCAAAATGTTATGGCAGCAAATTGATAAAAGAGTAAAAAATGTAGATTTACATGTTTAAATGACTTAGTTCTGCAAGTAGATTAGATTATTCTAATATTAGCTTTACCAAATATTTAAAAGAAAAAAGAGTAAACATCAAGAGATCAGATTAAAGAGCCTGAGTACAAATATTCTACATATTAGGATATTTATATTAAAATATATAAATATTCTAAAAATGTTGTGCTAATGATGCCTCAGCTGAAGCAATGTGCTCAGTCTAGGGTGCCACTTTTTAAGCAAAATGTGAAAGAACTGAAAAGGTTTCAGCAAATGCCGGAGGAAAAAAGTTTGGAGAATGTGATCTTGCAGGAAAAATTTGAAACAGCTTGGTTTATTTAGTTCAGGACAGAGAAGAATGAACAGAGCCTAATAATGATACGAAGTACTTAGCAGTCAAAAAAAAACAACCAAAAAACCTGAACAGACAGTAATTGATTGTTTTCAATGTCTGCTAGATTTAGATTAAGACTGAGATGCTTAATTTTCTCTGGACATGAAAGTAACTGCAGATGCAGGAATGAGCTTTAATATTTAGGTTGCAATTATTACTAAGTAGATAAGAGCAAGGGTTACATGACTCCTGCCACAGAGCCCATTACTCAGTTGAGGCTGTTATTGGAACAGCTACAGAGCTTGATCTCAGAATCCATCTGTCGGGGGGAGAGTGCAGGTCTCCAAATGCCACAACACAGCTTCCCCTTGCCCTTATTGCAGATTGCTCCATGGCCTTTTTCTTCAAGATTATAAACATTGCTGATTTCTGCGTTGGCTACCTGGACAGATGGGGGACAGCTAGGGGACGCATAAAATATCTGTCACAAATAGCCTAAAATGTATTTTATCTAGTCTTGGAAAGGGTAAATGGAGTTCCTGATCTCTCTTGGGTGCCTTAAAATAATTTCTAAGAACCATTAAAATAACTACCTCTGCACACTCAAGATATTCTTTGAATTCTACGCTTATGATACTCAGATGGTTCTGGCTCTGATTTTCTCTGATGGCAAAACAGCTCTGCAGAGAGCAAGGATGAACCCTTGAGTGAACCCAGCTGAATATTCCCTCTGTGAGGGAGGATGTTAAACATGCAACTACATTATCCTCCTACTGAAGGGCAGCACTGTGATGGGACCAGCATCTGCAGTCATGGCATTTGCAAAATGGAGCACTTGTGTGAGGATTTGGGAATATATGGCTTCAGAAAAGTCTGTAGCAAGCCTGTAAGCCAGCAGGATATCAGGCAGTGTCTTCAGATATGCTCTGTGTACTCCTTTCAGGGTTTGTATCCAAAGCAGTGCAGCACTTCTTCCTTCAGCTCCTTCTCAGTTCTCTTCTTTCTTCCCTACTAAGTAATTAAAAAATTTTATGCAATAGTTAACAAGGTGCTTTCTATTTTCTAAGTTAGGAAATGGATGTAGCGTTTAATTGCTGGTTCTTGGGGCAGACTGGAAAGTTGAAAACACATTTTTGGAAATGCTTTTAACATGTTTATGTTATCAGTGGCAGTGCATAGAGTGGCTGGTTTGAAAACTGCTTGTGAATTGTATACATCTTGAATTAAATAGTAATTTGTACTCTCTAAGATAGTACAAATTTAACTAACTAAACTAGTTAGATAGTTATTTTCTATTTTTCTTTGCAGAGCACCACTCCTGTCAGCCGCTGACTGTAGGTGCACCATAAGTCATTTCTTGGTCTAATATTGTATCAAGAGATAGTAAAGGATGGTGAAATACTTTTAAGTGGCTACATCAAGATTTCGTGATCTCAAACACTCAGCCCTAAATAGTGGCTTTGGAATATACATACACAAAATAAATAAACTTCTGCTGTTCTATATAAAGTCTTAGTGGATATTCCAAACAATATATATATATTTGTATTTTTGAAAAGAATTAAAAAGGAAAAAAAAAGAAAGAAAATAACCCCAGTGGTTTCTATTAAAACAATGCTTTTTAGATTCCAGGCTTTTCAACTGCAGTGAGGGCTTTATTTTCAAGAAGCCATAGACAGGAGCCACTCAAGCCAAGGAAGTCTCAAACGGCTCTTTTTCCTCAGGAGTCCCATGTTGCTTGCCCGGGGCCAAATGTTCTTTGTGGTATTTGGCCGTAATGGCAGCATAAGCACAGCCATAAACAGCAGCTGCCAGCATCATCAGGCACACGATGCCACACACGACGCCGGTGATGACGACGGTGGCGATGGCGTGGCGCAGGCTCACGGGCCTGGGCTTGGGCTTGGGCTCGCAGAGCGTGCGGCCGCCGTCCCCGAGCTCACTGTGGTGGCTGTACTTCATCGAGGTCCGGTGCTCAAAGCCGTGGTGGTGGCTGCTGGCCACGTGCACGTGAGCTGTCCTCAAAGAACAAGCCCCAAAGAGCTCGTAGGGAACTTTGAGGAGGTCCTTCCCCTTCCGAATCCCTGGTGCTGAGCAGATAATGCCATCGCTTATTCCTCCTGGAAAAAAAAATAAAAATACATGGTCTCAATATTTGACAGTTTCTGAATTAGCTTAATGTAAAATTAGCATAAATCTGAAGTAAGTTTCTCATCAGTTTCAACTTCATAGTTTTAACTATTTATAATTATGTTTTAAAGGCTTTTGTTCAATTAGGACAGTGGTGAGATTATTACACTTCAAAACTCACATAAGAGAGCATTTTCAAGAAGGAGTTCATCAGGAATAAGGTTATCTGTGTCTTTATGGATGTGAGAGTATAAAAACAGTGGTGGTAGAAAAATAAGAACTGTCGTAGATAAACAAAGGGGTGTGGTCAACAGCAAATTCAGTTCATTCAAATTTCTACCACTGCTAATTTTTATAGAGAGAATTGGAAACAACGTATTTAGAAAATATTTCCCACTTGAATGAAATATCCCATGAAGTCGTCATTGTTCTGACATCATATGTGAGCTGTAACAGGGCAGAGAGAAAGTTCAGTGAGTTGCACGTACCCATGAGTGATTTTTTTGAAGCAAGGCTTGTGTCAAGAAAATATACAGAGGTATAAAGGAGTTGAGATTAATCAATCTATTACTCTGCTCAAATGCTAAATTTTATGATTGCTTAGAGCCAGCTTCCCAAAGGAGGTTTTTAGTACAATGGGAAGAGAAGCAGGAATTCACAGTCCTGGTAAATAAGGTGGTTTTTCCTCAGTGTGTAGAAGAAAACACACCAAACATAGCCCTCAAGTACCTGATTAGTCAGACCTTCAGAAAGCAGTGAATACAGATGGAGCCAAACTGAAAGCTGGAGACTACTCCACAAATGTTGATATTCCAAGACAGATTTGAGCATAGCAGGCCTCTTTGTCTTTAATAGTGAAACCCAAAGCATGGTTCCAGGCATCTTTAAGATGTTAGTTTGAATATGGATATAGATAAAACCTCCACATCCTTCAATTCTCATCCTTTCACAGTTTTAAGAAACTAAATATGTGTACTTGGAATAGAACCCTAGTGTTCGTCCTGAACTGAAGCATTTCCTGAGAGTATGCATGAAATGTCAATTGCCTGAGATGGATTCAGCTAAAAGTACTCAAATATTTTGGACTTACATTGCTTTGTTATGACATGCAAGAAATACCTGCAGAGCCACTGTAAAGTTTCATCACATGTGTATCATGTAAGTACTGGGAAACAGTATTATGTAATGTAACTAATTTTTCTTCATGTGATTCAGACAAGTAATTTTAGGGAAGTACAAACAGAAGAAAATATAACACTTGGGCTTCCTTTAAAGCTTGTTGCTAAAATGAATTTGTAAGTTCTATGTCACTTTAATTAATCTGTAGAGTGTTCAGAAAGATGGAAGGGCATCACTGAACTTCTAGACAGCATCATTTTTTGAAATAAATGATAATATTTATGCTGCTTGTGGAGTAATTAAGATAATCTGATATGTTTATCTTGGATCATTTCATTCTGCACAGAGAAGTCAACACCTGCTGAATTTCCAGCATAATAGAACTAAAGCCCTGTGATAAAACAATATTTAACCTGTTCAAGATACTAAGATTTTGTTGCTGAGAGGAGTTTAGCCTTTTATATTTTCTAGGAGTTTGCTTATAGTAGTGAATTTACCTCACCCAAAGACCACTCCAGTACTGATTGTGTCCCTGCATGGCTAGTGTGGTTTTCCAGCTGGCCTGCACGGTTCTGGTCCCTGCAAAAGGCAGTCCATCAGTCACAGGCCACATGGGCCATCTCCACATCTCCTGTGCTGCAGCAGGCTCCACACCACTTTGGTACAGAGACAGGTAATCAGTAGTTTGGTCACATGCAAGCATCAAAGCCTGATTTAGAAAAAAAGAAAATTACCCTGCTGTTCCGAATTCTCAGTTTGAACATACCTCCTGGAGAAATAAATTAATTTCTTTTTATACTTAATTCCTTTAGAATTATATCATGTTATCTTTTTCAGAGCATAAGTCATGAATATATTTAAAAGCAGGTGTGACCAAAATACTGACACTACTATTTATAAACTTCACTTTTCCTCATGTGATGCCATGACACATTTCTGTCAGGAAATTGCCAATGAATTGAGCTCCTTTTCTGGTTAACAACAAATTAGGAAATGATACCAGGTATTCTTAAAATATTAAAGAACTACTAGGTGATAATTGATAGAAAACCTAGAATCCTGGGTTCTCTAAAGTTTGCTCAGGACTGGTATCTGTCTTGTTGTTTGCCATTGTGAAACAGGTAAAAAACTTTTAACTTACTGGTTTCCAGAAAAAATATATTGGTAGAATTAAAACAAGTATGTGCACAAGTATACTTGTTTTAAATATAGAAATGGCTATATTGAATTCACACACTACAGAACACAGCTGTACCTGCTGATGGTTGTGTGCGCATCATTGCCCTTTCTCTGGGCACTGATGTGAAGTCCTTCTCTGATTCTAGTTTGCCACCTGTGTTTATAAAAGCACTTACACTCTGACCTATGCATAAGAATATAGTTTAGTGTGTTTATTTGAGGAAGTGACCTACCATGTGGGGTAAATTTTTAAGCCATAGAAGTGAAGATCAGTTAGATGCTGGTTAAATGCTCTCATGTACACTATATACAATGACAAAAATTCCTTACCTCTGTATAGAAAACTCTCCAGCCACAGTTTCAGGCCAAAGATATTACAATTGCATTGCCAGGGATTATCTTTGAAGAGAACCACTTTCAGGTTTGGAAGTGACTCCAGCAGAATTCTTTCCATTTTCTGAAGTTTGTTATGCTTCACAGAGAGCAATGTTATATTCCCTGTGCTGTTTCCAAATGTCTCAGGCAATCGACTGATGCTGTTGGATGACAAGTCTAGCTCTTTTAGGTGTGGGAGGAAACTGAAAGTCTTGTTTTCTATATAATGAATCAAATTTCTGGTTAGGTTTAAAACCTGTAGATACCGTAGCTTTTGGAAAGCACCAGGTGCCACACTTGAGAGAGAATTATTAGACAAGTCTAAGATTTTGAGTAACGGTGTCGCAGTGAATGCATTTTGGCTGATTCTCCAAATACGGTTGTTCTGCAACTGTAGTATCTGAATTTCAGGAGGTAAATGGGCAGGAATTTCAGTAAATCCTCTGTTCTTGCAGTCTGCAGTCTTTGAAGCTGTGTTGCAGAGGCACTTGTCAGGGCAGCTGTGAGCTGTGTGTGCCAATGAGATGACACTCCAAACCAAAAGCCAGTTACCTGTATCACAAGTGAAAGAAGATTTAAAATTAGTTTAAAATGTTTGTCTTTAGGCAATATACAGGCCATAAACACAGCCAGAAGGTATGCAGCTCCATGGTAAACATTAATGTAGATATCACAGAGTGCATTTCTTTTATAATACATGAGTAAATTACAGATAGTGTTGAAGTACTTACGTACTGCAGAATGAAGATAATGCTACCATGATCTTAAAACAAAGTACTTCCCATGGCTTTTTCTTAAGTACAAATAGTTTTCAAGAGGACTTTCCATCACCAGAGCAGTGATGTTTGAAGGGAATGTGAGAGTTTCTATAATTATTAAATTGAAATGTCTCTCTTTCTGTGGTAGTAACAACTTTAACACATCTTGTGTCAGAACAATTACAAGCGCAACTTCTATTTTTCATTGGTTTTACTAATATTACTGCCTGGAAGAATTGAGTCAATATACCATTAAAAGAATTACAAGCTTTGAAGACATAGCTATAAAAGCTATTAGTCCTTCTTCAGCAATCCAGATTTTTCAAGTTTCTCCTTTAAAATATCTGTTTACTGTTTTTGCTTTAATTCCCATCTCTGAATGCCAGCGGTACTTCCCATAGGTACAGGTTTCCATACAACCACCAGATATTTGTCAATAGGCTTCTGAAAATATAAATTAGTTGAGAGGAGTACTTAGTAATATTTAGTATTTATCTGCTGCTCCCTGATGTTCAGGGGGTTTTAACTGAAAAAAAATAGTTTTTACCTTTTATATCTTGCTAATGATACAAGTACCACTTGTATCTATGTTCCACTTATATCTATGCTTATATGAATAAAATCAAACATTAAAAAGCTCAGTCTTGAATAATTAGATTTTCTTTGACTAAAGAAAGTCAGAATGATGAATCCTTTTCTAACATTGTTTTTGAGATGCTTCACACAATTTTTACTATTAACTGTCTCAAAATGCAAAACATTTATTTAGTTGTTACTTGAACCCTTTGGATAATAAAGTAATTGTTGTTTATTAACTTACAGAGATCAAATGTGAATTACTACAGGGAATACCATATTGAGGGAATAATGTATGTTTATAGTAAGAAGTATGATAAATATATAAATGAACATTGTATTTTGAGATTACAGTTTAAGGGACAAATTCATTATTTTTCATTCAGAAAATTAATATTTATATTAAAATTATACATAATGTTCTGCAATACTAGATTTTGCATCATAAAATTCACTTGAAAGAATTCAGCTTTCCTGCATGCAAGGTAAGCGATACTTTCAGTTCATTACACTGTTCTGCAACAGTTGGCTTCAGATACACAGCTTCAAATGTAGAGGTAAAACAAACTCTTGCTTAGGAAGAAAATGCTTTGCAAACAGAAAAATTGCATTATTTATCTGAATCCTTCAGTATCTCACCTTTCATTCTGCTATGCTTGTTCTTCCCCTGGCAGAAGATTCAGTCCAGATTTCTGATGTAGAACAGTAACAGATACTGTTCTGATTTCCACTTCAAATCTGTAACGTGCTCATCCAGTTTCCTTTCTTGAGGTTTTTTTAGGTGGCGTCTGTGAGGTGTACAAGGGCAACTCTTTCTACCCAGTTACTCTATCAGCCTTTGGGGTTTTTTTCTTAATCACAATCTTCTCCCCTCTCCCCCCTTTATGTCTCTCAGAGACTTATTCTGCCTCTTAATCAGTCAACAAGCCATGCAAACAGTGTCTGTCCCACTCTGACTGGACAGCTGTAACGTACAAATAATGACCTGATAGCCTCGCCTCTTCAATTTGTGTAATCTCCATCAAAAGCAAAGCACAAAAAATAAAGCTGTCTTTTTTATATCCAGTATGGTTTCTGAATTCTGGTGGATTATTAGCCAGGCTGTGTGAATTCTTGCAAGATCTGAACATGGATTTTGATTATCCTGGGCTGTGACTGGAGGCAGTGGAGTGTATAATATCACCACAAATAGTCCTGTGCATTGATGACATGGTTTTGACAGTGCCCTTGTTTGCTCTTTTAAGCTTATTCATCTGACGTCCATTAGTTGTGCTGACAGGATTTTATTGCTTGGGAATGCAGGACTAGTGGCTCCTTCCATAAGAACAGCACACATCCTGGTAGAGTCACCATGAATATTGAACAAATAAATTTATTTTCAAAGATATTGGAAAGATGTAGCAGATGATACTAAAATTGTACGTAATGTGTTTGTGTGGTGCCTTGAATTGTTTCTTTGTTATTTCTTCACTAGAACTCATACTGCGCCATCTACAGCAGTAAAAGGATTAATGACTTGTGACTGTGGAGGAACTCAAAGGTGTTGAAAGGAATGAGAGATCTGGTATATAATTGAGTCATTCCAGGCAATATGATCACTCCATCTGTGAGCTGTCCTATAGAGAGGGAAGTTGTCCAATCCAAACCTTTCAGACCTATAGTACAGCTTTCTTGGGAACAAATTCTACTTTTGAAAAGGTCACATAAAGCTCACTTTCCAGGTCAAAATTTATATGCTATAGGCAATGCTCTAGAAGGAGTACTAGAAAAATCAGATCATAAGGTCCAAACTGCTGTTGAAAGCTGAGTCTTTACCAGAGATTATCCAGGGTCCTGTCAAGTTGAGACTTTGATATTTCCAGTAACAGAGATTCCATCACTTCTCTGGGAAAACTTCTCCAATGTGTTGCTGTCCTCAGAATCAATATTTTTTTGCATCCAGTTAGATTTTTCCTTGGAGCAGCTTGTGTCCCTCACCTCTTGTCCTGTCACTACAAATCCTTGCAAAAAAAGTAACCCCATCTTCTCCATAGGTACTTTCTGGTTTCCAAAAGTCTTTGCTGAGCTGTCTGCCCCCCTGGCTCACAGGGCAGAGCTGTGCCTGTCAGCTTTGCTCAATTGTTTCTGTCACCACCCAAGAAACCCAAAAGGAACAGTGGATACTTGTGAACAGAAAAGGTGAACATAGGAAAACTGTCATTCTATAAAGTAAACATGATTGTTCATCTTGAGGATCCCAGAATTACTGCTGTGAGTGGCAGACCTTATTATCCTTGACATTCTTGATGGATGACACATTGTCCTGATATGGGGTTTAGTGCAGAGGAACACTACAGGTGTAAATAACCTGGTACCACAGACAGCTGGCTTAACCCCAGCCTTATAAAAAAAGGGAGAGAAGCTTAAAGATCAACTGTACTGTACTTTAGACTAGTGTCAGGTTAATGCAAAAAGCTTTTTAAACTTTTGTAGCATGATACATTTATTTGCTATTTCTACGACCCATCTTAAATAATACCCACGAATCATTTTAGTGAAGACACAATTAAATTTAAAGAGGTAATTTATAAAATAGCATCTTTCTTAGAAGTTGTAGCCATGTTAGCTATGGGTACTCTTACAAAGAATAAAGTTAGGTCAGGTACTTGTTGCTTGAGATGACATCCCACTCCCTTTGCAATAACTCATCCCTTGTATGAGTGGTAGCTCTTTTCATGACTTTTGATTATGTTGCAGGAGGTAAGAGCTATTATATTGCTATTTTGTTGTGTGGTGATGCTTTTAAATTCTCTTTGATATCTATAATTCTATTTTGACTTATGAATTCAAAGGGTTTATTTTTTAAGTTACTTTTCCATCTTAACTAATATTTGCTGACCAGATGGTTATACAAGCTCCCACTGCAGTTTGCTTCATGTAACAGTGGGCTTAAAGAATGTCTCTTAACTGCCTCTCCTATTTTAGGTAAGTCTTTGCAACTATAATTGTATTATTTTTAGTATGCACCATATTACAGAGATGTTCACAGGACAAGGTCACAGAAAGTTAAGCGCTGTGGGAGGTTCAATTCCAGCAATAATGCAGAGGTTGTTTTATTTACTCGGAATCATGGTTTAAGAATTTATTACTTTTTAAAAAATCTTCATGCTGGGTTCAGATTTGGAAACATATGATTAAATCTGTCAATTTGCTTTTCATGTAGATGTGGCTATTTTTCCCTTATATTGAGAACTCTGAATGAACATGTTTTGTAAACAGAAGTTTCCCCAACCTATAATCCATGTCCTATTCCCATTTATTAGAAATAATACTTTGGTTGTGACAGAGAAGTCTGATGTGGTGAAAATTATAGTCGTGTCACAGGTAGAGATTTGCCAGAAACAGGATAACCATGTAACCTACTCTACTTCTGGCCTTTTGAACCACCAGCAGGATTCTTTTCAGTTGTCTGATGTGGTGCAGCAACTGTTATTGCCGCCTCTTAAATTAGCCTGTGCCTTGTTGTAGCAAAGTATGTTTCCCATTGCAAATAGCAAGAGAGCCCCATGAACTAATATCTGATCCCTGTTGGCTGAGGGGGGGAAGTTCTGTCTCTGCTTTGCCAGCAAACCCTTTGTTGCAGCAATTACTGCCATCTGCTTTAAAGGAGATGTATGTGTAAGAATCATCTCTTTTACAGAGGAACATTATGTTAATTAAACTCTAGCAGAAAGGAAACAATTTAAATATTTCAAATATTTAAAAGCTACAGGATTTGGATTCTACTGCATTGTATATCGAGTCCAGGCAGACACGATTATATTAAAAAATGTTCCCAAGACCACAGCAGACAATTCCTATACATGCTCTTTATTAGATTTATTTTCCTTATGATTTTGAGTGGGAAGGAATTAAAACTGAGATACTTCCAGGGAAATGTGCTTTCTCTTTACTAATGTGTGTCTCCAGATTAGTAAAACAGCTAAGCTTTTGCTCAGGACCCTAAATGAAACTTTGGGCAATGCAAACCCCTCTTCATTTTGGTTCAGGACAAAGACAAAAATTCATATTTGTTGGTGAAACAGCCCATACCTTTATTGTTAAAATTCTTCCCCTTTAACTGGCACTTAAAAAAATACAGTAGTGCATGATGCAGAAAGGTCGTGCCCTTTCCCGTGAGTCAGAATGCTGTGCAAAGGTGACGGGGCAAAAGAGACCTAGGATTCCCTCATGCTTTTCTCTCTATAAGGGCATTCCTTGTACTCTGAGGGTTCAGGACTCTCAAATTTTTCCTGGCAGGGTACTAGGTTTTCAAAAGTTGACAAAACTTAGAGGAAGGCCCTAGATTCTATTTCTGCCTGTTTTTCATAACAAAAGTATAAGCCAATGGATCAAACTAAATTTTGCTCAAGGAAGATTAATACCTTAAAATCTGGCCATATTTTCCAGAGAGCTGGACTTAGGGATTTCTTCAGACATCCCTTGCTTGGACAGGATAAGAGGGGAGGAATGTCAGCTAGAACTTAATAATATCAAATGCTGGTTATGACACAGAATAAGAAGATATCATGATTTCTTTGTGTCTGAGTTGTTATGAATTATTTCACAATGTCCCTTTCAGGTGGGAAGAAATGTTGAGCAACTCTAGAAACAAGAAACCAGGCAGAAAGTTGTGATTTTGTACAAGGGAAGAGCCCAGTTTTCTCCTTTCCGGTGGCTTGTTTTGCCTTACTTAGATACATCTGGTACTTGTTTATATAGTGCATAATTAATCTATGAAATGCATTGTTGGAAGTTATCCTTGGGCCAGAAGATTAGTAGGATTCATAAATAATCTGGAGCAATAGTTACCTCATGGGGCAAAAAAAAAAAAAAAAAAAAAATTTAGAAGGGATATAAACTTTCACCCTTATGGGCTTTAATCAACCACTAATGACACAACTTATGGAGAAAAACCTTTCCCTGTGGGCAGTTTTTTTCCATAATTATTATTTACGGGAATTTTTACACCTTCCTCTAACACCTCTTGGAGAGGCCAGTGTATGAGATGTAATAGTGGATGAGATGAACTGGAGCAGGCTTCATTCCAGGTGGAGTTTTACAGTGGGGAAGGGATGGCTGGGCAGTCTGGCAGTGCCAGGGAGCTGCTGGCTGGGGAGGTGTGAGCTGCTGTGTCCTGGGCACCACTGGACAGCCAGGCTGAGCACCTTCTCTGTCTAGGTCAGAACTCAGTTCTTCCCCACACTGCTGTTCTGATCTGGACTGGAAAATTCTTTCAATATTAATGTCCAGGTCTTTGTCACCAGGTCCGTTCATAATCTATAAACAACTGTTTGGGTTAGTCCTGTGTTTGTAGTTTTTTCTTTTTTTTTTTTTCTTTTCACTGAAGTGGTGCAAGACTTTCAATCCACTAGGTAGTGCAATCAGCAATTTGTTGTGGTATTATAACTCTAATATAATGTTCTTAGAAGTTAGTGTGGCTTGTACTCTTTCCCCCATAAGTAAATGAGTAGAAATACATGAAGGTGAGAAGGGCTTAGTTGGAAAATGCTGAAACAGCAGCCTTACAGTGTGCTTTGGTAGGTAGAAAAATTGCCAGGATGGATGCAAGGCCTTCAGAATGTGGAGAAGCACAGGGAATAAAGATGCTGGGCCTCTTTATCTTAATTGCAAGTTAGATGAAGTTGCAGCAAGAGGCAGATTAAGTGTCAGCAGAGTATTTGTTCCATCACAAATAGCAGCAGGGGACGCAGATTCAATTTTCAATCATTTCCTGACTAATGTCAACCACCTGTTATACATGCTGAGCATCCATAGATAGAACACATCTCCAGTAAGAGTAAATTAATGAACTCATTGTGCCATTATTGCAAATAGAAAAAAATATTGCTTGACATCAAACTAAGAGAAATTAAAGAAATAAAACAGGCAAGAAAAAACGCATGCAAAAATAAGGACAGGTGTACACTTTGTTTTATCTTGGCATTTTAGATGCTTTTTGTCTGCTCTTAAATGTGTTAAAATTGAGATCACTCACTATTTTTCTGGATAGCTTATTCTTCATCAAAGTTTTTTCTAAGCATTTGCTTAATGATTTTGTTTCCTTTTTATATTTAATGAGAATTTCTGTTCATGGTCACAGCTCACCCTGGGCTCAAACTTAAGAGCAGAATATAAATCTCCTGTGCATTCTGAGTGGTTGATTTACTAGGGTAGCTCCTGTAAGAATTGGAAGGATTTTTTTGAACAACATCTGTAAAAGGGTTTTCAAATATTCACAGTGTATGAAGAAATATTTTAAACTGCAGTAAATGTTTCTTAAACTGCTGCTCACCAATTGTACTACAAAGTAGAACTCACACTTCATTGATTCCTTTTGTGCTTTTAAGGCAAATTGTAGTAGTTCAGTAAAACTCGCTGTTAAATGTTGGGAACTCCTGTGTTATGGGCTCAAGAGGACTCTTTCTCTTTGCCCTAGTAGTCACCTGAACACAGAATGGGATGACATTTGCTGCAGTAAAAAAATCAGATAGTCAAACCTCTGTAATTCTTGCAACGCTTTGGAAATAACCACAGGAAACTTTTTTTTTTTTTCCCATTAATTTAGCAAGGTACTAAATAACCTGATATTAAAATTATGCAGCTGATAAACATTAAGGACATAATTTCAGTGGATTTAAACATCAATAAAAATGTAAGTATTCCATTGGATCAGGACTGATGTGCTCAGTAGCTTATGATTCAAGCTGGGATGGAACATTTCCCTTGGATGATGTTTTGCTACAAGAGAAAAGGTAGCTGTAACTTCTGAAAGGTTCTCTATTGTCTTGCAGCAGGTGAAGTGTGAAGGACCAGCTCCATTAAAATGTGCATGTTCCCAGTCTATGCCCCTGTCCAGTACTGCTGTGTAGCAGCTGTAACCAGAAGAGCTCTGAGCAGGCTCGATGAGCAGGACCTGGAGTGTCCCTGTTTGCTGCTTACAGGACCATCTCACCAGCAGAGTAGGGATATTGTGAACTTTCCCATATGGCTCCAGTGAACAGGAATGAGCCAGATACCTTTACCTGCTGCCACTGTTCTTTATTTCAATAGCAGATAAGTTTTATAAGGCAGTGCATAGTTTGCTGCTTCTCCAGTTTCTTGGTTCTCTCTGGGTTCCTGTCATTGCTGCTGCTTGCACTGCTGCAGCTGCAGGGACCAACAGTCCTCTGACAGCATCCTAGAGAACCCAAAGCACGCTGTTATCCTTTTCTCATCCTCCGCTTTTTAATTTGTCAGCAGGTTTTAAACACCAAGGATGTTTTAAAAATACCTTTTTTATCCACATAATGTTTTAAATTAAGTAACAGAATAACTCAGGTATATAGATAGACTTCTCATCCCTCAAGTTTAGTTAGTTCTGCTGTTTTTTCAGACAGGATAATGCCTGGGAAACTTAACTAGTATATAGGATAATGATGCTTCTGTTTAGAATTTGTAAAATAGGCCACTGAGAAGAATTTTGTTTAAAAAAGAAAAAGAAAATACTTTTTTCAGAGGGCATTTTATTAATGAGAATTACAATACTGGAAAATCTGTTACAGATTAGTGAAGAACACCAAATGGAACTGGTTGGATAATTAAATTCATTTAATAGGTACTGAAATTTAAACCTCTTGATCCCTCTGACGTAAACATAACTCTTAAAAGTCATGGAACTTGATTCTAAAAGTGTAATGTGGGAGAGAAACACTGGGATGATGATTATGGATTTCAGATACCCCGGGAGGAAACATATTCAGGAGTTAAACAACAGGCATTCAAATAAAGAAAATAAAAAGAAGAAAAGAAGAAAAACCCCCAAAAGTGTAGCTATGAAATATAAAAAGGAGCTTTAATAAAACCCTGTTTATGTAGGTGTGCAGCTTATACGAGCAGTATTGCAGCAAAATGACCTGGATAACCAAGTGACAAGTAAGGGATACTAAAGATTGAAATCAATAAGGAACATCATGTTTTCACTCTTTTTACCTGTGCTGTATTATTGTGTCTCTTTTGGCTCTATGTCCCTCTGTGTGTCTGTTTTGGTTTCCTATTTTCATGCTGAGAATCCCCAAAGATCCTCATTCTATGCTTTTCCTCTCATTAATAGAATATTTTTTTCAGTATTGATTGCAGTTTATAAAGTATGTGCAGTGTATAAATGTCTTTTCTTGATTTGATGAAAAGGAAAATTATTTACTGAGTTTTAACACATCTTTTAGGAGGATCATACCAAATGGCTGACAGGCTGTCTGCTAAGTAGGGAGGAAAATGCTTCAGGATTGGCATAAATTATGAAGTCCTGACAACCCTAACACAGAGCTATGCCTCGTTTTTGTTTGTACTACCCAAAGTTTTTGTTAAGCTTATAACTGTGACTTCTGTTTCACTGTCCCCTAAGGTGCTGAAGGATGAACTTTCTCTCAAGCACATGCTTTAGTTGAGAGAATAACAAATTTAAGACAACAGCTGGAATGCCTGTGAGAAAATAAATTTTTAAAAAATACAGTATAAAAGTAGATAATTAGCCCTAAAGTTCAGACAACATTCAAGTGTTGATCTCATCTTTCTGCCTTCAATGTTTATATCTGACTTCTGTATCAACACTGGCTGATGCTGAAGTATAGAGTTAATACATATTATCATTTAATACAATGCCTTTTAATCCAAAATCACTTCTATTTTACTATTCTTTAATTTATGGTGGGTTTTCAAAAGTACCCAGCCTAACTGAACTTTCTCTGTCCATAAAGCTGTAGCTGTCTTAAGCAAAAAGGGCGTGTTTTCGTCTTTATTTGCTTTTATTTCCTTCTGCAGTCTGTTATTTTGGAATATAATGGCAGGGCTGAGCTTGGTCACTCATATTTTGGCTGAGACTTTTTATCCTTTTCCCTTTTCCAAATGACAGTGTCCATTTCCTCTCCATCTCTGTGTTTCTGCAGAGTAAGAACAGATGAGTTCAAAGAACAGCACTACTGACTTCTCTCTTCTTAAAGTGCTTTGTGGGAGAAGTAGGCTAACTGTTTTTAGAAGGTGAAGTTATGCATCATGTGCCTACTTCAGTGAAATAATAATTTCCATACCTCAAGTTTTTTTGGTGTCATTAAGATCTTAAATGGTTTTCATTAGTTACTGCTACAAGCTTCTTTTCTATAAACCTGTTAGAAAGAAGAAAGAGCAGAACACTCTGTAATTTGTAGTTTGTGGTGGTTTGGAGATGTGTTCAAACATAGGCACTTAAGTGAACGTTTGTATTTCAAGGAATTGTAGTACAGGCTTTTCCTTGGAAATGAAACACTCTCTACTTTTCTATGTGCCATCAGCTGGTCATACTTTTACATACTGTTGTTTTCTTAGCTTTGAAGTTAAGGGATACCAGTTTTAGAACTTCTGCAGACTTTCTTACATTGAAAATGTGAAAAAGTTTTGAGAAAGTGGGAGTTACCTAATGCCTGATTTTCTGTAATACTTTGTATAAATGGAACTTGGGTGAAACTAATCATGTAGAACAATGTTTCTGTTGCATCATAGTACAGTGCAGATTTAAACTAAAAAGGTAAAAAACCCTATTTATCTACAGTCCTCTTCATTGTACTGTCACAGTGCTCTTGCTAAGGCATGTCTTTAAATATTCCTAATTAGGACTTTGGGCCTGGTTCTTCTCCTAAAATCCTAAGGAAATGTATCACCCTTCCATCAACACAGGAATTTGAACTGCAAGTGTGAATACAGCATATCCTTTCTGGTGTTCTGAATAAGAATGTTATGAAATGGTGAACAAAATACACCACTCAAAGATTCAAAATATTTTACACCTTTTTGGACAGATGATGAAAGCTGTCAGACTTGGGTTTTCAGAGCTCTTGTTAGGCTAAACTTATGGGGAAAAAAATCACTCTGAGGAAGAGTATCTGTTTGGTTTTAGTTCCTATTTATAGGGTATTTTTGGACCAGGAACAGCCCTAAGCCTTCAGTGCTTCAGACCCTGGACCCACCTTGTCTTCACCATGGGCAGATGCTCCCTGATGGAAGTGTCACAGATGTCCAGATTCCATGGGAAAATTTCCTTATATATGAATATTATAAAACATGAGCAGTGCTGTCATTTTATGGAAGAGATTATTTTATACATAGAAGACAGCACACTTTAAGCAACGGCAATGCTGGTGTTTCCTGCTTTTCAGACATCGGCTGAACAATGGAAGGTTTCGCATGGTAGAAGCATTGCTACAAATGCTTCTTCTGGTAATGTAATTAGGAAGAATTGGCTCCAGTTAATGTAACTTAAACAAAACATGTTGTCCTCAGCAAACTTGTTAAACAGGCATAGCCTTGTCTGAAAGGAAAACAGGGACATATAGTGTTTCCATGGAAACTCAGTTAAAATTCTGATTTGTGGATACGATCATAATCAGCACTACAATCTAAACTCATTGAATTAAATGAAAAAGAGTCTTAATTGTGAAGTCAACACAGTATAGAAGTACCTCTACACATGCAAGAGTCAGAGCCTTCCATCCCTACAGATGATTTCTATCTGCACTTTAAAACAGAATAAAGCAGGGAAATTTGTGTGAGACCTTTCTCTTTTTGCCTTCTATGGCCATTTGTTCCATTTTAATACAAAAATCTATGTAAGAATATAAGCTAAATCTGTTTAAATATACTTTATTGGAGTTTGTTATAACTTACTGTATCTCTAATGTGTGGTTTTGATTTCCTTTTATTTCAAATAAAAGTAAGGAGGGCTTTTCCCTTGGTGCTGGGCATATCAGCCTTGTACTGTGGGAGAATGGAGAAGATAATTTTTGCTTCCATTACAGATGTGCTGAGAAGATTTACTAATTCTGAAAATTATGCTCTAGCATTCTTTTTGTAAAACAGCAGAAAAACACAGAATTGATTGAATTGGCCTATTAGAAAACTAAATATGTTTTTTAAATATGTTATAGCAGAACTTCCAGGAGAACCTTTGTCATTTGTAAATGTCTACATTTTAGAAAGTGTTATTTCAGAGTTATTTTGATGCCTATAGGAATATGATAGAGACTTCAGAATTACAGCCCAACATTTACTGATTGCAGTGTGAAATAAGTGCTTCTGGAAAGCCCATCAGGATCAACCTGCCTTTGGTGCATGCCTTAATAGCTCTAAAAACCTGGCCTTTGCAAGGTTCACTTTCCTTGTAAGTCAATAATAGGTTTGCCTCTATACAATGGCACAATCACTGAAAAGTCTTGCCAAGAGTCCTTTCTTTGAGCAGAGTTTTAAGGGTTTTTGTGTTCTCCAGATCTCCATTCTGCAAGGGGCTTCATGTTCTTATCCTGTGCTGGGCATCCCTAAACTCTCACGGACTCCAGTGAGCACTTAGCAGTGCTCAACACCTTCCAGGCAAAAGCCCCAGCTGAATTTGCACCTATCAGGCAACTTATTAGAAAGAAAAACTATTTTGTATGATAAATCCTTAGTTTAATGTGTAATCAGACAGCTCCCTTTCAGAAACCTTCCTGATTTATTTCAAAGCTATTACATTAAAGAGGATTACATTTGCTGCCCATTATATTATTTCTCTCAAAACTTACCAATTTATACTTCTAAAATATGCCTTGAGACTGTATTGACAGCTGAATCCTACTAATCATTAGATATAAATTGTAATAGACTACTTGTTGAAGGATCTGGATAGCAGTTTATGTGAGGTAAGTATGGTCCATTGGTAGTTTTATTGTGAAAATCATGTCAGCACTTACACAGTTTCCAGAAGTTAATAACTCACCCAGAGAAGTTCACCTATGGTCATACCTTGGCACACAGATCTCAGGCAATGCTGACATTTTATTAAAAAACTTTAGAAGTGTGTCAGTGCCTTTTAATTTTATCAGCCTCAACATTTTTAAAAAGCCTTATTTCTTTGGGTTTTTTTTCTTGAAGCATCAATTAAAACATTTATTAATTTTGTGTTTGGTCATAAGTTGGTCAATATATTGTTCTTTGTATTTTGTGGCTTTAAAGAGGTGATTTCATCTTTTTCTAATGAGGAAAATAAGCTGTTGGCTAATTTTTGGCAGTATGAAAACACCTCTCAATATGTGAATAGTCACCAGATCAAACCTAAGCAACCATTTTTGCTGACACCCATGTAGACTTATGTAGCAATTGTGAAGATGTTGATTTCTTATTATTCCTGAAATTTGGTTAGTAGACAAGTAAAATAGAAAACTGTCATTCCAGACCTGATTGTTTGGCCTCTTTGATGACATTTTCCGTTTCATGGGCATGAACTTCTACATATTAAATAAAGCAAATGATAAATTATTTTTCCCAATACAGGGGGAAATTTATTTCCCCAATACAGGACATTGCTAAGAGGTACAGTTAATGTTTCTTGGCCATATTTCAAAATCGTGAAAATAAAATGTTCTTATGAAATGAATTTAAGTAAATGTGAAAATGTTCAGATTACAGCCAGTGTTAATCCATAGCTCTAGAAACTGACTTTCAAGTGAGGTATTTGCAATATACTGAACACATCTTGAAAGATGGCGTTGCCTTTTATTGAAGATGTAAAAAGTAGGAGATTATGAAAGAGAAGAAAATTTATATTTCAGCATACTGGAAAATCTCAGTGTTATTAATCTAAGATTGTTTTCAATTCCTGACATGGTTTAAACATCCAATTCAGGAGATTTCAAGAATGCTAGTTTATAGCTCAAATGCAAACTCCTATTTTGTTGAACCAATAGGCAACTGTGTTCTTTTCTACACAGATATTTAGGAAAAATACATTTTTGATCCAAAAATGAAAAAAGCAGGCAAACAAATCTGCTTTTGCAGATAATACTCTTAATGGAAAAGTTTAACATCTGTATCTTTTACTTTTACTGTTTCTTAAAATTGTTTGGTAAAAGACTCAAACATAAATCAGGTTGCAAATCCACCAGTGCTATTTTCTTTGTACTTGCAACTGCAGAATACTATGGTGATTCTCAATTTCAAACACATAAAAATATGTGCTCTGAGTTTTTTGGACAGGTAATTTTTTGTACTTTTCTAAAACTATAGATTCGCACCACGTGGTTAAACAGCAAAAACATGGATAAATAAAGTAGTGACCTTCGAAAAATAAAAAGATTACAACTATTCTGGAGCATTACAGTAAATATTTGACTTATGAATCTTCCAGTAGATGTGGTGTTGAAAGGCTGGAGATTTTTATTCATTATGAGGTCCTTCTGATGAATTATTTGACTTCAAGTAACATGACTTACCTTTTCAGTAATTCAAAGTACTTTGCTAATCACAATTTAGCACAGTTTGTAGATATTGTCAATATTACTGTTATTATAACTCAGTAAATAAGAGATCCAAGACTTATTTCCAAAAGATGTGGTTTGATAAAATGTCAGTATTTCCTCATTCTGTGTCCCAAGCCTGGTTTGACCAATAGGGATTCATATTTTCATAGACCTTGTATGGACAGCAGCAGACAGAGAGTGCTTGGCACTCTGTGTTCTGTAGGCAGGAAATGTTGGATTTGGTCAGATGCCTCTCCCTGCAAGGATTGGTACCAGCGGAATCTGCATGTCTTGGGCCCCAGGTCTGTGGTGGGGGGGAGATTGAAGTGTCAGGAGTCAAACTGGACAGTGAATTCCCTCACAAGCTCACTTTGGAGTGGATGCCATAACATTTATCTTTAATGTCTTGTCCAAAGAGTTCTGTGTCTGGCAGTAGGACAACTTGTACCCATTCTGCTATGACAGGATTTCACTTTGGGACAGGTATACTGCTTTGGAAATAGCAATAGAAGTTTTACCCATGTCTGAGATCAGCCTTCTCGCAATGCTGAGAAATGTAGAAACAATTTTCTTCTTTTAATTTTTTATTTTGTTAGCTTACTTAGGTAGTAGTCAGAATCAAGTCTGCAAAGCAAATATGATCAAGGCTTGAATGTGTTGTGTATTTATTACAAGTGGAAGCAGAAAGTTTATATATGCTAAAATAATCTGGTCATAGTCTCTAAGAGTTCAGATAAATGTCTTAATTTGTGACTGTTAGTGTGGACTTTGAGCCTCTTAGGGTTCCTTAACTGTCAGCTTGAAACCCCAGGCTTTTGGCTGGGATGGAAAGGTACTCTGGCTATGCTGCTCTAAACTAGGAACTCAACTGTGAGAATTAAAGCTTTTTCTGAGAACTTGACAAGTCCTGGATCTTCCCTTAAGATTTATAAAAGTGCTTACATATACATACTGTTCCTATTTTTTGTTTCAGTCATGGGTTGCACTCAAATAGCAAAAAAACCCTATAAAACTGGTAAAAAATGGTTAGGGAGTTATAAAAATACTCTCACTGCTTCATTATTTCAGCATTACTGTGGTCAGATTTCAGTTTTCACATGCTTCCTATACCGTTGGAATTCAGAATTATTTGTCAGAGCAGTGGCCATGCTAGGAGATGCTGGAAGAAAGTTGAAAGCTCATACAAACTCATAAAAACTCTGCCACCAGCACAGTTTCCTCTGTGATGGTTCTTGCTTTCTTTCTGCAGGCTGTTGAAGCTTTTTTATTTTATTTTATTTTATTTTATTTTATTTTATTTTATTTTATTTTATTTTATTTTATTTTATTTTACTTTATTTTACTTTATTTTCTTTTATTTTATTGGAATGGAATGAGCCAAGTGTCAGTAGGTGTCAGGTATTTTCCAAAAGTCACAGGTAGGATCCTCCAGACACCAGACAGGACTGAGTTGTGCCCTGACTCAGCCTCTTGAGATTGGGCCATCCAAGCCACTCCTTTATGCTGTCACTGAACTCCTTGTATTCCTCAGGAACAGGGCACCTACCTTCCCAGCAAAGTGCACTTAGTGTAATTTTGCAAGCCAAGGCAAAATTGGCTTATGGGAGATTTGCTTTAGGGTTTTTTTTTGGGTTTTTCTAAAGTTACAGATGGATTTTCAAGTACCTTCATCAAGCTGTGCTCCTGGTACACAAAGTTTATCAGGAGGTAAGTGAGCAGATTTCTGTGGGAGCCCTTTGTCACAGTGTTGGCAGCACATCAGCTGCTATCCTGAAAAGTTTGGAACACAGGATAACTGTCTGAACAATAATTTACAGATAACCTGTTTCCCTCCAAGTTCCCCTCTGAAGACTCCTGAAAAGGCAATGGACTTCCAGTCACCAGTGTCTATATTTTTTTATGTTTTCACTCAATTTATATCCTTTTTGTGTTTCCTGCTGCTCCTGCTGCTACTTCATTAGTCCTTCAGAAGGAAGATGTGTGTCAGGGAGTCAAAGGGAGTCTGGTTTATGATGATGTTCACAGACTGCCCTCCCCAGTTCAGTTTGTCAGGGCTTGGCTGCAAACCAAGCCCTTCAGCTTTCCCTGGTGGTTTGAGTTTGGATGAACTTCGGCCTCCCAGCAATCATCATCCTGCTCCCCTTTCAGCCTGGCCTCACATCAAGTTCCCAGCATCTCCTCCCTTCCTGCTGGAGCTTGGCCTCCAGGAAACACCATTTGCCACTGCCTTCCCTCTGTCTTGGGAGTCTGCATGCACACAACATCTTCCACCACTAACTCTGAAAATACTCTGGAAGAAAGAAGCAGGCTTGAGGATCCTGAGTGAAGAGGCAGAACTTCAGCTTTCCACTGCCCATTTAAGAAGAATTCATTCATTACGTTCTGCATCACAATAGCTCTGATGAAGGAAGTGGTCTTTTTGTTGCTAAATCCTAGCATGTGTTCAAACTGTCACCCATTAAAACCTGATATTTAAATAGGACTTAAAAATGTCTGTGTATGGGCAGTCATTCCACTTACTTGATGACAAAAAGAGAAAGGTAAGATACCATAAATAATACAAGATGTTTTTTCCTGCTTATGGTTTAAAATCCAAAATAAGGTGATAGTTTGCACTTTGAGATATTTTGTGTTTGACATTATGTCAGGCTCTGTAGCTCAAATTGAAGTGGAAAAGGTAGGTGCACATTTACAGGGATTTCAAGGGATTTAATAATAAAATATTTGCAAAGTATTAAAATAATTTAAGAGTACTTAAATATGCAATAGACATATTGTGGAATTAAGCAAGAAGGTTCCATGTTACAGAAACAACAAAGAAAGTTGTAAAAACATTAGAAACTATCCCTGAGTTAAATAATAAATTATAAGAAAACCACAACACAACAAAACAACCCATTGCAGAGGACATTTTCTGAAAAATAATAACATCTTATCCAAATGCATAAGGGATACCTTATTTTTGCTGAACCATCTTTATCATAAGAAAAAGAGAAGAAAGTGCATAATTACTCAACAGTTTGGTCCATTTTTTGTCAATTCTACTCTTTTACCATGGGCTACCCAGAGCAATTGGCTATGAGGATGGCTGGTATCACCACCCATGACTGACACTGCCTGATGCTTTCAAACATAATCTTGTATTTTCAGTATATTAAAAAATAGCCAGACTTAAACTGTTGGGCTGATTTTCTTTTTTTTTTTTTAATTTTTAAATTTTTTTGGGGGGTGTTTGCATCAGGGTCAGTCTTTCTAGGTAATAAAACTAATAATTTTTTCATGTTATAATATAATTCTGAAGATCTTCTCTTTGAAGAGAACTGAAAACAATGAGCAGGGATGAGAAGGGGAGGGTACAGATAAAAGGGGAAAGAGCACTGAGAAGGAAACTGAATGAAGTGTGAAGTTTGAAAAGGTGAGACTGCATTTTACTGTGCAAGTAAACTGAACCTGGGATCAGAAGCAGTCTGGGAAGTGCCCAATTCACACGTGCTTGTTCACATTTTTCTGTATCCTGCATATGATTTAGGAATGACTGTCACTGAGAGAACAGCTATGTTGGGTGATACTGGAGCATAACTATGTTAATTATTACATAACTAATTTATTGCCAGGGAGTTCCTGTTGGAATACCTCTAACTTGTTAGCTAAGACTTCTTGAATTTGAGGGGAGAAAAATATCTAGGTTTTATTTTTAATTATTCTACATAAAACAGCTTTTTAAATAAGTTTTTTACCATCTTTAGTAGTGGGAGTCTTCCATTAATCTGCACTGGCTGCTCTTGACAGTTATGGTGTTTATTTCTCAGGGTTGTGCATTGGGGTGTGGAGTCAGTGTCTCCTTTGCCTGAGTTAAACACTGAAGACAGATCTTGAACTAAGACAGATTTAGAGAATAAATAGAAGGGCAATCGAATTTTTAAAAAGCATTTAAGTGTGTTCTGGAATATTTCATGTGTAGTTATTAGATATTTTAAAATATTATAATCAAAGTTAATACTAGTAGGGAGTATGAAGAGCATCTTAAACAGTCTAAGCTCAATACACAGAGGTCATACAGATTGAAAAATAATTCTGCTACAACTCTGTATCCAAGATTTCTTATTTTGAAGCCAAGTTAAACCTCATTTAAGATAATTCCATCGGAAATAGGAGGCCAAAATGTCCTTAAGATTTTAGGCATCTTTTATGTATGAGAGAGAGTCTTAATCTCTACTGTATTCTGTGGGAAAAGGAATGGAGACCTTAAGATATTTTTGTAACCTTGCTGATCTAGTGCTTATATACAGTGTAATAGTGTATAGGTATTTCAGAGAATGGAAATCCCTTTAGCTTTTGCTACTTTTTCCTATAATCATGTATTTGGAATCCATTTGTCAGGTTTATAGGGAGACTCAGCTCCTCTCTTGCCTGAAATAAATCAGTCTAATCTATTTTCCTCTCTTATTTTAAATAGGAAATTATTCTTTTTACTTTGAACCTAAAAAGGATTCTAATCCTTTGCACAGAAGTAATTTGTCGAGGAAGGATTTCCTTATCTTCTGTCTGTTTGCTTAACCATGGAGATTGAAATGAACACAAGCAATCCTGATCTATTCTGAGTAGTTATTTGTTTTCCTTCATGTTTGCCTTGATGCTAGGCAGCCCTCAGCCATGCAGCATTTGAGCACTTCCCAGTACTTCCATCCTGAAAGCAACCCACTGAGAGAGTAAAATATTACCTGCAGCCATAGAATTGATGCATAAGGAAATTACTTATTTAACAATAATTATCACTGAGCCAGAAATTTAACTTTGTCCTTCTCAACCATCTGTTATTTCATAGGGTCTACACTACAAAAATAGCAGCCACTTTATTAAACAGAGGGGAGAAATCTCAAGGAGTTAATTGCTGTTTTCCACAAGCAGAATTAAAAGTATTTATTTGCATCACCTAAGTAAATTTGCTAATGTGATTAAAACAAAAAATTGGATTTGCTGTATTCATTTGAAATGATACATTTTGTGTTGCATAACACAAAATACCCCTTTACCAGCTCCCATCAATTGTTCTCCTGCGTGGCCTCAGCTCCAGCCCACCCTCCTCTGTGATATTAGACAAAAGGCAGCAGTGAATACAAAACTCATTTTTTCCTGGCTGGACAGTTTTTATCCTTTGGCTATTTTGGTTGAACCAAGCCTGCAAATGTGGAAGAATACTTTATGCTTTGAAATGTATGTTCCACACAGAGGTCAGTTAGAGTTTTTGTTATTTGTGGCAGTTATCTGGGTACCTTCCCGAACAATATTTAGAGAATTTTCAGTGCAATTACAGCTTTTTAATTGAAACCTCTGTGGTAGCTGTTGCACCCAGAAGGCTAAACTAGGAATTGATGACATGGGAGATATAATTTTGAAGTCTTCCTGTTTCCTTTTCCCCCCACATTTAGCCAGTTTATAAAACATAGGTTTAAATATAGGGTGGCTTGGAGCATAGATATTTTTTCCCAAAGTTCTCAAGTGCTGAAGGATTAGGTGTTGCTCAGGAGAAAATACTGGCTTGAAAACCTTTTGAAGTATATTTGAATAGCTTTTATGGTATTGAATGACCACACAAAAAAATGTCATCTTCTAGTCACAAAGTCCTTGTAAAGCTCAGAAGGGAAAAGCCTGCAAAAGTGCTTTAGTATCACACGAGGAGTTGAAAAGAAAATTATTTTCCTATACATTAGCACTGTTAATTCTTTCAAATCTTGAGGCATTCAAATAATTTTCAGCTGAATTTTAGGAATTATTATTAATTTTCATTTATTGTATATTATGTAGTATATAGAATATTTAGAAGCTACTCATTCTTTGACCGGGAAGTTCCTGTGTGGAATTGTGCAAGGAACCACGTGTAAATAAGATAAAACTGTGAGATTAAAATCTAATATTAAGATAGACCTCTTAAAAAACTGCCTAATGCTGCTTTCACCATGCCATGTTTATGTGTTCTCTCCTCCTATCCTGCAAGAACAGGTAGAGATCATAGACTCATTTAGATGGGAAAAGACCCTTTAGATCACCAAGCCCAACTGTAAATCAAGTCCAGCCATCTCACAGTTGAGATCATGTAGTAGTTCATTATTTAATACCAAGTTGAAGGATTTCAAAACTCTGAAGAATTACTTCCCAACAGGAATATGTTAAAACATTGTTGTTGTAGTGTTGTATGGCCTTGACCAGAGTAGATGGTTTCTGTTTTACTCTCTTTAAGGGCATTGTACCTCAGAGATTAGTAATACAACTCTTTTCATAGTTAGGTAGAGAAATAAACTTGTTTCTCTTTTTTAAGGCAGGCAGTACCTAAATTAATAATGCCTGGACCTTCAGTTTCTGCACAAATTACACTACTGCTGAAATTGTGGGATCTGCTCAAGTGGGAGCAAGCCCAATATTCCTCATTGTCTTTTATTTTCCCTCACAGTCTGTTCAAGAAAGCATCACAATCTTAGGGATGATACTATGAAACCAAACCTGCATCTGCCTCGTCTCATCCTCATGAAGAGGGATGCTCTGCATTTCATAGAAATTAATCCCAGCATTTCAATTGTTGTTGTGCTGCAGCATTCCATTGTGACTCAGTGAAACATGCACATGGAATCTTTTGCAGATGAGCTTTGCTGTAATTATCTTGTTACTCTTTCATATTCTTTGTACAGGACACAGAAATCTTTCAGTGCATATTGACTTTCTTTGTCTGTAAGGAAGGTTCTGAGCTGTAATGTTAGCACAAAGTAAAGTTTTCTACAAAATATTTACACTTGAATCAGAATCATAAGATAACTTAGAGTGGGAGGGATCTCCTGAACTCATCTAGTCCAAAATCCTGCTCAAGTTTGTATATACATGTAATTTCGTTAGGGGAGAACAAGGGTTTTACCTCTTTAATTAATATTACTGCACTTCCATTAACTTTCACTAACAGTTTTCAAGAACAGCAGTTTTCTGGGTGCTGGTATCTCTAACAGTGTGAACTCCAAAGGGGTGACCTTATCACGACCTTACATGAACCATATCTAAGTACAGTCCACACATCTCTGCCTGTTGCAAGCACATGAGACTGACCCTTCCCCTGCTGACACAGCATCCAGAAGTGATGTGATTGCCTTGTGGAAAGTTCCTGAAAATGTGTGTGTGTTTTTTGCCTGCATTTCAGAACAAGCAGGTAGGGTGTGCTAGGAATGAACCCAAGGGCAAGCAATAGATGAAGTAAATGTGCTGCTTGGCTGTCAGAGAGCATCTTCTCATGGACCATAACATGAATTCCTAGATAATAAAATGTAGCTGGAGAGTCTCCTCTGGTGTTCATTCAAAGGACAACTGGATTTCTCTGCTTACTCTCTGAAGCAAAACCATCTGTGAGTTACAGATAGCAGAAAAATACTTATAACCTTCTCTAATAAGAAAATTCCTTATGTAGCTTCATATCCCATTGTATCAGTTCATTACAGATTTAATTTCGCATACTTTTCTCTACCTGCTAACCCAAAATAAAATAAGTGCATGACATCAGTGTGTGTGCATTTGCAAAAGCAAATACCAATAATCTAAATGTAAATATGTTTTTAAGCCATTCCTGCTGTAGACCCTAGAGGAGGAATGAATAAATGAAATATTATTCAGTTTTCCAAAACAAGCTTTTTTTTTGAGGCTCCCATGAATTCGCTAGGAGTTAGATCTTCAGACTTTTAAAACTATTTTGAATTCTCTCAGTTTAGGCAGGTGAAACCAGAAGAATCAACTACGTTTGGAGCTTCTGCAAACCTCAGTGTAGTATATTGCTCTTCAATAGGAACAGTGATAGGAATGTCAGACTAGGCTGGAAGAAAGGTACACTGATACTTGGAAAAACATAATCCCACCTGAGATGATGAGGAATATATAATTTAAACCAGTTGTATCTTGAATAATGATTTTTAAAAATTGCAATCCATCATCATTAATATAATTTTTTTAAAAATTTTATGCCCAGTAATATTTTTCAGATACTTCCCCTTTAACAGAATTACACATAATACTCTCAACTTCCTATTTTTCAAATACATTTTTAATGCTTCTTGTGTTCCACTGATAATTTATGGATTAAACGACTTCAAAACAAATCATCACTTGAAATGTTAACCAACACTTTCATGTTGTTTCAGCAAATCTTCATGGGTTGCAGCAGAAAACATTGTGTGGGTTCCCTACAGCTGTTAAATTGGTACCACTAAAATATAAATGATATTGGTGTGAACATAAATATGTCCAGCTTGTGGTTCTTTGATGTTAATTATGGAGACATGCAATTTGAGTGATTTTTTTTGCCACATGTGTTCTTCACATTATATAAGCAGCATATTTCTGTTTAAATGGTTTAAAATATGACTGTGGGGTCACTTCAAATTAATTAGCTATCTTTATTTAGTTTACAGCTTAACTTTCTCTTTTCATTATGAAACCTTTTTTTCTGAGTTATTTTAAAGAATCATTTTGAAGGAATTAAGCATGCTGATTTTATATACTTACATTTTTCTTTCCCAGCTGTAGGTATCCAGATGAAACTTGAATTTTTCCAGCGGAAATTTTGGACTGCAAGCAGACAGGTATATTTGAAATTGAAGTTTTCTTTGTCATTCAATCCACAGCAGTTTTTTAACTGGGAAAGTGATGGTCTTGTCACAAGCAAACTATTTTAAAGAAACAACGTATTTGAAGACTTGTTCTGGTACATTTGGATACAGAAAAGGAAAATTCAGTGATGAAGAACAGTTGCTTGATTTTTGGAAGCAATTAGAAAGTTTATTAATTTTAGGCCCCAATATAGAAGGAATTACTTTGTTGGCATGGGGTTTTTCTCCCTTAGAAAAAGTGCAAAAAAGTAACCAAAAGCATGGTATTTGTTTCCAGTGATAGCAGAATCATGACTTCTCACTTAGGTTTTCTCTCTAATACTCACTAACTGTGGCATCACACTGATTAATTAACAAAACTACATCACTGAATCATGATTGGCACTCGTAGTGTTCCGTGAACTTTACCTAGACTATTCAGGGACAGAATTTGTACCTACTGCAGAGGACAATCAGGTACTTTCTAAAAATTAGGAGATGCCATCCCTAGTTTGAGGGATGTGTGCCTAGTTTTTGGAACTGTGCTGTTACAAAAAACAACTCCTGACCCCACCCCTATTGAAGAATCATCTCTCATCCATGCATGGTCTCAAAAGCTCTTGAGTATGGAGGAGATTGTGGTGTTTAAAGCAGCTGAAATTGTTACGGTGTCAATGAACCCTTTCCCTGAAGAGAGGAACAGAACATATTTGCTGAATGATTCAAAAGTTTGCTAGCAATTTTTAGAATTAATTTTGATAAAGATGTAATCAATATCAACTCCTTTAAAATTTTGCTCATATGAATTTATAAAATGTTTTATTTTATAATCATCAAATGAGAATTCAAAATATTTTATTGATTTTTTAATTATCTTTAGTGTGCATCTCTCGATGGCAGATGTGCTATAAGTTGTGATGATGAAGTAAGTATTTGACAGACTTTTTTTCCACGTGTACCTATGCTGTAGTAGAAGATCAAGTTGATGAATTTAATTTGGACATCTCATTGTACATTATGGTCTTTATCATCTTGTAAATATTATACTCTTTAGATAATGAGACTTTTATTATGCCTGTTACAGATACCCACTGAATTACAAGGTTGACTCCAGTGCCTCAAACATGTATTGTAATGATTTCTGCTTTGTGAATCCAGTTTGGGAAATAATTTGAAGCAGAGCTAAGGCATTTGTTTACTACTTTATTATTGATGAAAAAAAACCCCACTAGCAGTTTAAAGTCTTCAGCTGGACACCAGCAGGAACCATGTAACCATATGTAGAAATTTAGTGATAGTGTGAACATTGCTGATTTAGAGACTCCAGACTTAGTGACAAAACACACTGGTGATAGGACTCAAATATCACAGCTCCTCTGGTGAGTCTGTTGACTTTCACAGCTTCTCTCAATGGCAAGAATGTATCTGCTGAACATTGACAGTATAAATTAAAACATTTAAAAGTAAACATGAAGACATTAATGCAAATTGAATGGCACAATCATCAATAATATTAATTATTATTAATTATATATTAACTGTAGGTATAATTAAAAATGAAGGGAATCTATTGGAGTATGTGATACTTTTGACCCTAAAACAGAGATAACATATTAATTAAAAATACTTTTTTTCCTTGAGAGCTTTGAATTTGTTCTTTTATTCTTGTTTTCCAGATGCCTCACATTTTTATTTAATGTTCTGTTTTCTTTCTTTTTCATTTTTGGTTTCTTAACCCATGTTACATTCCATTACTGTTATTGCATACTGGAGCTGCGAAAAATACATAGAGGACTTGAACTGGATCAAAGTTACTGTAATTCAGATGTGTTCTCAGACCTCAGTTAACATTCTTGCTGTGTTTATTCTGGACTTCTTGCCTACAGTTTTACAAGCTCAGGGACTCTCCACCTATGGAACATTCCCCTTGAAATCTGAAATTCACTGAACTTGAACCTTTGGGCAAACCTGAGCATAGTTCACTTCCAATACCTGTGAAACCTTGTGAATTAGACCTCTTTCATACAGCTCTAGTCTATGCAAATGCTATTATCCCATGCATTAGTTTTGTATCAGAAATCTGTCTGAGATTTGCTAATACTGAGTGAATGCACTCTGCTGTCCTTTGTTCCTGCTAAAGTTAAATTACAAGCTGTTTCTTTAACATACTGAAAGTTATTTATCTTGCTGGCAAGTGGTGAATGAACAGTCCTGAATGAATATTTTTTTTCCTAGTTAATATTTCTAAAATGGATTGAAATAGAAACCCTCTTATCTTCACATTCCACAAAAAATATATAGATTTCATTTATTGCATTATGCCTGTTTCCAATAACAGTGCTAAAAATTGGTATCTTTTGAAGTTCTGAACTGTGCTAGTGGACGACTGAATCAGAGATTTGAGATGTGGCCACTAATTCTTGAATTGAGCCAGTATTTTCTGAACAGCATATAAGCCATAAACTGTGAAATTAAGCTTACACTTTTTCTTGTCCAGCATGACTTCTTTTATTTATTTTCTGTCCTATGGAGAAATATTGTTTCTAAAGCAGTATCTTTAGATTAATCTTTCATGCATGAGGACTGCAAATATGTATCCTCAAAAGATCTCTGTGTTGACTTAGTTCCTCTCCTGATCCAGTCAGTGGGAGGTTTCTGGTTGACTTTGGGGGGAGCAGTGTTGTGCTGTTAGAGCCTGCTTCTGAAATTCCATCCTTCACACACCATTGAGGTTAAGGAGCTGCCTCTTCTGAGTGCATCAGCTCTGCTCACTTCTTTGCCAGCATCATCAGCTTTTCACATTGAATTTGCCAACTTTGGGCTTTTCAGCAGATTAAAGGTTGAAAATGAGTTGTTTCAGCTTCCTTTCTGACAGGTTTTCTGTCACTGGGGGTGCCTGTAGCTTGGGTTCTCCTATTAGAATGAACATCCTGCATTGCAGTAGGGAATGATGTTCATTCTGAACTTTTGCCTGATTTCAGCTTTTGTTTTTTTAAAAACTCTACTCCAAGCTAGCATTTCTGCAAATCTCTCCCCTTTGGCCCCATAGAAAAGTACTAATATGTGGCCAGAATGAGAATCAGGCACAACTAAGCATCTTTGGAAATATCAGCCTGCATTTTTGCCTCTTGCACAGCTACTACTGCATGGGGCTGCTTTCCTCCCTAAAACAGCACAGAGATTTTGCTGGATGTGCAGAGTGTAGCACAAAGTATATTTTTTCATGTTTCTGTACAGACCATTTGCAGCAGAAAAGGTTTTGAATTAAAAACAAAGCCAGGAGGATTCCTATATTCAAAGCCATTCTGCTCATTTTTTTCCTTTTCCACAAATGCCATAGAAAATTCAATAAGAAGGATAAAAATGTTGCTGATTTAGACCAACAATAGAAATACAATAAAGATTTAACACTGAGATAGGTATTTGGCAATACTGAGGAGAAACTGAGTTATATCAGGGTTTCAGGGTTTGAGTTGAACCTTATGTTTAAACTCTGAAGTGCAGTAATTAAAACTTTGCCTGTAGCAAGTAATTCTGTGAGGTTAAAATTGTGCATGTGTGTGTAGAGGGAAGCACTGATTTGGCTTTACCTTGTTTTATACAGTTCAGACGTCTGACCTACGAGAAGCTAACAGTCCTACTTCTAAATCCAGTTCCCAATTAAAAATACAATTTGAAAAGCTTTAGGAGACCTGTGGGGCCTCTTTTATAGAAGTTTCTGGTCCCATCCCCCAATGAACAAATTAAAAAATATTACCTGGTCCCCTGTTGGTTCTGCAGGCTGACACTGTGTTTTCATTAATACATCGTTAGGGTAATGACATTGTGCTGATGTTTTTCTCCAAACACAGGAGAAGCCATCAGGAACACCAAAGTTCTGTGCCTTTGCAAACTTTGTTATAAGGAAAATGTTTAAGAATGGATTATAAAAACATAACATTTTGGTTTTTATGTTTGTTTGTAATTATCTTATATCCTCCCATTCTGTACACATCTTTGTTTTGTTTTGCATGAAAAAATGCATAAAAATTAAATTGGATAATGTCCCATAAGCCAGGACCACACTCATTTAGAATTTATGTAAAACTTTATAACAACCTGGGTTTTACCCATTTAGAATTGACTTAGAAGTAAACTATATAATTAACTTATTCCTGTATACTAAAATCAAAAACTAAAATAGTATTTTATTATTTTTCAGACAATCAACTGTTATCTAATAGATAACAATGGATTTATTTTAGTGTCTGAAGACTATCAACAGGTAAGTGTAAGATTTTTCTTGAGTCTTCTTATGTAATGTATAAATCTAAAATTACTTTTTTTAAAAAATAGGCCACCATCTGAAAATGGTAAGGAATTAGTAGCATAAAATTAAAAAAAAATCCTTCTGCAAAAATATAAGTTTTTTCTCATCAGAGCTCAGTTTCTGTCTCCCATTGGAGATGGGTCTGCTCTTAAACTCATAAATGTTCTCTTTAAGACCTTTCTCGCTACAGAAGTGTCTGTCTTCTCTGAGTGATTTTTGCTCAAAAAAAAAAAAGTCTGTGCCATTTTTGTCATGTGGAAAGGCTGGGAAGGGAGGGGGGAGGACACAGAGCTTTTACATTCAAACTTGAGATAATGAGATTTTACAGAGCTGTTGGCTGAGGAGTTTGTTTTCTGAAGGGGTTTACAGTCATTGAAGGATTAAAACTAAACACTCAGCATTGCAATGGAGAGGACAAGAAATATGATTATCACAGAATCATAGAATGTTTTGCTCAATCCTGCAAGCCTTAGGAAGGTACCATCACCATTCTCATTAACTTTTGCCTAAAAACTGCTGGGATGGTGCCCCAGTCATGCCAGAATTGTCTGAAGTTGAATTGTTTTTGTGTTGGGATTGTGAATAGGAATAACCACACTCGTACCTAGCCCGCAGCTGAATTAGTTATGATTAGCATGACCAAAGAAATGCACTCATTATGAAATGATCTTGATACACTTAAAGCATGCTTGTCTCATTTTTTCCCCTTTTGTTGTTATTATTTACAGGTGCACAGCTGTAACTTGTGTCAGTGATTTGCCAGCTCATACCTGGCTATGGCCAATAATTATTAGGAAGAGAGGTTTCTTTTGGTAGTCACCTGATAAAAGTCATTATGTATTCCTGAGAATAGTTTGGACAACCGTTGCACCAGAACTAGGCTAAAAATGTGTTTTTACTTGTTTTGTTGGTTAAATGAATCTAGTCCATGAGGGACAGCAGAGAAGTCTCTGTGTTTATATAAATCTGTAATAAGATTACATAGTATGTGTCTATTTTATATATATACTGTGTATATGCTATTGTGGATAGGGAGGGGGTAGGGAAGTGGGATGATGCCTTATCAATTACCCACCTATCTGGGGTTGCTTCAGCACTGTTTTTATATCAGCTTTCCAAACACGACCTGAACTGCTTTGAGAATCAGGTTTGTGGGGCAGAGTAATTCCTCTGAATTCCAACTAAATCCTGATGTAATAAAAAAAATAATGATAACCTGGGTATGACTGCTTTGGGGGAGAACTGGCATTCACAAAGGGAGCTTTTGTAGAGAGAGCTGTCACTGAAATGTCTTCATAAGACTGGTGCACAACTTGACAAATCAGGTTTATTGCTATCTAAGGTTATATGAGGCATTTATGGTTAGGAGTTTCTTGACATTGCCTGCCTGCCCAATCGTTAGGGTAATCTTTCTTCATCAGTCAGCCAGGGTTACTGAAGCTGGTATTTTTAGTCATGTTCCTTGTGTTTCTAGGAGACTTTACATGCCCATATGTTTTGGAAAATGTTCCAAGATTCCCCTGAGGAAAGAAAAAAAAGGCAATACTTGCCTTTTAGGTGGAGGAATGCCTTTTTTTAGCTAGGGCTGTAACTTTTCTGCCTGCAAACTCCCAGGTGCATACTTGAGGTCAGCTAAGTTCCTTGTAGTGGAATTGGGGTTTAGTTCATACAAAACCTGTGGAATCCATGCAATTTGAGAGTGTAGTGCCCTTTCCCCCTCATAAATTGTGGGATTTCTCCCTTTAAACAATGAAGAGAAATATCCAATCCTTCTGGGAGTCGAGGCTCTAAAATAAAACAGGTCTTCCCAAGGTAGAAGAGTGCTGTACTTGCATGATTTTCCACTGTCACATGAATGGCTGCAGATTACGGAGTCACTTCCATCCTACGGACCAAATTCATAACAGCAATGTTTGTTTTTTCAACAGAGATTTATTTTTATTAGTCCACAAGTACTGAATAGGGACAAAATGAGTAATTCATCAGGCTGAGTGGTTTTAAGTATGAAATGACTCTGAATGGAGTTAAAATTTATAGGATTGATGAAATGTACTGTTCCAGCTCCTTAAACAGGTCATGCAGGAATTATAAACAAAGCTTTTTAATGACTGTTTATGAAATCCTCTCACGACCTGTTTATATCTTTTTTGAGTAACATTTTAATCACAAGAGTTTGTGATCAGATTAGTGTGTTTTCTTTACAAGCTTTAGGTTTTGAAGGCTTTTATTTCTGACATTAGATGTTATATAATGTACGTCAATATATTGTTTAAGCTCTCACATCTGCTCAGGGGTAATAATATAAACCCAACAATTTGCTCTAACTGTGGAGTCTTCTTCAGGTTTTATGTAGCACCAGCCCTGAAAACTTGTCTATGTAATTGTCAAAGCCACTCTTGTCAGATCCTAGAACATGCCAGTGTAAATTGCATCCTGTGTTGTTTTGCATTTATCTACACTTTTGGTAATTCCTTGCATTTTCCCCTTACAGACTGGTTACTTTTTTGGGGAGGTTGAAGGGGCTGTGATGAACAAGTTACTAACAATGGGCTCTTTTAAGAGGTAAGAATTAACATTTTATCTCTTAAAAAATGTTTTAGCAAAAAAATCAAAGTCATGTAAGAGAAAGCCAAGACAGGTGGTGTGGCTGGATTCTCATCTACACCTCTTTTCTGTACAACCTGAGTGTAATTTGATTCCATGCACATCAACTATTGAGAGCATTGGAGTCAGTCTACAGTGAAGTTTCTTATTAAAAGAATGGTTTATCTGTATACAATGCTGAAACTGTATCCCTTTCCTCTTGCCACTGTGCTCAGGTGGAAAAGGGACTGGGCCATATCCACTACTGAGCAGTTTTAAACAGCTCTAAAGCGAACCATTTATTCCACATTATCATTTTGACCTGTAAAACGTTGGAGATTGCTCAAGCTAGACAGTGCAAAATGCCCTGCTATTGAAGGGAAGATGTGTTCTCCCAGTAATCCATCTCCATTCACACGCTTACTTACCTTTGAACATGTTTGTGGCTATTGACTTGGTCTTACTATCATGATGACATTAAAAACTAACAGTGATTTATGTGTTATCCTTTGAAATAAAATACACATTCTGGGCAATTAAGTAAAAACTTTTCTCTTTTACCTGTAACTCACCACTGGAGTCTTCATGGCTTTCACATGGTCTAGAGACCGTTCTGTACACCCTTGTCCTCTTACAGCATAAGAAAAGTGCTGATCATATATTTTATACTTTTCCTTTTTATTTTCCTGTGCATTTCTAGTATGAATAAGAAGGCTATCACTGATGCCATCAGTCACTGAGTTTAGTTATTACCTGTGAGGGTGTGTACAGAGGCTCTCTGAACAGGTGGTTTGTAGGCTTCCTTGGTAAACCAGGTCTCTGAAAGGCAGAAGCTTTCTGTGCTGTCTCTGTGCATGACAGTGGAGTGCCACTCCCAGGAAATGACTGACCTGAAATGTAAGGATCTAGCACTCATGGAGTCATCCCCAGTCCTAATTTTCTGAGGGTGGCAACTTTTTTGCATTTAGCACCACATTTTTAACATGCGCTGCAGAAGGAAACGAAGTAATACCTGCTTATAGACTGGGTTTGGCAATGAAAGGCTCTGTTTGTACAAGAGATGAAGCATTTTATTTAATGCAAAGGACAGCATACAGTCAAAACTAAGGGATAATGCTTTAACGTGTCCCAGTTGGTTTTGTCCTGCCCAGGAAAACATTTCAAACAGAACACCTACTCAGTGATTGATGTTGGTGGGCACCACCCTTGAGAAAACAGGCATAGCTTAAGAGTTCTGTCTAAAAATGCAGCCAGTGTATTTTGGAGTGACCATAGGTTAGGATTTTGCTGGTCTTGGACTTCATTCTTAGAGATTATGAAGCCATGAGGTCAGTGCAACTGAGCTGCATACTCAGGAAAGTATAAACACAATGAGTTGACTATTAAAACACAATAAATTGATCACTGCCAATCAATTAAACATGGGACAGAATCAAAGTGGAGTAACTGCAAGTGAGCAGCTTCCTTTACAGCAGACAGCAGCAGAAAAAAAGATCCCAAACTGTCTTTGAGCTGTGTTAGATGAAGCCTTTAAATAAATTATTCCAAAAATATGAAATCTTTGGTGGTTCTCATGAAAAATAACCAGATGCATTTACAACATTTTTAAGATTATTAATTTGTCTGAGTGGCGGTTATGTTTTGCTTCTCCAAAATTTATTTATATGAAATAAGAACAAAAGAAAAGGAGTGCTTGCTGCAGCAGCAAGATCTGTCAGCAGTACCATTTCCCTGAGAGCACAATGTGGGCATTGCATACATGATATTGTCATTGCTGCTCTTACCATGGAGGCAAAGCAGAGAGCGAGCTCTGCTCATTGCATTTCATTCTGATACTCTCCAGAGCCATCCTTCCTTGCAATTTGCTTCTTACATGGCACGCACTGTCCAGCAGGTGAATTTTATAACTGTGCCCTTCTTGAGCTGGTCGTGCACCCTTCTTTGGTGAGTTTAGAAGGGTCTGTGGTGCCTGATCTTCCCTGCAGAAGTTTGCTGACAACTCCAGCAGCCGTGGGGGTGGGAGTCCCCTCTTCCCTCGGCACCAACGGTCTGAGTGGCAGTGCCAGGATGTGCTCCCACCTCATGATTCCTGCCAGCTTCCAGGGTCTGCATGCACAAAAGGAATGAAATAACTCTTTGTCGGTTCTCCCAGCTACCACAAATTTGGAGTGATATAGAAGTGCTTTGTAGGATTGAGATGGAAGTAATAAACAAAAGGGGGTTGTTTGCTGCTGGCTACATTTCTTTTCAACCTGCAGCAGGATGGAATTCAATTTTTGTGTTCACTGTTTATTTTTTAAAGTGAACTTAAATACCTCCTTCCCTCCTCAATTTCTTTAAACTCAGTACTTCTTTTGAATAATGTGTGCATATGTATGTATGTATATTTTCTTAGTTTATGAGGTTTATAATTAGGGAGAAAAATTATATCAGAGCCTGCACAGCAACGTGACAAGCTCTATGATTTCATTTAGCAAAATTATGTTTATCTTATACCTTAAGTATTACACACAGTTAAATAATTTAAATATGATTTAAATGTATTATTAAATAAATTAGGATGTGCTTATGGAAAAGTATCTGCTTCACATAACTTAGAAAAGTTTCTTTATGGCTTTCTCAGCACTTTGTTTATATAAAAACAGTAAAAAAAATTCAACAGCTCAAACCATGAAAATCATAAAAACCAACACTAACATCAGGAAAATTAAGGGCTATCAAAGCAATGAGATCCCTAAAGAAATAAACATAATAAATCTGTAAGAGAAAATGAAACATCTCTTGACTTCAAAACACTTTCACCCTTTCCAGTAGGAGGAAAACTAAGCAATTCTATATGACAAATATGGAAGCAGCATCATTTCCCCTTACAGTTCTCTTTCCACCAGGAATCCTCTTGCACAGAAGAGTCTATGCATTGGTATTTGGTATTTAGTAATTTTGTAACGTTGGTATTTGGCAATATCAGTATTTGATCATGTTGTCAGGATGTTTGACTGAAGGGTCACACCCCTGAAATGCAGCTTTCCCAGGTGCTGAGGCTCACTCTATCAAGTTCCTGTTGCTCTGAGAGCTTCTTTTGTTTCCCAGTTTTTCTTGAAGTGCAGATCCTTCCCCTGTGCTCTCCACATGCCCAGAGAGGCAGATTTTCATCTCTGTCTTGATTTGCTTTATAAAAAAAACCTAGCAAGGTTATAAGATTAAAAAAATCGCTAATTACTAAGCTTCTTGCAAGGAGCAAAACATTCTTAAAGCCAAATCAAAAGAAGAGTAACTAGCTGCTCAACAATAGGACACAGTTTTCACTGAAGCAGCATAGCCTTAAAATGAAGGATATTTTTCTGTTTCAGCCAGTATTTCTTATTTAAGCATTTTATTAAGATATTCTTAATTTTTCTTGTGCTAAATGGGCACATTTAAAATTTGTGTTTATTTTCATGTGGATTTTTACAATCATGGATTTAGCTGCCTATTAACTGGACAAATTGTATGTGTATGCTTTGGAGAAGATCAGTGATAGGCTGAAGGAACAGTCCAAATTGCCATTGTTGGACTTGGCACTGGACAAATTGTCATTACCAAGAAGCTTTACTTTTTATTTTGGCAATTACTAAATGTGCATCTGGTACCTGCACACTGAAACTCCCACATTGCCGTGGGGTATGTTTTCTGCTTATATTTTGTTTGTGTGATATCTAAAATTAATGTCCTAAATCTGAGTTTTCAGCATTGCTCGACTTTATGTCACTGCAAATATTATCTTTAATGCAGTGTATTCGTATACAGAATCAGTTTATACACTTAAGGAGAAACACAGGCATATGTGCTACATAAATATTTCTGTAAATACTGATTGAGTTGTAGTTTTTATTCATGTTATTCGTTGAGAACACTGGCAATTGGGAATAGCTGAGCAATAAAAGCAAAGATATGTGAAGCAAAGATATGTTTGTTTTGTCAAAATGCTGTAATTTAGTTTCATTCTTTCCATTGATTTTGGTGAAAGGTATAATCCTGGCAGCTTCTGGACATTAATAATCCATCTGTCAGTGCAGGTGTGAGAGCCAGAGCTTCAGCAGTGTCCTGCTACCTCCCCACAAGAACCTCTCTAGGCTTAGAAACTGGTTTGCTCTTCACACCATTCAACACTGTCCTTCTTTCCCCTCCTTGTGAGAATGCCAGACAGGCTGCACATCTTACATCTGAGTTAACGAACATCTTTTCCCCACAAGCAAGCTGTAATCACCACTAATTTTTCCACAGACTATTGAAAAAAGCATAGTGTCAATAATTAATACTTCTGTATTATTGGCTTCCTTTGCTCGGCTCTTTAGAGCATTTCTTCTTTCCCTATAGACTTGACGTTTACTTCCATAGTAAAAAGCTTATTATTCCTACACATTATTTGAAAACCACCAAATCTTGAACTGCTGACAAAACATTTGAAATTTTATGCATTGAAGACCTTTCAGCTGCTACAGTTGTCACTTGTGGTATTTTATGCTACCAAGTAGAAATCCATGGGTGTGATGAAAACCTGGCTGAAAGCAATAGAGTATATCTGCCAATATATCCTGTGCTGCTGGTAGGTCTTGGGAGTTTAATTTTCTTGAATCTGATTCGTACTCAACTGTGAGTACATTGCAAAGTAGGAGAGTGGAATTTGGTGTATAAAGAAATTGACATTAAAAGGGTTTTCACTAAGATGTTTTTGGCCTCTGAAGCTGCATAAACTGACAATGCACATTTTGGTTGTGCTAAGTTATTTTCCATCAATTTGATATGAGTGTGCATAGTGTTTGTCCTACAGCTGATGCTGAACACAATTTCTCTGTGGACTTCAGGCGTGAAAGTTGACGGGTTGGTGGTGTCAGAAAGTCTCAGGAATGTCCTCTGTAGCAAGAACAAATCTCCCCTGCGAGGTGCTGTGATACAGAGTGTGGACTTGGGCACATAGATGAGCTCTGGAAGTTGTGTTCCCTATGAACAATTGGACAGGATATGGTCAGCTGAAAACAGTTGTTTAAAGCTGAAATAGAATTGTTAGCATAAGAAAACACATAATCACGGAATGATTATATGGGTGCTTTAATAAAAGGGCCCTGGGAGCCAGGGGTCTTCGGACCCAAATCAAGCTCCGCCATGGGTTCAAAAAATGGTTGCATTTATACCATAACGAGCTTATAATCATCATTTAATCATTAATTCAACACCACTCTATCGGATACATCGTTTTCACTCAACCATAGGTTTCAGCCCCCCTTTCCGACTACCCCCCTTACATTTCTCAGGATTGTTGCAAGTGAGTTATTATTCTTACTCCTATTTTCTACTCAATCGTTTCATTAATCTTGTTGTGAGTATTCATTATGGAGAAGCACACAGGTGCAGTTCTCATGGGTTTTTTTCTAACAGAACAATACCTAAGGTCTACCTTCAGGCCTATCGTCCCCACAACCTAAAACCTCCACCAACCCCAAAATTACTTCAACCCCTGCGCTATCAGAATCACTTCAGAAATGGTGATCTGGAAGCCTGTCTTCTGCAACATTGGCTTAAGACTTTCTGAGTGAGAGAAAACCTGTTTTCTAAAATCTCAGAAAGACTGTCGCAATAAAACAACACTCTGGAAACAACACCTGAGCACAGAAACACTACAGCATCTTAGGCACACTGCTTGGACTACAAATGCTCTAACACTTTTTATAAGGAATAGGGCTGAAGGCTTTTGCTTTTCTATTACCTTTATAAGAATAAAACCAAAACAACTGGATTTGAATTTGTGAATGCCTTGGAACCCATATAATACCATTCACAGTGACAGAGAATCAAGAGCTGGTTCAGTATGTTACAGTATTCAGATTTCAATGTGGTTATCAGCTTCATCCACAGATTTTTGAAGTGTGCTACAAACGTCTCATTTGTTTCTAGCACAAAAAAATCAGGTCTTTTAAGATCATTTCACAGTAATGCTTTCACTGATATATTTCGCACATCCTGTGCTATAATTGTTTCAATCATCTTTAGAAACTTTGAGCTAGGTGTTGAACAGCCCAATTTGAAAGTTACTGAGGTGTCAATACACTGTTCTAAACCCAAAACTCATTCCAGACTTTTGTTCAGAGATCTGTGTACCTCTTTAGGCATTTGTTCCTTACATTTTTTCTTTTTCTTTTTTTTTAACCTGCATACATTAGCTGATATCACTTTTTTTCCTGAAACAGAATCTTCGCACTGGAAGATTCAAACATATTTACTCAAACTGAACTGATCTGACTAAGACCAATATCATCCACATATGATACCAAACCTTCCCAAATAAAAGTTCTGTAGTGTTCCACATGATTTTGAGGTTGTTTATTAAAACGCTTCCCTTTTGCCATCACTCCAAAATTTCATAATTTTTCCCTGTTAAATGAAGATGGTTTTAACTACATTTATTTGTTGGTTTTCTTTCTCATAATCACAGTGCAATCTTAGATTGCTGAATATAGCCTCTAATAAAATAAGAGAATCTACAAAAAATATATCCTAGTATTTTGGGGTACAATATTAATTATATTTCTGAATATTTGTATGAGTACATATTTCAGTCTTTTAATATTTTTTATATTTGTACATTTAAAGAAACTGTTGAGTCTGTCAGAATGCAATAATTACATAAGAATTGTAATACAAGTTCAAATACTGAGGGAGGAAAGGCTTTTATCAGAATCAAAAATTAAGTTCAAATTATAATAGATCTTTCACATGACATTATAATAATATATATAGTCTATATATAATATAGAGTAATATAATAGCATTATATATATATCTACACTAGGATATATATTATAATATTATAATAGTATTTAACACTGCTTAATAGAATAATGAAGTCCACTGATTGACCAGGAAGTTCTGCTGTATGAAACTGAAAGTTGAGACATTAATTACACTCTCAAACATGAAACAGTCACAAACTTAATTATTATATTGAAAAAACATTTACAATTAATACAGACAAAAAATATTCTACTTCTAGAGACTAGACATTAAATGAAGCAGGATGGGACTCTTTCATCAGTATAGAATTTCTTGATACTCTGCAGAGAGCACATTAACATCTGTAAACTGCCCTTGTCTATGCATTTATCTCTTGCCTCCATCACTGGGTGGTCCAAGTGCACACACAACAAAACCATGCTTGGATCCCAAGGAATAAAACAGTCTAGCCAACCAAGGCTGGAAAGGCTGAGCTCTAGAAATTCCTTTCCAGGGGCTGGATCCTGACCATGGTTAAAGGATGAAAAAGAAGGAAGGGAAAATCTAGGGGAAGTGGTGTATTACTGCATGCCACAGAGGCAGCACAGCTTACACCGTGTACTGCTCTGTTTGTCTTGGCAGATCTGGGTGCGCGGATCTGGCTGTGGGCGGGATTCTGCCAAGGATGGTCAGTGTTCAACTCACACCATGTTTAGGTCTCTAGTTATGCGTTTGTCTCCCATGTGCCTCTCTCTGCCAGTCCACAAAACAATGGCTTCCTAGGCATTTCTATTCTCAACATAAGAGAAAAACAATAATGTAAGCAGTATGACCATGTGCTAAATGTTTAGTTGAAGCTGCGACATCCAATATATCAGAAATTTTGCCTGTAAGCCAGAAAGAAAATATAGACCCAATAAAGAAGCTTTTAGTGATAATTGCTGTCACAAAATTAGATCAGAAAAAAAAATAAAATACATTTTCTATCACAATGGAATTCAACATTTTATTGGTACAGGTTGCAAGGTTTCATGGCATGCAGTGCAGAATGCCTCATGGTGATGCTGAATGCATTTCACGGCCTGGTTTTGGCAGCTTCTGGGACATCCTCTCTGTAGCTGAATTTGTGTGCTCTCCTTTCCTCTTCACTTAGAAGCAAGGCACACATTGCAAAACATTAAAGTCCCATCTCATACCTCAATTAACCATCTCTGTCCAGTTGTGTTTGTCCCTTTGATGATGCAAAAGTCAAATGGAAATGTTCAAATAACAACACTGAGTTTTATATATTTACACTTGTTGCAAATTATTGGCTAAAGATTATTTACATCTGCTATAGATTTTAAATGTTTTGTTTCTGTGGATGGATAAAGTTAATTGATTGTTCTATGGACAGACAGATTTAGAGAAATAATCACAATAATTCCATATACTAGCTCTGAGTTCTGGATTTTACATTTAGATCTCTGAAGTGTTTCAATGATGAGTAAAATTGCAAACATACGTAAATTTCCCTGTTTACTATGCATCTGAGGGGCCTTCTAGCATAAGTTGATTACAGCAGGTACCTGGAATATTTTGCTGTCATGAAAAGAAGCAAAGGCAAACCCATCCTGCTTCAAATATCTCTACTGTCAATGCACTGAAATTCCACCTTTGTCTCCTTCAGAAGTAATGCCATGTTACAAATCAGTTGTGCACTGAGATGCTGGGACTGCAGAAGAGCCTTTCTGCTTTCACTGAAGTTTGAGTGGTCTGTTGTGAGAAGCCTCTCAAATGCATAGGCCCTTTCACTTTCTGGGGCTAAATGTGCTGATATTAGTCCAGAACCAATTGTTCAAGCATTGTGCTGGATGTGTATTCTTCTCTTCCTCACACTGTTTATGCCATTGTGTGTTACACTCTCTGTGTATCTTCCCTGGTTCCTCCCAGTTTTGCTTTTGCTTTGTCCTGTAGTCTGCTAAAATCCTTACAAAGTTTTCACAGCATTTCTTACACTTTTTCATGTAACCTGTATTTTAATGATCCCATTCCCTCTTTCCCCACTTCTGCTGTTACAGTTTTTTACTTTCCTGTCCACTTTGTGAGCAGACTGTTCCATATCATCATTTTTATTCCACTGTGTTTTCTTCTTTTAGTCAAGCAGTTTTCTGTTCTTCCCTGTAGAATTACTCTTTATGACTACCAGGCCATGTGTAGGACAAACAAAGAGAGTAGCGACAGTGCCCATAGCTTACTGGACGTAAGTACAGCACCTCTCATCAGCATCTTTCCATGCAATCATCAAAGAAAATTGTTGCAAATATCTCCTGGCCATTGTACTCCCTTTATTTTGATTTGGAATGTTTGTGGCTCTCATGTTTATGCCAGAGAGTACAAAGGGTGGTTCATTAGAAACTAATGCAAAGTGTTCAGTTTTTTCGAGTTCAATCATTTTAATGCTGGGCCATTTCTGAGGTTCTGTTGGAATGTTCTTTGCACTGTATGAATCCATCTTCTTAGGAATTTGTAAATTTGGCAGTAGATTGTGTTTTGTCTGGGGGACTGCAAACACATATGCCTTTTCTGTATGTAAACATGTAATTCAAATTAAAATTTGAGATTTCTTTTATATTAAAGGAATGGTTCATTGACAAGGCATGCAAGTCAGTGATTTTAACAATTTCTTTTTCTCAGTATTTAAACATATTTTTTAAAGGAGAATTTCAATGCATTTAAACCCTTGTGTTGTAATTTGAATACAAAACCTGTCCCTCTGCAAGGCTTGATTAGAGACAATCTGGGTCTTGCCAGGGCAACATTTCCTTGTTGCTAAATCCTGTATCAGGGTAATAACCCCAAGTGTACTTTATCACCATGCACCATTTTGCTGATTGCTATAATAATCTATCAGAACTGATCAGGTGTTGATAGAGGTTTTGCACATTAAGAAGGAACTGTTTTTACAAATAGATGACAGTAATGGCACGAAAAAAAATCTTACATAAGGAGAACAGCAGCAAAACACCGGCAATTTTGCCGGTCTGGAAAAGTTACCTGATAGTATTTTTAAATGCACATCTAACTAGAAAAATACAGATCTGACAAAAAAAACCCAAAACAACTCTTTAATAATTTTGTATATTTGGGGATGTTTTCATTTACAGATTTACATGATTCTGTTTTTCAAATGCCTGGACTTATGGCATTTATCAGTTTGTCATCCACTAAAGTCTGAACCTGAAAAAAGACCATTTTCACATCATAAATACTAGATTGCAATGAGACCTAAATTATTGGTGAAATAGAACAGGATGCTGTGAAACACATTTGCATGAAATATCTTAAAATATATTACAACTCCTAAGAAAAACCTTCTATCCAAAGACTTGGGGCTTCAGTTCTGTTTCCCTGAGCACTCAGCATGTAGAGCTGAAGCATTATCCCTTAAAAAGTGGGCTCTAATCCAAAAGATTTTTTTTATAACTCCAAATTCTGTCCAGGGCATCCAGGGGAAAAAAAAAACAACCCTTCATCTGTTGTGGGATACACTGAGACATGTCATGGATTTTTTTTTATTTAAAGATAGTCAAGCTCTTTAAACCTCAAATGAGTTTTGGTGATCCTCAGTATGAAAGATGAAAACAGAGTTTTAGGTTAATATTTTCCTGTTGATTCAGCCACTTCTATCGACCATAACTATTGAGAAAGTATAAAGAGAATTTTCTTTAAAGACAGGTAGGGCTGATTCCTCATTTTTCTTGGTTTTGTGCCCAGTTTTTTACACATCAGGTTATTAGGCAGTATCCAGGCTAATTTCTGCTTAAGCAAAAGGTTTTCTCACAAATGTTTATCCTTCCTTTAGAGAATTATGGTTTTATAAATACAGGAATAGAGACAGGGGCAAGATGGAAACTGCCTAAAAAGTTCCTATTCTAAACAGCACAGAAATGGAGCACAGGCATCAGAGACTATCCCAGCCTTTTAAACTGTGGGAGTGAGATGATAAATTAGGGATGGACTAGATTTATAGATCATCTGGTCCATTTCTTTATCAGAATAGTATTGCTTCTTAAGAGCTATCCAGATACTTTCTTATTTAGCACGTTTTTCGTTTTAATTCTTAATTTAATTCTTTAATTCTGTTTACATGGTTCTTCATAGAGCCACTTTGTTGCAAACACAGCAGTGCCATGGAGACACAGAACTAACTTATTTTGGCTCTCAGTGCTGGTTTAAATATGGAGAGAGAATAAAACTCCTGCAGTTTTTGTTGCAGTTTTTGAAGGAACAGTCTGTGAGTGGAAAAGGCTCTCGAGTAAAATCACATTTCATGAGAATGCATTTATATCAATGTAATGATATGTTTTTTCCACTCGAATTTCAAAACAAAATATTTTTTCGTTTTCTGTATACATATTATTGAGGTTTTTTTCTGGTACATTGGGTTTTAAAATTTTAATGTAATTCTAATATTAAAATAGTTACTAAAAGACAGTATATATTAAACTAAATAGGTATTCTTCGTAAGTAATAACAAATACATTGATTTACACTAAATTTGGCATTATGAAAACAAAAGTATACAGCAAATTTAATTGCTTGAGCATGAAATTTCAGGTTTTCTGATTTGGAATGAAAAGAAATAAGATGTCCTACAGGGCTGACATTTTCTTTTCTTTAATCCCTGGGAAAATCTTGTAGCTCTATATTTTCCTGTAAGACGGGGCTTCACAGGTGAAAATCTTTCCTGTCTCAGATGTTGTGCTTTCAGCCTTCCATGGCACTGACTGAGTTCTTTGGGTCTGCAAGTCCTCAGCCCTGCACAGAAACTTTCTCTGTGGCCCCTGAAAATTGCAAATGCCCTGTTACTGCTCTGCCAAACAGCACTGCTCCACTGAGTGCTGATTTGGAGCGGTTAAGCATGATTTTAGATATCTGAGGAGTTCTGCCATTATGATTTCTATTTGTTAAAATATTCTGTTTGTATCTAAAAGAGTCTGCAGAATTTTATGCAACTAGGGCATGCTAACAAAGATGAGGGAGATGAGGAGAAATTCCAAATTTCTGAAAGCTGATTTTTCTGCCTGACTTTCTTTCATGGAAGATTAATCCTATTATTAGTCTTTTCAAAAATGAAATATTCAGAATGTATTAGAAGTACTGTAAACAGAGGATTTTCAAAGGATTTGCTGTATTTGTTATGATCCAGAAAAACAGAGGAAGGAGGGAAAAACTACTTAAAGTGCTTACAACTGGACTGTCAAATGACACAGATAAACATTTAGGTAAATTCAGACTTCAGAAGCTTTTCTGAGCCTGATGAGGCTGAGGTAATGAATAGAGATTTGCATTATAGAGAGGCAAGCCTGTGAATTGCTCATGTTATCAACCCGAGCTGTTCCTGCAGCAATAGCCTGGGAAATAGGAACCCCTAGAGGTTAAAGATTTAAGAATCATTTGCAAAAACTTTCCTTTTCCCACTGATAATCTTTGTATATGACCAAGTATGATAAAAAGGAAATTTCATTAGTATATATTTTTACAGTCAGTATAATATTTCTTGTTCATTAAAAAGGGGGTTTTTTTTATGCTCCCCATGCATTTGAATATCCATAGCATTGTTTTTACATGAAGAATTCAGTTAAGATATAAACGTTGCAGGTTTTACCTTTTGATTAAATGAGTTGCTTCTTTTCAGCCTTATAATGCCTTCTTTGCTGCAGTAAAGTGGATTATGACTGAACTTGTCTTGTAAGTAGATGTTATAAAAACATAATGAATATTTCTGAGTTACTGAGTATACTTTCGAATATTAGTATCTGTATCTTTTGCATTTTACATGCATTGTGCTCCTTTTATTGCATGATTTTAAATACAATGATATTTGTCAATTTTTTTTCCAATTCTGCATTTTGGCTGTAAAGCTGCAGTTTCACTTTTATTGCATTCATGGTCTTCCCTTATATCTGCATGTCTTTGCTTAGCAGATCACAATATACAACCCAAATTTCTTTTTGTGGTCACTGTTAAATTTTAGATCCATGACTGGCTGTTTGTGATGCTGCTTGGGTGGGCTGCTGTCAGTAGAGAGGCTTGTTACCCTGACTCACTGTACTGTGTGTCACTTTATAAAATTCTGTAAGATGGACACTTTACAGTGCCAGATAAGGGGTACTTGGATGTCGCTGAATTTTTCTATCTCCATTAATTCTTCTAAAATTCCCGGTTAATTCATAATGATCATTATCTTTAAGAGAAGGTGCCTTAGAAATAACAATATCATATGGAGAAAAGGAAGCCTTAAAATGTGTTGTGTTATTAAACATATGATTTATTATTATTCTTACCTGAAAGCAAAGCTGCAGATTTGTGTGAATTTTATCTTTACTGGCATAGATCAGATTTTTTTTTCCTGTAGTCATTTTGTTTAATTCTTTAATTGTATGAGCTTTTTTTCAAAGTTCAGAATAAGAGTTAAGGAGAACTAACTGAATGGCAGCTGCCAGAGGGCAGAGATTGATCTGGAATGGAGCTTTCAAAGTGAATATGAGGGAAAGAAATTGTGTTCAAATGAGACTGATGCTACATATAACAGCTTTGAAAATGTCAAGAAACCTTCTATATTTATAAGTATTGTAGATTCACGGGCATATGATGAACTGGATGTTGGTTTCACCTTCTTTACTCTTACAGCAAGTGATTGACTGACACTTTTCAGGCCATTCTTTGAAGTAAATCATGATATATTTTAGTGGGAAAACATCTTCTTTGCAATTTAGTTAGAGTGAGTTAGACAGTGGTTAATCTTTTCTGCTCTTAGAAATAAAATGGCTTTATGATTTCTGTTGAGAATTAATAAAATAAACTATTTTATGTGTACTCCTGCACTGTAGACAGGACATGTGCAAAATCCTATGGCATTTTGCTAGAGTAAAAATACCCATGTGATGAAGAAATAATGTTCAACAGCAAAAATAGTGTGTGCTGCCATGCTTTGAGAACTTTAATCAACATTTCAAATACAATTAACATTTTAAATTAAAAATGGGTAAATCTGTGATTTATTGATGGGGTTAATTTCAGAATAAATGTTCAGAAGTAAAAAAAGCCCAGTAAAAATATGAGAATAGCAGTAGTTGCTAATCCCAGAGTTATGCCAGTAACTTGAATTTCAGTTCTGTATTAGCTTTTATTTAAAATAGGATTAATGTTATCAAGCTACTGCCAGTTTAGTGTTTTGAAAACTTTCTGTGAGGTAAAGTGAAAACTCTAATTTCTCCAGGTTCCTTGTGGAATTTAATCTATGCAGTTGGTGGCACTCTGATTTAACAGCTAAAGGTAAGTGTGATTTTTTTTCCCAGCATAATGACAGAAATGTCTGGAGTAAATTGGACTTTTGAAATTCTGATATGTTTACAAAGTTTTAGATTAAATAATAAACATCTGATAATAGTTTTCTTCCCATGCCAGCATCCTCTTCTTTGTTAATGTTTCCTAAAACAAGAGAATTAAGATCTTCTATGAATAACCACAAAGTGTTTGTGTGCACTCTAGGAACACGGTACACTACTATAACAGAAAAGTTAAAATAGTAGATAATGATTAAATATGTTTTTAAAAACATTCCCCTTCATTCCAAAACAAGCTTTGTGAATAAAGCAATTGCACAGACCTTTTCCTGTTAAACAACTCTTTTTGTTTTCTAGAGCTGCTATAAAATATAGTGGAGTTTTTGTGCTGGAAAATGACATTTCAAAAAAAGTGTACAGAAATATGACCATCTTGATATTATTTCACACAAAAATAATTTTTAAAGCTTAAGATAGTAGATTTTATGCTAAAAAAAGGCTGATTAAAACTATTTTTTTTCATCATTCCATTCAAAATAGACATTTAAATGTATTAAAATTCAATATACTCAAAATAATTTTTAAAATGCAGAAGCTTCTTTTGAAATAATGGAAATTTTTAATGGTTCCATTAAGAATGGGAAGTTTTCAGTGCAAGCTGTCTGTTTATATTTTAGCAGAATTTTTATGGTATTTTCAGAAGTGTTTCTCAAAAGGAAAGGACCACTTTACAAGAGCAGTGCTCTTCAAGTGAAAATTTAATAGGCAAATTGTGCTGTGTGTCATTGACTGGTGTAAGGATTTAAACTGAATTCTTCAGCTTCATATTTGCATATTTCTTAGCAAAGCAGGGGATAAAATTGCTGCTTTAGGCTTCATTTGATATTTGCATTGCCTGGATACTCGACTGTCTTTATGCCAGAATAATATCCTGTCTGCAGCTAAAGTATCAGTCAGGCCCCTAAAGACCAAGACCGAGTGTCCAGTGATTTCCCTAAGCAAGAACAGAGCCATCTCTAACCCTGAGGCTGTGAAGGACAGTCAGGTTTGCTGTGCTAGACCCAGAAAATGCAAAACTGTTCCTTGAGGAATGGCAGCTGTGCCAGCCTTAGTCCTTGGTGTTTGCAGAGATGCCAAAGCAGCCAGTGGAGGAAATAAGTTGTTTTTTTTTTTTAAGTGTACTGTACAAATATGCCTTAATATATCCTGACATGACACATCCAGTGACACTTGCATTATGTTAGATAAAATATCTTTCAAACACAACAGCCCTCTTCATCTCGTGAAAATGAATGTCTGTGCTGTATTTTAAGAGTGCATTAACTACAGAAGAGGCAATAATAGCTTGCAAACTTCCTTTACTTAAAAACAAAACTGCAGCACTTTGATAGACCAGTATTATTGGAGAATTTCCATTCGTGTTCTAATTGACACTGAAGTTTTAATTTCACAAGTCACTTGCTCCATTTCTTTGATGAGTTAAGAGTATTGGAAATACCCCCTCATCACTCTCATTGGAATGTCATAAATTTCATGGTAGTGCCTGCCCAGCTCATATCTGGTTAGGTAGCAAGGGATGGTTGTTTCAAAGCAGCATATTTTGGGAAGCAAAAGTAGAAGATATTTCACAAGAGAGCAGGAGAGAAAAGGACATGCTTAGATAAGTTATTCTGTAGATGCTGTGTTACCACTAAGAGTTGTAATATTTATGACTGCACTTAATGAAATTAAAATTAATAAACTTGCACATTTATTTTTTACTTAACAATTCTTAATAAAGCTCAGAAAAAAAATCAGTTCCTCGAGTAGAGAAATTGCTTCCCACTCAAATTGTGACATTAATAGAATATGACATACTGTGAAGATGCTGGAGGGTCCACACACACCTGCCCGTTTGCCAAACCCTACTATGGAAAATACTTCTGCTCAAGATCTTGTCATCTCAATCACATTTGTAAATGAGAGAGAAGAAACCCCAAATATTGGACGACCGCATCATCTTCTGGACTCTACTGAGGTGCAGGAAATCAGATACCAATGAGTTTTTGTCAGTCTCTTTGTTACACAAGCCATATGTTGATACAAGTGAGGGTAGACTCAAAACACAGGTGATAAATTCCAGTCATTCTTGACAACAGATAAGGAGAATAGAAGAGAAAGGGAAGAGGTGCAGTAGAGCTAGTAAGACAATTTTCTAAAAAGTACTGAATTATTAAATATGTTGTAACCATAGTGAAAACATCAGAAATAACAAAACTTTTGTGGCCAGATTTAGTACCTCCTTTGAGATCAGTGCATTTGGAAGGATAGTTTTTATATTACATACAAAAACTGTGAACAGTTCAGAAATGCATGCCCTGGTGTGATTGGAAATGCAGATGTGGCCGCTCCCCTGGCACTGCTCAGTGGATGCACCACTCACTCTGAAACAGATCATCTCCAGGGGAAGGACTGTCGAGCCCAAGAGCCTGTTCAGTGTAATCTATTTTTGTCATACCTCATCTTGTTTTCTCACTTAGCAATTAGTGTAAGATAGGGTGAACATTTGTGCTGATGTGCAAAGTATATCTCTATGTTAAGGAACAATGGAGGGGTGGGTAAGAAAAAGAAAGGGAATGAGGGAGAGACATTGTGTGACAGATACTTCAGTGTGAGAGTCAGAAGAGCGGCTGTCCTGTAGTTTGACCTTGAACCAGCCCCACTGCTTCCTGGTAACTCAATTTCCCAATCTTTAAGATAGAAATAGTGACACTTTTTCCTTGCATTGCAAGGACTTCAGATTAACGGCGTTATGGAGCCTTAATTATTACTATTTTGGGAAGCAGATAACAAGCATTGCTGTTGGGTAAAGTAAGTCTTCTGCCTCTCTCACACAGAGTTATTTTAATTGATTAAACCCTCGAAAGATTCCCAAGCTATAATATAAAATAGTTGTTTTGTCTTCAGTAAAATGTACCATAATTTACTTATCAAATAAATGTAAACTCCCATGAAGAAAGGTTAGTGATGCACAGCACCACGGAGATGAAAATGACAGTAAATCCATCTTAGATCGACACACACAGAATAAAAACTCGTGCAGAAATGTAAAATAGGTTGGCAATGGCTAAACCATTAATAACTACTTTAACAGTGATGTCTTGCAAAATTACATTCCATGGATAAACTTTTTTTTTTTTATTTAATTGAAAAAATAGTGTTATGCACTGCCTAGGAAATCTCACAGGGTGGCAGAAGCTGAGTAACATTTCCGTTCTCTCCGAGCTCTGTAATACAGCATCTCATGTTGTTCACAATTTTGTGTGCTGTTCTTCTCATGTTAACATCAAGATGTTTTTTCCTGTGCCTATAGCGCAGAGGTTGAAACAAACCCTAGAGCCCTGTGATACTGAATATCCAGCCTTTGTTTCCGAGCGCACTATAAAGGAGACCACGGGGAATATTGCTTGCGATGACTGTTTCAAGTAAGCCCTTTCAATTTTTTTTTATACAACTGTTTGTGACAAAGCAATAAAACTGAATTATTTAAGGCTGTGTTGAAGATCGTACAAGTCTGTTGTGTTTTATCCGATGTACTGACCTCTGTCAGGGTGTCATTTCTCCTGTTACAGGGGTCACTCCGAAGTTTGATGCTCTTAAATTAAAGCCGTGCCTATTATTTTCTGCCAAAAAAATGTAAAAGCCATAGAGGCTTATGTTAATTTCTAATAGTGAATATTTTAATACTTTTCCTAAACACAGGCAGCATTCTAAGGGCATAGTCTGTAAGATTTAGATTCAAAAAGGTAAGTGCCGTTCAGTCTCCTGTCCAGGAGTGAAACCCTGCTGGATAGGTTAGGAATTCCCTTGTGGTAGAGTGAGATCTGGTTGTTTTACTGGAATGCCAAACAGAGTTTCTTCTTAGAATTGTTAGTCTGAAAGAGTGGGAGAGGATTAAATCTATTCTCCAAACTTTCAGTGGTGGGAAGCTGAGTTAATAATAACGAATCTCACATGACAGTGCTGTAATGTCATATCTACCAGTGCTGCTGTAAACTTGTCCCTGATAGAGCTAAAAGAGGAAGACTTCAATCTAGCTTTCCTCTTTCACACTGAAAATGTATTTTCTCTGCATTTAGTGCCCATGTGCTGTGACATTTTGGTTGTAGTTCTGGTACATTTTAATTGTGGAATTGCATAGGTATTGTTTATGCAAATGTCTGTACTTTGATAAGTCTCTTAATTGGATTTCCTTTATGCTGAGGGGTTGTCATCACCAGGGAGATAAGTATTTACAGCAATAATTTGTCTATCAATATAAATGTCAGAAAAAATTTATAAGTTAAACAAAAACTGTTACAACTCTTCCTTTCCAGGCTAAATCAATATGCAATTAGCAAATAAAGATGAAAACTTCACTTTGGAGTCAATAGGTGTGTTTCTGGACTTACTCCTAAATTTTCTCCTTGATATTTTCATTACTTTAGAACAGGAAATAGGAGTAAGTACACTGGAGATAAATTTTAAGTGCTAATATTCACTTTTCATTTGCTACTGACCAACTTTTAAGTAGAAGGAAATTGCTAATGTCTAGTATGAATAATTGGTTTTATATGGCTTTGTGGAATAGAAGTATGAGAGTGCTTTGTAAATTGATGCTCTGGAACCCTTTAAGTGCAACAATAGGTCCACTGCCTGAAAAGTACAAACTCAACAAAATCAAGCCGTGATTTTTCCACTTGACATATCAAATACAATGAAGGTTACACTGCTGTGAGTGCTTTGTGCCAGCATTGTAGAATTTAAGCACCCTTATTTTGTGATAATTTAATAGAAGGTTACTGAGAAGTTGTGCAACAAATTATCATGCAACCCTGGAGGTCTTCCAGACCAGGTTGGATGGGGTTTTCAGCACCCTGGGCTAGAGGAAGGTGTCCTTGCCATGGCAGGGGGCTGGAACCAGATGGTCTTTAAGGTTCCTTCCAACCCTAACCATTGTATGATTCTGTTTAAATACTGCAAATAGACATGACTCCATGCAAAGAAGATTAATTTAACAGGACTAGGTTTTCTCAAAGGAATGCAGATTTTAGTCTGTGTTCCTAGGTAACTTCAGGTCAAAGGAAATAAGTTTCAAAAATAATACAATTCTGCAATACTTGGAAAGCACCAAGTTGGAAACTGAGTTTAGTGAAAATTATAGTATTTCAAAAATAATGCACTAAGATCTTTTTCATAGAAAAACATTTTGTGTTCCACAGTGGAAAAAAAAATAAAAGAAAACCCTGTAAGCTGCAAACTGATCTCAAGGCACCCATTATTTTTCTCCACAAGCAACGGCACAACATAAAGAAATAATCCAGAAGAACTATTAGATTCTCATGGGAAAGTTGTTCGTTATACCGTTTACCCACTGTCATTAACAATCTACAAATTGCATCTAAGATTGCAGACTGCATTGGATTCCAAACTTTTTTGTTATAACCCAGGACACTTTCCCGCAGAACAGCTAAGGAATTTGACCCAAAGTCCTTTGCAGACCTACATCTTCTGACCCAGTTTTCTGTTTCATAGCCTCAGTACCAATAAATATTTTTACAAGCAAGTGTATTGCTTAATATTTGTAGTTTAAAAATGATGGGTTCAATCAGTCAGAATTTAGAATCAATATTTTACACACTAAGTCTGGAACTGACACTGTGTCCTGTGCTTAACCTGTGCAGCATCACTTGGAGCCAGTGGGATTATTTTCTGTGTCCTCCTTGGATCATGTTATAGATTAATCTGTGATATATAATTGCAAATATCTATTTCAAATAGAAAAGGATACTTGCAAATATTTACCTGATTATGTACCCCATGGAATACTAAAAAACTATTTGGAATACACTAGAAAAGTCAGTATATTGTGAAGAGGTTACCTAACAAAAGTTGTGCAAATGCTCTGCTTTAAGCAAGTTTGTGTCAAAAGATACTCCAGCAGCCACTGGCTTTTGTTCCTGCAGGCACTACTATAGAGCCCTTGTCTGAAAAAGGAGACTAAAATCAGTCTCTTAGTAGAAGTAAAAATGATGACTGATGTTAATTGAAACCATATAATGTTTCTTTGATAAGACATTTTGGGTCACAAATACTGTGTTTTTGCTAACAAAGTCACGGTCATAGCCAGCAAGGTCACAGGGTGAGGGGCACAGGCTCAGTTTTATTCTGTCCTGGGTGTGCTGTTACTGATCTTATAGAAATACTCTGCCCATGCTAAGAGGGACAGTTACCAACTACAATAATGAAAATTCATAAACATTTCCAATCATAAATTTAATCATGGGTATTAGGATTTAAATTGGAGTATCCTAAAATAAATCACACAGTAGAAAGGACTGCCATCTCTGGAAACTCATTCAATGCAAGGACACCTATACACTTAAGCAGGCTTTGAGTCAGGCACTAAATATATACAGACATATAAAATGCACTCCCTATATGTAAACTTATCTTTTATAAGCAAAAAATAAATGCTGCTTTGGGATAAATTGCAATGTTTAAAAACGATTTTCAAAAATATAGGTTTTATTAAGAAAGCAGGAGCCTAAAAGAAAATAAGAATTAACATAAGAATGTCATTAGGGTCAGGGTTTGGCTGTCCCACCCATAATTTTTTGTTATTCAATATCCCAATGATTATTAAATTAATCTGTTATTTAAACAGCAATCAAAAACAAGTCAACCCACATTTTCTAAGCACTGTCAACAAGAGAGAAAAACTGGTATTTTTTGAAAAATCTGAAATAGTTTCATATTTTCCGGTAAGCTATTCCATTTTATAGCAAAAAACCTAAAAAACTAAACCCCATTACTTCTGAAAACTCATATGATAGACTGTTCTATCACAGCCTCAATGTTGAAAGTAATTAATTGCTAAAGAGAAATATTTTTTCTTTATCAGTCTCAACTGGCACTTCTTCTGTGGAGTCAGAACTACACTAATGACATGTACTTGGTATGGGCTTTAAAGGTGTTATTCTGCTCAGAGATGAGTTTCTGATCAGACATCAAGTGAAGTTTTATGCTATATAAACCTCTCAGTGCTGCTTGTAGTTTTATGAGGTATTGCCCCAATATTTTAGCCAATTTTAAATAAAAGTGTGCCAACCAATGTTCTTCAGCAATGCTCACTGGGTACCTCACCAGTTTTTGCCTTCTGGGATCTCATCATAACAAATTTTAGTTGCACTAAACGTGTCTAAGGAAAGCATCAACAATGTCAGAATGTTGTTAGAATGTTAGAATGTAAAAGTTGTCATAAATTAGAAAGGATGATGGCTGTTACGATATTTGATCAGAAAATGTTTGCCAGTGTTTTTAGTTCGTCCTCCCATCTCTTTGTACAACAAACAAACTTTTTTTTGTCTAATTGCAAATCTCATTTATGCATGAAAATTAAAATATTATCTTTAAGCTTTATTTAGGAAAGCACCATTAATTTCAGCTATAACTCAGGCAGCTATGAATGTGAGTATAGCAATTTAGTCATCTGTTTATACTGTAAGCATATATGTTAAAATTTCAAAGTTGCAAGGAGCCAGTTGAGTGCATAGCTGCCCAGTTTGTAAAAACTGTGGGTATATAGATTAGGCAGCAGTTGCACAGTCCAATGCTTAAAAATTTGGCCTTTTAACCTCTCCTGTCCATGTGTGATGACATATTGGACTTGGATGAAGATCAAAAATCTGGCCTTACTTCCAAAAAATCCCCCTTCTCTTTTAATTGCAGCACTCATGGGTCTACAAGGTCAATACCAAAACCCCAAAGAAACTGTTTTGTTTCCTATTGATCCTTTGTTCTGAATCTCAAGACACAAAGAGAAAAGTAAATATAAGAAAGCCATATTGTCACTAGGAAAGCAAGGAAGTATTTAGGTACTATCATCCTAACCCTGGGAAAGATTTATGTGTGTTTTAATTATGCCAGATATGAAAGATGAACGTGTTTACTTTACCTTGTTGGGCATAACACGTAAATTGCCTGTTAAAATGTATAGGAACTACTTATTTGAATAAACACTGTCTCATGTATCATCTATTTGTCCCAATAGAGTGCTAGTATACAGACATTTAGTTAACAAGGAAAATAATCAATAAACCAGATTGCTTCTCTTACTTTCTCATAGACTGGGCATTGAATGCTCTTTCTTGTCAATAAAAGAGGTAAATGGCAATGGAAGTGTAGTTCAGGATGACACTGAACCCTTCATGTGGATTTATAATGGCAAATTTCAGGCTTGTCCACTAAATGCACAGATTTGGCAGTAACAGATAAATAACAACACAAATTAGATGCAGACTGCTCAGGGCATGAGTATATTAGTGTCAGGAGTAGTGCAATCTGCAAACGTTAAAATGGTAATGGTTTTTAAAACCCACTTAATCTAGAGACATACCACCATTTGCTAAAATATTTCCGCATTTCTTTCTCAGTAGAAGCTTGCCAAACTGCTGTACTTGATCATGTTTAAAATGTGTAAATAAATACACAGTTCAATTTCCCATGAAAGAAATAATCATTTGCCTTTTCAGATGTAGTTAGTTTACTTCTAAACAAACCAGCTTGCCACATAAACCAGTCAAAACATCAAGGGCCAATTTCTTTTCTTTTGGAGCTCTATCGATGTGTATCAGAATGTCCCTGTGTCTGTCCTGGAGCTGTTAGAGCAGTAAATCATAGTCAGTCTTCTAAAAGACATTTTGGGTTCTATTCTTTTTACTGTATCGACCTTTCATGATCCTGAGGGAAATGCTGTCTCTATTTCCCCACCCTTTGTTTAGCCCGTATGACTTTGCACCGTTGCTTTTCCAGCAGCTGTGCCAGGTACCCATGGGATGATGTGCACGTGAATGGTTTTGACTCATGCCCACGCTGGGTCACAGTGTGCTGTAGTCAAACTGCTCACAACTGGTCTTTACAATGCTGAACAGACCTTGATTTCTGAGAGCTTGCTCAGATGTGCATGGAAGTAAAGGAATATCTTCAAGGGAAACTCTGTATTTTGCATGCCTCAAGGGTTCTTTGTCAAAGTCTCAAGGATCAGAATCTAAGTATACGGAATTATCTTGCACCTCTTTTTTGAAAAGCACATCCTCCAGACTTGCAGAATACTTACGGCTGTTCAAAAGTCTTTACATTTGAGGCAACAGCAGTATTTCTAGAAACTTATTTTAGTCAAAACCCCAAAACTCTAGAAGATCCAAAAATATTTTTTCCCTGTTCTTTCCTTGTAAAAAGTATCAAATCATGCAATTTAAACTGCTAGAATTGTTTATTAAAGGTCTTTATACATAGCTTAAAATGTTACATTGTGTGTTACCCACGCTTCTCCGCTTGCAGGCTGAGTAACTTTCTCTTCACTTCAAAGGCACCAGTGATTATAATGTTTGTCATGCAGGTGTAATTTAAAGTCACTGTATGGGCAATTTAACTCTACCCTTTGATAATGTATATTTTGAATGACCAGTTCAGGAAACACTGTAAATTACTATTTTCATTTAAGAAAAAAAGGTATATAAAATCTGAGTTACCAGGCAGGTCTGTGCCTGCCAGTCATCAGTTTAAAAATCCCTTGGACAGTTTTTTCAAGGCTGGGGAATTTCTGTTTGCTTGGGGATTTTGTTTTTTCATTTTTTGTTTCTGAACTTTTCGAGAATGTTTGTTGAATCCTGGAGCATTTTAGTTGTTTAAACACAGAATGCCACCCTAAGTCTTCTCCTGTAAGCACCATAAAATCTTGGAATTTTAGCAAAATTGAATTTAGTTATAGGTTTTTTCTCACTAGTAGCACGAGATGTGCACTCTTTCTAACCCCCCACATCCAATAAAACCTCTGCAGCAGAATGTGATGATCTGCACCCATTCACTGTTCATACTTAAAATCAGTACTCCATTAAAATATAAATCATAATCTACTTAAAAGTTAGCTTAATTTTACATTTTGAACAAGCATTAATGAATATTAATGAAAGGATAGATAGTAGCTGATGCAATGAAAGGATGCTATGTAATGACAAGGGATTTAAAAAGCTGTGTGTATGCCATAATATATAGAGCTGAGTAGTAATATATATTAGTTTTATTAACAATGGCTTGGGATAGGGAAAAATGGATGAAATTGAGAAATGATGCTATGAATTTTTAAAGCCAGGAGCACTTGTGAAAAATTGCTATTATTAGAACATTAATTTTAGTTTGTAATATATTCATATTGTATTGTAGGCAGATGAAAAACAATGCCAATATGGCTTAGACATCTTTACATGGAGCACTTTCCTTTTTAATGGGTTTGGGACAGCTTAGTGGATAATTTAAAGCCTTTAACTTAGAAAAAGAGCATGAATCTTAAGATTTGAGAGCTGTGCAAGGAATATTTGTATATTATATAGAACAATATAGAGTTTTAGCTGCCTATGGAAAAGATGGCATGCAGTGTGCTGAAGTCTTTCAGATGTGGCCTTCTCAATCATTGCTAAAGTTTATGTTAACACAAATAAATTAACAACACCCTTGCAAAACTCACTGTGGACACATCCAATGAGCAGTTTAGCTACAGAGTTTATTATGCTTTGAATGTGGATCTCCTGGTCATTTCTGCTTTTTATACTTTAGTTTCTGTTGTATAGCTCCTTGCTAGAGTCATATTGCAGATGAGACTTGACCTAAAGTTGTGGAAAAAAGTAGTTACCAATTCTTGCAATTCAAAAGTTACTTTTACAATGTCATATGATTTCTGTGAGCTTTCCTAAACCAGAATATATCAACTGGCTTTTTAATCTTAAAATTATATTTAGAACCTAGCTTAGAAATCATACAACATTCTCAGTCTGAGATGTCTCTCAATACAAACCACAACTACTTGAGTAAAAGCTGAAGAACTCTACTAAAAACACTTATTTACTAACATGCTGTAGTGGAAATGCATTTTTCAGCCTGGATATCTTCTCTGACCTCTCTTTTGTGGTCTTGTTAACCAGGTGTCACTGTCAAAAGAAAAAGTCTTTAAGAGACCTCTGATATGATTTGCTTTGTGCCGATTACAGTCATTGTGAGCACAGAACCAGGTACCCAGCTGCTTGTGGAGACCCACTTATGTCCCACTCAGCTCGGGTTTGTTCAGGGGTATGAATGCTGACAAATATTTAAAGCTTGTGGGATTTCTGGTCTTGATTTCTTGGAAAAAAAATTGCCCATACATTTTGAACCTGGAGCTCTGCAACTCTCCATTATCTTACACCTCATATGGAAGGGTGACTGCTCTAGAAAGCTGAAGAACAGTCCAATGCCTCATTGCACCAAGGACCTTCTGACATCCTAAAGGCAGTATGCTCTGAGTTTTTGGATGTTTGCAGCATTCCTAATACACAGTTGGTCGAGTACTCTTGTCTGAGCATCAGTTACTTGAAAAAGAATCCCCTGGTGGGGAGCGAGCGAGGATGGGCGCTGCTGGGGGATCCTGTCTGAAGCCGAGGGGTTTCCAGCCATGGCACAGCCCTGTGGGGCTCTGAGCAGGCAGAGGAACAGTGAGGATGACACTGCTCACCTAAATCCTCAGTGCTAAACTTTGCTCTAAGTATATTTGCACTGATACCAAATTGTACAACAGTCAGGCTGTATGTGGTGGCAATATTTTGCTAGCATGAGGTCAGGATCCAATTACAAGCCTGAGGCTGGGAGTTTATCTGCCTCTTTTCATGTGAGAGAACCACTAGCTGATTTCTTACATACTGCTCCAGCTCTCAGAAATGTTGTTATTGGCAAATATGTTATTTTTACAAATTGCAATAAAGATATTTCATTCTCCATCATCATTTGTTTGGAAAAAAATCCCGAAAAAACAAAAAACAAGTAGCCCAACTTGACTGTGACATAAACATTTCATTCATTCATTGCAAAAATGTGATAAGTGAGAGAAATATGGGTTGGAAATGTGGCCAGCAGCCTGAAAAGCGCATGATAGGAGTTGGGAAACAGCAAAGTAGATATCTGCACTTCAGTTGAATGCTTAAAGTTTGTTCCAGACCATTAGGGTTGAACGTTTGCAACCAACAGTTATGTGAGTAACACATATTTGAGTGCAGCGTGCACAATATTTTCCATTTACTCTACCCTGATGTTGGTATGTTTTTTCTTCCTCTAAAAAATAAAAAAAGATCACATTTGGCAGCGATGAAATGCAATCCCAAAGTTGCAACTCATCTGAATACAAAATACTCCAAGTTCATTAATGGAGGTCTGCAGGCAAAAAATACACTGAAACACCCAGAGGGAAAAGGCTGAATTTACTGTGATGCTCAAGAGCCAGAGTGGCCACTGAGGGCTATTTATGTTGAGTTCCATGGAGATTTAGACACTTCCTTACATCTTTGTCCATTTGTTTAGGTTGCAAATTTGAAAATATTGCCCTATGTTTATTTAAGTTCAAACTACTCACAGTGAAATTCTTCCACGCTTTGTAGGATTTGTCCGCCCGAGCAAAAAAAGTGGTATTTAAAGGATTTTCTATTGTCACACAAAAATGATTGATATGATTATGTATGTGCAGGAGTGACAATTGCCAACACAATACTCTGATATTCTGCTCATAATTTGATTGTAAGTTCCACAGTCATCACTGTGACATTAAATGACAGTAATAGTGTTCCAATGGTCATTAAGAAAACAAATGGAAAATACATACACAGATTTTTTACTCTTAAATCAGACTGCTAAACCTCCTGAGCATGGAATTAAAAGTGATTTAAATATTTATATGACTAAAGTCCTGCAGCCATGTGTTTGTAGTGACCACGTGTTCTACTGCAGAGTGTCTGTTGTTATAAGCACAGATATAACAGCAGGGTATTTTTGTAAAATTAAAAGAGAATACTGATTGAAAAATACAGCATATGTATCAGCAATAATTACTTATCAACAAGGTTTTTTAAAGCAAAGTGCAGTAATGAAGTATTTCTGTGAGAAAACAAGAATTAATTTTAACAGGAAACACACAGCATTGTTTTTAAACAAGTTGAATTACTTTTAATGTTGTTGCTGTGTTCAAATCCTCCCCAAATTACAAAGAAATATCTTCCATTCTTCAGGATAATGGGAAGATATTTTCTCTAAATGTTCTGGTCCCACAAGCATAGTTTTATTCTGTAAGTGTCTTCCGAGTTCCATGCTGCTTGACATTAGTTCTGTTCCTTCTAACACTTTTCAGCCTTTGCAGCTGTTTAAAGAAAATAGGGAGCCATTGATCTGAAAATCAGAGATTTCTGAATGCTCTCTGGAGGTTCCCTGGCATTCTTTGCTGCTGAAACAAGTCTTGCAGCACTGTCAGTAGCCACCAACTAATGGCAGCAGGGCTGCAGGCTAGCAAAAAGAAAATAACTCAGTGCAAATGAAATGGTGGTGTTTGGGATCCTCAGTCTGAGCAAGCCATTATCACCGTGTCCTCTCTTACAGCTGCCTGGCCCACCCTCAGGCCCATACAAAATATGCTGTGTTGAACAAGTTTCCTAAAGATTCACTGTATCTGGGGCTGTGGAAGTGGCTGCCTATTAGTAGGGAAACCTCTTGTCTGTGTTCAGTTTATATCCTGTCCAAAATTTAAGACAAGTGGACAAGAAAATGGATTACATCTCCTGCATGGAAATACAGAGACTAAGCTGCTCAACTGTAATATTGATTTCCTTTAACAGCAGATGCTGTAGTCAAATAGTGGAGAGTAAACAACTTAAAGGTTAGGTTTGCTCAGCTGGATGAGACACATCTCTGGCATGTCTGAAATAGAATTACCTTAGCTTTACCTGTTATTGATCCAGCTGTGCTAGGAAAGGAAAGGTGAAGCCAGCAGCATTTCAGAGACAAGATGCTAAGCCTACCATATATAGATTTAGCACTCTGTGATTGAGGTATTTGTAGTGAAGCAATGACCTGCATTAAGAAGGGAAATCAGTGACTTATGGAAGTGTGTGATCTCCAGGTTGGCCAGTAGGCTGGACTTGGTCAGTCAGGAGATACAGTAGCCAGGAAGAAAAAAGGCACAGGTCTGCCTTGGTCCTGCTGTGCCTGTTTCCATCAATATGGGAAATGCTCCAAGATTTCTACGGAGACAGAGTGCAGAGGCTTCATGGGAGAGCCACCTTCTGCAGCAGCTGATACTCTGATTCCCTATATCCTTTCCCACAGGGCACTTGTCACTGCTTATCCTGTTGTCCTTGTCCTTTCCTCCATCTTGGAACATCTTCCTCCTTTTCCAGAGAGGTTTGTCCCTCTCCCTGTTGCCTCACTAATACTTTGCCACCCCAGAGGTTCACACATGGAAAGATTAAAGGGAGAGAAAGTAACACAGTGTGGAGAGAAGTCAGTGCTGCAAGGGTAGTGCCAGCTCAGTCCCTGCTCCTGTACTGTATATATTCTAATTATTTCTCCTTACAGAAGAAAGTGATGCTTATGATACAAAAAAGAAGTGACATTTTGGGAATCAGGTTGGGGGTTTTGGTTTGTTTGTTTTTCAGGGGGTTTTTTTAACATAGTCTGGGGAAGAAATTTTTGTAACAATAGAATATATATTATGACTTTTTAAAGACTTTTACATATACAAATAAAGGGAGAGATTCTAATTTAAATTTAACCAAAAAAACCCATCAAACAAACCAAAAAACCCCAACTAACCAGATCTGAATTTAATGTGCTGGCTCTCTAAGAACAGGTGTTGTAGCCCACACTTAACTTTAGGTACCAGGTTTCACCCTGTTCAGGATGCATTTCTCTGCAGGATCACTGTCCATCCATCAGAGAGAAGGATCCTCCTGCAGAGGATGACTCAGATCCCCAAAGCCAAGCTCCTGCCCTGAATTATCCTTCATTCTGTGTCTCTGCATGTCCAGAGCAGGAAGTGATCACCCTTCTAATGAAGGAACCTGAGTTATGTGCAGGGGGTGAGATTGCACCCCAGCATTTGCAGTACAGTGCTGCTGTGATGCTTTCCAAGTTATAGGCTGTCTAAAGGAGTTAGGAAGAACTGATTATCTTTGGGAAGAGTCATTTAGCCACCAGACACATGTTAAAAATGTGCTTTCTTATCATGCCTTCAGAAGCATTACTGTCAAATATAATTATGAACGCAGCTGTACTTGAATTCCAAGTCTCTTTCTTTTTAATTCCACAATGAAAAGTTAATTTTCAAGGAGCAGATTAACAAGTATTGCATTTTGAGCAAATATTTACTATTTCCAATTAAAACATGAAACTGGTTTTTTTTCCCAAATAAATTTTCATTTTTTGTGCACGTTTTTATATGGACCAAAAGAAAAAAGAGATTAAAAAGAAACAGATACTGTGTGTGCAATATGATAACATTAATGTAATTAATGCTCTGACTCAAAATACAGAGTTTCTTGCAGACTTACGCTCTGTTGTTATTGTTTCTTCATTACCAAAATAGTTTGACATAGCTAGATTTTCTTCCCCCCTCTCTGTCTACCCCTTTCAAGTATTAAATTTCTCCCTTCCTCACCTTCCCCACAAAGTCAAGAAACAGTTTGTTTTCAGGTCTGTTTTAAGCCTCTGAACCTCACATCAAATAAACCAAGCTAGTTCCTCAGTGGATGAAAGATGGAAGAGAAATTATTAATAAGCTTCTTATTGACTCAATGTAGCTTCAACAGGAACCCCAACAGTTTATTCTGTTTTACATTTGGAGATATATGAGAGCCTATTCCTGTGCTGCCCCTATCAAATGATGGTGATGACACTGCAGTAAAGGAAAAGGATTCAAATCATAATATTTGCACTACTTAAAACAAAAAGAGCTTAACCCTTTAAATGTGAAACATTCTCCATAATACTAAGGCACTTAAACATAGACTTTCTTTTAATTGTTAAAGCAGCAATAAAGTTGAGCCAAACCTCTTACTCAGTCCTTGAGAGCTGGTTTCTGTATTACCAGGAACACAAATGCCAGCTTAAGCCAGCAGGTGTTCAGAAATGGTCATTGTAAGAGAAACTTTAGAGACGCACAGCGGATCTCACAAAAAGATAATACCATTTTCCCTACTTTGTTAGCTACTTTATTTCTCATGCAGCCCTGGAAGCTATTTGCTAGAGGTTTTTTTCCCTTGCAACAGAACCTTGGCGTACACAGTGAAGTATTTTAGTGGAATGTCTCAGTCCCTGAAAGGCTTTGGTCTGACTGTGTTCATGCACCTTTTGTTTTCTCTGAATGTTTGGTTCCTGAGACTTACTGGCATGAACGTTCAAAATGAATTTCAAAGATGCATATGCATGTCACCATGGGGACTGAAGGCTGAGCTCAAACAGCAGAGTTGCTGCTGGGATGATTGTGTGCTTTATGCAGTTTGGGCATGGAAGCAGTGCCATGTGAATTATCTGAATAGTCACACAGCAACTGTGGTGGTTACGACTGGCACAAACTTCTTTGCCACTGCTCTGGTGAGGGTAAGAATATCTCATGACTGTGAAATGATCTTAAATTACAGTAGCTGAAAGAAGTATATTTTATTTGTGCAAACTATTAATAGAAACAAAAACTAAAATGAACATTTCTTGCCCTTATTTTTTTGCTTGGCTCCATCTTGGTCTTGAATCCTCTGTCTTCACTTGTCGATATGTTGGCTTTACAACTTCATTTCCAGATTATGTTTGAGAGTTCCGTAAGGGAAAACATCCACATACTGCTTAAAAGAAGAAAACATTTTCTTTTAAATTACTTTTAGTGGGAGGATGAGAAGCCAGTTGTTTCACTTTCCAAGAAGTTTTAGTTAACTTGTTATTGCGCATTATGGAAATAAAATGCCACAGTGAGCCAAAAGTTTAAATGTTTTATGGTTCTTTATAGCAGTCCCATGCTCTGTGGCAGCCACCATAAGCTTAGACACTTCACAAACTTCTTTACTAGTTAAACAAACTGTAGATTTGTAAGAAGATTCACTGTTTGGTAAACAGTCAGTGTAATTTGTTGATACCTATGATATAATTCCTGAGGTAGCAAAGAGGGTTTTTTACTTAACTAATATATTGGTCTTTGACATACCTCTAATTCATAATTTCCATCAATCAATGCATGTACTTCATTCCCCAAACTGATGAAGTCAAAAATTATGAAGGCTTGGAGTAATAAAGCAATATAGAAAATTTTTCTATACTTTGTAGTGTAGCTGTGTAGTAATGCATTCAGCATCATAGTTCTGTAGTTAACACATTCTTCTGGATTAAGTGCTTTCATCCCAACTAGGTAATAGGGAATTATCTCCTTCCCTCTCTAGTTTGGGGAAGGAGTAGTCTTATACCGCACAGTCCTTATGGCACCTCAGAGAAGTGGGTGAAAGAAGAAACAGAATGGGAAATTGCCCAGCTTTCAGAACTGGCACCTTTAAACCTGGCTGGGTGGCATGTGCTTTCAACAGGTTTCACTGTTTACCTGGGGGTCACAAAAAGGGGTATCACAAAAGAGTTTGAAGTTGGGCACACCACAGGTAAAGCAGAAAAGTAATTACACTCCCTTCTCAGTAGAAAGAAACTGATCATTTAGCATTCAATTAATTGTTAAAGCCCTTTATGCCCATCAGGTTCTTTGCTGAGCTAGTTTTAAAGACACAATAAATATATGTTTCAGACTGCACAAAATGAAAATGATGCCAATTTCTGGGAATAAAAGTAATGTTTTTCTATCCTTTACTGTTTGATTTATTCATAGCTGTTTTGAGAAATTCATGCAGTACAATTTTGGTGCCATTGCCTGCTAAAGATTTTCCCTCCTTTCCTTTTATTGGCCCCATTTCTCCCACACACAAATCCACAAAGCCACAGATGCTCCATTACAATGATGTCAGTCTCGCTACATGCTCCAGCTGTTTGGTAGGTACATTTATAAAGTTCAGCCTTTTACATTATGCCATAAATGTATATTTCATGTATAAACATAAAGTTAACATATTGCAGATCACTCTAAGTGTAATTTTAATGGAGGTTCAGTAAGTTTAAAAAATACTGAAAAGCATTTAATCTTTCCGTTGGCAACATTTTTATAGTAAGTTTTCCAAATTTTTTTCTTAGGCTAGGTTTAAATATTCCCTGCCCTCTCTGCTATTTCATCTTCTGTGATCTTTGGAAAAAGCAGGGAGTTATTATAGTAAGACAATATGTATTTTAAAGAAAGATGTCTGAGGAAAAATATGTTTCTCTCCACATCTTCTTGGTGCTCAAACCCTCACTTAACGTTCTGTACATTTAGCAGCAAACCATGCTGCAAAACACCTCATTCTTGGAGTTGCCAGAATTCAGTGGTATTCGATATGGCTGATACGCTATGATAGCATGTATAAATTCTAAGAGATTGTTTTAAAATTTCATTAAGAATTGGGTCTGAGCCTGAAAGCCATTCTTTATATTGTGTCCTGAATTTCAAAGGAAAGGTTAAATAGTGCCTTCTGCCCATTTTTGGTATGTGCTTAAGGGTTCAGCTCACTGAAGCTCTATGTCTCATTGACTGGTGCCCACAGGATCCTTCCCTGGTCTCCCCTGGGTGCTTTCCTTCTTACAAAAAATGTCTTTATTTTTTGCTCTCACTTTGCCTACTTTGCCTTCATTTGAATGTGGTGCTGAGTTATCACCATATTTGTACCAAATAGTCATTATTATTCTAGAATAAATCACTTAGGAAGATTTTGAGGCCTAATCTCTGTTTTGTTGGCTCAGTAATAAAATGGCTCTCAAGAGGACAAGATGAAAGCTGAGATCAGGAGTTGCTGTTGCTTCAAGCAGGACGCAGAGTGAACGAAGACCCTACTCAAGTTTGGGACTGTGAGCTACCAGTGTGTGGCTGCAGAAGAACCTTCATCAGTGTTGTCGATCTGTTCCATTCCAGACAATAAATACGTGGCGGGGTAGTCAGAATGGAGTGGCATTCAGTATTGAAATCTGAAAAATAAAAGTCTGATAAACTCCTAACTAGAACCAGAAGCTCAGAAATGCTGATAATGTCACCATTATTTGTTTTCTTTTTAATTTTCAGGTCTTTTGTTATCCAGCAAATCCCAAGTAGCAACCTCTTCATGGTGGTAGTAGATAATGAATGCTTCTGTGATTCTATCCCACCAATTACCATGGCACCTATAGAAATAAGGTATATCCTTTTATTTACAAACTGCTCAGAAAGAGATTCAAGATGCAAATATTGAAAAAAATTCTTATAATGTAAGACTTGCATCGCATGACATCATCACCCATTATACGTGGTATTTGAAATTAAGCCAGCTGGGAATGTGTTCTCACTATTTTTTCAATGAGAATTCACTTTTTTTCCTTTTTGAACAGCCATTATGAATTAAGCAAGCACACTTAAGTGGATCTTAAGTAGCACAAGGTCATGGTCATCTTTAGACAGCTGAACATCTTTCAAATTAGGCACTAAGTATGTAATTTTCTTATAAGGATGGACCTCATTGTGTTGGAACTTATAAACTCCTTCTAAAATAAGTATCTCTTTATTTAAGGTTGGACTGGAGCATTGAAAATGTTTCAGAGTCCTGCTTTCCAAAAATACAAAAATGTAGCAAAGTAAATATATCACTTGATTTTTTTATTGTCCCACTTCCTATTTTTTGTTCAGGTAATCTGTTGTTCACGTAATTCAGGATTAGTTTTTTTCCCATAAAGTGGAATTTTTTAAAAGTAGCCTGCAGTGCGCTTTTATTGCAGACTTATGAAAAGACAGGTCAGCAGTGTAAGTGCACATGTGCTGTTGAAAACAGATCATGGAGAGGTAAGCACTAGAATCCCTTTCTTTTTCTTATGGTGACCACACACATCACCTTGGGATTTTGATGGAGAGGAAGAAAGGAGCCAACAGATTTTCACTGTGTTCATTTCAAAACACTCCCATGAGAATGCAATGCTCAGAACATCTTTCCTTAACTGCCTCATACATAATGAATCCCTTAAATGTGAACGGTTAAAATCTCAGAAGATAAGAAGACGCCCAGAATCTTGTCATGGATTTCACCCTGAAGTAAGTTTCTATCTACTTGTCCTTTCTTTCAGACACTGTTAAATTTTTTATTTCTTTAAAAATAATAAATAGGTAACCTATCTTCCAAGATGAAATGGTGGGAAATATTCAGAAGAGACAGTAGTCAGGGAAGAGAGTGCTACTGTAAATGCCACAAGTCTTTTTTTGTACTTATCAAGATGATGTCTTATGGGATTTGTTGTTTGCACCAGTGCTCTTATGCCTATGTTTGCTAAATAATCCTGTGTCAAAATTGACTGTAGTGGCTTGTATTTATTTTCCTTTGTTGTTGTTTTATTTTCTTTAGGAAAATGCAAGAGAATGTGGCGGTGTCTCAGGCCTTAGTGCTAAACTTTCTCTTGTTCTTCTTCCTCTGCTATGGATGATTTTCTCCAGGTGACATTGACTGATGTGTTCAACTGGCATGCTAAAACATGGATAAACTGTGAACTGGGAAATGGTGCAACATAGAGGACATGAAATATAGTCAGAGCATCAGCATTTCATGATTTTAAACTGTTGGTGATATCAATTCTTAAAGACATGTTGAAAAAAGATTTATCTTTTTACTTTGCGAGTCATGCAGATGTGAATTTGGCATATGGTAGTCATGATTCATCAAAAAAGGACTTGGTAGATAGAGGTGACCATTGCTTTGTCCCATTGAAAACAATTTAAACTGTGTACTTTTTTCAATAAAGTATATTAAAATCACAGTTTCAGAGTGTATTTTAAGTATGCTAATATATTTGTTCAAATAATGAATGATGGGAAGAAAATAAAATAAATGGATGATATTTTACTATGCTTTTAGCCTCTTTCTGAAAAGATTCAGAGAAGAAAATGGGGAATTGGCTTTCACAATATGGCAGAATAGCTTTTACTAGCAAGTTAACAAAACACCCATGTATGAAGCTGAGCAGGTAATAAATGGTGCTGAATTATAGTGAAGGTTTGGTTCCTGGAAATATCTATAAAATACCTTACCTGCTTTTAGAAAGTGAATCAAAGCCTTATTAAAGCCTTGGTTCTAACTTAGGCAAGCTTTGGGTCAAATTGGTTGATTTGGCTTCAGATGGCAAAAATCAAATACTTTTCATCTAAAAGAATAGGAAGATGTGTAGAACAGCCCACATCAAAGGGTGACACTGTTCTTCTGGTATTCTCCCCTCTAGATCTCATGTCAGACAGGAGAAGGTCATTATGAGGAAAGTGATAAGCAGAGAAAGTCTGACTTGCAACACATCTGTGTCAGCAGAACCCATAATTGGTTTTCATTGACTTTCCCTGTTGGTAGGCAAAGATCTAGACCAGTATGTTTTTATTCTAGTCCTTACATACTTTTTTGTAAGGAAAATGAGGTAATAAAGATGAGTATATTCCATTTGCAATTGGCAGCAAAGTCATGTGGATATATTTGCTGAAGATCTTGGAGCTGTGATAGTCTCAGTTTGTCACTGGAGTTTTACACAAGCAGAATGCTATCAAAAATAGCCTGTCTTCCTAACACTATAATACAATAAATGCAAAATAAAATGCCACTGTTCTAAATCTGATGCTTGGAGATTGCATTATCCTGCTTGGGTGTTAAGCTTGCTTTCAGGGTTGGATAAATGCTGGGCAGATTTGCTGTGTGTTTTGGTTGGGAATAGGGAGCTAGGCCACTGAGAAGAGCTTTGTTTTAAGGAATACTGTCCAGCTTATAAGAGGAAGAACTAGTAAAATAAAATTTCCACTCCAATGCTTTAATGGGTTCAAATGCCCTGGTACTCCCTCTGATTCTGAAACCATACAGGTCTCTTGGACTCTTAATTTTCTCTTCCTCACCATTTTTTTTTTTTTTTTTTTTTTCCTGGAGTGTTTTCCTGCAGACTTCTCTGTCCTTGTTTGTTGGCCTCAAAATCACTCACTATGGAATAATTTTCCAGCTGACATTCAGTCAAACTATTGCCCTACATGCTCTGTTTACTAAGCAAATTGGGAACTCACAGCATTTTCTCCACTTGGGCTGACATGGATATCCTGCTGTTCTTTGCTTCGTTTTTCTCTGAGCTCCATTCTCCCTTGCCCTCTATCATTCTTGCAAAAATTAATGTCAATACTTTACAAATAAGGTATTTTAGTTTTTGATTCTCCTTCTGAGTTTCCATAATTCACAACATTTCAGCCTCATAATGTTTTGTATGTTTGATTACATTCTTCTGTAATGCTGTTTAATGTTTATGGCCAATACAATACAGGTGATTTTCCTTGTTAGTAGAAAGTGGAAAAAAACATATTTCTCATTATAGCTAATGAAAAGCTCTGCATGCGACTGCCTAATGTGTTAATCATCATCGCTTACAAAGAAAGGAAATACATTAATGAAGAAAGTTTATTACTACAGAAGCTAGATGAAAATCCGCAATAAAATTCATTGTTCATTTTGAAAAGAGGTGGGCAGTTTTTTAACTGTAAAGGAGATAGGGACTGACAAGAGAGATTAAAGTATGATGGTCTAAATTAATATTGAGAAAGAGATTAAAATATGGATATGTAAATGAATATTCCTCAGAGAAATGTGACAGTTCATTTTCACACACTAAGGCAAAGTGCTGAAGGCAGAATGCATTGGTGCACACAAACAAGTCACAGCGTGAAACAGAGTAATCCAAGTCAATTGCTAAGTGTAAAAACATTTTTATGAGTTGCCATTTCTCTGCTATTGAAGTGATATTTTTAATTTTATATCTATTCTTTAGAAGTTTCTGGTGCAGTGTGAATCCAAGTTGATAATGCCAGTCAGGAAAAATGGACACAAGGCCAGGGGACACCAGGGGCAGTGTGCGCACCAATAAGTCCCTTCTCCAGTGGGAGTGGCTGCAACAGGAACAGCCTGGGCTGAACACAGAAAAGATGGTTATGAGTTTCATGGGACAGAGTGCTCTGACAGGGGCTGGTTGAAACAGATTTCCAGAAAAGCTGATATGCTAATGCTGTTCCTGACTGTGTTTGAGTTTGCTGGTCTGTGTGTCATTACATCTGAAGGTGTGAAGATACCATGCCATGAAGTGGGTCTGTACTGTCATTCCATAGCCTGTGGCAGGTCATAGAAGGTTATGGAATTTAATTCCATTATCTCACTAATCCGAGATGCTATTGCTCTTTAATATTATAATTATTATGCAAGGTCTGATGCAAAGTCAGTTGCAGTAAATAGCAAAACAAGTATGTGTACATGTGTATACATACAGCTGCATATGTGTAAGCTACATATATTTTTAATAAACAGGAAATTCAGACATCTTCTGTATCTTTTATCTCCCTGAATCTGAGGACAAATCCCAGGAGAACTGGGACAACTGTACAATCAGTTTCTGCACAGCAAGAGGCAGAGCTAAAAGCTTTAGCTTTTGCACGGCTTGGGTCTTTTTTCTTCTTTCCTCTCTTCGCTAATGGCATTGATTTGCAACTTATTAGCCCCAGCTGCCTCCTCTTCCTTTAATCTTGATAAAGTAAAAGCTGTCTGGGGGCTCAGGGCTAGCCATGGACACACCATTTCCTAATGGTTTTGTGTGGGAAAACTGTCCATAACTGTCAGTGCTGCGAACACTCCTTTAAAATCCTGTAAGCCAGAGAGCCTCAGGCAGGTTTCCACAGCTGTGCTATCTCCTCTCATTGTTTTTGTGACACTGAGACTGCCTGACCCACTGTGTTTTGCTGCCAGGGCCAACTCTGCAATATGTGTGTTCAGCGACACAGGTGGTTGCCCAGGGCAAGAAGATATTAAAAGCAGCAGTAATTGTTTCATTGCCTAAATGGCTTCAAGAGACTGTTTCAGTTTTCTTCTGATAGCAGGAGCCCCAGAACAAGGCACTGGCCTGTTTAGCCCTTTGGGTTCACAAGGCAAAATAGAAGTTTGGCTCAGAAGGTTTGTGGCTGGAAGCCTCCAGTTATTTCCATGTGTTTCCTAAGCCCTTTATGGCCTCCAAGGACTTTTATATCTTGGGACTCTCTGTGCCTCAGAAATTCCAGCTCATACAGATTTAATGTGAATAGGCACTCACAATTGGAAAGTTTTCTGCAGAAGAGTGCATCAAAACCTTTCATCCATGGAAAATATTTATATTTAATTTTCCTATTTGATTATTCTTTTCCCTGAACTGCCCCAGATACTCCCAATAATATGCAGCTTTTTTCCTGATTGTTCAAATCCTTCCCCATGTATTTAGCTTGTTCCTTCCCCATGTATTTAGCTGCCTTGTTATTTATCTGGTGTCCAACAACATATTCCCTGTGACAGGTCCAGCTCACACGGATCTACTGAGAGAGAAATGGTTCCCATGTTCAGAATCCAGGAGTTCTCACTGGAGTTTATCACAATCCAGTCTCAAGACAATTTTCTTCTCTCTTGTCTTTAGCTTTTGGCCCTTAAGCTCAGATCATATTTCTTCCAATATAACACTATTGCTATAGCTCCTTGGGAGGATTTATGTCCTCTTCAAGACTCAGTCCTATGTTTCTCCCCAAGTACAGTTTTTGGAACTGGACGTTATAACTTGGATATACCAACTCATAGTCTACTCTTGTGATGCTCTGAGTGGAAAGATATGTCTCCAACTCATCCAGACTTTTTTCCTTCTTCCCATGGTGACTGTGGGTAACTAAGCAAATTTTATTGTTTGCACTTCAGTACGAATTATTTTTGAAGTCCACAGTTCTGCCTAGCAGATGCTTTGAAGAATTTCAAAGCACAGTGTTAATTTAGGAAGGACTCACTGATTGTTCTTGCATTAGACATTTTTGATTATTTGCTCCTAAGTCTGATGGTGTCTTAATTAAGAGTAGCCAGTCAAACTGTGGATTGATCCAGCCATCCAAGTGATGAGAGGCTGAAACCTTAAGACTATTTCCTTTTCAACAGTTTTAGCACATTTGACTGCTCATCATTGTGGCAGGAATAACCAGGTGTTGTGGGTTGACCCCGGCTAGGTGCCAGGTGCCCACTCAGTCACTCTATCACTCCCTCTCCGGCTGGGAGAGGGGAGAGGATAATATTGAAAAAGACTATCAGGGTAAGAAAAGGCAGTTTTATTACAGCGGGGAAAAAAATAGAACAAGCAAGCTGAGAGTTGCGCACGCAAGAGCAGAGGGGAAAACAATCAATCTCTACTTCCCATCAGCAGCGATGTCCGGACACTCTCTGGGAAGCAGGGCTCCAGCACACGTGATGGTTGTTCAAGGAGGCAAACATGGGCCAGCCCTGAGTGCCTCCTCCTCCTCCTCTCTTCCTTCCCTTCTATATCTGAGCTGATGTCATATGGTATGGAATATCTCTTTGGATGACTGGGCTCAGCTGGCCTGCTGGTGTCCCCTCCCAGGATCTTGCCCCCCCCATCCCCTTCAGTGGGGGAAGGAATGTCAGAGGGACAGCACAGCTTGGCAGTAGCCAAAACACTGCTCTGTTATCAACGCCAGCTACCAAAGCAAAGCACAGCACTGTAAGGGCTGTGAGCTTTACCCCAGTCAGACCCAATACACCAGGTAATTGTGTTTGTGTCACACTAGCCTCCAACACCTCACCAGGTGTACTACTCACAGTTTCTAGCAGCATATGGGGTGTGTTGACTGTACAGAAATTTGCAGGTAATTCACAAAAGTGACAAAATAGTATTGACAAAAAGCAATGCAATATCGCAATAAGTGGTGTGAAAGCAACTGTGTTCCCTGTGATATTTTCATTATTAATTGCAAGTCCTTTGTTATCTTTAAATGGAATGGAGGCTGAATTTCCAGTCTGTCATGTCACAGCACTGTAAATTCCAAGATCCTTTTGAAGAGTTGAGCTCTAGTTCATTCAAGTAGTGCAGAATCTTGTTATCTCTTACTCGAATTCTTTTATCAAGCGGTTATAAGGAGTTGACAGCTAGTAGGGCCTCTGTAAGATCAAGCTGGAAAGCTGTTTTTTTCATTCCAGATGTGGTCTTGAATTGCACTTATATGTGTTTAAAGCAGCCTTGTAAGAAAAGGTTACACTTGACAATTCTGAGTCAGATTTGAACCTTAACACCAGAAGTTCAAGTGGTTAATGCTGGGTTTGTTTGACTATGTTAGGATTTAGTTCGCAGCTTTAACATGCTGGGTATTTCACTTCCAGGAGAAAGCGAAGATCAGATTTCAGTTCATGGTGAGAAGTGTTTTGAATCAGCTATTTAAATGTCTCAGGCAGAGTGCTAAGTGTTTAATAGAGGAAGCTAGTCAGAATAACTGGGATAGCTGAACTAACTGAGAATGCTTGGGGCACACATGCAAATGTGCAGATGAATCCTGAAAGAGGAAACACAGAATCGTTTTGGGTTTTTTTTCTTTGTTATTCATTTGGCATTGGTCAGTTGGGTTTAACTGGAAAAATGAAATACTATTTTTCATTTGCCCATGTTGTTTGGGGGGTGTATGTGGGGGGAGAATTAATTTAGAAGCAGTCAGCTGCATTCCTGGATCTTCTAATGCTTCCTCTGAGACATTACTGCTGTATGTGCAATAGTTAGGAGAGAATCCCAAGTTTCTGACAATATTTTTTATATCTGTTATAGTTAATGAAGCTGTTTAGGTACATCTGTTTAATGTCTACAGATGTGAGTGAAATAATTAGGGAAAAAAGTAATCTGTTTACATTGCTAGTCTCTAAGCATCAAAAACAAACCAGAGCAACAATTAATTTGTAATGCCATTATCTCTAAGAGACTTTAAAAAGCAGGACATGAAACCTGGTCATAAAGACTCTAATGGAGACTTTTGATTTCCCATCATCAGATCTTTGTGGGTTTCAGAAAGGCATTTTCCTTTAAAGTAGAAATATTTCCTGCTCTTTCTTCTTCAGTCTTTCAAAGTCTAAACCCAGAGAATTTCAAGAACTCCCAGGAAATCTGTCCTCTGGAGAAACAGTAAACAAAGAATATTTTGAATTCTGCTTAAGACTTGCATTTAATGTGATACACTTGAATTCATACAAGTATGGACTCAATAAGGGATATCTAGTTAATATCCTTTAGGTCCACTAGTAATGATATAAACAGAGATCTCTGTAGGAAGATAAATATTTTGCAAGATATAGGAAGGTCAAGAATTTTTATTTTCCACTGATAAAAGTTTTCTTGGCAGAAAACCTCCGGATTTTATTTAAAAGAAAAAAAGGTTTAAAAACTCGGGTTTATGAGAACTCAGAGGGGCATTGTTTAAGCCCAGTTTTTAACCATGAAATCCTTTTGACATATGGCAGTCATTATGCATTTGCATCTGTCTATATTGGAGGATTTTTTCTAATAGAAGATACTTAAAAGTTTCACATTTAACATATTTTTCAATTAACACTTAAGAACTTCTTAACAGTACACAATGATCTTAAACTGCCTTGCCAAGCATGTAAATGATCTACAACTTCTAATACACCAAGATTGTTGCATATTTTCAGCCCTGCATTTGGGACCTCTAGGCAATGCTGTTTCAGATTAGGACAAACCATGAATTTCTTAACTGTTTCACTTGAGAGAAGAAGGCTTTATCGTTCTGATATTCATGGCAGAAAACCTGGAAATTTGTCCTGCCCATTCCTTTCCAAATACAGCAACCCTATCTTCATTAGCATCTGACAGATTTAAGATTAGTGGAGGATACCCTAATTCAAAAAAAATTACATACTCTGAGTAAAATAAACAGGAAACTTCCTTCTATGTTTTATACTGCTTTCCCTGCCTTTCCCTGAGCTTTTGCCTCAGCCTCACATGAGAAGAAAAATCCCTTGTAGTGTGGCAGGCATAGAGGAAAGATTATGGCCTATTGAAAGGGAAGACTGACACATTTTCCCCCCGTCCTGTTCTAGCTATCAATAGAAATACTCAGGGCACATTCTTGGAAATATTCTTCCTTTCATCTACTCCTACTGGTAAAGCTGGCTATGAACAGGGAGGGCATACAAGATTCAGCTTTTTTATGCTTTAGAGAGTGGAGTGAAATGAAATTTCTATTGGACAGCATTTTCGTGGCTTCATTATATAGCAGTTTTTATGAAAAAAAAAATACAATCATACATTATTGCAGTGCCTCAGAACTCACTTGCAGAAAAGGCAACTTGGTGCATACTTGTGTTTGTGACAAGGCAGCTGATCAGGAGCCACGTTTGCTGCACAAGCAAGGACAGCACAGACTGAAAGCCAAAGCAATTGAAGACAAGGGAACAGGGAGGGAAGTTGATTCCGAGCAAATTCTGAAGAATGGGAAAACAAAAAGACAAGTTACCCACTGAGCTTGGTTTGGTCTTGATTCAACAGAGATTTCCTCTGGAATTCTTCTACTGTATTGTCCTTTTTTTATAGTTTGGGAGATGAAAATGCAGAGAGCTCAGGATGTGAATCCTTTGAGATTCTGCATTTGTGTTTCAATCAGGAAGTAAGAGTAGTCTGGTGCTTGACCTGACTGGGCTGTAAATACTTTGCCCCAGAACTGCTACATTGATCAAATCAGGAAATAAAACTGAGGAGCTCAGGTTTCAGTCAGTTGTGTGCAAGCAATGTGAAGATACAGCTTCAAAAAATTTCACCTATCAGCTGGATGTTCAGCCTATTAAACTGCAGTGTCCTGAGAGAAGATCATCTAAATCAATACAGAATAAGAAATCAAGTGTAGCGTCTCCTATATCTTACAAATGCTGGTAGAGTCTTATGCATTTTTAATGGAAATAACAGCATTAGAGGTGCAGGTATATTTTCTATATCTTTAGTGAGTTTTAGCTGGAGTGTATAAAGTCCTTCATCTAAAGCATCTGTTATTTTAAAGTCAGTGCTATAAGTAAAGAAGCTGATTTGAAAAATTAGCTCTTAAAGTATGTGCATTTATCATGCTTATCAGAAGTTCCCATTTTCTCTCGAAGAGAGAAATCTTGAATGGTGCCTGTAAGCCCTGAATTGCAATATCCTAAAAAGTCTGCTTTCTGGAAGAAGAGAGTATTAAACTGATCTTAAAGCTTTAACATAAGTAAGTAACTGTGAAACATTGCAAAATACTCCCAAAAAGCCTCTTGGCCCATTTGTTACTGAACTTCTAGAAGCATAAATTTCTATTACCAGCACTGTCTTCTGGAAGACATTTGCAACTGGTATAAATGAAAAAACAGGCGCTTATCAAACAGACAATACTTTAACATATCAGGTTTTGGGTTTTTTTAATGGCTGAATAATCACTGAAGAAGCACAATCACAGTATTCATGAAGAAGAAAAGAGAAAGCAAATGGATATAAAACTGATCTATCATTCTTTGTTCCAGTCTTTGGAGACTACTGGACTCCACATCTGTTTCTTCTCCATAGTTTTATCATGATGGATCTTTTCTGCTTATAGAGCTCTAGGTCCTTTTAAATCCTTCCATTTTGTGTTTCTATTCCTACTTACTTTTTTCCGTGAGTCTTGCAAACAATACTAAAACATCCAACAAATCACCAAGCCCTGCTATCATGCAGAAGAAGAAAAAGAGTTCAGTGAATCTTTCTGGAGTTTTCACATAGTCTGCTGCCATTAGAAGCAGAATGATCAGTTTAGTACTGCTATAGGGAGTGGGTGTATTTATGTATTTGTATATGTTATAGTTCTGGGAAATAGTTATGCTGTAAAGAGCATTATTTTCCTTATGCAGGTATTGATAAGCAACATGTCATCCAAGCACATCCTCACTTTCTGGTTCTGATTACACCCTCTTAACCCAGCCTATACCTATGCACTGGAGTGCCATAATTCATGGAATATTATGGGCCACATATATTTCAAGCTGGCTTCTCAAGTGACAGCATAACTCTTTAGAATCTCCTGGTCCAGTATTCAACAGAGAATGTAAATCCTGGTCTCCTGATGATTTTGAAGAGTGTGGTAGCCTTCCCTCTACCCGTGCACTGCTCCCTACACTTCATTCCATCTATGCTCTCTGCCTCTGAAGTGTCTGATGTATGGGCTGGGAGGTAGAATTAGGAAAGAAAATCTATTGAGAAGCCTCAAATGACTGCATTTTTTTTTAGTTCCCTCTGCTTTCACTTGGTGTTTTTCAAGGATTTGTTGGGGAGAATTAGCTTCAGTTCCTGTTTATTCATTACATAATGTGCTTTTTTAGCACTTGTCCCCTGCTTGAAGTTGCTTGGCAGGACCAATCAAAAGTAATTAAATTCCATGGTGCACATCTAAATTATCTTCTTAAATGCAATACAGAGTGTAGTACTTTATCTGTCAATTCCTCTTTCCTTTAGTTTCAGGGAAAGAAAAGACATTGGTTTTATCTTGAGGTTTGACTTTAACAAAATGCTATTTTTCCTTCTGTTTCTCCAGAGTTTGCTGGAAGCTGGATTGGAAAGGACCAATGACACCTACTTAGAGCAATCTGAGCAGGAAATAAAAGTACATATGGGTCTGATCCTGTGATCCACTGCAAGCATTGTGTTTGAAGTGGCCACTGGTGACTGGAACCTCATCATTCCTGGGCTTCTGCTATTTAGAGTTTGGGGGTTTTTAGCAGGGTTTTAAATCATGTGTTACCCTCGCTGTTTTTAAGATCTGCAGTCCTCTAACTTCTTCAACTGCAGTGAATTTAACCTCTCAGTTAACACAATTGGAAGAAGAAATGCATATCTGTGCCCCTGCCATGTTTTCACCCTTTTCCACTGTTCTCAGAAACTGACAGCTCTTAAAAGGATTGGAGACCATCATTATTCTTTTTTTTATTCAGTTGTCTCAGGTTAATAAATGACCTTTTACCTTTACTGAGGAATTTCCCCATATGTCTGCTCAAAGAATTTCCTTGGATGATTCTCTGTGGATTTCATTCCATGTTTTGTGGAAGTGAATTATGATTGGATTAGAAAGGCGTAAATCTTCCTGAGTTTTCAGGAGATTATTTCCTGGATTTCTAAAGTCAGCAGTATGTCATTCTATCTTCACCCATGCCATGGTCCCTGCATCCCTGTTCCAGGTGGAATTGGTTTCTGTCTGGTTGAAATTAATTTGCTTTAAGTTGGAGTTCTTAAATTTTAGCAATCAAGAGCAACTGAGATAATGCAAATAATAAACAAATGGCCCTTGAACACAACTGCTAAAGTGATTCAGAAAACTCACTGCTGAGAAAACATAGTCTGGCTAATTTTCTGTCTGTAGAAGGCAGCTCTCTATCAGGTGAGATCTATTTGATCCAGTGGAATGCAGTGAAACCTCCAGTTTAAGCTAACTATTTGACAGAAAATCATGTCTTTTTTTCTTTATTGTGAAAGGTGTATAAGGTATTTAATACTGGTTGTTTTATCAGTTTGTTATAAAGAGAAATGCATATTCTTCAAAATTCTCTTGAAAGTTTAGCAATTATTTCTGATTATTTTTCTCAACAGAAAAATAATAGATATTGCCCAGTGAAATGTTAGCTTACACATATATCTTTAAAAATGGAAATGGATAGTCTCGTAAGTCTTTCAGTTTTCATGAATTCAAAAAGATTCCAGTTTCTGTGCACTTCTGCTGAAATGAAAGCAACACTAATTGCACCTGGAGGGTCCTGTCAGGACATAATAATCTGAAATGTCAGGAACTTATTAGTGAAAGAAACAAATATTAGAGATGCCAGGTTCACACTACAGACACTTCCTAATTTGAGGAAGTCAAATATTAGAGCCACTTCCTAAGTAAACCCTATAAGTTCCTATTTTCACATGAGTGTCCCCAAGGAGCACTGGGCAGCTGGCACGTTTCCCTGCCCTGAGTCAGTGCTGGGCAGCTGTTGCAAGTGCTGCTGTTTCACTGATGAGTCAGTGGAGCTCTTGATCAATTCTGACTGAAAGCTGGCACTTTTGCACAAGTATAATTTTGCCAACTCAAAATTTTTGTAGCTGGTGCAAGCTCTATCACCCAATAATCATCTCCATTCTCAGCCATCATCCCCTGCTGCACAATCTCAGTAAGTCTGAAGGGCATCTCCTCACCATGTCGACTGTCATGTGGGACTCCAGGAGCTTCCTTCTGCTTTCTTATCCTGTGAACCTGTAACTGAGTCTGCTGGGAAGGGCTGTGTGGAGGGGAACTCTTGTTGGCTTGGTTTTACCAGTATAATTATATCAGTTGTAACTACAGCAGCCTGGCCAGTGTAACTCCCCTTTTGGATATATTTAGTTTAAAGTAAAGATATCTTTTTCTCCTAACAGGACTTTCACAGTGACATAAACTAAACCAGAGATAAGCACTCATAGTCCTTATATCAGTGTAGAAATAGAGAGCTGTATTGATATCCCAATTGTAACAGTTCTAGTTAACCCACTGTAGCTATGCTGGTGCATTTCCCAGTGTAGTGAAGCCCAGAATTAGGAAGTAGAGTCTGAAAGGTTTGCAGTTGGCCGATGCCACCCAGCTCTAAAACAATGCTATGTCCAGTTCAGCCAGCAGCAGTCTGAGCCTAGGTCAGAGTGGGGCAAGTCTGAGGTCAGAGGGGGACCTTTATGGGCTGCAATGTTTTGCTAATATAAATGAAAATACAGCTGTAGGTTGAAGTGGGGGGAGTGGAGGACTGGAGGGAAAAGAGCTGGTACTGCCAACCTGGCATTTCCCCACCTTTTTAAAAAATGCTTAGTCAGAAATATTTTTTGGTCAGATTTGTGCCCAGCAAAGAGCTTAATTGTTTCTGATGTGGACCAGGAGCCTTTGCCTCTTCCAGATAAGGTGGCTGCAGTTCAGCTTTGATTAGGCCAGAGCTCCAGCAGAACAGACTGATAAAGAAGGATGTCTCCTAGTTAATAGATGCTGCTGCAATAACACAAGGCCCTGCTGCTTTGTAATCTACAGGCATTAACTCCAGACTGAATTTAAAAGGGCACTGGGTTTGATTTAGAAAGATCCAAACAGCTTTGGACTCTCCTGTATGCTAGAATGACTTTCCAGTGTCATACTTTCGCAGTTAAAATGAGCACAAGCATCCCCTTTCAGTCTAAAGAGAGCAGACAGGTGTCTATAAACCCTTTCTTAATGTCATCCCTTACTAGAAAAGCCTCAGGGTGCTGATTGATCTTCAGGGCATTTTGTGAAATACACCCTTTTCTATTAATTTTAGAGGTTATGTGTTATGATGGCAATTGGAGCTCTGTGAGGGTTGGAAGTTGGGGGAGTTTACCACAGGCCTAATCCCTGGTTGTTAAGGAAGGATGTGAATATTTAAATCTTGTCTGAGTAGTTTAGAAGGTACAGAAAGATTCTGGGTAAGTTCTCATTCTTTGTGACAATTTCTATAAATATTTAAACACATACTGTCAGATGCACTGATAACCTTTGCCCTCAGAATTGTTTATATTTTATTGTACGTAGAATAGTTTAATAAACTGTACATATAAATTATATACACTTAGAGAGCTAGCTGTTATGGGAAACAGCCTTTGATTTTTTTCATAGTAACAAATCAATCTCTGTTCAGGAACAAACACTGTATGAAGCATGGAAAAATTGCTAGAGGGCTTGGATATTTTTGGAACTCTAATCCTGATTTTCTAACATTAGGTTTTGGTCAGCGAAAGTAGTATAAAATATCCGTAGAGCTTTGCTCTCTAAAGAAACACCAAAAAAAGTGACTAAATCTTCTAAATTGCTGAACACATTCAGAAGAGAAGAACTTCTATTCACATTTCAGCTAGTGCTGCAGACAGCAAGTACTGAATTGGGGAAATCAGATAGAAACTATAGCAACACTTGTAGATAAAATCTGGAGCTGGTGAACAGGCACACGCACACCTTGTGCTGATTCAGATAGTAGTGTGCCATTGATGAATTACTGAGATTGGTGCAAAAGCTTTGATTGAGCTCTCTCTTGCATTCCCAGCTCCTGAAGTGAGCAGTGCCAGGCAGTGGATGAGCATTCCTGCAGGGAGGAATCTGGCAGGGCTGTGCCTGCCCTGGGCTGTTCTGCAGGGACAATGTGCTCGGTCCCATTCTCCAGCCACCAGCTCAGCTGCTGCTCACCTTTCTTCATAAAAGCAGGGCCCAATTCTGCCTGTCTTTGGAAAGGGAAGGAAAGCTAAAGCAGGAGAAATTTGGCAGTATAGAGAAGTTTGTGAGACAGTACAGTTAGTCTGATAGCTTTTTAAAGTCCATCAAGATCCCTTGGGATGAGATGTGCTATATAACTTCCAATTTTTATGTGTTAAACTGTTCATTCAAAAATACCTGCTTAAGTGTTTGGCACAGTGAGACGGGACTTGTTGAACCCAAGTTGGAGACCTGTGTAAAAGCAAAAGCAAGGGGCTTTAATGAAGTTCTCCCAAGGCTCAACAGCTTGAAGTGCTACTTAGAGAAGTGTGCACTGCCAGGCTGTTTTTTTCCCAAGCCCTTACAACTCTGGTAATATGGTTTGAAATGAAAATAAAATACAGAAGCTTAGTTAATGTATGCCACTTCCTTTGCTGTGTTTAACACACAGGCTGAGTCCTGAACTTACTCGGTCATTTTGATGATTGGCCAATTATGTATAATACACTGTACATTTTGGCTTTTTATTTCCTATTTAATTCTGAAAAAACCAGTACCTCTCTTAGAAGGAATTGTAGTCTTTTAAAATGTCACGGCATATTAAAAATGCTTGTATTTTGTCAATTGCCACAATGCATTACTGCTTAAAAATAATTTATGCACATTACAGATAAAAGACACAATAGATTTTGAGGAAAGACTTCGTGCCACAGAAATGAGTGATGGCAGTTGTGCAACAATATGGGTAGCTGTTAAATTGTATTAAGATGTGGTTAACATTTTTGGACAAAAAAATTTTGGTATGGTTTTGTTGTAACCTTTTGCTTTCCATGGAAAATATTTTTTCCTTGAGGGGAATAAACCAACATCTTGTTCTAAAAAAAGAAAAATAATTTAAAATCCAAACACGTTTGCTTTGAACTGGCATTATAAAACAAAATGAGCAGTTTCTGTTCCGCTTAAAGCGTGTAGTTCTGAATTTAATGTAAAAATGTTTATTAGGGTGGAAAATGCTATCTTTTTGTTGACTACCTGTTCATTTATTTTTTCTTACTTGAGAATTGCAGTGCTACATAAAGTTTTAAATGTATATAAATAGCATCATGTTTCAATAGGGAAATATAATTCAGATCTGCCCGATTGTTAACACTGGGAAAAGCAGATGAGGAATGAGACATTTTCCTGAGAGAAAATGCTGTCTCTGCTCAGTAAGTTTCCCCCTTCATATTGCAGTGTAGCAGTGGCCCTGATCCAACAGGCACTAGACTAGGTTTGCCCAGATTCTTACACAGCTCCATCAGCTTTGCTAGAAGAGCTTTTTTGCTAAAAATTAAGCACATGCATAAATGTCTCCTGGAGCAGAGACAAACTTAGCAAGGGGCTTTACCCCCTGGCAGGGCAGTGCTGCACAAGCCCAGCTCTGAGGCTGTTTGCACAATGTGTTCCAGAGCCACGCTCAGCCACTCATGTATCCTTTGACTTCAATATGGGCTCGTTTTGGATTCTTTGTTCCAAAATGTGGATTTGAATACAAATGAGCCTGAACATAAGCCAACCGAGGGATCTCTTTCTGTCTCAAACTATTAAATGCCTAAGCATTTTCAATTAAAAAAAAACCAACCCAAAACAACTAAACAAGGGACCTGACACACACTGACTGGAGCTGTAAAAATCATGTGCTTATGTGGTTTTATTTATTTTTCACATGTGTGTAGTTGAACACTATCAAAGCAAGCCCACAATAAAATACAGTGGGATGTCAGCATTAACATCTGTCTGCCCCGTGCTGTTCAGTGCAGGCAAACAAAGTCCCCTTTTCCACCACTATCTCTTAGACTCTGCTTTCCTCCTAAGGGAACCAAGTGGGTGTGGGCTGGGCTTTGGCCATCATGCTCTCGGTTCAAGTAAGGTACAGAGTCCTGGTGCGGGGTGTGCTTTCAGCTAATCTGCTCAGACAGACACCTCTGTGATTTGTGTGCCCTGCCTGATCTAGAATCTCAGATCAAAGGGAAAGCAGGCTGGTAATGTCAAACCACACAGCTCCCAGACTGTGGAAGTGAAGAACAGCACCTTGAGCTGCGGCTGTAAAGGGAATCTGCCATAAATCCTGCTGTGGTATTAGAGCAGGATAGGTGAAAGCCACCCACTGTGTTTGGCTTGTAGCTGCCACTTGGCTTTTAAAAAGCCTGTTCACTTTTTTTTTTTTAAGAGACTTTGGAGGTCTCTGTTATAGCACCACGTAGTTCTGTGCTCTTATAAAACCAGTGACTTGCATGCTTTTTTGCTGGAAGCTGAGAATTTTTGATGACATGCTGTGTCAGGGGAGTGAGAAGCATTAGTGGCAGTAGCCAGGACTTTCAGTCAAGAAAGGGAGAAGCTCATTTCCATTCCAAGGCCTGGTGCATTATTTGGGCCTTGTGGTTGGACCAAAATCCTGGTAAACCATAGGTAAGTGGCAAGATACTCAATAATCAGGATAAGGTAATAAAATTGAAATGGTTTAAGGGATGTTGATGGATCCTGGGTGTGGAGACAAATTTCCCTCCCAAGTTCTATTGAATTAAGGTATCTGGGAAAAGAGGCTGAGTGCCTGAATGAAGACAGAATTATGGAGAAAGCAGTAAATGTTGGCCTGATGGAAGCTGGTCAGTGAGCCTCCACTGTCAGAGAGAGGTGCTCAGCAGGGAATGCTTGTCCTCAGAAATTGGAAGTTTTGGCAACAAGGATTCAGCAGTGTAGGAAGCAGGCGTAAGCTTACCGTGCTACAGCCTGCATCCCTTTGGTAGGAAAATCTTTGATCACACTGCAGGAGATCTCCTCAGTGTGGAGCTGAGGCAGGGGGTGGGCAGAGTTACCTGCTCTGGAGCTTGCCCCATCCTCTCCCCTGCCTAAAATCCCACATGAGTTCTGCCTGGGAGGGAGGAGGTAGACAAGAAGAAGACAAGAAGTGTTTTTACTGGGAAAAATTATGCTGGAAGTAGGTTGAAGCAAGCCAACATCTTGATTCTTTGAAGTCCTTTCAATTTTGCATTAGCCACAGGGAGGAATGGCTATTCAGCCACCCTCGGCCCTGAAGCTGAGTGAAGTAGTTGCCTGTTGTTCTGGGGAGTCCCTCTGGTGTCTTAGTGACTTTCCTTGTGTGATCATCACAGACATATTCTGTAATCCCCAAAAAGGAGCAGGACCACCAGTCAGGTGGCAGAAAGGAACCCTAATGCTGGAAGTTGTGGTGGACTCCAAATGGTTTCATTGGTGCCTTGGACAAGAAACTGTTAAACTTGGGAGGGTTGCGTCCTTTCAGAAATGAAATGTGTAAAGATAGTTCCTGCAGGAATTGCCACACTGTAGTGACTTGGTTAAACAATGAAAACAGGCTGGCTTTTGTTGTGGGTGCTTTGTAACAGATAATACTCAAATGATTAATGAGTTACTGGAGCGCCAGTAAAGACCTAACTATTATTCTGCATGGCATTCATGAACTGCATGAACATAGCTCTTTGGCTGAGAAAATCTCAAAAGTCAGAGCTTTGGAAAGCTAAAGCACATAAAAATTTTACACTGTTTTGTGTCTCCAGGAAGCACACAGTAGTATGAAACATCCACCACATGTTTAAATTGTGTAGGCTTATTTATATGTGTGTCTGTGTGTGTATTTATAGGGAGAGAGAAATGGAACTATGTGATTCTACTGTTTTAAAGCTGTTTGCAGATATTCTATAGCATTTTTGTAAAAGCAGTGCCTAGAATGAAAGAAATGAACACCCAAAAATAAAAAAATTAGGTAAATCAGATTGTCAGATATCATGCTAGTCCAAAAACTCAATCTACAATAATTAATTGAGAAACTGGACCATGAAAGCCAAGAAATGGAGCCTGAAAATAAACTTGATTAAGAAGATAATGCTCAAGATGTACAAAGGAAGACTGATTAGCATAGACGAGAACATCAGTGAACAAGCAGAGGAATAAATCTCACATGGACAGCTACTCAGATCAGATCAGAACATACTTAAAAGATGAAAGACAACATAAGGAGCAATTTTTCATTTAGACTGGAGAGGAAGGCCTCCAACTGATGTATTCCTTCTATGAATGGCTTTTGGCCAAGACACAAAGCTTCGTCCACAAGAAAATATGGTAGTTGGTTTGCTTTTATCCTGAAAATCTGTAGACAGACCATGACAGGAATTTCATTATGAGAGAGGGACACAAATGATGAATAAAACAAACGTAATCAAAAAGTAGGTTTAAAAAGAGAATAGCTAATAGATTTGGGCCATGAGGATGGGAATGAAGTTCTGACTGATAACTTAGGCACATTTGAAGCAAATGCCCCCTAAACATCATAGTAAAGCTCTTATGGTAATTTATTTATTTATTTATTTATTTTTAGTGACAAGGCCTTCAACCTATCACCGAGTGCAGACTGCTGCTGTTTATTAATTTATTAACTATTGTGATGGGGGTGGGAGAATGACAGGGAGTCTCTAGATAATGGGTCATTCTGCCAGAAATCTGAAATGAATCCTCTCTGCTCTTAAAGAGAAAAACAAGACCAGAAGAAGGGTGGCAGACACATAAGGTACAAGGAAGTACATAAAATACAGACAGAGTTAGCTAAAAGAGCATTTAATTTTATTTTTAATTGACAATAGAGGCTTAGAGAGAGAAAGGAGAAAGACCTGAACTTGTCACCTGCATTTTACCCAGGGTAAGTAAACACACATTTTTTTGTCCGTAGATAAATGAATAAGGAGAGATGGAAGACTTAATTTGTCTAATGCCCCATTTTCATTGTTATACAGGATTTTGGTGAGTCTAAGTACAGAGGGACACAGCTGTGGATGTGCCTGGAGACGTGCATGGTTGGGTATTTTTGGTCAGGCACAGGCAGTCACAGCTGTTGCTATTTTTGCCCTGACTCCTCTCTAATCACTCAACACATTTTAAAGCAAGATATAATGATAGACTATGTTGCCAAGACAGGAAAATCAACAGAGTATCTAAGGGAATATGAAAAGAAATGAAAATTCAAAATGTATCTGGAAGAGAAATATAACAGACAAAAAAACTTTTGATAAAGGTTGTTCTACAAACTTGGCAATGTCTCTGCTAGAAGTAAATATGACTGTCTGCCTGCCTTACTTTATGTTCAATACGTCCAAAATTGGGGGTGTGTGGAGGAAATACAAGGAAGTCTGTTCTCTTGGTGTAGCCAGCTGAGTTGTCAGGCCTAATCCATTCTGAAATTAAAATTAGCTCAAATGATTGGATTCTACCAGGAAGTTAAAAATAGAGAATTTCCTTCATAAATATGGATAGGAAGAAGACAACTTTTTGGATGTTCTACACAGTGACTTCCATTAGAAAAATAAAAGTATCTCTCTTTTTTCCCATCAGTTTACCAATGCTCTCACTGAATTTCAGATATTACTTTATATATGACTTAAGCTAGAACTCCCTGTTGCTACTTATGAAGTATCTGTGGATTTATAGTGGTACTTTTAGTGGAAACCATTGAATCTGCTTATATGGCAGCCAAGGACAAAATTTCATTAACTTGAACACTGCCAAATCAAACATGAGAAGTAGTGGAAACCCTTTGATATAAACAGGTTAGGAAACACCATCCTTTAGCACTCCCCTTCTAAAGAATAAAAGTCCCAGTCCAAACCAAACTGACGTAAGTAGAACAATTTGTATTTCTAATACCAAAAGTGGTTTTGTTGCAACTGCAAATCATAGTGAATTAGGCATAATCCAGCTATGCTTCTCTGTCCTTCATTGTAAATGCTGTCTTTCCATCTCCCCTGGGGGGTGGAATATGTTTTATTGGTGTTGTTGTTGATGTTTTGCTGTTATTGTTATTATTGACAAATATTAGTATTTAGAATACCTAAAAGTGTTTCCAGGCAAATAAATTCCATTGTAATGGCAAAAAAGAAGCTTCCTACTGAATCTAGTACTCCATCTACCAAGCATTATAGAAGATAAAACATGTGACTTTCTGGAAACAGACCACTGGTAATTAGTAAAACTTCATAATTTATGCTTGGGAAACATACACTGCATCTACATTAGGAAGCCACTTGCTCAGCAGGACAAAGTCTGCACCTGCAGAGCACCTCACATCCCAAGGGTCACCCACCAGCAGATCCAGTGCTTGGCTGGGGCTTCCCAATCCCCTCATCCCTTAGAGGATCACTCAGAGGTTCCTCCACAGCCTCAGGTGGAGCCCAGCCAAGCAAGCTGGGGGTGGGGGGGGGAAGTCTCATCAATAGGTGCATGTTTGATCCTCAACAAGTGGCAATGTGAGGGCACACAAAACAGCTCCCTTTGCTCTTTGGTGTTGCTGTTAGACTTCAAAATAGTTTCTGAAGACAAAACTGTAGGGTAAAATATATCTGTGGATGTTACTTGCCAGAGTTCCTTATGAATAAACTGCACTTCCTCTGTTTGAATTACAAATTGCTATAACATAATATAGGAGATTCATGGATTGCACCAAAACTATTTGAAAAAGGAGAAAAGGCTGTGGTTTACAAGCTGTGTAGGAGGTCCATACTAAGTCAACAAGGAAGCTCTTAAGTTTTATATGCAGGATTTCATAACCAATATATCAGATTTTTTCAAGTGATGCGATCAAATTGTTTTGCTTCAACCCATCTGATTTACTAATACTGACTAGAGCTAGCGACATAACTGCGTTTCAAACTGGATTTTTCAGATGACATTGATTTTGGATGTTATTCTGGGAACTTCAAAATTTTACAGCTGGCCAAAGTGACTTTCTAGATCCACCTGAACATATAATGCAAATTATGCTTTTCATGGCTTGGCTGAAGCGGAGGTAAAATGTGGGGATGTTTCCCAGTAAATGCAATTAACACCCTCCTTTTTGGCATAAATGGTGATGACAAAACCCAGGCAATTTGTGCACATATGAGTACTCAGAGTCCTTAAAAAACTTCTCTGGTTCATTATAGTTGATGAACCTCAAGACACCTTTAACCTCAGGACTGTCTTTTTGATTTCTTTGTTTAACAGAAATGCATGTATAAAGAAATAATAATAGCAGTAACTCTTATCACACCTCTAATACTGAAAAAAGAGCTTTTGCAGTGGAGGCTCAGTTGGTAAAGATACTTTTAGTACTTGGAAGTATGTCCTGAAAACCTGTTAAAGCTCTTCCTCTAAAAACAAATACATAATGTGTCCCTCTTGGACCTGTGAACCCAGTGGTAACCACTATCAGCACATCAATATAATTAAGTCTAAGTAATAGAATTAAATCTAATGTTATTGAGACTAAACATAGGTAAAGAGTTCACATTCTTAACTGTGACATCTCTACTCTCCCCCAGGTACCCCCAATAAAGAGCTGCAGGACAGAGCAGGAATAAACTCCTGGTCCTGTTTCACTGTTGGGGTTTCTTAGCTGCATTTTAGCTCAGGCACAGAAATATTGAAGATCTTCCATTGACTGGGAAGAGTAACTCCAAAGTGGGCACACATATGAAGACTTTTATAGGGTGAAAAATGCTTAACTGATTTATCCTAAAACCTGGATAAAGACCCACATGGCCACAGGGATACAAATTCCAAGTTAAGAGCCTTCTGAAATCTTAGAGGTAAGGGGGCAAAAGTGCTGAAGTAAAGTCAAATACATCTACATAAAAGTGAAGTTTATAGGAGTATTCACTGTAGTAATTTTTTTTCAGATTCATCCTTATTCTAGATCTTGTGCTTTATTTTCCTGTGTAAATTGCTTTTTAAAGTTACATGTTAAAATATTTCTGCTAAGTGTAAGGGGATTAGATTAATTTCTTTAACTGCTTCATTTATTTGTTTCAGCTTGAAACAAGAAAACTAAATGGCTAAAATTCCAATACCTAGAATGCACCTACATCTTATTATGCAAAGTCATCCTCAGGTAATACCTGTGCCCATATAAAATAATAGAAGTTAATGCAAAAATGAAAAAGGTATTTAAAACAGCAACAGTATGTGATACCAATTATGTTACAGCCAAAAACAATACTTTTAGGCATGTTATGCTTAAACTATGTTCTGTTAATGTTCCTTGGATATAGGCAGATTTCAATTTACACTTAGAAATATTTCTATTTGAGAACTATTAGGAAAATATTTTGAAATTACAATTTGAAAGCATGTGGAATGGGTTATCTCCCACAATTATGTGAACTACTGTACAGCAGAGCTGCATTAGCTTCCCTGCAGCTAATGAACCATGTCATTAATTACAGACATTCAAAATAAAAATTATTCCAAGGCAAGATGAATATTTACTACAAATAAAAGGGTCAAGAACTACAAAGTAGCCATTTTATTCTAAACCAATTGTGTTTCATTTTTATGCTCTTTCCCCTCAAATTTAATTTGAAGCCCATTAACTTGATTTCCTATGTCAAGTCTGACAGTTGTAGGTGTACCCACAATGAGACTTCCATCAGGGACCAGGATCAAGATTTTCAGTGAAAGTGTTAACTATATTTAAAGATGTGTTTATCAAACTCACATGACTTGTTCTCAGGATAGGTTTCTCTCAGAAATACCTAGAAGGCACATTTCCAAAGGTTTCCCTTTAGTTGTCTCACTGGCCAAACCATTTCAACTTCAAACCAGAGCATCAGGCTGATCAGTCACTGCATCCCTTCAGAGGCCAGAGCAGTGGGAGGAGGAGCCCCTGATTCTTTCTCCTCACCCACTGCAGAAAAAGGGACCTGGTGGGTCGCACCAGATGTCTGTCATCTGTAAAGAGCTGCTTCTCAGTCTTCAGCTGGGGTCCTGCAAGTCTCTGCATGGCTGAACCACTGCCCTGGTGTCAAGGTACAGCAAAACACAGCACAGATCCTGGAAATTCAGCTAGGGCCAAAAGCTGAGAGCTGCTGTTGGGTTTGGTTGAACATGCTGGGGTGGAGCATCCACAAAACTCCCTTTGGTGCATCAGACTGGCTGTTGCCTCAGTGCTGGTTGCTGCAGCTATAAAAGCCACAATTCCCATCCTGCCTTCAGGACACAGGTACCAAAGACACTTCTTTTCTTCCTCATTTCATGTTGCCACTTTGCTGCTGTGTCTTGCTCAGTGGCAGAGTGGGGAAAATCAGTAGCATTTTCGTTTAAATCTTACTGTGGAGGAGAGTTTTCCTTGCTAGGCTCTAAAGGGAAGCCCTCCCAAGTCCCTCATCCTGCAGGGAGAGCAGTGGCTGTCAAAGGTGAGGCCACTCTGACCTGCAGCTTCTACCCAGGACCAAGCTCTCTTCACTGCCACCCTATTAATATTCTGCTTGTATGTCTATTATTTTCTATAAGGCTATTTTTGCTTGGTTTGGGTGATATATTTATTTCTTTAGCAGATAATATACAGTCCCAAAGAACACAACAGAATTTTCTTCTGTGAATTCATTACAATGGTTTGTGTCCGTCACACGATGTTACATTATTGCTAGTTACATCATTGAATATTTTATATTAAGCATAATATAAAATATTTGCCCTCTACTTTCTTTACTTTTTTCCTCTTTAAATCATATCATTACCTCTCCAAAAGTCAGGCATGAGGGTAGACAGATGCACTGACCATATAGATAGCAAGCAAGAGGATTCCCCAATGAAACAGCCACATTAAAGTTCCCCTAACATCCACTCCCATGTTTTTAACTAGAGTGTTTGGCTTAATAAAGATAACAGCAGTAGATAAGTAGTTTATCTACATATATTGCCAAGAACAAAAGAAGATGATAAAGTATTGCTGCTATCAGGAATCCAGAAAGTGCCACAGTTCAACCAAGTTCTGTATTATTTTGAATCAGCCTCAGTTATGTTCATGGAGATTTTTAACAAAAATGTGAAGAAAAAAGAAGAGGAATTGAGTGGAAGCAAATAGCTCAAATAGATTTTTCTGGAATGTGGGAAAGTTGCAAAAAGTCATATTAAAATCAACAAAAGCATTCTATACATGTCTTGGAGAAAAAGGTTGTGTTTAAGAGAAAGGGTCAGCTGTTAAAAAATATTTGGGCAATATGAAAAATTGCAAATCTTTTCATCAGGAATTTGGGACTGAATGCATGAGGGTGTACAGACCTGACAGTGACAACTTTTACAGCTGAACAATGCTTTTGCAATGAAATCCTGGCTCCATTCAAGTCAATGGCAAAATTCCCATCCTCTTCAACGGAGCCAGGATTTCATGTGTATCTGCCTTTTTTCATTCTTCTTTGATATTTGTATCCCAACTATCTGGCAGACTGTTGTCTGTACAGGTCAAAATTAAAGCTTTCTATTCATAGATGTCAGGGTTACTGCCTGTTTTCTCACCAAGAGAAAAAAAAGGGATGAAAAGGTGTGACACATACTTGCAGTGCTGTATCATTCCCTTCATTGCTCAGAGTAAAGAAGATTGTTTGCTGCATCTTATAGGAGGACAAAATGTCAAGAAAAAAGCTAAATGCTGCCTGTGTGTAATTCCTAACTCCAAGGCTTTTAAAGAGCTCTTATTTTCAGCTCTACATGTATTAAGTTTCGGATATGGGTGTCACGGGATTTAAGCAGGGGCAGAATTACCTCAATGCTGTCTCCTCTTAAAAATGCTTCCTGAATATGGAAACGTATTGCATGGGCAGGAAGGAAGGTGACTTTCATCAAACAAATCTGTCATGCACTGAGACTATTTAACTCATCAAACAAACCGTGGTATTTGTGCCTCTGAATATAAGCATTAACCTAGAAAAATGAGAGAGATTAATGAAAATTCAAATTGAGAGAATGAAAATAAGAGATAAACTGCTGCTTTGCAGATGAATGAATTTTTAAAAATGCTTAAATCCACACAGCTTGTCCAAATGCGCCAAGAAGTGCCCTGGTAAGTGAGAAATGACACAGAGATGGTAATAAATGTGAATGGGGAGCTTTGTGTTCCCCTAGTGCACTATTTGTACGCTACAAAAGTTTTAAAAGAATTGTAATTCTACACTCACTGTTGCTTAACTTGGGGAGAATACATGCAGCCTGCAAAGTGGCTGTGTCTATTCTGCTTTAAAGCCCATCCAAGAGCACATGGACATTGCACGCATTTCACAAATATAATGGGGAGCCTTGGAAAAGCAAGGAAATATTCAAGCAGGTGAAAATCCTTTAACCATAGTCAAAGGAAGTTAGAAAAGAGGCAATAAATCAGCTGACTTTAGTCTGTGGATGGTGTCATGGCAGATGAAACCAATACCCATGGTAGATAAAATATACATGGTAATACATGTGCACCTATAAAAGACAAAGGAATATGTCAATAGTGAGTGAATCTCACATCAGAAAATGTTGATTGCACAGCAGTGATCTTGAGGAAGAATTCAGCTCCAGGCTAGATGCAGAGTGAATCCAAGAACAGACCAGTTTTGTACAAAGTCAGTGAATAAGGATATGTTCATAGTTCTGACATCCTCCAGTCTCTTAACTCTTCTTGTTGCTGTTATCCCAGACAGAGTAGATGAAGTTACATCAGAAACATTGGAATGTCATTAACTTAATGGACAGCTGATCTGATAAAATATATTTAAAATAAATATGCACATAAATTTTCAGTTTGGTCATAGTTAAATCTTGCACAATCCATGACACAGAGGTTCTGGAGGGGTGCATGAGTGTGGTATTTCCTCTGCAAGTGCTGTTGGAAATACTTGTGAGTATGTCGTTAATCTTCAATGGCCAGTGGTCATTTCTGGAGCTGCATCAGCAAATGCTTCTGCTAGCAGTGTCTTTCTGCAGCACATTAGTATAAATTTAACCCACTTGGGAAGTGCAAACAGCAGGGTTGATGAGCCTGGGATCAGTGCCAGGTTAATGCAGCTACACACTTCTTGTACCAGCTCATATTCTATGAGCTTGGAAAGGAGCAGAGGAGAATGCATCCCTCCCTGCAAGATGTACTTAAGCATAGCCAGAGGCAAACATAATTGCTGATGGTAAAGGATGCCAAATTTATCATCTCAATTCTCTTTTCAGCTGGCCAGTGGAAGAGAAAAATCCTTTCACAGTAGAAAACTTCATCCTGCATTTCTCTTTCTCCTGATTCCCCTGTCCTTCTCAAAGTGATGCTGAATGATGCTTTGCAAATATGGATCACGGAACTGTCCTTTTTCCTTTGTCACATTTGTTAATTTTCTTAGATTTATATCTGTTGGTAATGATTAGAGCTGTATTAAACCTAGAGTCTTAAATTCACAGAGAAAAACTGCAAAAAAATTTGGAAGCTTTCTGTAAATCTCATTGCATAAATTTAACCTGGAAGACATAGAGAGGCAATAAACACGGTAACCTCTGTTGCCAATTAATTTGTTACTTTTCAAACTACAATACAATCACAGCTTAATTTGGTTTACCTCAAGAATCTCTTTGTGATTTTTCTGTGAAATTCAAGACAGTGAAAGTTAGTAATTCTGGTTTAGAAGCATAAGTTACTGGTTGTTGCCAAAGAATTGTGTGCTGCTTAATTGAGTTTTGATGTTCTTGCTTCTATCTACAAACCCAATTTTTCCACATGGCTTTGTGATGAGATCTGAATCTCTGTATCAAATGTTAAAACCCTTGGCACTTGCAAAACAGAAAGATTCATGTAATTAGCAGTGGCTGAGGAAAATAAGGTTATTCTCACTAGGGAAAGGAAACATTTTGGTTATTTAATTTATGCATTTCCTCATGAAGAAGACTGATAAAATTGACCTAGACAAAATTTTCCCACCATCAAAATCACAAAACTGAGATGATCTAATGCACATCCTAGGAAATCAGGAGTGAAAATTTAACAGGAAACTACTGTATTTCATCAAAAGGGAAATAAACATACTGAATGGATTTTAATAAATGTTCTTTAAGAGTGGCAAAATCAATTCTTCTAAGTGATAGTTAAAGAAAATGTAGAAAGAAATTATTGAAGAGCATTGGAAAGGGAGTATCTTTAAAAGGAGAAAGAGGCAAAAGAGTTTGTTCCTTTGGTTTCCATGTACCTTGAATTTCTGGTTTTAAAACGATATTAGTTCAGAAGAACAAAGCAGGAAATTATGTACTGAGATATTTCAGGTCTAACATCCCAACTCTGAAATGCACCATTTTGCTCCTATTGTACACAAATACATTCAATAGGTCTTGAATGAGACCTATTTGGTCCTTGTGTGAGGGGACAGTCAACCTTCAACTGGAAGAGGACAGGAGTTCCAACCACTTTCAGACAACAGAGTCTTTCATAAAACTCAAAACTACAGAGGTACAGAGAGCCATTTGAATGTGGTGAAAGTGTGAACCTGGAAATGAAATTCCTACTGTTCCCCAATTCTGATTTTTAATCAGGTTGGAATCTATAGAATGTAATCTGGATATTTTGACTGAGCTTAATTAGCTCAGAATGAACTTCATTTGACGTAAATATTTTTTATGGCCATGGATCTTTCTTCCAGCTTTAAAGATACATATTTGTAACTGCTGCTAACATGTGAATTAGATTAGAAGGACTGTGCAGAGTGAATAACATAATTCAATAGTTTTCCTTCTATTCCCTGATGAAATACTGCACCCAGTCATTCTGAAAACAAGGCTGAGAAGTGTGCTTTAATTGTGTCCTCCTCTTTAACAACATTGCTTAAGTATCACAAGGAATTCATACCATCCATGAAATTACACTCTTCTTCTTAGAAACGGAACTTTTCTAGAGATTCCTGATGAGAAAGCACTGTGCAGCAAGGGAAAGGGAGGAAAACTCCAGCTTGAAGAACTTCTTGAAAAGAGTCAAGAATCTGTAAGGATAAAATATGTATCTATTTTCTGTTGCTGAGTTGAGCCCTTGTACTACTTTTTGAAGTTGGTTATCTTCAGTTCCCTCCAGTGTCCAAAGTCCCTGGAAAGGAGAACCATGGAGTTTGTCTTTGTCAGCGGCATCACCGGGCATCCATTGGGCAGGGCAGGCCCAGGGCAGGGGGAAGGCCAGCCAGCAGAAATGCCATGTCCCCTTTGCCAAAGTACCTGTGTGCAATGCACTGGAATATCTCTGCAAAACACATCTCAGGAGGTAAGAATGAGGTGAGAGAGCACCACAGCTGCTTGTTCAGATCAAAGGGAGTGGATTAGACACCGTCCAGTGGGGGTTTCCTCATCAGGCCTATTCCCATTCTAACGAGTGGGAGTTTATTGGATATGGAGGACTGAATTTACAAAGAGAAGCATTTGCTTCCTTGCTTCACTGACTGAATCAGAGCCTCAGTACCTGAGGCAGGAGGATATGTAGTAAAAGCTGACTATTTCTTGCCTTTTCTGTATCTAATTGTGGATACAGTGTGTTAACACCCACAATTAACTGTAGGAAATTAATAAAAGATCACTCCTCCTAAGAAGAAAATATTTCTCCTTACTGTGTGTTAAGGCTTCTCTGGCAAGGAATTCTGTTTTTCTGCTGTTCTGGCAGATTGTTTGACACTGAGAAACTGCATTAGCACTTCTGGAACCAGGAATAAGAGCTGAGAGTGTGAAAAAGCATTGTCGAAGCCTTCCTGCTTGAGACATTTAAAAATTAAATGACTGAAGCTTTTAGAAATTTAGTGTAATAGATTGATGTCTAAATAGCAGGGAAATAAAGCAGATTGCCTAAGAGCAAATTTTAAGTTTCAGTTTTGCCATGCCCTGCTGCTGGCTTGGGCAGTTGGCTGAGCTGTTCCCAGGTAAATTACTCTGTTCCTGATTCTAAACAGGCTCCAGGAAGAAACCAGCAGGAAGAGGAGGCAAGAAAAAGGTCTTAGAGCGCACAGGTCTCTGAAGGAATGAGCTCAGCTGGTTCCTGGGGTAGTGATGAGCAGAGAGAAACACTCCAAGCACCAAATGGTGCAATCGAGATTTGAGCCAGAAGAGACCTGGCCTGTCAAGGCTGGCAGGAATTGAACCTTCTCCCTGCCCCCAATCTTCTTAGCATAGAAGAGAAGGTAAAATAGGAAAAGTGTCTGCTTAATATGCCACAGTGCAAGAGGAGTCAGTCCCCTGAGAGCCTGTGGGGACAGGCCCAGCACAGCTCTGTGACACAGCCAAGGGCCAGGCTGCAGCTGCCCAGGAGATGGGGAGGTCAAGTGGCTGCTGGAGGCAGTGGAGACCTCCAGATCCATTAATGTTTTCAATTAACATAAATCTCCATATTTCAAAAACAGTTTTCTAGGGATTTTAATATAACCACGTATTCAGGCCCTGGACATTGCTCGTGACAGTCATATTTTGGGGAGTGACAGGTAAACCTTCACTCTGCTTTTAGCCTCATCTGCTGTGTCTTGCCTTGTCTTGTCTGTGCATCTGAGCCAACAATGAGGGAACTTTCTTTCCTGCTTAAGCAGATGTTTACCTTTCAGCACCTAAGGTGACCTTTTGACTTGGGCCTAAAATTCTGGCCCTGCTAAAATGGGTGGAAGTTTTGGCACTGATTTTGACAGAGCCAGTATTTCATTCCAGGTGCTTTGCTCAATAAAGCATATAAAACTACAAAACATGGGCCTTCCCTCTTGCTCAACTTCTCAGTCATCCCAGGTATCACTGAGTGATAAACACAAAAACCTGGAGGAAACAAAATGGCATCTAAAAAAGGCTCCTACATGAATAATTAAAATACCTTTCAATATATATAATAGGTACACCTATACACTCCAGCACACATATACAGAAGATGTCAATGGGATCAAAGCTTTTCTCCAGCACTTTAATAGGTGGCATGCACCCTCACATATCTGCTAAAATCAAAACCTGTTCATGCACGTGCAGGTGCTGGGAGTTGCTTTTTCATATTGTTGGCACAGGGCCACATAGTAGAGCCGTGCACCTTCATTTTTTAACAAGCCTGTGTTTTCTCAGGTGTTCATTTATCTCTGTGAAGAAGTTTCTCAGACCTGTAACCTCAAGTTTAGCACGCTAACAGGAAGAAGTACTCTTAGTGCCAATAAACAGGCTTTATTCTGTCTTACACCGAAGGATATAACAACACAATTTTTATTATTATTTATAAATATTCTTTGCAAATATAGGCATTGTGAGCATGGAATTGTAACAGTTGGCATTCCAAACAGACTGCCAAAGGATGTGGTAGGTTTTCTACCACTGTGAGTTCAAATTTGGACAACTTTCTAAAGGACAAGTTTAGATTGAACCTGCAAAATGCTGTTCCAGAGGTGTGAACCACTGTATGAAAAATATGGTCCGTGTATAAATGGCTCTATTTGACTTCAAAAATTCTTAAGTCCATGCTGGTTTTGGTAACAGAGATAACATGAACAAAGGCAGAAGGCAATTAAGTATTATTTTCTTGGGAAAAAAATATTGCTTTGAACAATAAAGCAGAGCTAAGGAAGGTGCAAATAACTATCCATGTGATTAACATAAACACTCTGCTCCAGAGTGAAACAGCCTTTAAAACACTGTTAAGTTTTAAAATTGCAGCATGGATTGACTGAATTTTTGAGTGAGTGATTGAATTGTTTTTATTGAATATCTTTTTGGCAGTTTAGGAAGTGACTCTGCTCTTGCTACTTAAGCCCCATTAGAACACTTGTGATTTTTCTGCAGGCAATATTGTCAGTTCCCATTTCTCTCAATCCTCTGCATTTTGACAGCAATGAGTCAAATTATGGATTTTTTTCATTGTCTGAAAGGCTTTTACTTTTCTGCAGTTGTCTACTTCAAGGAGTTCATTTCTTCTCCTTTGCAGTCAGTAGAGTTTTATTGTTGCTTCTTACAGGCTAGAAACAGGGCTCTGGTTTTTCTTTTGTGCATTTATTTGATCCAAAGAGCTGGCTCTTGTTATCTAAACTGAAAGTCACTTTCTCATCCATTAGTCATTTTATGTTAAAGATCAAAAGTTTGGGGGATTTGTTGTTGATTCTAATCTCACAGCATTTTCTTTATTTGCTCTTCTTGTAGATTCTGTATTTGAGAATTTGCAAAACTTGCTTTCAATGTCAACATTCAAGTACTTCCCATAAATAAAAAAGCTGGAGTCACTTAAAATAGTTCCAAAGACTTCCCCACACAATCTCAGATGGAACAGTCTAGAGTTTCCTGCTATTAATCTATGTTTTTAATATTACATTGTGGTATTATATTGCTACTTGTTTTTTCTAGTTCTTCTGGATCACTGCTGAAATGTGTAAGGTTATGAAAAGAATTTTAAATAATTTAAATCTTTGAAGAATTTCAAAATGTAATTCCTGCTTACTTTTATGGGTACTCTAGAAGATGTGCTGTTTTCAAATTTTATTAGAATCAAAAATGCTTGACTCCTACCCACTTCAGAGTTTCCTGAAAAAAATCAAACAAAACAGAACCAAAAGGGACTACTTAAAACTTTATCTTATTCTAAGTTCTAAAATGAGAATAGCTCAAGGAGGGGGAGGACATATGACAGAAGGAGGCTTTGGGGAAGGAAATTGGTGTGCAGGAGGTAAGGTACCCAAGCACAGCCCCGCGTGTTGTAGGCAAGTGAACAGCCCTGGAGGAGCCATGGGAATCATCTGGGGAGTGGCTGTGGCTGCCCCAGGGCAGGGCCAGCTAAAGCAGCACTGCAGGAGCTGGGTCTGGAATGATGCCCTTGGCTCCCTGGCTGCTGTCCTCCTGCAGCTCCCGGAGGTGCTGCTGCATCACCTGCAGCAAGGGATGCCCACAGGCACAGGGAGGGACTAGGGACACCCTTTCCAAAGGTTTCCTGCAGTTGGTACTGCAGGTCGCCCATGGCCTCTACTCCTGTGTCTCCCAGGGGCATCTCTCCTGGATGGATTATTCTCCAGTCTCCAGTAGGGATTGCTTTGCTTAAAGTCCACTTTATTCCCAGCATACTCTTTAAATAACGCAGGGTGTATACTCCATGAGAAAGGATTTGGATAATCCTCTTGGTTTATTTTGGTATTTTGGTATTTGCAACCAGATACTTTCTTCAAACTTTCAAAAAAGATATTTAGAAATTATTAATATTAATTAATAATATTGGGCATAGGGATAAGAAGAAAAAAGACTAAACATGTTGTAGGCAAAATGTTTGCACTATAATTCCATGTCTGGTAATATTAGATGTAGTGTCTGAATGAGGGGCTCTCTAGTCTGGGAAGGGATTGATAACATAGGTATAAGGTGGACAGTAATTATCACACACAGTGTGTGGAATGTTGCCCATTGCCAGTAGCTTTACAACAGTCCCTGAGGTGGGATGCACTTTCATTGAGCTAATAGGGGTTTTTTATGTAAATGTAAAGTGCTGAAGTTAAGTTGGAAATAGTTTGTTAACCAGAGGGGCTCTCACTGTCATTTGAAACATCCATCAGGAATAACTAGCCAAGGTCTAGTTTTGATGGGTTTTAAGTTCTGATACAGGCAAGCTTCATTTATACTGAGGAATATGCATTTAATCCTCTCTAAACTTCCCCTGAATTTAGTTTATGTGCTGGTTTGGGCTGGGGTAGAGTTGATTTTCTTCACAGAAGCTGGTATGGGGCTGTGTTTTGAACCATATATTTGTATTTTTCAGGTAATGCCTTTATAGCATGCTTTATTCTTTCACTGATGTGTGTTACTCCACAGTAAAAACCACAAAGCAAACTAGATTTCAAAATGCATGTCCTCTGAAGCACTTTCCTAGGAATTTTGCTGAGCTTAAATGTCTTCACTGTGTGTGAGAAAGTAAATATACATGTAACAAAGAGTTCTTCCTTCCCTGGGCAAGAGTGTGTTCTATCAGGGAAAAAACATTATTCTTGGCATGATAATTAAAAAGAAATAACACATTTGAATAGTACTAACCCACAAAACCCAGGGCTTAAAGCTGGCAGGGCAAGTAACAGCATTCTAGGATGACATTTCTTTTCCACTCTTGTAGCAGTTACATGAGTGTTGCATTAGGAGCCTTTGGCTTTGGTTAGTTTCTGTAGTAACATTAATACAAGTGAAACCATAAAATTTTATTTTACATATCAATCCTGCAGGATTGATATCCTTCTCATTTTAACTGGACAATAACAAATGGTGTACACAAATACATAATCCAGAATAATTTAATGTAATAATTTAGTAACATTGTATTGTGTGTGTGTGTATATGTACATAAATCAAATAATAATTGAATAACAGTATAATTTCTATATTTTTATGAGATTTCTTATAACAACCCTAGCATATTAGAGATGATATGTTTATGCACTCTCTTTCCTTGTCCTTCTTCCTCATTTTGTACCATTGCAAGGCTTGTCCAGGTTCCTCCTCTCCTCCCAGGCAGAATGGACTTGGCTGGAGGTATCATTCTGAGCACTGAAGTACCTGCCACTTTCAGGGGTAATTTGCACTTTCATTAAAGATCTATAAAAAAAGTGAACATTTAGAATCCTGCAAGTTAAACATGGAGCCTTGGGGAATCTGTGAAGCTCTGAAACCAAATATTTGGGGTTTTTTCTTCTTTTTTTCTTTTTTATTCTGACAAGTGGATTTGCACAATGGCCTCAGTCATGGGTAAATACCAGAATCTTGCTTCAAACAGCTCTATCCCCAGAGAGCACAGTCAGTACCAAGGACCTTCTGCAGGGAGCCCTTCTGTTTAGGGAATGGACCAGTACTGCTGCAAGAAAGAGCCAATGCTGTCCCAACCTCTGTACTTTTCTGCTTTTTCTGCACTACATTCTCATGTCCCTCTGATGCAAGTGTGATCAAAATATCCCCTTAAGGGAAAATCTATCACACAACGAAGAGAAAAATATTGCAACTCAAATATATTGATTTCAGAGTGTCCCCTCTTCTCCCAGCAGAGGCTGGGAGCTGGGATGTCCCAGTGGGCACATTGGGGAGGGGAGACTGGCAAGGATATTCCCCAGATGCTGTGGAATGAGTTTCTGGAAGGAGGGTGGCTGGCCACACCTGCCAGCTGCCCCAGGAGAGGCTCAGTTCTACCTGCTGGCAAGGTGAGGCCTCTTCCTGCACTAGGTTGACATTTGTGTCTCCCACAGCTCTTTATTGCAAGTAGTCCATAAAACAAAAAAGACCAATATGAAACCCTTCTGATGAGGTAAAAATCATAAAAATATTCTTCCCACTCCATTATATAACAATGTGATGTGCTGCTGAGGATGCCAGGAATCCTGGGAGCAAGAGAAGAGGAAGCACATGTCACCACCCAGTGCAATCTTTCTTCTCCCCCACAGCAAGCAGGATGAGCTGGGCTCACAGCAGCCTGGACAAGGGCTCAGGACTTCCATGATGAGGAAACCTGGAGAGGGAGAGTATGTGATGGAAACCTGAGGGAGCCCCTGGGTCTGCAGATTGTGTAAGGGCTGCTATTTCCCTGTGTGCACCAGGCTGGTGGGTTCCTTAGGGAGCAAGAGCTTTTTGCAGGTCACAGTGTATTTTAGAAGGTTTGCTTTTGACATCATGTGGCCAGAGTCATTTGGAGCCCAATCATGCACTAAAAGAACATGTCAGGAAACCACAAGGCATAATTTCTCTGTGTGGCAATAATCTGCAGGGAGCCTGGACAGATGTAATGGTACATTGCTGCTTGCTGTAAGTCTGCCTTTGCATTAACTCCTCAATTTGCTTGCTTTGGCTTCCCTGACTCTTAAATACATACACACAGGATCACTCTGACATAGTAAAAATTCAGTTTCTGGAATTGGCTCCTTAGTCTCCAAACCATGGAGCTCCTCGTGCCAGTCCTGCTCCCATGAGCTGCATGGGGCAAATCTCCATCTCACCTTCCCTTCCTAGCTTGCTGTGACAGTGACTAATTCTAAAGGTATTGGTAATGAGCTAGGGATTTTCATCTGAATAAAATTTGCTATAAAATTTACAGGAACTATTTTTAACTGGTATCAAATGAAAAGTAGTTTTTCAAAGATCTCTCTCAACAACTCCTGGCTTTTCTGTTCCAAACTCCAGCAGGCAGAGGGCAGCTTTTAAACCCCTTTTACAGTTTTCTACTTTTACAATCCTCTTCTACTAATGCAGAAGCTTTGACCTTCCCGCCAGGCCTGGAGTATTCCCCTCCCCGTTTCCCTAGTCCTCTCTTTTGATCATTTTGTTTAAAAGAGTCTGGACAAAATCTCTCTTTGGAAGAGGGGTTGTTGTCCTTCCCTCCAAACAAGGCTGCAGAAGCACCATTTCTTCTCCCATCCACAACAGCTTTAGATAATAGGGTCCCTCAGGCCCAAGAGAAGCAAAATGTATTGACCTGGGAAATAAGACCCCCATGAACTTAAGGTATTAGAGGAGATAGTGAGTAGTTGTTTCTAGATCTAGTTTTTGTTAGAATTTACTGCAGCTTTACTTTAAGAAAATGTGCTTTGTGTATTTTATATTCCTTGCTTTCATCTAGCACAAACAACCAAATTGTATTTGTACATTTTTCTTGGATGGCTATAATCAAAAATGAACTTTAAAAAAATTGATTCTGTACTTTTCCATACTAAAACCATCCGACCTCAGATTTATGCTCTCTGTGACTTTGAAATTAGATTAAAGAGAAGTAGGTAAAGATGAACCAAATATTAACGGCAGCAGGAAAAGAAACCAAGTGTGTGAAAGAGAGCACAACATATAAACACCTTCCTACCTAACCTGCTGTTTCACCTCCACTGATAAAATGGGAGCTGGCCTGAGAGCTGGGTGACCTGCAGATATAGAAAGACATAGCATGGGAAAAAAAAATCAGAGAAGCGATGTAGCTACATATAGCTGAAAATATTTGGCTTGGCTGGAGTGTCAGCTTAAAGCTTAAGCAGTTCTTGATTTTTGTTCAGGTTGGTTTCCGCATCATTAACAAGGACTGTACTCCAGTTAGCTCAGTCACACAGAAGCTGCTCCCAGGATCTCAATATCTTGAACTATGCTGAAGGTACAAGTCAGAATAAATATACCATGTTTATAATTTATACTTGAAGTGAATAACGCCGCATTGTCAAATCTCAATTAGCCGTGGTCGCTTATTTGGTCTAAGGATTATCTTTGCCATGGACCCTGAGATCTTGGATTTGGCAGGTTTCTTAACTGAGATAAAGTGTTGTGCAAACAGGGCTCCCCTGCCCTCCGGGCCAGCCCGGCTCTGGGAACAGCTCATCCTGCTGGGTCTGGCCAGAGGGTCCCGCTCCCTGCAGGGATCCCAGCCCTCCCTGCCCTCCCACCCTGCTTCCCACAGCTCCCCTGAGCCTCCTGCCCCCTGCTCCTGAGCTCACCAATCCTTATTTTGTCTTCCACCAGGACAACTTTCTTGTGATTCTTTGCAATTTTGGATCAGATTTTTCATCATTTTACTCCTTAGAGTTTTTTCTCCCAGTCCCTTATGGAAAGGTGATTGAGGATGAAATAATGATTGGCAATTATTGCTTTATTATTGGGGAAAGAAGCAATATATATCATGAGTGATAAATTACACTCCTTGTCATGATCTGTCAGGGTTAGAGGATGCACAGGGACCTGCAGAGCACCCTGGCAGGCATCATCCCAGATTTGTGCATGGCACGTGTTGTTACTCACACAGCAGGGGTCTCTGCAGAATATGAAGGTTTGCAACTAAATGAAAAATATGTGCAAGAACACACATTAGAAATCCATATCACCTTAGCATATGAGAGACAAACGGTTTTCCCTTGAAAACAGAAGCCTGAATTAGAAGGTTAAAATGCCTTCTTTAAAATGCTGTTAAAATGTAAATTCTTTTCTTCAGGTAATGCAGATGCTTTAAGACTGATTAAAAACAAAACAAAAGCAAAAAAAACCCAAACAAAAACAATCCAACAACATTTTTAAAAGCCTTTTCTTGAATTCCATGGACATGTATAATAATAAATGCTGTTTCTGCAGTGAGAATGGGTTAAGCAAGCTCAGCTCTGATGGCTCTATTTCCAGCTCCAATAAAATATTCCAGTGTGTCTTGCAAAATATCCTATAAATGTGAATACAGAAAAACTGAACATTCTTTTACACAGGCAGGTCTTTTCCTCAAGCATAAATATTCGTAGTCTGTTTTTTGGAGATAAAGACTATATCATTACCAGACCAATGGCTGGAATTTCTCTTTGAAAAGGAATCCTTGTAAATGCTATGTCTCTGAAGCCAAATGCTCATAACTTCCACTGAAAATTTCACTGAATACTCCATGCAAAGAGCAGATCACACTAACTAGGACTTTTCAAAGTTTATGCAAGGTTAATATTATATAATGTATAAAAAAGAGGATTTTGAGTATTCATGAATACATAAATGTAAGTCCCTTCAAGATTTTTGAAATTATTTATTCACTTAAATCCCATTGCATTAAACAGATGTTAGGATTATAAATATAAATATCTATTTTTATTCTGTATTTTAAATTTTAATCTGAAAATTTTTAGAATCTTTTTAATTTCAAATTGTTTTTTTTTTAATTTAAAAGGGGAAAAGTGACTATGCAAGCAATCATGTGCATGAAAACAAATCCACTAGCTAAAACTTCTTTAAAAGAAAGTCAGAACTGTAACATATTTCTATCACCTAAAAACTACAATGTCTTATAGTTGCTTTAGAAGATTATTTTCAACCAGCACTGGGCTTTAAACTACACAGGAAAATAAATAAAAAATCCATCAGATCTGAATTTTTAAGATTTTTTTGTTTGAAGATGTTTGCCTTGAGTTAAAAGTTTTAAGATATTCTTTCCCTTTTCTTATGACAAGTAACATAAAAAAATAAAAGATTTCCCCATATAACAGTAGCCGCTGGTGTCCTGTGTCAGGGTATTAACCTTTTTAACCCTGTCAGTTGGCTGGGGCCAGGAAATATGGACTAGTCTTTTACTACTCTTCTGTGTGTCACAACTTTATTATGCATCACATTTTTGCTCTTCTGAAGTGTCTATAGCACTAAAAAAATAGTCTTGTAAAGAGAATGCAGTGTTCCAAGGCTGAAAAGGTATGTAGGACTGAATATCATATATTTTATCAAAGCTATGTCCCTCTTCATTCAGGGCACATTATTGTTGCTCTGTAAAACCTTAACATCAAAGAAAGACTCAGGGTTCTGTTTCATATTTTGTAAAGGTGATCTCTGAGCATTTCTAGCTGAATTATCCAATAGTTTGCTGTATATCATTTTGCTGATGACAAGAAAGCTGTCTCATACCCTTACTGGTGTCTGTACAGAGTTAGCTTGTCTTTCAAGTAACTATAAAGCCATATATAGCTGATTAGCAATAAATATTTCAACTGCTTATAAAGAAATATTAGTTCCTACAGGCACTATTATTGTCCATTGCTCATACAGACTGTAATCTTTTCAGGGTGCTTGTACACATCCTCCATTAAGAATAATACTGAAAATTATACAACCACTTAAAAATCTTGTCAAGGCAAGATGGCATCATATTGCGAGGAGAATCAAAGACACTCTTTAATTCACAGACACCCATAAACATTGCTTTATCTCTTAAATGTAAATCTTCAGAGATTTACACATTATTTTCAGCAGTCCAGATGGTGGTAGAAGAATGTTATCTTCCCTTAATATCATTTTGTTAAATACATAAGAGCTTTGGTCATTAATGGCAAGCTGCATCCAATTCTCTCCTCGTTGCTGGGGTTACAGCTGGTGTAATAACTTGGCTTCCTGCTCTTTCCTCACGTGTCCATTTTTTTTCCAGATTGTCACCCATAATTTACTATTCACTTTTATGCAAAAGGTTCACCTCCAAGCACTATTCCTTCTGACAGCCATGGCAGCAACTGGTAGCAGTGACTTAAAGAGAATGTCCTCTAACTGTAGCAGAATCTGCCTGCAGGTGCACAGCATCCAGGGAAAGGAGACCTTCCTCCTGCTTGGACACTGACCTGGTGGGGCAGGAGGTGTCCCCAGCATCACCCTGGACTAGGGAGGGCTGCTCTCCAGCCTGTGCCTCTTGGCTGCACTTCCATTGGATCCCTGCCTTTGCTTGCACCTCTGTCCCTGCTCTCCTCCCTTGGAGCTGGAAATGTGCAAGGATTCAATCCATCTCTGATGCAGTTTGTGCTCTGTGATGGAATAACCTGACTAGCCCAAAGGGCACCAGGTCAGCTTCCACTTCCCAGGCCAGATTTTTCCCCCCCTTATCTGTGTGTGTGTTTCTGCCTCAGCAGCCTCCTTTAACTTCATTCCAATGTCACACAGATAACCTGATGGAACTGTGACATTTATTCCCTATAACTCTGTCATCCTCCACAGCAGGATATTGCTGATGGGAAACTTAAATACGATCCAGGGAGCATTCAAATGAGATTTCACCACAATTAAATGGAATTTTGTTCTCAAAATCACTGTTTCTCCTTAGCAACTTTAGTCCTTTAGAAAACGGTGGCAAAGACTGAGGCAACACTCCCTGCAAGGCAGTTTTGTGTGCTACAGTGGGATTTTGGCTCCATTTCAATCCCTCTGTGCACCTCTGGCAGCCTTTGGTAGACAGCTTTTTGGGCAATGGAAGCTTTGGGGATGAATTCAATCAGGAGAGCAGTAAAAACTAAAGGGAAGTTTTCCTATTTGGTGAGATGATGCAGCACAGCAATAATCTGGAAGTAGATGGACTGAATAGCCTTTTGCTTGCCTGATTTATAAGTGAAGTAGACAAAATAAAGGAGAATATACTTTCATGAATAATTCTACCTCAGACTTTTCATCTGAAACCAGTTTGAGTTGGTCACTATTCACATTTTCCATTTCTTAAGCTAATCAGTATTCACAGTTTCCAGGTTTTTTTAATGTTTAGTATTCAAAAGACCAGATTCATATCAAATGCTAACTCATTCTGATCTGCAATAAGCCACAGCATTTTTTACATTTTACACAAAATCAAAATTCTGTGGGCAAAAAGACATTTTCCCCCAGCATCTTTATTCTACACTTGTAAAAGGTGTTCCCAGTCTTTAACTGATAATTTAACTATGTTTTTGCTGTTATGAGCCAATTTGGTTCCTCACTGCTCTGTGTTATGTCAGTAATAGCAGCCTGATCATATGGTCTGTTCATTTTTAATTACGGAGAAGAAGGACTCATCTGATTAAAAACATTTTCTTTCCCTTCTTTCAGAGTAGGTGTATCTTAACCACACCTGGCAGCATTTTACATCACCAGAAGAAACTGCACAGTGAGGGGTGTGTCTGTCTGGTCCAGAGCAATGTCGAGAGGTTCAGGAGGGTCCAGAACTCAACTGAGTTGAGCAAGAGAAGTTGGTGAGTCACAACCACTCTGAAATAATTGGACTTCTTTTAAGTTCAAAGTCTTCTTCATTTCATTGTCTTTTGTGGGTGCCTTAAAAGTAGTGCAAAGGCTTCTGAGGAGACTTGTGGGATTCAGGTTCATGTCTTTCTCTTCACTTTTGATGCTTGTGCAGCACATTTCTTTCCATGCCCAGGAGGGCGAGTGATCACAGTTGCTTTGTGTTGTGCCAGGCATCAGTACTTTTGTACACCAGGGACTTCTACTGACCGGCCAGAAACCAAAAATTAAGAAAAGGGCAGAGAGAGAGAGAGAGGGAGAGAGAAGGATCAGGCATATCTGGTCTAAATAGATTGCAAATAGAGATATATTTTAACTGAAATTTCTGATCTCAGGAGTATTCCTTATCCATTGATTTGGTGGGGGGAAAATTTGTTACCCTTACTTTTTTCTGTATCACAGAGCTTGTTTACTTGGGAAATATGCTTTAATCCTTCATGTTACTTTTTAGGTGCGATAGTTTTTAGATTTTATTGAACACTATACATGCTGTATAAATAAATACTAGCCTATTTTACTATGATAATCAATTTTACCCATGTCAGAAGTGGAATTTCCCTGATCAGCATTTGTAGCTGAAATATTTTTTTTAATTTTAAGACTATGCCTTCATTTTTTAACCAAGTAAGCTTTATGGTGAGAGTAATTAAAATTGGAACACATTTGGTTCCAGCAGCTCCTTGGATGCATTTCAGGCGTTACAGTCCCTTACTTTGCCTGGCCTTACCTTTCCCTCCTTTCCCTATTATCTTCTTTTGAATGCAGCAAATATAACAGTTTTCTACTAAATGCCATGCATGAATTTTTTTTCACAGAGGTTATCACTTTTTGGCATATTTTTCTCATTTATTGTATGTTTGTCCATCTTAATTTTACTTTTAACCGCTGGCACAACTGAGAGTTTGGAACTTGGTTTTAGATTTTTGTCTATATGCAATTAGACGCAATCTACTTTCAGTAGTAAAGTTTTGGTCACTTCTAAATGCTGAAACAACATATCCTGTTTTAAGGTTTTGGGTTTTCTTCAAGACACTAATATGGTGTTCATTATCAAAGGACAAAGGGCACTCTGGATTGTAATAAGGACTTTCTGGTTTTAAATTCCATTACTTGCATTAAAACCACTTACTGCCACTAAGAAAAATGAGTATAACTTTGTGCAGTTTGTGGCAAATAGGCAGCCTTTTGATATCTTATAGCAGAATGTTTCAGTTAATAGGCCTGTACTTGAAAGTCCCCTTTCACACCAATGCTTGCGAGTGAGTTCTGTGTTTTTGTTTAAGTCTGACATCCATGAAAAGACAACCAAGATCTGTTTCTTATTGTGCATTAAAGAGGATTCTTTGGAAATTGCTGAATAACTTAGCAATATGCTCTGTATCATTTTTACTGATGACAAGACAGATTTCATCTCTGGAGCATCTGTCTGGAGTATCCTCTTGGATAACTTCTGTGTATTGCAATCTGCTTCTTTTCTTCAAATAGGAAGCATTTCCAAAAGCCCTGTTAATTGGCAAATGCCTAAATATTTCACTTATTTGCAAGAAAAAAAAATGGAGCATGCTGACTCTTGGGAAATAATTCCCAATAATAATGAGTATTCCATTCAACAACAACAACAAAAAAACCCCAAAAAAACCCAAAAAAAAAAAAAAAAAGTAAAAGAAAAAACCCACAACACCCCTACACTACATTCAAGAGCAAGACTGCTTTTTCAAAAGAAATATCTTGAATCATTTTAAGCTTTCAGGTCTTTGCCGTGTTGTGTTTAATGACCACAGCTGTGCAAAGTTGGTTTCTCTTCCAGTCGAAGTCAGGACAGATGGTCAGACCTGGAGACTGACTTTTATTGTATTTTCATGTTTAGATTAATTTTATTCTGTTTATCACTTTTGTACTTGAAACAAAAATGGGGTCCTTTCCAACTAAAACCCTCTCAAATAAAGATGTAGGCTCCCTCTCCCACTTGTGAGGCCACCATCTCATCAGGCTCTGTCTGCACAGCAGATCCAGCCCATTTGTGCAGTCCCTCCCCTGGGCTATGCAGGATGGGAGCAGGTGGGTGCTGAGCACAGGCAGCACATGCCTGTGCTGGAAGGTAGTTGGGGTTTAGACACGGGTGTCTCTTATGGAGAAAACTGCCAGTCTGCAGAAAAACTTGGTGTAACGTGTGTTTGAGGGGCAGCCCAATAAACAAGTACTCCAGCTGCCTGTGGGTACACACAGCATAGAGACTTAGGCGAAAGAAGGGGAAGTTTTCCCGCTGTACAACGAGGCTGAATAGTTCTGGAAGAGTATGAATTTCCTGTAAATATTCACCTTCTTTAGAAACAGAACAGCAAAAAGAGCAGGGCAAAAGGGGAGGAAGAGAGACAGTGGGAAGGGGAGCAAAGAGGAGCACCCCCCTAGGCAGGCTGTGCATCACCCCAACACCACGGAGACAGGCTCAGCCACCAGGGGCTTTCAAATGCAGAAGGGACAGATGGGTGGAGGGCATTGGCAAAAAGAAATCTGCCCTAACTGAGGAAATGACCTTTAGAAGTGATTTCCGACATGTTTAAGTCAATGCTGCTACCACTGATACTCAGTTGATGTATTTGTGTTGGATTTAGCTTGCATGAATTTTGACCGGCCGTTACATGGTATCTCAGGGAAGATTGGCTCTTTCCTAATCAAAAAGTCTCATTTTTAGGGTATCCCTGTTACATCTGGAGTGGGGGATGCAAGAGGCTGCGTTTCTTTATACACACACACTTTGTTTTAGTTTTTAACAGCCAGTTCAGGCAACATCTCTATCATCCTGACTGTGATTTTAAGATGTCATCAGAAACATTCCTTTTAGTGACTGCCAATTGTTAATTGCTTCTCCTATACGTCTCCATAAACATTGCATGTAGATATATTGGTATATAATATTCATGTATTTTATGTTTATACAAACATACTGCTAATACTGTGTTTCTCCAATAGAGAGCTCTATAAATCTAGACCTCCAGAGATACCTTATAATGACTTAAACATTACACCAAACAAGAGATTCCAAGGGGACATGATCAGGATGTAATAATGGGCCAATGTCAAAGAGGATTTATGATTATTATTCATATGACTCAACCATATGCTCCAGCTACTGCTGTAATCTTGCTAGTCTTGGTCTGACATCTGTAGTGATAATGAGTAAAATTGCATTACGCCACAGAAAAAAAATCAAGACACTTAAAAAATAACTAGTGAGCTGCCAGGAGAAACATTGACCTCCTCTGTAGGGTCAAGAGATGGTTTTAAAATATGCTGGATGCTCCTGACAAAGTTGAAGTACTCTGAGGATCTGGCAACCAGCTGTTCTTGCTTTATTAGAGAAGAACTTAAATATAATTGAATTCCTAAACTGTCTGTATTTATCACTCCAGTTAAACACCATGCGTGGTCCAATTGAATTTACTTTAAAAAAAAGGAAGTTATCTGTTTCCTTTTATGTAGGAGGACAAATGGATATTGGGGAAGATACTTAAATTATGTGTATTTCCAGGATCACCTGAACAGTCATGGTACCTGTCTGCCTTTCCTGGTTAAGCATCAAGTGTTTGAGTGACTACAGTGAAAAGACACATATTTCTGGTTTGTTTCCCTCTAATAGGCTTGCTCTGTCTTGATCTTTTGTGGAGCAGTCCTCATTTCTGGCTGTCTCTGAATCTGGTGCTGGCTGGGAAACAGTAACTTATTTGTGTCACTTCCAGGCTTCCCTGTTCAGTAGGAATTTAGCAAACATGCAAATACCTTCTGGAGAGATGTGCAGACACAGAAAATTGCTTTCTGCTTCTGGACTAATATATAGTGTTGTGCATGGTAAATATGAGTGCAGACTTCCTTAGCTTCTGTCAAAGTCCATTAATGTTCTGTTACTGGCTGCAGCACTCAGGTGGGAGGTGAAAACTCATTTGTTTCTCGCTGAGAAAGAGAAAACTCAGGTGAAATGGCCTGATGTCAACCCCTGTAATCCTGCAGTGGTAGTTAGCAGATGGACAGCAAGCAAAAGTCAAAGCAGCTCATGCATAAAGTGGGCTAAATCAAAAACCACCAAAGTTGCTGTAAAATCACGGCCAAACATAGCAGTAAAGGACAAATATTTAGGCAGTGTCAGTCAGTCAGCTAATGTATGTATCAGCATATTAGTGAGGAAATCCCCAGAAGCTCTGTGGGAGTTTTTCTTTTTGATCTGCCACCACCTGCCTGGCTGCTGGCACCAGCACCAGAGCCACCAGGCAGGAGGGAGCAGCTCCCCTGGGAATCCAACAAGTTGCTCCTTAAGGCAAATAACCACTTCATTAATGCACAGGCAGACCGAGCAATCAGGAGCAGGTGAGGAGCAAAAGGGAACCAGACTGGAGGCAAGCGTGTCTGCCTGCCCCAGAACAGTGTCAGCAAAGCTCCTGCTCTGCTTGTTAACAGCAGCAAATGTTCTTCACTGCTGCCAGACTTGTACAAGCTCCATTCTGCTCACACCAAACCCTGGTGCCTCTCCTCATCCTGCTGAGATCCTCAGCCAAGAGACACGTTCGACATCTGTGAAGCCTGAAGTCTTGGCTCACATGAACACTAGCATGGGTAGACTCGAGATGTTGTTTTAAGCACCTGACATCCCCCATCTGTCTTCTTTATTTTTAATTATTTCTCGTCTATAGAGTGACCTAATCAAACAAGCTCCCGTCTGATGTCAAGGTTCTTTTTTTGCTTTAATCTCTTCACATTTCTATATAATTTCTTTTTCCTCTGGAACTATCAAAGAATTTTCTTTAACAAGCCCATCAATGAAAAACAAAGTCTGCATTCTTGAATTCTAAGTCACACATAAACCGTAAAGATGCTGTTTGCTCAGTGTTGACAGAAGCAGTCGTCTGCCCTAATTTACCTTCATCGTATGTTTTTATTAGAGCTGTGGGAGCATGCATAAACTCACCAGGGGGACATGCACATTACAGGGCTCTTTTCTTAAACTCTCAGCTCTAATAAAAACACACAGGCTACAGCTCTGTCCTACACTGGACAGCAATACCTCTGTGTTCTGTATTCTTTTCATATCAGAACAATAGTCTTTGAGAATATTCACTTATTGGAAGTCATCACAACATGAGGGAGGAATGGTCTTTGAGGAATGACCTCAGGGGGTTGTCTCTTCCTTAATGTTCTTCTGCTCAGTCCTGCAGAAGACCTTAGTGATGCTTTACCTCTAACTCAGGTGTCAAGGCTATTTTAATCCAATTATTTTTCAGGTCCTAATGGGGAGAGTGGTTCCACTCCACAACCACTAAAGGGCCTCCAACAGTAACTAAAATGGCTGTATTGCTACAGGCTCTCATTATTCTAAGGCAGGATTGCCATTCCCACTGTAAAATTTTTGAGGCCCTATTGATAAGGGCCTTTTTTGAGGCCCAGCTGATAAGTGTTAGATATGAATGTACATATCCACACCAAATGGAGACAATCTAAGCTCAACAGCAGAGTGGCTATCACTGTGGCTGATTGGGATTCTTCGTATTTAACTTGCAGAAATCACCTAGATTAGAGAAAGGTATCATTTGATCTTCCATTTTTCCACAGATGCTGCCAAATAGTTTTCTAAATCAGTCCCAAATGTGGCCTGGTCTCTGTGTTGGGCCAGTGTGAATATAGTAGTTGTTTTGTTCCTCCTTGCTACCTTTTCTTCTCCCCCCATGCTTCCTCCCAGACTTTGGGGCGAGAGTACTGAGCCCCAGAATATCGCTCGAGTTAGACAAAACAAAGCTCCAATGTACCCTAGATATAATAACCTGCAATGTCTCCCCTGTCATCCCAAATTACTGGAACACACTGTGTTCCAGCCCTGCCTGCCTGCATTCCTGCCTGCTGGAGAGCCTTGCTTCCTCCTCCTCAGCTGGACTGGTGCAGGGTCAGTGTCGGCTCCTTCTTGCCGATGTGTGCCGGCTCCGCGCTCCGCTTCCCTCGGGGATCACTGGCACGTGCTGCTTGCCCTGATCACCTGCAGGGACCTTCAGGAATCACACAGCTTCTTAGAAATGTTTGGGGCTTGCTGGAAATTAGTCACTGCCAGCGAGTGAGTCAGGCAGACCAGGCTCCCCAATACCTGCCTTTGGCAGTGGCCAGAACCAGCCTCCTCACTGGGAGTTAGGGTGAAATTTTTCCCTCCATGTCAGGCAGGCAAAGCTGAAGGTTTAGGAACTTTGTTTCAAAAATAACGTGTTATGCAAGCCATTTCTGTAAAGATCTTTACTATGCATTCAGAAAGTCCTCTGCTATCACGAGGAGATAGGTCTTTGGCAAGAAGTGTCATCAATTGATTGCTTTCTTACTGAAGTTCATTGTAAGCCTTTTACCTACTTGTGTTTTCTGGTGGTTGTTGAGAAACAACTACAGTCCATGTAAATATGGTCCTGGCTGTCCTGTGCAAGACACAAATTGCTGCAGTCTCAGGTGCGTGTAAGAGCTGATGTACTGTTTCAGCCTTAGAGTTCTTACAGTCCTAAAAATAATCAGGTCCATTGAAGCAGTCTTTGTAATGGGTCTTTGAAGAATCATCTCAAACATTCAGGCACAACTTAGAAAGCCCTTGATAAAATGTACAGCAAGTGCCAACAGCCAAGTCACCACAAGTAAGAGAAGGTAATAGACTCTTCCATCCAATTTGGTGGACCAGAATAAAATGTTTTCCAGGACCACAGGGTGAGGGAATTCACACCTACTATTTTATTGCAGTGCCTGAAAGAGGGTTGACAGTACACAGTGACACACACATCTGTAATCTCTCCTGGTGTATTCATTGGCACAGCTGAAAGATAAAGGTGTCAAACTAAGATTTAGGGTAAATCAATGAATATATGGCACAAAGTGGTAAAAGAGATGGTCTCCCATAATCAGTGAATTGCAATAGAACATGCATTTTTTTCTCCATGTATCCCCTCATAGACTGCATACTGCATCCATCAAAGAGCTGAAGCCTCGAATAGCTCTGAGATTGTGTACGTGATGTTTTTAACCAGTGATATCTTGTGCTTTATTTCACTTACTGTTGCCTTGCTCTTACATCTATTTGTCTTTTTTAAGGTTAATGATAGAAAGGATTTTATTTTTTTGGATGCCCTTTGCTCTCCTTTCCACATAATTTTTCTTCTCTTTACCTGATTGAAAAAATCAGTAAACATGGCAGAATCCCAAAGGTATGATCTGACACAGAGCCAGCGAAGACCCACCCACCTAGCAAACCTGATTTTTTACAGTTCTTTCTTGAAGTGTGAGTATATGAATTTGGAACTCTAAGGGATCAAAAGGGCTTGTTTTGGTTTTATTTGGTTTGCACAATGCAGTTTTTTGCTTGCAGCAACAGATATTTAATGATGATCATGGCAGAAGTAATTCCCATGTCAAGCAGACTCCTGCCAGACACTAGGAAAAAAACGTCCTGTTTAATGTTGCTTTGTTTTGTGTATAGGAATGATTGAGTACTGTCAAAGGTAAATATAATTTATAAGTGCTTTTGTGCACTGTTGACAAAGGTCTTTTGGTACAATTCAACCTGTATTGTTACCACTCTACCTAAGATTTCAATCCAGGAGCAGTGGCCAAAATCATCCCGAGGAAATTACCTCCCACTGGTGACAGTGTGAGAATAGTCACTGCCACACTCATTTCATAGGGATTTCATATCTTTCAAAGACCTTTCTTTCATCTTTGCAGTAGTGGTTTGTGAAACAAATGAGGTCCTGTATGTGAAAACATCAGTAGAGAAGCGATCTTCATACATAGAAGTAAAAAATAACAAATCCAGCATCACAACGAGCCAACAGTGCCAGGCACGCAGATGGAAGCAGGCAAAATAAATTAAAACAATGTTGATATCTGCTGTATTCCCCAGTATCTCAGGATATGAAAAGTCTCCATACATTTTTATTTTCCTAGTTGCTTATATTCAGATTTTTACAAGCCCAGAACCTACTTTATTGATGTTTTCCCTGTCATTAGTAACAAATTAAGGGAAGGATTACTGTAACTTCAGTAACTAATTGAGTAGTAATTTGATCATAAGTTAGATGGTGAAAGTTTTTTTTTGTTTTCAGTAATAATTTTTGCTCTGTTTTGTGCCCTTTAATTTAAGATTAAAACCACTTTTTTAAACAACCATCTTCAAACCCAGAACAAAAAAAAATAATCTTAGAAAAGGAAGTAGATGAATACTAGTTTCAGGATGTTTTTATTAGAATACTTTTAGAAGAAATTGTTGGTGAAATATTGTTCTTGTAACTCAGTTTTCCTTACTACTGAGGAAAATCAGAAGCAGAAAAGGAGGTGGTTTCTGGTCACACCACAAACCTACAGAATTAGGGCCCAGTCTGACTGTTTAAACTCGTAAAATGTGTAGGCTCATGGTGTAACTCAGGGGACTCACCCCAATGGGCTGGAAATTGTCCCAGCCCCATTCACCCGACTCCCTCTAAACAGATGTGCCAGCCTGTGTCCTGACCTCTCATCCCCATGTCCCAGACTTCAGTACCTGTGTCCCCAGTGCTGGCACAACTCAGCCACAATGGAATGTCGTACCAGAAGAGATTTCTGTATCCCAGAGGTTGATGTGCTTTATAGAGGTAACAGAAATGTCTTTCTATGTAAATTCTAGCAGTGACACACTGAGCTCAACAGATTTAACCCAGGAAAGAATTTGAACAACACATCTAAAGTAGAAAAAGCGGAAACAGAAAAACAGAGTGGTTTTGATTACCTTTGGATTCTTTTTGTTTTTGTTTTACTGTTATATATGCTCAATTCCCAGAGTTTCGGGATGTCCAGATTCCTTTACCGTGGGAAGAGGACCCAGCAGAGGCAGAAACTAGGCACTTTTGTATATCTGGTCCTATGTTTTCACCTAATGCATGTGTAACATCAGACGTATAGAGCTACACAGCCAGCCAACTCTGCTATCAGCATGGCAAGAACATTTTTGCTGTCTATGTTTCTTACACACCCTTCCAAACCTTGGATGACCTAAACCAAAGTTATAAAAATACTACTTGCTACACAAATAAGACAAAACTCTAATACAGGGAAAAAGTAGGGTGCTGCCTTAACAACTCAACCAGCTGAAATATTTTCTCTCTGTAATGAAATGGGCCCCTCCCATTATCACACTTAACAAACAGCAGATTAAGAAGTGGCTCAGTGCAGAGTGTCCATCTCACTGAAGAAACTCTTCTGTAGCCTGCTTCATGGGGTCTAAAACATAGACTATACCTGGAAGTTGCTTGCAAAATTTCTCTTTCTGACCTGAGGATGAGGTTGTTCCCAGTTTTAGCAGCCCCTTGGAATCACCTATTCCCATTCCTGTGCTGCCCAGAGCTTCATTTTGCCAGAGCAGTGAGAATGTCCTCGGGTGGCTGCTGTACCACTGCAACTCCTGGGACTCTCCCCAGGGGATGGGGACAGAGGGGCTGCAGGGACTGGAGCTGCTGAGCCAAATAACCCAATTTTTATCTTGTCAGATACTCTCTTTTTGAAATGTAGTTTCTTCTTTTCCTCAGAGGTATCCTTGTTATTAAAAATGTGCTGTGATTAATGAAACTGCTCGAGCAGATCCCTCAGAGCCTCTCCAGTCCCAGTGAGTCCACACCGGGCCCTGCTGCTCTTGCCGGTGCAGCCGTGGCACTTGTGCCGCTGTCAGGGCCAGGACTGGAGGGGTTAAATGGCTTCTGCCATGGATTTTCCTAACGAGGGGTTGTGCTTGTGGGAACTTGTAACTCAGCTGGTGTGCACCCACATCACTCGGGGCTGTGGGAGCCGCCTTTGCCACCAGGGCTGAGATTACAGAGCAGTTTCCTCCCCGGCCTTGTCACCACACACACACACGTGCACGTTTCCAAAATAACCCACTCTGGGGCATGAGGGGTTTGCTGGTGAATTTGCTGCATGACAGAATGAGCATCAAAATCTTTTGAGTTTTTTGGGGTTATGAGAGGATAGCAATGATGCCCTTCCCATTAGTCAAAATATTCCAGCCTCCCTCTGTTCCAGTGACAAAAAATACAACTGCAGTGAGTCACTTGGTGTGCCTCTTACCAAACCTCCTTTTCTCCAGTCATCTGCCTCTTTCCAGAAGGCATTTCTTCCACTTCTCTCACTGCAAAGGCAAAAGCTATTGCCCTCTGCTCTCTCTATTCTCTTCTAATAAAACCTGTTCTTCCTTTTCCTAGAAAATCCTTGCTTCTCATTTTCCCCTCAATCCTTTTAATACTGGCTGCTTCTCTGCTTGGATCAAACAAATGAGTGGAATTTGGTCCCATGTTGACCACCTAGACAGCACCCCAAACTCAGGGTTCAGAGCGAAGTCCCTCTGAGGATTTCAGTGCAAAAAGCACTGTTTTATTCTCTCCCACGCCATTGTAAGCAAAGGGCTGAATGACTCAGTTACAACAGTATTTTGTCCCCAGTGGTCCCATGGTTTCCATGAAGCATTGGCTGGAGTATGCCTGAGAACACTCCTTTGCTAAGAGCCTCTACCCTGGTTATTGTTTTCTTCCATTACCATGATATTTTCATTCAGAGAAGTCACACCCTCTGTCTTCACTCTGTCTGTCACTCACATGAGTAGAGTTGGCTCATCTGGACCTCAGGGAAAGATCTGGTCCAGTTACTTTTTTGGTGTCTTTTTCTGTTAATTTTGTCTTCTGCACTTAAGGCTGCATGAAGACATCTGACATTTTGAAGCAATCTCTAAATAAAACACTCTGTCTTGTTTGTTAGTTTCCATCATGTACCATGAAGCTGCAAGCTCTACATCTTTTCAGAAAACAAACATGACTGACAGCAATCCTTATACAGAAAAGCTGAAGCAAACCATGCTTTGAAGGATTTTCTGTTGGGATTCATAATAGCATGGAGTTAAAAGAGAGAAAATAGGTTCCTTGGAGCATAAGATCGTAAAATGCTAATTTCAGTGACACAGTGGTGGACTGAGTAAATATAGAAAGGATTTATTATGAAGTTCTTTAGTGTTGTTGGCACTAACAGCAAATTGCTGGGCAACATTATATTGCCAAAATCCAGGAAATAGCACAAACATTGAGCCACTGTATTTTCAATGACAATAATGACTGAAGCTTCGGTATTGGTTGGCATCCCCACAAAAGGCACATGTTGGCATGTTCAGGAATGTAAATGATAGATCTGCTGCTTGAAGTTTATAATTATTTAATCAAACCCAGACTGTAGAACCTGGAGGGACACCGTGTATCCTTAAAGGAGAAGAAAGAGGGAGAAAGAGAGAGAGAAAGAGAGGAAAGTCATACTTTGCAAGTGATGGAATGTATTGGTCCTCTGGGTGTGCCCACCAGGCATCTGGGACCGCTGCAGAGCTCGTGGGTGATCTTTCCTGCTCGCCACATCACCATGTATTTAAGTAGCCCTTCAGAAAACAAATTGCCGACAATCTCTTTTATGTGCTGATGGAAGTCAGATCAATTATCTCCATTTCCTTTCATGGAAGAAAGAAAATCTACAGATCAGGACAGGAAACCACTCATTTGATGAACTATTTCTACAGTACTGTGCACAGACACACAACCTCCCTCCTTCCCTCCTGCAGACAGACACGCACAGAGCTACAAGGCCTCTCTCTTCTAGACACACACACAGAGGCACGTTATTTTCAGCTCACATTTCACGTTTAGATTACTATTATGGAATTTCAAGAAGACTTGTTTTGTTTCCATTTCTTGCTTTAAAAAAAAAAAAGGAAAAAGAAAGAGATAATGAACATTCCGTTTTGAGAAATAAATCTCCCTGCACTCTGTGTTCTGGCTGTAAGAGCCTGAGTAGCAGAGCTCTTCTATGTTCCCAGCCTGGGCTTTGCTGCCGACTCAGCTTTCAATTTAGTCCTAGCGTGATGAAAAAAGTCTTTCAAAAGCAGTAATTGTGTGTTTCTGGGGAGAGAGAACAAATTACTAAATCAAATTAGCATTACATTTCATTCCTAGACCCTAGGAGATTCAAGGATTTACATAATATACTTTCTTAAATTTCGTTGTTAGTGTAAACATTAAGATTCTGCAGAAAATCCCTGAGAAGTGATGCAGTGTTAGCTGATGTCATCATGCAATGTTTAAAAAAAGAAAAAAAGGGAAGAAGTGCCTTAGCTCCTCATACAAACACATGATTGCACTATTTTTAAAAATAAAAGTGCAGGATTTAATTATGTTCTGAATAATATAATGTCATTAATCTGTTCACTCTGTATGCTAGGAATACTTATATTGTTTTTTCCTTTTCTGTCTTCACAGGTGAAAATATTTGCTGTAGGGTATTCCTGGCTGATGAAGATGAAATCCAGGCCCCACATAAGGCAGTGGAAGAGTTACTATGGATTTCTATGGGGTCATCATTTGACTCTAAAAGGCAACATCTTTGAACATAATTGGCTTATTTCAATAAGGGTTCTCAACATTACTCCATTTCCCATGCCAGAGTTTCATATCTAGTGACCTTCTCCTTATTCATATCACCAAATGCTTTGTAATTCTCTCACACTTTATTGATTTCTTTTATACACCACTATTTTAGGGTCAAGTTTTCATGTGGGGCTCCACAGCCCATTGCTCACCCATGGGCAGCTGTGCTCCCACACACTGCCACAAGCAGCCAGTGGCACCAGGCTGCTGCCAACTAACGTTTTAAAATTCACCCTGACAAAAAAAATGTACTGCAGTGATCAAAATAAAGTTTAAAAATGGCTTCCAAGTCCAGAGCGTGTGCATTTGACAAATCAGAGTATAATGTAGAGAATGTTATTGTGAATTATATAAGTTTCAGGTTCACCAAAGACCTGCAAATGGGAACAGGGGAGATGAACTAAAATTGCATTTTTCTCCTAAGACCACATAAAGGATAATCAGTACTGTTGTAGTTGTTGGATTAGAGCTATCTGTTTGAGGAGCTAAGCCCCAAAAGCATAAAGAAATACACAACTTATGTTTAATACTTTATAATTTAAAGATTACTTGAAAAGCAGTACGAAACAAAGGCAGCATGGAAACATACATGAGTCAAAATCTTCCTAATCCAAAAAAAATTACTGTAGCGTTGGAGTTTTCACATTGGGCTATGCAGTTCTGTCAATCCTAGAATACTGCTTGTGTTTTCTGTGTTTCACACAACAAATGCTCCCTGCAAATTTGTGCAGTGATATGTAATATATTCAGGAAAACGAATTACTGAAGCATAGTAGAAGGAAAGTTATCTCTAAAGCCAGAGGGACAGGAACATTTTTTATAATGAGAGCTCACAGTCCACACACAATTTCTTTTATTTAATCTACCTATGCATAGAAGCCTATTATTTAAAAAGAAACAATAATTGGAAGAATAAATTCAGCAGCTGAAAGACATATAAAAATATGCAAATTGTGAAACATAAAGTTGCAGGCATTTTCAAACTTTTTTACTAAAAGTAATTATAAAGGGTGGATTAAGAGTGGTAGCATATTATGCTACCTTCTACTACCTGGCAAATGGGAATTTATATTAAAAGAGCATTAGGAAAAAATGGACAATGACCCCTTCTTCTTCTCTTTTCTTTTAGGTTTCTTTTCTTGGCAAGGAATGTGGAATTTGCACTTAAATTTCCTGGGGTTTGTCTGTTTGTCAGCACCAAGGCCACCTCTGTGATTTACAGGTTTTGCATTTAATGATTTTCTCAAACAAAATGAAAATCTTTACTTTTTATTTTTCTATTTGAAATCTCCAGTACTAACTCCAGATTTTAAATTAAATGCATGACAAACGAAAGATGTGTGCTGATTTTTCAATTCAGAGTTCTTTTGAAAAAGAAATTAATTATTTCTAACCAAAATAAACCAAAACAGGATCACTTGGGAAAGCCTTCACTCATCGAGTAATTTGTAAGGATCAGCTGGAAAGGTGAAGGAGTATCTACAATATCTGATTATACTCATTTGAAAGACATAACCTCTGCACATCTTTTTCACTGTGTTGCATAATATTTCATTTCCTGCTAAATTTTCTGAGCGCACTGCTTATCTGCAGTTCTTTCTCAAAACCTGAATTTTCAAATGAGGCAGACCCATTACCCAAAGCCTCATCCTCTCTGCAGCTGATCCCAAATCCAGTGAAATCGAGGGGAGATCAGGTATGAAGGTCAGACATGCCACCTGTCCATGCAGGCACTGCTTCCCTGAAACCAAAGGAGCCACATCACCCCAGCAGGATGACACTGCACAGAGGGTGGTGTTAACAGGCATTTCAAAACTGGCTCTATTTCTCAACACACATAAGTCTCAGTATTTGAATCATGTAGAACATATATTTTGCATATCAATAGGTTCATTTCTAATAATACATCAAACTGCATCCCCAGTGCTGAAGACACTCCCTGGGTAGCACTAGTTAAGCATTAATACAAATCAAGAGAACTGGGTTTAGTCATTAGCTCACTTTTGTTCCAAAAATCTATTTCCATCTCAACGCTTTCTCTTTTCTTTCTTACATTTCTCAAATGACCTTGTTCTTTCCCAAATGCTGTTGCAGTCTGCGCCAAAAGACAGACAAGGTCAGAATCATGGGCTGCTTTTAATCGAAAAAGATACAGACATGCCTTTAGTGAAAAAGGTGTGAGCATTGGGCAGCAAAAATGTACTCCTTTACTTAAGCCAAACCATGCAGATGCCCCTGGCATGGCCTTTGGAAGTGTCTCAAATACACAGTGTAACTAAAAGTGCAGTACTGCTCTCATTGCCTTGTTGAAATGCTTTGCTAGCTGCTTAGAACAAGCTCCGTTGATAAATTGAATGCTACTGAATGAACCAGTTTGCCAGCCCTTGGAGATTTTGGCTATGCTCTTGCTCTAGTAGCATTGCATGGAACTGAGCAGATCCAACAGTGCAATGCCAAGGGTATCAGAGAACATCCAGAGCCCTGGGAGGATAAATTTATGCTTGGGCGGACAGGATGTGCAAAGCATTTAAAAACCTTATAAGGTTGCTGTTAAAACTAGAAAAATACCAAAATTGTTGTTGAAGTCCTATTTAAATTCTATTCTGCACTGTTTTCCATTATGTTTGAAAACCTGGTAATAGTTTAGCAGCCTACCTAAGGAAAAAAAAATTACTTCTCTGCAAGTGGGAGTACTGACAAGATTACAGCAGCTGGGTGTCTATTGCCCTAAGCTACACTGTACAGAGCTAAAATGAATCTTTGTAGAGAAAGCTAATCAAGGTGGAAGAGAAAAATTGAGTTCATTAACAATCCCTGTCACTGAAAAGTCAAATAATTTTTCACTCTTTAGTTGAGCCCAATTACAGAGATATTGCTAGAAATTGTTTTTCTGTGGCAGTGAGCTTTGACAGTGGTTTTTCTTTTTTGGCACTTCGCTTATTGCTCACTCACATTGCACCCATTGCTGAGTAGAGATTAACACCTGTTCCTGTTTTAGCAGAAAATGATGGATGGTGCCATTACTGGCACAACTCTCTGTGAACAAAATTAACGTTGCTTGCATTAACTTTGTAGTTACAGTGATTACCACAATTACTTTTGAATCACAGCTTGCATAGACCCTGCACCAAAGCTGAGAAACTGAGAACAACCATCCTCCCATTTTCTTGGAGAGGGTTGGAAGCAAAATGGAAGCTTGCTCCATGCTTCCCTTGAGCCAAGGGAAAGCTGTAAAGCGCCCCTCTCATTTTGCCCTCTCAGCTAGTGATTTTCATAACACTCCTCTCAAATATATATATAAGGATCTCACATTTCATTATATAGCTACATTTGACTCAAATATGAAATGGATATTTATAAAGCCTGAGTCAAATCTCCAGTGCTTATCTGGATTTTTGAAACCTGACCCATATGGCTAAATTAATGGGCACAGTTGTATTTTGGCTTTAAATATATGTATCAGTGGCACCACTCGATATAATTCACCTCACCTGGTGTTGGCTGTTAGAGGATTCTGTTCCAGGCTAAGCTGCTCATCAAGGTTCCCTCTGGAGCCATTGGGGATCAAGACATGTCACTCCAGCAAAGACAGACTGCTGGCATTCACAGGATCAGTTGCCATTCAGAAGTACCTATTTCTTTCCTGGACCATAGAGGGAGCCAAGACAATTGGCTTGGACCAGGAGCCCGGCTGCTGTTAGGGATTAAATTCGCAGGCATCTGATGAGGACAAAGAAAATTGCCATCCCCAGACAGTGACTTACTGCCTTGGAGCTGGACCAGCCAGGTAAGCAGCTGTCTGTCCCACAGCAGCATGTTCTGCTGGCCAAACTTCTCTAGCAAGGTAGAGAAGTCCCTGGAAGTACCTTTATTTTTCTCTTGTTAGTAGGCTGAGCTCCTTAAAGTGAGATGTACAAAACTCTTAACCCAAACTTTCTGAAATGTGGTACTTAAAAATGTAGCTGTAAAGAGATCTAATAGACTTTTAGACTATTAAATCTATAGCCAATAAAAACATTAATGACAATTCTCTTCTCTGCAGATGACTATGAAACTCAACATCCTTTCTTTGTTTTGTGATGAGACTAGAAAAAGTATCTTTGGGATTTAATCTGATATCAAATGTTCTCTAAAACACTTTGCATAAAAACTGTTCTCACAAATATATTTATTTTCCAGAAAGAAAAAACTAAAACAATTCCCACACCACATTTCAACTAATTATCCCCATTCATACAAACCAACCCTTGTATCTTCTTGTTGACAGCACTGTTTTTCTTTGCTTTGCTTTGCTTCTCTTTTTTTCCCTAGTACATTTGTAGCATGTGGATCAAAGGTTTATGGATTCTTGTCTTCTCTTGAACCCACAAGCAAAGTAGCAACACAGCCAAGTTTAAAAGTTTGCAAATTGTTAAGAAAAGAAACAGACAAAACACATGGTGTTCCTGAGAGACTTGAGACATGAAAGCATCTGTCTTGTGATGAACGTACACAAAATCTGTTGGGACTAGGTTTGGTTGTTTAGTAGGGCCTGGAATGCACTATGATTCAGTTCTCCTGTTGCAACTTTCAAGAATCAGTCTATATATTTTGCCACAAATCCCCCAAATGCTCTCTCTGCAATGGAATTGAACCTGTCCATTACTCTGGACTGAACCTCAAATTTTTAGAAGCTCTGATCTCCATCCAGATTTTAAGCACGTGTCTCATAATACATGTTCTACTTGAAGCTCTGCAGAATTTTCCTAGGTTTTGGGTTCTTTACAAGCTTTATATGAAAAACTCTGGTTATTGAAGTTAGGGTGGCTTTGCCACTGCGTTCAGGATTTCCTGTTGGTGTTTCCTTGCTGTGGCCTCTGATGACAGATTGTTCCTGGTCTCCTTTCCTGTGTCTCTACCTGACACTGGTTAGCCTGGCTGCACACAGGAGCAGTGTCAGGCAAGGAGCTGAATGTGCTACTTCATGCTGGTACTGCCCCTTGTTTGCCACTCTGCCCATAACCTGCTTTTCTCAGTGCCAGTCCTTTAATCAGGCTACACAGAGGGACTAAACCAAATGTCTTATGCAAGTCTTACACCTGTGTAGTTGCCTTCATCAAAATGTTTGGCAAGAATTATTTTTGCATATAGCCATCTTGACTGTCACCAATTATACTGTCATCCTTTAGTTTTATACTAATTGAAGCCCTTATCGGCTTTTCCATTATTTTTGCTTGGGACTGGTGCCAGCATAACTGACCTGTAATTACTGTGATCCTTCTGCTTCCTCACTTTGGCTTCTGGCAGCATCACATACTTCTACTGTTCCCTAACAACCTTTGGATTTATAGTGCATGGACACTGTGATATAAAAATATTCATCTCTAATAGAAGGATTTTAACAGTGACTTCTCAGACAATGTGATGCAAGGGAGTTTATTGTCTTTGGGCCATTGATTGTATCATCTTTTTTGTCTTCAAATACTAAACAGTAGTGTGTGTGTGTGTGTGTGTGTGTGTGTGTGTGTGTATGTACCTGCATATGTCTATTACAATATATATTATTTCTGTCTTATCTATAGTATTAATTACAGTGCTGTTTTAAACAATTCTTGCAATCTGTTCATACCATCGTAACGAGTAAGGGGGACAATATACTCCTGAAAAAACTTCCTATTCTTCTCAGCAAAATATATTTCCCTAGATTTCTTTGTCGTATTTACATTTCTTTCATTGCTAATTTATAATACCACTGCTTAATTTGATAAAAGTATATGTACATCTATACAAGCAAGAGAAGGTTTCCCACATTATGCAGCAATGTCATGGTGTGTTTTGGTGTTTTCTGCCAAAAAAGGGAGATATAATCACAAACGTTGCTCATATGTAATCAAAGGATCAGAAAAGATGTTCTAGCTGAATTTAATCCATCCCTTGCTGAATGGTGTTATTTTACAGCCCAGAGCATTTATTCTAGTGTGTTCCGGTAAAGACATAATAAGAATAATAAAATAAGATACCCTCCACTGAAACTCCTCTTTTTTTTTTCCTTTTCCATTGTCCTTTTTCTTTCCTGTCTTTAAACATGAGTTGTTTAGCAATTCTACATGTTCTTCTAAATTCATTCACTTTTTCTTCAAGTGGTCAGTATACATCTGTCACTGCACCAATGCACACCCACAGAGCAGCTTGAAGCTTCCCAATGACATCCTGACAGCTGAAGCCTGCATTCTCAATTTACTGGGGTTTGGATCTCTCCTGTTTACTGTGGTTTCACAAGAGAATGATATTTTATAAACACCTGGTAATTTAATTAAAATAAGGAGCTGGACTTTTAACAAGAGAGTGTTTTTTTTTTTAAGGTTTGGCATCCAGAAATAAAACAGATGTTTATTGTGCTTTTTAAGTGTCCAAGAGATCTTGTCAAAATTGTCTGGCTTGTACAGTTATTTTTATGTTATATCTAAGTGCATACTATTCTTTGTTTTCATGTATTAATACATGTATATTATTTCATAAAAGAGTTTTGTTTTCTTATTATGCAGCAGTACTTTTGGTAATTGCCCAAAGATCTGCATATAAATGTGCTCTACTAAGGTGTTTGGATTAAAGATGTCTGGCTGTAGCTGCATTAAACAAACTGTTAATTAATCTCAAATATTATCTAGGATGCCAAAGGCTTTTCCTTTGTAGACAATGAGGGTTTATCTGTGAAATCTCCAGCCACTGGGGCTTTCTCCTCTCCTGTGTATGCCAAGCCCATGGAGTTTTTTCCCCATACAGAGCACTGGCCATAGCGGTGCAAGTCCAGTCAAGAACTAAAGCCTTCTCCTGCAGCTTTGAGCTTCCAGATCATGTTCCCCACCTGGACTGAACTACTGTCCTCACATTGTGGAATGCAGACCTCACCTTTAAAGTTGCATCAAGGAAAAACACAAGATCAGCTTGTCTCAGGACATCAGTTTTTCCGAGCATTATTCTTAAAAGAGAACATTTGTTAAGAAAGGAAAGCTCCAGGAATAGTAACCATTCCCACAAAGTTTTTCCCACTAGATCCTGCAGAGTTCACCAGCTCCTGATCCATTGGCTCAGCTCTTACTACTGAATAAGCATGGACAAAATGAAGAGGGATCAGTCCTTAAAACCTCTCAGCAGACAAAGTTTAGGACTAGACAAACCATCTAGTGTGCCAGTCTCACTCTTAGTCAGATCCTGACCCTGATTTTGCTAATTTAAATCTACTGCAGGACTGTTGAGTTCAATAATGCTCTAACCAAGAAAATGACATCCTGAATTTTGACCTATTTTTCTTTATTACATCATCTCTGCTCCCTTTAATCTGCTTTGCCTCAGAGTATGTCTTCTCCTTTAGCGTCATCTACTGAGTCCCATTTGCAGCTTTACTTCAGCTTTTGTTTGCCTCTGATCTTTTTCTTATTCTTCTAATGAAAATACCAAAACGTGGTAAGATAGTATTTTTTCTGGAATAAGCATGAATATCATAACCAGGAATATAATAATTCTTTTTGACTCCTCTGATTACAAAGACAAACAAACAGAAAAAGTTATGGAGCAGTTAGTGGAGGAAAAAGGACAATTACAAGTAAGCCTAAATTTGGAATTAAGAGTTTGAGCCAAAGCTCTCTGAGGACCATGAGAGTCTTTCCAACCACTTCAAAAGGATGTGGAGCACACCTCCTCCTACCTCACTACTTAACACAGCTTTGGGTAAGAGCTGTGTTAACAACCCAGGGAAATGTTCTTGAAGGTTAAACCCACCTTATTTTCAAAAGGAAAGTTTGACAAATTGTGCCAGTGTCTGGACCTTAATTAAAACACTGGAACATTTCAAAGTGACAACTATGTTAAGACTTTTTTCTTCCATGTTCCTTCTTGGGTGGATCAAGTAAAGGAAAAAAGACCATCTCTGCTGGAAGTTTTTCTTTCATTCAGATGCCTACCCACACCCCAGTCACAGAGAGGAAAAAGGATTTCTTTGACCTTCTCAATATCTTATGCAGAACTAAAGTTATTTATACATGTTGCCCTGTTATTACACAGAGAACATGTCTGCTGTCTTTAAAAAAATATTATTGCCAGTCATACTGTTCCTGTGATGATCTTGTGTATCAGAACTATATTTAGAAGAACCTTCTGCTTCAAATAAATGCAAAATGAGTCTGTAATTACAGTTTAAATATAATTTAGTGAAAAATTGGTTACTCTAATCACTATGAAGATTTCAGGTCTAGGCATGCTCCCCTTTTGGCAGGACCAGCCACACATATTCTGCACCACTAGCGAGGTGGAGATGGTGGTGCCCCTTCAGTGTCATTGGATCCCTTGGGTCAAGACAATTGGAATTTTCTGCTTTCATGAAAATCACTTTTGTTTAAATAAAAGTTTGAGGGTTGTTGTGCTCCAAAGCAATGACCATTTTCCAGTATTTCTGAGGGAATGGATGTTGTGGAAGAATTCTGACTGGAAAGCAATGCCCCATGGCACTGCCAAAGCACAACTTGCACCTGGGGCTCCAGAAAGCATCGAGGGAGGTGGTCTGGATCATACTGGCTGTGCTTCTTTCTGCCATAACCAGGTTTCCTCTCCAATGTTCTAAGCCTCTCTGTGCTGGGTTTGTGTCCCTAGAATGCAGGTCTGATGGGCCACCTGGGGAACCCTGGGCAATTTCATGCTTCAGCTTTTTCCTCTTTCAGTATTGCATGCCATTCCCTGTATTTTTGAATTTTGTAGTGAGACTTGCATGTGAATCTTGCAGATAGCAATATATGTAAATGTAGATTTTTATACATTAAAAGAAATACTGGCTTGTATATAGACATGGATTTAACTATATTTATATTTAGAACTATTTTCTAGCATTGAGCTAAATTATCAAGCATCTGTCTCTCTTTAGATTCCCTTTATCCCATGTGCAGATTCACTGTTCTCTTGAATCAGGAAACCAAAAGACAAATCTAGAGTAAATTTTTTCTCATCTCACTTTGTAGAATCATCTGATAAAATGGAAATTTCTGCTCCAGATGAACCGTACAAAAATAGAGCCCTTTGCCAAAATCCCTGGAGTACCTGTAAAATATTTAAGAGAAGTCTGGTTTTGACAAATGGATACCACCCCTAATTGTCAAATCCATTCCAAATAAAGGTGGGAGAAGATGGGTGGGTACTGGTTTTTGTCAGCAGTCTGGACTTTGGGAACTTCATTGTGAACCATCAAATCAAATTTTGAACTTCTTGTCTTATTAGTCACAGTTTCATGGATTTCATTATTTGCATAGGTTGCTTTTTTTCCAACACTTTAAACATAATGTTTGACTCGTGGTGAAGTTGGATGTGACAGGACAGTGCTTGGGAATAGAAGGGCAGAGCTGATCCCCACGAGGTGTGTGCAGGGCTGGAGCAGCCCAGGCTGGACAGGGGCAGGGCTGGACAGCAGTGACACTCCTGACAGAAAGGTCCAGACCCATCAGCCCGGGTACAACAAGGGTTCTTGGAGTTTTTGGGGTAACATCTGTCAGAAATGATGCTCACCCTCCCTCACTGCCCACAAGGGAAGCATCTTCTGTTCTCTTTGTCTCAACTCCTTTACACTTTGTTTGGAATTCCTTTGAGACTTGTTCCCCACACTCTTCTCTTTCTTTAGTACTGTGTTGCTTAGAGGTATTGTCTTCCTTTCTCTAAGATCTTTGCACTTTTAACTGGAATTAATGCCATTTGGGCCAGACAGCCAAAAGAAAACTGGATCCTTCCAGCTTAGGGACCAATTTTGTTGGCGTTGTAGAACAACCAGCCATGGGGATTGTTGAAATAAAGGGAGGCCACACACTCATCTCTGCCTGGATATTTGAAAGGCTTTATTTTCAAACAACTCTGCTTTTGGAGGAAAGAAAAAACCACAGGATACACTTATGAGGGAAATAATTTCTAAGGCTGTGCCAGAACCCCAGCTCTTTCCTCTGGCCTAGCACTGAGAGGCAATCTTTAGGCTGCCTGCAGAGGACATCTGGTGATCCTGTGGTGTAGGGGAGTCATTGTGCTGCTTTAGCCACTTCAGGACATCTGCTCTTTTGAGCTTTTGGAGAGTGATGGGACACAGCCAGAATTTGCAGTATTTCGAAATAGATCTGTCAGCAGAATAGTCTCTGAAGAATTTTATTCCTGTGGTGTAATATCAGGTTGGTCTCGCTTTGCTATTTTCAAATCAGCCAGAAAGAACCCAGTGTATCTCCAGCAGAGAACTCAGAGAGGATTTTTCAAGCATCTTTTACCACCTCTGTGGACTCTGCCCAAAAAGTAATTTTTGAGGCAGGAGAGACCTCTTCTAAACACTGAATAATTTTTTTTTCATGAAATGTCTTAGCCAATAATAAGGACAAGAATTGTGTAGCTTTATAGTCAGCAGAAATCCAGAGCTAGGGATCATCCTTGAGAGCACAAGACGGTGCAGCTCTGAACTTCCCTGGCCATGAACTCAACGTGAGATATTTGCAAGTGCCTGATGTGCTGGTGATGTTTCTGTGTGTAAGAAATGCCCGAGCTCCAACCATCAGCACTGCCCCACTGGACCCTTGTGCCACCTTCTGTTCCACTCTTCTTGGATTCACAGCATCAAGGACTTGGTTGCATGGAGTTATGCTTTATTGGCTACAAAACATGTGCATAGACTTGGTCTTACTGTTTCTACTTGAACAAAAAAGCAGAGTAAATCATTCACAAACCCATTGTGATGGAACCAAGAAGAGCTAAATCTACCTGAAAAGTGGGTGGATCATGAATTAGTCACCTTCTCCCATTCTCTGCTGCCCTCTATTTTGGTAAAGATGGCTCAAATTTTAAGAAAATAAGATAATAAAAAGATAACATAAGATAAACTCATGTAGTATGATCTCAAGGGGGATGATATAGAACTTTCCATCCTCTCCCATGCTACACATAACAAATGAATAATTAGACAATTTATTTTGTCACTTTTCTAACAAATTATTCCATCTCATAATTCTTAAACATAAAACATAATGTGTTAATCAGGATTGATACCCCAAAAAAGTCTGGTGGTTTTGCCTTCTGGACACATTACCACTCATGGAGAGCACACTGTAACTTCTGTATGGATGAGATGAACTGGGACCTATGGAATGGCATCATCTCTCTTAGCTCCAAACTGAGTTGGCATGTACCAAAAAATTAAAGCTATTTCTATATTTGTAACCTAGAATGCCAGCGAGGGAGTCCTAGGAAAATTGTTAGGAGGATTGTGTCTGACATGTATGCTATTCATTTAACCCTGTCCCAAACAGATAAAAATTCATTGGCTTCTTCTAATGTGTTTTGGTTATAATTCAAAAGAGTAGACTATTCCAAATAGGTATTAGGTTGCTTTTTATGTGTCCATTAAAGTATGACATTGAAATTAAAAGGAACAAGTTTGTGTAAATGCGAATTTCTCTTCAAGCATCCACAGCACTGAGAAGTAAACTGAGCTGTGGAATAAGCCTGTGTAATGACCACTGCCTTCAGTAAAGATTTGTGTTGTTTATGCAGTCACTGAATTTGGTGCAGAGTCATTTAATCCAGTAGATCTGATCTCCTGAAATCTTCTTTAGATTTAAGCCTCTTCTGCAGGTCTTCTAGGGACAGCTACATTTCTAGAGACACAAACTTCAGAATTTTAATACTTTTTAAGACTGCTGGCACCAGTGATATGCATAATTCACGAGTTTCACATTGCAGACATGTTGAGGCAAATGAGCTGTTGCAAATATGTAACTGGTTACTGTGCACATACAAATCCAGAAGTAAATAATGTTCATCATTCATGCCCAGTGCAAAATGCCTTTTTGCTATTGAAATAAAAAGGCAACATTTCAGTGTTTTTGTCATGATGGAGAAGGTAGATATTTTCCTTTCTGCAAGCCTTAATTGTTAAAATACATAAATATTAGTAATTATTAAAATTTAAAATAGAAATGCATATTTTAATGAAGTTCCGCCTCTGCTTTTGCTCCTCAGAACCCAAGATCCCTTTCCTGCATTGACTCACAAATGCAGCAGAAGTTTTTGAAGCACTTCTTGTGCAAATCTCAACCATGAAAGAGAAGCAGTCACCTCTCAGAGTCCTGAACTGCCTCAGGGAAAATGGAAACGTCAACATTTACATGTGAGGTGACACAAAGCTTTTTATATAGGGAACCCCTACCATTATTAAAGATCCCTTTGTGTCTCCAGTGCCTATGAAGGGAGACAAGATGCTGGTTGTTATTCTTTGTCTACTGCTCGTTAGTTCATTACCATTTTTCTGCTACACAGCGTTAACCACTACATGGAGCAGCAATCTCCCTTGTGCCTCCCAGGTGCTTCACTTTTCACAAAAAGCCACCCATGCTTCTGAGAGATGCTCCTGGTTTTCATGGCAGTGCAGGGCAGCAAAAGGGACAAAAGGCTTCAAAGCAGGCAAACTAAGAATGATCTCTAAGATAAACATGTATTATTCAGTAACCTCTGAAGTCCAAACCTCTTGCTTTGTGTCACCCAGAGCCTGCTCTTTGTCTGCTGTCAGGTTTTCAGTGTATGACTGTGGGTGACTGACTTTTCCATTCATTTCTAGGCATAACTATTTTCTCACTATTCAGTCAAGCTTTGTGGCGTTTGCATGAATTCCACCAGGTCTGAGGAAGAGAAAGATGTTGCACACTTCCAGTGAGACAACTCAAATCACTATTCTATTATTTCTGCCACGCTCCTCTGTCCCTGTTCAAAGCAACCAAAAACTTTACCTTTTGCACATTTATATAGCCTCAGTGATGTCTTCTATACCTATTGATTCACTATTTTGTAATTTTTCTTTATTTTTGTATTTTTTCCTACTCTCTTCCTGTTTAACAAAGGAGATGGAAGAAGGAAAAAATAACTGCCTACAGTCATTCTGCTGTGGCTGAAGATGAATAAGTTTTGGATTTTACATACCAGTGGCATGAGAAGGGTGCAGGGAGCATGAAGATTTCATTTATTGAATATGAAAATATGAATGATTGGTATAAAGCAAAAGTTTACTGCAGTTACTGCTTGAGTGAAGCTCACTTTTGACAAGGCTCAGTGAGAGGAGCAGGGGAACCATTGTTTACCCTTTGGGGTTTTTCCCATTCATAGTAGAAAAAGATGCAAATTAGAGCCCTGTCAAACACAGGAGATCCATCTCATGCAGTGTCTTTAAACAAGGCTTTGCTCCAAACTGGAACAGCACTCCCAAATTTCCAAATGTTCAATGAAGAAAATTGTCACAGAAAAACAATCTAACCCATGTTCACAGAACTAGTTCACTTTGTCAGAACAGAAGTGGTCTGTTTACCCTTGATTACCTAATATTTTTTAAATAATGCCTCTAACCTGATGCTAAATAAAATACCTCATGGAAAACTTTCAAGTCCAACAGCACTGGAAAATGGCATCATCCTGGGATACCACTTTGAAAGAACAGTTATCAAAATCTTCACAGATGTCTACTGAGATTAATGAGAAGTGAATTTCAGTCATTTATTGGTTTGTAATGGCTCATTCAAATGAGCAATATTCAACCATGTTGAACAAATCACCCACCATAAAACGCCAAGTATCAGGGAGGCCACCTGACATACACCCAAACCTGCTCAGTTATTCCATCCAAGTATGATCCCAGAAGTGCCTAAGGAACCCCAGGAAGATGTGAGGAGGGGTCATCACAGTGTGGGCTGTGTGCCTCTAACCCACTGCTCCAGGTCCCAGACCTTTTCAGATGGAGGATGAACAGTCCTGGCAGACAACATTAGCAAGTTCCCTTCATGATTTAAGTCAGGATGGACTGCAAGCTGGGTTTCCATAACCTTGGGAGATACTCCTGCCAATTAGATTTGATTTGGAACCAGCAGGAACGAGGTCAGCAGATGTGCCCAGCCCACACCAGGTGAGGTTTTATGTGTCCTAGAACAGCCATTGGCTATAATGAAATATTTAATGGCTGCATTATCCTTTTTAAAATTATTTCCAGTCCCTACCTAGAACCTAACCTGGGTGTGTAAGTGGGAATGTGTTTTGAAACTACTGAAGCCAACCCAAAAGGGTTGTGCTGCTCCTTCTCAGCTGCCACAATGTTGATCCTGTGGGGCTTGGATTTTGTTTGTTTAGTAATCACGCAGGGGCCTTTTTAGTAATTGTGTAATCACTGGGGCATAACTTGCTCACATGTGGTCATGACACAGCTCCCTCACAATCCCTCCCTGCTGAGTACATGAGGTGTGACCACAGCCCAGCCTTGGGGGGCACTGTTCACCCCTCATTCCATGCTGCACTTACAGCTGGGTCAGTGCAGTTTAATCACTGATATATAGCTGTGTGGGAGCTGAAACCACCACATTTCTCAAAGTAACTTGGTGGTGGAGAGGAGACCTCTAAAATGCAAAGCATCAGGGTGGAGAGTTGTTTGACTCCTGCCATTCATTTATTTTCTCACAGAGCACTGATGCACTGAAACTCCCATCACAAGGAATTATCATTAACTAGTGCACATTTATTTGCTTAAGGAGTCTAAAAATCAATCATCAAATTTTTCCACTTGTTTTCTGGCATTGTATTTCATCACTTAGTAGAGTATGAAACATTATCATTCTTTACACAGGTTTGTTAACGGAATATTTATTTGAAGAGGTTTCAATATAAATAAAGATTTTCTACATATATTCCTTTAAACAGATTTATTTTCATTTCAACTATTTGCTTTCCTACAAAAAAATTATGTGAAAAAATAATCCAGAAATGTAAATGGCATGGAAATGGAATTATCCATCAGATGGAAGGGGTGATCACTCCAAGCCAGGTATGTGGGTTTGGGTGGGATACAGCAAACGGCTTCATATGTTTGGGGGATTTCTCTGCAAGCCCCTCTATCCCCACTACTGTAGTTCATTTATTCTTTGGGAAAGAAATGGAAGGCTGGTATAAATTAGGAATGGTAATGTAAAAACTTATACCCACTGCATGAAAGTTTTTCAAATTATTACAAGCATTAAATTGCCAAACTTTTTTCCATATACTGCCAGTATTAAACATGACATGCCTGCTAGGGTTGGTATAAAGTTTTGTCAACATTTTTGGCATACAAGGTCTCAGCCTGGGGTCAATATTTGCTCGACCAAATTTTGTTGTTTCAGTTGCCTTTTTACTCTCATATATTGTAACTCAAACATTTCCAAAAAAATGAAATTTGGCAGGCTATTAGTCCATAATGTGGTCTGATGCCTTTGGGTATTTTTTTAAATGTAAATCACTGAGATATTTAAGGTTTGAGGTTTAAGAACTGTGCACACACTTTAACAACTTCTTTTAAAAATATTTAGTATGCATATTTACTACATATGTATCTTATAGAGACTAGAGATTAAACTGGAGATTACTTGCTAAAATATGCAAACTGCTGTCCATGAATAAACATCCTCATGAACTCCTATTGAAAGTTTCTTATTGAAAAAAAAAATTTGTTTAAAGCTACAATAAAAGCAAAGGGAAGTAAGATGAGGGGAGGAAAAAAAATCAACATTTAAACAATTTTAATGGTTTAACTTGGCCACAGAAAATAAAGAAGTTCATTTTTTTTTTCTCCTGGGATCTAATCCAAAGCCCACGGAGGCCAAAAGAAGGCTTTCCACCTATTCCCATGTGTGCTGGATCTATTCTCTGCTCTGCTGCTCCCTCACTGTTCTGTGTTGATGGAGTGAAGCAGCAGCTCCCACAACATTCCCCACCATCTGCCTTATGCAGTACATGAGTTTGGGGTCAGCTACTGGTGGCAGAGGAGCTCTCCTCTGGAGTGTCCCTTCTCTGTAAATTTGAATCATATTTCCACTTCTGCTTTAATGTATTAGTGCTTCCCAGTTTTTGTTACAGTCCTCACACAGTCAAGTGTGGAAGAAAAGATTTTAGAATCCTGCAAAGGCCCAAATGTCCCTGTATCCACCTCAGTGTTATGTTCCACACAGCATCCCCAGCCCTAGAGCCCTAGGTATTAACCTAATTTCAAAGTAATTTTTAGCATCAGCCTGGGAATACATTCCATAATTTTTGTTAGTTACAAATGACAGGATTTGTGTAATCAACGAGCACTGGCGCCATCGCATGCAATGCTTGTTAGAGTGCAATTCCTGCAGTTCCTGGACAATCTGTTCCTTATGGTGATTTCTGGGAGCTTGCAAACTCTCACTAAGACGCTGGCAACATCAACCAAACATCTCAGACACATTGTCTTTCTGAACCTGAACTTTTTTAATGGTGGTTAAACATGTTGTCTGCTTTAGTTTCCTGTCTATCTTCATCATAAGCCAGCACCTGTTTCCAATAAATTATACACAGAGCTGTATCAGCAACACCTTGGCAGCAGCTGCCACCCCGAAAAGCAGAATGCCCTGGAGGACAATACACCTGTGAACACATACAGTGTTTATTTAGCTGAAAGGCAAAACTTTAAGTTACATAAAGCAATTATCTAAAGCCTAATGCATGCCCATTATTAACACAAAATAACCTTGTTCTTTAAAACCAGTAAAAATCTATTTAAAGGCTTTTTCCAAATCCCAGGGAAGCATGTACTAGCACCATGGATCTGCTATTAGCCTAGGACTTCAATGTCTGATGGTGGGAACACGTGTGGGGGAGGCTACATGTGCAGCTACAAAGAAATAAGGCACAGATTTGGTGTTCATTATGTACAAAGATGAGAGAAGAAGCCAAATCATCAACAGACTTTTTTTTTTTTTTTTTTTGGTTGCACATTATAAAGAAGCATTTTGTTATTGAAATATAGAACTACTGTGTTTAAAATAGTGTTTGATCTTTCCATCACTATGAGACAGTAGAAAAAAGTAGTTCTAAGAAAAAGGTTTTCTTATTACTGGAACAAACCTTTCATTTCCAGTTCAGTACCAGCACTAGCCTTTCATGTAAGAGCAGCCTATTTTAGCAGCAGTAAGTAGACTTGGTTGTTTGCAGCAGATCACAGCACAATGGAAATGAAAAAAACTTATGATAAAAATAGAACACAAATCTGAGAAAAGTTCTCAAGTTTTGATGAAGCAAGAAGTTACACTAGGAACTCTGTAGTTCAAGTAAAGTGTAACATACATTTTCGGTTTAACATGCATACTTTAAAGATTTTTTGGCACATTAACCTTATAAATAGTTTTAAAGGGAAGATATTTTCTACCTGGTGTTTCTAAAATTAGCACTAAATATTAAGAGTTTATATATGTGCATGCATTTATGTATCTATTGTATTAAACGCCCATAAAATCTTTACTTTTAAAGGCATACTTTAGAATAATTTCATTTCCTGTCTTATGCCTCCTGATGCCATTTAAGTGATCAATAGGAATGCTTTTAGGTGGAAATGTGTTTTAACACTTCTGTTTGGCCAAACCTGAAAGCTGTGGAAGGACTTGCTAATGGGTATTACAGCCTTCTTAAGTGTCATTTTCCTAAGCCCTTACAATGCTGAATACAAATATAGGTAGAGTGGTAATGCCAGCATGTAGATATTCTCCCACCAATAATACTGGAGAATTAGATCCCAAGGGTTATGCCACATTTTATGAAAAGCAAAATAAAATTCCAAGAGAATTTCATTAGCTTAACCTCACAATAAATACTTCATCTTTCAAATGTTGCTAGTAGACCTATTTTGTTTCTTATTTATTTATTAGACAGTCCAAAGTTTAACATATCTATATATTTTTTTCAGTTGACTTCCTTAAAACTGCTCTATTTTCGTCTCAGAAAAAGCATGGTGTGTTTCAGAGACCTGAGCTAAAACACATGGATTAAGTCAATGATTCAATTTCTAAACCTCCAAATGACTGTTCTGATTACTCATGCAAATATTTTTTTTTTTGCCAGGTTTCCTAAAGACTTTAATATACATGTGAGAATATGATGGAATGATGATCTCCATGCCCAGATACAAACCTGTGCCTTGATTCCAATTTTCTTGGCTGTGTTTGATTCTAATTGAATATAAATGCTACGAGCACCCAGCAAAGATTCCAACCAAAAGGAAATCCAGCTATAACTACAGAACAAAAACTTTTTCCCCTGGAATGTCTAGTTTTTATTAATTGTCAACAAATCCAAAACCAGGCTTTACTAATCTATGGTGTGCATGGGAAATAAGTCACAAGCACAAGTCACTGAAGATAATGTTTGCTTTGGTTTAGATAAACAGGTTCCAGGGAACTGAAATTTCACACAAGCATTTAAAACCTACCCCTTTTTTTCCCTTAACATTTGTGAGATCTCCCACTGGTGCTGAAGAATGCCAAGATGGATACAGTGCGGGGGCTGGAAGCAGACGTGCATTTGGGATTGTTTACTGCCCTCTGGGATGAGTTTATCCATTAGTTTCTTTCCTGTTGACTTTTGTGCATGCTATTAACCCAGGATGTTACGTGTTCTCAAACAGAAAATGGAATTACAAGTGGAAGATGCTGCCACCTGCAAGGTCTGCCTTTGTTCTGCCCACTGGCATTGCCTTGGCAGTGAGGACTGCAAATGCAGCTTTGTGCTGGGACCTGCAGGGACCCCCCACCTTTCCACAGAGTGCACTGGTTCCTCCTGACCTCACATCTGTGTTCACACATGTTTGGCTGAGATTGGGACATTAGAGTGGAGATAAGCCCTGTAACATGAGAAAATGTTATAAAATAGAGCTCACAGCCACTGTGCTGCCCCTGGCATGGCCTTTCAAGGATTCAAGGAGGGTGGGAGGAGTGCAGGGCCCTGTGGATCAGTCTAGTTCTACTCTAGGGATGCTGAGTGGGGTTTGATTTGGTGAAGAGATTGGTAAGGCTGAGTTGCCCTGTGGAGGGACGGGACAGGGCAAACCATGACTGATACATGGCATTGCAGCTGATATGGCCAAGAAAGACATTCTGAGACAAAAAAAAAGTGAGGCTGGAGCTGTGGAAACCTGTCAGCCTCTCAGCAACACCCTTGCTGCAGCGTGGCTCCTTCTTTGCATTGGCTGTCATCACTGGGCTTCTCATGGTGTGGTGTTTGTGATAAATTCAGGGCTTGGCTTTGGTCTCCAGTCAGATGACATCCAAAAAAAAGGTATCAAAAGACACACACTTCTTCATAAAAAGCCAAACAGAAGTACAAATGACAAGACAGTTTGGGTATGGAAGGCAAACAACCACCAACAAGATTGGGTGCAAGATTGGTTAGCAAATCTTCTTGGAGAACATTTTATCTCAGGCACAGTAAGGTGGCAAAAGAGCCATTGGAATGAGTTTCCTTTGTTGCAACACTTCTTTATAATTTTAATTAAGTTTCTTTCCACTCAAGAAGATACACAGAACAATCAAAGAAAGCAATATGAAAGTTCACAGTATGCAAGATTCGTCTTGTATTCACAGGTTTTTTGTAACTCATTTTAAACTGATGTTTGCTTATTTAAGAATGCACACCTGCACATTACCACTTGTGGTAAATAAGTTTATTAGCCAAGGAATGTCTGAATTCTTACTGGAAAACTCATATAAATGCAATTATGTTTTCTTTCAAGATCCCACTTTGGTAATACATGCTATCCCCCTTCTATACTCCAGGGGGAAAAAAGGCAGTGAATGTTGTACAAACATGCAGGAAAGATGCAGGTGAAAAGATTCACAGGGCTTAAAACTGTCACATGCCTTATGATTCAGTGTGTCTTTCTCTTTCCATGTATAATTTCAGCACTTGGTTTCATATTATATTCATGTCAGATCAAATGTTCCTCTCAGAGACTCAGACTTTATTAGTGTCTCATTTGTATTTGTTTTTACTTTGAATTAAAACCTAAAGGTGGTGACAGAAGAAATTCTGATGCTTGGCATAGGATTAATACTTGAGAGCCATTCAACTTTGTTAATCACCCATTTGAAAGAATTTCCTTATGCAAAGAGTTTGCTCCACTTTGGACAAAACCATTTTTTCATCTCTGGACTCTGAAAGAGCAGAAGGGTGGAAAGAAAGTGAGGGGAGGCAAAGGAGCAAAGGGAGACGGAGCAAAGTGTGAAGCTTTGATCCTTTCACAGAGAGGCTGAGGCAGTTGAAAATGAAAGAATCTCTCACCATTAAAAAAAAAAAGTAAAAGGAAGAGAAACAGAGAGAGCAGTATGACAGGAGACAAAAAGTGAAGGAGGAAGAAAAGCCTCAAAGTAAAGGAGTGATGCCAGGTTCTGAAGGGGAAGCTTAGCAAGGAACAGAAGAGGAAGCACCTTGGCTTTCTAAATGCAAAGAACTTCCAAGAGAAATAAAAGAATAACATCAATTAAAGATGTTCAAGCAACTTCTGATTTTGCATTTCTCATTACATTTCTTAGCCTATCTAAATTATAAAATAACTGTGCCATAACTGACTGAACAGTCTGGAGCTCTAGATAAAAACCACACCAAAACAACTGGGCCAGTGCAAGAGGAATGCTGGCCCCAAAGCCTTCAGCAGGAGGACTGAGAACCCCCATTTCTACAGCAGAGAAGAGCCTGGGTGTGTGACAGAGTTTGAGGAAGGTGCAGTGCTGGTTAGGGTAAACTCAAGAGAAAAGGGATCTAGCAGCAGACCAATAACTACTGCGTGTAAATAATCATAAACAGCGTATGAGTTCTGTGCCTGAAGAGCTGCCATCTTTTTTTTCCTACAAACAGCAGTCACTGTTCATGCGTTTAAGTAATAGAAATAGAATGCACACCTACCCACTGCAATTTATTTCATCCATTTTCAACAAGGTGTCCTCTTTGCAAAAAAAAAAAAAAACCTTGAAAAATCCACGTCAATCCTTCATCTCTCCTCTGAGGAATGTGTATTTACATTATTCTTGAGCCAAGAATGGATCATCATTCACAATTCAAAAGAAGCATTAGATTACTTACAGAGTTTGGCCAGTCTCGTTTTATTTTTTTTTTTTTTTACTTCATTTTTGTGCAGTTATACATAAAACCAGTGTTTCTCCTGAGTTTAATAGGAGTACCTAGAACCTTTCACAGAAAGGAGTGCTAAGACACTGGGTGCAAAATTCTACTACTTTCATAAAGGAATACTATAAGGAGAGTCTTGGGAAAGTTATAGCAAGGTGCTGGTTTTCTGAGTCCTTCTGGAAATACTATTTAGAAACAAGCCAGACCCTTTCTTTGTCTCATTCAATGTCCATGCTCAAGGAGAACAGGACTTCACATTAATTTAGCCATATATGTTATTTCAAGTAAAACTCTCAAATCATCAAAAGGTCTCTATACATGAGGTATTTCAAGAAAGCAGACACAGGCACACACCAGATCAAAGGTACAGAATAGAGTCTGATTAGACTAATTCTTTTAAAGTGCATCCGACGAAATTTTCTTTGGTTCAGGGAACATGAAAACCAAACTACCTTTGAACAAAAATTCCAATGAAATCCAATATTTTTTTTACAATTTAAGAAATTCAGGGGTTTTAATGTTTCTTTATTTTTGCCTTCTTATATGTCAATTAGAGTGGGACAGAACTGTTGCATGAAATATATATGGAGTCAAAGCCTAAAGTAGAGCTATCAATAATAATGTCTGCAGAACATCTGAGTTTTCTTTTAATTTCATGCCACTTTAGAACAAAGATGCTTGCAAAAGTCCCAACAAGTACTGACATTTTAGCTTGTTTTTGAAAAAATAAACAGAGACCAAACCTTTAAAAGGTGCACTTCATATGCTTTTACAACTACCCCTTTTAATTAATTTGGAAACTTCTCTTCTGTTCAGCATTTATCCTGTTCAGCTACCATGTGACTGGTCTCAATTCTATCCTGCCTCTCAAAAGACATAAAACATCCCCAATACCCATGAGAAACATCATGGAAAAAGCACATACAGCTTGTGAATTGTGAAAGCAGTCAGACATGAGTCTTCTCTATATCTGATTTTAGGTAGAATGTTAGTATCTGCTCACGGTGTGCTTAGCTTTAAAAATTAGCTCCATCCCTACCTAATCACATGCTGCTATAGTTTCTTACCTTTTTTCATTGAGAAAAATGAAGAAACATCTCCCTGAAGATCTGAAGATCTGGGATTCTTGCCTTTTCCATTGACAAAAGGCAGCTAAAGGATGAAAGTACCCAGTCCTCACAAGCTTTATTCCTGAGCTGTGCCAACAGCAGCACATTTCATTGTCACACTTTCAGTAGCTACTTCTAGGTGGTAGAACCTCCAATATTTAGTTTCCAGTCAGTCTGGGAAATAAATGCTGTCCTCCTAATTTATAATTTTTCTTTCTCCTACAAGAAATTTCTTATAAATTTTTAGTCTCTCCATCAGCTTTGGTTTCCTGCCTAGCTGGGTTTCCTCAATCCTCTGTCATACTGCTCAGTTCTCTTGTCTCTCACTTCTACAGCCTCACAGATTTCATCTTCAAACCATCCTTCAGAAGCTCCTGAATTCTCAGAACAGATAAGCCTTTTTCATGACATTGGTACATTCCTGAACCCCACTCTTGCTTACTGGTGAAAGAATCTTCTGCTCAGATTCTGCTTCTCTACAATTAACAGTATGGTGTCTGCTGGAAGTACTGCATATAAAGTCACCAAATCTGTCTATTTTTCTATCTATGGATGTCCAGATTTTGTTTTGAAAACTGTTAGGTGAAAGCCAAGATTATGAAAAGTTATCCCAGGAGCAAGTAAATTTTACTGGTTATGCTCATAAAGATGTGATAACTATAACCATCATGAAGGCTATGAGCTTTCAGCACTGGCAAGCACAAAAAATGCAGATGAGTAGGTGTCAGTGGCTGTTAATGGATTTCTTGGCATAATGACAGAAATAAGAAAATGTCTGTTAAACAATCTATTTTACCTGTTTGATATGTGTCTAATGACAGCCACCTTAACCACCTGTTGCCTGGTCCTTGCTCATTTCCAGGACATTGATGCAAACACAAGCTTTGGATGGTGATTGCAATAATCAAAAACCTAAAGACTCACCAAGTGATTGAGTGCAAAGGGGCTGAAGAAGCTGTCAGACATTCCCATGTGTTGTCTGTGCTGTAATTGTTTCCAGTGGTCAGCAAAACCCGAAACAGAACCATAAGGTTTTGAAGATTAGGCTTAATGTCTCCCGCATAGACTCATACATGGTATGGCCCTTTCCTGGAACACTGCAGCACTGAAAGAGAGTGATGAAGCAGAAGAATGGGCACTATGCCATTGCATCAGATGAAAGGGACACTGGTGGATATTTGCCATGGGAATACTTGACTGGAAAGCACTTGATCTACTGTCTGTTAGCTCATGGGAATGGAACTAGTAAACTTGGGAAACCTCAAATAAATTCCCATTGTATATATAATATAATCCAAAACAGAATCTTCTCGGGAACAATTGCTAATGATACTGGAAGTCATCCTTGTTTAATGGAAGAAGAGACAATTTTCTATTATACATTTCAGTACAGACTTCTATATAGAAAATTTTTACCCAGTATTTACAAGATGGGAAGTCTGTCATTAATGAAATCTTCTTTTTAAGCACCACCTCACCAGGGCAAATATGTTTTTTAAAAAGCCTGTATCTGCCAGCCTTGCAATGACATGAAGAACCTTTAAAATTACCTAGATGATAAATTACAGTTTCAGAAGAATTCTTGAATGAGCTCATCTTTGTACCCTGTCCACCATAGTCATGGTTTCTGTTACAAACCAGATGAGCTGAACGTTTACCTTAGATCTTTTTTCTAATTTATGAAACAAATGTGTAATAAAGACTAAGTTAGTTTCACATACAAGCATTTTCACTGACATCTGAGACAATACAATGATTTGGTCACTGTATGTTCAGAGATGAAATTATTTTAAAATTCTTCCTTAGTCAAAAGTTTTCTTTAGCCTGTAAAGTTTTCTTTAATCAATCATCTGCAGATACCTCACACTGAATAAGTCATGCATTTCTAAATAGCTTCCCTAGAGGGTTTTTATTCAGAGTTTAATAGAAACCATTAAGTCACTGGAATCAGAGTACACAGCTAACATATTAAGAAGTCCAGAATAAAATAACTGAAGTCAATATGTAAAGAATTTCTGTTTTACTTACTGGACCCCAAACAGTGAATCAACATAGACCAGTGAATAATGTATCAAATATAACTAATTTGTAATATACATATAAATACTTAACGTGCTACTGCAGTTGGGGACATGAAAGGTAATGAAAATTTTACATATATTCGCTTAGAAAGTAAATCAACTTTCTAATAAAAATCTTTTCAGTTATAGTAACAGTTTAATAACAATATAATAATAATTTTTTTCTGCCTTGCAGATTTGCTCTTGTTTTAAGTTTTCTTCTCTACCCCTTGAAAGCAAGTTTCTGTATTCGCTGTCTAAAACCCAGTGTGTCCATTCAGATTTTATCTCAAAACATCTTTTTTTGCCCGCTTCTTTTACTTTCAAAAGACATAGCCAGAGAATAATGTGTCTCAGCTGCCACAGAATGCATTCCACCAAAAGAATGCACCCAAATTTGACCCAGGGAACAAGATACACCCCACAGTGTAATACTAAGTTGCCAGAAGGGTATCTGGCAAGCTCCAAATTAAATGTCTTTTCAGACAGCTCTAGCTACTCTGTTACTCCATAACCTTCTCATGGCCCATTACTCCTATGTACTCAAAAAAAAAAAAAAAAATCAGTTTTTTGGAAAGACAAGTCTTTTCACAATAAATCCAAGGTGCAGGGGAAACTCAGTTTTCCTATTTAAATTATGCTCAATTTTCATTCCCCTCTTTGCCTACATTCTTCTCTCTTTCCCTTTTTGTTCTGTTCTTATTTCCGAATGGATTAAAAATTAAATTAAACTTTTTAGAAAAGAAGGGAGAAAAAAGACACGTGTGTCTTTTCAGCTGTTTTTTAAAACTCTCTCAGCCCTAATAAAAATACTATATACCTATGCATTGCAAAACAACATTATTTTTGCAGTAAAAACACCAAGTGCATGTTCTTAGACATGAATCCTCTGTGCAAGATCTTCTCACACGTGGAAAAACAGCTGACATTTCATCACTTTCAAGAAGGAATAAATAGTGGAATCATGGAAGAGAAGTCCACTGCTGTTCTTGCCTGTTTTTCTAGTCACAGATGCTGCTTCTCCAGCATCAGGGTTGTGCATGCTGATATTAATCATGAAAGGCATTTTCTTACATAGTTTCTACTCCAGTGTCTGTTGCATCAAAAGTTTAAATTATTTCAGTGTGCCCTGCAGTTGTTGCAAAGTTTGTACAAAATGAGGAGAAAAAGTCTTTTCCTAAACCTACCTCCTGCTGAACCTAATACAAGAACTGGTCACTATCCTATTTCAGGAATCACAGAATGGTTGAGGTTGGAGGGCAGCTTGGAGGCCGTTTCACCCAATGCCTCTGCTCAAGCAGGACAACCGAGGGCCAGTTACATCAAACCATGTCCAGATGGCTTTGGAACTCCTCAAAGGATGCAGACTCTACAACCTCTCTGTCCAGCCTGTGCTAGTGCTTGGTAAAACTCAAAGAAAAAATGTCTGCTGCTGTTCTGCCGGACCCTCCTGTGCTCAGTTTGTGTTCACTGCCTGTCCTGTCACTGGGGACCACTGAAAGAAAACTTGGCTCTGTCTTCTTCACACCTACCCTTCAGAGGTTTATTGATGATACATCAATGATGATTTATTACTGATGATATTCCTCAGTCTTTCCTCATATGAGAGGTGCTCCAGCCCCTTGCTCACCTTTGTGGTGCTTCATTGGTCTCTTTCCAGTATGTCCAATATCTGCAAGCAAGGATGGGTTCAAAGCAAAGCAGAGCCTATGTTAAACACACTTGAACAAGGCAGCAACACAGGCAGTAAAACAGAAGGCAAAAAAGCTGTGCAAATATAAAACATCAAAGGTAATCTGTTACACCTTGGATTTTGTACATAAAGCCCTAGCACACAGGAATATAAGTTGCCTGGGGCATGTTCTGTTTTGTTTCTTATGGGGAACAAAGAAGGAAAACCAGGAATTACAAGGAACCAGGAGGTTCAGGGAGAGAGCAGAGATCTTTAGAGGAACTGTGCATCTCTGGGTGCACATGTCCGTGTGTCTGTCTGTGTGGGTGCCTACAGACAGTGTCTGCTACTGCTGAGGCTCTGTAATCTGATGCAAACTGTTTCATGTATTAAAAAGCTGTATTAGTAAGAAGATCTTTTCAGAAATAGACAGATGTGGTATCTATGCCAAAAAATGACATTGCAAAGGGATTAACTGTTTAAGTGGTCAAATTAAACACGACAGAAATAGTTAGCTTCCCTTGGCCTGTAGCTCCTCTGCATGAGGCAGCTTGTCTCAAGTTGCCAATAGCTCACTGCTGCTAAGGCTAGGAGACAGTAATGTTAGGAACTGGGACATTTCCCAGTCTCTCACTGTCTGAACTTATGCCTCGTACTCTTATCTGTGCTGGGGCAGAATCCCCCAACCTCTCTGTGCCTAAAGCTGGGATACAGCAGAGTGCAGCTCCCAGTGCAGTTCTCTCTAGAGCACTGTCCTAGCTCTTGGCACGGACGCGTTTATTCTGGCAAAATTGAACTTCTGCTGCGTAATATGGCTGAAATAAACTACCCTGGTGAATACAGAGTTTTGTCATGACTAAGTCCACAGCAGGGACTTCTGCTGGCACAACAAGGGATAATACTCATCAACTGATACTGTAGTTTGTAGTGGAAGCCTGGCCTAAATCCAGGTCTGGGACCTTTAACAGGCTTATTATCATTATTCTTATTAGCAGTCTTATTTAGATTAAAGCCCTGGCTTGATAATTGATTCAGGATATTAGGAATAGCAATGGGAGAAAGCGCAGGGGCAAGCAGAGGTGCTCCAGCCAGATCCATGGCTATCCCAACACCATTGTGGTGTTTCTTGCACTTGGCTTTACTCTTCCAAAGCTCAGCTGTTTTTGGACAGTTCTCTGTAAGTTTAATGAAAGATTATTAGCAGGCGTCAGAGACCATCAGCTGCTTGGGCGTTTTTTCTTCTTTTCAGTAGGAAAAACCTGCTTTATAGTTGCTTTTTAATTGCTTCAGTCTCAAGTTCCATAGCAAAGTATCTAAGAAGTGTTTAAGTCCTACATTAGCAGTATCAATTTATAGTATAAAATGAATGAAGCTGTTCTCAAAGTCAGCCTAATCATTCCAAAGGCTATACCTGGCCCCTTCTCCTTCCCTGTTGTCCAACTATTACAATTTTTCCAGTCTCTGTGTGCACACATCCTGTCACTTCACTGCATGCTGCACCAATGGGTGGCCTCTTTCACTGGGATTAACAAATGCCAGCACTGCCATCATTTTTCTCCTTCCAGCTGGGATAACATCTCTGCAGCAAACCTGACCTGAGATGCGCATTGCCTGGGCTGCTTCTGCCACAACCCAATGCCAGGTACTTTGAACAAGTGTTCCTGTAACTTATCAAAGGCATGTCCTGGCACAGCTCTTGGAGCATCTTGAGTTAGGTTATTTGGACTGAGTCACTTATAAACACAATGGCTTCATAGCCACAGGATAGTGCTCTCCTTTCTAGCCCCTTTTCACCTCTCAGTTGCAGCAATCCAGTGCCATTGTGGTGTTTTAGGATAGATATGGGCATTTCCCTGCTTCTCACATAAGGTATCCTAAATGGTTCACTGACCCTACTCTGGACCACATATAATCATCGTGCCAGAGAGATCAACTGAAGTCTGCCAGACTTTTTGCTACTAAAACCTCCTGTAGATCCTGAGCAAAATGCCAGAGATTGTTAAAGTCCCTAACTAATGAAAATTGGCTTTGCAACCACTGTAAATTGGAAAGGGGACAACAAATGAGCTGGCAACACTTGCTGCTGATACCAGATTCTGAAAAATAAAAACATTTGCAGAAGAATTGTAGGGCAATGAACACACAGTCCTGCACAGAGTAAAAGGGGGACACTGAGGTACTTACCAGCACTCCCAAGGAATGAGGTCTGGGGCCATAACAGATGTGTTTGAGAGAACACCAGTTCACAGCAAGCTACACTGTAAGGAGTTATTAGGAAAGAAAAACAAAACTGAGAACTACCCTGTGCCTACATTTTAAATATCAGGTACAACCTTGGTGTCCTACACTGCAAAAATAGTGGAACTAGAAAAGGTGCATAAAAGGGTACCAAAAACTGACCAGTCCTGTGGGGTGGCAGGGACAGGAAGATAAGCTGTGTATGGCATGATCCCCTTGCTATCAGTGGCACAGCGTGGCTCTTGCTGGATCTCTGATCAGCCTCTGCCTTTTTGGGGTTTTTAACATGTAAATCCTTCACAGAGCTAAATCTGCATAGCCTTGAGACAAAATGTCAAAAATCTCTGAAAGAGCCAGTCACCACAGCTGGAAAAAATGTTCTGGATAAGGAATTGCAGGCAGTAGAAGTGCTGAAGTGTAGTTAGATTAAACTAGAGCTGTTCTGAGCAGACTGACAAAAACATGCCTGCACAAGCAGTATCTTCAGTGTCATTCACAAAGCTGCTAGTGCCAGTGAAGCTGACTTTACCCAAAATAATTTTGCATTTTTTCTACTTTTATCTAGATTTACAAAAATAGAAGCAGCTCTAGTCTGCTCCAGTGTCTATCTAGAAGTCAGCTGGACAAACAGACGGGGATTCACACATGCAGTCACTGGAGTCGCATCCAAAGTCTGGTGAACTACAGCAAACAGAGCAGCTGCAGAGCCTGTCATGATCCAGGGGCTGTCCAGGTGTCAGATGGCCAAAGTACTAATACAGCAAATTGCTGGAAAAATGCTAAGTACAATATACCACTGATTCTGTGTTATTTGTGCTACATTTCTCATTCATGGTGTCATGTCTGACTATTGCTATAACTTTGATCACAGAGGAACCTGGCAAAGGACCATTCTAACTACATTTTGGATTGTTCTCTCTGAGAACAGCCTCAGCATGGTCATATCTCCTTGTGCAGGTTGCCTGTTTGCCATGTGTTATCCTTACATACAGACAAATGTACACACCGATTAATAAGTTAATTTAACACAAGAATTCTATGGTGAGACAGAGGACCCCAAGAGGAAAGTTCTTTCCTGTTGAGATAAAGCAGTTACTCTGTTAACTTAAGACAGCAGAGACTTTTTTTTACGTTACCCAGAATTGCTTAGACTGAGATTTTCTGAACATCTATGCATTCAAAAAAGACTAAACTATTTGAAAGGAGCTATTAGCATGCATGTTTTAACTTCACTTCTTTTTCATGTTGGGCTCTTACGGAAAAATACCAGATTTTGATATGAACATCTGTTTCATGTTTTTCTAAATGTGAGGTTAGTATGAAAATTAACCCCTGAATTTTTGGTTTCAGCAGCCTGCTAGCACTTCAGAGTACATTCAGGAGCCTTGTCTTTCTAGTACTGCTAGGAACCCAGCTCAGCCTATGGCTGTGCTGTCTTCTGAAAATAATTTGGCCAACACTGGATGTGCTCAGATGTTTAATGACCTTTTTTTCCAGTTACTCTCCATTAGCAGTTGTCACTTGTTTTTGCTGAGGCACTCTAAGAGAAGTAACACAGTTCTCAGTCTCATGCAACCTCATTTAACTTTTATCCCAGGAAAACGCAGGGAAATAACAACCATATTTGCTTTTTCCAGAAATGTGTTTTAGTTACCAGCAGGCTCAGCAGATGTTCAGCAATTGGGAAACCACTGTAGAGAGCACAAGTCTGAGCTTGATTTAGTGGGTAATTCTTCTCCTCACCCCAGAGGATGAAGGCATTAGACACCATCACACTTTCATCTACCAAAACAAAGGCAATTTTCTATCGTACCAGTTGAGGGTACATTAACAAAAGGTAGTGACAACTGGCAAATATCCCCAAATGCAGCAGCTCCTTTCAGTGTGGGTGAGCACCCAAAAGCCAGAGGATTTTCTGAGTTATTCAAACTCCCACACCAACAAAACCAGACCTTTGGTACTTCCTGCTTCAAGCTGGCTCAGAAATTGCTCAAATGTGCTTCCTTTTTGATAGATCAGCTGTTCCCATTTAGGGTTAAAGGGCATATACAAGGGAAAAGAGGAGAATTAAGTAAGAAGGAAATATTTTATTCACTTTAAACTCTTCAGAAAGCTTGATCTCAACCTGGGTGAGTTTCAGATACAATTCATCTCTCATGGGTTTGGCTGTCAGAGCTCTTAACAAGGTTCTGCTTCAGTTTATGAAAACTGTGGGTATTTTATTCTGTTACTACATGAAGAAACATTCTCACCAGAATAAGAAAGTTTTGCACACATTTGCACTGAGAACCTAAAAATTCTATTAGTGACATCTTCCAAAGCTGCTGAGACACTATTAATTTCCCCTTCAAATGTATGGATGATATACAGGATTTGCTGCTAATACCTGTTCATGTATTTTTTTTACATGATACCATTGTATTTCTGAGGCCATCAGTGACATCCAGTGGCCAACTAGATTAAGCCTAGACATGTTTTATAGACATCTGCTGATAGCTTTCCTTAGTAAAAAAACCCAATATAAATGTTAACCATGCAGTTGACTTCTTTAGCCTCTCATAGGGTGATAGGAATCTTCCTGGAGAAGACTGTCAGGACTGGATGCTCAGTCTGTTCCCTCCCTTTGATATGGTGAACCCCTGATGCTCCATGGGAGGCACAAGGACATGACTCCATCTCTGTGTTCTGTGTCGGAATCAGTCAAAACTGAAGCTGCAGCCTCTCAGGATTTGAATTGGTGCACAGCTATAAACAGTAAATTTTTTTTGTTTTGTTTTGTTGCAGACAGATATGAATCTAAATATGTGTCCTGTCCTCTCCATTTCATTAATGAGATTTCATTTTTACTGATTTATTTTAAATGAGCTACTCTGAAAGCAGTTGACAATAAAGGCAAGGGAAATACAAATGTTTATTCAGCCCAAATCATACATCTGAATAAAAAATGGGTGTGAAGCACTACAGAACAGGTAAAAAATGTTAATCATACTGTACCCATAAATGTAAAAATAAAATTAGATGTGATAGCAAATTTTCAAAACTGAATTTTAAGCTACCTTGCAGTGAGTGACTGTATTGTTAACTCAGTTAAACAGCCTTTATTGGATTACAAAGAAGTGCTCTGGAGGAGGTGGTTGATGATGTTCAGACCCTTCAGTGGGGACAGCACAGGGGGGTTGTATCTGGCCCTGGCAGGGCAGCCCTCCCTGGGGGTGGCAGAGATTCACATCACCCCCTCCTCCTGTCCATCCTGGGGGCCCAGGGCACTGAACTCGGGGGAGTTGTCTCATCCCAAAGGGAGTTGTCTCATCCACCAGTGTGTGTGTTTGCTGTCCCCTGAGCAGCCCATGCAAAGTACAAAACCATTATATTTTTGTTGGTAAAAGATCTCTTTGAGTAGGAAAGAGTATGAAAAGAACAGAAGTTGAGGACCAAAAGTTTTGGTGTGCAGTTCCTGGAGCACAGGGTTCAGTTGCTGGTTTAGCAAAGCATAGACAACAGTTTCATGTTTGCTCCTATCATGTTCCAGCACCAGTAGTAGTCACTGTGCTAGTCACAAGTCTGTTTTGTGGTGCCTCTCATCTTTTAGTAGACAGTCAATTTTCCTGTGACCTGCTTCAATAAACTATTATGTCTGCACTTTGCAAAAAAATTATAGAGCTAAATGCAGTGCTTTGGAAAAGGACATTCATGCCAGCTATTACCATTGTCATATTTGTGATTTATTTTCCCCCCACTATCCTTTTTCCATAGCTGGCACAAACTAAAGAAATGGGGCTGCTTATGAAAAATAGTTGCAGTCATCAGAAACAAGGAGAAAAAATAATAAATTCCAGAACTCTAGTTTAGAATAAAGTGGATCAGTTCTGGGAAACATAGTATAAGTATGAAATAGCAGAGAACAAAAACTAAATGTCTGTTGTTCATTAGTCCACCAGATAATACACTAACAATACTTCATGGATTAGGGCATGCAACGATGAAATCTGTGCTCATCTGTACAATTGACAAGGGGGAAGAGCATCAATGAAACTAAAATTTACTCCTATGTAGGCCAATACTCTTGGAGAAGGAACCACCTCTTAATTTACAGTACTTTAAATTCCTTTAAATACGTAAATAATATGCATTAATATGGTCAAGACGAGGCCAAACCCAAACTCGTGGTTTCAAAACCTTGCAGATTTGAAACGCACTAAATAGACTTTAATTTCAAAGGTAACTGATGTTTACTAAGCTTTCTTGATTCTTGCCAAGGACAGGCTGACTTACAGGACAGACACTCAGAGTAAATATTCACCTTCTCCCTGTAGGCGGAAATTTTTCATCATCTCAACAATCCTGACTATACTTCTGCCTCTACTCTTTCCACAGTAACCAGCAGCCACTGAAATGGCAGCCTTGTACACCTGGCTGTCAATGAGCAATAGTGAGGGACTGCAAATATGTACATTTAAATACTTGCAGAGAATTTATATATTTATATATTATATACTATATATTACATAGTGGCCAAATATACCTTTTTTTCCTGCCAAGCACTTGTTCAGGAACAGCACTTTAATGAGTCTGTTGAAGGTGTCATTACAAATGTCAGTGTTCAATTCCAGGGTATGAGTGCCTTCATTCTTCTCAGTGGCAGACCAACAGTTTCCTCCAATTTCACAGCAAAAAAGAAAGGGCAAAGCTTGCGAAGCTGCTGCAAATGAAATAAAGAAAAATGTTGTGGATCATTTCTGTAGTAATTCCCTGTGAAAGCCAGTAATACATCTAGAAACTTGCAATTATACATGCAAGGCATCGTTACTGGCAAGTAGCACTGCAATGAAAGGCTGTACAGTTGGTGTTGCGGTCACTGACAGTTTGCTCTGTTCTGCTATATGGTTTCCTTTTTATGTATCATGTAAAGATATTTTGGTGATGTTTCACCACTGTAATATGCAAACAGCATTTTTATGAGGCAGAAAATTAAAATCAAAGGTGGATACCCAAAGGCATTGGGTAAGTATGCTAGTTTCTTTATTTATGCAGTTATTTAAAGAATCTCATATGGAAACTGGCATAGCTAAGCCAAGAGTATTCATTTGGATAGTTGAGCTCAAGGTCTTCAACTCACTATCAGCTACATATTCTTGCTCATTGCAAGAAGCTTTTGCCATATGTTTGCTTTGAATTGTGCTGATAACCCACGGTGTAAAAATGCCCCTTCTTCAGTCAGTGTGGAGCATTTGCTAACTTTTTCAGGGAAACTAATCATACCTGCATTTTGGAAATCTAGCTTTCAAAAGGCTCCTTTGCACTTCTAATGTTGAGGTTCAGTTCTGCAAGGCTCCTTCTCCTTGCTGAACCTATTTTCATGAACATTTCCTGGCTCCACAGAGAGCTGGTCACAGCCCTGCCAGCACTGTGTTTCCATCTGAGGTTTGTCTCAGTTTGGGTCTAGATTAGAGCAATTATGGAATTAATTATTGGCTGTACAGCTGTTCTCCCCATACCCTGCCAAAAGGCAGCCTAGCATGCAGTCTTCCCTGCAAAAAATGCTGGTGACAAAGCAAATCTGGTGTGCTTAGGCTGATATAGTCACAGCATCTCCTATCAAAGAGCAAAACCAGAGTGTTATAGAAAGTCCTTTTCAGGGACGCTGCCGTGCCCCCCGCATGCCTGACCCTCTGCAGGCTTTGGGCAGGGGTTCCAGACACATCTCTGCCATCTGTAACATGTAATAGCTGAGGATCAGAGATGCAGACAAGTCTGTACATAAAACATTTTTGTCCCCTGTTTAGGCCACCAAATCCTCCATCCAGTTATCCTAATACTGAACCAGCTTCATCAGTGCTGGGAGAATTATTTCTCAAGTGCATTGTTTGTACTTTTGAACCTCTGCATTTTGATATGCCAATGTAGAGTCCTGTTTGGTCCATTGCCTTTATTGACATGAACACATTTCCTTCAAGAACTAGCAATTAAAAATTAGCAATACTTCAGCCTCACTGGTGGCACTCTCTCCTTTCCATCTTCTTCTCTACATCCTGCCCAACCACCAGCTCACACTCTCATGTCCTTCACCAGGGGTGCCAGCAGAAGAACGGAGAGCGGTCTGGGACCAGTGTATGGTGTCCCAGTGTCATGATGGGCAGGGCAGTGGGGCTGCACGATCCTCTGAGCTGGCTGCCAAGCTGCACCCATGAGGGGTTCCCCCAACCCCACAAGCTGCCCACACCCAGGGATGGGCACAGCCCCTGCCCCAGACCTGGTGCTCCCAGCACGACAGGGCTGCCGTGGGCACAGACTGCCTGTCCCTGCCCCAGGACAGGAGCTCACAGGAGCTCACAGCTCCTTTGCAGGTGTGAGGTGTGGGCACAGACCTCATGTGTGGCTCTTGATTGCATGTCCCTGGTTCCTTTGCTTTAATCAAAACAGCAAACATGCACCTTGTCCTGCTAAAACCCAGTGAAGCGGCAACCAACTTTGATGCTCTAAGAAAACTGCAACAGCCTGTGGGACAAAACACAGCTGTCATGAAGAAGCAACCTGGGCTGAATTTAAAGCTACATCTTGAACAAAAGTCATCTGCAATGGCTACCGTTCAGCTGAGCTCTTCCTACAGCTCTCACCAAAGACATCATCTCAATCCATAATCCCCAAGGCAGCTGAGTTTAAAAGCATCCAGTGTGCTGCATGCTATTGTCACCATTGGAGACTTGGAGAACTTGAGGCCTAAGAGGATGAGTCAGACTTTCAAAGATAGCTCTAATTCTCCATTGTTGTGCTTGCAATTTGCAATTCATTGGATTACATAAATCACCCATTAGCAACCCGAAACATTCCCGAATTGCTTCAGAAGCCAACCACACCAAGGCTTCTGACATTTGAATAGTGAACCCTTACAGTGAATCACTTGTGTGTTGTTCACAAAGCAAAACAATATTTTGAAGAAACGGCAAGTAATTTTTGACAAATAGACTGGATAATTTTTAAAAATATGTGAGCCAAAGAAAGAACTTGTAGTTAGTATTTTCAGCCTGAACATCTTCAAAACCAAATCTCATAGCCAGGTATTTGCACTCTGACTGTCCTCCTCACAACAGCTTTACTCACCAGCTAGCAGAATTTTCAGGGTTTTTTTTTGTTTTTTGTTTTTTTGGTTTTTTGGATTTTTTTTTGTTTGTTTGTTTTTTTGTTTTTTTTTTGTTTTTGGTGTTTTTTTTTTTTTTTGAGGGTTGTTGTTATCTGGAAGCATTATATTAAGTTTAAAAAGCAGAAATAAGATCTTTTTGGAATAATATATCTGTTTTCTAATGAAATCTGTTTCTATTGTTATCGTGCTCCTCTGTTAGTGAAATCTGAATTGGTCCTGTAATATCTGTGAAACTGCTTCCATGTTGAACCCTCTCATGGCTTTCAGCTTTCAGTGACTTTCAGTAAATTGTCCAGTGGCTTCCTGCCAATCTGAAAGTCTCTGTAAATGCAAAGCAATTCTCTGAGGATCATTTTGGAAGCACAAGTGTGTTTGGTTTCAGTAACAGACAAGGCAGAATCTAAAAAAACCTTTCTGGATATGTATTTATACAGCATAAATGCCTGTAATACTGTGCATGATGCTATTGGCATTTTAATTCCCAAACTGCATCTTAGTAATTCAGACCTTTTCCCCTCCTCAGTGAAGCCTGAATGTTGCTGAAACAGGGAGAAAGAAATGAGATTTTTGGAACCAGATGATCTTTCTGGTCCCTTCCAACCCAAACCATACAATGATTATCAATAACTGAGCTATCAAATTTCACCCCTCTGGTACATATAAATCTGAAAAAAGCTTCAGCTGCATCACTCCCAGTCATATCTGACACTGGAATTTGCTTCTCAGTGGTGTTCATCAGCTGCTTTTCTACCTGTGCTCTTCATTCCAGGCGCAGAGACAGGACCACACACCTGCACACGGCACGGGACCTGCGATCTGCGCAGAGCCGTGCTGTCCAGGAAAACAGAACAAGCTTTGGAAGAAGTACATGCTCAGGACTGGATGTGCAATCCTGTCCAGCACTCCTGACTCAAGCAGCAAAGATCACAGGTGAGGTCTGTAGGTGGGAACACCTCCTTTCAGTGGGTTTTTGTGGTGGATGACTGGACAACCAGGCAATTAACCCTGGGGTTTGCTATTTGGGGTTTGGTTAGCTGAGTGGTTGGGTTTTTTTCCATATCTGAAGAATGTTAAAAATTTGCAAAGCAGAACTGGGTAGAGAGTTTGCTGGAAAAACAGGAAAATTACAGGAATGACCAGATGTTAGGACTGAATTTTCTTCTATCCCAAAACAAGCAAGAATAAAGTTGGATAAAATTATTTCTTTGGGGCCAGACAAGGTTCATTCCAATTGAAATGTTCAGGGGTTTGTTTCTATTTTGAGTGGAATTATTTCTGGCTAACATTTATTGACCTGAATTTTTTTTTTTTTTTTTTTTTTTTTTTTTGTAAAACAAACTGCCTAAAAACTTCATCCACCTCAGCTGCAGAGGTCACTTTTACACAGAACTGCTCATTGCAGAGCAGTGGAAGTTCATCTATCATTTCTCCCCACTAACACAAGAGAAATGGTGGATCCCACCATGCTTGGGATGGAAATGACACAGACTCTGTGAGTCTGAAGAGGTGTGAGCACAGACACTTGCAGGGTGATCAGCAGGGCTGGGCATCCCCCCCTGCCCTCTCACTTGTTTTCTCAGTCATAAAATACTGCATTATTTTCACTGATCTCAGATAGAATAATCTCTCTCTAATCCACTGAGATTCTGGAACTGAAAAGCAGAGGTAGGGATTTTTTCCTTCACAACAACTCACAACCAGTCCTTTCTCACTAGTATGCTCAATTAATCACATTATCTCCTCTGAGGTTTACTAATTTAGTAAATGCATGAGATTGCATTATGAGCTTGACTAATGGGACATCAGACCAAACCATTTTTTCCTAAAAAACTGCTGTGAGAAAGTATGTACAGAAAATACACAAATACAAAAAATACACTGAATACACAATGTTTTCTTCTTCACCACATAACACACTGTCCTAGCTGTCATTGGTGTAAACTAATACACAAAACCAGGAGACATGCAGAAGGAGTTAATTCTCCTGCAATAAAGTCGTTTGCCTACTAAACCTACTGCTAAAGACAGGAATCAATCCTGACTGATATGGCAGGACACACATTAATAAGCTGTGCTCAAAGCCCACCAAGGAGAATGATCAACTGACCTCAGTGGTGATTCTTTTTGCTTTGCACTCCAGAATGAATCCGCAGGCACTGATTATAATAAACCAAATATTGGTTGTGCTTTGCCACACCATAGCAGGTACATCTTAAAAGACAAGTAATTATAACCTTCCAAGATTATTAGATTAGAAAAATACGGCTGCAAAACAACCTAGAAGAAAATTTAATTTCCATGCTAATTTTCTCTTGGTGTGAGAAATATTGACTACTGTGATTGCTTAATTTGTGCATCAGTCAAGTCTTGCCACTGCTGCTGTTTAAGTTACTAAAGCACTTAAAAATATGGAACTGCATTTCAGCTGTGAAGTTTTATGCTGGAAAAGCCTGTGAGTATATGCAGTTCTAGGATCTTAAAAAACTAACTTTAATCCTTTTTAGAGCAAATAAAAGCCGAATTCACTAAGCACTAGGTGGAATACAAATATATATGTTCAAACTGTGTCCCCTCTTCTATTAAGAACTTCTGAAGTTTTTAATAATTGATACAAAATGAAACAGTTTTGTGAAAAATCTGGGTATTTTCTCCTTCGCCAATTAGCATTTTAGCATTGCTTATAAAAGAGTCTTTCTAATGAAGGGATAGAAGGAATCAGCAGGATATTCACTTAGAAAATGCTCAGACTGGGCCCAGACCCTTGAATTTACTGACACTTCTACTAAGGAAAAGTGGAACTTGTGACTGAGACCTGTATGATTTCAATCATTTAGTCTTTAACATCCAAACCTCACAGTTCCCTATATCTTCAGTGTCATGAGGTCAAAGTTTAAAAAGAAAAATCTCAAGAAAAGGGTGTCTATACTTACTTTATTGCCTGATAGATGTAGACAATGCTGCTGATGGGAGACTGGAAAATGCCATTGCTCAGATACCAAAGGAGACTTTGGATCAGGTCCCCTAGAAGACAATTCCTTTTAGACATTAGAAATATCTACCATTCTTTTAGAAGAGCATACATTTTTCTGTCTTCCTCTTTTCCTGTTCCTTTTTAGAGGTTATTACTAATACCTCTTGTTCAGTTTCTATTTACTTTAGATAGCAACAAATACCTTTAATTTTTGTTTGAGAATATCTGCCCTAGCTGGGACTGCTATTCATGGACAAAGAACTGTGCAACATAAGACTACAAGAAACAGTCTGCCCTCAGATGTTCATGGACAAGTCCCATTGAACATGGAGCATAACTTCACCTTATAAACTGGTTTTATCAGCAGCATAATGTTTCTCTATAAACTGTTCTGGATTTCTAGTGCAAATGTAAAGTGCTATTTCTGAACAGTGATGCTATTTCCTCCACAAAAGTAGAATATGTTTCAATTTTTGGCAGGAAACTGCGTCTCTACCCTGGGATACATTGTATGAGTAAAAGGAACAAGCCACTATGAACTGAATACCCAAGAAAGAAAGAAAGAAAGAAAGAAAAACTCTCCTCCTGCTTGCAAACAGAAGATTGGTTCATTTGCACATGCTGTGCAAAACTTGCCACAAAGTTCTTTGTGCCATCAGCATGAAAAGAATCCTTTGCCCAGGCAGGAGATTAGGGTGGGAATTCCAGTGGGAATCCCTGTACCCGAAATTCAGATCAGAATGGGTAAGTTCATGGGAAGCTGGGATTTTAGAGGGATTGTTCTGATGATGCCAAAAGAGCAGCAGGAACAGCCAACCCCACGGGTCCATCCAAATCTCAGTTTTCTCTCCCAGTAAAGGTATACTGAGGGAACAGAGTGGGAGGGGCTGGTTTTGCTCGCCGTCGGTGATGCTATGCAAGAGTGAACCACGGAGGTGCCAGCAGGTACATCAGGCACCCCATTTGAGACCCCCAGCTGCAGCACCTTTCTCCCCTTCGCACCAGCAAACCCTGCGAGGCCGGGGCTGGCGCTGGCGGCAGCTGAAGGCTGCGGCCTCCCGCAGCACAATCCCCGCATCAATCTTCCTTCCAGCGGGCTCTTATCTCGGCTCCCGGAGCCGCAGCCAGCTCCAGCACTGAGAAGGGCACCGGCAGCGGGTGCGAGGCGCGGGGGCCGCAGCTGCCACTCCCCTCCTGTGCCGCAATTGTGCCGCCACCTCGGGAGCGCTCCCGGCCGCCCGGCCCGCTCCAAAGACCTTTGAATTAACCTTTTCATTGGAAAAGAGATTGCGGCCCTATAGAAAAGTCTGAATTCAGAGCAAAGCCTTTCTGCGGGATTAGTCCATTAGAAGCAAAAGAGAAAGGATTTTTTGTTGTTCTGCAAAATATAAGTGATTACGGGATTTAAAGGGGGGGAAAATGGCCTGTGTATAGCAGGGAATATCAGCGTTGGAACAATGAATGCTCTTATCCTCTGCCTAAGTCCTTGCACCGCCCTTATCTCCACCCCATCGGCCTGGCTGCCAGGAGAGTGAGCTAAGAGAGATAGAGTAACCACTGTCCTGTGTGGTCCTTCCCTCCTTCCTGCCTCCAGAGAAAAAGGTGTGTGAGAGATGGGGATCTGCTCCGACGTAGCTTTTTTAGAAGAGGGGGAGGGCTGCCGCTGAGATTTTATATCAGAGGAAAAAAAAGCCACCTGATTCTGTGACAGAGTTTCTTCTTGTTCACTTTTTGACATTTTTTTGGGTGGTGTTTTCTTCCCCATCCCCCTGCTTTTCCAAGTTTTCCAAGCCAGTTATTTGTCTAGTTAATAACCAGAGCACCACCAGCTCCTCATCTCACCTTTGGGACAACAGTAAAAGACTGTGGACTGTGGATTTACCATCACCTTAAAAACAAAGGATTATCATGTATTTTCGTTTTAAGAGATCCACACACATGTGGTTAGGTATAAAGGAATTTTTTTTTTTTTTTTTTTTTTTTTTTTTTTTTTTTTTTTTTTTGTTAATTTTTTGGGGGAGTATTTTCAGTCTGGTGACAAATTTGAACAATCTTAGAACAGCAAGATTTTTTCTTCTTCCCAGGGGCTGAAGAAGAGCACTTAATAAATAGGAATGTTCCCTGTACAGTATCTGGTAGAAAGAGAAGAGTGAACACCTCTCTTTTAATTCATCAAACAACCTTAAAAAAGGTGGGGTTCCTATTGACCCCATAGTGACTAAAGGTAAAAGGATTTCAATCTTCAGACCTTGCAGTCCTTATGTCAAAATTATTCAGTCCAGACCTTATGATCAAACTTTCAAATACATTCTGACCTTTGTTTGGAAACCATCTGGCCAAAGAAAAATTGCCAACTGTTACAGCTCTTCTTCATTTTTTTTTCCCTTTTTTCACCTCATCCCAAAAATATATTTTGCAAGCAACATTCCACTTTTCATCCCTATGTGTCAAATGTGATAAAGGACTTTTAAATATCCAGAGCATGTTCTTTGCACATAACAAAGTTTGTGTAATCACATGCTCGTAGCAGTAAAATTCCATATTCGTTCTCTTTACAGATGGTGCAGTAATTATCATATAGCTCTCAGAATATAACTCAGGGTGTGGAAAAGACACACAAAGTTTACATGCATGCTAACCCACCCTTTTACAGAATTTCAAATGTAGCCAGTTTTTTGGTTGTATGGTCACATTAAAATTCCCCTTTTGCAACACTTTATACAAAAAACAAACACCTGGGTTCAGAGTTTCCTAAAGGAGTCATCTGAAAATAGGTACTTTCTGCCAAAATGTCACAAAGATTTATGTGCTTACATTCATGGATTAAATTGAGGACAGGTGGGAGAATATTCAAGTATGAGAAGGAATGATAGCAAATTTATGTGTAAAAAAGGGGGGAGGGGGGTAGTTATTGTGATTTCTGGTGGTTTAGATAAAACAGACACAGATTCTGTAAAAGGGAAAGACCATGCCTGGAAAGCCATCCTTCAGCAGTGAAATAATTACCTATGGGATTGTATGTCCTTAAAATGAAGAGAGAGGCATTCTGGAATTCAAAACACTGTCTCAACCACCAGCACGGCACTGAATGACACTGGGATGCTGCACAGGAGGGCACAGGAACAGATGTTTGTGGGGCAGATTCACTGTGCACAAGCCTGGGGCAAGCAGGCACTGAAACTCTGCAGCTGCTTCCCTTCCCTGGCCGGGGGAATTGTGCCTCTCCCAAGGACAGCCCCTCCCACCTCCCAGGAGAGCTAAGGGGTCACTGCCCTTCCCTGGAACCCCTAAGACAGGGTGGCTTCCGAGCTTTCTGCAGGGAGCCCCAGAATAGGGGAGGACCAGTGCAACACCTGACATCAGGGCAGAGGAGTGAAAGCTGCAGCAAAAGCAACGAGGACACCAAGCCATCAGTGAAAATTTGGTTTTAAAGCTGATTCTTATTTCAGGCACTTTTCTAATCCCCAATTAGTCTTGAAGTAGGACAACATGATGCCTGGCCTGCTAGGAAGAGCTGCTGGATTCTGACAAATTTCTTATCTGGATTTGAGTGGAGGTGAGCGTGGTGGTGTCCATTAAAAGCCTGTATTGGGTCTGGCAACCAAAACTGGGCCATGCAAATCCAAGTCCTGCTGTGCTCAGATCCTATATAAGACATTTTCAAACCAAATTTTACACTGAAGAAAACTGTAACATAGCTCAATAGTCAGCCAAGCCATCTGCAATTGTAGCCTCTAAAACATCATCCCATTATTAGGATCCATAGCTGTTCAGTTCTTGCTAAATTCCCTTTAGAATAAAATTAACTTGATTCCAATCCATGCACCCAAAGCTGGCTATGTATATGTTATCATTCCTAAAGAACAGTGATATAATGAAGATCAGCATATTCCCACCTTTTATATCACAGAGGATGATTACATTGAGGCAAATGAAACTGAAGCATATTGAGAAGATTGGGAGGTTTTTTCCCCCTTCTGCGGGAAATGATTGTAGAGGTAGGCAGTCTAGTGTTTCACAGAAGTGCTGTGTTTTATGTAAATAAATATATAGCTAGGAAAAGTCACAGAGGTTAAAGGGCATCTGTAAAGAGAAAATTATGATTCCTAGACACTGTTAAATTTATTTACTAGGGGGACTAAGGAAAGTTTCAGACTGGGCTGTAAGGTGCTAATAGCCCAACCAGATAAATGTTAGCTTCCCAAGTCTGGATGCCAGAAGAAACTGTAAATGGCTAAGTGCTGACACAAAATTCTTCTTTCCAAGAAAAACATGTTATTCTGCACAAAAAAAAATAGGGTATAGAGTATTATATCTCGGTATAACATTGATGTATTATTCTTTCTCAACCTCTGGCCTTCAGGAGGGTACAGTGTTATTGTTCTATATTAATCCTCCCATGCATAAATTTAGTTTTAAAATTGTTAAGTGGAAGTCATCAACCTATGCTTCCTAATTTAATATTTATTTTTATTCACAGTTCCCTACAATTACTTCTTAGAAACTTAAAGCTGAATTAGGTTTCCTGTCCAGATTTATTTTTCCATGCATAAAGACTTATCAATATGGAGCACTTGCATGCTGAACCACCGGAATTGCTTTTCTGTCCAGAACTGAATTAAATTATTTATACGGGGACAATGACTGTTGGATTAGACCTTAATTACAGCAACATTTCTGCAAGCAAAACAAGTTGAATTTAGCAAGTTTATAATTGATCATCACTAATAATAACCTACCCAGTGAGTATTAGTTTAACAGCATGCTTCAGGAGGTGCTCCAAACACAGAGGCATTTCTGACTGTTCAGTTAGCCTGTAACTACACAGTTTGATTCCTGACCATGATCAGGGTAACACTAACTCATCTGGATCTTTCTCTGAAATCTTAAAGAAGGTTATTTTAAAAACTATGACTAGTCATTTCAACCTGTGAGATACAACTGAAGCTTCTAGAAATTCAGTATTCTTCAGATAACAGGGAGTTTCCAGGCTACAGTTCACCAGTTTAGCACAACCTCTGGATATATTTAAGTTGGATTGATATGTTATGGCCCTGTTGTTTGCAGCCCTTTGAAAAGTGGCAGATTCAACATATGCTCCTTTCCCAGCAGGATGTAAAATTTTGGTACCTACTTACATGGTTGGATCAAATTCTGTACCCATTTTCACCTGTACAACCACACTGAAACCAATGGAAATAGCCAAGTGGAAAAAAAAGCAAATGTAAAGTGAGATTGCTGTTCCCTTTTTCTCAAAGATAAGACGTTTTCACATAGCAGCAGCCTTGGGAAACAATCCATTTCAGACCAAATTGGTCCCTGTGGTAATGTTGATTTTTAGCAACTGTGTTACACCAGGGATACATTTAATTCCACTGTTCTTTGTTGTTCTCATTAATAAGCCACATTATGTCACTCAGTCTGCATGCAAAAGTATCATTACTGTTATTTAATTACTTTGTAAGAAAAACTACCCAATTGGATTGAGTATAACCAGCGATGTGGCCAAATTAAAGTTGTGCACTCCAACACAAATATTTTTTCTGTTTTTCTGCACATATAATTGCATGTAATTTTTAGTTGTTTACAGATTTTTTTATAATAAAACTCCATTAATCTCAAATTCATCAATGCAGCAAAAATACACCCAAAGAAACATAGTATAATGTTACAAACATAAGACATGTTTTAGGATGGAAAGAGGCCAGGATTCCCATCTTCATCTATCCCCTAATGTTACATAAATGACTAAGTCATCATATCCGTGGTTATCACATGGAAATATAAACACCACTGAAATTCCATGCACTATAAATGACTATGACTCTCAAGCACTCAAAATTACCAAGAGAACCATAAGAACAGCATGCACAATGACCTCTGAAGGATGAGAGCAGCCAGGGCAGCACTGGCAGTGGGTGCTGTTCATATGGGGCATTAATTGCCAGCCAGGCTCCCACTCCTGGCTGTGTTGTCACCTTCCCTGTGCCCTCACACACAGGTCACTTCAGATCTCCCTCCATTCAGTTCTCCCCAGCTGCTGAAGTGGATTTTGTTCTGTCACTCAGATTAGCTCTGAAGGCCTGGCATGAATGCTATGGTTCCTGGGAGAATAGGGGCTCAAAGTTTATTTAGCTCCTGAAGGCCTGTTCTAGCACTAATTAAAAGTAACCTTTCATGTAGGGCACTGTGGGCCCAGCTTCTGCACAACCGAGGAGCTGAAGACAGGGAACTTGCTCCAAATATAAAGCAGCATCCAGGTGAGAAAAATTTCACTCTCTCTGTGCTTTTGCAACTAAACCAAAGCCAGGCTATATTCTAATCTAATTACAGTCCTTAAATCAGCAATGTGTTACCAGCTCAGGGTCTTTTTATCTTCAGAACCTCAAGAAGACAATTCGTAAACAAGCAGTGGTTGTGAAATCCAGTCAGGCAAGAGATGCCTCTGATTTCAGAGCAGAAATCCATGCTATGTTGATGGTACTACTGGCTTAAATATCATATTTACATTCTAGTTTTTAATGGCTTGCAGTTAGGAATCAGACAAGCTGTTCTGTAGGTGGTCTAAATTATATCCTGTATGCACACTGCATGCTGAGAGGAGTTTGCTGATCTAACAAATGATAAAAGACTAAGCAGTCTCCCACTGTAAGTCCAAATCTTTACCCTGGCAAACCTTACGCTGATTTTTCATAGGGGTTTTGCCTGAGTAATGGCTGTAGAATTTGGCCCATTTTGACCACACCAGTGATTAACAGTCAACTACCAGGACCCCTGTCCCTTTTAGGTATTTAAATGGTCCATTTTAGGTATTTAAAGCTGATTCACATTATTGCAATAACAAAAAATCTTACTATCTTCTAGACTTTTTTGACCTCAAATTTCTCTGTGATGAGGATATTTTCTCCATTTAATGTTAAATTTTTTTTAGACATATCTGGTTACCTAAATACACACGTGTATGACTTGTGGGATTTTCAGAAATATCTGAGTGCCTGTCTCCCACTAAAATCAAGGAGAATTAACAGCTAAATGTCTTTAATGAGGGATACCAAACTGATTGATTTTTTAAAAATCACATTAGAAAGATTTAAGAAAGCAGGATATTATTCTGCCACCCATATTCCAAACCACTACTCAGGTCCCTGCATTTGACTTCTGCTAAGATAGTCAGTCTCCTTTTCCTTTAACTCACTACATTTCATGTCCTTTTAAAAAGGGGGTCTCTAATATATGACCTGGTCTTTCAATCTGTGCATAGCTCAGCATTAAAGATCTTAATACTGACTGAGACTGGAAATTGCAGAATCATGGAATAGTCTGAGTTGGATGGGACGTGCAATGGTCATCGAGTTTAATTTCCTAAGCAAATGGCCCATCTGAACCCACAGCCTTGGGGTCATTAGCAGCATGCTCCAACCAACTGAGCTGATCTCAGTGAACTGGATTAATTTAACCCCAATGAAAGGTAAAACATAGAAATTGTAGAGGCACCAGTGGAGAGGTGACACTGCAGTTTTTGTTTTAACATATTTGAAACAAAATGCTCACAAGGGAGAGTTCTTATTAGGGAGGGTGGGTGAGTAGAACTGAAAGAACAATTCTATGACAAGGCCCTAAATGATATCAAAAGTTAACACTTTTATGTTATAAAAGGCAGGAAAGATGCTTGTATGGCCTCTGATGTTGTGCTCCCTTCCCTGCTCCAAGATTTGGGAATGTTTGAGCCCTTTTCCCTGCAGCTGCTGAGGGCAGGCTCAGCAGGACTTAGACCCCAACCCCTTGTGCACATTCACAGCCCCTTCTGGGGCAGCAAGTAACAGTGCAGGCATGGTGGGCTCCATCCTGTGGGCCCCAGAGCAAGACTGGCTGCTTTTCCAGGGGAAAAGGGATTTAGCTCCAGGGCAATCCTGTAGCCTGGGCTCATCGTGATGGCAGCAGCCCAGGAGGTGTCTTGGAGCACACCTCCCAGGAATTTGCACTCTGGAAACACACTGGCTAGTGGGAACAATTGGGAGCTTTACCTCCAAATCCCAAGTAACATGAGACATCATGTAAGAATAAGATTAAAATGATTAATTTGAGGCAATTGCAGGAGAAACAGCCCTTCTTTATGTCACTTTTTCATAATCCTGAAATAACTGGTGGAAGTAGGTGAATTTGAGTTTCCTTCAACACCTGCTAATATGTTTGTGATAAAAGTTGTAACCCCTATTCCTCCTTCCTGTATCTTGCTAGATTTTGGCTATTGGGGAGAGATTTCTGTTGCTGCTCATAAGAAGAGCTCTGCTTACAGCAATGAGTAAGGTCTCTAGTCCCAAAATTCCACCAGATTTAGGAACAGTTTAGCAGATAAGATGTTTGCTTCCCCTCTTCATCCCACTGCCTTCCTCCAGAGACAGCAAAGAGCAGGAATAGGAACACCAGGGTCACCTTTTCATTCTCCATAAACACTGCTGTGCTTGTGAATAACCATGAAAGGACAGGAAGGAATGCTCCAGCAAGTCCAAACCCACTGTCAGGTCTGGCAGTCAGGCAGAGGAGGGAGCTGGTGGGACTCAGCAGGGTGGGGGCAAGGGGAGCAGGCAGCAACCCCTGTGCAGGTCTCATCTGCAGCTCATGTGGGAGCTGCTGCCATAGCTCATGAACAGGCCATGGAATGAAGCTCCTGCTCCTTCTTGTAGTACTTATTAGCAGTATAAGAGTTAATATTTTAATTTACAGGCAAAAAAATTACTTTTTTTTCTGTTTTGCAGGAGAAGCACTACTGAAAGCTCATTGGTAGTGTATTGATATGAATGGTATTTTCCACCTGAGTGCAACTGCCTTGGAGAAGGTGGGACACCTGCACCATGTCAGGTGAGTGCTGTCCCACAAGAAGGGCAGAGCCTGTGGAGAGAAGGAAGAGCTTTTCCAGAAGCAATGCCCTCACCTCCATGCCTTGCAGGCCATCAGCAACAAAAACTCCATTTCTCCATGGTCCTGCTTTCCCCCCTTTCCCCTCCCTGGAGGCTGCCCACAGTTCTTCCTAAGGGCTGCAGGATACTCTCTACTCCCAGTGCCCTGGATTGAGCCATGAGCTGCTGAACTCTCAAATGTGCTTTTTGGTGGGTCCACACAGTGATGTTTTGTCTGCTGCTCCTTTATCTTGAGTTCATTTTTCTTGTTGTTTCCCACAGATGGTTACAATAAGACTGAAAATGGTTTCTCTGCTTTATAAAAAAAAAATTTAAAAGGCAACAAACTTCCCTCTCTCCTTTCCATTTTCTTAAGTGAAACTTAGATGTCTTAGTTAGGAAATAAAGTCTGGATATTAACTTAAACTATATTGTGAAGACATTTTAGTTTGGGTTGCCTGGATTTTTAAGCAGCCATATCTCTTCAGGTTGGAAATGTTCTTTCTCTACTTCCCAGTAAAGAAGAATCTGTTCTGCAGTGCTTTAGGTGGTTAAGGCTATAGATAATAAATAACAACATGGTCATATTTTCAACACTATCCTTGGTCACAGCATTAATCATTCCTATGCATAAAAGTAGGCTTTGTGATCAGCATATATTTTGTTCTGCATATTTTTTCCTCATTTGTAGGGTTTTTTTTTCTCATCTAGCTTGCTAGATTGGGATGGGATAACTTCAGGAAGTCTACAGCCAGATTCGCTCCTGCTTGCACTGACTCTGCTCTGAACAACAGGATATCCACTCCAAATTAATGTAAGAAAAATAAGAACAAGTTTTCACTGGGAGAGGTTCCTCTCCTAATTCATTCAGGCTTTCTGGGAGAAGGGATGAAAATTACTTTTGAAATATAAAAGGCTGCTCTAGCTGACTCTTCACTAGGGTTTGTCACATCCTGTTAGCAGCGATCTAGAAATATCAGAGTCATAACTTGTTGGCAATCACTCATCTTTACCAGTATCACGTGAATGCCCATGCATGGTAACATTCAACCTGCTGCTTGAACAGCTCCAAAGACAGATTGTGTAGCAGGAGAGATTGTTAATGCACATAGGCTTTCCTGGGATGAGTCAGAGTGAAGGAATAACCTGCTTTATCCTGTAGAGTCAGTGTACTAGGCAAAAAACATCCCCAGTAAAGGGTCTTTCCCCACTTCTGAAAATTTTACATTTTAGATACTCTTTTATCTCCATTAAAATTCCTTTCTATGCATATATTTCATGTCCATGATGTTTATTGAGGTTTATATCTAAAATACAGCCCCTTTGCTTAATAACAGTGCATTTTTTGCACTTGTGTTCAATTAGGTTCATTTTGTTACAAAAACTTGTATGTTCAATCATTGTAAGGGATTATTATTATATATTAGAATAGAAAATTGTTCACTTTAAGGAAGAACTGACTAGGAATTTGTTTCCAAAGCATTTTCATCAATATACTGTCAGCTTAAGGCTGATACCTTTTAATTACATGGTATTTTTTTTTCTGGAGATTTATCCTTAAATCTCTCAATAACCCCACCAAAATCTTCATGTCAGCTATGGATCACTCTCCTTACAGTGCTACTGCATCAGGCAAAGAAAAAATTCTAAATGGTCCATTTTCTTTTTTTTCTCAATTTAATATTGTTAAATGGGAATTGAATGTAGGAAATGACAGCCCACAAACAAGACAACTCCCAGTAAAAGATACTGGGTAACATGTATTCCTGTGAACAGAAAATATTCAGCTGCAAGTCTGTGGCATGCAATTTCATCTTTCAGGAATTTTGTTCATACTCACAAATGAATACACATTATTCAGCTTTCGTCTGCAAATGATAAAACAAAGCCAGCACGAGCTCAGAACAGGAAACAGAGGCAAGCAGAAGAATAGCCTTGAATGTGGAACAAAATGTAGATGCGAGGTGGCTGAGCTGTTTGAAATATAATTGCAGTTGCAGATAGCCCAGGCTCGCTGGGCGGAATCGGGCAAATAAATAAAGAGCTGGGTGTGAACACGGCGCTGATGCGGGCGCTGGGCGAGGCGCCATCCATCCCTCGCAGACCTGCGGAGGTTCGGTGCGCGCTCCTGGAGCGAGCGCTGCTGTCCCGGCCGCCGGAGCGGAGCGCGGGCTGCCAGGAATCATCCATCAGCCCCTCGCAGAAAGCGCTGTCAGCCCGGCTGCAGGCCCAGCGCCAGCCTGTCAAGTGTTGGGCTCGCAGCCAGTCTGTCATGGTTTGAGGCTGGTAGCCAAGCAGTAACTTTGATGTTTAAGGGGTTAGCCAACTGGTATGTGAGGGTGGCCTATCAGCTCAGAAATAATATACCGCACTCAAAGGTCATGAGTTCTGAAACTAATCTGGCTGTTATAATATTTCTAATAAAAACTGAGGTAGACCTTTTATATTGTAAAAAGTGTTCAAATTATTTCAGTATTTGTTTTGTTTAAAATTTCCATTACACGTGCTTTTCATTACGCAACTCAATTAGTATATAAAAGATTTTCTGTTTAAAATGTTCAAATGAGCATAATTGTTCAATTTGGAAAGATTACAATGCTTTTATTTAATTAACACTGCAATAAATACTTCATTTTGTAATGAACCCCATACTTTTGGGCCATTAACCATTCAATAAATTTACAGTATGGAAGGTTCTTTATGGAGAAGAAGATAAATAAAGCAATTTAAATGAATGTGCAACAGCTCTGATGCTAAGCAGCAAATTATAGCTTTTCGCTTCCCATCCAATAGAGACATACCTCAATTGCAAACATATGGGAATGTAATAAACACTATACATTTCAATTACTATTTAAACATGAGTTACACAACACTTTCAAATTTGTTACATAGAAATACATGTCCACATTTGTAACATCTTCCCAGAAAAAGAAGATGAAATAAATTTTCATCTGCCTTTTGCCTTCCCCTTCTCCCACCTCATCCACTGCTTCTTTGGTTTTGAAAATCGGTGTGGGAATTTCCTGGTTTTGACCTGATGATTTGTTTCTTCATAATAGTAAAATGAATCAAAAAACATCCCAGCTATTCAATAGTTTGCTATTTGCAATATGAGGGAGGAAAGTCCCCTGGTTGTAGCATGGCGTGGTGTGCTCAAACACACCAGTGAAATGACAGAGAGTGGAGTTGTGCAGAATAAAAAGAGTACAGTGTGAACCCCAGCACCCCAGCTGGATTATGTCCATTCATCCCTCCATTCTGAGTCCTACAAGTGTGTCTAAATTCATAAATGAGAAAGAGGCCCAAGAGGTGAAGGTGGCTGTGTCAGGTACTGGAAGTACTGCTCAGAGTTGAATGGGAAGCAAGAGCCTGGAGTCACACAATCACTTAGGTTGGTAAAGACCTTCAAGATCACTGAGTTCAACCATGATGAACCTACTGGTCCTCACAGGCTGGGTGATCTGAGCCCCCAGGTCTGACCAGCCACAAGGTGTTAAATGCCTTCAAATCCCAACAAAATCGGCAGGGCTGGGACCTGTGGGCATGAGCAGGAACTGTCCAGAATCTTGTTTCATCCAGGCTGCCAAGGACCTGCTGCCAGGGCTGCCGTGCCACCCACCTGCCAGGGAGCTCTCATGGAAAAGAGGCTCACTTCTGTCAATATTTTGTGTCATTTCATGGTTGTACGCGTGGAGGGCAAAGCTATTTCGGATTTACTGGGCTTCTCAGCCAAAAATGCTCATAAAACTCCAGTTTGCCAAAAATTGTAACATTACCAGTAACAAAATCTAATTTGTGAACTTCACTAGGAAAAAGGGCTCTTTGTAAAACTATGATTTCATCTAGGAATATGGATTCCAAAGATTTTATTATTTCATTAACCAAACCTTTCTTTCCCTATTCCAAATATTGCAATACAGAATCTTTAAGTGAAAACCATAAAAATGTACCCAAAAACCCCCAAACCAAATCAAAAAGACAACAACCCAAGAAAATACTTTTGAAATAATTAGACTTTTATTTTTCACACTTTTATAATTGATTGGACAGTATTTTTCCACAATGTCCACTGGAGTCCTTTCAGATGTTGTGCTGTGTTTGCAGTATCAATAGTTTGCAATAATTATTAAATTAAACTAAGCCACATAACAATGTATTTAGGCATTCCCTGTGAACTGTAACCACTGAGCAAACTACTTGAAAAACGTTTACCGCATGTTGTGTTTCTCAACTGCTATTTTAGAATTTGGAAATTTTTCCTAATCTGAAAATAATACATAAGCAGCACAGACATAAAATACATAAAATCTAAATTTTGAGAATGTTTAAAACAACAGGTGAAAAGAAAAAGCACTACTAAAACTTGACTTAATAGAAAGTTTTTCTTGAGATCATTTAAAATTCCTAAGTACACCTTAAAACTAGTAAACATTTAAAATAGATTTTTCTCAGGAAATATAGCCACCTGCTTTTGTATATTTTCTGGAGAGGGAAAAAAGATAGACTCCTATTGTGCAAAAATAAATTGTGCAGTTTGTGGTAACTTTATTAAAGGTGAGCGATTTTTAAAGCTAGCAGTGAGACATAAATGTTTAACACAAGAGTCTCTTTCTTACAGAAGCTTTGAATAAGGACATGCCTGTTTTAAACTATAGATTTACAGGCAGAGAAGGAGCAAAATATTTTAAAATATTAACTGTATAGCCTGGTGAATGAAAGTGTTAAAATCAGAGTAAAAATGCAACAAGCCACAAGCTGTCCTGTAGCAGTTTCTTAGTCCCTGGCACTTCCCAACCTGGTGAATTAGGATATGGTCTCACTAGGAGGCTGCTCTCACTGTAATAATAGACTTCCCATCGCTAGGAGAAGAAAGGATATATCCCTTAAAGTCTATTTTGTGGGCCTATTTCAAGGACCTGATTAATAATCAAGACACTTAAGCATGTGCTACATTTCGTGGTACTTAAACACAAGTTTATGAAGCAGTTTAGTTTAACTCTGATAGTGATCTCTATCTGATTACTAGTTTTTTTCCACATGTCCGACTATTTGAACTGCTTTTTTCTTGTCCAACTGCAGGATTTAAGGTCAACTAGATTGAGAAATGATGAAAGATTCCTTCATAATTAACTGATTTTATCAGACTCCAGACATAAAATTCAAATACTCTGAAAAATCAGGTCCTCTAGTGCATTTCTGCAGTGTTGTCTCTGAACCCTCCACCTAGGAAGGGAGACACCTCTGGTTTAGAGCTCATGTACCAAGGAAATAGAATATTCCTAGCTTTCATCTAAATGGCAAATAAGAATTAAAAGAAACATCCATAATAATTGAAAGGATAAATTATTAATTTCCTGCTTTTGCCTGCTCTGGTAAAATGACTTCTGTTTACACAAAGGAAGTAAATTTTGTTTTGAAACACCTTCTTGTTTCCTGTTCTTATCCCAATCCTGCAAACTCCTCACCCTTTTCCTTTTATGGCAATATAAACACTGAAAGTAACAATGATTCTCTTGCCATTGCTGTCTTCGCTCATACCTGAACACCTTCATCTATCTATTTATAGCATCTAAAGAAAATAATTCAAATCGCCAGAACGCCGTTTCTTCTGCTCATTCAATACATGAATATGAATCAAATATATTCTTTTATGAAATATGTGTTAGTAGGACCCTGGCATGGTCCTGAAGGGTAAGCTGGCAATATGGTCAAGACTGTTAACATTTTGACCAAGCTGTCTCATAGTAGCAGTAGAAAGGGCTGGGGCTGTGTAGGCCTCTTTTTTTTTAGCTTTGCAGAAGTCTGAAACTATACCATTAAGATGCTTCTGAATTACATGACCAACAGACAGTCATGTCTGGTGCCTTAAATGAAAGTCTTCTTTATTATGTGGATCAGAAGTTGAAGTATTGCATGTCTCGTATGCACAGCACTCAGCACTCAGCGTGAGCTCTTCTGAGATCCTTATCTCTAAACCAGTTTTTCTTCAAAGTCATAAACATCTGGAAATTGTGCACTATTCTTGCTATAGAAATCAAACACTCGAGTCCTTATTTGATCTCCCAGAGAACATTCCCACTGCTTTCTTCTGTTGTGTAGGTGTCACAGGATTTGGCTTTCTATTTGACAGCTTCTTTTCTAAGGTGACTGGAAATCAGTCAGGCAAGGATAAATTAGGTCTATTTTTGCCAGCTGTCTTATTTAACTGACTAAATACTGCAATGTTCGAGAGACAGTCGGAGGTTTTATATTGAGATGAAGTTATTACAAGTGAAAATTTAAAGTCTTTTTTGCCCTTAACAGAAACAGAGTGCCCAGTGCCATTCAGGATTTACCTAGAAAGCTGTGGGCCATTATGAAATCCAAACTCTCAAACATGCTCCTGCTTGTGGATGAGACATCTGCCTAGCAGTGTTTTGCCTGGCTAAGGAAAAAAATAACTAGAGTACGCATACAGTGATTTCCTCCTCCAGAAGACCTTGCAGCTTCTGACAGTGTCTGACTTTGGAACTTCCTAAGTTGCTTTCTAAGAGATAACACTCAACACTCTCACCTAATTGGGACATTAATAGTTTTTCCAAAAGAGACAGATCTGACTTCATCTGAGTCCAGCAAGAGCTGAGCTTCGTCTGATGTTTCAGAATGGAAATTTCCATAGCAGCTGCTAAAACCAGATTTGAATAGAAGGCTCTCGTGTATGTCCAAGGCTCAGGTTTAAAAGGAAGACCTTTATAGGATTGTTGGAAGGCTTTTACTATCTCATCCTGACTTTCACATTTTCTCTGTTACTACCATAAGGCAATCTCCGTAGCTTCATAAGGAATTGAGGATTTTTTTAATTTGTGGAAATAAAAATCAGTGTTATGTCTTACACCCCTGATTCATCTTTAGAACTAGAGATTACCATGCCCTATATCATAGTGATCCTGTAGGTTTTACAGTTAAAAACTTGCTCCCATCAAAGCAGAGCAACCAATATAACATTTTATTTCTAGCTCTTCATTTAGAGAGATTCAGAATGTCTCACATATCTCAGGAAAAAACAAGCATGAGATAAGTCTTATATGAAAAATACCGTCTAAATAAAACAACATGAAAACATATGATGTGAAGTATGAACTTCACATCAGAGGAACAAATCTTCCATTTTTCATGTAAAACACATAAAGATCCTCTTTTAAAAAAGTTTCCTACCTATGTTTTCTCTCCCAAAGAGTATGTGAATTCCCTTCCATCCTTGTTTTAATTTTTATTTTCCTTTAATGTTTCTTTCAGGAAAAAAACCCAATTCTGATCAGGTCGACTTTCCTGAATGTTCAAATATAAAATTTCCTTGGCACTTTTGAGCCTGTAGGAGATGGCTCCTTGCATGGAGTGGGAGTTGCTGGTGGAGCTGGGCCATCAGAGCACCTTGTGGAGGGACCAGAAGAAGGTGAAGCAAATGTGCCACGTTTCAGATCTCAGTTTGTCATTGTGTCCTAAAAGCCTGAAATTGTTTTATATAAATGCCTTAAGAGTAAGGCTGTAAATAAAGTGCAAAAGATTCTGTAAGGGACGTAGTGAAAATATATTTTCTTTACTCTTTGCCCCCACATCATTAAAATCTCTGAAGGATTGCCTGTATTTCTTAAACCTTCGTTTTTGCAGAACCCCTTACAAAACTTATAAGTATTAAAATTCATTTGGAGGATATTTATGGTTATGATGAAGGATAACAAGTTTCATGTGGGCATCTGAATATTTAGGAAAAAAAGCAGCAAGTGTGACTGACTATACACTGGTGAAGCATCAAATATGTATTTGTCTTCATGAGTTCAGGATGCCAAGCTAATTTATGAGCAGCTGAATGAAATAGAGACATAAGCAAGTTCAAGTTAGTGGTCATTCCAGATCAGTAAAAAGTCCTACGCTACTACCCTTGGATTTAACCACTGGAGGTGTTCCCTGTCATGTTGGGCCATGTATATTATCTGTGCAATAAGGCTCTTCAAGGGGTCTGCAGTGTACGTTTAGTGGTATTAGCAAGCAATTGTGCTGCAGGAATCTTCGTGGCCGTCTCTCTTGTTCTGGTCTGGGAATTGTCAATCTCTGTACAGCACGTGAGAATAACATGTTGGGATGCCACAAGAATGTGGGTAACATTTATGTAACCTTCAGCCTTTGTGGGAAAATAAAATCCTTTGTTACTTGGAGTTGACTCTGTACCAGATGGTATGAATAAATGTTTGCAATGCCAGTGCTGTTCAGCTTGGCTGATCGATTCTGTCATACTCCCAAGGAGGTAGAGAGGCCTTAAATAACTGATTCAGGATGTAGAAAATATTTTCCTTTTCCTGTTGCAGTAGTATTATGCCGAAGTGATGCTATTCTGACTGCCAGCTTCTCACTCAGCGGGATGAATGAATTATGTAAATATTGATCAGCCTTTTAGCAAAGCTGACACAGCTCATTGCTAACACTTTTATGTATTTTAATTAATTCCAAAGATGCTTAAAGCACAATAGCCACTATCTTTCTTTTTTAAAATTTTTTATTTTCTGTTTTGGTAATATTGTTGCCTGAAGAAACCGAAGTTGATGCAAAACTTCTGTTGGGTTCTTTATGAAATTCTCTCTTGTTTCCAGTCTGGCCAACAAGTGCATTCTTATGGGAGAACAATTTGGCAAACCTCTCTCAGCCAGTATGAGCCTGATGACAGCAATCTCCTTATTTCTTATGTGTGGAATATAGTGCCTGGTGCTGGCCTGAAGCTGACTCAGGACTTCTTGGTGCACGCTATGAACAAAAACAACAACGTGATTCATTTATAGAGTTTGCATAACATCTTTTCTCCTTCTTCAAATTTTCCCCTTTCTTTTCTCAATCCAAGGTGGTGGATCTGAAAAACACAGACAGCAGAGCTTTTTTTTGAAGGCTTCAATCCCCTATGCCACACATCCTCTAAAGGCTTCTGCCCATAAAGTTTGACCCAGTGCTGAGCTTTATGTGGACCCTGTTAAACTGAGTCACAGAGCTCAAATTGTTATATTTTTTTTTTCTGAAAAACTGCAATCAAAAAATCTCACTGATTTTTCATAACTACCTGAAGTGTGTGCTACTTTCACCTTCTGCGCTACAAATGAAAGTTTGCTGAAACATCTCCTGTAGTGTCAGGTGGGAAAAATTACTTTCTGCATGTTTCTGATGCAAAACCATTTTTATTTTTTCAATGTCAGATAAACAGCTTTATGTATTGTTCTTCAAACTCCCAGTCTATTTTAACTCATCTCTTTCATTTATGCTGCATTGTGTCTATCAGAAAGCTGTGAAACCTCCAAGGGACTTTCAGCCTTTTCATATCCTTACCACAGCATGTATCAGACTTGCTCCTGCAGAGAATTCTCTCTGCTCTAATCAGACCACAGAAAAGATAATCTTTCTCTATGTCTGTAAGTGGGACAGATACATAAGTATTTACATATTGGTGTCTACAAAACTGTTATTACAAGGAAAAGAAAAAGCCCTAGGACAAATTCACATACAAATAGTTTCTTTGATATCAATAGAGCAAAGCTGCATTTATAATATTGTAACTTAGAAAGAAATTCCCCTATACCTGTCCTAGCTGAATTTATAGCAGACACACAAGTCCACTTTTGTTCATATACATTATGAACACAGAACTGTCATCACAGCACTTGGGACTAGATTTTAACCTGTACATGTGGTGTACACCTGTGCTTTGTATGACAATGCGCTTGATTTGCGGTGTGGGAGACTCCCAGGTTCAAAGTTAATCTGGTGTCTTTTCTTTCTCTTACGAGATCATTTTAAGATTTCATCTGTAATTCTCACACAGCTTCTGGGGTAACTTTGGTTTCACCTCCTTTAAGAGTATGGAACTTATTTTCACTAATGCAGAATTGACCACTATGAAAACAACACCAAGGATTATGATATGTCACAGCAGGGTTGGTGTTCAAACGACCTACTCTATACATTTTCTCTTAAAGCCAGTAATGTTCAAGAAGAAATCAATTTCAGCAAATTAAAAAAAAAGGACAGAAAGCCAAACTCACAGGTAAATGTAGAGTTTCTTCACTGTTTCACTTCAAAAACCATAATCACAATCTCTGCTATATTCACCTACAAACAACCCTTGCACTTTCCTGGGAGACATTATACAGCTATTCTTTCCATTTGACTCATTCAAAGAAAGATCACCAACCACATCTCTTTCTCCCAGGCCAGACTTCTCATGGACCCAACTGGGATCATCCACCTCCCTTTCCTTTCCTGTCCTCCCCCTCTCTTACTCGACTCAAGGCAGCTGCTGCATCCTAAATAGAACGATAACAGAGATTGGCTATCTGGACTTTTCCAGGCAAAATGGCCATATCCTATATATGGAGTATACTAGCCTCTTTGTAATTTAATGCTGGCATCCTTGACAAGGTAGCTGCATTCTGTCTCACAGCATGTTGTATATTTTAAATGCTGTTGTACAACTGCTGGCCAGACCGCACAGTATAAAGTAACGGCTGAACAAAAAAGAAATTCAGTACTAACAGGCAAACCGCAGAAGTTTTGGCTGAGCATCCAAAACTGCTAATGCTTATCGGGACCTCCTGAGAGTCCCCCTCCTTCCTGCAGCTCAGAAACCTCCACCGCCAACTGTCCTGATCCTCATTAACTTCACATCACTGTCATTTGCTAGTTTTTTGCAGCAGCAGCCTCCACAAGCGGCTTGGCACTTCCCAAACACAGTACGAGACATGCTTTGCTATTGTTTTTTCCTCTTTGTTTTTAAATTTTATTTTTGGGGACAGCAGGAGACATGAGCTGTGCTGGAGAAATTACAGAATTAGTGCAAACCCTGCCCTGTGTCTGTGCAGCAATGAGGTGCCATCTGATGAGAGCTGGAATCCGGCCTCCCCAGCCCTTCAGGGGTCCTTTTCTATTTGTCACACTACCAGGCATCCAATCCTGCCAGCTCAGTCTGAAGCATGAAAGCAGCTCCATTAAGTTCATAAAAACATCCATTTAAAAAGTTATGCCAGAGAGTTTACGTCTTAGCAGAGACAAAGGCTCTTATACATGTGATATGAGAGTGCATCAAAATGTAGCGAAGGAAAGGTTGAGCACAGCTCTTTACATAAATGCATACAACACATGTTTACCTGCCAGACAGCAACTTTTCAAGCTTTCCCTTCTCCTCTCCATTCCTGCTCAGCCTGGGTCTGCAGCAAGATGACAGCTGCCATCCTCAGCACAGCTGTCAAATGCAATGTTCAGACACCACGCATTTCTCCTGACAGAAATACCATCACTGATCCTTTCCTCTGCCAATAAGCACTACTGTGAGACTGTGTGGGCGTTTATGCAATTTCTTAGAAATACCCCAGCTGATTGTCAGGACACACCACGCAACCACAACTCTATCTGAAAACTGCAATTACCCTTCCAAAGGGCAGAAAGTAGAGAAAGACAACACAGATTCCATCAGAGGATCACTGGATGCATTAATTCTTTTCATTTTCCTTTCCTTTCTCTTCCTTCTTATCTGGATGCTCTTCTAGTTTGGCTATTTTACCCATTTGGCTTCTCATGACAAGTTTCCATGCTTCCTGCCCCTTGGTCTCCTCTCTTTGCTTCTCCCATGGTTTGTAATGATTTAGTCCTACTTCACAACTAATGAGTTATATCCGCACCCACAGGACCCAGTGTCTGAATGGCCCATCAGTGGAAAGATTAGCAAGACTAATTTTTCTACAGATGGTTAAGAATCACAGTTTTTCAGGAAAACAACTACTCTAACGAATCTGTGACCTGCCAGTGCCCTGGGGAATATCTGTTAGGTGTCACCAACACTCAGATAAAAACACTTGTTAACGTGATTTCACTCACTCAGTGTGATAATATGATGTTATCCCTTGGATCTGATCCACAGCACCAAAAAGGGTAAGTGTGTACTGGGAGGTTTTGTTTGGTTTTTTTTTAACAACAGCAAACATGGCTTCTGGCTTCCTTGTGGGTGGTATATTAAATTTGAATTTTTTCCCCCTAAAGTGGTTCAGCTATGAATTTATTTTCTCCCCTCCTTGCTTGAACCATAATATTGTGGTAATATTAGTTACATATTTGGATTGCTACAAATCAGATATGCTGATTTTAAGATTTTCTTCTTGTTTTGTGCCAAGTGTTAGAAATAATTAATTAGCATATAATGTAGCACCAAAAACATCCTGACTCCCAGGATTTCTATAACATGCAATATCTTCTTATAGGCATAATCTTGCTGTAGATAATAAAATTGTATACGTTCAGTACTTGGTGGGGGGAGGCATTTCTCAGCAAAGGGCAACAGTGTAGATTAAAACAGCAAATTCTCAGATTTAGGATTAGAAAATTCTCATGATCCCACAGACAAGTCTCCCTGGGACATAAGGTGGTATCTATGAAATGGCTCTAATTAACAAAGAAGTGCTTGTTGACAGTTGAAAAAATAAATAAGCCTTTAACTTAGGAAAGAAGTTGAATCCAAATAATAATTTTTAGAGGATAAAAAAGTCCACCATCCAGTACATCCTTCATTGCTGTTTCATTTCTCACATTTATAAGGAGTTGGGCTTTTCTTTCATCATCTGGTGAAGATGAAAATAATGCACTTCTCACAAAGTAGATCTGGTTTTTTATCTGTATATTAGAATTATCCAAAAAATCTAACATGCTGCATAATTAACAAGAAATTGAATTTATGGGTATAGCTGAGTAGGTGTGTTATGAAAGAAGAAAAAAACCCTACCTGAAAAGTTTCTGTTAAAGGCTGGATATTGCTTGTGAAGCTATGGTCTTACACTAACTGCTATCAATGGACACCATAGCTTAGCCTAGGATTACACACCAACTGCATATGTCTTTCATAATTACATATGGTTGCACAGATCCTTCACATCAGCTCCACTGCTTCCCTCATCCTGCTGGATAACCCTGCAGTGGAGGGGAACAAGGCCTTTACTCTGTGTTTCACTGAAATTTGGTTTTATTTGTGCTGAAAATATGTGTTCAAAATGCCCTGAGAAGTTTCACAAGCAAGAAACTAGATACCATGCCTTCTAACCCATCTCTCAGAACCATCAGATATAGTGGTTTCCCACTAAGTCCCTTCCAAGCACTTTGGCTCACTGGCTGGGCAGTGTAAGAGGCGTTTATGTATACATTGGATTATATACAATCTTTGTCTGGCTAAGTCTTTTGCTTTTAAGTTTGCTAATCCTGGTATCTTTGGGTTCTGACTCACAAGTCAGATAGTTATCTTTGGATGTCTGCAGTGATTCCTGCTCTTTGGTGCCTGGACCACCCGCCTCTCGGAGCTCTCCTCCAAGCCCACCTTCCTCCCACTGCAGCGGAACTCAGACTGTGACTGACCCACCATCCCCATGGACCAGCTGCTCCTGTCTCACATCTCTGCAAGGAGGGAATGGCAAAACCTACACCACCCTGAGCACAGTGCTCATCTGGAACATCGGCAAAACACACTTTGTTCTCTACACTTTAAAGAACTTACGCTCAGTTTAGCTGAATTAAACTGAAATCTGGACAAACGGTAGAAGGACTTCTCCTTACTTCCTCTCCCAGAGGCTTCCTCAGCACTCACTCAGCCCCACTCAATGTAAATCCCTTTCCTATTAGATCAGGTCTTGCCCTGTTCAGAAGAAGATATTCAGGGGTTTAGGGATATTCAGTTGTTTAGAGATATTTACAGTTACAAATGTAGTCATGCAGGAACTCAATCAAACCTAGATATTAGCTGCAGGGAAATATTTCAGGACCTACAATTTAAAGCGTCAAGGTCCCTAAAGAGAGGCTTACATGCTAGTTAGTGACTGTTTCAGTGCTAATGGGAAAGTGAGCAAGAAGTATGGGAAAATAAAGATTGCTGAAACATGGATGTGTGGCACAGAGTTTGAAAGACCTTGGTAAAAAATGTAAGGAGTGACAAGAGCTCTCTTTCGACACATGCTACTTTGGGTTGCATATGATTTGGAATTCTGTTTTCATGATGATGGAATTTAGGAAAGATAACATTTTGGTTTGTAGTCCACTTTCTTGAAAGTGGACAACCCACTGGTTGTGAAGAGATGGACAGCTATCATAAATTTGTGTGAAATGTTAGAAACTGTCTCTGAGACCAGCTCACTGTATAAAGTTAATCATTATTCTGTGAGGGAAAAAAAAATTCAGTTTTTTTCAGAGCACTGGCCTCTATGAAAACCGTTTCTAAAAGCTGCTGGTGTTGATTTTGATCCCAGAGAATAATAGAAAGTTGTATGTTGTTATACAAGACTTCCCACTATTTTCTCTTGGTAATGGAATGAGTATTAATACAAAGTCTTCCATGTTCCCACTTGGAGCAAGTAATCTCTAGTACTGACATTCAACCTGGGAAAAATGTATTAGCACCCTGACTAGTACTCAGGCAAGGCACCTAGTACTTGTCTACTTTTGAATTTTTGACTGCAGACTTTGTTTCAGTCCTTCATGTCATAGTTCTCTGTCACCTGTCGGAACAATATTATTTAACAGGGCTTTTTTATCCTTAGACAGTTCTTCACAGAATTTTACCATCTGGCTATCATGGTCTGTTTTTCTGCATGTCATCTGTTTTCAATTTAACAATTCTGGTTTGTGGCTTAGAAACTCTGTCTGTGACCTCTGTATCTTGAATATTCTCTGCAAGTCACCTTCTTCATTACTGTCTTCTAATTCCTCTCATTTCTTCTGATCTCCTCTTATTATACCTGACTAAATAGATTTGTTTATTTTGGCCCTCTTCTAGCCTCTGATCTTGTGCTTATTAAATCCTTAATCCTCTTAACACCTCAATTGAGAGAGATACATTTTTCTTTTTGGGGCATCTGTTCTTCCTAAATTAATTCGTAACTACAATGGTGTCTCAAGCAGCCACTTGATATTTAGATATTCCTGCTTCTTCAACATTAATAACATTCAAAATTTGTTATTGCTGCCAGTAATGCAGTGCTCAAGCAGTAGGTGGAAGACAGAGCTCAATTAAACCTGGGCTCCTGTAACATTTTCATTGCTCATATAAATGCAGCCACACACATGAGCTTAGGCTCTGAGACAGAATTTCCTCCAACATACATTTTTCAGCTGGCAAGATGTGATACAAGGCTTTCTTTGGTTTGGCATTTTATCCAACAGTAAACTGGCGTCCAGGTCTCCTTCTATCACTCGTGAAGAGGCAACAGTGAAGTGGACACTACTAAATCTTTTCAGTACAGGACTCTGAAGATCACTGGCCACCTCAGATAGACTTTCATGTCACAAAAGGGATGAGCCACCCTTAATATTTCTTCATTACCCCTCTATGCAGGATTAATTTCATAAAAATTACATGTACGCCTGCTGAAGTGCAACAAAGATTGAAGTAACTTCCGCATTTATTCAGAGATTTTTTTGTACTTCTTCCACAAAACTAGTGATCAGGACAAAACATGGCTCACCAATATAGTGACTGGAGACAATAATTTAGCTTTTTTTAAAAATAAATAAAGCTTCTCTGGAAAGATGACCTTGCCTGTTTGCTTAATTGTCTTACTTTAAGACTGTCTGAGCTGTCAGCCTGTGTGGTGGGAGCATCATCCAGCACATCTGTGTCATCTTTTTGGTTTTCATTTTTGCACTATGGTTTGTCATGAATTCACAGAAACGCAGCAGACGCTGGGCATATTGACTGCTGTGCTGTGCTATTTCTGGAGATCTCCCACACTGCTGACCTGGCTGGCTAAGCAAGCCCTCAGCCAGACCTTGGCACTTTGGTCTCTCCTAGAGAGAGCTGCTCTTAGCACCTTCTGCATTAACCAGTGCAGCTCTCCAAGGGTGGCACTCTGAATATCTTCTACACCATCTGCCTCTGCCAGTGGAAAACCTTTCTTCATAAAAACTGGGCTGTGATGGCTGAAACATGGCTGTGCCATGGGCACTGGAAAGAACTGGATTTGTGTCTAAGCTATACATCTTCTTTAGCCTATCATAAAACCATTTCAACAACTTGCCTTGAAAAAGAGACAGGAATAAAACCAGAGCCTTCCAGATGTACCAGTGTGGGTGTTCTTCATTGCCACACAACTCTTGTAGCAATGCTAGAGAAAACACCAATCAGAGTATTTCTTGTTCTATATCACATATCACATATCACAGTCTATATAATACACAAAAACCGTTGCTGAGACTACTACTGAATACAACCTTGAAAAAACTATATGAGGCTGCCCAATTTACCTATGCTTGTCTTATAAGTGCTTTTCAGGGAAAGATGTTAAAGGGAAAACTTAAACAAGCCAGCTTTGAACAGTTAGCAGATAAAAAGTCTTTAAAACTTCAGTCTTTGACTACACTGACCTTAGTGACTTGTCTTAGCTTTGGAACTTTTATCAGTTTTCCTATCAAACCCTCCTAATTTGTGACCCTTTGCTGACAGCAGTGTCTTATGTATAAGAGGTCTTGGTAAAGAAGAAGACACACACTTAAAAATTTTGCTTTGCTTAATATATATAGTGGAAAATTATTAAATTACTAGAGAAGTAAATACAACTAAAATGGTATTTTACACAGATAGTTCCTGAAAATTCAAGAACATAATCTGACAGTAAATTGCTTCATTAGAGAAAAATATTTTTTTAACATTCCTTCCCTTTTTTGAGCTTTTTACTTCTTGTTTTGCAAGGGCTTCACAGAAGCATTTTGTACATGGCAGAACATTTAAAGAACAACGGCATAGCTCAAAAAATAGAAATTCTGTGTGATACATGAAGTAGTAACAGCGTCACTTATTAATTTCTGTCTTCATGATGGACATTAAAAATTTTACTTAGTTTACAAACACTTTCCATGCTTAGCTACAATATTAATGGTTAATAAGAGCTTGTGTTTCAAATAGACAGAGATCTCTTTTTCTGCCTTTAATTAAAGCTGACTTCTGGAACGTGACTAATTTACATTTGCTAATGTAGTGGTAAAAAAACATGCTCATCCACAGCTCAGTGAATGTGAGCAAACATGCCTTGCCATGCCTGGCCACCGTCAGGACTGTATTTGCAGTCAAGTTGAACGACACAGACCCAGACCTTGGCTACAACCTGGCAGAGGGACAATATCTAGACATATGTGGATAATTTTATTACTCCATCATCTGTGGCCTTGGTAACGGTGATGTAAAAGCAACGATAAATCACATCTCTGTGTGAAATTGTCACTTGCTGTCTCTTGACTGCTGTGGTTTTGGAGCAGGGCAACATAAATCCATTGCTTCTGTTCAGACCCAATATCTTTAGAAAGGGAAGGACAAAACTTGTCCTGAAAGTCTCCTGTTTCACACTTCAGTTGGCACTTGAGTTTTTTGAAAGAACACATTACTCAGAGAGGTGTGTACAGTTTGATACTGCTTGGCGCTGTCATATAATATGAAACATATATGGGAAATATAAATCCTTCTGGTCTCTTCTAGCTCTGCTAATTCACAGTGAGCTGCTGGCAAATTTCAGGTCTTCTACTTTACTTAGGCTTTCCCTCTTCCCAAGGAAGAACAATGATGCAGAGACACTTGTCTGTGGACCTTTGGAAATTGACTGGAAACAAATACAGAAAAATGTAATTGCTATGCCTGTAGAAGAGCAGAAGATCATATTTGTGTAGCTTTTCTAGAAGAGCTGCTGAAAAACTTGTGATGGTTTCTCTGCTCTGACAACTGCTTCATAACTTCAAAAACATTATCTCTGCTCCCATCTCTTTATTAGGTAATTTTAACCACTTTGAAGACCAGGAAAATTCACCGTATTAGTGAGGAAAAAAACCCCATGCATAGTTTTCACAGTTCAAATGTTTCAACATTAAAGCAAATATTTCCTTCAGAAAGATAATTTGCTATCCAAACAAACATAATTAGAAGCAATCTGGTGAAATAACACTCACAGTCTAATTAGCGTAGAAGAAACTAAGAGAAAATACAAAATTAAACAGTACCTAAAATATTTTCTGAGTGTTCTTCTCTGATTTATTCTAATTCACCCATCATCCAAATTTTAGATGTGAACAAGGCAATCTTGAAGTAATCTTGCCATCCTAAGTACAGACCAAGTCTGAACTGTAATTACTTCTCTTTCTTGAAAAATATAGTAAACAATTTTGCAGTGCATATAACTTAGTTTATCATTGCCCATGCTAATTGGTATATACTTTACCCTTGCCAGCTCAAAGGAAAAACATTACAAAAGTGAAAGATGCAGAAATAGCCCTCATTTGTATAAATTATATACATGAATAAATGTACCAGTTTGCAGCAATAACAGATCCAACCCTTCAGAGAGCATTGAGCGTTTGTGAAGTGTTCAAGCACTCATTAGATGTTGACATTCTTTAGAAATGAATAATTTATTTGAGTTTGGGGGAGTAGCACATGATCTAATAAAATAAACAAGTCATTGTCATCTTCAGGTACTGTGCCAGATATATGACTTAAGCCTTGGTGGAAGCACTAGTGCTATTTGCATAGAATACTCATTTGGTGCTAATGTTCAGAAAGCTCTGCTGACAGCTCTGGCCTCTGCAGGGAGATATGAATCTTCACCTGCCGTCTGCTCCCACCTGCTGCTGAGGTCTCTTGTAAACTTAAGGACAGTCCTTGGCTCCTCTAAAAAAATGAATCATTCCATATATAAGTATCAACACCAGTCATTTAAAGCATAACTTGCAGTCTCAACCTTTTTATCAGTACTTATATGAGCAAGCTAGGCTGTGTCTTTTGTGAAAATAAATACAAGGGGAGTGATTTGTGATTGGTGCCTTCTGCTCTGCTCAGACTGAGGACAAGGGTTGCGCACAACATCCTGTTCCCAGGCAGCCCTCCTGGCTGAGCAGACTCCTGGTTAAACAGACTCCAACTGGCACGTTCCATGCTTCGTGGTGAAAGCGTGTCCCACCCGAGAGGCAGCCACTCCTGTGTTCCAGTCCTTACCTCCAGAGACAACTGGCTGGTCCTATGGAACTGACTATGACTTGGCAGTTATCCTTGACATCATCACACAGAGCTGCATCAGCTCCCTCGAGGAAATTACGTTTACTCAAATGCTTGTTGTTTACCACACTCAAGGATTTTGTTTTGCCCAAAGGATATGAACAGAACAACAGCTAGAAGGAGCATTTTAAAAGTTCATGGATTTGTAATAAAATGGCAGATTACGCCAACTGTTACACCATGGGAACTGACAACATGTATAATATCAAATTTAACTGACTTGCTAGTTGTCATGCAAAAAAAAAAGCACAAATTTTTAAACGTACAAAGCATCAGCTCACAGAGCAGGAACTAATTAAGCACGCACTTATGAGCTATGATCTTACGAAACAAGAATTAATGAAACTTCAATGTGTTACCTTTTGAAGTACAAAGCTGGCAAAAACAGCTCCAGATAATTGCCTAACTACTCAGAGACAGGACCCAGTCTAGGCTCCAAGACTGGTTTAAAAATCAGTCACCACCCTCTCCCATAGCCACAAGGAAGTGGACAATCAATCTAGACTAGCGTGTGATAGTGGCGTTTAAGGACTTGCTCCTCAACATATATATTTATATAATATGGATGACCTCCAGCAGGAGGCAAAGAATACTATCACCTCGCCAAGAGGAAACAGCTGGGGGCTAAACTACACAAAGCTGTTCAGTCCTGTGTCTGCAAGAGAGTGTTTTGAAGTTAACAGAGAGAAGACAAATTCCTGATTTTGGCAGCTGGAGCTTTACAGCTTTGCTATCTGGAACTTCATAAGCCAGTGTTTAGGAGTCTCTCTAGATAATGTACCAAGAGAGTGACAAAACCGAGGGTTGGAGTGTCCAACTCCTGTTGCTTCCCTCCCTCCCTAGTGAAGAGTTAGTTAATACAAAGCAGGACAGCTAGAAAATGAAAATCAGGGACACATCCAGAAATAACAAATAGTCTGGTAGCTAAGGATGCATGCCAGACGTGCAGAAGACTGCCTTGTAGGTCCTGGCTCTGAACCAAGGCCAAGCAAGGACTTGGGTTTGGTATCCAGCACTCATATCAGCAGGTTACAGAGGTCATACAAGGAACACTTGTATCTTCCATCAGCAAAAATATTTTACTAGGCTAGAGAAACACTGTGAAAATTGACTTGGTTTGGAATTTTTCACAATTTATCAGTATAAGATGTGCCACTTCAAAAAATTCAGGGATGTGGCTACCTGGGACAGAGAACTAATTTTGTGGTACTTTTTCAGTTCAGCCCCTTATCATCTCACCTGAAGTTCCAAGGCTTCAGTAACAAATGAGAAACTGTCATTTGCTACTGGTTAGACTCTTTCAAAACGTGCTTACGGCAAAAGATGCTGTTGCTGATTTTTTACTTAGACCACAAATTGCACTTCACAAGAATCAGTTGCTATCTTGCTTGCAGGACCATAGGCAGAATGCATGTAATAAAAAAAATGGCTTATACCCTGGTAAGAAAAATACAGCCATTCTCACATTCTAACTTCCAATTGCTTCAGAGTCACTTACATGAAATATAACTCTGTAGCATTCAGTATGTTCCCTCCACCCAAAGTTCAGATCATTACTGACTTTCACCTAAAGGACTTTAAGCCCTTGTGTCAGGGAAAGCCTTTGTAGGAACTGTGTCAGACAAAGACTTTGTAGGGCCTACAGATTCTAGCGACTTTTTATAGCTGTCTCTATAAATATGAATACTGTTTACATACTACAAGTATTTAATACATGCCTTGAGGAAGAACTCTTCAATCTAAAATATTAAATGCACTTTTTTCCTCCAGGTACTGTGAAAGAGCAATGACATTCCTAGCCTCTGAGGTGAAGTTCATGATTTTAATAGATTTCAGGTGTCTGTGTGTGAAGCATGAACAACTTTGGGACTTCAGCCTGGATTCATTTCACACAACACTAGAAAATGGTACTGTGCAACAATGTAGCTCAAACTTCCCAAAGAAAGTCTGCATACTGGTTTTAAATGTAAAGAGATAATTTTCTACATTGCATAGCTTGCTCATGCACCCCAAGTGAGGATTTAGAATATTTTACTATTGACCTACTCTACTGTACCTTGTCACCCATTTCTTGCTGTGTGAACTGCTGCCTCCCCACATTTCACACTGTGTATCATAAAGACTTTGAACCACATCTGAGATGTCTGGTGTTTTAGTCTCTCCCAAATCAGTGTGACTTTAGCTTCTTCAACAGCTCTGGTTTTGATCTGAATTATTAGTACTTGTCCTTCCGATTTTTTCTATGCTATCAAGGAAGAAAACCAAAACTGTCATAGAAATTATTGTTCTCATACATATACTGGAGTTCCAGATAATGATACTGGATGTAGATTTAAAGCTTCTTCCTTTTATTTAAAACTAGCAGGATTATTTTCATTAGAATATCTATTAAACTTTGCTCAACTTTGCATAGATATGTTGTTGCCCTTTTTTCTTCAGATGGAAAAATATTTTCCAAGGATGTTTGGATATATTTCAAACTTATCCATAACCATTGGGCAGTCATGAAATATGCAGGATCATATCTTCAGCTGGTGTAAACTGATGACAATCCATTTCTTTCAAAGCTAGCTTTGTGCAACCACCCTGTTTTTTGCCAGTTGTGGCTCAAAAACTATCTGGAAAACAACCACTTTGGAAATGTTTATATGCCTGGCTGATCTTATTCTATTCTCTTTTGTTTATATCTTAAATATTTTGGACCAGATATGTGATTAATTCAGTGGAAATTTTACCCTGGTTACTCACGAGTTTCTTTACAGCAGTTTGATTTCACTTCAGGGAGTGGAAAGATTGTGTTTACTGATGGAGGAGAACAAAACAGCAGCGATAAACTCCACTCTTTGACACTGCCGATGCACAGGAATGCTGCATTCCGCCCTGTCAGCATTGCACCATGCTTTCATACTTCTCTCACAGTTTACCAGGGAGATTCAAAATTCCTGCAACTCCCAAAGTACCCAAATCTTCAAGACTGAGGCCAAAATCAAGTTATCTCAGTAAACTTCAATGAATTGTTGCAGCTTTTCAAACTGTATTTTTAGGTGAAGAGGAGGATTTGGTTTGTTTTTTCCTCTTTGAAGCCTCAGAACATATACTTTTTAACAAGATATTATCTTCTAATTAGAAAAAAAGAAAAGGCTTTCTGGCCCTAAAATCTATGGCGTGCAAAATAAACACACAAACTTTCTTCTTTCATGTTTTCCAGACCAGACGTTTTTACACTCTTGGGAAGATGCACCTCCTGCTCCTATCAAAGGGAGACAGTGAGGAGGGGGATAGGGGAAGCCAGGGCTTTCAAAATTGGTTTATTGGGGGTTCAATTGTAGACTCTGTAACACTGCTTTTGTTTTACACAGACATCAGGACTCACGGCTTCCTTCCTTCCACAGACTCCAAACCTCCCTTGTCCTCCCCAGCATTTCTGTGACTATCAGGGCTTTCAGCTACACAGAAGCTGAAATGTGCAGATCCAATCTCCAACAGAGCCCAGCTAGGTGGGCAAATAACTTTCATAAAAAGCTAGTTAGAACACAAGCTGTTCTCCCAGCTTTCCCAGCAGCTCTCCCTGCCACTTCCTACTCTTGAAAGGCTGGGCAAAAGCCACTTCTTTTTGCATTGTAAAGAGAAGCTTTAATGTCATGATACTGGCTTTGGAAATGATATCTACATGGATACCTTAAAAATACTTCACTGTATGAAGCAGAGGTTAAGAGAATATCCTGCAGTCAACTGAATGGGTAGGAAGAAGACAAGCATGTGAATTTAACTCTCACAATGCTCCTCAAGACACTGCAGCTGCTCATAAGCAACAGGAATACAGCAAAAGCACATCAGGTGTTTTCAGCTGTCTTTTAATGAGAAATAGCAGGTAGAAATAGGCAAAGGAGAGAAGTAGCAGCTCGCCACAGACCACCAGAGCACCACAGAGACCTTTTGTCAGGAACATTTAATTCTGTAAAGCTGCATTAACCCAGAAGTTATGAATGAGACCCCCAAAATCAGGAGAATGGTTTTAATGTGAGATTTAAGAAAAATACGACTGTTTTATTTGCTTTCTGGGTGTTCAGCCTCCAGGGTTAACATTTCCAAGCTTCTGTTTGTAATCACAAGGTCTACAAACTCACTATTTAACTGAGATTTGTACATGCTTCAAGGCCTGAGGTGTGAAGAAAAACCCTGAGACTTGTAAGAGATTGTGATGAAGTCGTCATAGTTGGCTGGGGATATTATATAGTTTGGCCCTGTCGAGGATTAAAAAATACTCTCCAGCTGCTGATCTTACAAATTCTCCTGGTCTCTAGTGGAGATAACACTCAGTCTCAGGCAGCTCTACACCTCTGCACAAGTCTTCTGAATTCTGAAATGTTTAGAGTTTATTCCACAGTAAACTGAGCTCAACCCTGAAGGGGCTGACCAGCTAAGAAGCCAACATCAACAGCTTTGGTTGGCCCCAGGGGTGCCAAATATACCATAGCAGATATAAATCTGAGACATAAAATATTATTGCAAAAAGAGAGCTAATTTTCTCAACATCTAATTGAATTCTCTAGTAGTTTCACTGAGAAGTGTTGTATTGGTTTCACCTCAATATTTAATGAATACTGATTTTTAAAATAAACTGTTTGTTTGCATTAAAAATTTACTTCCCCACACTCCTCAAAGTATCAAGAGAAATTGAATGTTGGATTTATAATTAATGTGGTTTGGATTTTAGAAGAAATTTTTTACAGCAAAGAACATTTCCATAAATCATGCCTATGATTGAAAAAACATGGTCATAACTGAAGACAAAATTGCTTCATTTTGCATCTGTTTCACATATATAAATATGTCAGGTTTATTTAGAACACACTGATAAAGATGAGGAAGAAGGGAAGAAAATGATAAAAAATAGCCTAGGTTGTATTGGTACCTCCTTTATTATAACTCTCTCTGATACTATTGTGACCACTCATTACTTTTCATACCTGGTTTAGTCAATTAAACTATTAAAAAGTTAAAAGAAAAATAACTTTTATGGACTTAAGCTCTTAGTTCAACCCTAGAAAAAAGCAGTCATGTGCAATGAGTCATTGTCTTATTTTCTTCTGACCATTTCAGAGAAAACAGCCCTAAATTAGTTCATCACAGAATTGATTTCTTTCTGTTCACACCAAGTTTGGTCCTGCTGGTAGCTGTGACTTCAGGATTAGTGTTAGTAGGGCAGTGACAATTTGAACCATGAGAGAATCTGCCCACTGCTCCCACAATGCAGCAGAAGTGAAGCAAAGCAGTTTGCCAACAGAACCCCTTATCGAACGCAATGTCCTACTTGTAGCATATTCCATGGCATAATATGTGTCTTCCAAACAAATAACTTTGCTGCCTAGTCAGCCAACAATCTGCTGTTAATAAAAAAGGAACACTAATATGTTTCTTCTAATATTGTTAATTAAAATATACATCTTTAATATATTTGACTTTTTACCACAGCAGTTTGGCATGAAGCATCAGAGAGAACAAGAGTACACAGTAAAAATAAATTAAGTGTTTAACCTACCACCATCTTGATGGGAAAACACATGAAGCAAATTATTCAAACAGAGGTAAGTTATGTTCTACATAATTCTTTTCTCCTAACAAGTGTGTAGTTTTTGTTACTAACATGAAGTCTACATCTTTCACATACGAATTCCCTTTAAAGTTATTTCTAGGCTCTTTCCATTTATAGTGAAATCTCCTTCCATTTACTTAGGACTTAAGAATTTAACCGTGTGCTTATAAAGGTAGGCATTTCTTATTTTCTACAGCTTATTTTAGGAAAACATTGTTTAGGAAAAAACCCATCTGCTTGTGAGAAATTTCTGCCAATAGATATCCTGTCCTTCAGTGGTAAGGTATATTTCTTTTTATGATACACCCATTTACACATTAACAGGGGTGGGGGGGAATCTTTAAACATTTTCAAGAAATGGTTGGCAAGCTAGCTAAGAAGTAAAACTATCACTAAGTTTTTGAGTGTTCAGGTAAATTTGCAAGCAGTTTGAAAGCTGGAAGGGTTCGAGAAGAGACTCCAGCTCCCCCATCCAGCCTCCAGAGGCTCCGACAGCCGGCGCGTGGCAGCCTCATTATTGCTTTGTGCTTCCTTTTATTTTAGTTGGCATTTATTTACTTGCTGAGGGCAAGGTATCTTCCAAACTAAGGCAAACCGCACTTTTAGAGGCACAGGGAGCAAGAAGTGATACAATTTGTGCTGACGGAATGGAAAGCGGATTGTGTTTCCCCACAGCCCCAGCGGCTGCTCCGCTGCCCGGCCACAGGGCCCTGCCATGGCCGCCCGGCCGCCCCAGGCCTGTGCTGCAGCCCACAGGCTTGGCTGTCAGGCCACGTGGCACCATCAAGCACAAACATGTGGGAATATCGTGTCCATTTGAGTTCGGCTGCCCCCTACCCATCCCAATGTCCTGACTGACATTTGAAGGGGCTTTAAAACTCCTGTGCCCTCCCCACAGGCCGAGGCTGGGCTGTGAGCAGTGCACAGACAAGGCTGTGCTCCAAGGGGCTTCTTGGCCAAAAAAGCCTCGCAGCAAAGAAGGACCTGGCCCCACTCCCTTCCGGGGGCTGGGAAGCACTGAGCCAAGAACCAAAATTGAGCTGTCCTCACTGGTGTTACCATGGGTCCCTGAGAATCTGCCACCCCCAGCCCTGCACCACGGCTGGCCCCGCGCAGCCACACTGGCACTGCCCCGTCCCAGTGTGAGACTGAACACAAAACCAGACAAAATGAAGGGCCTAGGGGAGGAGGAGAAGGCAGGACAAAGGAAAGTGGCAAAGTTAGAGATAAATATAAATAAAACAATGGAACAACAAAAATGGGAGGGTGAATCTGGCAAAGCCTGAGCTACTGGCAGCCAGCCTGGCACAGGACACAGCCTGGAGCAGAAGGATCTCCATGCACCAGGGCTGGGAGGGTTTTGGGAGAGTTGTGTCTGTGTTTTCCCTGTGGCCCCTGAGCAAACCTGAGTCCTCTGCACCTCTGTGCTGACCAATCTGTTGTGACTTCAATGGGCAGAAACAGCCCAGCGAGGAAGGACATGCCAGGGGCCCGATCAACTGGAGAAATGTTCATAATCCTGACAAGCAAATGGCCCAATCATGAGATTTTCCCCCTAATATGAATAAGCTGTATGAGAAGTTGGTTTTGCACAAGCAAGGCTGCAGGATTGAGCCTAGGGACCACCTTACAAAGATGAAATATTTCTTCTGATTTGGTTTTTATATTCCAAGTCCTTGCATTAGCCAATCTTCTAAATAGCAGCAATGCCAAACTTCCTTCCAGGCTCAGTTGGATGGCTTTAGGTGCCCAGCCAAAACCAAAAAAGAATTTATTGTGTGCTGCTATCTCCAGTTCCTAGCAATATATTACTCAAAACCTGAAAATTTTGCTGTGCCAAACATTCTTTATCAAGGAGGTACCTGGATAGGAACCTTAATTTTTGAGTGTTTCTGCAAAGAATAAACTACTGTTTAATGGTAGAAACATTACAAGATGGATATATTCTGGCTCTATAAATTTGAATTCTGTGCTGATTTAACCCCTTATACACAGGAACATAAGAACAGCCATACTGGGGTGCATCTAACCACCTCCAGCCTGCAGCAGCCAAACAGAAATAGGGAAAGGTGTGGAATACTTCCAGTCCTGGGAGCATTCTCCCAGTCTCCATTTTCAACTCCACTGATTCTCAGTCCCAGTCTGGTTTGCTCCCTAACCCTCAGAGGGTCTCTCTCATGAATCTTTCTCCAGTGATGGCTGGAGCCCATATGAAAGCCTGACACCTAAAATATTCTCAGCCCAGAGGATCTTCTGCTCATCTCATGGAGAATTTGGGGGTTTGGGCCTTGGTCCCCACAGCCCTCACCTGTGAACCCTTGTTCTCCTGTTAGAGACAGGCAAGAATCAATCCCAGTTCAACCGCTTACAGTTTTCTAAACTTAAAAGTAGGTAGTAAGGCATTGTGCTTTTAAGAGGAGGGGGGCGAATGAAGAAAAAAGCAATTAGGGGGTAACAGCTCTGCTGGGAGAGCTATTGAAACACTTTGATTTCCACATTAAACCAGAGAAACTCTGATGTTTCCAAGTTCACTGGGATGTGTGTCCAAATTGACCTTTTATTGCATATGGTCAAGTGCTGTGAAAAATCCCACCACTTAGCGACTCTCTGTTATCTCAGCCACAGGCAGGGAAATTCTCCCCTTCAAAGAGAACCATAAAAAGAGATAACAGAGACAAGGGCTTCTGTGCCATCAGCATTTCAAACTCCACATCCCCTCAGGAAAAGAGGGAGGTTTTTGTAAGGGAAAAGAGGGTTATTTGTACGAGTAAATTGATCAATGGCTGTAGTTTCTCACCCCCCAATCTTGTGCAACCCAGAGGAGAAATGCCTCTGGGCTCTCCACCTGGAAAGTGTAGTAGCAAACCAGTGTAGGTACAATTCTTGGAGTACTAATCTTGCACCAGTGGTGTTGGTAAATCATTTTGCCAAATACATAGGATTACAATTCTCCCATATATCTACAGTGCAAAGACAGATTTCTACCCAAGTCTTCCACACTTTCAGCCCCCTTTTACCAAGGAGTGTGATTTTTCTTACACTAATGGATCTATAGTCAAAACTGCTGTGTACTGAATGCCAAAGTAGATGCTGCTGTGTGTGGGTGGGAGGGGGAAGGAGTGTGCCAGTATAGCACATTTCATTCAGGGAACTGGTATAAACTACATACAGACAAAACATTAGCTTGCCAGTATAAGCTGTGGCTACACTAGGAAAGCTTGCCAGAACAGCAAACTGCCAAATCTTTTCTAGCACAGACAATCCATGCTATCCCACAGATAAATGTTTCTTCAGACATTAACTCTCTCTAGTCTCACCATACTGCATGTAAGAGTCACCACTGAGATATGCTACTGCGTTCTCCATAATCGGCCACAGGTCAGCAATTTCAGGAGGCCCAAACCCTTCTGAAGAAGATGGGAAGGGAAGAAGCATTTGGAGGCTGGGTTATGCTTCTCTACATATGGGACAGTTGCACTAGGGCAAGGTCCCTGCCACATAAAGAGGCAGAAGACCTGGTTTAGCTGCTTTAGAAATGGGACTGTCATTTCATTCTGCTTGCTGGAAGTCACTAGGATCCTCAAGTGATTTCATCCAACTGTCTTCTATCATAAAACATGAAGAAAATTAATTTTACTTGCAAGTGAGAGAATTGGACAACAGCTTGATGACAAATTGGAATAAAAGCAAAAAGGAAAAAAAAATTCCCTGGTACAGCAACAGTAACCCATTTCACACTGTTTCCCACATGGATGTGCAGGACTTTTTCAAGTACCACCTATGGACATCTTTCCCATACTTTTACCCAGAGTAAAACTTCACAAAGAGTAGACACAGAAAGGTCAGAACATCTGGCAGAGTAAATACCATAGATACAGAAGTGAGATTATCAATTTTACACAATGCATTTCCTTTTTTATTTTAGATGGCACTTTAAATTAAAGTCAAGAGCTTTGCTGGGAAAACATATAAAATATAATATAATCACATCTGAAAATGCAACAAAAATTATTAGAAACATCATTCTATATTTAAAGCATTTACCACATCCTGAGAAAATCCTTTTTATTGTTCAAAGTAATGATTTATCTCAGCGTCTGAAAGCAGAGAGAGGGAGGCAAAGAAGCCAATCAATCAATCGTTTACCAAAACAGAGTGTTGCATAAGTGTCTTTTTCTATGCAGATTCCTCACATTCACAAAATCTTGATAATTAACATACTATGAAGATTTAAACATTATTGCTCTAGAGGACAGGAAATTATACAATTGAAACCACCGGGAACAGCCTGACTTTACAAAATTTTGAAGGTGATGGTCCAAGACCTTTAAACAGTGGCTCATGCTTTTGCCACAGCAACATTTCTGATATTGGTTTAAATTCCAATCTCCCTCTCTATTTTTCTATTTTTCGAGAATTTTTCTTTCTGTTTTGCAGGTAGGTTGTCTGCTTACTATTTCATGTAAGCATTTCTGTTCATTCACTCCTGTATCATCTGGTATTTTTTTAATCTAATTTCTGATAAAAATGAAGTCTTCTGATTTCCCTGCATCCCCAGGCTGTCTGGCAATTGGTCTTACACTGTTAAAGGGGAGATGACAGTTTATTAAGCATTAAGCTACAGACTAATGAGTTCTTGCCAAAGCCTGTCAAAATGAATTCATTTTCCAATGCAGTGAAATGAGTGGCTGAATGGATCAATACAATTGCCTGCAATCAGTGCTCCTCCACAATAAATGCAGGAAAGCACTGCCTCTGGTATTCTGCTGTATTTGCCATTAGTGACTGAAGTCTCAAATTACCCAGATTCTCTTCTGATGCATAAAAGGCTGGCCAGGGAGGGTGAGGAAATGCAGGCAAAGTAAATAACAGTGTTATTAACTAATCTCTTATTCTCGTTCAACATTTTTCCCAATATTGCCCACATGTGTCAGCACTCAGATTTCATGTCTCCTTTGACTTTCAGGAAGAAATACTTCAGTTTCTCGTAAGAACCAGATCTTGGCTATCTTACCATTATATGGGATCTGGCTTCAGAGATAGTCCCACAGATGGAGGGGACCAAAATAAAAAAAGAGCAAAGGGCTTCACTTCAGTGGAAATACACATTCCCGGGTTAGGCATTCCACAGTGTGAGCCAAGGTATTAGTATGTTGTCATCAGGTTATCTAGACTAATCAATTTCAAACACCACTTTTTATTATTAAAATTTATTTCACAGCTTTATCTGTAATTCCTGAGTTCCTGAGTTGGTCACTGTGACTCATTTCCCTGAATTCTGCTGTTCTGTCCCCTCACAATTAAAAAAAAAATAAGACATCCCCATTCCCCACTGCCCCAGCCATCCTTCCTGAGGATAGTATGACCTAATTCACTTCACAGCAGTTCTGGAAATGCAAAAGGCTGTGGGATCCCTTTAACAAAGCCACTGACTGATTTAAGAGGCGATTCTTATTTATTATACATTATGGTAATTCATTTTTCATTATTTGGGAGGTTCAGGGGGCTTTGTTACCTTTAAAGAAAGTGCTGACAAGCTCCCACAAGTGTAAGGAGAGAGGCCACACAAGAGGAGGAAAAGAAACCCAGTGCTAATGGCTGTTTGCTTGGATATGGCTGGTATTCTCCAGCCAGTCCATATTTATTCAGGAACTCAAGGAATATTACGATTGTGGCAACTAGTCAGGGACTACACCATTCTATAAATTGGTTCACCTATTCATATTAAATGCTCAAATCCAATGAATGTCCTGGTTTGGGGTGTGACTCTGAAGTACAGAGTTCCCAAGGAGGGCAGGGAGCTCTCCCCCAGCCCAGTACCCGGCAGGCAGTGATGTCTGGCTGCTGCATCCTGAGCTGTGCTGGGCTGGGAGCCGTGCTAGGCACTGCCTTGTGCTCCAGCCCAGCCCAGCACCACTGCCTTGGCTTGGCACACTCACAAGGGAGCTCCTCTCTTTGCCCTTGGACATAGGAAGCAGAGCCCAGTTTTCTGTGTTTACTTATTTCTCCTGTCTTCTACTTTTAGACAGATGAAATTTATGGGCCATCTAGGACCAAGAATTTAAAATATTGAGAATGATCCCATATCAGGGTATCTTCATAAGCAACCTCCCTGTGAGATAGTTGTTCTGTCAACAGCAGAGCCAGCAAAGCCTGCTTTCCTGAGAATTTGTGTCTGACACTGTACTGCTGCATGGATGCACTGTTATCAGCAATGAGATTAACATTCACTATAACCTGCTCTTTGGTAGTGACCTAAGTTAAGTCCCTTTTCTCTGCTGGGTTATTTTTACAAAATAATTTAACATGGAAGCTATTTGAGAATTCTCCTCTCCTGCAGACTTTGGTTTAAGCATCACTGGATGAGGAAGGAGGAAAACTGACAAAAATCCCCTTCAAGAACGAGCATTAAGTACTACTTAGAGCAAAGGTGGGGAACTCTTGTCAGATCTCCTGCTGGTGAGAAACAAACAGAATAATTTTTCAATGACTAGCATTTAACCAATTAATAAACTATGTGAAGTATTTATAAGATTCAGAAAAGGAAGAAAAATAAACAATGTAAAAAGTACCACATTAATACTTCATGCACTCTAAAGCAGATATAGTAAGAGAATAGTGATATTTTCTCACTTTTATACTATTTATACATTTCATCACTAGCTAATTCTAAGATACATTTTTATTTCCTTTCAACTCTGCATTCTGTAGAGATAACATTATAGAATAAATTTTCCAGTCCCAGGCTCCACAGTTACTGTACACATACATTTGGAATATTCACAAAAAAATAAAAGGGGACAAACAGCACATGTTTAAAAGACAAGAAAAATTACTTTCAAGCCAATATCTCAGTACTTTGAGGAAGATGGAGGGAGGGGACAACAAGGAAAATGGAAAGGACTGAGTCAGTTTTAGAGCTTCTATAGATATATACCGAGCAGCCTGACACCAATGTGCTCTTTCAGCAAGAAAGACACCCACATTCAGAGTACTCTTGATGCCTGTCCTTAGAGCTGAAGTTTTCTCATTTTTTAATCAAATCTGCAATTTGATTACCAGTCTGTCAGATTGAAACTATTGGCCTAAGTAACAGAGCTCCCTCTAATGGTGTTTCTATAGTTATACTGATTTATAGTACATTGGATTTATGTTCTTTCTACTTGTTGCTAGTAAACTTTACATCAAGATCAGGACTGTCTTTGTTGGATGTTTTTGTGTGTATTCATTCCCATCTGGTACTACAGCTTTTTTCCTGAGACAGGAGCAGTTCACTGCAATGGAGTCTGAATATCAAAGGAAGCTTGTGCAGAAGAGGATCATTATTATGTATTAAGCAGCCCAAAAAGGGAGCAAAAGCACTAGGATCTGGATAGTATTTTGTAAGGCTTTTTGCTCTGTTGCAATTACTGGTTCCTTGCTTGCAAAAAGCATACATTAAGAAAGATAGTAATGCTCTCTTTGCATGTTTGGATTTTTTTTATTATTTTCTCATTCTGGCATCCCACCATGGGAGAGGCTGATGCTGTCTTTGGGATACTGCCAGGCATATAATTGTGGAGGTGAATTGAAGGCAATTCAGAATTCAAAGAGTAAATTTGAGGAAAAAATTGTAAGCACTTACCAAACATAAAAGATAACATGAAAACTTGCTAATGCAGAACATTAGTTCATTCACTTGCTTTTCATCTAGAAATTGGCCAAAGACAGGTTTATTTCAGATAATTCTCCCTGACCCATTCTGCTCGTTGCAAGTGCTGCAAAGGCAAACTACTCCTAATTTTGATACAAATACACAAAACTACAACAAAAATTCTGCTTGTTTTACTCCCAAAGCACTCCACTTTTGCCCAGGAGGGTTCTGAATATTCCAGTTAGACCACAAGTAGAAATACTTTGCAGCATCTCATCTTTCCCTTCATTTGTGCACATTGCCAAGCTTAGTAAATCAGCAAAATCACTGCTCCTCAGTGAAGGAGTAAGTGTAACATGGAAGGGATATTGTCAATATGAAATAAGAGATACTGACATGGTCCTGTAAAGAAGTCAGCACCATTAATTCACTCTTTAGTACCAGTATGAAATTCATGCACACATCTTAAACAAAACAGAACTGGACAGAAACTTTACTATGCAATGTTGAAAGAAGAATAAAGGTAGGACCATCTGTCCAAGAAAAATTAAAAAATAAGAGCAGGAGCAAAGAGAGCAGAGGCTTTTGGAAAGGAACCTGGCTTTGCAGAACTGTAACTATGCACAGCTATGTTTATGCTTATTTTGTGCTTTATAAAAAATTATGAGTATACACCACATTGGTTTAAGAAAAAAGAGCAGCAGAAGTACTGGGAGAAATAAAACACACCCTTGGCTAAGTATCTTGGTCTGTCTCCCCAGGGAGAAAAAGCATTTTTAGTGGTCAGGCAAAAAAGGGAGCAGGGATTCATTATTATTATTCATTATTATTACTTTTGTACAAGTCAAGAATACACAGAGGGTACTTAGTTTTACTTTCCCATGTACTTAATTGGTAGTTCAACTGTAAATAGCTAATTTTCTTTCTGCCTGGTACCTGCCTATAAAAGCCACGGCCAGTAATCAGCTCCTTTTTTGAGTCTTGCGAGTTTTTAAGCTGGTATTGTTGAATATCCATGTCTTCAAAAAATCATTTCACAAGTTCAAAACCCTGGAAAACAAGAGCCAACAGAGGCATCATCCAGCAGCTGGGGCACTGCAGGTGGAGAGGTTTCAGGTCCCACTCAGGTCACAGTAATGGGTGGCAGTGGGTGGCACTGGCGGTAGCTTATTTGATCCTAAGCTACCATCTTATTTGAGTTGGAAAAAATACCTATTTGTGGTTTCCAAATTATGGAATGAACTTAATTAAACTTTAAAACATTAAACAACAGAAGGAAAGATGATATCCTTGTGGGAAAAAAAAAAAAAGAATAAATCAAGTTCTTTAGTGACTTGGAGAAAATAAACAAAGTTGTTGTAAAAATAAACCAAAAATTTCCAGTCCCACCACCTGTTTAGTGCAGAAAGCAAGGTGAGTTTGTCTTTTTAGAGAAAAGTTTCTTCAAGAAAAAAAAGACTGAAAAAGCTGCTATATAGATACATGTCCTTGAGAAAGAGTATTGGCTCCTATCTCTTTTTTCTCTTCTTCTTCCCCTTTCCCCTGATGTCACTCTGTCATGCTAAGAGCTGCACACTCCAAAGAGTTCAAATGTTTTTCCAAAGCTGAAGAAACATGGTAAAATGTGGAGCATTACAACATTACCACTCTAATTTATCAGAAGTATGGAATGTTTCCCAATATGTGTGAGTGGGAAGGCAGAAAAGGCATTTTTGACATGTAAAATCATGACTGGGGAACTTTCTATAAAGTGCAAGCAAAAAAAAGAGGGCAAAGGAAAAGAAGCAGAAAACAATAAGAGGAGAAAAAATGTGGTGGAGAAACAAATTCACAAGCGTATCTGACATTAATTTTTTACAAAATAAACCTGTCATAAATTGTAAAGATTTCCTGCATAATAATTGAAAGAAAAAATCAGATGAAGTCTGACATGGGACAAAAAAAATGTGTTTCTACCAGCTGTCATGAAAATATTGCACAATGACTGGCACAGAAAACTAACCCTCAGTGGCTTTGGGTCTTTTTCTGGTGGTTCTGGGTTGGGTATGGGTTGGTTTTTTTTTAAGGAGAATCAATGCATCAGAAAAGCTAAACTGGAAAAAGAAGCTACCACTTTATATTTAACTTTCAAACAAGGAAAAGCCTGATTCTTCTCTTACTCTGTGCAGTGCAAAACAACTGCAGACAATGTCATAGTGAGAGATGAATTCAACAAGACACTTAGCAGTGTGCCCAGCTCCAGCTCAGAGCCACTGCTCCGCTGGGTCAGGGAAATTTCCCATCAGGGCTGCAGCAAAAATCAGGGGCAATCTTAACTTCTGGAGAAGAAACTGTCAGTATGAAATTAAAGCCCTTGGTCTTTAGAGGACTCCTGGAACTGAGTAAATCACAGAGATTGACCAGGAATGTGAGGACAAAGACTGTCAAAGAGATAGGCTGGGACTGTGCAACACGTTACAAACAAGGAAAGCAATTTCAAAACCAGTATGGTATTTGACTGGCAGCCAATACATTTTCAAAATAAATCGAACGTGTTCCTGTCATCTCCTTTTCATAAGAAACCTGGCAGCCACATTCTGTGCTAGTTGGAGTTTATGTAAAGTCCCCGGTTCCCTTAACATAGTGAAAACCCAGCCTGCACTACAAGTATTTGCCCTGTTCATCTAAACCATACTTGCATCCTCAAACACCACTCTGTTTTCCCATGATTTTTCATCATATTGCATTCATGAAGAGTCTTTAAAAAGTGAGATTGTACTGATAAAAAAATCTTTAAAAAAATTTGCTTGCAGTGAGTGTTCTCAGGAACATCATAAACAGAAGATTGATTCTGTATCTATAACCGAATGCTAAACCAAATCTGATAATTTTCAGAAACTAAATTAACTGATCTCATTAAAATTTGGAATTAATTATTCCTTTCTGAGATTCTTTTCACTTTAGTACATAAATACGTTCTTAATATGGTTGGTTTTTATTCCAAGCATGATGCATTAATATTGAGAATTGGTATTTGCTAAACAGAAACAAAATATTTCAGTATCAGTAAATTATGACTAACAACTGAGTAATTTCCAAAGATTAAGCAGAGCGGGAATTGGCAACAAGTTGTGGGAGGAGCAGGAAAGCAAAGGTATGGCTAATCATTGAAAGGGAGGGAAAGATGCATGCAAGAATAGTGCAATTAATCTACCTTTAGAAAGCAATGAAGCAATCAGCCAAAATAGATAATGAAGGGCCTTGCCATGACACACAGTAATCAACAGCAACCAAAGCTGCAAGTGGAGAAATCGTTACACTTCTTTATACAAGCTGACAAATACAAATGACATAAGTTCAATTAGATTTTTATAAATTCAATTATATACAGATTCTTAATATCAGACTCTTGACTATGATTTGGGGAAGATTCCACTAGAAACAGCCAAGACCAATATAGCAGCAGAATATTAGGTGAGAGAAAAAATGCAATGGATAGAGTTTTTTGTCATTAATGTCTTTATAAGGGCAAAGAGCAAATGATTGCTGGATAAATGCTAGAACCAATTTTATTTAAGAGCTTTATTAATATCCCTAAGAGGGAACACACAGCACACTAACTAAATATGCATGACACATTAATTAGAAAGTGCTGCAAATATCAGGAAGAACCCAGAAATGTTTAAAGCCCCAGAAAGAAAAAAAACAAATAAAGTACCACCTAACAAATATATGCTAATATCCTGGAAAAGAAATGTTGAAATTCTGCACTGAAACTGGAGATCTAGTGGCTTTTACAACATATGCTGAAAGCAAATTAACTTTACAACACTTGTTTCACATAATGTGACACAGGAAGAAACTATCCTGAATATTTTGTGTGTCTGCTTTGAGACAGGGAATGATATTCAAGCTTCACCAAGGGAAGGTTAGTTCTTCCTAATGATGCAGCAAGGCAAGAATGCCACATTTGGCTTGCATTTATCTAGATAACCAGGTGAGTTATTATGCTTTTTCCTCTCTAATTCCTATATTATTTCCCCACTTTTAAACCAGAAGGATCCTCCCACTGATCCCAAATATGAATTCTAATTAAAAAAGAGATCACAATGCAGGCTGATTGCTGTGTTTTACAAGTTATTTATCTAAATTTTGTAGCCTATGCATGAATAATTACTCCTTATCATTCAGTTTGCTCTCTATAAAGATAGCTGAAAGCTAATTAGAAGCTGTTCAGTGGTTAGCCAGTGCTGTCTTTGATCACTCCTTGCTTTTAAAGTTTGTGCCTGTGCCCATATTGCATTCCCAAGATGTTTTCATTTACCATCAGAAAAGCAGACAGAATTAGATCACGTCACAGGAAAGGAGTGTTGAGAGGATGAGTAAAATCAATGCAAAACAAAAGATAGTTATATTTTTTCTCACAAGAGTGAAATAAAAACCCAAAACACAAATTAGGTATTAGGACTTTTAGTAAAGAAAGGAAATTTGTACAGTCCTTCCAATGTGCCTATGATCAAAACCACATTGTGGCAGCCAAATATCCAGTGCTCATTGCTCATTGCTTCAATAGCTCCTTGTTAATTCACTTAACTCAAATATTGGAAGTTATGTTTGGGAAGCCCCACTCAAAATTTACATGGCCAAGTGACTCAGAAACATTCCCCTGCTTCCATTAACTCTCTTTATATCTTCCTTTTGAAGCTTCATCACTCACAGAAAATGAGTCACTTGTGGCAGATTCTGATTTTGAGAGAAACACCACAGGAAAGGCCATGCCCTCATAGGCAGGGTTGGCAGCGGTTTGCTCCTGTAGCACTCTCCATAGCCCTTGTGGATGCTCCTGTATTCAATAGCACAGTAAACAAGGAAGTTATCAGGATGGACTCCATACCACTGACCATTTGATACCTGATTATGCAGCAGGCTTGCCAGCAAGCTTGCTGAATAGGCTTTAAAATATCTTATATGGCTCAGTGGTCTCATAATCCCCGTTATACGAGACCTGGAACATCTCTTTTGGAATTCACCTCTGCTTTGCTCAGAGTAAGCCTAACTGTCTTCAGTCTGAGCAGAACATATTGATTCCATTTGATTCTACAATGCATCTGCTGCCATTACAGCTTTTACTGGGAGGAAGATTCTCTATAAAGGGCAGCCTGCTGCCTGCCCAGCATTTATCAATACCTATCTTCAGGAAAAAGGAGCTCATTAGCAATGTGCTGTGTGGAAGGTCTGAGAACAGGGAAACTGCATAACAGATGACAACCCATAAATTAGAAAGTAAAATATGCTGGAGCAGTGGTGGACAAATTTGACATCACAGCAATGTCCCTGCCTATGCCTGGGAGTAAAGGAGGTCTGTGCTGCTTTTGAAGTTTATTTGAGAGTGTAAACAGTAAGTGCTTCTCTTGCATTTGTCTTGCAGAATTAGCAGTGTGGTTAGAAATTGCTCTTCTGGGAAAAGCTTTACATTTTATGTTCCACAGCTTCTTGGGAATTGTTGGCACCTCTGTCTAAATCTTATCAGTAGGTTTTACCAGCTATCTCCTTCCTCACTCCAATTAGCATAGAGAGAAAAGCACATTTGTCTTTTTCTTCAGGGACTGAACAAGGTGAGAGGAGCAGGAGATACTGGATGCATTACTGGAATTTTTAGACCCATAATTGCATGCACTACACCCCACAGCACAGATTTTGAGTTCCTGGTGCTCTCCAGTCTCAGAGGTCTTCTACAACCAGGAGGATGGTAGGCAGGGCACTGTATTTCAAATGATGAGAGTGGCTGTTCTAAGTTTGCAACAGAAATTCACTCACTTCCTTAAGAAGACAAGACCCAAGCTCTTCATATAAGGGTGTCAGTACTGCATCAGATCAAAGGTCCACCCAGTTCTGTTGTGCCTCTGACAGCAGCCCTGGCAGCCAAGGAGAGGGTTCATTTGAATTTGAAGATACCCCTAAAAACAAGTGTGCAGTGGCATCCCCTCCAACACTTGCCCTCTGAACTTTCAGTCATAAGGACATCCAGAGCTGGGGGTTTCACCTGCACCATAGGTTTTAACAGTCCCCAAAGGACTAATTTCTCTGTAAATGTACTTGTTCCTTTTTCACCTGTTAACACTTTCAAAAACACAGGCCCAAGGGTCATTTCTTCCTCCCCATCAGCTCACAGGGAAGAGAGACAGATAGACTATGCAGTCACTTCTCTCTGGCTGCTTGGCTGCACCTGTTTTGGAAGTGTCTTATAATTGCTGAGGTGACACTGGAGAAAGGGGTAAGCAGGACTTCTGTTTTCATCATGTTTAAAAACAAACCTCCAACACCACCCAGGCAGTGCAGCAGTAAATGGAGTTGTAGCCATTCTCACAAGTCCTGTGTGGCAGATGCTATGATAGATGTGAAACCAGTGGTGCTTCAGAACAGGGTTTGATCCATGAAAGACCAGACTCCTCACAGACTGGCTGTGCTACAGAAAATTAAATGCAGTCTTTCTCTAAGAGATTAGAAGGTGCTGAAAACAAGTTTGCTGGTCTGCAAATTAGCTGCGCTAGACATGCTGGCATGTTTAAGATGTTGTTCAAGGAAAATAAAGTGCTACAATACAAGATAGACAAAGTAGATAATGAGGCCAGAAACAGGATTTCTAAGAATAGTTCTGCATGTCTGAGAAAACCAAAACAGGGAAAAGGGATGTCTGCTCTGCACAGTGGCCTGAGGACCTGTGGTACTGGGGGAGGACTGGGTGCTGGTTTCTTTGATCTCTGCCAGAGGAGCACCTTGCGAAAAGCAATACATTCTGCAGGAGCTGGTTGCCCAGCATATGGGGCCCTTCCACACCAATGGGAAGCTCCCAGAGATTGGACTATCTCAAAGGTGACTCAAGGCAGGGAATTAACTCCCCCATCTGCTCACCACTTCTGCTCCTAGGGTGAAATATAGCTTTTTGACATTGTCTTGTCTAAAAATTGCTCATAAATTGCCAAAAAAGCTGCCATGGTGCAACCTATTTCCTTTGGGATGGGGTGAGACTCTCCAGGGGCTGCTGTGACTCATGTAGGGGTGGAAAGCTCCACAAAGAGACAAGTGATCCCCATAGCCTCATTTATGTGCTCTGATGTTTTATGAAACTGACTCTCCTTCTTGCTGAACACAACACCTAGTTGTTCATTTCACATACTAATTTCTCATTTCAGTCAAGTCAAATGCTACCTAGAACTAGCTGAGAAGTCCTTTTCTGAAAACGTTTCTCTCAAACAAATCTAGCAACCAGATTAAAATAACCAAAGTGAGAAGAAATTATCAAAATCTGTTTTCTTTTGCACTCATGTTCCTCTGATATCAGCCTGCCCATTTTTCCCAAGTGCAGTACCGAGTATTTTTAAATTTAAGGTTATTATTCTGACACCTCTTGAGTTGCGTGAGAGCAAACATGCACTAATTTCTATTCTGAAATCCTTTTTTCTTCTTTTCAGTTTACTGTTTCTTCCCCTCTCTTTCCTCTGACCACATGATTGGGGTCTAGTTCAGAAAGCATCTTCAGTGTCACTGGCTCATGTACCTCAGTGAAGCATCTGTTTAAATTGCTCACATGGTTCCTGAATAGAGGCCAGATAAAATGCATGTTTAGATCTTCCCAAGTCTGGGGGTTACAATTAACAGAGGCCACCAGGAAAAGCAAGGCAGCTTGTGGAAAAAGGAACCACTCACCCCAGTTACAGTGCTAAAATCACTGGGTTTCTAATCCTGATGTGCTTTAATGTTGCATAAACAGAGACCTCTCAGTGCCTGGTGAAGAGCAGTTTTGGTGCATCCAGCAACTGCTCCACATTTACAGCCCCAATTCAGCTTGTTTAGATATCCACAAGTTGCATGCGAATAGGTTTGTTCCCATTCCCCTGCCACATTCTTGTCCCTTCTGTCACTGAATGCTGTTGCAGTGGATGACAAACAACTCCCCACATGAAAGGCAAGCTAAAGGTCATGCTGCTGCTTTGTTCTGAAAGCACAGCTACTCCATTTCGTCTGCTGCGAGAGAAGACACAGTCCCCTTCTCAAGGATTCTGAGCTGAATCTGAATTATTTAGATACAGAGGGTAAGACGTGGGGGTATCATCTTGCAAATGCCCAGGGTACCAGATCCATCCCCTGACCCTGGAGCCCAGTTGCCCTGGTGCCAGCACAGTGGTCCACAGGCACCAGTGCCAGGACTGGGGATGGCAGAGATGTTTAGTAAATTTTAGGAATTACTTCAGGAGGAGGGTATGGTGGGAGTGTTCAAAATTCAGAAACATCTACTTTGATGTTGCATGCTTTTCCCCTGTCATTCAAACACATGCTTTTTTGTTTAAGGATGATTAATATATTTTTAATGTTTTTCCTAACTGGAGGAAAACCTGTGCTATATATTAACTGAGTCTAGAAAAACACCCCGAAAGCTGAGCTGGCATAATTGGGTAGCCTGTCTGTGATGTTTATTATGATTTTTCCTTAAGATCCTTGTCTTCTCATTTTTCACTGTTTCTTTTTACATTTGTCACTGCCCTGTTTGAGGCATCTTGTCTTCACTCCCATATTACTCCAAGTCCCAAGAAAAAGTCAACCCAAAACACCCTCTGAGAAAACCTTGGCAAGTGCAAAAATGAGCCAAGCTCCAGACAGAGCTTTGCAGAATTTACAGAGCAGTTACTTACTGCCTGCATCTTGACTGGTCAAAAAATCTGGGTTTGCTGGTGCAAGTTTCAGGGTGCTTGTCTGGATTAGGGAACAACCTGGGCCGTTTACGCCTGGCTATGGCAGACCCAAAGCTGCTGCTCTGGCAGGGGAAGAGGACGTTTCCCCCAGCAGTCCCAGGCCAGGGCTCATCTCCCCTCACCCTTCAGAGCCCCAGCCCCAGGTGAACACTCACCTCCCCTCCACCTCCTGTGCATGGAAAGGCCATGTCAGGGTCTAACCCCAAGTACAGGCAGATACAAAAGTCCCACTGAAGGCAGAGGAGTTATCCGGTCCCTCATGGTGACATTTTGCATTTTCAGAGAGGGTAACCACAGATGGAGGTGGTGTTTGGCACAAGAAAAAGAAACAGCAGAAGTCTGTCAGTAAGCATGAAAAGTAAATAATTCTGGAGCTGGATTTACTCTTGTTAAGGAGTGGAAGTAGGAGAGGTACAAGCAATAGCTAAATCTGAGCTCAGGCTTACAGGTCAGATGAAACAGCTTCTTAAATGTCCAGAAAAAAATGACTGCTCCACTGGTACGTGGCACAAGCTGTAACATTTATCAAAAAAATAAACAGTACTCCATGAGGTCCTCAAATCCATTCATTTCTATTCCTATCCTTTTCACCTTGCAGATAAGACAAAAAACCTCATTATATTTTACTTTCCTAAGTTTTATGGCTCTGACATATACTCAGAATGATTGCCTTTGCTGCTGTTAACTACCTGCCAGCACTCTTATTAAGGTTCATTTAGGAATAATCTATTACCAAAAAGGAAAAGTCCAAGTTTCAAGGATGGATTATTTAAATCACAGCATGCCATTCTGCAGCAACAGGAAGACAGCCAGTTCCCCCCACCAGCACCTTTCAGAGCTGCTCAGTGGGGGAAGAGGCAGCCCTTGGGAAGGTGGATTGAATTTCCAGATGGAAAACTAATGGCAGAAAACTCAGGTCACCACAGCTCTGGACAAGTGCAAAAGAGCAATATTTCATTCTAGTATAAAGAACTGCATAAAAAGAATATATATTCTGCACTCTCCCTTAAAAACTATCCAGATAAATGGAATATTGAAGAAAACATATGACATGCGATATTATTTGCATATGGGAAATTTTTATTTGCATTTATAAAATAGAAATACAAGTCAAGATACAAACATAGGCAGAATACAAAGTACAAGGCTACTCTAAACTACAGTAATATTGCAGACATCAATTTTTCTTTTATTTTATTAAAAAAAATCTAGAAACTTAAATGTATGCTTGAATGAAAAATTAATAAATATTATCATTTATATTATCCAAGTACCTTTGATGGTTCACTTAAAATATTACATTTTAAAATGCATTTAAGTGTAAATATTTTTAGGGAAAAAAAAAACCAAAAAGAAAATCTGATGGAATAAGATGGGAAAAAAATCAAGTCATGTTGACTGACACACAAAAGGTAGTCTTTGTTAATGTTATATTCAGTACCTTAGAAAATGTTTTACAGGAAGTGTAGTAAATCCACCACAGATGTGATAAAGATTAAAACCTCTTTTAAAGCAAATCTGTCCATTTAAAATAAGCCAAATGGTATGTGCAACATTTCTCAGAAATTTTCCAAAAAAATAGCTGATGAAATAAACTCAATATTAAACTAGAGCATTTCATAAATTCTATGCAAATACAGTCCTGTAAATCAGGATGAAAATCACAAAATCCCTATTTTTCCCTTTATCTCCTAGAGATATTAAAAAGCACTTAAAAGGTGATTTGGAATGGCAGCCCATTTGCTCCAGCACTGGGCTACCACCATGACACACAAACCCACTCACAGTGCAACACATTGCAAGGAAGATATAACCAGTTCATTTCCCTTAGAGCACTAGTTAAATTTAGAAAAATTATTTTGAAATACAAGTATCTAAATTAAGAGCACATTATTTGACACACCTAAGGGAGGAAATGTTACAGGTTTTGTCCATATTTCATTTTGGGTTTTTAATAGACCATCTTTAGATGAACCAGGATTAAATATTTGCATTCAGCACACCTGTAAATGCTCCAGCTGGGTCCTGTCAACCTGAACACCAAATGGCTTGCAAAATTCTGATTACTAAATGCCTATTAAATCAGCATTAACATTTTTCCCTAAAGATTTATATAACAGTGCAGTGGAGTTAAATAAGGCTTTAAAAATAAAGAATTAAACCAGCCACTTCATCATGGTAATGCTGTATTTCATTCTCCTCCTATGAATGTCCTCACCCTGCAATTTTTGATTAGGGTTTCTACCATTCTCCTGCACATTAAACCAGTGTTTTAAAGCAGTTAGTAAAGGATTATTTAGACCAACAACAGACAGTCAGAAGAAAACATACTGATATATTTTGCTATTGCTTTGTAAGATATGGTATAACCTAATCCGTGCATGCCACTCCCACACCTGAGAGCTATAGGAGAATACCAAAATGTTGAAATGGTGAAGCTGCAGAGCAAAAACAGCCTTGGGACTCAAACCTGCAAACATTTGTTCCCATGATTAACTATTCTGCCACCATGAATTTCATTTGAATCATTAAGAGTACTCTAAGTACCAAAGTTAAATACATACATTAGTATTTATAGGCTTGGACTTTGATGTGACCCAAGGAAACAGCAAAGAAACTCAGTCTCTAATTTTTTTTTCCTTTTTTTTTTTCTTTCTTTTTTTCTTTTTTAATTTTTAGCACTAACAGAAAGGATTTGCTCAGGAAAAAGACCAGTCATTGGGTGAAAGCTTTCCCTGGAGACACAAAATTTTAAATCAGGTTTTTAATTTGAAGAAAAAGTTATCTCTCTCCCAACAAAGCAGTATAAAGAGAACACATGTGCAGATTGGAGCCCGTAAAAAAAACATATATAACATTAAATATTTGCTTTTCTTCTTATGTTAGCTTGGCAAGAATTAAATTTGCTACTCATGACTACTGCTGACATTCCAGGTTCATGCCAAGAAATGTATTTACCACCACACACTGCCATCTTTTATATAACATAACATAACATATGTGTGTTTATATGCACATACATATATGCATACACAGTCAAAAAAGAGCTGTGCCACAAATAAAAAATCAAGTGAAAGTAATATTTAACCCACACACCTCAAACTTGATAATCAACACATTCAATGTGTAGACAAAACCTATGGTAGACTTTCATCATGATGTAATTGCTATTTCAGATCAAACTGAGAAAATTAACATGCCAACCACACTAACACAAAGGAGGCCAATTTGGCCAAAACATTCAATTTCTCACTTTCTTTCTGTAATAAAAACATCATTGAAAAATTCCAATTATGTAAATCAGGTAGGAATAAATAAAGTGTTAAAAATATAAGCCCATTTCAATGGAAGAGGAACACACAAGGGTATGAACTCTGTTTCTCAATCAGGCTAATTCTCTGCTCAGAGCAAGAGTGCACAGACTGGGGAATGCCAAAAAGAGCACAGTGCCCCAAATACAGCATGGTGTGTTACAAGGGAAAAGGATCCTTTCTTTTCTTAAAATAAAGCAATGCAGTAAGTATAGACTTAAATGCTTAAGAAACTTTCCCCATGGATGACATACATAATTTGATACATTACATCATACACTTCCTTCAAATTCCAGTATTTGAATTAAGTCAGTTGTAATTCGCTATTTCTCCACAGGAGCTTGAACAGACACCAGATCTTTCACTCATCTATGACTGTGCTACTTTCTAAAAGCATTAACCAAGAACCAAACATGCTTCCAAAAAATTTCCTGATGTCCCATGTCTCCAAAAGAACAGGGCACAGGCCTAAGCAGAGCCCAGGGCACAATAGCCATGGCACGGACTCGGACAGAGCGCAGGTCCTGGGAGATATTTGCATTCTCTGCTGCCCAGAAAGTAGGATATGGTCAGTGCTGAGTTCAAGAGCCAGGATTTACCTTTCACTTCGGCATCAGGGCTTGAGATGACTCTATATCCAGATGCTCAGGGGTGTGCTGTGTTGGTACCAGCTGTCCTTTTACGGCACTCATGGACCCCTGTATTTGTTTTGTTCCACAAAAAGGGTACCAGCTTGTGTAAAGGGGTTCTCGCCCGCTGAAACACTGCCTGGAGTCACTGGGACACTTCATATAGTTTAGAGAGCCTAAATCAAGCCCCAGAGCAGTTATGAGCAGAGACTGTCATTTCTACACCATTTGTGCACCCATGTATTGGCTTGGTTCTTTCAAGTCTGGCACAGCTCGCCTCTACCTGAGCTGCAAGAGCTGCAGTGACCTGTAAGGCTCACATCATGGAAACCAGCAGAAAGGCCAGTGTGCTCCTCATGTCACAAATGTCTCTGGCCAATATCAAATGTTTATGTAGTCCAAGACTACATCAATTCTACAAATTAATGTAAAGTTCACCATAAAAGAGAAAACCAAAACACTTGGGTCAATACACAAAATTCCGCAGAGCGCACCCTCAGGATTTCCTCTAATGAGATAGAGCAAAATGCCCATAAAATGTGGACAGCTGGTAATGACATCATGGCAAGGATGCCTCTGTGGATTGCTTGGAAGCTCAAGTACATTTCAATTTAAAAATGCTTAAGCAAACTACATAAACTAAGTGCAAAGCATATTTCCTTCTAAATAAGAAAAACTACTTACAGGGGGACTGGAATATACAGTTTTAGAATTTTTTTGCAAAGAAAGATACATCCCAGATTTTGTAATACACAGTGTTAATAGTATATATTTAAATGAGCCTTTATAATTTCTCATCCTGCTCCCTTAAACCAGCAGAAAGAGAGACCTTGATGTCAGCAGTCCTGAGGAAGCACAGCTCCTGGCTCCACCTGTGGGAGCTGTGCAAAGCTCAGGGTTCCCCAGGAGATACCCATGGAGCAGGGATTCTCCCTGACCTGGTGGAAGATGGTGGTTCTTGTTCTGGCACAGCTGTCCCTGCTGCACACACACTTTTTTCTTCTTCATGGGAAGGTCTCAGAATCTGCCCTAATTTAAATTTAAATTGGAAAATCACAACTGTCATTTTAATAATACACTAAAGCCAGAACTAGACAAGCAAATTATTGGTTCCTGTCTGCCTTTCCAGATACAAGCCAGCAACAATTTCAGAAACAAAGCGGACAAAAAGCTCTCATGCTGTCACCAAACATTAGAGCTGTAAATGGAGCAAACAGTAACTTCTGTAGTAGGAATTTCAAAAATCAGCATTACAGCACAGAGCTCATAAAAAGCATCCATCTATCTTACAAGAAAAATCCATTGTGAATTTTTTAAAATTCAAAGTATTTTATCAGCTTCTGAGAGGTATTAGGAGTGCATTTGTGATGTTCCTCTGGCATAAAGTCACCCAGGAGGTAGCTTAATCAGTCATTGGAGAAGCTTTAACCAATGTTTTGGGGTCCTTGGGCTCTCCAGAGACATCAAAACATCTCTCAAGCTCCACTGATCTTTGCAGCAGGATAAATAGCAGAGGGAAAGGGATGTATCCCATCCCTGAAGACCCTGAGCAGGCCCAGAGAAGGTTGATTGCACTTGGGCAGAGGGACACAGCAGAGGCAGCAGGAGTGGCTGGGACAGTCACCTCCCTCCCCTGCTCTGGCTCAGTGACCTGAAAGGAGAACACAGCAAGCTGTGGGTCAGCCTCTTCTCCCCAGTGACAAGAAGTAGGATGAGAGGAAATGGCCTCAAGTTGCCCTAGGAGATGTTTCATGCCCTAATTTGATATTTCTAACTGGAAAATTTCTTCCCTGAAAGGCTTGTCAAGCACTGGACCAGGCAGCCCAGGCTCCACCAGCAGTGGTGGAGTTGCTGTCTGTGAAGAGATTTAAAAGACATGGTTGTTGTGGGGTAGCCTGGGTTGGGATTTCCAGTACAGAAGGAAGGAGGTCAAGCCTGAAATGACATACCCAAAAGGAGGCACTGCAGTTTCCACCTCCAGAACTCATAGAACCAAGAGAGTATCTAAAGACTGCCTCTTTTAGACTTCCAGCTGACTGAGAGAAGACATCGCTCTCTCCCCTCCGTGCTGTCTGGTTGGGTTCGGCCAAGCCACGCGGCTCAGCTGTCGGCTGAGATGGCGCAGAGGGGGAGGGGGAATGGGAGGACCTGGCCCGGACTCACAGCAGAGGCAGTTCAGCCAGGCCAACATGCCAGCTACAGTAGACAGCACCGGGCCCTTCTGCTCCAGGCCCCACTCTGTTACCCGGGGCCTGGGCCGGCCATTGGTCCTTGCGGCAGCTGCAGGCAGAGAAGCCAGCTCGGCTCTGCCAAGAAAGGTTTTGTTCTGTTGCCCCAGCCCAGGCTGACTCAGTCTCCGCCAGCCCCACCTGGTTGGCTCCGCAGCGCAGCCCAGTGCGGGAGGAAGCTCAGTCCGGCCCCCTGCAGCTCAGACTTGGCTTGGATAGAGAAGGGCACAAACGAACTCCTCTCCTTCAGCTCAAATGCTGAGAATGCTACACTCAAACAGTGCAGGCAGAGGTCATGTGACCATCACCTGACTGAGAGACAAATTAACCTTTCCAGTGTCAGGATGGAACTTGAAAACATCTGTTTCCCCCGTACGGAAAAAGAAAGAGTGAAGACACCTACAAAAGGTACAACATAAAGACTCCAAGTTAATGAATGAAGCAAAGCCAATATCCAAATAGGGAGGAGATGAGGAGTGTCCCAACTTTGAGGCTGAAACTTCTCTTGTAAAGACACGTTGATAAACTCGGCTATAATATGCCCTGTAACATATGAGCAATGGTCTAGAAGAGTGAAAAGGGGGGGGGAGGTAATGTTCTACCTACAGCCAGTGGACTAAGACTCCTGTGTAAAGATTCCTTGCCCTGGGAATAGAAGAAGACTTGTGTTACCAATAATGAGAAAAGGGGATTTCATTGCATCTGTAGTAGAACTGTTCATCCTCAAAAGAGTACCTCATCGACCATCATATGCCCATTGTAGTAGTCCTGGGAAAGCTACTAAAGTGGGAGGGATTTTCCAGAACAAGAAGATCTTTTTCTTCTGGGCGGCTGAAAACCATAAGGACTGTATTTCTGATAGGGAAATCAACATAGTAAAGCAAGAGAAAACTTCTCTCCCTACATGAACTGAGAAAAGACTATTCCAGAGGTGGTAAACCAACTAAAAGTCAAAGTGTTGTCTTTTTGTGTGGTCAGTGGGAAAGAAATGGAGAGGTGAGAGTGGGGGGAGAAGAGTGTTCTAAAGGTTTTGTTCTGATTCCTGATTTTTATTATTCCTTTTAAAGCCTGTTAATAAATCCTCTTCATATTCCTTAAAGTTTGAGCCTAATTTGCCTACTATTAATCCTTATCTCGCAACAAAAATCAGGTAAATTTTGGTAAGTGTGCTGGCCTTTAGCCAGAAACTCAAATAGGCGAATTGAAGCCACTACACAATTGGTGTTTCTGCCAAACCTCAAACTGCAACAGTGGTCTAGAGGTGGCCTGGGCAGTACTGGGTTAATGGTTGTACTTGATGATATTAAAGGTCTTTTTTCACAGTGATTCTGTGAGACTCAGGGTATGGTGCCATAGGGCCTGGAATACCCCTCTGGCCAGTTGGGACCAGCTGTCCCTGCTGTGTCCCCACCCAACTTCTCTTGTCCCATGCAGTCTATGCATTGTCACAGCAGGAGAAACTGCACAGTCCTTGACTGGTACAAACACTGCTCAGAAACAACTTAAAACATCAGTTTATATCAGCATTATTCTTACCCTAAATCCAAAATACAGCCTGTACCAGTACTACTAGGAGCAAAATCAACTCAATCCCAGCTGAAACCAGGACAACAGGAATCCCTGCCCATCCAGAGACAGTTTCTTCCCTGCAGTGTGTCTGCCAGTAATGGGTACCAGAGCAGCAGGAGGAGACATGTGGGAGCTGTAGCAAGCAGCTATGGAGCAATCTTCTCGTAAGAACAAATTCTTCTGAACCCTTAGCCTAGTATCTGAATGCCTGCACTTGCGTGTGTTCTGAGCTTCTAAGAACATTTGGCTGTATTTTATATATGTAATACTTTAATTGTAATAGCTGTCCGTGGGGTGTGTTTTTTTTGTATAAAGAAGTCTCAGACAATGTCTGGTCATTTGGGGGATTTAAGTAACACTTACCTGGAAATTATTACTTGAAAACTGACTGAGTTACTGAGTGTGCAGGTGACTGTCACCCTCAGGACTGGGAAAGAGTGACCAAACTCATTTATGAAATTTAAAAAGAAGAGATTGCCTCTCCTCAGTTTCAAGCTGATGAATGACATATGTGAGTGTGCCCTTAAACAAATAAACAAAACAAAAATAAAATGAAGAAAAGGTTTCCTGATTAAATAATGAGCTATTGCCTGGAACAGCAAAAACACATAAACAAATACAGTGACTGTGAGAGCTAAAATGCAGAGAGAAAACTCTTTCAGTAAAGAGCAGGATCTTCTCCAGAGCACGAGCTGTGAGCAGTAAGCCCAGCCCACGTCACCAGTATGGCTGGCACCAACTACTACTGAGGCCATTAAAGGCCTTGCTGAAAAAAAGTCAGCACATTTTAGTAAGTTCCTTCCATCTCCTGGAGTGCATTCCTCCTTCTTTATTATTATTATTATTGTGGGTTTGTTTTGGGACTTTTTAAAGTAGCAACACAAAAAATTGGAACAGGTTGATACAGTGATGGCATCATGTTTTGATCTCTAGCTTCAAACAAAAGATGCACACCCAGCTATCAAAATAAAGTGAACTTTGTTTAACTACTTGCCTGACTTTCCCTTGCCTTTTACCCTGCATAATCGTACAGAACTGAGCCAACAGGATATAAAATGTTACCCAACCAGAACTGTCCACAATGCAGACATTTGATACCTATATTGCTTCTGCTTGTTTGTGAAGTTGTTTTAGACACGTCCTTTCTACCTTAGTCTTCTTTGTAATATTTAAGTAATTTTTAAAATGATGACAGACTTCCATCTAACTCACACTGTCAGACTAGCAAAGTCATTTTTATAGGACAGCTTCCCTTCCTCTCTGTCAAAGGACACCAGACTATGGCAGGTCCCAAAGCAGGTGACTGATTTGCAGAAATGTTATGTGCAATGAGGAAACTCTTCTCTGTTAAGCAAGAACAGCTGCAGCTGCTACAGAGGCATCATCATTATGTGCAATATTCTTTCAAAAGGCTTAGTTATGATATCAATGTGCAACTAGGAGCTTCCACACCATCTGTATTTTAACACTGTCCAACCAGAAGTATGTCAATGTATTTATAATATTCATAGGGATTCCAAACTTTTAGATATCTCAGTCTGGGAAAACAAACAACATCCCTCCTGCTCCTTCCAAGCTTCCCATTTCCTATTTCTGCAAGGCAATAAAAATACTTGCAAAGGTTTTTGGACACTCTCCTATCTTTTCTCCTGTTTGAGGAGAAAAATAAATGTTCCTCAGATTCCTTATAACAGAGAGCGCTTTAAAATAGTTTCTAAAAGATTTTATAGCATCTTAAAATATTCTCTTTTATCTTTTATATTTTCCTACAGTGTCTGTAGATTATGGGCTGAGTTTAAAAAACCCTTGGGTGCTACTTTTGGAGTTGAGAGTATGCATATGGTGCACACATTTCCAGCTAAGTGATGACTTCCATGAGACGTAGTACTACATGTGGGTGGGATGCTGGCAAGTAACAGATTTTAATGTACAATTCAAATAAGGGCATGAAAATCCAAGTTCTGCAATAAAAGAAACATGTCGAAATTCAATGGGAGAAATTTATTTATTCTGAGCCTTCAAAAGAGCTGGGAATTTTGGTTCTGTCCTGAGGCTGCACAAAATGGCTACATGGAAAATCTGTCTCCAACCAAATCTGCCCAGGACTGCAGGCATCAGGCTGGTTTTGTGATGTCATCTAGAGTATTGTTTCACAGAAAATATGGAATTGATTGTATTTTGCTAAGTGAAGTGGAAACAAAGTGATTTCTCATGCTCAGATGTAATCACTTCAAAATTAGGGCTAATACATCTTTCTGCCCTCAACAGGAACCTCTCTACCTGTCAGTGCCTCCTGCAGCCTCAAACAAGGTGTGCTGATATCACCATGCTGGGCAGTAGCCCTGGCCACAGTAGGATGGGGATAGTGTGGTCTTTCAAGCTGGAGTAGCAACAATACCCAAATTCTTTGCCCAAGGCACTGACATAATTAGGAATGGCTCTGATCATTAGTGCTGGAGAAGCAGTTATATTGTTTAGCAATTTATCCAGTACAAGCAACATGCTCAGCTCTGTACAGTACATGGCTCCCATTTATTTCCTTCCCCAAGGAAAGTATAGATTGACCATACCACAAAATGTACTATGACAGGGACATTGTGTCCCAAAAATCTTGTAACATGCTCTGGTCTTTGTTGGGTAGACACTGTTACTGAATTGTGTTATAGCTCTACATTAATAAAATATTTTTAGGTTTTTAAGAGTGCTGACAGAATCGTACATAACAGATAACCACTAGATTCTTGAAAGCTTAGCATCAAGTTTGTACAGATCCAAGACAAAAGTCTTAAAGGAAGTGTTTATAATAAAGACAGTTTGTGAAGAAAGAAAAGTAGAAGTCTGTTTACTACAAAAATGGAAAGATGTTCTTGCAAACGGAGGGGGTGGGTGGTGACCGCACAAGGCATAGGAACGTAAGTGGGAGAAGGATGAAAAATTTGGGGGATGTGGTATCACAAAAGAGCAAGAGGTTATGTAAAACTAATGAGACATGCAGAGCCCTAAAACCACATGCTATTACCCAGGGATCAAATCCCACAAACATCCCATGCAATTTAAGAAAATCATTTTTTCTCATCACATCTAAGACATACAGTGTAGTAGGAAAATAGTGTCTCCTTTTTTTTTAAGCTTGGCACACCATCAAAGTCCTCATGAAGTCAAAGAAAAGCACCTCCACCCTAAACTGAGGCTTCTACATGGGGAAAGAAAATATGTTCCCTTCACTGGCTATTTCTACCAAAGAAAGCAGAAACCAGGTGGGAGACACAAAGCCATCAGCTCTTCCCATTTCACATTAATTAAGCTGGAATTCAGCCAGGATGTTACTCTAGCAACAATGCTATCAAAACCTGAGATGATCCAGTCCAACCTCTACACAAAGATGACACTTTTGGAAGCCCATCACTTCCTCAAGGTCTCATTTGCCCCTGACATGGAAGGGCTGTGCCCCCCAGTAGCCCACTGGGCCAGGACTGTGGTGGCTTCCCAGCCGATGGTGGAGGCTTGGCCTCACCCTCGCCTGGGAGCTGGCGGCTCCCAGGCCAACGGGGAATGGCTGCAGACTTGAAAGATACGCTGCTTAAAAGGCTCTCTCATGTTTCAGCTGACCATGTGTTTTCTTTTAGTACCCTGTGAGTTCAAATACCTCTGTATAACAGAAGTCAGACTGAAAAGGCATTGTGCATAAAATAATTCTTATTCGCGTTGGTACGAGGCTTTGTGCTCTTTAAAAGCATATACAAGTAGGCAGGGTCCTATTCACACTGCTCGGTCCTTAGATTGCATCTTGTTCAAATTCAGTGATAAAAAAAGGGTTGTAAAGGTTTTCTTTTAAACCTGATCTGTAGCAGCACAGAAATATTTAACAACATCCACATCATTCATAGGTAACAATCTTTTGAGAAAGACCAGATTTCTCTCTCTTCCCGTGAAACACTGGCAACTTGAGTGCATTTGCCAACACCAAGATCAGGCTCAAGGGAGTGACAGAGTTTGCAACAACATCCTACCAGGTCCTAAATCCAATTCCAATCCACAGCTGCTAAAAAAAAAAAAAAAAAAAAAAAAAGGTAGTTGTCCTGAAGTATTTCAGTAATATTGAAGGATGCAAGTGTACCCATGGAAAGAAATCAGAAATATGCCAACGAAGTATTTGGTGAACACACCCCAATTCAGAAGAACTACTTTTTATCTCTGATTTGTATTATTTATTTAGTGGTACTGATTTTACAGTTTATTCATTGCACTCAGATTGCCAATAAATGAATAATCACTGAAGTAAAACTTCCACGTAGAGTGAGTCGTCACTGTTGGTATTGATTCAACTCAGAAACTGGGACTTCTTGTGGACAACAGCTTAAGAAAGAATTTTGATTAAATTGAGAGGCTCATATGTTACTGTGCTTTCTACAAAGTTAGTCATTGTTGACAAGAAAAAACTTCTGCAGCACTCCTCAAAGTCTTTGCATTTATACTGCAACCTCTGGCATTTTCTCACAGACAGCATTTAGGTCAACATGATGGACTCTGCGTAATTGATCTCATCATTTACTTACCACACTAAACCAGTTGCTCACTCATTGGCAGGGGAGTCAGGGAGCAGCTGAGAGGTGTTTTCACTGACGCTTTTAGGTACTAACGCACAGAAAGTCATAATCTTCTGGTGGAGACTTTCTAGCCTTGCAGATACATAGTCTAAAATGAACTGCAGACACACAGACACAGACACACGCTTTCCCCCAGGCACCCTCAGACCAGGGTGGTGCAGCAAGTTTGCTTTCAAGACTCTGGAGCCTTTTGGAGCAGAGCCCCACTGTACAGCACTGTCCTTGCTCCACAGCCACCACATCCTCCCCTTTGCAGCCTTGGTATGCCTTTGCCACTGCCATGTACTCTCTTTTTCTCTATTAAGAACATACCATAATGCAAACAGGATTACTGACAATGCCCACAGACTCCAGACTCCTGGAGACCCATGCTTAGATTAATGTCAGCCATTAGGGATTTAGCCAGTCATCCATACAGGCCTTCTCTCCTGTCTCTCTTCTGCTTAGTAGCCAATGTCCAAGAGCCAGAGAGGACAAGGATGTGTTTTGACGTGGCAAAAATAATAATCTCTTAGGCGACCAGGAGTCCTTTCCCCAAACCAGGTCAGTAGGACTGGGGGAGCTTCACCTTCTTCTGCACAATGAGGCATTAGGCTGCTGAGCCACCTGAGCAAACCCCATGCAGAAGCTCACAGTTATCAAAGCCTTGGGGAGGGCAGCACAGGGGCAGTCCTATTCTTCACCTGCAGTTTAATTTCCCAGTTTCTCCTAATCAGCCTGAGTGAAGCACCTCACTGCTACAAACATGGTATTCTGAGTACAGATGCCATTCCCTGGGTTGTGCTGTGGACTTCCTTTACAGTCTGAGGAGCTCAGTCTGCATGACCTGATGCTCTCCTATGGATTTTTGGAAACTCTGAATTCTCCCAAAACCCACATTAACATCCTATTGTCACGAAAATTTTTATCATTAAAGAAAATTCCGGTGTCGTGAAAGCATTTATGATAATTATTTCCATGTCAGAACAGTGTTTTACAGAGGCATTTTTCATTTGATAAAAATCATCTTTCCTACTTGTTAAGTAAAATGTTCCCAAGCAAAGGCAAGCCTAACTCAAGAGCAGCAAAAATGACTAAAGCTTGCATTGCTTGTATTTGAGCCAAAACAATTAGTTATAAGACAGTAATTAATGGGTACCTTTAATACTCTGACTCAGCCTTCTGTGTGTTTCTTTCCCTTATACTCTGCTTTATACCATCCATCCTCTCTGATCACACAGAAACCTGAGACTGGCAGCCTTTAAGAAGCACGTTAGCTGGAAGAGTTAGAGGTATATTCCAGATCTCAAGTATTAAATTCCCGCAGCCTGCTGACCTCTTGTATTCCCAGGGAAAACACAGGCTGCATCACTGGGCAAGACTTCAAAACTATTAGGGACAGGGATCAGACACCACTGCACCAGTGTCTAATTTCTTTCCTCAAAGAAAGAAAATCTACAAGACATGCGTCAGTTCTCCTTTGCAGCTTTTCTGGAGCCCAACATGTTCTGTGTTGCTATGGGTTATGAACACGAGTTAGGGAAATTAAATAAGTACCTAATCCAAGCACCACTCAGTTAATTAATGCTGGGCTGTTAACAGGGCTATAACTGCATGTGTTTCATGAGAATTAACAAGATTTGTTTGCATTAGCGTGGTCTTACATCTCCCAGGTGACAGCAGGAGCCATGAAATGGGGATTTATGCTCTGCCATGGCCACTGCCAACAGTGCCCAGAGGGGCTGGGCAGGGACACTGGCACTGGTCAGGAAGGGCCCAGCTTGCACCCATTGCTGAAGCCAACTGCACCTCACATGGGGAACTGCTGATGGCTTGGCACAGAGAGAGGGGAGATGACCCTCTGGCCTCCTAATTAAATGGACTAGAACTGAACTTGCAACAAAAATAAACACAGCAAGTACACAAATCAGCAACACTTGCGTGACATTACGAAGACAAAAATCAAATTACTTCAAGATGATCTTTACAATTACGTTAGCAAGTTCAATAGAGCATCGAAGCTGACAGCTGTAGCTTTGTGTGGTGAGGAGCCACAGAAGGCGGTGACAGAGCTTCTCTGGGCTTCAGCAGGGCTGGGCTGAGCCCATGTTCCCTCCCATTCTTCAGCCATTACTCACACGAGTGCCATGAAGATTTTCATTACACAGTGTTGGAAAGAAAGATAGAAGTGGAGTTCTGCTTTGTGTCTGGCACTGGTTAGGTGAGACTTCTACTACTTTTAGTTCATTATTTCCTCCAGTTGTCCCTCTTCCATTGTTCCTCTCCCCAGCTTTGCAAACTCCTCCAAATACAAGGTTTATAGCCCTGACTACTCATTTGATGTGGACTACACAAGGATTAGCCAAATGACACAGGCCATGTTACAGGGCAGATTTCTGTAGATCTAAGATGAGGTCCACATACTCCTCTAGTTTGCTCATTTGCAAACATCTGTAGCAGAACACAGTGATCTTCCACTGAAAAAAAAATCCCACACAAATGAAGCCAGTTCCATTTGTTTCCCATATATGGGAAGAACGCTCTCTAAACAAATTTAATTCTTGACTCCAAGTGGAATTGAAGATGCTTTTCAGATAAGAAGTGGTAAAATAAAATCACAAAAGATCACAGAAGATTATGTTGTTATTCCCTTCCTGCAGCATTCATCTAATTTTATGTTTCGCATTGGGGCAGTTTGGCCTTCTCTAAGACCAGAAAGAGAGCAGACAAACAGCAGTTGAGCGGTGGTTAGACTGCACTCATGTAACCCAGCAATCATAACTCAAGAGAGAAAATGATTTCCTGTCAGAAACATAGACTGAAACTGCCAAGAAAATCTCTCCAAAGCTACAAACTTATCACCATTCACCCATTAGACTTGTGATGAAGAGAAAAATCAAAATTGTACCACTCAGTAAACCATGGATGGAATACCACGCAGAGAGAAAGAAAAGAGGACATAGGCATGAAGTCAGCTTGAGTTCTAGTAAATACTTTGTTCTGAAATCACATTTCTAAAAAAATCAGAGAAGTAGGTAAAAATACAGTTGCATTTACAGCCTACCCACTGTGACATTTTTTCCAGACAACTGGCAAGATTTCACTTTAGCTACAAAGCCATGTCTTAACAATCTTGTGGATTCACTCGTCTCTCCGCCCTTGGTGCCAGAACATTCATGTGTGATGAGGGCTTGAGTTGGCTTTAGGACACGATGCACATGGTGAGCAACCCAGGGAACACCAACCTGGGAGCGAGTGCCCTCCTGAGGATTCAAATCTCCCCAGCTGCACTCCAGCTTTCGTCAGGTTTATGCTATGATTAAAGCTGGTTTTTTCTCCAAGTGAAATAACCAAGAAAAGAAAGTTTGAGAGGTGATGTCCCCTGGGCTTTTTCAGAAGTATTTGCCCAGTGACAGCAAATTTCTCTCCCTGGGAGAGGGTGTTCTGCTCCTTTGGTATCAAAAGTAGGAAAAGGAAAAAAAGCCTGCACAATGTGATTTCCTCATTAAGATACTCATAACCTGTGACCTTCTTGGTCTATTCTAATCTATTTTTTTTCTATTGTGTTTTTCTTTTTGCAGTTTCATCTGCTGAGCCCAAAGGGGATCCAATTTACAACTGGATGGCTGCTTCATAGTCATATTATCAAAGATTTTCAGATGTGGAACCCTTGTCCATTTTTTGTCACTGGTGTCCATAGCAGATAAAACATCATTATTAATGTTTTATCCAATGTATTATTTCAATGTCCCAGAGAAAAACAGACTGGAAATTCAATTATCTATTGCCACAAGTCACTTTATTCCACCATGACAACAAAACACAAAGCAGGTTGATTTTTTTTTTCATGGAGCTCCAGAGTACATAACTTATCAAGAAATGAGAAACACAGTAAGAGCTGAATCTAACTATAAATACTGACATATATCCACTTATAATGATTAATGACTAAGAAAAAGAAAAGAGAGGCTGCATGCACAAATGCCAGCCTGAACTGACATTAAGACATATAGCTATTTTAAATATTTTCCCTTCTAATTACCTGTGTCTTACTACTGCAAAATATTCACCATATAAAACCTGACTGGCTCTCCTGCCTCTCTCAAAAGCAGCAGGCAGTCAAATAAGCTCTGAAAAGCCAATTCAAATGCCACAAAGTAAAATAACACTGCTTTTTCTTTCATAGAAAAGCCAAATAAAGCTCATTTACTTGAGAGTATAAGATAAAGGTATTAATGCCACAGCAGAGTTTTTCTATAGCAATATATGAACAAAGAGACTGAATGCCCCAACCTGCAGTCACTCCTATAGCCTCCATTATATTTGCTTGTAGTTCAGTGGGAACACAACTCATTTGACTCAAGGAAAGGGCAATGGCCACACTAACTCAGCTTGTTCACCATTTCAAGAGTGGTGTCTAAAAGACATAAAGACAGAGCTCAAGAGTGCACTAGTAAATAACATTCAGGACATGACACTTGGTTCACTACTTTCCAAGGACCAAAATTATTTTCCTGGGCAGAATGGCTGACTTCAAGACAGCTTTACAGTTAAGGCATGGCGTTTCACATCCTACAGGACCAAGACTACTGCTTACACAGACCAAAGCCACTGAGCACACAGTTTCAGGGACTGTGTGGGGCTGTTTTCATGGCGTGTGAGGCAGAGTATGGGTCACACCATGGGTCCCAGCAAGGCCAAATCTGTTATAAAGCAGCTGCCTAGTGACAGAAAATCCCATCTCTTAATGCCACTGAGACAAAAAGTTTAACAGTATGTTTTGGGATATCAAGGTGCCCTCTTTGCTGTCCATGACCACACAAGATGGAAATAGTATCATTTGTCACTGGTTCTGTGCCACGTAGCACATATGGAATCAGGGTGTTGGCGGTGTTTGTGTTATGCTCTCAGCAGGAGACAATTTGCTGGTAGAGATCATGTCAGCACTGCTGGAGATGAAAACATCCAAAATAGTGTCCATGACTGGCAACTTTTATTTTGCAACATATGTCAAACTTCTGCCTGTGACGTGGCACAACTAGCTATCGTATGATGTAAGGGCTAGAGCACGTATTTTAACATACAATGCAATTGTCTGGGAGAAGTTAATGTGACTCCCCACTGCGAGACACATTTCAAGACAACCAAGTCCTGAAAAGTGCTCTTGCTCACTTAAAACTGAGTTGAAAGGGCTTCTCACAAGGCAGAAATTTCCAGAAGAGAGCTGTAAATGGAAAACCTTTAACCAAACCGGATGCAGAATTACTAGCTTGGGTTGGGCCTCCTCCTCAGAGTAATGAAGCAATTCCCTTAGAAATGCCTCTATATGTCCAGAACTTGCTCTTAAAGTGGATTAGCCACGTAGTCATCTTACGTGAATGCCAGTTTTGTTTGGGAAAATGGATTAAGACCACACCAACATTACTCCAGTGAAGGGCTCTCAACAGCACTCATAACCTCAGGGATTCTGTTGTACCAGCAAAAGGAACCAGCAAAATGCAGGCTGGTTTCCCAAGGCTGTTTTACTGCAAAGCAAGGTCTATGAAATTGGAACATACAGAGCAACTACTTCCATCAGGTCTGAGCATGGTGATGCAGTTCCTCAAGGAAAGAAAGTCCTTCTTCATCCCTTCCAACATGGAGCTTAGGAAAAAATCACATGTAATGTGAGTCATCTTCCCATTCAGACATGAATTCAGTTTACTCTTGCTGGAAGGATGATCTAACCCTTACCTTCTCCAGACTTTCTCAACAGGGGTAGAGAGGAGCTCAGTGACAGAGGTGAAAAGAGGAAGGAAAAACATACACAAACACACGGAAAAGTGATAATTCTGGAGCTTTCCACCAAGAAGCCCTGTGCCACTGCACAGCAACAAAAATATCCCAGGGGTTCCCTCTCTGCTCTGCTCCCTGTGAGGAGCCACTTTAAAGCTTTTAGAACATTTGCAGAGTTTGAGGGAAATGGTTTTTGTTTAACTTTAGCTACTTCAGAAATGCCTGGGGCCTGAAGAAACATATTTTTGGATTGCTCCTAAAGAACAGGCTGAACTTTGAAGTTTAGGGAATTTTTTTCAGATCAAATGTTAAATTAATAAACACCAACATGACAAATCGGTCTGAGAACTGGGGGAAAAAAATTAACAATCACTAAAAAATCTTCTTGGATTAATTAATTGTGGCATATTGTTACTTACTCTAATATGTTGATGGGTCTGGCGCTTCAAGTCCAGTTAACCACGCTGCATATGTGGTTTTGTGTCCTAAGTACTTTTGATACTATTGCCTATTTTTCCCTGCAATATAAAAGGGGTATCATCACCAGCGTCAGCCTGAGTAAGAATGAAATCATAATTAGTTTACTTATTCAAGAATGGTTTAAGAAATGCACACAATTCAAAGCAGCTGGAATCTAAAAGACTTTGTACACAGCATATTTATAACAGAAATTTCATCAATGCCACTGAATTTACCTTGCACTTTCTTGTTGATTGAGGTGTCCCTTGTGACTTATTTTCCTTTCACTGTATTGCAAGAAACGGCTGGATAAGGAACCCTTGAGTCCCTAGGAAGTCATGGGTCAGTCGGCTGCAAGTCACACACAAACTATTAATTACAGCTACATGGTCAGAGCCCTCTGCTAACACTGTGAACAGGAACAGGATCCTGCCAGCATTGCCACATCCTCATTTTTGTATTCTTGCCTCAATTTTCCTCACCCTATTTTCAGAAGGAAAACCACGATTCATTCCTAATAGGTGCCCTGGTAAATAATTAAAAAGCAATCATGTAAAACAACCTCTCTCTATAAATACTGGTAAACAACAGTTTGCTCACTGATGTAGATCCTTACCATTCCAGGGAACTATAGGGGGGAATTATTCAATATACTGTGGATTTTAGGGACACTTTTTTCAGGAATCTGAGGACTGTGATTCTTCAGCAGTCTAGAAGTGTGCCTACAGGGACCACTGGAGCAAGTTTCCGTCTCCCAAGATCGCTTATTTATTTTAGATCCTAGTCTATTCTCATTAACACAAGCCAGGTTAATTGCACCAGGATATTCCTGCCATGGGACGGAGCTGAGAGAGGAAAGCTCCTACTGATTTTCTCCCTGTGGACTCCTAGAGCAGAATCACCTCCCTGGCAAACGCAGTCCCAGTGGAGGGCCAGGTCCTGAGCCTGCACTGATGGACAGGGTGCTTTGATTAACACCACAAGCTCCTGACCCAGAACATCAGCGCCCTGAGGAGGATTTCAGCAAACATCTGTTACCATTAAAGATTGCTGGTTGAGATCTACACCCCGAGAGGGCCAGGGCTGAGGGATTGCATAGTTCCTCTCTGAGGCTGAAACAGCACACAGATTTGAATGTTAGTGGAGCAACATTTAAGGAAATCGGCATCAGAATAAGGAATGAGGAATGTGAAGCTATTCATTTAGTGGTTTCTCTAATGCTTCTCCATTTAATATTTGCAAATTTAATATTTACACATGCAAGCCTTACAAAAATTATGTTACAAGAACAGCTTCTGTACTTCTTATAATAAACAACTTACCAAAAATACATGGTATGTATAGCAGGGGGTTACAGCTGGCATTCTATATTACTTCTTAGAGTCACTTATCTAAGATCTAGTATCTATAAAAAGCCTCTCTGTTTGCTATTTACACAGGTGTCCTGGAGCATTATATAATCATGTAGCAGATCAACATAGCCTTAGGATCTCAAAGTATAATAAAAGTACATTGGGATCATGACGTAGAGGGAAACAGTTGGCTACCATTTGACACTGACCTTTTATTCCTTCTAGAAGTTCACCTGGGCATGGATGATGGATGTCTTTAGTTCTTCATGAGAATAAGAAAATATAAATATATATATATATAATATATATAATAAAGAAAACATATGTTTTCTAATCTTGCTTGTCTAGATTTTTTAAATGTTCAGTCAAGTTGGCTCCTCCCATAACTGTTTAAATTTTGCCACTCTTATTTACGCTATGTGGTTCCACTAAACTTGGCAACAGATCTCCTACAGTAAGGTCCACAATCCAGGGGTCTGGCAAGAGCTCTACTTTCAAGAGTCAGAATTTAAAAAAGTAAATCCATAGTAACTTAAAGTATTCAAAATACACACCACCAAGGACGACAACAAGACATGAGAGATGACAGAGTCTACACAAGGCATAGCTGTTTCCACATATTCTCTAACCACAGGGAGGATCAGAAAATATATTACAAATTAAAACAGATTCTATGATAGAAATGCCCTCCAGGAAAGGCATTTATCATCCCTTAAAAAAGACCAAAGAAAAGAAAAAAAAAAAAAAAAAAGGATGTGATGTATTATCCATAAAATCCTCCACAATGACTACTCTATCATTTCAGTCAGCCAAATCCTGAAGACAAGGTTTGAATCCTAACAAGGTAACAACAAAACCTACTAGAATGTAAGAACAAGGGACATATTCAGTTCCTATTACATCTGGCTTCATTAGAGCTTATTCTGCTTTTAATCTGCTGTAATAAAGTCCTTACGTTTGAGCAAAGATCTTAGACTTTGACATGCTCATATAGAAACATATATTGCATGCAAATGACATGGCAAAGGCAACACAAGTGCATCAGACCTTGTACTTACTATGAATGAATTATGTCCTCCATTCATGAAGCCTTGCTGTCATTCTTTTCCAAAGCATCTGCTGTGCGGGATCGACACTGGCTCTTTACAAGAGACAACATCAGGAGGAATAAACTTCCACCTCCCATTCCCTGGGCTGTGTACAGCTGCTGCTTACGCCAAGACATTGCACCATTGCCCATTATTTTTATCAGCTATTTAGATTCCCACATATATTAGAAGACTGTAGCAAAAAAAAATTAAAAATCCATATATATATATATATATATATATATATATTAATTCAATGCAAATTATAACACTTTTACAAACTTTTTAGAAAATCTTATCACCTATTTGCAAGTACAAGCATGTCATCATGCTTACTGAGGATTGCCAGAGGTCACAAGGAACAAGCATTCCATATAATGCATATAACTACCAAGGAATTGCTCCCAGGCTCCTGTCATTGGATTTTGCCTACTTGTACATATATAAATCAACTGGCACTGTGGCTTAAAATGGACATACTGCCCTTGACACTAGCAACCATTTGCCTGCTTGACAGCTATATCAGCACTAACTCTTAAAACAAAGCATTTGTTTGCTGCATATTGCACTATTTTTCTCCATAGTTTTTTGGAGCTGTTTCTTACGTAATGGTTTTACTTCTAGTTCTTTAAGTCCTCAAACTTGATTTACTTATGGGTCCTTTACCCACAAATCTACTATGCAAGATGAAAATATCAAGGGATTACTTTCATCCAGAAAGCATATATGCAGAAACACACATATTCTCAATTTTATATGAATGGCAGTCAACACCAATAGAGACTGCTAACAAAGTCAATGGATTTGCACACCATAACTTGGTCTTTTCCCCATTTGCTTCAAGTATTACTAGTTCACATCTCACTGAGTAAGAACTTCCTTTTTCATACCGTGAATCTTTTTGCCCAAAGAAAAGCACAAAAATACATCTAAACAGTATTTTATAGCACTAATTCCCTCAACCTCACTGCCCCAGGTAATGGCCAGTTCAAGTTTGCTCAGGGATTACCCATCACTCCTTCAAGGCTGCTGATTTACAAAGCAAAGAGATACTTGAGAAGCCCTAACACTATTTGCCTACTAAGCATTAGCTCTTCTGACATCAATAGTCATGGAAAGTAAATTCCAGCCCATACTTGAGAAAAGCTGTGTAAAGCTGCAATTCTCTGTATGAAAAATAACAGGAAAAACTACCAGGAGATGGGCTTGCTTCCCTGGGCAAAAGAAGAGGCAGAAAGCAGCAGCAGAAAGCAGCAGGCAGTGCTTTTAAGACTGACAAGCAGCAGCTGCTGCACTCTGCTAACAACTGCCCTGGAGAAGCAGGAGGAAACCCTGAGGGATGGGTGGTTTCTGGAAGTGGTTCTTGCCATGGAACCTGTCACTGAGGTCTGGGAGTCATAGGAGGAACAGCACAGGAATTATCACCTTTTATTGAGGGGACTGTATCCTTGGCTCAGGGTGTTCGAGAAAACGACTTAAAAAAAAGTCTTTAAAAAAGATGGATGGTTGGTATGGAGTGTTTTATGAAAACAGAAAAAAACCAAAAATAACTGTGAGCCATGCTATGAACTCTACACTAGAGTTTGCATTTTTAAAATTCCTCGCAATGGATCTGGAATAAATCAGCAATGGGTCAAACCGGTTCAAAAAGTGTTTGAATAACTGCCCATGGAGTGGCCAGAGGTTCTCCGTCAGCAAAGTATTTTGACTGCTGCTGTTCAATTACCATTTGAGAAAGCAGGACTGCTGGGAAAGACAACACAAGGTAAACCAACACTGGCTACAAAAGCAATCAGTGCACCAATATCCACACTGCACAGCCCAGCCCTCAGAGACATTCCCAAAAGCAGCTTCACCTCATGCTGCTCTGAGCCAGCAGTGCTCCATACAGCCAAAGGTAAGGGGCTGTCAACAAATCAGGAGAGCCCAAAATATCTCATTTTATCTCTATAATAGAAACAGTAATTGACAAATCATTATTTTACATTTATAAAATATATGATGAGGAACATACCACATGCATTCTAGACTTTCTGTCTGCACTGGAAATCAACTGGGAAATTAGGAGGTATGGCGTAGAAACATCACTACGAATATACCGTATTACTGCTTTTGCAGCTGCAGACCCAGAATTTGTTTCACAATAATTCAGTTATCCATGTTTAAACAACCAGCCAGCAGAAGAAAGGCTGATATATTTCATATGCATTCTCTTTGAGCAGGGGGGCCTTCACGTCTAGTCGAAAAATGTCAGGCTCATATGACACCACCAGAGTCAGGAGAGATGCCTAACCATAACTAAAAGCAGAATTTGGCCAACACAATTGGAAAATACCAGCAGAGTATATACAAATGCACACACGCAATCTCATATAAGAGCAGAGCATGAGACAGATTGGATTTTTTAATCACACCTTTAAAGAAAACAACATTTCATGTACAAACCTCTCACTGCGCTCCTACGTGGATCCTTTATCCCACTGCAACATAAACAGACATACCAGAGTCTGGAGTAGGGAAGAAGGATTTTTTTTTTTCCCATTGAGGATTTTAAACACAATTTGAAAAGCAAAAGAACAGATCTGGCCGGCCTTCCAAACTGACTTCAATAATAGATAAACAGTTTTAAGACTACCACAGTCAGCAAGTACATACATAAGCTTTACATTAATACACTTACCTATATTTTTATGAGAGCTTCATTTTTCCTCTAGCATATAGTCCAGAAGAAAAAAACGAGACATTTTTCCTGATTCACCAAAACCACGCTTTTACAATGAACATCCTAGTGGTTTACATACTATTCCTCTAAACTTCTTATCCAAAGGAAAAGTCGCCTGTCAGCTTCAGTACCGATTTCTACAAGTTTAGTATCATCTTTCTAAGATCATTCTATCAAACAAATCCTTCAGAAAGGAAGGATTTTAGCTTGCATCCTGCATGCAGTGTCTGACTTGAAGCTGCCATTCCCTTCTTCATGTCTCTTATTTCTGGTGCAATTCCTGGTAACACCTGAGGGTTTTGGTACTTTGCAAAAACAGAGTGGATCTCAGTGTTGGCAAAGATATAACCAAACACAAACATTTGAAGATATTATTTAAAAACCAAGATTCTGAAACAGCATTTTTAACAAAATTAAACAGATAAACTTTGGTGGAAATTAAAAACAACTCTCTTGTATCTGAGCCCATAATGACTATTTTGAATACAGATTATTTACTGCTGGCAATAAAGAAGTTTTTTGGTAACTTTTCTGTTATTGGGAAGAGCTTGAATACAATCCAGTACAGAAAAAATGCTGACTTTCCTAAATGGTGGCTGTGTTTTTGCAATAAAGAATACTGGTCAATATACAAGTGGAGGAAAACTGAACCAGATGTCAGTAATAGGACCACAGAACGTTGCATTTGCCCAGAATCGCTATTTTAAACACACGATGTTGGTCTACTGGTTTGTGGGATAATACATTCTTGGCAGCCAGAAGGAGTTTCAATATGTTAGAAGGTTATCCTTGAGCAAAAAAAAAAAAAGGAGGAGGAGAAGAGAGGTAAAAAAGGCCACTAATTCATCAAGTTACCTATGGCAAAAAAAAATCATTATGTTAGAAATCAGCTCAAAGACAAGCCAGTCTCAAAACAGAAAGCTTGGGGTTCAAACTAATTTTTGTTTCCTGCTTTACCTCCTTCATACGAATACTTCATTCATCCTTCATTGGACTTTGCCTTCCTGGATTTTTTAAAGGATTCTTCCCTTCATTTCTGCTCAGTTTCTGGTGAGCTTCCACCTTGCAGCTCCATCCAGCACGGTCGTCGGAGCAATGTGGGGGAACCACCCCACACTCCAAGCACACAAACTCAGCCCTGAGGGCTTTTCCTGTTGGAAACCTTTGCTCACACCAGGATCCTGATGTCCTCACTGGCATTACTGAAGGCAGCTGCCCCAAAACCCCTGAAGGCATCCCTGGAAGCCATAAGCACACAAGTAATGACCCAGGTCCCTGTCCATGGGAAATTTACTAGTTTCCCATTTCTCAAATGCTTCCTAGCTCACTCAGTGGGGTTTGTGAGTGGTTTTTTGGTGTGTTGTTTGGTTTTGGGTTTTTTCCCCATCTACTTAAGAAGTAGTTACATCTGTAAGTCTTCTTAATATTGAAATAAAACTTCAAAATGTACTTTGTATGTTTGGCCAACAAACACTTCCCTGTTTTACCAAGTAATAAATTTAAAAATCAACTCTGCTCATTGTCTTAACAAACCCTCCTCTGAAAGATAATTAAAACCACTTCCCAATATACAACCAAAGTTTTATTTTTATAGTCTATCTTCAATTATGGCATAATCCTTTCTTTTTTTTTAACCAGTGAAATATACAAATCACACAAGACAGAAATATGTACATTAAATGTACAGAACAGAGGAAAGGATATAGAAGATTTACATATCTGAATGACAAGTAAAATATTTTACATTAAATAGGGTTTTAATAGCTAGGATCATGAGATTCAATTCTGCTCAGACAGAAGTCACTAAAAAAGGAACATGAGGTGATTCAGCAAATGAAAAGACCATGGTTTTTGTACAATAAAAACCAAAGTGACATATTCAATGAATTAGTGCTTTATTTATTCCTCTTACTTTAAAGATATTCTTTGCAAACATCTGAAGATGAGGGGTAAATATGTCCTTGTACAATAAATTAAGAGCAATAAAGCGCCATTAAGAAGCTGATAAAGGATCAAGATGAATTTAATGATACAGCTTAAAGGCTTGTGAAAAGTCAAGGCTTTAGTACAACTAGGCTAAAGTGAAAGGTTTTTCTCACTTGGTACCTGCAAAACCATTTCCTTTAACTTGTAGGATGGGACTGAGTTGGAAAGTGGCATCTGAACCAAAGATGAAATCTTGTGTAACTACACAGCATGGGGGGAACACATATTGTTCGACAAATAACAATTTTCTGATCAAAAACTGAAAAGCAAGGGCGAAATGCAGCACATTTTGGAGTTGGAAGGTGTCTCCTTTCAGCAATAATCAATAATGCCCTTAATGTGAGAGTGGAATAGAAGCAATCTCCAGACTGGTATCAATTCAAGTGCAGGGTGCTGCCTCTACCAACCACCCAAGGAAGTCCTGAAATTGGGAAGAGGCTTACTTCTTTGTGACTATCCTTAAAACTTTTTAATGTTAAAAGTTCTTAAAAAAAAAAAAAAAAATTAAAAAAAAAATTAAAACCCACCAAAAGCTTAGAATCAATCTAAACACCTGAAGAGATCTGAAAAAGAAAGTAAGGGATGAACTGCCCCTTTAATTTAGATGTTTTATTATTTTCTAAATCATTAAAATATATATGTACAAAAAGCTTTGAAGTATCAGACACCAGAGACCACAGTTCTCCCATACATATGTAACTGCTCGAGTATAGTCTGAACAGTTGTAGTGTATATCTGCAATATATTATCTAAAGCATGTGTATTAAAGACATAGGATGATAAATTTGGTATTGCTGCAACGTTTCATTGAACTATAATAGTCAGTTAATGTTATTAAAATATGAAACTATTGTCTCCTTGAGTGAAAGCATTCCCAAAATCTGTGAAAAAATTAAAATCAATCATTCCAAGAGCGGATATCTAATGATTTATTTTCTCACATAAAATTAGAGAAGTTATTTGTCAAGCTGTGTTTTGACAGACAGCCAGCTATTACACCATTTTAAGGCATTTTCAATTTGGGGAACTCTCTTTTCCATGGGCTTTTCAGGCTGGGAAACCAAAGCTGTTTGTAAGCATTGCCCAGCTCCAGTGCTCCAGGCAGCCTGCCCCAGGCTGCTCCCCACCCGGCAGCAGGGAAGTGCTGCTCCGGCAGATGAGACACTCGAACACCACAATTAGCTAATGAGGCCAAGCTCTGCCTTGAAGAATATCTTTATTATTCACCAAGGCAGGCTTTTTTTCTGGGTCTTTTTTTCCTGTGTTGCTCAGCTCTGGAACCAGCCCCGGTGACTCAGGGATAGCGCAGTTGAAGCCTTTCCTATCCTTTGCTCTTTGCCCCCTGGTGACACTTGGTGGGCAACCAACACCGCACCTTGTGATGAACATACCCCTTATTTACAGAGCCCTACATGCACTGAACAGCTTTATACACCCTATTCTAGGAACTTCTAGTGTCTGAACCTAAAAGTTGTGGACAAGTCTGTGTGTTCCTCACATCCATAAGGATTGTTCTAACATCCCAAGCACATTACATAGTTGCTCTGCCTACTGCACATGTATTACGTTCCATGGATCTAAATTAGGATATGTGGATTTTCCCCTCAAACTACTCTATTGTTTGTAAGAAAAGTCAATTTTTCTTTTTAACTTTGTAAAATAAATATTCTCAGATTCTCCCCCATTATTGCCAAAAATATAAGCCTCACACAGTTCTGGGATGGACGCAGAGAGGGTTTCCAGGCACTTCTCTTTGCAACATTTATATTTTTCTTTTTTCTTTTTTTTTTTCCTTTCCCCGCCCTTTTTTTTCTTTTCCTTTTTTATTTTCTTAAAAGAAGACGACAACTTGTTGGACTCTATAAATAAAGTGGAGATAGTCCTGCGGGAAGGGAGAGGGGCCTGCACCCCTTGCTGGCAGGCGGCTGCAGTTCCTCCCACCTCGTCCGTGCCCTATTTGCACACAAACTGGTCCACAATCTCTGTGCACAACTTGCATTTCACGTAGCAGCACCAGTGGAACTTGCAGTGGCAGCGCTCTCGCTGCACTGTCTTGAACTGGTCGTAGCCCCGGCCGCAGCACATGAGTTCACAGCCGTCCATGCCCTCCGAGGTCTTATTGCACAGGCGGCCCTGGGTGCCCAGGGAGCCGGTGCTCTCGTTGCGCACGCAGTAGTCGGGGCTGGGGTCGATGTACACCAGGTCGTGGATGGTGGGGGCGTTGAAGCGGCTGTTCACCTGCACCAGCTTCCCCCGGCTGTTAAGCTTCATGGCGGCGGCGCTGTCGTATTTCTCCTTCAGAGCATCGCCCACCTTGCGGAAATCAGCAAGCTGCAGCCAGCAGGTCTTCAGGCTGCAGGAGCCAGAGACGCCGTGGCACTTACACGCCACGTCAGCCAGGTTGTACACCGTCTGCAGGAGTCGGGGAGAGAAGCAAAAACCATGATGAAAGACTAGCATAGCTGTGAGAGCATTTATACCCCTCATCTCCTGCCCTCTGTTGTATTCCCATTGGCCCCTGTACAGTATTCACCTTAGCATCCTCTCCCCTCCTCCAATGCAGTAGGAAGGACAAGTCAGCCAACACACCCGTGCACCCCCAGCACTTCAAAGAGCCAGGAGGAGGAGGGGAGAGCCTCACCAGCCTCTCCCCACAACAGAGACAGCCACAACAGCACACACAGCCCAGACAGCAGCATCACTCAGGCTGCACTCAAATTTTAGGAATTCGCTCTCACGCCAGCAAAGGATTTTGCTGTTTCATTGAGAAATGTAAAACATCCCCTTATTTTCTATCTGAGTTACTCTCCCTATTGATCTCCGCTTGAGGCTGCAATTAGGGAAAGAGTTAAGATTCCTCTTGCTCCTGGCTCAGCTGCAGCTGATTGTCTACTCTTGGCTCGGCATCCTCCTCCTATCCCAAATACTGCTCTGGAAGAGAGACTTCATCCAAGAAGAAACCCCCAAACACCTATGGGTGGGAGTCAGAGCTACACAGCAATATCCTCTTTACAAAGCTTTGGCAGGGAAACCTCAGTCATTTGCCCTGCACAAATAAAATAAGAGTCAGTGTTGACACTGCCCCAAAAATCCTGGGGTCTGACACATTAGATGATACTGTAGACAACTTCCACCCAGCAGTTGCAGAGTCTTAATGCTGCCAAATGGCACTGCAAAGATGAGGCTGAGGAAGGAAAAACTCCTCAAGTCTCCATAAGCAACTGAAAGTGTCATTTTTCTTCTTGCTAATAGTAATTGGCCTGTCCACTGCTTTCAGACACCCTCCTCGTACATTTAAATACTATTAATTTTCAATTATCTTTCATCCTTCTTCACCTTAGAACACAAGTGTAAAGTCTCCAGCCGTCTATTGCTGGCACTTCGAGCTCTAGGAAAATAATGATTTTGGCTCTTCATATTCAGACTATTAAAAGAAAGAAAAGTTTACACCCATTCATTTAAAGCATTTTTGAGATTAAAGAAACCATGAAGACATGTTCAACCACAGAAGACCATGTTTTCTAATGGCATAGAGAAGCTTTTCACATCCTCTTAAACTAGGCAAAGAAAAAAAGTCAGAACAATCCTGTGGCACGATTCCAGCCTGGGAAGCCCAGCACATCCCTGCTCCTTCCAACACACACTGTCCTGGTTGGAAATACCAACTAATAAAATTCTGTTCTACAGAGAATCCACAGAGAGCAGGGCACTTTGCATGGAACAATACAGAGGGAAACACAACACGCTTTGGTCCCAGCCTTCCCCATGAGGAAAGCAACAAGACCGTCAGACAACTAGAAGCAACACCAACTCATGCGCTCCCCACCCACCCACACCCAGTATTTGCTGTTTTCTTGTTTTGTGCATCAAAACAAAGACAAGCCCTGGTGGCTGCTCTGTGTCCTGCTGAGCCACATTTTTCCCAAAAGAAGGGATGAGGAGGAGCGCGGAGGGACACGCTGTTGTGCAGACACTCACTCTTCTGCCGGCCTCGTTGTTGTGCAGATTCATCATGATGCGGGCGCTTTCATAAGAGCCTCGCTGGTAAACTCGCTCGCGCTCCCGGGCGTCCACGAACTCCTTGGCAAAGCGGTATCCGTACTCGATGTTGTCCCCGCAGCCGCCCCACAGCCAGTCCCGGGGCAGGTCCTTGGGCCGCGCGGCACGGCTGCAGCCGCAGGAGGACAGCTCGCCCTCCCGGCAGGCGCGGCTCATGGCATTGACCACGCCGGCCGCGCTCACAGCGTAGGTGAACGCCGTCTCCCGGCTGCCTGCACAGAGACACAAGCAGGATTAGGGGACAGTCACCACCCCCAGCCCACTGAGGGGCCAGGAGGACAAAGGCTCTCCAGAGCCACCAAGTTCATTCTCACAGTAAAAGGTAGAGTAACCCTGAACCACGCTGCCCAAAACATCCTCACTCTAAAAGAACCAAGCAAACTCAAGCCATTTGAGCACACACAGTGTTTGGCAAGAGCAGAAGTCATGTCTCGTTCATGCTGGTGAATGCCTGGATGAGACAGCTGAGTGGAGATGGGCCACGAGGTCAGCAGGGCCAAAGCAGCCATGCCTACATGTGAGGGGAGGGAAGGGCAACAGGCACCCTGTCCTTCAGAAAAAGAGATGTTAAATACAACTTTTAAAAGTCTGGTTCTTAAATTACTACTTCTCAAACATGATTGATGCACTTCACCCATTTATTCCAATTTATTTAAAGTTCAAGCATTTTACGAAGTCTCTTGGTATCGAAAGAAACGCGCAGCAGAATAACACACAACTTTCCACCCTACACATTAGCCAGACACTTCTGGAGGAGACTATTTAAAACTAACAACAACCTGTGCTGGTTATTATCCACCACTCCAGCTCTTGTGAATATGCCAAGGGAGACCATGGACAATCATCTTTACAAATTACAGGGAAGAAAAAACCTTTGGCACAAGGTGGCCTTGAAGATTTTTTCTCCTGCATCTGGTGCCCTTAAATGGAAATGGAAAACCTCAAGTTTTCAACATTTATTAAGAAAAAGTTACAATACCTATAATGTAAGACATGGCCACATACCATCCTATTGACAGTATCTGATCCCACCTCATTAAGTGTCTAACTTCCCCAATCACTTTTCCAAGGGTGCCACGAGTTCTGAGTACAACTAGCAAAGCTTTCAGACAAGTGAACACAAAACTTGCACCAGGGAGCAAGACTTGAAGTTTGTTCTCCTCCTTAAGAGACAGCATCCCGATAGGTCTTTTCCAAGAAGGATTCTCAGAATGACTAAGAATAGACTAAATATTTTTTTTTTCTGTTTATATGAGTTAAGTTTTATTCCTAATCTTTAGTCTAATAGATCAAACTAGCTTTAAATCTTGATTTTATGTGATTTTTCTTAGGGAACATCATGGGCCTTTGAAAAATTAGGACTTTAAGCGGCCGTGTTTTGGGCAAGTCATGTATATTTAGACAGCAACATTTTTAGGCAAAATCCCTTTGTACAAGATGTATCATGACAGGTCAAATCTAATAGGAGCTTTCAAGCACTTCTGAAACATAAATAATTTGAAGTCTGGTTCATATTTAACATCAAGATGACACCATGATCAGAGCAGCTTTGTTAATATAACAGCTGTCATCCACTGGATTAAGTTTAGAAATAGATGCTGGGTTTAAATGGGAAAAATCAGAAATCTTATGTTAGGAAAGATGAGACTTAAGGAAGATGAGAAGCACTTTGCTACCTTACTTGCAATGATCTATGCTCACAGACACCTGCTCTTGGAAGTGAATGAATTGTGGGTACAAAGGGTTACAGGAGTAGCCTTTCAGTTAAAAAAACATTGGCTTTATGCGGTAACTTAGGCCTTGCATCTACTGCAAACTATAGCAGGGGGAACCTCATACAGATTTTAATGTTCCCGTTTGCTCTGTAACACACATTTTTGGATTAATTCCTTAAGCAAAATTTCCACTATACCGAGAGGAAAGAAACGTGGTCTGCTTTGGACCACAGGACATGCCTCGTCCGCTCCATTCTTGTTCTTTTTCATGTTTAGTTAGCTCATGCTTTCACATGGTTAACTGCCGCTTATTGTGGGATTTAAACTCGTAAAGCTGACTATTTTTGACTAGTTTTCATTATTACCCTGGAACAAATTTTAAAGAACTTGCTCTTAGTGGGAAGGAGAAGGAAAGGCTTGGATACAGGAAGGAGAGCTGCCCTGCAAGTTCCCTCCTTGAATATTTAGGCAAATTATAAAATAGCATCAGCTGTTGAAGTACACTTCAAGCCAACACTGCTTCAAGTCATCGACCCCAGGAACACATTAAGAGTGATGATTCCACACAGATGAGTTACTCTGAGTTTTCTTTTTTTTTCTTTTTTTTTCAGTCTTTAGGCACAACTGCGCTTTCCTTCACTGTCAAACATATCTGTCTTTTCCCACAATCCAGATTTCTCTCTATTGTAGCCATGGCAAGCAAACACACATTCCAAACACGTTCGAGTCCCCTCTCTCCCATATATATAAAACATAGAAATGGAACTGTTCAATATACACACACTGTAGAAAGCCACCCACAGAGCAAGGCACTGAGCTTTACACTTGATCTGAATAAGTCTGCAAGAACAGAACCTTTTTTTTTATATACCTAAACATAAGATACAAAATATTCTTTGTCTTGCATTTTAAAAGCATTCAACATCAGGCTGAAGGCAGAATAAACTGGACTCCAACCACACGGAGCTGTTGGGGGAGGATCCAGTGATTTTGTTTCCTGTTAGCACTTAGCTGTGTGTGCAAAGCCCATGTGCAGCCTGCACAGGGCCAGCCACAAAGCCAGGAGATGGGGCAAAGTGGGGAAGGCAGTGAGCACCATGGCCCGCCCTGGGAATCAGCACCCAAGGAGAGCAGTGCAGAACACAGGCCCTAAAATTTTACAGTTCAATAAGCCACAGAGCAAGTTTCCAAACCCAACGGCAGGTTTATTTGTACAGCTTTAGCTAACTGCAGGGTAAATCCTGGAAGAAAGACTGTCCATTGACACACGGGGCTGTGGCTGTGCCAGCGGGCAGTGCCGTGCCTGGGAACTCTCTGGGGCACAACCAAGGGCACATGGCAAAATCTCCCAGACAATGTGCACTCAGAGCCTGCACCTCCTGAAGTGCTGGGAGCAAGAGGTATCTACAGCCCATCACACAGGGCATGGCAGGCTGAAGTTAATGGAGTCAGGCTCTGGAAGTGTCCACTTTTCCTTCCACGCAGAGGAACACCAACTGGTCATTACTGAGGGTCAACGTAAAATACTACAACTGTTACACCTCCTTCCTTGCTCTCAGTGAATACACTCTTCACGCTCTAACTCCTGAATATGGCTATTAACCTTGCTTCCATCTGCAATTAGAATAAGTGGCTTAATTACATGATGAATTGCTCTGTAGACATCAGCTAATACAGTCATATCCAGCAAAAGGGTGCGGCAAAGTTATTTAACTTGAAAGGAACCACCTTTTAAATAGATCTGTCATACTTGGGGAGGGCAGAAACATCAATTCCAGGGACAGACACCACAAATCACGGGCCCCATCCTGTACACTCCTTCACACCAGCAGTCCCCCTAAGCTAATTTTCACTTGCTTGGATAATAAATAAGGGCTGAAAGATGAAGGCCTAAATTTTAAACAGATTAACTTTCTGACATTTGTTAGATTACTAGAACAGAGAGGTGTACAGAAGAAGCTTGCTTTCATGTTACATGTGTTTTTAGACTTTTGCTCGGGTAAGGTAAAAAAAACCCTCTATGGGGGGTTAATACTGCGCTTTAAAAAGTCTAGGGAAGGTTGTTTATCTAAAATCAAATGTTCCAATTCAATATTTTCATGTAATAGATTTTTTCTATTTGTCTGACAATCTCCAAATAGAAACTTCTTTTAACAAAAACTGAAACCAAATGTGAAGTGATGTATTCCTTCAACTTTAACTGGAGTCAGCCCATTTACAGACAAATCTAGACTGAGACCAATTTTAAAACTCTTTCTAAAGCAGGACAGGAAAACACTGACATAAAAGCTTCACTTTACAACTTCAACTAAAAAGCAGTGCTGTGTTTGCCAGTGTACCGCTCACTGCTTAAAAGATCACAAGTGCCACCCAGAAAAATAGGCATTTTTCAGTTGATTACACAAAATCAGCAGTCTGACTTGGGAAAGTCAGAAGAAGGTTTCATCATGGACCCAGTTCAACAGCAGTGGTTAAAATTTTGCCAAGGACTTTAAAATACTATGAGGTCCTTAAATGCCAGGAAAGGCAGGCAGCACGTGAGCACTGCAGAAAGCCATTTCAAAGAGGATCTGATAGGGGACGTTGGGTGTCCACCAAATTGTGATACAATGTTAAACAAGAACCTGTCTCTTATCAGTGATGTGATTCCATTAAATGTGAGTTACAAGGACAATCACACATTTTGCCATGATAGAACTGATCTCATGAAAATTACCCTGCAACACTACTTTCAAAATAAATCAGTTTTCCTTAAAAAGAGAAAAAAATAACTTTTCTGGAAATAAGCAAGGAGGACTTGCCTATAAACACTAATCGAGAGAGCAGCAATTTTCAGTTAACCTCTGGACCAAGAGTGATTTATTATCCAGCTGCTAACTTTGGAACTAGACATGGACATCTTTAATTTTACAAGATGCTGCTGGTTTTAATTCTTGTAGGTTGCCTTCGTTTTGTCTCAGGTTTTCTAAAAAAGAGATTTCAGGGCCTCATTTTCCTTTCTCCCCTATTCCCATATGCAAATATATATTCCTACTTTGTTTTCCAAGACACATGGCTGGACAGTGGTGGGAAATCACCTCCAGCTAAAAATAATCCAACTCCTTTGCCAACTTTTAGAAACACTTGATTGTATACAGTACTCAGTAAGAACCTGGCAAGAGATTCAAGTGCAGAACAGTGTGTGCCATACATATCCTCAGACAAGAGTTTAATCATAAAGATGTTGTTTCCTACCTATCTGCATGACTCTGCCAAAAACAGAGTTGTTGTCCACAGTGCTGCAATTCCATCTTCTATGTCTGAATTGATACTGGCACTCCTTAATGCCCGTCTTTGCACCCTCTCCAATGAACTGCATATGGTCCTGATACAACTGGCAGAGTTTCTTCTGTCCTTGGGAAAGCCCTGCTAGCTGGCTACATAGTGGCTGGGCTCCTATAATATACACCTCTGACATCTGAACGGGGTTCATGGGGTTCATGGGGTTCATCCCTAAAGACCTGCACAAAGAAAGACTTGCATTAATAAACAGAAGACTTCAGAATAAAACAAAATAATTTAAAAAATCTATAAATCCCAGAGAGAAATGGATATTAGACATGAGTATACAACTCCTGTTTTGTTAATAAGTGAGGAAAAACCCCAAACACTTAAATACAAAACTTTTGTTTTCAGAACAGAAGTTACTAGTTTCCACCCATGTGGTTATCACCATACATTAGAGACTGAAATACGACACAGACTTGGAAAACTTGCATCTAGGCAGTCTTTTACCAGCTTAAATTGACATAGTAAAAATAACAGAAGCTCCAAACAATTGCAAGGCCAGGAAAATAAATAAAGCAAAAATGAAAAAAGCTCTCCAAATCCCAATTTGTCTTAACACATATTTTATGTTTAAGTCCGGGTTTTTCAATCTATTATAAGCAAATAGGGAAACCTTTACCAAGCCAGAAGTTAGAAACTTGTTACAGGCTGCTTCTAGCTTCTTCCAAACGACAACACAAAAACATACAGTCAAGTATATTCACTCTAAACAAAATCAACTTTGTTTTTCTTAATTCTTAAAGTGCTCTTCACATGATACATTTCAATTAGAAAGTGGCCATTAATCCAAAAGGCATCACTGGAAACAGCAGAGAAACACCTATTTCAAGAAGTTCTCAACATCGTACACTATACAGATAATTTGCCAAAGCAGGAATTTAAATGTACTTCTTTGTAATGAAATGTATTTGTAAACATTTCAGTTACAGAAAACTTCAAACCGAAACTTAAAGTTTTTCGTTGCAAATCAGCACTTTCTTTTGTACATGCAAAACCACTAACCTAAGGGAGTTGAAATGGCTCTCTTAAAAAAGAGAAACAATTACAGTAATTTAAAGATGATAAAATTCATAGATAATCTACCAGACAGCATTCTAAAAACCGTATTTTACAAGACGAGATGTTGCACATTTACCCTTATTCGACAGACCCGTTCCCTTTCCTACACAACATATTCCAACCAGCACTCCTCCCCTGCTGCCTCACTCCTGCCGCACTCCCGCAGAAACAAAGTACAGAAGAAGCAGAGAGACATTGAAGCGAGCACATCTTGACACCCCCTTTCAAAACCAAGTCGATACGAGATGCTTACCACCAAGAGCTGGCTTCTATTACAACCTGGGTAAAAGAGGAGAAAACGGCCAGAGCCACTACGAGGTACTGAGAAGCCATTGTACTGCCAACTGTCCCCACAGCACCTCCGTGGATTAATACTGCACTGGATTTCTAGAGGGGGGAGAAAAAGGATCAGATTGTTTATTGCTTCTCAGACCATTTTCGAGCATTCAAGTTTAAACAACGGAAGTCTACGGGCCCCTTTTAACTCGACTCTGACTCGCCGGCCCTTCTCCCCGCCGAGGCTCTGGTGCCAGACACAGGCACGTCGCGGCTCCCGCTCCACCGGGCAGAACCCACCCCCGCACCCCCACCCCCCCGCGGACACCGCCTTCCCGGGGCGCCCGCCCGTCCCTCTGCCCCGGCCCCGCCGCTCCCGCACCCCGCCCGCCGCGGGACGGGACGGGACGGGACCAGGCGGAACAGCTGCTCCAGACACGGGACCCCATCCCCGCTGCCCCGGGACTACAGCGAGCCGCAGGCCCCGGGCCGGGCATTACCCCATCGCTGCCCGCGCCGGGGACACGAAAGGCTCACGGCTGGCTAAAGGCGGCTGCAGGTTTGCAAAGCGAGCCCGAGAAGGGGGGGGCCGGTGCCTCGAGGGGTCGGTTCCGCGGGGGGCCCGAGGGCTCTCGCCCGAGGACGGTGGGGCCGGTCGTTGTCCTCCCCGCCGTCCCCTAAAACATCTCGGAGCAGCCTTGGGTCTCCCGCCCTCCGCGATCGCCGAGGCAGCCCCGAGCTCCGCGCTGGCACCCCAGTGAGTGCCCCGACGGCAGCCCCAGGGCCGGTATCGGCCCGGGGAGGTACCAAGAGCGACAAGGAGCGGCTTCGCGTCCCGACCCGGACCCTGCAACAACCGGGCTGCCGTCTTGGAAGTCAAACGCTTCCCCCGACAGGTCCCGCGATCACCGTCTGATCTTCACACGGGACTCTCTCACTCGCTCCCCAGAGCCATTCCCGAGGTTTCTTTCCCCTCCTCTCGGAAGAATAAAAAAAAAGAAAAAAAAAAAGAAAAAAAAAAAAGAAAAGAAGAAAAAAAAAAGGACATTTCGACACTTGGGGGCTCCCTATTCCCTATTCATTCTCCAAAGGCCCTTAACGCTGAATTGAAGGTGTTCTTAATTCTAATTTATTTCTGTTAGCAAAGGGCCGAGAGGAGCGGAGCGCTGGCAGCGGGGTCGGACACGGAACCTGCCCGGGCACACGCGGGGAAGCTGCCGCAGCGTGGGGACCTCCATGCGCCGCTCCCCGACACTGCGCCGGGGCTGCAGCCCGTGCGGGCTGAACATCCTCTGCCCGGGGGAGCTGAGCTCCCCCAAGTCCCCACTGCTGGGGGTGGGTAAATGGGGGCCGGTCTCCTGCAGCAGAAAGAGCCTGCCCGCCCCAGAGGGGCTCAGTCCCGGCAAAGGTGCGGACGCCGAGGGACGAGGCGAAGCGAGGGTGTGCGCGGGGCAAGCCGCGACGCCCAACAGCGCACAACGTGCTGGGCTTTTTTCATCTGTTACTTCTTGAAATAATGACAGTAACAAAGAAGCGCCATGAAACTGCTCGAGACCTGAGGAGGTCGGAGACGCCGGTGCCCATGCAGCACGCCGAGAGCTGTGCAGCCGCCCGGCCCAGCAGTCAGCCCGGCGGGGCGGGCGGCGGCGGAGAGAGCGGGTGGCCGGGACAGCGCCGGGAGCGGGGCGCTGCCCCCGCTGCAAGACGCGGTCGGCAGGGCCAAAGGCCACTGCCCCCTGCAAGGGCCCGGCTGCCCCGAGCTTGGCCGTCGCTGCGCCGGAGCCCCCAGCGCGGCCGCGGCGCCCCGGGGAGTGGTGGCGGCCCGCTCCCAACAGGGGGCGGCCTCGCTCGCTGCAGCCGCGGGAGGCGGCGGGGCCGGGCGGCTCTGCACTTCCGACGGCACCTCCCGCGCCCCGGCCCCACTGCCATCGCCCGCCTCGGCTGCGGACACTGCGCCGAGCAGCGAGGCAGAGGAGACACCTGCGCCCGGGGCCACGGGCGGGCCCAGCCCTTCTGCACTCAGCAGCTGACCAGGTGCCACCAGAAACAACACCAAAAAAGAAAAAAAAAAGAAAAAAAAAAAAAAAGTCAACAGTAAAAAAAAAAAAAAAAAAAAAAAGAAAGAAAAGAAAAAAAAAGGCAGACTGCCGAGCAGCATGGAGCGCTGGAGATCGGGAGTGTGAGGCACTGTGTTCAACTTTGTAGGGCCGCGGAGACTGGGTTTTGGTATTTAACGCACCCCATGCGGAGCCCGCGCTCCTTGCCGAGATGAAAAGAGAGGCTTTTACAGATCCTGCACCGCGGGATCGCCTCTGATCCTGTTTTACACGGGGTGTCTGGAAGGCCTGCGAAGGCATCTGGTTTTCTAGGAGCACTACCAGCGGGCAGGCGGCATCCAGAGCCCGGCTCCGGGGGGCTGTAAACCGCGGGAGGCGCAGCGGCTCCGCGGGGACCCCCCGGCCGCCCCCTGCTCCCCGCTGCGCCTTGACAGCCATTTGGAGGAGCGAGACCACGTCTCACGTTTGCAGGGAAAGGCACTGTCGGGTCCCGGCCCACCTCTCCCCACCGGAGGCGCAGAGGGGTTGTTTTCCCGGGGGTGAAGGCACATCGTGTCCTTCCCTCGGCGCCCGGGGACAGCCTCGCTCCTCGGCCCCGCTGAACTCCTCGTGACCCTCTGAGCGCAGCCCATTTACCATACAATTGACAATTAAAAACAAACAAACAACAAAAAGCCAACAGCCTTTCCAACATGGAGTCCTCGCAGTGCGAAGGGGACCCCGAGGAGCCGCGCTCCTCCGCGCTGACCCAGGCGGGACCCGCTGCAGATGCAGAGTGATAATCTCCAGAAACTGAGAATAAAATTAAATGGGGGGGGGGGGGGCTGACTCCGGGTCCTCCGCTGGCCCCCAGCCAGTTCTCCTTAAAGGTACAGGCCACCATTAGCGCCGACGTTGGGCTCCTCCATAGCGATCTTCCCCGGGAAGGTTTGCGAAGTTTGGAAAGATGTCTTTAAACTCGCGTTAGGAGCCGCTGCCAGAAAGATGCACCGGGACGCGGCGGGCAAAGCGAGGCCAGCAAGTGTCCCTGCGGCGGGCAGCTTCTCTTCGGGGGGAAATTTAAAAAGAGAAGGAAAACCAAAAAACACAAGAGCTTTTCCCAAATGGGGAGCAGCGCTCTCCGCGGTGGGTGAGAGCGGAGAGGTGGGAGCGCCCGGCGGTAGCCGAGGAGGGGAGGAGAGGCCGCCCCGCGCCGGGGCCCCGCACCCCGCCGAGCGCAGCCCACCCTGCGCGCCCACGGCCCCTGCGGCGCGGAGCCCCCGCGCCCCGCGCGGACTCACCTCCATCGCGCAGGATCACCGAGCGGGAGCAGCCAAGTAATCCAAGCGGACCAGCAGGGGAAACGGCGAGACGAAAGTAAAATCCTGGCTCGCAGGAGCCGGGCGGTATCGTTCCGAGTCGCGGCCGGGGGAGCGCGGGGACCCGCGGAGCTGGCAGGGGGCGGCGGGCGAGCGTCCGCCCTGTCCGGCGCAAACCGAGCGTGTCCGACTGCGGAGCGGGGCACCAGTGCAGCCTTCTTTCCAAGGTCCATCAGCAATCGCAGTAATTAGGGCTTTCCACCAGCAGAAGGAGGTAAAAAAAAAAAAAAAAGCCAAAAAAAAAAAGGCAAAAAAAAAAAGCCAACCCAACACACGCACACAGCGCCCGTGGGCGTGATTGTGCGGAAGCAAATAAAAATCTTCACAAGCGGCAGCGAAAGCGCCGCGGGCGACGATCCGTCCCACCAGCCCAGGTGGTGCCGCCGCGGGGCTCCCCGCGCTCCCACCCGGCTCCGCCGGCGCTCGGGCCGCCGACCGCCCCCTCCGCCGCTCGGCGCGGACCGGCCCGCGCGAGGGGGACGATGGAGCCGAGCGGGTGCAGGGCTCCCCCCTGCCCGCCCCCCTTCACTTGCTTAAAGGCTGGGCGGTGCAGAGCCGGGGGTCCGCCGCTGCAGAGCCGTCCCGGGGCCGGCTCCCTCCATTTTACACTGAGAAGAAAAAGCTCGAACAGAAAAAGAAGTTTCTGCACAAGCGGGAAGGGGGAGGGGGGCTGTGCACGCTTGTGTCTGTCTTACGGGGCGACTGATCCTGCAAAGCGAGCAGGGGCAGGGGGAGGGGAGCAGTCCGGGCTTCAGGAGCTGCGGCTCCCCCAATCCATCGGTGCCAGAGGCGCCCAGCGCCGGGGAGCGGGATACGCGGGAGAGGAGCCGGGAGAGCAAGCCGGGACAGGCGGCGTCGCGGCAGCCGACCCTTCCTCCGCGGGGCTCTGCCCCCGCCCGCTGCAGCCGGCCCCGCTCCCCCCGCGTCTCTCCCTCACTCCTCTTCACCCCGCTGCTTAAAACTGCGAAATAAAAAAAAAAAAAAAAAAGAAAAAAAAAAAAGGAAAAGAAAAAAAGTTAGAGAGCCAACGGCAGCTGGAAAACTTTCTCAGCAGCGCATGCGCCCAGGGCCGGCCTATTGCAGACGGGGCTGGATTTTAAAGCTGTACGGCAGCGAGTGGGACCCCGCGCAGCCCCGGGGCGGGCGGCGAGCGCCTGAGATCGGCGCTCCTGGCCCGTGTGCCGCGCTGAGTCCCGCATCACCGGGCCGCTCTCGCTGGTCAGGCTCGGCGCGAGGCCCCGTGAAGGCAAACTCTGCCTGCAAAGCAGTGCGCCCATCCCGGCCGGCGGGGTGCGTGCGGGGGTGCACGGCCCCTCCAGCACCGCCGGCTGCTCATCCTGGGCAGGGAGGGAGGCAGACGTACACCCACATACAAGCACATACACCCACGTACACCCACATACACCCGCGGGCTCTGCCGGGCCGGCCCCGCGGCTCCCCGTCGCACACATGTGCACACAATGTGCGGCGCACATGGCCACGCCGAGAGGCTGCCCCGGCATTCCTGCCGGGCGGCTCGGTGACACGTCCTGCTTGTCGCGTGTTCCGAGGCGCGGAGGCGGCCGCGTGTGCCGCCTGCCAAAGAGGGGACCGAGCGAGCTCGACGGCTCGTGTTCCTCCTGCAGCGGCTTTTTGCCGCTGTAAATTTGGCAACTTGTTGACAAAACTGTTTGGGGTACATCAAGTAAGACTCAATGAGAGCTACGGGGGAGAGGGGCTTCGCGGACCCTTTGCACCTCCGAGCTCTTTTCCCGCTCTGCATCCCTCGGGTTTTTGCACCTCTCCCATCCCGTGGGCACCCAAGCACGGGAAACGGGAGCGTTCCCCCAGCCACGCCGTAACTCCGCAGTATTTCCCCTGTATCCGTCTGCAACTGTGGGTCCACGAGGGGATGCGGGGGAGGGGGCACATTAACAAATCCAACCAGGCTGCGAGAGCAGCTCCGCTGTCAATAAATGCATTCACTCCTTCAAAGCCATTCCAGTGCAAATAAAATCCCTTCAGGACGCCGACAGGGGAAAAGGCACATCCCGGCCGGCTCGAGCCGCGGCCGCTGCCCACCTGCTCCCAAGCCAAGAGCCCGTCCGCCCCGACGGGGCGCTGCCCGCCAGGTAAGCGATGCCTCCGGCGTCACCAGCGGCGGCCGAATGGGCCGGCCACCCCCGCCAAGCCCCGATCGCCACGGCCCCCCCTCCGCCCTGCGCCCCCTCGGCCGCCCCCTCCGTTGCTCTTCCCGAGCCCCGTTCCCCCCGAGCCCGCCCGGGAGGAGCCGCGCTGCGGGACCGCGGAGGGGCGCGGCGCTGGGAGCGCGGGGCGGGGCACGGGGCGGCGCGGAGCCCCCATGGCCCACGGTGGGCAGGGGATCAGCCCAGGACTCTGTGGCACCTGAGCGCCCCGGCGGGGCCCGAGGCCGCAGCATCGCTCCCGGCAGGTTTCTTTACCCTCTAATATCCAAAGAGCCTTTCCATTAGGAATCCTCACTGCCCGTGCTGCTGCTCATTCCTCGGGACGCCTGGTGAGGAATTTATAAATTAGACGTAGCACCAGGTCCGGGGAGGGGGAAGGAATAAGGGGGCTGTTCGTTCCTTTTAGAAGACTAACCTTAGTTTTATGCCTAGTAAATAATATTTTATTGCCTTTGGTTTGCTGTGACATTTCAATTATCCCCTTTAGGAGTCTGCAAACTGCGTAGGTTAAAGGTCATTTCTCAAATCACTAGAATTAGTAAAGAATAGCAGAAAACTGTAAAGGGAGGAGGAGCCGCGCTGTAAAACAAGAAAGATCGCCAGGAATAAACTAATAAAGAGCCCCGAGCTGTTTACCTCTCGCATTTGTATTCCCGAATGATGTTTATCATCGTGTAATTGCATAATGCCATCGGACACAAGAAAACGCCAGTCCCGGGATGATCCACACGGGCAAGGCTGTGAGCGGCAGTTTGGCAACGGGCGAAGCCAGATCATTTTCTTTGCCGGGATTCCTAGTCGCTGCTTTTAAAAAGAGAACTGAACAGGGAATTTATAAATCATGGGCAAATTTTCAAGCTATGGCGCATATAAGTGGAAATAAAGGGCAGAAATCCAAACATCCTGCAAGGCTTTAAGAATTTTAATTTCTCCTCACTATTTAAAACAGCTGGGTGAAACTAGAGGGGGCAGGAGGGAGAAGTATTGACACTGTTACAGGCATTCGTGCTGCCCAAGGTTTTGTTTTCCAGGTTTGTTAGCAATTGAGCTCTAAAGGTAACCAGACAGTTGATCTGTCTGGCTTTACTGCAAACATTGAAGTGTTTTCTGGAGAAAAAAAAATAAAATTTCTCAGAGTAATGTCATAAGAAGTGTGACAATATCGTTGAATGCCCAAACAGCAGAACCTCGAAAAGCAGCACTGCAGGATTTTAGAGATTTAGGTCTGTTACAGCTCTGCAATTCTCTGTAGGACAGAAGTAAATTATTTCTGGTCTTTTTGATGTATTTCTGCTGTTTTTCTGCAGGGTAATGCATTTTAACAAAGGAGTGGTCACATCAAAACCTTGCATGCCTGTGTTCATTGGAACGTGTGGTGCTGTGTGATTTACATCTTTCCACCTTGGCCAATGGCAGGGTTTTTGTCATGAAGAACCTATGTGGGAAACAGAACTTTTAAGGAAAGGAGGTGTTTTCCTATATGTCTTTTTAGCTCATTATGGAATTTGAGTATATAATGTAGGAATTGTGACACATCTCACACTGAACCATTCGGAAGGCACAGCCCATGTGCAGCTGGTTTGGAGTTATTACAGTGGATCTGCTTTTTTAGGTGAGGGTCGTACCATAACACCCATTTGACAGCACAAAGATGTCACACTGCTTTGAAAATGTAACCTGCACTCTGCCCACCAGACCATCTACTCCAGGGATTACTTTATTTTAAGCTTCTAGGGATTTAGATGTAACTGCCTTCAAATCACATATGTGCTTTCCTAAGGCTGCTTTCTTTCCCAAAATATGCTGTTGCTTTTTTTTTTTTTCTACAGACCACCCTGCCATCCAAAAGATGGCTAAACTACAAAAGAAATGCCAAAGATGATAATTCTATGCCAAATCTTGCCATAAGTGTTATTTTCCTAATCCTCATCCAGTAGAGGCAAGAAATGGCATGGGAAAATCTCTTTTTAGACAATAATTCTGTGTTTCTAGCTTGCTTAAATTCCGAACAGATCTTGAAAAGTTAAAAGACTAGAAGACAAAGACATGGATGTGTGTCCATGTATGGATGTGCCCCCACCCTCTTCCTTTCCCATCTCTTGAATCCCAAATTCCTGATGTTGAAAGACGCCAGCATATTTGGGAGCAGCAATAAACCACTAGAGAGGAAGAAATAAGAGTCTAGATTAGCATTCATCTTTACCAGATGAAGACATATTTTAGATGCAGTGAGATGCAAATAAGAGGCAGCAGGCAAGAGAGGAAAGCTTACAGGGTACTGAAGTGTAGCAAATTCAGGTGAATACACCAATCTCCAAACCTGCAAAGCCTGTAGAAAAAATATACACCGCTTTACATTTAAATTGATGATAACTATACCAGTTTGTTATTACTAGTAATGAACTGCATAGCAAACAGCCCCTATTTGTCTGCATTATCAGCTGGAGAAAGACAGCTGTGGACTCATTTCTCGTTTTTCATGTGCAAAACACAGGTGGATTCTTTCCATTTCCTTATTTTGAGGTCTAATAGACCCCAGTGCCACTGCAGAAACCACAGCCCAGTTACAACACACGTGTGTGCTGGGTCATGGAGGAAAATAAAAAGATGAGAAAACAATTTACCAAAAAAAAACAAACAAAAAAAACCAAAAAAAGAAACAACCCTAAAAGCTATTGAAAGAGGATGCCAACTGGATGAGCATCTATTGTAGCATGGGGCTCCATTGCCGTGAGCTCAGCCAGGTGAAAGATGGTCAAAAAATGTCCTCTCACAAGAGCAGGGAAGGCTGTGTTTTGGTGCCCCACAGCAGTGATTGCTGTTCTCGCAGACTGGTGCCACAGGCAGCAGCTTGTGCCCTGCCCTGGGTCTGTCACACTGAGCTCAGTGAGCTGAGGTGCAGGTGCTGATGCCAGTGAAGGTGTCTGAAAGTGTTCAAGGAGAACATGACTCCCCTGCAGCCAACAGGACAAGGGAAAGCTGTCTGGACTCTGGAGTTACAGAGACTGTGGGAGGGTTCTGATATTTTTTAGTTTGATCTCTGGAATAGTAAGGTTGTTGAAGGTAACTACCAAAGGGATAAATTTACAACCCTAGAAGAATGTGCTGTTTTCTCTCCTGTCCTGCCTCTCTGTGGGGCACATGTCCCTCTCCTCACACCTTGTACCTTTGTCTCTGTGTGTGGGTCTTTATCTCGGTGATACCTCGCCCGTCCGCATCTCCATCCCCCTGCTGCCACCATATGTCATTGGAATGTTTCAAGTAGTGAGTCTGGTTTACTTAAAGAATAGTGCTTTTAGAGGAATAATACTTTGCTTTGTTTCCATTAGGACCTTAGAAAAAACGTTTATGGGAGGAAAAATAAACAATCCCACCACCACTCCTTAACAACAGAGTACTTACCCTCTCCTAATGCTACCAGTTCCTTCTTTCACTGAGGCCATAGGCACCTCCCATAAACTCTGGAGGGCTCTTATACGTTTTTTCTGAGTGCCCTGAACATAACTCTCCCCAATACACACACAAAAAGGCACACAGAGACTTCATTTTCCAGAGATGACCAGGCAGGGAGTTTTGTCACACTGACTACAGCCCAACGATGTGTCCTAGTTTCTCAGAGAGCTGCAGAATAGGTGGCTGCAGAGGGGTCAGCATGGGAGACAGTGTGACAAGGACACCACAAGGCTTTTTTTTCCACAGCCCATCTGCATTCCTCCCGTGGAACAGCCAGTCCTGCTCTGCATCCAGTTCTCTTCCTCAGGGCTGTGCTTCAGTTACCAAGGGTAGTCGCAAAGGGTGGGTGGAGCAGTCCAGCAGGAGCTGTAGAGGTGAGGGATCACACTGGGATCTCTGCTCTTTGAACACACACCCTTGGACCTTAGGAGGAAGGACTCATACCTTAGGAAGCTTTAAAATCGCATTTTCTGCTGGCATATTTTCATGGTGTTGGTGTGATTGCTGTGCCACACTCATGAACTGCAGGTAACAAGGATTCTCAGGAGGTTTTACTGACAGCAAAGGAGCAGACCCTGAACTGGGAAGAAGGAGAAGAAAGGGCTCCACAGACTTTCTATAAGCATGGACCAGTCTGACACCCACTCCTGACATGGTCAGAACCATGTGTCATTGCCTGGGGCCACACCTGCTCCTGAATAGCACTCCTTGCCTCCAAGAAGATTAGAAGATTAGGCTGGAGTTTATAATCGTAGCAATATTAGATCCTTAGATTCCTCATAGCTCAAGGAGGAATGTAGGTGGATGTTGTTTGAAGCTCTCACCTGAAATATCTCCAAGGATTTCTTTAGTGTATGTACACACACACGTCATCAGTAAAGTGTGTTTAGGAGTGAGAGAAGGGATCTTGGTTAGCCCCTATATGACACTTATCTTAAAGACTACTTAGCTAATTCATCATTTCCTTAGGACTAAAGATATGTCATAACAGCTAAGCCAATGTATATTTGTCTATGACTGCTTAAAGCCAACATCATTCTGAAGATAGCTATTAATCTAGGCGCCATGAGCAAAACATCTGATAAATTTAACTCTGTCTTTCAAGCTCCATAGTAATCTGTCAATTGACCTTGATTCTTCCAGTTTATTTAGAATACAGCATTATTTTAAAACTCATTTTAAAATATATTTAAGGTTAAGATGAGTTTTGAACTCTTCATTTTAAGTATTTGATTAGAGAAACTTTGTGACTTGTTGCCCTGATGATATCATTGTCTTTATTTCTTCATGATCAAGGTACTATTTTAGCTCTACATTATTTTCCTCAATTTAAATGAAAAATGTGAAGACTTTTGAAAATGGCATTGACAGTATGAATGTTTGCCCACAGTGAAGAACACAAGGATACACTGAAAGCACAGACATGGGACCAGGCTGAGGAATATGTACTAAGATTCTGTACAGAAAAGGTGTAAAGGGCACGTGGCACTTGATTCTCCTGCTAAAATCAATAAATTGAAAAATTGGAAATTGGCTTATTATGAACCACCTCTTACTCTCTTCTGCTCTTTAGAGTGTAGTGTGTCACTTTTTGAGGCGTGACCTGACAAAATATGTTTACAGTAAAATCTTGGAAGAAACAAGGACCACAGTTGGTGAGAAGTGCATTGTCCTTCCAGGCAACATGGTGGATGAGTTGAGACTTTCACCACTCTCCAGCCTCTGAGTCCTGGTGTCAAAGTCCATAGCCTGTGTGCGTGTGACTCCTCTTGTTCTGCTTCTTCACCCAAAGGCAGAGAAACACCACCTGAGCAGCTCCTGGAGCTGACAGTTGCACGCGGATGGAAGATGATCTTCTGTCCTTTATAATGGTACAGAACACTGTAAGCATTTTCCTCAAGTAGCTGTATTTTTGCTTCTGGGAGAGTGTGACAGGTACTCATTCCTGCCCAGTGTGATGGCAGTTGCCCAGCCCTGCCTTGCTGGCACCTGTCCTGGTGGCAACATTTCTTCCACCCAGCCAGTAATAACCTATAATTCAAAGCAGAGTAGTGACTCCATGATATCACTTTTAACAAAGCAGCCAAGAGAAGGAACAGCTACAGGAGTAGCCACTTAATTGCTTGATAATAGTCATTGCACTTCAGTTTATCTAATAGTCTTTATTACAGGTTGCCAATTTTGCATTTTTTCCTTATTTAGTCAGTTGTTTTGCCAATATTTTTGTACAAAACTCTTCCAGATTATCTGAGGCTTACAGGAGAGCTTACCCAGAACAGAGGTGGATGTACTGATTGATCCACTGCTGCTTGTCAGAGGAAAGTCAAACCTCATTCTGATCTGTAAGGTTTTATACAGAACATTTCTTGCATTTTCATGAGCAGTTAGTTGTATTTCTGCAACCTTTTTTTTTTTTTTTGACAATATGGTATGAAGTTATTGGGGGAGGCTGCATTATCACGGGTAAGATATTCTGAGGGTATTTCCATAGAATCTGATAGCATTTCTTCAGTTCCCCACAGCATCAGCTTGTATTTGTTCAGAAAATATTCCCAAGATTTTCAGTATTTTCTTTGTACTTTTCCTCTGTGTCAAAAAGGTGCCTTAGTTGTAAGTCCCAGCTCGACTCTGTAAAAAGAGTATAGAATATACATTGTAAAAGTCACTTAATAGTTAAATGTGTGTCACAGCAGGGCTTTTTACCACTAAGTGGGCAGGGCACTCCCCTTCCAAATGCTGGACTTTATACTTGCCATTTGCACTTCAATGCATATTGACAGTCCTGTCCCTGAGACCAGAGCACTTTTGGGGAAAGCATTCCTTGTCTGAAACACAATTTGAGCAGTATTTTATTATACTGTGACCCTGTGAGCATACATTCAGGAGGGACTTTTGGGGTTTATTTCAGCTGATTATGGAACACAGAGCAGAATACAGCCAGTGACCTCTGTAAATGATCACATATTTGACTTTTGGATAAGAAGTCATCTAGTCATAAATGATTTATCTAAAAGATTCTGTCTGATCTGAGACTAAGCTTCACCCAGCTGCATTAGGAAAGCATGTAACAATTTATAAATTTCACATACTGTAGTACTTTAGAAAATATATTTATGTTCTATATTCTTTACATATATCTGGACTGGATTTTGCAAGCTAACTCAAAGTAAAATCAGATTTTTGAAATGTTTGTTACAAAGCCCTTCCTAAAAGTCTGGTATTCATTTCAGGATGATATCCTGTGTTTAATAAGAATTGTTAATATTGTCTGTGTAGCATAATTACAAAACTGTACTAAGATGTGGCACTCAAAAGAAGTGTCCTTTTCATCTTCATTCCTGCGGTGCAAGTAGGATGTGCATCACATCAAAACTATCTCTTCAATTGCCATTTTGTTTATAACATAGTCTAAGGCAGTGACTTTGAAATGAATATGCAAATAGGAAGAAATATAGAAAAATAAAAACATCTGATTTTTTAAATTTGTCCCATTCCTCTGGTGCTTGACCTTCCTGGAAGTACTGGGCTATCACACATCAAGGCACCATTCCTTTCATACAAATTACTCAATTCAAATACATTTACTTTATTTTCAGACTGCAGTTTCGTATCTGTGTTGGTAAGTAATCTAAATTCTTCTCCACACTTGCTCTGGTGGCAAGGCCAAACAAACCAGTTGCAGAAAATGCCCTCCAATGCAATGTCTCACTAATCCTGCAGAGTTTAACAAATGTGCATGCATCACAATTTATTTTTGGAATTTCAGAATTGAGAGGGAAAAGCAATTGAGCCAAACTAGGCAGATGAATTCTGAAAAAACATTTCTAAACAACCTATTTCGATATGTCCTGATTTGCCTTGGGACACTGATGATGGCAATGTAATGTATATCAAGTAAGTTTTATAAGTTGGGGTTTTTTTTTGTATTAAAGTCTCTGTTGTGCCAGATGCTGATTATATTCAAATCCCACAGCAATCAAAGGAAAGAGGATGTTTCATACTGCACAGGACACATGGATAATACAAGTCTGAAGCATGTGTTTAATTTCAGTCAGTCTTAACTTAGGTGTCTCCTACCTTATGCCAAGTTCTCTGTGCAGCCCCAGAGAAGATGGCAAAGCAGCTGAAGAATCACAGGGTTCCTTCATGAAGAGGTTTCCAAGGACGGCATATGGAACCTCCGTGTGAGGAAATTTAGAGTTAAAAATGTACAAAGCAGGAAGTAAAAAAAAACAGTGGAGAAGAGCAGCAATGCATAAATATTTTAACCCAAATGTTTCCCTGTGACCTATGTAGAGAACAGATGTGGGCAAGGATTGCTGTGAAAAGGTACCAGTATGACCACGAGCATTCACGTTAACCCAAATGCATTAATAATTGATTTCAGGCTCTAAGTCCTGTAAAAATTTGCTCACGTGAGTAGCTGTATTCTTCTATAAGCTATCTGGCCAATTATAGCCCCAAATACCAAGCACTGATATCCCTCAGTCACTGGAGAAGGACTGAGAGTAATTCCTTCTGACTTCAGTAGCGTGGGAACAAGGTGCTTCTTCTGCTTCCTGATTTTAAACTTGTAACCTGTTTCACAGACACAACTGAATATAATAACATTTTTAGTCACATTAGTAAATGGTTCTCTGTATTTTAGCAAAATAACTATATCCAGTCTGCTATGCTTCACAGAGAAGAAAGATTGTAAGGCATTTCAGTTAATTTAGCTATGAATTGCATTAACTGATGGTAACCTTGAAGAAAAATTAAGAATACCTGCAAAATAATCAGGTCTAAGGAAGAGGCTTCCTCTGAAATACAAATTTTCTTTTAACTAAGAAAAAAATCTTATCATATGAGCTGGACAGGTCTTTTGCTGTAGTTTTCAGATTCTGATGTTTTATTGACCAAACTCCTTGCTTTAGACTTGAGCTCATATTCTCTGAGGAAGTACAAGTGGTAATTATGCAGGTCTTTCCTTCCCTGTCATGGGCAGCATTCACAAGGGAGATTTACAACCTTCAGCTTTCAGATACAGAGACTGGTTGTTTAACTTCAGAGAGAACAGCTCTGACATGGTGAATGGCATCAGAATTGGAACAAATCCTCTAGAAACTGGCTACATGGACACTCCTGGGAGTTAATAATTATGGTGGGGGGTTTTGCCTCTTCTTTCTCCTGTAGTAACCCCAGCTGCAAGATGGCTCAAAATTTAATATGTTTTAGAAAACAGACTCCTAAAAAAATGCATTTTACTCCTCTAGGCAATAGCAACAGCTACCTTTAGCAACAGCAAGCTAACCAATGGAATGATATTTATTAAATTGTAACAAATTCAATGAGATGAGTGATCATAATGTAAAGACACCACAATGAAAGTTTGTGTTAAGAGTTGGTGGGAGTTGAGTGCTGGCCTAGATATACAATCAGGACAACTATAGACAAAATACAGTGTAAATGAACTTCAGTAATGAGACCTAAGATGTATTTTCTTATCAGAAAGCATTCAAAAAGTTCTGTTCATCTGACTTACATTTAGCTGAAATTTTGATATATAGAGGAAACAGTTTGGCTCCATGCTCCTGTGAATGTACACATTTGCTTCAGAAAGAAGAAAGTGAGTTACAATCAGAAATTTACTTTTAATCAATGGTCTTTCATTTCACTTCAGTAAAGTTTGGATTAGCCCGTTAATGCACCCGCTTATCGTGACTGACAGCAGTCCTGCCTTCACACATTTGGTTCATCTAAGCCTGGAGAAGGTGCAGAGGGCAGGAGAGCTGCACAAGGAATACGGCTGGTCTGTAATGGCTGCATTTTTGTGACCCTTTGTGGATTGTAATAAGGATCTTTTTATTAAAACAAAACAAGACAAAACAAAACTGCAAGAGCTTGGGGGCAGATCTGTGTTCTCTTTTGGCCAGTGTTAACCTCTAACCAAAATCTGGCCATTTAAAAAAAAATGTAGTTCAGCTGTTTTTCTTTACTTTTGGAAGTTTAAAATGAAATATAAAGCCCATAATAAAATGCATATGAGAACACAAATCAATAGGCATGAGAACTCTGTTAAGAACTATGCAACCATTGAGGTCTTCATTAACAAGGGTGTTCTACTTGTGAAATTCAGAAAATGCTCTTATTCACTTGTATGTATTTTGTTGTTTGTGTCATTATTTATTTCTATGGTAACCAAAATAGTAAAGACAGCAATATTAGACAACAGTAATCAAGGAAAAAAAAACAACTTCATTGCAAAAGGAGACAACTAAGAGCCAAAACAGAGGTGTTTAGATGATGGTGTAATTTGCTATAATAACTGTTTAACCACATATTTGGCAAGCCCTGGATAACTCACTTATGAGTAATGCATTTGTCCAAATTACATTCAAATAAAAAGTAGTTACCATGCTCCATTATCATGTGCTCTGCAGAGATATTTCCTCCCTATTGATTTTCCCACGGCAAGAAGGCTTCTTAGTGCACCCAGGTTAGCTGTGGACTGATGCTGCTTTCTCTTGTGCAGCCTCTGCAAAGCTGCTTAGGTGCTCTGGAGCCACATATCATCAGTCCATTGCTATCTGGAGCTATCTAACTTCCTTGTGCAGCCTCCCACTCTCCTCTTCCCTGTCTCCTCCATCTGGAGGGAGCTTGGCTGCTCTCCTCCAGCCCCAGCTTCCCAAGTGCACGGCAGCTGCAGCTGCCAGAACATCTGCTGTCTCCTGGCCTCGCTGGGGTGAGGACCAAAAGCAGAGCCTTTTTAAAGTTGGACACTTGCCTCCATTTGAAACTGGATGAGTTCAAAGTTATTCTATTTGTCCTGAGACTTGCAGCTTCATGGGAATAGACAACTGTCTGTAACACAAATTCAAGTGCACGTTTCAAAGGGATACAATGTGTTGTCTTTAGGATGCACTGGCATTGTGCCTGCTCTTCCCCTGCATCTGTGGAGATTTGGGGTTAGAACAGCCTCATTCTAAATAAGAGTCATTTTCAAGAGCAAAGAGTGGAAGAAATGCAAAGCCAAATAAAATTATTCCTTGATTCTGCAACTGCATGCCTCAAGGGTGGGCTTCTACTGCACCAGTGCCTCCAGCCTCATACAAAAGTTGAAACCATGTGCCCTGGGCTATTCCTGATGAAGGCAGAGGTTGCCTCTTGTTTGAAAAGGTGCATTTGAAGAAGAGATACCTTATTTGGAAAGTTGTGAGCATGAAGTAACATCACTGTAATCTCACAGGAGGAAAATCTGCACAGCAGCCCCTCATCAGCTGTACTTTTCATCTGTGGGTCAAATCATGCCCTGGCAACGTGCAGAGCTCCCACTGACTTCGTAATGGGAAATGTATTACTTATTTAGAACTGACTTGGCTTTGTTTAGAATGATTGAATACTTTGGTTATTAAAAGTTTTGTGGTTTGGAGAAGCAATATCAACAGGTGAAACGCCTTTCTTTGCCACTCTGTTCTGTACTTTCTGACAGGTTTCTGCACGGGGCAGGATCCAGTGTGTGTTGGTTAGTGAGGCTCTTCCAGGAACAAATCCTGGACCTTGAGCACAGTGTGAACAACCTAGGATGAGGCAGGAGCTCAGCTTTATCCAACCCGTGCTGGCATGGAGCTGTTTGGGACTCTGAAAACGTGTCTAAACTGACATGTTGGCTTGAGACACAAGCTGACACAGCTTCATCCCCTGAGCGTTCCCCACTGCTTAAACTTCTGCTTGTTCAAACCTTGAACTACTCTGGCTCAAGTCTGGAGCGAACAGACTCTCTGAGGAGGAAACCTCAAGCTCAGAAGAGCTGGATCGTTAATCAGGCTCTCTCAGAGCTGGAGGAGCTGTTGACTGTATGAACTCAAACTTCAACATTAGGCGAGATGTTCTTGCACCCAGAGTTGCCCTCTGGGGAGCTCCCCACCCCTGTGGCACCCACAGACACAAACATGCTGATCTTCCCCCTCCCCTGGAGCCCTCACAGCTGCTTTTTATAGAGGAAAGATCCTTACTGAAAACCATCTTACAGAAAATGGGGCTTAAGGACCTTTGACAGTTTCCCCAAATCCACCCTGTCCTCTCTAGGTCCTTAGTAAGACACGTTGGCACATACTGCCCCTGTCACCATGTGGGGAAGCAGGAGCTGCCTTTAAAGCAGGAAGTGATCAATACTGAAAACAGAATCAAAAATGTGTCTCCAGTGAGATGGGCAGCCCCCTGATGCAGACACCAACTGGACAGAGAACAAGCTGCTCCCAATAATTGTGCAGGTCTGGAAAGAAGGTAGGAGCTACTGCTACTCAATTTGCACCATTGCAGCTCAAAGCTAAGTAAGCATAAGTAGAATACACAAAAAATGCATATTTAGCTGTAGTTAAAAGTGAAACTTAATACCCTATGTTAGTGCGTTGTACTCTCTTACGAAGAAAACTAATTTATAGGTAAAGAAACAGAGCTTAAAACTAAGAGACTGTGTTTTTAAATAAGCTAAGTAAAATGCATACTTACTTACCTTTTATTCTCCTGCTGTGTGTGCCCTGAGCTGGTCCAGGGAGTTCTATGAGGTAAGAAATTCCTGGTCAACAAAAGTTCCTTTTCTAAAAAAAGTGAACATAATGGAAACGGGGAACCACTTACCAGGCAGCTGAAAAAGGAGCTGACTGTGCAGAGAATTTCACACCTTATGGCTTTTGGTCAGTAAAGTACATAAACAAAATGTAATTTTCTATGCAATTACACAGGGTCACACAAGAATATTATGTTTTAGAAAGCCACTCAAAAGCATATTGCTCTCTAAGAGCCCAATCCAGAAAATGGTTCCTCACTTTAGTAAAGTTGCTCGTAAGCATTTCTGGGAGTGGGGCCTATGAGACATTTTTCTTTTTATGCTTTCTTAAACAGTTTATGTGATAGTAACAACAGGAAGATAAATTACTTTGAATGGTAGCAATTAGAGAAATAAGGAGTGTGATAGATTTACCATGTGGAAAACATCTCTCACACATTTTCCTACAGTCATTAAACCTGCTTTTAATGACACAACACTGATTTCAGAAAGAAACAAAGTTTATTTGATGAAAATAAACAAGCTGATCAACACTAAATACTTCCCATACACATGATAACAATGTTATGAACTCTAAATACCTTGGTACTTTACACTTCTACAAGACATTAAATTACAATGACTGTCTAATACATGCCCACTGGTAAATTCTAGGAATTCCTTAGTTTCATATCAATGTCCTTAACCATATATCAATATCACAATCCAGAACATGCCACTCACTTGAAAAAATTATTACAAGAAGCACTATCAAATGAGGATCTAAGGTAAATAGGGATACTGACCCATTGCTGCAGAACATCACATTCAAACGTCACCCTACACACACAAAAGAAACATTGCGGATATAGTTTGTGTCAACATGTCTGAGGTCTTTTCATAAACACTGTTTAAAAAGTAAATTGAAACCCACTTTCAAATGAAAGTCAATGTGCAGGTACGTGCATACTGGATACAGAAAATTCATTAAATACAAAATTCATACTGTACATTTAAATGAAAGAAAGACTGTGCAGTACAAGACTGATCTCACATTAAAATAATAACCATTATCTTAAATGTTAAGCAAAAGTCGGTTTGCTTCATTACACTCAGAGGGGGGAAAAAAAATCTACCAAACGTTGCTCAAATAAAATATTTCCCAACATCACAGTGTTTATTGTAAACCCCGAGATTCTATTTTAGTATATGAAAAGATTTTCTCCAAACATCATAGAATATCACATGAAATGAAAAGAAAGAGAAAGAAAAAAAAAAAACAAAAAAACAAAAAAGCAAGAAAGAAAAAATAAATGTTAGACAAAACTTTCCTCTTTAGGGGCTAACTTTTAGGCCCTGATAAAAGTTTAGATCAATACTCATACCAACATGAGTGGAGCAAAAATGCCCCTAAAATAATACCTGTGACAAAATTGGCACACACATATAAATATCTAACTATACAGCTTTGTACCTGTGACCCTATTTCCCCCCTAGTTTATATCCTACTTCAAGTATTCGGTTGCAGAGTTAAGGTAAAGACCTGATTGTAAGAGACACAGACGATTGTCTCCTACTGCGACAACAAATTTGTCATGAGAAACCAGTTTTGTTGTCTGAGTTTCCAAGTGCAACATTTGTCATATGTGCTAAATATACTCCCAAAAGCTTTGCTGTTTCAAAAACAAAGATCTAAAATGCCATTGATAGTTAAAGGACAAACTTTTTAAACATGAATGAAATTGGGATTATCTGTGCTATGCTAATTCTATACATTTTACTCTATTTACTGAAGACAGTAACATCCAGCAGGACTCCTGCTCAAATATCTTTGATTGCACCAAGTATTATGGTACAAATAAATAAAATATCATCTCTAGACAATAATTTTAAGGGGATTACTATGTATGGCTCATGTAGGATGTTTAGGGTTAATCGCACCACAGGTTTGAAAAATAATTTTTCTAAATTCAGTGCAAGACTTCAGGAGTATCCATTTAGATTTCTTTTTTTTTTCTTTTTTTTTTCTTTTTTTCTTTTTTTTTTTTTTACAGCAGCAAAGAAAAACTACTAAGGATTAAGGCCACCCATGCTTAAATTTATTGTTTGTCCTTTAAAAATGCAGATATTCTATTTCCACTGCCATCAGCATGGAAGCATTTCTTCCATGGACAAAAAGATGCCTCAACAAAACAGCCAAACATTTGCACATGTTTGCCAGACTGACTGAAAATGTTTGTGGAGTCAGAAGGAGCTTCTCCTCGAGAAGTGGTAGAGATCTGACTGTCAGCTAAGTCTCTCACTGAATGTAACAACTTCACATTTTTATTCTTCCTTGCATGTGCTTTAAATTTATTTTACCAGACACATTTTGTTGACACAAACAGCCTTCAAGTGCTGTTTGTTCATTGGTATTTTCTTTAACATCTAAGATTCATTGGGGTCCATGTTGGAGACTGTTTTTCAGTGTAAAGAACAATAACAAACAGTTCCACATTTACAGGAGACCTAGTGCATATACTGTATTCACAGCAATCTTATCTTTATTTTTGTTTTTGTTTGTTTCTTTAAGAGTCCCAGCTTTTATTGTTGAAAACATGTATGCATTTGGATGGTAAAAGCTTGATACATCCTCGTGCACATGTCCATATATATGTACACATGTATGTATTTATATACACTTCAAGCTTTTACCATCCAGGAATAGATACATCTCGTATATAATCATATATTTATGTTCAAATTAGATGTCCTATGCATTGTCAGAGACACACACCATATTTTCATAAAACTAAGCTTTGTCATCAGTTATTAGTACCAAAAATTGATTTCATTTCCAACCTGGCCCAGAGCTTAATACCGGTTATAGTATCAATATTTGGTTTTGGTTTGTTTTTAATTTATATTATTTTATCAGTAGATAAAAGAAAACAGAGGAGGGTAAAGGCTTGTTTTTATTTTTTGGAAAAGCCTGTATCTAACTGGGGGTAAAGTTAATGCCAACACCCTTAGATAGCATTTTACTAATACCTCTTTGATAATCTAGTGCAATAGAAGTGATACTTTAGAATAGACTAGGTAAAATCAGCAAATGCAGATACCACATCTAAGGGAATCTGAATTACTTATTAAAATCAATATTAATTTATCAAAAATTAGTTAAATAACCTGTTTAACTAAACTTCATCAAACAATCATATTCTGAACAGATGGTTTCTTTGTAAAAACAGAGTAACTCACAAGACCCACTGAAGACAGAAATGAAGCTCTTATAATTTCTGCTTGAGTCTCCTTCATTATTTTCCAAAGTATCTAATTTCACAATAGACTACAAGAAATAATGGAAAAAATGCCAATTAATGCAGCATTTCATTAGACATCGACCTTAGCATTCATTTTCTGCATCTGTGATCTTCTCCAGGATATCATGGTCATGTTTGGAGATCCAATGCAATAGATTATCAGTGTTACCTTCCAGTGCTACAGTTTTTTCTTCCTTTTTCACTAGTTCCTCTGACAACTGCAACAAGGGAACAAAATATTCCAATTAACAACATGATTGAAGCATCCAGAACATCTTAGTTCTCATCTAATCAAGATTCTCATACATATGAGTGGAGATAATGCCTTTCTAGGGGTTGATGATAAAGTAAGGCATTTAAATTCAATTTGAACTCATTTATATGTTCATAGGGTGGCAATTAGTTTTATTGCTGATTTGTACGACACCCTAAATGGGAAATATTTTAAATTCCTAAACTGTCAAATTCTGTTGTGCTTGTGATTCTGTACACGGTGAGTTTTCTGATCTTGTGTATAAGCACAGTAGCTTTGAAAGGGAAATGCTACTAATAAAATTAAATATTTTTCTCTGAGAACCAAGGGAATCATCCATTTATTTCCACTTAGTTCCATGGCAGGTGGAATGTGTAGTACCTCTACCAGCCTTCCAAAATCAAAGCACCATTCTCCTGTCATATTTTAAGCATTTTAAGTTCACTTTAATTTGGAGAACACTGAAGAAAGGTTTTATGGATTCAAGAAGCTCAGATATGCAGAAGTTAAAACACACAGCAATGTGTTAGGAGGTTTTCAGCCACACACCCACTAATCACAGGTGCTCTGCCTGGCTTGGCTGGCACTGCTGAAACCCAGGGGACTACGTGAGGGAGCTGGTGTCAGCACAGCTCAACCAGTGGGAAGAATCTTTCTGGCTTCCATCAACTTTGGATGAGACTCTGTCTGATTGTGAGTACAGAGTGAGGCCTCTATGATTTTTATTGTTACTTTAGTTGTGCTGCAAACAAACAGTGCAGTACTCTTCAGCAGAGAGCAGTGAATTGGTCTTATTCACAGTATCTGTAGATCAAATGAGTGGGAGGAATTAAACAATTCCCTTAGAGGGCGGTTGTCTGATGTATGGGATTCTCCATTATTGCCCTTCCATTTATGTGACCTTAAAAGTTTCCAAAACATCTGATTTTATGAAAAAGAATTTGCTATACAATGCTTAGGGTTTTGTATACAGCTGAAAAGTTATGTTTTTTAAATAGAACTACTTGACTAAAACTCCCCTTTAAAATTTCAGAATCTAATATTTATCAGATAAATTATTCTGTGAGTCAAGCGAAACACTGTTTACAGATTAAACTATCATATTATTTTAAATCCCTGTTTTCAAGTTCACATCTTGCTGGAAAGCACACATAACAGTTTATATCATACAAACACAGATGAATAGTTTTGCTTTTGCAGTGAGAGGTTGGTACAATTCTTCTGGTTAAAACACTTAGGGACTAATCCAAAGCCCACTGAAATGTGGAAAGGTTCCCACCGATTTTAACAAGTTTTGGATCTGGCCCTTGAACAGTCTAAAAATGACTTCTGCAGAGCTGGAAAGCCAGGGAGTTCCTAAAGTAGATCATGTTACTAGTTCTGGCACATAAAATCGTTACAAACTTTTTATGAAAACTGTAAGTCAGCGCATGCATTACGTTTGGTGAACTGTGCATAGCTCCCATTCTTTTGTGTGCTGAGAATTTCTTAATCGTCATTCAAAGAGATGGCAGAGGAAGCACACCTATAAATTAAGGAGGAGAGCACATTCCAGAAACTGCAGCGCAATAATGCCTAGGTTTTTAAAACTAAAACGTAATCACAGCAAATCTTCAATGTAGTTGCTATTTTACAAGCTGAAGTTCCTCTGCAATTAACACTCTTTTATGCTTGGAAAAAATAAGAACCCAGAATAAAGTGTCCAATCTGAGGAACAGCAGCAAAGTCCAAAATGCACTCCCTCTCCAGGCTGTTCCTCAGATTTTCATTGGGGTTTTACTATAGAATGAAAGCCCCCAAATAAACCTCACCCACTTAATCAACCCACCCATTCGTCAGGAAACCATATACGTATTGGAAGTGTAACAAAAACTTGTTCACCACAGGTAGGAAATGCAAAGTATTTCTCAAGTAAGTCAAATAAATATATAAAAGGATATTGCTGTCAAATACCAACTGAGGTTGAGTAAATTAAATTTATATTTGTTTCTTCAGTGCTGTACTTGGTACAAGTCACTGAACCTCTAAATCAGAAATAAAATTTAGCAACATGCATTGGGTCTGAATTCAGCAGTGCTCCAGCTGAAATTAATGTCTTATGAGTTTGGCACCTCTGTCAGTCCATTAGATACCAGTCAATGAAAACAGCAGAAGGATGTGAAGATATAAAAGTGTAGTAGCCCAAAAATATTTGTTCAGATTGTTTTTCCTTTGGATAAAGACACCTGCCTGATTAGTACTTTTTACCTCCAATCCTTTCCTCTCAGCAGTGATTTGCAGAAACAAGCTGGAGAGGGTGGGTAAACACAAAGGGGTTAAAGGGGAAACTGTTTAATAACAGTAGTAAAATGCAAGCTATTTTTGACATCTGGGTTAATGTCCATTATGCTCCATATGCTTTCCAAATGTTTGCAACAAGCACCCAGATACAAAAACAGATACCCATTCACATAGGCTTAAATTGCCCTCTCCTAACCTGTTACACATGGTACCTACATAAAAGGCCAACAACTGATATGGTAATTAGTGAGTCTTATTGCAGGGAATTGGTATCTGACCAAATGTTAGTAGAGAAGGATATCATTAATGAAAACCTTTGAGGGCTATTTCTGCTCCCTGATCTATGACAAGGCCTCTGTACTATAATGGGATATCCTTTAAAAAGCCGTCAGGATGAATTCCTCCATTTCTTCATTCATCATTACTGCAATCAGAGTACCAACAAATGATGGGAAATTATTTAACTTTCTGGAAACAAGTAACTACACTGGAATAAGGCTATAACTCATAAAGTCTTTCTCAAGTGATGTCCTGGGATTTGCCTGTGCCTCTTGCAACAACATAGTGTAAATTATAGAAAGGAGAAAAAAGAGCATTCTCAATTTTTACCTTTGTGCAAAACCATGAATAGAATGACTCGATTAACTAAGACAAAGCCCTGACACAGACCACTTTAAATTCTGTCCCTGCCACCAGCCTACTGTGGGACTAAGGAAAAAGTCATATCATTTTTCTGTGCTTTACTTGCTTTTTGCTACAGCAGGCATAACATCAGGCTCCTCACAGGAATTTGCAAGGCTTAATGTTTGTAATGTGCCTTAAGAGTCTTGGATGAGTGCTAAGTATTATTATTTTTCAGTTCCTGCATTTGATTAAAACTGCAATAACATGGTAAAAATTAAATTAATATATTAAGTTACAAGTAAAGAGCAAGCATGTGGTTTGTGGAGCTACTTGTAACACTTCTAATACGAACATGTATTACAGAGTAGGTGATTCCCAAGGTCTGTACTGACATGTACCATGTGGGCATAACTTAACAACTGAAAAACCCCCCAGAAGTTTGATTCAGCCAAAAATCTGTTCGTGGCTTCTGTGTGAGCTCAGAGCTCGGGCCAGCGGGAGCACTGTGGGCTGCTCTCCCCTGCCCCTGAAGTGCAGTTGCAAACACTATCACAGCCCAGATATTTGCAACTCAGCACAAGCAACAAATCTGCTGGAGTGCTCACCACTGTATAGGTTCACAGGATGTGACAATGGCATGATATGTGCTGTTTGAACCTCCCTGTCATTACAGCCCCAACAATAAATACTGGTTTTGCTACTTCCTCTTGGCCTAACTCTTGAGGAAAGAAAGAAAACCCACCTCTAACTTTCTAAAGAATACAGTAACCTGTTAAAGCCTGTTATATCGACATGAAAATCTCTAGCGAGGAGGGCCAAGAAGAAAAATAATTACGGCATCTATTTGTATCCAACCTACGTAGAAAATTTTCAAGGCTGAGATGCCAAAGACACCTAAGACACTTGTTGAGCAGAGTGAAAAGGTAAAATCTAGTTTAAATTTATAGCATTCCTTCAGTGTCCCTCTAGGAGTTTGGCTTTTTGCCAGTGTTCCTTGTTAAAAATTTGTTAAACGTGTTTGGCATTAATGCAAACACAAAGTGCTCATTTGTTACAAATTCTATTGGAATGCATTCATTTAAGGCAATGAAGTAGTTACCAGAAAAGAAAAAATGTTCATTAAGTACATTTTAAAAATACAATGATGTATGCGGTGCATAACTATGGCGCCCCAGTGGCTGTATAAATATCTGACAGAATAACCACAAGTTGTGTTTGGTTTGAAATTGGAATCTCTTAAACATAACCGATAGAACAAAAACTGGTTTTGTTTGTTGTCAAAACTGATGTTTGTCTTTCTTGTTTAGATCTAGTAATAATAACCAAAGTTTTGCCATACAATTTTTTACATCCCAAATCAATAAAGCCCACGGGTTAAAGTAATGCTCAAGGAAGTTTCTTGATTCAAAAGGTAAGTGCAGCACTGCACATTATCTGGAGAACACTGGACGCAGAAAGTAAACACCCTGCTTGGAGGAGAACAAATTTTAGTCATTCTTAAAAATTCCACTTAAGGAAATGTTACCCGGGAGATCTGCAACTGTCTGACAACATTCAGGTTCACCTCAGCAAAAGGTGTCCTGCTCTACTCCTTTCAGAAAATAAAGAGCCCAGACCTAGTTTAAACATCCCAATAACAAATCCGCCTTTAATAATAATGTGAAATATCCTGGGTAATGACAACTCTTGATTTTGAATAAGCAGCTCTGAGGTCTATTTCTCAGATGTCAGAAAACAGCTACATTGTAAAACTAAAACCATTTTTCTCTTTATTTTTTCAATGATTTATAGCTACTTACAAAAAAGTTTAAAAATGATAAATACAAGAGTAAAACATATTAAAAAGAAAGATCCAGAAACTGTGATTTAATTAAATATTGAAAGGTTCACAAAAAACCACCAGCATAAAAAGTTATTTATAAAGACAGAATTAACTTTGCTCCAATTCTGGCAAAGAAATTATTTATCCCATTTGTTGCTATTTATGTTTTAAATTCATTACACAGTAAACTTCAGAGGGATCTACAGCTGGTGGTAGAATCACTGCACGAATGTGATGAACTTTCCATATTGCTTTAATGCCAGAATTGTTAATCTTAGTTACGGATAAAAGCAGATACCATTGGGATGAATAAAATCAAATGGATTCAAGCCCTCTAGAGAGTAAGAGTCCTTGAAAACTACTGTACAATTATATCATAAAATTAGATGAAGTTTATGAACCTTGAGACTATTTGGACAAGGATGCCTTCTCTACTGGGAATGTTTATAAATCAAAATTAGACAAGTGCTATATGAGTTAAAAGACAGCTATTTTTTCTTAGAACCTTTTTCTTTTCATAAAACAGGTCTAGTCCAAATCAAAGCTCTTCAGAAATACGAGAAAACTCAGTACCTATCCTTCGATCTGTCACTTGGACACTGTATTAAAAAGAGGGTTATAGGGAATGTTAAGGATGGCTTCAGAGCAGGACTCTTCCCGTGGGCTGAGCTGGAGTGGATTGAAGATGATGGAAGAGTTTCCATCGATTTTTTCCATCGATTCCACGAGACCCCGGAGCCACACAGGGAGGCGGCCGGGATTCAGCAGCGCAGGGCACGGGGCTCTTTGTCAAGACATTTATGACTTCCTGAGGATGGAGCACATTGAGACCATTGTTACTTTTTGTTGTTGTTATTTAAATCGAATTGAAGTGACAAGAAAAGAAGAATTCTTGGGTTTAAGTGCCTAAAAAAACGACGCTCTCAACGTGATCCTGAAAGCTGTCGATAGCAGCGATCACTTGACGAAATTGGAAGGTGCCTTTTCCATCCCGGCTGATGTGGAATGCCATTTATCCTCATGCGCGGGATTAATTAGGGGCCTTTTTGTTGTTGTTGTTTTTTTTTTTGTTTTTTTTTTAAGATCAAGGTTTCGCGCTCGGTGCTGCCTAATAACACGTTGTGCCTGCCCGCCACCTGGCCCGGCGCGGCTCGCCCGGCTCCGGCAGCGGCACCGCCTCGGGCCACGGCAAGCGCGGGCAGGAAACGCCGGCACGGCCGCGCTTAACCCGCGCTCTGCCGGCCCGGAGCCGGCCCTGCCACCGAGCAGCGACCCTGCGGCTGCAGATGTGCCGCCGAGCGCAAAGCTACGGCACCGGCGTGGGGACAGAGCCCGCCCGGCCCCCACGCCCTGCTCGGGACCGCGGTCGGAGCGCACTCGGCAGCGAACCCGCGCAGCGCTGCCGGGGCCCGAGCGCGCACGCAGCGCCCGTGCCTGGTGCCAGGGAAAAGAAGTGGTTAAATAAACGCTGTGTCAAGCCCCCAATCTAATAAGTCATCTTATTAGGAAGTTGTGATGCCCTGTTTGCCCTCGCCTGTGGCTTGTCTGCTCCACTGAAAGGTCTCCTGCTGGGACCTTTGTGGCATTATACGAGGTAGAGAGGGCTGCTGCTATATATGAGCCTTGGTTTGGAGCAGCCAAAACAGCAGGAGAACTAAGCTGCAAAGAATTAAACATGTAACAACTTTGTAAAAGCACAGACAGTGATTGAGGTTGGCCTTTTTGCTGTTGACACATTCTGGCCCCTGTAGGTTGTGGTCACTAAGCCCATTAGAGTTGCAGTGTGGCAACATCTAGTTCAGCAAGTTCAATGTGTTTCTGTTTTATTTCTAAATACTGGACGCAAGCTGGCAGCGATAGGAGAGTGGAATATGGCACCAGAAATATGTCATAAACACAGTCGTCATTGTCAGGGATGTGAAATTACTTTTCAAACTATTTATTTTTGGCAGATGGAGGGTGGGTGTATTTTTGCACTTTGTTAACTGAAATTTAATTGCAACTTGCTGCATGTTTTGTTTAATTAAGAAAAAAAAAGAGAGACAGGAAACCTCAAGATGCTGTTTTCTCTTAAAAGAGAAAATTTTCACTGGAGAGGGAAATCTTTGTTGCTAGAAATTCACTGCAAAATGAAACCAGAAAAAAATGAACCCAATAAAATCTCAGCTGGGATAAGTTTCACTTCTGAGCATCCACTTATTCAAATATCAACTCCCCACTGTACTTTTTTTTTCCCATGTCTTTAAGATAAAATATGCACTTAATTCAGATTTTAAAAACTGGGTTGTGAAATGGACAAGACCAATTAATTAAATTAATGAAAGGAGGTATTGCAGACATAATGAGGGGTAGATTTAAGTTCTAAACCCTAACATGCAGAAGAATACACCTTCCTATCTCCCTGTGGACCACACTTTTTCAGGGAACAGTGCAAGGTTTCTATTACACATTGATGAGGATGCTCTTGGTCCCTCAGCTCTGAAGGCTCTGTTTTTGCCTTTCAAAACAGTGACGTGGTCCCAGGTTCGATGAGCCCCTGAAGATTCATCTCTGCTAAGAGCTACCAGCCTGTAGACATGGAGCAAAGGATGAGTTGGCTGAACACTTGTGCATCTGAAGCATTTGTCTCTCCATCGAGCCTTTTCCATGCTGCCTCTGCCCTCCTCCCCAGATGAGCCAAAGTTTGTAAAGAGGCAAAATGTGCAGAGAGGGATAAAGACAGGTCACAGCTGAAGGAGGGGAGGGTTTGGCAATCTTTTGTTCTGTCTGCAGCACAGGCATTTCCCTGGTACTGTCTTGTTTTTTCCAGGGGTTTTTGCTCAGGCGCAGTTGCCCTTTGGGTGCCCCCAGCTCCCTGCTCTGGCTGGGGGCTCCCTGAGCTCCAGCTTGCTGATCCACAGAAATGACTGGCCACTCCTTTTGGAGGGCTGAAAATTATCTCAGGGGCAAAGCACATTCTTTCTTTGGCCACCAGTGATGAAGGAGCATTTCTTTTCTGTTTTTAAGAGTTTGCCTGAGCCAAGCAAGGTCAGAGCTGTGGCTTTTCTTTGGATGAGGGAAATTTCTAGAATGAAAGGGCGGGGGGGGGGGGGGTTCTGTCATCTTTTGATAATTGCTGATAGTTTGTGACTAGAAATAAATTCTTAACATCTCATACATATTTGTCTGGTTGTAGGGAGTATGATTTGGGTTTTACCTCATACATCCTACCAGAGTCAGTCAATATTTAATAGCTAAAATTGGCTGGCTGTTGTGCTTGGATAACTCTAGTTACTGTGGCTGCTACCACACTGTTGTTAGAAGCATATTGGTTACTAGATGTTGTACCAGAGTAAATACTAATAAATTTGGTGGTTGTGGAGAGGAAGTTTAATCCAAAAACATCCCAGCCAGTGAGGAGGCACACAAGGGCTGTACTCCTCCTTTTGATGTACGCAAAGGCTGGATGGAGTCAGGCAGAAGAGAGGTGGTGAGGGCTGAGTGCAGGTTTGAGGTGGATTATGTGTGTGCCTATTTCTGTCCTTAGAAAAACAGTGTATCCTTGGCCAGTGAGGAAAAGTCTTCTTAGAAATGCTGGACATAAGCATGGTCTCCTTCAGGCACATGACTCTAGTAGGTTACTGCAAGTTTGCTGGCGTTGGTTTTTCCTTAACCAAGCAATAACGAGAAATTTAATAAAGATGCATCTCATGGCTTGTGCCTGCTTTCCCAATCACCTCAGATTTCTCATCTTCTAAAGTTGAGAAAAAAACTAAAGAGCTTCAGGGTGTTGCTCTGTGGATCTGAATATTTGTACCGGCAGCTGTATGTCCCATCTATACATCATCATTTAGATAAATCAGTAACATGCCATTTCATTAGTTTGTTCAGCTAGTTAATAACCTAGTACTCACTGAAGTTGTCCTATCAGGTATATCTAAATAGTAACTGTGCTGTGGAAGGCATTGTGAGGTATGCTTATTGTATTAATAATAACAATATAAAAGAAATCAATATGTCAAAGTATAATAAGAGTTCTATTGTACACAAAAAGCCTGTTTTACAGTACATGAGATATACTCTCACCTTCTTCCCATCCAAATGATCCTAAATATACCATTTTATTTTACATGGCTCATGACAAGAAACTACTTATAAAAATGGTGTCGGATGTTACAGTTGCATCTTTTAATGTTGAGAAGAAGGAGATACAACTAAGGCAAGCATTAGTAGATTTGGTCTATTTGAAGACCAGTGCTGGATCCATTTAAACCCCTTCAAACTGCTAAAGCATTGCAATGACTGTGTGTGGCACTGGGAACAGGACCATACATGCTCAACAGCTACTTATTTTTTAAATACCCATCCAAGTAACACGCAGCATTTTGAAATCTAACTTGTGTGGTCTAATTATGCAATAATTTTTATAATTTAGGCCCCAATATTATGAGCTTCTCCACAATTATGGCTCTGCCCACGCATTTCTCAGTGCATGATAGGGAAGACTTAGGGGCCAGGTCTGTTAAACATACAAGTATATGTTTTAATTTTTTAATTTTTACTCTATGTGAGGCTTACAAATGCACTTAATATTAAGAGAAGGCTTAAGAGTCTATCATGAAGGACACCTTTCATTTAACTAAGGGCACACATATAGTATTCCATGCAGACTGAGGACCCACAGTTATCAACATTCCAATGATAATGAGTATTACATAAAGGGAAATAATAAAATAGCAATAAGCAAAATTTTGCTCCCTCCCAATCTTCAAACATCACCTTTACAATCACTGTAACTAAAAAACATATATGTGTGTAAGAGCTGGAGAGATCAGAGGCTTAGATTGCAAGATTTCCAAAGATGCTCAAACATCCATGCAAGTGTCAAACGACAGGTAAACATGTACAACTGAAAACATGAACTTCATTATGAAATCATGTAAAACTACAATGGTGACATTTTCTACTTAATACTTTTATAAAAAATACTGATGCATTGCAATTAAACTGTTTAGTAAAACAAGACAAGGAAATGAATGAGCAAGAATAATCACCAGAATTCGTTATTAACTACAATTTACACTGAGTAGTACTTTTTTCCTAGAGAACACCTATTTGTCTATGCCATTGTCCTTCTCCTCTCCCATGTCAGCTCTGCACAGACCCTGTCTGACTTCTTTCTCTATTCTTCTACTTGCTTAAACTTTATTGCCCCCCACTTTTTTTTATTCCATTCCCTGTGGCAGAGCTCTTTCCACTCTGTCAGGCTCTGTTGCCAACCTCTGACCAACTCACTGCTGAGTGGTGGCATTGGACAACAGCTGGAAATGGTGTGACACCATCACCCTCTGCTTTCTCTGCATCTTGCAGTTCTGGAATAAGATAAAACATAAGAAGAGTAGTTCACAAAAAGCAGTTTTGAGGACAGTAATTTGCTAATTAGAAACAGCAAAAACAAACCCAGAAGATACTCTTGATGTGCATGCACAAATATCAGCCCCACTGAGGAAAAGGTAAAGCCCAGAGTGGAACTTAATTTTCGGAAACAACTTGGAAAATAAGAATAATGATGGCAGAACAAAAATTGCTCATTCCTCCATTACTTTTAGAGAGAGCAACAACTAAGCAGACACTTCTAAAAAAAAATTCCCACTGAAACAACTATGAGAAAGACAAGATAGTTTTAGGGCTACGTTCCAGAAACTTTGTTTTTATCAACTCTCTAATTCAAGAAGGTAAAACCATATTTGACAACACATCATAATTTCTCATTAAATACTCTAAATGCAAACAAAATTATCTAGCCCACTTAATTATAATTTTCTGGATTTTTCTTTTCTCACACTTGAATATCTTGCCTCATTTTCAGTAGGAACTTAAAATATATAGGTCACCACTGCTAAGTACACCTCTACATTCATATTTTTACAGTCTGGAAATGAGGCACAGTGGCCTGTGTTGTATAAAGAACATTGGATTTGGACAAAAAAAGTGGGAAATTCAGCAAAAAAAGCACAGCTGGATCATTATTTCATATCTGAATGCAGCATGTTGCATTATGAAAACGTGAGGATTAAGTCAAAGAATGCAGTTTCACTGCATTTTTTTATGAGGAAACCTTGTTTTTACAAACATTTCCAGAGATTAAATCAAACTAATTTTTTATTAATTTATCTAAGCTACTTGTTCTTTTGAACAAGCCATTTTTTTTAGAATATACTGCAACTGTAATTTATCAATTCTATTATCATCAAAAGGTATTGTTTAAGCCTTAGCTTTTTAGCTGAACTCAAAGGTTAATCATGCAAAAACCAAAAAATAAACCAAAAAAGGCAGTATTTTCTTATGCAAGTCACAAGTTCACAAACAGGGGATACGAAAAAGGAGCAGAAGGAGGAAGAGGGTCACCTGTGTTCTCTGCAGATTTTTTTCCAATAGAATATTTGGGGATCTTTCATTTCATTAAATGAAATCTTATTTTTAATTCCCCAAGATATGTACCTTCCATCATCAGGCATTACCACAGTAATGATCAGAAAATATTTTGTAGGCTCATTGTAGAAAATGCAGCTTGTTCCAACAATAATTTCTAATTTTTCTGTCTTCCAATTTTAGAAGTGTGGCTCAGGAACAATTCACACCTTCTATTGTCCCTCTGCAGAAAGAAAGAGGGAATGAACCCTCAGGCTCCCTGCAATGCATGTGGCCCTGAGAGCTCAGGGCTCCTGCTAAACCCAGAATATGGCATTTAATGATCCTCAGGAGGCCAATACCATCCACAAACCACTTAGCACAGTTCCAGTTTCATTTATCCTCGTGGTCTGTGCAGTTGGCATGGCAAGCCTGGCCAACAGTTCCATGATATATGAGTCAGGGCTGCTTGTGTTCTATCCAGAACCAATGCCAGCCCATTTCACTGGGTGTCCATATTGCAGGAAAATTCACCACTCAATTCATCTTCACCCCTTCAGATTATTATTGATTTTAGAGATGTATCATATTTTTATTTCTTTCCCAAACTGAAGATTTATATTTTAATATCTTCTCTTTACATAGAGACAATTTTAAATCTCCCTTTTTTTGGCCTTTGTTGTGCTCTCTGTTCTTACTCAGTGGCTTATCAGAAATGGGTAGAATATCAAAGATATGGGCAAACACAGGTACGGGGGTTAAAAACGACTTTGTGCTGAAATAATTTCTTTTCAAACTATTTATTACATTGTTTCCCTTTTTTATTACTGCTGCAAATAAAGGTAAGCTTTTAGAGGACTATGCACCAGAATTTCAACATCTCCATCCTGAAGAGTAATAGCTAATTTTATATCTTGATAATTACTATGCAGGCTTAGAGTTTGGGATTGCTTTTCTTCCATATGCTTCATTTTACATTTATCTAAAGGTAATTACATCTGCCCAGTCCCTCAAGTCACTGCAACCTAGATTTTGAATTTTCAGAATTCCTTCAGTCCTGCAGAAGAACAAAACAGATTTCATTTTGCAGGAAATTCCCATTAAATATGTCTGATTTCTCAAAAGAATGAGCTGAAACCTGCAGGGCAACAGTCACAGCTCCATTCTGTGCATAATTCAACAAAGTGCCAACCCAAGCTTGTGGAATCCTTTGCTGTGCTGGTGCTGCTGGCTGACACAGCGTCAGCAGTTTTCAGCACTACACCACTATCAGCCTGTACTGGGACCCTTTAAAACAGCTGAAATAAAAGAGCTCTTTCTGCATATTTATGCCATCCTGCTCTGAGCACTTCCTGTTGGCCTCAGTAAATCTCTGCTAAATTTCAATCTACTCTCATGGTGTTCCAGCTGTTAGATAAACTTCCAAGGATATTTTTGTGACAGGTACAAACCTAGACAGGAAATCTCAAGAAGAAATTCTAAATTAATTATATGTCAACATTCAAGCCACAAGAAGGAGCAATTGTCATAAATTTTTTGAACGTTAGAATCCAATTTTAGTTGTAAGTGCAAAAAAGTTCACTGACTCAGTTGTGATTCAGTGCCAATAAAATAATGTATTTCATATTCTTCAGTAGTTCACTTTGGCTAAACATAGAAGGGCAGCTAAGAACAGTGAGCTGTATATTTAAATCACATAAAAAATTCAGACACAAACTAATAAAAAATTGTAGATTTAAAATTTATAATTTGGAATTGCCTAATCTTATTCCACCTTTTTGAAAACAGATACAACATATAAACTGATTCTACATTAAATGAAAACATCTTCACTACCTAAAAATCTGACAATGGTGCCAAGAACATCTTTCTGCAATTCCCAACAGCACTGACTCCATCTCTCTCGTCTCTCCCAAACTCGGTGCCTTTTGTGTGTTTTGTGAATGCTGGTAAGAACAAGTAAGGAAGGGGGTGAGAGGGCAGAGGGTGCTGTAACAGTACTAACCCACATTGCCCTTGTTTCCTTGGCTTTAGCATTGCTGTAGAATTCTTGACATCTTTTCCCATTCCTCTACAACGTGTCCTTGGAGAAACTGTGGATGGTGTCCAGGACACACGGGCAGTGTGAGAGCTCTGCAGCAGCCCTGGCTGCACAGGTGGCAGAGGTTCCATGCCCTATTCCCCCAATACTCCTAATATTTTCCTACAATGCTCTTAAGGTTCATAACCCTTGCCATGCTCCCCAGATGTGCTGCCCCAGCAGCAGTGGGGGTTTCTTTTCAGGTCCATCCCTGTGGCAGCCAGGGCAGAGCTCCCAAACCCAAGCAGCCCCCAGTAGCTGAAAAAGCCAACAACTGTGTATCGAGTCAGGTGCTCTAAAGTGACCATGTGCTCAAACCTGGCAGGGGGCCCTTCCCAAACCCACCTGCCTAAAGACAAAAGGGAGAATTTTGAGACACCTCTTTGTCTCAGTACACAGAAAAATGTGCCAGGGAAGGGGGAGAAAGGGAGTGGGAGAAAAACCCATGAAGCTTTGCAGGCTGCGCTGCTGGATGCAGTTTTGTGGCACACGTGGGAGATGTTTGTGGTCCTCATCCTGGCACCAGGTCTGTCCCAAGCTCTGGCAAACAGCCGAGCACAGGGCACTGTACCAAACCCTGCAGCCACAGCTCCGGCCCTCAGCAGAGCTCATTGGATACGGAGTCCAGGGAAGAACTCCTTGCTTCAGAAGGGACAGCCCAAGCAAGGAGCTGCAGCCCCTTGCTTAGGCAGAGGCAGGAGGAAGGAAGCAAGGCAGGGGATCTGCTTTGCAGCAGGAACAGCTGCAGTTCAGAGGGAGAGCAGGATAGTTCAGGCTATCGACAGGAGAGGCAAGGAAACAGTGATCACACACCGTGGGCATGAGGCCATGGCCGACTATTCTCTTCATAAACAATATTCTTTTACACAATGCAGGTAACATTCCCTGTGCTTTACTGAGTGTTTTCTCTTCCCAGACACTAGAAGGATCCATCCAGAGTCTTCCAAATTATTTCAGTGGAAATACATCAAGTAGTCCCAGGAAGCAAACACTCAGAGCCCCATCTGCAGCCAAAACTGTGCCCACAGCACAAACACATCAGAAATCCTGCAAGGAACCAGCAGAAACATACTGCACTTAGCTGACCACCTTGATTCTGTGTCTCTCAAATACCGTGGATAAATAACTACTTATGTCACCCTGGGAGAAAAGGAATGTATGATATGGCTATGAAACCACATGGATTTTTTATATATAAAAAGTGTTTTCACTACTTATGGAAAGCCAGACATGTAAATTACACTGCCCTTACCAGGAAAAAATATGTGCCAAAGACCATGCCTAGGAGCAGAACTTGAGAAGAATGGGGGTATGGTCATGCCAGCTTTGCAATATTTTCTTTTACAAGCCTGTTTTACTGCTGAGGTGGGGGAGACTAGTGTTATTGCTTCCTCAGAAAGCTGTTCTCACAGGATTTGACTATTGGTCATGAAAATCTTATAAGGTTAGACAATCCTGCAAAATTTTAACAAATTGAAGTTTTAAACATGTTCCCAAGATTTTGGTTATGTCCGTTTCTAAGATGGAAAGTAATCCCCTTAACAATGTGCATCACCTGGGAAACAAGAATTAAATAAAAGCAAATCTGGAGATCTGAATTCAGCTCCCTTGAAAGTTTACACAAATATGTTATCAAATAATTTATCTACTTTCAGCCTTTCCACATGGACAGATACAGGTGGCACTACCAGCAAAATTACACCTGCATATTCAGTATGGAAGCTTGGCCTGTTCCCTTGGTGCTGATTTTGTGAAGGTCATTCTGCAAGAGTAAGAAGACACAGCCCCAGCATCCTATGCCATTAGAGGTCCCTTCAAGGCTGATTGGTAGCATTAGAACATTAGCACTCTGGGTATTTATCAAAATGTGGACACTAGAGTGGCTTGAAGTAGTTTCACTTCCTCTTAAATGATAATAAATTGGCAGCATGAGTGTTGACTGCCTGAAATGCAACTTCATTACTTCAGAGGTTAATGGAGCAACCTCTCTCTGTTGATCTTCCTGTCACCATTGGCTACAAAAGACTCTCTGACACAGTGCAGTTTTCAGGAGAGGCACAAGTACAACAGAGATTAACCACATCAAAAAGAATACTGTCCCACTCCATTATATTCTGCAAAGCTGATGTGCAGCAAATCACAGTGGCCAGCAGTGTCATCTGCCTTGTCTGACAATGAAATCAGCATAAAAAGAGGTGATGATGCTGTATTAGAGACAAACACCTTTCCATCTTTAAAAAAAAAAAAGAGAAAAAATACGAAATAAAGGAAAAATAAGGAAAAAAGATAAAGGAAAGGAGAAAAGCAAAGAAATGAGGAGAGGAAAAAGAAAGCAACAACAACAAAAAAGAAAATGAAAAAGAAGAAGAGAATACTTTAATTATGATGTAAATATTGGAGCCACTGACCTTGAGCTATTTTGCACTAATTCTATAGAATTCCTCTTATATTTCTTACAGAAAGCTACACAGTGAATTAACCAAACTATTATTCTTTTGAATGCGGGATTCATGATTTTGCAGGAGATGAAAACTGACAGGAATAGAGTAGGAGGTGGCCATGAGATTCAAAGAGGATTACATTTAATGCTGGCTAAGTGAATAACCCTCTGAATGAAAATGTATTCATTTAGGGAAATGTGCCTCTTCTTGTTACAGATTACTGCCCTGAAATGCCTGGCAGGCGTGTTAACTTTCAATAATTCATAACTCCTGTTGATCACTAACAACACAATGAACGTGTCCCTCACAGTTCTGAACAGAGAACATTGCCCAAGGAAGCTGAACATTCTGTACATCCTAGACACAAATACTTCCCAGAAGGGAGGTTACTCCTGTCCTACCAGCAGCATCTACTTTGTCAGGAGCGCAAACCCAAATTCATCATACAGCCAGGTCAGTTGTCTTTTTGTGAGCATGTGCATGAAATACAATGGCTCGTTGGAAATGTTTCATTTTGGTCAACATTTCTGTTCTCTCCAGCAGATTAACAGATGAACAGGTAAGTAAAACTGCATCAGACACGCAATGACAGCACTGTAAATGCATGCACATATACAGTAATTATGTGTGTGGTTGTGCAAACCATTCAGGGGTGTTTCAGGTCACTTGTCTCCACTCCACTTTCCAGCCCTACCAGTGTTTGGGATGGGACTTAGCCAGTCTGACAACACCTCTACCGCAAATACATCAAATTCTTGTTGAACTCTTATCTTTTGGAGGTCTCAACTAGAAGTAATACTGTACAGCATGGAACCCATCAGCCTGAATGAAAGCATCAACTTCCTACACACACACAGTGGCAGGTACTTGGACTTCTTGTTAGAAGAAACATTGATAATAAGGAGTGTCTGCTGATAGCATAAGGGAGCAAGACCCTACTGGAAATTATAGGAGATAAGGAAGATTGTGATTTCTAGCTGAAGAAGCATACAGGGGGTGAGATTCCAGGATGGAACTCTAGAGCAAGTGTACCTTCCCAGCCTGTGAGCTAAATGTTGTGAACAAGACAGGAGTTCAGTGTTCAGCTCTGATTGTGTCAGTGGCGCCTTTTGACACCTTGGGCAAGTTGCTTAACTTCTATCAAGATTTTCTCAACTCTAAAAAACAAAAAAGCTGCTACTAAACCTGGAGAAGTCTCTTTCAAATTACAAATCAAAGCAGAATGTAAATTCTACACTGTCTTTTGCACTATGACACCATTTTCAGTTTCTTTAGGTTGATAAACACATGCAGTATTATCAGAATTCAGGCTGATAAGGAACCATGGCTTACCTTTTAAAAGCATAAATAGTGGATCAGGATGGCAAATTTGAAAGGAAATGTTTTACTTTCACAAAGTATTCGGTTTCTCCCTAACTTAAGATCCAAAACTGAGGTCCACCAGTTTGAATCAGGTTTTTAATAGCTGCTATGCAACTGTGGAAAGATAAGACTTTACTGAAGGATTTATATAAGAATTAGAAAGACATCTCATCCTTGGAATTGTTTAAGGCCAGGTTGGATGGCTTTGAGCTACTGGTCTAGTGGAAGATGTCCTTGCCCATGGCAGGGCGTGGAGCTGGGTGAATTTTAAGGTCCCTTCTGATCCAAACCATTCTATGATTCTATGAATTGCAAAGATTGGTAGTTCAGTGCCATGTTGGCTCCATGAATGTTAGAGCTGAGAGGCCCTCTTCCATAAATGTGACAAAATCAAACCAGACATTTAAATGACAGTGCTGCAGATTTTAAAAGTTCCTATTTCTAATATCTCAAAGAGACAGTGTCCTACTAAAAAGAGTTTGAGAAATTACACAATGGCATACTCATATTAATTGAATATGAGAGTGTAAAACAACTCTTAAACATGGGAAAACTCCACCTCTGCATGCACAGAACACCAGATGCAGCAATATACACTTCAAAGCTACATTGCTGCAGACAGAATCAGCCACAGCTTTCTTTGTAGACTTTCCTTTGAAGAAGGAACTTTATGGGCAAGTGGGTGAATAACCACTCACATCTACACAAAGTTGTTCATCCTTACACCAGAACTCTTCATTTTTGCTCCAGTCAAAAACAGCAGCTAAAGAGTGGCTAGTCTATAGGTTAAGAAAATATTTTTGGATATCAGTGAGAATTTAATTCCAGCTTTTCTTCAATGGCCATAGATTTTTTTTGTACTTATTTTTTATATCTCTAAATCAAGTTAGCTCTACTGAAATGTTGCTGCTGCAATGCCAATATATAATATAATGCTCTGCTAACATAATGTTCAAAATTGCATAATTCCATCCTGCATCATAATGATACTGTTATGGATACATTTATATAAAAGCACTTCACTTGAACAATCCAGAGGAAGAAAAAGCCCATTAAGTATTTCAGAATCTCTTCAGTACCACCACCTAACAAAACACATGTGACCTTGGAGAAAGATAAGTTTTAAGATATAAGAAACTTGTATCAAAAATCCCAATATGACAGTTTTATATTTTCTGATAAAGGAGTATCTTATTATTGATATCAGGTGTCAGTTTTTATTGATATTGTGTATGGCTACAGATTCCTTATCCCCCAACACTGGAGCACATCAGGGCACTTTTGTCTGAGAGGGAGCAGTTCCCATCCTCAGCACATCACTGGAGTTAAAGCAACATCCTGAATTGCAGAAGTAACTGAGTGTAGACAGTTTATAAAACAACTACTGTTAACTAGATTTTAATGACATGTATCATTTAAAAAAAAAGTCTATTGGAAGTAAAATAATCCTAAGTATTTTAAATATTTCACAGTAAGGAAGTATTCTGGATCTTTAGAATAGATTCTGATTTTGCATTCTCAACTTTTTTTCTCTAAAAACTCTTCAGTTTTTTCTTAATTAGAATTTTTAATACCCAAAGGCAGAAAACTTAGAGGGAAATCTGTACCAATGCATTTTTCAATGAGAGGCAGACTTTAAAAGGATTTTCTTTGTAAAAAAGCAACACTTTTTTGATCTTTATCTCCATTTGCATGGTAGAAGTATTCAAATGAGTGAAGTATTACGGTCATTAGTAAGTAAGAGAAATATCAAGTGCACTAAACTCTGAGATTATCCATCAGAAATGAAACAAAACAAAGACCCTACAAGTCTAAGATAGGCTCTTTTTCTGCTGGCTGAAATCTTTCATATGGTATATAATGCTGGCAGAACAGAATTTTTCTATTCACCTTTTCCCTATCGAAAAGCAATGCTCTCTTTATCTAACCTTTTCTAAACCACCATTGAAAATTGTATTTTCTGACTCAAACAAAACGTTGTTTTTCTTTCTGCCTCATATGGCTCATAATAAAGACTTGAGGTAAATCTCCCTACAGCTGCTTTCAGTTCATTTTAAGTCAATGAAACCTATATAATCCTGTAATACAGTCAATTGTTTCTTTTCCACTAGGCCTGAAGGGCTGCAAGCTTAGAAAGGGAAGAATTACTGTTTTGCTTTTAAGCACCTATTAATATTTTGCCCCTCCAGCAGTTCTTTTTTTTCCCCCTTTGAAGCCTTTTTCCCACTAAATTAATGTTTAACAATTAAATCAAGCTGAAGGAGATTTTAAAAGATCTGGACAATTACTGACTGGGTAGAAGAACAGGCCTTTAATTTAAATGGGAAACATCTCTGAAACGATGGTATGAGACCCCACAACTAATTACATAATTTTCTGCATCTGAGAAAACATGAACTGAGAGAATGCAAATAGAGACACACACGGAATATCAGGAAGAAAAGCTGGAACTCTAACACATACCTGTCATCTTTGAGAACAGAGCAACTCAGAAAAACAAGCTTTGAGCTACTAGATGGAGTAAAAATATAACTTAAAAAAATATTCAAGGGATGGCATCTCTTTTTCAGGCAAATATTGCCAATACACCTAGAATGGCAATCCTAAGTCTTTATGTAAACATCACAAGCAGGCCTAAGAGCCCTTTCAAAAGTGTCTATTCTTTGTATATATAATATACTTTTGTGTACTTGTGAGATGGAAGTGTTCTGCGTTTCCTGCTTTCTTGTATAGCAATGTTACCTTAAAAATATATCCACAGTAAGGTATGATAATGAAGGTTTTCTCTTAGGCCTGGATAAACAGAGTTTGTTCTGAATGAAAATCCTTACCCTGAACTCAAGAGCTGGCTAGTGGCCAACTCCTTTGTCAGACCCTCTGAGCACCTGTTCAGAGACCTGTCCTGCCCCCTTGATCCAGCCAGTTCTGTGGGCACTGAGATCTGCTCAGACCACACAAATGAATCAGTGTGTGCTAAGACCACAGACACTGTTCTTTTTCCCTCCTAGCCCGAGGAAATTTCATGCACTCTGAGCAGAATATTGTGATTAGCCTTTCTTCTTAAAAGGAGCCAGACTGAACTATGACCAGGGAGTGTTTGGACCAAATGTGCATTGCTGAGACTTAATGTCAGTGACATTATCCTACATCCAACAGAGGTGCAGAAGCACCTAAGGGCACCTACTGGAACATTGAAGTAAATGATGGATCGTGCCAGCAGGAACTGGGTATGTCCATGGTGTGAAACTTCCAACACTGGACATGCGCCTTTTGTCCATCACAGCAGCATTAGGGACAGACGTTCAATGAACTGGACTCCTAATTTCCCAATAGACCCTCTAAAGTATTTCCAAAGGAATCTGGCTCCCACTGATTCCAAATATACAAGAAAACATCAGTTTTAAAGAGAGATGCTTTATGTTGGTTCCAGTTAAAACAGAGCAGTTGAACTCTCAGAGAACTTGAAGGTTTTGTTTGCAGTTTCAATGTTGACCAAACTATAGCTATTCTTTAAACATTTCAGAAATTGCACATTTTTCTCTGGTGATCTCAAGTACTTCTTACTACAAGACAAGCCACAGGCAAATGAATTAATAAAAATCCCAACAAATTTTCATTATTCAAATACTTGCTTAATAGTTCAGATAGTTATCTCTAATTTAACAGTTTTACTCATCCCTAGACAGAATCAAAAATGATCTGAGGGAAAAAGTGTTATTCAGTTTTATGAGTCATCAAATAATTTTGAAGCACTGAGCACATTTTAGCTTGCCATATGTTACATAACCTCAATACAAAGTAAAAAATATTATGTTTTTGGCTACAAACCTGAATTCCATTTTCAGAAAAAGGTTGGGATGACAAACAGACTACTATGAAGGACACATTCAGCCAACAAAAAAACTCTAGCACTTCCAGGAATTAAGCCTCTCATTCCTACAAAAACAAAAACCATCACTAACATAAGAAGGTCATGTCCTTTCCTTCTTTTAATATTTATTTTTTAATATAAATTCTTTACTATCTTTCTATTACTCATTGTAAATGGTTCATTTCCAAGCCAATTATATTCACAACGTATTTCCCAATACAGACTGTAACTGATTCATGAATGTGTGTGTAGCAGAGGTATGTGCACTGAAAAGCAATCTCCAGTCAAATGCCTCTTTTTTTTTTGTCCACAGAAAGAACAAATAGGTAACATCATATGTGTAATATACACAGCACACTGTTAAAAATCAACAAAACTGAGAATCATGTATACTATGCAAAACCACCAAAACCACGCACACACACACTCAGGACATTCTAGAATAACATTTCATTTATGCTCTTGAAAGTGACTGACTCTCAAGGAAATATCAACACTGAGGGCCAGCATGAGCACCAGCCCCTCCCAGACAGTTCAGCACAGCCTCCACTCTCACCTTTGTCCCACTTGTCCCTGTTTGAAAATCCTCTGTGTGAGAGAGGCCGGGATGGGTGACATGTCTGGGGCTGTGACTGGGCCAGCAGCAAGAGGAGAAGACACAGTCAGGGAAATCAGGCTGGAACTCAGGGCTCCCACCACTGCTGGCATCAGCTGAGAGCGGAATGTGTTGGCGGTAGCTCTGAAATTACAAATCTGGGGTGTGGTTGTAGGGCTCTTACTGAGCAACAGCACTGATTTACCTGCTGCCACTTTTTTCCCTTCTGAGTCAGTCTGCGTGCTGCCAGGAGCAGCTGTCCCACACATGCAGTAGAGCAGCCACAGGGTCTCCAGTGCTGCTCAAGCTCTGCTTCCCTGCCTGGCAGGACACAGTCCCTGGGGTGCAAAGCCAGCCCTCCCAGCAGCAGTGCTGTGGGAAGCAGCCAGTGACTTGGGAAGGGACACACAGGACAGATGCTACCAGGAAAAATACCAAAACAATACCCCAGCTCCCACAGAGCCTCAGACAGGAATTGGAAAACCTGTGCTATGCCCTCACGTCCTCACTCTTTCCCCTCCTTTCCACACCCCAAGTAAATCTGATGAGGACACTGTCCTCTGACACCTCTGTGCAGAGAAACTACAGAACAAGCAAAGATGTTGCTAACACTCCAAGAATGTGCTGAGCTGGGCAGCGAGTTTGCTAAGGATTGCCTGAGAAGGCAGAACCACCCTCCTGGGGCAATCTGAAGGGAGCACAGTATTAAACACTGTTTTTAAATTCATGAGGATAGGGTGGGTCAAGAAGACAGATGATGCAAAAAGTAGGAGAGGGATGAACAAAGGCACAGGCTTTGGGCCAAAGAATAAACCCTCCTTACTGTGTAATGGCAAAGGTGAAGGGGAGTTGGCTGGCAGCAAGAAACGCTGCAAAGAGGGACCGCGCCCCCCTCTAAAAGCTGTGTTCCTGACACAGGAAGAAAGTGATGCAAGGACATAGAGATGTTTCTGTATTTTGGACTCAGTGTATTCTGTGTAATGTCAAAAGTTCAGTGTGAAAATTTCCATCCCAGCCTGAAGAAGAACAGTGCAAATATTTGAGTTTTGTGAAGGCACGCAGCTCTTCCCGGAGATGCGTGGCGAGCACAGGCCCCGGCAGCGGAGAGCAGGTCTGAGCAGCCAAAGGCAGCGCTGGGCTCTGCTCAGAGTCAGGGACATTGAGCCAGCCCAGCCCCAGCCTGCTGGGACCTAGGGACAGAGCCTGGGGAGCATCCAGCCTGGGGAGCCTATCCAGAGCCGTGACACCTAGTAACAAATAAATAGCAAACAAAGATGTGCCGGGGACAACAATCAGCTTTACAAGTTAACAGGAGAAACCTGGAAAGTGTAAAACGTATTTGTGTTGCTAGGCAAAGGCACTGAAACTAATTCTAGAGTAATACTGTGTCAAGTAGAGTTTTGCACAGACGAATTCAAAGACCAGAAAACAAGGAAGATTAATTGTTATTTAAATTTCCAGACTTGGATCGCTCCCATAAGCTTGACAATGAAAAATTAATAATACGGATTCATGAAGTTTGCAATATAAAGAAAGAGGCCAATGTTATGTTCTTAACAGGCATTAGCTAAAGGGCATGGAAAGGTTTAAACTGTTACCATTCACAGCAGTGATGATGAGTGAAAAGTGACACAGGAAACTTAGGGACTGTTTTTAATCACCCTTGCATAGCTGTTAAAGGAACAATAAAATGGCAACACGACATTATAAATAGAGCATGTAAAAGAGCCTTCTGTGACAGGGAGAACTGTGACAGACACCCTTATTAGACAGGTTGGCTTAAGCATTCACTCTGTCACCCTCCCCAGCTGGTCAAATGCTCTGCCTCATCTCAAAGCTAACTCAGCTTCTTCAGCCTTGCTTGGCCCATCTTTAGGTTAATATTAACAGGGTGATTTATCAGAGAGTTGGTTAAAAAAGCAAAGCAAGCACCAGCACAAGTGTGTTAAAACTTTTTCAATTTCATAGAAAGGATGTCAGCCTCGTTGTAAAGGCCTCACATGATGTGAAATACAACTTAAACAATCTGGGATGCTTGGAAATAGATTTGTAGAAAAGAGCCCATCTTCCCACAAAGACACTGGGAGAGGATGGAGCTTCCTGGAGGTTTCTGGTTGTGTCAGAACTGAATTTTGCACATCTGTCTGCAAACCAACCCACAAAGAGTATTTCACAACATTGTCTTTGCCCTGGTTTCCAAAGAATCATAGTACCAATAATTCCCACTAAAGTCACTGGGAACATGCAACCAATGAAAGGAATCTGAACGTTTATGTAATTTATGAAGAATAAATTATCATCAATTCATTTAGTCTTGAAATGTGGCCTGCAACCATATTAAATTCTACATGCTATTCATAATTCACAGCAAGAGTTTCAGCACAGAGCCTGAAAGCTTAAAAAAAAACCAAGACAAATATTTCTGGTTTTTTAATAATTCACTTTGGATTGTTATTTCCCTGCCAGATATGAACTGTAATATTGAACATAAAAATCAACTATCATTCAGAGTGAGCACTGAAAAATAACAAATTTGTTTCCAGCTGTTATTTCCTTTTGCTATTACATCATAGATATGCACACATTTATTTTACTAGAAATTTAAGGCCACAGTTAAAGAAAATGGGGTCTCTTTCTAATGACTTGTTAGCAATACCTGCTCTTCATAATCATAGAACAATATACTGCATGAAGCCCATAAAAAGGAATATTGGTGCTCATGTCATTTAAATTCCTTATTCTTCCTTCCTTTCCCCAAATGTGTACTATGTTCACCTAATCTCACTTGTCATTCTCAGAAATGTTTCAAACAATGAAAAGAAACTCCTTAAAGAGAAAGATGATTTCCCTTAAGGCTAGGCATAACTGAAGTATTCCAAGGAAATGATATCTATAGTGCTCAAAGATGAAGGATCTTTCACAAGACCTACAGTTTAGGACATTTTTATTTACATTCTTCTCCCAAAGTGAGGCAGAATATCAATGATTAAGAACAATGAATTTTTTGGTAGATCACCCAACAGAATTTTTTAAAAAAACCCAACAAATAATAAAAAGCTCTAGAATCTTGAAAAGGAAATAAAACAGCAATTAAATAAATATGATTGTATTTAAGTGTACACTTAATACATGTAGTGAATATTCCCAGTTTTCATAAACAAATGAGAGTGCAAAAAAGAAGTTCACATATAAGTCAACCACCCTGCACTTTTGCAAACAGACATGCCCCACCTCACCACGAGGCAGCTGTGTGCAGAGTAGACCAAACCTTTCACATGTCATCTCCTAAGATTAAAAAGGAACACGCAGTGTACCTTACTGTTATTATCTTTACTTTTTCAAGTTGTACGTTTCTGTTCTGTTGCAAACTACTCCATTCTCATGGCTTAGAGGAGCTGCAGACAAGCCATGAAATTGTACCACTACTTCCCTGCTTTTTCCATTTTATTGTATTCAACTGTTTTTAAAGGAAATACATTTGAAAGTCTTTTTCCTCAACAAATATCTCCTTATATAAAGATTGTCTGTGAAATAATTAAGATTGCTCAATGCTAACCTAGAAAAGGATTGCACAACACTGACAAATAACCCCCTAGACATAAGGACATGCCAAATGACAGGATGTCAAAAGCAAAAGGAGGGAGATACGTGCAAATTAATTCTGTCATCTGCTCCCTGCTCATCCACTCACATCACGTGGGGCTGGAGAATGAGGGACCTCACCTCAGCAGGGTGGTGAACGGATCAGAAGGAAGAACAAAGCAGCAGCTGATCATAACAGTTACAACTGAAAATTGGAAGGGAAAAGCACAGGGAAAACTGAAAAATTGAATTTGAATACAGAGATGGAGAAAGGCCAAGAGAGAAGAGATAAAACACCCTGGGCAATTAAAGAGGGAAGACTGTATTAGAAGAAAAGCAGTGGTTAGCCCAGTGTGTTAAAGCAAGGCAGCAGCAGCCTTACACCTGAGGGCACCTCTGTGCCAGGGCACACTGAGGAGACTAAGGGGTGGCACTGCTGCTTCTGAGCCTGCAGAGCAATTCCCCAGTTCTGGAAGAGGAAGAAGGCAGGTAGAGGCAGGAGTGATATCCACCGTCCCTGCCGAACATCACTGGAAGGCTGCCAAAAAGTGAACACAGTTGAGGATTAATTAAACTATGAGCAAACTACCATTGCTGAGCAAATCCTTCTCTCCTCCCTGGGCCTGAGAAACTGGAAAAGGGACAATTGAAGTGCAGAGGTCGTGCAGGAGCACCCATCACCCTGAGGATGGCTTTGTGGCTCTGGAGGATCCCCTGGGATATTTGCTGCTCCTTTCACGGGGCAAACCACACTGCTCCTGCTGCACTGCAGGCTAAAACATCAAAAAGTGGAGCAACAAGCAGGGAAATTTTTAGTATTTCTTGTAGGCTTTTTTCCATTAGTGTAAGAGCAGGTCCCAACATCAGGATACAGACACCTGGCTGAAAATCTGCAAACTCTACCTGACAGCATGTCTTTAAGAAAATATTTGTGTGGAGAAGGGCTACATTTGTGGGAATCTACCTTAGGGTATCCTTATCAATGCACATTTGCTTTCCCTCCTTGGGAGCAGGTACCACTATCTGTGTAAAATGATAGCTTGATTGTTGGAGCATTTACATGGTTTTAATGAGTAGCTGCTTAAATGGTCCAGCAATTCCACACACAAATATTTGACCCCAGGGCTACAGTAATTTATGGACCTTCCAATTATAGAAAGTACTCTTTTTTTCTTTTGCTTTGCACTTGCACTGCTCCTTTTATTACTCACTGCATATCCTTTCCCACTGTTCCCCTATGGAGCTTCAGGTGATTGTGGGAAATGACAGAGGGAGATGTACATGACCCACACATGTGAGGGAAAAGGGTCTATTTATTTACAATCCTGGCAAACAAAATACAGGAATTGTGAAGAAGTTTATGTGGAAAAGTTCCAGTAACTTTTTTTTCCCTAGAACAGTGGAAAAAGGGAACTAAAAATGAGCTAAAAAATGGGGTCCAAAGCTAGAGGTTCAATATAATATATGTATTTGCCCATAGTTAAATGTTGAAATCTTGACCTTTCAGGTGTCAATAACTGCTGTAAATGTTTATGAGAGGAGAAAATGAAAATTCTCATCTAATTCAAGTCATGCCAGAAACATATTTGCATTGCCTACAGTGATATGGAAACCATATCAAGCACAGCCTGATCATATTAAAATTTTTAATTACGAAGTCCTATGCAACTATGAACAAAGTCTTTGGATGTTTCTTCATGAAGTCCAACTTAAGACACACATTCCAGTACTTAAAAACTCTTGCTGTTTATGGTGACAGATTTATTAAAGTACTTTCAAAATATAAATTCTGTATCTTTCCTATAATATTTTCAAAATCTGCTTTAAATGTGTGTTTCTCGCGGCTGATAATACTACAACAGAATTGGAAAAGAAGAAAGCCAAAAGTAATCTCTGTCTAATGAATAACAACATTTTCAACTATTTGGACAAGCTAACAATACACATCTTGGACGAGGAAGGATAGCTCTGAGCTAAAAATAGCAGAAACCAAAAATATTTAAGACAAAACAAAACAAAACAATCCAAAATCATTCTTAAGAATTTATGCAGAGCTTTAATATTTATAACCTCTTTTCCCAAGCAGAGCTTCAAAACACAAAAGGACGTGAAATTGATAACAAAGGAAAGACGCCAAGAATGTATAAAATAGAAAGAATTTCTGCATTCCTTCTGTGAACATGGAAGTCCTCCCTCTGAAGCAATTTATCTTGGCTGATGAGGGATTGGTGGGTGTGCCCAAGACAAAACTCGTCAGACAAAGACATGTTTGTTTGCTTTTCATTTATCTTGAAGTCAAAAGCACAATATGTGTCAGTGCCAATGTGGGCCTTTCCAGATCTTCACTCTGCAGTGGGATATGAGATGAAGAGAAATATTTCTTCCAAAGGGAGGATAGGTCTGTAACTAACTCCATAGTTATCATAAATTTGTATAATAAGTAGCCTTTGGAATGGCTGTACAAGCATAGTGAAAAGCATTCTAAACAGATAAGACAAATAAAGCCTGAAAGCAGCATCAAAGACAGAGGTGACACAGTCTGTCCCACCTCCTACAGTAGAATAATGGCCACTCATTGCTACAACTGTTGGACTATAGGGCCTTGCTCCCTGCAGTGATGTTCCACCCCAAAGAAATGTAGATCCTTAAATTAGCATAAATTAGTCACTCCAGATAAAAACTCAGGCCTAACTGGAAGACAAACTTCTTTATTTTATGTTTTTGATTCCAGTCTTGCACACATTAAAAATCTGTCTTTGAAGGTGAGATATTATCCAAAATTCATAGCTTTGGGAACATGACAGCAGAAGTTGTTGCTTAGGGAGTAGGAAGATGGAATGAGTGAACTGATACATATATTTTTAAATTTCAATTGTCCATGGTTCCATGTGGACAAAAATTGACCCTGAAAGCTGCAGTCTCAGTAAGATAAAGCAGAGTACAATCAACTGTCTGTTTAGAACAAGATTAAAGATCTCTGGAAGACAGAAAGTCAACGATTTACTTCAAAAATAGGTATGCAAATTTATTCTGACAAAACAAAACAATATAAAGTGAAAAGTCAGAAAAAATTGTCTTGGATCTCTACTGATCAACATTGCTCTTCTCAAAATTGAAGTCCAAGAGATCCATCATCAAAAATTCCTTGTAGATGAACTACATGTTAAGTGATCAGTTCAAATCAATTTATCAATGCCACATGTCCGGATTTTCATGCATTATATCTGATACTATTTTATATTTTTAATTGCACTGGATATAGATCTTCATTTTGTTTTGTACAGTCACAATTGCAAAGCAGAATTTCTGGAAATTGGGAAGTTTTGAAATCCTGAATTGTTGCTACACCACTTAGGGTTAATATCTGTCTTGTACATGCTTTTGATAGACTGACAACAAGAATAAAAATAGTACCATGATAGTCCTTCCCCTTCATGAAATTTGACTAATTCTAGTTACTTTTATACTCTTATTAATCTCTTGGGATTACCAGTGTCAAGCTACGCAAACTAAAATGTATTAACTGATGCAATCATTTGATGAAATTAATGGGCTGAGTTATTACTACGGAAAACGAGTGTTCAGTACACCAGGGAATGAGGGCCTAACAAGGGAATAGCAAGGCATTGCTTTTTTGTCCAAAACTTAATAGTTACATAACATTTACTGTTACCCACCCATATATTAGAAAACATAATGCAGTTGGTATTTAACTCGAATTTGTTTCATTCTCAGAATAGTCGATGGGGATTTTATTTTCTTACAAAGACAATGAAGAAAGAAGTTACTCACTGCACTTGCATAATTCCTGGTCAAGACCTAGGACTCACAGCCTCCCTGTTGGAGTGTGCCAAATCCTACCCAAGCCTGAATTTTAGCCCTGCTATTCTCAGTTCTGGATTGAATTCTATTGTGTTTTTTAAGTAAGAAAATCAGAGGGAAAATGTGGATCCCTCAAACCCTGTGGCGTTTGATAGTTTGTCCATTGCCTATTTACCACAGGAAGAACCCATGAAGAAGGGTGAGGTCTGTGCCTTCCAGAAGCAAGGTGGGGAGAGAAGCTTCTGCCTAAAACTGTGGACTCTCTCATGCAGCATCTGAGATTTATCTTTTAATCAGACAGTGACTGCATGGCACAAAATAAATGCAATTAAGTAACAAAGCCCAGCAATGGGATCAGAAGGAAATTTTTAACTGACTGCAGTGCAGCAAGTGATCCTTTTCTACAGCTTTTACTCCTGAACTACAGAACCTTGGAAAAAATATATCTTTTCATAAGATTCATATAAAATGCAAAACATTCATAAATATGGTTTTAAGCTACTTCAAATATAATGCTGTAAATCTTATTACAGACTTCAGATGCAATTGTTCTGCTGTTTGTCTCATAACTTTATATATGCTGTGCCTCTTAACTTTATATGGTTACAAAGGGGATTAATTTTGCTTTAGTCCTTTGTTTTCTTTTGTTAATAAAGACCAGACTTGTTTGTACATTTTCTTTCAAGTACTTCTGTTTCTTATAGTATGAGCTCATCAGATGTAATACAGAAAATCAGTATAAAAGTCTAGATGGTTCAGGTAAAGTACAAAAATTTGGACAACTGAAAAATCATCAGAAGCTTTGGGGATCATCCATTTCTGTTTTATTCCCTCTTATATTTCTCATATTCCCTCTTACATTTATCTATCTCTATATTTTCCTTTTATTTCAAAACTAATAGAGACGATTATTTTCTCCTCCTAACTTCAGATGTTTTCCTCTCAGAATCCAATTTTCTCTTTCCAAAATATCCCCTACAACTGAGAATACCTTGCGATTAAGGGCTTATAAGTTCATCTCCTTTAAAGGTCATCTTGACAACAAGGATGCACATTTCCATAAAAGCCCATCTGATCCTCCTGCCAGCTGAAAGCCCCGTGAATGTATAGAGTTTTGTTGGTATGAATGTGTAGGTGTATGGCAGATTTCCCATATAGCATATCTAGATCAGGTCCAACAGTAATAACTTTATTCATTTTGGAAGAAAGTTAAAAAGAAAAAGACTTTTTTTAAAGCAGTAGAGTAGAGACGCCTTCAAATTTTAAAAAAAGCATAAATATTAACTGAAATTATTTTGTATTGCGGGTCCCCAGCCTGTGCTGTGAACCTGAACACAACAGAATTAAGAACAAAAAGACCAGCTCAGGTAATTGCCAAAATGAAATTAAAATGTCCAAATGAACTAAGTGTTAGAGTCAATACAGATTTTTGGTACCCTCTTCTGTTGCAGAATCCCAAAATATTAGTTACAAATAGGAGCTACATAGTTTACCTTGACAGCATTCCTTTACATTCTTTAGTTATAATTCTATTCAAAGGAAGAAATACTATTTCAAATAAAAGAATCATGAAAACAGGTATTTTCATTGTATTCTTCAGACAACAGAGGCCCCTTTGACCAGTAGTTTCCTGGACTGCAGCTTATCTGCATATTAATAAAGCTCTCAGTTGTTACTGTCAAAAATTTTCCTCACCTTAATGAGAGATAAGTTCTTAGAATGCAAATACCAGAAATACCAGAAAGTTTACTTATGGATTTTTTTTACCCATCTCGTGCAGTTGTCTATGGCAGGATGAACAAAACTCAGACATTGCTTATGTAGACCTTCATACAGACTTTGTGACTTCATCTCCCCTTCCCCTCTAAATGCACCATGTCCTAAGCACCATACAGCTCTGCTTGTACATGCACTTGGTACTAACAAGTTTAAAGTAGGAAGTGATGGTGATGTGATAGCAAATGAATGTTGGCAAAATGTCAAATGTCCGGTGTAAAATTTTATGAGCATGCACATTCCAAAATAATGTGGACACAAGCCATCCACTGTACTTCATTTTGCCACAAATATTGCAAAAATATACAGTTTTAGCATCTATTACTTGCGGATACTTAAGAACACATCCATCAACCTCCCCAGAAAGGTCAAAGGAACACACGGGCAGAGCAGATACAAGAGGAACTGGTGCATCCAAAGGCACTGGTTGAAAACTGACACAGAGGTAAATCAAAGCTTTTGCACAGGTTCCTCAGTGCTGACTAGAAGTAAAAACATGTCTGACATTAGGGCAATGTAAGAGAGTAGGGCTTTGCTGATGCTACTGTGCACAGTCAGGCACTTCTGAACCAAAGCTCTGTGTACCAGTGACTGCATTATAGACACTCAAATACACCTCTGAAACATCTTTATAAATATACTCAAGTCTACTATATGTAATATATGCAATATGTCGTAGACACTCATGACAGCAGAGAAAAAAGCACAGTAGAGTTGAAAATTTTGTTAAATCATTTGAGCTGGTAGGTTTTGAAAAGGCAAAATCATTGTATTATCCAGTTTTATACTTCTAAATAAATGACATAGTCATTGGCAATTAGCAGTTTTCAGAATGGATACATCCAAAGAGTTGTATTAACCCTTATTTATTACCTAATTTATTATTATTAATTATTTATTATATTAACCCTTATTTATATGATAAATTCCAGTTCACAAAAGGAAATGTGACATTGGCCACACTTCGAGACCTGCGGTGTGCAGTGTTTCTTCATGTCCCAAAAATCACATTTTTTAGTTGGCAGAAAACACCTGACACCTGGAAGAATTGACCTCTTGGAATACTCATCTCTAGGCATTATTTCATCACAAAGCATTATAGTATCTACAAAAAAAGGGGAACCTAGCCAAGGCTTTGAGATGCTCTGCTATAACTTACAAACCCACTAACTGTCAGACAAAACTCTTTCTTTAAAAAAAAAAACAACATATGACATCCCTCAAAGCTCTATCTGTCCAAGGCTTATTAGCAGTAAGTGATAAAAGACATTAACAAGGGAGATATTTTTAACAAGCTTGCACATTGTGTGTCTGCAGGCAGCCTGACCCCTTCTTGTGGCCCTTGGGCTCCTGTCTTATCAAAATAGATCTCCTCTAGTGTAATTCTGCTCCTTTGGCTTTTGTCAGCACTTTACAAGCTGTAATGAAACAAGTAAACTAAAACCCAAATAAAATCCTGCTAAATACCAGCCAAAGCATTCATTATGGTTGCACAAGAGTGTCCAAACACACCAAATTCAGGTTCCCTGGATAACAACAGGTGAAATTGCTTTCACAGCAGAGGTTGTGCAGCATGTGCAGAGAGTGACTAACATCTGCTGCTAGTGACTGATCAATAGCAGGCAAAACCAGCCAGTGTCCTTTACCAGGCTTTGTGTGGCCAGGATTGTCCCCCAGGAGTGGGAACCATCAGCTCAAAAAAAAAAAAAAATAAAGGCAAAAGTCCTTAAGAATTGTTCAGACTATAGAGGCCATGAGAAGTTAAGGAAATGTCCTACTGGATCAGACATCCACAAAATCCCTTTCACAGGCTTTGGCTGGTCCATAGGGTCAGCTACAGGCAGAGGCTAATGGAGAAGACCTCCAACTGTGGAGTGGAAATGGGAAAGTAACACTGATTGTCAAAGGTGCCCTGGGAACACTGCCCAAGACACTTAAGAACCACCTCGATGACTTTTTCATTTGTCTTCAGAGTTTCCAGAAGTCTAGACTTACTATCTTGGAAATGTCAGTATCAGACAAATTTATGGTGAGAAGCAAAGTTCATGAGATAATGTGGGTGGGGAAAAGAGGATGTTGAGGGGAGGGAGAGGGGGTGGGAAGAGAGAGAGATAGTAAGTCTAGACTTTATTTTTAATATATCTTCCATTTTGTGACATCATCTTGACTTCTAAGGATCTGGTTGCTCTTGAGCTCATAAGGAAATAAATCCAGTTCCTAGGCAATAGCACCAGTTCATTTGATTATGATACAAATTGATAAAAACAACAAGCCTTGATTTTATCCAGTTAGAGCATCTAATGACAAGGGATTCATCGTGATGCACATATAGCTAATGCTTAACTCAAAAAAAGTATCAATTTAAAGTTGCAGAGAAAGACTGCAAGCCAGGGTCACACAGAAATGCATAAATATGTTGCTAAACAACCTTAAGTGAGCTTAAGTGAGTCCTTCAGTCAAAGGCGGGACTAAAAGTAATGTAGATGACAGTAGTGCCCAAGGTTGCTTCCATTCTTAGCATTCATCAACCCTTAATTCATGGTTGTGTTGAACTTTAGTTGGACTGTATGTATTATACATATTCCTATTCAGCCTGAAAGCAATAATGCTTAAAAATGTGCCCATTTCACCTGATGAGCAGGTTGACCAGAATGATCTTCCAACCTGTCTGGTTAAACAAAGAAGAAAGGCAAGCCTGAAAACATTAAAGGGCTTAAACATTCCCTTTGATTGTCATTAACTGACTTACATCTGGAAAAGGCACCAGAGAACATAATGTGACAAAACTAATAGGTTGTTTGCAGAACAAGAATAATCCTTATGCTATAGACAGGAAATATTCAACTCAGAATAAAGTTTAATGAGGGCAAAATAAAGCCTAGGCATGTGGAAGTGCTCCTCTTTGAGGATATTCTTTATAGCAATTACTCCTCAAAGGTAATGAGTTAATGTTTTTGGCAAAAGATTACAATTAAATCAATGGAATAGTTTCCAATGTTTTTGCATCTAATGTGCTCAAAAAAATCTTCTTTTGCTCATATTGTGAATCTGTCATCCTTGTATTTTATTTTGGCAATACACATACGTACTGATTTCAATTTTGTCAAGGATTTAAAAATATCTCAGCCTATGAACCTAATTTATAACATGACAAATAATTAATTTGTTTTCATTATTGGTTTTTGTTTTCCAAGAATATCACATGGAGAGAAAAACTGCCAAATAATTATTACTTGCTTCCTATTTCTTACTGATTTATTTATTTTCTTATTTTTATTAATAAAATACTGTCCTTACAGATTGACCACTGTCTTGAACTTTACAGTCTCTTCTAATTTCTCTCTAAAAAATTCTTTTGCCTTGATGTGCTTCTGATATTAGCACAGTAACAAAATAACACAACACAATAATTCCCTGATAAACCTCAATTTTGGGATAAAAAAGAGAACACTGAGTGCAAAGTGGAGAGGCACATCTGAGTTGGGATGTTTCTCAGCGCCTAACATCCCACATATGACCTCAAAAATTTAACCCTGTGTTTCAAAAATAATGCTCTAATAATTTTTTTCCTCCTAAAAACTTCATTAATAGCAGTAAGGCTTTTTTTTTTCCCTTTCTGAATACAGAGATTCCATTTCTCAGAATAAAAAAAAGTACTTAACAAGGTGATAAAGATCACCTTGAAAAGATTAAGGAGATGAAAGGCACAACAAAGTAATGAATGCATTTAGGTAGCAAGAGCAGGGGTTGAAATCTCCCATCTCATGCACTCATAGAAACCTTAAACTCTGGATTCCTCTTGCTCTCACACCTTTTCCTACTCTGCCCTCAGCATTTCTGCATGTTTTCCCATGTCTGCTATACCCCTACTCTGCAGAGGAAACCCCACCTTTGCAGGACTCAGCATTTCAGCCTTTTTCCTCACCTGTATTCTGGGACTTCTGAGTTCTCCCCCAAAACAAGGCCATGCCCAGTGGAGTTATGCTCCACTGATGTCTCTTGCAAGCACTCTCAGGTCACAGAAAGCCATCCATAGAAACAAGTAGCAGTTGGGAGATAATGGATATTTATTCAAAAATCAGAAGAAAATTATGACATAGGAGAGAGTCATGGGAAAGAACCTCAGAGAGGAGGAAGATTGGTAGTCCTGTGTTTTCAGACAGAAGTAGTTTTTTAAAAGTTCCTGTCAAAAGAGTTGGAGGAAGACAATTTTTATGTAAGGATGCCAAGCAAAGGACAGCCTGCTCTGGGACAAAGCAGCCTCAGGCAGCAGGTGGTGATGGAAGGATCCCTGACAGGAAGACACTTGCCCCTTTCATATTATAAAGACTTTGAATGAAATAACAGCCAAAAATAAGTGTGTTGAACAGGGGTTTTTTGGGTTAAAGCAAATAAAAAGACATTTATGTTAAGACTAGGTCACCCTTGTGTTTAAACTTCTGTTTTCAAAACACATTAGTGAGCAGATAGGCCCTTCTTATTAATCTAAGTTTTTGGTTTTCTGGAGATTAACATTAATTTCCTAACCAATATAATTAGAAAATACCAATATGAAAGGTATGGTACTCTCAGATTCCCACTCAGCTGGATTTGACCTCAACTTCCTAGATCTCAGTTACTCTGAACTGCAGTTCCCAGCTCTTTGTGTGATTCCTCTTGCATTACTTAATGCACTGCTCTAATCTCTTTACTTAGTCCATACCTATTTCCACTGCCATGCTGTCCAATAACAAATCCTCATGTTATTTTTTACATATTATAATTGTTCATAGCTTTAGTTTTGCAGGATGAGAGAATAAAGTTAATGACAACAGAATATACCCTCCCTTTGTACCCTAGTCTATTACAAAGAATCTACAGGTAAATTCATATATACAACTAGCATTTTATTCCTTTCATATAGTGGGGTTTGTGCCAGTCTCCCTACAATTACAATGAAAATAAAATAGATGTACTCTGTCAGCTATGAAAAGAAAAGGCAGACATTTGTAACTCTTTTTAGTATAACAGTCTATTAGATTAGGAAAGCAAGATGGATTTGAGTGGGAACAATGTGCTTTTTCTGCTCAAATACTGCCACAAATCTGACTCAATGTGTTTTGTTCAGAATTAGTGTCAGGAGCCAATGTCCTAATGCTCCTAACTCCCATTTCCCATGCTCATCCCTGGGCTTTGAAGTGCATCCTCAGCCAGAGATCCACATCCTATCACACACCCTTGAGGAATTTGATGTCATTTACCTTCTTAACTACTATACTCTTGTATAAGAGTATAATTGGACAACAGGCATTCTAATTGTAAATAGCTGTAGACATTTCAAATGCTCAGGTCTTCCAGTAAAATTGCTGTAAATTTAGAAGAGGTTATAGGTTGAAATGGTTTTAAACCATGTCTTCAGTGCCTGTTGCTGCTCTTCATCCTTTTTGCTATAAAGTCTTCTGGACATTGCTGTAGTTCTTTGGTTTTACCTATGGCAGAGGAGCCTGTGTTTCTATTTAATCACTGTGGCCTGATGTGCCTAACATTGTTTCCTGGGATATGGAGTGACCAGAAGCCTGGTCACAGGCTAAACTTTCTGGGATACGTGCATACATTTCCAGCATTAATCCTGATTTTGATTTCCAGGATATTCAAGAACTTCGAGGCTCAGCTGAAAGAAGTGTATTGTCCTATTATAGAAAAGGGGGGATGGGAGGGGGAAGTGTATAGAAAACAGTTTTCTGAAAGGCAGCCTCTTTTCTGCCAGAATAATTTCAAAATACCAGTTGAATTGCAAGTACAATTTCTGTTCCTTGCACCTCTAAGTGGACTTGACTGTGGATTTAAAAAAAATGTACCTGTTTATTCTCTAAGGGAAGACTATTTAGAATAAGTGTATGCTTACAATTATGGTAATGCTTAGAAACCTCAGTTATGAAAAGATTTGGTTTGGGTTGTTTTTTTCATATAAGTTGCAGTGAAATCTAATTAATTGTATTGAAAATGCATGATTTTTGCATTCATATCACATCGGTCCTTCTCTGTTCACAAAGTCTCATAAAGGTAACCAAGACAGATCAAGTTTCACTGAGAAAATTAGCCTAAGAAAAAAAACCAGAATTCCCTTCCACTACCACCCCTTCTGCTTCCCACATACACTCACCAGAGAAAGACAGAGGTAATATCAGCTGCACAAAGAAGGAAGAAATTAGGTCCAAACATGACATTTCATGCCACACGTAGACAATGTATTTATAAAGAGACTTTTACATGTGCTCATATTTGTCAATAAAAAATATGGCTCTACTTAAATTCACAGAAACTGTGAAACACATTGAATGTTGCCTTTACTTTTTACTTTTCCTCAAAATTTTGTCTCCATATGCAGAAGGATGAAGATTACCTGTCAAAATAAAATGCTGTAAGAATGAAATATACAGCATGTACTGTGGGAAAGTACTTGGTTTCCTTACAGATGCAGCAGCTGGTGTGCACTGCTCACAACTGTTTATTTTATTCAGCCAGAAAAATAAAAGAGTTTACGGCATGTTTCAAGTGAAGATATCTTGAATTTTTCACATGCTTTGTATTCACTAATTTTTATTTTAATATTCATAGGTGTTCACTGAAAATTAGCACTTTTTTTACCAGAAAAGGCTAATTTTTAACTCTATTTCCCATTCAATGTAATACACTATCCCACAGCAAGGAAATCAAGATGTCTTTTAAATGCAGCTTCAAGTATCTACACACTTCATGTTAAGCTGCAATGCTTAATTTAATATCTGTACAGGACTGGTAAACATTTTACACAATGGATTATGTAGCCTAAGGGACAAAGCCACAGCATTCAGAAGGTGGTATAATAGGTTTGAAGGATGACTGTACACTTGAGAGGAGGAAGAAAAACCCAAAGCAAGGAAATCTTTACCACAATTGCCAGAAAATAATGTAGTCACTATGTGAGCACACCCTCTGGCACTCTCTTCTGTCAGGACAGGAGAGAAGTCTACAGTACTGTCATGGTCCACAGGCTACAAATGTTCCCAATGTAGCTTTGTATTCAAAGCTTTTGACAAAAAAGGTCAACAGCTGTGGTTGACTGAAAGTCTGGGGGCAATAATTCTGTGTTTTAATGACATAAATGACAATAGTTTTTCAACATGAGAAAGAACAGAGAGAGAGGAGAGACAGCAAAAATGGAAAATAAAATTTGTCTTATTTCATTTCCTTTCTACATTACTAGTTGGAATAAAACATAAAATATTGTTCCAAATTCCCTCAAGTGCTTGAACTCATTCTTCAAAATGAAAAGTGTTAATTACCTGCAGCAGTTACGTTCATCCAACACAGAAAGATTTCATTCAGCCTGTCCAACCTCTTCAGAGCTGCTATTGGACTTTTATTTGGGCAGTGAAGGGGGGCATGTATGTTGTTATGAAAAGACTCAATCCCAAATATGCAAACAAAAATTCCTCAAGGATCAAAGGAAATCAAAACATTAATATCTTACTTGCACATACATTTAAAATTTTATTGCTAAATACTGGCACAGATAACAAAAGATTCTAAAACTACTGCACGTGACTCTGAAAACTGTATACAGCACTTCCAGGAGTGATGCAGAAAATCAGTGTCTAGGGAAGATAAAATGTTTCCTACATTATATTAACATTACCATTTAGGATGAGCCAAAAAATATTCTTCTGCAGGTTCAACTAAACTGCTTGGGAAACACTGAGATCAAAATATTTACTAGATACAGATGTTATGAACTTACAAACCAAAAAAAAAAACCTTTCTAATCCTTCCTTCTACACTTCTACTGTTTTCCTACCATTCCTACCATTTTGTGATGTGCTTGTGAATTTTCACAGCAGCTCAAAAGGTTCAGCTCAACCAGGGATCCAATGGAATAACTTTCTGCTCTCTTGTTCTCATAATCTCTTTTATCCCCAGAACACACCTCCCACCACCAGCCATGCGTGTCGTCTGCATGATCCTTTCTCCTTCACTGACACCAGCAGCCTGAGTGCCACAGTTTTGTCTCCAGTGTGATCCCTAGGAGCTAAATTCTGTGGTCCTAATGCAGATTGGTTTTTTTTTTTTTCCCTTCCTGCTCCCAGATTCATAACAAAGCCAATAAAAATGGAGGGTCTGCTCATGGAATCAGTTCCACACATACTTGTCTTATGGAGGTGAATAATCCTGCTGATTTCAAAAGAATGACAAATGTGCATGAAGTTCAACATGAGTGTAACTGATTGCAGGCTCGTGGCCTGGATGCTGATCCCAGGATTTGGCTCCAGCAGCACAACCTTATGCAGCTTGTGCTGAGAAGTCTTATTTTAATGTTAGTAAAGGGGATATGGCACAGAACGTGTCTGTTAAAAGGTTGAAAATACATGTGTATTTTATTTAAGTAACGTTGAATTTCTGGGCAACCTCCCTAAATTCCTTTAGTTTGCTGAACAATTAGAATCAGCTTTGGCATTCTTGTGTAATGACGCAGCGGAGAATTAAATGACAGACCATATGTACATGAAATGTATGTAAATTCATACAAACATGCAGTAAAGTTAGACATATTATAAAGGAAAAAAATGCAAAAGTACATGCTGGTTTGTGCACACAGGGTTCAACACTGTGGTAGAAAACCTGCTGTGCTTGTCTATGAATTCATCTTAACTTGCCTCATCTATAGAACAAAAAAAATGTTTAAAACTTTTTTAAAAACCTTCTTCTTCAAAGAAAATGCACATCTGTTCAGCAAGTCTGACCTGAATTTGCACACTGTATTGCATCCTTCAAAACATTTTTTTTTTTTAAATTTAAATTTTTCAACAAAAATGTTCCTAATTATCCCCATATAAAGATAAATTTTATACACTAGAAGACACCAAGGCCCAAACTAGTAACAAGTACCAAACCCTAGGAAAAGGAAGCAGATCTCTCTCTTATCTGTGTGCCCAGGCACTTTTCCAGAAGAGTCTGAAAGCCACACACACACAGAGGCACTTGTGCAGGCAATCAGGGGCAGTGCTGAGGTACAACATTTCAGTCATGGTGTCACCCACACAGAACTCTTCACTTACAGAATGTCACAAGTATTCTAATACCCACAGCAAGATGCCACCCTGCTTGCAAAGCAACCTCTCTGAAGTGCAGGCAAACCCGATGATTAGCTTTCCATCATTTCACTGCTGGTGTTTTCCTGGCATTCCCGTGGGACACTTGACCCAGGGGTGGTGTGATCCTGATGGGAACCGCGTGCCACACAGACCTGCCTCACACCCAGGGCTCCTGGCAGGCAAAGTGGAACTTGCATTTTCCTGCTGCTGTTGCTCCATGGGCAAAAAGCAGCTCCAGCAACTGTCCAGCTCTTCCCCAGCACAGCAGCCCGAAAGAATCCTGCACTGCAGCAGTGCTGATAATGCTGGGAAGAAGAAGGAGATGGGCTGTCACCTGTACAGCCCAGCCAGAGCACAGCGAGTGGCAGCTCCCGCTGCTCAGGGCACAGCAGAGAAGTGACCAAGACTGACCACCCAGAGTAGGCACCTCCCAGGCTCCAGGACTAGAAAAGCTGGAGCCCTGCAGTCCTGCTCCCCTGGACTCTGCAGTTTGCACCTCATGTTAGGGTCTCTGAAACTGGCACCATACCACCTTTTGTATGGGTGATTGTTTTTGGAAATGACACTACAGTGCTTGTTATCTCATGCCTTAATTGTTGGTTATCTTTTTACAGAAAAAATTAATAAAATGCTTTAATGCACAGTGACTTTTGAAGTACACCAGTAGTTTAACATAGAAACTGGAAAAAAAATTAGAAAGTTAACCTGTGCTCTGAGAGAAACCACTAATCTGGAAGAAGAAAAGAGCACAGCAGATTTTGGAAACATTTCCCAAAATACTTCAGGCCAGAATTTCCACAGGGTTTCTGAACCATGATCACAGCATTTATGATGTATGTATGATGACTTATTACAGATTTCCATCTAGCCTAAGGCATTTACTTTCTTAATTTGTTTCATATCATAACAAGAAGAAAGTGAAAATAGTTTGTAATGACCACCAATGAAGAAAGATTTGTAAAATACAGACCACATCGATCCATGACAATAACGAACATGGGTTGAAGACAATTCTCCCTCAAAATGTTCAAAAAACCCTCTCCAAAAGCAGCACTGATTTATCATTAAAGAAATGGAAATTTTAAAATAAACCCTATCTTTGTTCATCCATTTGCTTTATACATCAGCTAGAAAAAGAATAAATCTCTATGGTCCATAATCTAAACACCTGCTAAAATAGTTTTGTTAACATTTCTACAGTAATTTACTACAGTTTTTACTGCAATGCAATTAACTGCTAATTATCTTTGCAAATGAAGAAACTCTTAACCAAAAAAAACCCAAAACAAACAAACAAAAACCCACACCAAGCAACCCAAACCCAGCAAAAGCAGTCATCTTTATTGTGGAAAATTCCTCATCATTGTGAAAAATCCTGAGTAAGGAACATTTCCAATGGGTTTTGGTTAACTAAGGTAATCTCAAATTAAAGTGTTTGTCCTTTGCATATCTTATTTCCTCATGATCCAGTCCAAGCTCTCATGTGCTACTGCAGTTTCCAACTGGTCTCAGAATTAGAACAGACTCCTTGAATTTATGAGTGTCTGTTCAGAAGCTGGACAACTTCCAGGACACAAGATCTGAATGTGACCCTCTGATCTTCAGTCAGCAGCTCAATACTGCTCAAGGAAAGAGCTTTTGGAGTCTTCAGCAGGAACAGAAACTTGCATACACTGAACACATCCCTCTGTGCCCCCAACATTTTGCCTGAAACAGTACAGTTTGCATTCCCCCCTTTCACAATTGTATAGGGACTGGGTATATTGTATAGAGACACAAATGTATAGCTGACATCAGAAAATTATCTGGTACTAATGCAAAGAATTTATAATAATGGACATGGTTCTTGCTTCAGAGAATTTTATATCCATTAAAATGAAAGTTGAGTTATGGAGATAAAAGTAATCATGCTCCTGCCTAAGCCATAACACTAAGAATTCAGTGATTTTTCCAGCAATGACTTATGTCATATACACAGCAGTAATTTTTCTTTAGAAGAAACTTCTTCTGTGTTTGTACATTTGCTGCATGGATTCGTGATGACAAAACTAACACTGGTTACAGATTTTTGCAGTAAAACTATTCAGTTTACCAAAAAGGTAAGGAAAACTACCAATTTAACTGTTTGAAAGTACTTCCTAACAAAGTACTAAACCAAAATATAGCTCTTTTATACTTTCATGAAAAATTCCAAGTGGATTTTAAGCATGGAGCTTTATTCTTCACCCAGATGCTATAGATATACAGATGATCACTAAAGAAAAAAATCCACTAATGGCAGAAACCTTCATCACGGATGTCTGTCACTGCAGATTTATCAGTTTAATTACAGCATCCAAGAATGTCTGTGCAGCTGTTTTTGTTATGAATTATGTATCCCATGGTAGTGCTAAGTTAGAAGCTTTTGAAGGCATGTCCTTTACTCACAGCTACCTGTTCAGCAGCTCCATCCCCACGGCACAGCAGAGCTGTTCATGCATTTGACAGAGTGCTTATTGGGAGTCATACATGACTGAGCTTTGATAGTCATGCTATGCCCTGCTACCCAGAAAGAAAGAATGCAACTCATGTACCAGTTAATTTACTGGATTTTATAACTTAGATATTCTCTTAATGCTTAGTTTTATGTGTAATATTAATAATTACTGATTGATTTATGAGGAATTAAAAAATTAATCTGTAAGCTTCAAGAAACTTCAGATTTGCCATTGGATATTTCCAGATCTTCTGTATCCAACTGAGGGTATAGAGAAGGAATGTAGACGAGAAATTGGAAACAGATAAGTGCTTTCCTTCTGAATGACACAAAAGCAGGGAAGGATTTAGATGGCTCTGTGACTGGCATTGTTTCAGTGCTGCAATACATCATTCCTGGTCTCATACAAATTTAAAATTGCCAAATACCATTTTTTATTTTTTTAATAATAACGTTCTTAAGCCGTGTTGTGAATGGATTTAAAAAATAAGTGAGTGTAACTAAGGAATTTGGCAATCTCAGCCAACATCAATTTATATTTTTTTCCGGTTGAAAGAAAAAAAATTACTACACTCTGTATTAATCCCAAATCTTAAAATACACATAAACTAAATGTAGACTCAACATTAAATACATATAAATGCATTTCATGAATAGGCAGTTTGTATCAAATAAATTGATAAATGTTAAGTAACAATTATACATCAAGTTTCAATTGCTGATAAATTCTAATTTATTGATCAACCAGTTACTCTAGAGAGCCCTTTAAAGTTCCATTCATATTTCTTTATAAAAGATGTGCAATCCCTGGAACCTTGTAACAGGCTCGTATCAAACCTTATGTACAGTGGAGGAGAAGCCATATAAAATGGACCCTCTCTGCAGTATCTTCAAGATTCACTTTTTATTAACTATTTTATTTAAGATATGGAAGATCTGACTGCTGAAACATTTCTGTACTGAATAGGTACTCATTACTGAAAATTTTGCTTAAAATGACACATACTGATTTTATATGTTGTGTTGTGAGGAGTGTAATATTGTCTGGAAGATGCAGGACTTCAGTGATCGGAGAAATTCCTATATGGGTGTATATGTATAAAATGGACTCTAAGTACTCTATAGGAATAATAAATCTCTCAATATGGGCATAAGGGGAGGTGCTGAAGTTCTGACTTGCATAAGTAACAGAAACCAGGAAAAAAGATATGAATAAATACAGTTGAAACAAACTAGGAAAAAAAGATATTAAATACCAGGAAATCTGAATATCTGACAAAAATGACTACAGGGCAAGCTTTGGATTAGACTTCTAGAAAGCCCAGTTCAATCAAACAACAGTTGTCAAACTGGAAGCTGACATGTCAGCCATGTCCTGTCCAGTGCTGTCCATCACAGGAATAAATTTACCATATTATAAAACAGCATAAAAAATACCCTAAATAAGGAACTGTAGTGGAGATCTCCCCCCTCCCCACCCCCCTATTTGTTATTTACATTAAAATAATGCCCAGAGGCTATAAACAGGATGGGAACCTGGAAACGAGTTCTGACAGCTCTTTGCATGGTGTTGCCTAAGCTTGTTGAATCGGTATGTGTACACAAATGAACATGTTTGTGTACACACACACAAACAAACACCATCCCTGCTTACTGCACACATAGTTATACAGGCCTTATTTGCATACTCCAAGCCATGATTTTACACTATCAGAATCATAGAGAAATACATATTTTCGTATCCTATTTAGTGCAATGATCTCTTGATCCACAGGTGGGCTGAGTAGACACTGGTTTCATTTAAAAAGCAACCTAGCACAAAATCATCTGAGACCAGCTAGTTTTGTAAGCAAAGTCCACAGTACTCACAGGAATAGTCATATACATTTTAGCATTAATTATTTTCCTCACTCTCCTCCATTTTATAAATTCATGCTATATAAAGAAAATACCAAGTTATACTTATTTGCTCATTATCTGACCAGTATTTTGAACATGGGATAAGGTATACATATTTTTCTGCTACTTTCTCATTGTTGAGCCCCTGTAGCAAATACTTGATCATGACTAAGGTAAAATTCCCTTAAATAGAACTTTTTCCTTATACCTCTCGTTAGAAGACATGAAGACATGGATTCACAGCAGCCCTGTTAATTAGGCACATAAGAATGCCCTTCAATTCTGTTCAGCATTACAGAGTATTATGTTCTGCTGTGGCTATCAAGTCCATGGATATTCTTAGCCTGGACACACAACAACTCCCTCTGTAAATCACTTTGCACCTTGTGACAATTTGTTTTGTATCTGTGTCTGCAATCTGAAGGAGAGGGAAGGCAGAAAGATAAATCTATAGTATATCTTAGTTCCATGATGAGACCTCTGTTAATTAGGTCTTCCTCAATCATCACCTCTTTAATTGGCATTTTTCTAATATCTGGAAGAGACGCCTAAGATTTAGGTGTCTGATGCTGCATCTAAAGGCCACCAATAATGCACAGCCCTGTGCCAGCATGGCAGCATCTATTGACAACAGAATTACTTCTTGTTTTATAAATAAAGTCTAAGCAACGAAGTACTTCTAGTATCAGAAGTGAAAAAAAAATAATTGGGGATAGAAAAGAAGCAGAAAAAGTGTTACAGGTTGCTTTTAAAAAGATAAATGTTCCCTAGCCAAATGGACATACCACCATCAGATTAGGAAGACAGAAAAATAAGAGGTCTGTACCAACGGGAAAACTCAGAGCCCAGATGACCAACTATTGTTATTCCATAGGTTCCCAGGCAGAATATTCCAAGATATTTTCTGTTTTAAGATGTATAGATTAATATTTCAGAGTTACAATACACCTCAGACTTGCATGAGCTTTCTGTAAATTTTTTATTTTGGGGTGTCTTGGTTGTACAAGGACTAGGAAAATAAATGTAGAACACTTTAAGATCTCTTTCCTCCTTTCTATCTCTGGTTCTATGTGAAATATTTTTCTAGTCCTGTAATATTTGCCTCGTGCTCCTTTTTCATCCTAAGGAGCCGTATCTTCAGGAAGAGCGTACCTGCTAATATTCTCAATAATTATTTTAAAAAAATCCCTACAGAATTCCAAACAATATTGTTCAACTAGGTACTAATACATTTATTTATGCATTCCTTCATTCCTTTTGAGCAAAATCTGATTTGGCCCTACATCTTATGTTTCTTAAAGATAAACGGGCATTATTAAAAAAAAGAAATTCTTGTTCAGGCATAAGTCAAATGCATCTTGATGAAAATGACAACAGATCTTATTTATACACAAGTAAATCAAGGCTGTATTTCCACTGTACAGTTTCAAGGGTTTTCTGACATTGAGTTAAATTGATTCTGTTAATTGTTCAGGAAAGATGAGAAACATTCAGTTCTTTGATAATATTTTATACTGAAAGACATTAACTTACTTTGATGGTTATACCTCTTGTTCAAGACAAATGTTTCTAAATATTTATACTGAGAATGTGTTCTAAATAAATTTATCTAGCACTACATTTTATTCATCAACAAAAGTGCTAGTGATTAGAAGCTCATGATGTAGCCAATAGAACTCTTTGTCTGAATATCTACACATCTTGAATAGAGAAGGAAAGAACGAGGGCAAGATGGAACATTCTTTTGGTTATCTAGAACTGGATATATTTAAACTAAGGGGTTATTTAATAGCTTCTCAGGCTTTGATTTATTTCACATTGAAGGGATTCTGCCCCACACCAAAGATGTCTGTTAAAGAAAAAGAAATATTCTTTTCTTAAAACCCTCACCCCCAACCTTTGGCTGAGCACACAATTTTCAATTTAGGAGCAGGTGACAGTGAGATATCTCCCAAGAGCAGAGTATTTAGACTTTTACGGAACTAATCAACCCTGCTGTGATGAAAGCTGGACATTCCTCAGTGCTGGGATCGAACATGAATGAAAACATTGGTGTTTCACTAAACTTTGAGACTGACAATGTAAGAGTTTTACAAGAACCATTAAACATTTATCATCACATCCTGCAAGTTACGTTTAGACAAGGGAAATAGTTACATAAAGCAAAAAATCTTGCATGGAATTAAAAAAAACACAGAAACTTCTCAAAAGGATGCATAGTTAAGAATGATTCCTCTTTGCAATAACCTGTCAGCAATAATGGGTTCCCATAAACAGGAAACAGTATTTTATAAATAGGAACAGATTATTATCATCTCTGATGACAGAAACTACGTACTTTCTTTTTTTCTGATTATGTTCAGTGCAAAGTCCATCAAGTTGAGCACTTGCAAAGACCAAATAACAGGAAATTGTAAGGTCAGAAGAGAACGGGGGAAGTTTCTGTAGCACAGCTGTGGCAGAAGTTGTGGCCACTGGAGATCAGTAGGGAAAGGCTGAAGATGCAGGAGAAATTATGTAACCTGCAAAAGTGAGGACTTAAGTCTGGAAAAAGAAGGTTTGAAGAGCCTGCAGTTTACTAATGAGGAAAGAAGGGAAAAGAGGCTGGAGATAGGGTTGGAAAGAAATCAAATGAACCTGAAACCCTGGAAGGAATATTGCAACTGGAAAAGGCTGTAGAGGGAAAGGAGATAAGAAAATGAAGAGTCACTAGAGGCTCTAAGAAAGAAGACATTAAAATCCTCAATACAGAATTTTAAAAGAGAAAATCTGGGAAAATAAGGATAAGGTGCATTCCCTGAATTAGGAAGACAAAGTTGAATATGAGGCATATCCATGCAGATGTTGAGATATTACTAACTGGAATATAGCAACATTTTTCATTTAGAAAATTTCTCTTAATGACATGAGGCAGATTGTCTTTGATAGGAGTGGTTATCCGAAGAAAAGCTCTCGATACTCAAGAGGAGAACTGGAAGACAAATACACATGCCACTTTTTAAATATGCCTTTAACTGCCTATACAAACCATTGCTTTAAGAGAAATTACCCTCATCTGTTTTGCAAAACACCATTTCCAGAAGTGAAGCTTGCTCTCATTGAAACATAGATAAATATTTGTGTTCAGATGATGAATTCACTTGCTTGTTCTAAAGATTCATTATTTGATTCTGTATCTATAAGAAAAATTTGAACAAAGGTTTATCACTATTTTGATAGTGCACAGAAAACTGAAACTGTTGGAAATGCACAACTGTGCTTTATGCAACAAAAGCCTATTTATAAATTATGACTCTATATACAATATGCCTTGGGGATTGCTCCTGTTCTAATCAAATACTTTTGCAAATCTGTTGCCAAGAACTGAAAACATTTTTACCTGTAATAAAGGTGAAAAAATGATACTATCAGGTAAAATATTTTTTCACATACGCTGTGGATGTTTTATTCACTCACCAGCCAGCTTCTAAATGTTCCACAAAAAATTAAATCACATAGCTTAAATATTTGTCTGCAAATAACACTGGTTAAATAACTCTGCAACATCTGGTTTCCTTTTCTGTTTGCTATTTGAGAGCTTTTTCTGAGTATAATTAATCCTTATAAAATGGGAATAAAACAAGTTATTGTCTTTTGGAAACTGATGAAGTATATTACAACTACAGAGAAAGGGACTGTACTTCATTCTGCACAGCAGAGTTAAGATGCCCACAAAGAGAAAAAAAAAAGTTTATGTTCATGTGAAAATGATGCTTGGAGCTCAGAAGTCTAGATTCACTTAACAAATTTAGTAAAATGAAGTACTTAGAGTAACCACAAAGCTGAAGTGGAGAATTTCAGCAGAAGGACAGGTCAAAGAGTTGGAAAATAAAAGCACAGAGAGACATGACAGGACAGTTTCTGTCTGCCTCAATTTTCCAGGGCTCTGTGCCAACACAGATTGAATTTGTGGGCCAGTACAGATAATCAAAGTGGGGGAAAAAACCCAACTTGTGAATGGTGCTTCTATGGGAGCTGTGGTAACATACACAAGTATTTGCATGCTCATGACAGTATTGATCTAAGATGAAAAAAAGGTTTTGTCCGCCCTGTATGTGTCAGTCTGCACAGGAGAACAAAGCCACGCTCCTAAGAAATCATCTCTGAATTGAGGATTCATTACTGTAACGCTTCAACCAGCAGACCTTGACAGGGCAACTCCAAAGCAAGCAGTTTAGAAAACTCTACATCAAAAAAAGTATTTATTATGCTAATTACAGTAGGCAAAACTAACATAGCAGAATCTTTCTTTTAGAAATCAATAAAACTTTAGCCTTTGTGCTCCATAAACATAGGTTTAATATAAAAAGGTCAACAAGAGGCATTGAATCTTGTTGAAAATATTGTTCTATCCTCCTGTTTCTGTTTCACATAAAAAAAAAAAAAAGAAAGAAAAATTAGAAGCAATGCTCAATTTAGTAAAATAGTCTTTACTACTTTTCCAGGTCAGGTACTTGCTCCACACATAAATTAAAGGATGGATTTTTTTCTCCCCTTTAAAATCAATTCTGTCACCTCATCAAAATCACCGAAGGAGACTGATGTTGATCAGCTAATTACATATCTTTATGTTTCTGTTTTGAGGCTTGATCTGATTTTGCCTTGTAAACACAAAGTCCTACATTTTTAACTTTCTTTGTCACCTTTTATAATCAAAGCTTATTTTACATTTCAACAAGATATTACCCACAAAAGGATTTCGACTTCATGAAAGAGGCTGGTCCAACCCCTTTGCCACCTACACAAGCAATAGCTTGAACCTCAGACTCCAAAACATAACAGAGTTGACTTTTTTCAAGAAAGCCTCAGCAGGACTCAGGATGTGACCTTCAGTATCCCTCAGCACTTCAGACTGTACAATATATATGAAAGAAGAGCAGGTAATGCATGCAGGAGTCACACAGTCATTAACAGTCTAAAGCACAAATTTCCATTGTTTGTTGTATTCAGTTTAATAAAACTCTCATTTTGCAACCCTCTTCATTGTGTCTTAAGAATAAGACCTAGGCCTGAGGCATACCTAGACATGTATTGGACTTTCGTTGCTGGATCAAATTAAAACCATGAATTGGCATTACCAGTTTGGCCAAAATTAATTAACTACTCTAGGTATGCCACATTACACCATTTGCAAACATCAGTTTGCTAAAGGAAATCTTCCCAGTGAAAATGCGTTATTTTCAATATGCTTCAAATTTCTGCATTTTTCTGCATCAATTTGTTATGGAACTATCATATTATCCCTGCTTTTATTTTCTTTGGTGTTTGTTTTTAAGTAGAGTCATAAATGTATTTCCATTTCATGCTATTCCCAGCTAGGAATAAAATGACAGTACTTCCAAGAAAGAAAATTACCCGGGAATCTGTTCTGCATTTGTAGACAGGAGAGAGGCACTTTGAATGGAGAAGAAGAATTAAATTAGCCCCAGATATAGGGGCTGAATACTAGCCATGTGTTTTTGAAGTGAGTATCTGCAAACCCTTTCCTATAGATCCTTTATAGCCTGAACTTTATAACAGTAAAGGTATAATCTGGTAAAAAGTTTGCTGCCCTACAGCAAGCACAAAACACCTTTTTTTTCTTCATCCAAAGGAACCACTGGTCTTTGAATAAAATATTTTTACCTTCCCCCATGGCCACCAGATTAGAATGAAAGCATATTCCATGTTTAAGATTCTATATTTACCTAGTTTAAATATTTATGGGTGAGATGTATATACAGTATTGAATAAAACAGAAACCAGATTCATTCCTTAATGAGTAAGAATAAACTTCATATGGGGCAAAAAGTAGTGCTAGAAATTGTCACTGCTTTCAAGTCAGCAGCCACAAGAAATGTTGTCTTCTCAACTACTGTACAAAATAACAAAACCAAATGCAAGTGTTATTAGTTTTTCTTCTGTATTATCAGGTTTTTATGACAAAGGCTAGAATGTTCAAAAATGTGTTTAAATTTATTCAGCTGTTCTCTAAGTTTCATGTTTCACTGGGCTGCTACACTGCATTATGTTCCCATATGACTGGATTAAAGCTATCTAACAGGCTGGTGAAGTTATTAGTCCAGCATCTGAATACTTGCTCAGCACATACTGACAAGCTGCAAAAGTCAGGTTGATTTGGTTTGGGTTTTTTTTTTTAACAGGACATCTATGGTATTTGTCAGATCAGCACTCCTAAAGAGTGCTCTTCCTCCAAAGACACAAATAATCTAAAAGTAGTTTTAAACCCAGTTGTAGGGGACTGGACAGCCCAGGGGAGAGGTAATGGGATACAGAGACTTTAACCTTTAGGTCATCAATTTAAATTCAGCTCAAGTTGATCATGACCAACATTCCCACATGATGAATGTTTGTTAGCCTGTGTAAAGAGATAGACACAATAAATATTGGTGGACACATTACCAAGGTAACTGATCCCTTTTGGTAATCTCAAAAGAATACCTACACTCTGACAGGCCACCAAGCAGTCACAATTCCTCTGGTTTCATGGAATCCATCATGACTGCATACTCCAAAACAATGTCCTAACCACCATCAAATTACTTTCAACATGTTTTGGAATTTTTTTTTTTTTCATTAAGTGGATATTTCAACCAGTAGCATCTTCAACAGTGATCACAGAGTTTACTTCATCATAATAGAGTGTGCAAAGAATACAGAAGACTATATTGAAGAAGGGCATTAAATTTAGTCTTGTTATAGCCCAAGTACCTCTTTTAGGCAGATTTAGTTGAATTGTTAAAGAATGGATATAGAAAAAACAGAAAAACCCAAGACAGCTGACAGGAATAACCAGAGGCATGGAAAGACAGTTCTATATGGAGTCTGGGATTGAGATTTAGATTAGAGTCCAGATTAACAAATGTTGCCTGGTATGAATATATAAAATAATGATTATTACAGGCATTTCTTCAGAGCCTGAGGGTTATGAATAAAGTGGAGCACAAAGGTTCTTTCCCAGCCTATAAGAATTCTGAAGATTTCAGAAAGGTCTTGCTAGTATTAGGACAAATCCTTTCACAATTTTCACAAAAGCAGAGATACCCAACCTATTACAGACAATAGTCCAGTGGTAAAGACAGTTGCCTTGGATGCATTAGATATTCAGCTGGATTTAAGTCTCTATTCAGCTGGATTCAGAAAAGGAAATTGAACCAAAGTCGCATGTCTTAAAGGATAATGCCCTAACTATTAGGCTCTGGGTATTGTAATGCAGATTTCTCTCAAGGTTTCTTTTTGAGCAGTTCCATTTCCAATAAATTATTTATTTGCTATTTGAAATTAAAGCTTTCTAAAGGAAATTTCTTTAAACTACCCTTGACATGAGAGAGGTTTCAGGCTTGATAAAGCAACAGTTTCTAACAAAAACTCTGTTAACTTGGAAAAATCCCTATTTTAGTATGTCCAACAACAGATGCAAAAAAAATTCAGACATTTGTAAACAATCTTTTTCCTTTGTGGCAACACTAGAAAGAGGACAGCAAGACCATACCTTACAATTTTTTCCTGCTCAAGATATAAAGTGATTTGAGGTTGAGGAATCATTGCTACTGATCATACATAAATCAACCTCTCCTATAAAAATAACAAAATATGTAATAAAATTAAAAGGGTTTTTGTTAAATTGATCAAGAGAGAACACAACAGCATTCACAGTACTTTTTTTTCCTAACTGACAACAAAGTTGACTATTTTTATAGCTGGGAGGATAAGGTTTTTACTGTGAGCTTTCACTAACATAGGCATTATATTTACAGTGATTTACTTCTACCCTTCCAATCTATAATCTTGGAAGTATGCTGTTCCCAAATTAAATAGCAGTTTTGATGTGATTTGAACTACAAGTCTTTTCCTTAGCTTGTTTGTCTATAGCTGATCTTGCATTTCACTACTGCCTTCATCAAGATGCTCATTGATCACAACTTTTATTTATTGTAACTGCCTTATGCAGAGCTTCCCAAACTACAGTGATTGAAATCAACTGAAGTCATTTAATATGGTTTATCCATAGTTATACAAAATTTATTCATTTTTTTAAAACCTCTACTCACCTCCCAAGTTTACCACTCCACGAACTCAACTTTCTGTAGCAATGTTTTTTTTCCTCCCCCCTCCCACTCAATTTTCCCATTCTGGCTTTCATTCAGTCCTCTCTACTTTTCTCTGTCATCATGTGGGTTACTACAATGGGTTTTTCAGTTATTTATCCCAAATTCGTAACAGTGATATCTAAGGACCACCTTTAACACACCAACATACACCCACTTTAAAGCAATTAGGACTGTGTTAAGCAGTTCCCTACACCAGTGCACCCAGAATCATTAATATGATTACAGTCTTTACAAATATAACCTCTGTTTACTGGGAGAGACATCAATGTTACACTGAGCAAGTGGCAGCCCTGCTAAAGCCAGATTATGGGACAGTGGAAGTCCTGTGTGTGGAACCATAAACGCTGTCCAAGGAATGGCAGCTAAACCATGAACAACTGGGTACAGACTGCATCCTTCTTACTTGAGTGCTCTCCTACTACATAAAAATTCCCTTGCAATGAAAATAGACACTAGCAAGGCAGAAAAAGACTTTGAAACCAGCCGCCTGTCATGAATATAAGTTTCTATTCCCACCTCCACCATCCCTAATTTACCATATTACAAAGCAGCAATAGCTCACATTTGGATACCAAAATGGTGATACATCCACTGCCAGAAAAGTAAAGTGTAATGAATCACATTATTCCTCTAGTGTTTTAAACAGGTAGAAACAATCATAGAAAAACTGCTAAGGAAATCTACCATTCCAATTTTATACTGTCTGTAGCTCTTCAGACTAAAAATAATGCGCAGATATCATTTTCAAAATTAGCATTTCTATTAAAAAGAAAACCAAACACATCCTAGTTGATCTTAGACATTGACTTATTCACCAGAATAATTCCACTGAGGCAGATAAATGCATTTGCCTGAATAAGGGCCCGCACTTCAGGACTTCATAAAAAGATATATAAGGGACAAAAAAAGAGCCTAGGAATTAAGTCAGTAATTTTGACAAAATTTTGGTTTATAATTGCGATGCAGCCAATTTAGTTGGCTACTCCTAAGTTCAGATGTAATACACACTGCTCTACAGAACTGCCTGAACAGCATTAACATGTTTAAAGCAATTTCACTTTTTAAGCTTTAAAACACACTGTCTCTGGTTCATAACTGTTGATGCACTTTTGAACCAAAAATTCTTCCTGTCACCTTGCCTAATCATAATACATTCTTTAAAACTTAACTTTTGTTTGAAAAACAGGTTCATAAAATCTCTCAGTTCTACATTCAAATGAGCTGTTAAATTAAATTAATTAAAAGCCTAAAAATGTGGGAATTCAAAATGAGTTGCGACAAGACTTAAGGCACGTGTAGCCAAAATGGTGATCCTGGAGGCCCCTGCCTCCTCCTGGAGATGTTTCTGATGGCAATAAAGGCTTTGATGGCAACACAGGCCAGACCCAGAAGCTGCATCTCTGTGCACGGACAGAGTTTACCTGCTCAGCCAGGGTGCTTCATCTCATGGCTCATCTTATGCCCAATCCTGAGGGGAGCTGCACAGTTTGACCCACCAGGTGCTCTCAAATCCAGCCTAGTAAACACCAACCAGGTGGGTTCCCTACAAAACTCTTCAGGTGCTATTTCTTTCTAAAATGGCACATGAACACACCAGTGATTCCCAGCCTGGCAGCAGCACTGCTCATCCCAGAAGCCAGATCTCCTGGTTCCATTCCTTCTTCAGCCTAGGACCCAGCAATGCCTTTCAGCAGAATGTTCCAATCAGTTTCCTACAGGCAGCAGTAAATGATGGGGCAAGGAGAGGGAGATAACAAAGTTCTACCACTGAAGCTCTTTCATTGTAGAGAAAATAATTCAAGATTCATTGGGCCAGAGAAAGAACACAAGAGGGAGCAAGAGTCTGTAGCCTAGTGATTTGGGCACTCAGCTGGGAAAAGGAGTCCTGGGTTCCTGGCCTGTGCTCCATAGAAGGTTCACACAATTTATCTAACAGCCTTTCAACAATCTAAGTCTCAGCTTGAATCTGGCCATGTTTTCCTTCCTGATCCAAGTCTGTAAATAACACTGTCTGCAAACATCAACATATCTCTTGTATGCTTTTAATGCTCATTTTTAAATAGGAAACATCAATAAAACTGAAATATGGCAAAACCTGAAAGCTTATTTCATATTAATTTTCCTTTATAAGTACTTAAAATACAAGAACTTTCTTTTGATCAGGTTAAAATTGCTATTAAAATGCAAATACATGGTTTTAGCTGTGTCAATAATGCTGGTTTGAATTACTAAATTGGAATCTATTTTTTCATCTCATCTTTCTCAGGATGAGGTAAGATTTTTAAGAAGTTATAACAAAAGTAATAGCCTTCTAACATCTTTATTCTGCTCAGTTTCTGATTCTCACTTAACACTATTTTCATTTGCTGGTTCTCATTCCCTAGCACAACAGTGCAATGTCATGCGGGCGACTTTAAATCCAAGCAAGGTTACCCTGGAATTCCCACTCCAACAATTTCATGGACATATTTCTGGTTTTGTTAAACATTCTTTTCATAATAGCTTCATTTTGGGCCTAAGCCTACATAACAGGGTCCCTTTAAATTATATTCCATGCCTTGAAACATATTACAAAAACTGTTATATCAAGGCGAGTTATGCAAGGGCTCTCTATGGTTTTAGCATATTTACTCTGTCACGCCATGTGTGAGACTGCAGCCTCCACAACAAAACCTTTACACACTGAAGTCATTATCTCTGTGAAGTCTGCAACTGGCATTTAAAACTTATTGATGGCCTGGGTATTGGTGGCTCAGTAGGCAGCACTCTTGCCGGAGGCCCAGGAGGTCAGGGGTTCACATTCTGCTCAAAGAACAAGTTGGACATATTCCAGGTTTGTGTGTGGGCTGTGCTACACTCCTTCCTAAAGGGGCAGTCCTTAGGACAGTAAGTGAAACCTTGGCTTTTTGGGGATATCAAAGTCCTCTTGCAAAGGGAAGAGGAAGAGTAAGAAAGTTTAACAAGTGAATGAACACGATCGCACTGGCTGGGGACCTGGATTTGGTTGTGTGCTAAATACAGAATGGTCCAGCTAGAGTACACTGAACAGTTTTAAACAAGCTGCCACATTTTAGTCTCTGTCGTCAGCACATGTTCAAGGGAGAGGTACAGACTCCAGGCATGCTCAGTATTAGCCAACTTCCTCAGTAGCAGAGTGACTTTGGGTTCAATTTCACACCACAGAACTATGAAAAATGCATGCGCAATTTCAGCAAGTGAACAGTCCAAACAAAAACGCTTTTAACACTGGAGCAACTTCCACCCATACTATACAATCACTGAAAAAATCTCCAGCCAAATATCCAAGTCAAAACTAGCAACACATATAGAGAATAATATAAATCAAGATTCAACCTGCTCTGGTGTTAAACTTTGATACTTGAATATCCCAGATGTCTCCCTCCTCCTCTTCTTCTTTATAGACAGGTAAAGATGGATCTCTTGAAGGAACTGGGGATCACACTCTAGGCAAAGGTTGGACAGGTGATCAATGTACAGCATGAGATTTTGCCGTGGCTATGTGCCTCCAACAGTGACTGGATCATCTGGTTTAGAAAAACAATTCAAAATTGTAATATTTTCTAAAGCACTTACAAGGGAAAAATTAGCAAAAGGGAGAACATTTAATTTTAATAACACGGAATATATCACAGAACTTCTTTCCATAATTATATATTTAATTTCAAAAATTCATTTATTTCTTATTTAACATTTAGTTCATTAACTTTTCAATTCCTTAGAAGTCAGCCTTGAGGGGATTGCATCCCATTTCCACTGGCAGAATGTGTTCAAAAGTCACTGGTGTGACATGAAGTTACTCTTATAAGCGTCAGTATATTTTTTGGCATCTAGATTTAGACACAAGCCTACAAAGTGCCAGGGCCATGTCCGGCCCATTCTTTAATCAGGTTTTGGAGCGAGCCATTATTTATCAGCCAAATGGGATTCTACTCTGCAGTGCTCTTCAGGAGGTAAGCACAGAGGTTAATGGTTGTTGATGAAGATACATCTCCCAACACTCCCTTCTATGTCAATAGAATGAAAGAGCATTTTCTAAAGGACTGTTCAGAGAACTTGAATGATACCTTTTCTTCCAGCATTTAGGAACACCATCTTTTATCCACCTATCTTTTACATGGTGCCTTCCTTTTTTTTTTACCATCATGGAAAAACAAATACTGCCCTCCTTCCCAGAAATATCCATTAGTATAATGGATCTTTACATTTAAGTTTAGTGAAATCAACTTGTATTTAAGCAACAGTGTTTACACACAGTAAAAGAGATAATTAATCACAAGCATCATGACATCTTTAGGCTATCACACAATTGATATATAAGCAGTGAGCTGCTTAAATGAAACAAGATAATGATGGCATTATTTCAAGTTCAGAAACAGAGGAACTCCTAACATAATCCCAGTGCAAATTTGCAAAAAAATACTAATTCATTTTATCACTAAAATATGAAAAGGAACTATTTCTAGGAATGAAGGATGTCCTCTTAACCTGCAACAACAAATTTGTTTGTTTTTTTCTTTCCTCAGTAAGAAAGCAATTAGGATTTTTTCCAATAAAAATATCCTTGTCCATATATAAACACTCCTAGTAATCATGTAATTACCTTACCCAATCAGATTAAATTGCTGTCAGTTGAGTTCCCACTGTTGATTAACTTTTGTGGACTCTGAACCTAAATGAAGTCTTTGGTAAAGTCGCTTAGTCATTTACAAAGGTGTCTCTATGATTCCAAAAAGGGTAACAGTAATATATTATCGGCTATAACCATCAAATATCCAAGGTCAAGGACAGATCACAGTGGACCTCTTTTTTAAAACCCAAAGAAACACAGAATTAAACTATGTTGCTTATTTTTGTGTTTCTTGCCATGACTTCTAAATGTAATAGTAACCTTTGACCCCCCCACATTAAACACCATAATTATGTAATTAAAACTAATTATGCAATTTAACATACATATTTTTGTCCTACAACAAGCAGGTCAATTACCTCGCTCATTGACCTTGGAAGCTTTCACAGTTTAAACACAACAATGAGGTTTTCAATTAATTTTAAAGTACAAGCAGAGAAGGAGCTGCAGAAACACAAGTCTTCACACTGATACAGCACGGATAGATCACTTACAAACCTCTTCATCTTGGATTCCATAGATCAAATCCCGTGATAAAAGCTGCTAATTGTCTTTCTTCTATGTTGCTATCATTAGAAATGTTAACACATGTGTGAAAAAACCATATATACACATTACTTTCTAAATGCAGGAAAGGAGACCAAATAATGTTTTCTTTGTCCTACTTCTTCTCTTTAGTATTGTTTCCTCTGCTTCCTCCCATACTTCATTGCCTCTATCCCTGTTTCACCTCCTCTTTCTGAAGTATTTTTCTTTCCCCTGTTTTCTTCATTATCTTCTCTGTTCTATTTCTAGCTGTAAAGTTTATCATTATATCAAACTGCTCTAGCTGTTGTCTTTTCCATCTGCATCCCTAACCCTATTCACAGGGTTTCCCAGCAGGTCTTGGCACTGGGTGGCTCCTGATGATGATGATGAGCCAGCAAGACTGAGGGAACTTTGGAGACTGCAGAAAGCTACAGCTGTAGCAAACATGGTACATGCTTGGAAATGAATTTTTCAGAGAGGGAAGTCTGGTACAAGTGAGAGACACTTCACAAAATTGTTGAAATATGTTTCACCTCAATAATATCTTTTTTCCCTTTAAACACTTAGGTAAGCTCAATATACTGCTCTAAGGGTTTTTCAAATTGTACAAGAGAGACTCATGCAATATTACATTGTGTCCAAAGAATTTCTTCAAAGAATAAAATAACATCATCATTCAACCACATGTTTATTCTTCAGTAAGCGAAGTCCCATTCTCTAAAGAATAATTCTTAAAGCAAGTATAAGCCCAGGAGCTCTGCATTAAAAAGGATCATGTTTCACTATCCTGTTTTTTTCCATTGCTATATTGACCACAAATAGATCCAGCAAAGTTAATAGGCTTAGGTGTGAAGCAAAGGGACAGACCACAAATAAATAAATACTATATATATATATGCACACACACATATACATATATGCATACACATACCAATCAAGCTCTAAGTTGTTTTCTCAAAACCTTCTTTCACGTGGAAAAACACATATGAAAATCTTTCCTGACTTCTTCAAAGTATGGCAAAAATATCTACAATGCACTTTGTGCTTTGGTGTCGTTTCTAACACCATTTTTGGAGTCCTTTCAGTTCTCTGCTTTAATTAGGCCTGCCTTGCACAAGGAGCTTGAAAAGATTTCATTAAACCCTTGACATAATGGAAACAAGAAGCACTGAACTCTGAATGAGGAGTTACAACAGGAAAGAAACAATTTAAGATGGTAGCAGGCCTTATTGCAACATTAAACCTCAAATTGGATCAGATTTACACAAAGTAAACCAATATATTGAAATAGTGCCCCAAACTTCTGGACGAAAGTTTGAAGCAAAATAATACAGCGCATGTGTAGAAATTCTGTCAAGGGAGTGGAGGAGATTATTCCTTATATTCTCATCTAACAAAAAGGTTCCTTCTGTTTTGAACAGAACATTAAAATTCTAATTCAGCTCATAGAGCATCCCAAACAGAGCAGCAAAGGAATCTGTGAAGGAGCCCAAATATGGTGCTATTGAAACAGAGTGGATTAGAGGAATTGGGATAGAATCCTACAAGTGGCTAAGCAGCAGCAGGAGGTCAGCTTCACAAACAGCAGGATGCTGCACAGACGTGAGTGACATAATACAGTCAAAACAATCAAGATTTTTAGCTGATAAATGCATGCCTGAGGAAAAGGCCTTGCTGTAGAATTTGCATAGGCAACAAATATTTAAGCAAATTCAGTAGACCTAATTTACACAGGAGAGCATTTTTTTCTTATGCAAACGTGTCATATTAACCATGTAGAACAGAATTCTTTATAACATAAAGACAAATTTTAAGAGCCTAAATGTAGAAAACACAGGAGACTTTGCTCAATTATTCAGTAAATGGATTTTAAAAAGAGCTTTCATAGTTTGATGCAGCTTCAATTGTTTTCCAAGCAATTCTATGGACATTGGGATTATACACATAAAAATATTAGCTCCAAATATATAGGATATCCAGAAAGAATAACAGAATCCATGTAGCCCCATTGATTATTCATAAATTGCATATATCAGTAGTATTAGACAAGTTTCAAGGATCTGAAGGGAACAGTTGCATTTGTAAGGAGACATTGAGATATTTAAGATGATCAATATATCATTTTGATTTCTAAATTTTATGGTGTTATATTAAATCAGACTTTAATTCTAAACATCTAATTTTCACTTATACTACTTTAAAAATATCTTTTAAAGGGCTGAGATTCCACTTGTTTTCCATTTTATGCTATGAGCAATTAAAAGAAAATTTATTCAATTGCTTTTTAGCTAGGGAAGTGCAAAACATCACGTGTAAAACATTCATCTACCCCAAATTCTTCTTTGTCCTCCACAAAATGCCCTTTGGGGCTAAATACTTTAGCAAGTCTGAAATAAATTGTAATTCTGAGGTCAGATTCCAGTCTGAAGTAGGGACCAAACTTCACCTAGATTCTTAGGACATTGTGAAATAAGAATTTCTACATGGTGCAGTTGACTGTTTTCATTCAGAAATCAGATTTAGAGGCAGTTGGGCCTTTGAGAACACAAGTTAGAGTGATTAAGGAAGTAGGACAGAGAGAGGGCCAACCAGAAGCACAAGGGCACAGAATTCCCCTGCCATGGCTCAGACAACCACATAAGAACACCACGGCATTGGCAAAGGCACCTGAGGACACTGTATTCCCTGACCTTTCTCCACCATGGCCAGGAGCCCTCCTATGATCTGACCACAAAGGGGAGATTTCATACTAAGGGACCATGAGAGAGGATGTCTGTATCTTGACAATTTGATGGACATGTGAATAATCTATGGTCATTTCTGCTGGAGAAAGACCAAATTGCAGAGCAGACCAAGCTTTTGTGTCTGGCTCTTGTTTATGGATCTTGTAACAAGCTGGCTGTCTGTGATCTCAATGTGTATGATTTCTGGAGACCTTTCATAAAACCATATGATCAGGAATTTGAAATGATGCAGAGACAGCCACAGCGTTCAGCAGTTCCTGCTCCAGGCCCCTGCTCAGCTGGAAGAGGAGGTGATGCTGCTCCTTCCTTACCTGCAGTGTTGTGCTGTTACTGAAGCCCAGAGTCTTTTCTCATCACCACAGGCAGTGGGACTTATTTACATGTTTGGGTGTGCTGCACATTTATAGCTTGTTTGGTACAGAGCAGAGCAGCTCAGTAAAAGCTGATTAAGACATGTGTTGAGCTAAAAAACTGGATGCTTTGTGAAAATCTGTGTTTTGGCCTTTCCCCAAATGTCTTCCCCCAACAAGAGAGGACAGCTGGAGCAGACAAACTTTCTGTACCCAAGAGACTGTTTTTCTTTCCTTTGAAGGTATTACTTGCCTGTTATTACATTTACATAAAGGATCTTTATTCTTTCCCATATATAGTAAATTGCACTCCCGTATGTGAACATTGTGTAGCCATTTCCCCCCAAATACAAAACAGAATTATCTTCACTGTCATTCAACCCTTTCCTTTCCCCCCATTACAAGGAATTGATGCAAATCTATTTTTGTTTGGTCTGGTTTATGCTGACAGCAATTAATTCTAAATCCTCAGCATAAAGACATACAAGAATCACATATGTTTTTAATCTACAACCAAGTTATCCAATTATTTTAGGTAAACTTTATGATCACAACCATCCTTACCAACTCTGATATGATAGGCTATTTTCTTCTTAATGGCTTAAGACTAATATACAGTGCTACAGGGAATATACTCTTCAACATTCCTCATGTTTTACCTCCTGATCTTGAAATAATAATATAGTCAATGAGCACATTTTGTTTATACTTGTTAGTAAAAAGTCAGTAAAAGCATGCTGGGAAATAATATTCCATGCCTTAGGACTCAAACAAGTTCTCTTTATAAATAGAGCTTGTGTAAATCACAGACAAAGTTGACAAATTTCATGGATTAGTCATGGTGAAAAGATCAGATTTCATGGTATAAAACAGATTAATAGGAAAATCATATTACAATTCTGATTATCCAAATTCTGCATCTTTTTGAAGAATGAAATGAAAAAATAGTGATAATTCTGGAGCCAATTCACTAAATTACACTTGCACTGAGTTGCGTACACAGGGTAAAGATTCCTCATTAACCTTGTAAAGCCTCTGAGATCTATATTTAGCTACATTGGAATGAGAACATCACAAGTTAGAGAGACTATAGTACACTGAAGTTATTTCCATGCATTTTTCCATCAAATTATGCTAGCATGAAATTATTTTGTCACCTTGTAGAACAAGAATTAAGGAAGAAACTGATTTGAAATTAAAGCTCCTATTTTCACAATTTATATTTGGTGCATCTACTTAAAAATTAGGGAAATAATATCTGAAAGAAGTTCCACTTTTACAGAATATCTCATTATTGCTGCAAAAATATAAAACTCATAACTGTGAAGGACAACATTTGAGTTAAGCAAAACTATCAGTTTTCACATAGAACTTCATGGCTTTTAAGTTTTTCATGATGATGTAATTGAAATTGAGGCCTTATTTAATAGAGAGGTTACACATAACCATGTGATTCAAAGAGACTTGTTGACTACATAACGATTTGGCTTGATGCCTCCATGTCCTCTACTGAGCTGCATACACCACTTGTCATCCTTGCATCTGAAGGCAGCCAATTTGTCAGACATTTGCTCTAATTCTTTTTCTTTGTCTTCTTTACAATAGCCTTCATATGCATCCTGGTCATCAATATCATATATCTGACTGGAGGATGGAAATTCATTTGTGTTTCTGTCTTATTTTCTTTGCATGCAATCCTCCTGGGCCTTATAGGATGTGCTTAATAAGAACCACATTACTCTGCTAAAGGAAGTCCTTGAGCAGACTTTGAGAAGCAGTATGGCAAATTAGTTTCAGAACATGGAAGGTCAGATTGGAAATAAAAAGCTGCAGTTATCTACAGTGTTTTCTGCAGTTCAGAAAGTACGAAAAAGAGATGTAACTTTCAAGAAAGGATTTGTTTGATTTGTTTTTTCCTCCAGAAAGCTGAACTAATTTATGGACAAACAATAAAGTGTTGAACATTAGCTGAAACTAATTAAAATTAGCTTTTAGTTAAATTCACGTTTGTAACAAATGAACAATCACACCTCTCTTCCAACTGCATTTAAACATTTTTGTTTCCACAAACAGAATGTGGTTTGCAACAAAATCTATACCATTCAAATATTTAAATTTAAAAGTGTGCTTGAGTTTGAACATAAATAGCCCTCTGCTTGGGAATGCCAGGTTTATAGGTGTCCTTGCAACCTTAATTCTGCCCCCTGGTGTTTATAAATTATGGCTATTTCTAACTAATGATCACACGTTATTTTTCACTCCAGGGTCTGTGCTGCCCTGCCCACAGGATAAATGTTCCTTACACAGTGCAGTTGCTTTCAGCACTAACAAAGTTTTAAAAAAGCTGCTTCTGCTAAGCATCTCCCTGAAACTATAGTGCTGTTTGCTTCCTGGGCTTCTCTGAGCTGCTCATCACCATATCTGGGTCTCTCTAGAGCACTAAATCCACTTTCTTCTTTGTGATTGGGGAAAGAGCATTATTATCTGTGTGGGAGAAGACGGTGCACAGACACTGGGCACCGTTTCAAAAGTCTTTGTTGCAGATGTCTTGGTCATTTGTTCTGATGTATTCGGCTTACTTGTATAAAATTCTTCAGGTTTTATTGTCCTTTTCATTTTTAAAACAGTTGTATATGCTTCAAGATGTTATATTTGACACATCTCTATAAAATTGTATTTTTTATTTTCCTCACTTTGTAGATGTGAAAAAATGACTTTTTTCCTGGTAGCCCAGAAAACTGTCAGAGATGGCCTAAAGCTCAGAACCACTCCTGGTGCTTCAGCACTGGTTTTGCTCCTGATGACCAGACACTCTTCCTGTCATCCTGGCAGAGTTTTTAGCAGTCTGAAGTGGCTGAGGATGCTCTCTGCATTTCAGACAGGCCCTGACTGAATTAAATAGATGTTCACACAATCCCTGTATTTTGGTCTACACAATTTTTAGCACATAAGAAATCTGAAGCAAGAGCATGGATAGGGTTAAATTGCCCAACAGCATAACTGCTCATCTCTCCCACAGTTACTGTCCCATTTAAAATGCAGCTCAAGAATGGAGTCAGTGCAATGGGGAGCAAGCATGGAACAGCAGTGAGGTGCTACAGAAAAGGCAGTAAATGGCTGTGTAACTGAAAAGTGCTGGAAAATGGACCCCAAAAGACGCCTAAAAAAAAATTGCATGAGCTACTTTAAATCGGGCACTTTCCAACTTCCAGAATTTCAACTTACATGTTAATACCCACTTAACGAAACCATTGTGTTGTCTTGCAATAACTATTTGTATTATTAAAAGACTAAACTTACAGACAACATTAATGATGGCTTGTGAGTACCAGAAGCAAAGCTTGAGTTTCCAACAGAGTTGAAATACAGGTACACACCATTTAAAACAGACCTGCTGCTATTAAGGATCACTTCAAATCAGTGTTGTGCACTGAAAGAAATTCTGCTAACTTATATTTTGATATTCTTTGTTTATTGTTAAGGCACACTAGAGCATAAATCCATCACTTGCTCTCTGAACAACTTCTGAGTGCCCTCTGGAGTTGTCATGCAAATTAAAACAGTGAAAATAAGGCTTCTGATTCTTCCAACCTACCAGCTTTCCCTCCCTACTTCGAAAGAGATCTGATCAAAAAATCAGCTGGACTTCTAAGGAGCCTTTTTGCTGATTCCCCAGTGCAGCTTGGAGCAGTGTAAACAATGCATATGGCCAGGTTAAAAATCAGATCTACTCTTTGTTTTTACTCTCTGGCTCTCACTCACACTCAGACTTCAATGGATTTCTCATGATCTAACATCAGTAAATTAAAATCAGCTACAAAATTTAATTACATAAATTTATTCACAGAAGCAATGAATGCATCATTAAGATGCAATAATAGTCTCAGTCAAGTCTATCAAAAACTTTCTATTTTCTTTGGCAAGACCAGATTAAAACTGAAATACTATGAAAAATCCAATTTACTTTCCAGTAGTGAGCTTGTATGTCTTGTGTTTGTACTTCATTCTCCTCAGTCATGAAAAATATTAGTCAGGTTTTAGTTCTTAATACATAGGGGTGCAAGAATTGCAAAAGACATGTTTGATTTTCTTTTGACCCTGAAATAAGAAAAAAGCCCACAATGCTTCTTTACAATTCTAAACCCATCCCCCAAAATAACAACAAAGAAAAACCCAAACAGGAAAAAAACCCCAAACCAAACCAAACCAACGATAAAAAAAACCCCAAAAAAAACCAACCAACCAAAACCACCCAAAACAAAACTAATTTGGACTACATTTGGTCCAAACTTTGACATAATAATATTCCCCACCTTCCCATATATTGAAAGAAATAAGTAATCCATGTTTGTAAAGTATTTTAATGACCTCAGACAGAGGTCATTACAGAAATGCAAAGCAAGTATGATTGTTGTTCTGATGATGAAAACGTCTTGTTCTACTCACCATGTTCATTGCCTAAAGTAACACAGTGGGTAGCCTGTTATTACTAAAGGAATAAACTTTTTCATCAAACACTCTTTATAAAAATATTTCCCTGGAAATGTAACACAGCATGTAGCAGGACTACTACAATTTTCCATCAACTATGAGTACATGCAGCATAGGTACTGTTTTTAGATAATTTCACCCCAGCTTTTTGGCAATAGTTCCTCTCAAGGAAACCTACATTAACCAGAAATTTAGAGTCTGTTATCCCCAGGCCAGCTTCACTGGAATTTTTAATATGGCACTGTCTATTCAACAGTTGTGTGTAAAATGCCAATAAACTGGCCAGAAAAGAGCTGAAGGGCTAATTGCCTTTTAACTCCACCGTGATGATAAAGTCACGTAGAAAGAAAGGAAAAACTCCCACTGCTTTAACAAGTTTATCTGACTGCCACTTTAACATTCTCTGTCTGCACGCACTTCAGTGCATTCACCAATAAAAGGATAAAAGCATTCAAAATCCTGTACCCTCAATAACTAAGAAGTCCAGATTCAAAACGTCTGCTCTGCTGCAATCAGCCCATTAGATCACCCAGCTTTTTGTCTGGTACTTGATTTCAACTCTACAGTATGTACCAAGAAAAAAATTTCCTTTTGATGCAAAAGTTTATAAATCCTTAGGAAAGTGGAGTGAGAGAAGAAAAGGAAGGATACCATTTTGAAATAGTACTAAAGAGCAGAAACTGCTTCTCACAGATGAAGGGTGAGATAGTACCAACAAGTCAGTGGTGAAAATCCCATTGACCTTAAAAGGTCAAGGAATTGACTTTAAAAAAATACAGTACAGGAAAATATAGCATAATTTATAAGCTGGATAAACATATAATTTTCAATTCTATTCCTTCAAATATGTTTAATATTATTCCCCTCAATACTTTCCTTTTCAAAAATCCAGTTTTATAAACATGATTTCTTTCATGTGAACAGGATTTTCTACCTAACTCTGCCTATCTGCACTTTCTTCATAGTGTAAATGCTTATTAATCCATAATTAAAAGTAGATATTGAATAATGTCACTTATGGAAGTCAGTGCTATAGACAAAAAGTGCATTTTCCTTTGCCAGCTGAGTGATAACCATCCTTGTCCTTCTTCATTTCACAAAATGAGACTTTTATTAAAAGACATTTCACTGAATGATTGAAAAGAAACTAGTGGTCATTTAACTTTTTTGCTAGACCTGTATTTTTAATTTCACCAAAGAAGGAACCCAGTCAGCTCTGATACTGAATTGACCTGTTCCACTTAATAAAATACAAGCAGCAGTAGAAGCATTGTGATTGCCAGCTGCAAACCACTGAGTTTTGTTTCTATTAAAAATCTCTTCCATGTTTTTCTTACTGTAACCTGGAAAGAGTACAAAATCTGAAATTCAATGGAATTTCTATCGAAATGAATATTGTTAACACTGAAAGTTCTTCAAGTACTCACCCAAGCAAATGTTATATCATATTATAGTAAAATTTAAAAGCAGAAGTTCAAACTAAAAATGAAGTGTCCTTCGAAACAGACTCATGTGCATCAGAGCCTATGCATTAATGCACTTATTTCCATACAGCTCTGCATTTCCCTTCTCCACCACTTTGTAATTTGTTCCAGATTTTGTTATTTCTTTCACATTTGAAGGTACATTGTTCCACATTTGAGTGATGAAAGACTGAACCGGATGGAAGTACACTGATGTGTGAGCAGGAGAATGAAAACAAAAATGAAGTTAAATTTTCAATGTATAAGGTAGTAACAAATAAAAGAAACAAAAAAAACAAATAAACAGATAAACATATCTTAACAAATAAAGAAAATGTGCTCAGGGAGACTCAGAGTGGTCACGTTCAAAGTACAAAATAAACAACTTTGCTATCCTTTCAAATTTAAAATGCCAATACCTAAGGGAAGCAATGAATTCCTTCCTAACAATACACTACTTTTAGGTTGTCACTGCAGTTCAGGGGTATTCTTAAAGCTTAGATCTTTCTTACTAGATTAGAAGACAGAGTAAACTAAAAGATCAAGCTAATCTAGGATAAACTTCTTTTCCACAGTTCAAAGGCATTGGCCTTTCCACAGGTTCAATTGCAGGTTTCTTTGAAGATGTGCCCTAAAGTTCATTAAAGAAATTTCACTGACTTGAACTGATTTCAACATTAAAAAGATAATGTGAGAGCTTCACTGCCATAAAGAAACTGACAGACTGACTTTGAAGCTTTTTAGGAGGTATTAATTTTTTTATTCTTGCAATAAAAGCCTTATTTAAACATATCTTTATGTTTAAATCCTTATAAATACTTTAAAAAATTAATGGAAAAAACCTCTTGGACACACAGATTTTTAAAAATCCAGTTAAAAAAATCATTACTTAATTATTTCTACAGAATTCAAAGTCACCATCACTGATGTTTTTCCCCTCTTTGACAGTACTTAACATTTCCAGGTGGTGCTGCACACAGTGCTTAAGCAGCACCTAATCTGTGCATAGAATATTGAAGAGTTATATGTCAAGAACAACTGCAGGCTTTAACAATATAAGATATAATCTGAAGAGAGATGTACGTAGCTTTTGTCTTCATAACAGGTGAGAGCCTGTGACAATAATAATGTGAAGAGGAAAACATTGTTTAAGATATTCTTGACCTCTGCTGAAATCCAGAGAGACACATTTTCTAATTTTAACTCCAGAATTATAGTTGATGGTTAACATGAACCTTTGGTTTCTTACATTAGGATAAATGCTCATCTCCTTGTTCAGGAAAAAAAAACAAAGAAAACAGAACAAAACCCAAACCAAATCATCCCCCCCCCCCCCCAAAACAACCCCACAACCAAAAGAAAAACTACCAAAAAAACAACCCTACAAACATAACTTGCAGACTTATGAAATAACTTGCAGTGTATTACACTTTTATACCTCTTTTAGTGCACAATGTTGCACTGATGGCATGAAAACAATGTTCTATGTGAACACACAGATTTCCCAAATCGAGGGCAAGTACCTTGGCATTAGTTTTCTGAATAACCAGACACTCTCCAGCTTTCTAGAAGAGAAGCTGGGGTTTCTGGTTACTACAGATTTCAGATTTCTGCACCAGACTCTCAAAAAAGGATTCTTGAATTCCCTTCTATTCCATCACATTTATTCCATGTACTACCTGACTGATCAGATTCTGTCAAATAAAAACCCCATCGTGGAGTCCGTTTTGTAAACACTCATGCATGGACAATAAATTCTACATATTTAGATCAACTAAATACTTCCATTGCCTCAAAAAGTTGCCTACAGGAAAAGTCAGATGTTCTGGCAGTACTCTATTCCACCTTTAAGTTTTTATACCTTGAACCTTTACGACAAAATCCTAAACAGAGAACTGTCATATGTACTAAGTTTATTTGCAGCACATCATCCTCAGCTTTCTGATTTATCCTCCATTACTGTTTCTGTTCACAAAAGCACACAGCTGTCTCTTTTAGACTATTTGTTTTATCTACTTTGCTTTTCTGAGTTCAAGATGTTATCTTGTAGATTTAAAAAAAAGTGACAGAACTATTTGCCAATGTTGACACATTTAGGTTCTGTAGTAAAAGCTGTCAGGCCATGCAGCTCACTCAAGGAAACAGTGTCTTAGCAGAACAATGCAATTGACTGCAAAATAATTATTAAAAATATTACAAGCTGACTGATACAGGAATACATACTGAAGATCAACACATTACAGCTTTTGTTAATTAGCAAATCTCTTGCTGTATATTTAACCTCTTGCAGGGATGAACAAGTAAATATATTACTGGTTAAAAAGACATCGAGAAGTTGATCTTTCTTTGTTTCTGCCACCTACCTTAATGTTAACTGCATAACACAATTAAAGCCTAGACATTCATCACATTTTTTTATCTTGCATACAATCTATTTAATGTGTTCTCCACACACAGAAGAAACTGCAGTGATATAACAACATTATCAGGTTATGAGTTGAAACAAGAAAAATGTAAAAAGTTCCATAACTAAGATCATTTCCTCAGCTTGAATTTTGAACCTTATTAGATATTAGTTATGATACAGCCCTTATTTCTCCATATTTTATTTTTCCCCAAGACTCCTGCCTCAATTAATACACAGAAGGAATATCAAGCCTATGACCAACTAGCCAAGATATTTGATCCATTGTATCTTCAAACTGGCTAACTGAATATTGCTCAGAAACAAATCTCAAACAAACCCATTTATTCATTCATTCAGGCTTTTCCAGGGCAACCTTTATTGTGACATTATTGCATCCATTTACCTGACTGCTAGTGTCCACTATTTGTTCCACTTGCACTTACCCTCATCTCTCCATACTCTCTTCAGTTTCTACCATTAGGGATTTTTTTCTGCCAGTTCAATATTCCCTCCATCTTCAATCATTTCTTTCCTCCAATCCCCATCTCTCCATCCTCTCCTGCACCTTCCTTCTTGTCTCCTGAACCCCAACCAACAGTTGCACCTGTTTGCACAGGTACCTCAGCTCTATCTCATCCCATAGCTGACTTATCCTTTCTTTCCCATGCAGATAAATTCCCTAAAAATCTCATGGAAAGCAGAATTCTTCTGTAGTAAACAAATTCAACAAACATTTTCTTGGACAACAGAAAGTACATCCATGAAATTAATACCATCCAACTGCTACCACACAAGACACCATATTGAAGCAACTGGATAAGTCAATCTTTTAAAACAAGTATTATTTACAAGTTTGTTGGATTGTTTTGGGGGTTTTTTTTTTCCTTTATTCTCTGTGTTGGAAAGAGCTGAGACTTTCCAGCTAAGCACCTGGAACCATTTGTGCAGAGTATGAACTCTTCAGACAGATACCTCACTTGGCAAGTCTCCCAAGTAATTTTATAAAATTATCAACTAAAAGAAAGGATTTCTTTATGGGAAAGGTCAGACAACCTTTACAAGAAGAAAGGATAACTAGGCAGGACTGTAAACTGGGAATATATAATGCAGATAAATAAACCCTATACTACTGCTTTACTGTAATGACTTACTTTTTTTCTTTTTGCTTTCAGAAAGGAAATTCTGAAGTGTGGCAATTATAAAATAAAAATATGTGGAAAATCTTGTTTAATAATGACATTAAAGTAGCTGGAAAACTCCATTAAAAACCCAGAACAACAACAAATATAGTTAAAATTCTTTTACAGAAGTTGTACTGACAAATTTTTTTTTTATATATTTATGTATTTTTCACATATTGATTAAAATTGCAATGTATTTATAAAATTTCTATATTCTTCTGCCTAAGAATGATAGAAAAAAATTCTTGCATCCTTATATTCAATAGAAGAAAAAAAAAAAACAAAACACTTTCAAGCTACAGTATTTCCAGCTCATTAAATATATTTAAGTCTATCATAATAATATTTTTTATCTTAAAATTTTGTGGAATATTAGTATCCATGGTGAAATTAGGGACACAATTTGTCACAAACCAGGTCAATACAAATAGATAAATACCAAATAACTTACGTACAGGTCTTCATAATTCAATTTCAAAATGGAAATATAATTGCTCCTCCTTACAACTTATTTTGTGAAGTGTAAATTTATTAAAAAGAGAACAAATTAGTAGCAGCAATTAATACCACATACTGATTATGATTGAAGGTGCAATCAAAGTCCTCTCAGAGGAACATAAAGCATAAAATATACACATAACACCTAAAAAGAATGGGCTGCTTGAACAACACTCACGCTTCAGCAGAAAAGGTAAAACTTGTTTTTATGGTTTGATGTAAAAGGTAATGGTTGACTCTCAGCTGACATTGATGGATTGGAGATCACACCTTCAAACTCAGCTGGAGGAATTCCAGTTTTCATAGGTGTGATATCACTATCAGTATTGCTGCCACAGTCAAATAATTGACCAGTGACATCACACCCAAATTGTAAGATTTTATTTCGAGGCCATGGGCTGCCATGTGTTTAATACTACAGTGTACCATGAGGACCCTTAAAGCATTTCCTTTTAATTTTTTCTCCTCTGTTAGGTGGGTTATTAGCTGTATTAGCAGCATTTCCTACTCTGCATATAGGAAATACTTGCTCGTACCAGTAATACCTTGTCAAATTGTAAAAAAACTAGAAGGAAACTATCCACTATCCTACACTCCATAAATACATCAAGCTCTTAGGCACATAAAAGTGAGACCCTGCAATCCCTGGTTAATACTAGACAGATCTCTGTTACAGTATTTTGGCTCCTTCTACACACACACACACCACCATCAAATTTGATTCAAATTGATCCTGCCTAAAATTACCGTAATGCTATTATTTACTATATCGAACATGAATTCTTACTGTAAGAGAAAAACAACGAAGAAGAAGTGATAGGAATTACAGATATATGACATGTAAGTATTTGTCACTTTTCAACCTATAATTATAAGATTAAAATATAAGATATTTTAAAATCATATTTATTTGGTGACCAAAAAAAATGGTTGTGTACAATGAACTCAACAGGTGTATAGACTTATTTCTTAGGACAAAGACAATTCATAAAAATACAAATATATTTTATCTTCCTTGGGCTCCATTTTTTGTAAAGTGCTTAGGCACGAGAGTTTTTCTTATTGTATGAAAGAAGTAAAAACACAAAAGCCTTGGGGTATTCTCGTTTCAAAGTTAGAAAGCCCAAACCACCTTTTAATCCATTTAGTTACACCTCAAGATCCACACAGTCTGTAAGCCCAGCTAACTCCATCTTTCCACTGATACTCTATATTTATTAAGTATTTGAAAGATACATCCTTATTTCTACAAAGATTACTTATAAATAATAACAACTTTAAGAATCCCTTCGCTGTAGATACTGAGTTATATTCAGAATTGTAAAGAACTTTCTCTTTTCCTTTTAGAGGACCATGGAGAACCATATACATCTAAACAACATTTTTATTTATTACAATTTAGTTATCTAATTTCTGGTTTTTTGGACCACAAACAGACAAAGAAATGTATAATATTCAGTGTAGACATGTCTAAAAATGAAAGGCACCAGAGTATACACCAGAGTCAAATTCTTTCCCAGCATTAATTCCACCCTTTTTTCCTCCACCATGCATTCTTGCCCCTTCTACAACAAGCCTTGAAGTTTAGCAGCTTGAAATCATATGTCTGTCCGTTAAGCTGCTGGTATGTGGAAACAAAGTTTTTAGGAGTCCCATAAAATCAAACAAGATCAGACTAAATTATCTGCTGCTGATCTGCAGTGATACATTACTGCCAGTCACTAAACCAGTCACTTTGGGTCCTCAAAAATATTCAAGGGCGATGAACCATGATGTGCAACTTCATTGAAAGCTAGTTAAGCACATTATCAGACAGAACAAGCATTTTTGACCCCCTCTGTTGTCACCCTGGAAAACAGTAACAGTGCTAATTACCTCCGTAGTACTGGTAGAGACCAACTGAAGTATTACACAATGAAAGCCCCTTCATTCCACAAACTGATCTCCTACTGACTAGGAATGCATTCAACTATTTTTTAATTCTGGGATAGAAATTATGCTCCCAAAGTTGTGCAGAAGTCTACCTGGAGAAAAGAAGGCTGCACTTCAATCACTTTTTCCATGGTCATGCCTGTACAGGCCCCTTATCATACATGCCAAGTATCTGAGATCAGATCAAAATGGGGCTGCTGGGCTTCCACCACTGCTCCTTTTCCTTTGGGAAGACACTATATCAGACACTTCCTTTCTACCTCACACTGTAGGGCTGTAGCTGGACAATGGAGTTTTCTCTTCACTCCTCTGCTCTTGCTCTCATATCACACACATAGAGTCTGTTTGCTCTCAGGTTTATAATTTTTAAGACAGAAAAGGGACTGCAGCAGTCACCTAAACACGGTATTATGAACATTTTCAGATCACCTACTGATTCTGATTGAAATTAGTACTATCCACAAGTGTAGAATTGATCCCAACTCCTTTATGCTAGATATTAAAAACTATGAACAGGCATGTAAAAACTGAGTGCTGAGTATGTATTTGTGCATGAGCTTCCAGAGAAGAGTCTTGATCCTGGAGGACAGCAGTGTGTGGGTGGTGAGCAAGTTCAATTGTCCGTACTTTATAATGAAATTCTTAACACTTCTCCAGGTCCTTTGCTCTCTGTAATGACCCTCACAGCTAAAGCCACGAGAAAACAACTGGTAAAGCCAAAGAATCCCCATGACATCGTGTACAACATATCTTTAAGTGTTTCTTTTAACAGATCCAGAATTTCTCGTGTAGCTGGAACATTTTTCTTAGTGAAAGTTTCAGAATGACACAATTCACCGCAATTTTTTGATGTTCAGTTCTCTTTCCAGTTGCAAATTTCTCTTATCTTCTCTGTTAATTGTGTGTGTGTGTCTGAAATACATGCTGCAATTAGTTCCATCACAGTTTTCCAGTCATCCTAAATGGCCATTGACAATTTTCAGTCCCTGAATGTCATGACAGTGTTTCTGAGCACTTCATCCCTGATTTTCTTCTACAGACATGACTAATAGTTTTGTCTGATTTATACTCTTCCTTCACTCAGACTCCTTTAAATTCTGCTTCCTGCAAGAGTGTATTTCCGATTTCCACATTGCTCTCACTTTGCAAAATATCAGTGAAGAAAGCCTCCTATCTCTGTGGCTTCCTCTGTTATACTTATTATACAGTAAAGTAAAAAAAGGCCACTGGCATGCCCTGATCACGTAGGGTTTATAATTTTAAATATGACAGTTTGTAGGTTAAAGGTATAACTATGATAGTTTTGAACCACATTCCTAATCATGACTCTTGTAATCTGCCATCTCTCCTAATACTGAAATATCCACCCTTGTTATTAATATCCCAGCCTTTTTGTGGACTCAATTTAATTACTAACATTTGAAAAATATTTTGGCTCTAATAAAATTAAATTTCTTTATTGTTGTTCCAAGAGATATATCCTCAAAGACTCCAAAACCTTTGGCTATGAAAATAAGCATCTAAGTCTTTGATTCTTTGAATACTTATCTTCTCTGAATGCATCAAGGAAAACAAGCAAATAAATAAATAACCCAACTTTGAACTGGTATGCCTGAGGCCTTCAGGTAGCAAACAATACTTGACTGAGGTATGTTACAGTAAGAACCCAAACATCACAGACACAATACCATGGAAATGCTTAAAACAGGGGAAATTAAAGCCACTATACACAAAAATACAATGTTTTTCAATTCTCTCTAAACACACGAAGCATCTTATAAGTCAACATGATGCACATTAGATATATATGCCCTTTTTTCCTATTCTGCTTTTGATCATTGGAATATCATTTTTTAAAAATTTCTAAATATAGGGCAAAAGCAAAAGCAACAATCACAGATTGGTTTACAAAGAAAATTACCAGCCAAGATCTGTTGAACCCTTTCATGAACTAACTTTCTCAATGCCTTGTACTTGCATGGTTAGATCCCTGTATTTTCAGTGCCATTTTCAGCAGTTAGGAGGCAGGCACAGTAAGAAATTGAAAAAAAAAAATAATTTCACCCCTAAATTCTGAAAGTTTTTCTAGTACTTTCTGGGAGACATCACTTAGAGGAGGCACAAAATGATCCAGGACTAAACATCATGCTCAGTAATCTAAACTACACATTAATAGCTCTGCTAGGACTGCACAGTGAATATCTACTGGGATCTCATTAAACTGGGAATCTCAACTGACCAAGCTCAGCCTCTTGTTTCAATTGTCCTTTCCTGTTTCCACATTTTTCACTGAGAAGCATTATTCACCCGTCTGTAAAAAGGACAGCTGTGATTATAGAACTTCTCTGACATTTCAAAAAATTAGTAGTCCTTCTATAGTTTATTAGATAAGGATTGACTTATCTTCTGTTATGAGCAAACATTTAGGGTGCCTACAACATAAAAACTACAAACTACTATGAACAAGTAAAAAAACTATCCCTCAGAGACAATAAGCCTAAAGAGCAAAACTAAGTTACTCCTAGCAATTTACACTTTCAGAAATACTACTATTTCTACACATGCATACAAAAAAAAATGGTGAAGTATATTGGGTAATGATGGCTTCTGGAAGAGATATTCAGATGAAGTATCTTTTTGCCCCATGCACCCAAAAGTAATAATAATTAAAACTTTCTAAGGAAGGTGGGAAATTACCTGCTTCAGAGCTAGAGAATGCAATAGCTGTAAGGGTGAGGATGCAGCTTTCCCAGCTCTCCAAAGACTGTCACAACCCTTAGAAATTGTGGGGTAAAACTTCCCCTACCCTCTCTCCCCCAAAAGAGGATCTGCACAAGAATGGCCAAGAACTCCTATTCTATAGAATTGCTCCCAATAAACTTCCCCCAGTACACATCTCCTGATTTGTGATGCCCCATGATTTACTGAAAGTGAAAATTCAAAATCACACAGATCATAACACTCAGAATTTGTGATTTCTATTACAATTGTACCTATTATCCATTCAAGGACTTCAGACCCTTTGTCCAAATGTTCACAATTTCAGATAAAATTATGAAGAAACAAATAAAGGTGAGATGAACAGGAAGATACAGCCCTGATCTGAATGAGTATTTATCAGCTTTGCTCATCATCTGACCCTCTTTTGTCAGACAGACGTGAATAGCCCTTAATGATAATTATTAGGGATTTAAAGGCAGACAGGATAGTGAATTTACAGATTTGTACATAGCTTCCCCTCACCTTGGGGAAATATGTGAGAAACTGATGGTGTGACCTGCTAAGCCATGGGGACTGAATGCTAACAAAATCAGGAGAGGACACCAAGTAGCTACAGCACTTCTAGTTTATTTCTTCAATGCCCACGAAAAAGCCAAGTTGTGTGCATTATAATACAGATACAGGACTGTAACAAAGGCAGCTCACTATAAATTGTCTCTGTTCCTAGAATAAGGCACCAGGCCCCAAACATGAACAAGTTAAAAGAGGTAAGTTTGTCATTGCATTAAACAGCTTGGATATTCATAGCATCTCACCTTGGAGGAGATGGAAGAGGCATTGATACTGGACAAGATCACCCATTAAAAGTTCTAGTCCTAGGAGAACATATCTTCAAAGAACAAAAGCAGCTGTTTGTACTGCTGTGAAACATTACATGCACATCTGGGGCTTCATAGAAAAAGATTTGATTTGTATTTCATACAAAAGATTTTATTCGAAATTGTTTACCTAGTTTAGTAGGGACATGTATTCAATTATTATTTTGGTCAAAGAAGTAATGAGGTGACTTAGAACTGAAAAGCATTAATTTAAAATTACGCAGTTTGATTTTGGTAACATTTTTAGATACACATCTTGGACAAATGCAAATGTAAGATGCTCCCAAACCCATCCCAGCAACCAGATCTGCCAAGTCTCACGTGCTAAACATGAAATTCATTCTTTTGGCCCCATCTCATGCTCTCCTGCTGCAAGAGCTCATGCATTTACTGCATGGTGCTGCTTCCTCTCTCCAAATCCATAACCTAATGTGCTGCACACCACTGACAGGATGATCAGCCAAGTTCATGCAGTGGGACTTAGATGGCAGTGGGGAAGTGACAAGGGCAGTTCAGGCAGCTGAAAACACATGGAGTCTGAATGGGCTGGGCTGTCTCTGTCATGGGAGAAACACCCATCTCCCTCACTCACACAGCTCACATGTTGGGATTCCAATAAACTGAGAGGACTGTGGTGTGTCGGAGGGATTGACATGTGGAAAATCAAATATGGAGGGGAAACACTTCTTTTATGATGCACAAAACCCATTGGTGTGGTCAACAGATGGAATGTAGCCAGATGCTCATTACAGCAATGCTATTGACATTGCTACAATTAAGGTAAGAGTCACTGTTTCCACTGTAAACTCCTGTTTGCAAGACCTTATAAATTGGCCGTAAAACTTCACTTCAGGCAGAACCTTAACACACAAGGTCTCAGCATTAAAGTATGTTTCACATATATTAAAAAAAATTGTGTGCCTTTCAGATTACACAGTAGCTCAAAACAGGTTTCTCATTCTTGTTCTAGTATTCTCTGCATTCCTTGCACTCAGGAAAACCTTTATGTCTACTGAGTTGAATGATGGAATTTTCCATTCTAATTACAATTTTCCATAGTTGGGAGCAGTACCATTTCTTATTTTCCTATCACATTAATAAGCTAAGTTGTTAGCATTGGAAAACTGGTTATCATCTTTTGAAACAGCATTTGTAATTCACAAATTCACCCCCTATATATTCATTTTGCATAATCAAAAGGATGCATTATAGTTTTTGAGTCTATTTTCCTCACATAAACACTCTCTCTCAATGTAAAAAAAAAAATAAATCCGCTAGTTAATACAGTATGTTATCCTTTGTCCCTGAAGTAAGAGGGGAAAAATTTCCTTGGATTTCAACAGGAGCAGCTCCAAGCTTTCAAAATACATGGGTACATAACACTATAATTACTTCTTATTTATGGAGTGCTGACAGTAGGCTCAGTGCTGTGCAAACAAAAGAAGACATGGTCCCTGCCCCTTGGGGCTTGCAATCTGAAAACACAACAATTGAGGCACATAAAACATCAAGTGGTGATACAGTCCACAGTGGAACACTGATGTGTTTGTTTTCCCATAAATAGATTGCTTTTTGGGGGTGGAGAGAAAAGGGGCAGATAGTCTTCTTCAGTTTGCTCTTTAAGATACGATTTGAAAGAGTTCATACTCCTAGCACCCTGTATTCCAAATTCCTCATCAAGTACTACTGTAAGAAAAGCAATATATATTACGCAAGGACTTAGTAGACATTATCCCTTTAGAACACTACTGTATGTCTGCACTGAAGAGCACACATCACCCTATTTCTGCTCAGAATGTATCTGCCTTTACACACACACAACTGCACAACTCACCACAGCTGGGACCCTGACCAGACAAGGCACTTTCCAGTAGAGATTTTGTGCCTGTGAAACCTGAATTGAGATACACAAACCCAGAGCACTTTGTCTTTAAAGAACAACTGCAGGCAGGTTTTCTAAAGCTCAGGAGTGACACAGGTCTAAGTGCTCCAAGATAGGGCCCATTTCAGCAGCCCTCCAGGAGAGAGAGAACATTTCATTCTATTCCCTCTGAGGCACATTCCAGTGATGTTCACAGCAGACACAGAGCCAGACTCACCCTATACTACAGAGCAAGTTCTTGGTTTAGAACAACAGTTTTAAATTTAATTTAATCAGACCAGCTGTAATTCAAACATTAGTGGAAAGCCAACCACTTCTTTCTCCTGATCTTGTCTCCTCTGGCCAGTTACAGCTATACTGTGGGCCCTGTATGTCTTCCCACTGCCAAATTAAGCGAGGAAAAATGTTGCGAACAGGAAGACTTTTTGGCACATGCAACACAATCCCAGCTAAAATGCTGATGTTAATGCTTCTGGAGCACTCTCCAGTTGTGTATATGACAAAATCCAGTCAAAACTTTGTAAGAGCAAGATCCTGCAGCTTGTAAGCTCCACAGTGCAAGTGCCTGAGACTACGGTCTTGCATTCTTCACATAAACTTGTTATGACCTGTGGCTTATGGCTGGATACAGTTTTTAAATTAATCCAGCCTTGGTTATTTATCACACTGGGTCAGTGACAAGTTTTTAAAAAAACTATTCCTTAAATAAACATTTACACTGTTAACTTAATAGACTGTAATGTCTTCACAGAATTATAGGATGGTTTTGTTGTGGGTTTGGTTCTTTTTAAGACCAAGGCCTAAAATTTGACCTATCCTAGAAGTGATCCTCCTTTCCATTTATTTATTTTTTTTCTACCCTGCCTGTCACTAGTTAAATTGCATTAATGAAAGGCAAGTGATATTAGTAACAAAAGAATTAATGTCTAGGGAGTACTATTAGAAATAAGAAATAACAACAATAGAACAATATGAAATCATGTGCAAGGTTATTTGTTTGAAATTACTCCCCAGGGGGAATCCTGGGGCTTGGAAAATGAGCACATTGTAACTGAAGGGAAGGATGTTGGTGGAGGGGAGATGACATGGCAGAGGGACAATGACAAGGCCTTTGAAGGTCCCTTCCAATCCAAACCATTCTATGATTCTGTGATAAAGGAGCTATGGCAGACTAACTCAAATTTGCAGATTTTTTCATCCAAATAATAAAATAGTGTACTAAATAAACTCCAGTATAATTACAGTAGGGTTGAATATTTTAAGACACAGTGGAAAACTGAGGGGGACAAAAAAATGAAGCAGTATTTAATTTTTCACCGCCCAACCACGGTGAAGTAGGATTTGTGCTGACTGCACATTGCAAATAGAAATGTGAAAGAAAATGTAAGTGAACACTCTCCTTACATCCACACCGTAACACAAGTTTCTGAGAGTTCTTCCTCTGCTATCCCCCAATATTATGATTAAACCCACTTATGCTACTTAAGACATCTTTGCACTGTTACTACATTCAGAGGCGATGAAGAGTGTTATTTACACACTGAGTGGAGGTGGATGTACATGGTGTCTAGAAATATAAACTGTCATGAGGGACATCTTAAGGATAAAAAGTGAGATTTAAGTCAACACAGATAAGACTCTATCCAGACTTAACTACAAGCCATTCACAAAGAGGTATTTGCAAGGTAAGTATAGACCAATTTTTAACCTTGAAAATATTACAGGATCTTTAAACAGCTTGAATAGCAAAGAAAGAATGGGAAAATACGTGGTGGGATTGACAACACAGAAGATGTTTTGTACCTTGTGAATCATTTGTTATGGCTGCACCCACATTGCAATCCACAGCCAGGTACATGAACTACACGTGAGTCACCCCCTGTTCCTGCTGGCCACTGTCCCCTGCCTCCTCCTGCTCCTGGCAGCAGTGTGCTGGGGATGAAGGTCACTACATTCTGATGACCTTCTATATTGTGATTTTTTTTTTTTCCCTAAAAATTCCGACACTGTTGCATTCCTTACAGACACTCCCCATTAAAAACAGTTATTCACACATGCAATATACACGAATTACTTTAATATAACCACTGGGAAAAGATTCATTAATAAGCAAACAATGACTAAATCAAACCACTTCAAAAGAAAACCGCAACAACCATTTGGTCATTCCCTTGTAACACATGAAATAATCTCATGCAAAATTCATGTCTACAGACTTGCCAAATACCATGAGTTGAGTGTGGGTTTCGCACATCTAAGCAAAGCAATTTAACTGTAATTTTCGAGGCTATTTTTAAACCTGTAACTTCAGACTAAATTCTGTCATATTAAGATAAAAGAATCAGTAAATAAAGAAATCTGTGTAAACTGCATTTTTTTTCCTAAAAGATTTTTTGCTATTTGGAAGACCAATAAAATTCAGTATCGTAATAAAGCACTTCTTAGTTCGCATCACCTCAGTTGCCTTTTTCTCTTCCACAGGGGATTGTCATGGCAAGCCAGGGAGTTTGCTGTGACTTCCATTGTTTTTATTGAGTTCTGCAGGACCAGGGCTTTAAAGTGTAGGTCACCTTTTGGAATGTAAATTACAGCAGACCAATGGCTGTCACTTACTTATATATTTTTGGCTTGTTTAAGTTTCAAATCCTCTTTTCTACAATTGGAATGGCCCATTATGTAGAACTAATTCTATTTCCCTATACTTTGACTTCACTCATTGTGTAGCTCAGTTTTCCCTGAAAAGTCTGTACGTATTTATGATTGTGACAAGCAGAAAACTTTCTCTGTGTTTAAAATAATAGATATTTCAATTCAATCCTAGTTCAAGTGTAAGCATCTTTAATACATTTAAACTTTAAAATATTTAATGCATTTCTACGTAAAGACATCTGTTGCCAGGGATTAATCTACCACTGAAAGAAATGTTTTATTAATGCCAACTGAAAAGCAATTGACTTAACTACCTGGAACAGGATACAAAACTCTCTTACAGAACTCCCCTTTTTACTCCTTGCTGGGGTTGGCTCAGTAACAGGGAAAGGAGGAATCTTATCTTTTCTTTGATAAAAGGCTACTGCAGATACCCTTCTGATATCCAGGAAATATCATGTCTAATGAATAGGCACTTTGTTACTGAAGTTCAACTTCTGGTTAGAAATAATTTTTCAAGTGCTATATATAAGAAATGACAACTGAAATCTATCCAAAGAAAGACTAGTCTGAATGATTTACAGCTGGCAATAATGCAAAAAATCCATTTTTGTTATGCTGAATCAGTAAAGACACAATGGGATGAATTTGTATTTGACCTTTAAAGAATGGGTTATGTATGTAAAATTCAAAGACCTCATGTTTGTGAACTATTTAGAGAAAAAAAAATAAGTCCAATTGGTTGAACACATTAGAAATCCAAATTCCTAGGACTATTTTTTGTTTGTCCTAGCAGCATCTTCCTAAACCAGCACCAACATGCAGTAACTCTGAATATTTCACTGGATGCCAGTGGACATAATTTTATAATTGCCTTCAGTTCATCTGCTCTTCAGCTAAAAGTGGACATCCTGCTTTCCTATGTCCCCTTCTCCCTAAGCCTCCCAGGCACAGACTGCAGTTCTCATCATTGAACTTTTTTTGGATTCAATATACTTTTGGCAGCTGGTGAGCTGGATAAATGCACAGATTAAACAGAGCAATCTTTTTATTTTTTGGTAAGGGTTAGTGTTCAGCCAGATCTGCAGGCTGAGCATGAGTACTAATAATGGCAAAAAGGACCCAGGAGTCAAGGGAAGGACAAGAGCCTCCTTCACAGAAGTGCCAGTACACTTTGACCATCTTTCACATTTTGTACTTCTCATACACACTGTTCTGTCTCTCCTTTCTCATGCATAATTGGTGCCTTCTGAGAGGTACTTTTTTTTGGTTATTTATATCACATGGCTATAAAATAACACACTAAGATTAATTAGAATGTCTTATTCTCCCATAAAAATATTAAAGAATTTTGCAAGTTTCTTTGATTTCTGTGTTATGAAGATAGGAAAATGGACAAGACAGGCTATTGATATTGGAACATAAAGCTCTTCTTTAGGTAACAGATTCCAGTTAATAATTACTGCAAAATTACTATAACCTAATAATAGCCTTATAGCTGGATAACACTGAATTAATTACTATCATCTGTGATCTGAGGTCTTAATAGGCACTAAGTAGTACCATAAAGTTGGCCAGTGCAGTATTATTAGAAATCTAAAGGGAAAAATCAAGGAGAGAAGACAAAATTCAGGGTTTTCAAATAGGGAAAAGAGGTCCATTCATAGGATTCTTCTGACTTCTCTAATAAATTCACACCCCAAAGTGTATTGGCACTCATGGCGTCACCAGGAAGTTATGCACAAAATTCCCTTCTCAGCACCTCAATCTCACATGGAAAAAGGGCATTTAATGATCAGTAGATATGCAAGATATACAGGTAAGAGTGATTCTTAAATTCCCTGTTCCTGACCGACAGCTGATGAACTGAAGTCTCTTTGATACAAGCCCCAAGTTCTCCTGCTGAGAAGGCTCATTTAAATTTAACTTGTGATGCCAGCAAAGACCTTTCAGTTACATCTGGTACTTCATTATAATCTCTGAATCTTTGCTTCACCTTTGCTTGCATGAAAGGCAGATAGACAAATGCATACAGTAGTCTCATTTCTGTAGTACCTGTCTATACGTGTCCATAAATTTCACTGACCATTTGCTCTGAGGTCTTGGTTAAAAATCTCAGTCCAAACAAGCCTGATCTAACTCTGAAGTCAGCACTGCTTCAAGCAGGAATGTCACCTTAATTAAAAATCTATTTATGCTAACATATAGTGGAAAAATCATACAAAATATTAATTGCTAAGTTTTACGTAAAAATTTTGATTTATCCACAAATTCTGCTTGAATAGGACCAAGTGCCACAGCACTCCAAACCATTAATCAAGTTTGGCTCAGGAAACATTTATTCCCCTTTGTTCATCAATAAACATGCCTTTAAAAGCGATCTGGCTGTCACTTGGTTGTGCCCAGACATGGGGATGGTTCACATACAACTGCCTATTATCTCAGAATAGAAATCAGCAGTAATTTTTTTGATATTACTCTATGTGCATGTGCACTATTCAAGGACATCATTTGAGGAATTCCCTGGAGCTGCTTCCTCCATGTGTGTATGCCAGCTTTTCCCCTTGAGCTGAGCTACTCCTTTCCTGCAGCACCACCTGAACCTGCCTGTTAAAAATTGTCACTCCCACGTAACATAATCCCAGCTAAAATTCACATGCAAGATGTAATCTCAGCAAGCCACTTGGAATCATCTCTGAAATGAGTAAAAGCCTGCATTCTTCCAAGGGAAGGAATCAATACATTAGCAGTGTCTCAGATGGATGTCTAATCTGTCCACATGAGAACCTGCCAGGAGTACACTCACTCACAGTGTAAGATTAAACCACCTTTATAATCTGTCATTAGAAGGAAGAGGAATTCATTCATTTTCCAAAGCTTCCCTTAGACTCTCAGTTAAACCTTTCACATTTTTGTGTCTCTATAAAAACTCAGAAACAAAATGCACTGCAAAAAGTAAAAAAAACCACCCAGTTTTGTTCACAAATTCCTGTTTAGTTTTGTCTCTAAATACATTTCTGAAAATACAACAATCACCTTTTTGCATTAACACAGATCATATGTCCAAGTAATTTTTGACAGTAATACAGAAAACATCATACATCCAAGACAAATTTCAAATCAGGAATCCAGTTATTAGCTTTATTTTAATGCAGGCAAGTTGAAGCTCCACATGAAAAGACATAAACCAACCAAGTAGCCAACCATATCTTTAATCACTAAAAAGCATGTATTTCCAAGAAAATATATCTACAGCTCAGTGTAATCACAAATATTATTTCATAAGGTCTTCTGCAATTAATTTTTTCAAATTTTACTTTAGAAAATCCTTTGCACCGACATTTTTTTCATTACTGTTCTTTAAAGGTAAAGAATTTATGCCTCAAAAACTACCTCCTGGGAAGCAGGGATCTCTACATTGTCTCCCCACAGGAACAGGAGAGGGTTACCAGTTCAGAATTAAAGAAAGACAAGTCAGTGGCTAAAAAAAGGCTTTCTAGAGGAACTAAATATAAGCTAATTCTGACAGCTCTGCTAATCACTTGATAAATCATCTTCAGAAACAATATTAGTGCATATGACAGTAGTTTATCTTTGTAACATCTGTCATCCAGACGGGTATCCACCCACCCTTTAAACCAAGTATATATGAACCAAGACACTTCAAGCCACACCTCATTTTGGGTAAAATCAACAAAAGTTAAACAAAACTAGCAATGTGATTGAATAGTTTAGGAAAAAAATTAAAACAAACTGATTCCAGCAAAAAATACAATGGAGACTTTTAAGTGAAGCAGAATATCAAGAAAATGATTGCCTTCGATTTGACCCCAAAGAGCAATACTTTCATCAAAAATGCGGTAATCTGAAGACAAGCTGAAAATGGTGACAGACCTAATATGACAGCAAACAACCTAACATATTCTTTTGTCCAAAGCAGCCTTTATCATTGTGATTTCACAATGAGTAAAGCAATATATTGGCATAAAAAGGAGTTGGCTTGAATGCTCCACAGTCAGAGCAGAACAGCAGTAACCAGGCTTTGTGTCTCTCATCTCAGGCATCCTTTACAGCACTGTGCAGCCCCGGTGCTGTTTTACCATCACTTGAACTATATGGGCAGCATTTTTTGACTCACTAGGAAGCATCATACTTTTCTCTTTATCTGTGACTCTTGTAGTCAGCACAATACAGATGTAGTGCCCCCTAGAATGCAATCTGGAAATTTCCCATCTATGCCTTCTTCTAGTACCAAATACCAACCTCAGCTTCCACTCTGAGCCAAAGGCATACCTATGTAACATAAGGTAATACCTTGCTTTTATTAAGGTATTAACCTACACCTGAATGTTTGACCACCACCACCAGAAGCAGCACAGCTTTGCAACCTGACAAACATCTCAAGACAACTTGTGTCTCTACTGTCACAAAATTTTGTCTCCATAAGGCATGAAATCCTTGAAATCCTCCATTAAGCTCTGCATTCATTACAGAATCACACTTTGTGAGCATTAACCTTGAGAATTACATAAATTCCTGTTCCAATAAGAAGATAAAAATTAATACCTTGCTGGAAGAACAAACTGCTGTCATTCCCTCCACCTAGCGGGAATTTTTTTGTGGTCATTATTTTAGGCAGTAGAAAAAAGCACACAGTAAGCATCTTTCCTTGTTCCAAGAAACACACTGAAATATCAGCTCCATTTCATGAAGATTGATCCTATGGGAATAGTTCAGTTCCCCATGGCAGAGGCTACCTGGGAAAGTGGGGTCCAGGTAATACTTAAAGATGTCTCACTTATTCCAGCAGGATAGGGACCAGTTCACAGCCTGCAGTCTGTGCAGCTGTATCAATTCCTAAATAAAATCCAGCAGGATGCTTTTTCTAAACCCTAAAATCAACAGTGTATCACTTTCCTCTAAGGATCCCTGGTATAACTTATCCACGATACACAAGATTTCTTGTATTCTGACACACATCTGCTTCTAGGCTTTTTTATCAGCCACTCCTCCATACTGTGCACATTGTTAAATCATCAAAAACCCCTGATTTGTGTTTCAAAGGAAGCACCATACTGCTTAAAAATTATGCTAAAAGATGAACATCATAGATGATCCTACTAGCATGAACATATGGCTTTTTGATTTCATGGACTTTTATTTTCATAGTTTAAGACACAAATATTTTTGACCAGGGAAAAAGCAAATAGAGGGAAAAAAAATGAATGTGATATCAATGCTACTGAGAATAATTTTTTAAAAAAGCACCACTATTATTTACAGCTTGGAAAATAAAAACCAGAGACCAACTGAGGTGTCAGTTTTTTAATTCACAGTATGACAAAATGATTACCAGGTGTCAATCTAAGTATGTAGTTGATGGGCTGGACTCAGAAATCAGGTGGGAATTTTTGCAAACTGTTTTCAGAAATTGAGATGGATTACTTTATCTCCATGAAGTGAAGTCCCACCTAACGCTACCAGCCATAAATGCAACAAAGACTTGAAGAGAGAGCCTTTCAAGACTAGGGTCACACCTAGGAGCAAAGCAGGGGTATGGACATAAACTGGGTGGCAGTTACATACACAAAATTTCAAAATGGAATTTCAACCTTAAATTCTAACACTGACTCAGCTTTGGAAATAGCAAACAAAATACATATTTCCTAAAACAAGGTGTGAATGCTATCAGTAAGAACATGAATTGCTTTTTACACTAAAATATGCAAAGAAAATAATGGGATTTTTTACTCACTTGTATAGAAATACAATGTAATTAAAAAACATGGGACCTGCTTTCCACCATACAATGGATTTAGGTACTCAACCAAGCACTCTCCTTTCAATATGTCTAACTATTGCGATTATTTAATAAAATTACAAATTTGAAAGAGATTTATTCATTATTGAAGAAGATTCAAACTAATTCAAATTTAATTTTTGTTTAAGAAAACAAAAAAGGAGCACTTGCTCCATCTTAGCCTCCCACCTGGCAAATAAATAAATAGTATTTTTATGTTTATGGCAAGTTGCCAATGCTTAAATTGGCCTCCTTGAGAGGCTGATAGAGCTGTTTAGTCACTACCACTTTGTTTGAAAAACTGAATGAAAACCAGGGAGGCTAAAAATGCCTTGGTTTACATTCACTAATACCTAAGTGAAAAGAAAGAGTGATAATGGATACAGTGAGCATAGCTATGCCTAAATACTTTAGAGTCTGTCTCCTTAAAAAACAACGTAGAAGGAAAAAGGGTCTGAAAAGTCTCTTTGCAAACAGGGATGCTCTAATTGCTTTTCATCAGGCTAATTGGTTGGAAGTGACACTGGAGCTTCTCAAAAATGAATTAGCCTTATTAAAATTTTAAAGGATTTAAAATAAAGCAGAACTTCTTTATGCCCTCTGAATTTATTGTAAATTCTTTGCTTTCCTATAATGACCTCACAGTATTTCACCAAACACCTCAGGATTTTCCCACTATGGTGGCTCTAGCTCACCCCATCTTTTCATTCCCCTTAAAGCCTCTGCAGAATATAAAGTTGTTCAATGATAACAGGCTCTGGGAATCCCAGAAAGAAGCAGAAGGAAGAGCCTTGAGTAGAATGCTTGCTTCAGATTTTTCATTTACTCTGTGCAGCTACTCACATGCTTGAGTGTACTGCAAGTTTAAAATACCAAAGAGTTATATAATTCTTATTTTAATTGCAATAAAAATATTATAAATAGATCATTATGGAGAGAAACTAAGCCCTACTGAAAACAAGTTGGGTTTTTTAACTTTGACTGCAACTGAATATATTTTGTTATTTTGAAAATGTTTTGACACGTGTTGAATTAAAGCTAAAACACAATTTCAAATGCAGTAAAACCTGGCCTAGAGATGATCTGAAAAATTCACTGGTTCAGTGTCATGGCAAGAAAATTTGGCAATGATACATATTTTTTAAAGTCATTAAAAAGCTGGGAGATTAGTTTCTCACCTGATGTATTGTTTTGAAATACACCTTATCAGACCCATTTATTCTTAATGCAATTTAAATGACATCCAGTGGATTTAAACAGACACTAGAAGCAGTACTCCATTTTTAAAAGAATGCCATTCATCATTGTACATAACCAAAAATCAAAAGAGATCAGAAGAAACCAGATCTGACCATTTCTTTAGCCCTACATACATCCTAAAAATCTTCAGTATCTGCCAGAGCACTTGTGGGCATACCACCAAGAGATTCTTTGTCCACTCCACTTCAAAGCATTTAAAATTAATAGACAGAAAGTTTCCTGTAAATTTTCTTGTATCTTCATTAGTATTTTACATCAGTAGGCATACTTCCCATTGTGGAGAATATAGAAGTTAAATTGCTGTAAGTAATTGTTAATAATAAGTATCACGAAGTACAAAATGGGCTGTACAAAAGGGGTCCTTGGCAGCAACTGTGAAAACTGAACCAAGGTATTTGAGAATTAATCTGCTGCTGAATGTGGTCCTACAAGTGCAGCTTTGGAAATGAAGATAAAAGAAGCTACTGCTGGCCAACCACAAATCACTTCAAATACCAAAAATAAAAAGAAAAAAGAAGACTAATAAATAATCTAAAAGGCAAATCATAATCAAAAGGAATGACAAGAAAAAATCCTACAGAACTACTAGTGAGGGTCAGATGATGTCTTCTTATTCCGTGCCTTTTATTTTACAATGACATGGGTGTATTTTGTCTCAAGAAGCAGAGCTATGTGAAGAAAAATTTCTTGAGATTTACATGACTTGTAAGATTTTAATTTAAATCAAGTACAAAGCTCAGTTTCAGCATCCCATTAGTAGCTGTGTTACAAAGACCAGCAAATTGGGAGGTAAAGCTGCTTTAGCAGTGATGCTTATCTGACTTCAACACATCTTTCTTCATGTTTCAATCAAAGAACAGCTGCTGTCATCCTCCTGAGAAAACAGCGATAGCAAAACTCTGAGCCAGCCTTAAAACCTGCTAACACAGGAGCCTTGTTGTGGAAATAACTCATCTGCCCTTAAACTTCACATACAGCAAAGCTTGTGACTGAGGTGAAAGGATGGAGGTGCCTGGAACATTATTTCAAAGCCTTGTGCTCCCTTTTCCAGAAGGACAGCTCAGAGCCAAGACCTTGCTCTCCAGATGCTGCACCTTGATCTCCAGATAACCACAGGGATGGTTTGTCAGAATGATCACAAACTACTAAATCCATCAGTGCCCCATCAAAAAACTTTAGGACAAAGCATGGTGTGTCTTAATATTGACAATAATATTAACAACAATTATTTTAAAATAAACTATTAAACTGCTATTTGGTGTTTCTTTGTTTTAACTTACAACAGCTTTGTGAGTTTTGGGGTTTTTTAATAGGTGCAGAAATTAATTCTACTGTTCAGTGAATTATTTGGAGAAACATGTCCCCTTCAGAAAAAAATTTAAAACACAGTAGTTTCAGTAAATATTATGTTCTAGATCAAATGCAGTAGTGAAAAGAAATCACTTTAATGGTAGAACAGTGCATTAAGACACATCCATGAGTGAAAGGAGGGAATTCCTTGGACTTGCTACCTTAAACAAGGATCATCTGCAGTGTTTTTGTTGAAAGGAGGGAATTCCTTGGACTTGCTACCTTAAACAAGGATCATCTGCAGTGTTTTTGTTTGGCGCAGACAAGAAAGTGAAAGGTTCATAAACGTAACACTTCAACTGATCTAATTTTATTTAGCTTTTATATGAATGAGACCTGTGTACTTTTTAAAACATAGTCACACATTTTCTTTAATACATGCAAAATATTAAAGTCCTCAAAAGTTTTATAAAATTTGCAACTAAGGAGTGAATTAATTTTAGGAGGCTGAATACCATTCTCCTCTCATAGGATGACAGGGAAAATGAAAAGTGAAAATCCTTCTAGGATTTCACATCATTCCTGTAGCTTCCAGGAAATAACTGCTAATACATAAAAACTCTAAAGATTTAAACAACAAACCACAACCAACCAAACCAACCTAAAATAACTTTTACTGTATATTGACCTTCCTCATACAGTTGTTTCTTTGCCTTGATAAATAAAACAGAATATTAAGGACGCTGCATACTGTACCTTTGTTAACATAAGAAATTCCCATGAAGAAATGTGCGTAAGGAACACCTCAGACCTGGATGTGCTCACTTTGCCAATTGCTAACCACTTTGGTAAGTAAAACTTCCTGCCAATATGAACAACTCGATCCTTTGGGAGGGAAAACTGGCATGCTCTGCCTCATCACCCTGGCCCTCACACCACACAGGCAGCTAAAGGGACATTCAGCAGCACCTATTCCAGCACACACACGTTCTGCCTGAGCCCTGGGGGAACAGCAGCTGGGGCATTGCTCCTGAGTGTGCCCTTTATAAACCCTTCCTTCTTTCCCAGCCTCACAGAGGATGCTACTGGTCAAGTTGGTCTCACGAAATAATAAACACTATTTGACTATGCCTGCAAGAAACATGCAACCCCTACAGCTCAATATGCAAATTAAACGGGATGGGTAAATGCCAGATGGATTTGCATTCATGTGGGTTCAGCTCAGGTATGAGTGATTGGAATGATTGACTCTGAAAGCTTCCAGTCACTCTGTGTAAATAAGGATGAATAAAAATATTGGCACCACTGCTCAGTCCCTGGAAGGAGAGTCAAGCCAACTGGCCAAAGGAATTTAGATCTGGACTTCTTGAACATGACAGGATAATAAAATAGCCCATTAAAAATATATCTTAATCACTAAAGAAAGAGCTGTGACATGCATTCTTTCAACCTCAAATGTTGATATATTTATTTTTCAATGCATGTCAAGTTTTCAAGCTTTGAGAAAATGAAATAAATTGAAAATTGCTAATCTAATTAATAGAATATATTAACAATTTGGGCTTAGAATGTGCTTGCAAATATAAAAATACACCAACAAGACATAGCATATGTGTCCAGGCAATTAATGAGTTTTCTTTGAAGTTGTAAATAGGAAGAAAATGCAAATATGCCCTTATAGAACCAGGGAGTTGTGACAGAGGGCATCTTGAAATTTTTGACATATTGTCTTAAACGAGCAGATTGATCAGTTGATTAAATTCCAGTGATGACACTGCAGGTATCTTGGGGGTTTTTTAGCTCAATGGCCATATTGTAATTTATTGAGTGCTAGATAACCTACCAGATTCCTACCTGGAAACTCAATAAACAGGACTGTCCTAACCACAAAACCAAAATAGCTGAGTTTATACTTTTAAGACTTCTGCACAACAAGCTGCCTTTTTACTAAGTGGCAAACCCTTGGGAAAACACTACAGACCTGATCTGGGATCTGGTACAGCAGATTTCTGCCTGGACATAAAGACAGCTTAAATTTGGTGAATCAAACCCTCTCACAGTTTTTTAGCATTGGGAATTCTATGGGCATTTTGGTCACGTTCTTTACCATGATACAGCTCTTACACCACAGTAATGCAAATAGTGCACAATTCTAAGAAAATCAGAAGAAAAGGGAAATTTAGTAGATGTCAAATGGCAAAAAAGCAGCTATCAAAGAGTATATAAGTTCTTATATAAGCATGAGAGTCCTTCATCTGCTGTCAATGACAGTTTTTAAAAACATTATAATAAATGTAAAGGTATATGTCATAGTAATTTAAGGAAATCAATATATTTCAAATACAGATGTAAAATTATGAGCACCAAACATATTTATGCATAAATATTTACATAAATTCATGCATTTATTTACATTTGATTCATTTTTTCAATCTGCATGTGTGTACTGGCCTTTGTGTTCAGAAAAGGGGACAAAAAAGGATTTGGACATGAAGGCTTGGTGCACTACATCATATTGCGCTCCAATTGCATGTTGAGATTCTTTTTATTACATGTTAATTTTGTTTTAAAATGGAATTCTTTCTGCTAAACCTGTAAAGCTTTTGATAATTGACTCTAGAGATTTCACATCGTAAAGTTATTTAAAATATGTGCACCCCCTACAGATTAATAAGTGTGAAATTCTTCCACTGTTTCCAAATTTTTGTCCTGTTTTGGATATCCTACAAGCTGTCCTATACAATATAACATTGTCTCTGCCAGAAATTGCTGAAGTGAGAACAAGTGTTCAAGACTGACTTCAGCAGTTGCCTTGGAAATTGGCAATAAGGACCCAAAATTCTTTCTCTACCACATACCCTAAGTCTTGAGTCATTCCTGATTTCACAGGAGTAAATTTATACTGTGCACTCTGTATTCACAGATTCTTTCTAAAATCTCTTCCTTGTGTTCTACAGGAAAACAGACAAACAGAAATTAGGATGCATCCGCTTATTTGGAGGGAGAAGAGTAGGATGGATTCCTATGACTAAACTACATTTGCAGTGGACTTGAAAGTCAAGTAGCAGCCCTTGACTGTCTTTGTAGAGTGGAGAGACCAGCAGAGAAGGCAACTGGCAGACAAGGCCCTGCCACTTAGAAATGGAAAGCAGAGTGTCAATGATGCTCCGTCCACACTGAGGGAAAAAGTAATTGACTTTTCTTCTATACAACTTCTCTTCTATACAACTTCTCTTCTATACAACTTCTCTTCTATACAACTTCTCTTCTATACAACTTCTCTTCTATACAACTTCTCTTCTATACAACTTCCTACGCCTTTCCTGATTATTCCTTAGCTCCTGAAAATTACAGAATTTGTTAAATTCTGTAAAGACTTTTCAAACTCTCTGTTCTACCTCTCACCAAGTAGAAAACAGAAGACAGGGTATTATTAAACTTGAAAAGTTGGGGTGTTTAATTAAAAAACTTATTAAGTAATAAAAGTGAATCTCTAATCCTATTATATGTTGTATTTTATGCTGTATATCTAATTGCATGGTACATTTCTAGTTGCATTGTACATTGTGTATTTCTAAATCTATTATAAATGCCAGAATTCTCCATCCAATAATTGTCAACTCTTAAAAAAAAAAAACCAAATTCAAAACCTAAATGCAGCCTGCCTGTCTTATTCAATTTAGACATCTGACAAGAAAAATCAGATGCTTTTTCCAGTATAGTTTTAGTTAGATGTGGAGAACAGAAGAACAATTTTTTTGTCTTTCCTGAGGGAGTAGAGCTTTTGCAAGAATTGACAAAAAGTCACAAAGAAACAAGAAAAGTTCTCACTGCTCATGTGATATCAGTTATAATACTATTGGTTTAATAGTTTGTTATGGGGTTTTTTTACTTAAAATTTGATCTGTTCTCCATCTACTTTTCTTCTATGTTCTGTTTCATATATGATCAAAGATAATTTAACTCACTGTGCCAATTATGACTATTTCCTACTGCCTAAATACTTTTAGTTATGCTTTATTGTAGTAGTGTAATCAATATAAGTTATCTAACTCAATTGGAAGAGCTTTTCAGCAGATTATTTGGGCTGGCAAAATGCTGTGTATGCTACATCTCCATCCATACTAAATCCCAGGCAGTTTATTTTGTACTAAAACTTTTGTGTAGTGACTCACCTAGAGTAGCAGACAGTTTATATGTGTTAGTTATAACCTTCAGCAATGAATAAAACAACTGTTTTCTATTCAGAAAGCCAGTTTTCTAAAGGGGCTTTCACATTCATAGCCTGAAGTAATCATCAAAACAAAAGCTGCTTTAGCACTACACAGACAAAACAAAGGCAGAAGGAAAACCTCCTTCTTTGTGTTCTAGACTTCACCTCCCTCTCCTTTCCTGCTTTAAGGTTTCTGCTGTGTGCTGTTCATTTTACATATCTGCTAAAGTAAATTACAAATTGTGGTAATTTGACTATTAGGGGAATCTAACCAAATTAATTAAAATAAACTACTAGAAAAGTTAAATCATGAAATAAGGAAACAGAAGCAAAAGGGAGATGAACAATTTTACATATATTTCCTCAAATTAATAACTGGATACCTAAGGTTGCAATAGCCATGATTTTAATTGGGAGAAAACAAGTTGGATCTGGGGTAGGAATGCAGACTATGAACTATAGCGAAGCCATGGTAAATAAATTGTATTTTCAAGTGAGATTACCCAAAGATATGGGCAAAAAAACATGAGAAAATGAAAATAAGAGGAAATGGAAACAAAAGGAATTCAAAAGAATGACGGAGAAAATCAACCAACTTGTAGAGTTGAAAGAAATTATGACTATTTTTCTATTTATTTTTCAGTCCTCTGCTGCCCTCCCCGCATCCTAATTCTATCCCTAATACTCTTAGCACACAATTTACCTACCCCTCTCATCAGACATAACCCAAATAACCTGTTTTGCTATTCACCTTTTCACTCCATCTCAGAAGTTCAGTCCTGCAAGAACAAACTGTTCTGCCCTAGTGCTAAAGCCAACCCAGTTTCCTGCTGAAAACACACTCAGGACTGCAGATCTGTCTCTCAATCACATATGACACTCACAGGTTTGGAGAGGGCTTTTTCCTCAATCTTCAGTCCCAGAAAGCCAATTCCCAACTTCACAACCAATCTCTTCCTTCTCACTCCCATCTCACCAAGCCAAATCTTTCCTCCTCACTACGAGCAGTGGGAATGAAAAAGCAGAAGAAAGCCAGCATATTATTTAGCCAAAATTCCTAAATCTTGATCCAAGTACAACTGTATACTTTTTGGATGAAGTTTCAGTTCTTTTATAAGAATGGCAAAACCAAAAATAAATTATAACTCTATAAGGCAGGAAGAACATTTTCTGTCACCTCATCACGCTTCATTTCAGTTACTGGGGATAGCAGTGTCTTCCTGCAGTAATTTTGATTCAAGGACCACTACCTTATACAAGCTGTACTGTGGTCACAGGCATTGAAACATTTAGTAATTTCACATAATCCACACAATTCTTCAGGACATTAATTACCACTAAGTTTTAAAAGATCATCTACTACCAGAAACTACATCTTACTATGTTACTCATATGGTGGCCCTAGGAACTAAATCAGCAAAACAAACCAAAAAGTCAAACACCAAAACCAAGCAAAAAAAACCCCAAACCATAAAGGGGGACAAAATTTTTTAAAATTAAAATGCAGATTTAATATCATATTGCAATATAAATTTGAACACATCCCATATTAAAAAAGCATCAGTTGTAACATGATACTTGGATACTTCCTGTTAGTGGTTTCCCCCCTCCCCATTTTCATTCAGTATTTCAAAGCAGCATCTGGGTGAAATATGCTCTAAATATAGTGATTTATTTATTGCCTGCAACAATACTTGGCAATAGGAATATGCATACAACAACCCCAGACAACAATTGCAAAGACGCTGAGGAAAGCAACCTCTTGTAAAAGACAATTAGTTTGCTAAGCAAGCAGGCAGGTAACAACATGCACTTTGAATGACATGTCTAAGTTTCAACGGCAGCTTACAGGAAACATTTACATTTGAAAAATCTCTACTTTGACCTCTTTTTCCCCAGTTTGCTTGCTGGCAGATAGGAGTACATGACAAATGAACCTAATTGAAGCGGGCTGGATGCCAGATTGCCTGTTAAAAAAGAGCACCTGATCGTGCTTTAGGTGAGAGGTCAGTGACACTGAACACCAGCAGGTGTAATAACAACCTCAGGCTTTCTGTAAAGGAAATGCAAACAAGAATTGAGCCCCGGGATAGTCGGGACAGAGCTGATCTGCTCAGGGCTGCCGGGATTGGCAGCCAGGGCTCTGCTCAGGAGATTGGTGATGCTTTGTCACAACTCTATGGTGACACGGTTTTCAGAAGTGCCACAAAAGACAGAGTCCTGAACTAAAATCATGAAGCAACATAAAACTGGGCACTGAAGATTAAAGCAGTTTTTCTACCTTTAAAAAAAGCCCCCAAAGGCACAGAATAAATTGTTCTGATGCTCGGCACCTGCTTTTACCTTGCCACAAAGCCTTTATCTGTCATCATTTAAAAATTACAGTGCTGGAACTACCTAACCATCAGTCTTGGAAATAATTGGCAAGAGACTAACTTGTTCTTTCAAACACTGCACACTCTACCCACCACTTCTGGGAAGAATATAGAAAAACAATATGTAAATAACGTTTTAAATCAATGTTATTCCATCTTATTGAATGACATTAGTTTGTCAAACACCTCTCCTGCAGATTTGGATGTTTTATATTCCAACTATTACTTTGGATCTAAGGCAAAATGATTGGCTGATAAACAACATTGTTCTTATATTGAAGCTTGCTAAAATTGCATTGAAATACAATAGCATGGCAAACAACCACAGTGAAGTCTTGCAACAAAGCCAATAACCACGGCAGCTTTCATAGGTTAGAGAGCTTTATTTTTTAGAATACCACATCCACACTCGATTTTTGGAATATTTGCATATTTTTTTATTTTAGATTTATATATTCCATGTTGTTTTAGAATATGGCAATGGATCTCTGTCCATTTCAAAAATTCCATCAGGGAACTAAAAGAATGTAAGACTTCTTGGGCAACAGGATAAATACTTTAATTAGTGGTTGAAGGATCCTAGTAAAAACCATCTGTGTCATATGTAGACCTACATTTGATCTCACATGATAAAATCATGAAAAAAATACTGGGCTCTGTAATTAGCTGAGTGGTCTCTGAATGATGGCATTTGGCAGATCCTGCTTGGTGAGACAGGTGCTTTTATTTTCTTTCACATATAAAATATCTACACAACAATTAATTCTTAATAACTTTTTCTTAAGATTATGTTCCATCAGGCAACTCAAGTGAGGCTACTTATTAAAAAGACTCATTGATAAGATTTTTCTATCATACTCGGAGTAGAGTACAGCAAAGTTGTGCTATATTTAGATTTTGCTCACTGCATTCTGATTTATACTGCAAAGAGAGTCAAAATCATGAAAATGAGAACAGCATAGCTGGCATTCTCTCCACAAGTTCTGGTGTGAAATCCTGTCCTCAAAAAGTCAGCAGGACAATGACAGTTTACTGACATCAATGTGTTGCTGCATTGTAAATCTTCCAGGATGGTGGAACTTCATGTGCTACATTCTCCCTCTTCAACAAACATGTATTTGACACTTAATAAATAAAATATTATGAAACCATGAGAAAACAAAGATTTCTAAACCCAGTATTATAGTTTAAGGAAAAAGAAATGGGAACACCCACTGTCATTACTTCTGAAGTAAAAACAGTCTGTGGCTTTCAGATCTTCCAGCTGGTAAAGTCTGCTTCTGAGCAGCTTTTATGTATAAAACCCTGTACCACCACACCCTGCAGGGCTGTTGCACCATACTCCAAATTCATGATGCAGTTGACTATTAAGGAATTTTTCCAAATATAGAAAACATACAGAAATTAAAAATATGTGACCACTTGCATGTGGAAAGAGCTTGTTTCTTTAAAAATAAAAATGCAGTTTCTTAAGGTGCTTAGCAATTCTTCCTTTAGAGAAGTTCCTATTCTAAGACAATTTAGTAGAGCTTACATGCATTTCAGGTCACATAAAACCATGAAACTGAATGCACAAAGACAGCATTTGAAATATTTCTAACATCAGTTATTAACTGAACGTTGGTTTCCGGGTGCTAAGCAGATACTTAGCTCTGTCCCTCCACCCATTTAGGGGAGAATGTACTTATGTGTTAATCACCTGCTGGGTGGTGGTGGGGAATCTCTCCTTTGATCAAAGGGACACATACTGGTTTTACTTTACATCATGTCTCTCTCACTCTCAACTGGCCCATAGCTGGAGGGATTCATTTCAGGATTTTTCTTTATTCCAAGTATTCTGTTACTGGCTGCATACCACCACTCAAGGCATCAGGGCTAAAACCAAACACTCTTTGTGGTACACCCATATGACAGACTTCAAAATGGAAACAATATTTAAGTTAAACCTGTAAGATCAAGTTTGCTGAAACCCTGCAATGCATGAAGCTTTTGAACACTTCAGCGTCAGATCAAAGTTTGACAGACAGACTCAAGGAGAGAATCAGTACATTTTGACCTATCAATCCTCAAGATAAAACAGAGCACAGTGGTAAACATACAGTTGACAATATTCATTTTGTCTTGGTACAGTCAAATATAGCCAGAGAGCTCATGGTTTTTTCTCTGTACTGTATCTTTTTTCTGTAACTAAGGCAGGGTTTTCTCACTCAACTTTTTTGAAGTACATTTCTGGAGCCACACTGCTTTTAAGAGGGAAAGAAAGGGTATTTTTCTTCTGATTTTTATACTGAAGGATCACTTCCAGATAAAACTTTTCAGACTTCCTTCAAGCAATAATACTGTGTCTGTGGAGGATTCACATACAACTTTAGTAGTTTTCATAGTAAGACCTCTCCCACAAAACCAGAAGAAAAGGTATCCTAAGACACTACAGTTTTTGAACAAGTTGTCTTCACTTCTAACTAAAAATTAGAAAAATTATTAAGTAAAAGAGATAAATTAAAAGAAATAATCAGCACTCTGAGCTCTTTTCTCACTTGCAATCAGTTGCAGGCTTTTTTGACAGGTTCAATTCTAAGAACTATTACTACTAGCAGATATTTTTGATTATTATTAATTTTCCTTAAAATTTAGAGCCATTCTAGTTCTAAATATGCTTCCACCTATTAGTTACTCAATGGAAATAGATTATAAGCCTCAAGATAAAGAGATTTGCAACACTGCAACTGTAATTGATTTCAATTATAAAACAGTTAACAATACAACAGTTTTTTATTAAAGTTTTGGCCACAGACTTTAGAAATTAAGCAAATTTACAAATGGAGAATAAGACCTCTTAGAAGATGAATTGTGTAATAGATGGATTAAAAGCTGAATGTGGTTTGGTAAAGAAATCTGGTGAAGAAAAGCAGCAAGCAAATTCCAAGCAGTTCTACAAGTTTGTTTTTTTTTTTAAATATTCTACCGCTTATAAGTATTTTACAAATGAGTGCTGCAGGATCTACATAAATGTCTCAACAATTTTGTCAGTCTCAGACCTAGTATGAGTGTGGGTAAGTTAAATAGGGTGGATAAGGAGTTATGTTTTCATTAAATCTAACCACAGATTTATATCACAGCTGCAACATTGAGTAAGGCACACAAGAGAATTTAGAAACTTGGTAAAAAAAAAAAAGTCTTCCAGTAGTACAACATTGGAGGCAAGAAACCTTTATCTTTTTTTGCCCTGCAATTAATGCAGGTAAGGATATAATACTAAATTGCTTTAAAAAAAACCATGAAAGCAATCTTGTAGCACTTTCAATGCAAAAGACTTGAACACAATTCAATGAGAATGTTGGAATCTGTTATTACTTACACAGGTACAAATTCCTATAGGGCTACAGAACCAACCTAAGGCAGACCTAAAGCCTCTAACTGCCATAATCAAATTCATTCTAGCTAACAGAATTCCTAAATCATTAAAACTTACCTCAGTGTTTACATTCAACCCTCTCCATATTCTCAGAGCTAAAATGAATCCTCATGAAAAGCTCACAAGCAGGCCAGGTCAGCAGATGTAAGACACAACACAAAGGATGTGACTGTGCTGCTTTGATGGCTCCAGCAAATTCAGATTTAGGCCTCAACCACATTAGGAACAGTAGCTATTTGTAAGCTTCCAGCTTTGTTTGAGATTTATCACCTAATTTCAAGGTCCTAGAACCATGTGTGACAAAATTAATCATATTATTCATATAACTGGCTCAGAAAAAGCTTGCTGCAAGATCTATCAAAAATCCTAACAAAAAAAAAAGTTAGAAAAACCTGTTTTCCTAAAATGTAACACAGATTTACTCTCCAAAATTCCAGCTCTGTGGAAAATATCATTTATTACTGATCTCCATGCTTGCATCTGGTAGAAATATGTCTATTTGCAAAATGAACAAAGAGTTTCTGATTCTGATTAGTTAAACAAGAAAACTGCACTGGATAAATTTAAATTATTTTAATAACCTGATTACCTAAATTGGTGCTATAGCCTTTGAAGATAAAGTGATTTCAGGAAGGGTCCTTTTGTTTTTAACTTACAGATATAGCTCTCTTCCAGACTAAGTTTTTCCACTTGAACATCTCCCCCAGCCAGATGTTATCACTGCTCCTCGTGCTCCCTTATCCACAGCAGGCAAGGACAGCCAGGCTGCCCTGATGAATGGGCTCTCATCACTACTTTTGCTAACCTGGCTCAGCTGGCTTGAAGTTGATAAGGGATTAATTTCTTCTGCTGATGGATCTTGGGGGGGTTACAATCTCAGCAGAAAAATAGCAGCAAGTGGATAATGGTGGGTGGCAATAACGTCCTCAGCTGGCACAGCTGCATGGCTCAGGATAGGAACAGATTGCCTCATCCATTCAGGTATGCTGTGGAGGGAATCCAGATTCTCATCCCTCTCCCCTTTTAGACTGTGACCTCTTCAAACCACACAGTAATGCTGTTCAAGTGAGTAGCTTGCTCATTTTAGTAAAAAAAGTTCTGATTTAAAATAAAACTAGGACATGAACTGTTTAGCTAGCTTGGCTGACTTTGGTAGAACTCAGAGCCAAGCTGAAGAAGAGCTCCTGGTCTGGCCAGCCAGATGTGCTGGAAGGCTCCAGGAGAGAACCAGTGAAATCACCACAGCTCTTCTGGAGAACAGATCTATACACATTCTCCCTGGCTAATTGTCTATAAAGCAAAGATCAAAACAGAAACAAAATGAAACAGCAAGGCTCTGCCATTTCTGATATGCAGGGACACTCCATCACCACTGGAAATGAGCAATTAGCACAAGAGATTTTTTGAACAAATAAGAATATTGATGCCAAAACAGATGACTAACTAGAGTGGGACAGTATAGTGAAACCAGAAATATTAACAGTCATTTCTTAGCTATTTCTAATTCATTACATTAGGATTTACTACTAGAGCAAAAGCATACAAATATCTTAATATTGTCAAAACAATCCCAAGATGATGAATACTGAACTTAATTAAATCACACAAACAAGTCTTTTTCTTATATTTCTGCATTTTTACTCTGTGTTGTAGAATAATTTATAAATTGTCATGCTTCAGCCACTGATTTGAGGCTCATATTCGACAATCCCATCCTGCCAAATGCCTTTATTCTGTCAGAAAAAGGGAAGGAGTACGCAAGGACACCTGCTGGAAGAGCAAAATGCTTTTGTTTCTTTGTTTCTTTGCATCTACACCTCCCTCAGCTCGGCCTTAGCTCTAGACACCACTCCCTGAAGAAGTGCTTCCGTTATTGAAGGTGTGTGATCTGAAAACCTTCATGTAAAACCAGTGCCAGAAGAGCAGAAAGCATAAGAGACAATGTGGATGTGAGTCCAAAGTGGCTTCAGGCTTGTGGCTGGTGGGATGGGCTATCTCTGACAGCAGTCATCACCTGTCAGATGTTTTCCTTGAGAAAACCAAGAGACAAATGCAATGACAACTGGTATTTCATTGATGTTAAGTAGGTCAGCACAGGGAGGTTTTCTTACTTTTTTTCTTATTTTTAAGGTGGCATTATAGCATTGAAAGGAATAGAATATTATAAAGAGATACTAGAAGATTTTAACTACGTATAAATTTTCCATCCTTTGATGAACATTTTCTCTTGTATTTTTTCATAAACTTCCCAGAACAATTTATATAAATTTCATTTATTCAAAATTGGGTTTTTTCATCTTTTAGTATTCAATTGTAAAATCTTACATTCGAAAGTTTGCCAAAAGACCTTTGATTAGGTCAGGAGGTACTTTTGCTTCCCAACAAACCAGGACCTTCCAATCAGAATGATCTGCAGGCAGTCCCACATTCACATACCCTAATAACAACGCTTTAAAACTGTTTCCAAGACAAATAAAATAATAGTAATTTCACACATTCACATGATAATTTGTAAAAGTTAAATCCAACACATTGCAGTTCATTGCTGAATTCATATCTTTAGAGCAGATTTTTGCTACTTTTTGCCAAGATGTCAGCTTAGCTTCAGACTGTAAACAACAACGAGATTATTTGATTACTTGTGTGGAATCAGTAATTAACTACTCCAGTTTACAGCAACTATAGAATTTCAAAACAAAGATGAAAGCTGAGAAAACACATACAGCCTTTTCTCACTTTCTACAGTGTTTAAAATTGCTCTGGTATGTTATTTATTTTTACTATGGAAGATTATAAAAGAGCACGACTGATGATGATAGTAGGCCCTGTGATTGTTGTCTTCAGACTGACTACATCAAAAGCTTTAAAGTTCAGTTCATCAGCTACATTTTCTCTTCTTTTGTATGCCTTCTGCACCTGCAGCGAAAAAGCTGAGGCCAAAGTTCAGGCAGAACGGCCTGACTCACACAGCTAAAATACAAGTGACAGACAAAAAACTACTGAATTTATATAATTCATTTCTACAGCTAGACATGAGGGTGATTTGGTGTCTCATAAATGCAGTGTTTAAGATGAGATAAATGCCTGTCAAAGAACATCTAGTTCATGCAAATTATTTTGAGAATACATTTCTGTATATGCACAGGTGCTTCTCTAAAAAAGAAGAAACTGCTCTGAGTAAAAACTGAACAGTACTGAAATAAATAACAGGGCTTTCATGAACTCTGACAGGCCCAGGGTTTCAACTTCCAGCCTTTACTCTCATGACAAGTGACTGACATATTTCCAGTATATAATCAATAAAAAATAACACAGAGTAACTAAATAACTACTTCTAATGAAAACACTCTGTCTTCAGCAGTGAGCAATTAATACCTAAAAATACTTGCAGTAGTAATGAAATATTCAAGAATAAAAGAAAGGTAACTTTTAACCAATATAAAATGTCCCAATAAAAAGAAAAGATAGAAATGTCTTCCATTAAGAATAAAAGTATTTTAACAGGAATAAAAACTAGTTACAAATCTGTCCATGGTTTGTAAAACAAACATTACTTGGGAGGTTCCTCCTTTTGTTTAGTAAAAACTAAGTTACAGTAAAACTACAATCATGACTAAAAATTCAAAAATCCAAAATGCCCTTGGGCTCCAGCCAATGTAGCAACACCCATTTATCTAATTAAGCATAGAGCTGGTATTCACACACTCAATGAGAAAATTAAAATGAACACTGCAAACAGTCATGCTCCTTATTTTTCCCTTGCCTTGCATGCTACTGATGCTCATTTCAAAGTTAACATGTTTTTTCCAAACAAAACCAAACAAAAAGAAAAATAAATTATTTACAAAAGTCGTAACTTGAAATAATGAAAACAAAAAGCAGAACAATGGCTAATAGTTAATGTCTTTAAACATATCCTTATATAGCAACATGACCTAACTTTGTTGTGCTTTGTACTGCTGTTAGCAAGAACATCTTGAAAGGGAACTGTTCACCACATCTCAGCAAAGACAAATCTAGGCACCGCATTTGTTCTATAACAGCCTCCTCCTCCCTGAAGCATATGAAACTCATCCAGCAGTTTGAAGTGAACAGTGAATATTTGCCTGAGCAATATTCTTTCATCCATGTTGCAGACAATTTCTGCTTTGGAGGAGATTTTTACTGAATGGCACTGATGCCTCCTGAAGAGTGCCTATGCAGTGTCTACTGAGGCCAAATTTTAAATTTACAGACTTTATGGGCTGCTCCTAAATCCAAATTTAGCAAACTAGCTTTCTGATCCTATTTTCAAAAGCACTAGACATCAGCTGCTGCCAGGCACAGGCTTCAGTCACTCTTTGTTTCACATGCAAAGGTAACCCTGTTCTGAGGATGTAACAGACAATAAATTTGTCCAAACACTCCTCAGCATCTTTTCAAACATCCGATCTGCTTCACATCTGACACAGAATGAAGTCTGCAGTACTGTACAAGCCAAATACTGTACAGACAGCTTGTGTGCTGAGTTCTCTTACACACACATGGACAGTCTGTGGCAAAGTCAAAACTGTTTTTCCAGTGTCTGCTGCACTTCAGTGGTTGGAACTGGAAAGGGAAAACAAGCACTCGTGTTCTACCTGCACTCCTCAGCTGTGCCACAAAACATATTTTCTAAGGGTCACATGGCTTCAGTTACCCATGACAGATTGCTACACAGGCTTAATTCTTAAAACTTATCATCACCCCATGATTTTCTTTCTTTTTTTTCCTCTGTAAGGGTGAGAAGAGGGGGAGAGGTCCTGTTTCTAACAAGATTCAAGCACTGCAGCTCCATTTGCTACTGAAAGGGCTGGCCAGTGAGATTTTCCTGAACACGTTGTCTGTTCCTTACCAAGTAACCAGCTCTCTATAACCTTGCAACACTTTCTCATCCTGCCACTCCACATCTCCACCAGCATTTCATGTCACTCTTATGTAGTAGTTGAGCACTGAAGTGGTAAAGTTTAAAGGGACTTCACTTATTTTTAAACATAATTAGATGACCAGCCTGCACTGTCTTTACTGAGTCAGTCCCACCTCATGGCCTCTGGAAAAGCTTTGATTGCATAAATCAATCATAACAAAACACAGAAAAGAAGTTCAGAAGCTAAATGCTTTGATGTATCAGGCACTTTTAGTTTTATAGGAAAAAAACCCTCTTAAAGAAAAATCAAATACAATTCAAAAGCATATAATCTATTTTACACTTCTCTAATAAATGTTAAATAAATATTCCCTCAGTCTCTTCTCAGCCAGCTTTCAAAATCATTGTACTCTTTATGCACAAGTTTTCTTAAATCAAATGTGATTTTGAGACTCTAAAAGGGCAAAAATGTGCTTTGTTTCATAAACATATTTCATGTTGCAATGGAAATGGAAACGGAAATGCATTCATAGTTTAAATAATTCAAGCTGTATAACTACAAATTATGACAAATATACAAAGTATAAAATAATAAGGTGAAGATTTTTTCTAGAAACCCACATTCTTGCAGTTAAAATACTTGTAAAATTAAATTGTTTCTATTCTATTTTCCTATCCAACATAAAATATATTCCTCATGTTCATTCTTATTGGGTCTCTTGTTTTCTTCATGTTCACAATTAGCTTTTGATAGATGTCTGCAGTAAAAAAACAAATACATAGAACCTTTTCTAAATGAGATGGATATACACCCAATTTAATTTTATTAATGTTGTGTTTTAATATACACTAAGTTGACTGAGAGATTTGATTTCCCTCAGCCATTCTACTTGTTATGAAAATCAGCAGTGTGTGAGAGAGGTAGAATGGTAAAATGCCAAAAGCAATATAATGTGTGGAAGCTTTAATAAGACATTAATCTTTACGTATGTGAGTAGATTTTGCTCCTCTGAACAGGCCCATTGTACTAAATAAAATTGTTCCTGTAAGAAGTAGTGAGCAACATTTTCTACAGGCAAGCCACCAAGGCCTGGTATCCTCAGCAATGCTGAGACCACAGCGATTTTGAGCTACAAATTACCCACAGCTTCAAAGGCCAGACCCAAACAAGTGGATATGCATCAACCAATATCTGACACACCATGAAAATATAGTATTTACTCATAATTTGAGAGACAAACAATACAAGCTGCACTTTGTACTCTTGAATATCACAAGCAAATTGTTGTAAGGATGTTATTCCATGATAATATTTCAGGCAAAGAGCATGTATTGCATAGAGAGATTATACTTTCCTTATTAAACATCTGCTGCTTATTTTAAAATTTCACTAAAACATTTCAGCTTAAGAGGTAGTCTCATGTTTTTCCATGCATACCATAAATTCTGTTCTAGTAAAACTGCATGCTTAATCTGTGGCAAAATTTCTTAAGTATCAAACTTTCATCCACATTCTGCAAAGATATTACAGTGCTCATACAGGGATTTTAGAGATGACACAGCAAATTAATACTAGTTTAAAGAACTTATCTATTGAAAAAAAGAAAATTGTTTAGACAGATACAAATAGATGTCTTTTAAAGTTTTGCATCCACCTACACCTTTAGCCATAAGTTACAAAAAAAAATGAAACCAACTAGACCATTAAACCATTAGACAGTTTCTCTTTTTTTACTGCATATGAGAAAACATCCTTACAGCATTCACAAACACACTTGTCAAGAAACACACAGCTCCATGAAGTGTAAAAGAAAACATAATAATTAGACTGCAACTTGAAAAAGGTAGAAAAGAACGTTTCTCACCCCTCAAAACAAAACTGGAACTTTGGTTTGTAGGAATGGCTATGCCCATATACCCTCCTCATCATCCTGTGTGCCAGACATGAGCAGATGCACAGAGAAGGTGTTGGCATTGGAATGCAAGAAAGAAAGAAAGAAAGAAAGGTTAGTTACTTTGGTGCATATAAAATACAATTTTCTTGGCTGTTAACAACATGACTTTTTTTTTTAAATGCAAGCCAGTGAACATAACTGAACAAGTTTGTGTTACATATGCAAGAACCTGCATCTATAGCAACCAAGAAAACAACAACAGTGATGTAAAATTTCTTTCCACTCCCACTTAAAACTGTGTAGGAAGATGATTATAAGATTAAATATTGAAAGATCATCTATTTTTTAATTGCACGCAATTCAAACCAACTGACAGCAATGAAAAGGTCAAAACTTTTAGTAAGCAAAAAAAACTAATCAAATTTTCTTACATTCTGTTAAAAGATACAAAACTGCTGAATAACCAAAAAAATTATCATTAGCAAAGTACAGTTTTCCAACATGCTATCAATGAAATTTATCTTATCAACAAAAGTTACATGTTGCACATTTTTGATACTATTAAAGAGTTCTTCGCCTTTTTTCCAGTTTTGAACCATTAGGTTTATTAATTTAGTAAGAGTTTTTGTGATAAATAACATTATGACAAATACAAAAATTCATCACAATTTCTTGAATTTGTTTTTAAAAGGGATTAATTTATGGTAGATAGACTGAAAGCAGAAAGTCTTTCTTCACATTTATTATAAACATGAGTTAATAATAAAAATAAATTTTAATTGTAATAAAATTTTAAAAAATAAACATGAACAAAACCAGAAGATTGGAATGTTCTTCCCCAGATACACTAAGACTGCAATTTTACAATGGCTCTTTATCCATACACAGAGAGATGTGCATGTGCACAGCCATCTCTTGATATAGTTCTACTGTGCCCAATGATGTGATACTCAGCTTCTAGAACTTAGAGATGCACAGCACAGTGTTTTTCATCTAACTCAGCATTTCAAAATCAACTAAAATCATATCATTTTAGATATCCTTAAAATTCACCCATTAATATCTTAGAAACATAAAACAAACCCCATTCTATAATTTCAAAACCTTGAAAGTTAGCTGGTGTAGCATATTGCTGACAATTAAATCTAAAAATTAAATAAAATGAATGGTAATTAATTATGATTGAAACAGACAGGAATTTTAGCCTGAAAATATACACTTCCAGTATCACTACTGTTTCTAACCCATTCTTGGAATAAAAAAGAGCTCCCAGATGTCAACTGTTATTAAAAACCAGATGTTCAGATAGATGTCTTGCATGTTGCTGAATTAAGTAAAGAAATCTGACAGTCCACTATAAACTGAGCTATCATTTAGCACAGAAGAAATGTGGGTAAATTTTTTACGGGTTAACTTGGAACACATCTGAGTTAGAAGGTCTGCACAAATACACCACAAAGCAAAGGCAGAGTAAGGCCTGAATATCCTTATTCATTTTTGAAACAATGGGACAGGTTCTGTAAAACTTGCAATAAGCTGCATTTACCTCCCTGAAAACACAAGTTATTCCCTCTGAATTCTTCAGGATCCACTCCTGGTCAGGTCCACTAATGCTAATTGAACTTTCAAATTGACAGGAATTTTTGCCAGAGTAAAGGTTGAAGAAAGAATGAAGGGTTTATTTTCCACTGAGTAGTTTGATCCTATTTCACTAACAGAATGGGTTAGGTTAATTTTTGATGATATCCTTAAAAACAGCAAGACATCAACAAAAGGGACAACACAGTAGGTTTCCAAGTAATTCCTTCCCTAACTACACACAGCTGGTTTGCTGTTTAGAGTATTGCAATTCTTCAAACAGGCAGATGCTCATTTTTACTTCAATTATTTGTGCAATCTCCTTTTGGCAGAATTCTGGAAAAGTTGAAAAATCAAATATTGTCAAATATTTGTAAAGAGTTTTATGGGAAATTAAAGGCTATATAGTTTGACACTGATCCTGATATACAGTAAGCAATAAATTAAAAGCTGGAACTCAGTTTATGTCAATCAACATGGCTTTATTGAGTACCAGTCCTGTCAAAATATGTTTCTATCTTTTCCAGTTACAGAGGGACTCTTTTTGATAAGGTAAGTCTTTGAAATAATATGCTGCGATTTCTGTAAGTCATTTGATTATGTGCCACATGACACAGTGTCAGAAAAATTAGCTCTATACTGAATTAATGTTTGCTGGAGGAGGAAGGGGACCTGTAGATATTTTTCTCATCCCTAACTTGTTCCACATTCCCATGATCTGAAAGAAAAGCCTGACAAAGTCTTTTTGGAAAAGTGAACAGATTTGGAATTATCTGAATAAATGTTATCAGACACATACACATATGCCTGAAATCATGAATCCACTATCACAATTGGAAAACTTATAGGGCAGGCTTAGAAGAAAGGGAACTGCTTCTGAAATCAAGGGCATCAAAAAGGTCTTTAGAGGTCATGGTGGAAATGAGCACATGGTACAATGCTGGAATTTACCAAGACAAATAAAGGCAGAGAAAGAAAACTCAGAACGTTTGCTGTATCTCTATACAGTAGCATAAGACCATTAAGAGAATTACACATCTGGTGCTCATGTCACACTCTTGTGAATATTTGAAAGACTGTAACCAGATCAGGAAACAGCTAGAAAATTATTGAAAAATAAACTTGGCAGTGAGAAGAAAGAGACTCAACCTAAATGATCCCTCAGAAAACAGTTCATTAACTGACATAGAGAAAAGGAGACAGATCTTTACTCTGGTAAAAAAATTCTGGATAGAGATTTAGAGGATGTAGTTACACTGCAAACACAGGACATCTTTTTCAGTAACTCATCATTTCTGGATGATGAGTCTTAGATACTTTCTAAGATATGGTTACATATGGTTAACTATATTCAAACTATTTTTTTTTAATTACAGATTTTATGAAGAAATTATTGAGTAGTCCAGATTATGATTACGGTCCACTTAACCTTCAAGACCTACAATTAATAAAAATCCTCTTCCATCATTTTCTCCTCACATCTGTTTCAATGAGAATGTGTGTTCCATGGTCCATCTTTTCCTGTACACAAAAAAATAGCTAAATATTTTCCAATTTTTTAATTTGCAATTTCACAAAATTAAGCACAGTATTCTGTTTTGACATGAAAGTGAATAAAAATAATTTTTAAAAACCAAAAAAACCCAACAACATCATCACTGTATTTAAACTTCGAATAGTAAGAGTAATCTCAAACCAGTCTCAACTGGTGTAAATTCTAACTTATAGCTGCAAATTTTTCTGTATGGATAGGAACAAGTACCCAAAAGCACTGAATAAAAATCACATAAGAATCATGACTGTAATTTTGATAGGTTCCATGAACAAAGTATTGTATCAAGAAGCGAAGGTTTGGTGCCTCAGTGCAAACAGACAATGGAGGGAATACAGAATATTTCACTGAACTTCTGAGACAAATGAAATTCACTGTTTATTTTTGCATTCTTGACATGCAGTGAAGCAAAATAAAAGCTGCAGTTATGCCTTATCATTTATTAATATTGGAACAGAGGATTCCAGAAGTATGCTTAGTTTTTCGTATCATTGTGTATCCTACAGAATCATTAATCTATGACTCTTTGAAACAATAAACTACAATCAAGCAATTTTTCATTAATGATTGTGTACATTAACTGCTTTTTAAACTTGGATCTTTCATTGGTTTATAAGGTCAAGAATAGCAATTCAATGACTAAAACTACAAAGCAAAATCTCAGTTACTGACAAGCAAAACAGGAAAAAACCAAAATTTGAGAGATACCATTTGACTTGAGAAATTAGTATACATACTTGTTATGAAATTGTTAGCAATTCAGAGTGTTTAAAATATTGAATGCCTTGAATTTTAGGAGTGACATCCCAGTATCTAACTTGGATCAGTATTTATAGTACAGTGGAATAATCTCAAGGTCTTTTAGAAATCATTGATTTTATTTCATCCTTTTGCTGGTTCCTTTTTTTTTATGTCTGTGCTGCTATTTACCATAATTGCCTACTACCTTAAAAAGAAGTTTCTGCTGTCACTAAATGTGATTTACTGCTCTTATTCAATTGCCACAAAACCTCAAATAATGCTTCAAAGTATCAAAATAGCGCTTAGAAAACACTGCACACAGATGTAGAAGGCTTGTATAAGGACATTTTCTGTTTTGTTATTGGAATATATCTCAATGGAAGCTTTGTAGACAGATTTCTCTGCCATCAGTTCTCTAAGGCTCATCAGTGTCAGCTGTAAATTTGAGACAGTCCAACAGCAACAGATCTACAGCCACTACAATAGTCCTGAGAGTCACCTCTGTACAATACACCTGTCTTAGGGGATATTCTGAATTAATTTCACCCAAAACTGAATTCCTTTCAGCAATTTCTCAGTGTTGGAGGACCTCCTGGAATGTATCTTTCAATAGAATTAAACTTGGGGTGCCCAATCCAACACTACATGTGGATATGAATCATAGTGCAAGTGGGAATGACCAGGAGGATTTGATTCAAATCTCCATTCTTGATCAGAACTAAAACCCTAATGTAGGTGCACTCAAAGACTGCAGAAGTCTGCATTACAATGTGACCACCTCATGGAAATATTTGTACAAAATTTGGTTACAGCACAATACCCTGCACTTCTGTGGCATGCAAGTATCTTTATAAAATCTATTATAAAAAAAAAAAAAAAGAAGTCCTAATCTTCTTTTAGCTTTCGTAACACAGGCAACATTAAAAACTCGATGAATTAAGATTTTCTGGCTCTCTTCCCACCATAGGAGACCCTTCCTGACAAGGCTCATCACATTTCCCTTTCATGTGCTGCATGCTAAGAATTAATGTCTTAACTTAGGTTAAATAAATCTAGCGATAACCTGCTCATCTCTGCAACTAACTTCCTGATGACTGATTTATGCTGCTCTCCTTATTATCTGTGGCTACTAATGGGTCATTAAACGTGCAACTACTGGCTCTGAACTCTGCAACTGTCCTATTTACAGCAAATACTCACATTTACAAATATAATTTCCCCTTTTTACAAAGAAATTACAAAGAAAGAAATGACATTTCTTTCAAATCAAGAACTTAGTCTAAAACTCAGAATCTTTCAGAGCTTAGAGAGACTTTTATCAGCTGCTCAGTTTCTAGGAGCAAACATAGCTGAGGACTAATCACACAAAGTCTCCATGCACAAATTACTACTTAATTGACTACAGAAGAGTTTTGTGCATGAATGATTTGAAGAACTGAGCCTGTAGCTAAAAAGTGGAAAGACTAACAGTGGGTTCATTTAAGTGTTTGGTGCATAGAGCTTTAAAAGGTCTTTATTTTATGTTTCTTTTGTATATTCAAAAAGCTGAATAAATCTTAAAAATTGCTTCAGCAATATGTATTTATGTCAGGGGTGTATTTTCAAAGTTATCCATAACAGAAGGGGTCACGAGTGACCATGCATCACCCAATTATGAAAATGGCCTTAAATCCCATCTCACCATTTGTTCTGTTTGTATATAGTTGGGTTAAAACCAGACACAAATCCCGGCCATAGGGGAAAGCGAAAGGTTCTTTCTGACCACTGACTTTACAGCACCCAGACTAGCATTAACACGAATAAGATGTTTCACCAGATACGCATGCATTCTAAAGTTTTATCACTAGATGAAGTGGAAACTCAATGCATCTTACAAGAAGTGGCCCGTGAAATCAGATTTGCAATGCAAAAATTTATGGTCCCCTTTGTAGTGAAAGCCTGTGACATGTTATCTCACTTAAGTAACCAGTGCCAGATATGCAACTTTTGTTATCAAGTTACTGTCTCACAGAAATGCATTTTTGGCTCTCTCAGTTGGTCTAAAGACCTATTTTAGACTATGACAGTGGCAGATAATTTTTCTACTAAGAAATAGAAGATAAATGTAAACCTCTATATAAGTGTTGTATATTATAACACATACATTCAGGGGAAATGAGAGGGAGAGATTTCTATAGCTAAACATGATCTCAAAAAATTCTTCCATATGTGGAAAAGACTGGAAAGCTAACATATAAATACAGATATATATAAATATACACACTGCTCAGTGTGTATACGTTTATATCACATTCATTAAACCTCAAAAATATAAAATAAATTCATTTCTGTAAGCAAAGGAGAAGTATAGCTTTTCAATGCACAAAATCCATCTCCTGGAGTATCAAAATCAGCAAAACCTATTTCCTACTTCTTGTTTTTAATACTACTCCAGTTTAGCTGTTTTTTTTGTAAAATAAAATTTTCATATCATTAAAAGATGTTTGAAAAGTAACCTGGGTACAATATAATTGCAATTAAAAGGCAGAAATAAGAAAAGCATTAACAAATATTCCAAATTTCTATTGGCTTTTACTTTCAAGTGAGAAATCTTGAGTAGCTCACAGTGTTTGTAACCGCAAAATGGCAGCAAACCAAAATCAAGAACTAGAGTATTCCTGAAAGATAAATTCAAATTCAGAGAGACTCTTCCAAATTTCAAGGCTCTTTCTTTTCTTCCATCACAAGTACAGTGTAACTCACAATGACCCTTAGGTTTGAAGCCAAATCTCGAAATGCGGGCAAGCCTCTGTGGAAGGCTATTTCAGTTCTCTTTTTAGGATAAAGTAGACAGACATCCCTAGATAGATGTCAAAGGCAGGCAAAATTCTCTGTATCTACTGAAATAAGCACATGCTAACAACTCACTGAGTTTTGGAAAATGTGTAGACAGAAATTACATCCTCATTAGAAGAGAAGTATTTGCCATTCAGTAGCTGTTTATAATAAACAATATAGCTATAATAACTGCATACAACTTAATTGGAAAATTGACGTTTTAAAGGTGACCATGATAAAAATAGGATTTTATTGCATTCAGTTCAACAAGTCTGAACAATGTGAGATATGAATCACAAGTTCTTTGTTCCAGAAGAATAATATGTGTAGCAAAGATGAAAAATTAGAGGAAAGATTAAAAATTTGAAAGCATTTATATGACTAATTTGCACTGCACTTCTGAGTTCTCAAAACACTAATTCAGCACAATACTAGTTATTTACAGTGGATAAGTCTGGGATTGTTTATACTGAATGTACTGACAACCAAACCTTGCCCTGCCCAAATTCCTAAATTAAATAAATCCATGTGACTCCAATGAGCTTAGGGCAGGCTCAGCTCGGTGCTAATGCAATTGCGTGCTGCCCTGCAGCTTGAGGCACCAGCAGAACAAGTTCACATCCATTTGGGGAACAGACAAGAGCAAGCTCACACCTGCCCAAAGACAACGTGTAAACATACAGGATAAAGAAACACACAGAATACTAAACAAAATCTGGGTCAGGAAGGAAGGCAATATTTACTGCATTAGGCAGCTGTATCATATCACTCTTTTTATGTACAACATCATTGGTTGTTTCTTTTCTCTTCTTTTTTCCTGAACAACTAAAAGACAAAGTTTCAATGATGCAGAAGACTCCCAAACAACATATTTCAGTTTTCCAGGTACTAAACTTCTGCTCTGACTGAACTTTCTACTCTCAGAAGAGAGAAAGTCTAAAGAAATTTCAAGAATTTCATGCTTTTCAAATAACTATGGTCATTTGCATTAGCTAAAATAATCTGTTTTGGTTTATGTTTGTATGGATTTTAGGTTTTGTTGTTTGGTTTTGTTTTGGGGGTTTTTTTAAGGAAAAATCTCCATTTCTGTATTCCTGAGGCTTGTCCAGGAGTTTGAGGTTGGCAATTTTCCAGTGTGGCCACAGAATATAAGGCATTATGCTAACAGCCAGGACTGCCAAAATACACAAAGTAGCATGCTCCCCCCTTCCCCTAAAATTACATATGGATCAATACAGTGATTTGTAGATCAGGATCCATACACTAAAATAACAATCGTTTTTTGACTGTCCTGCGGTTCTGATTTCCAAGTCATCCACCTCAAACAAAATCCCATCTGACCTGTTCAGAGTTTTTCACATATCATCTTTCAGCAACTCCAAGGATATTTTGCAGTTCCAGCTGATGAATAAAGACCTGTTGCCAAGACCAGTCACCACTTTACAAATCAATAAACACTTTTTTTCAGAGCACACAGTCTTCTTCAAAAGGTTGGTTTTTAGTGGCATACACCTACTTGGCGACAGTCAGTTTGTTATCAAGTTTCACGCATCACTGCATGTGATTTCTTTTCTCAAATGCTGGAGTTAACCAGCATACTTTCTAAAAGCCTGTTTAAAATGAGGCACATTTAGTAGTAAGACAGCTACAGGCTCATTCTGGAACAGTTGGCTTTGTGACTGGGGGGTGGCAGGAGGGGAAGCTTCAGAGATACACCCTACCCCACTGTTGTCTGGATAAGGAGGATTTTCCTTTAGATAAGAGGATAGTTTAGAAATGTTGAACTACCTTTTAGGCCTCCTTGCTGAGATCTCAGAGGAACAGAAAACTTCTTGGTGAGTTTGTAACAAATTACTTCTAAACACTAAATCTTGTAGAAGGGCCATGAAAAATGTTTTAAGTAGGAAAAAAAACCTCTATGTAGCCAGACAGGATTAAAAGATGTAAAAGGACATCTTTTTACATGCTTAGGCACCATGTGACATTCCATCCTCAATTATAGCTTCTAAGAATAGGGCCAACTTTTTGGAAAGCAGCCAGCTTCTAAATCATGCCCTATGATATTCACATTTTTCTAAAAATCAGATTCCTTTCTGTGAGCACATAATCTCTCATAAAACAAAACAAAAATATATTTGTAGCCCTGGTGACCATAGAGTAAAACATTCGGCTTTGAATCCTTTACAGCTCAGGTATATAGGAAACTCTTAGGAGATTAAGAACACTGTAAATTTTATTTCTTTTAAAATCTCCAGTACTATGGGAAGTAAGAAGATTTGATAGTTGTTGTAATCAACAGGACTGACAATAAAATCTAAAGTATGAAAAGTCTTCAGATGCTATATCTTATACTGTGTTAATACAGCATCAAGTTCTTCCCTATGATATCTCAAATAACCTATTTTCCTGCTAAGAATGCAATCAGACTAACTGGAGTATATCTGAGACATATGCATGTCAGGTTACCCACAGCTCCTTTTCATGTAGAGAGGCCACTTTTAATTTAATAATCAATTACAATTTTTTCCTAAGTACTCCATAAGCATAATCTTGAACTTAGAACCCTAAAACACACCTTAATGTCTCCATGAACTTGAAGAAGTCCTGGGTAATAACCAAAGGATGCTCTTTATTATGTGGAGACAATCCTGGAGTTAGAGATTCGTAATATGTGCCAGTAAGTTGAGGACTGTAGGGACTTGCAGTAGGGAGTGAAAAATGCCCACAGACATGAACAGTAAATAGATACGGGTGACTAGAGCCTGAAACTCAGAACAGGAAACAAACAGGGAGGGACTGAGAGGCTCCTGAAAACCAACGGGAAACGAGATGTCACAAATTGACCAGAATTGTGGTTAGAAGGGCAGAATTCTCTGTTGGTTGGTAACTCACAGGCCTGTTCCCATGCTGAAAGGATACAACTGACAGAAGAAGTGCTGCTCAGTGAGGCAGCTGTGGCAGGGAGTACAAACGTGCAGGTACCTAACAACTTTCATGAGCATCAGCAATTCGCTTCGATACCACAGTCACTGGTGTGACAGAAGCAGGCATTTCCTGCAAAATATTTTCCATAAAAGGGAGAACACTGAAAGATGATCTAGGCAACTGAGGCCAAGACCAAAAGGATTTAAGGAAAAACAGTAAGGATGTAGAGGTGAGAAATATGAGAGGCAGGGAGCTGGACAGCAGGGTTTGGTAAGAAGTCTATGCTGTGGGGCAGGATAGCTGCTAAATCTGGAAGTTCATTTAGCCATGAGGGCGTTTTTCTGTTCCAGATAGCTCTAGGATGCAACAATCCAGATTAGATTACTGTAATACACACTACAGGGGGCTACATACTACAACTCCTTGGAAACTGAAGCTAGAGCAAAATGTTTATTATGCTCATTTTCATGGTGGGAGTATTACACCCGCACTTCAAGGACACACACTGACTGCAAAATGTTTCCAGGTGGAAATTAAGAAAAATTGCCAACTCTTAAGCCAAAACTGAAGTGAATAAATTTAAGTTTTTGTGCAAAGCTGCAAAATGATCTTTTTTCCCTGGGTTTTTAAAGACCAGTTATTGACATGGCAACACTCAACCCCCAGAAATTTATTTATGTCAAATGAAAATCAGGTGCACCAACATAACCAGGGATCACATCATGACCAACTGTTACAAGACCATGTGGGCAGATGAGAGTTAGAGTCTTCCTACTGTTTGTGAAGTTTCCTTACAATTTGACCAGAGTTAGGTCCAGACAAGGATGGTAAAAAAAGGTCACCCATCTACTCCTCTTCCTAGAGAGCAAAAAAAGAGGGAATAGAAACAAGACGTGGCTAGAAACTTGTCTTTGCTCCCTAGCAGTGGCCAGAAGACCTAAACACATTCACTGCATCTGAGAAAAGGTGCTTAACTAGTTCCTTCAAGAGAAGTCAGAGATCCTATCCTTCACTAAGTCTAGAGCCATTCTGCCACATGCTGCCCATGGCAGGATAGTAAATCAGGTAAGAGTTGTAACAAAAACATTATCATTAAAAAACTGTCAATACCTGAAGAGGACAGCTTCTCATAAAAATATGGCTATTTCAAGCAGGATGGGCATCTTCCAAGGTCTTCCAAGAACCTGCTGCTACACCTGTCTCTTTACAAAGGGTCTTTGTTACAAACATGTAGTCCAGTGCCCATGTACATACTTCTACAGACATATAATAGCATGCATTTCTCTATATAAATGTAACATGTAGATTAGAAAATCCAGTATTATCTATAGAAATGCGGAATGTTTCAAATTAACACTGATCAAGGAGTTGGGAGAAAACTTTCAAAATCCCTCCCTAACATTCACCAAATTAAATGGAATTTATGCTACAATATGCACAGTTTCTTCATCTCCTTAAAAATTAAAAATGTCCTCTGATGATTTGCAGGTTTATTATTTTCTTAGTTTATTCTGTGCTTTTAAACCACATGTTGGATTATAGTCACATATCTAGAATCTGTGTGTAATATGGAATGGGAAATGCAGGTTTCTATGGCACATGGCAATCAAATTGCTGCACAAAAGAATGCTGTAAAGAGGGGTAAATAACACAAAAAGGAAAGAAAAAAATAAAATCCATGATTGAAGAATGTAAGATAAAGCAATGCCTAGAGTTCACTCATTACCCTTGACTGTGCTGTTCTCAAAGATTATTTCAGCAAGGATTTTGCTATGAATCTCCTGTTTGCTTCCTTTACAAGTAAATATATGCTGTGCTAATCCATTGTTCACAGAGTCTGTGGAAATTTTGAGATGACAGCACTTCAGGAGAACACCTATTCTGAGTCCAACACAAGATGAAATAAAGCTGTATTAATCTAACTTCTTCTTTAAAACCTCCAAGAAAGGACCTTCCATTACATGTATATGAAGGAATGTCCACATTTTGTTTCCACTTACAGGTTCATTAGACTCATAGTGAAAAAGTTTTCTTTTTAACAACTAACCTAGTTATTCTTGGCAAAACTAAATTTACTGCTCCTACCCTTTCTCCACTGGGCACTGGAATACAATTGATCATCGTCTTCTTTACAACAATATTTTATGTATTAGAAGACTTATGTCTCCCCTTTGGTACTTCCTAGACTAAACAAACCATGTTCTTTAAGCCTTCCCCACAGGTCATGTTCTCTAAAACTTCTATCATTCTTGTTGCTCTCCTTTTGTCCCTTTCTACTTTGTCTATGTCTCCTAAAGCATGGAGATCAAAACTGTAAACAGTTTTTCAGATGAGCTCTCACCAGCGCTTGAAGGAACAGAATTGCTTCCTGCTTCTTCTCCAGTATTACATCTATCACAGAATTAGATGCAACTTCATTGCAATGGTATTCCACGGTGCAATTCATATTCCTTTTCCCATGCTATTACCTCATCAGCACATGTGACTTCTCCCCTGTAAGTGGACTTGTCTTTGCCGAGTCTCAAATTACTCATTCTAGACTTTCTCCAGTTTATCAAGACTGGAGCAGCTTATTGAGCAGTTTGACAGCTTCTACTGTGCTTGGAGCTTCTTACAGCTTGATTCATAATCAACAATATTAATGGCATTTCTATTTCACTACTGAAATAATCTCTGAAACAATACTCCACAGTATCAGATAAAGGACAGACCTCTCTGGAACCCTGCTGTAACTGGCCCTCCTGTCTGACAATTAGCAATGGAAATTTTGTCTGTCGGTTCCACATCCATCTCATGGCAATCTCATAATTATCTAAATTAAAAAATATTATTTATAATTAAATCTTTTATTATTGCAACTCACTTTACATTCGTTATTAATTACATTACAAAATTATGTATTTATTTGCATATTAAAAATATCTGGTGGGACAGTGTTAAAGACCTGATGAATTAAAAGATACCACTTTCTGCTTTAACCACAAAACCAATCACCCTATCAAAGGAAACGAGATTTGCTTGACATAATTTTCCTTGGCAAGTTCAAGCAGACTAAATATAGGATGGGCATGCTAGACCTGCACTCTTTTTTAGAGAATGGCTCAAATGTATCACCTAGGAAAAAAGCTGAGAGTACGAGTGCTAGGAAATACTAGTAAAATAGCTATTTTACGTACTCTAATCATGCACCTATTTCCACCATTCATAAAATCTCTTAATGTTCTTGAATATGTTTTGATACTGACTTTCATTATCCTTCTTATCCATTCTCTTCCCTGAATAAGCTGTTATCATGCATTGGAAAGCACTTGACTAAATGTTAGCACTCTTACATTGTCTTGTGCCTCAAATTTTTTTCACAGGTTCAGGTTTCTTGAATTAGTTGAAAACTATGTCTGGATTTCAGTAACACTTTGGTGGTTATTACCCGTTTTTTCACATCTCTTGCCTTCATTCTGGTCTTTTTTTTTTCATTCCGTTCCTTGCATGAAGCCAAAATTTTTTTTTATTTTACAGATATTTCCATATAATTTTTCCTTCTTTTATAAACTCAGCCAACTTATCTCTATTAATCAGAAACAGAACCAAACCAAGACAGCAAGTCCTTAATTCCCTTCACCTCTTTCTGACAGAAAAAGTTGTTCTTAACATGTTCCAAGGATTCAAAGGATTCTGTGTTAGGTTGTTTAGGTTTGTGGTTTGTGTTTTTGGTTTCTTTTTCTTTGTGTTAGTATCCAAGAAATCACATTTTCTCATTCTTACCTGTTTCTGGCTCTAATACAATTCCACTGGTCTCTCTGTAAAAAAGTGTAATTTGCCTCTTAGCTCCCTACTCCCAATTAAGCTGTCTATCGTACATCCCCATTATATTTTCATTCCTGTTTTTCCCATTTTTCCCCAGACAAAAAGCCAAAATTTCAAACAATTTCAGGGACAGAAATAAATACCAGAGCTATTAGTTTCAACTCAAAGAATGCATCACTTGCTTATTAGTTCTTTGGAAAATTTATTTTCTTTTGAAATAGCAAAATAACAAAGTTATAAAACTGAGGGTGAAGAAAGAGGTGACCAACCTGATCTGGAGAGGGTCTGTGGTTGTGTTGTGTCCTCCCAGGAGATCGATGGTGGTGGTGGTGGTGATGGTGGTGGTAGTGGTGATGGTCATCATCATAGTTATCTGCCATCAGCTTCATTCTGTTTTGTGTCTGTTTAAGATGCAAAGGAAGACAATTTTATTACATGTTGGATTGTATTATTCTGACAGTGTTTTAGGAAGATCTTGGCTCTGAGGTTTTTTTGGGAGATTTTGTTTTTTGAGCTGAAGGATCTAAGATTAGAAATCCAGACTGCTGGCTCACAAAGGAAAGGAAAGAGAAATAGAGAAATAAAGTATATGAACACATCCTCTGTTTCAGGTTTCACATCCATAGAATGACATGAAGAAGTAAGAAAAGCAAATGATCAAAGATGATGTGTTTGAAGGGCAAAAGACATTCAGCTTTTCTAAATTTATTATCCTAGAGATCTTTCCTTTTTTTTCCCAGTCTACCATTATGTCTTAGCAATCAACTTTTTAAATATAACTGGAAGGAATATTAAGTGTACTTCAAACATTTACAGTTAGCTACCAAGGCACGTCAACAACAATCATAAATAGTTGTTTTCAAAGTTCTATTTTGGGTACCTTATTTTAATTGTACACCAGAATCACCCTGCTAAACAATAAGTAAAACAAATCTGAAAACTAAGTGATAGAGACATAGGCACTAGAGAAATAAGTGACTATGGAACTTGGCACATTACTGAATGGAAGTAAGTCTAAGATATAGATCTCAAAAAAGAGATCAACACTTCAGTTACAGCTGTGAGCAGATAATAAAATCTATGTCACCATGGGATAGCAAGATAAATTGCTGCTCTTTATCACTATTCCAATTATTCTGTACCATGAAATACATAGACTTGAATAATTCAAACCTTGCTCATAACACCAAAAATATCTTACTACCAATAGTCTGATACCAGTGGATACAGTCATTATTTTTTTGTGGTACCAGGACTGAAGACTCTCAGGCAAACCTGTTAAACTGCAATCGAGTTTTAATTCATTTTGCACTAACAAAACCCAGAAAAAAATGCTGTCAACTCCCAAAGACCTCTTCCAAAATTAAGATAATCAATTAGAGAAATATGCAATTAATACCAGACAGATAACTGAAGGAAAGATAGCAGTCTTAACTCACTTGATGCTGTGCTCCAAGGCAGCAGGATTCATGGCAACCCCACTGAGAATCGGGGCTGAACACTTTCCCCAGGACTTTGCCCAGACCAATGAGTTCCAAAGGACCAACTTAAGCAGATGAATTTGACAACAACTCATTTGTTCAGTATGTTTCCATATTAACTGGTCTAACTGCCTTCCAATATAAAGTGCCCATGTGATAACTTGTGTCCTGCAGCTAATATGTGGTAAATTTACTTCCAGGACTGCTGTAATTTGATTTTCCTTTGACAACAATCCTATATCACAGTCTCTGTTAGGGAAATTTCACTGGCAAGTATATTTTAACTGAAAATGTAAAACTCAGAGATTGCTATTAAATTCACCAATTTTAATGTTTTTTGCTGAAGTTGAAAAGGGATTTGAAAAATACAAGCAAACTAAATATTCGTATTACGTAACATTTCAAGTATAACAAAGTCTAATGCAAGGAAAACAGCCACAGAATCCTATGAAATCCTGATGTGTCTTTTCAGCAATTAATTTTTTTTTCAGTTGTCACCATGTTTCTCAAGCACTTCACATGATGTCCATTACAGGATCATAGAAAACTGCTTTACAGAAGGGGAGCTTTACTCAGTTTAAGTAAAAACACCCAACTAACCCAACCAAACCCTCAAGGCATCCACAACAAAAAGATAGAGAACAAGTCACAGGTCAGGTGTGCACTGACAGACTTTCTGAACATCTCCACACCACTGTAAGAGCATTTTTTCAGTGTCTTACAGAGGAATCTGCACAGTTAGAAATATTTCATTTTCTCCCTCCCAAATATGAAGATGGAAGCAAGCAGCTGTATGAACTTCAGTTGTGACTTTCTACCAATTTTGCTAAAAATATCATCTCAATCTGAATCATCACAGTTGGTCTGTTTGTCTTTTGAGTCAAAGAGGAAGGCCTTTTGAACAAAAGAGTGGAAAAGATGGAGAATTAATAGACAAATAAAAAGCCACTTACTATAAACACTGTCATACCCTACCTCTTTGGGGAAGCTCCTAAAATTTTATTTGTTTATTTTTTTATCAATGAACAGCCTTAAATTTCCTACCTTTCAACTGTATTCCACAAAGAATGCGAAAGTTACAAAAGATGATATATGCAATCCTAAAAGTGTCCTCTGTAATGAGGTGTTGGGGATTAGGCATGTCATGGGATAAGAACTGTAAATGAATGATGTCATCTTTCTAATTTGGTGCTGAAATATAAATAAACTACTTCTAATGTTTCTTCCTTTTGCATGCCAGATTGCAGTAAAACGTGCACAAAGAAATGTTAATGCTCTAGCAGCCTTCCTTTACTGTGCCTGTTCTGGGAGCAAAATGTACAAGAAATATGAAATGAGAATTTATTTTCCACCCAAGTAACCATGAAACCACCTAAACTTCGAATGACTTGTAACTGTCATTAATTTCTTAAAATTATGCAACTTATTTGGCAAAATATTACTTTTAAAAGCTTTTTGTTTTTATTTGTTAGCTCTTCAAATGACAGCAAATACAATTTTTATGTTCTATTTGTCTTCGGTTTAGCTCCTGCTAGTGCTACACTTCCACACTGAACTGTATTTTCCATGAATGCTTAGCTGTGGCTTAACAAGTACAAACACCTCGTGATTTGAAACTTTTAAAAGCAAGACTTTTGAAGAGGACAAGCATGAGGATTCCTGGAGAAGAACAAAAGTAAAGCTATCCTGATGAATAATACAATCCTTTGCACATCCTTCTAAACATAAAATCTGTAACATTACTTCTCTTTGCTCCCTTTGCTAGTTTTTGATATTTAGCAGGCTTTGAAATGCCAACTATATTTTTATTTGAGGAAGGAATTAATTTCAGGACCCCAGGGCTTCACACCCCTACACCTACATACAGGCACCCACAGAAAGGTGTGTACGTGTTGAGACATTGGTTTATCAGTCAGAGGAAAATCCTCATGGTCTGGGTGACAGATCAACACATTCAGGGACTGCTTCAGTGTTGCCTGAGAGGGGAAAATGCCATGCAGCGACCTGGCAATGCCATCATTTCCTGCAACATCTTCAATATGCCTGAAAAGTTCCCATTCAAGGTCATCCAAGACCTTTTCTTACACTTCTTTAGAAAGCACCACACATTATTCAATATGACTTTTCTGGATGATCAAGAAATTGAATCTTGAAATATAAAATTAATGAAAATTAGAGTGGTGATCATGCATGCATTCAAACTGTGTAATATCTAATGTGTATCACTGGTTACTCTGAACAAGTCACACCTTGTCTGAAATAGTTATATTGCATAGGTCAAACTTTTATTCACATTTTCCTCTCAAACCTGAAAATGGGTTCCACAAAATTTCCACAGCCACAGCTCTGACAAAAAGATTGCCATGCCAACAGTTCTTTTTGAAAATGCCTGGAGAACAAAAGGCCCACAACTGAAAAGGAAGAGTTTTTAATTTGGATTTATACTAGAAAAGAAAAACATGTTAACTTGTAAAACACAACAATTAATTAACTCTATCTCCTAAAGACCATGTATGGCCTTATTAGTTGTAGCCTAAACAGTGTCCTCAGATTTTTTTTCCCTAATTTATTGACTACATCCAAAAAATACTGCATCCATTTTGAAATAAAGGAATGACTGAGGAATTAAAAGCAGCTTAGATCTACTTGCACAGGTATATTAACCCTTAGGGCTTGAAACAGTTGTCTTTGATCATTCAATATCACTATTTGCTAAGCTGTCAAGGTCATGAATGGTATGTGTAACTGAATTTTTAACCCACTTAGCAAAGAATTTATGATCTAGCACTGTAAGAAAACTGACAGAAATTTCTTGTCCTCCTAAAAGTCTGCTGAGTTTAAGGAAGGATATACCAAAGTGAAATGAAAGTCTTTGATTGACTGGTAACAGACTAAATAGCTTAATAGCAATCTGTAACTGTAAAACTGTAATATTAAAACTGTCTTTTAAAAAATATTTTAGCAAGGTGGCAATAGGGAACTATGCTTTCATCTGTCATCTGGATCAAATTAGCAATGAAACTCATGAATGAGGTTCAAATGAGGAAAAATAGTAAGATTTGTTGCTCTGGGATATAGGTGTAATACAAATCAATAGCTATTACTTTCCTTTGGATTTTCTTCTCAATCTCTCTTCACTTCAAGGAATTTGAAATATTTCCAGAATATTCACCTTCAATACGGTATGATTTTTCCCTATATAATATGAGAAGGAGGCAGAAAAAAGACCTGCAAGCTCTCCTGGAGCTATCCTGCGGTCTAATTCTTAAAGCAGAAAATTTAAAATCTTGAGACCCACATTCTAGGTTTGATTCTGCAATGGCCCCTTGTTGTCTTCAATGACACAGAAACTCTTCTTCGTGCAATGTCATTGTTTGAAAACAAGCATTCTAATATTTCCACAAAAAACCGTGAAAACTTCATGTAACAGGCATTTAGTCTTCATAGTTTTTAATAATAAGTGACTTTATCTGAGCTTCTTTTCTCCTGAGACAATATTTTAGAAAACAGAAAAGGGCAATGATCTAAAAAATTGCATTCTTCAGACTACAGAGTTCACCAAGTTTATCCAGAAGTAGCAAGAACTTATTGGAATGAACCTAGATTTAATGAAAGCATGTGCAACTGCAATTGGTTTTCCTGTATGAACCCAGTGCTTCTGCCCTGAGTCGCATTAAGAGAGGGTTAACGAAATATTTGCTAATTAAGCCAGCTCCAGCTTTACACTCTCCAAATAAAATCAGTTTTCACATTAGAACAATATTGTTGCACATGCTTTGGAAATTGTTATTGTCTGAAAACAAGGGAAGAATTTCTTACCATTTCTACTGCTGCACAACTCAGAAATTACTAAACTGCCATAGAATACAATTTATAGTGGATTTGTTATTTGGCAAGTTACAGTTCATTAAATGTTGGACAGCAAATGCTGTACTTGACCTCAAACATCCCTAAAGTTTGAAAAATCATGTTTGTCACTCACAATCTTTTAAGGGACAGTATATGTTTGCAAAAAATCATGACTTTATAAAAACAGTGTATTTTCTTATTAAAAAACCCCAAAATATTACAATAAAACAATGTAAACTACCACATCTGTGTAACAGAGGAAGACAGTCTTGGAAAGTAGCTAGAAAAGGTATTTCAGATGGCACCACAGAATACTGTGTTCTAAGTATCTTTTTGATATCAAAAGTCATCACAAGCTACAAAGAAAACTAAAATTAAATGTCGTGTAAAATCTGTATTTTCAGAACTTTATTAAGTTCACCGATCCTTTTTTAATTTAGAAAAACAACCCAAAACCCTTTTCAGCAAGTTTTGCTTTATTCCACTTCTTTTGTCTCATCACTATGTAATATTTTTCTGAGATCAAAAATAATAAGTTCTAGTTCCAATCATGAAGCCTCTGAAAAATCATGTTCAATCTCACTGTCACTGTTCTACCTGCTTTCAGCATCTCAAGCTTATAGAGATATCTGCATCCTGCACAAGTGATGTGAAAAAAAGCCAAAGAACAAGATTATTTTGCCATCTAGGAAAGATACTTAGGAGAGATTCCTTTGCAAAGTTTCAGTTTAAACTTTTGTTCAAACTTCTTGATATACTTTGGGGCACTGTTTCACTGTTTCAGCTGAAGTAGAAGAGAAAATTCCAAAGCTATTGTTAGAAAGCCAAGTCTTGAGACTGCTCCATTTTTAATGGTAGCACTCTTCTTGAATCCACATGATTAAATGAGACAAATTGTTAAAACATATCCACCAAGTACGGTTTTGACTGAAGTGTCATTTTTCCACAAGCCAGAGGATCTGTTAATCAGTTACTGCTTTAAAGGATCTTTTGCCAGTATTAGAGCTGCAGGGAAGAACTGGACTTCAATAGACTGCCAGAGATTGTATTACTTTAATGCTAATTATTCAGGCCACTTTTAACAGCATAATACTAACATCATGCTAATTATTTCCAAAATAAATTATACTCATCTTCAATGAGTAGAAATATACAATAATATTCAATTCATGCTTCTTTGTTGCTTATGCAGGGAGGTTTTAGACAGCAAGAAAATTCCAATGAAAAGAAATGAGGTTAAGACTCTTAAGTTTGCAAGCACTCATCAGTAAGCAAAAGATAACGAAAACATTACAGTATGTTAACTAACCAGCAACTCCAAATGCTAAATAAGTATGATAATCATAACCGTATGGGTGTTGGAATGCATCACTATGGGGCGGAGTTACGTTTTACTAAGTGCCTTGATTATGCATTTTCTTTTTATAACATCCCTGTAATGTAATCTGTTTGTATATTCTTAACTACATTTTAACATGGGTTTTTCTGCTTTGTTTCCTGCCTCCATCGAAGAGCACAAATTTTCCCTGTTAAAATTCCAAATGGGCTAATAAGCATGTTTTTCTTTTCCTGTTATAGTGTATGACTTGTCTTGGAAAGTGTGAGAGACAGGATGCATGCAGGCTCAGAGTGTGAATGATAGCTTACTGCAGAAAAGCTTGGCTACTCTGCATTTAACTCTTTTTAGGTTTTACCTCATTAATGATATGACTGTTCCATACCACGTAAGGAAGACAGTCAAGGTTTTATGCTAAGAAAGTATACATATTTTTCTTTTTCACATCTATATTTAGTTATACACTAAACTTAATTCACATGGTGTTTTTACATTTAGATCTTAGAATTGTTATCATCTGTAACATGTAACCCGGAGCAGTTGATGTTTAGGCCCTGTCTGCCCTCACAGGACAGAAGATAGGGATTAAGAAAAGGTACTGATCATTTTCCAAGTTTTCATTCAATCCAACATTTCTCCCAGGGAAAATACAAAATCAATTGCTGGACAAATTAATACTCTGACTCCTCTGCAGAAGTGCAAAGCAACTTCCATGTAAATCTTCTCAAAGACTCAGGTCTGGTAATTTAGTGTTGAACACGAGCATAGAAGATTTACAGACACTTCAGTTCTTTATTTAATTAGAGCACTATTTAACTGGTACGAACAGCCATTACACCTGCTACTTTGCAAGATTACAAAATGTGTCTGACTTATCCTGAAAGAAGGTAAAGCTCAGAGTAAGCCTCCCTCTTCACAAGCTGAAGGACAACAGCCTTCCAAACACCAGCTGGGATATTGGACACTTGGCAGACGGAGACAGGCAGCACTTTCAAGTGCCAAGCAGACACTTATCTAAAGTACTGAGGCCAAATTTCAACTTTTCTGACACTTGTGATTAAACAAAGCTATGTTGAATTGAACATGACCCATCTGACTTTTTTTGTGCATTTTCCTGCATTTAGAGTCTGTGTTTTTGAAGTATTTTGAAGCTCTGTGAATTAAAAGTATAGCTTGAAGCACAGGAAATATCTTGTAATAATACAGCATACTCAGTAATGTATAGGCTCAAGTCATGCTAAAGGTATTTGTCTCAGTCCTACTACTAAACTTGGTAATTACATGGAAGTATGTAAGAACATAGACACAAAGAAGTGAGTTAAAATGCATAATTAAAGCTCTGAAACAGTAGCTGCCTGAGGACATCCCAGGCCAGGTCCGACTAAAAACAGACAAGCAACAGAAGAAGGACGGGTCTCTTTTTTTCCTTTTTACAACAGGAAATAACTCATTAAAAAGATACTTCCCCATAATAATTATTTAAAACCAGACATGAATCAGAAACTTCAGCAGCTAAATAAGACCTTTGAAACTGCAAATCTCTAGTTAGCAGCACTGGTCATTTTTCACCATCTTTAATATCTGAATAGTGAGTATCAGCTATAGTTTTTACAATTTCAATACCAAGGCCAGGTCTTCCATTTTTATATACAAAATATAGCTTAAGTTGAAATTACTATATTTCTTCCACTGCATGCAACAAAAATTGCTAAATAAAACATACATTTCAACGGTATATTTAAACATGGACTGAAACGGAGATCACATCACTGTCTTGATATGCTTTCTAGAGACACCTTACCTACAACTAACTTCTTTTTGATCCTAGATTGTAGGAATAACAAGTTTTATCCATCATTACAGCAGCAGAAATATTTGACACACAGTTTTTACAGTACCTTTTTTAATAGCTGGCTACTTAGCACTGTATTTGAGATCAAGTGTTAAATTACACTTAGTCTTATTATCATGGGGCACATTGTAGTAGAACACAAGGATTTGTTTAAAACAAGTCATGTGGAGAAAAATCCTTTTGGCTTGGAAGTTCCAATTGTTATAATGGAGATATTCACAATTCTTATTTGAGATACTTAATAACCATTTTCACCTACCAAGCAAGTCAGATCCAAAATTACTGAAGTTCCAGTGTTAATATATACATTATCATATATCTGCATTACCTACTTTTTCCATTTAAGATTTTCAGTCTCAGTGAAGTTAAACCATTTGTCTGAACAAAGCTCTAGGATAAGTTCACAACCAGATTATCACCAGTAAAAAAAGGCTGCCTTGAGCCATGGCCAGGCTTAAGCTGTAACATAGATTCTTCAAGAATCAAAAAACTCTGAACAGAGAACAAACAGAAACAGATTTTAAAGCAGGAAAGGACTTATATACCAAGCCTGTGGTGCTTTCAGGGGCTGACTGCTATAGGCAAAAAAAGCCCCTCTCATTGGAAAAGGTTTGTGTGAAAATAACATCCAAAAGACTTTGGATTCCAGAGAGCATACAGAGGAAAAAGTGATGCCATATCCATCTATGACCCAAGTCTGTCAAATTTTGTAATATAAATTGTCAAGTCTTACTGAAAATATGTGAAAAGTCTTACGAGAGCGCTGCCAACATTTTCAGTAATTTTCTAACATAGAATGTCTTTTGACTCAACTAAGTTGTTTGGGCAAAGGCTTTTAGCAACACTCACACATTCCCTTCCCTGCCTCGTGCCCCTCTTGTGTTAAGATACACGGAGAAGTGGCACTCTGCACTTTCACCCCCACAGGAATCTGCACTTGGCAAAATTGAGATGTAATTCACTTGAAATGACTGTCCTCACCCATGTTCAAAAACACAGATTCAGAAATCAGGTTAAAAATTAAGATAATAAATCCCAATGTTAATATTCCTTTAGGATATTTCTAATTAATAGAAAAGTATAGACTAAAAAGCTTTTTAAGATAGTAAGGCCACTGAATGCCTTGTATTGACATAAATGGGATCTGAACAGCCACATTTAAAATCAGAGAGTAAAAGCCATTTTACTACATTTTCTGAGAACTTCTAAGGAAAAAATAACCAGAGCGATTATCATCAATATATGAAGTTATTGGAACATCCATTCTTCCATGTCCAAAATAAACAAAGAACCTGTGTAGCATAAATGTAACTAAAGCTTAAGGGTATCAGATTACTCTTTTGTTCAAAATTAGGTGCTTAAAGCTATGAGCAATAGTAAACAGCATAAACAGAAGAGGTAAAAAAGCAGCAGAATGGTCAATTATGTCTGCAATACCCATGTGAATGGCTTCTTAACATGGATTCTACTCATTGTGCCGTAATACTTGGATTCAACTACACAATAAATCTCTTTCTGAAGCAGATCTGTGTAAACAACAGCAGCAATACAATAGCAGCAACAACAATAATAACAACAAAAACAACAATAATAATAAAATTATGTGGGGTCCTATACTATTCACATCTGTGAAATTCAAGGCAATGAGAAAGATTAAATTAGTATAGCATCAGAAACCAAAGCAACAGTGACTAGGAACCAACACAGGAGTTGCTGCTGTTCAGAAGTGCTACAGATGACAATGTCTACATTCTAAGGAAGCACTGCATGACTTTTTTGTTCCTACACTGTTTAAACATATATAGAGCTTAAATGCAATTAATTAATTCACAGTGTTGCAGAACAATGTTTTGGGCTGCCAGAATAATCACAATCACAACAACTTCTAATCATATTCTTTTTCTCATACAGTAATAGAAACCCTTTCAACATCATAAAATACACAATGCAATAAAGCTGAATTAAACTATCAGGGAAAATGCAAATTGGAGTATTTGTTATTCTTGAATGCTTGATGTCACCACCATAATACACAGTAGTAAGGTTTCTGAAGTACTTTACTAGAACAGTATACAGAATCCAATATGCAGCCTCCAATTCCACTTGATCTATTTGCTGCTGAAAGAGCTCTTTAAAATATTTACAGGGTAATTAGTAAGAAATAGTTCTGTGTATTGCATGAAGGAGAAAATATTGCCAGTTGTTAGTTTTCTGAGCAAGTGTGAATACATACATTTTTCAAATTCCTTGATTGTTTCTCACCCGTTTTGCTGCATTAGCAATATGTTGATGTGATGAAACATAGAGCAGTGAACTAAAAGGCTGAGAACTCTGCCAAACACCAGCTTTGCCTCTGGCCAGAGTATTCTGTACACCTGCAGTCCTGAAAGCACTGGAAAGGTTTCTAATTTCATGTTTTGAGAAGAAAAATAAAATGTTCTCAAGGAGTTAGAAGACCTTGCATTTTGGCCAACTGCACTTAGATTTTTGGCACAATATCCTAAAAGTGAAAAGAGACAACTGGGAATTTTCTCACAGTATCCAAGTTCAGGATGAATCAGTAACACAGCAGCATCTTCTGCTCTTACCAAAATCTCTTGAAATGTTCTAAAAATTGACTTTTTAGCTAATTATTTCATGAAGGATTGCATCACTGTACAAATTTATCTAAAAATAGCTTCTCAGTATTCTCAAAAGGAATCTTGGCCATCAGTCAGCCAAGCCCACATGGTAATTTTGTTTAATACTGTATTTCTGAAAGGTTTTTTTAAAGCCTACTACAAAGTTCTACAGCTCTCAAAATACAGCATTTGGTGTATGAATCAAAGCAATTCCAGTGGTTTTGTTTTGCTGGGAGTGTATTACTATGCTTCCCATTTATTTAAGTACTAAACAATAAATATTTAACTGACAGATTGCAGCTGCTAAATTGTATTTAAATCATTACAATTAAATATGCTTGTTTCTTGTGAGAATGTGTTTGCAACACAGAGGTCAGCATTATTACTACTAATTTTACAGCTGAATACACTGTCGTACAAATAATTTTTCTAGGTTATCTAGCTTTTGACATAAAAGTAATTCGCTTCTTCCAACTTAAAAATAAAAGAACTTTTACTTAAACTCACACAGTCACAATCCATAGGAAGATGGTTCAACTCATTCATATAAATAACATTTTAATCTTTAAAATACGATATGCCTATCTGTGGCTTTGTTAAAATAAATCATAAATATTCTCGTTTCCTGACACAGGAGGGATACTTCCTTTCTTTAAGATGCCTCTTTTTTCTTTTGCAGTGTGAAAAATTATGACAGATTGCTTTAAAATCAATGTCTTAATAGTAGTTTACAAAGTGTTTGACATTCCCAAAGGCCAGAAAATGTGGATATATATGAGATGAATATAGATTTTTATCATGGATCAACATGTTATTTTGCCTCTCAAAGCAAAAATTCCTCTTACAACATAGAACAGAGATGAATTTAGGGCTTTATGTTAATGTTTAGCATTATTTAGTGAGTAAACTTTTCATATTTATAAATATTTCTCCTTTGATGATCACATTAGGCTGGAGAAGTTGGGCTTTTTTGAACTCTCTCTTTCAGCAGTGTAACGGCTGTGGAAATGGAGGATGGGACAAATAAGACTAGAAGAAAACAAGTTATGCTGCAGCTGATCATTCACTGAAGTTCTCGTGGATCAGAAACAGCTTGAGAGACAATGTCTGTCATGGAAACAGAGGAACTGGGGGGATGAATCACACAGGGTGGATTCTGCCACTGCCCCCTACCCAGCAAAGTCAGAGCAAGCCTTTGTGGTGGAGGCACATGAGAAACCTTTGGGGGTTGACAGTGGTTCTCCCCAAAGGGATTAAAGAAGCATGAGTGAAGTCTACAACCTCTATTATCAGATAATTCTTGAGTGTAATAAAGGGGTGACCTAGTTAAACCACATTCCTGTTCCTGGTGACTCTTTTTTGTGGTGTCTGAGATAACAGGGAGATTATTTTGGCATCAATTTAATCTAGTTAAATAGCTTTACTGAAGATCTTTATCACTATAAATAATGGAGGTATTTGAAGTATTTGGTTACAATTCTAACTGAAGTTATCCAACACAATGCTTCTCTAGCAATCCTCTTCTGCTGTTCCTTCTCTCTATCTGAAGAAAGTTATGAATGTTTTGAACACTTTCCAGCAATAGCTTAAACACCAAACAAAAACAAGTACAACAACAGAACAGTTGCCCAGGTCTCTGATGAACATTTTCTAAAATATCCATGATAGGTACCATGGAACATGGTAAAGTGGTGTATTCATTTACTCTTCAGTAACCCAAGATGAAGGTAAACAGAAAAATATCTAAAAATTAAAACAACCACCCTCTCTTTTCCAAAGGAAATCAAAATAAAAATCCCTAAAATTATGTGGAACTCAACATCATCTGCTCTGGTGAAGCATAGTGGGATGAAGTGATAAAAAGCAGGAAGCACAGCTGCCTATTTATCATATAAATTTTGGTGAAATGTCTCCTGGCCAGCTGAGTGACCTGAGACACAACTGTATCATGGCTGGAACATATGTGATAATATCTGTTTCTAGAGGATTCTTTAACTATGTGTTTTTTATTTAAACCTCAAATGACTTATAGTGTTGAAGACAGAGTGATTTTTACCCATTCAAGAATTTATTTTAAGGACAAGCACAATTTCTAGATAACCTCTCAGAAAGCCTGAAGCCTTCTGAAAACACAATTATTTTACAACAGATAAGCAAATAATTGAACAAGAGGAGGTTTAAAAGAGTCAACAGAACAGGCACATCTTGCTTTATGTAAAGAGCATCTGTTCTCCTCTCTCACAGAATTAAGAAGGTTGGAAACTATATGAAGAGAGAAAACAAAAAGTGTTGGTTGCGTATAATATGAGCCCAACAAATGTGCAGCTAATTCTGAACTCCAGAGAAGCAATAAACACTTCAATGGAACACATCCTACCTTGTGCAACTGCTGTCACGTGTCAGACCTGGCTTGAGCACTTCCAATAGGACATCAGAATAAAACAGTACAAATGAAAATAATGCCAGTTTTCTGTTGCCATGAAAGTATGAAAATTAATGTCTCCCCACCTGCTGTTTTAACTGATGTACTAATCTGTCCTTCTCTCGTTTAAGAGCCATTACTTCATCTTGAGTCTTCTTTTTCTTTGAAGCAGACAGCTCAAGCAAGGCAATATTTGCATCTTTTTCACTAATTGCAGCAAGCAAAGCTTCCTGTCTGATAAAATAAAATTAAAACTGTTACATTCTCATTAAAACAGAATATACACTACTATATCATACTATGTGAGATGTTTCTTTCAATCAACAGGAGAACAATCACCTACCTTCTGAACACTCTAAATAGAAAACATTGTCAGGTCTCACCAAATCATGAAATAAACTGATTAGCCAGAAACTTCTCTTCACAAACTTTTCATTTTTTGCTTCACAAAACATTTATCTCAGTTTACTTTACTACAATATGATATCTAACAATAGTTCTGTGAAATTTCTTGCTTTTAAAAAAATCTTTGGTTTTTTTTTTGCAATTCACTTTCCCGAATTCCAGAATACCATACACAAATCTCTTTTGACTTATTCAGATCATAGAGATTGAATAACAGAAAAAAAAATGATAAAGATAAAACCAATTTTTATATAATCCTGTTAACTTGATACCATAGGGTCCTCAGTACAGGAATCTCTAGATATCTTCCTCATATTTACTTACATGTTTCCCTATGGATTTATTCTTATTCGCTGTGTCAACACAAAAATATATTTCTAGAAGTAAAATACAAGTTTTTTGATCTGATTTTTCATGAGAAATCATTTCCTTTGCAATCTTGACTCCTCAATCTCAGAGAGCAAACAGAATCTTACAGCACTCAGATATATATGGGATAACATAGGCACTTGCAGAGGCATATCACGAATAGTTTGTGAGGACTTAAGACAGAGGCAATTTTTTACAACATGCAGTTGAAAGCACAGATCTTGAAGTATCTTATACCCTAAAGTGCTCATGCTCTGGCAAGGCCATAATCTGCCCTTCAGTTTCAGAAATAAAAGAACCACATTCACCTTCTGCAATGCATTCAGTGAAAGACTATGACTTATCAGCCAAGAAAAAGCACATAATACCTAATAGCTTTTAGAAAAAAATATGTTGTGGCTTGTGCCTTTTCCCAGAACTATATAAGATCAATCATTAAAATATAAACAAGGATAAATGAATCATAAATTAAGCATAGGCTCTAACTGCTAATAAATGTAAGAATACGACTCATGAACTTCATACAGTCAAGGTGAGCTAAAAGTTTGGAATTCTCACAGTCCTTTGCTTGCCAGCAAAAATGTCAAGAAAGTTATTTCACTTTTATTTCAAAGTTCCTAATGTATTAATATAAATATTTATAGGACGATATTTCTGATGGAGTCAAAGAAAAACAACACATTTATTTTAGTTGAAGTTAGGCGACATGGATCAATTTTAGACAAACAGTTGCATTTTATTCATACACTTTAATAGTCTCATTTATTATTCTGTCTTCTTCATTCAAATCTCAGTTAAATGATGTTTAAAACAGAATGTCATAAGACTCCAACAGTCATAATTTAAATTATAGCTATGGATTATTTTAAATAACCAATATTAAACAAAAACTATATATCAGAGGGATTGCATATCCATAATGCTAATTTGAAATGAAATGAAAGTATATTGTTTTTCTGTAAACCTCATCATAATGCATAAGAATTGCTATGTAGTAATTTGTAAAAGACTGTCAGTGTGTTCACATGTCGTGCTCAATACCTATTCCATAAAATTTTAATTTAAAATATTAAATTTTTAATGCACCAAAATAGAAGAAAGGTGATTTGATACTCGATTCAATTCCTCTCATCTTGCAGAAAGCAAGCAATTTATCATAAAATCATGGAAGGGTTTGGGTTGGGAAGAACCTTAAAACCCATTCATTGCCAGCCCTGTCATGGGCAAGGACACCTTCCACTATCCCAGGCAGCTCAGAGCCCGTCCAACCTGGCCTTGGACACTTCCAGGGTTGGGGCAGTCACAGCTCCTCTGGGCAACCTGTGCCAGGGCCTCACCAGCCTCACAGATGTCAGGCATGATAGCACAAGTTCTCTGACAGAAATAAAGGTATTCTGTGACTTTAAAGCCAAAGAAAAATAAACAGCATATTGCGTATAGGCATAAAATATGTTCTTCCAAATTAAATAAGGTTACTTCTCTACCGTTTTCTGAGAGCACACTGTCGTAAAATTACAGAGGAAAGTTAGTTAGAAGTGTAATAATGTTCCAGTTATAATGTCTGAAGATAAACATTGATATTACCATCACAAACCTATGTATTTTCATTGTGAGTATGTTAAAGAAATCTACATCTCAGAACTTGCAAGGTTTTAGAATATATTTAGGTTCATTCTTAAGTTGTGTAGGTTAAGTCCATGCCAGCCAGCCCCAACATGATATGTCTGCTCTCTAATAGCAAATTCCACAGTAAATACTTGTCAGCCATGAAGTTTTTAATGGTATATATAGTTACTTAACAATGAGTAACATATATACAGCTGTAAAATGCCAAAAATGGAATAAAAGGTGTAAATTAACTTGGAAACTACATAAAGCTATGCTGAAATTTTACTTCTCTGAAGTTTAGATCATGTCACTGCCTCCAAATTGGCAATAAAAACACAAACCTGACTAGTGAGGAAGCAGAGTCAGAACTACTGAATTATTTGGTATAATTTCAACATCTGATAATACGATTCAGTCACATCCATATTTTTTGCACTGCCAGCCAAAATGATCACACATTCTTATGATCCTAACTGTCCAGCTGTACAACATTCTCCACTCCAGTTTAAAGTAACAGATGAGGTGAAACACTTTATGGGAGAGAAGTGCCAGTCAACATGCTTTGAAAAATCTGCGCTCTGGATTCTGCAGCCCCAAACCCACAAAATTTTGCAGACCCTAGCACTTATTTTCTCAGCTGATGGGGATTTTCCTATCTTGGTAAATGCTTGGGAAAATATGTAACCAAACACCTTATTCCAGGAAATAATTACTCATATCAAGCACTTCCAGGAAATGATGGTTCATAGTCATGTGAAATAGCTGCTGTCAAATGACACCACAAGTGGTCCACTGAGACACTCCAAGATTTGCATCAAACCCACAGCACACATATGTTTGAACTGGCCCCCCAAAATTATTACCAACATCTTTTTTAAATCTTATCCTTGTAGTTAAGTGGAGCTGGGAGGCCTTAAACTCATGAATGTGGAGAGACAACTGCACAAAATGAGGGTGGGGATTCCTGTGGAAGTGCTTCCCCAGCCACGTGGAATGATGAACACATCAAATGCAAACTCACACTGCCAGCACTCCTGGAGCCACATAAATGTGAGTCAGCTTCCATTCAGAAGCTGTAAAGCCTCTCTTATCTGAGAGACAAGGTGTTTTAGCTCGGGCATAGTGCCACACAACGTGCTGATGGCTTCCAGACTGGGGCTCACTCACACTGCCTGCCCAGTGTGGGCACAGCATCCGTCTGCACAGACATATTCCTGGATGTGTCAGGATATTATCCATGTTTAGTATCATGAATAATCTGAACAGCAATAACCTCAAATATAAGTGGCATGTAACCAGGCACCTGGGTTAACAAGAAGTTGGCATAGCTGGACTGTATATTCTAGCAAATAATATGTCGGTTGCTTTAATTCTTATTAATTAACTACTTCTGTACAGAGGGAAGACAGAGAAGCCCATCAGATTTTATTATTATTTTTCAGAGTACAAAATAAAGATGCAGATTGTGACAGAGCATGTGAGGAAAGCCATGTCCTCCTTTACTCCAGTGTGGCCCAGGATCCAGCCCCCATTAAGTCCCTGGAAGGCAGAGGTTAAAAAAGACCTTGCCCACGTTTGTAAGGCATTGGAAGTGAAGTGAGCCAAGCATTCATGAAGCTTCCTCTCAGGACAGATTGGGAACTCTACATTATCATATCCTATTTATAACATATTGCACACTAGTTTACCCACACCTATGAAAGTTGTTATCCTAGCCTGTCATCATACTTCAAGTTTCCTATGGAAGAACAAAACCTCATGGACAGAAACAATTTATTTTAGCTATCCACTGACCTTGCTAAAAAATTAACATCACTGTTTTTGCAGCAAAAATTTGAAATGAGATTATCTGGCCACTAGGAACAAGGTTAAGATGCCAGCCAAGTGGCCAACAATAATGATTTTCTCACCTACAAACATGAAGTAACTTCATTCAAAAATGTAAACCAGTGGCAAGGTTTTTATCTAAATCTCTCAGGTAAGTCATACACTTCTACTTTGCTGCTAGAAAATGAAACTCATCATGAGTTTCAGGGCAAGAATTTTTGAAAATCAAGACCTGAACTGGCACCAAGAACAACATACAGTCTGATATACTCTCAGCTAACGTGCCTAAGAGTGTAAGCATAATTTATAATTCCTAATTATCTATTGTGTCAGGATAAAAAATGAATATCCAAATACAGTTCTACAGAGATGTTATCACTATTTGCAGCCAAAATGTCTCCTTATTGTTTAATAAATTATAGCAATAAAATACATTTTAAAATAATTTATTAGAGCAGTGACATTCTTTAACAGTAATATTTATAAAGAGTAATCCCTTTTGTTATTAGTAGTTTTTCCTCTCTTTTTTTGGCAAACTAATCTGTTATACAAATAACAGGGTAGTATTTTTAACACCAAAAAAAAAAAAAAATCACTATAACTTTTCACAATAAAAGTAAGTAAACTCTCAAATTAAAAAGTACATATTAAACCTAACAGCAAATGCTCCACATAGGTAATTATTCTGTACATTTTATTTTCACCTTCATAAAGTAATTACCAGGATTTCCAACTTATATGTCTTCCACTACAGTATGCTGCTCATTGCAAGAAGAGGGAAAACTTTTCCCTGGAAAAGAAAAACGTATGCAATGAAATTTCTCCTCCCCTGGCAAAGGCTGATGGCAACAACTCACAGCAACCTCAGGGAAGTCTCCTTAATACAGGGCCAGTGAATACAACAGTCACTTAAAAAGCACTCTCACAGCTGAGGGATCTGGGCTGACAGACCAAGTGCTCCCACTAAGAATTACTAAGAAAATTTGTACAAAAATCTTACTATACTTTCTGTCACTCCATGTTAAATACAAAAGAGCAGATGAAAGAAACACTCCCACCCTAACAGCCAGGAATTAATCTATTTACACCAGTTGTCTTCTATCCAAAATTCCAGTTTGTATAACGTTTTCATTAACTAATGAATGATGGACTAGAAAATTTACTTATTACATTTCAATGAGGCTTCAGAATGGGAGGATTATCAAGTGCCATGAAGACAAGAATAGAATTGGTCTTTACAAACCAAAGATGCTGTCTAGAAAAGTAAGGGGAAACCCCATATTAATGACCTGCTGTTAATAAGACAAATAGCATATTTAGAAGAAAAACAAAAATAGATTGCAAGGCAGAAGTGAGTCTTTTCAACTACACAAAAGTCTTAGATGAAATACTGAATCCAGTACTCTCTGAAAAATGAGGGAAAAGGCAGAGAAATGATTGATGAGAAAACATTGGGGAAAACTATGATAAATAGTCTATGAGGGACAACATGATAATGAAAACCTAAAATGCTACGTCCAATTGAAATAGAAATTTTTTCTATATTCATGGCACACAGAACAAAAAGCAATGTCCATAAATTGCAGAAGAAAGCAGCAATTTTTTTCCTCCTAATATCTAGCCAAGGTGTAATGATAATGGCCATTCCTCAGTAAGCGTCAAATACAAAGATTCCTTTCCTTGGAATATTGATCAATTATTAATCAGATGATAGAGAGAGCTTTTAAACAAACAGAAAGTATAAAATAATATCAATCTTTTAGTAAAGTCACTGGAAGTAGTGTTAAAGAAAAATCTGAATTAAAAAAAAAACAAAAACAAAAAAACAACCTTACATAGGATTAGAGAAAGCAGATGATAACCAAGTAACTCAATTATAAATGTTGCCTAACACCTGAAAAATGCAATCTTACAGATCTCCTGCAATACACACACAGAGTTTGCATTTGTGAAAGCATCTGTCCTGGAGTGAAAAAATTACTTAATATGAAAAGGAAGTCTTAGCATACTAGAAGGGAAGATAAGATAATGCAAGAAGAAATAAATCCATGAAAGTCTCTGTTGAATGCCAAACTTAAAAAGTATACTGTATACAGTATTTTATCAAACTTCAGCCTAAACAAATGTCAAATGGAATAATTTCTTTAACAAATATGGGCAACAACTGAGAAAAAAGGGTTGCTCACTAGCATATATTTAGTCAAGATTAACTAAGGATAAAAAAATGTACTAAGAACAGATTTAATAACCCTAAACTGTCATTCAGCTAGTAGGAGGTATTCAAGATACAGCTAATAAAACACAAAAAAATGGTTCTAGCCACCCACAAAAAATCTCAGTAGTATGAAACACTGAAGGATGACCACTAAGATAAATGCTTTCTTTTGAGAGCTGCCTTGCAGTTAACCTTCTTAAAGAGTCTCCCAGAAACCTCTAATCATAATACATTGCATTGCCACTTATCACAGTCAATTTAGAAGTGAGCTCTGTAAACACTCCTGCCTTACTCCCCACCTCTGTTAGTCTAAGAATAATTTTTTGAGCTTTAATAAAAGAACTCATGACAACTTTTTGGGAGGTGAGGTGAGTTCTTAGAAACAGTCCAATTATAACCTAACAGAATTCCTAGATTAAGATTTATAGAAACAAGACCTTCTAACGAGAACTTTTACTGCCTTTATTACTTAAGCTGTTCTGCACAAAATACAGAAATGCAATTTTAGAAGTCACTATTAAAGCTAAATCAAGTCAGAAATGTTTGAACTAATGTTATACAGTAGAGTACTCAGCCAGCTTCTTACATGCTAATCATACTGAAGGACAAAAAAACCAGTTCAATCAACTTTTTCACTTTAATTATTGTTTTCTTTCCCTCGTGACCCCCAGTATTCAACCTTAAGTTCAGTAGGAGGTGACTAGAGATAGACAGTGATGAGAGATCCTGTTTGAAACAGCTTCTCTCTGTCACTCCTAAAGCAAATAAATGGTTTGTTAAAACATGCTGTTAATCCATTATGGATGTGCATGCATTTTAGAAAATAAACTTCAGAATATTATTGGTATTTTAAAGCTTTTTCTGACAGAAAATTTATCTCTCCAATTGCTTGACAAAAGCATGTTTATAGATCACTCCTTTTAAATGAACAATTATCTTGCACTATATTCAAAGAACAAACCCCCTTGAAATACTTTCAGAAGAAAAAGAATTGCATTTTGGTTGTCCTGGTTCCCTTAACAGCAAACACAGACACAGCCCAAATACACCAAAAGGAAAGGGCTGCTCCGTAAAGCGTAGAACAGAAAAAGGGGGCCTGCTCTTACACACCCCACTCCACATCCCAACCCACCAAGCACTTTTCCTCACATTATCTGAGTATCAAATCTTGAATTTTCCATCTGATCAAGTCTCCTGTTTGAAGCAGGTGTGTGAATGAAATATCAATGCTTACACGATGTGAGACAGACAACAAATAGTCTCTATAGTAAACCTGTATTAGATTTATATTAGATGTAGATTAGACTAAAATCAAGGAGAAAAAGGAAGATTCATCTGTTCCTAATGAGAAATTTCAGAGTAAAGGGAAAGAAGCAAAAGAGAGGACCTCATTCTGATTAATCTCCGAGGAGTTTCTTGACAAAGCAGCTTCCTTATCCATCTGCCCCTTTCCTCCATTCTACCTCCCTAGAACCACAGTTCATTACTCTCATAATCACACCTCTACTTACATCTCCCACATTGCCTTTATATTGGCAATTTCAAATTATTCCCTTTTTTCCTCCTTATCAGCAATTTGAAATGTGCCTATGGGTCCTTTTTCAAGGAAACAAAACTAATCCAGATTTTAAAAGGCAAAGAAGAAACTTCATGCCCATCTTTTGGGTCTAATTTTCCATTAAGAAGTAGCCACTCAAGTGCCCTTTGAATTCTTGGAACTTTTTCAAGACCTATAGCATTGCACTTCTGATGTCTCGATAATTTACATTTTAGAAATGACAGATAAGTCATTGAAAAGAAAAGACATTGTGAAAGCAATGACATCATAGTTTCATAGATCACGCTTCCATAACCACTGCATTATTATTTCATTCAAATAGGCAGCATTGCTCACACAGGAGTAGATGTAACAAGCTTCAGATTGTGTGAGCAATGCAGAGGAAAAAAAATAATTCACGGCCCTGCAAAGTACAAGAGAAGAAACCAGATGACAATTATTCCTGAGTTTTGCAATTTTTTTACTGGAACTGACTGCTGTTGTTCATTTGGCTTTGTTTGATTCTCCACAGAAATGACACCAACACTTGGATAAAATACCTCTGCCTGCTTTATGCCACAGCCCAAAGAGGTGCAGAAATGGGGGCTGCTGGGAAGGACAATGGGATCTGAGCACATGGGATTGTGTTACAGCACAACATGGCACTGCACAGGGTCCACTGAAGTTAAACAGGAAAACAAAACTACAGGTAATCTGTCATTGTCAGCCCCCTCATCCTTCAACACCACTATTTTGTTTATAGAAGACAAAGATAAAAGTGCTTTGGAGGAGGAATGGTTTGATCTTTAGAATATAGTTCTTGGTAATGTTTTTGAACTGCCAAATAAAGGTTTGAGCTTGAAACAAACGTTACTATTAAGAGTTATTATGGTTTTAATGAATTTGCAGAGAATACAAATATTTGAGTCAAAGACATAAAACTGAGATGCACAAATGTGATATTTAAAAAACCCCAACCATTGTTTTTTAACTTTTGTTAATTGAAATCTGTCCTTAATATTGAGTTGACAATATTTTCCAAGTAACCATTTGTTACAAAGTAGATGATTATGTTAAGTAATAAGTGGGGTTTTTTTCAACTTTTTATAAATGCTGGTCAACAAAATTATCCACACAAACAAAAATATACAAAACTCTATTTCCTTCCTTTCCACTGGCAATTCAAGAAAATGATTAATCTGGTTTCAAAACAAGTAACTTAAGATTTTCCTTCTAATTTTCACAATGCTACAAAGAGTTGCCCTTTGAACAACAAACATAAACCTCATAAAATCCAATGTAGATAACATTGAACTTGAAAATATGTCATAAATCAGCTCCATTTCAAAACCAAACATAGAAATCAGTATGAATATATTAGAATTTAAGTCTTGATTAGTAGTGCATTACAAGGCACTTCTGACAAATATAACTGCCTAAGCAGCTGCAATTAACAGAATTCACTCTCTTGGCTGTGCATAATTCATATTTGATAACTGATCTGAGGGCACAGTTTAAATGTTCACCTACTAAATAGGGAGGGCCTCAGACCAGTGTAAGCCACTGCCATATGAATTCCACCAGTCACAAATACATGTAAGAATATGTGAATCTTAAACCAAGAAACCCCTTGGATGTTTGAACAAACACCCCTGGCGCACACCCACCAAGAAGGTTGATATTTTTATATTTTAATTATTTAAATTTCAATCTATGAAATCAGAAACATCATTACCATTATTAATATGACATTCATTACTTATTTCTAAACTATGAGTGTGTGTTAAAAGTTTCATAGCTCAATTTGATTGATAAAGGAAATTCTACCAATTATTACAGCTCAACATTTTTATTTTGTAGAATTATGTTTTTGTTAAATTTGCCTGGTTGATAAGGTACAGAAGAAACTTTAACATATCATTTCTGACAATTTCATTATATCTGGAACAAGCCACAGAAAATCAAGTATTAACATCACTAATTATTGGAGCTCATATGAAAAAAATGTAGTTAAATGCCTGGATAAAGAAGGCAAGTTATTTCTTCTCTAACTAGCAGGCCACATTCCTTCAGGTGAAGGATGTCTAAAGACCTAGGTGCCTAAGAGCATTTTATCATATAACATTTATTCAAACCCTGCCACCATCACTTTATCTCAGTGGAAAAACATCTCAAACTTCATTTTTAATAAGATACTGCACACCCAAAATGCAGCATATGAAATTAATAACTATAAAATAGAAAAGAATCAGTAAAGACAATGAAAGCCTGGAGTATGAACAAGATATTTTATAAGGAAGGAGAGAGGAAATTAGGCAGCAGCACACAAATATTTCTCTAATTAGGATCTTAAAATATTGGGAATGAAAGAGATAGGATACCACATGATGTTATTTAATTATATGACTTCCCTGCTAATGGAGCTATTCACAAGCATTGCCAGAAGCATGAAGACCTCACATGATTCAGCTTTGCATAAAGTTTCCTCATTGATCTTCTTTGGTGGGTTAACTGTCTCAAAATCTGTTTCTGACTAAGGAAACATTTTAGAAAATGCATATGTAGAGTCTAGGAGCTCTGAAACAACACACACTGGCTCACAGTGAAGACACTTTGTGCTTTCTCAAAGCAGATTAAAGAGGCATAAACCATATCTGAACTGTATCAGGGAGGTTCAGAGCCCACAGGACGATGTTGGAATGGCCATGAGGAGGCATTACAGTAGAAATAACAGTATTGAGATATCTTAGGACAGTTCCACAATTAATTGTAGTATGTTTAGTCTTGATAAACAATTAACTTCTTACACATCATATCAAGCTAACACTTGAAGTTCCTGCTGATTTCAATAATATTTCTGACAGTTTTCAGCAAAACTTCCTAAACTGAAGGACTTTTACTCCGGGCAAAAAAGGGGTTTGCTTTTGTGATAAGATCAAGTTAGTTCAAATTCTACTACAAAAAATGGATAATAAATTACTTAATCCATAGGACTACACTGATTACTGAAAATCAGTACTTGATGATATCTTTTAAATTATCAAAATCAGTGAACTAGAATTAAAAAACTATATGGCTCTTACTGTTCATTGGGTAGGTCAATCAAACTGGTTTTTCTTTCTTGTCAATATATTAACTGTCACCTCTTTCCATTGTTAGAACACCCCCTTTTCAAGTTATCAGCCAGGTCTGTGTCAGAAATTAACTGGTCTAGTTGAGTATTCTCATTGTATGTTAAAACAACTGAGGTGAATCTTGGTAAAAGAGGGTACTGAGAGTTTTCCAGAAGAAACTACCAAACACAGGTCAGATAGCAACATCAGCTTTCCCCAGGGATAGTCCTACAAGAGGTATGTTTGCAAGAACATTTGAATTAATGAAGATTGCTACATTTCTACAGTGGCTATGGTACAAAACTCCATAAATTCCTTCCAAAACATAAGGCTTGGACTGTCCATCTAACAAAAATCAATAGTGCTTTTGGAAAAATAACCAAATTCAGCAATTAAGAAAAAACCAAACAAAGAAAGAAAGAAAAAAAAAACCAAACAAAAACAAACAAACAAAAAAAAACCCAACAAAAAAAACCCCAAAAAAACCCCACAACAACAACAAAAAAAAAAACCAAAAAAAACCCCCAAAAAACTTCCAACCTTCTTTAGCATCAAATAGAGGACACATTCTGGAGCCTTTGCATGCCCATGGTTGATTTTTTTAAACTATATACAAAGTTGTACACTTACTGCAACCATGGATGAGCTCTAGAATCCAAGATAACAAAAAAATTAAATGTTTCTGAGCAGAACTTTGAACATTACCTGAATCAACAGCACATCTGGAAAGAATTGTGGCAGAATCAGCCTAAGAAGTAGTTGCTGAGGAAAATGCTGGCTGAAATTGCTATCTGGGTGGCCTTGTGACTCACACAAATAATGTGATCCATTTTCAGATGAGCTGTCACTAGAAGGAGGAATGCTAATAGAAGTGCCATTGCTATGAGAAATGAAACAGCAGCTGTTAATTTCCACAATTATCAGAGATTCAGTACAGGTGGGAGGACATAACGGCACCTCAGCTGTTCAAAGAAGCCAGAAGTGATCAAATCAAAGTCTGGGTACAAAAGTAGGTGTAGGATTTTTTTCCTCTTCCACAGAAGGGACATACTTAGTCACTACAACTCAACTCTGCAGGTGCCTCTGCTGCTGAATGCTCTCCAGTATGTACAAAATGCACACTCTCAGAATACAAAATTATGTGAAATATTCTAGACATTACTTTAAAGCATGTGAGAAGCATGCTAGCTGGCTACAACAATACTTGTCCAAATAAGAAAGTAACATGAAAACTTGCCCAAAAAATGCTGAAAGAGAGAATGCAGCATTATCCTTTCTGGAGTAGTAGATTAATCAAAATAAACCCAAAAACTCACATCAGGATCAGGCACTAAGAAATTTTATCTATGTCTGCCTTATCTTTTCCAAAAAAAGAAAAAGGCATACAGGCTATTATTGTATTGATTACAAAACCCTGTGATTTAACAACAGAAAACAAAGTTTTAGTTAACAAGGAACTGAGGTATTTTTAAAAGTAGGAAACACTATGTAAAAATCTAATAAATAAAATATTTAAACCACTTAAAACTACATTCAAATACTAAAAACCTGGAAAAGATAAAATTGGTTTGGTTGTTCTACTTATTTCAAAGCTTTTTGAACACTGCTCATGGTTCTACAGTTAAGGTTGACTTTAGTTTATCCTTAAGGCAGAGATTGCTATTATACAAAGTACAAAGGAACAAAGTATGTTTTTCCCCAAATTACTTCCATACTTCTGCACATTAGTGGAAGTTACTCTGTAATGAACAATTACTAACAGCTACAATTGTTTGGGAGGAACAGAGTCCATATGATGTTTATAAAGGCTGACATATTCAGTTCACATTTACAGGAAGCAGAGTAGCTTGAAGCAAGAGAGCTGAACAAGGAACTTACCATATCAGCACTGACTACCTAAGTGAAAAGCAAATCAGCAAAGTGTAAGGGAACACAGTTTCACATGTGTTGACAATACCTCCAAAATATGTTTTCTAAAAAAATCTGTCTCAGACACTAATATAATAAAGAATATTATTTTTATTTCTCTGTAATCAATACAGTGAATAAGACACAAGCACAATATAATAAAAGGAGGAACTGCTAACAGTGATTTCCTCAATAGCTATTTTTTCAACAGGTAGAATAACTCTTACTGGTTATAATCAAATCCTGGTGTTAGCCAGTGAATTTTTGATGGATCTGGAATACTAAATGAAGATTAATTTTTTTATTTCCTTCCATTTTACTGTAATCAATGTCACTAGGTGCCAACCTTTTTGCATCTGAATATCTCTTGAGGAGTAATGTCCCACTGGGTGATCCAACTTGACACCCTGCCCGTCACAACCCCGTTCTGTTCCCACCTGTCTTCTGTCTTAGCAGGTACTGCTGCCACTTCCACTTAGTCTCAGTACCAATAGCTCCTCTGCACCCTGCAGCTGTGCCAGCATTGTCACTTAGCCAGAAAGGTGACTGGCTTGAAACCTCTGTCCCATGCATTCCAGCATCCCCAGTTCCAGCAAGCTGATACACGGACAATTGATGGACAAATTGCATAAACCTAAAACCTATCTGGCAGAGCTTAGAGCAGTTTACTCTGTGCAGTGCCTCATCATTAAGTTCCTATCATTATCTGGTAACTAAACCAGCAGTCATAATGCAGTAAAATGAATAAAACAGAGCACAATCAAAATCTGCTGAAAACAGTACCCAAAGCTTAAGACTGTATTTAAAAATGACAAATTCTTGAACTGAAGGATGGACAGAACCCCAACTGTGCCCCCAACTCCTTTCCAGAAACACCTTCAGTTCCTCCAAGGACCCAAACATATGTTTTGATTGTTGTGAGAGGCCTTAGTTTTTCAAGTAATAGAACAGAGACTCAGGAACTATTTCCAAGTCCACAAAGAAATGATTACTGAGAATGACTACTGCACCTCACAGGCGATTTGCTAAAGATGTGGATAAAATTTGCTAGTTAAAAAGCTGTGGCATTCATTTTCTTAAGATCAATCTAATACAAAACACCTTAAATTAATGGATTCCAGCAGCTAAACCTCAGCTGCTGAAGGAGAGGAGAGAAGCTACCAAAAGAACAAATAGCATTTCCCAGCATCTACCAGCTCACAGATCAATTTTCAGTTGTCACCTTCAAGGCGAATTACTGTTCTTTAATACACAATTACAAACCCACCAAATTTCAAATTATTTCATAGTGTAGACAGCAAAATGTGTGCCTACATATTCTTTAAAAAAACCTGTAACTTCAGCCTAATTGATTAAAGAAAAATGAAGTTATTGAAAAATATTCAAAATACCCCACAGATCCTTTCTGCACAGAAATTGAAGTGGTGAGAAACCTACAAAAGGGCATAAAACTCTTGGACTGAGTTTATTGTTGTTTATTCCAAACAGCTAGGACCACAGTTTAGAAAATATTATAGTATATCTCATTAGCCATGACTGTGTCAGTGTCCAGCACAAAGTCACTGCTTACACGTGTTGTGTGATTATAACCCAATAACAAAGATGAACATAACCATCTCTCTCAGGAGCCAGATCAGGTCACCTGAGCAGAATGTCCACACTGAAACAGGGAACAGGAGACCTTGCTGGCAGGTTTTGGAGCAACAGTTAACACTCACACACGAGAAACACAAGTCCTTTGCTCCTTGTTTGATCTATCACTGGCCTTTGGACCTGTGAAAACGCTCTCCTGCACCTTCACAAGCCCTAACCACAGTAATGCACAAACTACTCTAGTACCAGAGAGCTTGAGGTAAGGATTAAGTTTCATGTTTCTCCTGCCAGGAATCCCCAGAAAAAATTATCAGAATGTGTCTTCTGAGTATAATAAAATAGAGATATTAAGAATTCCAGGCATGGTTTTTTCCTATTCAATACAGACAAGCAATAGTATAGCTAACTAAACCACAGCAACCCTCCAGAGTAAAAAAAATCCAGCTGCTAGATTTGGTCCAAGTCTAATTCTGAAAAGGGACCCCAAGGACTCTAGTCCTCATAAGGTCACCATGTGGTATCAATTGGCCTAAAGTGCCTTTCCAAGCACCTTTTTTTGTCAAAGATTCTTGGTTCCCCATGCTACATGCAGCCTGCACAGCTGGCGCACATTATTCTTCAGCTCATCCAGATTGAGGGCCTGGTTTTAACGAGGTCACAGGATCAGAGGGCACAGCCACTCTCTTCTATCTCATATATTCTAGAGTTTCCTTCCTGTGGAAGTTGAGCGTAAAGGTGAGTTGATGGGATTACTCATAGATCTCATCCTGCCATCCTTCAGAGATATTCTCCATTCACAGACTTTCAGCACTGTCCATCAACAAAAGACTCTCTTGGAGGAGAGCAAAGCTCTGTTTTAAGAAAACATGCACTTCAAGGTGCCAAAGGAAAAGACCACATGTGTCCAATTCATCCCGGTTCTGGCTTTGTCCTTCCCTTGCAGACTCTCCATAGAAGGTGCACCTCATGTGAAACTGGGAAGGCAGTGTGTCCAACTACAGATCCTCTCCTACCAAGAGGTTCTCACTCTGGACATGGTCAGTTTAAATGAGAAACACAGCCAGCCTTTCAAGGACATCTGAGTGCATAAAACCTAGGGACTGTGGAGATTCTGGCAGTACAACAGTAGAGGTGCCAGGGTCATAGCTTAAGCATGAATCAGTGCAGCCCTAAGTCAAGCAGCTGCTTCAGATTAGAGTCTCCATGGGCATTATCTTCTTCTACAGTCCTTCCCTGATTTCTTTTGCATGGCAGGATAAAATGGGCCTAAATTATACACTTGAATAACCAGAATGTCTCTATTACATTCATCAGGAAAAGGTGAACCATATATTTAAGGGAAGAAATCCTTAGCTGTTCCAACTACTAATGCCATTTGTTTAAAAATTAATTGTATTACACATATAACAAATTGGTATTTTTAGTCCAACTCTCAGTACTTTTACTTTCCAAATACTATTTCCATTGTACTTTCACTAGCAAAGGTTTACACACCATATCTCAATCCAGAAAGACAACAAAGTAAGAGATTACAAAGAATTTCTCAAACATGGCTGCCATTCTCTCCCAGTGTATATCTGCCAAACTTTCTGTACACATTTGGCATTATTCCGTTTTATTTCTTTTTAATTTTTAAAACATTTTAAATCTGAGGAAAATTAAGTAATATTTATAGGCATTCATAAAGTATGCAAATCCACATAAGCAAACAAAACTTAAAACTAGTGTGAAGGCTCTGATGACAATTATATTGAAAGAGTTAATTACAGCCCAAACCAAGGACTTCAGTAAGCTGCAAATTTACAGTTCCTTAGAAATGATGAGACCCAACTGCAGTAGCGAAAATATTATTGCTTCTGTAAACTCCAAGCTCAAGTATAAAGTAGATATGTAATCTTCAACTCCCTAAACACTCCAATTTGGCCACTCAAGATGCTGTTTTACATTTCCAAACATTTTCCCCTGTCACTACTTTTTATACTTCAGTTCTCAGGTTGTAAGTATTTGTTACTTGCAAAGCAACTCCTTTTGAACGCAGAATCATGGGAGGCATTTGTTACTAACTGCTAATGCAGCCTGCCAAACAAAAACTCCCTGCTGGTGACATGACCACCTAGTGACCTCTAAAAATGTTTTAACAATGTGAAAAATATCTCCCTCTTGTAGGAAACAGCAATTTTTTAAATTAAATGTACATTGAATGTTCGCTTACATACAGATAAATGGTATTCAGAGTCACCTTCTCTGTTTCCAATTTCAATCTTTTGAAACCCGGCCCAAACCTAAATAAATAAACGTTGATACTAAGAGGAAACTAAGAGCTCAAGAGCCTTGTGATTTCACAAACAGCTTTTTTCCATTTTCTAAAATCTAAACTTCGAGCCAGACATAGAACAGGTAATGAAAAGAAACAAGTTTGGCAGCTCCTATGTGGGTCTAAGCTGAAAATATGTCAGGCAAAAAAAAAGCAGATTTAAAGTCTTTAAAAGTTTGCAGCTTGCTGAACTGATTTTTTTTAGTATGTAAAATTTGCAAGTTGAAACACTATAACCGTGTTGAAAAGTGACTGTTACATAATGCCACCAAAACCAAACTTTCAAACATCACTTTACCACTACCTATCCCTCATGCAATAGTATCACAAAGAGAAAAATAAATTACGATATCAACTAATATGATAATGAACATCTAATGCTTAAATATGGTATATTTCTTTAACATTCGTTGAGGGTGGTTTTTTCAAATTACCAAGACATTGACAGCTTTCAAGCAAATATTTTTTAGATAGTTATATTTCATTCATTTACTTCTTTCTTACTTGGAAGACACTGGATTAAGAAAATACTGCTACTTGATAGGCTTCTTAAAAAAACATAGGTTTCTGGAATATTAACCTATAATTACCTCAGATCATTCATAAAGAATGAATTTGCCAGTCTTCCTCCATCACCATTTATGATTTTTACCAAGAACAATAAAGTAGCTGAGGCACAAGTCTTGAATCTCTCTCCTACTCACAACCCTTTGTCCCTCTGATCCAACAGTGTATCAGGCTAAAACAGGTTTAGTGGACTGATGGCACAAGACTGGCCAAAGCCACAGCTCCTTCCAGGTCATTACCACAACTGCACACAACTTCAAGCCTGATGTATAAATTCAAGGGCTTCAGTCCTGTTAAAAAGAAACATTTTCACTTTCTCCCATATTTAGTCTTTGAATGAAAAATCAGAAAAGCTGAGATATTAGAGCCGAACAGCTGAAATACTGACATCACAAATAATCCAGAGGAACTTCCCACAGATTTTGAACACACTGAGTAAAGACCTTGTTACACAAACATGTAACATCAGTGCACAAGGGCATGCATTTGCTAATGTGGGGCTTTCAAGTATGGCTTTCAAGAACTTTATACTGCACTAATTAGCAGTGATACTTAAAGCATGGATAATTTTAATGGAGTCAGGAAGAACACTCTTTCTAGTATTCTAAGAGAAGAGAACTTTTTATCTAGATAAAATTCTAATTCTGCATATAACATAATCAACAACATTCACAGGTTTTATACTCAGCTAGTGTGTAGCTACTAACAGCTTTTAGGGGAGGTAGTCCTATAAGGAGTTCCTAAAACTTTTATTCCTAAACCTTATTCATAAGCTACAGGTATGTCTGCTTGATTCTCCCTCTGTTCCAAAGGGAAAAGTGTTATTTACTCTTCTAGATTTGCAGGAACTGCCAAAAAATAAAACCATACACTTCAGGTTCTGAGTACCAGAACAGAATGCTCATCACTAGAATAAGACCCAAGACACTGAATTATTTCCCATCTTTGACCCTGACCAAATGCCGCTGTTATGTGGGAAGCCTTACACTGGTTTCCACATGTGTCTGGAAGCAATCTGGAGCAAGGTGTTCTCCATTCAGAAGCTCTCTCAGCCAATATTCACTAACAGACATCTGATATAGACAGTGAGATAACTACACCTCATCTCCTTTAAGTTTGATGCAAGACACACTTGTGGAAAAAAATCATATACTAATTACAAAAGAAAGATAATCCTTGTATTTCATTACTTTTGCACCAATGCAGAATCTTCTGATTTATGTGAAGTGATGCCCTTCTGATACTCATATAAGAGCATATTCTCAGAGCTAATTCTCACCTGTAATTGTGGTGTGCTTTTGTAGGTGATGTACAAAGGTTTACGTAATGTACCTTGAATCAGATCTCCAGCTGGTACACATTTTGTAAATTCCACTAAAAACACAGGGAATATCCTAGTTCAAACTTAATGGTTTGGTACATAAACCTCGCACTGAGCCAAACTACCTTACATTAAAATTATAAAGATGCTATGATGATTGCTGGGATTGTATTTATTGATGTAAAATTATAAAAATAAAGCATATTTTAATGCTTTTTCGTACTTACTAATATATTTCATGCCTTTTTTTTTTTTTTACAACAGTTTTTCTTCATAGCTTTTGTAACAAATTGAGGCAACACACCTCAAATTCCATCTCCAAATAACAGATTACTGACTCTCTGCTTAATACATTATATGGTTTTGTTCAGCCTGCTACAACTACTGCACAGGAAGAGCTACTCAAAGTTTTCTTTATTCTTTTTTTTTATTTCACAACAGTGGGAGACATGCCAGCTGGGACATTTTAAGTCTCTTTCATTAAAAAAAGGTTAAGGTCAAAATAAGTATGATAAACATGGTAGTTCATCTTCTCAAAACTCAAGATGAAAGACTAAACAGAAGAGAGTATTTTAACCTCACTAACTGTAAAATCTATTTTTTTTTTCTTAGTGTATAACTAGAAGTAAAAAATACTTGGAAAAAAAACATTTTTGCTATAAACTTTTGTCTTTAAATATACTCAGTAGTTAATTTAACAACTACAAAAGTCTTACATTTATGATATGTTTTCAATTACCTAGATGACTGACACTTTCAAGTTTTATGAAGGCTTATGAAGAGAAAAGCACCTAAAGAGAAAAGAAATATATTTTCCCATGGCAAAAGGAAAAAAAATTAAAAGATAATCCACATTGTGTTTTGGTTAAATTTGTTGTCCATTGTCTAAAAATTTCTAAATGCTATGTCTTCAAGATCTTTGCATGTAAGACTATATTAAAATACAGTGAATCCATACTCTTTGGTTTTTTATACTAAAATACTTTGTTACAGGAAGACTAAAGTATGTTTTCACTCACTTTCTCAAAGAAAAAAAACAGCCCAAAGGTTATCAGATGAATGGGGACAATAGATTAACTTCCAAAGAACTATATTCTGTTTCATGTAAAAGAAAAGTAAATTTATAGCACACCAAGCTTTTATTCCCAAGTGAATATAATAACTGGAATGCAAAAGTCTAAAACTGGCAACAAGTAAAGCTGGTAAAAGTATAAGTAATGAAACTTGAAACAAGGCAAAGAGATTTGAAAGGTTAAAGGGAGATAGGGTGGAAAGCTCACAAGGCAGACCTGTTCTCCCTCAAAATCGTAAGAAAAATCTTCAGTACAGCAAAAGCAGCATGGGTTGCATAAATTTGAAGTGACAGAGCCTTTTGGACTGTGGTGTTATTTAAAGTGGAAGAATCTTTTTGGGGGGGGTGGCAGGGACCCACAGAGCACTACAGAGGGGTAGCTTTCTGCCCAGCCTTAAGGGTTAAAATGAAAGGAGAAATATCAAAAAGACCATATTAAAATAACTTTACCTCAGGGACTGGTGCAGTGAATTACCCATGGAGAGATGGGGGGTGGGGGGGAGGCTCAACTAGCTATTTTCCAAAAATAAACTGCCATGGAACTCCTCAGCTAACCCAAGAATATAGATCTTTTCAGTATTTCTTTAGATCATAAAAAAATTGAAATCACAGAATCTTTAACAGATCTCTTGATTATTCTTAACGGGTAACACAAGTCCTGTGGCGTCAGTGGATACAAAGTCCCAAAAAAGCTGATAGTTTATTTAAGGAAGAGGGAAAGGTTTCTAGTTAGTATTCATAGAAAACAAGCAGCTCACAATGGTGCCAGTTCAACAACTAATATCATAACTGTTCTGATTTAGATCCCATATACCCTGGGCTGGCTGGCACTGTAGAGGGGGTAAAGTCAGGTAAGAATTTAGTCTGAAGTGCCCTCTTGGGCTAATTACTGTGATGTGCTCAACGTGAGGCGACTCCAGGGCTGATGCAAGGGGAAATCTGGGCTAATGCAGAAGCAGCAATTCATTTATAGCAAATCGTGTATTTTAGACAAAGATCTTTACACCAACACTCTGTGACCTGTGCTGGCTGTCTGCCAATGTCTGGCTGAAACTGAAAGTGCTAGTTTTGATCCACAAGGTCTTAAATGGCTTGGCTCACTTGAAAGATTCCCTCTTTCTTTTCCTTTGTGCTGGGCAGCTTGAGACCTGGTGTGAAAGTATTCCCAGTGGAAGTGTGAGTGTCTGGAGGCAGCAGCAAAGAAAGAGGAATAGGGATGAAGGAAGGAGGGAGAAAACTGCACATGTTTATGTGAACCAGTCCACGAGGTTATGCTGTAAGGACCATCACTTCACCTGAGCGCCTGAAGAGGGGATGGTTTCCTGTTCATGACTACTTGATGAACACACTAACTACTGGCAAAAATTCAGCCTTTGACTTCATAAATGGTGAAATTATTCTCAGGTTTTCTTTATTCCTCGCCTTCACTTGTGGCATTTCCTTAAAGAATGACAAAATAGTACTTAATTTGAGTGGTGCATAATTTTTTTTAAGCCATCATTACACAGCGAAACAGCAAAAATAGTATCAAGGCTTTATATTTTCTCATGATGCCCTAAATCCATAATAAAAATCAAATGTATGTTATTAAAAATTCATATTTTTATCAGTGCTTAAAGTACACCTTACTCCCAGTCAATTAAAGTCTCTGCATTCAGTGGTGCTGCTTTGAATTTGCTGCTTTAAGGCTGAAGCACTGCACTTAGTGTAAAGACAGACATTCAGATACAAAATAAATTACATAGCAACAATTTCCAGAAAAAGGCCATGTTCACAACAGCAATTAAAAATACTTAAAGATTTTGTAACTGAATGTTTGGAATGGTCAATGAATAGAACAGCGATGTTATGACTGTTTGAAAGACACACATCACATAATGCTTTCGCACACTTGGCATCCAATTCTTCCCTTAGCACAGAAGCAGTTAAAGGGCACCAAATTAGGATAAGGAAAAGTAGCCATAAAGTTCAGTTGTTATCCAACATATTTTCACTTATTCCCTCAAGGAAATGAGAGCAGAAACCTTCTGCACAGTTAGTACACAGCTCAGTTATGAGACTACTGTATTCAAGCAGTGGCTGAAGCCTGGGAGATGTCCCTTAGGATACCCCTACTAAATACCCCTCTGTGATTTAATCTAGTTAGCCACAGGGTGTCAACACTGGTCCACACAGAGGCAGGCTCACTGAATTCGTATTTGCCAGTTTAAAAATAAATCTTAAATAAAACAATCTAGAAATAACAGTTTGAACAATTTGACACATACAATAAACATATGGAATGACTTACAAGGGAAGGAGACTGAAGCAAGCACAGAGCAAGAGTTCAGGAGACACACAGTCCTGTTACTTAAGCAAGCAGTGAAAAGGTAAAAAATTCATTTTGCTTAATGTCAATGGGACCAGGTACATGTCTCAGACAAACAGGGTTTAGATAACAGGGAAAAAGGAAGATTAGGATAAATAGAAAAGAGCATCAGGCATTTTCTTCACCCATTTATACTATTGTTCTCCAGATTCCCCAAGGACATTAAGAACCCAGCTTTTTTTTTCAAAGTTGATCATGCTATTAAAACTGTAACTGCACAGCATGTGTGCAGCTAATTAATCTGCAATGCAAAATCATCCAAAACAAAAGTTCCATCCTACTGATCTCATGCATGTAAGATGGCTGTACCCACTTTACCCTGACCCATTATTGAGCAAAATACCTACATTTAGCCAAATGCACAAAAAATAGCTGTTGACCTCCAAAGTTTATTAAATCTGCAGGTCTGCTTTATATACAGTACCTTTTTTCAAATCTATTGATTCTGTACTATGAGTTAATTATGTACAACACAGCAATGAAGTATATATTTTACTTTAATAATAGAGAACAACTGTGATAAAGCAAATGTGCAATAGATAAAATGCAATCTTAATTACAAAAGTTAGACTAACAACAGTTCCACTTCAAATGAGCTTAATTCTAAGAGAAAGAAATGAAACGTCATACAACTGCAACAGAATTAAGAGGTCCATCTAAAACTTGAGAATTATAAATACGACTTTGCACTGATCTCTGCTCAGGGGTTTTTCACCATGATCAAAGCTGTCAAAATAATTTTCCTATCCAGAATTTCAACTTCTACCCAGAATTTCCATCACTTCCCTATTCTAGAATTTCTGGATTATATTTATTTTCTTGTATAATCCATTTGAAACAAACTGATTAAATATGGTTTTCTCTTCACCCTAAATGTGAAGTCCCCCCCATGTTGTTAGACAACCAAAATTTTCAATACAGTGCCACTGAGTTACAATGAGCAAAAGAGATTTTTCAAATTATTGAAGACACAGTTTATAAGGAAAGCAAGAAACACTGTAAAAGAGATACATACATATATACAAGTCTTAACAGGAACAAGTGACTCTGAGAGTTCATTCAGCCAAGGGGATAGAAAGATGAGGGCAAACACCTGCACTCACCACTAAGGATTATACTCCAAGTCTACAGAATCTGTTTGAGAATTCTTTTCTTGACTACTAGGGTCAAGTCCTGAAAGCCACAGAGTGGTCTGCTCATGTTCACTAAAGCATTTAAAGGGATGCTTTCTCACAAGCAAATCAGACGTGGATTCAGAAGTACCCACATGCTGCAGCTGAGTAAGTGCTTAAGTGCTTTGCTGGTCAGGAATAGCAAGATTCCTACTCGTAAGATCTTCCCTTAAATCCCATCCATTTATGGTTGTAGGAGTTGGTAAAGGGTCACAAATATTCTTCAACAGTCTTCATATTCCCCAGAATCTTATTTAATCTTCAGATAAGAGCAACTATCAGCTGTTTTAGCTTCCTGATATCTCTATTCTATTCCCTGACTACAAAATATATCTCAAGAAAAAAAATTACCAGACTCTTTAACAGAACCAATCTGTTCCTTTTAAAAGCGTGGTGGCCAAAAAATGGAATGATGCAGCAGGTTAGGGAAATGATTCCTCAGAAAATTAAAATCCTTAGAAATCCTCCCTACCTCAACACTGGCAAGCAGACATGGCACTTCTGCCTTTTCCATAGTTGATCTTAATTCAGACCCACATAAGAGTCAGTCACTTGTCTGTGCTGCCCACAGGAGATAGGCCCACTATTACTTTCAAAAATATGAGCAGACAGTAAGAGAAATATTGTCCCAAACTAAAATCATGGTGATAATGATTTGCAAGAGGTGATGAACACACACACTTAATACTGATGATGCCTGACCACTCTAAAAAACAATACACCTAAAGAAAATCAATTTTATATTAAAAATGAATGGTACGTTTTGATGTCATGGCCAAAAGTTGAGTACAAGCAGTTTGGCATTTATTGGTACCTTAGATCAGTTATACTGCACTGGTCCTCACCTGGGCTTCACTTTATGTCCTTCCCTAAAGCACAATATAAATCTATAGTCCTAGCAACTTTTCAAACTTCTTTAGGTTACAGTCATTCACTTTATTTTGATAATTTTTAAGTCTAACAAGCCTTTACACTAAGATCATTAATTCTAGAGTGGAATAACACAACTGATTACTTGAAAGTGTCATCTTTCCAGTCTTCTTGAGCAGCTGTACTTTATGCAAAACCTTCCTGCAAGCATGATCACCCAGTCTATGTGTCAGTATTTCTCTGCAGAGAGAATTTATAGTGAAGCAGTGAATCAATTTTAAGATCTTCTGCTAACAGACAGTGCTCTGCATGACCTTGCTCTTTGCTCTATCATGTTTACATTTTCTACTACAGTATGTCTCTAATCCCCTAAGTGTCCCTAAGGGAACTTTACTGTTTTTTAAGTCATGCTCGACTGCTGAACTTTGCAAAATACAGACAGGGAACAAAAAAAAAACCAAAACAAGACAAAAGAACACAAAACAAAAAACCCAAAAAAACAACAACAACAAAATTATGTGAACAAAAAAACTTGGTTTTGATCTTAATTTTCTCCCAATTAAATATTAGAGGGTGGTTGTTTCTTAATTTAAAAGATCGAGAATTATGATATTCGTTCTGTCTTTTCCTCTCAGGAAAAACTACTTTAAAAAAAATTCAGTCTTGTTATTATCTATTTATAGATTCCTCACTACTATGCTAAGTAATAAAGAGCCACAGAATAAAATTTGAGAAATAATTTTAATGCACAGCAGTAAGATCAAATATTTAGCTGCAGCTTACCACTTTTGGGACACAAATTTGACTAACTGGCCTGTAAGTACTTTGAATTTCAATAAACTTCTCCAAGAAGTGTGTGATAGACTGCTCTCATTAATATATGTATCCTAATTAATATCTTAACACACCACAAGGAAATTTTGTACTGATACCAGTGAAACTTTAAAAAATTAATACAGTCTCTCTCTCCATGTTGCAATCATAAAAATAATTCCACAAAAGGATGCATAACATCTCTCATCTCCAATATTGCTGCATAAGTGAATGCTATTTGAAGAATTTGACATTATATAAGATTATACAGTTTTATACTGCTATGTTCTTATAACCTTGCCAACATATGCAAAAGAAATTGAGGCTACAATTATTGTCAACAGGCAATGCTTCAATGCACTTTTGAAGGTAGATGATGAAAACAGGAAGATAAGTCAGCACCTCTTGCTGTGCAGACATGGAATGCTGGAGTGGAGGTAATGAATCTTTGTTAACTGCAACCAGGGCAGGTCTTTCAGAGGAAGATGAACTGTTAACATAACTTGCACAATATAAAAAAGAGCCGCTATGTGCCTGTGGACACAATGACCGAAAACTGTCATACACCTTTGATGTGCTTACCTGTTCACAGCACTCTTAACAATCTCTCCAGAACACAGCTTCACATTTTCAAGTCTAGTACTGACTAGCCCAGAACTAATAGCCCAGTACAGTTAGAGGACCATGCATGAGGTGATTATGTGCCTCTTGCCTCTGTCATAGGTTCTGCAAATCACTTGGGTAAAGTTACTTAAAGGAAAAAGAGAAAAAAATACTTAAAAAAATTTAGGAATAAAATTGTATTTAAATATTTAAGGATACAGATAGAAACTCAACAGAATTTCTAAAAAATATACCCTGGTAAGTAGTAACCAATCCATGGCAAACAGAACATGTTGCTAATTACATCTCAACTCTTCACCATCAGGGGTGCTGGAAACTCACAGGCTTTCAACACAATAGTACACCTTGTTTGCACCTTTTCTACCAAACATTTCTGGGAGTTTGAGTAATGAAGACACTCCTGTCCAGAGGAAAGGAAAGAAGGCTCCCTATATTCATGAAGCTCTCTTTTATACCTAGTGATACATCTTCTACAGGAACTTGCTTATCATAGGTGATGCAAGGTATGAATCACAGAAGCTAGAGCTGATAATATTTCTAGATCATGTCATGAAAAATATTTCCATCACTGACCTTGTCATTTCAGAAAACACTGAAGATCTGTTTCTTAATTGTGCAGATATATACAGAATTGTTCAAATCTGCTTGCCTCTTTCTATATCAATTCTAATCTACCAAATAAGAATCATATTAGGAACATCACATGAGTTACATAGACTGATGCTGTTATGACACTTAGAGGTAAAAGTACCTGGGTGATGTATGTATATAAAATAGAGATATTATTATAATATTTTTTTTTGCTAAGGAAACATACCTTTATTCTTCCTCCTAAATTCAAAATATCCTGAGTAAAAATTTGCACAAGGAGACTGAATAATTTAGACAGCAATCTTTTCATGCTTATATGTGGTTCTGTGGCTCAGGCAGCTTTCACCCATTAGAAGTTGGCTCCTCATTCAGCAAGACCAGAAATACCAGACTTTAGCACTAAACATTATGCAACTGCAAAAACTTTATCTTACTTGGAGAACTTAGAAAATCTGGCTTTCACAAACCCCTATACAGAAGGACTGATTGCAGTGTAAGGCATTCAGATATCAAGGGATGCAAAAATATCCAAAGTGCAAGTTCTTCTCTGTTTGCAATTCTAGCTTAAACATTTTATTTTTTTACAGCATCTGGAATGAGCAATGGTATGTTATGGTAACTTTTGCCAAAAGGCACGTAAAATCAGCATACATATATACATAGATACACAACATTTGGCTATATTCTGATACAAGAGAAGGTGATGGCTTTGGAAGTTACAGTTGAGGAATGGGTGTTTTTATAAGCGATAAATGAATCCCTAGTGTCATTCTACTGATCTAGCAGAAAAAAACCCAGGGATTAATCTGGCCCAGGACACCAACTGCAATAGTAAAATTATTTTGTGGCTGCTTTTCTATGTAGATTTATTATCCCTTACTGTGCAGACATATATTGTCAATAAATAATGTCCCTGTTCACCTAGGAAAAGGCCTTTCCTCTTAAAAAACTATATATGGTCAGTCTGTGCTTGAGTAGTTTCAATTTTTACATCATCTTCAACAGAGATTTCAAAGCTTCCTCTACCAGCTTCATGAAACAACTCTGAGTTTTGTTTTTCTTCTCAGACACTTATTAAACACAATTTTCTGTAACAATAATGAAGTTTACAGCTCTCATTTGGGAACATCCAGAAGCTTTGATTCTGCCAGTGGTTATAAATGTACATAACAAAAATCAGGAAAAGTATTTGCATTCTAAAAATCAAGTAATACTTAAATATTGGCAGGGGTGGATCATAGCTTGGTTCCATTATCATTGAAAAAAAAAACCAAACCAAATGGTGTTTATTTACAACGATTTCTTAAGCATTTTCTTCCCTCACTTCTTTTTTTTAGAGGAATGCAACACAAAGGGAGAAGAGAAAAATTAACAGATCTTTACTCAGGAGTGCATTAACAGAATTTTTTCTCAGTTTCTACATGAATACATGCACTATAACTTGATATTTTTTTATTGGGGAAACAGCACTTCAAAATTAATCTTGTATATTAAAAACAAACCATGATAAAATTTTGGACAAAATCCAGAAATCATAAAAGCCATGGTTTTAATATCAGGTAAGGAAGACTTTCTACTTTCAACACTTCCATTTTATTTTGATCACAGAATTTTTTTTCCCAGGAATCAAAACATTTGGAAAAAGTACAATAGTGAATTTATACTGGGATGTCATAATTTTATCAAACAAACTTTCTCAAGGGGGATGTTATTTCCACTGCAGTTTGTCAAGTTTTCCTTTTCAGTCATCAATATATAATCATTTTTCAAAAAAGCTGTATTGTCCAGCTCCCAAGGAAAGTATAATCGTATTACATTGCCCGGAACATCGCCCTCAGCTTGATCTTGATTTCCAAGCATAGGAAGATAAATGATATTTCCATTGCAAAGTCTCCACAAATAGTTCAGTGTTTTAATAGTGTGTTCTCCATATATGTTTCTTCCTTAGCCTTTCAAAAGCTACAGTGTCAGGCAATATGCTAAATACAGCAGTATAAAGGTGAAATTTGCTTTGTAAACCAAGATCCACAGGTAATGCAGTTAAAAAATCAGGCAAAGGCAAGAACAGCAGTGAGGTCCAGCTTCCCTCACGTGAGGTTTGCTGGCTCTAAGGGCTTGTGTGCAGCCCTGACACAGCACAAATTAAATAACTCCAAAGTATGAGGACTCCAGCTCCATTGGCTCAGAGCTGCACCCCAGCTAACAAGACCTGACAAGGTTAATTGCTTCAGATGGTGATGTATTGCTGCACTTTCTAGAATTCCTAGAATTGAAACTCACATTGCTCTCTAGAACCGGAAGATCATCCTCAGTTAATGTGAGTTTCTGACACTGCATTCCTGCTAACCTTTCTAACAGATTTCCATTAAAAATGAGTCAGCATTTGTTGAAATCATTCACATCTGTCTTCTACACCAGAATGCATAAACCAAAGTTTCTCAGAAGATTGGTCTGAATTATTCATTATTATGCCAATCACCTCAATTAAAAAAAAACCATCCTACAGAACCACCTACTCATAAGCTCTTTTTGTTGCCAATATCCATATTAGCAACATTTCAACCCCACAAGAGAAGGCCCATTCTGTACAGAATGAAATTTATTCTGCAGAAGAAAACATTTTATGATATTTAATTCATAGCATTCAATTGACCTTGGATGGATGGTCCCAAAAGCACTGTTTTCAAGTTCTGTCTTTTGACGCCCATGGACTTAACAAAAAGGAGGACAAACACACCTCCAGTCAAGACACAATTCCACACTCACAGTCAGAGCTGCTCATTTGTGGTGGAGGACATGAAAGCAGCCAAATTCACAAATACACCAAACTGCCAAAGCATGCCCACTGTAACACTCTAAAATCAGCTTCCCCACACAGAATCTGACCAGTGCTTTTTACTAGCACTACTGGAGGGGCACAACATGTCAGAAAAGCAGGACCAAAGCAAGACAACACAAGTTTCCTGATTTCCCCTATGAACTCCACTGAATTGAAAATTGTCTTCGGACAGATTGTTTCCTTGTTTTGGATTTGTTTCTGTAATTTCCTTTCTTTTTGTTTATTCCTCTATCATCTTTGACAAAATGGCAAGGATTGCCCTGTCACCTCAGCTAAAATTTTAATAAACCCTGAGGATTATACTTCCTCCACTAAAAGTCCCATTTTTTTTTTTTATTTAATCTTCTTATATACATCTCAAAGAAAGCAATGATTACCTTCAGCTCTGCTCTGAAACACGAGGGGTCCATAACAACAGCAGTTTGCCCTTGACTTCCTTTGTAAATCATGAAGTAAAAGGAAGCCAAATGTGGAAAAACCAAAAGACAGAAATAATGTACAAGTATTTCTAGACACAGTAGTTTAGTTTTAATCTTTCTCTGTTTAACAACAAAGAGCAAACTGCTGAAAACTTTTTGCTTTCTAAAACATATGCATTCTTACAATTTCCAAACAAGCACAATTTAATCTGCATAGTATCATAAATCATATCTAAAATTCAGAGAACTCCATATGCTCATATAGTTGTTTGCTAATCTTCCTTAGTAGCAGAAAGAGGAACTGAGGTGTAGAATAGGATGCCAATCATCAGTACACGCTGTAGAATGTTTTCACTGAACACAATAATTGTGTGTCAGCAGGAAAGGATATATATTTTTAATTTTTATTTATTTATTTATGTATTTACGATTTTTTATGTTTTGGAATTGCCAAGTAAAATATAACAGCTTCTTTAATTTCTCTTTTTTACCATTTATTAAGGCTTCTACACATGTTAAGGGGTGACGAGACACCAGAAAAAAACAGGAATGTGTTATTTTTTATGCAACAACCACTATTATCAGCACTTAAAGTGCTGTACTTTCTCTCAAGACCCTCACCCACGATTGTGTATCTTATGTATCCATGCACATGGAAGGCATAAAATATATGTCAAACAAAATAAAGCAAGTTATTAAGTCAAAATAGACCCTAAATCTTAGTGGAAGTCAACAGATAAACATACTATAGGTCTAGCATAGCCTAAGTACACAATGCATAATTCAGAGCTGAACTAAGTTTATAACTTATTGCAATATTTCTTACTCAGAGAGAGGTCTGGTGTATTAAAGCATTGTTCACTCACTAATTCAGCAAAACTCATGAGAAACTTCCACCTTTGCTTTTTTAAGCCTCTACAGTGCTATCTCTCCCATGATAGGAATGCCTGGAAAGAAAAGAATCTGGTCTGAATCTGTGTATAATTAAACACGGAAATTTATTGCTAAATTATTTGTACCCTGCTCTCACTGCCACATTCCTACATATATCACTTTATGTCATTCCATTACGATTGTTAGCAAAGGCTTTTTTCCTTATCATTGGCTTTCCCAGGCATCCATCCTTCTGGACACTGCCAGCTGAAATATAAACATCCTTATAAAAAGGAGACATGTTCATCTCCAGAGGGCACAATATAAATCCATCATGCAGAGTGTAAGGAGGCTACCAAGGTGTTAGGAGCTTATGAAGGAACAGTGGGACATGGGAATCAAATAAGAGGGAGAAGTACATTTGGGGTGGAGATAGAAGACTGCAATGTCTACTTAACACCCATCTCCCAAATCTAAGCCAGGGGCTATGACTCCTGAGCCATTCAGCTACCTGCTGCCCAGCCAACATTCAGGGTTCAGCTCAGTTCAGGTGCTTGCAACACAAATGCTTTCTCTGTGGGATGGAGGATTTGGCACCGGTTGTGACAATGCCTCAATCTTCACAGGCCACGTATTTAAAAGGAAATAAAATGACACTATTTTAAAACCATAACAACAGGATCACATGAGAAACAGTGACCTCACATATGGTTCTTTACTGCTGACCCAGAGTTGAGAACTACGTTAAGACCCTGTAGTGAAACAGCTTCCACAAATATTTACTTAACTGGTAAAAATGCATCAGTCCCGAGCACTGATGGAAAAAGATGATTGTTACTTACAAAGTGTCTCTGAGGTGAAAAAAACTGGTTTAAAAACATTTTACATTAAAATAAGCACTTACATAGAAACAGCGCTGCTCTCCTAATTGTTTTCCAGCATCTCAGTACTAACCTCTTTGTCCTTCCAGTATTTCCTCCCTCATTCAGCTACATCATTGCTGTTTCCATTTTCCATACAAATCAACAAGAATCTACTCATCTTAATCTTTTTCTTCTCCTCTAATTTTCTAATATTCTAAAATCACAGAATTATCAAAGAGCCATAGAATGGTTTGGGTTGGAAGAGACCTTAAAGACCATCTTGTTTCAACCCTGCCACGGGCAGGGACATGTTTCACTACCTTTTCTCCATCATTTACTCCACTTCCTAAACTTAAATATCTTTAGTCATAAAACTTACAAAATTTCATTACGTAAACTTTGTTATACAATTCTTGCCTCTACAATTTATTATTGTGTGACAGAACTACTTCAGAACTACTTCAGGTGCTCCAGCCATTTACATTGAACAGAAGTGGCATTCCAATTTAATCATGAAATGCTTTGCACGTTTCCATATTTCTTCTTGCATTTCAGAGTGTTGCCCATGAGCAAAAAATCAAGCCTAGTTGTTTAGGATGATAAACACATGCTGTAAAGTACCTTTTATAAACTAAAATAAAGGATCTATAAAAGAAAATAAATATTTTCATGTTTTTTCTGGTTTTGACATCTGAGATTCAGGATATAGAGAGCAGTTTCTGATCAAACATTTCAAAAAGGCCACCTCATATTCACAGGCTCTTAAAATTAATATTCCATATAAATTTCAGTTACAAGAATTGAAATTGAAAGAATAGAAATACTAGTCTTCCTTTTCTTTAGTGTCAAACTTCTTAATAGAAATTCCATGTTAAAAGAAAAAGAAAAAGATTAAAAAATGCATCACTCATAAGGCAAACCCAGGGTATGACAAATTATGGGACAATACTTAATTCCATGCCAGTGCCCAAATGGCATATTTTCAGCAACAGGCTTGTCATCATTATTAAGAACTTCCCCTGTCCCCCAGTGATGAAGAAACACATTACAGACAAACACATTAATCTTTCCACACAGTACAATGTAAAACCTTAATTACAACCTCATGCTTCCCCCCACAAACACACAACATACCACAGACCCAAACCATACATATGTCAACCCTGAATATCTGTTGATGTTCTTAAGATTGCAGCTAAGGCTTTGTGTTGAACTGTGAGGGAGATCACTATTATTGAACACAGTATGCTTTTCTCCTCAATTAAAAGTTCAGAAAAGAACCCAGGAAATCCAGTCTGTCCTCATGAATTTGGGCCTGCAGGTTTGTGCACACATACAGACTCCTAAAAAAGAGAGATTTTCAGCAATAGGACTAAATTATCTTTTTAAGTTAAAGGCAGAACTCAACACAAAAGTGCAGTTCAGTGACAAAACCACAAAATCATAAAACCAACACATTCAAATGCTATTTGTGTGCGGATCAGAGGCAACACCTTGTATCAGAAATTGAACTCAGTACCTCAGTATCCCTGTTTTCCCAATATCTTAGTCCAGTAGAAAGAAGCTTGGACAAAAACTGACTGCAACTCAATCCAAAGAAAACAAAAAAAAATTTTTTCATGAAAGTAAAACAATTAGAGTAACTGAAGGATTAAAGACAAATTTTAAAGTTTTATTTTTGTCTTTAAACCCACTGATACAAGGATTGGAATCCAGGTGTACCATAAACACTGAGTGATATTGCTTTTCTCTTTCCAGATCATTATTGCAAATGTATCAGGAGAGGCTGACTGCCAGTCACCTGGTTATAACATTTTCCAGGCAGATGAATCGTGAGGAGTCAACCACAATCTATCAATTACAATTAAATCAGTACCCTTCTTTGAGAACTTAAGCACTACCTTTCTTTCTGCTACAACGACTGAATGAGTGAAACAAAAAAATTCTTGCTTGTTTTGAGTAGAAAGAAAACCCTTCCTTCCATCACTGGACAAACTGCAAAACAATTCCTAAGATATAAATATGAAAGCCTATTTGATTAGTAAAATGTGGTCACACACTGACACTTTTACCAAAACAATTTTGATTCCTGTTGCTGAATTTGCTTGCACTTTACAACCCATTTTCCATTACAGCGAGCTTGTATTAGCCTTCTGCTGCTGAAAAATTGCGGGTCATCACTCCATTTGACCTCCATCCTGTATTACTGCAATTCTACGATTAAGGATTACCCTTGAGATCACTAAGACATGCCAGTCAGCGTGCTTCAACAGTGGAAGCAAGGATTCCCATGGTTTTGTTCACAAAAGTACAACTTAATAAATGAGACAACGGGCAAGGATTGGATAACAAAATTTGTCTGCACAATGTTCAATAGATGTAACAGGATATGCCTTTCACATACAAACTTGTAACAGAGAACTCAGGGCATTACTTTATTCCTATTTGAGTGGAACTTGTGCAGCTTGACTTTTTCTGCCTATCATCTGTGTTCCTAATGTAACTACAAGATACACTGCAAACACTGAAGTTTCTCAAGTCAGAGAGAGAATGTCAGAACACAGAAATGTTGATTTCTCAACTACCAAACACAGGTAAACACAGACTTCCCTACTAGCTTACACAGGTTTTAAAGAACAGCTGTAGATCATGCTACAGCAAAACTTACTGTTTTATGGATACATGGCTATGAAAGATGAAATACAGATTTTTATTTGCTTTTCTGAAGTATTTTAAAATATTATAAGGGGACAGCAAAAAATCTGCTTGCTGCAATGCTATGCTGAGATTTCATGATTCATCAAAACTTTCCAGGGAATAAATTAATTTCTTAGAAGAAATATATTCCCACAAAGCAATTCCAAAGCTTTAAGGAATAACTGCAAAGTAGAGACCTGTATCTGTGACATGCTCAGGATCTGTTACTGTGCCCTGCAGCAAAAACCATGTCCTGCAGGAAGCTCTTCAGCAGATCAGCCTCTATGAGATGAAACTGTGCTATCAGGTTCTGGTCATTTTTACAGGGTCTTAGTAAGACAGAGATCAAAAGAAATGTCTCTGGTCCTCAACTGATTTACATCAGTTGAACTGCCAATATTTCAAAATTCGCAATGAAACTGCACAGGGCACCCTTCATAAATATTTATTCAAAATGTTAGACAACTGAATTTTAGTAGTGTGCCAAGCTATAAAGTAACTGAAAGACTGTTTGTTCTTCCAGGGAACAGATGTCAAGGTAGCCAACTTCCTCTTTGTGTAGCAAATCTACAGGCGTATCACTTCCACTTTTTTTTTTAGTAACTCATTACTTAGCTGAATAGTGATTATTTAGACTACTAAATGTGCTGTAATTCAGATTGTGAGGTAGACCCACTATTTGTATTGTTATAGGATAGACCTCAGTCTCTTCTTGAACTTGAAAATTACACGTAATGAGTAATTTCCTGAATGGAAGATTGCTTTATAGAGCTATTTACCCATTATAGTAAGTTATTTTTAGTGATTATCTTAAGTGAAATGAAATTCCAAAAGAAACAGGAACCATGTATATTCTACAATAGTTTATTTCCTTAAATATTATGTAAGCATCATGCATTCAATAAAACCTATGTTATTATCATCATCTACTCTGTGTCATATGAAATATCTAATCTTTAGTTCTCAGTTTATACTAAGCTCAAAGGTGAGTAATTCCACATTAGGAAAAATGTCACTAATAGACTCTGTAGACGTGTAAATGGTATTAAAAAGGTCAAAGAGACCAAAGTCTGGCTTTCATGAGGTCTCACAGCTACAAGGCATTTGTCTTTGTTGTTGGTGCCAGTTAAGGCATGTCTGGCTTATTTGATCCCCCAGATTAATACAAAGAAGATATCTGAACTGTGAAAAAAAAAAACGCAACAGGAAGCTTAAATGCAGCCATATGGACCATCTGATTCCTTCAACCCCTTAACAGATGAGGGTTGAAATAACTTCCTTTGCTTATTAGCTAATTAAATCATCCTAACAGTGTATAAAATGGCTATAATAAAAGTGAGTTTAACCATAACCTCCAGCTATGTTCCATTAAGTCTCGCATTCCAGGTCATCTAACTGTACAATGTACAACATACTGCTAACTGAGGTAAAAATATATATTTTCTCAGCTTAAAGAAAACCTTCATTTTGAAACTAATACAGTTCACAAGAGGACAAGAAATTTTTAAAAATTAGAATATCTATTAATATATTTTAAGATTTTTACCAAGATTATAGAATTACCTTTACATGGCATTAAATAAAAGTCACTTATGCTTTTGCTCCTACTGAACTTTCTAGATTACATTACAGCACCAATACTACCTAAAAAACTTTGTTTGATTGGGGGTTTTTAATGTTTTCTTAACACAAGGAATACTGTGGAATCCATTATAGCAGAATTGAAATCTCTTTTAAAATAAAACGTTGTGATTCAATGTTGTGGATTACACACATGAAGATAAATTAACTCTTCTTGCTTTCCCAGTATGAAGCCTACTGCCCTTTTTACAATACACCATTAAAGGACTACACAAAAAACGAACCAGTGATTCTAATGCCTACATATCACCAGTAATCATCCTGCTTCAGTTCTTTCTTTATCAAGTTCTGATGAATTTTAATTAATGCAGTTCTCAGAACTACAGCAAAGCCTATGACTCTTTCCAGAATGACTGAAAGCTCCTTTATATTCTGTTATCTCCAAATGATAACTGTACCTTTCAATGGATATTTATTTCTCCCAGATAGGAATAGCTAAAGTACATTTCCACAACATATGACTTCCATTAGAAGATGTGATGAATGACCCACTCTCAACAGCCCAAGGAAAAGCTCATCACTGCATACTGAAGTAACAAGACTACAATGAAATTTTTCCACACATTTCACCATATATTATCAATTGACATGCTCTGTAATTTTGCTAGAGATAGCTAGAGATACCATCCTGCCTGAAAAAGTAAAAATAATTTCCAAACTGCAGTTTTCAAGAATGCTAAGTTTTTTACTGATGCTTTGAAACTCCTCTCCCTTAGAATTTGAATGGCTTACAATTCACATGATAATGCTGCCAAAAGTGGCTAGTGGCCTATGAACCAACAATCACTTGAAAGAAGAAAATTTTCCTTGTAATTGAATATAACAGCTACATAATTTTATCGCAGCTACACAGACTGATATTCACTGAGGCATGAAGAATCAAATCAAAGTACCCTGGCTCACTTAGGCTTGCACTAACTTGCATTGATAAAGCTGCCAATAGGAACTAGAGGGAGGTGCTTCCATACTTACAGCATGTTAGTAAGTTAGGAGAATGTGGATGAAGCAAGGAGGTGCTATTTGGAAAAACAGGAGTCTTTTGTAATGATGCCAAAAGAAACAAGAAAGACAGTGGGTTATGGTAAATGAGGAAATCATAGCCTGCGGATCAGGAAAGACTACTCTGGCTCAAAATAGTCCTGCAAATAAATAATGATCTAAAAATTGCCAGTTGCTCCCCTTCCTAGTATGCACATCCTTCCTCCTGCTAATCTATCCAAAATCCTAACCATCCTCTAACACTCTTCTGTATGCAGGAGGAAAAGATGAGTCCATCTGTCCTGGTGACCGTTGCCTGCATTTTGTATTGGCAGAGTAGTCAATATAAACAAATAGTCAGTGAATAGAGGGGTTTATCAGCTCATGGGTTTGTAACTCTAACCATAAACTTCATTCCAAATTTCACATGAGCACAGGCAGACCCACATATTGCAAACAAATCCCTATTTTCTGCTGACTTTCATCAGTAGCCTCACTTGCCACAGCACTGAAGATCCTGCAAAATAGAGATGCCCAACTTCCATTTTTCTAAACCTTAACTGCACAACGTCCCATAAGTATCACACAAGGAAACATCCCCATCTCCTCAGATTTCACAGTAAAACAGCAAATGTAATTGTAAATCTGTTTCCATCAAAATTATTTAGATAAGAAAAATCATTCAACATTATTAAAGAACTTTACATAACTTTGATCATTTTGACAGAGCTAGGATAGAAAGCAAATATAAGTACAAAGGACCACCACCACTAGCAAGAGTATAAACATGCAGTGCTGAACTTGAGGAGGCAACTCCATAACCAGATTCAGCTGCTGCCAGAACAGGGTATGTGAATGGAGGCTAAGACACACAAGAGGGTTAAATCAATTGTGGAACATTTACCAGCATTTTTACTCCATCCACTGAGATTATAGTACAAAGTTAAAAATTAAATCCATTGACTATTGCATTTTCAGACTAACTTAAAAACAAGCCACATTCAAAATAAACAAAACTCCAACATGGATAAGATAAGCCATCTCTAAGAAAAAAAAACAGTCAGTGTGTCCCTCTACTTCATTTTGGCAGTTTTATCATAATATTTCAGTTCTACTACTCTGTTAGTACAAGGCTGTGCTGTCAACAAGTTGGAACTTATTCTGGGACAAATGTATAAAAAAAAAGTAATAAAAAAAAACTATGCTATGGCCAGGAGGAGATTCTGGTGATGAAATAAGTCTTCAGGAAATCAGTAAGAAAATTCTAAGCTGCAGTGACTTACAGTGACAGCATGCAAGCAGAAGGATTGCACAAAGTTTGTATTACTTTAATGAACTCATGCTTCAGGGTTATCTTATTATCAATATTACATAGAAGAATAAAAAAATACTGTATTTTCAGCATCCAGTCAAGTGATTTACTTCTTAGGTTACTCTTTCCATGTTAGTGAGGTGTCATGTGCCCACACTCTCTAGTTCAAGAACCTTTCATTGCCAATCACCCAACACAAAGCTTAAGCAACATTATTTGCAGTAGAGTCCAATATAAACATCAGCAACACCATCAAAACAATCCTAACACAGAAGTTACATAATACTACTAAAAGAATGAGATGAAACTGCACTTGTGATACAAAATCGCAAACATGTACATTCTGATTATTATACAAGAAAACAGTTTTCCTTGATCAGGAAAACATTTTAGCCTTGTTTTAACCAAACTAACACCACCGCGCTAAATGCTCAAAGATCTGTGCAGTGTTGGAGCCAAACAGTGCAAAAAGGCTGAAGTGTGAATAACTGCATTTCCATCATGCCAGTTGATCATAAAACAGGCTGTTTCTTCCTATTTGAAATTACCTGCAGGAGGACAGAAATGCTTCTTGTATAGAACAGTTCTGCTGGGAGGGACATACAGTGACCATGAAGTCCAACTGCCTGATATAAAGTTAAATGCATGTTGAGGGCATTGTCCAAGCACCTCTTAAACACTTACAGGGATGGGCATTGACCACCTCTCTAGGAAGCTTGTCCTAGTGTTTGACCACCCTATCTGTAAAAAATGCTTCCTAATGTTCAGACTAAACGTCCCCTGGTGCAGCTTTGAGCTATTCCCATATGATACATCCTATCACTGGATCCCAGAGAGAAGAGATCACCTCCCTCCTCATTTCCCTGCCTTGGGAAGCTGTAGAGAGCCAAGAGTTTTCCCCTCAATCTCCTTTTCTCCAAACTGGAAAAGTCAAAGTCCTTAGGCTGTCCTCATAGGACACACCTTCCAGCCCTTTCATCAGCTCTGCTGCCTTCTGGATGTATTCTAACACCTTAATGTCCTGCTTAAATGGTGAGTCCCAGAACTGCTCACAGTACTCCAGGTGAGATCACACCAAAGCTGAATAAAATGGGATAATGTTCTTCTTTAAACACCTGTTTATACTGCGTTTCATGCACTCCAGAGTACAGTTGGTCCTCTTGGATGCTAGGGCACAACAGTCATACAGTCAGACAATATCTGATGTAGAACAGGGTCTACCAGAAGCAAAATGCCTTGCAAAACAAAAACAAAAACAAAAAACAAACAAAAAAACAACAACAACAACAACAAAAAAAAAAAATCAAAAACAAAAAACCACAAGAGCAAGTTTTTCTACAGAATTCATACTTACTAACATTATTGATCTGTTAATAGCTCCCCTAAAACTCTATTTAATGTCTCCTGAAAGAAAAATCCAAGTTTGTTAAAAAACTGCAACAAGGCTGGGCCATACTGCTTCCAGGTAAAACGGCCTCCAACTCCTGCTCAAATCAAAAGGTTCTGGGCTTATGCATCCCTCCCACAATCAGTTCCCTACTGGCAGAACTTTCTAAGCATGTTCTCCCTGAGTCAGTAGCTCACACAACTACAGGTACTCCACGTCCTCTATATACACATCCTTTACAAACTTTATATTGCATTTCCATAACAGTGAACTCACTCTAAGATTCTACCCCTTTACTATTACAGATCTACTGGCCACACTTTCAGACTTTCCATCTTTTGCAGAACTGCCTACAGCACTTTTATGATGCCTGTTGAACCCCTCATTAACATTTCCCATGTTGTATCACACAGTTAAACTGAGCTATGTCCACAGTGACTACAGCACACACCTTTTCCAGACCAAGCTACCTTTCCCTTTCACTCTCCTCCCTGCTTTTTCCTTCTACCCTTGTTTCCTTGTATGAAGTTGGCTTGTTCCAGTCCTGAGTCAGAAATTGAATCAACAGGATGGTAGAGCACACAAAAATTAATGCTTTGACTATAAAAGCAACTGTCAAGATGACAAACCTTAAAAACCAGGATTAGAACCTTTTAAAGTCTCTACTCATCTAGTCACCTCCTTTTTTGAGTACCCAACTTTACCTACAGCTGCATATAATCAGCAGATTATCATAATCATATATTTTTCTACTGGAAACCTCAGATTGAAAAATTGTTATTAAACTGTGACTTCAAAATCTTGAGAAAGCTGTCAAAAAACAGAGGATAGAATTAAAATATCCGAATCTTTATTCCATTATCATAAATACTGTGTCAAGTTTTTGCTATTCTTTTTCAGTCATTTACCTTGGGCTAACCAATATCTTTAGAAATATACTCAGACTTTAGAGGCTATTCAATTTAGAATACCACATGTACTAGTTAAAAATTTGGGGCACTGCCTAATGTACATAACACCTAACCCTCCAAACTAAGCATTTTGTTCTTCATTGTTTATTATGCTCTTGTTACCATTTCCAGCTATTTCTAAATATACAATAATTTATACCAAGTTGTTTTGTGAAATACAGATGTAGCATAAATTCTATATAACAAAAGCCATATTCAATGTTCACTTTATAATGTAAATACATATTGCATCATAGCTATATACATTGTGAAATTAATATACATACGAAACAAAATAATTTAAGTGATCTTCAAGTTTAAAAGTTATGAGAGTAGAGGGCACAAGTATACACACAAGTATATATCTGCTAAATCACAAGTATTTCAGTTACAGATTAGCATTACATTTCAGCATACTGTATTTTTCTCACTTTAACTCTGTTTTCCATGTTGATTTTAAGGGTTTTTTTTTATTTGCTTGGTATAGTGAACCCTGGCTTGGAATAAGTGAATTCAAATAAACACAATTCAGTGCCAGAATTGCCACAGGCACATTTTTTTCTTTCAGTGGTCCTGGGAAGTGGTTTGTTAAGCTATTGTTCTCAATTAAAAACTCATGTGTTTGTTCAGTACAATATGGGTCGCTGCTTTGAGTGAAAGATTCCCTTGACATGGCAAAACCTCTAATTGTAACAAGTCTATGCCAAGTATGTTTAACCAGATGCAGCCCTGGGTTTGATTAGCAGCCACTGGATTCCATGTACAATCAGATAATGATGGTTTTGCTTCTCTGCTGAGCAAACATCCTCAACTTTTAATCAAATATGTCTGTGTATCTATAGATGAATGTATGTATACGTGTATATATCTAAAAACCTCTATACACATAATTATGAGCAGCACAACTATTTTAAAACTATAGTTCATCTCAACTTATTTGACCTTTGACTGTTTAATCTTAGAAGGACCTGTGCAATAGCAACTGAAAATAAATGGAATAAAATATTTATTTTGGCAGACACCACATAGATATAGTGAAGAGACATGTGGTGCATGGAAATTTTGTACCACACATGTAGACAGCAGAAAAGGCTCTGGAATACATTTTTGTTTTCCCACTTGTGGGATAGCATCTATTGGATAATGATGATATTAGAACTGCAAAGACACGTGCCATTTTGGAACAACATTCCAATACTCCTTGACTATGCCTGAGGGAAGGTGGTGGAGCTTGGTGTTTATTTTATATAAGAGTGGGTATTAGTTAAGTTTGCTAATATGACTTAAAGAATATTTTGGATTCTGTTATTTGCATTTTTTTTACTTGCGTGTATTCAATAAGGACTTTTAGTGGAAGCTCATAAAACTAATTTCTATCCCCTTTTTAAAGCCTGAACTTCTCTTATTTCAGAAATAAACACAATATTATTTCAAATACCCAAAATAATCAACATTATTTTTCACATAAAGAAATAAATGTCCTTCTTCTAGACACTAAATACAAAATATGATCTTGAATTTTACCCTGCCTTGCACTGAGTTGTTTTTTTTTTTTTTTTGTTCCAAAGCACAGAATTGAGTTCAAAGAAAAAGGCAAAAGAGAATTAAAAAATAATAGTAATGGCCAGTCTAGTCTAAAAGTAAAACAAATTTTTAAAAATTTAAATGAAGGGTATACACTTGTGTCTTTTAAGTATTTATCTTCCACAAACATCAACAACACATATTCTGCAGTATTGTTGAATATATTTCCCTCTACACTAACATAAAAAAAGCATATATATTTATTTATTTCTATATAAACTAGAAGTTACACTGAGAAGAATGTGTATAAACTTAGCTACATGAAGTACATAAAAATAAATAAAGAAACTAAACATAAAACTACATAATGGGTGAAAAACCAGGCTATTTTTTTATCTGACTTGCTGAAATTAATACATCTCAATTAATCATCATTTCAAAGCCATTGTCTGTAAATGTATTGGTGTTCTGGCCTCTGTCATTCCCATTCATAACCAGCTGAGAGAGATATGGAAAAGTAACTTGCATGTACTTTCTACCACAGTCTTCAAAACAGGGCTGGCTAAAATAGCATAGAACACATTTCTAATTTTCCTCATTTAAGCTTTTCCTTCTGCATTTTCACAGTGAAAGCCAATGCAATGCACTGTTCTAGACTGTAGTTACGCTTAAAGTTTTACAAACATTTTAAGAGTAGCAGCATCTCCTTATCACAGGCTTCACAATGAATTTTCATCATGTAGATAAGCAGCTAAAAGGTGGTTGAAAACCACTCAAAAGTCAGTACACATATTTTATCTTCTTCAGCTAAACTTCTTTCTTATGTTTAGTTAGCAAAGGAGAAGATTTGAGGGCAGTGAGGAGGAATTGTCCTGCTTTGTATCTACATTACAGCACTTAGTACTGTGTTACACTCCTCTGTCATGCTACCTCATAACCCCATGGATATGTACTAAATCCTCCATCACAGTTTTCCTCATTCACTTTTCTGTGTTGAGTATTGTTTCCTCTGTGTGGTCTTAATTTCCTAACACCCTGAAATAAACCATAACATGAAATAAATCATGTTATGTTTGATTTAGGAGCTCATAAATTGAAATATGTATAATAGTACCAAATAAATGATGGCGATTGCAGATTTCACCTGATCCTAAAAGAAACACTCAACTTTTACAAAAAAAAGTGTCCAAAGACAACCTGGGAGAACAGCAACCCCTCCTTCATGAGGTACAACAACAGGCCACAGCTGCAAGATAAATTCACTGTCTTCTCTTTGCCACTGCAACTGGCTGCTTGTAGTAGCTTGGTTATTTTTTTATAGTAACCTCAAGCATTTTTGAAATGTTGTCTTTAACACAGACATATTTTTTGGGTGTGATACAGGTGGGAAAAAGCATTGCAGAACCATAGCTCCAATATAAAAAGGAAGTTTTCACATTTTTGGGAGATGAATTAAAGAAGCACCCTGGGAAATTGGGCAGTTGAACATAAGCTCTGGGATACAGAACAGGAAAGCACATACTTCCTGACTTCCTAATTCCCAGCCGTGTGCAGCCTCTATGTAAAACTGAGATAACGTGCAAAAATGACAAATTCCCATGGAAGAATAAGAGATATTCCAACACTGCACTCCTTCAAGGGCTCTGCTAGTTGTGGAGAGCTGGTGAAGAACTGACACTATGGAGCAGCTCATCCTCTGGCAAGACTGGCTGTATCCTTCCAGGACAATTCTTGTAATGCAGCACTGGATGCCAGTGGAACCATCAGCAAATGCTTCTGCCTGGGAAAGGAAATCGCCTAACACTGTACCCTGAGGATAAAAAAACTTCGGCTTTGTTAAACCATGTATGTGTCTGTGTAAGAGAATTCCACAGTCAACAGACCTCCACTGAGAAAGCCCTGCCACCAGATGTTTAAATCCAGGGATTGTTAGTGCACCAGCTGATCCCAATTGCTGGCGGTGGAAGAGGAGGCGCTTTTGGCCCTGTCCTTTGAATTAGGCTGTTGTCTCCCGAGGTGGGGCTGTCATTTTAATAATAGATCATTGTATTTCCCAGTAGGAGGCCCACTGTCATGGTCCCGAGGAGGATGGGGAGAATTAAGCTGCTGTTTAATATTTTGTTGTTACATCATATCTCACAAATAGCATTGTTTTACTCTATAGTCCATGGAGAGATCTCATGCTTAGGACTTACATGGAAGACACAGAATTTTCAATTTTGCTTACACAGAATAGTTCGCTTATTACCCTGTGCACACAAAACATAGAGAATTTAGGAACACCACCAGAGATATGACATGTTACCAAAAAAAAAAACCAAGAAAACGGTGCAGTGTATGTGTGATGTAATGAATTGAATGAAGGTCTGGTAGTCAGGAACAATTCAATTCCTCTGCACTTAGCTCTATTATGTGGCTAAATACAACATTTTGGCGACAAGACAGTTCTAATCCAAGCATCATATCACTTATTTTGAGGAGTTTAAAAAATCTCATTTATCTAAATGAATGCCAATGTGATGAACAGGGATGCATATTTGCATTCCCAACACTCAGGTGTATTTCTGAAGAAATGCACAGGCAGCAAAGTAGGAAAAGCACAGCCTGAAGTAGTCTGAAATTCGTGTATTGCCTAATGCTCACACTGAAAAAAACTCCAGTAAAAAGCTTCATTTACGTGAAAAAGAAGTAGCTTTATACCTCCAGTTAACTGTAGATTAAAAACTACAGAAGCACTACCCCTCTACCATATCAGGATGCTTCACGAATATGTCCATTATTGATAATTTACAAATTGCCAAAATACTGCTCTATAAATAGATAGGTGATATTGCCTCAGATTCAGTGCTGCTCCATTCCCATAGATTGTTCTTTTCAAACACAACCTTACCTGCAAAACACGACATTTTCAGGAATCTATAACATTAGCATCAGTTTCATTCTGATATTTTGCCTCTAACCTGTTCACACATATTGGCAACTCCAATATACATTGCAGCTGTCAGGGAACTCATTTATCATATGAACCATATGCTGCAATGCTCCTGCTACACTTGGAACACACAGTATAAATTATGTAATTTTCAGGAATCAGGAACTAAGATTCTACTGTAATGAAATCAAACCTGACAAAGTATGAATACTCTCACAGTCAAAATGCTTTCAAATATTTGACAGTAATTAAAGCATAACTCAGTTTTTTTCTTCTATTAAGCATTGATCATTGTTAATTCTGTTTTTATACAGATAAATAACTTGTTCCATATTTGTTTAGCGTTCTTCACATATATGATTTTTAGCACACAAGTCAAAAGACAATAGAATTAAACAAATGAATGTATTATTTACAACACTTAGGAAACACTATTCATGGATTAAAATAAAGTGTAACTTGTCCAAGAGGACTTAATCCATTAAAGACATAGGAAACCAGCTTAATTTGTCAGAATGGCAGCCATTAACTCTGCAAGGTTATGCAAATACAGCAGATGATTGAGAAAGTGCAGGCCATCCCTACTGTGTCAAACATAAACAAACTCTGTATGAAACTGGCAGCCAACATATTTATTGTGTAAAGAAGGCAGGTAAGGAAACACAAATTCTTTTGTCCTTAAATAGGAATAATTTAAATAATTCTATAAATGTTGTGAAGTTTGTGGATTGATACAACTACTTTTGTTCTAAATAGCTAATATATTAGTTGGTCCCTGAGGTTCCCTAGAGGGAGCAAAGCTTCTGAATCTCTTGACATTCTCTCTGTGTGGAACTGGCATGTCAGCTGGTAATTACAGATCTATAGGAAGTACTTAGGCATAGGCTAAGGATAAATTTAGATAAATGAACAATTTTGCTAATGAATAATATTCCTGACATGGAAAATCTTGCATTCTAAAAGTATGCGATTTTCTTGACTCCATCAGGTCAATAAGTGCTTTTAAAAGCAGTAATTCCTGAACCTATTAGACAGCAGAAGGGGGTTAAAGGGTCTTTCGTACCACTGACAAATACAAAATGTATGTGTGTGCATGTATGTGTTTTATAGATGTAGACAGGCACAGAAGAATTGACAAAGATCTTGTGAAAAGGAATGAACAAAATTCTGGAGTGAATCATAGAGTTTTACAAGTCAGTACATCACTGTAATAACTTCAAACATGCATCGTTGCTCTGTGCAAAAATCTCTGTTATTGTCACCTGGACCTTTAATGCTTGGAGGCCCTTTCTTCTAAACACGGCTGTAGATAAATACACAAAGAACTTGTGAAGGGGCAGAGTATGTCAGTTTAGGAAAGTACATGAGTATGTTTGTAAGAGCTGCTGATTAGCATAAACTAGGTCATTAAAAGAAATACAAAAACATGTAACTCTACATGATTAGTCTTTATGAGGGAGAGGAGAAAAGGAGAGAAAGAAGCACCCAAATAAATTTGAACAATAGCGTAACAGTCAGATAACCCAGACACACAGGAGATTACATTGTACAGAAATAAGGTCATCGTGATCTATTATGTAGCATTAGGGAAAGAGTCAGGCATAAATTTCTTTACACTAAACACATGTGCAAGCAGTTTTACAATTCTGCTTTTTGGTTGTTTTGCCTGGAACAATTTTTATTCCAACTTTTCAAAAAAAAGTAGCTCACATAACCAGCCACATGATCCCAAATGATGACTATGAATAGCTTTGAGGTAATTGCTATATATTAGGCAGCACATGCAAACAAAAGTCAAAGAGAAGATAAATTGTGAGAGAGTGCTTGAAGCAAGCTCTAGCTTTCACTGGGCAATTTCAGAAGGAAGACAGAGCGAACAAAGTTGTTTACATCCTCTGGGGTTTTTCCAGTGCTAGAAACCCCCTTAGCTAACTTTATCAGTTCCAGTTATCACTACAATTGAACAACTCTAATGTACCTCTTGACCAGTGACCTCTTCTTTCTACTTGTCGATCTCCCTTTTTTTTTTTTTTATTTTTTTTTTTGGCTTTTCCACAACTACAGGAAATCATTCTGAACCTGAATATTGATGGGGTTTTTTCAGCCTTCTCTACCCTGCTTTTCTATTTTCAGCTTCTGGAAAGGGCATTTCCTCTCACCCCAACTGGCAACTTTGTTTTTCTTTCAACAATATACACACAACTTATAGTTCATGAACTTTTCCATGCTGTCAAGAAAAGACATCATTGGATCACTTTTCATTAGGGTGGCCCTAGCTGTGCAAAACAGGAAAATTTGCTACCCTAATAGCTCAGAATGACCACAATATCCCATGATCTACTAACAGTGCTAATCTCAATGGGCTACAACACAAACAAAAATATAAACCACACAAGACAGTCCATCTCTATACAAGAATCATTTATCATATATATTAATATCTTTTTCATCACTAAAACCCTTAAGTATAGTGTTTACCAAAATAATTCAAGATAAGCTCTTCTTTTTATTGATTCATTCCACTACTCCCTCTACCCCTGCCCCAAGAACTCAGTCCACGTAGTTTTGGCTAACAACTTGGCTTAAAAGGTAGAAAAAGATACAGAGCTATAGGAAATGCTTCTCTGAAGTTTCACTAATGAGGAAGCAGATCTTAAGGCTCTTGCTGCTATTGGGCTCATTTATAATTTTTATGAGCTGATGTACTAGTGGGTAGAAAAGAGACAGACTCTCTACTGGCAGATTAACCAGCCCTCTAAGGGTGCCTGCCATTAATTTCAGTTATTCATCTGCACATCTGTCTCTGCCCAACTGTGTCATGACTATTGATTCTTGCAGCTCACTTCATTTAACCAGGAACTTTTCCCCACTGAAATCTGTCAGCTTTTTTTATTTTATTACAAGATCTAAATTCTAGTTATAAACTAGCTGAAGATCAGATCACTCATTTCCACTAGTGGAAAAAAAAATCTAATAAAATCGTCTCTGATACTAAGAATTTTAAGGTAATAGCTATCAACCATGTTTATTCACCATTTGTTACTGACATGATGGTTCCTAACAACAGCTGGTACCTCTATTATTTTCCCTAAGAAAACATGCTTTGCTACCCCCAGACTGCCCCAGCTGTGACTCCAAGGGAGCCAGTCACACTGTCAAAATCTCTGAAGGTCATACAGACTAAACCCTCCAGAGCTCCAAAATTTCATAGATAATCCCCCTAACTTCCAATGGAGGAAAAACTAGTTTGTAACACATTTCAGAAAAATACTTTTTCTCACTGGAGAACGTTTACTTTTGTTTTACCGAAACTTTCCCCTCTTATACGTCTTGATTAATTAATGTCTTCACTTTCCTTTTCTTGACTTTGACTTCAAACAACTGACTTTTGACTGTTACTACCACCTGCCTACAAAGTGTAGTACATTACCATCTCAGAAAGATTATACAGTACATTACTGTGCAGTTCATTTGAGCTCAGCTCTTGTCCCAATACTGCTTCCAGAATTTAGGGAACTATAGAGTTTTCCAGGCTTTCCATAGATTTGGCAAGTAGGACCCTGGAACCTGTTGTTCTTCACCTTTAGCTGGGATAAATTCTTGCCTACACAAATACAGAACTAATATTACACTCTGTATTATCCATGCCTGCTTTTTTTTTTTTTTTTTTTTTTTTTTTTTTTTTTTTCCCAGCCTGACTGCTTTGTTGTTCAACTGATTTAGAAACAAATGGCATAGCAGTACTGGGATTAGAACACATCAAATATTCCAAATATCCTCTGTATGCATTTATGTTGTTTTCATGTAAATTCTACATAGAAGAATTCATGGACTTTCTCATCTACAAAACATGCTCCAACCACACTGGTCAGTGTCAAAAGAACCTCTTGGTACAGAAATCAGTTCATTCCTTCATGAGGTAGGATATCTGCTCTCAACATGAATCTTTTACCTGGTGGTCAATTAATCTGCTACTGGTCTTATCAGTCTGAGGTTTAATCACCTGAAGGAATATAAATGAAGATTTTCTTACTCTCATAGTCTTAACAGATTTACCACAATACTGACTCTTCCAAATCAGGCTATTTTCCTTACTCTCTCTTTAAAGCAACTCCCTGCTTACTTTATGATAACAGAATAACCCAGAAAAAACCCACAACCACTGCTAGATTTTGCCTGTGGATTACCATGTATCTAGCCTTTCAATATGTTTTTCAGTTTATTTTTGTAATACCTAATAACTATTCAGTCAAATTTGATTATTTGCACAGACTTAGATTCAGCTATCCTAGATGGAAGCAGGCACACTGCAAAGCTCTTACCATTAGCAGATTCCCACAAATCATACCACACCATGTCTCTTCTGTGCCACAGCAAAAGGAGCCACTTTATTCTGAATGAGAGGCAAAGCTGTCAGTCTGCCCGGATGCACTGGATCACTCATAGGGCTGACTTGCACAGGATCAAAAAGAATAAGCCACCATAGGTACACCTCTACTATCTCAAAACCAAGCTACTTTTTAAAAATGCAGGGTAGGGAAAAAGCTGTTTCTTATAAAAGTCAGCCTGCCTATCACCTGTGTCTGGGGTTTTTACACGCCTTTCCAGAGACTGGGGTAGATGACTTTTATAATCAAATTTCAGTCAGGGATGTGCAAATACAGTCACTATTATTTAAAACAAGCTAAAAATTTTACTGGGTTTGTGAATACTTCCATGAGCAAACTTTTCTTACACTACTTAGAGAAGGGAGACTCTAAGATAATTGCAGATCAGCTGAGAAAAATTTAGTGTCTTATTTTAGCGAATATTAATTTAATTTTGGAGGTCTCAACAGATTCACGGTAACAGGATGTTAATATGAACATCCGTTCCAGAAAAGATTTTTCTTCTCCTAGTGTCTCTACTTGAATCAATAGTCACTACAGTGAACTGTATGATGTGTACTCATGTTCAAGAGATTATTATTGTGTCATTTTCTTTGGTTTGTTGTGGTTTTTAAACCTGTTCCAACTCTGGAACTTTCACCTGAGCCAAAACATGTGACTAAATGTATCATTTTCCAGTGGCACAATAAACATCTGGAACTCTTCTAGGAAAGCCCCAGTTGGCCCAGCTCTGTCACAGGGACCATCCTAATGACACACAATGCAGAGAACATTCTGGAGGTACACAAGAATTGTTTTGGCTGCCTCATGTTTTATTGATCACAGCTGCTAGATGCATCTGAAGATGTTAAAAAGATGCCCAAGCTATGGCAACCCAAGAGGTGTTTGAGTCAGGACTGCATCAGAAGTAGCTTCAGAACTGGGGAGAGTAAAATCCTCAACTTAGGAGACAGCCCTTTGCTAAAGGGACAACATCAAATTGTCCTTAGTAGGACACTTTGGAACTCTCCTTTTACAGGGATGTTCTTTATTTTACATTTCTGACAAATCAGATAAAACCATGAAAATAAAGTTGTAAGGTATCATAGATTAAAAATAAACAGTTCCAGGCAATGCAGTATGACTAGCATTAATTACATGCATTTAGCTTGAAGAAAAATTAAATGGAATTCATGCCATAGCCCAGTACAGAATTTCTAGAGTAAGTATGCCTGGCCTTCACATGATTCTTTATATTATCTTTACATACTTTCACAAATGAAAGTAGTGGCACTATGCCTTTCTTAGGGTGTCACTTGGACACAGGATGATAACAGACCCTCCACTGCTTTTTCAGAAATCTATAGTAACAAAAGTGATGCAGTTCATTTTCTGACCAAACTACTCTTGATGCGTTTAATGGACATATATTGTCAGTCTGTATTTTCAAATGTGTGAAGAACTTGTAAAGTCTTAGAAAGATTAAAGCAGTTTTCATTAAAACAGCTTTAATTCACAAACCACCAATGTCTGCGTGAAGTTAATGAAAAGGTAAAAGAAAACAAATATTTCTCTTAGAGGAAAAGTCAGTAATACTGCTGCAACTGAACATTGAACTTACATTAAAAGAATTGAATTTTATTGAAAACATATATAGTTCAAACAACAAGATTTTTAGAGTTCACAGCTTCTTAAATTCTACTCTCTCTTTCTTATATGAAAGCAATCATTGTTGCATTTATAATGTTATTTAAAGCTTGCTATTTTCTAAAGACAGATAGTATTTCAGTGTTAAAATATGTATTGTCCAAAATCTCAGGAAAAAAAACCAGTTCTATTCCTAAAGAATAAGTGATTTTTCTTCCTCAAATGCTGATTGTGATCCACATGCACTTTGTCAGAATTTATCCTTCACAAAACAGTAAAATCAATAAAAAAGCTGCAGTGAAAGCCATCTGCAATGAAGCAAAGAATGAATGCTGCTAATCTGCTGAACAAGAAAATAAAGAATGGACTGGCTGCAGGAACAAATACCATCTTACATTTAAATTAGTATTTTCTTAATTGAGTTTATTTGTAAACATTTCTTGGAATTCAGTACATCATTTGTGTTCTAATACTTTGAACAGAAATAAAGTCACTGTAATTTGTCTTTCGACAGCTAAATCCACAAGATAATTTGAAGGTAGTAAATATGAAAGGCTACCGCCTAAAATAAAACGTAAGCTTGTGAAACGATTCCTTCCTTTAGCTGGGTTTATTAAACCTTTCTTTACAGTTACAAATCATTCTTTAAGTTAATAAAATTTTAGAACTGTTCAGCACTTTTGAAAAAATTATCCTCAAAGTGTTTCATATTGGTACCTACCTTTCTGCTTTGACTTTGCACTGCACCACTGAACCATTTGAGAGGCAATGAAATAATCAACATTTATTTTGATCAGTAAAATTCTACCCTCTACTCCACATTAATTTTGTGATGGGTTCCTTAGATGCCCTCATCAATGGTTATGATAGACATTGTGTACACTTCCCAAAAAAATGTCAAAATGTTGAATGTTCTCCATCAGACTCCTGAGCAACTAAGAAATAGCTCAAAAATATGACAATGTCAATCTTTGGACCTTCTCTCCCCAGAGGAATGACCACTGTGAAAAAACAACTTTAATTCTACTTACATTTTAAAAAACAGCCCTCCCCAAACAAATTCAACCACAACAAAAAAGCACAGTTCCCCAGGGATGTACTTCTGTAGCAGAGGGAATCAGCATTTCTTTACTGCAATACATTCTGTCTGCTTAGCTCTTTAGTATAAAAAGTCATTTCATCAACCCAATTATTTCTTTTTTTCCTGTTTTTCCCCCCAAAGTAACTCTAAACTACTTTAAAACACCTTCATTAGAGAAATTATTCAACAAGCACTGCTGCAAACCATGGAAATGTAAAAGCTGTTAAAAACATATTAAATGCTGTCCATGCCACAAGGGTACTAGTGTAAAATGACCTTAAGTTTAAAGGCTCCCTATGAAGGCAGAACAGTATCTGCTCTGCTTCTCCTAATGAATAACAAATGGGCCTTCACAATTCATTTAGTTCAGTACAAGCTGCCATTACAATCCATTCTGTTTTTTTAACTTTGTGGTAATGTATCATCTTGCCTGACTCTATGTCATCTTCTTGAGGGTCACCAAAGGTATGTAACTCCACTCTCAATAATGAAAAAAAGGAGGAAGGAAAAAGAGATATGACAAATTTTGACAAAGCACCAACCAGTTCATTCTGATATACTGTATCACACAGTGAGGCTCATACTTCCTACACAAAAATGCTTCCTGAATTTTAAAGAAAGTAAAAAAATCACTGAAGTCTTCAAAAGGATTCTGTTTTTCAATTTAAAAATAAAATAAAACAATATCAGGGAAATAATCCTTTGGCCTTCTATTTACTTTCTCTTGATTTTTGTTATACCCTTAAATGGAATCTGAATCTGAGCATTTAAAAAGGAATTAAAAGACCAAGAATATTTATCTTTATTTCACAGATATTTAGAAACATGCACTATGTTGCTATGGACAATTAGCCTTTTATCCAATTTTAGTTGGTAGTTTAACTCACTCACCCTAAGGTTTTAATTATCCCCTCAGTCTGCATGCTCAGGCCTCCATTCCTGCAGCTGGAAATCTGCCTCAGTGATGTTATAACCTTGTTAATGTAACAAAAGAGGAGTTTACTTAAAACTGTACTGACTGTGGACTTAAGCCAAATTTACTTGAAAGAGGAAAGAGACTGTCAAAAATCCTACAATAAACACAGAAATGCAGTTCTTTCATAACCTTCACCTTAATTCATATAGACAAGCAATTTACATGTAAGTGGATTCATATGGCCTGTGAGGGGCCTCCTCTCTGGAGCTGGACTATTCTCCATACCCCACCCCCCTCCTGAACAAAAAAAGCTCCAACAGCTCACTTTACAAAAATGGCAGAGTATTTGCAATCTTTTTTAGTCACAATAAAACATAATTAAGATAAACATTTATAAAACTAGTCAGTATCAATAAAGGCAGCATAATTTCACAAAGCCAATTTCATGTAAGTTCAGCTAGCCTTTGTCAAATACATATTTTAAATTCAATAAAGGTTTTATTTGAAGAGTGGAAAGTTGTACTAACGAGGTAATAGTTACATTAGCCTTAAGTGGAACTTGCTTTTCAGATACTGTTAGCCTCTATTCATTTAGTTGCTAAATTACAGGAGGGATTTCCTAAACTCATCTGTTAATTAGATTCATTTCTAGACTAGATACTACCAATAGTCTACAGCAGACTAAACAAAACATCACAGTATTGAAGCATTGAAGGGAGATTATTCTGAGAGAAAAAATTATAAATTCTATTTCTTAATAGAATCATGAAAATCCTGTAGGTAAATTCTTTCCTGATTGGACCCCTGTAGTACTTTCATAAGAGAGCAGTGGGCACCTGGGTGGGATGCATAGACACAAGAACCAGGAACACTCTAGTTTCATTTCAGCAGTTTTCTTTCAGTTGTTGACAAAAAATAATCCAGGTGGGCACAGAGTGTAATGGGCATCCAAAACAAAACTGGGAAGCAATCAAGTATGTTTCGTGCCTGCTGCAAGTTTAAACATTTTTCATTAGGTGAAAAGTCTTTTCTTTAAGCTCATGAATGTCAGAGCATTTTCCACTCTGCTAAGAGGGTATCAGGTTGCTGGATGTTAGATGATGATCTACCCTGCTTCTTGGGCTTCTACTGTTTAGGTGTTACGTAATAATCCCTGCTTTTTGCTACTGAATTTCACACTAGTCCCAACACCAGCTCCTGCACTAAACCTCACAGACATCGATTAACTTTTAACTTAACTTTTGTTTACTGACCACACAGGAAACTTCTCAAGGTAGTCATGCAAGCTGTATGAAGTTGTCCAGCTCATAAAAAATATTCACAAGTTAACAAAATGAGAGAATTCTGTATTTTTGGGCTTTTAGAGTAGGGGTAAAAGTTCCTTTTAGTTTAAAAACTCTCCCTATCAAAGGCACCTAACCAGCCTCTGGGACTTGCTTTGCCATAACATGCAGACAGGTGAACGTAACTACCATAAAGTCCCCTCACACAAAAAACCCTTCCTTTGACATTTTCTACTCAGTAACTATGTCTCTTCCTTACTCATAATAAAGGCAAGGAGGTTGGAAACCAAAAGAACAAAGTAGCCCAGTTAATGACCTTCTCTGTTAGATCAATTTCCATTTCCCCCTCCCACCTAGAAGATGAGAACCATGGAAGCTGGTTTTCAAACTATGCAAGAAGTTTGTTGGGAAGCAGCAAAGCATAATCCATCATAGCTAGAATGATTTTAGCAATATGGTGATCATCAGAGTCCTGTGTGGCCTAATTTTGGTCAGAGCTGAATGCAACAATGATAAACTACATGTTTGAGGTAGGGGTGTTTAGAAACTGGGAAGAGTTTAACCACAAAAAAAGTATTTTACATTTCTAATCTAAGACAATAAATCACCATTTCCCCTTCAGGATCTGCACATTTACAAAACTGAAACTGGATGGGTTTTGAGAAAATCATTATTACATATGAGGGAAAAAACATATCAAAACTTTCACTTGCATCCCCCAATAAAACTTTTATTACAAAACCATAAGGAAGCATAGTACTCCTACTAACATTATGCAAGCTCCTCTACAAAAGTAACATTTCTATTTACCAGCAACTAAAAAATCTTTCACTAAAGATATTCTTCATAAGTTTGCATTGTCACCCAGCTTTTGTTTCACCTTGACAAGTTTATCTATTCAGTTGAAGCTACTTCACCCTACAGACGCAAGCCAAGGTGTCCTTTTAAGGTGATGTTTATGCTGGACAAAATAGCTTTACTATAGGACTTAGCACAGACTTATATAATGAACTTTCTTAAATGGGGGTTTTCTTTGCTGACATACCCTGGTACACTGCAGAACAATGTGGACTTAGCCAGCTTTGTTCACAATCAGAGAAAATTGAGATGAGCTCATCCTGATTTCCACTGTCATCACATAATTCGTGATCTCTTAGTCTCTCCTAAACAGCAACACAGCATTGAAAGGAGAGGTGCTGTTCCTTGAGAAGGTAGTGCTTTAGCATGTTTTTGTGTGCCAGGTCATCATTTACCAATCGTATTTGAAGAATTCTCTTTTCACTGCAATGTTTCTGCGTTCACATTGTTTAGATAGCATTGACAGTGACAATGTCATGCATGTTTTTATTATTATCTTTATTATAGTTATGATGGATGGGAACCCACTATGCTTGGCACTGTATTAATAAAGGGGATGGATCGGTCTTGTCGCAATCAGTAATCTATACATGGTTCAGTGGGAGGGCACAAACACCACCACCACTAGTGTTTCCTCCTCCAAAAGGCAAACTTCTTAACTCATTTCAAGATAGAGATACAGACCTCTAGGAGGATAAATTTTTACAGGTGTCACTATATAAGTTAAATAAAAGAGTAAATGTTACTTATGGCCTTGCAGGCAGAAGGGCTGCCCAGACCTTACAAAGCACGAGGGAAGCACCTTAGAGAACCAACTCTTGGACAAGAGAGCACAAAACTTCAATCACACCTTGCACCTTATTACACAAGAGAATGCAACTAGAGGGAACTAAAGAATGGGAATTCAGATGTGTTTTCCCACAGTGCAGAGAGAAGTATTTGTTTTGCTGGGGGCATGGAGAGGAATAAGGAAGCACAGGAAGAAGGTAGCAGTGGATTTACTTCACAGCACCTAAGGAGTAATGGGAAGACAGAGAAAACTAATCAAACCATTCCCTTCAGCTGATAAGAAAACTCTTCCTGTTTGATTGCTTCTGACTCTGTTCTCTCCTGAGTTAATAAGACCTTTTCCTTCTAACAGAAAATAAGCATTTCTAAGCACATTTTGTATTTTGCATTTTTATACAATATTAAAGAGTGATCCACCAGCTTAGTTTAAAAGATCCAAACCTTTAAAATTTCTTTGGCTTTCCATCTTCAAAGATCTGAGTTTACATTAAGTTCAGCATTATCCCACTGGGGAGACCTTCAGCTCATAATTCCTATCATTGAATTTCATGGCCTGGGTCTCAGGTATGCAAAATTTGCCACTGGAAAAACGAAAAAAAAAAAAACCAAAACCCTGACCCATCATATTTTGAGGTTTCAAATGCAGAAACATCTGCTAGAATCATATTGTGCTGGCCGAGGTTAGGAATATGGGAGCCTGCAGTTGATCAGCGCTGCCCTGGGTGTCACGGAGGCCAACGGGAATTACACTAAGAGGGTTTCAGAAGACAAGGGCGTAATTCAGCCAGCTTTAAAAAAATCCATGAAACAGAAGCCTAACTTCTTTTTTCTTTTTTTTTTTACTTTCAGCCTCCTACTCCTTCCTTTCTGACTTTTGAGCCATTTGCTCTTTTGAGTGTGTTATCAGAGGTGGAGGCCTCTACATTCCCATGCTCGCTGAACTTCAAAACAAATGCCATCCTATCTAATAATTTTTACCATCATTAATTTTTTTACCTAAGAAAAACATTTTTAAGGTAGGTTTAAAACAAAGTATATATAGCTTTGTCAAGATCCCTAATTGCAAAGTACAGTCTTTTCCTACAGTTTTGTTCTGTCCACAAAATGCTTTTATTCCTTATATTTTCTAACATTGCAAATAAAGAAGTTGTGCAATAGAAACCAGACAAAAAGTGTTGAATACTTAGTAGATAACATATTCACTTCTTCTCCTTTATCTAAAAGTTAAGATTGCTAAACTGCTCAGTAATTTAAATTCAGATAAAAATAACATGCTTCCTCAGAAAATTTTAACCCCTAACATATTTATACATAAAAACAGAAAAGCATTTTAATTTAAAGATATTGATTTAAAAGGAAAAAAGGAAATAATTGGAGAAGCAAAGGCAATGGTTTTCAGCTGCAATTATTTCTTCAAATTTTCATTCACATTACAAAAGATTAGAATAGTCTGCATCTCCACATCCTTCAAACAGTTTGCAACACCTGTAAACCTGAAACACTGTTAATCCTGCCTGTCTTTTAAGTGGTTAAATCACTAGAGAATGTCATGTAACTGTCATATCTCACTTATAACCTGCACTTTAAACCAATCATTTTGTCACTTACATCATCTTGTAAATCCACTTATACACTATACAGCAACAGAAGACACAAAAGGCCATCGAAAATGCGGCCATTGATTTTTCCATTTTGTATAAGTGGACTTAACCGGTTCTTAAAAAAAACTTAAAATTAAAAAGGGGGTAGAAATCACCACTATGTGTGTTTCAGTGAAAGTGAGCAATGTGGGAGGAAAGAGCTGATACTGCAGATAGAAAATAAATTTTAGGAACACAGGTCAAGAACAACAGCCAAAGAGTATAAAGAAATCCATAAAGAGACAGCTCTTGCCTATGAATTTGTCTGATCCCTTTTTGAATCAGCTGGTATCTCTGTGGAAGAAAGTTCCAGAAGGTCATCAACCAACCACTCCACATGGCAACACTTCTCCCCTTCAAATCGATCACTAATTAACTTCAGCAAGTGCCTGATACTCCTCATGCTGGGAGACCTGGCAAACAACAGCTCTACATTGAGTTTATGCCTTCCTTTCTGATTCCTCAAACTTCAAACATATCCTCCCCCTGCCTTACCCTCCCCAGAGTCAGAAGCCTTTTAAGTCTCTCCCTCATAAAGCAGCTGCAGGATCCCCTTGATCTCTCTACCATTCAAGTCCTGGGGAAAGCACTAAAGCCCTGAAAAGTACTGTAGAATTTCCAACATAAAATGTTTGCTGGAGCACTGTCATTTTTCTATTGAGGCAAGGTATCAGAATGGGTAAAGAATAATGGTAACAAAACTGGAAAGGAAAGTGCACTCCTAGGATTCAGAGTGGGAATTACCACCAAATTCTCTTTCTGCCTGGCAGGTGCCTCAAATTCATGTGGATCAAAGAAGCCTGAAAGATCACTTGAACAACTAGAGACAAAATCCTTATGAAATTAAGAAAACAAGCCAGACTTGTTTTCTAGCTCAGAAAAGTATGCTTAATTATTCTAACCATAAAATGCATTGTCTGGAATATGTTTGAACTCCTGGTTTGCCTTCAGACAATGCCTCTGTGACATAAGCACTACTACCTTTCCATAAGAAAGAGGAAGATACAGTCTCCCTGGAAACACTCTGAAAAGGTTGTGACCCCCTCTCCAACTGTCTAAAGGGGACAGTAAACAGTGGGAGAGGATGCAACTTCCTTTACTTGGATATTGATATAAAAGTAGGCAAAACACAGCCTCTCATATCACAGTTTGTAGAAATCCTTAACTGATCTTACTAACCTTCAATAGCAGGTGACAACCTATTTTGAAAGTAAATTATTGCCTTAACAAGAACAAAATGAAGAAATTTGCTTCCCATGCTGATGAAATTTCAAACATTATGAATCTTCTAGAATAAAACATAGGAGACTCTCAAGTGAGTAGGAACTTGGTGACACTCAGATGTCTTTAAGAGAAACACTCTGACAAGTAAACAGCTCACTCATTCTATTCTCACAGAGAGAAACATTTTATTGCTTTGTGCCCCTTCGCTGTTTACAAAAGAAAAACATCTTTTCATTTTAGTCAAGAAAGCTTCTGTTCCAGAGAACAAAGCCTTCATTTGGCCTTCTCTAATCTTTACGGTGTTTGCAAGTTGGTGTCAAAAATGTTAGTCAAGGCATGCTGTGTTACAGGTCTGTGGGGCAAAAACAGTCACAAGGGACTTTCCACCCGAGTTAGGAGACCACATTACCATTCTAACTACTTCCTATGGAAGTCACAGTTGTATCAACATCCTGCTGTTTTGTTTGTATTTAACTTGGGATATGACTCTCTACACTCTCAGCATGAATCCTACAATTAAATTGAAGCAGTCCACAGGTTACTAAAAAACAGTCTAGTGTTTTGCCTGAGAAATGGTACAATTTTTGAGACAATCAGCTTGCTATCTGAACATGTTTATAGTATACATTACCACAGTTGAAACAAGTCAAAATAATCTTTCCAATGAAATTATTAAAAAATAGTAAACTCCTTTCAGAAAATTATTTTTTCTTTACAGCTATTTATACACTGTTCTGTTATCCAACCTATTGAGTAAAGACATGTTAAAGAATTCATATTAGAGAAACTATCATAGATATCATTCTCCAAATATAAGCTGAAATACAGCTGGAAAAGTAGGGAAAAAAATTAAATTATCCTTCTTTCAAAATAATACTCTATTAATAATATAGGAAATCCGACCCTGGTGTGTTTGCTTAAATTTCAAAGAAACTCATTTAATGTCATGTATCCACTACTGCTCATTCAGCCTTGACCTATTCCCAAGGTAGGTGCTGGCTGTTTTAGGAATATACTAGAATTTAAAAAGGAGCATAAACTAAGCAACTTTGCTCACGCCTTTTAGTGAAACACCTCAGGTTCCAGTGCAGGCAAGAGAACTTCTTATTATCTCCCTTCCTGCTTTCCTTTTGGAAAAGATGGGTGCAGGGAAAAGCTGTGCCTGAATGTAACACAGAAAGCAGGCCGGTCTGTAGGGAAACCATCCTTTTAAGTGGTTTTCAGAAGGGAGTTCTACACATTTCAAAGAGCATTTCCAACCGTAAATCACTCTGCCAATTTCTCCTACCTTGCTATATTCCTTTCCTCATCCTTCATGCTATATGGAAGAAACCAAAAAAAGGAAATTAACTTCATGACTACAGGCAAGTAGAGTCCTTGCAATTTCATCAGGGATTTTCCTGTCAATGAGTGTCATGCCTCTGGCCTGTGCTTGCCCTGAACAGGTGAATTGCATACATAATTACTCTGAAACATTCCAGATGCACTGGATTTACTACTCACACAGAGATTTCAGAAGCACTTTTCACCATTGCTGTACCCACAGCAATGAGGAAGAAACCACTCTCCCGCGGGTGTCAGAACCTCTTAGGGTTGAGCAATTAGGACATAAATAAAGGCAAACATGTTGAGTTCCCTCCCCAGGTTTCAGTTTCAGATGGTGATGGATGGAAATAGTAATAGGATAATGTAAGGCAGAGACATGAGCTGATTTGTCCAGGTGCTGGAAACACATCTAGATAGATTCTCTGGGCATCCAATGGCCCTTGTCAGAGCTGCAACTCCTGCTGAGCTGCTACACAGATGCAAAATCCCCTACTTCTACTCCAGTAAAATTTATAGATGGAAAAAAGAGGTATATCTGCAGAAAACCAGATGAATGGTAAATGTTCTTATACTTCTGCCACTAGTACTTCATAAAGCATTTTGACTTCCGTACAAATTCTGACTCTTTAGTTTTACAATTTACACAGTCTTTCCCTTAGGCTGTGACCCATGACTTCCAGAATCCATTCAAAGACCCTCCTCATCCCTGTAATATCCTGAAAAGTCCACTTGAAGCCATTTGTATGCTTTTCCATGCCTGAAGCTCTTGCTATACAAGGCAGGAGGGCACAAGACGGACGAGCTGACAGACAAGGGGACAAGGCACACTCTACTCCCAACAGGACAAGCTTCCTCCTCATCCTGTGGAGCTGCTCATTCTCAGTTTGTCAAACCAAGCAGCTCCAGACCATGGTCTTGCACCCAAGACTGGCATCTAGTGGCAAACCCAAGTGCCCTCCCAGAGCAGCTGAACCACTGAGCCAGCAGGCAAAGGGCACCATGTGCTCTTCTGCACAGAGTGGCAGCTGCCGGGACTGAATGCTTGGTGGAAAAAACATTTTATCCCCTTCTTCCCACAACTACTTCATCCCTGACTAAAGACAGGTGCTGTTAAATGAATAAACCTGAAAAACAGATATAAGCAATATTCATTTATTATTTTCAGAAAAAAAAAAAAAAATGGTGACCATACTTAAACAAAGGAAGGGATGTTTAATTTTATGCCGTCATTGTGAAAAAATTTACTGCAAAATCTAACTCAAAATACGTTTTTTGGACAGCACAGCAAGGTTCTATGTTGGTTACTGAATAAAATAACTAGTAGCTGGGGTTTTATTAAGAGATCTTTAACGCTTCATTACAAATCACCTGATTTATTCCACATAAGGAAAAATATATTTTCTTCTGGAAATTTGTAGTGAATTTCAGGGCAAAGTCACTTCCAACACAACTGATTTAGCAATACCCATAGGTGATGGCATGAACTCTATTAAAGGCAAGGAAATTGCCTTTCAAACTCTTGGCAAGAATTTCATTCAGGATACTCTGAAAGCTTCAGAGCATTGAGTGTGCTGAATTAACACTGAGGAAACACTCAGTAATTAACAACTAAATCTCAAAAATTAAGACTTGTCAGATCTCCAGGTCAAAACATGAAGTTCAGTCGTTTGGGGGATTAGAACATGGCCAGTCACTAAGTGCAGTGTTTGTCACATGGAAAGATTGTCAAAATAACACAAAACCACAATGAAACATTTTTTTAATCTTGTATTTAAATAATAAATAAACATCACAGAAAGTTAACTTAAAGATTTTCAACCAAGAAAACACCAAATTTTGATAACAAAGTTAGGGGAGGTCTTGGGTATTGGAGTTTTGTGTTTCCTTTTTAACTTTAGAGGCTGTAGTTGAAGGTAAAATGCATATAATTTACAACTTGAACTTACAAGAAGAGTGACAATCATTTTTATACCTTTTCCATCACATGCCATTAGACTTTCTTTTATGATTTTTGGCTCTCCAGGTCAAACTTTATATCTTCCAAAGGGAAAATAATTTTGACCATTTCTAAAAAGATGATCTGTCCCATGGAGCAAAACCCACTTTCCATGAGGGCAGGCATTTATTTCACATACATATATATATAAGGCAATTTTAATATTATATAAATACTCATTTATCTATCTATACAGCTACCTAAATTTGTTACAAGCAGGTTTATGAGTTTTGGAAGGAACCACTACATAGGAAAGGAGATCTGTATGAAAGCATTGTGGTCATGAAAGTATGCTCCACAAATATGGCATTTCTGAAACATCTGACAAATCTCTACCACATCACAGTGCTGAAACTTCTCCTACCCTCAAGCTCTTCATGTTACAAAATTAATAAGCTTTTCTAGGCAACCCTTGTGATGTTCTCAGGAGGTTGTGCTCCTACTTGCGGACTCTCAGAAAACAAAAACAATGTCTGGAAAAAGTAGTATTAGGATATATTTCTAACTACCATATTTAAAGTTCAGGCCAACTGAAATATTTCTGATAAACACATCTTTTTAAAAAAACATTAACATGGCTTTTGTCACACTATGCAATACAGATTTTTTTTTAATATCACTTACTAAAAAATAAAAAGTGCATTGATTTTTGTTTTATGCTCAGGGACAGAAAGAGCACAAAGCAACAAGACAATAAGACAAAGTGATGGATTTGAACACATGCTGCATTTTACTGTTACCATGTATGCATAACTTCCATTAATGTCAGTATGAGTTATGTGTGCACTGCTAAAATAATATGACCATAACAAAAATATTTCCTCCAGAACTAATATAGTAATATTTTTAATAGACATTTCGAAAAAAAATCACATATTCAGAAATTAACATGCAAATGCAACTCCTTCTTCAAACTTACACTTTGAAACTCTTTAAAATAAACATTTTTTCCCAAACTGGCATCAAGTTAAGGAGTTGAATTTCAAACTACCTTTCATTTAATGGGTACTTAACTTGTTTCCAGTTTGAAAAGACCAATCAGACATGAACAAGACTAAGCTGCTATCCATTTTTATTCTAAACTTTCATAAATTACAAAATGTATATGGGAACAAGAAATGACAATTGAAGAAGTTATCTAAAACTGACAACTGATTGTGGCCGGTAAATTAAGATGGATCTTGACAATGACAGCCAGATGGGCCTAGAATGCAAAGTTATGGTTGGAACTTGAATGTAATATAAGCATAGGAAATCATCATGAATGTTCTTAAACACACACTTCATGCTTACTTAACTGGAAACTAGTAGCTAAAAACTGTAATCAGTCAATATTGAATTTTTTAAATGATAAATAGAAATTATGGTCAATGCTTCCAATTAATAAGTTACCTTAAAATGCCAGAGATAAGACACAAATTTTTATTATATTACTACAACATAGAATTCTCATTATTCTGTCTGCAGATGTCTGGGTCCTAGCAAGCATCTAAAAATTGGTTTTGAGAATACCTTGTTCATTGTTTTAAAACCAATATCGAGTATATTCTGTCATAATGCAGCAGTTTTATAAAGTTTTTATTTGTCCTTCACTTATTTCTGTGAGTGATTTTAAAAGTTACACTCCTGTAATGAAATACCTGAATTATTTCTAAAATATGTTTATGAACAGACTCATAGAATGGTTTGGGTTTGAAGGAACCCTGAAGATCATCAATTTCACATGTCCCTGTCACAGGAGGAACATCTTCCACTAGACCAGGTGGCTGGTTTTATTATTTTAGTTTTAAAATTTATACTGAAAAACACACTTTATGTTTGTATCTCATTTTAAATTCCACACAATTCCTAACTAGGATCTTTGCTACTGAGTCTTTCACCTCTAATACCACTCACCCAACCCTTCATTCATAAAATAGAACAGCTTTTGTCTGAAATGAGCTTTACCTCACCAGTTTTTGCCAACCTCACTTTCCAGATTGTTCTGTGAGGTTTTGCGCACCCAATTAAAAAAGTCACATTAACAGAATTAAAGATTTTTTCCTCTATGTTGTTCAGCAATTGTTAATTATGATTTTTTTTTTAAAATAATCTTATAATTGGGACAAAAAAAAGGTTCTTGTGGCAACAGACCAAAGCACTATTAACAAAATAGATGACTGACACTGAACATCTGACTTATGATAGGTCAATTAATATGTATATGTAATAGAAAATAAAAAAAACTTTAAAAATTTATCTATCTTAGAATATAATGCCACATAGTATTCTAATTCATAGGTGATCCCATTTTTCTGTATGAATATAGACCTCATTAAAGTCAAAACCAGAAATTCTTTAGATATCCCTGAAACACTTGTGCTTCCATTACCTTATTTCTGCACCAATATTACATGGCAGCCATTCTTAAAACCCACTTTTATAAAACCCTGCAAAGTAGATTACTCCATTTCCACTTTGTCTCATTTATAATAACATTATGAAAACCATTTTCCTGATTATTTCCCTTCCTTTAAAATGCAAGGATAACTATAACAATTGACCTGAAGTTGTATATGGCTTCCTCCCTCAAAAAACTGTTTCAAAATTACAACTGTGAATTTTCTTTGTTGAACGTTAACTACACAATTATCAGCCTAGTCAAGTGACAGCAGGTTCATTCTTTTTGCCAGATTTAAAGATCATATCAAAGGTTTAATGTCCCATAATTACAGATATTTACTTTTCTTTGTGTGGAGGAAGTTAGATATAAATTATACATCTGTCTTCCTTTTTCATTCTGAACACATATACACAGTGATAAAGTGTATGCAAAAAGGTTTTTGTTAGTTTGGGTGTGTTTTTAACCAATTCGAAACAATAAGCTTTGCACCATCAATAGAAAATTAATAACTCCCTTCCTTTGAATGTGACACTGGCAGAGATTCCAGCATTGCATTCCCACTGAGAGATGGGACTTTAGATTCTCAGTTTCTCACAGAAGTTACATAGCGTATTTTTATTTGCATGTAACAAAGGACAACTTTCAAAAGATGTTGAGTATTTCTAAAATGAAGAAGTTTGCACTTCTGTGCTTTTAAAGGAATTTGTGTCGTAAAACGGTTAGAAATCTTTATATTCAGACTTAAATATATGCAGAGAAAAATTTAAAAAAAAAACACACCAAAACATTCTCCTATGGAAAAAGTGATTATTTTCTTTTTTTTCCCCTAGAAATTAGAGAAATCAAGGTACTTACTTCATTTCTAGAATTTCTTCAAGCTGTTTCCTTCGCTCTATTCTCAGGTTAGCCAGATGTGCTTCTTTTTCAGCCAAAGACTGCTGTGTTGAGGCAAGACGGGCTTTGGTAGAATCTAATTCTTGTCTAGTCTTTTCCAGTGCATTCATCAGCTCTTCTACCTAAGAGAGAGGGCATTTTAAACTCCACATTCTTTACAACAAGAAAACTTTAAATCCATACAAATACAGGTGGAAAAAACACATTAAACGAATTATTTTCCATAAATGCCTGTTCAAATCTCTTCCTATAGCAACTGTTTTAAAAAGTAACAGTGGTGTTTCAAAACCAAAAAAAACCCTCAAAGTTTCCATGAATCCATTAGTAATAAACAATATTTAGACAAAACAGAACTAACACAGATCACCAGAAACCTATTTAACCTGGGCCACTGCCACATACAGATACAAATTATAAATATTTCCTGCCCCATTTGTATTATTTAAATTCAGGGTGGCAGTAATTTCAGAAATTTTAAATGCAGCTATAGATGCACATTTTAATATAAAAGTGTTAATGAAAACCCAACTATTTTTCATAAAAATTGCATACCTTTGCAAAACAGGTTGCCCAGGGAAAATGTAAACCCTCCAGTCCCTGAGTATTTTAAGATTTTGATTGAATGAAGCCTGGAGAATATGATCCAACTTTGAAGTTATTCCTGCTTTGAGTAGGGGTTTATAGTGCACTGCCTCTAGTGGTCCCTTCTAATCAAATTATTCTATCATCATGAACTTTAAAGGTCTGTAACTCTCAAGTTATTTTCCTCCTGATAACTGTGAGAAGCTCTGAAGCATGAAGTGTAGGAAAGTTGTGGTGATACCACTCTTTCCTTAGCATGGAGAAATGCCATAGAGAAATTTAAAGAACACACTAAAGAATGGAGACTTTACAATGACACCTGTCTGGCAGCAGAAGCTTTACCTGTGGGGTGAATCATTTTATGTGAATGGCCTCCAGTATCCAGCATGCCAGTGGGATTTCCCCCTCTTCAGATGATACAGTTTACATAAAGTGAAATGGATTTCTTTTTTTAGTGAGATATAATGATTTGAATAATGAATGTCCTTTTTCCTGTATGTTCTTTCTCACCTCCTTTGTCCAAATATGATTACTTTACAAACTAGAAAACACTTCAGGAAGAACTTCTAAATGAAATAAAATAAAAGAGGGAAAGAGGACATATTCCATTCATCCATGTTATGGAAAGCATTGAAAGCAGTTCAATTTTGCTGTGAGCTGAAAAGTTTGACCAAATTCCACAGTGCTCATATCATCAGTGTGGCTACTCCCAAGCTCACACTTAACTGTTGTTCTCTAAAGCCCCTTAGCAGACAAGCAGTGCTTAGAAGCCACATTTTTGTTTCAATTCCAATATACACTGGCTTCTATATAAAATGTTCAATAAATAATACAAATAAATAATAAAGCTGTCATGAACTATAGTGACTGACAGCCAATGATACACTGATTACTTACTCCTTCTACACCATCTATACAAACACTTGAATAAGATCAGTGAAATACTAGAACATGTATGACACCCTCCAGTGCATAGATGCTGTATTTCATGGATGGAGATCAGAATTACCAATAGCATTGAAACTACTGATGTTCAAACTTCCACTCAGAAAGTAAAAGCAGCATAATGGTGATATCAATGAGATAGCAAGGAGTGCATATAGTGAGCCTGTGCAGATGCAAGATTCCACTGAAGAAACCATGAAGAAAGATGATGACTGGAGATACCTTTGTAAAATGACTGTCTAATGAATGTTCATAGTAGAAGCAGCAAAGACAACATATACTTGAGGGAAATAAAGAAATAAAAAAGCTAGATTTGCACTTAAATCCCATGAAAAAAAGCATTAACAGGCCAGAAGGAAAGAGTCAGATCATATTTCTTTAAAAACAGATTCAATTTCTAATATAACACCAGGTACTTCATCTTCTGCTTTAGTGCAAGAACATAAACCCATGCTGTGTCCAATGACAAGACTCCACTACTAAAACATATGATATTTCTAACTGTTTTCTGGGCTATTTCCTAGGCTTTTCCTTGTATCTTTTAAAAACTGCATGCAGATTTTGCTGAGCACCACTCTATCACTTAATTCCAGACAACATATCTTAATGGAAAGTCCAGTAAGGATCAGAACTGAAAGGTCATTAATTCATGCAGACTCCAGCTTTGAGACAGTATCTTTAAACAGCAAGACACTCCTCACTTGTAGATTTGTTGGGCAGATGAGAATGTAAAAAGGGAGAATTCTTGCTTTCTGTATTTTTAGTATCATTGTGCTCCCTTTCCATGTTCTGAATTTGGTACTCAACCTGATGATTGACTGAATCCTCACCCAAGTTCATATCACATATATCACATAATTTACATTTCCAAACATTTAAGAGAATTAAAGACGTGGAAAACAAAGCTGTGGATTTGTTAATGTCTATTAATAACATACTCTTACAACACCGGACAAAAGAGATCAAAGTTTAAAAGAGAGGGGGAAAAAAACTTTTAAAACTTAAATACGAAAACTTTTTCAAACCACAAATCGTTAACAGGTGTCGACTTGAAAGTTTTATTTTCATTTACACTTTCAACACAGTATTTGCCAGCCAGTTCTTCCTTCATTTTTTGAATATGACCCAAGTTCATGGTTGCAAGTTTTCCTGATTAACTGTCCTACCAACACCTACAGCTGAATTCAACTGGCAGGCATGTGCAAAAGAAACAGATTTTTTTTTTTTTTAAATCAACTCCTATCAAATATAAACATGTGAATGTAGAAGCTGCACAAACAATCCTCTCACCATGTTAATTATATAGGTGTAGCAGATATGCTACAATGGAAAATTAACTTTAACTACTGAAGGCAGTATTATAGATGAAAATTCTGGTTTTGGGCAATCCCTACCCCAGCCCAGCAGCACCACCTGGCAGGGGCAGAGGCACTGGGGGCAGCTCCCACCTGGAAGCTGCTCCCTTTTCCCAGCCCTATCCCTCAGTGAAAATGCTCCTAATCACAAACCCTGCACGTTTTGAATTCACAGGAATACACATTTTGAAAGAGCTTACGGTGAGAACTTCAGTAAATGCACTTAGCTTGGGAGTATTCTATGCCCTGAATGTATTATTAGCTGGGTTTTCTTCCCTTTTGCAAGACAATGGCCTCATTTTATTCTTTGCATATTGTAATAAAAGCCTTTTTTTTCATACTTTCAGAAAGAGCTTAACTGACCTCGGCGCTTTGAGGATTTTATTAAAATCTGCACTAGAATTAAGTTTACATTTCAGAATGGCAGAAACCCAGGAAACTAAACTACATTAATTGTTTCTTAGTTTTGAGTCTATTTCCAATGAACACTTTCTACTTGTTCTGCAGCTTCACATTTTTAAGTGCTATCAGCAGTGTTTCACACTAAGATAAGAAAAGAAAAAGAAATTAATGTGGCTGAAGAATACATCTGCGTTACCAGATTCTGCAAATTAAAGGAGGTTAGAGTTCAAATGAATGACAGTTTATTAAAAATGCCCTGGAGCATTCTTGATTCCAGATTGGATTCGGCTCAGTAGAACTCAGGCTAACATAATACTGTTCCAGTTTGTGGGAATGAAGAGGGGGAGGGACAATTGCATGTTTTCTCAATTCAAGTATAATATATTTCTGCAGGATGACGAAGAGCTGGCAATATTCCAGCAGTCAAGGTTAGTATGGCTAGTTCTACTACCTTTAAAGGGTTGGCACTTCATTTTGGCAACAATATTGGTGATAAAAACATGAGTTTTGGATTTCCCTAACTGACTTTTTCAAGTATCAGTAGCTATACAAAGATTTCATACCCATTTTATTTTAAAACCTAATCTTGTGTTAGCGCACAGATCATTTATGAATTTTACACAGTAGAAGGAAATAAAGAAATCCACCTATTTGCTTAGAGATTCTTTTACTATAATATTAAAATATTAACCATTACATTTTTTTAAAAAGTTTAGCAAACAATTACATTCATTCAATAAAGCTGGATGCATTTTGATAGTAAGTAATTCAGTGTATGAATCCAACCAGTTGTTTTGAAAGGGGTTTTTTTTCCGTTTCCTAAGGAAATGCCATTTTTTTCTACTTCAAGTTACACACTACATAAATTTCTGTTATCTCCAGCTCTGTGAAGATTAATTTAATAAAAATAATATTTGGGGGGTTTCCCCCAAGATTAAGCATGAGATTGTAAAGAAGGGAACACTATAATCCTCAAACTTTCTCTTTGTGGCTTTGCTACAAATTTATTCTGTCACTGGACTGAGGGCATAGAAAATACATTCAAGGAGATGAGGGAAAACAGATAAAAGCCTGAATTTGTACACACCAAATATCCACCTACCAGCTCTTTTGATTTTCAGGCTGGAGATCTCAGCCTTTGACATTAACACATTGCCTGTGCCTCACACAGTGGAGGTGAGTGCCAGGCATGCCAGGATCCTGTGCCAGCAGCTGCTGGCCATGCAGGGAACCACTGTATCTCATGGCTAATTCAATTATACACCCACAGGAGAGTCAACACCAGTCATGTGGACCTACTGCTTTTAAAATTGCCTGTGCTGTTCTGTAATTTGGTTTGTAAACACCTCGTTTCTTCCTGTTTCTAATGGGAATTTCTCCAGTGTGCAACTGCTTCAACAGTTTCATTACAAAGGTGTTTTTCAGAAAAGCAAACAGACGTAGCAAAGTGTCATCCTGAGCTTTGCAAGACATGGAAATAAACTCTTTGTCATCCTCCCCTCTACTCTCTTCCCATCCCATTTGTCATCCATAGACAAATTCCTCACCTCTGACTTTCATCACAGTTCTTAAACCCAGGAAACAGGTCTAACAAAACCAGTATAGTTGTGAAGGCTGATGCTCCTGAACCTTTCCAAACAAAGAAATTAGACACATGTTGTGTCTCACAACTTTGGAAATTGTCAGGGAAGAGAAAAGTAACCATAATCTAGAATGCATAAAAGCTTTAAAATAAACATCATAAGTGAAGGATTTGACAGAATATTAAGCAGAATTTACAAATTCCAGGCTGGTTTTTCAACTCGTAAAAGACTAGACACATAGGGCCCAGTGACATCAGCCAGCAAGGCAGTGGCAGTCCAACACAGAGTACCAGAAGCACTGAAGCAGCAGTCCCCAGGGAAGGGCTATGTCCATAGGAACAACACAATTATCAAATGGGATGCCATGCGGCAGAATTCGAAATCAAAAACCTCACTGAGATTACTTTATTACAAAAAAGTAGGATTTAAAGTATTTTAAACCTCCTGCTAAGAGCTATGTTAAGAATTCACAAGGTTTAGTTTTATTCAGATGAAGAGACACAGCACACAGAGAGCACATATTCCCCATCCAGACCTGCAGGGACTACAGTCAGGGAGAGAAGGTCCTTTGGTAGCTGTCACATGGTGGTTTACCACTCATGTTAATTTATATAAGCACAGTGTTATTACAGAAACATGTCCATCTCTACATAGAATTATTCTGGAATCCAGTAAGCTAGTGGATTCCAATAGCTTAAAAGAAATATACATCCTAAGTGAAAGGATTACTAATGTTGTGGTCTTTAGTAAGTTAATTTAGGATTTTGCAAGACAGTTCTGGAAACCATATTCAAGTGGTTAACTTTTCTGGTATTGGCAGTCAGAATATTGATCATCTTATTCTAAGCCTCAATAATTCAATAAAATATAGGACCACAAGAATATCATTCTTGGATTCATTATCTGTGATTTGGTTTTCCAATTAATATAGTAATTTTACCTGTAACTGAAAAATATAATTAGATAATTTTGGAAAATACTGGTCCTAATCACTTAAATAGAATAACTATCAGTTTAAAAAGCCAAAACAAACCAACAACTCAAAGCAATACAAATTTTTTTAATTAAATCAAACAGAATTATTATGTAAATAACTGTAACCTCTGTGCTCTAGACACGTGAAAATAAAAGCTATTATCAAGTACATAAAGTATGCTTCCCCTGCAGTCCCAGGAATACTCTCATCTATTTAAACACTTCATCTTGTGAAACACAATTGGCCCCAGTTACAGTGTTCTCAATTAGCTTCAGCTAAAATACAATGTATGACAACCCACTAACAAAATGTGACCTTCAGGAAAACTGAAAAGGATGGGCAAGAGAACCGGGTACTCCTCTCAGGTGCAGCTGGAATGTTTTGTCCCAAATAGAAGCTCTTTCATCAGTAGCAAAACACTATTCACTATTATGTAGGGTTACTCTATGTGTTTTATAGAAAAGCAGGCCTGGAAGGCCTAGAATAAGTCTCTGTCCCGGGCCTGGAGATGACCATGGAAGCACATCCAGGTCACCAGAGATGGTCTGGGAAAGAGAATTATAGGTTTGTGTCCGTCTGGACCTATTGAGAGTGAGGATCGTAGTTTGTGACCTTATAGGGTATTGTTTACCTGTTACCATAATAGGTACAATCTGTGCAATAGCCCAGGTGATTGGGGAACACTGTGGTGAACATCTTTCCTGTTTATGTGATGACATTATCATGTCTGTGTAATGGTATTTAAGGAATTTTCACTATGTGATAAGGGGTAGTCTGTAGTAGTCTGTAGTAGTCTTAGTGTACTCTCAGTAGTCATAGTCTTTGCTTGTGCAATAAAGGTCTTTGCACTTCTCTGTCTTGTGGGAAGTCCATGTCCTTGCATAATTACTGCATTATTATATATACGATGAAGTAAATAACGTCACATTCTGATATTTCAATGCTATATACATTTAAAAATAAAAAATAAAAACCAGCCCTCAGACTTTATGTCAACAAAGATATGGTATTTTAAGTGCTGCAAGAATTAGTCAACAAATGTTCTTTTTCCAAGGCAAACTTCATGCTGACAAGGCCTAATTCACACTTGGCCCCATTCAAGTCACTCAGACATGCACTGTGATGGAAACAAGACCAAGCACCTGAGCAACCATGCAAGTCCACTTTATAAAAAAGAAGCGGCATTCTTTTAGTTTTGCCTTTAGTTTGAAAATTAGCCATTTCATGACATATCTTGTTAATTTTCTCCCCTTTTCCACTGAGCTTCATCTGAGCAAGTCTGTGATCTTTTTAAGCAGCTGGTAGCCTTAGTTCGCTCTTACACTTGATTGATCCTGTCCAAACCTAACAACAAAGGTAGCATGAAAAGTGTTTTATTGTTGTGCAAGTGAAAGCAAATTTGATACAATGTACTGATAAATTACAGAGCTCAACCTAATGTTTTCAGAAGCACAAAAGTAAAGCAAATTGAGTTGACTGTAGAGCATATGCTGATTTCAGCAGGACACTCAATTGTCCTACAGGATATTGTATCTGGAAGAGAACCCTTATGGGCTGAAAACAATTAGGCTGTGTGATTTGGTGTTGAGTCCTTTCAGATAAACCATGCAAGCAGAGCAGAGCAACTCTTTAGCTGGTGTTAAAGCCCAGCGCTGTCAGAGCGGCCTCCCTGGTTAATGTCAATAGCACTGCGTATAAAAGGTGACTAAAGTGTGTACAAATGTTGATCTTTGGAGAAGGCATGCCTAGAATCATGCACACATCTACTATTTCATCCAGCAGGTCAACTTCTGGGAGAGAGGGCAAATTGGGAGTTTTCTTGCCAAAAGTTGATTCTTAGCACGCTTGTTAGGTTACACTACACAAAGCTACTTCCCCACTGCTTTTAATCCATAATCCCAATATATTATTAAAGTTAGAAATGTTTCCTTAGAATGTATCCAAACACAGCAGGGATTCACATGGTGTGTAGTCTTACTGCAAACAGATAGTTCATATAAGTAAGAGGTTTTCCACACCCTGAATTGTGCTTATATATTGTGAAGCAGCAAGTAAGACTTATTAAAGTGAAAATCTTGTGTATGAAAATACTTGGATAATTTTATGTGAGAAATCTCAGAAAAAACAATTTCCTAACAAGGTTTGACACAATGAATATTAATAAATAATATTAATAGGCAGCAATATAAAGATTTATATAACTGATTGGAAGATATAACTTCTGCATCAAAAAAATTTCATGCCATCTTTAAAACTTCTGTGAGTTTAAAAGTTCATGTGAGTACTGAATGCCCAAGGAGCGTCTGTGCTCTTAATACAGATAATATTGCCCTGTGTACTTAATCCTATGGCATTTTTGCTATAAAATTATTTATGTAATATTTTATTGGCTTGGCATACATAAAGAAGTCAGTGGCATGGATATGCCATCTCCTTAAAAACTGAAATTTTCTCCTAATGTATACAGAGCAATATCAACTATACCAATAACTTGAAGAAAAGCCAAGCGTGTCTGTCATGAAAGAGCCAGGTTTTAGCTCTGCCACACCCAGTTACAATCATTCTTAATAAGAAAAATTTTAATATTTGCTATTGCAATTGATAGTTACAATCTGACTCACATTTATTCAGACCCATGGGGGAAGTACTAGAGAACACATGGACCAGAACTACAAACAGTTAACTGATTTAATTGTTTCAGACACAGAAAGAACACAAGCAACGTGAGTTTACTAATAGGGTAAAAATAAATATAATGACCAAAAATAAAGCAATTAAAAACTGCTTTGGACAGTCAATTTAGGAAGAGACCAGTCAATGAGAACAGAACTGAAGTACTTATGAGGCTGTCCAGGGTAGGGCAGCCCATGGGACAGCCAGGGAGGCCTGAGGGGACAACAAAATGTCTGACAATTGGACTCCATTACTAACACATTATAAGCTAGGAATGATCACATGATGGAGCAAACATATCAATCCAGAATTTGTCAACAGGAATTCCTCCATGAAGGCAGTTCACAATCAGCATGTCAATTTTTCAGAGCACTAAAGAGAAATCTTGCTCAAATCGTAGCTCCCTGTCCATGAGACTATCTCCACACCTACTACACAGGGATAACCTCACTGGGTAGATCAGTCCCAGATCACGGTGCCTCCCTTAACCAACACACGAGTGTAAAATTCCCTGTGGGTGGAAGAAGCAGGGCTGGAGGGGCAGGATGCTGAGCTGAATTTAACCCTCAGGAAACAGAACTTGTGTGAAAAGGGAGCCAGATGGGAGATGGTGGCACAGGCTCAGCTGCCTCTGGAAGCAGCGCTGCCAGCACTTGGCAAAAGCCAAGGGCAGGAACAGAGCCCTTTGATGCCTCCATGGCACTGCAGCCATGAGCTCCGGAGGAAACCGTGCAGCAGCTGAACAGGTCCTTACACATAACTGCATAGCCACACGAGTGCTGCAAAGGTGCAGAGAGACAGAATGTGCAGAATTGTACACACACACACATTATGCAGAAAAGAAACTGTAAGAATGGTTTACTGTGATTACAGAGGTGGGAGAAGAAAATCAGGTGGAGGAAAGAACATTTACAAGTGTAGGAAGATAGCCCAAGAAATACCATCCTTCTGAAACTGAACATTTTTTCTCAATAACTATTTGAAGGACAAGGAAGTAAAAGACTTCAGAATGTTTTTTACACCAGGTTAGCTCCTGAAAAGTTCATCTCCATTTCTTTGGGAAATTGAGCAGTAGTTCACATTTTAAGGAAAAACAAAGATGCTGAATTATAGAACTTGCACTTTTCCAAGCAACAAAGCCACACTGTCTGACTGGTACTAAATCAAAACAAATTTCAGTGAGTATACTCCAGTGAAGAAAAAAACCTGTCACTTAAACCTTTGCCTCATTTACAAAGAAAACAAATATTTCAATTCTATCACATCACTTCGCGAGAATTTGGAACAAGTATAAAAATGCAAATACTGCAACTCAGTGTTCTAAAATCTAACTTTTTTATTTGTCTCATAGCTAATGATATACCAGCCAAATGTATTTCCACTGAGTGATGGATTTTGTTTAGCTAGACAGAAAAAGGAGAGTAGAAGATTATATTTATACCGCTCTTCACCTTATTACTGGGCTCTTCCATAGGATCTACCAGGTGCAAGGAAAACAAAGAAAAGAGGGAGCAGAAAATGGTACTCCACTCTCTGAAAGTCAAAATATTCTAGCAGATCTTCCCTAACGGAAGTTCATTAATTTCCAACATCTTCTGAAGCAGTATTTGCTCAGTCTGTCAGTGGGTTACATGCTTAAACCCTTGGGTGAGGTAGCTTTCCTCGCACAGTGATTACAAGCATTTTTTGCCATGTGCTAGAGTAAACACTGAAGAAGAACAGTTACCAATATTTAGGTTGAGCATTCCTGCTTCCTAAATTGCACTCTACATGACATTACAAAGGGAAGCCTTATGAAAGGCAGCCTCATAAGATGCAGGAATTCTGTTTATGAAGAAATTTTCTGTATAGATAAATTGTTAAACAGTTCATAATAAGAAACCCAAAAGGAATTATACTCTAAAGCCTTGGCCTGAACCATAATAATTCCTCTGTGGAATTTACTAAAGATTTTACCACTGTAACTGTTCTTGTATGGGCATTATTTAGATACCAAAGTAATGGGCTTTATAAGTTAGGCTTATATAAAAACTTCAGTTTTATACAGCTATGTATTTTGTAGGCAAAATATATTAGACAAAGTTTGATGAGAATAATAGTATTTCTTACCAGATGAAAAAAAAAGTAGTCACAGAATCTTTAACTAATATAAACTGCCTTTTATTCCTCATCTAAAGGTTTTGTTTTCCTTCTAAGTCTCTCAGGTCTCTTCCCACATGAGACAACATTCAAGAGAGTATAAACAGAAAACAAGCAGATCTACAAGTTTATATTAGTCACTCTGTTTTGAGACAAAATATATGGGCACTCAGCAAGCTAAGTGTCAGGATTTCTAAAACTTACAGATGGAGGATTAAACTGGCCTTGATGAGAACTTTATTTTGAGTCTGCTTGACCTTTCATGTAAACTAACTCACTTGTCACTGCTCATATTCTGTATAATAACTCTCATTGGGATATATATTTTACTGTTTTTAAATCCCTCTCTTCCAAAGGCAGTCTTGGTTTTGAAGAATAGAGATGACTACATACACATCAAGTTGTGCATTTGAAGGATTTTTTAAGATCTAGATCCATGGAAGACACAATCCCACAAGTGAGGATACATTGAAGTTATATTAGAGTGCATTGGCAAACATACATATTTAAACTAATGTTTCCTTTCTTTTCCAACTTTGTACAGGCTTTTGTCCCACAGAAAAACTTTATTACAGATGTCTTTGCTATACCCAGAAGTCCTTAAAAGGAATCAAATTTATATTTCACTTCTGCAAGCAGAACTTAGAATAGAAACCCAAAAAATTCTTAGGTTTATCATGTATTCAATAAGAAGCTATGCATTATAAACGAAGATGTTAGTTTTTTAAGGCAGAAAAGCATTTCCATCCATTTAATGCTGTTTGATACTGCATATATTCTGTTTCAGATGGGCTATTCTGTCCCTCAAATTAGCTCCAGTACCTGCAACAGTAAATGAAATCTACATTGTATTGATGTGTTTTAAGAAATATTGCCTCCAAAATGTTCAGCAAAGATAAGGTTATTCTTTCATCTACAGTCCAACAAAAGTAGTAACCCCAATAATATAACTGTGTGCTTACAACATACAGTTTCAATTAGAAAACTGCCTACAATGGCTGAAATTAGGCTCTCTTCACTGTTTGAAGCAGGTCATATAGTTATTTATTTTATTTTTTGTATTTCCAATCAAATATTTTTTAAATGTTTGGGAATGAGGATAGTCTAAATGTAATATATTTCAAGTGGGAATAACATTTGCTCCATTTAGGCCTCAGACACTGCTGATGGCAGAAAAAGATTGGAATGTACAGATAATTTTCTTTGAGGCCAGTCAACAGCTAGAAGGCCTTCACAATATCATCTTTAAGATCAATCCAAGACATTCCAGTCTGAATCAAGGTTTATTTATTAAAGGATTTAGCACTTTTAGATCCAATATTGCCTGGAAGACCACCAATTTCCATTTCCAAATATCTAATTTCTCCAGTTACTTGGTGCATACATAAGCTCCAAAATCACTTTAGTGAACACACACATATGCACATAAATGACATCTAAATTCCTTCCCCTCTCTAAGATGAATTCCACAGGAAACACCTACAAAGCAAAATCTCCACAGAGAGAGAGCTGGAGGGGCTTTCAATAATTCTCACTCATTTAGGCAACACAGTTTAGACAACTGCAGGTTTTTTAGTGAAAGATTTTGGATTTTTCTTGATCTTGATTGGTATAAGGGATACTGAAAAAAATAATGTTGCATACATATAAGATGTGCTTTGAGTATTTTCTTATCTGGGAAGAGAGCTTGGCACTTAAAACTTAAGTGTTTACTTCTTTTTCCTTTTAAGAAACACTGTTTACAATGGGCAAATAAAATGATTTTTCAAAAGTAAAAATCAACAGTTCTCTTGTTCTAAGTTTGCTTTTTCAGTCTGGGGTCTTTCTTTGTGCTGGTGCCACTTATCTAAAATCTACTGCTCATGACAAGATCAAAAGTAACGGTTTATAATACAACATCTGTTCTGTAAATTCATAGCATAATCTTACAGAGAGTTTCTATAAATGAACAAAAAAGATATATATAGCCTTTCTACATATAATGGATTTGGTCAACAAAATCCTAAATGATCACAGCACGATCCTGGTTATCCAAACTTCCCTGCTGTACATGCCTTCCTGTCTAACGGTGACTCCTCATAATACAAACCTGTGAGTCACCCGGATAAATGGGGTGTGATACAAGTTGTTTGAATAAGTGCTATCCTACTGTATTGCACTATGAATACACTTTAATCTGTTGTGGTACTTGATGTAATGTTATACAACATTCCAACTCAAGAGCAGGGAAAATTAGCCATCACAAAAGAGTAACCCTCACTGCTATAAATGCACATTAACATGAGATAATATAAATATAACTACTATTGACTTACTATGTTATTCTAATACTACAAATCAGCTAGTAGTTCATATTCAAAAAGCCCAAATACTGGCAAAGGATGCTTAAAGAAGTTTGCTTTGGTTTGTTTGTTTTTTGTTTTTTTTTTGTAAAAAGACAAAAGAGCATCTACTTTTCAAAGACAGTATTTTTTGTATGTCTCTCCTTCACTTTAATTAAACAGAATTAGTAATTAAGCTGCCAAAGGGAGGCACAGAAGAGGAGGCACAGAAGATAAAAGATTTCCCAAACCAAGTAACATGAGTTTCCTGAACATAGGAAAGAAGATTTAAGTTCTTTATCTTAAAGGACAGCAACCTTCCTCCCTGCCCCCTGCCTTCTCCAAATAGCATTTCAGAGGGAAAAAGATAAAAATGCCTATTATATGCTCTATCAGGAGGATATAGCCCAACCTAATGTACTGCCCATTGCTTCAGCAGGGTAGAAGTAGCAGAGTTAATAAGGACAGCAATCCACTATTATTTTTACTCAGCATTGTAATTATAAACTAAAACTATTTTCCTATTCCCAGCTCAGGCTTATGGTTAAAAGCCCACAAGGTCCCATACACACTGTAATATCTAAAATGAAAGTCTTGAAAAAACAAAGAACTCAACCAAAGCTAAGTGCATTGCTGTCTTTACCAGAGAAGTCAACTCAGAAATAAACACAACTGTTCATGAGAAAGATATTAGAAGCAATAAATTTTCTAGCGATGAGTGTTTTTAGGTGTATAATTTATGTGTGCACTCACTGGTGGCATGACCAGAAACACAGATACCACGGAATGAAAAGGAGGAAAAATAGGGGAAAGTAGAAGATACGGATATATGCTCTACTAGGCTGCTAAAAAAATAGCCAACTTATGTGAAAGACTAAATTGTGACATATTTTCACAAAAGCAAAAAACAAAAACGAGCGTTGTTGACTCAAGAATGAACGTTGGCAGGAAGCTGCCATTAGGTCTTCTATAGTTTACATTATATTTTTTCCTTCCAGACGCTGCCAGTGGGAGGTTTTAAAGCATAATGATATACTGAGAAACTTATGACAAGCATGTCCAAACAAAGTAAAACATATTTTTCACAAAACAGTAAACTCTGATAGCTTTAAATCCATGGAGCCAGAGGTAGCCTGAAGACTAATTACAGCAGAATTGATAACTTGTGAAACCTGTTAAAGGTATTTAGGTATTCTTGACTTTTTTCCAGAAAATACCATTGTAGCAGGAAGTTACTTCTGAAAAAACAAAGTTGAAATAGGAAAGACGTTTTTCATACAAAGAAAAAAAGTCAATAGTAATATGTTTAACAGCTTGATAACAGGAAAAATAGACAAATATGTTAAATAGCATCAATTAGAAAATGTATCAGACATAGTAAACAGAATTTTAAAGGATGGACTAGATGTAAAACTTTAATAGTTTTTTATTCTTGGATGCTGTCTTTTCTGAGTCATACTTAGTTTGTTAATAAATTGGTCCATGAGCTTGTATCTGAGTACATTTAAATGTGTTATGTAAATGGAGATCACTACAGTCACACATGCAGTCACTGCTGTAATTTCATTGTACAACCACATGACTGAGCACCATAAATCTCTAAGAACAGAAAAAACCCTTTTCACATATTAAAACAAATTTTTCTGAGCCTGTATAGAATAAAAAGATTGCTGAAGAAGAGCCAAAAGTATGTTAAAATAATACGGGTGTGAAAGACAAAATTTTTCTCTCTTTTATTCCTATTAAAACAAAAGGTTGACCCAAGGAAAATCTCTCATAGACAATAGGGTAAAATCAGTTTCAGAATTCTCCTGACACTTTCAGACAGAGAAGATGAAGTATGCAACATTTCTCTGGATATTCAATCCAGTCCCAAATCTATGCCATAGACTATTAGCCACAACCTGACCATTGATGTGTGAGGAGGAGTGCTGACTATGTGCATTATGATTATTTTCTCCCTTATTTCCTAATATAAGGAATTAATAATTCCTTAATTCTAATAATCCTTAAGAGAGAATTAGAGGTCACAGGAACCATTATGTGGCTTTTTTTTTTTTTTTAACAGAGGTATAATTCAATTCTCAGCATGGTCTTGTGAGAACAACGATAATCTCCTAGCATATTTATATGGCATTTCTAGTCATAAGCAGAAATTTAGTTGTTTGTTCATCTTCAGTGATCCTAAGTAAATAATGAACAGGTTCAGCAATATCCAGACAGAACACATCTACTCTGCCTAATATCTAGTGTATTACTTCTCTCAGAAATAAAGGGGCAAACTAGAAGCCAGGGCCTTGAGATGGCTAGTTAAGGGATCAGGGGCACAAGTGGCATTCCCCAGGGCTCCATATTTGTGCCAGTTTCATCAATGTCTTTATCAATGAACAAGGTGAGGGGATTGAGGACAATCTCAATTCACTTATAGATGGTTTGAAGCTGGGTGGGAATGTTGATCTGCTGGAGGGTAGGAGGGCTCTGTCAAGGGATCTGGACAGGCTGGATCAATGGGCCAAGGCCAGTGGTGTGAGGTCCAACAAGGTCAAGTGATGGGTCCTGCATTTGGGTCACAACAGCCCCACACAGTGCTACGGGCATGGGGACAGAGTGGCTGGAAAGCTACTCAGTGGAAAAGGACCTGGGGACGTTAGTCAACAGCAGTTGAACCTGAGCCCAGCTGTGCCCAGGTGGCCAAGAAGGCCAGTGGCATCCTGGCTGTATCAGCAATAGTGTGGCCAGCAGGACCATAGTGTGGCAGGGATTGTCCCCCTGTAGTGGGCACTGTTGAGGCCACAGCTCAAATCCTGGGTTCAGTTTTGGGCCCCTCACTACACAAAAGATATTGAGTGTGTCCAGAGAAGGGCAGCAGAGCTGGGGAAGGGGCTGGAGCACAAGTCTCCTTTAGAATAGCTGGGGGTGTTCAGCCTGGACAAAAGGAGGCTCAGGGGTGACCTTATCACTCTACAACACCTGAAAAGAGATTGTAGCCAGGTGGGGGTTGGTGTCTCCTTCCAGTTAACAAGTGACAGGACAAGAGGAAACCAGGAGAGATTTAGATTGGATATTAGTAAAAATTTCTTCACCAAAAGTATTGCCAAGCACTGGAATGGGCTGCCCAGTGCAGTGGTGGTGTCACCTTCCCTGAAGGTGTTTAAAACCATGTAGCTGTGGCACTGAGGCACATGGGTTAGTGATGGCAGTGCTGGGTAAACAGTGATCTTAGAGGTCTTTTCCAACCTAAATGACAGTATGATTCTCTGATATGGGATAGACAAATAATCTTGATATGACAGCTGTAAAAGAATAGCAGGATCAGATATTATTTTAGCTAATCAACAATATTTATCAGCTACTCCTCTCACACATAGTCCTAAATGTACTGATGGTACAACACTTACATTCCACATGTATAATTCACAGTTTAGTCCGTAAATTCTCTGAAGTCATTTTTCTGCTATTACTGAAGTACTTCTTTAAATACATATTGACTAATCTATGGTTTCATACATCAAGTAGACTATTTTTCATATACAGACTTAAATCTGGCTTTAAAAACTGTACCATGAATTGTAAAAACAGTTTAAAGTTATGATTGGCTGATAAAGTGAAACTCTACTCCATTTCACTTGGATTAGTGTGCAGCTGCAAGATATAAATTCTGTGTGAGAAACAGTACATTTTTTAATGCTCTTTGAATTACCATGTTTTTGCAAAATGAAAGACAACTGGTTTCATATGCAGGTAAGAAATACTGGCATAAGGAATGTTATTTGATTTTAACTGAGTCATGTTGCCAGAATGCATGAAACAGCTGCATGAGCTGAGTATCTGCCTGAGGCTACAACTATATTTCCCCCATCTTTTACCACCTGTCTGTGCTAAAGTTACTGGATGCTGGTAGATATCAAACCCCACTGGGATCGTTAACTATCATAATTATGAAATGGATTCTCCACTATCCTATTGCCTTTTCACATCCAAGTATTTTTTACTAGATGAGACAGCATTATCCCTTTTATTTGCAAACATTTAAAAGAATGCTGTGAATAAACTCACAAAAAAATTACTTGCCTCTATTAAGCCTACTCTCTTTGGAACATCTGTAAATTTATTAAATGATGATGCCAAGACCACCAAAAGGCTCTTTTACATCACTCTTTAGCCAAGGGTAGTACTGAGCCAATAGTACAATTAACACTGGGATGTTTTCATACTAGCTAGATACAGGCAATTTTGCCCTAGGAGTAGGACTGATAAAATCTCAGAGCTTTTGAAAACAAAAGTGCTTTTGAGAATTCTTGGAGAACAATTGTGATACCAAAACACCAGGGAATGAAAAATATCATTTTGATCTTCAAAAAAAAAGTAAGACTGGAGAATTACGGATAAGTCAGTTTTGATTCTGAGACTTACTGGAACAAGTCATCTGCTTCAGACTGTTTTCAGACACCTAGAAGAATGAATATGGAGTTCCCAAGAAGCCATATCAAATTAATTTTTTCATATGGCAGAGAAATTGGCTTTATTGAAGAACAGGAGTAGCAGTCACATATGGTAACAAATTTCGAGATATTCACATAACCAAACAAAAGAAAAATATAGGCCAAATGAAAGCAACCTAACATGGATGCCAAACTTGTTTGGAAGTTGTGGTGAGTCATCAACAATTCACTGTTAAAAGAGAAGAATGTTTAAAAAATTGAATTTTGCAGGACCATAGGATATTCTGTTCCTGAAAAACCCCAAATACTAAGACTACAAATTGGCAGAAGGAATTGGCAAGACAAAAAAAAAAAAAAAAAAGGGATCTTAAAGATAGAACTAAACAGGGAAAACAATTATGCTACTTAATAGGGAGAAAAGCAAGGTCATTCACTTCAGCAGAACCTATCAACTCCACAAACACACAAAGAAGAATAACTGATTAAGAAGCTGTCTTTTTCTACTAAAGGAAAGGATCAAGAGACACTAAGGTGACAACTCAACAGTGTCATGTTGTTGCAAAGAGCACACTCTGGAGAGATGTATATTTAGTAGTAATCTTTCTGTTTTCTTTGGCACTGACAAGATCTCAGCAGGAGAACTGGATCCAATTTTACCCACTCAAAGGTACCAACAAACTGGAAAGACTACAAAGAAAAGCAACAAGGACAATAAGAAAACTAGAAAACAAAATCTCTGTGGTAAGACTGAAAGAATTAGGGTCTATCAACGTCAAGATGAGAAAACTATATGCAAACAATATGCATTTGCACTTACAGACCATCACAAAGGATGAAGGAAATCAATTTATTATGTTCAGTGTGGATAAGACAATAAATAACTGCCTGAAATTACAGAAAAAGAGACTAAGGTAAGATAATAGAGAATTTTTTTTATACCTGTGGACTATGAATAATAAACAAAGTTATTATATATGTCACTAAAACCAAGACAAACATCTCAGAAACAACAGTGGTATAACTGATACTTAGTACTATGAATGCCCTAAAAGATACTGTCTCATCCCTTCTGAAGTTTTTTCTATGAAATTTCAATTTCAAATGTATATAAAGCCTGTTTACCTTATTTTCTAGTATAAAACACACCAAAGAATAACTAGACAAAATATTCCAGACCTCTCAAAAATAATTTTAAAAGAATCTGCTCTCCCAATTAAGAAAGACAAACAAAGCTATCTGCAACGAGGAAAGGCAGACTTTCAAGCAGGACCTTTCACACTGGAAAACACACTACTGGAAAAGAAGCAAGAGGCTAGAAATGCATTGGAAGAGGTGAACTGGGAACTATTGACCACTATTTCTCACAGCTGAAGAATTAAGGACATTACTAGGCAACAGGCTTAAAAACCACATAAAAGGCAAAACTCTTAACATGCCATTTTACGTTGTACAACTCAAGGATCGGGGGTGATTGTCAGCCCCAAAATGAGTGCCCAAAAGTTTTAAATGCTTTATTGATTATAAGTCCTCTGGCTTCTAAACATGGCAATATAAGTGCTTTCTCCAGCCCAAAAGGTCCCTAAAGCCACCCACTGGCAAACCTGAGACAGTATACTGAGGAAAAAACACTCTGCCTAATCTTATTTTTCCATGCATCAATTTTTGTATTCTTCTTTTTTTTAATACTGACCAGGACAAAAACAATTAAGTAGATGTATCTCTTATCTGATCCAGTTCTTATGCTGATGATTCCTTCTTTGAAAACACTGCTGCAATCAACACGTTCTCAATTCATCAGGAAGGCATATTTATCATACTAACACCCACAGAGGGCAGCTGTGATGCAAAATTACAGAACGAGTTTCCAAGCTGTGGGGACCAATCACAATTGGAGTCTAAGAGTAATTCTGGGGAAATATCTAAAAACCACTCAGTTTTGCAACACAGGTTACATTAATTCAGTCTCAGAGCCTTAGTAATGTAATGTATGACCTTATATGGAATCATGTTTTAAAAATATATGAATAAAAATACCACAAACCACCCTAGATAAAAAGTGCTCAGAGAAATGCAAAAATATTTGTATCTTGAAGAAAATTTTCAGTCAATTTTTGCATGGAGTGAAGAAAACACTTTTGGTGAGACCATTACAGATCTTAATCAACTAAGTTTCCAAAACAGAAAAATAAAATTCAAATCCCTTTATGTTTCTACCTAAAATCAAGAAAGTCTTTCAAAGAGTTAACGACAGTAACTAAAATAAGAGTACAAAAAGCACTTTAGTTTCATGAAAATAAAATAAATATTTAGTAAAGGACAGAATATATCATCCATTTAAGAGGACTCACAGGTATGGAGAGTAAAGTGGTTAGTAGTGAACACCAAAAGGCGTGACAGGAGCTGGACGTTCGTGATCTCCCCAGTAACCCGAAGAAGAATGACATGTCTCCTACCCTTCAGGAAAACTTTACTTTTCAGTGGCCAACTTTGTCTATAAATCAAGTTGTTTATAGAAACATGTATTAGTTGCTTAAATACAGCTGTGAGTAGATAGATAAGACCCGACAGATACTCTTGGTCCTCTGGTATTCAGTAATGTGGACAGAAGTGCCCTACTGTAAATCACAATAGGTTACACTAATGCAATGCACATTTTTCCTTGACAACACTGGAATTTAAAATGTATATATACCATATCATTACATACATTATTACTTACTGAAGTGTAATGATCGTATGGAAATCTCAGGAAACCATTTTTCTCCAAAAGACTGTACCACAGCTCAGATGACTCATGAAACAGTCATTTGAGCTGCCATTTTGGATTCTTTCCCTGGAAAGCAAGACACCAGATGGATTGATTATGGGCCTTGATGTCTTGAGTTTATTCTGGGCTTTTACAAGCAATTGGTGACTTACATCATGAAGTTTTTTTCATATTCAGAATATGGTTAGTGGTAGGGGAGAAGAACAGAGAAAATTATACCAATTCTTTTCGAGGTACAAAAGTTTAAGGCTCTTGTTCAGATTTAAAAGTTTAAAGAAAAAGAAAAAATTAAAGCTCTATGAAAACTAAATTTATTTCGCAGACCCTTTAAAAGATTCAAGCAAAATATTTTTAGATTTTTCCTGCAGTCACAGATATTCTAAGACTTTTTCAACGTATTTCCATAGTGTTTTAGAAAGTACAGAGCTAACTGGTAGTATGCTCAAGGTTATAAAACAAGGGTCTTAAATTTATTATATAAATCTTCTACTACCTAAGTCTGAAGTAATTGAGCAACAGACTCTACGTACCCACAGAGCAGTTAAAGCACATCCTCCTTACTTAGGCGTTACCTGGGCATTTTACAACTCTAGAATTTCTAAGACAGGACAGTACTGTGTGCCTCCATTTCACTTTTGCAGCCTAAAAACATCTTCCCTACATATTCCCATTCCTTTTCACATTCATAGCTTTTGCCTGATAATTGCACTGCCTTCAACCAGTACCAATTTTAGTGTTCTGCAGAAAGAAATGGATCATCTTTTCAGTCTTGGGGTCATTCTAGGAACTATAGTTTTCCTGAATTTCATTAAAACATTCATTTTACCTTTCTTACAGGCTATGAAAAAATTCTCAACAATTCTCTTGGTGCAGTTTTCCCCAAAATGCTGTATAAAAGTACCATTCCTTCTAGATCAGTTTTACTGCTGCTTCTTTTGTCACCAGAAAATTTTTCACGTAAACATATTTCCTAGATGTTTCTGTTTTGCATAATTAAAGAACCAATGAAATCAGTGTGTTGTTCTTTCATTTTAACGGGAAAATTGCAGTGGATTCAAACATAGCTCAGTTAAGCTCCAGGTCCAAATGTATGCTCACTATGAGCAGGAGATGTTTAATTCTTTAGTTATAAGAGTTTCCTTGTTTGACTTGACTGTCTTTAAAAGATTTATACATGCTTATCTTTTTGTATCCTAAGGCACATTTTGGCTATATGTGAAAGGGTCCTGACTGTGACTCTTGAGCCACACATATAGTGGATAGGTCAAATAAAGTTCTCATGACCAGGTTTCATTACACAACTGATAACAGTGCTTTGCAGTATTTGATATAGGAATACAGCTGGATAATTTGAATCCCTGGCTGGCAAGGAAAAGAACCAGTTAAAATTATGAGATTGATTTATATGCTAGCTCCATGGACAAAGCAGATTCACTCAGAGAACCCCTAGAAACAGAGCCATTTCCTTTTTGGCAAACAAAAGAGCCCACTTCTACCCCCCCCCCCCCCCCCCCCCCCCATCCTCTTTTGATATTCCAAGGTGTAAGTTTTGTGGCTCTCATCCATATAAATTTTTGGTCCAAAGGTTTTCAGTTTAAGGAACGCAGTCAGGTCTGGTATACAGTCTTATCCACCCTACAGACAAATCTCTATCTCCTTTCTAACACACTACTGTAGCTTTTACTAGTAAGTACAATAAGAAAAAGTATAGCTTACACAAAATGTTCTTCAATCCCGGTGCAACTGCTGAGATCAGGTCATGATATATGAAGTGGGAATTCATAATGTCATTTCTGTTCCTTCTGTTTGGTTGCTGACTTTCTCAGCTAAGTACAGAATTCAGCCCCTTACCAAAAGCTGCAGGTTTGTATTGGTGCCCAAAGAAACAGACACTTTCATTGTTTACAGTAATTATTTCTGTAAGTTAAAAAATAAATAATTTCAGAATCCTCTATGTTGGTAGCCTGATATTTTGTATAACTCCCATGTATTTCTCGTACTCCATCTCTCTAGAAACTTTTACGCCACCTCCCCCAAGGCTACAGTATTATGTGCCTCACTCCTTTTTGCTGTGCAGTTTTCATGGAGTCCCCTCACTGATGAAATGTGTATTAACAGGACCAAACTGTCCAAACATCCAAAGTGTCAGTACAAGAGTGCAGAAGCCTTTCTCATGTTTATGAATCTACATAAAGACCACAAGCATTCAGAACCTTCTCTCTGCTGCCTGTCACTGGAGAAAAGGATGCTGTGAAGAACATAAAATAAGGGAATATAATATTTTTACACACATTCCTCAGCATCAACATGACGTCTGCTAGAAGAAAAACCTATAACATCTTCATGGAAAGAAATAACTACACATTCCACAAGTAACAAACTTTACCCATCCATATTCCTGCTGATTACAAATTGCACACATCTCGGTGAAAAACTAATCTAGAAAATAAAAGAGAGAGAGAGACATCAAAGGGAACATAATTCCAGCTTTTTTATTCTTAGTTGTAGCAGAAACCTACTAGGACATTCTGCACGTACCTCCAAAATTTAAAAAAGATTACAAAAAAAAAAACCAAAAACAACAAAACAGGTGGGGGGAAGTTTACACTAAGCTACAGAGTTTTCAACTACAGACATGTAGCATGAAAGAGTCCCTCCCCCATAACCTGTTTCAGTTATTGACTTACCACGGGAAGGGAACACAAAAACAGCTGCACTTGGATGCACTCAGGACACAGTCCTTGCTTCCCAAGTAGCACAAGCCTGGTTATGGAGCATTCAGAGTAACAAAATCTCTTTCTCCCTCCCCATGACTCCTGACACACTTTGCAAGGAGCTTTGTTTTCTAGTTCCTCCCCTATTACCCACAGGTTCCCATTGCCATAGTTTAGTATGGTAAAGCTGCTTTTCCAGTTTCTGTTAAATGAACTGAAGGTAAATTGTTGTTCAAGAAATAGTAGAGTTCCAAGATGAATTAAAAACTTAATGTAAATTCACATTTCTTAAACAGAGTAAGTTCAGTTTTGGGAAACTCTTCAGCAGAGTAAACAATTTCAATCTTCTTTGAAGATGATGACAATTTTGCCATCTGAAAGTAAGTGAAGGATATGCAAAATTTATAATTCTTAGGTAAACATTTGATAGTTCAGCTGAGGATGCTAAGTTGTTCCAGTCCACACAGCCAACACAAAAAATAAAACTATCATGAAGGTGCACATATAGTCACTATACTGTCAGGTCTGAAACTATTTTTTCCAGATAACACCTTCACAATATACACAATAGAATTCTGGAAAACTGAGTTTTCAAAATTAACCTTAAGCTCAGCTGTTTTGAGCTGTAATATTTGGCTAAGGTTACATGTGAAATTTTCAAAACTGTAATTCAAAAGTTGGCCGAACTCTGCAAACTTCACAAACACTACCCGCCCCTTACTTCGTTTTTTTTTTTAAATGACAACCTGAGTGTAACCAGGAAAATTTCGAGGCCAAAGGAAAGCTTAAAGTGTGATCAGTTTTGCAACCTTATAAATGGGGCTACAAACATAACCCCTTAATAATGTGAAGAATAATATGTTTTTGATTTGACCATACAAAGTATGAAAAAATAATGGGATAGGAATTTGATAGTCTTAACTTCCCAAATCCCATATGGTATGTTTATCATTTACCATATGTATAGTATCTGATGTGCATATAAAGACCATGGATTTGAGACACTTCTCAGATCAGCAGTTTGAAAGTATTGTATCCCACAGTTTCACGAGATCCAAATGAGATGCAGAACATGCACCATTTACTGTACAGGCGTGTCTGTCTTCATGGAAAGTGGTATTTACACGACCAGATTTACAAGATTTTGGTTAATAAGTGATAGAAGGAAACAAAACTATACCCTTTTCTTAAACCATTCAGTGTTTTGGACATCTTAATTATGTCATTTTATAATCTGAAACACACACAAGAAGGCTAAGTATCTAACATTATCACTTCCACTAAAAAGGCAAAGTTAAAAATTCCCAAAATGGACATGAAGACACCTTATTTCAGGTGCAACATTTTTGTCCAAATTCTGCTCCAATACAAAAATGAGAGACAAAACTTTCTGCGTTTTACCTTCTCATCTCCTTATGCATGGACATTATAAAGGTTTTTACTGGGTATAGAGATTCCTATTCATTAAAACTCGGAAATAGAAAAGCAGCTCTGGAAAAAAGTGTAAAGAAACAAAGAAAGGGGGGAAATGTAAATCAGAATTGTGTGAAACTTGGCTGTTATGGCATGTATGGTTCATCCAAACCTTTTCTTTGGCTTTGGTTCACATCCCAAATGTTTCTTTGACTTCTGGGCTTGAAGAAAGCCAAAACTCCAAGTGAAACATTGCCAAATCCAACATATTTTTGCAGGTTTAAGGTCAAAACCATGCAAACCCACAAAGTTCCTCCTACCATCATAAATCAGCCTGAGTTTGCCAAAATGTTCTTTTCTGTTCTGCATAACCTTTTTCACTAAATTGTTCTCAGTAACATTTAAGATTTTAGCTATCAGTACTGCATTGAGTAACATGATTACATAGCTTCATATCATAATGGCTTTCTTATTCTATGACAGTTGTCACTTTTGTTTTAACTTTCTTTTATGAGGTTTATTTTTAAATACTATCCAGTGTCCTGAGTTTGCAGGGAAGCACAATCAAAAAAGCAATCCTTGGTCTTCAAGCGGATGATGCTTTATTTCTTTAAACTATTCACTCTTTTCCAGGCATTTTAAAAACATGAAAAAGTCTCAATGCAGATTCCTATGGGACTTCTGAAAAATATTACTTGTGAACTTATGAGGAGGAATGACTTAATTTTTCAGAATTTTCAGAAGCACTTGGCTTCTTTATCAACATACTGTGTTGGTAAATTAGTTGGTCAAAGTCCCACTAATTCTACTTTTTAAAAAACAATTTCTCTTGATTTTTCCAATATAGATATCACATATGGAGATAGTTTTCCAAAACTTATATGGAACTCTTTTTAGAAAGAGATATCACATTAGTCAGCCTCCAGTTCTCAGGCAAGTTAGAAATTCACATATTTCACCTTTAATTTTCGAGAAGGTTAGCATGAAAATTGCTTCATACTGAGAGGAATTTGGCCTGACTACAAGCTTGCCTTATGTTTAACAAGAGGTTGAACTTGGTAGTACCTTGGTGGTACCTGAATTATCTTCTGATCCTATGATGACAGCATTGTTAATTTTAGTAACTGTTGTGCAATGTCTTCTGTTGTCACCTCACTTTGAGACACATCTTCCAATACTTTGCCTGTAAAAAGGAGTTATAGAAGCAGAACCTACCCAATTTCTTCTTCTGTGAATACCAGAAAAAGAAATATCTGTCATTTTTTGGTGCCCATTACACTATTTTCTGAAAGCACTCTTTATATGCCTTGACTATCTTTGGTTTTAGAGATTCTCTGGCCAGCCTCTGCCTTCTGACACATTTGAAAATTACCAATTCGAGTGCATTTCATTACTTATTCCTTATTGTGCTTAATGCATTTCACAGTTCGCCCATTTCTGCTTTTTTTTACATGCCAGGCATTATGATTCTGTTTTTTCAACTAGATAAATTTCAGTTTTGAGAAAGTTAGTTTATGTTGGGTTTTTTTTGATAGCTTCCTTTATCCTGCTGTTTAATTGTGCTGGTTTCCGTTTGGTCTTATTAAAGCAGTTTATGATAGGTGGTATCTATTTCCTCTGAGCCAATATAATTTTCTTTAAATGGCCTTCATGGTGCCTGTAAAGATTTTATTCCTTTGACGGTCTTTTTTAAACACTTTTTGACGTGTAACAGCAATATGGATGCTGAACGTGACTAAGACTAAAAGCCTCAGAAAATGCATGTTCTCCTAAGCAGACTTCCATTGGTTCATATTTCAAATGTTAATCCTATGAAGTAGAGATACTTTCCAGAAACACACACAATTCTGCACTAACAGAAGTAATCTACATTATCTGTTAAATTAATTCTGGATTCATACTATAGCTGACATATTCCTATTATGGACTAGATTTAGTTCAATTACATTTAAAAAGGTAGTGGAAAAGTTCTTTTTTTCCCCTTGGGAATTCATATTCAGAGCTAAATATCTCAAATTTTCATGCAAATATTGAGCTATTTTTCAGCATCCTAACATTCTGACATACATGTGCTAGCTCACTGAGTTTATTACTGATTACACTTTCCTTTAAAGCACAAATGCTATAGTTACATTCTGCCTGATTTACTGGCTTTCAATCACTACTTGAAACATCTGGGCACCTGTTTTATACTCAAGAACCAGTTTGGGGAACAATAAATTTGAGGGGGGAAGAAATTAAGAAAACAGATGATGAAACAAAACACAAACCCTATCAGATACACCAGGGCCTTCAGAACTTTGCTAGATGACACAGGTTTATACTTGGTTTATCTGTACCTGGGTTAGAGAACAAATGAACAAATGGTCACTGCACATGTGATAAAACCTGTAGAGAAGAATTTAATACATGTGCACCAAAAAGATTTCTAGACTACCCATTAAAACTTCTTATTCCTTTCTCAGAATTTTCATGTAACAATACTAACCTGATACCTCTTCACTGTAAGAGATAAGGAAAATAAATGTCCCACATAGTAATACTTAAATTAGTTAAAATGTTTTAACCGAATGATTACTACTCAACTATTTTAAATTAAAACACTGGTTTTATGTAAAACGTTACCCTTTTGATCTTGAGGTTTTTGCTTTGTATTTGAATGGTGTTTCCAACGGAAGTAAAACTCAACAGGAAAGATACTTCTCATAGGCTTTGCTTGGTTAAAATACTAAGAGTGGAGAGAGAGCAAAGGATGTACAGAGGCTCCAGAAAGTCTACCTTTCAGCACTTCTTCCTTACAGACTGAAGGATTCCTACGCTTATTTTTATTTGGATTTTTTAGGTTTCTGTGCGAAATAACTAGGCCAAACCAATACTAAGGTGAAGGACACGGTATACACAATAGAGGTGTAAGTTCACCACCTCCATCCCCATCCCTGGGCAGAGATCAGCCCTTGGTTGTTACTATTTGATCTCTTGAATGGACCCGTGGGTACACGGCAGCCTCTGGCCTCACCTCCTGGAGCTCCTGTGTGGGTTTCCCGATGGCCATTGGGCCCCATCCATCACCAGTCATGCCTGGACTTTGGGCAGACCCTGGTGTCAGCATCCAGCCCTGCCCACCGCACTGAGATCCTGTGGCACTGCGCCCACCGGCAAGGGTCAGCCCGGGACTGGGTCATGCCTCGGTCCCTGAGGGCCAGCTTGCCCCGTGACCTGGCAGTGAGCCATGGACTGACTGCCTGTGTCCCCTCTCCACATGGCCCTGGTCCCTCAGCAGCTGCCCCTGCCCAGCCCGTGCTCCTCGGTGTGGTGAGGGGGGATTCTCAGCAGCAGCCTCAGACCCCAGCCACCTCCCAGGCTGGAGCCCCTGAGCTGTGTCCCCGCCGCGATGCTGCCCCAGCTCCCACACAGGCCCCTGAAGAGATCACTGGCCCCATGGCAAAGGGGTCACTCCACAGCCAGCCCTCTCAGAGGCAGGAGGAAAGACACTGCTGCTGTCAGTGCCATTTGCCCTGATGGCACCTCCTGGGGCCTTCCCATCCCTGCCTCGGGCCCTGGGCCCCTATCCAGCTCAGCCCCTGCCCCCTCCCACCCCCGGTGCTGCTCCCAAAGCCCCCAGAGTCCAGCTGCAGCTTCCTCACCACCACCACCACCATCAGCACCACAACGTGGATGGTCCCTGCTGCTCCTGTTATGACCGGGAGAGTGCTACTGCAGGGTAATTCTGCACTGGGAAGTGGCAGAAATAAATGTTCTTCAAAAATCTTCATGTTATCACATCCTGGCTTTTCAAAGTACCACAGCACAGAGAGCAGGGAAATCACAATTTGCAGAATCGTCCAGGACAATAGTTACATAAAACTTTCCCTTTTAAGAAACATTTTCAGGATGCGAGATAAATTATTTCACTTGACTGTCCACTGGATAATTTGTGGTTTAATTTAACAGGTACTTCATACACATTTCAATTACAGAATCACAGAATCACAAATTTGCTGAGTTGGAAGGGACCCATAAGTATCACTGAGTCCAATCCTGGCCCTGCACAGAATCATCCCCAAGTATCGCAGCGTGTTCCTGAGAGCATTGTCCAAATACTTCTTGAACTCTGACAGCCTTAGGGCTGTGACCACTGCCCTGGGGAGCCTGTTCAGTTCCCAATCAAGAAGAACCTTTTTCTAATATCCAGTCTAAACCTTCCCTGACACTTCAGGCCATTCCCTCACATCCTGTCACTGGTCACCAGAGAGAGATCAATTAGGTAAGGAAATAATGCAATTTGCAGTTGAAAATTGGAATAGAGCATCTCCGAGCACCAACAATACACAAGTTAGATCATGTTCGGCAGTTAAGCATAGCTTATAATTCATATCCACCAGAATGGATTTAGGATACCTTCATCCAGGTATCCAGTTCATGTATTCATGGCAAAGGTTTCTATGCAAGAAGCTACTAGGTGATGCTTTATATGATAGCTTTCTAGTATTCTTGTGATGCACTTACTTCACACTGAGAAAAAAGAGACAAAAGAGGAGTTCAAGTTACTCGTTATCCTGCTTATAATACTAATTATTTTAGAGTTTATCAGTTTCATAAGAAAAACGTTAACAAAGCCATCACGTATAAAGGATCAAAGCCTATGATGAAAGCACAAGAGCCAGACAGCAACCTCTGAGCAATCTTGACTATCTGTATTAAGAGAAATAATTATATTTGCTAGGACTTAGCAGCCAAATGTTCCTATAAAAGAACACCCAGACAGAAAAGCCAATTTTGACAAGCCATACAGCTGCCTGCAGAAGGACTTTCTCACAAGTTACAATTCCCATCAAGAGATCAGATGTAAATGATGAATGACAATAGACTGTTTCCATTTGTACTTGAGATCTGCTTTCTCGATGACCTTTTAAGTTTATTTTTGTCTGTACAGGGTTTTTAAAATTATTTTTTCTTCATGTGAGAAATCTTTGTCTGACAAGGCAGTGGCAAAAATCACATTAACTTTTGTAAAGCCAGGAATTCACTCCATATGCAGGAAAACACAAAATTCTTTCTTCAAAATGAAGACACTAGCACTCATGTGACACACTGTTCACATTGTTATAATGTCCCTTTGACGTTTGAAAAAACAAAGAGGAGGAGGGGATCACAAACACCTGGCTTTTATCTCTGTCATAACTTCTACATGGCTAAATTATGGTAGTTCTCAATATGACAAAGGTATGCGACAGCTAAAGAGGAGGTGTAAAATGCTTTTTTCATTATGCCAATATGCAACTGTGAAAAGAAACATAACTACCTGATGCCAAACAATATTGCTCAATAAAACTTTACCCCACTAAAGAACAAATGTATTTGAAAAAGCATTTATAATTCATGCCACTAAACTATAATAGAAATACAAAGAATAACTCAAAATGTATATTTTAAAAGGCAATATGAAAAAAAAATTGTATTCTATGAATAGCAGTGATTTTTCAGATTCAAAGTTAACATTTTTATAGTTCGTCTACATTGGACTAATATTAAGTTCATTTCTTCCCTATTTGCAATTATTAAAGGTGTCATAGAAAAAAGGTCCAAGTGTATTAATACATTTATTTAGTGAAAACATTGGGATTCAACAATATCCCAAACCTATCAAGCTTTCTCCAAGGCATTTGTCGAGGAGTCTTTGTCAGATGCAGAAGATAAACAGACTTTCACAAGGAGAAGAAGAAATATATGGAAAAATATAAACAGAAGTAATGGATCAAAGAAATGCTTGTTAAGGACCCTTGCTCTAACTTGAAAGAAGAGTCTTCTATAAAATTTGATGTAATGCACTCCAGTGTTTGTTGTTGAAATATGATTCTCTTGACAATTCTGCTTGAAAGGACAGCTGCCTCTAAACTGCAAATATCAGTGCTCTTCTACTTCTTCATTTGCAGCTATTATTCACCATCCTCTGAGAATCAAGAGACTACTAAAACTTCCTAGTCATTGCAAAATAATTAACATGGTGTGTGGTTTCCCTTGACTTTCAGGTGCTAAACACAAACTTTTGGTCACTCACTGGACCAAAAACTGTGTCAACTTCACCTGCACTAAGTACCTCAACCAGTAACAATTCATTAGCAACATTTTTTGTATCATGAGTAAAATACTCAGAGTCAACAATCCAGACACGTAAAGGGAATATTGGCTAGACAAAGACTGTGCTCCTTAATGGTTCCATCAACCATCTGGGACACCTTGCACACAACCTTTATTTCTTATGCCTCGGTTTCATTCAATATATTACTTACACATCTATTCTTTAAGATACTCTGAGATCATTAATAAAGCCTGTTTTGTCAAATTTGGGGTTTCTTAATTTGACACCAATTTTTTGGGTTTTTTTTAACCTTAGAATGAAATTTGGCCCTGGATTTTTCTACTGAAGTCTCTCCAAGTAGGACAAGATTAGATATGAAGGTTTTTCACCTCCCTTCTCCTTCCAGTCTGTACACAAGGGAGTCTGTAAGTAATAATGTGGAAGGACATTACAGAACACTCATAATGAGACATAAGTATAAATCTGGCTTATTAACAACCAACAAAAATAGCTCTGCTTAGACTTACTCAAGCAGAACTTTTGTTGCTGACCAGATGTATTAGTAACAGACTTCAAAATGATCTATGGAGAGTGACAAACAGCAGCAGCAGCTCTCGCTGGTTACTAACCAGGTAAATACAAGACCAAATTATGGAACAAGGTAGAAATCTGAGCTTGATGCAGACCACAAGAAGGTTTTTGAAAACCTTTTTATATTTTCATCCAGCCTATCAAGCTTTCAGCAAAACTGTTACAGCTTGTGTATAAGCAACAAATATAAGAAAATATATGGAGGGAGTTTGCACAGAGTTTAAATAATTGATTGTACTTTTAGAACATATTTACTTTTTTGCTTCTTTATATATAGGAAAACCTTTATATATAGGAAAAGAGCTTTCATTTGCAATAACTGAAAATTGAAATTCAATAGGTAACATTTTTAAGCAATGCCTAAACTGGAAAAGCTATGCTAATACTAATTTCCATTACACTTCTTTTATATTACAGGGTTAAACATCCTTCTTACATTGAAGGCAACTACACAAATAGGGTCAGACATTTTATTGCAATTTCACTTTGTAGAATTACAATCTAAATCATTGCTTTTGTCATTGATTATAATTTATGTAATACAGAGTGTTTAAATACATAATTTAGTAACATATTAGATGAGCTATAACTCAATGTAAAAGCTAAAAATGAGCTATATGTGGAATGTTATATTGGACAGTCATGTGTGCTGAAATACTAACATCTAATATAATGAGGTTATTGATGTAGAGTTGACATATAACTTGATTTGCAGATGCCCTACTGACTAACCTTTTGCAACCATATCTCAGTGTAAACCTGTGGTAATTATTGCTGGGTAGGGAGAGTTGGTTTTACTGAACTATTTCTTTTGATGCATGTGAATGCAATTGCCCCCTGGAGACTACAGGAGTCCTGCATGTGTGAGTTATTACATATTGAGGAGGAGAAAAGAAAGTTGTATCACATTAATTTTTTTCTGTTTCTTATTGTTGCAGTTTTGTTTTTTCCAACAGCAATATTCCCTTCCAGTGCTTTTCCATATATGCCCTTTTCAACCAACAAAACATATTAAAGCACATAGTAGAAATAACTGATTTAATTTAAACACAAAGTCCTTGTCAATAGTTGCAGTTCACAGATTTCTATATAACTGCAAATCAGGAAGTCCAGGTTTTATTCCTGGGTAACTAAAGCCAGGGAATTAACATTACCTATACAACACTGATAAACATTAGGTTTCTGACTTAACTGTAGAAACTGAGAAAGATGAGAAAGTCAATATTCAGACCCTCTGATATGGGATGCCCTACAAGTCTTTGTAATCATGCAAAAAGTATATTAAAAATTATACATAATATTCTATTATACTGTGTGCTTGCATGAAACCCCAGAATTAATAGATTGTGATATTTCTAAGAATAAAAACTATGTTATTTTATGCTTATTCATATAATGGATTACACTAGTCAAAAAAAAGGATATGACAACTACATAGAACAGTTTTGCTGATAATGCTTTGCCCACTACAATTTTTTTTTCACATTATACATGGTTAGACCAACACAGCACAGAACACTGTGGGATTTCTGTCAAGCCACCACTTCTGTCAACCCACAGATTATGACAAAGGAAAAAAAAAAGTTAAGAGGCTGTGATTCTAGTAGGAATTGATCTGCAAGTGAGACTTTCACATATTGTCCACAGGGACATTTTATAACAGGAGCGGTTTTGGCTTCTGGGGATTACACTGCACAATGAAAACAAATGTCAAAGTAAATCCCCCCAAAAAAACCACTTCTGGTATTGATCCTCAGACCTACCAATCAACCTTCCTGCCCTCCTTAGATTCTCAAATACCTTTCTTCATCTGAAACCTTTTAGAAATATTTTCTTTAACATAATCTTAAACTACTGGCTGAAGTTCAACACACGTTTCAGCAACACATATGGAATTTATCCATAGCATAACACACAGGCCAAGGAAGGAAAATTCCTTACTGTCCATCCATGTTTACAATCTGAATTTATATTTATATTATGTTGGAAATCTGAAGATAAGTACACTAGCTGTGCCTTACATGTAATTGAGTGGATTATCCTGAGATTTCTAAGTATGCATTTCTAATCTGGTAAATATATTTTAATATACTGCACTACAGCATCACAGGTTTACTGATTTTTTTTCTGGTTCCCAGTCTTCACTCAGAGTTATGGGGTTTTTAAAGATTCATTATCAAAGAGTACAGAAAAGACTTTTGTTAAATGTCTATCAAAAATTTATGTTCAGTTCCATGAAAATAACCAAGAAAATTCAATTCCTCCCTTTTTTCTAGATAAAGTTCCCAGATAAAAAGTTCCCTGAATTGTATGAAGCTTATAATATGCTATACATTTTGCTGAAGGCTGGATATTTTTGAGCTTGTAGTTACTCCTACACTCTGTCTTGGCAAAATCCACCTAACAATTAGAGAAGCAGAGAAATTCCAAAGGAAGTACCCATGAATACATCACTACTGCTCACAATCGTGCAATCTGCTAAATTCTCTCCATTTTCTAGTACATAACTCTTGCTTTATAAGGGTGAAACTAACTGATATGTACATGAACACTAATTTTCTTACAAATTGACCAAACTTCAGCTTAACCACACAAATACAAAATGTTACAGTCCCCAAAGAAACTATAGTTTGAAACATACATACAGTAGAAGCATGCAATACTATATGCTAGTTTTGAACCATTAAAATGAAGAGAATTATGTGGATATGTTAGCGAAAACTGGCATAAAATATTGACTTTCACATTTCTTCATATGTCCATTCATTAACTTAATAGACTACATAGAGAGAACTTAGCCAAAAATTTTTAAAAAATTGCTCACTTGCACTTGAAATCAACTCATTGAAAAGTAATTGCAACAGCTTGAACAAATATATCTAGTAAAAAAAAAAAAGAAAAACAATCTAGTGCAAAACTTTGGAAATAAAATTATTTCTGTATGGGCTATGATAGTAAAGTGAACATCTACAACACAAGATGATCACAGTCTTGAATCTTAAATGTCAGATGTATCATTAAACTTCTGCTTTAATCATACAAAAGTTCTGGTAAAATAAGTTTTTAACTCATTAAAACCATAATAGAAATTAATTTCTGTTCTGGATTTTCACCAAACAAGGCCGTGGGTACTTTTAATAGAGAACTTAATTCTCATTGTCGCTTACCCCATCTTCTGAATTTGTCACTGAACTGACTCCAACAAACATTTTACACAAGGACTGAAGGACTTGGTGTAGCTGACTCTTATGCAGGCTTACTTAAAAAACAGCTTTTGTTTCAAAATATTCATATCTGATAGCAGAAATCTTAGGGAGAAGGAAGCTCTTCACAAGTATTTCAGGCCATATCTTATCCTTCCTCTTGTCTCAGAACACATTTCAAAAGTCTATCCACAACATATCTCATCTGTGGGTTCTGATTGCTCATATTATTAAGGAAGGAAAATCGAGAGAGGTCGCCTCATTTTCCTCATCCTCTGCCTGCAACAGAATGAGAGGTACCGAGCAATTCTGCAATTCTACACATCAGAGCTACACCTCAACTTACAATTCACACATGCACATTGTGGAAGTCACAGGAGTGGTGTAAATAGGTAAAATCTCCATCTTACCCTGTCTTCCCCCCATAAAAATTACCAGCCTTTTAAAGACAGAAACATACAGAACCCTGAGAATTATTGGACACTGAGAATTATTAAAGCTGTCCAGAAAGGTATAGGTCCACCTTAGGATGGATGCTTAAATTAGAATTTCCTTTTAATACAATAGCTCATGATTTTAACCTCTTATAAGGTTGTGTTTTGTCACTGCATATGGATTAGCACTACTAATACAAAGCTTTGTGTTCATGCAATGAATTCTCTTCTGCCTTGTGTCAGCTCCATACACTAATGCCTGTCTGCATAGCAGTCAGGACTGCTTCCTCTGTCTCTGAACTATTAAACTGCTCTGTTCATTTCTGTTTGCAAGACTTCATCTCACTCCCTAGCTTCCTCTTTTGATTACTATTATAGTATCAAAGCTTTTGAGACAATGCAGTAGGAAATATACTGCATTAAAAGAAGTCATAGTAAATTCATAGTTATGTCAGATATACACCTTGTTTAGGTCATGCTATTTTATAAGACACAGAAATAACATACAGCAATGTGCAATGTCTTGGGTACGTTTTGTATTTTTAGAGCTATTATGGAGTTGAAAATTATATGGTAAAGCACACAGTGACAAAGAAACAAATCCAGGGTTAAGGATTCATTATGACTAGCTGTGAAACCTCTTGGGAGCTATTTTCAGTGATTAAGACACCACAGATATTCACATGGCAAGAATCGGAAAGCAGTAATATTAACTAGCCAGTTTTTTTATCTCATTTGACAGGACTTCCTCCTGATCATGTTTTATTCATTACCTAAGACTGAATTTCCAGCCAGTACAGAGCTATTGGAAAACTGGAACTCTTGCCTTGCCTCACTACATCCCGTGAAAAAGCATGACTGACAAGATGAACTCTGTTTAAAAAGTGAGCTATTTACACCTGGAAAATGTACATGTGTACACAATCTGTTCCACAGTACTGCAGGCATAAACCATTGATCAAGCTGCTTGTATATGATACTTGAAATCAATGAGAACTACACATTGTCTCACTCAAAAACAATATTGTTAGAGAAATATCTCTTTTCCGCATGTAGATTTCCAGCCAAGGAAAACCCGAGCTACCTCAAAGAGAATTGTGACAAATCACCCAAAGATTAAAACATAAGGAGAGTCAAAAATTTTGCCAGCAGATGAACTGGAAGAAAGGGGGAAAACACTCAGAAGCTGTGCAGATCAGAGCAGAATAAGGTATTAAACTTATTAACTTTTTTTCAGGTTCATCCCTGCACTTTTTTGTGATACATATGCATTGGACAGCTTGCATAAAATTTCCACAAAGTGTTTCTGGACTTGGATCACTTATTGAATTGATACATTACACCTATGAAAAGCACAATCAGACAAAAGTGTATATTCACTGTCCTTTGAGGCTATGTAACGAGACACATGAGAATATTATTAGTGCACCCTCTTATTGCTTACTCTAGAGAAACAAAAAGACTTTGTTATTGTTATTACAGCAGATTTGAAAATCAGAATCAAAACCAAATGCACTCAACTTCTCAATGTTATGCAAATGTTTCCTTTTCCAATTCCACTGAGGTACCAGTTTTACTGGAAGAAACATGTGCCACACAAGAATCAAGAAAAATTAATCTCAGGGAATAAACAAGTCTCACATCTCTAACATTTCAAGATCCTGTAAAGAAACTTGAAGAATTACGCACAAATCTATGACATGATATCTGTATATTTATTAGCTCAGTGTTTCTCCAAACTGCTTATCATTTTTAAGAGAGACAAACAAAAAGAGAGAGAAATGAATACATGTTAGATACACTATTCTCAAAAAAAAAAAAGCATGATAAAGTGGTCAAGGTCCAGCCTTCCTGCTGTGATGCTTTATGTAATATATGACCATCATGTCTGGCAAGATTCGCACAGGTCTGCCCTTGATTTGTGTTAGGAAAAAACAGAAAACCTCACAACTATTCTTCATTCCCAAGAATTAATCTGGCTCCCTGATGTTTCCAATTTTACAGTGATCCAAAGAACCCCCCCAAAACCACACCTGAAGCATCACTCACAATTACAGATGATAGCTGAGGGTGACCAAAGTGAATTCCCTCCCCAGGCATCCCAGAGCACTTTCCATCACAGCTGTGGCCCTGAAGTGCTGTGAGATGGGGCCACCAGAGACTCAAACCTGCAAGCACTGACCCTGGGACATGAGCCAGCTTTGAAAGGCTTTTACCTGAAAAGATTGTGAAAAGTGTCACCAATATACATGGTGCTACAAGCCCCAGGAGCTATCATGTACTATTGAAGCTTCCAAGAAACTACAGACTTGTGAGCCTCTTCACAGCCATCAGAAAGCAGGGGAACAGCTGAATGGGCATATCCTCAGCCCCTGCATGAGCTGTACAGAAAGGGTGGCACTTGATCGCTTCAGTTTGCCCTGAGCAGCCCCTGAATGGTCCATGGACAATCATACTCACTTCCTTATTTCATCTTTTCCACTACTTCTGCAAAAGGAACTGAGACTTGGCTGGAGTAAATGTAATTTGACCAGTCTGACTGCTCTTCAATTCTCAGCTGAGCTTATCACAGCCAGCCAACAGCCAGCTTATCACAGCTAGCCAACAAATACAGTCATTACATCAGGCCAGAGAATTTTAGGATACGCTTTTCCCCTAACAGCTCAATATGTCATTCACAAATGTAACAAGTACACTATAGACACAAGCACTGTGTCATAAATGCAGGGTGTTTCCACTAAAAGCAGTAGAAATTATTACGAACAGTAAGAAAAGGTGGTCAGGTGCCTATGGTTTACTAAGATGTTAATTAAACATTTATTGAAACACCAGCTAATATTGGTTTTAGTTAGCAGATGCATAGTACTCCCAGAATTTTTTTTCAGAGTATATTGTGTCTATCACATCATTGGCCTCCCCAAAAATGCTGTCTCATTTAAATCCCTAGATCACTGCAGTTACTTTTTACACAACTCCATGAAGGAGGGAATACTTTTTTTAAAAATTATGAAAAAAGTTTCCTTTCTTTACCGAGGCTAATTGACTGGAGCTTTAGAATTTGTCTGGCTTTTCAACCAGTCAATCACCTACTTATCAGATTCGTACAAGAAGACTTGATGCTCTCACCTAGCATTTGTAATTACCTTACACATATAAAACAAATATACTGTACCAGTGAAAAACTTTAAATAAAAATACTTTCCTATCAGCAGAACAAATGTACATCAGAGTCATATCATCTGCTCTGTGACACGACTGTTCAATGTCAGAGTATCTACCTTATTTGCAAGATTCACTACAGTGTTTTTGTAGAGCGAGAAAACCTCGCAAAATCTTGCAATCCCAAGGGAAACCTCAAGCTTCCAAGCACTCTTCAGTGCTAAGAAATGCTTGAGAAGAAATAAGCCAAGGAAATGTGGAAATCTTTGACAGAGGAAATATAATGACCATTTGTAGCAGCAAATTGATATGGGCAGCTGATTGCCTGTATGGCAGAGAAGGCAGGATTATCCCTACCAGCAATCCAGCAGCACAGAGAACCAAGGCTCCCTTTCTCCTGTTGTTCTTGCAGCTACTGGGAATACAATATATTACCTAATATATATATTACTGAAAATAATATGTTGAAAATAACTGTTCTTGGTTAACTGGTTTTCGTAAACTGTTCTTAGTGTATGGATGCTCTACAGGAAGTGAATGGAACAGAACTATACACAAGGCAGGTATTTTCTTTCTAAATTCAAGCCATTCAGACACACCACTTCCATTTGCTAGACCCAATATCATCTCACAACTAGAAGCCTCCAAGTATAGAAGTTAAACCAAGGATCCTGAGAATGGCTTCTATTCTCTAGTCATCACCCCACTGTAATACATTTCCAAAATAATACTGAAAAACAAGCTTAATTTATTCTCTTTACTGAACCACTGTAATTACAGGTAGCTGCTCAACACTGAAATTTAATTTTCATATATCATATTGTCAGACCAAATCCTTCACAAGCTTTTATTGCTCTATCCTGTGCAATGGAATGCATGGTGATGCAATCAGTATGTAATGACCAAGGCTGTAAAGTAAACATAACACTGCACAGATGCATAAATAATGTATAATTTCCTGAACTTGATTCTGACATAAAGCTTCACCAACACAAGCCTAAAGAGAGATGTGGTGTTAATTTTTCCATTTTGCATATAGGAACACATGAAAAATACAACCATATGAAGCATGAGAGGGTCAAATTCCATCCACTGGAAAGTTTCCAGAAACACATTATATTAACCAGATCAAGGCAAAATTGATATTTTGCACTGTAAATTGCCTATAAACACTGGGCATGGAGACATTGATGTTGTCAACAGAAATCAGCACTTCTCTTCGTGGTTTTTCACAGTCACATCTCAGAGAATACTTTTTAAGTCAAGCATCAAATTTGTGGCCTCAAATACAAGTTCCCTAGTATGCACTGTATCACTTAAACAGACCAGTTAAAGAACCTTCATTTCTCAACCACCAAAACTCAGTAACTTACAAACTGTAGTTCTCCTGGACTAAGGCTCAAAGTCTATCTGAAATATAGAAGAGATATACTTGAACCTTTTCTTTCCAACTGCAAGTAAAAACCAGTTTCTGATGTAGCAACTGTGCAGTGGACTTCAAATTCTATTGGTTTTTTCCTCACCCTGAACAGTAAATGTTACATGGATACAACTGAGGTGAGCAGTGCATCCTCTGGTAGAAAATGAAGGAACCATCAGCTGTTTGTGGGAACAGATTCAGTACACATTCTGGAAGACACAAACTGGAACAGAAGTGCATTTTCTTGGATAGCTTTAAAAAAAATTGAAAAATAAACTCACTTGTAGATGTTGAGAGTTGTCAGTCATATTGTCCTCTCGCCTACGAACTTCTTCCAACAGCTGTGCATTCTTCTTTTTTCCAATTGCTGATTGTGCTTCAGATTGGCAACCTTCTTGTTTTGGTCCTTCATATGTCTAAGAATTGCACACACACACCCATTAGTGTTAATGACTGCAATCACTTCTTTTGCAATAGAGATTAATTTTGTGATTACAACACAGGACATTGATTCTCCAACAGAAACAAGTATTCCAAGCATCAGTTGTAACAATAAAACTTCATCTTGTTTTCAAGATGGCATATCAAAACAGCTTTCAGATTATACAGTGGTAAAGCAATTATTGGGGCTTACAAGATTTTCCCCTTTTTATAATTTGCTCACAAGAACTCGTATATATTATGAGCTCTATGCAGAAAAATTGTTGAAAGAGGGAGATTACCCAACAATCCTGACTCATTCTGCAGTCAGGAACAATTTTAAGAGGTGCTTCAAGTAGCATTAATTTCAAAGGAAGAAGAAGGTGAAGGTGATGCCTAATGTATGCTCTGAAATTCTATTTTTTAAAACCTGGACTACAAATACAGTGTCAACAAACAAATTTAGGAGCCATTCCTAAGGAAATGAAACAATCTTTGCCACCCTTATATGTTTTCTTTTGTTAAAACTGTATTAATTTAAAAATTTAATTGTTTCAATATTTAATTATCTTTTACTGTGGATGTAATTCATTAAGTTATCAGAAGCATTTCTGAGACTTAGCATACACCTTTTTAAGAAAGAAGACAAATTCATTTTGCCTGGCAGGTAGTGAAAACATATCCTTGCAGTAATACTTCCTACCTGCTTGAATTCTTAGATATTATTTTCCAGACTTTCTTTGACTTGGTGGAATTTACTCCCTTTTATCTATAAAAAATAAAAGTCACGTGCAAATTCCTAATGAGATCTGCTCACTAATCCTATTGTAGCAAATGAAGAGAATATTATTCAATGCCCAAAAGGATCACTGAAAATCCCTCCTTTGCTTCCACATCAGAAGCAGTGAAAAAAGTTATAGAATACATTTCTTACACAGATTTTATTATGCTAAAGAAACTGGATCATTCAATATTTCCTTCTGTCATTGGTTTCTTTGTCCTACCAGTGTTTTTTATCACTATTTATTTATGCTGAAAAATTAATTTGAAATCAATAAATGTGCCATGGTATTAAAAATTCTTAAATGATACTTCATGTAAAAGCTGGTAAGTACAGCACATTAGAGAAAATCTAATCAATTATAACTAAAAAAAAAGTGACATAAACTTGCCCAGGAAAAAGAGAGTGGACAACTAGTTTAAATATAGGTTATTTGTTTGCGACTCCAAGGGAAAATCAGTTCCCTGTCATGAGTCTGTCTCATAATTGTAAGCACAGACTTACTCAGCATAAAACCAAAATGAATATTGGAAAAAAACTACTTCCACAACTGCATATATAAATGTATTTGGCAGAAATTCTGATGGTGCAATACGGCTTTGTGCTGTTAAAACATAAATTGGTTTCCAATCTCATGTTGGTTAAATGATAAATTCATTTGCATTCAATCTCTGTAAGAAGTTCAATTTTATGCCAATGCTAGCTGCTTCTTTCATCACCCCTCCTCACACAACTTCCCATTTCAGCTTCTGTCTAATGCCACGCTGAAAAGCAGAACACGGGAAAGCTGCAAAGGAAAAACATCTGGTGCCTGTGATATGCAAAATCTTGAAGAGAAAGAAATAAAAGAAATCTCTGTTGTGGACTCTCTTTATTCCACAACTGTTACATACCTATGGAAATGAAAAGAAAATGCTACAGTTAAAAAGCCTAGCTGAGGAGTTTTCTTTTAGGTCTGCATTAAAAGTACTGGGGGAGTTTAATGCAGCGAATAAGTACAAAAATGTACTCCCCACTAGTTGTTGTTTTTTTTTAATAGGAAATATCAAATATAATCCTTGGTACAGTAGAATTTTTGAGTTGCTTGCTCTGGTATGTTTTCATGTGGCTCTTCTGTTTCTAAAATGCTTTTGAATAAAATAGAAGATTAGCATAAGTAAAAAATATGCATGAGAAATAGAAAAATATTTGGAAACAGTACCCAATCAGCATAAAATATCATATGCCATGACCATAGAGGATATATGATGAAATATCCACATAGCTTACTACTAACAATGCAGATATGCATAGTTAATTCTACATGACTCTTCCTCATGTGGAATTCATTTCATTTGTTCTGTTACACTGCTTGAATTTAAAGCTCTAAGACCACAGAATTCATTAGACAGAATAAAATAAATAAAAGACTACTGCTTAAGACATATGTCTTAAGACATCTGAAGTGCATGTTTTAGGGGTCTGGTCAGTAGAATTCCTCTTACCACCACAAGTTAATAATTTTCTGCTACTGTAGCATTTTCTCATAGTGGAATTGCCCCAGAGCAGGAAGATGAGATCCACAGCTCTCTGATTTTCTACATTGTTATAGTTCATTTTGAAGTTGGGCATCTGTTCTCTTTTAGGGTCAACTTTATTATTGTTGTTGTTGTTGTTATTATTATTATTGTTTATTATTATTATTATTATTATTATTATTATTATTATTATTATTATTATTATTATATTCTCTTTTAGGTTAATTCTTTAACCTCTGAGCCAGACATTACAGTCATCCCAAGTTAGTTATAACCCACCACTCTGCTGCATTTGTGATTTTTACAAACTTCACAGAACTGGAAAGCCAGGCTACAAACCAGTTCTAAAGCACTCAAGTCCAGAGTACACTGAAGTGGTGCCAACACTACACTTGCCTCAAAGAAATTATGTTCTGAGCTTATGAACATTTAAGAAATAAAGCAGACTAAAAAAGCAGCTTAGATGACTAACTCTCTGCACAGATGCTTAATCTTGGCCAAACATTAAAAAGTAGGATTAATGACAGTTTTTCAGATAACAAATTTACATTTGTTTGTGTTCCTATGGTTAAAGCCAGTCAGCAACTGTTACAGAATATCTAGCAGCCTAGGAACAAAAAAATACAGTGAAACAAAACTTGAAAACAGAACTAGAATATAAACACACCTTGAATAATTTAAAATAAAAATTTATATTTTTTTAATTAAAAAAAGGAAATTAATTCTGTTCCATTCCAGAAATACAAATTAAAGGATGACATCCTAGGCATCTCCTAACTCTTTTGATAATTCAGTATCAGAGAAGCAGTATCCAGTAAACACCCCATGCCACATAAATACTAGATGCCAATAATATTGGCAGTTAATAAAGAAGAGATAAACACTAGGAAAAAGAGGAAGTTCTAAATAAAATCTTGCTGTTTTAGTACACTAGACATTCTCTCACTCCTAAAGAAGAGAAAAAGATAATATAAAATAACATACTTCTCTAGAAGCAACCTTGTACTCATTAAAATAAGTTTATTAATTTGTTATACCTTGATAAAGCCACTGCTTTTAACTGAACATTCATTCACCTTAGATATGCTACTCCATAAAAATCAGCCCAATTCCTCTTCCTGAATCTTTCTGACCTGGGATAATTTTTGGTAATCTTTCTCAACATACAGAATGCTCCACAGTCATTAATTTGAACCTCAGCTGGGCACTAGACTTAAAATCAGGTATCTAAATGAAAGCAATACCTACACCTCTGCCTTCCTCAGCATCCAACAATTTTTCAAGAAAAGTGGCCTCAGAATGCCAGTGCTGGAGTCAACAGATTGCAGCAGCTCTGACTTATACTGCTGAAGAACCATCATCTATGACTGCTAAATGTTTAGATACACTTAAAGTATCACAGATTCAAGCAAGACAGGAAAAGAGAGAAGACAAAAAAATCTCCAACATCCCTTTAGCTTTATCTCTCGTGACATCCAGTCCAAAGGACTTTAGAGCCCAACAATCTTCCTGTGCAAACAGTAAGATGCCCTTGCCTCAAATGCACTGTTCATTCTATTTAATCTTTTAACTGAAATGTCTTTGTAGCAAACAGACACCAGTGCCATGGAGACCCAGACCCTTGATCAGCAGAAAGATAAGCAGCAAAACAGTAGCACCACTTAGTTTCTGCTGGTATGAATATAACTGTAATGACTACACTTTAACCATGTTTGGGGCTTTTTCTTGTTCTGGAGTAGCACACAAATAGATCTCACAGGTCTAACTATAGGACATTTAATTCCTTCAGTTCAACTTTTTAACACAAATATTAAACACTAAGTTTCTGCATATACATGAGTAGCATGAAGATTTCATTTTACAGTAGTCTGTATTGTCTAACCCCCAATGCCTTAATCTCTGATAGCCATAGAAAATCACACTATTTCATTAAATTCTCTGCTTTAATTAGCCACCTGGGTGCCTTGGCCACAAAGCTGGTAATGTCAGCCAAAAATAAGTGTTACATGTTAGTATAGCCTTTACTCTATTTCATAAAGGGTTTTTTTTTCCCTCAAAGCATTCAAAAAATGCAGACATGCAAAATAGTCCCAAGAGCAAAATCTGTAACATTTTCTAAAGGAATATGTCTCTGCAATAATTTTAATCACTTTAAACAGCATTGCAATGGGACCACCAGTCTGCAAGTCAATCAAAAAATTCTGCAGTGTGCAAGGAAGCTGTGCTTCTCAGCAAATAAAAGATAAAAACTGTGCAAATAATGTTTTCAGAAAACAAGCAAAAAAAAAAAAAAAAACCAACCCCAAACCAAACCAACCAGATTTATTTTATGAAATACGATTTACTCTAAAAAAAATCTATATAAAATAAGAAATTCTCAAAAATGTGTTTTAAAATTCAATATAGTACACTTACTTTAAATAAACAAACATCACCCAATGTTCTAGGCAGGCCCTGGGTAAAATATTACTATCATCATTACTTGAAATTATTATTTCTTTCTCCTTTATAAACAATCCACACTTCTACAAAGAACTCATGTATGTGATCAATGAAACAAATCTTAACATTTTGCTAGGCACTCTGGGTCTCAGTAGCTAATCATGCAGAAGACCTGATCCTGTAAATCCCAACCATGTGAATGTCCACTCCAAATTACATTACTTCAGCAAGACTCAGTAGAAATATTCCTAGCAGTTCAATTTTCGCTGTCTTAAGAATGAGTGACTTTGCAGGTGCTTCATTGAGTCATGACTAAACCAGTGTCAGGGCAATGCTTCAAAATTCAGGTCTAATTTCATTGAAATCCAAAAGCTAGAATTTTATTAAGATATAAGCAAAGTTAAGTATTGTTTCTGGCATTTTCATGGAATCCAAATGCATTTGCTACTACCTATCTATAAACCTGGAAAACTGGACTAAAATTGCCACAAGAGATGTTTAGAGGGGTATTGACAGACACATTTGCAACACTAACAAGGACACTGTTTATTCACTTAAAGCCCAGAGATGGATTTTTCTGCAGAAAACAGATATTATCACAACAAGAAAACCTCTCCTTGTGACAGGCTGAATTTTTAATATTACAAAGAACACAAATCTCTAATAAAAGCATTTTTTTCTAAAAGTAAGCCCTCATGCTTGACTGCTGAATTGATTTAATAAGCTAGACTATAGCCACTCTAAGTTTTATAATATGGTAATAAAAAACTAAACAGTGACTTTCTGTGCTGTCCTTTGCATTTAAAACTTTCATGTTGTTTTTTTTTCAATCAAGATCATGAAACCTAAAGGATTATTAATGTCCAAAACATCTTCTAAAATCTGGTGTCTCCTTATTCTTAGCTTATTTTCCTTTTGTTAACTATTACAATTATCACACTGATAACAAATTAAATACCTTAAATGAATAAACAAAAGCAACTATACCAACCATTAAGAAATTATTTGGTCTATCAAATTTTAACATTAAAAGCAGAAATACTCCTACAGTCAAAGACCCTTAAAAAAACTCACAGATTAATACAGACTACTACATAGGCACGGGGCAGCAAACTGTTTTAAATGAAAACTTCTTAAGGGAGAAATAAATAATAACTAAATAAGTATTCCTTAGTTTTGTTAAACATACTCAAAAGAAAACAAACAAAGCCAATAAGTTTTTTACATGTCTGCTGTCATAAAGGCCACATTACTTTGGAGGAAGACTTCATCCCAAATCTCAAGGAATTCCTTTCCTTGCATATCAGACTAATTTATTGCCATCCTATAGAAAAAAAAATCCTGTATATCCTGTCTCTGAACTGCCCTTCTTGCCCTCATAATTCCAAAGCAGAAAATCTAGCAGACCTTATTCCCCGTTTTTTCTTTTCTTTTTAAAAGAACTACATTTTCCCCTTTCTCTTTCCCACTGAAAAGGAGCAGGAGCAACTCCCTTTATAATTGCTTAACCTCCTAACCCGTGTGACAACATAATCCATAACCCCACAAAATTTCATTTTTACAATTGTGCTATTTGATCTTGTAAAAAAAAAATAATCTATTCTACAGTGACATAAAGGGAAGTAGCTCAGCTTCCTTAGCATGTCTGTTATCATTTGGGATGAGAAAGAAAGCTTGAGTGGATGCCTCCTGGAGAGACAGAAAAATGTTTTCAGCCTGTGGCTGATCTCCCCTGTTGCCAGGAAGGCAAATGGGACATTAGACCTTCCCATAGAAAAGAAACTTATGGAAAGAGTAAAATTTTGTTTCCTTTTAAGCAAGAGAATTTGGAAGCAGGTAATTCTCTCTGGTTAACCTTGGCCAAACTTACTTTAGGTAATAAAGGTCACTATTTTCCACATGTCTGAGAAAATATTATTGCAAGAAATTAATATTATCTCTGACAGAAGAAGAATGCTTGCTCTTCCTTCTGCCATTCACCTGATGCTGAGACTATGGCAACTCCATGTCACAGTTCATCTGCTCATGGGAACTGGAAGGTACCCCTCTGTGTTCTCTTTGATAGAAAGAACTGGAAACAAAATGACCAGACCGGACATGGGACAAAAAAATCATCCAAACCAAGTAATATTAAAATAATTTTAAAATATCTTTAAAAAAAAGAAATAATTCCTATATACCTAATTCTCCAGTTGAATGCAAAAATGCCATCATGCCCAGAATTAGCAGATAAGATAAATTAATTTTAGTATATTTAATGTTCTCATTACATTCCCAGCTCCTATTACTGATAGGTTACATAGCTATTTCAGTTTCACCCAAAGGAGCAGGCTTTTAGCCCACAGAGTCTCAAAAAAACCCTTCTTCCCATCTCCTTACACTCCCCCCTTTAAATCTCATTATTTCAATTGCCTGAAGGCTGGCTTCAGGTTTATTAATACTCATAGTATGAAAATTTTTCAGTGAGACAATTATTTTACCTCCAAATGCATCATAAAACAATATTGTTGTCCTGGGACAATCGAGAACTCTGCCTGGTAGAAGTAAAGCGAGTGTCACAGAAGTCACTGAAACATTTCTCACCTCAAAGGCAGAAATGGTGGAGGAAGGGTTTACCTAACACACACTCTGGGAAGTTTTCCAAAATCTTTATTTAAGAAGTGTTTAGTCTGACACAGTTCCCTCCAAAGCCCTGGAGAGATGCTAGAAATATCCACATGAGGATAATGCATGAATGAAAGAGACATACTAAAATCCTGTTCCAAACTGTGGTTCACGTCACTTTATTTCAATGCAGATCTGCACTGCAAGCACTGAAACTCCAACCCAGTGCACTGCTCTGCTGTCTTCCTCAGCACATTCCTGCTGGATGACACTTTACGTGAACATGTGTGAAATTCGTACCAGAAGACTCATCTGTCACACATCTCTCTCATACACCCAGGACTTGTCGTGCATTTTCTTCTGATGTTCTTCTTTTAAAAAAAAAAAAAAAGCACTGCTGATGACAGCACACTAGATGAGAAGGATATTTGATCTGATTTAATATGGCAATTGCTTGCTCAGCTATTTTATTAATTGAGACCATTAGCAATAACTGTAACCAGTTAACTGGAAATAATTTGTTGCCTGAAATTTGCAACCAAGGATTTGCAGCCCTGCTACTGATCCATCAGGTCCTTCCCAGCTGTAGCCCAGAAAAGCTTTTTTCTTTAAAACACCAAACAAACAAAGCTTCTCCACACAAACAAACAAACAAAACAGAAAAAAAAAACCTCCACCACCTCCTGACTTTTTCCAGTTTTTCTCTGCATCCAACTGCTCCCCATCATGTCCAGCCCAGCCTGACAGCAATCAGCATCACACGTCCTCTGCAGCACTCCATGTTTCATTGCAATTTCCTTCTGGATCAAGTCTTTTGACTGCAACTCCTGGCTCACCCTAGAAGTTCTCAGGATCAATCCAGCCATTATCATTCAATAAATAAATCAAGATTTCCATACTTTTGCAGTAACTTTTTCAGAGTTACTCCAAATAAATCGGGTACAATTTGTATGATTCTTGTTTAGACATACAATCTTCCCCTTGTTATAAATTCAGATCAGAGCACAATCACATTGCCCAGGCATGTTGCTCCTGCATTGTGAAAGCAAACAATATGAGTGGAAGGAGTGGTTCCAAGAACAGCCCAATTCCTAAATTTAGTGCCCCTGTCTCTTTTCAGTCACAGCTTTTTGAGGGCAAGCTGTGCTATCTCACAATGATTCTTCACTCACACACCCCTTCACCATGCACAGGGAATCCTGACACCACTGAGCCCAGGCAGTCACCAAGCTCCCCAGGGAGTGCCCTGGGGCTACTTTATTCACAGGTTCAAGAAGTAAAGAAATCTGCCCTCTAGATGTGGCCCCTGAGGAAAACTAGTGGAGACTGCAGGTCTGCAGATGCATAAGAAATATTGATGTCTTGAACCAGCAGCCATGAAAGGGAAGAGTAACAGCTCCTTGTGTTCGCTCTTCCCCAACTAGAAGAGAGTTTTGGTGTCACACCCATCCAAATCCAAAGCTAATATTTTTCCTTCAGCAAGGTAGGACCTCTTTCCTCCTCATATCCACTACATTCTGCATATCCCTTTACTTTACAGAGTATTAACCCTGCAAATCAAATCTCAAAAAAAGTAAATCACTCAGAAATTACAAAATCTCCTTTCTTCTTTAAATAATCCCTTTCTATTTTAACCTTTGCATGGCTTTCAGCAAACTGAAAGTACAGAACTAAGCAGACAGATTCAGTAGTGAGTGGGATGAAATTGCACAACAGTGCATCATCTTGTCCCAGGGCCCTGTTTGTATCTTTTTATTGTTCATCGCTATGATTTCTGCTTATTTTGTAACATATTATTTTCCTTCTTTTTTCTTAAAGCGGAATTCCAAACAAATAAACTTTCTATTTTACTATTTCTTTAAAAATGAAATTTACAAAATTTTAAAACCACACATGTAATCAGATAAATCTAAATTATCTCTTCTCAAAATGTCATCTCTTTCAAAATGTTTAAATGCTAAAACATTGGTTCTGCATATGTAGCAAACAGACTAAAAGAGAAAGACGTCAGCAATCTGCCTGTTATCTAACATGACAACTATGTTTCTCACTCAGAATAACCAGTCTCTCAGAAGAGTAACGTATATCACAGATTCTCTCAGTTTTCAGTACTACACTATCTCAGTTTCTCCACGGAAATTATCTTTGAACAACATATCACTCTGCCCTTGGAACCATCAAACTGACATTTGACAAAACTGTGGATGGCTTGTAGGTTAAATTTAAAACTCAGTTGAACCTTCCCTTGCACATCTCACTGAGTTCAGGCCTCCCATGGAAACATTTAGGAAGGCAAACATCAGAGCTGGTGGGAAACTTTCTAGCACAGGTCAGTACAATTCACATGGAAAAAATATCCATCTCCTCCTTATCTGCAGGTAGAAAAGTTTGGGGAGCATATGCTGGAACCTCAAGGTGGGGGACGTCACCATACTGATTGTGCTCAGAACACTTTTATCTTGAACAGGGGGGTGCACATGGGGGCATTATGCCAATGTATTTGGTTGGCTTGTTTGTCCTCAGTATTGATAGCCCACCAAGTTATAAAACTTACTCAGCATTTTTCTAACCACAATGACCTATGGATGACTAAAATGACAGTTAAGAATATAGTGATTAGCAGAAATTATGGAAATTAATAGAGCTGTTTCTCAAATTAAGTTTTGACCTTAACGAAGATTCAAGCTAAGAAAATACCTCATTGAATTCCCACAATAAATTCTAATAATTCTCTACAACTTATCTGGGACTCTAGGGATGGAAGTTGGCAGGGTTATGAGGACAGTTTGCTTCAACAAGGTCAGTTGGATTTTTAGGTCAATAAAACATAACAGAAATTGCATCTCCAACTGCTGAACAAATGTTCCTGCATACCAATCACCAAATTCCAGTGAAATCAGCCATAATGACAACCACATAGCATACCTTTCTTTAGGCTCTCTCGGGCTAGAGAGATTTTCAATCAATGTTGAGTATGCTCAGATAGAAATGCAAAGTGGTCACATTTAGACAACAATTTCATCATAGCCAACTTCAGAATAAATGCATTTAAATAACTTCTGGGATAAAGAACGATTCTGAAAATAAAATGTTGAAGTATTTTCACAATCTGGGTGTAATAACTAACTTCAAGCACTTGAAGTAGATAGACAGTAAATTTAGGGTTCATCCAATTCCTTACTGCAATCAATAAGCCTCAAATTTCAGAAAAAAGAATCAGCTGGAAAGTAACTTGTGATTGTGACATGCACTAAAGTACACCAGGGGAAAAAAGGTCTTGTCAATCATTTTGGAATGAGCCATCTTTAGCTGTGCAGTTCAAAGACATCCCTGTCGGAAACTTCTCTGACATGTCTGAACTGTGAAATGTGAATTGTGCTTTTTGAGGCTGAGACCAAAACTGTCCCCAGAGAGAACATCAAGATGTCTTAAGACTTTGCTAACTTACAATTTACAGCCACTCATAAGCATGAGAAAGAAAATTAACATCAAGGCCTACTAAGAGAAAAAAATGTCAATTATATAAATTTTTACTTCCAATAAGACATTATATACTTGAACAGTTTACTCAGAAACAGTGTGCAAAGACAAATGCCAGCTAAACTAATCTACAGCCTGGACGAATTTCAAACATGAACCTGACTAGATGAGATTATATACGAACACAGCATAAAAACACATACAGACAGCTCCTTTACAGTTATGTGCTGGTCCAGAATCTGGCCAGCACAAACAGCTAAAAGAACCACTGCAACTCCTCATATTCTGTTTGTAAACAGTAAAAGGGGTAACAACGAAGTATTAAGAATAAGTCTCTGATCTTAGGTATGAATCTCTCTGTGTACAATTGTCACTTTTCATTACCTGCTGCGTTGGGTTATCCACCAAAAACTTATTCCTAATGTTGAACTCCTTAAACAAAGATAACATAAGCAAAACCAAAAGAAGAAAAAAATCTTCCCACAAAACAACATATGAATTTAATATGTTGTTAATAAACATTTTTTTCTTACAGGCTTTCAAGAAAAAGATTCATTTACTGCAAAGTTTCTGGTCTAAAAATGAAATGACCAAAAACTTCACAACAGGGACAAGCAGAACAAAAATAACAAATACAAACATAAGTTAATAATGTGGAATCAAAACAACCAAATAAATGAAGCATCAATGAAAACCTTCATTGTGGAAGGAGCATTAAGTAGGAGAGCAGAAAATACTGACCTGGAAGTCAAGCTGGTTGGAGTAGGGATGAAAGCAGCAGTTTGGAGAAAAACAGATTGGGAGGAAGACAGCAAAAGAGAATAAAGGGAGGAACACATTAGTTCTTTAAAAATATAACAAGCAGATGTTATATTAGCAGATAATTAAAAAATTAAAAGAAAGAAAAAAGGAAAGGGAAGGGAAGGGAAGGAAAAGCAAGAACTAAAATGAAATTTCTGCAGAGCTATATCCTTTCTGTGCACTGAAGAAAACAAACTTTAAATCAAAAGGGCATCTTGTCATTGGTGGACAGCAGAAAGACATCCATATTTATAACCATCCAAATTCCAAATTCATGTATACATCAAATGGAACAAATAAATTGGATTAATATTTGTAGCATTTGCTGCCACACAAACTTATCATATGCCACAAAGTCTTTCACTTGAACTAGCATGGGCTTGGTGACTCTCATTCATCCAGTCTTCCAATGGAAGTCAAAGCAGCTAAACAATTTGGCAGCCTGTTCAAAGACATTTAGAAGTTCATAAAGCACTGTACCTAATAATCAAAGATGAAGATTTGACACCCCACCCCACCCAGGAAATGCAGCGCCTTCCAATGCTGACAGCAAACTTTTAATTCAGCATGAACAAGAGAATTAATACTTCAACACTGAAAATACTCTGATTTTTTGATAACTTTATTTGTTAAAAAAATACCTAACACACCCTTTTCAAATAAGTAAGGCCAAAACAATCCCTACCCAGTTAGACTAGTCCTTAAATCTGTCCCTGACACACAGCATTTTGTGCATTTAGGACAAAGAGCATTTTTAACAGCCATAAAAGTCCTTTCTTTAAAATGCAATTATTCCACATGCTGATGTTGTCACTTGTGCAATGACTTGTCACTGCTGTGTGGACTTACCTTCATGAGAATTCAAATCCAAATAAATTCAGAATGAATTAATTGTAGTCTGAATACCCCAAGAGCTTGAATACACATCTACAGTGTTATATACCCACTGCATATGAGAAGTAGATAACAAAAAAAAAAAAACTTCTTATTTAAGAACAAACAGGTTTCTCTCATAGCTACTATAATATTTTAGATGGACTTTCATATTGCTACAATCTTTGCTGAGAATCTACACTTCACCAAGCGAATGACCAAGCATCTCACATTCCTCTGACATTTTGCAATCTTCACCATGTTGTCATCACTTTCTTTCTCTTTTCAGTCAATTTACCAATGGATAATTTATATTCTATTATGTGCCAGTGCTCTTTTACTGAAATCACTCTTCTTTCCCTGCAGTGCTTACCCTTTCCCATATTTATACAGAACAAGTATCCCTACAGAGCTGTTGTTTAGCCAGAGAAATAAACCACTTTTGCTTAGACTCCCTACTGTGTCATGAGCACTTCATTCCTTCTTACCAGCCCCCTCTGCACCTGTGTCCAGTTTTAATTCAACTTCCTGGCATACGAATGATGAGAAGTACACAGCAGCATTCCACACAGAGCCTTGCCAACACCTGATGACATTAATACCTTCCTCTCCTTACTGCAGATATTTATTCTGACATATCAGGATTCACTCCTCATTATTTAGATCTCTGCTTCATTATTTAGGTGACTCATAATGACACAGCCATAAGCAAATTCACCCAATCTTTCTTTCCCTAACCTTGTATCAGGCAGCTTTACTGATCCTAACTTCAGGAACATGCACTGCATGCTATTGTATTTCACGTCATTTTGTGATTCAGACTCTCTATCACATTTCATAAATATACCTCTCATTCTAACACCATTAATAATAGCTTTAAACAATATACTCCTTCAATCCTGACATTCTGTTTTAGCTGCAGCTCCCTCTCCTTGGTGAGGGCCTTGGCATTAAAACTTGAGCTGATCACTATCTTATCCAGTTTCATCTACATTATGAAAAAAACCCCACAAAAATAAAAACCAAAAGACTTTGAACCACATTTCCTTCATCAAGAAAACCAAAGAAAGACAAGCAAGCTAAGTTTAACAAAAGCATATTACACATTAAATGTAATATCTTGCATTTAATTTTAATTTTTTAAAATTATAAACAGATAAATTGTAAAAACTGTAATAAAAGAAGGAGTAGGTTCACCTGTGTAGCAATAGGAAACTGTAAAATACAAAGTTAATATAGAGAGAGTAATTTAAGAAACAGACCAATGTGATTTTATATATGAGCAACAATATTAATCTGAAGTGATGACGCTCAGGAGTGTGATAAGTTCTGAGCCAAGAAAATCACATCAAAACCAAAAGAACTACCATTCATATGAAGACTGCTTCATAATTATTAATAATGTTCATTGGGCAAGTAGCACACACTTACAGATATAACTGCCCATATCTCAAAGCAGAAATTTCTACCCAAGTGCCACTTTGTCTATCAATACTTTTTGACTCGTAGAACATTAGTGTTCATCATCTTGTATAATTTTTGTTTGAATTTGTAAATGATAACTTTATTACAACAATTTTCACATTTCAAACTTATTTATACAAGCACACCTCATTATGTTGACGAATTTATATGTGAATATAATAAATATTGTGAGGATACCACAGCTTGCAATAGTCTAGATTATCACTTCCTCAGAAATTTATGTTGATGTATTTTGAAAATTTATGTTGTTGCAATTATCTTGCAATGTAAATATGTTGGCACAGCAGTGAAAATGTACTCCGGCAAGCTATGAATGAATGAATAAATGCATCTTAACATCACATTCATTTTCCTACAAGACCCCAGAGATGCCCTTGCATCTGAAGTTTGAGGAAATGTCAAATATATGCTAAAGGTCCGTAGCAAAGTTTAACCACTCTATCACATGCAAATTACAGTTATCCTCTTCAAAAGTCTGTGTTCACTCAGCAGTACCACATTATTTTCTGAGAAGTTAGTCCAGGGTCAACACCCACATCAACAGTAACAGACTAGAAACTGGTGTTTCAAAATTTCACTCCTAAGAGTATAAAAAATTTGAGAAGAAAATTAATAAAAAAAATAGAAAATTCTCTCCATTGCACCACCCCATACAGGATTCTCAGACAATAAGAACAGATTGTATGCTGACGATGCTGTACCAGTATCTCTGGATCCCTTAGTTCCTTGTATCTTTGTAATTGTTGTTTTGTAATCAACAATTCTCAATTTAATTCAAATTCATTTACTGGCATCTATCAATTCCTTATCTCTTTTTACATAAACTATTTAATTCAAATTAACATTTCCAGAAATTTGAGATCACAGGCTACGATCATATTTTGTCATTTTAGTATTCAAATATTCAACGCATTCGTGATTGCTACCTAATAAAGGTCTGAAGATTATCCTCTTAAGCAAACGATTACTGTGCCTACAGTACTGTTACTACCTTGTGTGAGTCTGGTGTCACACAATAACTCAGGATTTACAGTGCAATGAGGGGGTCAGTTGCTGTTTACACCTGGTGGTCACACCTGGAATTGCTGCATTACAAGTCTGGGTCTGCAACTGCCCCTGCACCACTGCATGGACAAGGCAGCACTTTCTCAACCCCACAAAACCTCTACCTGTGGTATCTTTTCCAATACGGTGCTTTAGGATTTTGAAGGCAGAACTCACAAGCATGGAGCACAGAGTGACTACTCTTGATTACTCACTTCCTCTGGGACCTCCTTTGTACATTAAAATAGTGCAAAAACTTGAGTGTTCTAAACTCTGATGTGGTAAGAGAGGCAACTGCCAATTGAAGTTGTCCTTATGTAAATAATCATTCCTATTTTAAATACAAATCTTCTCTCACTTTGAGACCTCCATTCTCATGACACTTAACCATTACTAAACTTCACCAAACATCTGCAAAGAATAAGTTTTGGCAGCCTCAGTAAAAGGTGCTCTACATATCTTTCTTTCCATGCTGGCTGTTTTTTGCCCCCAAGGTAACCAACATTTCTGACACGTTTCTCTTTCATGGTAATGCTCCCTAATGACTGCTTTGTCTTGACTGGAACTATAGCAATGATCACAAAAATGAAATCACTTAAACTTCTCTTTTAGAACCATGAAACAGCTTTCTTCACACTTGATCACAATCGAACAATTACAGAAATTATTTGAAAACACAGAATTCCTTCTTTCATTCAACCAAGTGTGTCTAATTAAAGGAAGAGAAAAAAGAAAATAGGTAAATCAAATAAATAGCAGCACATCATATGGGAGAAGGTTCCAAGATCTATTTAATTACAAAGGGCATAAGACAAATCCCAAAACCCTCCTCTCTCCATTATGGAAAGCCTCTACAACCTTCCCAGAAACAAGACAATCACTGCCTGGTCAACATCAGAAAATATTCTTTTGAAGCAAAAAAAAAAAAGACTACTGGAACACTGAGAAACAGTTACAACTATTATTAAATAGTCATGTCATGGTTAGAAATACTTACCAATATTTTTCAGGACCTCTGAGAATGAGTGATGATGGTCACACTTGAAACATGTGGGGACAGGTCTGAATCACCAGTTACTAGAAAGACAGGCTTGTTTCTCAACAGTTTTCTGGGAGGGTTGTTGTGCCTGTAAATTGCATGTGACTTTTCCTATATATGCTTGTTTTATGAAGTGTATTAAAAAATGGAAACCTTAAATTGTTCCAAAGTCAGCAGACAGGAGATGCAGTTCTCAACGAGCCCTTTTTTGTTCTTTTACAAAGCATAACAAATTTTCTGTTAAAAAACATACTCTGCTCTTAACTTCTCTGCTTCTGAAACAAAGATCAAGTAAACAAAAATGATACTAAATGTAAGACAAATAACATAAAAATTACCTTTCTAACTCAGCAATTTTCTTATCTTTGTCATTCTTCTCATTCTCTACTTCCTTGAGTATTTCTAGAAGTCTGTCAACCTCAGCCTGAGCTTTGCCACATTCTTCTCTATAGTACGATGCCTCTTTGTCAAGCTGTTTCATTCTGTCTGCAAATTCAGGATTCATCCGTGCCTCCTCTTCAGCTTCATGAGCCTTCAGAATTAATATTTCAAAAAAGATAAGGATGACAATAACTTAAATAGCTTTAAGAGCTTTATTTCTTCAGTCTTGGAGTTCAAGTTTTCATTAAAAAGAATTATGGGTATTCCTGTCTGATGACACTTTTCTACAGATGCATTATAAAAAGAAATGAAAATATCTATATAGTCAAATTCTATCATCCTGAAAGGGGAGGGGATTTATTAAGGGGTTTTTATATATTAAAGTGACCCCATTTTAAAGGTGTTTTTTCAAATTAAAAAAAAATCACCTTGTAATTCATTAAATTCATTTTAAGCTCAGTGTGCTTTGAATATATATGCAATTTCTCAACAAATCATGTCCTCTTTCCCTATGTAGAAACACACACACTTTGTCCATGTATAAATATACAAATACAGATACATATATACAGATTGTATATATCTGTATCACCAGATGTCTCAAATGCAGCTTGATACAAAGAATTTTAAAGAAATAAATTGTTTTTAATACAGAGGTGATTTTAAAAAGATAAACTAATAAACTAAGAAGCTGCTTTCAGCAGACGTCTTACCCAATAATCCTTTTTATCTTATCATTAATACTTAACCTGAAACATCAGAGGAACAAGCCCATTGGTGAAAACAGCACAAACCCAGCAAACACATGCATGGATGGGTGGCAGTTTCACAGACAAGAGAGAACACAATGAAAACAACAACAGGGGGGCCCAGTCCAACTCCCATCAAACCTAATGGCAAAAACCCAATTAACTTCAATGGGAGCATGACCTGGCACCGAGTGCTTTAAACTGCTGGCTGGAATAATCACAGACAGATGGAAACAACAATGCACTGCAATGCTTAGCCTACCCCTTGCTTCCCATTATTCCTAATTGGCATCTTGAAAGAGCAGGCAAGGAAAAAACAAGTAGTTTAAGGCAGTGCACATTAAACATAGAAAATTCAGGTAACATATAGGATTTTTACAGAAATTCATGTATTTAGAACTGAAGGTCCTCCAACTATCTTAGGACGCAGAGAAGACATGGACTTACTTATTCTTAATTTCAGGGAATGGACAATGAAAGCAAGCAATGAAAGAAATGCAGATCAAAATGAAGCATGCATGTTTGGGAAAGAATTAATACAAACTACAGATACTATAAGATCCATATTCTTTGCAATGGTTAAAATTTTCTGTATAAATAAAGAACAAGTCTGAGTTTACTGCAAATACAACAAAAATTTAAATTAGTAGGGAACAAAATTAGAGGGTTTGCATGTAACATATCATTTAAGCATGAGGATAATAAGAAAAAGATAGTACATTTGAAGTGTTATTTATCCTACTCTGAGGTTTTTATTCAGAAGAAATATTTCATCACCAAAAGAAGCCAAGGGAATGACATGAGGAGCCAAATAAACCTGCTGACCTTGCTCTTCAAAACCTCTGTTTTGATAATAATACATGCTCCAGTCCTGAATTCCATGCAGATGCAGGACTTTCTGAACACAGAACTTCTTTCAAGGTAACTCTCAAGGTGTATCTTGGTTTTGCTGTTTGAGTGAGATGCCAGCAACAGGTTCCTTTTCAGCCTCATAATCTTCCTTAATAATAAACTTGGATTTATTTTATACCAAGTGTTAATTGTATCAAGGAATTTACTTTCAACTAGCTTTATACTTTTTGAAGTCAATGTAATACTCAGACTCAAGGTCAACCATCTGAGAAAAGACTTCTATTGTCCATCAGCGCTATTATGATATTTTACACTTTTTTAACATTGTGTAATTTTGCAAGGAATAAAAATAATTCCAGAGGTTGGAAAAGGTAAATTCACTATAGAAAAAAAATACAACCCAACTCCCATCTTCAAGATACTACGAAACTTAAGCAAAAAGTGTGTTGTTCCCTATTGTTCTTCAGATTTCTTCTCCTTTCCCAAGGGTAAATCCAAAATTCCCCTCCAAAAGCTATTGCTTTAACAGGGTTTTATATGTGTTTCATTCTGTTTCATTCTGCCTCCAGCTCCCTTTCTGTCACCTTTCTGTCCCTTTCCTTTACTTTGGTACACAATTAACTTATTTACCAGCCTTATTTCCGTCACTTCATAGAGAGGAAAAATACCCACCTTCCTTCCTCTAAGCAGTCTTCACTTTAGCATAAAGGAAGTCTGAGCTTCAGCCCAAACTTTTTTTCGCCATGCACCTCTACCTTTGTCTTAATCCAGAACAAGAAGCAATGCAGATGAGAGAGAGAAGCCTGTCTGGTTTTTTATGTTTCATTGCCACATTGGACAAAGAAAATGCATAACTGGGCAAGAACATGATAGCATCACCAATGCAGAGGTGCCAAATGTTCTACTGCCATGGAGCATTCCTGTTGCACAGCAGCTCAGAAATGTACTGAACAAATTATCTACTCCACAGCTGATAAGTAATTCATCACCTGGAACAACAGATATATGCCTCAGTTTAGCCCTTTAAATCTTTGCTCAACACTATACTAAGGAAATCAACACTAAGTTGCAAAAGTATTTTCAGTTTTTGGGTTTTCTGTGGTACTCTGGCTATTCCATATCTGTGGGACATGTTTTTGGAAAATTCTGCAGCACAAACTGGGTCATTGTCTTTCCCCAACATGAAGGGGAACTTCTAGGGTATGATTAAATCCAGTGTGATTAAGCATCCAACCTGTGCAGGGTTTTGAGGTGCAGCACAGTTATCCATGATGGCACATATAAATCAATGTAAGGTTTCAGTTACTGCAAGGTTATTCTTATTTTAAAAATAGAGAGAAAAAGGAGAGGAGAGAAGGAAGAGGAAGGGAAGGGAAGGAGAAGGGAAGGGAAGGGAAGGGAAGGGAAGGGAAGGGAAGGGAAGGGAAGGGAAGGGAAGGGAAGGGAAAGGAAGAGAGAAGGAAGAGGAGAAGAGAAAGGAGAAGAGAAGAGAAGGAAGAGAAGAGAAGAGAAGAGAAGAGAAGAGAAGAGAAGAGAAAGGAAGAGAAAAGAGCCGATTGCCTCTACTTTTCAAAGCATTTAGAGAACCTTTTTTGGACTGTTGGCAGGAACCAGATTTCTACAAGAGTATTGTCCAAATGAAGAAGTAAAGGAAAGTTAGCTAAAAAGAGAGAGAAGGAATAAAAAACAATTTTTGCAAAGAGCTTTCTGCAGGTGGTGCTTTAACCTGCAATTCCCTTTAAGGGAATCCTCACATTGTAAACAAAGGTGCTGATACTAGAAAAAAGCAAAACACAATCCATCTGACATTCCCAGGACAAAGGCATACAATTACTTATAAGGCCCCATTTTATTTTTTGGCTGTGAAAGATGTGTTTGGATCTGAACTAGGCACCTTTTTGAATTTGTTGTGTACAGATCAGGGGTGATTTGTTGACAGATGGAACTTGACTTTTGAAGTCAAACAATAGGCCCAAAGGGGTTAAAAGGCAGCTCAGTTGATATTGACCCTTCTCCTGCCAGGACAGGGCAGATTTCTTCAGCTTTTTTTGGGCTGTAGACTGAACTGTTGGATCAGTTCTAGACAGAAGCTGCATGGTTACCACATGAATCAGGAAGTCTCTGCCTATTTCTGCTGTCCTCTCCTTTTTTGTTTAATTTCTGTTGCCTGTTTACACCCTAAGTTCTCTGTTACCTTGGAAAATACATTTTCTGTTTCTATGGGCCTTTTATGGGTAAGAGGGACTGGTCCATGTATATTTTCAGCTTTCTTAAATCTGTATCTGCAAATGATAATCCTTGTGTGTGCAGATTAGGGTAATTTCAAACTAACCCACTCACTTTACGAATCCCTTTCTCTCAGTATTATGACTGTGATATTGTATGTTATTTTTACAACTCAATAAAAATAGCATATCACTCTATCATGAGAATTTCACAAAGTTTTACATAAATTATACATCTGTTCAGATCTTTGCTTCATAAGCACTGCAAATGCTTTAGAAGAAAAGTAACATTTCCTTATGTAAACCACAAATTTCCTACAGAAACATCATAACAGTGTGGCATAGACATGCAACATGAGTTATTTAGACTATTAAAGTCTTATGGAACAGTCATGCATGTATTATTCTGCATAACAGAAATGGATGGACAGATAAGTATTTCATTTTTAAAGCTTCAGACACAAACATACACAGAAATCAAGTGGGTACTTAAAATAAAACAAAAAAAAAAGAAAAGGAACAGCAGAATTTACATGCAAGATATTACTTTGTAAGATCCTTCAAATTTTATTACTTTCAAGAATAAATGGGGAAAAAAAGATTGCTGTCACCTGAATTTTCTTGTTTCCTTTAAACTCAGGGGGTTTTTATTTAACTTTAGGGACTGCTCTAAGTAATTTATAGTGTATTCTGTAAGTCCTTTAAATTTTAATCTGACATTTCTCTGATAGAAGATCTTGGAAAATTTAGTCTTTAATATTCAGAAAGAAGTTCACCTGAACTCCAGAGTCAGTACAGCATTATATTTTCATTACAGCACAAAGGCAATAATGTAATTTCTTATAATCAATTTTGCACAAAATCTCATTGGGTATTTCAAAATCTTCGCCTTGAAAACATGAAGAAATGTGTGTCCAATTCTATTTACAACTTATTCTCACGTATGTCAGAGGAGAAAGATGGTATACAAGAAAAGTTTATTTTAAAAAATCATACTGCAGGTATAGTACAATTGCTGCCTGGTGCCAAAGGAAAAGGATCTTGCATACATTGTTTTGCAACTTCCAACAGGCTGTCCTTTTGAAAATTAACCACATAAAGGCAGAAAAAACAGTTAAGAAAAGGACTGACTTTGGAATACTGCACACAAACAGATTAGGAAGTAACAAATGAATTCTATACATCAGAATCACTAATACTGAGCTAATGACTGGCCAGCATTTATGAAAGCCAAGCTAAAAACTAACAGTAAAAAGACTCCAGTCTGAAAAGACACGCACAGGAGCAGTGCAAATGATATTAATAGAAACATAACTACCACAAAGGTGATCCAAGATGATACAGGAAAAAGGGGTTTATCATTGAAAGGGACAAGCTCTTTCTCCAGCACTGTGCTGGAGGGTAGAGGTGACAATATCAGGTTTTATGCTATTGTGCTACAATTTATGACTAAATTCTAAACACAGGTAACCAATAACTTTAAGAGTAAATGCAGCACATTCTGTGGGACTCTCTTCCCATACAAAAGTCATGACATAACAACTACATGGTTAGACCTACAAAGCTAGCCATAATAGATTCCAAAGCTGGAATCCTGGTCCAGGGACACTCTTGGCAAAGCTCCCATTACCTTCAGTGATGGCAATACCTCCTCTAATGTGTGTAATCACATTACTTAAGCTACAAACCCAGTTCTTCTATATATACACTATTCCAATTAAATAGAGATTCTGACTAGGATTATTATGTAAATTATAGCTTTTAAAATGCTCTTACAGTTACATAATTTATCTGTCCTGTGATGATCACAGTTCATTAAATGTAACAGTCTTAGCCAAAAAGATGGAAATTCCTCTCTGAAGAGAAAATGTTGGTTGCTGCTCTTCCTCAAATTGAAAAAGGAGTCAAGTCAAAAGAGATATTGCGGAATTACAGCAGGCATTGACAGGAATATTAATGCTAAACAAGCCAAAGCAATACTGTGCTTTTGCAAAAACTGCCTTTTGCATTTATCATTTTATATTTCAGAATTTTTCATCACTTAAAGTTCCTAATATATATACTACATGTATACAGACTTTCATGAGTAAAACTATTTTAGTCATTGTTTTGATTTTAGTGATCTTTTGAAAATACTGCCAGTAATTTCCTAGATATTATTATTCATCTAATAAACTCAGACACTGAAAATAAACTGAATAAATTAGAATTATATAACTTTGAAGGATCAAATAAAGTACTGCACAAGGAAGAATTAAAAAGCAAGCAAAAGGAAAATATTCTGCATGCGTTTTCTAATGGAGAAGTTGAGGACCTAAAGGACGTTTGTTTTCTCAGAAACACAGTATGTACCTATTTAATACATTTCAGATTCTTAAAATGGCCTTCAAGTCCACAAAGTTCATTTATTTGGATATAATGGATACAGCATAGTGAGCATCAGAAGTGTTCTGCAAAGCTCCACAGAGGAAGAGCACAACACAGTAAGGGAATGGATCCTCATGCTTCCATATGTTACAGCGGGCATTTTAAAAATGAACTTACTGGATTGTACATCTGATTGAACAACTGCTCAGCTTGCTACATTGCAAAGTTGGTAGGGAGTGAAGCACAGACAGGAAAAGAAGGAAAGATCCAGGAAAACAGCATTAGCTCAACAAAACTAGTGCATTTGCACAGAACTTGTCATTAAAAAAAAAAAAAAAAAGAAAAGAAAAGAAAAAAAAAGGTAGAAATTTAAGATTCTAAACATTCCTTGGTGAAAGTGAGAGGCCCTGGGGAAACATAAATGTTGACTTTGGCTCCTAAAAAAGAATAGCTGGAGTAAGAAATTTAAGGTTTGTGTTACTTTCCCTTTCTCAAGTTAAATAACCCATGAAATAAAGAGAGGTGTCCACTTTTGATGATACATTAAGTGCTGGTCTCAAGCAATGAATCACGAGAAGTGCTTTTGGCTGAGGCTGCAATTTATCACCAAAGCTTCAAAGACAGTAATAATAAAAGATTAATTAAATAGTATCATTAAATTTATTACTTTCCTTTTGTTTAATACCATACTGAATTTTCTATGCAGAATGACTTTCGAACAGTACAGCTTGGCAAATAATACTTTAGAAACTGCAAATATGTCAGTAAGCAAGTAAATTTAAGATAATGAAAAACAACAAAAGGAGGAAATTCTAGAGTGGATAATAAAGATTATATATACACACATATATATAAAACACTTTGCTCCCTATTAGGTAATTCCTGCTGTTCTTGCACTAGTAGCAATACAAAGTAAGTCAACAAAAATCTGTGGAATTTTGGGAAAAAAGCATTGACCATTCTCTGGTATTTCAAATCTTTTCTTTTAAATTTTTTAATGAATTTCAATCCATAATATTTGTCACTATATGTTCAATAAGCACATCTATAATTTAAAACATTACTTTGTATACCAAAATATAGCACAGTCACATGAATAATTACTTTGTACAAATATCCTCTTTATTACTTTTGAAATGTGCCTACTGTGTAAAATCATGGGTTTAGAATCAGCATATTTTTTCTTGTGGAAATGCAAAAATGGATTTTTTAATGCAGTACTGAAAAACATTTGGATCTAACCAGATCAAATAAAATCCATCTTTATCATCAATAAATGAATCTTGTTGTCTCCAAAAAACAGGGAGCAGGGAAAGCTGGGGAGGGGAAATTCTAATTTGTGTTGGTGGTTTTTTATTTACAGTTTTAGTTTGGACTTCCCCCTTGTGCATATTTTCCTTCAGACATAGCATTCACCACCATTAGTGCTAATGCAAAACTAACTCCCAGCAAGCGTACACGGAGTACTATCTTCATATTTCTTAGTTTAATTTGTTAAAACTTATAAATCAACAGAGAATGAGAATTATTTTACAGCAACATAACGAAGTACCTCCTCTGTGATATTTTTAGAGAGAAGTACTGTGTAAGCTTCAGGGAATTTTTTTCAAGAAGACAGCCCCTTGGAGTGGGTTTTGAAAGGGAGATGTAAACAGTGCCAGGTCCCTCTGGCTCCTGCAGTGGTTGATGCTCACACGTGAGAGAACTCATGGGACATGTGGGTTCATTTATGACCCTGTCGCTGTCCCCTCCTCCTCTGACCCAGACATGTGCAAGAGTGACCCAGGTTTCTGTTTCACTCAGTTTCCTGAGGAGTGAGAACATGGTGAAAGTATTTTTCTGGGGACCAATTACTTTTAACACAGGGTATTTACAGGTTTGAACATAAAGTATTTCATTAAAGAAAATGTGAATTGAAAATGACTGTTTGGAGTCTACTGTCATTAACAGTCACTGTTTCTGTTCAATTAAGCATGCCCAGAAAGAAGGTTGTAACTACATTTTATTGTGGAAATAACTGGTCTCCTACAAATGCTGGGCGAATTTCCATTGCAGCTTTATGTTGTATTTATGATATAATAAAACTATTATGTTTTCAACTTTCATTCAATAATTGTTTGTATTTACACACAAGAAACATGCTCCCTTTTTATACAAAAGACACCCCAGACACTCTCTGACGTTTATAAGTGCTTGTTTTTCCATGACTGTATGATGTGTTTATATGTACAGTCAAAAACTATTGACTTAGGATTTCAAGTCCTTCAAGAGGATTTTAATGAGGGTTTTTTTAAGTGATCTGTGCTTCCAGGGTTTTTTTAATTATATTTTTTAAATTAACAAAAAAAATCTATTTCAGACTGTAATGAAGTATCTGTTGTAGTGGAGTGCAAAGTAAACAAACATATATTCTAACAAACCAAAAAGGAAACTAAATGACTTGCAGAGAAACCTTTCCTTTGGAGATTTTAATTCTGCCATCAATAGCATTTTTAAGCTCTCGGACATTTAAATTATTTGTGTTTCCATTTATATATGTTTATTGAAGAAGCTTCCCTTCCTCTCAACTAAAGGTCTAATGCAGACACCTAATTGCACATATTCATTCTAAATTTAAAAAGAATACAAGTATAAGGTTTACACGTTGGTATCCTTTATGCTTTGCAATACCTTCTTCACAGGTCAGGCTATTGAAACAATGCTTAACCACTGAGCAGGATACTACTCAACCTGGTTAAAAGAAGTGTCAGAATATTATGCTAACAGTGATAACATTCACAGAACAAATATTATTTACCAGAAAATGAAAAACTATATCGATATTTAAAGAAAAAAATCAGCGCTTGATGTACACTTAGTCATGAATTGCAGAAGGCAAACGTAATGCCTGACCCCATCAAATACATAATGAGAACAATGAGAGCAGACATTACCAAACAACACAGAGAAAGGTCAAAGAAACAATGGTATCAAAACACTTGCAAATCATTTAAGCAAAATCTAGTTTAATGCAGCAATTTAAGTAAAAATCATGTTATAAAATATAGGGTTTGTATGTTTTCCTTTAAATGCTTGCTTCCACTACTTGCTGAATAGAAATACTGAATTGCCAGCTGATACAAACTTCTGATTATTTTGCTTAATTATCACAAACACGTGTTCACCAGCAAAGCCAAAAATACATCAAAATAAAACCTAGCTAGAGTTTTCATGTTGGAAGCTGATTTTTTTGGTTAGGAATTCTAGCATTTCTTGGACAAGGTTTTTACTTTTTCTCATCCTGCAAACATCTCAGTTTACTTCTAAGAGTAGCATTAATTCACATACATATAAATTTCTGGTTTGATAATTTTTTTCTGCTCTTTTCCCTCTAATGTCCTGCCTCAGTTCATCTGTTTGTTGCAGCTTCTCAGAATTCCCTCATTTGTTGCAGCTTCTCAGAATTCCCTCAGAGAGGTACTCAGGACAATTTCTGAGGCTCTCTAGTGGCTTTGGTACAAACCTCTTGAGAAAAAGCAGTATTTGATGCAAGCATCAGCAAACAGCATAAGATGGGTAGATTGTAGATTTACTCCGGAAGAGTAAATAAGCTCATCATTTCAAAATGAGGGTATGGGATGCTGATTTTTTTTTTGCCGAATGTTTGTTTGTTTTCAGACAGAACTTACCTTTTTCAACTGTGCTTCCAACTTACTACACTCTTCTTTCTTTTGTTCTATGGCTATTTCTAAAGACTTAAGTTTGGAGTCTCTTTTCAGCCCTGCTGATGCCAATGAAGATGCATGTTCTTTGAGATCGATTAAACTAGACTGGAAAATGACCAAGAGTAAAAAGTTAATTCCTAGTCACCAGGACACTAACTCATTGCCAACTTAGCAATCACTTGGATCCTGTTCCCCCTCCCCCAAAAAGAGTTGACTCAAAGATAAGCATTGATAGCAAAAGACACCATTTTGTGCATACAACTGGAACCACAGGAGCTGCCATGCAATGAAACACAGAAACATTCATAATACAGACTAGCTCGTGTCATATTCTGGAGGTACAAACACACTGACAACTATTTCTCCAACTGACAAACAAAAACAGGAGCAGCAATGGAAAATTTGAGGCTAGTGGAAGCTTAGGTAAATGACAAAGTAGAGATTATGATACACAACTATGTAAAAGCTAAAGGAATATTTTATGTACAAATGACAACTGTGAAGAATGCTTAAGAAAACAGCAGTTCTGAAGCTGACCACTGAAGTGGCAGAATTTCACTACTTGACACTATTGAAGAGTAATCCTAATGCACTTTACTTCATCATAATGACATAGAAGAGCAGAGTTTTTAGGAAAAGACTGACCTCTTTTTCTGTAAGTTCAGCTTGTAAAGCATTAACTTTCTCCTTCAGGTCCTTGTTTTCTTTTTTATAAGATTCAATTTCTTCAAGTCTTTCTCTGTCATCTCGATCCCTTTGCTCCTTCAGACGCTCTATTATTCTTTCCTAACAAGGGAAAGAATTGCAAAATTGATAAGCTGGGAATCATTTTAAGAAAAGACAGAATTAAATTTGTTTGTATTATGTAGCCCTTATTAAAAAAAACCTTCAGAAGCAGAGGATGGTTGAGTTAATGGTATTAAAGTCAATACGAGATTTCTCTAGGTTTCAAAAATCTTAATATCGAGGTTTCAAATGCTTGATAAGAGTAACACAGTACAGAAACTTCATAAAGCAGCTATACTGATATGAGTAGGTCTCGTTTTGCAATAGACGTGGAAAGATATTCATGTCAACAATGTGTTTCCTGTATTCATAAGTGATTGAAGTCTTGAATGAAAGTTCAAAACAAGCCATGAATAGTTTCCTCAGAGGCCATGACCAGTTTACTCAGCTTCAATTTTGTCATTACTCTACAGTGCTTGCAATAAGTTGTCAAGTTTACAAATCTAATTAGAAATGAGTCACTTGCTAACTATCAGTAACTTGCAGTTTACATGTCTTATATTTTGAGATGTCAAAAATACAGTTGTCCAATACACAGAAAAAGTACCCTGATACAAATTAAGAAATCCAAAGGAAGATTTTTCTCTGCCTAATTAACAGTAACCCTACAGACATTTAAACTCAACCACGGTTTTGCATATTTTGCTGATTCCCAATTACTATTTCAAGGTTTGCTGAAGATCACCAGTCATTGACTGGGTGAATAATTTGAAGGGTGAAATGTAAAAATCAGATGCAGTAGTATGGTTTTGTTAAGTTCTGATTATGTTCTACAAAATCACATTCCACCAATAATTGAAGGATGCAAATACTAATCAGAGAGAAATAGTTAGGGTACAATGAAATAACCACTAGAATTGCATTTCAGTTGGGAGCAGGTCTTTAGGCAGAGTATCAGGAGAACTGTTGGTATCATTTGGGTGGTGGCAGTCACGGGGGCAGTAGAAGCAATACAATTTAGGTCCTGCACCTGGGACAGGGCAATCCTAGGCACAAACACAGACTAAGCAGAGAATAGACAGAGCAGCCCAGAGGAGGAGGACTTGGATGTGTACAGTGACAAAAAGCTCAAAGTGACTCAGCCATGAGAACTCACCTCAGGCGCAGAAAACCACCTGTGCTCCTGGGCTGCACACAAAGCAGCGTGGCCAGCAGGTCAGGGGGGTGGCCCTGCACCTCTGTCCTGCTCTGCTGACACCCACCAGAGGTGGAACTGCTTCCAGCTCTGGGGCCCCAACACAAGGACACAGATGTGTTGGAGACAGTCCTGAGGAGAGCCAGGAAGATCTAAGGGCTGTAACAGCCTGGTCTAATGGAAAGTGTTCCTATCCACAGCAAGGGGGTTGGGAACTAGGTGATGATCTTCAATGTTCTTCCAATCTAAACTTATGATACTAAATAACTTCAATTTTATTTCTAATAACAAATTATATAAATTCTTAATCCCTTCAATATTAAGATGCCAACCTCCATAAAGTGGAATAGTTTAATAATCATAAACATTCAGAATCCACCTGGTTATATTCAGATTTAGTTTTATACCAATTCCTTCTTGAAGATTTATTTACACAAATGATTTTTCCATCTATAACAAATTAAACATAACACTATTTCATCTTTTTAATGAACAGTATATTTTTTCTCTCAGTCAATCACAAAAGAAGACTAATTTATCTGTCAGCTGCAGAAGGCTAAATGTCAAAAACGTGTTAAAAGGCCCTAATATACCATGTTTTACTTGATTAACAGCTACCTTGCAGAAATCCCAACAATGTGTTCTTGTTTCAGTCTTATTTGCATTGGCCAGCTTTCCTTATGCACTAATCTGGGACCTCACAGGTCTAATCTATTTGTGCTTTATCACAGAAGGAGGAACTGAATTGCTCCAGCATATAGCTCCATTATCAGGCATACTCCATTGCTTATCTGCTGTATGCTGCTGCAGTAGGACCAACTTTATAAATATCAGCTTCATGAAAGCAACCTCTTGAACTGCTTTGGGCCAGTCTAAGAGCTGAGATATTCTTTGAAAAGTTTCTTGTTATAACATCAAGGCAGCTGATAGCACTTTGGCATAGTCTGATTTTCAAACTTCTTTTCTTCTTTTTTAATTGCAATGTAATCCTTACTGTTGTTGACACGAATTTTCAGTGCTTAGGAGAGGCTCTGAATTTAGGGATAAATAGTTGAATGAATATGTTTTGCAGTTTAGTTTCAAAATGAACGCAAATGTGACTGAATTTGATTTGTTTCTGATTCCTAACAAGAGGAAAAATCATATCATCAATACCATCAGAAAAATACTAAGATTAAAAGAAGGAAAATTTGACATTGTTTTATGATGTCTACATTAATTTCTTATTTACTGTTCCCAACATACCTAATCACTAAATATGAAAGAAAATCAAGAGACAGATACTTGGAAAATTTTCTTTTCATAAAAAATAGGGAGACACATTTTCTAATTCAGAGCCAAAATCATAATCTCCGTATTTTCAAGAAAAATGCAGGAAAACATTTTGGACTTTAAAAGTAGCTTTATAATTCATTAATATCATGTGATCATATTTTAATTTGTTTTTCTTCCTATAGAGGGTAGGAAAAGCAATTCAATCCAATTTCAGTAAATTGCTAAACTGGTATGAATGAATTTTATTTCTATTTTAAAAGAGCTTCCCATGATGCTCTTGAAGAAATGTATTCATTATTTTTAAATTAAAATTCTAAAAACTATTGAATGGACAAAGGATTAATATAATGCAAAAACCAGCCTAATCTCAGCGTAGAAACAAAAAATTATAGGGTCAAAAAGTAGGTCCAATACAATTTCTAGAAAGAAAACAAACAAAGCACACAAACAATGCATTTCCATGGAAATGGAAATCAGGTATTCTTAAATGAAAACATCATCCTTTCTTGACAGCATTACATATTGAATTGATAGAAGCACTTATATTGATGCACTTGTTAAGAAAAAAATCACTAAGGGTTCTTCTTTTGCTCCATTTGAGCAAACCTCTGTTCTCTATTTCTACCAGTATTCCCAGTGGAAATATTTAATAAGTATTGATACAGCCTGTAGGTCTTAAGAATGCTCCTGAAGGGGGAAATACGGATAAGAAAGTTACTGAGAGCATTTAGGATGAATTGGGAAGCTGGACACAAAGTATTGACACACATGTAAACGCACACTGTCAAAGTATTTAGCTGCCAGAAGACAGAAGAACAGCAGGCAAAATTTTCCATTTGGAATTTCTAGAAGATGGCTACTGGCTTCTTTCAATGTGTTAGTACATTCCAGAAATCACACCTGACTTTGAAAAATCTGCCCTTCCACGTGTGGCCTTAAAGTGGAAATTTAGGGTGATTTTCCTTTACAATAGACAATCAAAATCATACAGAGAGATGCTTTTATCTTGCAAACTTTCTCCTTATTGTCTCTCATGCTCTCAGATCAAGCACCCTGTTTTTTAAAAGCTAATCTGAATCCTAACTCTGCAGTGTTCTTTGCCTCCTACTCCTATGCAAGTCTCCATTGTGACAGTCACTCTGCTTCCCAAAGGACTGTTTCAAAAACCCATCAGATGCCTCTAAGGGCATTTTGGGAAAGTGACTAATCCAGAAAAGATAGTTTACAAGGAGAGAAAACAGGTTAAAAAATACTTTCTGCATTTTTTATTAATATGCTGTGAAATAGATGAACACTGTGTCCAGATTAGCAGTGAGAGATTACAGAAATGTGTGATTTTACTGTATAAGTAAAATCTACATGAATGAATATTAATGACAACTTTTTTCACTGTTGTTGACCAAGCAAATGCTAGGAAAGCAATTAAATGCACAAGAAATAAAAAATCTGACATTAACATTGTACCTGTCAGTACCAACACCACAACGGCATTTTCAAGTCATACACAGCCATAAATACCTTCATAGGATTACACACTGCAGAATGGCACATACTACTTTAATTAGTCACACTCACCTGTGGTATATATTAAGATCTGTGAGCTGCAAAATGTGGATATTTGTACTAATTTTTTGGGCATATAAATACACTTGCATTTCCTCGTATTCAAAGTCAACTGAAAGAAGAAACTTGACCTCACTGAAACTGGTAGGAATGTTGCCACTAATTTCAACAATCCAGATTTATCCCTTCTCCTAGGTATTTTCAAATTAAAGGCATAGAGGTTGTAAAGGGGAAAAAAAGCAACTCTCTATTATTTTTTTGTGAAACAGTTTCCTTTAAAAATGAAGTTTAGAAAGCCAATAGTGCTCACAGCAAGCCAAGGTAACAGTACAGCCACTTGCTCTTGGCCCCTGCTTAATGGGGACAGGATTAAAAGAACAGTATAATCAAGATCACAAAGACAGAAAAACACCCAAAACTCTACCTTCTGTCCAATTCCTTTCAGTTCTTTCAGGGAATAACCACTCATCTCATTGACTAAGGTAAAATCTTCCCATGTCCTGGGCCATTCTCTCCGTGAGCATTCAAAGGGCATCACCCCTTCCTCTCCAATTCCTGTGTCAGTTCATCCCTAGGCAGTAACTCCCTGCTCATCTTACAAGAACAGGGCCACCTGCTTCCCTGACAAGGCCCATAGCTTTGGGACAGCTGTCAGCCAAACTTAAAAGGACATTTTCTGCACACACTTCACCCATAAGAGCAGCACATAAGGCTTTTCAGGAGAAAACATTACCTTTTCTGATAGAGCTTCCTCTAAGGTTGCTAGTGCTGTGTCTGTGTTACTGGAATCCGTCTGCAGCGACTTCACTCTGTCTTTTAGATTAGTTAGTTGTTTGTCTTTGTCCCTAAGTTGCTCCTGTAGATTTTCAATCTGTAAATAAAAACATTATAATAATCAACAACCTTGTCACAACATTCCAAGAGAGACTTAGGTGCTGAGTGCATCCATATCACACATATGATACACATGCCCCAGTACCTGGGTTTGTAACTGCTATATCATCAACAGTTTTAAACTTCAGTCCTTTCTATTTTGTTTTCTTTTGCTGAAGAAGTAAAATTTTCTAATAAAATAAAGGAAAAATCTCAATGCGGTCAGGTATTTTAATATTTAAATATTTTCTGATATTAATCACTCTAGTTTAAGGTACTGCATTATCTCAGTAATTCAAAGTATGTCTGGAATTACCCCTTTAGATTATTCTAGTTCAATAAGAAGGACAAAGAAAGGGTGAGGCAAAGCAAGTTGAGTAAGCCTTAAAATGAGGAAGCAGAAAGATGATAAGCTGCCTAACTAAAAATTTCCTCTTCCATGATGCCCTGCTGTAAAGAAAAGTCAGCTAGGTAGAGATCAGGGTGTTTATACTTTAAAAGGCCAAACCCACAAACAACCAACCAAAAAACCTCAAAGGACACCACTTCCATTCACTTTCTTCCCCTCCATGAATATTTGAAGCATGTCAGTCTATTTTGGATATTTTAACTTCTTTAAATAAATCTAGTTCTTCATCTAGAAAGTATTTGAACATATTGCTGAAGTACCTGTAAGCACACTGGTTTGTTAAACATGTCATGCTTTATAGTGGTTAAATCAGGAAGAGTTAAATCACAAAGGTTTTGCACAAAAAGTTGTCCACAGAGCAATGTGGACTTTGGAAGCAAATGTGAATAAAGCACTCAGCTACTGATTGTCATGGCAATCCCCTTCTGTGGCTGTAAGGCCCTGTGACCTCTGGGCAGAATGCAGGGGTAAGGGTGTTATGTTATATGTGTAAAATTTCATTAATTGTCTGTTGGAAGAATCCCCCTTCCCCCATCCTGCATTCTCAGTGCCAATCACTATTATGCACAAACTGGCACAAACTCAAGATTTGTTACTTAAGACTTCACACAAATAAATAGTAACAAGAAAATTAACCGGTCTGTTATTTTAGTATGCCACTTTAGATAATATGAGAAAATATGCCAAAATCCATAAAATATCATTCGTTCAAAACTGTTTTTAAATACATTGTCAACATTAGACAAATTATTACTGTCAACAGATATTCAAATTCTTACTCTCATCAGTGATTTTTCACTTTGGATCACGTTCTCTTGCTACTTAAATGAATTCCATTTTCCTGTTCACTTTATAATGTGATTTTTTTTTTTCGCATAGCCAATATCCTTCCATTTAAAGAAACTTAGATTTTAACAGAAGTAGGAGCCTTTACAATTACTGTTAAACTGCATTCAAAGATTTCTTTACAAACCTGAAGCTGAATTCAATGCATGTGCAGCTCTGCAGAAGTCAACAGTTACGTCAATAAAAATTTGAACTCCACATACAAGAACATACCACCATAATAAAATGCACTTTAATTGGGGCATACCTTGGTAAAAATTCTCCTCCTACTACATTATACAAGTGCAGAAGAAAAAATCCTGAAGTTTTGACATCTTCTATATCTATAATTAACAAGTCATAAAATCCACAGTACAGCTGTGTGCACTGTATAAAGTGTGTTTTTAAAAAATTAAAATCTAAAATAATTTAAATAAAAATTAAAATAAAATTTGAAAGTAAATTTGGAGGAGCACAATTCAATTAGAAATTCTTTATAGTATGGCAAATACAAGTCTTGTACCTTCTCTTTTTTTTTTATACATAGTTTGGTATATCAGATTACTGCTATGAGCCAAAGATTCCACTTGCTGTGTAAACTATAAAATACTATGGAATATATAAAAAGGTTTTTTTGGGAAGACCTGACACAGAATAGCTTAGTCTTGTGAATGACCTCTTGCAATATTTTTTTTCATGTGTATATTTTATACAGACACAGAAACATGATACACGTGTTAATGAGTTAAGAACTTTTTATTTTATGGCATGTGTATTAGTCACATCTAAAATTACATTAACTGGCATTCAGAGGACTGCACACTATGTTTCTTTCTTTGCTTCATCCAAGTATTAATGATTCTAACAACTACCTCATGACACCCTGTGGAATACTTAAGCAATTGCACATTTCAGCTTCACCAAAACAAACTCTCAAGTACAAGGGAAATAAAACAGGAGAGTGAATATTGATTACATGTTCTTTGAAACAAAGCTAAGATCTAGTCCTTTACTATCATCACTTGACCTACCAATTCTAGGCACCCTAAATTAAAGTACTTATTTCCTATGCACAGTGCTTATCTGAATTCCACAGCATTTACACGATTTCCTTCCTCTTAAAACTAATTGAAAATATGAGCCACCCCTTAACCAAGAAAACATGTTCTAAAATTATTCAGCATTTACAAAATTCTTTCCTCAGAGGTAAAAAAGAACAGGCAGCAAATTAAAAACATCCCCATTGAATCACAACTGCTTTAAAATAAGTCACTCAATACATACTCCATAGATAAAATAAGAGGGAAGTATCTAATTATTCTTCTATTTGTGTTATAAAAACCTGAAGGAAATACTTTGATGGGAGCAGGACCACACTGGGGTAAGAGAAAGTAGAATCAGTACCACAGAGTATTTTTTTGTTGGGATGGGCACAGGATTAGCAAAGACCTACTGATGCAGACGAGACTTTCTGATCAGTTAATCACAGAGTTCTCTCAACAAGATTTCAGGAGACAAAGAGACTGAGAGGTTTCACGCACTAAAATCTTGGAACACAAGATACGATTTAGTTCTTCCTAAGGTTTTTAAATCCAGAAAGAACAACAAACCCTCTGGTAACCTCTGTTATTCTCCAACAGACACATATATTTGGGTACAAGTATTTATGTAAGAATACAGTTCTATTATTGAATAATGACTTTTGAGCATGTCTGAATTCAGTTTATGGCAGGGACTGCTAAGACCTTCTTAATCCTCAAGTACTTATAATTTATTTCTGATAGGAAGCTAGTCACTCTGAAATTTTGTCAACATCTATTCCTTACCTCTGTAAACTGCTATGTCCCTGTGCCAGGATGAAAAGAAACTGCTCTATTCTTTCTGTATTTCAGAAAGTGGGTATATTCCTAGGGCTTAAGCCAGACTTTATTCCTTCTTTTAAAACAATACCCTTACAGATAAATGTCTTTTCTATGAGGCATCCTGTCAATAAACCTCAAGTGCTAATCTTGTCACCTTTTGGCAATGGTCTCAGGAATGCTTATTAAATACTCAAGGGATTAAATTAAATCTCACCCACAGACAGGCTTTAAAATTCTCCAGTAACCCAAGTTCTCAAAAGAAAATTCCTTTCATTGTCAAAATTAAGGTACTGTACTATGGAACTTGCAAGAAAATTACATAATCAAAGAAAATGTTCCATGCTGTAACAATTTGCCTTCAGAGGTATGCATTAAAGTATAAGAGAATTTAAGAACCTGTAAGAGAGAAATTATCTAAGACTTCTTGGGCCTAGCTAATGAAACCATAAAGCCATTTATTAAAATTTAGCTGCAAGTATTCCCCTCTCTGTTCTGTATTTCAGTTTTAAATAACTCAGACAATAAGTATTTTGTAACAGTAGGTTTTTTTACTCCTAAAGTTCATTTTGCTCTATTCTAAATTTCTATACGCAGAAGTTTAGTTTGACATAAATTTAAAACTGAAATCTAGGGGAGAAAAAAAACTTTTGTATGTATCATTTGCATTACTTACTAAAAAAAAAATCTTTGCATTTTATGAAAATAAATCTTACTAGACAATTTCCCAAATACTGCTGCAGTCTACTTTAAACAAGTAATGGCATTACAAGAAAAAAGGACCTAATAAGCAGCATTCATCCAACATGAGCATTATGTATGACTACTTTAAAACTTAGTATTCATTTTCAGACTTTAACTTCTGCCTTATAGATAACAAAAGACAAAAGTAATGTAACTATTAATCAAAAAAGAAAAAAACAGGCATAGTTCAAACATAAATGGCTACTTACACATAATTTATTTTTATTTGTAAGACTCATGGGAAATGTTCTGGCTCATATGGTCCTTCTCAGAAGGATCTCAGGATGTCCCAGAACATGAAACCAGCTTTGGTAGTGACTCAGTAAAATAGATGTCTATAGACAACCCAACATCTCCTTTTGGTGTGTTTGGATGTGTGCATGCTTAATTTGTAATAAAACAGTCAGAAAAAAATGAAATTACTTTACCCTACCATGACTGTAAAAATATTTCTACCTGAGTAGTAATAGTAGACTTAATACAAAGGTATAGTTTTTGGAAAGCACTATAGATTTTTAGCAAGATTATTTTTTACCAAATGGTGTACAGTTATTAAATATCAGATTAGTCAAAATATTTGAAAATTAACAGGCTTTACAGCAGCTATTTGACGTTTCAGTCTGTGGAGTGAGAGGGGGAATTTTCCTTAGAGTCACGATATGACCTAAATGCAGTTCTTCATTTAAGTAGAATTTCCAATAATAAAATTAGCCCATTGAAGGACAATTTCTTCTTTAACAGTTTGACATTGCAAAATGCCTTTGGACTTGAAAGAGACTGCCCCAAAAATGCTTCCTCATACAGTGCCAGTAACTTTCACTTTGTTTTTCTTTCTTTTAAGTAGGCAGGCAGACAAGCATTAATTAGGAATATTTTTTTTAAAGTAAAATACCACCTACTTTTAAATCCCAAAAACTAAAATAAATGTTATATTTTAAAATTGTCCTATAATATAAAACTCTTTATATTATAAAAAAAGGGGGTTGCTGCTTGCAGCTGAATATATTCATAAAAGTGTACAATTTGTACTAATCTCTTGCCTGACTAACATAACTGGAAAAAAGCTCTTTAATCTTACAATGACATGATCAAATACTCTTGGATTCCATAAGCAGATCCAATAGCCACTAAAGTGCTTGATTATTTCTCAAAAGAATAACTCTTCTTCCTGATAGCTGTTTATTGTCCAGTGTGTTCTCAATTTAAAATATTTCCAAAGTGCCTTCCTGTTACTACCTTGCAAATTTACATTTTCCAAATTGAAGTAATACAGCAGCATTTTACTTACTTCAGATTACAATAGTAATCCTGGTTCAATAGTACTTTTTAGCTCTATATTCTTATATTATTTTGCCCAACAAGGCTTTCTTCAACACCAGAGGTCCTAGATGGCTCAAAGCATATGGCCAGGCCAATCCTACTGGATTACTAAATCAGAGACAGTAAAGGTGTTTTTAAAGCTGCCCATAAATTTTACATATCCCTTTAAGTTATGTAAAAGAACATTTACAACTATGAATATGGTGTGTGCACAAGGAGAAAAGTCTCCCGTTCAGCAGGTCTGCAAGGTTTCCACAAAAAATGATTGATCTGTCTGAAGACTTTTTACCTCAAACTGCCTTCAGGAGGACAGTTCAAAGTGCCCCTGTGCAGCTGCAAAGTGACTGTCACAAAGGAGCTAATGGAGCAAGTGCTGCTTCAGACATCAGCCCTCACATCAACGCGATGACAAGAGAACAGAGCAGTGGAATGAGCTGGTAATCACCCCACTGCCACCTTCCAAACCTAATCTGAGCAGGAAGAAAATAATCCTTCAGAATCTTGCTCTACTTGACAAGCTTAAAAACCAGAAATATACATAAGACCAGAATAGGAAACCAGAACGAAAAAAGGGGTAATAAGAGCATTTTTCCTGATTTACACTTGCACTCTTTCCCTCCAAAGTTACAGCAAATAAATACAACCCATTTTCTGCTTCTATAAATTAATGTTTTTGCTGTTAGGATCACACATCTGATCAGATTAATACTGGGATTTAAAAACTTAATTTTATAGTTGATCATTATTTTTGTATCTATATTCTATATACATTATATTCTATATATTCGTTTGCATTATCAACCACATGATGGTGTCCATTTTATCCAACGCAGTAGCATCATCTTCCTTTTTCCTTCACTTGAAGTTGCTGATTTTTACATGCAATTTGTCTCTAAAGAAGTAGCAAGTGCTTTGGGCCATGAGGATGTTAGCTTTCAGAGTGTTCAAGCAAAATAAGACTTCAAAGTGTCTAATTGAACACTAAAGCTGTAGTAGCAACCAAATATAAAGAAAATACAAAGCAAAAAAAGGCAATTTTACACACATGATATGTGGAGATAGGAATTTTCACAGAATTAAATAAAGAAAATAGAACAGGCAAAAAGAAGGGAAAGGTATAAAATGATGAAGTATGATGAAGTAATTAACACTGACAGCAAAATCCCAACTGTGAAGTTCTGCCACCTGAACAGCACTGAGTTGCTTTTATATTGTATCTTACTAAATATGTCACATTTTCTTACAACAAATCTCTGTTCTAAGGAGTAAGCAATTTAGGAAGGGAGGAATATTTTAAGATCTAGAAGACATTCTTGCTATAAACAGTTTAGTCCCATATGTTCACTCTCATTATCCATGCACTTGATAGTCTACTCAACACATCCACCACAGTCTAGTCATAAAGCTGTAAATACAAAAAAATATATTAATGAAGACATGAAATTTAGATTGGTATCAAGCTTCTGAACAGCTATTACACAGTAATTGAATTTTTGCAGAGTAGGCTAAGGAAAGCAATTAAGTCTGTGGTAGAATCCTAAGATCTACTCACATAATGTCCAAGTATTTCCCATGTCATTATTTGTCCCGTATGATTCAGTTTGTTAAATGCAACAATTGAGGATTAGAGAAATCTCAGGGAAAACAGCACAGTACAGAAGCATAAAGTATTATTACAGTATATTAAAAAAATCCAATAGTTTTTGAACTTTACCAAAATAGAAAATACCAAGTAATTCTGGAGAGAGAAAAAAATATATATATAAGGAAGGAAAAGAACCAATGAACTGATGATCAGTAGGTGGAGAAGTATGTCATTTACTGGGGTATGCAGTATTATTCTCCGGTCAGCACCAGTTATATGTGACTCATACAAATTTTCTTTATTCCATGATTGGAAACATCAGCCTACTGTCTCGTGTGTACATAGAAACTGCGAGCGTCCTATTGCATCAATAAATAAAAGCAAATGCAACTAAAATCGGAGGTCAAAAGTGCTAAATATCTTTCCTTCTTCTTCTTCTTCCTCCAAAAAAAAGCATGTATGCTTGTTTTATTGTGCAGTCACTGAAGGAAATAGTTCATCCATTTTTACTTACTGTGAGATTCTAGATCCTTCCATAATACGGGATTCAAAGGTACAGGTACAGGAAGGATTCAGAGGAATCAACAAGCATTAAGAAAGAAGAGGTGTGCACTGAGTTTTCATATAGAGAGCAGAAGAAAACTCCCCCAGGGCTGCTTAGGGAAGAGCTCTGCCCTCAAGTCAGCTGATACTTTTACAGGCCTATAAAAGCAGGTCAGTTGGCAAACGAGCCAAGAGAGGAGAAGGCTGTCACACAGAAAGGAGCTCCTGGACTCAAAGCTTGACTTCTGTTGCCAGACTCCAGCTGAGAAAGAGCTGGAACTTAATGCTAAAATTAACCTTCACCAGGAAGCTAGCCAAAAGAAGCCTGGGCTGATAATATCCACTTGTGTATCTGGAAATACTCAGTCTCTGTCTCCTTCTCTTCAGGGGCCAATAAATTCTCCGAACAAAACAGCTTGACTCTTGGACTCTTCTAAGCAGGACTCACAGTCTTGTGAGACGTTCATTGAAAAGCTTTTGCTCTCATTATATGTATTTACTGTGATGTAATTCAGAATGCAATAGGCATTTTCCAGACAGTAAATACAGAAATACAAAATAGACTAACACATAATTCCATTTACGACAAGAGGAGGTAGATATCCATTCTAAAAAAGCTAATGTTTCTTACAATATCTGTCTGTATATATATGAGGACCAGATTTTCAAGCTGGGTTGGTTGGGTACCTACATCTCACAATATTTTACAAGTTACAGGCTGATTACTGAACATTTTTGAAGTCTAGCCAAATTTGCACATTGAGAGCACCTGAACTACTTGTCAAAGTCAACCAAAAAAATCATACCTTTCTGCTCAATATTACCTTTCTGGTGCTTAAAAACATCTGGTGATATTTTGCTCATGGCCAGTTTTGTACTATTTGGTGTATATGCCTATAAAATAGGCTACGTTGGGTTACACAAGAATTTTTTAAAAGACTTTGCATGAAAAACTAGTACACTATATCATATGCCAGTGAGAGAAGTACATATACTTTAATATACTGTAATGTGAATTCACGTGGAGGGAAAAAAAAAAGCTGCTTTGGCATTTTTATACTTTTAATACAGATCATTGAAGCTGAATGTGATTTTTAGTGTGTATCTTGTCATTCCTACTATGTCTGTATCAACTGAGAAGACTTGGGGGCCTCTGCACAGATTGAAAAGTTACAGCACATCTCATAAAAAAGTTAACAGATGGTGAGAAGAGAGAGGCGGCTGACAAGTTGTACAGACAAGTGTTGGGCAACAGGGAACACTGAAAAGGGAAGCTACAAAAGAAATAGAGTAAGAATAGGCACCTCAAGAAGCTGTAGAAAGAGTAGGAGCCAGATCGACAGTAGCTTGGGAAGTTTTCCAGAGCAATGAACACAGAGAAATCAAAAGGCTGGAAAAGAACAGGGAGTAATAAAAGGTGTATGTTGTGTGCACTGCTTTAAAATACAGAAATATATAAAGGGAAATAATATGTATAGAAAAGCAAAAACAACATAAGTTGTGAAATAGATAACCAGTCTGTTCTGAAAGTAGATCTAGTTTGGATATCCTAGGTATTGCAAGAAAAGCATATTACCTTACTTTTAATTGAAATTATTTCACTTTATATCATGTTATTAGAATCAATGTAGTTATTAAAGAGCAATTTAATCATTTTATATCCTTAGGAAAATTATTAAGATAGGAAAACAGAGACACATACAGAAAAAAATATTTTGATTACAGAAAAGAGCCATAACCTTGAGTTCTGAATAACAGGCAAAACCTTACAAACTTCTTCATGTCAAAGTGAAAAGGTTGAGCAGGTTGTGATGTGGAGAGGCTCAAAGCCTGACTTAATCCTGAGAGAAAAAGCAATGTTTTCATTCACTGTAAGAATCTCCTTCAAATACTGCTTGTGGGCAGTACTATAGTACTCTAAGATCCTTTCCAGGACTGCCTATGTTACCCAGCAATGAAAAACCTATGGTAATTGAATTTCCTTTCCCATTTGAAGGCTATCCAATCACTTAATAGATGACCTTGTCAAACTGATTTCATGCTACTCATTTTCTAAGATTTACACTGTCCAAAATAATTTATCCTCATTTGTGATATTTATACCTTCAGAATGTTAAAATAAAAAACTAAGCTCTACTGACTTTAGACAGATACCCAAACCCAACAGGTTTGGAACCATTCTTCTTATCTGACACTTTCACATTTCCATCCTTCTTCTGACCACAGGATGTCTGAAATCACACATGGTTTTTCAGGTGAGATGACACAAAAGTCATTTAGAGAGCAGTTATCATCTTCTGCTCCACTACCCATTATTTCTGCCAACAGAATATTGGTAATTTTCACTACCACATCCCATTTGAAATAATTTTCAAAACTGTATTAATCACTGCCTTCAGCCTCGTGGTATTAACATTCCAGATTTCTTTTGGGGCTAATCATCTTCTCCTTTTCCCCATCTGCATTTAAATGTGGTTGGGATTTTTCTTAATTGAAACAATGAAGAATATTTTCTAAATGAAAGTGCTGAAGAAAATTATATCTGAGATAAAAGTCTGCCTTCTCACTCCAAATAAGTCCCTCTCACCTTAACTGCAGTTGTTTTTATTCTTTTTGATAGCTCTTCAATCAACATAAGTAACTTTTTTATTACCTAATGTATTTTTTTCACTCTTATTCTTGCTCTCTTGGATTTTTTTTCATATTCAATCCAGAACTATTATTTATAATAACATATTTCAAATCTAGAAAGTCACTGCTCCACTGAAATACCATATACTTGATGTAAGCAATCCAGTTAAGGAATTGACACCAAATTTAAACTATATCATAACTTGTAGTATCCCAGTTTTTCTTGCCTAATTTTCCTATTTTAGTTTAAGTACACGTGCACTGTAATACTTTCAAAATATCTGTTTTACTTTTACTAACACCACTGTATATTTCTATTGATGGCTTAAGGTTACTCTTCAAATCACCTGACTGAGTGAAAGAAAAGAATACCTTTATTTCCTTTCCTGGAAAGTTTAAAGAGATATTTAACATGCTTTGTAAGGTTTGAATTTGAAACTCAATATATTTCTTATTTAAACAACTCCTGTAGTTTTGATTCCATTGCAAAGCTACAAAAGATACAAGAGTCTAGACAAAGGCAAAATAAATGCACATTCAAACATCATCACACTGTTCCAAAGGACACTGTAACTCAGATCATACACAATTCTGAGGATAGCAAATGCCTAATTGCAACATGCTACAACTAATTTTGTCAGAAGACCTGGCCATAAATTACATTATAACCATAAATTTATATCTCCTTATATGAACAGTTTCACAACATCCTTTTAATGCAGAACTGTGTGGCAATATAAAACATGTTTGCTACAAAGACTTCAAAATACAGACAGATAATTCACTCAATAGATGTTAGTTTTATTTGATTGTTTCAGAACACAGAGAAATCCCAGCATACTTTTGCTAATTGAGAAACTTTCAGATAAATGTACTGCTCCTAATCTGAAATGATAAATTAATTGCATAGAACTTGTAAATCACAGACATTTCACACATGAAGGGAAAAAATTGCAAGTCTGGTGCTTTAAAACTGCTCAATCCTATTTAGTCCTTAATTACATATCTCTTTCCACAGTCTTACAAATTTTTTTGAGATTTCCAATATTATCTTATTTTACAGTTTTATTGCAAAATATTCTACTTAACAATATAATAGTTCATCAAAATCAACAGAGGAAAAATATCAAACTTTACACTACTTTATTCTCAAATTAAGGCATAAAGGGGCAGAAAGGTTGAAAAGGGAGGAGGGGTGCCCTAAAAATTGAAATTAATTTTAAATGAAAAAAATTTGTTAAAAAATTTTTACAGCAGAAAAATTACATTGAAAGTAAAAATAACAGCCCTGTCCCTTCACTACTATAAATAACGGATATAGGAATTCAATACAGCTATGTTGATTTCTACTATAAGAGCACCCTGGCCCTAGAAATCACATTAAAAAGGTTGTAATGGAGAATCCAGTTTCACATGGTATCATTTTATATGAGTTTCCTGAAGTACCAGTGGTAAAAAGTAGGAATAAAAACCCAGAACAGCAAAGTTGAAATGGTTAGGCAGTAATTAATCAGAAATAATAATATTCTTTCTATTGGAAAGTTTCCTTTTAGCTGCTTGGTTACAGAAATCATCTATATTCATACATAAGGGACAGTGGAATACATTTACATGAAAGAAAAGCTTTTGCAGAAGGAGAACAGATCCCTGCCCCCTTATTTAGAGATGTCTTTTCTAAATCATTCTAAATTAACATATGGTCAATGTACATAGGTTTAGACCCATTAAGAGTTGAAGTGTTCAAAATGTTCATCAGAGAACTCAGATTCTTGTTACTATGAGATGTAATTTAATATTTTCACTATAGCTGCACCAAAGACAATGCACATATTGAGTTTCGCCATTAGTTACTGCAGGCCAGACACAGTCTTTCTACGTATAAACTATCAAAGCACCACTAAACTTAAACTGAAATGTTAAACACAGCCATTTGGATGTCTTTAATCAACATCTGCTGAACAGTTTAGTTTCTCTACAGCAGCAAAGGTAAGAAAGCAATGCTTTTATGGAAATGTCTGAATAGGAAGTGATCTGTAATCTGATATGGTTTTCTGTTTTAGATAGTTTGCTTTTGGTATGAAAAATGTCCTTAAAAAAATTACTGAATTTCCTTTATCTTGTATCTTCTCAAAACCAGCAGATTTGTATGTGAAACTTAGCCTCAGTCTAAAACCATCAACTACACAAAAATAAAGGAAAATTTTTATAAAGTACATCTATGACACAGAAATACTTTTCTCTCTGAACCAGTTTTTCATTAAGACTTTGATGCCTACAATTTGTTAATCAATTTAGCCATCCTTACCCATTTGGCTTCCTTCAGGTTTTTTTTTATTTAATGTAAAAGCTTTGATGAAAGGATCTATGAAGAACACTCATTGTCCCTTTGGCAATTACAGGAAAATCCTGAAGATGCATTTGGAGGTAACCTGCTGCTGCAATATCAGTGACACTGATATACTCATACTATAAAATATGTGATTTTTCTTCCTCTGATTTATGTTTCTTTGCTGGACAATGAGAAGTTACAGCAACTGTCAGATGCAGTTCTCTTCCACTGAGCTTCATGTTCACTCCCTGAACCATGTGCCCCTCTGCATGGTTGGGGTTTGACAGACACTGGCTAAAACCCTCACACGAGGGGTGAGTTAGGAGCCTGAAGTTAAGAACACTTGGAAGTCCTTTAGAGATGATGGCTGTATCAATGTATTACAGGCTGTATTGATATATTACACAGATTGACTATCTCTGTACTTCTGCAAGCATTAGAATTATTGCCAATTAATTTTTGTCAGGTTTCTCCTTAAGAACATACACTTCATTTTAACTGTAAAATTCTCCTAAACAACTTGAGTATCACTTAACAATGAAGGTACAATAGTCTGATAGCAACTCAATTTTCAGTGTCTCCCATTCAGATGGTAGATTCTACTGACAGTTGGGATTGAATGATGTCAAGTTCAATGCTACAGAACTGCCAGAGACAGAAAAGAGCTACCTGTCCATGGGTGTATCTTCTTTCCCCTCCCCAGAGCTGGAGTGATTTATAAGGACTCATGGAAGGTGTTGTAATCCGAAAATTTCAAGACAGAGGATGAATTATATTACATTTCATAAACTGACAGTACATTGAAATCAGTAACAGTTAAAGTGTGCAAACAGTGAGAACTGATGAACACAAAATGTCATGCAAGAAATTATTGTAATTCCAATTATTGGAAATCTAACACAAGAAGACTAGCTCCCAAGGACAGTTTATAGGGATGACCTCTTTTGCAGCTAAATTAGCAAACTCCTGTTTTCTATTACTTACATTCTGATTCTATACTTTGAAGTTCTTCCCATTTATTCAGCTGTTTACTATCCTCCCAACATTCAAAGAATCTCAAAAGTCATGGATTTTTATTAAATAAACATTCAAATCAAACTTTTATGGTTCCCATGACAGACACAACAAAAGCTCAGACTTAACCATGAATGAAGATTTTGGGATAGGACACAGCAAGTGCTTCACTCAAATTTAAATTATGCTTTAACACTCTCCCAATCCTGTCTGTCAACAAGCTTTAAGATGAAGAGTTGACAGATTCCTGTGGACCTTTAGCAGCTTCTCCCTCAAGATCAGCAGAAGGCTCTACAGAGAGCAGCGTGCAGAGGTTACCATGGTGTACAGTTACTTTGGCACGGGGTTAAGCACAGAGCAATGAAAGACTCTGTGCCCTTCTGGGGACATTAATGCAGATTTCTGCTGTCAAATTAAGGCATCTCTTAGGCAATAAATATAGTGGGCCTGATTTTTCTCCCTGATAAGTAAGGGGGGTTGCTGGCATAATTACCTTTAGCAAATTTACTGCAGATTTATTCTTAAGTGAATGGTAAATAAGCCAAATATTTCTTTCATATATAAAAGATTACACAATGTTATGCCATTTTTCTTTTTACTTTCCAAGAATTGCTTTACTCCCTTCTCTTTGTTTCACTTTGATCTTAGCACTGTGCCTGGCTGGGCATTAAAAATTAAAGTCAGGTGTGTTAGAAGGAAGTGGATTAGATTCAGATTCCATTCTAAAGTTGGACTTATTCTACTCATATTCAAACATACCACTGCTGATTCTCCCACCAAGAAATACATATTACTTGGCAACAAGAAAATTATCAAAGCAATCTGACCAAATTGGCACCACTAGCTCCAGCCACATCTGGTAACAATAATATGAAGGGAGAAGTATGAAGATAACAATTCTCATTTATTGTTACCATTAAACTTATCTGCATGCATACTCCTTAGTCTTTGAACTTCAAGATTTCATAAAGCCAATAAGAGCTCCACTCAAAGGTGAAGGGTGATGCTTTTCCAAATGTGATTAAATACTCAATTTACTGAGGTATTAGAGTCTCTAGTCACAGAGTGCTCAGTCAGAGGGACAGCAATGGAATACCACCAGGAAAGCACAGCTGCCAACATCAAGGAGCTCTAGGAATGTATAAATTAGGGTCATTGATTCTATGCCAACAGAAGAATAGAGTTTTAATATACTACAAAATTACTGAAACCCAACTGCTAATGCATAACCCTACTTTTTATATTTAGTAGGAAATGTTTCTTTTTTATTTCCAGATATAACTTTGATACATATTAGGTAAAGCTGCAGACCAAGTGTAACTGCCTATCCTAGCAAGCAGGTGAACAAGAGCAGTGGGATCTATTTATTTCAGGATTAGGCAAGGATAGTTTATCCTGATTAATAAGTTATTCAGTTGCTATATTGCTGAATATTTCACACATCAGATTATAAAAAAATTAATCTCTCAGATGAAATGATACATAAAATGTATAATTTCTGAATCACTTAAGATTTAAAATTGTCTTCTCATGGGGTTTACTGCATATAATTAACAAGCTGATTCATTTATTTTCCTAAGGAACATTTCATAAAATTATGATTGGAGATCTGCCTATCCCTGTGAATCCCCCCCATCAATGTCTGTCTCAGTCACTGAAGGTGAGAAGCCACCCAACCTTTTTCCTCCCTGCCACAAGTCAGTCACCTGGAACATGGCTCTTGAAAGGATTTCCAAGAAAAACATCAGCATGCAATAAGACATACAAGCCCTTTTGGCTTGTGCAATACTTTGTTCCATGCGTTGCCTTCTTGGGGGATCTGATTTTGTGTCATTTCAATGAGTTGTCAAGGATTCAGTGCTAAACTGCTGGCAGGTACAAAACCAGCTCAATTTGTCATGTTGAGACAGTGGGGAAATAGCCAGGCTGCCACTCAAAGATGCAGTTCCAAGAGCAGGGAAGCACATGAATACACCCTCAGTCAGCAGCTAAAAATTCTAAGTGAGTCATGACAGCAGGATACCTCTATCTGTAAAATTATTCTATTACACTTATAAAACTCTCTCTTACAATTTTTAATTCCAACAAGTAGACTTCTATTACATTTTTTGGAAATAAATTTCATTTCTTCCAAGAAAAATACATTTCTCCTGAACAATTCTGATTTTCCCTGATTCTTTTTCAGATATATAGGTAGCCATCAATTTCCCTAAATAATTCCTTTATGGTCTACTGCACCTGCAATATATGACAACTTCTACTTCCTTTTTGCCCAGTCACACTACATATAACTGAACTCTTTCACACTTCAAAAGAAATTTCCCCCAACTCTATTAAAAATAAAATATTACTCTTCACAGAGCTTAAAATTCCCAGCATGTGAGTTGGCTGTTTTCTCAGCATGAATAAAACCTAGTATCTTATTTAAAGATAACTTTGTCAATTAGTATTGACATTTCAGAGCTGAAGGGCAGCTTCCTTACTCCCTGGCAGCACTGGTGTCACACCAGCAGTGTGAAACCCTTATGTAAGTGCCTCATTAAGCTCAGTCCCACTTTGCAGATGACACACTGTGTCCAGGAGCACTTGTGTATGCTGTGAACAACCTGAGCATCCTATGATCCCACTCTCTTCATCGTGTGAGGAACCCTCTCAAAACCAGCAAGCATTACTTGATCTATGATAACTTATTATTGTAGTGTAGACAATTGCAGTCAATATTTCTTCTTACTTGAGAGTCCATGATTTACAATACATCTAATGTTCAAAAATTACCATGTTAACAAAACTGGCATCAGATAAAAGTTTTTAAATTTTGTAATCTCATGCAACTCTATTTGAGGAATTCGGTGATTTTCTCCTACAAAGGTAAGTGCTTATTTTCAAATAGGCCAGTAAGCCAAAGTGTGTAATCCATCTGTTCTCCTTTTGAAGGGTAGGCTTGAAAAAGAACAGCAGTAGCAAGCAGGTCATCAAGAACAGAGGAGGGCAGAACAACAAAATTCTGGACTTCTAGCCTGAGTGGGTCCCAAATTCATTGGAAAGGACAATCCACTCAAGCAAAGGCTGGAAAAGTTTATAATGATCCTGAATTTCAATGTGCAAGGATTTACCTAGACTCATAACTACGGTTTTAGGATGAATGAACATTCAGGTTGGTTTCACTAAGTGAATATATATTAGGTTGCGTATTTTTAGTGATCTTTTATAAACTGTGAAAACTTAGTAGCGTAATGCATCACAAAGAATGGGAGATTAAGCTACAGAAAAGTGAAAATGATCCCTGCCTCTCATCTTAATGACATTGTTCTCAGTGTCTCTGTGTACAAGTTGACAGCATCCCAACAGCTGTTCCTGTTAGACTTAAGGGGGATTTGTGTTTACTGAACAGTCTTAAAGTTACATTTGATTGTGCAGAATGCTTGAGGACACATATTTCTGCTAATGTATTGGGACCAGTAACACCACCACCCTGCATGAACAATTGACTAGACTTAGTTCACATTCACTTTCAAACTGTTCTGAAAAACATGTCATGATTTGGCAAAGCTACAAGCCTCAGTACACTGAACACTGTGCTCTTAAAATGGACATACACTATTAGAAGATTCAATTCTTAAATAATACAAGTTTATAGTCACCACAGCAGCTTTGTAATGTCAAAACTTTTATGCTACTCCAGAAAGACTCCCTAATTTTATTTTTTTAACACCTGAAATCTACAATCAGAACATTGATCTCTTTTGCAGAACTGGTTCAGAATTTGTCGTCTGACTCCAGAAATACAATAGATCTCTGATTTGTGATTGCAAAATGCCAGCTCACATAACAGCCTCTTTACAGTGTTCTGATAGAATTTGATGCAGTTAATAAAAAAATGTCCTTTGTCATGCCCTGATCCCTTTCTGGGAATAAGAAAACACGCTCCCAAGCTGATTAAACCACAGAAAAAAAATTCAAAGGCATCTCCTATCAGAAACGCGCTGGCACATTCTACTTGCCTGCATCAAGCAATAATACTGATGCAAATTTCTCATCCCAAAAGTAAGACTCCTTTGTTTACACCAATTACTCCCAACCTGAAAACATGGACATTTCCTCTTTTTTAGAAGACAGCCAACAGCAATGCATCCAATTAATTGTGCAACACAATTTAACACAAACTGGACAATATCATCCAAAGTGCATAGTCCAGCCACTCCAGGTACCAATTCCAATTATTACATGAGAACTAAGACTTTATGACATTTCCTACGAATGCTAATTAGCTGGTAGGTTAAGGCCCTTAGACATGTAGCACTTCATCAAGCACAAAGCTTAAACTATTAAAGATGGAAACTGTAACATTTTACATGAAAAGTTATGTAGCAAATCAAGGTAGAATATTATATTAGCCCCCTTTAGCCAGTGTTCTTTTATGATAGTCCCCACAAAAGAATTTCTGCAAGCTGTTGTCCTAATATGATCCAGGTCTACATCCTGTACACTGGTCTTGTATCAACAGCTACTGTTTCCATCACTGAGACTCCTACTTCAAAGTATATAATTGGAGTTTTTAAGTATCTGTAGATTCCTAGAGGACAAAACACTCCACTTCCACCTACTGTACAAAAGGCAAAATTTGGGAGCAAAAAGGGACATCATCCAGCTCAGCACTTTCACTCTCCAGCATACAACTCAGCCATATTCATAGAACTGGGACGTTCTGGTAAGAAATACATAAAGATTTCTGAGGTCTGCCCCTCTGCATGCTAAACTGACAGATATGAGGTGTAAGACTAGCTTTGCCAGGTTAAACAAGGCTATTAAAACAGCATACCCAACTTTACTGGCACTAAAATGGAACAGTGGTGCCAAAGGTTCTAAAAGAAAGAAATATTAAGTAATATTGCACCTCTGACATTGACATAAGTTTATTATTACTCCATGCCAATCTACCTTGATCCAAATCCTCTAAACACGTGCTGTTCCAGTGCTGGGCCTCCCTTAAGCCTGCAAATTATACTGAATAGTACAGCAGTTTTTCAATTTGGTCAAAAATTACACCCAAATCTCTGCATGGAAGGACAATGCACCATCAGATCCTTATCTAACCCACCAATTTTTCTGCATCTTGTTACCCTTTGTTTGTTCCTGTGGCATCCCACGGGCCACACCACAGCTATTTTAGGTTTGATTCTTCCATACCTTTGATAGGGAGCCCTCAATAGAACCTGTTCTGCCCTCCCAGTTTGACAGCCATCCAGAAAAGAGTAGAAACTGCTACAGTTTCCAAAGGGAGTTTTCAGGGTTTAGTTTGTCTCCTTTGTATTTTTTTCCATACAGCAGATAATGTATGTAAGAGGAGGAATACAGATTAGAAATTGCATATTTCCAAGCTATATTTCTTCCTACTCACTTTCAGGTTATTACTGACAGAAATATTTTTAGGCACTATTCACAAATTCTTCCTTCTTCAGTTACTTGAATACAACCATTAAAACAAATGTTATTTTAGGCTGAGTGAAGTACTTCAGGCTGAGTGGAGAGAGATGTAGCCATTTATCTTTCATCAACAACTGAAGACAGGAACACAACGGGTTATTCACAGGTCTCATATCAAAAGTAAACAAAAATACAAGGATATAAAATTTGGTCCTGAGTAGAAAGAAGAAAATGGAGGCAAGCATTATAATTACAGTCAGAATAATTAATTATAATTACAGTCGGAAGAATCTGATGTCCAGATAGCACCTGCAAAGAAGAACTAGAAGCACTTCCTTCTTTTTCAGAAGGGTTTTCAGAAGAGTAAGCAGAGCCAGAGCAGTCCTGGATGAGGGAGGGTATGTAAACACAGGACAATCCACTGTGAGGCCCAGTCATTGTTCCACCTCCTGAGTGTCACAGGAAATGGTCCATCCTGCTTTCCACTCCCTGAATTCTCTATGTATATGTGCACAGTGAGAACAAGTTTCTAAATGCTCAACACAGAAATTTCTGGCTGCCATCCCAAAGTGAAATCAATACTGGAAGATGTCACCAAAAGTTCAGATGATGAGCAAAAACTGAAGGAAAGTGAAAGTCATGTGCAATCCAGAAAGGAATAAAAGATAAAATTATAATTAGATTAAAATAAAGGATAAAATTACTGTAATTAGGATGGATTAAGCACTTTTCTATCAAAATTTATTCTTAGTTATGCTTGCAGTTGGAAAGGCGTGTTGTCAAAACTGGAAAGAAAACAGGTATATTGGACAATCTTTTTCTTAAAGCACAGCATCCACTACTACACTCTCTGAAAACCCCTGAGAAGGAACTGTTCAAAAATACTGCAACAACAAAACCACAGCACTAGGAATTAGTGCTATACATAGTCCAAGATACTTCTGAAATAACACACGACCAAATGAACAATCTGCCTGTGCTCCCTTTGCCTTTGGCAGAACTCATGGACTGTACAAGGTATGAATGCCCTGGGACACAACTTCATCTGGTGAGGGTAAAGTTATCTAGAACTGAAAGGCACTAATGCCAGAAAAGCTTCCTGAAAAAGAAATAGACACAGAACATCTTCCCTTCTGCATGCAAGTATTGTGACCCAGAGATGAGATTTCATCTGCTGCCAAGGACACTGGAATGCTCAAGGACACTAAACATGAGAAGTCATGATCTAATAAGCACTGCCATAAATGAAGCTGAACACTTGGGTTAACCAGACAAGTAGATGGTTATCTTTTTTTCCAGATGAATGTAAAAGCCTAGGTTTGCATTGGTGACATACAGGATTTTCTACTTCAGAATTTTACACTAGGCACGTGAAAAGTAAAAACTGAAAGCATCATTTATAGCATCATACTCTAGATCTACTTAAATGAGGGGTGAGCAGGGCAGGACATTTCAATCAAATTTCTCTTTAGTCTAATGATCTGTGAGTCAATATTGGAAGAGAAATACAAGCAAAATAAAGATCCAAATCTGAAAATGTGACCTAAGGGTAATTTTAAAAATGTCTTTTCCAAATACAACATTCTTCTCCTACAAAATAATGGTATAACAACAATCTGGCATTAGTATTTTTGGGTATGCTAACATCTACACATTAAAGGAATGTGGTTATTAGAAATGCTTCAGAGAAGCAAATCTACACATAACTTATATGCTGCAAACGTAATATTTTTTTGCTTTTTTTTAAAGTAATCATCAAAATTCATTCTTCTCTAAGTAAACCCATATTTAGCCCATAGCAGAAAACGTGAACTTCAGAAGTCCCCTAATAAAGAGAAATAAAAATCTCCAAAAAAAAAAAATGCTACTAGAAGTGCCACTTCCAGCTTTAAAAAAATCAGTCCAGTACTAACTCCAATTTTCCACCCAGCTGTTAGCAGGATTTATCTCTTTGCATACTAGAGCTATGACATATTTTACTCTATGATCTAGTGAAGAGAGAGAGTGAAGTTTGAGAATGATTATGTCCATTAAGAAGCAGGTGCAAAAGAAGCAAGACCACCTGCACACCCTAATAAAATGGCCATGATTTATTAAAAAGAGGATAAGTGTTATGCTGCATATTTCTGAGGGCAAAGCCATGACAGATAGTGCTGATAGCTCTGTGAACCCATCACAAAATTTTCACCACCAAATACACATTCCTCTTACTGACCCATTTCCTCAAGATCTAAGTACAAGAGAAATTGTAAATTGTTGGTTTGTTCAGGGGTTTGGGGGCGTTTTTTAGGATGCAAACAATAAGAAAATATGCTCAAGAAATGTCCAAAACTAGTTAGCATCCAGCAAGGAATAAAAGCCTTGAAGTTGGCTTTCTTTTACTTCATCAGCATTGCTAGCAAGGCAAATGTTCAGAAATAGGACTTAAGTGGATGAGTACTTATATTCCAGCTTTGACAGGCCTTATTTCCCAGCCTGAAAAAGCAGCCTTCTCAGTTTCTGGAAAATAAGGACCTGGCTTTTTTAATTTGGTGCTTAAGCAATTGCAGACAGAAGCACAACTAGACCATGTGAACCCCGTACGAATCCTGGAGGAAAACCACAGTAACATGAACTACCTACATAATAATAGAGTAAGGAGGAGTAGACATTCTTTGAGTGGCTGTAAAAGGAGGGGAGAATAGTAAAATATAGGTGACGCCAGGAATTTTCCTCCATTTCTCTGTACGCTCACAAGTGCATCTCTATATGGCAAACAGTGACACACAGGACACAAACAGTACACACCTGGTAGCATAAATATTTTTGTGAGTGTGAGAAAAAGGACACAGAAACGAACACTCTACTACTGTATGCAGAACCCTTGCAGAGCTGACTCTACAGGAAATTCCCTCCCCACTCCCCCAGGTGGAAACTGTAATGATTGAATCCAACTTCCAAAGAGAGCAAATGCAGGTTGTTAAATTCGTGGAAAATTAGAAATAAGGCTATTTGGGTGTCTGGAAGGAGCCTCCCTTTTTAATGTATTTAGACCACAGGGAAAGCAGATAACTGACTTAATTTAGGTTCCTTCTCCACTCCTCTTCTCTTCCCCCAGAAAAGTCCTTCAGGCTGAAAATGCAGTATCCCGATCCTTTAGCAGGCCCACACATTTTATTTTCCATATTGGGAAAGAGTAATAATCAGTGTTCATAAGGATACTGGAATCCCAATAGGGATCCTATCAGGATTTTTAGTACTTTCATTTAACTCCAATAATTTTGTGACAACAGCAGCAACTAATATTTTTCTGATATAATATATAAAAGATATAATAATATAAAAAATGTACCCACTGATAACAGTAAGACATTTTATATAAGAGGATTTTACTATTACAGACTGTCTGCATCTTTTTTATACATTGAAAGTAATACACTTTAAGAAACAGTATTTCCTTTAAATGTGCCTCAAAAGTTGTACAATTTATTCGTTCACCAGTGATCTTACCTTTTTCTGAAGGACATTAATTTTTCTTTCTTTTACTTCCAACATATCTTTCATATCTCGAATTTCTCCAGCAAGAGTTCCTTTCTCTTCCGTGAGGTCTTGAAGTTGTTTTGTTTTTTTATTCAGAAAAGTTTCTTTTTCTTCCAATCGTAACCGCAAGGCATCAACCTACAGTAAGTAAATCAAACATATTTAGGGTTCAGTATAAATTGTTAGCATATTTTTTCTAATACTCTTTTATTCACACTTAAGAAATGTTTTATTTCCCTTCTATGTCATTTTCCAAACATAACTCTAAGAGATTCCTTTATTTGTTACACTTTTCTCCAGGGTTTATTTCACAAGTCTCTTACCAAATGGGTCTGACTACTTCTCTTGTAGTAAGCACAAATCCTCGTCAAACAAAATAAGGGATATTCCAATGATTTTCTAAGCAAAATACTCTGCATATATAACTGGTAGGTTTTTCTTCTTTAGATATACTAAAAAGAAGAAAAAACAAAACCCAAAAGAATTCCAGCAGCCCAGAATGTGTAAGCATCCTTCGTTTTCTCATTTCTTGCTGTGTAAATATTCAAATATGCAAATTTGTTATTCTCTTAATATAATTAAAACAGTAATAAAATAGCAGAGATGTCAATTCAGTAAAGAAACAGAATATGTTTGGGTTTAACCATCATTACTACAAGAATCACACCTGATATGTATTGGTGCCTTCAGAAATACTTGCACTGTTTACATATTCTGGTTCAGAAAAGCAGCTACAGATGAACTGCTGAGCAGCTCTCAGCATATAATATTGGGGAAGGTGGGGGGGGAGGGGAATATTTGGGAGTAAAGAACAGATTTCATCATGTATGAAGTTTTTGAAAACCAAGACTCTTTTTCACTGCGAACTTCATATTATTGAAAACTTATTTGTAAATAAAATAGTACAAGAAAACATATACCCACAAAATTCAGTCAGTGCTAATAAACATCACAGAAAGCAGAGAACTAAGATCAAGGGAGTGTAATCATTTGTTGTTATAGAGAGGTTTCCTTGAACAGAGGTTTTTTCTGCAGCTCTGAACCATGAGGTATTCACATTAAGTGGACTCACAGGCTAGTTTTGGCTGCAAGGTTCACTGTTGAGAGACAAGGTTTGGATTGAAAATGTATAATGGGGCAATTTAGAGTAATTCTCCATCTAAAAAAGAGCTGCAGGCAGTCAGGCAAGTGAGAAATTTTAGATTCAATTTCAAACATACAGATTTTAGAAGAATAAAAGAGTAAAAGGAAGAATTTAGAAGAATAGAGAACAAAAGTTTAAAGTTTGTATTACCTAGAAATGCATAAGGTTAATTCATAATAAAAAGCTAGATGGAAGAAAACAAAAGGGCCTAAATGGATACAGCACTTTTAAGTTCTGCAGTCAGAATAGTCAAAAAGGGTCTTCTCTACTGAGCAATTTGTTCCCTACTTAATCAGAATACTATCAATGCGCAAAACAATCAGCAAATCTCTATTTATGTACATTCTGAGTTTTGTAACACTAAATTTATTCAAAGAAAAAGTATTTTCAATGGCACTTTAAAACTTGGTTTGGGACCAATTTAGATGATCTATTGGATCTCAAAATGCATGTTCTTCCCTCTTTTAAAATGGCTCATTGCCTTTCTATACACTGGAAAAAAGATTTATATTCCACTGGATTTATTTTATTTTTAAGACTTTTTTACAATATTATAGTAATAGGATCTCTCAGTTGGTAAGCAACGTGCACTAAGGGATTCAAAGATGACTTTTTCAATTAGAAAACAAGAAATAATAGTAGCAGTAGCAGCAAGCTTTCAGGGCTCTTTTAATAAACATAAAAAACCTCATCTGAATCTCATTACCACATTTTCTTTATACTTAATCACTTGTTTGCTTCACGTCTGAAAGCAATCCTTCAAGTCAAATCACAGAAATCTCTGTTGGGCCTTTGAGCTGCAACTGAGGAGCTCATCAGGGCCTTGGAGCGGGTGCTCCAAAAGCAGCTCTCCCCAGCCAGGCACTGCTGGGCTCATTTTCCAGCTGCCACGAGGCAGAAGCCTAAAACTTCAAGTCAAGGGAGCTGGAGGTGATTAGACCCCCAGAAAAACAAAGCGCTGACACCATTCCCTGGTGGCTGGGATAACACAGCAGCTTCCACAGGTCTGATGCAGTTCTGTCCTACTTGGCTGAACCAGGCACTGTCTGAGTCAATAATCTGTTCTTCTCTGCCCATCCAGTCCCCATCCCAAGGGCTGAGCAGACAATGATCACCCTTCTTCACAAATTTCTTCCCACACACCCTGTCAGCATGGCTCTCTAGATTCAACTCAGGAATGGGGGGGATTTTAGGCAATAAAACTTGGGAGCACAAGGAGGGTGGAGAGAATGAGCAAATGGCTCTGAATACCCAGAGTGACAATCTGTGTGGGAAACAGGAGCAGAGCTCCTCCCCACTCCAGCTTCTCAGACTCAAATCCTCCTTCAGCTTCAAATAAAGTCTTTAAAGCATAATCAAAGTGCAGCTTCAATTGCACTGAGAAACAGCCAAAGAATATCAATCCCATCAACCCCAATTCACACAAGGACAGTGTAAGAGTTGAGAAGGAAAGAGCACAGCATATCCACCACAGCCTTAGGTGGCAGAAAAATATCTGCCAAATACATATCTATTTTCTTACATCTCCTCATCTTGAGATTGATAGAGAAGAGCATTTTAATTCAAAAATCCACCTACACAATGAAGTATTTTGATGGAATATCATCCTCAAAATAACATTCACAGAAAGGAGCCATTCTGAAAGTGGAGGCAGAACTCTGAGTCAGTGCCAGCCTGGGAGAGGAAATAGACAACTCATTTTGTGTGTGGTCTTGGGTGTGCAGATTGATTTTCTAATCATAGGAATGCAGTGTGGAGGTTCAGGAGAACATCAGTTATATCAGTCATTTTCTCCTTCCCTAAAGTCCTCTTTCCACCTCTAGTAATCACGAAGCAAGACTTTTACATTTCTCATAATAGGAAACAAAACTACCTCAGTGTGAGCTGCAGGCAACCTTTCACTATCTATTCAGCACTAAGCATGCATGACATCATTTCATAAGTCAAATAAGAACCTCCAGATGGTAGAAAACCAAAATGCTTTTAAATCAGTTCCTCATCTTGTGGATGACCAGAAGCAAAATATAAGAAGCATTTTTGGCCAGGGTGAATTTGCCAATATAAGAAATTGTCTCTTCCCTGAAAATGGTACTGTGAAAACACATCTCCCAAAAACAACACAACAATTAAATATTCTAAGTGGAGCATGCCAGTACACTATGAGGAATGGCTACCATTTTGTTACTATTTCTTTTACATCTAAGGCATTTTAAGTATGATTTGAAAGGAAATTAAATTCGGGTAATTTTACTGCAACAGATATATTTTTTCTTATATTTGAAAGGATAAGGATTTCTGGTACACAAAATCCCTCTCTTTGGCTTTTCAATCAACACTATCTAATTTTAAGAGTCCTTCACTGATTTTTCCCAAGCTCTGGAAGTATATTTACTAGTAAAACTTGGCAGTCTGAAGAACACCATAATTTTCAAGAAAAATAAAGCAAAACCAGATCTGATAGCTAACACATAAAGTATTTCAAAGACCTCTCTCCAAGTAAATTGCTTTTTAATTTTGTCTAACTTCTTTTTCCTCAGCAACTACTTATTTCTACTATTTAATACAATAAACTCTGTCACTTGCTCTGGAAATATACAACATACTGTAAAAACTTCAGAATTGGGTTATACTTTTGGAAAAAAAGAGCTCATGCAAGTGGCAAAAATTGCCAAATTCAAGTCAAAGTTTATTAATCTTCATGTCATCACCTGCCATTCATTACCAGCTTCAGTAGTGACGTCTATTCCTTGAAGTTCCTTACTGTTAACTGTTTAACTTAGATGCCATTTTACATATATCATTTATGAAAGTGGTTTAGCGCTTATGGAGCTCCACGGGGAACTAAAACATGAAGCAGCACTACTGTGTTTCACTGTTAAGAATTGTTTCCTTTACCATCATAAATAGATACATTTAAAGCAAATGTTTGAGTGTATTCTTTTTAAACTAAACCTGAAGGTCCTACTGAAATTCTAAGTGTGCTGTAGTTCCACATTGGGGTAACGAGAAAAAACTGTAACCCATTGTTAATTCCCCTCCTGAGCCACTCCTGCTCCACCAGACACTGCAGCCAATATTTGCCACTGAGTCCAAGAGTTCAGCTCCTCCCCTTCTGTACCATCACTCTCTCCCTTCCTCATGATCACTACAGGCTCCACAGGCCTGTTGACATTTTCTGGGCTATTATTTGCTCTCTTAGTATATTATGCAGCCATCTTTTGAGGAAAAGCTTCAATTAATTAAAAAAAACCCACATTTCTATTGAAGATCTTAGTGCCTGTATTCATGCATCCACATACATCTGGGGAAATTCTAAGCTGTCACTATGGAAACCAATTTAAACCAAGAATAGAAGAGCTGTCACTCCAATTTTCCATACAGAAGTACTGAATTATTAATACAGAAAGCACATTCTCACATGGGCCCTTTTGCAAATATAAGAATTGAACTACAAGTATAGAAAAGATATCATGTGTCCAAACTGTACCCTCTACTTCATAGCCATTTTTTTAAAAAAGCCAAAAATCCTCTTATTCTAAAATAAGAAAATATAATGAAAAATATCCCCTCATCATATTTGTCCCTAATTTTTTAGCCTGATGTGATAAAGATTATCTTTTTCAAAGCAATAGCTGTACCTGGCGAGCCATACATTAATTTCTATCAAAAACATCTGATGTACATAAAATTCAAGGCAGAAAAGGCAGAGAATTTGAAGCTGCAGACACCTGAATTTTGCACAGTTAATATTCTTTACACTCTGCTCCAAACTGAAACTCTAGTGAGTTAGCTAGCTTTTTCACTTCACAGAGGAAAATTCCACTTTCAGGCATTATTTCAAACAATATGCTCATCCCTCTACTACTCCAAGTGTTATGATTGCTCTGGTTTACATTTTAATTCAGCTGATAGTTTTTATAGGCTTTATGTTCTTTAAAGCATAATCTAGTTTACTGTTTTATTTCCATGACTTCAATATTTAAGAACTGACACAAGGGGAGGCGTTTAAAGCAGCTGAGCACTTTGTAGTCCAGGGAAACAGACAGTGAGCAACACGAGATGTTTTGCAAACACAGATCAGTGTTGGCTGCTCACATCAGGAAAACAAACTCCTGCCCTTTCCGTGACAGAATCCCTGTCACAAGCTCTTTCAGTCCTTCAGTACAAGGGCAGGAGAAGCACCCAGTGCTGTAACACCCCAAATGCACTTACACTACTCAGTCCTTGAAGATGATGCCTACAATTTTCATTAACTTCCCAGCCTCCATCCCCAGCAGCTTTGGCAGCTCTACTAATCAATCTTGGCTTTTCTTACATTCTTTTTATCCATCAGTCCAGATTATGCTGCTCTTTAAAAGAGAAAATTGGTAAACTGACTGGTCCAACTACACCAGGAAGGGTTTCAGCTGATCCAGAGATTGTAAATAAGATATTAATGGCACTATGTCCTTGTGGAACATCATGTGCCACAAAGAATTCTGATTGGTGTACCTTATCAATGCAACCAACTGGTTTATTCTAATTTACATCTTTGCCTATTCTTACCACTAAGATTAAGTGGTTTAAAACAACTAGTCCAAAGTTCAGGATTTAATATTCAGTTTAGTTCCAGCAAATTTTGGAAAACACATGGGAACTGTAACTCTTGTGCTAATACTTATAATTTTTGTTAATAAAACTTCCAACACTAACCTTACCTCACTGAACTTACCTCATTGATTTTTATGCTCACTGTAAAACTATAGCTGTCATAATACTTTTGAATTACTGCAAAAGGAAGTCAGTCATTCCAGAATCAATGTTATTTAGCAACATAATGATAGTTATAAATTCAAAATACTTAAAACCAATTTACAAAACTATCAATCTTGGAAGCTTTTAACTCTTGAAATTTCTGTCTTCAATAACAGTCAAATTTTATTGTACTGTAACAGATTAAAAGGAAGTCAATTAGGAGGCCGTAGTGTTCTCTTTTAAATCAAGCCAATGTGTTTAACTGCTTCATGAAAAGAAGTGTAGAATTCCATGAAAGAATAATCAGTAAATAACCATTAACTTTATAAATGGTAAAAATATAATTTTTACATTAACTGTGTTTCTGTTTAATTTTTTTTACTAGTAGGATTCAGTAATTAAAAATAGTTGACGGAACTATGAATATGTGATTTTCAAAAAGCACATTTTTGTTTGTAACCTACTCAGAATAAAGGAGGTGCCTGTAGGTAAAACCTCTCTCCAGCTGAGCTAGAGAGCCTGTGTTGTGCTTGTAGGGATGAGCTGTATCCTTGACCTCTCTCTCAATTTCATATCTTTTGAGTAAGACACATCTCACAGAGGAGAATTTTATGATTTACCCTGTTCTTAAACTGGAGCTCCTGTTTGTGTCACCTACTTGATTATCAGACATTCCTACAGCAGCAGGTCCAGCTGGAATCAGCTCAACTACAAACTTATCTTCCAGAATCTACAGCCAGTTCACAAAAAGAGTGACATAAAACAGCTTGGGCAATATTTTTCATTTATTCACAAGAACATGGAAAACAGAAGAAGGTTAAAATAATACACGAAGTATATATTGCTTATTTTAAATACAACACAGCATTTCCTCCATTAAATATGCCATTTTGACTCTTGTATCTCTCCTGCCCACATTCTTCCAGAAACCAGGTTACAGCCTTTTCTCTGAAAACTGCTGCATTTTTCACAAGAATGAATAAGCTTCAAATACTCGTAATCACTCCAATTTAAAATTCACCTCTGAAACTTCCCAAATATAAAAGCTGAGAGTGAGGTTCTCTCTCTCTAAAGAGGCCAGGCTCCATAATCTCCTAGAAAATGGGAAATATCAGCTGGTTTGATCACAACCTTGAGTGCCAGGAAGAGTTATAGGCCTGCTTCATGCCATGACACATCCTCAGACCAAACCTTCAGTCCTCTGGGCCCTTCTAGAACTCAGAACTTTCCTACTGATTCTGGCTCTTGAGCCATGCAAGGCAAGGCAACCCTCTTGCTTATTGCCCCTACATATGTGAGCAAGATGATATTCAGGGATAATCCAAGCCCTTTAAGAAATTTCTCTGTGAAATAGTGTATCACATACATATGTTTATTTCTCTAAGTCACTATTCACAGATACCTTACAGATGGTAGATGGCCCATCAGCTGAAAATGGCAAGGCTTGATTTTTTTTAATACAAAGCACCTCAACCAAAAAGCAGGCTGTGCTCCTAACTGAAACAAAAGTGCGACTGTTCTTGCTGTCTTGGACACTGCAAAAATATTTCCTTCCTTATGCTGGAAACAGACTTCCAAACCAGTTTCCAGAGATTGTGCTGGCTTGTGATAAGAATTCCAGACAAGGAAAGGCTACTTAGATAATGAGAGATTCTTGTCAAAAGACTAAAAGGACTGTTTCAGATTCCAAACTGATAACTCCTTACTTATCTCACCTTTGCAGTAACATTTTTTAGGTATTTTAGGTAGAACTGGAGAAGGCATTTTACTCTAAAGGACTTCAATAATCACAGGAATGACAGACCTTCACATCATATTTTAAGTGTTTCAAAAGTTTAAGGTGAGTAATAAGACCCAAACAATACTGCAAAACAAAGCATGAGATTGGAATTAAGGAAATAAAAATAACAATTTCATTCTTTTTATAAGTACAGTGATTATAATAGAGATTAAATGGTAATTTAAAAATAAAAAGTTATCCAGGAATGAAATCAGACAAGTTTCAGTTGCAGGCTGCCTAACTTTCTAACAGAGATTACCTTGCCAAATATTTTTACTGAATCCATTCTGCCAGATCATCTAGCAGCAAGTCAGAGACATGTCAAGATCTGATCTTGCATTTATTTATTATTCATCTGGAAGCTATCGGTTTACTAGTTTACCACAATTATATTCCACCTGGGACAAAGTTTCTCAGGACAGAATAGCATCTGCATGAGCAAGATAAAGCAAAACTGGTAAGTGCTGCTTTCCTCACAGTCTTGACACTAAAAAAGCCACATATAAAGTCAGATATAAAAACAAACCCTATCACAGAAATGGTCTTACACTGTCAAACATGTAAGGGGTGCTTTCAGGAAAAGAATCTGCAGTGAAATAAGTCTCAAAAACTCCTTTTAGAGAAAGAGCCATGCAACCTCGAAGAACCAACAGCGACAGCCAAGATGTGGGGACTGAATGAATTGAGTGTCCTCAACTGAGCTGAACACAGGCCAATTCTGGCTCTCCACAACGAAGTCTTGGACCCACAGATCTCTTAACTAATTTCCAAGACCCTCTAAGTCCTGCAGAGGCCTTTTTATATATACTTGATTCAACATGCTAAAAGGAAAAATATGCTGGAGAAATATAACTATTATATATCAGAAGGAAGAAACAGAAACAATCAGTGAGGAAGTGAGGGAACTATTTAGCCACAAGAAACCAACATTTTGTTCAAACATTTGAAAAGCTTTGTTACACAAGAAGTCAGAGGAGCACCATGCCATAGAGGCACAAAAAAGTAAATAGTTTAATGGAGTGTAGAATCAGGACAGCAGGAAACTTGAGCAATTAGGAGCAAGATCTCTTCCAAAGATTCCCAAGCAAAGATCCATAGTCCCATAATGATAGTTTTCCCATTGAGACTTGTGAAGTATTTTCAAGATTTCTGTTAAACAATAAAGAACTGCTATTATAATTGATAATAGCAGGTCGGAATGAAACCTGCAATATGATGTACAGCATCTACAGAGCAGATACCTTCCAGACCAACTTCTGTTAGTATTATTATAAAGACTATGCAAAAAATCTCATCTATGCCCCTGGAAAGTGCAGTGTACTCCTATTCAGGTAGCCTGTGAAAAGTTCCCCATATTTGAAAGCTTGAAACAAAACTTCAGCTGAGCAAAAAACCAAAGTTTTAATAAATGGATATTTCAAATAATTTCTTTCAGAATGAAGCCTTTCCTTCATTTGGTTTCCTAAAAAAAGTGAACGTGAGAAAAGTACGAACAAAATTCTCATGTAAAAATAAATAGATTCCATTTTTTTAAGGGGACAGGAGAAAGAAACCTCTACATATTTTGGTGCACAAACAAACTCAAATTGTTGATACACCAGAGTATGACATCTAAATAATACTCAATTGTCAAATAACATTTAAGCTACAAGATTCTGAGCACAGGCTGACAGTTCTCCCTTGGTAAAAACAAGATTTTTGGTTTTTGTTTTTTGGGTTTTTTTTGTTGATGTTGTTGTTTTTGTTTTTTGTTTTGTTTTGTTTAAGTATCTTAGAGTCCAGTCAGATTACCTCATGTAAGCAAAGTTCTTTAAAAACTTGTTCATCCTTGAACTGGAAATTACTATTCCTTAGCTAATATATCATAGCTGAAAGAAAGAAGAATGGCACCAGTTCACAACACTGATAAGCAAAATTAATTGGCTGCAATGATTCCTGCAAATGAAACCACAATGCAATGATAGATTTGAGCCTTTTTAGCATAATAAGAGGGCTATTTTATTTTCCTGATCATCCCCCTAGCCATCCTCTTCTTCTCTGCTATCTATCTGGAATTCATCTTTCACGATCCTGGATGACAGCATTTCAGATGAGATCTCAGATGGTACATAAAAATATTCCCTGATTTCCGTAACAGAAATCTCTCTCCTGATACATTCTACTATCAGATGTTCTACAGCCACATTTCATTGGTGACTAACAGCCATCCTTTAACACACTATTGTTACCTTTACCTAAACCTTTACACTATAAAGTGTAAAATGCATAATCCTGCATTTTGTACTACCCTATCTCATCCATTTTTCTCACTTCAGAATTCAGGATCATCACCAGTGACTCCAATCTCTGTGTCTCCAGGTGTGTGCTTCCAAATTCTGGCAAGCTGAGCAATGAAAATATGAAATAAGCATCATTGCAATAACAGGTCTTGAGATGCTTCACCAATATTTTTCCCAAACATGGTCTTTCCTCTTCCTGCTGTCTCCACTACTCCTCTAATAGCCAATATTTCATCACTTCTACCAATCTTGAACTGCAGCATGTCCCACTTTAAACACCTGAATATGGTACAGCATGGAAAGCCATCCTAAGATTCAGCTAAATTAGACATAATGTATATTTGTTGTTTAAAGATTAGCAGTCTTATCATGAAAAGATACTGCTTTAGCCTAATTTAGCCAAATGCATAACCAAAATGGATGCACAGTGGTTCTCTAAAACTGAAAAGGTTTTTTTCTACACCAGAGAAATAATCTTTTATAGCAAATCCAAAGGCAGATAATCAGAATATGTTTCTACTTTAGACATAAATTTATTTTTACTATTTGTTCAAGCTTGCTATCCTGTCTAGGAATGGGAGTGATAAAATTCAATTCTAAATCTAATGTTAGCAATGAAGTTGCAGTCTTTGGACTTTGTTCCAAAAATATCACCAGAATTCCTGCTTTTTCAATTGATTATGTTCAAAAGACTTCTATTGAAAGTTTCTGGTCTTGAAAGTGTGTCTCTGAAATACTTCTAGGATTTCAACCCTTTCAACAAAGGTTATCCTTAAATATAAAGATACAAACAATGGTGGAAATTATTTTGCTAATGTGCTACAGAAAACATGGAAGAAACATTAATTTCTTCTAAAAATTTACTATTTAATCATTCTTAATATTCTTTTCTGTGTATATAGTATATATATATGGAGTATATCCTTTTTAGTCTGCACATATAGATGCATATGTATATGCATATGCATGTATAAACAAATATTCCTGCTAAAAAAATCAGGGTATAAATAATTTAACACAAAAGGAGAGGCTACATGAAATCAGATTTACTAGCCATAGGAATGAAACCTGAGTATGAATATTCATTCCCCAATCTCCAACAGCTGACTTTAACATGGAGCCTTATAAATCTGCCCTTTAAAGAAATTCTAAAATTAAATAAATAAATAAAGTACTATTCCTCATCTGTTTTTCTTTTCCTGGAAAGCATTCTGAAAGTAATCTTTTTCCCAGACATGGATAATTCTGCACATGGGTGAAATTCTGCTCCTTTTTTCAATCTCCTCAAAAGATTGAGAAAATAAAGATACATTTCAAGAAACAGAACAATGCCAGCACACAAAAGGAAACTTAATGTCAAGTTTAGCATAGATTAACTACATAGGATCCTGCACTATGCAAAGTTAATTGTGTTTATCAATATATAAGAGTATCACAATATCATCTGTCAAGTGGAAGCAAAGCAAAAAAAACAAAACTAAAACCAACCCCCCAGAAAACCCTCACCTTTCAAACCAATAGGTTATAAAAGACATATGAAAGAAGTGCTAATACTTCTTTCTGCAGATGCCAAGCTGTCTTAAAGAATTTAGTTTCCAAGCACCCCTTTAGTAAGGATGCTTTCTAAGAAGTAAAGAGCAGGCAGCTGGCAAATAGCAGCCACTATGTATAATTTAACGAATGTATTAAATTTACATCTACCTTAACATTGCATTACAAATGCATACATTTGAATACATAGGTGCATTAGTCTCTTTGATTTCTATCTCTATAAAAAATAGGAGAGTTTATGCCTATCATTTCTGAAAATTAAATTCAGGACAGCAAAGTCAGCTTTTGTTCTTCCTGCATATGTTGTGCCCCCAGTAATACCTTACCAGGCTGTCTGTAAACTTGTGCAGATGCAATTAAGTGCCACTGTAACTGAAACTTTCTAAACCTTTGTATTATTTATGCAAGCAGAAATATAACCTTCTACCCTCATTCATCTCTATACTGGATTGCAAGACCTAACAGAGGAGTAACAAAATTATTTAGTGAATTATGTATGTAGATGTGATTCTGAATGTCAACCAAGGATGAAATTGATAGCAAAAGGATAAAATAAAACAGTCTCCACATTTTCTTGTGTTTTCTTTACATATATATACAAATTTATAAATTTTATATACATATGTATAACTATTTAATTTTTTCGGCCACTGAAATTATACCATTAACTATGCTCTTAACTGGATGGTTTTTCATTTTCTACATCTTAATTCCAAGTACCTGTCTAAAGATCTAAATTGGCATCATTATCCTAGGAACATGTAAAACTAAATAAATCTAGGAATAATAATAGACTTTGACCTCAACACAGGCCTCCTGTATCAAAAACATTTAAAAGAGTACAAAAGATTGACTTCACATCATCTCACTCTTTAACATAATCTATTATTTCACATATGAATAAGGGCTCTTCTTCAGCACAACTGCTGGTTACAATTAATAATAGTAAATTATGCAAGTTTTATATATTCATATTTTTCCTGTAAGACAACATTAAGCATCCAAGAAACACAAAGATGCACTTAATTAGTCTTAAGATCACGTACAATAAAAATCATTAAGCCACTGAAAAAGGGAAAACTTTGAAACAAAGGCAGGATCATGAGTTTGCAAGTCCAGTTCTACAAAAAGGAAAATGTACATCATATATCAAAACTCAATGTACAGAATGCAGCCTTTAAATAACAGCAGCAGCCTTTCCCTGCTCAAGTTTTCAACACCGGGTTGCAATCCTCAACACTGCTCTAAAACTTTCTTGTCTTATTTAGAAAGAAATTTGTTCAGAATTTCTCTCAAGCATGACACGGGCTGAGAGAACAAGTCAGACAATTGTACATCACACAAAAGTTCCAGTCTTTCTCTTTTAGCTTTTAAAGGCAGGTGCCTGATTATGACACTACAACAAATACCTTTGAACAGTTTAACTCACTAACACAGTTAAAGGAGAAGAAAAAAAACAAATTCCTAAATACGCAATTCATAAAGCAGCATATTTTCCTTAATTAATTTTCTCATCGTTTACAATACCTATACTAATTCTCTGTAACTGGATATGTTCTGGATTCATTCTCAGAGAATCTGTGTAGAATAAACATTTGAAACATCTTAAAGACTAACTAAAACCATCTTTCTACTACACTGCAAGGCAAATTATTTTTGGATGTTTTGCATTTTTATGCTAAATAGTGCAGCTGCAATTGATAAAAACCAATCAAGCTAATTTAAGTCAATCATGTCCAGGAGGTTCTCATCACTTGTGTAAAAATGCTCTCACACTCACTCTAAGATTTTACTACAGCAAGTACCTCCCCCAGACTCAAATTTCAATACCTTAACGTTCCCTCTGCAACTTATGCAACAAAGAAAAGAAAATATAATGCTTGTGGAATAAGCATATTTATAGTTTTACACTACAAATCGAACTTCTATGTTTCATCTGAATAGAAACTTAGATTGTTAGTACCACATGAACATAGACATGACTCATCCCACTACAGCAACACTGTACCTTTAGTGCACATCAAGGCACCGGGTCAAAGGCAAAGTAAACTTCTAGCACTGAAAATGCACAACTGTTACCCTCTAATACATAATCTGGATTACATTACTGAGATCATATGTTTTGAATTTATTTTTTTGATTTATCAATATGGCATATCACAGCTGCCATCCTGAGTTCTCTCTCAGCTGCTGCATTTGACATTTTGAATGATGATTGTTTATATTTTTAGATTTTGCACTATTGCCACTACATTTTAACCCTATGAAACTATAACAACCATACAAGAACTCTTTCCTAGATGAGAAAAATCCAGTGTTACAGATCTGAAATCTGTGTTTGATTCTTACCCATTTGGCCAACCCCCATGTGCATGGGACTGCAGACACTTTTCAGCCAGCTCAAAAATAATGAAATAAATAGAGGTCCTGAACTTCCAAGTATGCCATGTCCTTATTCCTGTTCCCTTTGATGGTTCAGTGCAGTAACTGGAGATGGAAGCAGAGAATCACATCACCCTGCCTTGGATCTCTTTCTCCTCCATGAAGAGGTGAAACCAGGTGACAGCAGGTGTTATCAGATTGACATAAACTGCCCCCACAGCTTCTTTGCATGTTCTTTTTGAGAAGTTGCTCACCAAAACCATTTGCTCACCGTTCCAAAAGAAGCAAACAAGGAAAATACAAAAACATCAAGAAAATCCATCAACCAATAATCCTGCAACTGACCGTGACAGGGCTCGAAAAACAAACCCTCATCTTCAAATCATAAAAAATACATCTATTTTTGTGGAGAAAGATAAGATAATTCCCAGTTATATTTGTCCTATAGATGTCACACGGATTTTTGTTGGATAGGAAAGGTTCTCTTTTTATTGACAGACTACTATGTTGGTTTTTTTTATACACTGAACTGTTAAATACCACATTAAATATTAAGATAAGCTTTTCATCAAACTGTTTATCTTAGAACAGTAAGTGGATAATAGTTCTTGGACTTATGTATGACTAATAATAACTATTGGAATTAATAACACATTGCCACTCCAAACTCCTGTTCTAGGAATGCTTCTTTTGGTTATGCATCAGAACACAAAATTCTTCACAATAGCTAAGCCAGCAGGAAACAAAGCCAGCTAACTTGGAAGAGGCAGCACATGCCTTGGGGATTGTGGAGCCAGTCTCTGGAGCACTCTCAGAGCTCAGCTTAGACTTGGTATGAGTCTAGCTGAAGGTCCCACCTGGATGGTCGGGAACTGACACTCAGAATGTACCTGCAGAGGCTGAGCACCAGGTCTGTGCACCCTGACAAAAAAGCCACAGCAAGATCTCAGTTTTGTCTTCAATTATTACTGAGTGGAAGGGCACGAGAAGACAGGGCCAGACTCTGCTCAAGGGAGCACTGGGCAGGGATGAGACAAGATTTTGCCATATGAAAACATATTTTTGGTTTGTTTGTTTGTTTGTTGTACCACAAGCTTGGTCAACTACTGAAACAGGTGTCTAAATAGGTTATGTAAAATCCATCCCTGAGGTATCCAAAACTTGGCTGGATGCCGTCCTGAGCAACTTGCAATAACTAAAACCTACTTAGATCAGAAGTTTGGATTAGACAACATCTACAGCCCATCCCAAGAGACATGATTCCAAGATGCATCTGCATCAGTCTCTTACTCCTCCTGCACTACACCCAGGCACGGCGGCACCAGGCTTGACACCACCCTATGAAGCACCCACAGCCCAATCCTCCCTGGGATTTTCCCATGGGCACACAACAACTGGATGGATTGAGTATGAAATGCACACAAAGGAGAGAGTTAGAAGGTCCAAGAATTCCAGCTATCCTGTAATTTTGTTCATAAGGTAAGTGGTGAGAATTTGTGGTGCACCTGTGCTTTTACTGTTCTTTACACAATGAAGTTGAATAAAGATTATCTCTCACGGCTTCTAATTGCCTAAAAACCATTAGAACCACTACAGAAATTATTGTTGAAAAAGAGAGTTTGCCAGTAACTGCAAAAGATAAATACTGTAACAAAAATTGCTTAAGAATTATCCAACAAACACAAGGAAGGGAAAATATCAGATTTCAAATCAAACTATCAGCAACCTATCAAAATTACAGCTTTTCTTTGGGAGAGTTTACCCAGAAATTCCTAAATGCATGCTAGTTACTACAAATCACCTTCTTGTCTGTCATCTTTCTGGAAATGGTTTCCAGGATTGTTCCTTCTCTATGATGACCTTTCCAGGGATCAATATGACAAATGTAGTACCCCAGATCCTACTTCTTGCCTGTTCTAAGATATTGGCTTTCTCCCAGTTCTCAGAAACCTCTCCCAATTCCCATCACTTTCCAGGGGTAACTGACACAATGCCATCAGACTTTGAAGGTGCATTCCAGCAAGGCCAAGGGACTGTATCCACCTGGTTTCTTTAAATATCCCCTGAGCTGATCCTCCTCCATCAAGGATAAATTTACCTGGCACTGGACTCCTGTAGTGGTTTCAAAGACCTGGGATTGCTGAAGGTTGGTCTTTCCAGTAATGATCAAGGTGAACAAGGCATTCAGTGCCTGGACTGTCTCCATCTCCTTTAGGATCAGATCTTCCTTTACATTCATCAGTGACCCCCTTAGCCTTCTGCTATTGCTGTGCCTGTAGAAACCTTTCTTGCTGTCCTTCCTATGTCTCATTATATTTAAGTCCAGATGGGCTTTGTCTTTTTTAACCCTAGACTCGATTCTCAGAGAGGGTCTCCCTATTTCCCCCAGACACTTGTGCCTGCTCCCACTCCCCATGTCATTCCTTTTTATTTAGCTTCATAATTAGAGAAGTACAAAAGTTGGTTTTGGTTATACAAAATTGATAATTTATAAAAATGCATGGTAGCAAAACATTCTCCTTTATTTTGAACAATTCCTGAAAGCATTCTTTGTCCAGGAAAACATACATCATTTAACTTATCCTCTCACTAGGTATGTGACATCATGCTTCAAAATTTATGACAGAAGATGACACAAAGTGGAGTGGAGCCTGCTGCCAGACTGCTGGAACACAGAATCACCCTGGAAGAGAAAAAGGTAACAGAGGTCACTGGAACCTCAGTGCAGAGAGGCCTGGACTTTTGTTTGGCTCAGAAGCCAACTCAGCTGCAAGGCTGGGCAGAGCCATGAGTCACCAACACACATGAGTCTAGGTCAAGTCTGGCAAAGATTTCCTGCCTGATTTAAAATGAGTTTATTTGGTCCAATGGCACTTTTCCTAGAAATGGAGGACAGGTTGACCACACACGTGCCTGTCTTTATTTGTGGCCTGACACTTGGCAGGATAAACGTCATTATGTTTTTGGTTATGCTTAAGAAAAGTATTGTCAATTGTTTCCAGTCTGTTGCAAACATAAACCTACGAGCTGTATTAAATATGTACTATTGTATTTACCACAATGTTATGAAATCATGCATAAAATCCTAAAATGGGATAAAATAAAGGCAACTTCTCTTCCCCTCCTCCTCTTCCCCCCAACTTCTGGCAAGGTTTCAAAATAAACAAGGAATGAAACCAATGCTTCTCTTGAAAGGTCAACCAGCACCTGAGTCACAGGAAAAATAAAACTGGCCTAAAACAAAAACAAATAAATTATTTAGGAAGAGGAAAACAATATTCTCTTATATCAGATATTTAGAAAGATTAAACAGCTCCACAATGAAATATCTTAGTAATTACCTGTGCCTATTAATGAAGAATATGGACTTTTTTGGCTGAGTGAAGTGAAATTTATACTTGACTAAAAAATTAAATTAATAGTAACAGAAAAGATTACTTTGTTGTAACTCAAATAACGTGGAACTGACTAGGTATTGAAAAGAATTAAAATTTCCATCTTTTATTCCCATACATTCTCATCTCAGGAACCTTATCACTCCTGACATAAAACAGAGAAATTTAGCTCTAGATATTCAAAGACAGAAAAGAATGTGGAACCATGACACAAAAATACATGTTCTATTTGAAATGCAGTGTAGCAGAGAGTCCATTAATAACTGTGCACTATGTTATGTTTCAGAGTTCCGAAACATGTAAAAGATCAGTAAAGTGCAATCTGGAGCTCAAATATAACTGAGCACACTTTCCTCTACAGTTTCCTGCCTTGCCCAGTAAGGACTCTGCTTATTTTTACATGATTTTGCTATTTATCTAAATTTGAAGCTGAAAGATGAGCCTCCAGTATGAATCTTTCCAGCAATAATCCATCTTCCATGCAAGCCCCTGACCAAAGAATCACTTCTGTTACACTGGATATGGCACAAAGGCATCATGAACACTTCTTGTAGAAAGTAAAGAAAAAAAATCTTAGCAATTCCTATTGCTATTGGTAGCAATTGCTACTGACAATTCTCTTATTTTATTGTTTTGTAAGTTTTAAGGCAACATAAGTGTCCTCCATGCAGAGTATTTCAATGACAATGCTCCTCCAAATTTACTACTGAAAAACATTAAATAGTTTGGAATAGAAAGTCACTTTCTCTGGTCTTGCTACAAAAATGTTTTAAATTCAACCACAAAGAGTAACTATATTTGGAAAACAGGAAAATATTATTTATGCAAAAGATTAGGAATATATAGAAATAGGCAGATATAATAGATACTGATTTTAATTTCAATTAGGGATTATAGGAAGACTCTACAGTATTTATGATACTATAATATTTTCCAGAATCCAAATTAGTGTTGCTCCAACAATGTTCAGAACAATGACTAAATGAAACAAAGTAAAAGTAATTAACTAAAGGAAAGCATTTTAAGTATTTTCTTGGAACTTCAACAGTTTAAATAGTTAAAAGGAGAAAATAAGCATGCAGTGAATGTGAACCCAAACTGTTTTTATTTACACACTCCTCAGTCTTTCCCACCCTGTTCTGATCTTGTGCCTGATCTCACAGCACAGAGCAGCTGGAAGAAAGCAGTCTTTATAGATAAGAAACAGCTGTTATTCCTGTTTGACCTGAGGAAGAATTTAAAAAACAAAAGCAAAAGCACACGAGGAAGAAGAGTCCTCATAAAAGCAGTACTTGCAGAATTGTTCCAGCCAGCCCTGGTAACAGCATCTGACATGCACCTTGCTTATATCTAACTTACTTCCATTGAAAGACAAGAAGAATGGTATTGAGCAAAGGCAATAGTGGTTCACAAGCACTTTATGAATATCTACAAAATCAACCTCTTTTAAAGGAAAATTACCTCTCAGTGGGGGGGAGGAGGAGGAACCAACATCACACATTACAAAATGTCAGAATTCAGATTTGCCTCTAAAATCCAGTCTGACCTCCTATGTTAAAACAGGCAACCAGATGATCACTCCACAAACAGAAACCAAAGCATCCTTAACCATTTTATTCCATCTTCTGATCTACTTCTCAATCCAACTTGACACAAATACCAACATTTTCAAAACTCTAAATACTTGTAAATCCCTAACTTTATCTTGTTAGGTCTTAGTTGTACAATACTTAGTCACATTTCTAACACAAATTGTAGCAAACTCCACTGATTCAGACAATGTTTAGGCAGCTCTATATGTGAGCACAGATGTTCCCGTCCCAGTGCTCTTACGTAACAACATCTTCTACAACCTCCCTCCACAATTTCATGCTCTTTTTTCACTCATTTCCTGCTGATTTTGTAGAATGCCTCATTTTCTTCTTTAGATTTATTCTTAGTGCTTGACAAAAACGTCCCCTTGTTTTCTTCTTTTGTAACTTATTTCTTCACATGCATCAGAAATATTTGTTTGCACTTTTAAATCAATTTTTTCCACTTTTGTCTAGCATGGTACCAGCATGGTTACACAGTTTCTTCTGTAAAACTAGAAACATTCCCAGTTATTGGGAACAAGAACTTCAAAAACAGATGCAGATCTGTGGCAAAGAGTTTACAGGGGAAATTCATCAGGATGCATTTGCAGCCTTTAACCAATTACAGCTGGTAAGATGAGCACAGGTAGGAACAGTATGATCATAAAAGAGCAAGAAAACCCCCACACATGGTGTCCATAATAAAATCAGCAAACTTTGATATTGCCATCAGTTTTTACAGCGCACGATTCCTTCTCAAAAATACAGAAATTAATATTGAAAATCACAGGAGTTACCTAATCTTTCGTGTGACAAAGAGAGCACATTCAAAGGAGAAGCACAGAGGAAGCAACTCAAAGCTTTTCTTATTTATATTTCACAGAAGAGATAATAACTAAAGGCAATTAAACAGATTCAAGTTATTTAATGTCACTTAATGACACATTATTTCTTTTTAAAATAATAATGTATTACAAATTTTATTGCATAGGAACAATTTCCTGTTAGCAAGGAGAAAGTGTGTGTTCCTGTAGGAAAGGCAAAAGGGAAGGATTTGTTAGAAGAGCTAGGTTATAATGACATATTTTTAAAAATCACAGGAAAGAATCAAAGAATCAAACACATGGAGAACTGTAGCATGGTCATCTAACTGACAAGTTTACTAATACCATTAACCACTTCCATGATTTAGGATATAAAAACACTTTTCAAAGGAGACAGATGGAGACAGATGATTTCATATATTTGTTACAAGCACTTTTTCTTAGTCAAGTCCAACCTACGTTAATTAGCATCCTGCATTTGAGAGCATTTTGTGTTTTGATTTAATTCAATTCAGAGCCATCTCATTAACTACATATCTTTAAAAGTTTTTGCTCCAAGTAATTTCCCTTTTAACTAGGTGCTATCATGCACAGTAGTTGTTTAGCCCAGCCCCTTTTTAAGTGTTGGGCCACTGTTTTCATGGCTCTCTGTGCACAACTGCAATTCTTCCCTGCAACAACTTGAAACTAAGATGATTATTCCCACATGTCTGTGCCAGCCAACAGTCCTCAAGGACTTTTATTTACTAAAGCCTTAAGGCTACACAACTTAACTGACCTACCATGGTAGAGTTGAGAAGTACCAAGTCTACTTCAGAAAGCCAGCTTTTCCCACACTTCTGTTATCCTCTGCTTGTCTAAATGAAGCACTGCATTTGTGTCTGGGCTTCTATTTCATTCAATTCATGAAATGAAAAAGCAGCTTAGACTTTAACAGAAAACAAAAATGGAAGCCACAAAACTGGAATTACATTAAGTTTATCACATCAGCTAGTTGACAACATACCAAATAATGACAGAATTAAACTATTCAGGAGAAAATGCAGCTGCTGTTTCTTTTGCAGGGGATAATTTGTAAATACTTTTTACCTACAACAATGACGAATCTTGCAAAAATTTTCACAGACAGCATTACTTGGTTTTAAGTGTGGAAAGGACTAGAGAAATATAAAATATTATGCAATCGTTTTATCATTTGGGATATGAAGTGTGTATGTTCTGTTTGCCCGAGTTGATCTTATTTGAACAATTCTCTAAATATTAGCAGTTTATCTCTAAAACCACTAATCATTCAGAATGTCAGATCCTTATACTTTCATCATCCATTGTGATACCAAGAACTAGAAAATTCTTTCCTTCTAAAAGTTAAACAAAGGGAAAAGGAAGAAAACAAACAACCCACATCACATAGCTATAAAAGAAAATATTATTCAGAATCCTACCAAGAAAATAATCAAAAAACCATATGAGATCTACTGTGAGTATCAGCATCTCTAAAGATTTCTGGATGACTACAGCTGCAGAAGCTTTTTCATTCCAAATGGACCATACTCCTATTTTAAAATCTGCTTCTGTTGTAACTATTTTTTTTCTTCACCAGAGACAGAGGAAGGCTGAGAATCTGTCTTTGCACCTCCTTCAGTTTGAGTGTTTGGATTAAGAGCAGTTGTGAGTTAAGGACTGTTACCTGTGTTAGGAACATCCTGAAAAAGGAAATCACGAATTTAAAAAGTCCAAGTGGCTCTAGCCCTTTCTCCCCAGTTGTCTCTTAATCAGAAAACCCAAAAATACGCAGAATTACTTCAACAATTTCTCCTCGCACTTCTTCACTATAGCAGTATGTTCAAAACATCATTAACTGTTCCAGGCTGGTTATTGTTACATCTACTGGTTATTGTGCTAATTACATTTTTGTGTTCCGCTTGGGTCTGCATCTACCTGGTGAAATTTCAATGCTATTGCAAAGTGTATTTTTCTTTGCATTTCTTGTTTATGCTGCCTGTACACCAGGATCATAACTGGGCCCCTTCAGATCAATCACAATATAAGCAGTAGTTAGGGTACACAAAGAATCATTTCTGAAGCAATCCTATCCAAGTTCCTCTTCAAACATCTCCAGTTAGAGCAGTAGCTAACAGTACTAACAGGTTTCTAATCCCTTCCACCCGCTAGTGACTTATCAGAGTAAATTTTACTCGGTTATAAAAGCCCATTAAAAATGTCTAAATTAACATTGTTTTCAATGGCAACAAGGTAATTTTCTATAAAACCAAGAACTGGGGTGGTGGGGAGGAGGGAACTACACTTTATTTTTCACTTTAATTCAATAAGATAGATGAAAATGAGAAATGTTTTGGCAGCAAGATTAATCTAACATTGATCAAGCTATTCGTCCCAACTAACTTACATAAAGTCTTCATACACCAAATATACAGCCCATTCTTTCTAGTTTCCCACTTTCTTTTTAACTTTGTCTTCCTGCCTGTGGGCACTACTTTCTACAGACCCTGCAAATGGAACTCTCTACTCTTTCAGTCACCTTGCTTACAGAAAATTCTGTTTCAATTTTTTTTAAATTAAAAGAATAATGTTCCCAAAAGAAAAAAAGAATATTCAAAGCAATAATTAAGAATGGATTCAGTCGAGGGGATGGGGTTGTGTGTGTAATACCTACCAGGCATTTGAGAGAGCTTCATTTGTAACACCATAAAGTGACTGGAATGGGTCTCAGGAAGTTACAAGTGTAACCTCCTGCTCAAAGCACAGAGATCCCTGAAATCAGACTTGGCCATTTGATGTGCCTCTGAACAGTTTTGAAATCTTCCAATAAAAAGGCAGATAGACACCAAAAGAAAAAACAACGAATGAAAACCCTCACACCTTTGCTTCACAGTTTACTTCTGTTTAGATAAAGCACTTTGCTAACCTAGGTGTTCTTCCAGCTTAGCTCTTTGAATTTACTGCTCTGCCACTACGCTCCTCTCTCCTGTTCAGAACAGTCACAGGGCCTACAAAATGTGAACACTGCACAGAAACTGAAGTGTCTGGCACATTCCACCTGAGATAAAGCTGCACTTGAAATATGGAACCCTTTGTCAAGAAAGCAGTGGACAGCTGCAGAGCGACAGAGAGCAAATGGCAGCCTGGTGTCCAGAGCGGGGCTTTGTGCAGTGGGTGATCCTCCCTTCGCACGCACAGCACATCTACCAGAACAATGCCCTGGCAGCACAGCAAAGGGACCACACTGAAAGATCTGGCCCAGCCTGATTTGAAAGAAGAAAAATCACAAAACAATAGAAAACACAATTTCAAAGTAAAACTCTAACTTAGAAAAATAAAAATGTGAGAGTGAAATAACCATAGTTATACCATTATTGTTGTAAAATTAAAAGCAGATTTACATTTCAAGAAATATCAAATATCAACATTGTAATAGAAAGAAAAATAAAGCTTTTTTACTCTTGTTCCAAGTATTTTGTGCTGTCTGCTTTTATTTGCTCTTTATGCAAACTAAGAACTGCCAAGAAGTCAATCATTTCACAACCCTTCTCTATAAACAGATTTGTTTCAACAAAAAAGCAGATTGCAATAAATAACTACTATAACCACCCTTCCTCTTCGTTTTTATTAGGTTTTCTATATTAATATGTATATGCTGAACACATCAGTCTTCAGTTACAGTACAGACTTTACCTATTTTTCTAATCCATTTTCTCCATTGACAGGACTATGCTCACAATTTACAAAACTTCTTTGTAGACATTTACTTATTTTACAGTTCATTAACCTTCAAACAGTACACCTGCCAGTTTGCAGGTGTGTTATCTAAAGCAATGATACACTAACTAATAAAGTGCTAAAGTATGTTTGTGTCAGAAATGCTTATGAAACAAATGTTTTTCTCCACTGAGCTACCCAGCTGAATTGGATTTATTTGCATCAATTTTTGTAAGTTTTTTTCCTGATGGTAAGTGCAGTAGTTAAACACCAGTCACTGCAAAAAAAGAATAAAATTGTACTGTCTACCACTTTTTAAAGTATACAAATGGCAGTGTTTAATCTTTTTAAATAATTGAAAAGGATCATTCACTCTTCTTTCCCTCTGCAGTAACACTACAAGGCTTCATTTAAAAATTAACATCTTTTAACAGCTTTTTCACACAGCAAGGAAAACCTCATCAAGTGTCATATACTCCCTTTTAACCATTCTCCATGAGTACAGTGACATTTTCAGTTTTCTATAGCTGGACTAGAGCCTTCCATTGGCTCGTTTTTATCTGACCTGAGGGTTTTCACATCATTAATAAAGAGATAATCAAAACAAAGGGAATATACATTAGGGTAGGAAAAGTTTGCATAGTTTGGCACTACCATATATAACCTTAAAAATGGAACAAAATGAAATGCACGTAGCAGAGGTGGTGAACCTTCTAAGGATTGCTTCCAGACATTTTTCCTACTGGCAGCACACCATTTTCAGACCTCCCAACTCTGGCCACCATGATAGTTACTGCTGCACAGGATTTATTTCTTTTTGTTTCAGCTGTCAATAAAAACTTCAAGTGATAGCTTTTTAAGTCAACTAAACACATTTAAATCAAAACAAAACACTGACATCACTGGGGCTACAGAAACACCGTACAAAAAGAACACTGTGTTTAGATTCTAGGCTTGTTTACCAATGGTTTTAACTTCTCTCACATTATGTCATGAAGTGCCATTGCACCTGTAACTTGATCAAAAACTCATCAAAAAAATTCAAGTGCCCTCTTATTTCTGATGATCTGGTATAACACACATAAACCAACTAAATCTGCTAGTCATGCCTCAATAGTAGTCAGTATTCTTCAGGATGAAGATCATTATAACTATGTTGAACAAACAACTATGTTGCATTATAATTATGTTGAAACCAACTGTGTAAGACAGAGCTCAAACTTAAACTGCACTTTTAACTCAGTAATATTTTCTGAGCTAATTTTGCTAAGATATCATGAAAATTTCAAACATGAAATTATATCCCAAAAAAATCCACTCTACCAAATAACAAACACCAGTAGAATATGCCAACAAACTGAGTGAAAGTAATGAACTTCCAGGGGTACATGAACTACAAAAAGCTGTCATTAATACCAACATATTACTTTTAAGCCTCATGCCCCATCAGACCTGGCTTGTGAGGACCATGTAGGTAGATGGAGGACTGATTATCAAGTGAAATCAGGACACTCCAGCAGAACCAGTATTGCAACCCAGGGATTAATACTGCATCCAGTCCTGGTCAATGTCTTTATTATTGATCTGCATGATGGGGTAGGGTCCAGCCTCAGCAAGCGTGCTGGTGGAAAAAACATGGAAAGGGCAGCTGATACACTGAAGGGTCACGCTGCTGCTCAGAGGGATTTTGGCAAGCTGGAGAAATATGCCAACACGAACCTCATGGAGTTCAGGGAAAGGAAATGTAAAGTCCTGAACCAGGAGAGGAACAACACCAAGTACCTGCACGTGCTGGAGTTCACTCAGCTGGAAAGCAGCTTTGCAGAAAAGGACCTCGTGGTCCATGATGGAGAGCACCAGCTATGTGGCTCTGCAGGGAGACACTGACAGCATCCTGCACTTGTTAGGAAGGGTGCTGCCAGAAGCTTCAGGGAGATGATTCTTATCCTCTATCAGTCACTGCTCAGGCCACACCTGAGATATCATTTCCAGGTCTGGGCACACTGGAAACAGCCCAGCAAAAGGCAAGAAGAAACTAAAGGGTTAATTAAGAGCTTCATTAAAGCACTGGAGCATCTCTCATACAACAAAAGCCTGAGAGAGCTGAACTGTTTAGCCTAGAAAAGTGGATGGGGCATCTTATCACTGTGTATAAATATCTGAAGGAAGGCTGTAAAGATGGAGCCAGACTTCAGTGGTGCTCAGTGAGAGGACAAGATGCAATGGGCACAATCTAAAACACAGGGGGTTTCCTCTGAACACTGGAAGCACTCACACTGGCCCATGGGGGCCCAAAGAGGTTGTAGAGTCTCATGCCTTGAGATATTCAAGAGCCATCTGGATATGGTCCTGGACAGCTAGCTCTAGGTGGCCCTGCTCAAGCAGGGGGGCTGGACCAGATGAGCTCCAGAGCTCCCTTCCAACCTCAACCATCACATGATTCTGTGAGTCACATCCCATTGCATCATACACAGCTGCTTCATCAAAACCTGGAGATAACCTGCAGAGTACTGTTACGCTAAATAATAATAAAAGGCTTCTTATGAAATAACTGAGAGCCTGTGGAGGGTTTCCTTTATTACAGGATTTACTATGCTAATTTAATTACAACAAAGTGATTACAAAGTAATCCTATTTAGGCAGGAAGTTGACACTGCAACTCTGAATACCTTACTCAGCACAGGATTAGAACTGCCATTTGATGGTTACTTTCAGGTCCAGAAAGAAGCACTTCAAGGCAAGTTATGAACATGTTTTAGGACACAAAAATTCTACAAAATTCTACAAAAACTATTCTACAAATAGACCATGTGGAGGAAGAAAGGACTATGGCTTAATGCAGGCCAAAATGTTATTAGCTTTCCTCATCTGGGAATGACCAACAACAATAGCTTGGACAGTACAAAATTCCTTCCCTAATGACTTCCACCTGCTGGAGGCCCGACATTTGCCCTGCATCTCCCTGCAGCTGCTTTCCCATCTGCTGCTGGAAGCCATTGCCCTCCCTTTAGATAAGACCTGAGCGCTGGAGATACACAATTCAGTTGCTCTAAGCAAACAAAATCTTTTCCCAATTCCCAGAGAATCACACCTGCTGTGTCTAGAAGCACTGCTGAATTGCTACCACAGCACAGTATAGGCCTGATCATGTAAAAGGTTCAAGCTGAACAGCCTTGTGCAGAAACTGAGAAGAGGAATTAAATACCTGTCAGAAGCCAACTGGCTCTCCAGCAGGACTGCAGAGTCCCAGCAGCCCTTCATCAAGAGCACTGTAATTCAGTTCTTTGTACCACTACCCATCTGCCAGCCATAAGATTGTAATGCAAATACAAACCAGTCTGATAAGGGATTAGGAAGTCAAATCAGTGGAGAGGCAGTGGAATTCATCACCATCCTCATGAGCAAGACAGGCCATACAAGCCTTGCAAAACAGATTTGCACAGCCCAGGATTTAAGACACACAATCTTTCCAACTCAAATGCTAGATTGAGACCACTGAAATTACTGGAGTTTTTATCCTAGTTCTGTTATGATTATTTTGTATGATACATATATGCTGGTTGGCCCATTAAACACAAGCTGGAAATTCCAAATTTCATTGATATCTTCTTAACAAGAAGAGCACAAGACATACTGCAAAAAGGATGATCAGAGTCCTAGAAATATTTATTTCCTGTTTCCACAAGAATGATGAGTTTAAGCCATTTTTTTTCCTAGAGCTTTGTTAGCCAGACCTCTGAAACATTCTATAAGATTCCTGTATACCTTAAATAATATACTTCTCTGAATAGAAACTATTTGCACCTGTATGACTAAATTCCCCAGGTATCCTGGAAGAGGCAAACACATTAAAAATAAAATGAAGAATTTCTAACAGCCATCAATCTAATCAGTATTGCATGCCCCAAGCCTACGAAGTTTTTTAAAACACCAGGAAAATACTTAATGGACAACGTTTTAAATACTGGATTTACACATTCCCTTAACTGTGACGACCGTCTCAGCTGGGTATTCCATTACTCATAATTTTATGGTCTGATTTTGTAGATAGATACATAATTAATACACTGGTCTGTTTTGAAGAATGAAATTATTCATATTTTAAAATAAATGTTGATTGCACTTCAAAAAAAATAACCAGAGATTAATAGATTTATTAATTAATTTTCAACAGATCCCTTGAAAATACATCAGTAGCTTCACCCTTCAGAACAGAAATGCACAGAAGAAAAGAAGCATTAACCAGAGCAACCAAAAGGAAAACTCAGTCAACTAACAGATGAGGAAACAGCTCATGATCACAACAATCAAGTCATTAAGGTCCACCTCCCCCCATTGAAGCCAATGAGAATTAGACACAAACATTTTCTTAAAAGGCAATCATAAGTGCTTCTAAAAAAGTTCTAGAATGAGACCTGGTGTACTACCAGAATTATATATACACCAAATACATTGGCATTTAGAGTGTTTTACATTATTCATTATCAACTTTTCAGCTACACAGACATGAATCAAACACATCACCACCTTGATACTGGCTATGAACTCAATATTTCTATTGCATTTCATTATTAGGAGATACAATACCTCTGTTTGAAGTATGGCAGCTCTCTGTTCTTTGGCAGTAAGGGACTCTTTAAGCACTTCAATGTGTTGCTTGCAATCTGAATTCTGATTGCTAAGGGTTTCAAGCTTAGTTTGTAAGGCAAGAAGTTCTGATTCTTTCTTTGAGAGTTCTTGTTTCAGTTGATCAATCTGCAGTGGGGGGGAAGGGGAAAAGTTAGGTCATTAATTTTGTCTCCAATTCATAGTTCTACTGGAAAGCTGAAAGGTGTGAATGACCACGATATGACAAATCAGACACCTGTGAATTCTGGAAGAGAATTAAGATTCAGACTTTTTACACTCACACCTTCAACTGCATTTCTTGCGATTTCATGCACCCTGTCTTAAGAATGATTGTCCTGTTGTTGCAAAAGTTAAAAGGAAACTCTTAAAGATTATACATGATGATTTGGCCTATAAATTCACCAAGGACCTCACTTAAGTTCAAAGGCATGTATCCCATGTGAGGCAAGTCTGGCAGGACAGCAAAAACGTATAGGAAAAAAAGTGTTCATAAAAGTATAAATTTAATCCTTCCAACAGCATGATTCCCATGACTTACCACTGGCCAGAGTGAATCAGGAAATTTTTAGGAGTTCGATAAAGAAAAAACAGGCATCTTAGAAAGGAGAGGAAAACAGAAAAGTGGTATTTTATCCTTACTTCTCTTCTTGCAAATTTTTTGCTGCCCACCATCCCCACCTCCAATTTTTCTCCCTGGCAGTTCACATGGAATTCTCAGGTACTAGAAAAGCCGAGCCAAGAAGACTAACTTAAGAGAAGTCTGGGGAAAACATTATAAAAAATTCCACACAATGAAAGGGCTGAAAGGTTATAAAAGCTTATCCCAGAGGAAACAGTAGAAACACAACACTAAGACAGAGCTTCTGAATTTAATTGAATATAAGGTTCATCAGTAAATGTCATGGAACTATGATTATCCTCCTCTTTCCACAATGATAAATGGGAAGAATAGCCAGAGAACACAAAACTGTAGTGGATTTAGAATATATTAAACAGAGCAAAGCACTGGACTATATACAGAATGATGTGTATAGGTGAAAGGATGGTGAATTAGGTGGCATACAACTACTCTTAAATTCTTGTGATATAACACTGGTCACCAGACAAATCCAGATACATCACCTCATGAGGATTATTTGAAATAAAATGCCTCACTGCATCTGCGTAACTCAGAGAAATCACTTCCTTTATATGAAGAGCTCTTTTCCATGTCCCAACAGACATTTGGGATGCAAGAAATCTAGAAGTGGTTGATGGAAGATGATTCAAAAATCCCCAGAAAAAAAAAGTCCACCGGCTGATCCTACTCAGCCACATTCCAAAGATCCACATACTAAAACATTTCACAGATTCAGTGTTGTATGGTACTGGAAATATTCACTGCTGATCAAAATGCTTCTGTTTTATTTTACATTGCAAGTGCATATTCAAAAATTAAATTTTAAAACAATGATTCTTCCAACTACAGTCCATACGCATGTCTTAATATATTTATTCCTTATTTCTTTTTTTAAAATCCCAATATATTTGTATAGTTGGTTAAGGTGCTCAGAGAGTCACCCACGAGGTACTGTATAAAATCAAGAATCTACCCTGGCACTAAAAAAAATCACATTTAAAGTCTGAAAATATCAAAATAAGAAAAGAAGCTTACAAAAACCAGACATGAGGAAAGAATGCAATTAAAAGCTGCTAGAGAAAGCTTTCTGTGGAAAGCAAACCACCTTCCTCCATCCCTTGCCAGAGCATGTAAGCAAGCATGGCAACCAAGAGAAAATGGACAGAAAATGAACAATAGGAAAGTCTGTCTATGAGATAGGAAGACAAAAAAGTAGATCTGCAGCCAATCTGAATTACATCACAGAGTTTATATGAGACACATGTGAACATCACAGATGCTTAATCTCTTCTAGAAACTCTTCCCCTTCTCTCCATGACACAACCCACACCCTGAGAAATAATAAAAAAATTTTTAAAGGCTTTGCTTTCATTGCAGGAGTGTTCTTTGTATTTTAGAAACAGAATCTGTTTAGTGTAAAGTTCTGGCTATAAGATCTACAAATTGTCAGGTGTTTAAAAATGTGTTAAAGCTCTCAAATAAAAAAAAATGTAAGAGTTAAAACACAAACCAAACACACAACACAACGATTGTTGAATAAATATGCTGATGTCTTTTTAAAATTAAGTATTATAGTGAAAAAATACTAAAATTTCCATTTTAAAAACGGTCACAAAAATAAAGAAGTATAATAAAAAACTATAAAACTTGTATTAAGAAATTTTAGGCATGGGTACATTCACTTTTTTAAAGTTCTGCAGTATCTCAGTGCGTAAAAAAACTAATTAAACAGGACATGAAATAGATTGTTGCCTCTAGCAGCTATGCAAACATTTTTGCTGTATCTAAATGGATGTGGAAGATCAATGAAACCTCATGGTCTCATACAATACAACCAAAATGTTTTATACTTAATTAGGACTAAAATGAAGATAACCTACAAGTCTGGGTATGAGAGCTATAGCATCAAAAAACTCCAAGTTTGTCCTCTGACCCTGACCTTCCCACTATCTCACGTATTTCATATGTGTAATTTGCCTGTCACCGCTTTTTCAACACTGCCCAATATGATCTCGCTTCACCTCTTTTCCTGAAATCCTAATTCCTTTTTCTTCCTTCTCAATTTGCAATACTGTCACCTCCCATAATTTCAGTTCCTTAGAACCCAATAATTTTCCATTTCCAGAAAGCCGTTATGGGTGTTCTTCTGTTATTTTTACACACCAAATTCTTATGTGACATTATGCAGAGTAATCAGAAAACAAAGGGGAAAAAAATCTGAATATTGCATATTAAAATTAATAGGCTAAACCTTTAAGGAAATAATTCCATTAAACAAAACTATGCTGATTTACACATCATAGGATTTGGTCTGATGCAAGGAATGACAACTGCTTTTTAAAGTGAAAGATTTAAGAAAAAGAAAAGGAGTAGCAATGTAAATTATGTGCCTGCATACAGTAGACCCTACAAGTCTATCAGTAGATTCTACAGGTTATGCTGGTAAAGGTCTGGCTTTAAACTGGTTGTTAAATTTCCAGGCCTACCCACAAAATAAATAAATAAATAAATAAATTAAAAAAAAAAAAAAAGCTGTAGCTCTTTCCCTGTTTTGTTTTTTTGATTTTGTTTTTTTTTCCTACAGGATCTCCTAGAACTTGTACACTTCCTTCATTCAGTATAGAAAATTCTTAAATGCAGACATTAATCACAGAGCACCTTCTTACTGCTTTATCAATACTTAAAACTCATCTTACTGGTAATTGGCTGAAGTTTTACTAATCTACCACTAGATTTTCATACCCTCTCCAGTGGATAGCATTAGAGTTCTAATACTCAAAGGATTACTTAAATGCCAAGTGCAAACTCACACCTGAAAAAGAATGCATCAGTGTCATTTAAATATGTGGCTGACAGCCACAGGATGAACTCTAGTGAGGGTAGGAAGTCTTCCAAAGCAGAAATTATTATCAAAAGTATGTATCATCCTGTATGTTTTCCTCATATTCTCAATTAAGATACTTGAAGGTGCAGGTCTCTTGGTCATATAAACTTTAAGACCTATTTTGACAATTTCTGTATTATGTGAGTAATGACAAGTTTCCTCCCTTCAAAAACTGAGCAAGGGGAGGCCTTATCAAACAGGCAAGAAAAAGAAATCTGAGCAAGTTTTCTTTCTCATTTTTACAATTTTTATTTAACTGCAAGTCACAATTAAAGCCTATATATTTGGAAGGAGCGAATATTCCTAAGAAATAGTTAAGAAAAGAAACAATTCCAAACATTCTCTGCCACTCATGTACAATAAATGATGTTCAGTATTTGCCTTCATTTAACACCTTCCCATTTATTTAAATCAAGAACAGGTTGAAAACAAGTTATACTTCAAGAATAAATGAAAGGTTTGAAGAGCTTCAAGCACCTCAGAAGAGTTTTCTACTGTTCTTTGCCATCAGTCCTGTTTATCAGAATTTATCAACAATCTCAGGTTCAATAGATCAGGTACAGCAAGATCTGTTTGCTGACAGCTCCATAAATACTCTTCCACCTTGAAAGGTTCTCAGATGACTGATAAAAATAATATCTTCTGCTGCGAATCTTAATTTTAAGTGGAAGAAAAATACTAGTAAAAAAACCAGACAAAGCTTCATCAAAACATGGCAGTTATCAAAGATCAGAAGGCTGTGACAAAACAAGGCATATTTAATAGTCTTCTCATTCATCTGCTTTCCATGCTACAGGAAATATACTGAAGTTCTTCCTCACAAAAATGTTAGGAGATTGTTGAAATTCTAGGTTTGTACCTCATTTTTATATCAACATTTGTCAATGCACGTTTGCTGACGTGCATTGACAGTTTTGCTGTAATTCAAACTGAATTGCTTTAAAATGAATAAAGTTTAGGTAGGCAAAATAATTTTCGTGATGACAATGCTACTTAGAAGCTTTATCTATTTTTCAGTAGCTTAAGAGCTATTTTTTTTCCAACAGAATGAATATGTTCTTTGATTATTATTTTTTCTTAATAAATCTGGATTAATTCCACATGGGCACTAACACTTTCATTTCTTTTGTAGGAAAAACCCCCAAACAATGAACAAACAACAATGCTTTGTGAGTTTGAAACCAGGAAATGTGTCACATCACTACAAGTTTACTACCTGCCTGTGGTCAACCCCAAATAGTCTATGTACAGTAATTTGAAATTAAAGGAACTCTGCAGGAACAAAGTCATTAAAATGCTGGTCTTGAAAATACGAGCAGAGTACAATTTGATATCGTCATTAAAATAAATCCTTACTGCAAAACTACATCAAAAGCTAAAATCAAATAATTTTCATTTATCCAAAATGCTTCACTCCTCCACATCTACTGATTATTATATAGTAGAGATTTACCAAAAGGAGACATGCAGCTTCTTGCATTGGATATGGTCAAGTTAAACCTTTTATTTCCATTATTTAAACAGTCTTAATCTCTTTTATAAATAGAACTTACCTTATTTTTCATGAACTTTGAGTGACTCTTGTAAACTTCTATTTGTTTGATTTCTTCTTCTCGGTCCTCTGTATTCAGAACTCCATTTGTCTTTAACATCTGTATTTCATCTTCAAGATCTCTTATATTGCGCTCAAGTGAAGCTATTTTTGTATCCTAAGTGACAAAAGAGAGAGTATTGAAAATTATGAGAGACATATATTAAAGAGTAACAGAAGCATATCTGTACTTGAGTGAATATCAAATAATGAGACAGCAAAAATAGATGGTACAAATAGAGAATGCACACAAACCAGGAATAATTCCATTGCTTTTAGCTTAAGGAAATGCAGAATTCAGTCCAGACCTCTTTCACCATAGTTGCACAGTCTGTAGAGAATACATTCTGTGTTTAATACCTACACAGGGATGAAGGGAGAATAGCAGATGCCCTATTTTTCCACACATGTATGATAGCAAACCTTGTTATCATTAGTTACCCTCTAGGCCTGGCTATTCTTCTAAGCTCTTAAACACCAAGTTTAGCCTAGAGAGGCCAGTCCACGTCTCTGCAGGGCAAAGGCCACTTCATTGTGTGGCTCAGCCTGAGGCTCAGGGTCCCTGTTTCTCTGGAGTTCTGCCTGCTCTCAAGAGGCAGAAAGGTTGTGTCCTCATATATTTTTCCTTGACTAATCTAGCCACATCACTAAGAGGGGATTTAGCACTTTTTACTGTGAGTTCCAAGATAAACAAAACCACAACCACTAAAAATTTCTACATCCCAGCCAATGGCTACCACATGTGCCAGCACCACACCGGGAAACAGTGAAATTTTTTGCTATTTCCAGTCATTTGGAAATTGGCTAAGTCCCTTTTGTGAGAGTTAGAAAGATTAGAAAAGCGATTACACAAACTTTTCACAATTTTCTGTGTGAAAGAACATTGCAGAATTACTCATTAGGAAATCTGTTCAACAACATAAAGGATCAATCACCCGTAAAATATTAGAGACTGGATGAAGTTCTTGTTCCATTGAGATCAATATTACATAAAAATTTTAAAAAAGAAAAAAAAAAAACCACACCACACAAAACAAACCAACAAGACCAGATAATTAAGTTAGAAAGCTAATTTGGGCAAAAAATACAAACAGAATTGATCCTTTAACAAGGACAAGCAACTGCAGCTTTGTTTCTGTTGTTTTTTTCAGGCTGCCTAAAAACAAGCAACCCCAACTCTTGTAATAACATCTTTCACAGTAAAGTTAGGCAAATTTAGCAATTTAAGACATGGGAGAGCCTGTTCCAAAAAGCATCTGAATTTTTGGTAATGAAGTGGAAAACAATCTCACAGTATTTTTGAGAACCATTGTTATAAATCCATATGGAATGAAAGCTAAAGACTAAGCAATGTCATTTAGATGGCCCACTGTCATTCCTCTAACATTTTTGCTTTTATCTTTATAGTCAACAATAAATCTCAAACTGAGAGAAGTTTTCTTCCATTGTTTTCTTATTCCAACAAAAATTAATTTTAAAATTAATTTCAATTCTAAAACAGGAAAGTAAAATATTGAGATGGAATGAAAAAAGGGAAGAATTCTCATTTCAATCTTATCATTTAAAGAAGTTGCACAAAAGGCAAATTACTGCAAGAAAAGATACCGAAGTATTTAAAAGCTCTCAAGACTTAAACACAACATAAAAATAATTGTAGCTCTCACAGATACTATAATCAATTCAGCTTGCCCCGTTAGACTTCATTTCAGAAATATCTTCCTCCTATTTTTGAAGATAAAAGCAAAACCTAAGCTTCCCTACACTTTGGAATGATTCTGCAATGATTTTACAATGAAATTTATTAATACTTACATGACCTGTTATGACATCACATCTGGGAATAGTCTTCATCAAATCTCCCCAGCTAAGTCTGTAAGTCTGTCTTTTTGTACTGCCTTTGTATTTTATGTGTTTGCAAATATAATATGGCAGAAACAATTTTAGCATAGCCTGCTACACTCTTTAGAAGGTTTATACATCACAGAATAACACTGAAGTGTATAAGAATATCTAACATAACTTGTGGAAGCAGTTTATGCACTTCTACCTCATCATAAGATTGAAATCTCTGAGGAGAAGCTTATTTTTAATCAATCCCTGCATACTGTGATTAGAGATGTGTAAAAGCTTTTTTCCTACGACTTGAAAAATTGTCACTAAGTTTTACATTAACTTTTTATTGAAACAGAAGTCAGAAATTTCACAAATTTTGTGAAAGTCAAAGGTACTGTTCCCTGTTGCATGCTGGCTTGCCCAGGAAACCTTACCGGTTTCCTGCCTGGACAACTGCTGGAAAGTGAGGAACCTTGTAGGTCAAAGAAAATGCAGAGAGCCCAGAGCTCCCAGTAGGTATTGCCTCAAGGGAGCTGGGCTGACTTACAGGATGCATAGAAAGTCAGGTAGCTTTGCATGTGCCAAAAGTTTTGAGAGAATAGGCACATTCCTAAAAAAATCTTCTGATTCAGCTGAATCAGCATTTTCCCACAGAAAATTTCAGCTGGAAAACTTTCAACCAGTCTTGTTGGGGCACAGGGTCTGGCAAGCTTTCAGAAACTGAAATGGGAACAGATGCAATATTTCCTTCAAACCTCTAAGATTTATCCCCATTAGCAACATTCTAAAAAACTACATGGGTCTGTGTTGAATCACAACGAAGATTCCTTTGCAATAATATTAAGGAAGCAGCTTAGTATTAAATGGTACTAATAAACATCTTCTGAGTTCTACAACAATGCAGTATTTGTCCAGATTTTTCCAGTCAGGCCCTCTAAATCTGTTAAAAGACATAAGATTATACAGCAGGATTTGTGATAGAGATCAGGGCACTCACCCTAATCTATCCCCTCTTTCCAGCAGTAACCAATACTTCTTCCTTATCCCCCTTATCAGTGTTGCAGATATTCTGTGAGAGGTTAGGGCTATTTAGCTTTCTGCTGGCTGGACCTAGCAGAAACCCACCCCTTTTGGAATGTGAAAAAAATTAGTATGTGTCCTCATGCTGAAGAAAACAATATTTCTCAATGGAAAAAGACTAACTCTACAAGTGAGTTTACACAATGATGTTTCATGAATTATATCAGTCCTTACAAGGGTCCTATACTACATTTCCTGAAAACTGAGGGACAGAAACAGGACAAAACATTTGTAAATAACCACAGAATCACAGAGTATTCTGAGCTGGAAGGAACCCACCAGGATCATCAAGTCAAACCCTATAGAACAGAGCATTCCAGGCTGCCTTACCCTGGAAGGGTAAGGAAATGCTACTGTTCATCATTTGAGCTACATGATAAATTTAAATTATGTCTGTGAAACATTTTGCTTGTAGGGCATTCAATAAGCAACCAGAAGGAAATATTTGAGACTCCACATTAAATAAAGCTTGAACTTAAACACACTTATGTACACAGGCTACAGACCATACACAACTACTCTTACTGTATGAATTTTTACCTTGTCAATTTAATGCAGAGAATATTCAGGTTTATCTTTGAAGATAAGAGAAGTGAGAGTTCATGCAATCTTAACAATAGAGTATGTCACACTGCAAACACACATACACACTTCTCTAGAACCAAACCCATACCTGAAATATCACAGCAGGATCAATACATAAAGATGGCTCTTTCTGCAAGTAAGGTAAACCACAAATATTTTTGTTTACTTTACAGCTTACATTTATAAAGACTTTATAGTTGCTAGACTCCACATATTTTTCCATATCCTATCCTTAAGATGAGTTCTAGGCCACATCTGTAGGCAATTTCTGATTTTCTCTCTCAAGTAATATCACTGTTTTAGTGATGATAAAATTAGAACATAAGAACATGTAACGGCTGGGTTGGAAGCAGCATTTAAAGGTCATCTAATCCAACCCCCTGCCATGGGCAGGGGCACCTTCCACTATCCCAGGTTGCTCCAATCCCCATCCAACCTGACCTGGAACACTTCCAGGGAAGGGACATCCACAACTGCTCTGGGCCTGTGTCAGGGCCTCACCACACTCCATAAAATCCTTTTTCTTCATATGTCCAATCTAAATTTATCCTACTTCAGTTTAAAACTGTTGTTCCTTGTCCTGTCACAACAGGCCCTATTGAAAAGTCTGTACCCATTTTTCTTATATGCCCCCTTTAAGTACTGAAAGGCTACAAGGCCACTGAGGATCCTTCTCTTCTCCAGATTCACGTGCTCAGGAGCACTTACCATAAATGAAGTGAAAAGTGTACTTCCTTTTAATTTTTTATTATATTAATAGTTGTTAATCAACTTTGAATATCACTGATATTCAGAATACATTCAAAGAGATCAGTCATTTAGCATTTGCCAGCACACAACATGCAAGGAAGCATGCATGGGGGCAATTGCAATTAAAGGAAAGGATTTTCATGTACCAGTTTTATTTTATACTTTAACAGACTAAGATTTAGGCATGAGGAGGGGAAATGCAGTTTAATCACATATATCCTCAGTCACAAAGTCAAAAGTGACCACTGTATTAAAACTTGACTAGTTTGAGGGAATAATAGGAGCATATGGGAGAAGAAGCATCCTGCCCTCCCTTAGTTTTGTGACTCCACTTTCCAGAAGAAAAAAGGGCTTCTGGAGAACAAGATCAGTTGCACAAAAAAAGAACCAAGTAAAGAGTGTAGTGAGAAACAATAGAGAAAAAGACATGGGACATCTGGAAGCAAATGTGTCCATGAAGCAAAACTAGAAAGTTAGAAAAGAACAGCCTGGGTAATGCATCTGAAAAGACAATGGATACCTGGAAAAGAATAAATAAAGCAAGAAAAACAGGAGTCATGGCATAGGATGTGAATTCTCCATCTTTTTCGTTCACCCTTTTTTTAATTTGCATGAATATACAGGAGATAAACACTGGTCAAAAAGACAGCAGTTATGCAGAAAGTGCAATTGCTGTAAGAATAAGCAACTACTTGCAAAGCTTTAGAGAGAAATGAAGAAGATGACAGGATAGGACATGCAGTGCACAAGATGTCTGGGACAAATAAACACAAGAAAGGATAGGTAGTAGAAATGGGTATACTTGATTGGATGAAAGGGAATACAGACTGGGAAAAGGGACAGAAATAATTCAACAGTGGCAAGGGACAGAAGAAAACCACAGAGAGAATAGAAGGATTTATGAAGGAGGGAAAGTTGTATCCTGGCAGAGCCTGGGGAGCCACGGAAGGGACTCAGACAAAAGCTAAGGTGGTGAGGGGCTGGAAGGGGCTGTGGTGAAGAGATATGTAAACTGCTTGGAGTCTCTGTGTGGGGAAGTGGATGGCCTGAGATTGCCATATTACATCTAATCCTCTCCCTCCTTCTACCCTCAACACTGTAGGGAAACAATTCCTTCAATGCTTGATCATTCAAAACAAATGTTCCACATTTTTTTCGAAACAAATGCTGTCTGGATTAAGACAATTTAAATTTACTTGAAAACATTCCAAATCTGGAACTTGTAATGAAAACTGCTGTTTAGTCATGTGAATTTCAACATCTTACATTTGTCCCTCTTTCTTTTCAGTATTAGGCCTACTTTAGACAGGGGCAACCCCAAAGGGGCGTGTGTGTTCATAGGGACAGAAAGAACTGGGTGCCTCAGAGCCAAAAAGCAGTTTGGCATCAGTACTCCAGCAACAGGACTGCAGCCTCACTCACAACAAATGAGAGCCCTCACTATAAAGATCCGACTTTGAAAAAGTGGAACATTGCACCACGCCCACCTCTCCTGGGAGCCAAACAGAAAAAGACTTCAGTGTCCTCAGGGATAGACCCTGTCAGGAGCAACTACAGTCATCACAAGTGTCACTCATGTGTCACGTGCCCCCCATCCCTGTTCTTTTCAAAGAGTTTTGGTATAGGAAGAGGAACTGAAAATCAATTTCAACATGTCCTTCACATTGTTATATAACCCACATGAAAGATTATAAATTATTCTAACACATTGCTTTTGTATCCCAAAACTTTTATATTTATAATTCTGACTATTAATAGACAAACCAAGTTTCTCAGCCAGTATCTTACTTTCCCATTTACTTAGGGTAATGAGTTACTGCAAAAACACAGATTTCATACAAAGACTTCTGAACTAATGTCCAAAGCAAATATACATCCAAAAATGGAATTCTGTAATCAATGTACCTTCTTTGTTACTTATATAATCCAAACTAATTATTACAAGGCAGATACCATATTTATAAAGTCCTGTTGTTGTTTTAACTGTGTATTTACCACAATGTTCAGACACACTGAACTCATTTGCTCATAACAGAAGTCACTGGCAAAATGAGGCCTTTAATTTGCATTTCCTTTTAAGACTGAAATGAAAGACCATCATTAATGAATGTCAGACAGAACTGCCAATTCACAAATTATCTCAAGTCTCATAGCATTTTTCTTAAAGATGAACATTCCAGACTCATAGAACTATGCAAAAATATAATTTTTCACTTTTTTAATTACTATTTTTATTCTTTGTTATTGTGGAGGGAAAAGCCACAACATGTTAGTAATATTATATATCAAACAGAGAAACTACAGTGAGGACTAAGAGAGCTGTTTCATCACATTTTGTCATACCTTCTGATGCAACTAATATTTTCCTTAGGTTGGCTGTAAAATTATGGCGTAATAACAACCAACAGAAGAACTTATTTTAAAGTTTGAGGAGGAAAACATTTTACATTAGTCAGTTTATTCCATGTACTTTGGAGCTCCTGAAACACACACATACACACATACCCTAGTGTTTTTAAAAAGCAATATTCAGTTCTCATTATTCAGCAATGCTACACTATTTACAAAACAGAGCAGGAGAAATAAATACTAATTTTTGCCAGCTACGTAACGAAATAAATTGACATGGTAAAGGAATCATTTAATAACTAATGAGTAAAAGTCATAAATCAACGCCTGGTAGGCAGCTGAGTGTCACAGCTGCTTGTTCACTCCCCCTCAGTGGGACAGGCGAGAGAAACAGAGGGCAAAAGTGGGAAAACCCATTGTTTGAGATAAAGCCAGTGTAATATATAAAGCAAAGCTGTGCATGCACGCAAAGCAGCGTACGGAATTCATGCACTGCCTCCCATGGGCAGGTGGATGCCTGGCTGTTTTCAGGAGAGCATGGCTTCATCAGGAAGAAGAGTTATTTGGGAAGACAAATGCTGTGACTCTGAATACCCTCCCTTCAGTTTGCTGAGGCTGAGCATGACATGATGGTATGGATTATCCCTCTGGTGAATTTGGGTCAGCTGCCCCCGCTGTGCTCCCTCCCAGCCTCTTGTCCACCCCTGCCCTACTTGCAGGGTGGGAGCAGAGTGAAAAACTGGGAAAGCTTTGACTCTGAGCTCTGTTGGACAGCAGCTAAAACATCAGCACTGTTTTCAGTCTGAAATTCAAAACACAGCACCAGACAGGCTGCTACGGGGAAAATTAATTCCACCCCAGCCATACCCAGTACACGACTTCATGCTGTAAAAATAACATACAAGGAAACATGCAAAGACCATACCTTCATTTCAATGACTGTTTGCAGAGCCTTCGTCTTTGCTGGCTCAGGCTGAAGTTGGGTTCTTCTATGCAATTCCTGTGGAGGGACACGATAGAAATAAGCTTGACGACTCATCTTTCCATTATTTTAATCGCTCATTTGAACTCATTGCAACAAAATAAAAGTCTGGTAACAAGAAGCAGGTAACTCCAAGTGCTACAGGTGCTTCCCCAGCTGTAACCCCTCTGCCACCCCTGCACTCCCTATCTTATGTTACAGGCAACTCTGACAGCACATGCGCTATTTCTGAAACCCCTTATCAATAATTAACACTCAGTGTGACAACCCAGCAAGGAATTTCTTAGTCCAGATAAAATGCTGTGGTAGCTGCTTAAACATCAAAACTTCATTTAACTGTGTTACTAATTCAAACACTGGTAAGTGTTAAATCTTATACTGTAGTTTCTTCTTAGTTCTTCCTCTAATGTCTGAAATAAGCAATTTAAACACATTATATTCAAATTTGACATTTTAAGAATAATAATTATGTAGTGGGCTGATCCAGCACACGCTACAGCAGCATTTACATTTCAGTTTTCCCATTTTCATAGTGTTTTTTATGCATCTTAATCCACAGGCAAAAGATGGATTGCATTAGTTAAGACAAAGTTAACAGTACCAATATATACTGGTCTTTATAAAAATAATAACTAAAAAAACTTCATGAAAGTATGAAGACAGCAGCACTCAGTCTCATAAAACCAGAGTTGTATCTTGGTAAGATACATCCCAAAAACAAACTCACATAACTACCTGGAAAGAAATGTAGTAAAGGTGTGACAAAACACTTTCATTTGAGAATTTGGTGATGTTTATTCCCTTCCCATAAACCATCTGAGAAGTTTATCAATTAAAAAAACCTGAAACTGGACAGATATAGTCCCATTTCTACTCCTTTGGAGTCCTGCTCTAAAGGACAGGACTGCCATCCCTGATGTTTTTATGTCCCAGTTCTTTCTACTGCAGTGCTCCACATACAGTCCTGAACTAACTTTGTAGCCATGAAAAGGATGTTTATGCTTGAGGCCAAGAAGCCAAGGTCATTCACCTTGGTATTGCCTACCTTATAATCCACAAGTTTAAAAGTCATAATCTTTTGTATCACAAACTTTCAATCAGTTTCTTCTTCTGCGTAGCAACAAACATATTGCTCATCCACAAATGTGAGAAACAACTGCTCTCAAAGACTAAGTAGTAGGAGTGATTTACTGTATGTTATTAAACTAAAGTCTACTGCTAATAAACATCTTTATGAAATAGATTTAAAAAATGTGTGGCCTAATGCATTAAAATAACTGAAAAGGACACATTAGTATACCTAACACTAAGTAAGTCTGAATGGTTTTTTATTAGATTAAATATATTGCAGGTACATATACATATATTTAAACTACCTCTAACAGATAACAGTGAACTTATAATTTTGATTTTATGCGTTTCTTAAATGCTTTGGCATTTATGAAATTCTTTCTGCATTTATGAAATAGTATCCCTGATTAGTCCTTTTTCCTTGTTTCTTTTTAATTTAAATGCAACTCTCCATATTATAAAAAGAAAGACATCTTTGCAAATCACCTATGCAAGGAATCTCTCAATCACCACCAGCTGTTTGTCTCAGATGAAACAAGTACCTTCGCTGCACAAATGTTTTAAAAAATAAGAGTATGTAATGAATTTGTCATACAGCTACACAAAAGAATATTTGGCCAGTCATACCACTATCAGATCAGCAAAAGTTACAGCTAATTCTAAGACCAGACTTTGCTCCCCAAGGCCATATAAACTGAGCTGGAATATAAACAGGATTCCACACATCGCCCAGGGAGACAAACCAGAGTTTCCACCCCTCCAGTCAAAGATGAACAGACTGCCAAAGATGCATATTCAGAGATGTCTATCATAGCATGAAGCCTTGCCTCATAATGCCTTTCCTGTTTGCTTTATGAATCAATCTGATGCTGGCTGACTTAAAAGCTTTTCTTCTCTATCCCTGATGGTAAAATGAAGCAGACTTTAGGATTCTGGAGAAGATCAGAAAATTACTCCCACTTTATTATTTTGTGTGGGTTTTCTTCCAATCAGATTCAAATGTTTGGAGACTCCCACAAGGCTCAGTTCTTGAATTTATGTTGTTCGATGTATGTGCTTTTTCATCTGGGGTACCTGATTCAGGGATATACTTTTGGGCTACTAATTTAAGGATACACTTTATGTGCATGATACCTTACCCTGATTGTTTTACTATCTGAGGTCATCTGGAGACTTTCAAATTTGCCTGAACAGCTAAGCAAGAGATATTCTAGAGATTTCAGAAAGTCCTCATAGCCTAAGGAAAACAGATTTTTATCCATTACATCATTTCTGGAATGAGGTGTATTTCTTGTTTTCAATTTCTTTTAATAAAAAGCCTAGGGAGACAAATAAGAAAATGTGGGGAGAAAAAATCAAAAACTTATCAGGGATAGTTTCTTTTAACCTAAACTTTATTGAAGGGAACTCTTGATTCTTATATCCATGAAAAAATTCTGGTGTCATTATCTCTGCAACAATCAAAGCCTATACTAAAAATCTCTCAGACATGCAATCATTTATAAAATTAGATTTTCTTTACATCCCTCTATATGACACCTGCAAATAGCAGTAATTCTGAGCAACCACTTTGCACATGCAACTTAATTATAATTCTGTGTAACCAAATGCCCACACCTTGTATTTCCTGATGATGCTTAGTTGTCAAGGTGATTAAGCCACACAAAATTCGCAGGTAATCAGATCTTCTTCACATTAAATTTACTTTTAATAGTCTTTGCTTTTAGACTAAAATGAGTCTCAACCCAAACTTGGCCACTGCTTTCTCCTTCTACAATATTAGGTTAGCATCTTCTGTTGGCCTCAGAAGCAACTTCAGCACACAGTCTTACCACTAACTTAAACACCAAAAAAAAATCCAAAGAGGAGACAGGTTATATTCATAATCTTAAAATACTGGTGGAAGATGAATTCTAACCTTTTGTTCAGAAATTGATAAAAAGATATTGCAAGATTTTGTCATTCACTGGTGCTGAAGATCCCCACTACGGAACATAATCTGAACCTAATACCAAGCACTCAAATAAAACAGTGGTTTTCTCCCAGCTTTATTAAAAGACATTTCATCCCTGCAGGGAAGTCAGGGTGCTGCAAACTGATCCTTCTTTACTCTGATTTGGAAGTATTTTATTAAGGTTCCCAAGACATTAGTGACTGTGTTGTTCTCATTCAATGATACCAACACTGACAATGTAGCTCAAGGTTTTACCTTTATTTGCGCAGCACTGCCTAAAATAATGACACAAAGTGCTAGAAAGGAAATGTACAGAAAAATAGGAAATTTAGAGATGGTGTAGAACTGTGAGTGTCTGCATTTCAACCGGTACACTTCTACTGATTAAAGAACAGAAGGAAAATGAAATCATAAACTAGAAGATGTTTTAAAATTAAGTCAAAATTCAAGATTTCTGAAAAACAAAGACATAAAAGCAATAAAACCATTAGACTCAAATAGCCCTTGGAAGAAGAAAGAAAAATTATTTTAAAATGCAGTATAAAAACTGGCATGAGAAACCATTGTGTCAGTAAATGCAGCTTTTTGCCTTCATAGACAAAATGTACAAATCTGCAAATCAAAGCAGGCAAAGGTGTAGGAGCTGCTAGTTCTCTCACACACCTCAAAGCACATTGGTTCCATTCTCCTGGAAAAGAAAGCCTTGGTAGTTCTTCTATAGGATCAGTTTGTCTGAACTTTAAAATTTAGATCAGCAGTATTTTAATATTGCGATCAATCATTTAAGTTAAAGCAGAGCACTTACCTAAAGTGTCTAAACAGTATTGTTTCTTCAGCCAAAAATACCATTAGAAACACTGACCAAATTCAATTTAACCAGAACACTAGAAAAATGTAACATACAGGAATTAATTCATTCTTAACATACAGACTTATCTGCTCTTCTCTATTTTCTAACTCTTTACATCTTCTCCCAGCTAAAAGAGACTCATAGTAATTTAAATGAAAGTAGATCTAAGAAATCCTGATCAAACTCTTTGTCTTTCTGGAAACCATAACCTGACAACACAAAATTACCATGTCTGTCTGTCTCCAGTGTGGAGGAATAAGGAGCCCTGTTATTGGAAAGGATTCTAAAAATTATGTTACCATGGATTTTCTTTTAAAAATTCACCATTACAGGTATTTGAACTCTGGGAGAACCTGTAAAAGCAATTTTGTCAAAACCCAATAAATTTTATAGCTTGAAAAAATGAAAATATGCATATAAGGACATGAAATGAAAAATTAGAGGAAATATGAAGAGCTGATAGCTACAAAAGTTTTAGACATATTTAAATTTTTTAAGTTCTCAGAGCTAAGCAAAATACTCAGATGCATGCCTAATTCTCTCTCCATTTATCATTTTAAATAAACAGATCAGAATTTTGATGAACATGAAAGAAATTGCATTAATTAGAGACCACCACCAAACTATAAAACAAAGGTCAATAGTCCATCACGACAGACATGTCCAGCAATAATCTCAACAGCCTCAGTATTAGTCTTGAGCAATGAGTCTAACACCATCCCTGGCCTACATTAAAAAACTTGGAGATGTAAAGAAGAGCATGAGGGAGAAAGGAGGAGTTTTTACACCAGTTAAAAATCACCATATTGAATCATGAGCCAGTGTACTTCTTTGCAATGACCACTTCCATTTATTCCTGAAATCATGCATATAGGAGGGGCGTATGAAGTTTTACTAATGTGCTTAAAGACTGTGAAGAAAAATAATCTGAGCATTAAGAAACTCAGCTTTTCTTTGACTTGTATGTCAAAAACACCTTAAGCAACCACATGCATTGTCATACTAGAAGTGTGTCCTCTGGCGAGACCACATACAAAAAGTTTCAAGTGAAAACACAATTTTCCATTTTATATGGAGCTTGAAATGCAAGGGGGGGACAATTTAGTTTGTAATTGAAAGTACACAGAATGTTTCCTGAAAGGAGCTACTAAAACTCCACTTTTACCAGAATTCTTGAAAATTTATTTCTTTTCTCTGTAGAAGGAATAAAACTTCTAGGGGATCATTTCTGTTTTGCACAGCAACATTAATCTCTTTTCCTCTTACCAAAATTACTTCTCCAAATTTAGGAAAAGGGAAGAGTTATTGCTTTACACATACCTTCAGAAAAAGAAACTTTGACGATAAACAGTTTTCTCCCTTTTCAACATTTTCTTTAAGAACCCATAGCGAAACACTTGAGTGCCTGTAGTAAAGGAAGCCTACATATTTGTTTTCAGGGGTAGTCAATTAGAATCAGAAAACAGATGTTCCAACTGCTGCTTACACTTCTGCAAAGTAAATATACTCCAGAAATGTCTTGGCTAAAAACCTTTCTCTTTTCAGTACATATAAAGCTTTAAAACCTCAATGGAAAAATACGCCCTTTTTTTCTAAGGCAAGATGTTTAAATAGTCATTTATTAATAACTCAGGTGCACTAAAAAGAATCACTTAAATTGCAGTAGGACACATGAATGCAACATTGTTGGGTGTTATAAACCAGGATTTTTAGGTATTTGGCTTTGGGCATGGGGATCTTTCTTTAGAAGACTCTCTTTTACTAAAATCACATCTTCAAAGTCTTAAAATGCAAAAGCCTTATTGTAACAAATCCTTTGTATAATCCATAGTGTTTAAAAAATCCATATCCAACAAATCCATGATTTTAAAGACTTATTTCCATGATTTCCCTCCCATTTAGAAGCCTGAGCACACTTTTTAATAAGGTTGAAAAAGAAAGCAATATCCCATCAGTTTTAGAATAGGTGTAACACTAACCATGGAGTAATAATGGAATTCCACCTCAGGGTGTAACTAAGAATAGACTTCCCTTGCTCCTGCCATCAAAAGCATACAGACAAAGCTTAGAAGGGTAAAATCATAGCAAAGATTACCAAATACAATCCCAAGATCCAGAACACACAGTAGAGATGCTGCTGTGTGCCAGCTCCACTCTTCATAAATAATAAAAACACAAAACTATTTAAACATGGACAGTACTGTGAGAAAGGATGTTACCAGCAGTGCCAACACATAGTGCTTGTGATATTTCTACAGGCCAGCTCACCTAAGTAGATGAAAAGTTTTCCAATAGTTCTTCCTATACTCATACAGCTAACCTCCTGATAGTTTCCTTAAACAAGCTGAAACCTAAGAGTTCTATCCTAGAAAAACAAAAAGACAAGTGGTGGTATCCTGTTTAGTGCTTTTCCCATCTTCCAACCTATGTACACACCCAGAAATACTTGTTTAATTTCTGCTCTGCACCAGTGCTCCTCTTCAGCCTGACTTCAGATGCAAAAACAACTTAAATTATTAAATTAAGAACTCAGCTCTCAAATAGCAGCAAAATAGCCCTGCCAAAACCAGAGTCACACTTGACAACTCTAAGCCAGAAGTACTACACGTTTCACACAATTGCTGCACAGATCTCTTAAGGTTACTGAAGAATGTGTTAGCTGGTGTTAACATGCACAGAACTTCAAACATGCTGTTCACTTTTCTGGTAGAAATCCTCTTATAAACTCAGCATTGATAAAATATCAATCTCTGTAAACAGCCTGAGCCAAACCAGGGGAGTGCTGGCCCATCCCCATACTGGAGTAATACTTCAAATTGATTAGCACAGGACTTTTTAATTTTGAAAAGCATAGTTGTATCTACTAATGTCCATACTTATTAATGGATATACTGATTTTTTTCTAGCCTATCTTTTCATGTCTCTTTTCCTTTCATGTGGACTAGGTGAAATCACTAGCTAAAATAACTTACAGGTTTGATTTTCAGTTCCCTAATTCTCTAGGAAGTCCTTTTCTAAATATGGGTGGGTTTTACTTACATGCATTTAAAATCACTGCTGATTTAGGCTATTGAGTATTTAAACTTAATCAGCAAAGCCAGCAAACATCAGAGTTAATAAGACTTCAAATGTCTAAGTTCATTGGCTCTGTGGTAGAGCAAGTTTTTTAAAATGCAAATAAAGTTTTGTGACAATATTTGTCATAAATATTGGGCCGATATTGGGATCAATAGTACCCAATACCTCAATCAACAGGATTGAGCACAGCCTCAGCAAGCTTGCAGATGACACCACGATAAGCAGTGCTGCTGGCATTACTGAGGGAAGGGATGGGTCAGAGGGACAGTGACAGGATCCAAGAATGTGCTCGTGGGAACCTTCAAGGGCAAGGTCCTGCACCAGTGTGGGGGCAATGTCGAGTATCAGAACAGGCTGGGTGATGAACGAGTGCATTGAGAGTAGCACTGCAGAAAAGGAGTTGGAGATACTGGTAGATGAAAAATCAGATATTATTCTCTGACAAAGATTACAGTTTTCATATCATCATGTCAAAGCTCTCAGTTAAGAAAATTATCTCCCCTAGATATTCAGGGAAATGTCATCCTACATTCCCAAGTGTTCTATATAGCTGTTAGGTTATGCAAATGTATGGCAGAGAGGGACATGAGACAGTAACCTAAAGAGATCAGACAATTTTTCACACAATTTGAGTGATGGGTGTCTTTGGCAGGTGGGCATTTTGGTTTGGTTTTTAAAAATAACAACTCGCACACAGCATGCTTTTTAACCTAAAGCTAAAATTTTATGCTTGGCAAAAGAACTCACTGCACCGCAAGCTCACTAAAAAAAGAAAGGAAGAAATTAGTCTGCACTGATTAAAAAAAAAATCATATTTCTGGTTCTGCCAGAAACTGAATTCAAGGCCCCCACCAATTCAATGCAGCTCTGCCTATCAGCTGAGATTTACCAACCAAGTCAGTCTTTCTCAAGAGGGAAGAGGTAGGGGGTAATGTCTAAACATTTGAGAATGCAGAACACTTATTTAACTCTGAAACTAATATTCTGCAGAAGAGACTGAACCCAATATTACAGGAGCATATTAAAATCAGAAAAATAGAGTTGATTGTATATGAGAATATTGGAGTGAAGCAAACAACTCCAATGTCCTCTACAACAGCCTTTCTGCACACACTGTGTTCTACCACGACTACAGAAAAGAACTGGTCAAGTCACGCATGAAACGACCTGCACAGGTAGTTAACATCACCTAATTGAATATTTATCATTCTATGAAGTTTGCCAAGAGTCTGTTAAAGTGAAGCTCATGCATCAGCTCACAATAATTTTTTAAAAAAAGGAGTAAAATCCACTTAGCACTTGCTCCAATTCTTTTTCCATTGCCTGGGAAACTAAGTGTTGCTTGGTAACTCAAATCCATCTGTTCAAATTTCCTCTTTCAGTCTTCCCTTTTTATCAGAACAGAAAAACCCACCCCTTAACTGAAAATATGATCAGGAAAAAAAACCACCATATTTTATCACTGAATAAAGGGCACAACAGATCTTTGTCTGTTTTTAAATTATGGCAGAGTGAAAAGTCTGATATTGTCTCTTAGAAACAGCACTTCATATTGCAGATAATTTTTTCAAGAATGTGGAAAAAAAATTTTTGTTTTATCCCTTTTCCTTACCTCAGAGCAATACAAGGAGCAAGACACTACTTCCTCACACAGTTCAGACTTCATCTTTTCTGTATGTATGTATCTTTATGCTGACAGGAATATCTACTGACCAGGGGCTGAGGCACAGTTTAAAAACTACTTCCCTGTGCATCAGTACTCAAAATAAATGCTGAATGCATAGACAGCATAAATATACCCAAATTCTTAGTTTTCTCCAGAGATGTAAATCAAAAGAATCTCCATCAAAATTACTGCTATTATCTGTTGTGATTAAAAACAGACCCTAAAGGAGAATTTTCAAAACTGCAAATCCACGTGATGATGTTTGCACAGGTTAAGACTGGAAAACAGGCAAATGGAGAAAAACTGCATGTTGCTGCAGGCTACTAAATTTGGTACAGAAGACATGATTACATGTATTTTTAAAAATCCACCATGTTACAAATAGAAGTGGCAACAATAACAAACCACCGTTATCTGTGCTTTCCATGTTTTACATTTTTTTAGGCTCTAAACTTATCTCAGTATAGGTATGGGGTTTTATTTGTTTTGATAACTTCTGGAGTCACTATTGCAGAAGGCCTGAATACAGCAGGCACAGTTTCAACAAATAAAAGTACCATAATATACTGAGAAAAGAAACTACATGCTATGTATTATCTGATTTCTGTATCTCTTCAAACTCAAAAACTTGGAATTACTGCTATTATAAACATCTTTTGTCGTCTTTGTTTCAAAAGAGAGGCAGAGTCAGCTCAAGGATTTTCAGAGTAATACTTTGTTTCAGGAGAACTTTATGAAGAACAAGGTTTAATGTTATCTTCTTCTCTTAGCCAGACTGTCCTTCAGAAGAACACATTCTCTCTTATGTGGAGCACAGGACAATGTAATGCTAATGACCAGCCCAGAGGTGCTGCAGGGACCTCAGTTCATCCCCTAAAAGGAGCTTTCTCTTCTCTATCATTTCTCCTTTCTCTTCTACATTGAAATTAGAGCTTAACTTACTGAGTCTCAGGCAAGTATGGGATGCATAGACAAGATGCCATCAATCAAGCATCTGGTTCAGACACTGAAGAATATGTAAAAAGCAGAGGGGTTACAGCAGCCAAAAGTCTCAACTGAAGTATTTTTGGATTTCCAGAATAAAAAAGCCTACACATAAATTCTTCCCCTCTTGCAGGATTTGCACATATTGTTCAGCAGCATTATTAAACAGACATCTTCACAGACCTTTGCATATCTGTATACATTTCATATAATGTTAAGTATAGATATCACAGTATCAATTGCTATTCCACAAAATGAGCATTTTTAATCATCAAAGTGGCAAACTTCCCACTGTATGTAGGAAACTAGAAAAATTTACTCAGCCCACAGCTTCTCCCTTTCTGCTCACTGGATAGTTTTGCCAGGCTGCACACCACTATCATTTTCATGAAAAGCTTGCAGCTCATCACTGATCAAAAGACATCCATTTTATGTGTAAAAACAGACATTTCCCATCCCTAAGAATACACATTCTGTCACTAAGTCATTCCAACAGCATTCTGATCATCCATTAAATCTACTTCTCATTTTAAGGTGCAAAGGGAGATCAGAACACACTTTCAGTGTTTCATGCAGAGCTACCTCATCCACCCGGTCTAACGATTGCACAACCCCAGCAGTCCTGCTCAAGAACTGCTTCTTCATCAGGACAGCAAAAGCCATCTCATGGGACACCTTATGTGCCAGCAGTAATCAGGATACACGGTTTTAGGGATCCACAGTGGTGCCTCCTTCCAGGATCAGGAACACACATGCAGTGCTCCCTCTGAGCAGCATGGGGATACACTGCACTGCTCCCCAGGGGGATAATAATGGCAATATATTCTTTTTACCTGTATGAGTTGGAGGAACAGTTCTAACCCATTATTTATGAAAACAACTCTGAGCTAGAGAAATCATTTTATGTCATTTTTATTCCATTAGCTTGTGATCCCCACAACAGGCAAATGTCAGTTATCTCATTAGTGAGCAGAGACATGTAGAATAGAAACAGAACTCTCAATATGCTAAAAGATTCTTGCTTAAGTCATTTCAGTCAATAAGCCATTTCTTCAAGGTTTGTCTTACACTAAATATGTTCTATAGTACAACTACTAGCTTAAATTCCACTTCAGAACACTTTTTGTGTTCTGATGCCAAAAACATAAAATACCAACAATGTAAATGAGAAAGGATGTATGACACTATAAGCAAAATGACCAATAAAAGTGTTGGTTTACTCCTCCATTCTAACTACATGAAAAAGATTGGTTTTATACAACTGTGAAACTACCTTCAGTTTGACAAGGAAATTTGCAACAGCACAGGTTGGCAGAAGAATCCAGTGTTACTATGGAGATTTGATTTGTAGAGTTTCACTTCAAAAGAGCAGTTCTCTTCGGAAAACACAATATGTTGCTAAAGAATCCTTAGCCATAATGAGAAAAATAAATCTGAAAAACTCTTGATCTCTATTTAGCACTTAATAAATGCATTAACATTTCACAGTCTATATACTGTTGACAAAATTAGCATAATGAAAATTTGTAGGTAAGTGTATACCAAAAGAATTCTTTTCAGAATATTATATGACCTAAAACTCAGAATAGAAAACAGAGAAAACTTTTCTGTGTGCTGACACATGGATTATGATATGCATAACAAAGGAGAACCAACCTTTTTCTGACTTTTACTTACAAATAAGTTTCAAAAAACATCTCACAGACATATTAATAATGTAGCTCTGAATAAGCTGAGCAAAAAGTGCTAAATAAGTGAAAGCTACAAAATTTCACTCAATAGTTCCTTGCCAAGGCTCCACTTTAAAAACTACTATATTTTAGGGGATGAAATAATTTTCTTTCATCATTTAGTCTTAAGCCCATTTATTAGAACATTAATATTAGTGCTGTTAACTCACTGATTATCAAGTTAACAGAAAATTTCTATGCACCAAGGCTGCAATGAGCTATCGCCCCTCACTTAAATATATTTGTGGTTTATCCATCTGTCTTACAGATCATTCTTACACTTTTCTTCTGATACTTCTGTCAGGAGTTAGGCATCTGTTAATGCTGATGCTTCTCCTTAGGGATTCTGTAACTCACACTGACTATTCTTTTCTTTCCACTCTCCCTTCACACTATAGAGCAACAACTCAATATCACCTGAAATGTTTGATTTCACATTTATTTCGTATCTCTTTCTTAAAGTTTTTATAGGCTTAGACAAGGTCAATCCTAACAATTCTTTCAAATGTGGGAGTTTATTTTATATGCTTTTCCAAATATCCCTGTGAGGAATTTGATCTAGGCCTTCTGTAAATCACTAGGGAGCTTGAATCTGTCACTGGTTTAAGCACATAGGATTCACTGAACATGCCAAATCTTCAGTCGAGGTATAAATGCCATTCATACACCTTCCATAGTTTTAATTAGCTGCCTAAGCTACATTTAGACACTCTCAACAAGTACAGAACGTACCAAATAGTCACTAAATACCCAAAAAAAAATCTGCTAAATTACCCAGCAAGTCTATGAATTGGCAGATTTTCTTAATTTAAATATAGCAGTAGGCTGATAACAACCATTACCCAAGCTCTACTGACACCAGATAACAAAGCTTATAAACGCAGACAAGACAATTCAAAACAAAGAGTTCCCAATAGTTTAAGATTTAAAAACTATAACAGGTAGGTCAACTGTACAAAGAAGAGAGAAACTGTGGAATAAGAACTGAACCTATAGAGTATAAAAAGTTAGCCGGTGGAAAACTGCCAACTACATAACTCTGCTGACATATTACAGACACAATTTACTTCATAGTTTACTTACTGCATTACTTCTTGGTTAAATACTATCTGGTTATTTACAGCTCTCTGTGGACTCTCATGACAGAGTCAGGCAGATTTTCTAGGCCCCTATGTCTTACCACACAGCCTCCATTTTCAAAATCACTTCTTCACATATCCTGCAAACTGATGGACTTATCCCACAATTGTCAGAAATTCTTGGCATCAACTCCTACCTAACAGCAATATCTTCAGGAACAGGTCCATAGTCAGTACCTTAACATGCTAAAGGCTCCCTTTGCATGCATGATTCATTTACTATTTGGATTGTGCACATTGTACTGTGCCTTTTTTCAGAAGACTGGATTTCAAGGCTGAACTTCTGCTCTCAGCAGGCCTCTATGAACCGATGGTTTGACTCTTTCCTTATTTACATCAGCACAAGTGTAATTCTTGTCAGTGACATCACTGCAGCAAAGTCATTGCAGATTAAATCATGTGCAAGTCTGTTCGGTATAAGAATGAATAAAGATACTTTGAGGATCTGACTGTATTTAGAGGCAATAAAAAGGAAATGGATGTAACATTTTCATTTAGTAGCAAACATGCCAACAATAAAGCATCATTCTACGTTAAATCTCTTATTTGCACTTGTCTCTTTCACTGCTTAAGTCCTCCACACCCCATGGCTCTGTAAACACAGTTTTGGAAGTGCATTATTCTACAAAAAACCTAACGCCAAAGTTTCTTTGCAATTGTAATAAAAACATACTTAAAAATAGCTACGTTTTATATACTTTTATTATAAGCTCTTAGTCTTATTGCATTTGGATGACAGCATTTTCTTTAGAACAGTTTACAGCATAAAGACATTTTTATAGACAAAAATGAGTGCAATTGTTAATGCCAGCTTCTTCTGATCCTCTTATTGTTCATGTTTTCTGTGAGGAAAATGATGGTACACAGGGTGATCTCATCACAGGGGTGATCTAAGAGAAAGAAAGGTACAATGATAGTTTAATTTATTTTGTTTTACAGAGCAGTTAGGTTGATTCTGTACTTTACTTCATTAAGATCTATCACGTAGCATTCTAAGAAGCAGCTACTATATAGGCCTCATATCAAATGGGCAGAATGACAAGCCAAGGAACTGCATCATTACCTGCTTCAATTTAGTCTTTCAAGTTGGGATCAACAATTTCTTTTTCTGACCTTCTTCCTATGCAATGCATTTCCTAACCGATGTTAAGAATCTGCAAGACAGGAAAAGGGAAAAAGAACCTAAATTGATTGGTAGCTCATATCGTTATCCAACCCCTTAAAACAAAAGGTAAACCGAGAAATTAAAATATCATGATAAAGTAAATTTAATTGAAAAATTAGAAAATAAAAATATTCCCAGATACATGCACAAATTGTTAGCTCTGTGATCACAAACAGAAATACAAGTGTGACTGACAAATAATTCATTCACTGGAGCAAACTTACCACAGAAAGGCTGGTGGGACTTCTGTGGTTCACCGGGAAGAATGGGCCACCCTGAGGGCCGCCCTTTAGTTCTTCTGCTACACCCTGATGTTCTCCCCATCTGCAGATGTATGCATAGAGAACAATCCCTATATACAGAATAAGTACCATTTTATGGGGTTCTTTTGAATTAATCAATGACTGGTTCACATAATGAAAAATGGTCATGTTAATGAGGCTTTTCTTTCTCAGGAGACAGACCAGAATACGGCTCCAAATGTCACTTGTTAGTTCTCTTTTCCTATTTATAGGAAGAGGAACTGAATCTCAATATCTTTATCTCTTTTCTTGAGCATATGAATGCCACCAAATTTCTCTTAGAATACCTTTTAAAAACAGGTCTTGAAATTCAACTCAATTATCACAGCTTATCTGGTTGTAAACAATTATTCTGCAATTAATTATTCACAATAGACAATACTTTAGAGGTTAGAATTAAAGATAATTTTTGACATATTGCTGTTTTGCTTTTGCATTTCTCAGGGGGTTTACTGTTGCATTGTTTTGGGGTAGGGAGCTCTGTTGTTTTGGGATGAGGTTTTTTCCAACAATTAAGATTAATATGAATTATTTTTACCTTAGATTACTCAACAGCCTTACTCATGAGGTAGGTCTTTCCTGATAGTCATATGAGTTTCCAATACTTGCACACCAAATATTCTAAGCATTTAAACATGGTTATGCTCAATCACCAACATCTAATGTTTATAACCATATTTGGCTGTTAATTGTTATTTACCTATACCCATCTGAATTGTGGAAGTTTACTTTATCAGCAGATACCAGGTGAAGAAAAAGCAGACTCTATACTTCTACTACTAGATTAGCTCTATAAGGCCATTAAATACGGATTGAGGCGCCAGTTGACCAGAACTTTCAAGCCTGAGTGAGAAGAGACCTTGTCTCAGGGTAAGGCCCAAAGAACAGAGCAATAACTACTCAGACACAGCAGCAATAGCTGGAGAGAGCAGGCAAATTATTTTCCAGATAACATAACTTATACAATTAACCTCACCTTATACAGTTAACTCTCACTATTCAAAGACCTGTGACTTCAGAATCTGAGAAACTCAAATCCAAACCGAACGATCTGAATATTCTCATGGCTGAAAGCTGGGATATCTCAAAAGTAAGTCTCTCAGAGATTTAATTGTATTTTTAAGTATAGGTACTCAGAATAAAACATTTACATGAAAACTTCCTTGCAATAGTAGAAGGTGCAGGTGTCCATCACTTCCTTTCTGCACGTGTTCAGAAGTGCCTCTGATAGTGCCAGCACTAAAATACAAAGTGTATGCTCAAAATTGAAATATATCTGAATTACAGAACATTCTTTGTCTTCCTCTTGGAACTCAGTTTAATGAGGATGTTCAGAGTGTGTTCTGCCCTTGCATTCTCAAGCAGCTGAGCTCAGTACACATGTACTGACTACCCTCACTAGGGCTGGACATCCTCAAATATCCACCTGGGAAACACAAGTCTGCCATGAATGCAGAGCTTCTGTCAAACTGTTGGAAAGCTACTGAGTTTTCTTTCCAGTAATCCTGAAAAATCCCAAGCTGCTATGGAAAAAGAATTTACCATTTTAGTGGAGTTTGAGGACTAGAAGTCTCATGGTTTACTGAGGTATCACAGAGAAAACTCTCCCCTCAGTTTTTGCAGATTGTAAGAGTTTTGCACATTATCTAAGCACAAATGTTGTATTTTCACATGAATACATATAAAGCTCACCAGCTTCAAAGGTCCAGGCTCTGAACACATCTTGTGTGGTCTTTATTTTCTAAAATTTATTTCTCAAATTTTGCTCAGCATCCTTCAACCATAAAGAAATTAAGATCATATCCTATTAAGTTCCAAATACCCTAAAATACCAACAGAGCCTATTCAAAGAAGCCAAGCAAAATCTGGAACAGGTACATCACACCTCTACTTCTCAGACCACTTCTTTGAGTGATATTATATGAAAACAAAGCATCTTGAATATTCTAAGTTATGAAATTAGATTTTGTCAAGACTGTAAGCAAAATCACAGTAACAGCATCGTTCAAAGGCTTTGCCTTCATCAGAAAAAAACTGCTGAGATTTCAATGCCAGTAATTTCCAATAGAAGATATTTAACAGAAAGCAGTCTGGGCACTGCTCAGGTTACAAGTGAATGTACTTTATACTTAAGCTTTTGCATTACCGTAACACATTATCTCATATAATTAGATTTTCCCAAAACCTCTAGAAAATGAACTTTCCACATGCTCTGGAATTTTGTTTATTGAATAAACATGTTGTGCATGAACTAAACAATGCATTGTGGTAATAGGAATTATGAAAGAGCAACACTACAGCCTAATGGTCTATAGAAATAGTTCTGTAAAACTATCATTATCTTTAGCACAATATGTCTTAAACATATTACTGATTTTTAGTTTTGATCTTTATACCAAAAAGAAAGGGCAGAGATGAAAAAAACCCACCCAATATAAACCCCCAAAATATTCTCAGTACCAACTCCTTAGCTCCAAAGCTATTCTTCTTCTGCTATGATAATGTACTAATGTACATGATAATACAGTGGTATGTTATCTTAACACTTACAGCAAAACAGACTTTGTTTCACTAAAAAGTCAAAGAATTCCTTGTTCATTTAACCCCAACCGAGAAAACAAACAAAAGAGTTAGATTTGATTTCTCAGTGCATTAAATTAGACAAGATTAACAGATTCATATATAAGCACACTATATTTTGGCTCAGCTGCTATGGTACAATGGCATCTAAAACAGCTTTTGACATGTGCTTTCAAGACAAAGCAATATATTGCTTCCAGTTATCACCTGTAGTGTCGACAATTATGAAAAATTAATGACACCTCATTATTTTTACTCCTTCCTCCACAATCAATCATTAACTCAGTTCCTTTTCAAGAAACCCCCAACCAGCCCCTGAAAAATCCCAAAGAACTTTGTTCTTTAGCGGTCATTTCCTGCTTTTTAATCTTTCTGGTTTCTAGGTTAGGTGAGACTCTGTCTCTGAGTGTGACAACATCTAAAACCTCATGTCCTTCAGGAATTTTCCAGCAACAAGAAGTACAAGCATAATGTAATAATGACTTCCAGTTCTGTCATCAAATTGAACAATCCCAATACAAATTACTTCATTCAGGTACCAGAGTGCATAAATCCACTCTTAATAAACTGGTTTAACACAGCTGAGAATACAATGAAAACTTTCAAAGATATTTCCTTTTCCTAGCAAGCTTTTGATAGGCTGTTCACTCAAGAAAGCATTGGAAAAACTATTTTCTGAAGTATATCTCCACAACTGCCAGGTGTTCTGTAAGAGACTCTACAGTTACAACATGCTCTGTGTATGTATTGCCTCTCCTTCACAGGAAGTGTCAATTTTTTTATTTATTTTTACACCAAGAATCAGGATGTGTAGTTCTTCAAATCTTAAATGTTGGAAGGTACAGTTTAGACATCCAGAACTCTGAAGGACTGCAAAAGACAGAATTAGTGCAAAATACAGACAGTCCAGTATTATTTCTGGAAACAAAATATATGTTTCATATGAAATTACATTCCTACACTCAAAACCATTTTCTTCTTTCTAACACTTTTATATAAATTTTATTGTGTCATTAAAGAAAAGTTACTTTTGCATTTGGAAACATTCATGACAGAGGCATTGGTATCATCACTGTCTCAGAATTATTGGAAAATACTTATGGATACAGTAAACACAAGTTTGAATTTACACTAGAGAAAAAAATTAAATACTTGTCTAAAATGTCTGTAAAAGAACATTTGGCTGTCTTCAGAATCCATCTTTTCCATGAGACATTTCACATAGTACTCCTATCGTGCAAGAGCTAACACAAATCACCCCACGAACATTTTTATAGATCCATTAATACTACAAATATCACTTTATATAAGATGCTATATATGGTATATTACTTAGATAGAATACTATATGCCTGTAGCCAACAAATTCACTTGGAAAAGAGAGATTCATAGCCTGTACTTATTCATAGCCTGTATTTATCTAGATGCAGCTGTCATTCCCAAGTAATTGCTTTTTGAGGAGGTTGGGAAATAATTGAACTCCAAGCTGTGCAGCCAGGCAGGTGTGAGAGCCAGGCAGCCACACAAAGTTACTGCTGTGCTTCACACACCTGGAACAGAGTTAAAACAGCTGCCACTTATTCTGCACCTGCATCAGGCTACACTCCCAGCATGAAAGAGAGAAGAACAAGGCATGACTGCTGCTAATCTTTGTGCTCCAAATACAGATGAGAGTGGAGGGGGGTGTGAAGTTGAATAAAGAAAGGGTCAAAACATCTCAAAGAAATCCAGAGGACAGACAAGCTGGTAAACTTTATTTTTTCCAAGTTGCTTGTCCTTGTGTTTCCCTCTCAGTGAACCCCAAGCACTATGTAACACCTCAGGAAAGAAAAGTTCTGAATATATTTAGAGACAGATACTTAACAGTAATTCAGGGGGTATTCAGAGAGACAGTAAAGTTTATAAGCTGAGCTGTCCTGAGGACCAACAGTTCAGGGAACAAGGACTCCAAACCTTCAAATAGAAAGTCTTTTTTGGTATCTGAAAGTGCCAAGTAGTTTCTTCGTTACTTCAACGTGCCTCAAAAGAAATACAGGTTAGCATATAACCTGATTAAATGTGTAAATCTGAAACTTGTCTTGGGCAAAAATTTTGAGTATGGCTTTATCACAATCACTTGATGATGACACACAGTAAACACCAAAGTGAGCCAAAAGTCTCACAGAAAAGTCTCAATTGTTTCAGCCTGATACTGGCTGACACTGTTATTGCTGAATTCCTCCTTCAAGTGAAATGGAAAAGGGATGGTAGACAAAGAACTTCGATACATTAAAACCGGAATCTTTAACTCAGCTCTGAAAAAGAAGGGCAGGACGTTCTCGTGGAAAGAGAATTCTTGCAGGTCTTTCATAAAGCTGTGAATCAGCAACCTCAAGTTGCAGCAGTCCAGTGAAAGACCAGAAACATTAATGACTAATGCCAAGTTTACAATACATAATTTTGACCTAAAGGGAACACAGTCAAATAAATTTAGCTGTCATAATGACAACTGCAATTATTCAAATCATATATAAAACCTTTTCCAATTTTGACAAAACAAGTTTTCTTCGTAAATTCCTTCATGCTGTAAATTGCCTGAATTTTACTTTCCTATAGTAAATATTTATCAAAAAAAAAGTGCAAAACTCCTACAGCTGACAAATTAAATACATTAAGCCAGCTCTTTTGCCCTTCTTCCCAGGAGAGCTTCTGCTCAAACTGGCAGCATTTTATAAATAACTGGTAAGCATTTCACAAATATAAAAATATCATGATGCACATACCAGCTCCAAGCCCTCTTTGGCAGCATTTGTAATTGCATAGCCTAGACTTTCCCTTACTTATGGAGTTCATCACTGTTACACTGCCCAATGATTCTAACAGGAAGGGATCATAGGCAATTTTCAAATACATTTGGCATTAGACCTAAAGCTCCACAAAATTGAATGAAAGAAGCTTGTGAAGTTCAACTGCCACAAATTCATATACTGGGAACACTCAGCCTGCTGATTATGTATTCATAATTTGTTTCCAAAGAAATAAAAGATAAGTTTTCATGAAACTTTCTAACTCTGTTTTTTCTATCAGACACAAAAAAAAAAAACACTCGAGTTTTCTGGATGTTTAAACCAGTATTTTTTTAGACTTTGTTGGAAAGCAAGCCATTCAGAAAAAAATTGTTAATATATTAAAGAAAAAATTGCATGTGGCACCTGGCTTCCAGATAAATGTGACAGAGACAAGAAACCCCTCCTGCTGAAGGACACAGAGGAAACAAATGATCAAAGAAGCCCCAGTTTGGAATCCTTCCAGAAGCTCTATCTTACCATCCTGAAGCCGAATATAATTTTGATAAATTCTATTATCTGAGTTGGTGGTAAAATGAACTTCTCTTTCTGGGGGCCTATGCTTGTCTGTTCCAAATCTCTTGGTAAGAATTCCTTTTTCTGGCCAATCATGCTGTGCCTTAAGGATGCAGATGGAGAGTAAGCACTGCCAAGACCTCTGTAAACACTCACAATACTGTTGAGAGGCTGAAAGGTAACATTATTTTGATAATGGTTTCTGAAACTTGTTATCAGCGGAAAATCTTTTCTCTGCCACATGTCCTGCTATGTGAAAATATGCCATTTGCAAGTTGACAGCTGAAAATAACTCTCTCCAGGCAGATCAGGAACAAGTGAGAACAAACTGATTGTTCTGACTGAAACCTGCAGGTGTTCAGTCCACCAAGGCTCTGAAACAGACCAACATTTTTGTTGGGATAACAATGCATCTGCAGTAAAAATCCTTCCTCCTGTGCTACAATGGTATCTTTTAAAATAGAATATAGATTCTACTTTCTTTGTGCGGAAGCTCTACAAGGGGAAAAAGGTTGTTTGTGGCATGTATGTGTAAATGCACTACAAAATCAGAAAAATTCTTCACCACAGGTTTGTTCATGTTTATGTTGCTCAAGCTATAGAAACCTGCACAGGCATCTTCCTTAATTACTCATATTTGGGGGCAGAAAAGTTCATCAGCAATGGCATTGCCTATGATTTTTAAGATGTAGCAGAATAATGTGCTTTCTCCATGAAAACACTGTTCTTTTGAATGGCAGCTTCTTCCCCCAGATACTGAAACAAGGAATGCTGGAGACATGGGAGTGCCCAGTGTCTCACAGGTGCCTCAGGCTGAGAGAGGCTGTGGTTTAATTCAGCACTGCTAAAACCTTGCTTACACCTGAAATGAGCAGTGCTGGCTCCTCAGCATGTTTTCAGATGTGTTTTGGCAGTTGCAGTATCAGAGCAGATATGGTGAAACTCCAACCCATTCAAAGGGGAAAATGATTCCTTAGTTTGCTCTTTCACTTTTGTAAATCGAATTACAATCCTTGACTAACACACTGGGACTGAACCCCACTAATCCCTTCAGACAGCATTCCTGATGTTCTGTGGAAAGCTGTACTATCCTTTTCAGTCTCCTTGCTTTGATTCTTAGACGTAGCTGTTCCAAACTGCATTCAGACCACAGACTCAAATAAAATCTGGTGGAATTGTCTTTGCATAGACTTCAAGTTCTACCATTGTAAAATGAGCAATGAAAAACAACAAATAGGGTGAGACTGTCTGTGAAAACAAGACTGAAACAGAATCCTCGTTAAAGAGAGCCATCTAGTGCCTTCATGCTCTACGTGAAGGACACAAATCTTCGAATTAGCTACTGACTGATTTTGAGGAATTATTTAGGGCCTCATATTTTCCCCCATACTTTCAGATACCTAGCAATCAGTGCACTGTTTCTTGCTCAGCATCTGAAGACCACTGCTTTAGTTAATAAACTTTGCAAAAATTTAGCAGATAATGAAAAAGTAGAAATTTAATTAACTCAATATTTGCAGGAACTTTCTGAGAGGATCTTATGAACTGAGAAATCCCTGAAGCTCTCCTTCTAAAGATCATGTATTAAAGAAATATTTTTTTCCAATGTTTAGTTTTGAGACAAATAATGAGCTAAAGAAAATAAACCCACATATTTTAGCGTATTTTCATTGTTATAAAACTAAAACCTAAGATCTATGTATTTTTGTAAATAAATTTATATTCAAAGAAATTAAATGTGTAAGAGTCAGAGCCAATTAAAGGAGTGCGCTTACAAAAAATATACAACTAAATATTAATTATCTATTAGCAAATTTTAAAAATGTATTCTCCACATGCAGATTTTAAGGAGAAAGGTGTGTGAAGCTCATTCCCTTTAATAAATGGCCCTTTACTAGGGTCCATTTGCAATTCTTTCCCAAGAAATACTGGTTTGAATTGAATTAGACAACATTGCAGAGAAATGGCAGCATAAGAACTTTGTTGATGGAGGATAGTGGAGTGGCCATAAGTCAGTGAAATCCCACTAAGAACCTGTTTGCAATTACGAACTACAGCCATCAGCTGACTAAGCATTTCTCTGTCAATTATTACATTATTTTTCTTTTTTTTTTAGTAATACCAGTGGAACTCAGACTATGTACAAAGTCTTCCATTATCACAGGTCTCTAGGAGAGAACACGGAGTGTGTATTTAAAAAGAATAAATTCAAGTAAATTGCATAAAAAGCAGGGCAAAGTAGAACATACACAGGCATTTACTATTCTAAATATACTCATTAGGCATAAATGGCTCTAAAACATTTGGGTTGTTTTGTTTCGTAAAGGGTTATGTTTCAGGGAGAAGATGATGTGCTGATAAATGGAAATAAACCAAGCAGGTGAAGACATTGGCTCCACCTACTGAAAAGCTACAGCCAACTATTTCCTTCCAACAGGGTAGCTGAGCAGTAACCAAGTCCAGATTCATTTATTCTCTCAAATCTAATCCTATTCCCCTTCAATCAGTCACTCCCATTGACCTCATTTGACTCAAAAAAAAAAAAAAACAAACAAACAAACAAAAAAAAAAAAAAACCACCAAAACAAAGAGAAACCAAACCAAAAAAAAAAAACCAAACATAAACAGAAATTTGTCCTCAGTGCTTTTAAATATATCCATATTTTTGGTGGATATGGGATTATTCACCAATATTTTAGCCAAATCTTTATAGTGAGATGAAATATATTTATAGCTATTATCAAATTTTGTATTTGTGCATAAATATATTGAGAGCCTCATACTCATGTTGGAATACCAGCCTCAAATTGCCAACAACCAAAAAAAATTTCCTATTATCAGGATTGCCTCAAAAGCTGAAAACTGCATCTATAAAATTAGGATATGATCATCTATTCACTAAATCAGAAATATTGTTTTGTTAAATAGTTTAATCTAACATTACACTTTTCCTTCATCAAGCTGAGTTTTAGGTGGAACTTTAGAAAGGGTATACATTATTAGCTGTGTTCTACTACCTACAATAAAACTTCCACTTTTACTACTAAAATAAGCCAGCACATACCAAGGCAAAACTCATTTTCTTATACAGAGTTTAAGACTTGTACAAGAAAAAAAATCTAGCAAATTAAAAACTTGTTTTTTAGCAGACTAGGGGGGTGAAGGAGGGAGGAGATTTTTTTTAAAGTTGAAAAAATATTTTCTTCTTTTTAGTCTTTCTGTCCTTGCAAAGGAAAAAGTGCATTCATACATATATATGTATATATACAGATACAGACTCTGGCAGGAGACTGGCCGGTTGCAGTTTTCTGTAACTCCAGCTTGTGTGACAATACATGGATTTCCAGTCCAGGTAAAAGGCTGAATGTTTCCTAAGACAAAGGAGTCTCAACTTTGCTAACACAGAGGGTCTAAATCAGAGAAGTGTACACTGGAATTCAAGGGTAGCCAACTCTCCCTGGAAATTCACTTCTGATTCTGAGAAAATACATCAATATGTCAGAGCTGTCCATAAGCTATATTCATTTATATGAAAAAGGACAGGAAGATGGAACTACAGAAAATTAATTACATTATAGAATAATGAAGTTATTGGCACAGAAATGAGTAGCAGCATGTTTACAGAACAGGGAATATGAAAGAAACCAAAATTGATCATTCTTCTCTATTTCATTGTGGCTTGTCTCTAAAATCTTGACACGCAACCACAAAGTAGTAAACGTATGAACTGAGCAAAGAGCCTTGCAAAGACAGTATTTTATATCTGGGGACAATACTTGAATTACAGCAATGCAAGCCAGTCACCAGATTACCTTCTAAAGGATGCACTTCCCAGGAATGCTGGCAGGATCAATACTGATCACCTCCACACATGGAAAAGTACAGAAATCCAGTTTATTTATGGATCTGGTTTTTTCTTTAGCTGCTAGCATGAGACACAGCAGTTTCAAATTGACAGATTTCTCATATATGAGATTCCAGACTACTGGTGGTGGTGTCATGGAGGGCAATTCTGCTTTTAAAGAAACTGATTTCTAAATGAACAAAGCTTTCCAATCCTTCACGGACTTATAAAAAGTATTGCAATGAAGCACCCTGGCAAGAATATCACAGAGCACAGCAAAATCTGAATGGGCTATGTTAGAAGTAACAACTGTTCTCTAGAGCATAATCAGGTTCTGTCTACTTTCTCATGTCTCCAGCAACTGCCAGCACTACAGAGTCCTTCTGTATACTTAAGGGGTCACCTTAAAAACACATATTACTATTGATATTTTGATAAAAAGCAATTGTCTTTATAGCAAATGTTAAGATTAATATTTTGAGTTGAGGCAGGAGAAATAAAAGGAAAGAGGCACTAATGAACCTAATAAAAAAGCTGGTAATCTGTGTAACCAACTTCAGGGAAGAAACGTTTGGTGTCGATAAAGCATTTCCTTAGTAAATTACTACTGGCTCCAGTGTAAGACATTTACAGTAAACACCAAAAGTCTGCAAGGCATCTGTTCTATTCACAGTGGAAGAAGGAACTTTGCTCCATTAATAACTTTAAAAACATGCAATAACTAATTCATGATGGCAGCTCAAATCCTATCAGCAGCCTTCGTTATTTGACCAAGCTGAGTTCAAAGATAGAGCAAAGTTTTAAAAAAACCCTTGAAAGTTTAGAAGTACACTTTAAATTATTATAAAGATGTGTTGTTCTTCTTTCTACTAAATATAAAAAAGCTGTAACTTTAAACCATGAGCAACATTATTTTAAGAATACATGCAAGATAAGAGTTAAAATGTGTATATAAAATCCTATATGATCTCAGAACTTGTTTTAGTGAAATTGCATGTTGTACAGAGAGGGCATGTGTAATATACATGTATGTATATATAATAAAATACTTGCTGAAATTTTAACATTTAACTTCACTAGAGACTTAGTGGGACTTTGCCTTAGGCAAGTTTTTAATAGCAATAATAAAAAAATACTTAATGGTACTTAGGGTAAATAATGTGTGGTCACTATGTTTAAAAAAAAGTAATACCAAACATCTGTGCTAGATTTCCACATGATAAAATCCCCATATTACCTACAGTTCTCCCAAAGTTATACAGAAACAAATGTTTATTTAAAATTCTAGAAGAGACATGTGATAACCAATTTAAGGCGTCCTGTGTTTCCTGACAGGAACGTATATTTAGTGATCTTCATGATATTTAATTCTGAACATGAAGAATGCCATAGGATGACGTTATGGCTTCAAAACAGATTTTCAACCACTAACAGACCAAAATGTTCTTTTTCTTAAGTCTACTTGCAAAGACCACTTTGTTCCCTGCAGGACACATTCATTTCCTTATCAAAGCAAAAGCTATTCATTTTTTTTCAGAAAATGACAATAAATTTTTGGCTACCTTTGAAAAACACTGACAAAAATACTTGAGTGAATTTAGTTAGTTAAAGGCATTGGATTCAGTCCAACTCAGTGATGGAAAACCAAGTGCAATCTGGGCAGAAATCCTCAGAAAGCATGAAACAGAGCTCAACATTATTTTAAGAGGCTACATCTCTCAAACTGAAGCAGAAAAACATGTTCACACTGTCACTCAGAGCTATATTTGTTCTCTCTTGCTTTGTGAATCAGGAACTAAGGAAACCTTTGCTACAACTCTCTCTAAGTTGGGAACTCAGTTATCCCTGTGAAGGAAATCAAACCCCATTTTTTGCACAGCTTATTTCCCAGCATTTTAGTGAACCTTGCCAACACTGACATTCTTTGCTATTCCTGTAAAAGAACAGGATTCCAACTTCAGCTTTATTCTCCTCCTCCTGCTCTACAATGGGCCTCACATTCACCATTTCTAAGGTCCTCAAACACAAAGCTTGAGTAAAACTGTCATCACAAGTTTGCTTCTGTGAAACAAAGTTTAAAGATGCAGTGGACTGCACACTGCAGAAAGGTACAATCTTCGAGGGCCACAAAGTCAACACACCACAGTTAGTCTGTATCTCCTAAGAATATGAAAGCAACTGAAGATTAAAAAAAAGAAATTGTTTTATTTTCTGGAGTTATTTCTCTGCCTCTAGTACACCAGCCAATTCCATGACTCTTGCCTGTACTTTCTCTAAGAAATACCATGTAAAGCCTGGAGAAATTCCAGATCCTTGAAGGCAGCTATAATGATGAAATTCTGCTGAGGCTAGTCATGGGGTAAGGGGGGGGGGGGAGCAATCAGTAGCTGAAAAAAGAGACATTTTCGCATGATTCTTGGATATCCAGCCAATCAGAACAGTAGGATATTTATTTCTGGCAATGTGCATTCTTGTGTGAAATGGGCAGAAAATTAACAATTGGCAAGATAAGTAGAGACGTGCAGACAACAAGAAGTTATTTCTCTCTACCTAGTTAAGTGAACTTTGAAAAAGTTACCAGCCAGACAAAAGCAGCTGTGTAATAAGAAAGAACACCTCCCTTACTATTCAATTCCTTGTAGGATCAGTGCTCAGCGGGTGCAGGTCAAGGAGAGAGAACTGACATTCATTTGAGATATGAGTGTGTTGAAGAGGTTGCCCTTAATTCCCAATGTTTCAAGACCACTTTTTCTCACAACACAGTAGTTTAATTCTCTGGCTTGGTCAAAATATCACCCACCAGTGATTATTAATAGCTTTCTACACCACCATGTTGAGTTATCTAAAAGATTAACAAAACGAATGAACAAAAGAGAAGAAACTCCAGCTTTGTACTGTTTTACAGCACCAAGAAATAAACAGCAAAAGAGAGAAAGTTATGGTTGCATTAGGGGAAAACACGGTCAAAAGCTCAGCAAAATATATGTAAGACTTGACCTTTCTCCAGCTAGGTTGGTATACAATTAGATTTCATGAACTGAAAAATTCAGATTGAAAGTAATTTTAAATTAAATACCAAGAGCAAAGGGCTCATGAGAAGTCCATCTCTACACTGCATTTTAATGTGGTGCTGAGGCTGTATAAAATCAGAAGTCTTCACATTCAACTTCATTTTCACCATGTTAACTTTTTTCCCAAAGATGACACTCTTTCTGCTGGAAACTACAGCAGAAGCTATCATTGTAAAGGTAAACTGAGACACACAAACACTATTTGTTGAGTGATTTCATATGATGCTATGCAAAATTTTATCATCCTTAACTTGTTTCACAGAATCACCAAATCATTAAGGTTGGAAAAGACCTCCAAGATCATCAAGTCCAAAGTCTTTGAAAATCTCCACCTTGTCAATCAGACCATGCCACTGAGTGCCACACTCAGCCATTTCTTGAACACCTTCAGGGATGGTGACCCCACCACTTCCCTGAGTTATCCATTCCAGCATTTAACAACCCTTTCCATGAAGAAATTCCCCCCGTACCTCTCCTGGCACCGACAGTTTCAAGTGCAGCAGCAGAAATAAAATAGCAAAACTAATTAAAGAGGAGAAACAGCCATCCAGGATTTGATCAAACAGAACATTACACATGACCCAATACTAGTTTCTCAGAAATACACTCAACACTTGAGCTATACTCCAACCTGTAAAAATAAAGAAAGCAGAATATTTTAAATTATATTCTAAAATGACAGATATCTTGTTAAAGGTATAGAAAGATTAACACAATGTGAGTGAATACTAAATAATTAATGAATGCAATTCATTAAAAATGTATCCAAGTTCTAGCTTACTTTTAAGCATTCTCAGGAGGAAATAAAAAAATATTCAGTAACTCTGCCAGGTGTTAGGATAAAAACCTACAAACAGGAGTTACGAAAAAAAAATCAATCCACTGGGGAGGCTGCTGCAGAAAATTCAACATAGTAACCTCTGATTTATCATATTAAGATCCTGTATTGTGCAGGATGAAGACCAAAAGCAGAGACAGAAATTCAAATCAGCACTGCAGAACCAGGATTTGCCAAGCTACACATAAAGACCAAAGGTTGATCTATTTGGGCTTTTAACAAATACGTAATACTTTTAACTATACATAATGTCTGATGTTACTTCAAAGCATGCAGACAACTTTCCATAACAAGAAAGCAAACGAAAAAATTTGAACCTCAGTACATTTTCCAAGAGCCCACCAGAACAATAAAATCCAGAGTCTGGATAAACAAACAGGCACCTACTAAAACATTTTGTTTCTAAAGAGTTCCTACAGCCTACACATCATACTTCTAAGCTCCCTACAATAAAATTCAAATATGCAGAAATTTTTAAAAATAAATAAAAATAAAACCCATAAATACTATGTGCAACAGAAGGAGAGCTGGAGAGAGAGACTGCACCCAAAGCCTTGAATTCTTAGAAAAACAAGGAAATTGTGAGCCAAAATCTCTAAAACATTAGCTAGTTCCTGGCAACCTGGCTGGGACAAATTCCAGGCAACAAATATAGTAAAATTTTAAACCCTGACCACTTACCAAGGTATATCAGCATGTCATAAGCAGTAAATCCCATTCTATGCTAGCAGCACTCCAGACAAAAGACAACCTCTATATCCTCATATAAACTGAGGGTTCAGCATACCTTGGACTAATCAGTATTGGATGCCAATGGACTTTAGTTGGAAGCTCACATTTTATCTATTATTCAAGCTCAATTTAGGTCTATTTCTCAACGTCCTTGATAACCATTCTCATTAGAAACCTTCTTCAAATTTCCTCATGTCCAATATATAGCCAAATTAGGGCTCTCAAACTTAAGTGACACTGATACAACAGATGAAACACAGTCACACAATCACCCATCCTTGAAAGCAGAGTGTATGCAGACCTAAACCCAGAAACTTGTCTGCTAGTTTATAGAACTTACTCCACAACCTTCCCTCCTCACAATTCAGTATCATTAGCTCCTTATGCAACTCCTTTCAGAAACCATTAATGCATTGCATCTGTTTTAATTAAAATTCTGCCTGTGAAAAGATTCAGGATCTACACCTGCACAAGAAAACTTCACTGAAATGTATCATGAAATCTTCCACTTTCTAAGCTTCAAATGCGCAGCAGAAACTACTGAGTCCTCAATACATGTTCTAGGTTAGAGAAGAAACGTAAGCTAAATATAAAATAATTTGCCCTAGCAAAGAAAATATTTTGACAACAGTCTCTAGATGTAAATAGCTGTTCTTAATCTCGAGCACTAATTCTTAAGCTCTTGCACTAATTTCATTTGCGCTTTGATCTATCAGGCAAATTGGTGTTTTTAGTGACCACACTGCTGCTGGGTTTCCAAGTAAACAGACGTGTTTCTCCTGACTTCCCTTGCTATGTACAGCTTTTACATGACCTCCTGCAATTCGCACCCTCCTTAGCAGGGCCTTTGTGAGGAAGACTGGCCCTGCTTTGTTTGCCTGACAGAGTCATGAGAACACTGCTGGGGTCTAAAGGGGCAGATGGGCTTGACACCAGGCCAGATTTTCTTTCAATTGTACTAATCCAATCATCCCAAATCCAGTCCCAAAAATGCATTTACAAGTGATTTGGGCAGGTGGTGCAGGTGGGCTTGGGATCAAATTTAGGTTTTCTCAAAGCAGAGTACAGCCAGCAGCACAGTGTTTTAATGTGACATGATGGTATATTTATGTAAAAAGTTGGAGTATTCCCACATGAAAATACATTAGAAATACACATAGGCAGAAGCCTTTGTTTATATGGAATGCAAATGATTTTTTACTCTTTTCAAACCCCAGAGGCATAAAAATCCAACACAAAAGTAGCATGCATCATGACTCTAGTTAAAGCAGCAGCAGTTGTCACTTCCCTCTGCAGTAGGTCTAGTCTTCACTTGCCAGATATCACCTTGTCAAAATGAAAGGATAAAGAAACTCTGCAAAGCAACATTTCAGAGACAATAAGCCCAAATATAATTACTTCTCTTCCATATTTTCTTATTCTTGCTTTCAAACGTCATACAGTCCTGCTGAGTACTTATTACAGATGTAAAACAACTGCATGTTATCCTTTTAATCAAAAAATTAAGAGCACAAAAAGAAAACACTTCAATACTCTAAATTATTTCTAAAACTACAAGTTCCATGACTATTTTTAACAAAAATATATATTTTAAACAAATAAATTAGTTTTTCATTACCTCTCTAAGATGCATGTTTTCCTTCTCCTTCTGATCTAAAATCACTTCTAAATGATTAACCTGAGATTCAGCCTCTGCCATCCTTCGAGTTCTCTCATTGTCATCTTCCATTCCTTTAGAAGGCAAACCTTTACTTTGCAACATCTCTAGAAGCTTTTTTATTGATTCATCTCTGGCATTTAGTGTTTGCTTTTGTGTTTCAATCCTAAGCTCCATTTCTTCTAGAGTTTTTCTCAATAGGAAGAGCTCTTTAGCTTGTCTATCATGTTCTGCCTGAAGTCTTCGAAAATTCTCCTCTGTGAGCTCAATGGTAAAATGCTCAGCCCCTCGGTTCCCACTTTCTTGCTGGAGAAGATGGTTAAGGTCTCTCTGGGTTCTAAGCTCATCTTGAAGTGCCTGGATTGTCATTTGCAGGTGCTGCAATAAAGAAGAAGAAAAAAAATTAGTGTAGGATCTGAATGCAGAATTAGTATTTGATTAAAGTTTTGTTGTATGCTGTTACAAAAAGTCATTCGAATTATTAATGAAAGTATATCAAATGACCTGATAAAATATCAAATGCAGGTGACAATATTTGTAATGATATCTTTCAAGTGCTTCTAGAAAGAAAAAAGAAGACAACATACACAAATGAAATAATGTCAGCTACAGATAAAATTAATAGCAACAAATGCAAACACTAGGCAGTGACACATCCATTAGAACAACCAATGTGTACCTACAAAGCTCAAAGACTCAGTATTCCATGTTTCCTAAATTACTTCATAGACTAAATATAAATCTGCTCTTCATGGTGCTCAACAGTGCTGCTGTTAATAAAGTCAATCAAAGCCCTCACTATAATTAAGGGGGACTTTGGGGAGGGGCTAAGTTGGGGCTGGTTGGTTTCATTTTTTCATTTTGGCAGCTAAAGCTATGAACAAGTTTAGTAAACAGGATTACTGTATCTCTAAAAAGCAAACAAAAAAAAACCCACAATAAGCAATACTGAATTCTGGGAAAAAAATTTACTGCAAATAGTGGACAAACCTTTGTTCTTCTGGCATCCAAAAACTGAACAGCATGGTAAATGAAAAAATGAAGCAAAATCAACATAAATAAAGGTCAGATGCAAGCAAAGGAGATTCAACAGAAAGAAATGAATTCAACAAAAAGTATCTTCAACAGAAAAAAATAATTTTATTGAGTTATACAGAAAGGCAACAACAAATTCACAGTACTCAAATATATAAACTTATAGACAGACTTTACTCAATAGATGTGACAGAGAAAAATATCTTTGAAATAATCAGTCCCATGGTAAATTACAACATTCCTATTGGACATTGCTGTTCTTTTATACTTCTAAGTTTTTCCGAACACTGTAACTTGTCCTAAAATATTTATACATCTGAGTACAAGGATCTGTCCCTGTTCCAGAGGTATGTCTTGCTCTCCTTCCTCAACACAGATCAGAATCAAAATGGATTTTGCCCATGTTAAGGTTGGAATACAGATAATTAGCCTAAATTGCTATGGTTTATGATGCTCATTTCAGATTTTATCTTTATCTGACAATTTGTTTTTCTTATTTTTTTGCCTCTACTCATTGCCTACACAGCATATTGAGCTTTTAGAAATATGAATCCCTGAAAGGCTCACAGTCTGTACCAGAAGACATTTAATTGCAGGAATTAGGGGACTTCAACGCATGTCATCAGACCTTTTAGGTTTAATTGATGTTCTGCAACTTCACATTCTAAAAACAAGAACAACAGAAATCACACCAAAAAAAAAAAAAAAAAATACCACAAGAAATGAAAAAACCAAAACAGCAACAACACAGACACCAAACTAACAGCTTCATTTCCTTTGATACCACCTTAACTTTTTACACAAGTACATGTAAATCTGTCAGTTTTTGTCAGTTTTTAGCAATTATTTAAACTAAATGAAAAATTCAAAACCTTGAGAAACCAACCTTTTGAAATCACCTTAAGAAACCAGCCTTTTGAAATAATGTCTTTTATCAGTTACTTCAAATGGAAAAATGTATTGTCAGTGGTAGAATTCAGTTAGACACTTTGAATCTGTGCTATCATTAAATAAGCACTACTTTAATATATGTTCAGATCTTAATTCTCTTAGTATTTGCATCTTATTAGGCACACAGTCAGTTGAGAACATACACATGTAGGCCACTCATTTAGAGCCCTGCTTTTATTTAATGGCAATTCTTATCTTTCCTTAATCTCATCATCTTTTTAATTAGCTACATAAGCTTAAAAGCTCCAGTAAACTTAAAACTCCTTTAGATGTAGAAACTTCCCCACTTTGAATCTACTAACGCGCCAAATGTTTGTGACCTCAAGACTGACTACACCTTCTGGATTCCAAAATTATTTCATTGTCCTACTTCTCATACCTGACCAAGAACCTTCTCTCTACTACTATGCTACAACTAAGCAACAGCAATGTTCAGTAACTACCAGTACTCGAAAAATAGTCAAACGTTTTTCCCTGATCTGAATAGTGATTTAAGATACATCCTCCTAATGTTAATTCTGACAATATTTATTACTTCATGCTACAACCTATTTACAAATGAATGTTTTTCCAAAGTCAAGTAGTCTCTATATATCAAATGTCAATATGTCTATAAAAATGTAGCTGAGAAAACTATTTCTAAAATAGCATTTTTAACCCACAAATAAAATTAAACTTGACCCTTAGCTAACACAGAAATCTTCTGAACGCGACCTATAAAAACCAAAAATTGTTGGATCAACATTAAAATAATTAGAAATCAGAACTCAAACAGCAATTCTGGTTAAGATAAACGAGACAAGTTCCTTTTCTGCCCCCAGCATCCTGTGCATGCTGTCCTTAGGCTCTACCCAGACCCACATTTGTCACTAAGCGTGACAGTAGTTCTGGCTGCTTCTCTGTAATTATGTTAAAACTAACAGCCTCAACTGTGGCAGACTACTGCTACTTTGACATAAAAGAATCCATTTTTGTACACCTTCAAAACTTAGAACATGGTGGACCAGATTTAGACTTCTGCTGGCACAGATTTTTGTATCTGCAGCTAGCTAAGGAAAGGAAAGAACAAATGTTGTGAGGGTGGAAACAAATTGTATAATTAACTGCAGGGGAAGGAATGTAGGAGTGCTGTGAATATGTCACACTGTCGTAACAGACACAGAACTTTAAAGGATTTTAAAAAAAATGCAGGATCTATCACATTTTTTATAATTTCTATTGAAAATGGACCAGTTGACCAGAAATATTTCCATGCCAATTTCTTGACAATATAGAAATAGCTCTCTCAGAACTTTTTCAATCCTTATCCACAGCCCAGCTCCAAGAAGCAATCCATGGAACTGTGAATTGTCCCATAAACTGAAACAAAACTATAAAAGGAAGATTAACCAATGGCTCGTCCCAGATTTCAATTCATGTTCTAACAAGGAGGTTCCTCTAGTCTATGCCAACTAACTACACCCAAAAGAATTGCCTGCTGAGAACTATCCTGCCACAGAACTATCCTGCTTTGGCCACATAAACACTTTCAGAGCATCCCAAAGCCGCAGACACGGTGAACAGTGGAAGGGAATGAATTCACAAGGAGACTCCCCGATTTAAATTTTTGGTCCACCTACAGAAGCACACAGCTTCTCATGCTTTGCACCCTCACACTGCCACCGAAAGCAAAGAACATTTTAAAGAACCCCATCCACTGCATTTTAGCTCCTGATTTCCTGTTTCTTTCCCACCCCAGGAAATAGAGAATTGACAGGGCTGAATCAGCTGACAGAGTCTTTTGGCAGGGGCAAATATAAAATGATACAGAAGAGTGTGCAAAAAAATCTTCCTGTGTACATGTACACTATAGAAAGTGACAGCTATACCTGGACAATACACCTGGGCAAATAAAATAGGAAATTATCCAATCAGCCATACTCTGATTTTCTAAAATCAAGCTTCCCATAATCTATCACTGTTCCATTTTAATTCTTCACAGTATGAGGCTCTATCATTGAAAGGAAACAGACTACTTAAAGCTTCCTTATAAACTGCATCTAAATCAATTAGTATGTTAAATTTAGTTGTGCTACTGAAATAAGTATGAACATTAGACTTGCAAATATTTATAGCTAAGTATTGTTAAAGAAAAACATGCAAATCCTAATTTTCTTCTGTAAAGAAAAACAGAAAGGGGATTGGAGAGATTTTCTTCATTACCATAAATTAAGAAATTGATTCTCTCATGCATTTCCTCATCTGCCTATTATAATTCATAAATCTGGCATCCAAAAAACACCACTGAAAATCAGTTGACTAGAATTTTGCCTGAGTAAGACAGGACTGACAGAGTTGGAAGGAGACGACAGATGTAATTTGTGAGGAGTAGCAAGAGATTCTGACCACACACAAATCTTCAGCATTAAAAATTCTGAGCATGAGATGTGAGAGAGCTTTTGCATAACACTGTTTGCTGCTATAACCACATATTTGAAAATGGACAATTCTTGTCAGACTTTCCTTACTTTTTCTTTCTTTATGCCTTTAAATTTGGTGTCTTGTCAAATTCTATAAAGCTTGCCCTTACTACCATCCATTAAATAAGGAATCTTGTCACATACACTTAAATCTGCATTTCTTTACCCAGACAGGCTGACCTTGGCTGGAGGCCAGGACTCCACCAAGCCATCACTCCCCTCCTCAGCAGAACTGGGGGTGGGAGGGGAATAAGATGAAATAAACCTCGTGTGTCAAGGTAAAGGCAGTTTAATAAAGCAAAAGCAAAGGCCATGCACAGAGGCAAAGGAAAACACAAGATTTACTCTCTATGTCCCATGAGAAGGCCATACCCAGCCACTTCCTGGCCAGTTGGGCTTCAATACAGTTGCTCCAGAAGACAAACACTGTAATAAGGAACACCTCCTCCATCACCTTCTTGTTCAAACCTTTCCCCCTCTTCCTCCTCCATTACTTAATCAAGCGCCCACCAAGCTGCTCTATCACTCCCCTAAGCTTGTCCCTCATCCTGTACTTTGCAAGTTAAGAAGGAATATACATTTAAAGCTCCATTTCTTAACACAGACATGTTTTATCTGAAGTATCAGACTTCACTACTATTCAGACAGCTTCTCTGGGTCATCTCACGCCAGTATTTTGGTGAAAAAACATGTATTGCCTAAAGACTTGAGGTCATTGAACAAAAATGCATCCCCAAACAGGCTAAAAAAGTTTTAGTACTGCAAATTCCAGAGCAGTTTTCACCTATTTCTTAAGGAACAATCTGTAAATATATTTCTTTCCCAATTCCCTTGTTTGCTGTGGGCTGAGAGATGCTGATTGTAGATTGCAATCACAAGAACCAGGTGAACAGGAAGGGTCTTTTAGAAATGTAAGAAGTTAAACAAAGACTTGAGAAGAATAATCTGCAAAGATACATTTTAGGAAAAAAATCAAGATCTTTAGTTATGAAAAAAAGGAGCCTTATTAAAACCTTCATCATCAGGATCACAGCAAAATGCACAGATTTGTATTTAGGTGATCCTTACCATGACAACTTTTAAGCAGTCCAATTAGGCTGCTATGACAAGACTGGCCTCCTTTTTTATCACCTCTTCCCTTTGGAGAAATACTGCTAGTAGTGCCAGAATCACTAAATAGTATATTAGTTAGCTGAAAAATCATCCATAACAAAGATTTTGACCAATATGAACACATGTGGAAGAACCTGTTTCCCGATTACTTCTTAAAACTTATAGGAGAAAAACACAAAATGCTTTTTCACAAGGCCTGGAAATCAATGTCAGTTTAAGAAAAGCAGATTATTATTTGTTTCCCAATAGCTCTGTCTGCAACATTAACTACCCAGCTAAGAACAATGCATGGTTTAGAAAACCTGGATACTCAAAGATAAATCTTAGGCATTTATATTTTAAAATTATTCTCAACAGTTAAAGTAACTATATAGTGTGAGAAATCCTCCATACCCTCATGGACTCCAGCTCCTCTGATACTCTTTTACTTCCTGCATAAAAAGTTTCCCTTTTTTCAGGATTGAATCACTGAAGGTTCCCCAAGGAAGCTTTTAAACCATTTGGGATGATAAACCTTTACCCTTTGCACACAAAATTTCCCTCATGGCCTTGGCTCTACATAATCAATACTTGTGATTTGTATTCTGACTGCCCACTGTTTACCAAAGATGAGCAGAATCCCTGTCCTACAGCTAATCCCAGGAGTAACTGCAATCACTGAACAGAAACATCATCTGAGTTTCCCATCATCACAGCACAAGACTAGGAAAGTGAGAAAATACTCAAAGCCTAGTCCAAACAACAAACAAAATTCCACTCCCCCATCAATCTCACCCACAAGCCCCACTGTTAACAAATAGATACGGGACGAAATGATAAACAAAAAGCACAAGAGCACATCATTCCTAGCTCTCTGTTTCTCATGAAACAGATTTGCAGTTATCTCTTCAGCCTTTTATCTAGAGGGAACAGTAAGTTTTCAATTCTGCTGATGCACTGTCTGGTACTTTCCAGAAGCCTTTGTTTCTGAGATTCCCTTCTCTGCTCTAACAGCTTTCCTGTGAAAAAAGATGTAGCACAATAAAAATATCCCTAAAGTAATAATCACAAGCTTTCAGAAGGTAACAGTACATTATCAAGGGTTTTCAATATGTTCTATTTAAACAAGATCTCTAAGTTCAAGTCTCCACACACAAAGCAGATTTTTTTCCCAGCATAGAGATGTTCAATGTCAAGCTTTTTATCAAATACCATTATAGTCCCCTTTTGTTATGATCAGTGGGGTATCATGTATTCAATGCCCAGTACAGAAACAACCATTTCCAGATTAAGCCAGCAAGTCACAAACAGGGATATTTTAGGGATTTTTAAAGAAAAAAATGCAGAGCTCCCCTGAAGATGAAATAACATATTATGTCCCCAGTGGACCAGCAACAGACTGAGCACTAACCTGTCAGATTCCAGAATAGATTACTGATGTATTGGAGTGCAGTTTTCTCTCTCAGAAAACTCTAGGGACTACAAAATTATTTGGGGTTTTTTTAAACAGCAGTAGAATGCTATAGGATCAGCATCCCTCACTGCTGGCTTTGGGCCTGAGGAGAAATTAGGTTTAGCGATGATCACAGTGGGCCAGGAAATTAAAACAAAATGCACATAATGGGAGTATTTAGTTTAGAAGCAAGATTGTGTGTGAATTCAGATCTGCATTTGTCTTTGGGAACTCAACTCTATCCCTGCTTCCATGGTCATGTACGACTGAAATGCACCTGCTCAAAAACCTGTGAATATTTGCCTTCTTATTTTTATATCCATGGGATTATGTTCTGTAACACCACTTAAGTGTGAGCCATCATGCAAACTGCAGTTAATGAAGAACAGAAAGTTAAGAATTTGATGTTTCTGATCGCCAGCTTTAAAAAAAAACCTGATTAAAAAATATTTGGCAAGTACTTTCCTCTTTCTTTTTCGACAGTACAATGTATTGTGCAGCCTGCTGATTCAGTCAAAGTAACAGCATAGCAAAAATCTTGGATGCTAAACAGCCCTATTACTTTCTTATTTCTCAAAAACTGAGGTCAGGGTACATTAAAGGAATTTTTTGCAGGCAGCAAGTCAAGAAATTGCTTACAAAAGGAGAGCATTGACAGCAAACAAGGTCACATTTCAAACACTGAAAAACTCGTGGTATTTGATCTTTAGACCCTCCCTTTATCTGCCTGAACTTTTGCTATAGAGTTTCTGCTTCTGGCAGAGAACTCGCTATTACCTTGAAAAAAAATGAAACTACTCCTTTTCTGAGATTTAAAAAAAAAGTGAACTAAGCTCTATTTTCCTATTTTGTAATCTGCCTCTAATGAAACTTCCCACTTCTTTCATTAAAGAAATGAAATAAAATAAAAGCTGAGGAAGGGGATTTCTGTGGAAATGTGCAGGTTCTGCTGAAGCTACCAAAGAGAAATGCAGATAAAGGAAACTATAGAGGTGTCCAAATAGTGTTTCCAATAATAAGGTCGTAACAGACCAGAAGAGAAATGGTTGCTACTGTCAGTAACGAGCAAACCATAAAACACTGAATGAAGTTTTAAAAAATGAAAACAATTATTTGCATAATATGCAGTATGTGCTTGTTTCTCAGAGGACCTTAATACTCGACAAACTGTAAAAGTTAACATTTTCTGTGTCATATCTAAGAAGTAATACAGGGAACTCCAATAGCCTGAGAGAGCCTGCCAGTCTCTCCAGTGGAGATTCTGGTGATTACATTATATTAAAAGACACAAAAGAGGAAAGTTAGACCAGACAAACCCTCAGCACTGTATTGCAAACATTGGTGTGTGAACTGGGAGTTTGAAGTTTCTATACAGGAAATGCAGAGCCTCACTGAAAGCTGTGGGAATGGGACATCTTAACATTTGTGCTGACCTTCTTATCCTTGTCACCTTTCCATTTTGTAACTTTCTAACTATATTTTTTTTAAATGCAGCCACTAGAAAAATCATATGAATATAAGTTATTCACATGACAATTCCAAGCGCAGCTTTTAGTAAGCCAGAAATACAAGTTCCAATTTCAACCTCTCCCTGGTCTATTTTAATCAACAAAATACATAGAAGAGCACTCTTCAGCTTTCAATTCTTTTTCTCTACTAGGAATAGTAGTGTGAGTTGATTAACCATAATACATAATCATTTCCCATTGAAACAATTTGAAAAGAAGCTTTAGAATTATGTGTTCTGATACAGCTAAAGGAAAATGGGAAAAAAAAATCACTATTCCACTCAAAACAGAGTTCAGTTAGATCCAACAGAGAAAAATGATGCATCACAAAGCAAGATGACCATCTGGAAAGACATTTCATCCTGGTTTAGTGAAGAAATGCAGATATGCAGGAAAGAGAACTCATTAAGGGCTCAAAAAGATCCCTGCAGTTCGCAAAGATATGCTTTTACAAGTTGGGAGAACTTGAGTTTCGCAGTGAACTTTGTTAAATCTGGATTTATTCTTGTCAGATTTTGTAGGAGTCTCTCTCTCCACGGCCTAAAGGAACTCAGGACATCGCCATAAAAAATCTACAGTTATGGAGGGTTCCCACAAGGTGGCACTAAGTCCACAGCTGCCAGGAAATTCTTATGGAGCACGAAAACGAAAAGGGAAAAAACTACGGCCACGCACATAGCATGCATAGACTATGGCCATGTACATAACCGAAATAATTAGACTATGGCCACATACATAAATAAATAAATAAGACTATCTACAGATTAGAAATCGCAGGTTAGAAAAATAAAATTAACAGCCTAAGTCAGGTATTTTCGAAGAGATTGTAATTTCCCCCTCATAATTCAACAGCTGTAGTGGAAGGACACACAGACACAGTCTAGACCACATATATGTATATATATACTGATGCCTGAAGGATTTTTCTGCTTTTCTTCTAAATACTTCTTACACAGTTCCCTATATTCACAAGTATTAGCATGCACACTTGTGATGCTTCAGGTGATAGTTTAGCCTGGTTTCATGGTGTTTAGCAGGTCAGTAGACTAAACACCCCTGAAACTACCTAGAGTTAAAAGACCAAACACTCTGGTTTTGTAACCACTCAAGGTCTCCTAGTAGGACAGATTTTGTAAACTAGAAGTTAGCCCACCCAGGCCCCTTATTGGGCCCTCCTGGTAGATATGCTAATGTGTAGAGTCTTTAATTGTACACTCGATTGGGGGACGGGGCTTTTGCGGCGTGTTCTACCTGGACGGCAGAAGCCATCGAATGGGATCCTATAAAAATACCGAGGTAAACAACCCCCAACCCTCTAACTGTGTCTGAGCTTTTATTTCCTAAGACCAGAAAAAGGCATCAATACACACACGTTCAATGTATACACTGACTTACAGTCAGCACTTAACAAGAAATCAAGGTAACCTTGGCTCTCTGTTCCAAGTTCCAATACAGAACCAAGCATTTCTAACCTAGAACTGGTTTCCCTGCCCTGGTGGCACCGCATGGGTCGGGCAGTGCTGTAGCCAAGCCCTGTGTGTGCTGCAGGCACCAGCAGTCGGACACAGCGTTCCTTGTGCCGCTGCCTCTTCCAACACGGGACAGCCCGCACGCCTAAGCAGCCCCTACAGGAACAGACCAGCTACAAACAGCAGAGTTAAACCGCTGGAGCTTCCAAAACACCATTCAACAATTGATACTGCGCAAAATACTTAAAATACTTGACTTTTAATTAAGCAGTTAAGTATTTCAGATTTCAGTTTTTAAGCACTACTACCTTACGTTTTTTACACGATTACAAAGCCTGTTATATATTTCTGTAGAGAAACATATATCAAAGTAATGGCATAATTTTGAAACTAATCCACAAACAGTGAGAAATTTCTCAGCTAAGATACAAATCCACGATTAAACTACTTCAGGGGAGCAACCATATGCAGCAAATATTCCATTTTAAACTATTTGATTTTTTTATCCCTGGCCCTTTCCTTGCATACTGGTGGATTATTTTCTCCCCAAGTGCACTGCATTATCTTTATTACTGAAATAGCAGAGTACCCATATGCTGGGCTACTATTCAGTGGTGTTCAAACTCCTGAAGTGTCCAGAAGCCTTCAGGGGGCCCTTTGTTGCCAACTTCAATTAAATAAACAGGTAATGAGGTCATTTCAGGCCAAATGCATTCCACAGTGGTGGATTTTAAATTAGCACTATCTACTTTTCCTCCAACAGTCTATTGGTTTTTTCCTCATTTTTCACACTGCTTTAAGTAAGTGTGCTGAAAGAATATTCAATTTTTACAGGCATAATGAAAGAAAGGAGTTATTAAATCTCTGCAACTACTTTTCAACCAAACACAAAAGAAAACAATTACTAAGGTAAGAACAAATAAAGCAATTTGAGGATCTGCTCTGTACTTCAAGTATTACATTCACACCAAAAAGAATGCTAAGTTCCACAAGCACACCACTACTACTGATTTTCTCTGATCACCCCACATTCGGGACAAGACACAAGATCTGGGGATGGGTAAGGGATTTTAGAGCCACCTTGAAGTACAAAATGTTTATTTAATTGTAACTCTCAGGTGTTGTTTTTTCTCCTGCACATCACATGCTTACACACCTGTTGGCCATATAATGTAAACTCATTGCAATTTAAGTACAGATTTGTGATCAGAATGAATATCCCCTTCAACATATCCTCCCTTAATCCCTAGTTTTTTCACTGTATGACCAGAGAGGATTTGTTCTATTCTATATTTAAAAAGTGAGAGTATAGAATCAATGCTCCTGTTGTCATCCAAAACACCCCATGAACCCTCCTCAGGTAATGTCAGTTTCTGTCAATAACTGTATAAAACATATGGGTTCTTTTCTTTGTAAAAAGTTTATATGATGATATATCTTTCTACTTTTCAATTCATGCTCAGGTGCATCTTATATTTGATTTAGAAAACTCCATGATCCTTTATTATACCTATTTTGTGGTGTTGCAAAGATTCACAAGTTTTGCTGTTTCTGTATACAGGTGACTGCACTGATAACCATTATTTTGTGAAACAGCTGTTCCCAGAGGTGTTTCTCAAGGAAAACATATTGGTGTTTTCTCGGTTCTGTTTCACAACACTGATTATAATTTGTATCCTGACTTTTTCATGAGACTTAAAATTAACTAGCAAGCTCATAACTCACACATTGCTGCAGTTAATCTCTCAGAAGCCAGACTATCTAGGTTCAGTACACTGCACTTTGTTCATGTTTTTATATCACCTAATTATTCTAGGATAAATTATTCCATTGGTGGACACCATTCAGATTCCATACTAAAATTTTAGGAGAGTTCTAGCAAAAAGCACACTTTTTACAGAACAAGTTACTTAAATAATAATCTGGTAAACTGAAGATAATATTTAAAAATTAGATAATCAAAGGTAAATTAATTTCAATGTAAAGGTTATGGGATAAACATTTGTATATAACGGCTAAGGGAAACAAAGCATCATTGCATTCCTGCTCTGGCCACTATTTGTTAATCCTTAAGAGCAAAGGTGTTGGAAAATACCAGTGCTCCCCCTTCAAACATGAGAGGCTGTATGGCAATGAGAGTACTACCACTGAAGGATGAGTGTGACAAGAAATATGATCTTTATAATTGGTACTCTGTTTTCCCACATTCCAAACTACCCTTCATAATGCCTTCTCTCAGCCCAGCTATTGCTGTCATCAGTCCTTAGTATTCTTGCATCAAATCCAGAAGAGCTGATTCCAACCCCTGCATGTGAGATTCTCCCTCTAACAAACAAAAGAATCATCACACTACAAGATGATATTTTCACACCACATTCTTAGTAACAGAAATGGCATATTCCACTTTTTTGAACAGTTTTATACACACTAATTGCACAGAAAAATTAATAATATTTCAAACAACTGTACTGCTTTCAGAGGTAATAAAGTATTGAATTATTGTTCTCTAATTCAGGGCCATCTAAACACTAAGAATTGGAAGAGATCCTGCTCTGAAATACTCTAATGCTGTACAGATGAGATCATTTGTAGCAGCAAAGGATTAATCACAGGGGAATTACTCTCTACTACTTCAAATGCTACAGCTCGCATAATTTCCAGTTTGCCTTCTCACTCAATCTATAAAGAAGCAAATGCACTTAGATCACCTCTGAGGTAAACAGTAATGCAAGATGCTCCTTGAGGTGTAAAATCTGCCCCAGAATTCTCTGGATCAAACCTTTATGCTACTCAACAGACCAGAAAGCCCCAGAACTTAAGGAAGTTCTTACAGAGGATACAACCCACCATAAATGAGAACTTACATCAGCTACTGTAAATCAATTTCGAAGCCTGCATCTTAAGCCATTACATGTAATACTATACTTATGAAGCAAACTGCATTTGTTTTTACAATTGAAAAATAGGGGGGGAAAGCAGGTTTTAATCTGTAAGTATTATCTAACATCTTTACACTCAGAAATCTATTAGCCCAAGAAGCCAAGCTTGTGCATAACCCTACATTCTAAATATGGGAAACACAAGAGTCCGTTAATTAAACATTAGCATCACTCCAATCAAGAAACATTTTATTAGAGACGTACAGAGAAATTAGCATTAAACACAACACTCTTTAGTGCTCCAGAGCAGACATTCTTTCTTCCAGCCTGTAGATCAAATTGCTGGTGAAATAAGTGTACTGATGATCACAGGATAATTTACTTACTTCAGATTTACTCTATGGGGGGAAAATAAAGTTGCTAACAACAGGAAGCCACCCCAGGCACATTTATTAAAAGTTATTTCTACACAAGAAAAAAATAATTCAGGCCTTTTCTCCAAGGAATGATACTCAGTGGTATGGAACTGTCACCAATGAGGCAGAGGTACAAAAAACATAACAAGCCAGACTGTGTTCAAAGACATGGAGAAGAAGAGGACTAGACATCAAAAGGTGCGATCATGGGGTTCAGGAAAGAGATTAGAAATCTTAGAAATTAGAATAAAATGGAACTTCAAAGGCATTACACTATGTTTTATCCCTAACAAGAACACTTGCCAGAATGGTGGCAGTAAAAACTGCATTACAGGTTTTTTTCCTATGATCATTTTTTCTATCTCATACAGAGATGTTACAAGATGAGAGAAGCAAACAGCTGGTCAATGGAACACTCTCCTTTTGTCAAGTCTTAAACCATTATCTCAGACAACACAGGATATGAATTCTACAAGTTTTTCCCTTTTCTTCCTGCTTCATTTCCTCTGTATTATCTACCTTATTCTATTACCAAAAAAAAAAAAAAAAAAAAGCCAAGATGAGAAGAAGACTACAGCATTAAAACTGCAATTGCACTCACAAACACAACATACTGACCTCATTGATGTTTGCAGCAGTGAACCACAGAGCCTTAGCTCAAAGACCTATTTCATACTTTTTATTTAATATAACTTTACTCCTAATTCAAAATTCAGTTGAATAATGAGCCACTTGCTATGACTTCTAACAAAAACCCAGCACATTCAGTCTATTCAAACCATGTCAAAGGTACTCACTGGGGTTTTTTTACCTCTCCCAACTGTCTTTTACTGAAATAACTTTGATCAGCTCTATGATTCATCTGTTACTTTGACCCTCTCTTTAATATTCTCAGTTGTATTGGAAACACAAGTTCAGTCCTAGATATTGAATTTTATCTATTAAGAGAAAGAAGTCTAGGCCACTTGTACTCTGAAACTTGGAGCAAAAAAGGCTTTACAGAAAAGTGTACCTTAAAATAGCACTCTGCCATTTCTACTGCCAAAAACCTTAGTAAAACATATTATACTTTTTAGAGAGGATTAGAGGAATTTTATTCCCTTTGATACACAGAGCCTGTAGAAACCCTGAGTGTTACCCATATGTAATAAGAATCAAGTATCTGGATATGATAATGTGAATAACCATTCCATTTTTCTTCCTTCATCATAACAAATACATAGCGACAAAGCAAAATCTAAACAATCTCAAGCACATTTTTATTACTGATTACTTTAAAAGATAAAGGTTGTCCATTCCAAACCCCACATATTTTCCTTGTATGCACATTTACATATAAAAAGCTTCTAAGTTGCAGTAAAATGTAAACATATATTGGAATTAGCCCTATTCATCTCCCAGTTCACCCAAATCACAGAAGCTGCCAACATGTTACAGTGTAATCTGTACTGATTACTTGTGCTTGCATGGGGAGAACATGCTGTTCCTCAGGTATTTCTCAGACAAAAATAGAGGGGGGGGGATACCCACATAACCTACTGGTCAAAAAATTCCTCTGGAAAGGGTAACAGGAGATACTGTAATCACTATAGGGCTTTGCTGGTTCTCTTCATTTTCAAAGAGAATGAAAAATAACCCTCAAGGAAAACTGTTTGGAGGCGCCCATCTATCTCGCAATGCTTTGCTGTCTATGAGTTTAAACCTCTTTACTTCTTTAGATATTTCTGCTCTTTATTTTTATTTCTTTTTTATCTATCTATCTCACTTTCACCCTTTCAATGCTGTCCCAGGGGAGTGGATGTGTGGGGCTCAGGTGTCAGCTGGGCTTGAACCACAACAAGCAAGATAATTGCCAATGAAAGGAATGAAGAATCTTGTCTTCGCAGTGTCTGAGAGACAAGACTGGCACCCAGAGATAAAAGAAACAATGGGAAGAATTCCATTGAAATTTACATTTACAAACAAACCACAGGTCTACTGATAAATAAAACTGAATATTGGAATATGAAAGGAACCATAAGAAGGACCATTCCAGGAAAGACATTGGAAAAGGGGGGGTCTGTATTTGGGGATTCCGGGAAGTCTGTACCTCTCAAATACCTCAGCCAACGGGGAACGAGAGCAGGGAATTAGGATAAAAAAGAGACTGCATCCTCCACAATTTGAGAGACCCCAGGGGAAATGCCCCATGGCCTCTCCCTTTATTCAAATAAAGTTACAGGACTCCTCTGTCTCCTTTTTGGACATAAACCCCTGGTGTTCATGGATTATTTTCCTCACACCAATTAAATAATTAAATAATCAATGCATATTTCTAAGTAACTGTTCTGTGATTACTCTGTGTTGTGTTTAGTAAAAGTAGTATTAGAAAGGGGGAAAAAGAAACTAAATTTTTATAGTCCTAAACTCCAACTAGTCAATAGCATGGTACTTGCTTTAAGAAGTGTGCTTCCTTTTCTTCCAGTACCACAGGAGGCTTAATCAAGCTGGACCATGAAAAATAAATTCCAGGAATGATGAAATGCAAAATATCCTGACCTCCTTGGAGAGTAATACTGTTTACCTGCCAAGTGAAAAGCTTTCAGCCAGCTGGATCATTTATTTTTAACTATCACTAAATAGAAGAGAAAATGGCTCTAGGCACTTCAGAAAACCAAGGAAATTAAACATTTAATTGCCTTTGTAATCAAATAGACTTTACATTATTACTTTGTTCCGTAGAATCTTTTACCACCATTTTCCCTAATAATATCTAGAATGGAAATGCCAGAGTTTTTGTAAGCTCAGGGCAAAAAGTCCAATACTTTCTTACTTGGGTAGCCTGACAAGACACCAGGGACGTCGTGTAAGACCTCTCCTTAGCTAAATGTGCTAAGTCTAATCAAGAATTTTAGAATAAATCCTAATAATCAAGCATCTCAGACTTATTGTGCAACTTCATTTGTATATTCTATACTAAATCTTCTTTTCAAAGTATCTTCAAAATGAAACTGTGCTGAAAGTTATCCTAATGGCAAAAGACTGATAACTACCTACAAAAGAAAGTATGCTCACAATTTCTATTGTATTAAATTGTATGAGACAAAATACCAGAAGGATGCACAGATACATTTTTCTGTCCTGAAGCCTGATTCAATGCAAACATCTGATAAAACCATTCAATAAATAAATCAATGCACTGTAGCCAGTTATAAATAATACCCAAATATAGTATACTTCCACCAGCTAGAATTCAAATTTTATTCCAGTAGAAATAATGCAAAGATTTGCAACAGCTTTAGCTAATTAGATTTTTCAGCACATTGATGATTTTCCTGGCTCTTACTCTGGGAAGCAGTAAAATCAAAATTTTCATGACATACAAAAGAAACATCAAAAATGTGCTTACTTAAAAGTTACAGGAAAAGGATGCACTTTTAGACTTTTTATTTTAAACCTCACTTTTGACAGTCTTCATCCCTCTGAACTCGATTTTATTTTCTTAATTCAAACTTATATGGTAAAATGGAACCATTTCTGGTACTTTTTATCTGGTGCCTTAGATTATGAGTGCTTTCCAAAGTAAATGGCACCCACTTAAAGGAAGCTTTGTCTATAAAGGTCAGAATAGTCCTGATCAGATGGTACACCTTAACACTTCTGTTTTCCCTAATAAAATGTTGCCTTTACTAAACACAAAAGCATTGTCTCATAAAATATCCTGTAATGAATCTGCGTGAGACTTTGATATTATGCCTGTATTTGATAGGATCAGCTCCTGTTGAGAGATCAAAGTTTTTCAGTGTTTGAACTGCTTTTGTGAAGTGAGTTACCACAACCTGCCTGTGAACAAGAGTATCTGCTTAGGTTTGCCAACAATTAATTTAGGTTCACTGTGGGCATGGTTCCAGACGGAGGTGTCCTTCTGGAACCTTTTTCCCTGATTTGGAGACAGATTCCCTGGTTGAGAGAACTAGGATGAAAGAATGTCTGGACCATAGACTGATGTATTTGTCTATATGATGTCACTGTTCATTGATGATGTCATGTTATTTATGACTGTGATCACTCTGCGCTTATTAAGAGGGATTTGGAATACAAACCAGGTCCACACAGGTAATTCATCTTTTAAACTTACAGGGAGAGATGGAGTTTAAATGCAGTTCAAACCCAAGATGAGTGCTGTACTTTTAAAGAAAAGATTGTAACTGTACAACTGAGTGAATATCTCACAAATAAAAATATTTTGAAAAGGGGGGAAAAAAGGAAAAAAAACCCCAAACCTCCGTTGCTTACCTAGCAAGTAACAGTTCAAATAACTGGAACAACTGAAACACCAGTAACCTTTGATGAACTGGGAAAGCATAGACCCAACTCATTGGTAGGTGATAAAAGGAACTAGCAGGCAAGAGAAGCCATCACAAAGTTTTATCCCTGGCTACGAAAGTATTAAGGCTCCCAATACAGATCAAAAAGCACAAGAGCCCAAAAACTAAATCGAAGATCAAAACAGAAATCTCAGCTGTTCTCAAAAAATGGTCCAGATGCAATATAAGAAATTAAATCATCATTATAAAGCTAGGGTTTTTTTATTTTCTATTCTATTGTGTCAATCAGCACAGCAGCTACACAGTGGAATGTGTGCATGTATTAAAAAAGCACATATAATGAAAAACTTTTAAGCACATCAAAAGTCAGACCTCCTTAGATAACAAATGAAGGATCTCTTGTAACTCCTAAGGGAGTTTCTATAATGGCCTCATTTTTACCCATTAAAATATACATATCAAAAAATGCCATTTTAGTCTATTCAATACAGAGCCTTTAACTCCACTTTTTGGTAACCGCTCTTAACAAAAGAGATGAGCTCCCTCATACTTTCTTTCTATAAAAATTATCTCTGACCTAAAAGTACTACAGAACACCTGCAATAATACTATAATGAAAATGTCACATGTCCAAAAATCTAAAGTTGAATCATTGCTTTTAGCATAGAATCAAGTTATACAAAAAATTTGTATTGAAAACACGAAGAACACTGATCATTGATGGATATGAAGTTTTGCCCATCTGAATAAGGTTTTGTGCCCTTGTTCAAATGCAAGATTTCACACAATTTAACTTAGCTATACAGGAAATTCCTAGAGTTATAGTGGTACCAATCCTACTAGCCCTTATTAACAGGTACTTTGCACATGTTTCAAAGATTATTTCTATTTCATTTCATTTCAGAGTGAAGTTCTCTTCATCAAGTTAAACACTGAAGAAACTTCAAGATCACTTGTACATTGGGATATTCACCTGCAGCTACCATATGAACATCAAGTGAAGCTCTTTTAATATTATTTCAGTAAAAATTACAGAACTGCAATATCTTAAGTATATGAAACTGGGAGGCACATATTGAACAAGTTATTTTACTCATGCATAAAAGTAATGTGGGTGTTTCACAAATTACTGTGACACAGATCGTAAAATTAAGACAGAACAAGAAAATTATATTATTATGCTGATGACGTTATTTAACATGTTACTAAACTATTTCAATACATTTGCAATTTCTAAAACACAAAGGGCTAAACTCTTCTAGAATAACTCAAGACTAAAGTTTCTTTTCTGTGGAGCTTTCTAGGATTCTGTAGAGAGAAAACTGTGGACCTTTCCTTTCTTATACAGGTAGAAAATGTCCTGAAGACTTCACAGAAGAAAGATTCTTATTTTCAGACACACTCAGAGAGCAGAGAAATCCACAGTGCTTTTATTTCTCTCTAGTGAATCAGTTTGCATTAAGTACTAAACCACTATTTTTTCTTTTTTTTTTCAAAATTCCAGGTAGGGGGTGACAAAATACTTACCAATGAATATACTCTGTAATTCGGGTAATTCCCACATGCAAACCTTAAAGGTAACATTCATACCCATTTTTCTACCCTTTGCTATGGTAAAATAATTGGAGGCTGCCAGAAACAGCAGGGAAATCTTAGCACATCTATCCACTTTCCAGTGCACAACAGCCATACAGGCCTTCTAAACTCCATTATTTCCCCAAGAACACCTAGGGAAGGTACATGTACATTTGATAAATTCTGCACCTAGAAGTCTGTTCCCTCTTGCAAAAATAATATTTATACCAGCTTTTGAGGGCATTTGAGGGCATTTTAGGCCTTCCCAACTGCCAAAAAGCACACAGAAAAAAAGTGAAAAAAAATCCCATCATCTGTGATTATAATACAGTAAACACTATGCTCAGTCCTAAAGGTACTTCCTCTGAAGTATTCAAATATAAATTTGGGGCTTTCCCCAGCCCTTGCAAAAAGAAATCAAATCTACTTTTTTTTTATAGTACACTTATTCTTCCATGCCTCATGGTTTTATTATAGAAAACAAGTGCACAGTAACATATGGTACATCTGTTTCATATTTTGTCTTTCTGCTGCTATTTCTCTCAACATTCAGTAACACACTTCTGTTGGCTCACAATAACTATTTTTAAGCTACGTATGAAACACAGCCCACCTCTACTGTCACTCCAGGGACACGATATTCCTCCCTCCTTCCCTCCTCATACAAAGGTACAAGTGGAATATAAAGATAGCAAAGCCAAAACTAAGAGAAACCAGGAGTCATTATCAAACATTTTACATTCCTTCACTTCCAGAAGTTTGGTTTAGCAAACACTCCTGCACTGTAATTCACACAGGAAGTGATGGCATACAAATGTACAAGTGGAATATAAAGACAGCAAAGCCAAAACTAAGAGAAACCAGGAGTCATTATCAAACATTTTACATTCCTTCATTTCCAGAAGTTTGGTTTAGCAAACACTCCTGCACTGTAATTCACACAGGAAGTGATGGCAATGGAAAGGAGATGGTACCAGCAGAAACAATAGTTAAAACTCATTTAAGCAAATCCTAATACTTGCTCAAATCTGTACAAAGACATATTCTCCAACTGAATAGGCAACCTCAGGCACAACAACCATGTGGAAACATCTGTGAGGCAAAAAAAGAAAAAAAAAAAAAGAAAAACACACACACACAACAAGAGCTGAGAGAAAGCATTGAGAAAAGAATGGTGAAGAACTGAAACCAGGAACATGGCATGAGCCAGCAAAGGGCAAAAGGGGGGAAAATAGATGATGAAAAGAGGTATTATCTGTCAGGTGAACTTATAGATAGAAGCTTTCTGAGAAATAATAAGCCTGGCAGCAAAGAATGTCTAATACATAGAAAAGCTGGACCCAGAAAGGGGCAATAAAAGCACAACAGAGGAGGTGAGATGGGAGCAGTGAATAGGCAAATAGTCAAGATAAGTTTGAGCACAAACATGATGGAAAGAATTTTTTACACCTGCATACATACAGAACAACCTGTAAGTCTCTCAAAAAAGAAGACATGGGGAAAATATAAAGAGAAACCAAAAAGTAAACATCTTCTGTGAATCCGATACTGGAAGTTGATGGTGCTGGCATTGCATCAAAAATGCAGCAATAAATATAACCAAAAAACCCTTGATTTGACAAAAATTTGCCTCCAGTCTGTCCAAGAAAATCTAAATACTTCTTAGCAGCTGTCTTTTCCTATGGGCTTTATGTCATACTTCACAATGGGACACTGATTGGCAAACCTGGATGCCACTTTGTTAAATAAATAAACATTCAATAAAAATAATACAGCACTGTTGCTGAAATGCCAATTTTAATTGCAGGACTTCGAGCCTCCCCAGTTCTTTGTGAAGCAGATGGTAGTTTTGCTGGAAAGCAACGGACTGGAGGTAGTTAGATTTGGCACACTGAAAATTGGCACCAGAAGTTGAAAACGTTCCATTTCAATTTTGTCACAGGGAAAGATGAATCTATGAATTAGGTCATAAACGGTGAAGTAGAAGCTAAAGGAGCTTTTAACTCTCCAGCCACTTCACCATTAAAGAGTCTGAATAGTTTCCTCTTATTACACATTTTACAGTGTGCTGTAGATACCATAAAATAATAAACTATTTGAGCTCAAACCTGAGGGCCTCTTGCTGTTTCTTCCCTGTTCTTTGTGCATAACAACCAAAATAACTGCACTTTAATAAAAAGTTAGCATGTGTATATTTTTTTTTAAAAGAGTAAATTATTCTCATCAAGAAATGTGTTTTAGGCACATGTTGAGCAAACAGCATTATTTACAGGAGGAAAAGGGTTTTTAGACAGTCATTGATTCAACTGATAACACTGACATGAGATCATCTATCACACTTCATATTTCAATAGAACTAAAACATATGGCTTTCAGTAGATTCTTTTATGAATTGGCCTGTTGACAAAAATAAGCTTTCCAGATATGCCATTGGCACTACACTAAACTGAAATATTATTATATTTCTGCATACCAATATAACAATATCAATATGCTTCCTAGCTGTATGGAAAGTCCTTTATACACAAAGAAACAGGATGTGTTTATAAATATCTAATCAGAAAATACGAAGTCCTACAAAATTGTTTCTACAGGATGATTCAGGATCCCAGTAGAAAGGCTACAGTAGAACATTTGAAGTAAGCTCTACAAACAAAAACTCAAAAATTTGGATTTTTTCACATAATGTTTCAGAAAGTTTTATTTTTCACTCATAAAAGGAGAGCTAGGTCATACTGTCTCAGTATTTTAATAACAAGCAAACAGGGCATTACTAATGTACAAAATACAAGGAATTATCAACTTTCTTCTTCCTGGTTATTTCACAGTTGTGAAAATTTAGCAGTGCAAGCCTATAGAGTGTGTATTGCATCACTTTTTCAAGACTTATATTTTACTTTAGAATGGGATTTTGCAAGACCTTAAAAGAATTTCACAGCATGAATTCAATAGCTAAATTTAGCAAGATCTGCTCCCAATTTCCCCAGGCATTTTTCACAACCTCCCTTCAAAGCATTAAGTACAAGTTTGCACAAACTGATTTTAAAAAGAACATTCTTCTGTATCTCAAGAAAAGATATATGAAAATATGTTGCTTATCTCAAAAGCAGCATTGTTTGGGTAGCATTCATTCCAATTCAAGGAAGGAAAAAACAAGGCCTTCATACATCCCTGCTTCCTTCATGTATCAAGACTATGTTCCTGTTTCAGATGTACTCAGAAGTTATCCTCCCACCTGCTATTAGGTTTGGGTTTTTTCCTTAATTGAAGTACAAGCAGCAGCAGTTACCAAAGAGATACAGAAACTACCAAAAATCACATTTGCAATTTTTCAACTCACTCTCATTTTATTACCAGGTATATATAGTTCCACCAATACTTTTATTCCATAGCCCCCATCTCTCACCATACATTCATTCAGTGCTGACAGACATGTTATTCCTTACCCATATATATATTTATGCCACCAACTTCAGTGTACAGTAAGAAGGATATAAACAGTCTCAGGGCAGAGTAAATTCAATTATAGGCATGTAGCTAAAATATAGCACAGCATACCTAATGAAACTCTTTCATTTCTCAATTAAATTTTTCAAAGCAAACATTTCTGCAGTCATGTTATAAACATTTTTAAATTAAGGCAATCTCAAAATGATCACTTAATTTTTTTGTTGTTGTTGGTTTTTTGGGGTTTTTTTGTTTTAGATGGGTCATATCCTGCCAGTTCTTTTGGTAAGCTACTGCTTTCTTTCTGCCATGCCTCCACAATACCCAGAGTATCTCAAAACTAAGCAGGCAAAATCCAGACCTTCCAGTAAGCCACCTTCACAAACGACACAACCCCTGAGCTGACATTCAGGTGCAGCACCAGCCTGGACATGCTCCAGGGGTTCAGGGATGGCAGCAGCCGCCAGCTCTGGGCCCTCACCCACTACCAGAGCCTTGGCCACCGCAGTGTCTCAGCCACCAGAGGCACCAGCCACAGCAGCCAAGCATCCACGTTCTTCAAAGCACAGCAAAGCAGGCAGCTGGGAGGTGACAAATGTTCAGGTGATAAAATTTCTTAGTGGTAGACATGACCTCACCCAAGACAAACTAGTTGAGACCAAGGGATTTGACCCATCAAATACACACCTCTTTCTACACCTAATGAAATGTTCAAATGACCGTTCTAGTATTGCTCTAATATGTTGGAAGAAGTCAGTTTTGTACATGTTAAAAAATAAATCAAACAGAATTAATATTTTGTAAAAAGAAAGTTAAATTAGTATGCGAGATGTAAAGCTAAATTTGCAGAAACATTCCCTATTTCATGTTATAGAAGAAATTACTCTAGGGATTAATTTATGTTCTTATTCACAGCCATTTTTCTAATACGGTCATTAAATTTTGTTTTAGGAATCACTGTTCTCATCTGGGCTAAAGCAATTAAGTTCTCAAGACAGAACAGTAGGTGTGCTGGTGCTAATTAATATTCCCCTGAGGTGAGCCTGGAGTTTGCCTGTGTCTCCAGTACACCTGAGGTTGGCATTAATCAAGATAACAATTCTTTCTTGGCATCTCTCTGAAGGAACAAATTGGACAATTTGGATCAAATTTCCTTCCATCAGCACACACCCTCCACGGGCTCTCCCTGCTCTAGTCCTGAGATGTGGTGCCACCTTCACTTGTAACCAAAATTTCACTCAACAAACTGTAGTGCTTTCCATCTAATCCATCTTACAGCATCAATACAACACGGTTTTAGCAATTTCAGCTGACTACTGATTTGGTAAAATCTAGTAACACAGGAAAAAACCAGCCTGTACATGTAGCACTTAAGACAGCACCTAAGGAAAATGTTTCTGAATTCATACCAAACCCCAAAAGAGCAGTTCTGGCTGTTCCTGTATGCCAGCTATATTTTTCCTCCCTTCTAATGCCTTATTATCCCATTGCTCCACTGACAAAACATTAACAAAAAAACCAAAAAAGAGGAGTTTGAATACTTTACTATTTCAGCCTCTGACATGAAGCAGGCCAAGAAATTCCTCTGTTTTATTCTCCCCACAAGTGTTTGGTGAGTTTTTATAAAAAACATTTTGGTTGTGCTTCAAAAAGAGTTTTATGTTTTCCGATTATGCTACTATTGATGGATGTACTGTATGTAAATATAAACAACTTCTGTTTCTCTTGTTCTTTTAAATTTGTTATGTTAGTTTATTCTTATTGTGTGTAAAGTTCTATTCCTGTATGCAGTTAGGAAGGTGTACTAAAAAAGAATGTTTCCAATCCTTTTCTGTTATATTAACACCCAGAAAATACTGAAGTGGTATAATTTTTAAGTCTTAAGATTTTTCTTTAGTTCATTAATTCAAAGGTCTCAGAAAAAATATGCAACTTTTAAAAATACTACTTAGCATTCTTGGACAAAATTTGAAAATCTTGGAAGTTTCAAGGAAAGATTTTCCATTTCATAACACTTTACAGAATAAAAGAGGTATGCTACACAAGGTGGGGGGAACCAAACAAAAACAAAAAACCCAAGCCCCTGACATTGCTAGTTTCCCAGTACAGGAGTAGCAATCAGTCTTGAAAGTACTTTTGAGTGTCAAGATATTTTTAGTCCCACAAAGGAGGATGCTGGAATTGCCAAAGGCTGCCAACCGTCTAATGGAAGCAAAGGACACTGTAGATATCTAAGGGTCAAAATAGTCAATGTAAAACTGGATTTCAATAAATGGACTTCTGTAAAGTGCCTCCATACTTCTATGGTACTCTGAGAAGTGTCAGAAGAAATATCTTATTACACTGGTCCACTTCATCGCAAATAATGTCACTCATTCTTCAAAATATCCATGTTTCAGCTTACAAAACAGGGGCTCACCACAAAAAGTCACAGAGATGCTGAAGGGCTGTGAAATGGCATCCAATTTGCTAAACACACAACGTGCTTGGTGCCAGCACCTATTCCAGACATTCATGCATTTATTTATTGATAATAATTCTATTATCAAGGGTAAAGCTACTTATGCTCAGGCATACCTGAAAAGTCTGTCAGGGTATACCAAGAGCATAACAGAGAATAGATTTAGTCTCAACTTAAAATATTACTCTGCAGATTCCAGATCATCAGTTACAAGTGGAAAAAAAAAAGCAAATTAAATTCACAGTAAGGAATCAGATACACCAAAAAGAAAGCATTTTCTGTATCCTTTTAGGCATAATTACTGTTCTGATGTCCTACAGATATGAAATCTCACAGTTTATATTGTAGTAATCAATGACTATAAAAAATGCATTTCAATACAGGATAATATTAGCAAAAGATTAATGAGAATATTTATTTAGTAAAATTTATAGTGGTCTTAAAGGTCAGATTTAAATTCAGTTTTGGTAAGATTTAATCATTAAATCCCTTACAGCACAGCAAGAAATCATGCAACTAAAATAGTGACAACCAGTCTGAGCTGATGGAAAGCTGATGTGATATTTCACACCAGAAAAATCAAAGCCCCAGTCAGTAAAGTATAAAAATACTTTTTCATGATTGACAAAGGCAAATTAAGTTATTTGATGGCAGAGATCCATATAAAAAAGCAATGCAGGAATGAAATTCATACGTTTAGATGCTGTGAAACCTTTGCCAATAGGGTTTTCTGAATATTAAGTTTTACACTAGATCCAAGAGGCTAAATCCAAAAAAGAACATATTCATCCAGTGAGTATTTCCAGATGCCCAGACATGACAAAGCACAAACTCCTTTAGCTGCTGTACAGGGTTTTTGTTTCTGAAATTAAACCTCCACTATTTACTTCTCAGATACAGACACTTCTAAAGCATTTGTTCCTTAAATACTTAGTACAGCACAACTAAGTTATTTTAAAGATTCTGTACAAAGAACTGAGCACTCCATTTTTAACAGGAAAGACTGTTAAGGCCTCTTGGTTTGCTGTGTCATTCAGGTTTTGCCCAGCTTAAAGGAAATTATAAACTAGAACAGAATAGCACTACCAAAATCAGGAGACTGTTTTCAGACACACTTATTTCATTACTTAGATACTAGATAGTCAGATAAAAAGAGTAAACTGCTGAAGCAAAAGAATCCGCAAGAAAAACAGCAGAAAATGGAAAAGCATTAGGAGAAAAAGCTGTTTCAGCTCAACAACAGAGACAGATCAGGAGAGTTACTTGATACACAAGAATTATCCATATAAAATGCAATGTTTAACAGTGTAGCTGTGCACAGGCACAATTTAAAGATATCAGTACAGCAAATGTGCACATGTATATTTATTCTTTCTAGCATTTATCACAACCTGCTCTGTTTTCCTTCAGATTCTTATCTGGCAGCCTGGTAAATGGAATTATGAACTGCAGAAGTGTGTTCAGTTCCCTGCCCTGGCACACTATGAAAAGTGCTACTACATTTGTTCAGCATTACTAAGCAAACTGTCAAAGCCACTGCTGGGTTCTCCTGAATTCCAGCCTTTCTTCTTTCAGCTGTTTTACAGGTGTTCATAGAAGATAAGTAAACATTGCAGTATAATTTCTTGAAACGCAAAAAATATTAATATCTTATTTGAAATAAAGCTTCATCTATATTTGGTATTATAGGAAATATCTCTGAAACAACCTGAGGTTGTTTATTTATCCCATGTTTTACCTACAGAGTAGCAGGAGTTGTGACACCAAAGTTGGTCCAAAACCAACTTCTGGCTAACATTGAACAGAAAAGCAAAAGGAAGTGACTTTATAAAACAACCTATTAGTTAAGCTAACCGTTCTAAATTATGATGTTCTCTTTAATTGTATGGTCTGCCCTGGCTTCAGGTATCTAACAGTTTCAAAGCTATTGAATGAAGTTCACTGCTTGCCTCTGCAGGTGACATGAGAATATTCACCTTCCCTATTCTCCTATTATAGCTGTAGGAAATGCAAGATTCATGCCCAAAGACAGAATCACTTCTTAATCTGGAAAAGAAACTACTTCTTTGCCGGTTTTGTTTGGGTTTTCTTGCTTCACAGCTAAAGCGTTAGGTTTCTCAGTTGCAGAATAATTTTATAACAGAAAAGTTCATCTGATCATTCTGTCTGGAGTCTTTAACAACTGCATTTCTTTGTGCTTAAAGCAACAAAAGGAACCTTTCAAGCCATGGTTATTTTATTTAACAGTTCTCTTTTGGACTGTTGGTGGGGTCTTGCTTTTTTATTGGTTTTAAGAGTGGCTTATTCTTTCCAGAAACGGCACCAAAATTTTTTCCTCTATCTATAGCTTATGAACTGCAAATTTTAAGTTTCTTCACCCATAAAAGTGATGTCTGATTGAGTACTTGAATCATCTGTGTACATCTGGAAATTCATGCTATAAGCAGCAAGCTCAACAATCTGAACTGATATTATCTGTTCTCCCTTATTCATTCATTAGAGAAAGTAAATTCACTCAGATGAACTTGTTGCAGACTATCAGGATGTACCTCTTCCCTGAACTGCAAAGAGAGCAGGATTAACCCATTTTATAATGGTCATTATAGTGGTTTAGAAATATCTACAAATTCATCCATTGTGTCCACACCAAGTTCCCAAATGACAGCTTGCTTCAGTTAAACTGATGGTCCTGCAGCACAGCATTTTACTCCACGTTCTTACTCATGGGCAGAGCGATGTGGGAAAAGGGAAGGACAAACCCTGGGGAACAGGAAACATTGCCTTTTCTCCTGCCTCCTCTCATCCAAGCTTTTTATACTCTCAGATGTGGGTGATGCCCCTGCACAGTGAAACAGAAGGGACCTCTGCTTTTAATGACCACATGATTCAAAGCATTGATGAAGAGGAAAGAGTTATTTTTGAATTTGGGAAAAGGAGGCAAATAGCCACACTGTCGTACAGAATTACTACGTCAAGACACAGCAGACTTTAAATTTAAAGAAAATGCATAGTCAAAGCTGAACAGCACAACAGAGGAGAGGGGGATAATACCGAATGTGTAAGATGTGTAAATGGTATAAATAAGGAGTTTATACAAATTGACTCACTCTTCTTAATCACACATAATCCTGCCAGTAGCCTTTTGCGAGATGAATTAAAAACAAAAACAGGAGTAAGCCTCATTATATGTTTTCCTGAATTTTCAACCATTGGGTAAAAAGGAGTTAATAAAATGAAAATATATTCATAGCAAAATAGATTTACTGTAGTTTTTGCAGTAAAAACTGTTTGTTTCTGCACATTTTAGAATTCCTCATCTGTTAAGAATATTAAAAACAGATGATTACTTAATTCTAGAAAAAAAACATATGAGGGAAACAAGTCTTAAAGACTGAAAAAATTAAATTTGTTGTAGACACTATTAAGCCAGGATTAGGAAGAAAGAAACAAAACAAAACACATTTTTCCACAGCAGTAGGGAAAGACTGATCTTATTTAAGACATTGAAAAACAAGCCCCAACCCTTCAGATCATGTAAAGATAGAATTAAAAAAATATATTTATGGACATTTGAAAATAAAGTGTCCAGGGCAAACACCAAACACTACGTTAGAGCTAAAATGCATGATTGACTTGACAAAGAGAGTGTAATTCAATGACAAATTGTGTTGTTCAGTGCAGTCACAGTATCATCAGTATCCAACATTCTCATGAAGCAGCCATGCAAGTGTAAAACACCTGAAGTAGCCTAAACATGACACTGACAACTTAGGAAAAACAGCAGAAGAACGCAAGCAATTGCCAATTGGCACAGAAATAAAGTGAGTTTTCAAGTGCTCTGTGCCCCTTCTTGCTAAAATCCAAAGTTCTGCAGGAAAAGAATGAGCTGGCAAAGGTCAGAAGGCATTAAACCACACACACTTGTCAAAGCACAAACTTTCAGGTTGGGATATTAAAAGAGTCACAACTCACAAGGAGTAGAACTTGAGATAAATGAAATATAATTGAAACACTCTCTTTAAAAATTTCTACAAGCTGAATAACCCATTCCTAATGGATGTTCAAATGGTGAAAGAATGCCCTGAGAGCTACTAAGGGTAAACCTTCCTCAAAATATTAATTAATTTAAAAATGCATATAATACAATGTTTCACAAATCTTCAATTATCTAACAACCACAAGAGGACTGAAAAAGTTACCCTGAAATAATCCAGCCAGCTGTACAACAATGCCAGTCTCCAGAATGGGCAGATATGTGCAGCAAATGCAGAGAAAGAAGACTGGTGGGGAGAAAAGTGGAGGACAGGCACCTGCACAAAAATTGTAGAAGTTGGGGCCAATTTGGTATGAGGCAAAGGTGTTTTCCTACATCCAAACTACTTCTCTACTTTTTGGAGTGGGTTTTAATCAAGATGTGTAAAAATACCTGAAATATTAATAATGCAACACTGTGTAATAAAATTTGCCACAAAATATTTAAGTTAATAAACATGGCACTAATTTTTTTAATCTATTTTATCCCCAAGTTATCCTTGAATTTAGCTTTTGGAATGTCAAATAAAGAGTAGATTCTACCTCACATGTTTGGAAACAATTCAACTGGACACAGTTGGAAATTAACACCTGGAAAAACTTGGGAACAAAATTTAGTTTTCAAATACAGTTTCCGACTGGATCGAGTTACCATTTTCTTCTGAGACCACTGTGACGTGAAAAAAAAAGTATGAAAAATATATTCCTAAAGATAATTTTGTTTTCTTGGAAATTTGCATAATATTTCCTCCAATATTGGATTCTATGTTTAGCCATGAAGGCACCACTTCTCTACACAGTGAGGCAATGCTTTATACAAGACCTTAAAAGGACAATATCCTCCCCCTATGTAACACCGAATCACTGGTGCCTTCAATTCATGTTTTATTTTTACATCTATATATGCCTTTAAGAAAAAAATCTCTTCTCTAAAATGTTACTTACAAATATTTTTTCTTGGACTTTGCCTGGCACTGCTTGTTAATTCTGCAGTCCTGAAGCCAGGACAGTGCAGTGTATTCAGGTGGAAAAGCCTGTCACGAGTGTCCTTGTCTAATTGCTCAAATTCTCAGTCTGACAGTTCTCCCTCTTCAGGGGATGAGCTGCCTGAACAGGATGAAAAATGCCTGGTTTTGCTTTCTTAAGCAACTTCTGTGTTTTCTACTCTTTACTTCTCTCCTCCCTTCGTTTACTGCACCAGGGAATCTGAAGACAAAAATATCTCTCAAGTATAAGGAAAAGTACCAGTACAGTTATGCAGCTCATTCATTCCCATATTTCAATCAAACTAAGAATGTACAAGTTATATGTTATAAATAGAAAAATAAATATACTAAAATAATATTATAAAACTAAATGTTATCCACCAGAGGGTGATGTAGTAAGCAGTGGCTGTTAACCAGTGATAGAAAATCATGCCAAATCTCTCTTGCTAGCAAAACTTACACCAGCGTACAATCCAATGTGCTTCTGAACACAAATTTTTCAGGAAGAAATTCAGATTTCCAGAGAATAATATTATTATTACAGTGGTATATTGCAATTTTCATTACAGCATTAATTATCAGAAATATTAAAGGATTGTGGGTTTATTTTGGATTTTTTACAATATATGTTAAAACAGATGAGACAATATAAATGCACCTAACTGTATTCATGTTAACATCAAACTCAGTATAAACCTCAATAGTTTTTCCATAGGTAGCACATACTCCAGACCCAGAGAGCTGTGCTGACAAGAAGGTACATTTTCAGAATGATGTGGAAAGAATTTTGGCTTTCAAATAAACTACAATTGGGAATTTTGATTTCCCTCAAGATACAGCTTAGCTTTTGTCACTCAGATAAGAAATTTAGTGATCACTGAATGCAAAACAGACTGATTTTCACAACCTATGTATAATTTTTTAATGTACACATGTGTATAATTACATGTAGACATCAATAGAACAGTAAGCTTTTATTACAGATATGTTGATTGCAAACAAGAATTGAATCCATTTCAATGGATTGAAACATTTTATTTATGCTTTCGTAAATAAAGATTTAAATATAACCCACTCGTGGGAATATAATACCACAATATTCAGGCATTTTTTCATTTAATTAGTTAAGACCATTATGCTTTACCAGTAACCAGATACCTGGTCACACACAAGAAAAAGTTCACACTAACAGGACTATTCTTCAGACTTTCTACCTACAAATTGGGAAAGTTATATATCCGTTTACACAGTTTAAATCAAAATATGTAGAAAAGATCTAATTTTCAAAGCACAACTCCCTGCCTCTTTCTGTGATTCTCTCAATTTAAATGCCGGCTTTGCAGTGAGACTTGTACTGTATACAATTAAGGCTGCAGCCAATTTAATGGAAAGTGAGTTCAAAAAGCAGGCCTTGTTTTAGGGTTTGCTGCTCCTCTGGAGCTGCACCCCAACATGAGTTATCCTCTTCCTGTAGGTTCTGCTGACCTTTGCTTTTCTTCTACAGAAATGTCATGTGATGAGACTCCACCCTCTCATACAATTATTCCAGATGAGACTGGAATACAGACCATACAAGGCCTTAGCATTCTGTGAGTCTCTAACACTGAAATATTCACATTGATTTGCCTCAGGATTTTCCTTTTGGCAAACCCATCATTTTTTCGTTTTCCTTCGGGGTACAAAGAGCACTTCACATGGAATCTACTGCCTTCTTTTAACATGTGTTTTGTTAGCTTTTTTTATCATCTTCCAGCACCAAGAGTAAGAGCAATAACTATACTGTGGCAGATGCTTAAGGAAATTCAAAAAGTAAATATTTTCCCCATCCCACAGGCCAAATAAAATTAGTAGATTCAAAAGACTTATTTGCTCCTGCCACAAGCAATCCAACTTGAACCAAAGTTCTCCTTTATAAAATATATCAAGGGTTTCTGAGTCCTAGTTTCTTTACCAACTCAGCTGACAGATATTCCAGCAATAAATTCAAGTAACAAATATTATCTTGCAGCTGACAGCTTTAACAAGTGACTCGCTGGCACCAGGGAATACACAGTTCCTTGGTCAGGAAAGCCAGACACCTTCAACAGAGCAAATGACAAGCAGTACAATGCTGACCCTACATGACATTAACCAAGCGTAACTCCCAGGCATGCAACAACTCAAGAAAATTGAATCAATGACCAACAGGTTAAGTCACCATCACAACATTGCCCTTATCCTGACGACAATCTGAATTGCATCTTATGAATTCAGGAGCATAATAGAAAAGAGAAAGGTTAGGAAGTGTCATCAAGTTTATCTTTAAATTATATACAAATATAAAATAAATAATTACAATGCTTTGCAGCACAGCCAAATAGGTTGTGTTTCTCAGAAACAGCCCAAAGGATGGAGTTCCATATTGCAGGCTAATAGAATATGGCATTATCAACTGCCTGTTAAAAGATTAGGGGACAGCTCTCAGAAAATACAAGATTAAAGGACCAAAAGGAAGGAAAATGTCTGAAATTTTTCTAATAATGACTAAAAAGGTAAAATGAGAAAGAAATTACTTTTTTCAGTATTTCCTTTTCTCTCTTCCACTTTGGATGATGGAAAATTCTGAAAAGTCACTTTCAGCATTTTTTTCAGATTAAGTCTAAAACCTCAAAGAAGGAAACCAGTTTAGAGAACCTAACAGAGAAATAGAAATATACTTTAAAAAAACACTCCATAAACTACTGACTCTATCACAATCAGTGGAAAAGAAATTCACCAAGGATAACATTTGATGTATTATCTATGATACCTGTGAGAAACTGTATTATTGATGAGATTAAAAGTTTAATTAACACCTCCAGAAGACTTCATTTATGTTTTTTAAAACTTGCTTTCAAAACAAATTCTTGCATTACGAAACCATTTATGATTAATGCGATGTATCCAACACCACCCAAATCCAACAAAATTCAAAATGGTTTATATACAATACAATTACCTCTCTCCTAATTTCCTTAAGTCATTCTAACAGCATAAAGTACCTACTGGAATAGAATTGAAGCCAGACTTCCCTAATTTAAGACAGGAGGGGGTAAAAAGCAGCAGGTGTGGCTTAGCAGTAGGTGCTGAAGGAATACCTTCAAGCAGATCTACAAGAATAAAGCAAGGGTAACTTAAAGGTAGTTTTATCCCAAGTAATATTCTGCTAGATCTACATTGTTTTGAAACGGTCTTCTCTGAGACCCTGTCAGAATCCTGGCTTCTGTTTTACCCACACAGCAACACAACAATCACTGCTGAACAACAGAAGAGCATCAGACTGGGGAACAGAGAATGCAGTATCCGTCTGAAGTTGCAAGGGAAGTTTAACAAACAGGATGAAATTACTAAATTCAGTGAAATTAAATCTTCAGAAATAAAGAATAAACCTATAGCCTTTCAGAAAACCCTCATGCAATACTTCCGTTTTAAGATAATCACCACCATTACAGGACAAAAAAATCCACAACAGAAACAGCAGCAGCTTTTGTAGTGTTTTGGGGTGAACCATCAAATATTAGCTAAGGATGTGACTATGTTCAAAGCTGGTGAGTTCACAGTTTCAAGTCATAGAGCCTCACACAGTTCCAACCACCTTTCATTGCAATGATCTTTCTGCTATAGAGTCAATCCACCTTCTCAAAATATTACTGGTCTTGCTTACTCTTCCTCATGAAGAAGAACACTCACTGACACTCATTATTTCACACTCATTCTAAGACTTCAAGATGCAAATGAAATTTCATGCTAGTACTTTGACACTGGATAACTGAGAATTACCTGTATCCTGAATTTCAAATAAAGTAGGTATTTTGCAATTTTCAATAACTTTTAGTTCAATAACATGATGAATAAGGTACCTTTTTTTCTAAATACAACAATAGTACTCTTTCAGCTGACAGCTACACACTGTGTATTCTAAAGGCTACTACTCATGGTCCTTATCTTTTTTGAAATACTGGGGGCAACACAACAAAATCAAAAATTTCCTCAGATCTCTTTATACCTCAAAAATGCCCAAAAGGGTATAACTTATTATTACTATCCTTTCCAATTTACCACTAACATGTGATGCAGTTTTCATACAACTTAAACTATTAGTTTCTACTTTTTAATGTATATATGAATACTACTAAACCAGAATACCACCAAAAAGCTTCAGCCAAGACTGAACAAGTACTTGCTCAGTTACAGAGTCACATTCCCATTATTCCTTTTTCTAGCTCAATACTTACCAATCTTTTTGAGACAGAGGAAAAAAAAGGTTAAAAGTAACTATAATTCCCTCACTCACCCTCAAGCACTTTTGGGTTATTACTCCCTCAAAATTTCCTTGGGTGTCTGTGGTATCATGGCCCCCTCCTTATTGAATTCTACTCCCCACCAGAGCCAGGAGCCTTTCCTCCTCATCAGTAACAACAACAACAAACGCAACACACACCCTTCTGGCACAGCTTATTCACTGTTCCTCACCAACTACACACCATCCTTCCTCAGCAGAAGAGTCTTGCTGTTTTGGTCTCTTCTCATTTCACAGACATTATTATTTTCAATATAATTAAAATCCCCCACTGATTTCATTCTGCTTTCCTATTCCAATAATGAACATTTGATCTGTGTGGATAAAAGCTTAAGCACTTTGTTGCATTTAATAAATGAAGAAAAGAAGAAATATTTTGCACTTACCTAAATTGCCATCAATGTACATGAGTTTAAATGAAGAAGACAGTGGAAACATGCAAAATAAAGTTAAAATCAACAAGTATGCCTGGAGCTCAAGACAGAAATATTTTTAAAAAGCTGAAGAAAGCAGGAAACAACAGCACAGTGAAAAACAGAAATAAGGTGAATGGATGTGATGAACCTACTAGTTTTACAGAATCATCCTAAAAACTTTAAGAAGCTTTCACTGGTTGTAACTATTATAATAAAATCTAAGGTTGAAAGTATTTCTTCTTGAAGAGACTAATTTAGTAAAAACACAGCCAATTTTTAAATTTTTTTAAGACTATTAATATGAAAACATAACTCAGGTAGCATAGTAAACCACAAGTACAACATTTCCATTCCTCAGGTTCCTAGCTTTGAGTTGTGTAATCATGTACTTTATTAATATTCACAATAAGCTTCAAAATCCCCCCTGTTTCATACATTTACACAGTAAGATGGGCTGAAAAGTATTTATACCCAAAAAAAATCCTCCTCTGACCACATCTGGTATTAACGAACAATGAGAGGTCCTTTCCAAGCAGTAATCAAGTGCATACTTTGACACATTAAAGAAGACAATACCTATCTGTGAACTCACACTAAATACCCAAGTGTTGGCAAATTTCTGCATATACCACTACAATGAACCCTCAAGAATTTCAAAGGGCATAAACAAAATATCTAAAAGACTTTTTAAAATAATGTATACCTTAGCCCAATCAATGTTTTTATTAGGAACATAGTTTAATTAGTACAGAGAAGGGAAACATCATTTCAGGATATTTGTTAGTATATTTTCATTTATTGTTCTATTTAGATACTTGTCATGAATCAAAGTGAAAATGAAGAGCATGTGAAGTAACACTGAGTAGCTACTCACAGTTCTGAATTCATGAATACACATTCCCTTCTCTACTGATTGTTTTATCAGCTCTATTCTGTTAATTGCAGCATCTGAGTTATTCATATTGCTACAGATGGACAAAAGGTATTCTGAGAAACTATTTCAAGTAAATTTTGTATCCAAAACTATAAGCCTCAGAGGAACTGCTCACTATCCTTTTTATCCTCTCTCCATTTCATTAATCAGAAGTAGATTCCTGCAGTATCAGGACAGGAACTAAACTTCAAAATATCAAAATTTGTAATATGCTTTCAAAGAACACACTAAGTCAATTAAAATTACCTGGTTTTATATAAGGGAAAAAAGGATCATGCTCACCCATTTATTTCCAACAACATATAACTATGCCATGACTGAAAAAGAGCCACTGTTCATTGCATACAGTGTCCCTTTTATAGTATTAAATGATGACATTTTTAAGTAGGTAAAATGGGCTTTATTTTGTGCAACAGGGCTTAATGTGCATTCTAAAAAATGTCAGAGTGATTCAGTTTTTGCAATGCCATAAAAGCAGCATATCAACTGATAAACATTAATATATTGTATGAGAAGCAGCTAATCCAAACCAATATATTAGTCTTCCCTCTTGATAGACAGGCAACAATCCTGGAAATGAATATTGCTGAATAATGTCTCGTGTCTTCCCAGCAGTTCCCACCTCATGGCCTTCTGCTCTCCACTGAAACCTTCTACACTAACTCTTCTATACATTACACATGATTAGAATCTTCTATTCAAACCAGATTAGAAGGAATAACTACCTACCTAGGGAAAAAAAACAAAATCTCTGCTTGAGACATTGGAAATGGATGATTCTAAGACAAAGAACCACTTTAAATAGTTAAAAACACAGAGTACATCCTGCCCCTATGTATATCAACACAAATATAAAATAATTTCAGTAATGCTGTGAGAAAATATCACAAAGAATATGAAGAACAAAAGACAACTAAATGGGCTGTGATAGCAAAGAACAGGTGCTGAAAGAATACACTTTCAGAAATGTAACAACTTTCAAAAGAAAATCAGGAATGTGCAAGTTACTGTCCATAAACCTCCTCATGGGTCTTTCTGCTTCCAAAAGGTTTAATTTTTTCAATTTTCCTGTTGAAACAGATCCTGATATTTCAAACTAATTCATCTACTTGGCAAAATTTATTTTTCTTTATAATCCTACTTTCCAGGATGTTTTTAAGCCTTCCCAAGTTTAACATTATCTGGATGCATAATACATATCCATCCTTTAGGACACTAATGAAAGCCTCAAGCACATGACAGATCCCTACCAGATCCTACTGGAAATCTTTCCAATTTCACCATGAATCACTGATAATTAGACTTTGATATAGGCTTCCAATCAAATAGCTGTCCATACAGTAGCAATTTCATGTCATATGCTTCCCATCAACTCACTAAAGGAAATCTTTAGAGACAAAGTTTTCTTAAAATCAGTATGTTGCTACTGTTTTTCCATTATCTAGAAGGTGTGTTTTCCTGTCATCCAAGAAAAATCAGATTTCTTTGACGTTATTTTTGACAAATCCATACTGAGTGTTAGTTCATTTCTTTATTCTCCCCCCATATTTAGAAATAGCTAATGATTTTTAAAAAATACAATTTCCAAATAATTCTTTGGTTTTTACAATATTTTCTCAGAAACCACAAGAAAAATATGAAACATATTTTACTAATTCTCTCATTTCACTTTTTTTTCAGCAGGCAGATAGATTTGCCCTTTTCCAGTCTCCTGGGAGTTCCCAAACTTTACCAGGAGACCCAGAAATCCAGGCAGGGCCACTTTCATCATGGACAATCAATGTGAAAGCACCTTTTAGTGTTTCAGTATGAAACAACTCAATTTTTAAGAAAATTTTGTAAGCCACTAAACCTCAGACACACAAGGATACATTGACCACTTTTAGTATAGATGTGATAGAGCACATCACCTCTTTTGTTCTTTAAAATTACAGCTTTTTGATGATTCTAATTTAAATTAGTGGTCTGAAAGAATCAATAACCCTTTGGATAAGAGTGACAAACAAGTTGACACAGCCAGCTATGGCTTCCAAAGCCATTCCTTCAGAAAGGCTCCTCTCCAAATGCTTACAAGAAAAGCAAGCAGCATTTAGATAAGAGGATGGGTGCTTTTATACACAAATATTTGAATACAAGAGAGGAAATAGCAGAAACAAATGGTTGACTCCTAAAACCAACAGAAGGTCCCTGTGGAGTTTTGCTAGAACCTGTGGCTTTGTGCTGACTGACACTTTGTGACTAACCCAGAGAACATGGTGATCAGTAAGATGACTGATTTTCCTCATCCTGTTCAGTTATTCAGGGCAGTAAAGACAAAAACTTTGCAAAAATTCAAAGAAGAATTATATAAGACTATGCAAATAGTCAAAGGCTGGTAGATGAAATTTTGGGAGATAAAAGTGGTACCCAAGTGAAAATAATCCTACCTTTAAGCATAACAAGGTGGAATCTAAACTGGTTAGAACTAATGGTAAGGGTTTTTTTTCAACTGTGATAAATATCCCCATTAAGATATTAGCTTAGTACTCAGTAGCAGCAAAAATAAAGGCATCCTAAACTGGAAAAAACAAACTAATTGTTGGGAATTCCTGTGAGAGACATATAGAATAAAAGGGCAAACACTACAACATCAACACAACTCATTTTGCACCTTATCAAAAACATAAGCTGTTTCGGTCTCCTCACCTCAAAAAAAAAAAAAAACCCAAATATGTAATAGGTCTGAAAAACATCATGTCACTGTTTCACAAGGAATTATCACACATGGTAAGATTCTCCTGTCTGGAAAAGAGCTGAGGGAGGGATGTGATGATGGCACTGTCAAGTCCTAAGTGGCACTGAGACTGGCACCAGACATCAATTATTTATTGCTTCCTTCAGTACAAGGAACAGGAAATCCGAGCAAAAGCAGCCAAGGTCTAGTGCAAAACCAAATGAAAAGCAGTGGTTCTTCACAGGTATGTTGGGCTGTAAGAGCCTGTGGACACTGGCATTTCAAATAGGTCCAAAAGTAACTGGCTGAATTTAAAATCCACTGAGTCATTAAGCACAAAGAAACAGCAGCTGTATCATAAAGAATACTCTCTGGGGACACACTGTATACTTGGCCTCTTCTGTGAATGTTTGGACACTGTTAGCAATGAAATACTGAGCTACCCAATCTTTGTGTTATTGTATTCATGTTAAATATACATATACTGCAAAATACATTGCTTTTGTCAGGTTTGCTGTTACAAAGAAATAAGAGCATTTGACAAAAAGATGAATGAACTCATAACTGAATTACTAGTTTACTCTCCCCTCAAGATAAGGAAAACTAGCTTTTAGGGGAAAAAAACCAAAACATAACCTCATTGGTATGTGACAAAGTCTCTAAATATCAGATTCAAATTCCAGATGTCAGTATAAGATATTAATGTGACATTTCCATAAGAAATACGTAAGTCTGTATTAGAATATTTCTCCTCCTAAGGTGAGACCAACTACCATCATTAAAATATCTAACCAACAAAGTTTTTGAAAAATAGAACCTCCACCATGTATCTTTTTGGCAATATTGGTGCTAGCATGATCCTAGTGTACCTGCTATGAAAAAATAATCAGCAACTACTATTGTCAGTTTGGATACAAAAGTTATATAAGAAAGTAATAAATTAATTCACTTGGACTGAATTCCTGATGACAACCCAGCCAGTTTCCCACTGAAATAAGTGGTAACAGTCTTGCCAGCTCTGTAGATATTTAGGTACATGACATGCCTAAAAGGTGGAAAGTTTGCTGAGAAGATCTAATTGATCACAAACTTGGAAGTAAATTAAAAATCTCTGTTGCTGCCTGCCAGCAAAGAAGTTTAGATTTGGAATCTGGAAGTGAGAGAAACACAGGACTGTGTTTTTGTCTGGGGAAAGTTAACAGATGGTCTAAAAAGGAGCAACTTTAAAATAAGACCAGAAGCCAAAAAGTGTGTGGAGAAAGGAAGAATAATTTTTTTAATCTATTCTGTGCTGCTGTTTCGTACAGCTTTGTGTATATAGCTGTATATTTGATACAGCAAAGTCACAAAGTTTGACTTTACAGATTTATCCATCCAGATTAAAATATTTGAATCTTTTTATAACTTCAGGAAAAAGATGTTGCATCATGAATAAAAGTATTTGAAATACATATTTACAAGACACTCATTTTCTACAATGCAGGTCTCTGAAATGTTACTGAAAACTTTCACTTCATTCTGTAATGCAGAAGTACAGAAAGTTTAATATGAGAATTTATCTTCTTTTAACTTTAAAACTGTTAAATCCCTGTACAGCTTAAACAAAATATGACTCTGGGTGCTTATTTATACATTTTCAAAAGTGGCTCATTTACCTCCTCAGAAAATGTTGCCAAGTATATTTGGAAAGTTGTTGCAAAAAATACCCTGGAGAAAGTTTCAAAAATAAGAGAAAGGTAACAACAAACAATTATTTTCTCCATCTAAAACATAAAAAGATGCTACACAAAGGAAATTGTAACCTGCATTCAGATTCTTATTAGTATGCTTTCCTGCAGTTTAGCAGTCAGAAGCAGATAAACCAAGACATACAATTCTTGTGGCAAATGTCCAGCTTGTGCCAGCACTGGATACAATACCAAAAGCAAAACATCAAGTGCGTGGTTGTAAATCAACACAAAGAAACTTTCATAATTACTTACCTGATTTTCTTCATGGGAAACTCTCATTTGTTCTTTAAGAACTGACATTCTGGCTGCTTCTTCTTTCCTCAATACTCTCTCTTTCTTTAGCTCAGGACTCCAGAAAGTTTTGATGCTGTTCATAGAGGACCCCAGCTTGCTGTCCTTAATGTCTAGTTCTTTTCGGAGAAGGTCATTCTCCCTCTGTAGATCCTTAAGCTGAGCCTGCAGATCTAACATGGTGCTATCTCTAACCTGTCTCAGCATGGAAGGAACCTGGTGGTGGTGGTGGTGTGAGGATGTGGTCAGCCCTCCGTGCTGGTCAGTGTAAGAAAGGACATCTGTGTGTGACAGTCCAGCAGAAGCAATATTGGGGCTGCTCCCCATGGCTGTGACTCGGCCACCATACACAGCTCGATTTGTAGCCCTTCCAAGAGTCATTGTGCCCTTTGGGAAAGTAGTAGAAGCTACACCCTCGTGGTCACTCAGGTACATTGGTCCAGATGTTGCATAGGCTGCGTTAAGGGACTGGATGTTCTCCATGGATAATGTCTTCCCTGTCCCTCCTCCTCCCCCGCTGCTGGTTCGCCTGTGACCCAGGCGAGGGGACCTTGGCAAGCGGGGAGACCTGGCGGGACTTCCTTCCAAGTTGCTGATTGTTCTTGCACTTCCATACATTTTTCTTCTACTTTGAGGTACTATTTAGTAAGAAACTAGTAACACTAAAATTGAATATTAAATTTATAATTCTGGCTAGAAATATTGGCAGTTTCACTGCATTCTTCCAGTAGGCAAAAATCTGGTTTTCCACCAAAGACAGACCTGAAAAAAAAATATTGTAAAATTAAGTTTTCATTTTGAAAAATAAACTTACAAGTAATCACCATATATCAGAAAAACCAACTTCTCAGAGTAATAACTTCAAAAATAAAATCTACTATACATTTTTTATTTAGGATGATTAGTTTAAAAATCCATTTTCAAACTAATTTCAACCAAAATAAAACTCCAAATTTCTTTCTTGCTAGAAAACTTCGAGCTAAAGCTTGTTAACCTAAGTTGCAATGAATAATGTGGGTCCAACAACATACCTGAGCTGGTATGTTAATCATTTAGATGACTGACAATATGAAATTTATATCAAGAAAAATATTTAGTGTCGACATTAAGAACTACCCTCTTAAGGCCTCCAGAACTCATTCCCAAGGCACACAGATATAAAGGAACCAGATCTTGCTGATGTACTTTTTCAAGTTTTGGCATTTCAACATCACTATCCAAATCTGTCCCTCTTTTCAGCTGTCATGCAGCATTCAAGAGATGACCTACAGCTTGTTCCACCACAAGAAATTGTGCAGCTTTTCTGCCATTTCAACTTCAACACATAGACAAATTTAAAAAAAATTATCATCATGGTGACTGGGGCAATGCAACTACTTATCCTAATTATCAAGTGCCAGCCATCCTCAGGCCAAATAACTCATCAAGCTCTCTGAGAAATCCATCTTTGTATCTTTCTAGTTGCCTGAAATAGTTCCACAGCTCCTTCAAAGACAAATCTCCCATGAGAACAGAGCTGAAAACCATTTTCCTTCCACTGCCTTCTGACAGATCCTGAGCAAAGGCAACAACAAATCTTCTAAATTGACAGAATTCACCCCACCCTCTCGCTCACTCAATAAAAAAACACAAACAAAACAAACTACCTACAAAAAACACTACACTCTGGTCTGGTGAAAAAACAATACTGCTATCAGAAACTGCCAGTGTCAATTTAAACTGCACACAATAGAATATTTTTAGATACAGCAGATATGATACATGGCCAGGTGGTGAGATTTGGTATAAATTTGTTGATGCTCAGAACTAGAGGTACAGAATATTGTATCTATCACATCCATACTGTATTTCCTTTTCATTACACAGTCTGATAAATAAGTAATTTACGTTTCTTGCTTAGAGTTACTTAATAACCTACTTAAGTCTTCTATTTATGTCTCTGATATGCATTTTTAAGTACTTGTTTTGCCTTTTAGAGCTTATTAGTTGTGGTCTTTCTTTTATCAACTTGTGTGAAGTTTTGGAAGTTCTTATATCAGAGAACACTTTTATCTTGCTTAGTACTCCAGTGCTTACCACGGAGCTCTACTGAAAACAGGATCCTCATTCCTTATCCACAGGGAGGCTAAGTCCTCACTGAACTTCTTTAATAATGTTCAAATGCTGATTGAACATTGTTGCTTCCATAAGCTTGTGAAAATTCTGAAAGCAACAGGAAAAGAGAAGCAAAACAGCACCAACCAAAGAAGTGTTATTACCTCCACAGCATTTTCAATGTTTTATTTTATTTTCCCCCTAGAAGTATTTTAATCAAAACAAGGACCTCTGTCTAGTAAATGCAAACATACTGGCAATATGCTTGATTTTCTTACTTTAATGGGCTACAAAGGACAGCTCACAGACCGAAAGCTGAAAACTCTGACTTAAACAAATTCTTAGGGTTTCTCTGTTTTCGTTTGCAGTTTGTTACATTCTACAATCTGAATTATACAGACTGGCTTTCCTGCAAACACCTCAGAAAAAGGAAAGCACATGAAAATATGCTTTTTCAATGTGTGTACTTCTTAAGGATAAAACTGGAGCCTTCCTTTATGGCTGTGAAAAGTCTCAGACACAGTAGAAGCCATACACCATTGCTTCATGAAAGAGGGGAGAAAAGCACCTACATCATATTCTGCCCTTCACTGCTTGTGCATGGAGCCTTCCTAGCTTCAGGAAGAATTTGTGTGTGTCTCAACACATCAGGAATTGGAGACATGAAGAAGCAATACCAGCCTTAGGACCTCAACAACTGCCACACAGATCATCATCTACTGCATGGAG